>CM050446.2:118297164-121035498 GCA_027563935.2 Costus lasius
TGACACAAGTTACACAGATAAATGAAGTGGTTGAGGAAGATGGAAAAATAACGAGAAGAAGATTAAGAGGAGAAGATAAATTATAATAATCTAGAGATACCTTCACTCATACAATTGAAGCCTGGCATGGGCCACAATAAGGCAGAGGAACTGCAACTGAAACAGCACTACACCTTTTTTTTTGTGCAAAAGAAAGTATTGACCATAAAATAATTTAGAAGATATACATGGTTCTATCACATCCTCTAGACCCGTGGGTTTTCTCCCCTAATCGGATTTAAAATTTGCATATTGGTTGTCTGAATTACAATGAACTTCTACCCTAAGATCTCACTCCATACCTCAAAGAAACTCTAGATCTAGAATTTTCCATAGAGAATAAGTTGTTCGTTGTAATCTTTCTTCAGACATCTAAAATCATAAGAACATATACTAGAGTTGGGGTGATAGTTCTTTTTGCACAAACTCACCTGCATTTTTCAAACCATAAATGGTACATAATCGCATTTGGTAATCGGTAATAATTTCTTCGGCAGATCGTCTCCTACCGGCAGCAATATTACCCAAGTAGCTATAGTAGACCACACTCTACTAGGATAATTTGAATAGGAGTTGGATAGAATTAGAGCTTCATACCACAATTAAAAGAGTGCACATGAAGAACAATGTTCAGTGCTTTTGTCATCCTCTCCATATAGTCAATATTTAGAGTTACAACAAATCCCCATTTATATAATCCGTCCAATGTAGATAGTCTTCTCAAACAATGTAGCCAAGCAAATGAAACAAAATTGTGGCATGTGCCCTCTTATACATACTATATACATTCAATTCATTGAATTCCTTATGGATCAAATAGCCTCCTAAGCCAAATTATGTGATAATTCCCTTACTGCTTCGTGCATCCACCTTATTTTATCTTCCTGTACGTTGTCATGGACAATAATGATCTGGACATCTTGATATACCCAAATAGAGGAGGTTGATCTTGTTCAATAAAACTTGATAACAATGTTTGAAGTTCCGGTCCGAACAAGTACATACCCATTGTACCAGGCAAAAGCCTGGAACCGAGCTGAGCAGTGAGCGGCAGAAGAAAAGAAAAGAAAAGAAAGAGAAAAGAGAAGAGGAAGAAGAAGAAGAAAAAGAAAAATGAGAATCTTGTCCATTGCTCGCATCCCCGGCGCACTGGATTTCTTCCCTTCCTCCCTGTCCTCCTCCTCCTCCTTCTCCTTCTCCTTCCTCTCCTTCTCCTTCTACTCGATCCACTGCTCCGCCCTTATGGTTCGGTCGAGACCTAGAACGCTTTAAAAACCTTGATTGATACCAATAATTGTCCACCTGGCATATTTTCAAATGCAGCATCTTCCACCATCTCATCTCATATAAGAGTCCTTATAGTGCCAAGGATCCATCCAAATCCTAGCCTATTTTTTCATTATAAATATCGTAATCGAGAGCACAACTAGAACTAGCTATTATTACCAATATATTCACCAACACCAAGAGAGTATATAATGCTGGCATAGTCCCGACACAGTCACTCCTTAAGTACCATGCCGAGATTCTCTTCACCGAAGACTAATCTTCCTCGTAACAATGTTCTAAATATATCCAGTGAGACATACCTTGTTTAATTGATCTACTTTTTTGAACCCTATTCCACCTTCTTTACGTGACAATGTGATATTATCCAGATTCTGCTTATCCTTCACCGCCCAAAGGAATTGAGAAATAAGATATTCTAATCTCTTAATAACATGCTTGGGAATTCCAAAAAAGCACTACAAAACATAATATTACTGTTAAGTATACGGTGAATAGGTTCAAATCTACCGACATAAAAAGAAGCCATTTTATCAGCTCAACAATCTTATCAGATATACCCTCAAGAAGTGACTGCATAGTTAGTATAGGAAATCAACCTACAGTAAGAGGAATACCCAAATATCTAATTGTTAGGGGACCTATTTTCGTACCATAAATATCAGCAACTTTACCATGGTCTTTTAAAGGTCAGTCTTAGTTGCAAAACTATGTAGGAATCCTTTTATTGCTTGCACTAATTCTAGGTATGCAATTACAAATATAAATAGGTCATCAACAAACATTAGATGAGTTATGAATGGGTTTATACAACACCTATAAGGAGCATGTACCTTGTCCTTTGACATTGCTTTCACGTAGATATTGTATAGCCATGGTTAATAAATAAGACACCGTCAAGTATCCTTGTCTTAGCCCTTTGGTTACTTCAAAAAGACTCCACATCCTTCACATTCAAAGATATTGAGAATGTTGGCTAATAATGCAAACCCTGATCCAGCTAATGATAATTATTTGGAGCAAAGAGGGACGTGGAGCTTCAGTAAGAAATTCCATCAAATAATCATAAGCCTTCTGCATATCAATTTTAAGGCTTATGCATAATAGCACTACCTTTGTCATCATAATACTAATTGCTAACACAATGTTATACTATTAAGTTAAAAAAAAGATCAATAGTGACTAATATTCTTGATTATTATAACATTTTTGCAATATGACTCAAATTGATCTAGACGAAGTTCAGTCGTGGTCAAGAAACTATAAGTATAATAAGAATATTTTCAATTAATTTTTCTAATTTCACTCTAATATATGAAAACTTGCCATAAACAAAAATGTATTTTTATTAAATAATCTAGTTTGCTATTTCATTTGTAAAACATATGATGGAGATAATGGCCACCATATTCGAGCTTGGAGTTCAGGACCACATTGGTCGTCCGATTATAGAGCAAAGTTGTGTAATTATAAACATACACTATGTAGATTAAGGTTGCATAAATGAAATTATGCTCAAGAAACTACAAGTATAATAGGAAAAATTTCAATCAATTTTCTAATTTAACTCCAAGATACTAAAAACTAGCCATAAACGAAAATATTTTTCTAACAAACATTCTAGTTTAGTATTTATTTGATGCCTAAATATGATGGAGATGATGGATGTTGTATCCCAACTCAAAGATCAGTACAACGACAACAATCACCTAATTGATACAAGCAAAGAGTTATGATTGCATCCATGTATCATGTAGATAGGGAAACTATACATGCATCATGTAACATAGGGTCCAAGGTTTCATGTAAGCACAAGACACCATTATGCCACATCACCCACCATGTCTCACCTCCCCTATGTGGCATTCATATCAAGGCTACTTCACTATCATTATAGTCAACCAATACTTCATCCCATGATTTTAAATATTAGTCCATACCGGTGTATTGACCTATACAAATGGTACCAAACAAGTTATATATATAACATTATGATTTAAAAACTTCTTTGTACTGCTGGTCAAATACTTAGTACTAGACCACACTTGCTGGTCAAATACTTAGTACTAGACCACACTTAGACTTGTCTGTACCAAACAAAACCAGATGGAGCCAAGGCGAGAGTAACAGAGAAGAAAGAAAGGAAAGAAAAAAAAAAGAGAAAAAAGAAAAAAAAGATCCACTAGCCATGCATGCATCCGCTAGCTGCACATGCTTATGGCAGAAGCTCATGCACCACAAGCATCTTCCTCCTTTCTTCTTCTTCTTCCACCCGCTCCGTAGGTCTATGTATTGGTCCTTGATCAAACTAGTACAAAATAATTGTACCACCCTATACGGACTGGTTTTGAATACTAGTATGTGACACTAGTCCAATATGTACTAGTTGGAGACAAGTTCAGTATACCAACACGAACTGAGACTTTAAAGTTTACTGTGTGTATATATCATGTTTTAAGATTTTGGTCCGTACCAACTGAAATTTCGGTCCGAACAAACTAAAATTTCGGTCCAGTACCGGTCCGACGAGCCACTGAGATTGGACCATGTGTCGGAGCACGGTACCGGGCTCGCACTCGAAGCGGAAGCGTAGATGGGAGCTTCCGCTGCTCCTCTTGGAGCTCCCACTCACGGCAAAAGCTCTAGGCGGAAGCGAGAGGCGGAGGCGGGAGGTGGAAGGGGGGATTGGATGGTTTCATCTGGTTTTTGACCGATACCAATAGATTCATACCGATCCAGCAGCTGACCGAACCGAAACCTTAAACCATTGTATATATATATATATATATATATATATATATATATATATATATATAGTACCAATAATGTACCAGTACAACCACAATACAAACTAGATTTTGAAACAATGTTTCATCCCACCATAAATGTGGCTAACCAACACTCTCTAAGATCTATTAAGTGCAGGCACCATCCAACACTCGAGTCTCATGCAAAGTTTAAGATACCGGTTCGTACTAATATATGCCGGTAAAAACCATAAACAAGAGAGTTTATTAAGTGGATCTGGATCTCACAAAGAAGTAAAAATGGGCGAGTTCACGCCCAGTCCTCAGGGACTAGTTTTAGGTTTGATATCCGAAAAGTCCTCTCCATTCAAAAAAAAATCAGCCTCAAAAGTCCTTTATTTAAGAAGACAATGATGTAAGTGCATATGATGCGATGCGGAAAGGAAAATCAAAGAAAGGAGTACTAAAGTCAAGATCTTCTCTATCTTTTGGCTTTGCGCTTGCTAAAGGAATGCTTATCGAGAAGCTTCCCTGGTTCGTACTTGTATGACAGAACATGCTTGGTGCTGAAGAGGAAGCCCGTACTTATCTACCAATCGGCTCCTTCCCGAAGGTTGAAGAAGAACAAAGCTATTCATACTTTCATAGATTGGATAATCCGTTGCAAGACTCTTATTCAACGGCCTACGTGGATGGCCTACTACTAAATCGGTATTAACTTTCTTCTGACAAGACACTTTTATACCTCAATGTGCTCCTATTTTGACTCCTTTTATGAAATTATGAATGGAACTTTCCTGATTCCAATGCAACTTATCCTTTCGGACCTGACGTAACAAACTAGTGAGCCTTCCGATGAAGCCAATAGAAATCCTATATGAATACTAAAAAAAGGCAATTTGATTATGGTGGTATACCAGCCCCATTCTTAAACCTCTAGTACCAATCAGAGCATATAGTTCAGTAAATGGATTTGTATGTATAGCCACTTTAGTCATGCTCATCGTTTTTCAAATGGAAAAAAAAGTATCTTTGTTATGGGAACATGGTAAACTAGAAATTTTGATGTTCGTGATTCTTCATCCACCGATGTGGAAAATGCTCAAGTTTTATATTCTAATATGTTTATGGGCAAGCCGGAAAATGCTCAAGTTTTCTATTCTAATATGAAGCAGGAAAGTTTATGGGCAAGAGGTCGGGCGAAGTGATTCATCATGCTCAAACATGAATTGATCGCTCGTTGGGGACGGTTTATAAATCATCAAATTCCCACAAATGGAATGAGAAGTGGGTCCATGTAAATGATCGAGACCTCGTAAACAACATTCCTTCCCCATATGGAGTTCGGGACCCAAAGGCAACATTGAGTGAACCGTATCTTATTTATATTAGTTGACCTATGTCGTACCATTATTGATAGGGTGGGGCTCAGTCACCGAACCATACATGGGATGAGTTTCTGCCTCATATAGCTCGGGCCGAAGACCGGGGGAAGTTGAGGAGAGATGGGGAGACCCAGCTGCTACCGATCGAGACCAATAGGAAATGGGGTGGGGATAAGCTTGTGAAGAAGTAAGCTTCTTCCCTCACCATAAAAAACAAATCAATGCTATAGCACTTCACATTCTTTCTATTCTAACCCAATCCATTCTAGGATAGGCGGCTAATCAACATCTAATAAGTACAGTAGTTTTCGTCTGACCAATTGGCTCGGACACCAGACCGCTCGTAACTGCCTATTCTTTCTCGCCCTAAATCGAATGACTCCCTTAGTTACACTACACCCTGACGTGAGTCCTCGCATTTGCTTTTATCCGCCTGCAACCTGTTTTCTTTACTAACGCAATAGCCATCCCCTTTATTCTATGGGGACCCAAGCCGAGGCTGGCTTTTTGGGAAGCTCATTCCCACCGCGTTCACGGCCTGGCTGGCCTGCCAACGGTAGTGGGAATTCTCCCATTCCTTGGTAAAAAAAGAGTTGGTTGGATGCGGGAGGAGCGGTATGGACAAAGATGATATCATCACAACCTCTCTTTGTGTACCCCGTTGGATGCTTAATGTCACTTCACCAACTGGTATTACCCTAGCTTTCATCTCTCTCAGTGTGATCAGCACTTTTCCGAGCAGCAAGGCTTATACTCTTTCGCATTAGTTCATCCAAAGTTCCTTACCCTTATGCACAAATTTTTGAACAATCATCTTCCTATCAAGGTTAAGGAGTCACCTGAGCATCTCAGCGGTGGAATTGAATGCCCGAATCAAATCAGAGTTCAGGGCACCCGCCCTAAACAAATAGGAGACATGGGCTAAAGGTCGCACATCAGCCACCGGGTTGCATGACAGAATAACACCCAACATAAAGATGCACACTCTTCCATGTGAAATAAGAAGATTCATCTTCACTTTTTTGTAGTAGTTGTTACCAACAGTCGGCTCATTGGTAAGGTGAGAGCTTCAAGCCCGATTTCTAGTGGCACATCCCCAAACAAGCACCACTCGACAAGGGGGGATGGGGAAAGCTACAGGCCCAAAACTTTCGACCCTCCTTTCTATATAGAGGTGCCTGGTTGACCCAGCGGTACTCTGGGAGAGATTGTCCTTAAGTCAGTACTCTAGGATGGTGACAACCATGATGCTGAAACCGGGAGAGGATCTTGAGACGAGAGAATGAAAACGTGTATCGGAGGGAAAACCCGGTGAAAACCGAAGAGACGTCGAAAGTGATTCGTACTTGAGCAATACCAGCGAATTAAAAAGCGAAACGGCACGAACTACAATGGAAAAATACTCACCGTTGTTCGTAGAGCCAATTTTCTTCAACAAGTGCATGCATATGGTTTCCTCCACAACGCGGAGAAGGCAGGGCTCCACTCGTCCTAGACGCTAAGCAAGTATGGCCGCAGGGGGGGAAAGGCGCAGGAGCTTTGCAAGTTGACATGACACAAGTGTAATAGAAAGGCGGCGAGGGCGAGTTGTATCGCCCTGGCTCTTTTGATTGAATTGAAATTGCATAACGAGGAACAAAGGCAGCTTACAAGATCAGTTGGACCTCGCTAGGCGCGACTACAACTTCTCTGACAGCTCCCTCGAAGTTAATGCTGGACCTAGGCTTCATGCGGGGGAAGCATCTACTACAACAAGAACTAAGGAATCGCTAGCCCTTCCTCCCTCTTTTATAGATCAAGAGAGAAAGGTTCACAAGGAAAGCATGAGGGGAGGATTGTTAGAGATGCTAACTATCCTCTCACACACAAAAGCACAATATGCGGGGAATAAAATCCTAACTACCATCAAATATTCCTCTACCAACTAAAGTGATGAGTCTCCCATGAAGCTGGCGCATGGAGGGTCTTCGCGGGCCGTTGGTTGGCTGTCAGCGTCACACTATCTCCGAGCAAGCTACCACAAAACAACAAAGCCAACTAACTGTGGGTTGGTTCTGCACGGTATTGGCTGACTTTTGGGTGGTGTTGAGCACCCTATTGTTGTACTGATCCATTGTGATGTCTTGAGGGTGTCCTCTAGGGAAGTTGGACAAGTTGATAGGGTGGAGTGGCTCTGCTGAAGTAGAGGAAGGGCTCACTATCCCCACATAACGGTCGGGAGGATGTGAGGACCGTTGAGAGCGTTGAACATCGCAAAGAATGGTACTCATATGAGTTTTTGAACTGTTCGCGGCCGGGCCATGTTTGCGTTCACGCGCATGAACGGATCCTGTGAACTCAGCCGAGATTGTCACGGTTGGGTCACGGGTGTGAGTAGTAGCGTCGATCTAGGCCGAGCTTGTCACGGGCGTAGCCGTGAACTCCTTCACAGTCATGCTTTCTTTCGCTAGCGATCCTCCAGTGTTTGTCGAGATGGTCATGGGTGGGGCCGTGATCCCCGTCACGGTCGTGACGGCTTCAGCGCTTGGCGACTAGTTTTCTGCCGCGTGCTTCACGGCCTGGGCCATGCGTAGGGGCACGGTCGTGCCTTCCTGCGCCGAGGCGATCACGGGTGTGATCGTCTTCATGGCCTAGGTGGTGAACTCTGCATTGGACTCCGAATCACCTGAAATTTTAGGAGCAGCTTCCTCGGGTCAAGAGAAATCTTCCCATGTGTCTTCCAGGGGTACTTGGGCGCACCTATGCTCGTCGATGACTCTATCACTGGTGCACCTCATCTTGTCATTTCATCGTTGCTTATTCCCATTAGGCCAAAATGTTTTGCCTTTCCTTCTCCGCGCTCTCTCACACTTCGCTGATCTATAATGTGGTAAAGAAAAGAGAGTACGAAAGAATTGTAAACAAAGCAGACTGCAAAAAGATTCTAAATATGAAAAGTCCCCCATGGATTCGATAAGAAGGAAATGAAGAATGGGAATGAAACGAAATAAAGCACTTCTTGCGGATGAGCTTCTCAAAATTATGTCCGGTAATAGAATAGGGCAGCTTGCTCACTCTGACCAATACTCCACTTTTTGCTCTCTATCCATGGAAAGTATGAATTTCCTAGAATGTAGCTAAACCAAAAAAAGGAATTCAGGGATAGGAATAGAAATTATAGTACCATTCGAAGAAAGGGCACCAGTGAGAACATCTCTACCGACGAACCATTTCAATAGTGTGGTGCTACCGGGCCATGAGGCACGACCATGGAAGTAATTAAAAAGAATTTATGTAGTTGCACCATCTACTCTATTCATTTGATTTAAGCTTAAGATGAGAAGCTCAAAATGAAAGTGTTCACAATGCATACCAAAAGAGGGTACCCACTGACTATTAATGACTAGTTCGAACACCAAGAGTAGGCTTGAAACCAAGAAAGATTTTTGACTTTTCCTATGTTTCCTAACGTGTTCAATAAAACCTTCTCATATAAGTATTTGAACAATGTTTTCGGTGATGTGATATTAGTAGATGCTATTTGAACCCTTCCTTTTGTTATATATATATGCATGAGACACAATCTACTAATTAATCTATATCCAGATACCCTAGTATATCATAGTCTCATCTACTAGTATTTATAATACCGCTCCATCACTTCGTGGGCTCGAATTGAGACAAATACACTTTCCACATAATGTGTGTGTGTATATATATTAGTACCGACCTTACTCAAACTAATATGTACCAAGGTTTTTAAAACTATCCAAACTAGCCGATTTTTCTAATTCGGACCGGTCCAACAAAGGTCCGGACTGGAATAACATCGGAGAAACGTCGGAGCAGCGAAATCAAGAGGAGAAGGAGAAGGAGGAGGAGAGGAAGGGGAGGAAAAAGGAGAGGAAGGAGAGGCACGGGTGCGTCTGCCATAGGGTTAGCAGGCGACAACAAGCATGGATAGAGCGGGCAACAGTGGACACGGGGCGAGCAGGCGATGGAGGAGGCAAAGCGAGCAGGTGACGGCGGATGCGGGTTCCTTCTTCTATCTCTTCTTCTTTCTTATTCTTTTTTCTTCGGCTAGTTCGTCTAGTTCGACTGGTATGTACCAGTCCGATGGGAACTTGAAACCTTGATATGTACGGCAGTACGGCCAGTTTTTTAATTTATGGTCTCATATAGCTTACCAAACTGCCACTTAAAGCTCCATCCATCCACCCTTATCATTAATACTCCACGCTAAACATTGCACAAGTCTCACATAATACTCTCAACATCCAGTGAAGCTCACCAGCAAGGACACAATCAATGCAGGTTTTGACGGGAACAAAAATTTAAAATGAAATGAGTAGTCATAAGAGGAGAGGATAAAAAACTAATGCAATGCAAGTATTGCCATGATTATATATGTCAGTATCAAAAAGATACTAATTTCAACTCCCTAAATGTAATTCAAAAATAAATATAATACTTCCTTGCCTGCTCAGCTGTTGGTCTTGCAGTAGCATCTTTCTGAAGGCATGCATCAATAAATGAGCAAAACTCCGGTGAAAATGAACTTTTTGGAGGCGTTGGTGATGGATCATACAAGATCTGTAAATTCATAATACGTACAAGGGGATCTATAAGTTGGAAAAAAAGATATAGATCAAATTCATAAGGGAATAGAAGATGTATGTTGCTTATGCGTGTCCTCCCTTCCTTTAAGCATCACATATTACCATTAAGCAAAATCAAAGTCAGATAGCTCCAAGAACCCATATGGGATGTGAGAGGTTAAATGTTATGATTTATAAGGCCTTGCATTAACTTAGCTTAAGCATTTTACTTCACATAAGCCCATAAGTTACGGGATGAATTTTTCTATTTGACATAGGTCATAATTAATTGATGTTAAAGCAGATTTCCCCAATTGGTAAGCTGGAATCACAAAAATAAGCTATTGTAATCGTGTAGACTGTAAATCATTCATTGATTAACATATCAATAACCCCTTTGATTGATTGTCACAACTTCCTCCTTGTCTTAGATAGTTTCTCGATTGCCTATGAATTTCCTCCTTGCCTTAGTGATTGCTCAATAGTGCCTTTGACCAATTGTTGCATCTTCCTTAGCTTCACTAGAAGTTTTTACCCTAAAGAATACCTTGATAATCTAAGAATTGTCCCCCTAATGCTCAAGTCAACTTATGTTATTAAAAATGTACCTTGGAAGTTGGAACAAAGAAATTGGTCACTAATATAGAGAGAGGAAAGTTTAAAATAGTTGAGTTAAGCCAATGAGTTTAGAGTTAAGATTTTGCTAATAATTTCAAGTTTCAAGAGAGGAAAATTCTAATACCCCAAGTTTACACCTAGATGGAATGTAGGAGGCTACATATTATGAGTTATAAATTCTAATGAGCTTGCTCTTTAGATCCACATGATTTTAAACCTATTAAGTTAATGGGCATCTTTTAGTCATGCCAGGTCTTAACACATTTACATTTTATATTCAATCATATAATTACATTGCAAATTCTAGAATAAGTAGGTGATTAACATATTTGCATTTCAATTCAACAACATAATTAAATTACCAATTCTAGCAAAACAAGGTAATTTTTTGAAAGACGTATTCATGATCTATCATTTTTAACATGTATTGCATTAAATCAGTACATTTTGGATGCACCTTATTAGGAAACTTTTGGATATGTCACATACTGGTAAGCGAAAAAAGATAAAAGTCACACTGGATTTTACATTGGTAAGGGATGGTTATTATCGGTAAATGACTACATTGAATTATTGAAGTACAATAGAATTAGAGAGAGATCATTCAGAACCAAAAGCCTGTGCTGACAGTAGCAGCGCAGCGCCGCAGCATACAAACTATAGTTAGAAGCCTCAATAAAATTAAAGGAATTCCATTGATGACAGTAAATTTTGCTTATATGTTCCACATTCGTCATGCAAGCACTTGTGCCTTACATTTTGTACACTACACCTGATATAACTCCATTTGTAAGAAAATCTTAGATATATATTAAGTAGGTCATGAAATTGTGCACAATGTATAGTAACTAAGCTGTGCATGTAACGTGAGCCACGATTTCATGATTTTCACGTCTCCTCATTGAATCCAGCAGGATGGAGAAGCCAGACCCTGTTCACATTAAAACAAGATTTTGACAAAGTGATTGATCAGGAAAGCTAATTATCTTAATCATACTTTGGCAAGGTTTACCAACAGTATGTTATCATATTAATGTCATAACATTAAAGTTTGTATTCAACCTGCAAGATAAGACCTACGGCCTGAACATAAAGGCATAAACTCAAACATAATGTGTGAATGCAGTCTGAACATCACTATTGTGTTTGTTTTAATAAACTTTGTCTCATGCATGAATTTGGCATTCAATATTTATCACAATAGAGCATACAAATAACACTCAGCTTTTTCTTAAGCGCAAGTATTTTGAATCAATAGGATTCAGGCTTGAGCTCACTCATTTCGGTTGTTTCACACGAAAAACTAGCTACTCATTAGTTCTAGGAGTACTCCATGAAATAATATGAATTAATTAAAGACGACAATGAGAACAAATGCAGCAGAAAATGCTGAAAAAGAAATTTGTTTAACCTGCAACATTAGATTTGCAGGTCCCTCATGGGCCGTGTATGGGAATTTTCCAGTGCCACATTCAAGTATGGTCAATCCGAGACTCCAAATATCAGCAGAGTAGGAATAGCTCTCATTTCGAATTCTCTCAGGTGACATATATGTGACTGTGCCAACAAAAGTAGCACACTGACAAAGAAACAGCGCAGGTTTTACATTATATTCTCTTCTCAAGCTCCATGGCAAAGAGTTTAATAGAAACAAGACAATTGTTAGCACAAAATCCAAAACAATAGCTTTTAATATGTGGAAGATAAAATCAGTAGTGCATAGTAGATAACATACCATAGCAACTGAATTTTCTAAACCTGCACTGACACCAAAGTCGGTAATCTTCGTCTCCCCCTTGAGGTTTATAAGCAAATTAGCTGGCTTTATATCTCTATGCACTAAACGTCTTACTCCATGTAAGTAGTTTAGACCCTATACAACGGAGGCGTCATCAACAATTAGGAACAAAATTTGCTATAATAATAAAAAAGGATTCAGATAACAAGGAAAACTGAACTAAATCGTTCTTACATTCAACAATTTTTTAACCATACACGAGAGAACATCCTCCGGTATAATTTTCTGTAACCTCAGTATATCAGCAAGCGAACCTCCATCCACATACTCCAGAGCGATGCTGATTTGTCCAGATTGGGGAGAATAAAAAGCGCCATGAAATTCAACTAAGCCAGAGTAAGATGATGCTTCACATAAGGTCCGTATCTCATTGAGAATCTGCTGTCTTTTGTCCTTTAAGGTGAAAGGAAGCATGTGAGAAAAACAAATGAGATGTGTTCTAACAATTACAAACCAAAGAAAAATGATGCTCTATAAAGGGTCCGTATCTCATTGAGAATCTGCTGCATTTTATTAGTTTAGGTGTATGGAAGCATGTAAGAGCAAAAAAATCAGATGAGTACTAACAACAAACAATATCAAATATGATTTCATAAATATCAGAAAATGTATTCCTTCTGTCAAAGGATGATTTGAATCCTTGTCAGGTAGTTCCCACTGGCTTCTTCTCGTATAGTAGAGCTATACTATTATTTTAACCAAACTCTCACTATATAGAACTCTCTAACACTAATTTTTCTCGCATATTCTTATCCTCTCAAGTAATTGCTAGTGAGTTCACTTCGACAACACAGCACAGGATTGAGAAATCACACGTATTGCAATTTTCAATGGATTTCCAAGGCACATTTGAAGAACAAGAGCCCAAAGACTAAGGAACACAAGCAAACAATTAATCTGTACAATGAATGCGAGGACTAGAGTATGGGGAAGACAAGTTCCCTTGGTACCATCTAATAATGTCAGATTTGGTCATACTCCACTAGCAAGAATTACTGTCAACTCAAGCCACTTGTTGAAACTAGGGACCAAAGCATGCAAGAAAGCAAGTTAAATATCACAAACTCCCTTGGCAAGGTTAGATGATCTAGATTTTCTGACATATGACAAGATTGTTCAATTGTTGTAGGTTTTGTGACTATAAACTAGGGAATAGTTAGTCAATATATAAATAGATCAATCCACACAATATGCACCAACTACAGAATTTACGAGCAACCTATAGGTAGGTCAAAAGATAAAAAAAATAGACTTCTTGGTAATGCACCTTTGGCAAGGTCTTTCAGTCTACTAGTGAAGGGTCATCAAGTTAGGGATGGCAAATAGGTAGAGTACTTGATTTTTTTCCCAATATCCAAACCCAACCCAACCCGATTATAAAAACCTGATACCCAAACCCGAGTCAAACACCAAATTAAAAAATTTAAAATTTTTTATTCTATATAATATAATTTTATAAATAATAATAATAAATATCTTTATATAATAATTGTTTTATTATTCTGTATATTTTACTAATAAAAATATGTTATTTATTTATTTTTAAATCAAGTATCATGTATGAGTACCAATACCTATAAAACCTTATCATCAAACCCAAACCTATCTCATTTGGTTAATTAAGTACCCAAACCCACCATTAACAGGTAAGGTAGGGTTAGGTTATTTGCCCATCCCTACATTGAGTAGATCTGACAATGGAAACCATGGTAAGATAAGGAATTCTCATCTAAAATAAGCACATGAGATCTAATTTAGTGGAGGGAATAAAGTCCCATGCTCCAAAAGCTTCTAGAATCCCTCAATTGAATATTATAACGTAGCATGGCTACTTAAGCGTATTCTTCATGATGTTTGATAGAAAATTATCCACATAAAGCTCGGTGGTTCAAACCATGTTGAGGTTCTACGTCCCAACCATTTTATACCGTTATTCTTCATGATGTTTGATAGAAATAGAGCAGAACCAAATCAGTAGTTGTCAAACCCAAATCCCCAATCCAACCTGACCAAATCCAAGGAATTTTTCCATGTACCACATTAGCCTCAACCCAATTTAAGATACAAAATCAGCATTGAATAATGACTTATGAGATGTGTGTACGTGTGTCAGTGAAAATGGGGTAGGAGAATGTCCACGTTTTTAACTCAACTTGATTGAATGGTATTATAATTTTGCACTCAAAACTTCTAGATTGACTGAGAAATTATACCTAAACCTCAATCAAAATTCCATTTTAGATGACGTAGTTCTTGAAGAAATATACTAGTAAAAGAAGCGAGGTAGTCAATACTTGTAGAAGTGTAAGTACACTAACCTAAGACCTATAGCTGCATGAGAACTTGAAATATGATTTACCGACTTAGAAACTCAATAGAGCCCTATTTAAGCCTGCTTTTACAGCAGTTTTGGAGGTCCAAAGTATTCCATTTCAAGGTTTAACGAGTGAACCACTTTGCAACGATAGGTATCATCCACCCATGGACCAATACACAAACCCACATCAAATCAGGTCCATGTAGTACCAGAAGATACTCGTCATATATACCACCCACATAAAGTGGACCCACATCAAACAATCTAGCCATTTGGATCTTTGTTCACTTTTTGCCTTTTGCAAACAACTAGATTCCTTACTCTAGACATTTTTATGGATTTTGTGGGAGTTCCGTCTGAACAATTCACTTCTTACAATGAAGCAACACTATCCCAACTCTCAAAACCCTAAAACATATTTAAGTTTCTTTCTAAACTCTCCTATTTCCTTCTTAATCATTATTCTGTGGCTCCCAAAAAAACAAAATGCTGATTCCACATGGCAACAAACTCAGAGAAAGTTGGATAGTCTCATCATTGTTAATACATCTACTACAACACGATTTTCTCCACAAAAGACATCACATGGGCCAAACAACCTTCTTGACAACTACATTGGCTCTCAAAATGCACCACAGACTTTGCAAGAGATTATATTTGCATTTTGTGAATAACTAAACTCACTTCATATCAATAAGCAACGTATAGCATGAACACGCACATCAAAACCTAACTACCTTTGATTAGTACCACGAGACGTAGAGATGAAACTACCAAGGTAGAAGCATCTATCTAAGCTTTTAAGGGTCAATACACCTTTGAGAAAGTCATGCAATCCACTTTAACGTGGATTGTTATTGAGATAAAGGTGGCCATCCAAAATTGTTGAAGATTGTTACTCACATCCTATCACTGTGTGCATGAATACAAATACACTAGTCAACATTAAAATTGACACACTAAGGTTTGGAGTAGACTATTATTTTGTTGAATCGGTGGTGGTGTACATACACTAGAACATGCAACTTCAAATATGAAAACTACAACAAAAAACAAGGGGATCTAAAACTTGCAGATGTTCCATGTTCCATTTCATAATTTGTTTATCAAGGATGATAGTGATACGGTAATAGATTAGTGATCAGCATTTGAGAATCAAGATCCTGCTATAAATAAGCCCATTGATCCACCTAACCCTCTTAATAGATTGCCAAACTAATTTAAAGGGACAATGCAAGTCAATCAGGTCAACCTTTTTAATTGCAAGAGGAGATGATAGGTTAAGCAAGAAATGATACTCTTCCTTAGTCAAGCACATCCACAGTGACAATCTTCTCAGTAACAACATTCTCACCAAGTATCTGTACAACCATCTAGCTTACAAGCTCAACCACAATAGTCGCCATCAATGCAAGGAACAAGAGGAAAAACTTTAGTGAAGAATGAAGCTCCATTAAGATGGGAAATAGGAAAGGGGAAAGCTCTAACTAACAACAAGCATGAAGACTGAGACCTCTCTTTAATAGACATTTGCATCATGAGGTTCATAATAATCAACCAATATAGATGGAAAAAAGTTTTAAGCGCCCGGGGGCGCTTAAAACTTTTAAGTGGGGTCCTCCGTTTTTGCACTAAAAAATATTTTTTTTTAATTTTTTTTTTATAAATGATGTATACCTTGTAAGTTATCCAATAATTAATATTATAATATTTTAGATTACGTATAGATATAGAATACCCTAATCAATATTAGATTTTTTATAAAGTGAATAGTATTTTATCTTATATGTGATATTAGTTAAGGTATTTTATACCTATACGTAATCTAAAATACCTCAATATTAATACTATTGGATAGCTTATAAGATATACATCATTTCTAAAAAATAAAAAAATATATATATATTTTTAATGTAAAAACGAAGCGACCCCACTTAAAAGTTTTAAGCGCCCCCGGGCGCTTAAGACTTTTTTCCAATATAGATAGCACTGCAAGCATAGACAATGAAATCAAAGGAGATAAAGTTGGTGGTGGTGAGACCAATGTTCCATTAGCACAACAACATAAGCCTTGGACTTGCGAAGTCAAATATATGCAGGTAACACATGATAATATCATGATAGACATTCGAGCCAACTCAAAAGAGATGTGACATACTAATATCAAAAGAAAAGCAAGAGTTCAACTCCTTTAAAACAAAAAAACAAATGCCTTCATTATAGTACCATTATATTTTAAGAGCGGAACAACATAAATATGGATACTTCTTTTACATATCCTTTTCCGGTCCAAATGTTTATTCTCATCCTAATGTAACTTACCTCATATACAACCAGTCTTCTATTCCAATAGTCGCCACTTATTTTAGATGTAGTAGGGGTGAATAGTGACATTAGTAAAAACTCCTATTAGCAAGGTAAGCTATCACAATTCAATATAAGTTCAGTTTATTTCAAAATTAATCTATAAACATTGTAAAATTGAATAATTAAAAATTTTGTAGGTAGGTAGGGTCAGTGTTGGAAAAATTGGTATGAACAAAGATTATAAAATTGATTCATTACAAAGTTAATTCTAATAAATAGTTAAAATAAACAAATATAGTTATAAATGATAATGAGTTTTAAGTTAATGAATATTTGTCAAAGAAAGAGCAAATGATGACAATTAAGGACGAGAAATTAAATCAGATATTAATTTAAGGCTTTTGGCATAATAGATTATTGATTTTTGGTATAATAGTAATCAAATCTGACCTCATTTTAATCAAATCTGACCTCATTTTACCTATTAACTTAAGATCGAGTAGGATCATACAATCCTACTACATTTCAAATCTTATATTTGTTTCGAAATGATTTGCCTAATTTGGGTCATAGAATCAAAAGATCCTAAGATCTGGAACACAGTTTTGAGAACATTGTCGAAGCTTCTACTCACTGCAAAGCTTTGGCACGGTAGAAGCTTTACAATTCCCGCTTGCTCCGTTGGTGGCCTACAACGTTGGTGGTACAAACGCCACCAATACAGATTAGTATATACCGGTTCAGTATTGACCGGTATATACCAGTCTGACAGCTGACTAGTACCACTGAGCAAACAGGAACTGTGAACATTGGGTAGGGATGGCAGTAACACCCGAGTTAGTCAAGTACCTGACTTAACTCATTATAGCAAATTTGAGTACTTGATTGCTTAATTGGAACAAATTTGACTTTAATAGACCAAGTTCAAGTTTAAGGGTATGGGTACATGATACGAGGCACCTAATTAAAAATATAAATTATAATTTTACTAAAAATCCTTCACCAATCGGATAGCAAGTTCAGAGCACCCAACTACTTAATCGAGATGAGTCAAGTTTGACGTATCACATTCACGTTTAAGAGTGCATGTACCTAGGTTCTCAATTAAAGATATAAATGAATTTATAGTTTTAACCAAATCCTTCACCAATTAATCATAAAATAATTACTATATAAATATATGAAAATAATTTAGCTAATGAAATTATATTTTATAAATTTAAATATTTTTAGAAAAAATATTATAGAATTGTGTACTCATTGGTCCAAGCTTGAACCAGCATCGAACAGAATCGAGCAAGCAAGCAACACAGGAGAAGAAGCTGCTAGTGGTGGGAGAAGCGAAGGAGGCGAGAGGAAGAAGAACAAGAAGCAGTAGCTTCCACTCGGTGAGCCACCTCCTCCTCCGGCATCCTTCGCTATTCACGCTAAGAGTAACTTCTTCACTATGCTCGTTGCCGACAAACGAGCCTTACTTAGACCAGTATAAACCAGTCGTAGTGACGGATTTTTTAAACGTTGTTCATGGGTATCCATTTAAATACCCAACTTGAACTGTGATGATATACTAAGGTACCCGATATAGGTTCAGGTTTAGAGTACATGCAATGGGATTGAATAAGGATATTAGATAAAAACCAAGTACCCAACCCTTTGTTATTCTTATACGTAGGGTTAAATTGGAGGGTATGGTTATAGTTCAAAATCAAGCCCGAGAAAGTCTTTTAGGTAAGATATCACATTCAAATAAAGTTGCGGGATTCCAAACAAATAAGTCTACATTAAGAGTTTCAATTAAATTTAAACCCTAAACATCTTAAGCCTGATTAATTTTATGTTTTGTGTAAATTTACAAAATGTGTGAGAAAACCAAAGCGATAGGGGTTCAATAGGGCAGCCAAAGATGACCTTGAATGGTCTAACCACATTATGTGTTGGTATAGACAGATACTCAATATACTGGTATATACTAGTCCAATCAAAGACATGATACACTAAGAGACCTGTATTCAAATCATTGTTCCATTTAACTATCTAAGATCTCATAGAAGACGTGTGTGGATTACGCAAGTTAGATATTCACATGTATAGAATGAAGATATATGCAGCACAATAAATACCGGGAAAATAAAAACAAAATCACGACTATAACAACACAAAATTCTGACTTCACAGACTCAGGGAACAGTTATTAATGATCTTGTCTTGACGAGTAAACTATATCTAGAAAAGGAAATGCCTATATGTTGCATATAGCCTTAATTTAGGGTTGATTAGTAACAAATATGATTAAAAATTTTAATTAGTGTATAAAATTGTATACACAAACAACCATCAAAAGTGAATTACCAGCTAAAGCATCTTCTTTAGTCGCTTGCTCACATAGATACATCATACATGTTGTCACATAGATTCCCTAATAAGCAGGCACACCAGCAAGTGATTATTTTGTAGATTGTGGACAAACACTGGTTTGATAAAAGGCGGCACATGATCATAGGATGCTTGGATAATAACTTATAGATCAACTTTGAATCAGGTATGTCCATATTAATTTGGAATTTAATCGTTAAAGGATTGATTAGGAAGCCAACCTGGTGAGATCTACATCAACAAGCCAAGTCAGCAAGTTATAGTTGAGAGCTGATAAATGACAACAATAGTTATGAGCTAAACGTTTATGCATACAATTGTTAAAATTGAAAGACCTGACCATATTTGCTAGTCTATAATCTATACCCCACTAAGTTCAGGAAATATTTGGCAATTAACTCAAAATAAGATTATGCAGTGTGATTGTTAACTGACAACATCAAAACAAAGAATCAAACTCAAGGTTCAGACGGTATATATTATCACAGCTGGCGTTAATTAATGACAAAATGAAGACAATTTGACCAAAGAAAGAGTAAAAGGAATGTCAGGTTAAGCATTAAACTTTTCTTGTGTGCAAGGGATCATATACAACAGTAGAAAATGAATCAAGCAAGATTTCCAATTTGTAGGTTTTATAGGACAAGAAAAGTGAACTAAGGTCCTTACTAGGCATTCACATACTCAAGATGATGTTTCTCTGGAGACCAACGGAGACATTCACCTCAAATCACTTGAACATGCTAATCCCTAATTATGCTTTTAGGGTCGACATTTTAAGTCTAAAAAATTTGTATATGTAAAACAAAAGACAAGAAAAACGAAACTTAGAATAAAGTTAAACATCTCCAGACCATATGAGCCAAAAAAGGAGAACTGAATCAAGTCGTACATATAGGAATTGGTGGTCTGTATATATACAGGTGCACCACTCGTGTGATATAAAGTCACTGGCACTTGTTTATAACCATAGAAGTAAAAACCGGTCAATATTGCCTGATGCAACCATTTTGTACTTGTTCAAGATTAGACCGTACACAAAGCAATGGTAATATTGCTCCTTAGTAATTTGTAGGTTGGTACCGCTCGATACCGACCAATATCGACACAAAGGCAATCAAACTGGTTGGCATAGCTAATCCTTTCTGATAAGCAAAAGGAAGCAAAATTTTAACCTACTAATTGGACCGGGCTATTTCCACTGTCTGATTGCATGAGGTAGTTGTATTGATTGATTCCCCTTGCTGGTCATCTAAAAAATAATAATAATAAATAGCAGTTGAATGAGAGCTCTATATAAGCTCTAATCCCTCTCGCATTTCACTCACACTTCTGTCAACCTCCCTACATATATGTAAAACTCTCTCATACTCCGTGTAAACTTTCTTTTTCCACAATTATTTGTGATTAGTATTCTATGACATCTAAAAGATAAAATGTTGATCTTGCCTAACATCATGCACGAAAAATACTAAAAAAATTGACATCATTGGCAATGCATTCATTGCAATAACATCTTCAAAAGCAGAGATGCAACTCGAGTTAAGCAACATCTTGCTGGTGGATAATTCTCACAAGAGTGTCATGCATTGTTATATTGATTTAAGTTTTGGGCAATCCCACCTGCAAGTATACCTAATCTCGGGCTTGCTCATATTACATCCATATGTTAGGCTCAGAAAGCCATAAACACACAATTTTGCAATCTTTACTAACAATTGAACTTTAAAATATAGTTAGTGGATTAGTGCCTCAATCCTATCCATTTGATGTGCAATTAATGGTTTTGTACCAACAATCAAATAATAATTTCAAACAAAATAAGGATAAAGGCAAACCCTCTCAAACACATTTATCTTCTTCAGTGCCAAAATTCGATGAATTGGTACTTTAATAGCTCTTTGGACCACACTGCTTGCTCCGGATCCTATGGTTCCAAAAATTTGGATTTCATGAGATGCACAACGGAATGTCTTTTCACCGATTTCAGTTTCATCTCCAATCACAGCAGGACGTTTTTGCAATCCAAGCTCATTAATATTGTATACTCCAAATGATCTGCTCATTAAGTTGACATTTCCATCATCTGAAACCTTTAGAAAACCAAATGTTAGCAGAACTTAACAAGAAAGTGAGACTAAGCCATATATAACCTATATATAACTTTGAAAAATCAAGTCTTGGTACGTCAATCTGAAGATTCTGAACATGTCAATACAGCAGTATGTCATGCTACAAGGGCCGTGACACAAACAATGCCAAGTTATGAGTTATGACAAATATGTCAATGTATGATGAGGAAATTTTTCCGGCTTTAAGAGTTTCATCAGAAAAACACATAGAATACCATCCTAAAGGGTATTGAACTTTACATTACAGCAAATAAAATTTTGGAGATCTAAATAGTGTGTGAAAGAATATAATATGCAATGCACAAGATGAAGGAAATTGTTCAATATTGCAAAGCTGAACTTTAAAATAGATGTCCAGACAAAATTTCCAAACATTTACAACTTAAAGTTCAACAGATTTAAAAGAATATTAGATAATGGCACTCTCCTGGAAGAAGGGCCCACAAAATTGATAAATAGTGACAACATCTTCTAGATAAGTAAGCTAGATGGAGTTATAAACTAGGAAAATCTGAGGATTTGAACTTTGTAGATATTAAATCTTATTATGAGCTCAACCAATTCCATCCATGTCACTTAAATGCTTGGGGAAACTTAAAAGAAAAAAAATAAAAGGATTGGTTCAACAAAGAATCAAATGATATCCATGTACTTCTATAGCATGGAGTTTATCTTCAGAAATAAGTTTTTGACCTTTCTTTGAAAGGCAAAAACATGAGTTCATTAGAAAATAAGCCATTGAAAGCTCTAATAATAAAAGGTAAAAGGATAAGTACCAATGACATAATAAGAGAAACCCGTGGGTAGGAAAACTACTATTCCACTAAGACTATAGCGAGTTAGCGACAAGTCTCAAGTCGACCAGAATCAGAATTCATTCTTGGTAGAGTAATGAACTCTTACGTTTCACGTCCTGCAGAAGATAAAAAGGACATGTGGAAAAGGGTTAATCATACAAATGGTTACTAAACTAGACCTAAAATTTTATTTTGGCACCTTAACACTATTTGTTTTGATTCAACATTCAATTTGCATTATTGTTTCAATCAACTACATATTGCTAATGGAATATCCATGTGGCCTAGCAATGGTATGACCCAACGGCCACAACCAACACTATTTGTCGCATGGGTTACTACATACTACACAGACTGCCACATGGTATTTTATCCCACGAGGAAAGAGGGATAAATTGAAAAAATACCACATGGCAGTCCATGTGGCAGCTAGCAGTCCAGTTGACAGATGCACCTGAGTATCGCAAAGTCATTTAAGCATTTTTTTAAAAAATTAATTAACGTACTTGATTGAAACATTAACGTAAATTCATGTACCCCACTAAAAAATATATATACAAGTACCAAATAAAAGAGTGGGCATAGTGTAGATAACATTTGTCTAATTACACATTAGAAAATGGATCAAGAACTATTTTTATGTATTACAAGATCATCTACATTATGAAGGTTATTTCTGATTTTTTATTTAAAAGAATACTATACATTAAAGGTTACAGGAACTTTATTCTTGAATTTCATGTATGATAATGGGAAATTAAAAAGAATAAAGTTAGGTTATGAATATGGAAAAAAACACTATTTATGAATCAAATATGATACAACCTTATGTCCTTATACATGAACTGTGGAAATAAAACACAAAAGTGGTATGACAGAAAATAGACAATTTTATGGAATAAAATTCATTATCAGATAACCTAATCTCATTTTGAATATCACAATAAATACAATGTAAATAAATTGTTCTTGTCATCAAATATAAAGTGTATCACCTATTTTAAGATAATCCTGAAAAGTGCAAATATCTTAATTACTACACTTCGACATTTTGAGTTGATCTATATTGATGCTTGTAAATCACAAGCCAAAAATGAAATGTTTACAATAATAAGTTCTAACAAAAACTTCATTAAGATTTGGACATCCTTCTGAGTTAAGCTAGCCAAGTTGTTAAGACAGTGGGTTTTTTAGCTGATCAGAATTTAAAACCTCACAATGACAGCTCTATGGTTATCCTGGGTTCAACTGGCACAGGTGCTTTGTTCAAATCCTTAGCAAACCATAGTTGATATGATAAAGTAGTTAAACATAATCAAGATAACAAAATAAAGAACCACCAGAAGAATACATCAATTAATTGCACATTGAGTTATGTTTCATCATTTGTTTAGAATTTTGATATATTGAATGAACTATTTACCCTAAAATTACTCACTGCTTTGGGGAATAATATGTCCTAGGTAGAGCCGTAGAGACAGACTTAGTTTGAATCGCCATAGTTGGTTAATCCACAAGGTCTCCTTAGGGTTTTGTAAGAGTTCAGAAATCATAATTCTTTCACATAGAAATCTAGTACCATACAAAAGCTACCCTGATACTAATAGGCTTTGACTAATTTAATAAAAATATTAACAGAGGCCATCCATTGATTTCCTACATATCAGGAATGTGAAAATGGAAAGCTAAACTGACCCCTAACCCTATCTTTTAGTTCCTTTTATATCCTCAATTTTTAAATTCATATTTATTTTTCCTCGCCACAACTTATGGTCAGTTTCACATTCATTACCAACTTACAGTTCAATTTATTTTCTTCCAAAATTCAAGTTAATTTGAGTTATAATTGACTATTTCACTGCAGAGGTGAAGTTTCATTAGGAAGTAAAACTCTGTGCTTCAAATGTCACCCGGAACTTTAAAAATAATTCTTTATATTCATCCATTGAGATTCCAATATTCATGTCCCTTCCTCTGAACTTGACAAATATTTTCAGTCTTTCAGTTGCATATTCAAACTTTCAGTTAAACTAATCTTTAATTTTGCATTCTTTTCACTATATATAATCTTTTATCTAGAACTTCGACGGAAGAAATAATGTGCCAATCGACAGGAGACATGTGGCCCCTTAAATTACAAATTACTTTGTGAGAATATCAAGAAATAATGAATGACAATAATTGTAGTCATAATCAATAAAGATATGCAGACTAAGTTTAAACCATTTCATCACACATCTAGAGAAGGAGAGGTTGGCTTGGCTCAACGCCTCAACTCAATCAGATCAACAACACTCCCAAGGTTAATTTGATTTGACTAACATCAGAATTTGACTAGGCCTTCAGAATTTGACTAGGCCTTTTAGGCCTAGCAATCATGTGTTAAGAACCACATCGGGCAAATGAATCCTCTTTTTCTATTCTCGCATTTGGATAGAAAGAAGTGGTTCCTATGGTTCACATCATACAAAGAGGTAGAGTATAAACATATAGACTTCCACCCACATAAAACTTTGAGAAATAAATAATGTGCACTAAACATATAGTTGTACTTATTATAACATATAATAACTAACACTCCCATAAGACTTGGGCAAAGTTGATGTAACCTTTAATTTAATACTCTCCAATAATTTGCAAATGAGATATTTTATTTGCTGCCTAGAAGTCACTTTTGATTATGCATTTAAGAAGGTAGCATACAATTCATTGAGTGTCACTTGTCCATGCACACACAACCTATGTCATATGTATGCAATTGGTATGAGGTGAACAATATAATACTGTTGCTTATTTGTGCTACAAGAGAAAAGAGTCACACAATTAGCTAAATGTCTTCTACCCATGCATGCACAATTATAATATAATCTACATGTGGCAGTACAAGTGTTTCTTATTTATGAGAGAGAACACAAATTGCACATGTCCATTTACATACTAAGTTGCAAAAATTTTGCATGTCCTGGTGAGAGCATCGCTTGGTCAGACATAAAACCATACAGACAAGAAGAAGTATGCTTAGTGTACCAACTTAATGGTGAGCGAGAGATGGAAGTGCTAGAGTTGAAGAACAAGCATTTAGGTTATGGAACTACAACAATTCATTGTGTTGTCCAATTTAACGTCATCATGTTGCTAAGGAGGAATTAATTCCCACAAAGAACATCTGGAATAAGTGTCCTTGGTTTTGGCTTATCAATAAGCCACAACACCAAGAATCATCAAAACCATAACCAATAACCCTAGTTATTGTGCCATAGTTGTTTCTACGAAGCCAAAGGGTGAGGGGTTGATGCTCCACCTATTTGGTACAATTAAGGATCATGTAGGGAAGCTAGTTGGAGAGAGGCTAATGAATGCAATTTCCTATGGGAAAGAATGCAAAGTACCATGTGAGTTACATGTGGGTTTATGGTTACAAGCATGGATTTAAAAACTGGTTCATACAATTATATATACACAAGTGATCTATATGGTGGTGGCACTATAGGAATTTAGCAATGGGGTTTCAATGATTGTAGGGAATTGACAGCAAGCGCAACAACCATAGGATCCTAGGAAACTGGCTAATGCAATAATGGTTAGGGTTTAAGGAGGATGAGATGAGGGCAATGATATTATCCTTGAGGAGAAAAATCCGGTTATAGAGAAAGAGTGGGAGATGGTGACTTGTTGTCACCAACAACTGCCAATAGTGGCAACAAATATGTTGCTTAGGGACTAGGGAGTGCCTAAGGAAGATGGTCAAGGCAAGGGTTGGAGAGGAGAGAAAGAGGAGTGGCTAGAAGAATTTGGAGGAACTCATTCTAAAATTAAGTTAAATGGAAAGAAATTACTAGTGTGGCTCTCTTAATATCAAGAAGTAGAGTACAAGTACATGGATTCCCATCCACATAAGGCTTAGATAAATAAGCAAGATAAGACTAAACATATAACAATTCTGATACTCACGAAGCTTTGGCATCACTTAGTTATCTATTCAGCTTTGTATAACTTATGCATCCTTTAGGTCATAATCCAAGGGCTCTCTTCTTGCAACTGCATCGTATGAATAAGGAGATTAATCATCCAATCAAACACCTTTAAGATTGACTATGGTGACTCTCTTTCCAGACAGTTATCTAATATATTGTTACAGTTTTTATTAGTAGTCTAGCAATTCTAAACCATTCTAGAAGCCGTCGTGATTGCGCAATGTACTAAACAAACTTCATTCCTTCATAGACACTAACAAATATATAAACATGGACGCTACAAATACATGTATACATATATGTATCTACATTAAATCAATTTTGCCTTAATGCGCACTTGCTAAAATGCTCCTCCGTTTAACTTAGAAACATAGATATCAATTGTAAAATTAAACAAATAATGATCAACAAAATGAATAATTTGAGAGAACTAGATATTTCATTTTAGATTCCTTTTTTTCTGTTAAGTGGTACTCTAGAAATAAACATTAACTTAAATACTCACCATATACGAGTCACCAAGATCCATAGACATTCCAATTGAGGGGCCATTTTCTGAATCAAATAAGGGCTCCAATTTCCTTTTCAGCTCCTCTAGACCAGCCATAAGAACTTATTGCTCTGATCTGGATTCAATAAGGAGAAGAGGTTGATTATACAAGACAAGTATATAAAGTGGCACATAGAGCAGGTTCTTGATGGGGGTTTCTCCCAACCACAATCTCTCTGTGTTTTCTACCTACGCTGTATCAATCTATCAGAGTAGATTGAAGGGTGATATACACCCAAATCGCTACTCCAAACCTGAGATCAGAATTCTTCGTGTTGATTTCTCGATTCAACCATAAGATCGAGAGAGAGACCTAATTTCATTCTACGCATATATTAATTCATTCATTGATCCAGCTCTCACGAGCAGATCTGATTTCCTCGCCAAGCAGCAAGAGAAGCCACCACTGCTCAAGCAGGAACAGCATCACAACCCAGAAGCCAGAAAGCATCCGGGGCGAGAGGACGTCCTAAAATTACAACGCCTAGAGAGCGAAGTTCTCACCGTCTCTTCGCTTCCGATCGAGTCTGCTTCAAGAGGTCGGCGAGTGAAGCAACGAGCGGGGCGGCGATGGGCGTCAAAACAAGGGAGGTCCGACGAGGGAGAGTCGACACGGGGAACGGAAATCGAGTAGGGTGGATGCGATGACAACGGCGGAGTTTTGGCGCAGTCGGTGTGCGGGGATCCTGTGATGCAGTATTTGGAGTATACAGCAAAAATGTTTGGGTCAATGTAGAGGGCTACATGAACCTTAGTGCAATATTTGAGCTTGAGCTTGTATAGAGGTGTACAAGCACTTGAGCTTGTATAGAGATGTACAAGCATGTAAAAAAAAAATATGTCATGGGTGGGATTTGAACCCAAGACCCATGAGAGAACAAAGTCTTATGTTGCATAAGGTAACCAACCCGAGCCTGGGTCATTCGCTGAAAAAAGAGGAGGCGCCTTATTCTTAAACTCTTCAAAATGCATAAGGGTAAAATTGACAAAATTCAAGACTAATTGGGGATCTTGGATTGCAATCGAAAGAAGGAAGATTCATTCGGTCTTAGAGGATTTTGGAGAGGAACCGAAGCTTGGTGGAGGCGACATTGGTGGAGGAGCTCGGCTTGGAGGTCTTGGTGAGCTTCTTCCATCTTCCTCTTGTTGGCGAGTTCTCTTGGAGGGAGAGGACTTCATCCTCTTGGCTTGGGCGCTGACCTTGGTGGCGAATTGAGTGAGGGAAGCTCTACCTCCCACCTTGGCCGAGCTTGGACTGAATCTTGGTGGCGGATTGAGTGAGGGAAACTCATCCTCCCCCTTTGGCCGAGCATCTCATTTACTTAGAGCTTGTTTTGGGGGCTGTTTGAGAGTGAGCTCAAGCTCCTTCTAGCTGAAGCCGAAGGTTACCTTGCTGCTCATTAGCATTTGGGGGCGAGTGCAGCCTTAGTGTTTGTTGGATTACCCCTTTGGAGGAAAAGGGGGCTGATTTGAGGAGAAGAGGGCGACTTCATCATCTTCCTTCTTCTTCCTTTGGCCGAGCGTGGAGGAGACTTGGAGGCGAGCTTGGGGGAAGCTCACGCCATCATCTTCCTTCATTCCCATCCGGTTCCTTGGTGGAGGCGAGAGCTTGAGGGAGGAGCTCTCATCCGGCCACCATTGTTGGCGAGAGCTTGAGGAGGAGCTCTCGGCCTTGGTTGCTTCTTGAGGCAAGAGGAGCTTGCTGACCTTGAGGAGAGCTTTAGGAGGAGCTCTCGGATCTTCATCCACCATCTTGGACGAGAGCTACACTTGAGGAGAAGCTCTCGGTTTTGGTCCCTTTGGAGGAGAGGGATCGGATTTCACTTGGAGTGCATTTGGAGGACCGGCGGCCATCACTTTGGGTGGCGCCACCACCATCTTCATCCACTTTGAGGGGAGACTACTTGCTGTCCACTAAGGGGCTGAGGGAGTCCCTTGGATCAATTTTACCCCCTTAATCCCTACTCATAACCTCTATGAGTCCATGGGAAAGGCGGGGTAGTACCCCATAGTACCCCGGGCATCACAACTCTCCCCCACCTGAGATGGCACTCGCCCTCGAGTCCATGTGCGCCTGGTACGCTCTAGCTAACTCCTCAAAGTGAGCTATATCCTCAGTCTTCTCCCATGTCGCATCCTCCTCAGTCTCATCAGCCCACTGAATAAGAAACTCAGAACGTCGACCTCCAGGTGAACCCGAACCATAGACCCTGTGGTCTAGAATCTTCACGGGTCTCTTTCCATAATCAACTCTGCCCCTCGCAGGTTGTCTCCTCACCTGTCCACGGTCGGGATGCCTGTCATCACCATGGTATTTCTTCAGAAGACTAGTGTGGAAAGTAGGGTAGAACTGTAGCCACGCTGGTAGATCTAGTCTGTAAGATACTGGACCAACTCTCTTTATGATCTTGAAAGGACCTTCATATCTCCTTACAAGGCCTCTATGATATGTCCTGGCTTCAGTCTTCCTCCACATCTGAGGTGTGAGTTTGAGAAGGACCCACTCTCCTACCTCAAACTCAACATGCCTCCTGTCTCTGTCGGCATAGAGCTTCATCCTATCTCTAGCCTCCCTCAGAGAATCCTGAGCTTCCTCCCATAGCTCGGATCTGTCATGCACAAAGTCTATAGCTGTTTGGCACTTTCCCCCTGCGCCCCTATTCAATGTATCCATAGGTGTCAGTGGTTGCCACCCCAACACCAACTCAAAAGGGCTTTTTCCAGTAGCAGATGACTTTTGAATATTATAGGCAAACTGTGCAGTATCCAGTAGCCTAATCCAATTTTTCTGTGTGGCAGAGACATAATGCCTAAGATACTCCTCTAACAAGGCATTTATTCTCTCCGTCTGTCCATCTGTCTGTGGATGGTATGCTGTACTCATCTTTAGGTCTGTACCCAGCTTCTGAAATAAAGAAGACCAGAATTTTCCAGTAAATCTCGGGTCTCTGTCACTGATTATCTCTCTGGGTAAGCCAAAGTGCTTCACCACATGAGTCATAAACAAGCTAGCAGTGGTCTCAGCAGTGCACACCAAAAAGGCGCCTTTTTTGTTAGGAGGGACCTAGCCCGCTGGGCCTAGACCTGTTACGGGTGGGGTGGCCCTAACAATGAAAGTATCGCAACAGATCTAGGGTTAGTTTAGTTGCTGTGCTATGATAGCTGCGTTGTCATTGTAGTAACTGCTGTTAAGGATATTTAATGAATCTAATTGTGATGTTACTGTAGCAATTATTATTAAAATTAATTTTATAAATTTATTATGTTGTTAATAAATAAATAAATATTAATTTAATAAAATATATTAAAATTAAAATTATATATTTTTATAATAAAATAAAATAATTAATTAAATTATAAAATTAAATAAACTAAATTAAAATTATATATTTTTATAATAAACTAAATTTATTTTTGAAATTTTATTATAAAATTAATTTATTAATTTTTTATAAAAAATAAAAATTATTTATTTATTAATAAAATTAAATTGATTTTTTAAAATATAATGATATATTAAAATTTAATACATATTTAATATTATATATTATATTTAAAATTTAATTTAATTATTAATATATATTATATATATAATGACATATATTTTAAATTTAATATATATATAATTAATTGTTATGTACATAATGATTTAAAAATATACTATTTTTAATCAAATAAAAAAACAAGAGGTAAAAAAGTATACTGTTACACGAGTATTTATGAAGATATATAACCAGCACTGGGTTTCGAACTCACGCTCTCATCAATTTCCTGCACGCGCGTCGAGGCAAAGGGCAGCAGCCCTTGGCAGCGCCCAAAGCTACCCAAAGCTGGTAAATGTAGCTTTGGGCTACAGTACCAAAATGTGTACTGTTATATCCTATAAGTTAAAAACCAAACAGGCAAAAAACCTCACAGCTGCTGCCCGTCGCCGTGCCGTCAGAAGCGCCGTTCCTCTAAACTGGCCCCTACTTTTATTCGGGCCATTCAGAGGCAAAAAATTCTTTAGCTGCCGGTGCCACTTTTAATTTTTATTAAAAAAAAAAATTAAAAAAATTTTTTTTTTAAAGAAATAATTTATCCATGATAATCTATCCAATGATATCAATATTGGGATAGTTTAAATTATACACAATAAAAAATTACCTTAAACATTATCGTATAAAAATTTTAAAATAGTTTTTTATACGATAATGTATAGGATAATTTCTTATTGTGTATAATCTAAATTATCCTAATATTAATACCATTGGCTAGATTATCATGAGTAGATTATTTTTTTAAAAAAAATTAAAATTAAAATTAAAAAGTGGTCGGAAGAAGTTGGCAACAACTTCTCGGCTGCCCGGCAGCAGAGGAATCCTGCTCCATTCGGAGTCGTAAGAAGTGTTTCGGTGGCAACAACAATAGCAATGGAGGCTTCAAATTTAACATCTGTTGGAGGGGATCCCGAAATTCCCCAAACTACTATGCATCCCACGTGTTCCGTTTGTCACTTTTTGAAAGAGCAGCAGTGGCTACCGTTATCCTTTACCGACTAGCTCACGTTGCTTGAAGAAGAAAGGAAATCCATAATGCTGACTAGGACTCATTCAGCTGGGCAGCACATTTGTCTATAACGCCCTCTTATACTTAGAATCAAAGACCCGTTGGCTTACAAATTAGCCCAAGGAACACAATTGTAGTGCAATATATGCGCATCGTGAGCCTTAAAAGTGAAATGTATAAAATTATTCTACGGAAGCTTAATCAAGCCTTATATATGTCACAACAGGGCACTAAACCAAAATTATACCCTTTAGAGTATAGGTTAAATCCCTTTAGTAGGAACATACAAGTGTCTTGCTTCTATGGTATGTCACGCCCTCAATTATAATAATATTTTTTATGATTTTTACTTGTGAGTCAACGCTTGACTCGAGTCCAAATACATCAATGCGGGTATCACAACGGTCGAAACTACTGGATTGGGCGCGACTGGCGGAGTCGATTCCTCCCAGCCCGACTATGGACTATGCGGAAGATCGCTACCGTTCTAACACGGTTCAGATCAACACTGATAATTCACCGAGAACCAGTATCGTCGAGTCAAACCGGGTTCACCTGAACCCAAAGGGGACTTGCTCGTAACCGACCGCGTCGAACAGGGTACGCAGCAGAATCCGGACACGCACACGTGTCGAAGGAAACGGAGGGGAGTAGCCGAACGTTCGGCGTCGGGAAGCTGGACTCACCCACACGTCCGCAAATCAAGCCGGCGCCCGGCGATCGCGGATGATCTTCCACGGCGTCGCACACCGATGATAAGGAAGGCTCGGTCGGTATCTCACTCACACGCTGGTGAGGAGGAGGACCGGACCAACGAAACGCTGCGTAGAACCACACGTGCGAGCATGTAGGCAGCGGGCAGGCGGACTGTCCAAGCACACGTCGTGTGCGTCCGCCGGCAGGCCAAGTGGCCGCCCGTCTGTCCCTCACCGGTGGGTGAGTATGGGAATAGGGAGGAGCTACCTCCGGTGGCTGGCGGCGCCGGCAAGGATGTCCGGTGGCTGAAGGGAGGCAGGCGGACAGTGACTGCATGAGTTGGCGTCGTCTGTTCGGCCACCCACACGCGGCACGGGAGCAGGGAAGAAGGCACGCAACCACCGCCAGTCGCGGAAGTTGGAGCAAGGATGACGAAGGGAGCTCGGGAGACTGGGAAGGACGTTGGCGTCCGTCGGAGAAACAGCAGAGAGGGGGAAAGGTCTCCACGCGCAGGCGGAGAGGGCTCGTCCGGCGAGCACAGCGCGTAGCCGCACACAGGTGGGTCCGAGCCGATACTTCACGCACGCAGGCGGCCGGCATTGGACAGGGAAAAGACGGAGAGGGGAGGCCGCTGGGAGCCACGCAAGCTCGACCGGGGAGGGAGACTGATGTAGGGTAGATATGGAAGATGATATAAACTCCTACACTAGGGTAATAGTTAAACCTCGTTATTGATTTCAGACAAAATCTCAGGAAGCAATAATAGTAAATTACAATGCAAACAACTAAACAAGTATACTCTCAACTTTAAGTGGTATGCTCTCAAGTTTAAATGGAAATTCTATCAAGTGTGCATGCACTGAATTATAGAGCAGGTACGACTAACATTAATAAGTGAAATTAGCCAAATAAGAATGTTAAAATTAGGGAATTATACCTTTGAACGAACCAGCCTCTTCACGTGTACACGAACAGGAGAATCAGACGGTGAATCAGAGGGGCGTCAGAGTCAAAAGAGGAGGTGGGCGTGAACTAGGATAAAGTGTCGGCTTTGGAATAAGAAGCGGCAACTAAATCTTCAGAGAGGAGGCGTCTGGCGGAAGGGAAGCGCGGCGCCGGAAGTTTGCAAGGAACCTGTGATGCTGAGCGGGGCAAGTTGGTGAAATCGGAGGGAACTCATCGTCGAGAGAAGGTGTTGGACCTCAAAGGCGGGCTGTAGATCAAATGTAGTAGCTTCCAGTAGTCATTCGGGAAAGGGGCGGACTGAATCGGGATGAAGAAGATGGAGGTGGCAGCTGTGGAGAAGTGGAGGAAATCGTGGTGATTTCTGTGGATGAAGGCGGCTGACGAGAGGAGAGAACAACGCCGGTTTCTCAAAGGCCATTGTGATTCGGCGTGGTAGCAGGTCGGCGAAATCGGAGGTGAACGTGAGGGTTGGCGACAACTTCTGTCCAAATCGTGATGGAGGCGATGTTAGGAGATGGAAGAATAGATGTTGAGGGTGGCAGATTCGACAACGGAGGAGATGATGGGCTTGGCGAGTGGACGTTTAATGGCGACTGGGTGTTAGGGTTGGGCGACGGATGGTTGAGGCGGCGACGATTCCGTCGACTGGTGAAGGGGGGCAGCGGCAATTTCTATCCAAGTTGGGATGGCGGCTGGGGAATTAGGTTTGGACGGCAGCGGTGATACACTTGCAACGCAGGGGCGAAGCAGAGGGATGAAGGCGTGGAGGTTGGCTAGCAGCATTCGTGTGCGGGGTGGGGAAGAAAAGTCGGACGTAGGTGGCAATGGGAATCCTGGACGAGGATGAGGGCGGCTGGTTTTCGTGGAAGAGAGACAACGTTGTCTCATGGTGGTGACGGCCGGATGTTCTGGACGAAGAAGGAGAAGGTGACTGGCTAGGTTCTTGGCGAGTAGGAGGCTGTGAATCGCAGGAGCAGAAAGGAAATCAAAAATTGATACCTAGCCCTCACGGTGCGAGAACGCAGAGCGCCGATAGAAACAAAAGAGAATCTTACTAAGCCAAAATTGATTGTTCCCCTTAGGGATTACAATGTTTAAATAGATATTACCCTTTCTAAATTTAGATAATTGAATTCTATTAGTAATTATAAAAATTACATGCTAAAAAATAAAATAATGCCCCAACAATAATATCTAATAAAAGAAAATATAAAAATATAAATTCAGTTGTTCATACGATAACGGACCGGCTTTCGATGGGCTCGTTTAGATCTTCTGGGCCTGTCTTCTATGTCCCCATCAATTCTCCCAAGGGGCGAAAAATTCACCTCCGGTGAATTGTCAAAATTATAAGCATCCAACTTTTCCGGTGCGATCTGTCAAAGTTCGTCTTCAAAAATCCATGTGTTATCTGTATCTGGATGATTTTTCCACTTTACCAAGTATTGAAATTCTGATTGATCAGGATGAACAATTTGATCTTCTATGATGACTTTAATATCGTCATTTTCTACTTCATCCGGAAGATGTTGTGATGTTACTTCACTTGATTCTGGTTCCTCTGGTGTATAATAAAATGATATATCTTCCACATTAAAAATAGGACTAATTCCCAAATTTTTAGGTACATCCACAACATAGGCATTATCACTTATTTTATGTTTAATCGTAAATGGACCTATACTTCTTGTATGGAGCTTCTTGATAGAATGAGGTGGAAGTCTCTCAGCTCTCAGTCTCACCATCACTCTATCTCTCTCACTGAAATTTTATGGACTACGATGCTTGTCTGCAAAGCTCTTTTACTTATTATTGTTTTCTGAGATTTTGTGCTAGATTTCAATATAAAGTTCATGGATATGTTTAACAAAAGAATCAGCAGATTGTGATCGTCGGGTAGAAGCTGGTAGGGGCAGGAGATCAATTGGTTTGTTAGGTTGCATACCAAGGACCACTTGAAATAGGCTGAGACCAGTTGTCCTGTTCAGTACACTATTGAATGCAAACTCAGCTGTTGGCAATATATCCTCCCAGTTGGTTACATGATCCCTAATAAAACATCTTAATAAGTCCTCTAAACTTCTATTAACAACTTCAATCTGACCATCTGTTTGAGGGTGGTAAATAGAAGAAAATTTAAGTTGTGTGTCTAACAGTGTCCATAAGGTTTTCCAGAAGTAACTTACGAAACGGGCATCCCTATCAGAAGGCTTTGGATCTAAGTCAAGTTCAAAGGGTCCTATGGTTTCCTTAAAGGTATGGGATCCTAATTCAAGTTGGTTGAGATCTATAGGTGTAGGATCCTCTATATCCAAAGGTTGGGTAAGAATATCTAAGTTAGGCTCATTAGTTCCTAAGGGTGTACTTAGGAATTCTATGTATGACTTGGGAAGTTCTAACTTAAGCTGTGTGGAAGGTTCCTCTATGTCTTGAGTTCCTAGATCATGCTCTTGGTCAATAGGTTGCTCATCTTCTAAGTTTCTCTCTATGGGCTCCCTAGGTTGGTGGTTTCCTAAGTGTTCATGAGGTTTTGGATAAGGACCTGGACAAGGCTCATGGTCATCTAGAGGGATTAGGTATAACTTAGGATTATCTTGAGGTTGTGGAAGACCTATAGCTTTAGGGTCAAGTTGGTTCCAAGGCATATCATCTAAGGTAAAAGATCCAAATTTAAGTTTAGGTTCATCTAGAAGAGTCTCTAAGGTTGACTTAGGGTTCGGTTGACTCTCAAACAAATCAACTAAGGATTCCCTCGTTGTGGATCCAGACTCTTCTAAGGATATTTCTTGAGAAGGTGTAGGTAGCGTAGGTTCTAAGGTTTCTTGAGAGGTGGAAGGATTGGCTACCTTATGGGGTTTTGGTTTGGATCTTTTTATCTTAATCTTGGGGTCATGACACCTTAAGATGTAAGAATCATCTCGACTTTGGTGGTACCCGTTAACATCATATAAACAAGGTTCTCCTAGATGGGCATGGTATGTACCTTCTAAGGGTAAGACATCACACTTCAAATAGGATACCAAACCTAATAGGTACAAGGCACTTACGGTTCACTAGGGTTTTGGTTCCATTATCCCTACTAATGGTGTAAGGGTAGGTGTTAGGCTTAGTGGCAAAACCAAATCTATCAATGGCACTAGGAGTGATGAAGTTAAACCCTATGGTTTCATCTATGGCAACCTTACACATCTTATCTCCCATTCTAGTGTAGGTGTGGAAAAAGTCATTCCTAAAGGTGATCCTATAAGTTGGGAGTCTCTCTAAGTACCGGTTATAGAGTTTATCTAGATCTTGATTTTGAGGGTGTTCACTTAGGGTGGGTTTACATGATGGCTGACTAGGGGGGCTGTCACTGCAATGACTTTCAGGCTATGTTCGGTTGGATGGAATCCACCGTGGAAAGGAAGGAAAATGTAATGAATCTAGATGGCTTTTAGGCTAGATTCATTGCATTTTCCTTCCTTTCCACGGTGGATTCCTTCCAACCGAACATAGCCTCAGAGTTTGGAAGTCTAGATTCCATCTTGTCTAGTTTCTTATTGATAGTCTTTATCATACAAAAATTTTGTCCATTTCATTCGGTGACTTGTTAAGATGCATTACTAGTTCTTCATATTGTACCAACCTAGAGTCAAATGCGTCTATCTGGGTATTCAATCGTTCAAGTGTCTTGGACAATTGGTCTCGCTCGTTATTGGAACTAGATAAAGCTGGGGGTTGATATTCATGTCCTAATATGGTGGTCATGATGTAGATCCCTTTAATAATTTTTTTTCTCACTTTTTTTTTCTTTTTTTTCTCTCTTCTTCTTTTTTTTTATGGGGATCCTAGTTTGATATGCAGTAGTGGATCAAGGTTTATGTAGTAGTGGATGGGGATCAAGGTTTGCTCTGATACCAATTTGATGTAGGGGTAGATATGGAAGGTGATATAAACTCCTACACTAGGGTAATAGTTAAACCTCGTTATTGATTTCAGACAAAATCTCATGAAGCAACAACAATAAATTACGATGCAAACAACTAAACAAGTATACTCTCAAGTTTAAGTGGTATGCTCTCAAGTTTAAATGGAGGTTCTATCAAGTGTGCATGCACTGAATTATAGAGCAGGTACGACTAACATTAATAAGTGAAATTACCCAAATCATAATGTTAAAATTAGGGAATTATACTTTTGAACGAACCAGCCTCTTCACGTGTACGCGAACAAGAGAATCAAGCGGTGAATCAGAGGGACGTCAGAGTCGAAAGAGGAGGCGGGCGTGAACCAGGATAAAGCGTCGGCTTTGGAATAAGAAGCAGCGACTAAATCTTCAGAGAGCAGACGTCTAGTGGAAGGGAAGCACACCGTCGGAAGTTTGCAAGGATCCTGTGATGCTGAGCAGCTACAAGTCAGTGAAATCGGAGGGAGCTCGTCGTCGAGAGAAGGTGTTGGACCTCGAAGACGGGCTGTAGATCAAATCCAGTAGCTTCCAGCAATCGTTTGGGAAAGGGGCGGACTGAATCAGGATGAAGAAGATGGAGGTGGCAGCTGTGGAGAAGTGGACGAAATCGAGGCGATCGTGGTGATTTCTGTGGATGAAGGCGGCCGACGAGAGGAGAGAACAATGCCGGTTTCTCAAAGGCCATTGTGATTCGGTGTGGTAGCAGGTCGGTGAAATCGGAGGTGAACGTGAGGGTTGGCGATGACTTCTGTCCAAATCGTGATGGAGGCGATGTTGGGAGACGGAAGAATAGATGTTGAGGGTGGTGGATTCGACAATGGAGGAGCTGATGGGCTTGGTGAGTGGACGTTAATGGCGACTGGGTGTTAGGGTTGGGCGACGGATGGTTGAGGCGACGACGATTCCATCGACTGGTGAAGGGGACGGCGGCAATTTCTGTCCAAGTTGGGATGGCGGCTGGGGAATTAGGTTTGGACGGCAGCGGTGATACACTTGCAATGCAGGGGCGAAGTGGAGGGATGTAGGCGTGGCGGTTGGCGAGCAGTGTTCGTGTGCGGGGTGGGGAAGAAAATTCAGACGTAGGTGGCGATGGGAATCCTGGACGAGGATGAGGGCGGCTGGTTTTCGTGGAAGCGAGACAACATTGTCTCACGGTGGTGACGACCAGATGTTTTGGACGAAGAAGGAGAAGGTGACTGGCTAGGTTCTTGGAGAGTAGGAGGCGGTGAATCGCAGGAGCAGAAAGGAAATCAAAAATTGATACCTAGCCCTCACGGTGCGAGAACGCAGAGCGCCGATAGAAACAAAAGAGAATCTTACTAAGCCAAAATTGGTTGTTCCCTTAGAGATTACATTGCTTAAATAGATATTACCCTTGCTAAATTTAGATAATTGAATTCTATCAGTAATTATAAAATTACATGCTAAAAAATAAAATAATGCCCTAACAATAATATCTAATAAAAGAAAATATAAAAATATAAATTCAGTTGCTCGTACGATAACGGATTGGCTTTTGATGGGCTCGTTTAGATCTTCTGGGTCTGTCTTCTATGTCTCCATCAGAGACGGCTACCACACATGTCGGAAAGCTGCCGGAGATAAAAAGGGAGGAACGGGGAGGTACCTCGGCGCTAGGCGCTGGATCCTTCTTTCCGAAGAAGTGGCTGCCGGCTGCGCCTTCCAAGGTGGTCTAAAAGTGGGGTCCCGGTAGCTGCGACGGCGATGTCGACGGGAAGAAGACAACCACGACGAAGGAAGAAGACGGAGCTCTCCGGGGCACACCGTCCACCCGCCCACACCACCGGGTGCTAGGAGAACCACCGCCGACTAACAGCGACCGACGAGGAAACCGACGACGACCGGAAGGTAGGGGTGAGCAAATGGTACCGATACCGAAGTACCGTATCGAACTTTTTGATACTTCGGTACCGGTATTTCGGTACTTCGGTACTTCGGTACCGGTACCAAAATTTTATTCGGGAAATCGGTATCGATACCGGTACCTAAAAACTATTTCGGGAAATCCCGAAGTCCCGAAGTCCCGATTTTTCATGTATTATTTAATTAAAAAAATAATATTTATATATTAATATTCAGTATTTTTTAATACAAATACCGAAATACATAAATACCAAATATAAATATCGAAATACGTAAATTAGAATTAAAAATATTTGGGATTTCGGGAAATCGGTACCGAACTCCCGAAGTAGAATTCGGTACCGGTATCAGTACCTATAATTTGAGGTTCGGGAGTTCGGTACCGGTACTGGTACCGAAATCTCGATTGCTCTCCCATACCGGATGGGAGTTCACCGGAGGAGAGAGAGGAAGCTGAAGGTTATTAGGCGTGAGGAAGACGATGAGACACGGGGACGAACTCACCCCATTTTTCTTTCGCTCCCACGTCCGCACGTGGACCGAGCGCTCCCTTCCCATCAGCCTCCCGCGTCGCGTCCACGTTAGTCGCACGCGATGAATTTATGCACGTAACCCGATGAGAACGTTGGATCTGGATCCGGACCGCACCTGATCCGATCCACTAACCCGCCAACTGAATAGGAGCAGGCTGGCTAATTAGGCTGGAAATTGGGCCGCGCCCATTTTCTGGCCCACAGGCCTAACACCTAGGGCACGTTTGACTTCAATTTTGTACAGAATTTGAGACGTGCTACAATGTGATAGAAAAGCAAAAGCTGTTAGAAGTTGAAAGTCCTGATTTCTCACAATTTCTACTTGAAAGTTATGCAGATATGGGGCCAAACGGGCCTCTAATCAAATAGAATCTCTCTATCTACCCTTTAATATTAGTATAGAGATGAAAACTTTATTCTACATATCTCATGTGTAGAAAATGGGTGAAAGCAAAGTAAGGATCCAAATACAATAGAAAGAGGAGTAAGCAATACTCTTAACAAACCTTTTCCTTTCTCTATTAATCTACTTGTGCACCCTGAAGATGTTTGACGCCTCCTTTTTTTTTTTTATAAAAAGAGTAGCGTGTTATCTTAGGGCTAACATGTGATGGCACTTCACCATTTTAATTTTGGACTCTTCCCCCACGTAGCTAATTTGTGATACGTTAACATCTTAAAAATTTAAAATAAACTCCTTAATTTGATTATGCGAAAAGTATTGGTATAAAATTTTAATTAAATTTTTATTTAAATAAAAATAAAAATATTGTAAAATTGTCATTTTAGAATATGAATAAGTAAAAAAGAATATATTAATAAGAAATAAAACTCGGAGGCATATTGTGAATGAAAGTATAGAATATTAACTTTAGAATAAAAAGTACAAAATGTATCCTCGTGAATAAAAGTGTAAAGTATTAATTCAATCATATAAATTTTTTTTATATACTGTGTTTTATGATTTTTATGTTTTAAAATATTTTTTGACCGATCAATAAGCTTGTTATTATCGTATTAAAACTTTTTCAAAGATCTCTTATCAAAAAGGTTGAATTTCCACAATTGAGAGATCTATTTTCATATTAATTTTATTTATTTTTTTCCTTTTGTTTTCATAAGTCTACTATTAGTTTAGATTTTTTTTTTCTTATTATTTCTTATATTTGAATTTGTACTCTATGATATTTTATTCTTGAATTTAGAAAAAAATAATTTTTTTTTAAAAAAAACAATAGCAACTAGGCTTTAATCATTAATTAGGCTTTAAGTTATTTTCTAAAGTTATTTTAATTTTAACTGAATAAGATTTTGTTATTAATTATCTATACAATTTTTTTTTGAGAATTACTATAAATATTATTAATTTATAACTTATGCATATCAAACTTTATCCATTAATATGATAACATATATTTTATTTTGATGTGTATTATTTATGTACATTATTTTTATTATACAAAATTTTTATATACATTGCCTCTCATGTCAATATAAATATTAAGTACATTATAAAAATAATCTTCATTATGTACTTTTTAATTATGCATATTATAATTATTCTATACATTTTTCACATCAAATTTATTGTGTGCATTATGGTTTTTTTTGTCATGTACAATTTTTTTTATGTGTACATTAAGTACATTTTCATTATTGTATATTATAAAAATTATGCATCTTATGAGTTTTATTTTTTTTATATTGTCATGTATATTTTGATATTTATATTTTAAATTATGTTCTAAACTAAATAATATCTATAAAATATTATTTTAAATATTTAAATTACATACTCATTTACTCAACATGTTCAACATATTCACACGTTAGTATTAAAAAAAAAGATTAATTTGAAATCTCCTCATGCAATTATACACGTGTAATTTTAAAATAATAACATAACTGTATCGTTACAAATAAAACAATTACATAACAGTAAATTGAAAGAGAAACATTATGGCATGTATTAAAAATCAGTCTTACGAACAGTTAGATCAATTAACACATAATTATATTATTATTGTTATTTTAATTATGAAATGGTAACAGTAATATAAATGAATAGTAAATTATGTTCAATAAAATTATTAAGTATATCATATGTATAATATCCAATATGATCAATATGCCTATAATAAAAAGGTTTACTGAACAAGTAAAACAACAGTTTAATATATTAAAATTCTATCCCAATAACAATTTAATATTTATTTATTCCTGCATCTTAATTCTTACGGCTGATTATTATTATTATTATTATTATTATTATATATATATGCAATTAGAATTTTAATTATTAATTAAAATAGTATAACATATAATTTTTTTCTTATAAACAGAAACGGTAATTTAAAACAGTAACATAACAGACTACATTAAAACAGTAATATAATAAATCAAATCTGTTACATTATCGTTGAAAATAAAATCATCGCCAAAATCAACCAATCTAATTAATAATAATAATAATAATTATTAACTAAATTAAAGCACACAGTAATTAAAGAATAATTAAGGAAATTACCGCAAGGTGCGGTAATTAAAACGGCAATTGAAAACAATACAAGAGTATAATAGTACTAATTAGTATGTAACAGTAGAAAACAGTATTCAACCATAACCATAGCAGCAGATTTGTTACAAGTAGAAAGCAGTATATAATATGACACACAATATTATACACCGACTAGTTTAAAACGTTACACAACGGAAACGGCATAACCGTATATATCAATTAGTTTAAAAGTTACAAACAGCAATTTAAACTGTTATAAACCATTTTTTTCTCATAAATGTCACTCAAACAAAAAATAACAAGTTTAAAACAATATTTTTTTTTACAAACCATAAAATTATTATTTTAACAAAAAACAGAAATAAATATTTTTTTAATTTTTAAACAATTGTGAACAGTAGCTGTTATGAACAGCATGTAATACTGACTGTTATTTTTATTATTATGTTTAAACAGTAAGTTTGCATAATAGAATAAGCAAAAAATGTTTACAACTCGATTAAAACAGAATTGGAAACACTGGAATTAGTCATGAATAAAATGCTGATTATTTAATAATAAATTATACATATTAATGATTTTTTTTACCAAATGCCACTCTTCTTTTGCGGTAAACCTCTTAATTTAGGCACTGTTTACTAGTGCAGATGGACGATTAGAAGGAAGGAATTTTACAATGGAGGGAAAAAAAGAAGGGAGGGGATTTCTAGACATGTGACTTTCACATGTCTAGACTTTGTAAACGAATGGAAGAGGAGCATGGTGTCGGCGGCAACTTTGCGAGCGGTGTCGGCGACAACAGCTGCGAGCGGCATCGGCGGCAACTACTACGAGTGGCGTTGGCGGGCGCTTCTATGGGATTGGAGTCGGAGCCTGCCTGGCGACCTCCATCGCGCTGCTCGCCAGGTTCGCCTTCGTATTCCTCAGGCGACAATCTCTCAGTGGAAAGGCAAGCAGGCCGACGGGGCTGCCGAAGCCTCTGTCGTGAAGGTAGAGCGCGAGGTGGAGACCGACGATGGGAAGAAGAAGGCGATCGTCTTCTTCAGCACGCAGACCGACATCGCCGAGGGGTTCGCCAAGGTTAGGGTCAGGAGACGTGGATCTTGGAATCTTTGTGATTAGGGTTGGTTACCTTGAGCAGCAGAGGCGGCAGCGATTATCGGTGGCGAGCGGCAGCGATCAGCGGTGGTGAGCAGCAACTAGCAATGGGAGAGAAGACGAGCATCGCGCCTGTCAAGCATTGATCCGCCCGATCCGCCCAAAAATCCCTCCTTTTAAATCTATCTTTTTTGTTTTTTTTTTTGTAAACGAAGGTTTTGCCCTCGTTCGTCTTTTTCACCTTTTTCATCCCTCCTAGTATATATGTTGGAGAATTTTTTTTGTTAGTCCTCGCAACTTGCGGCAACAACTTTTTATTATTATTATTTACAGAACAATAGAAAATTTTATTTTACTATAAACAGTAACTTTTTTTACTAAACAGTAAATTTAGTAAACAGCGGAAGAGATAAAATATTTTTATGCATATTAAAGCATTATTATGCACACATTTTAATGCACTTTTGCCTCGATTTTATTATCACCCCATGTTGTGCAAGGGGAACGACGGTTGGATTTACTATCATCCTTGCTTTCAGATGCGTGTAACGAATCCAAATAGACTTGCTTAGGAATTCACTGTATAGACTAGCTGTTACGCCCAAGGACTGGCGGGTCCTGGGCCCGGCCGAACAGACGATCGGAAGGAAGGTGGCGGTAGCAGGGGAGACCATCTTCTCTTGGGACGAGGGAGCGGTGAGCTCCACCCACCCAGCCGAGCGGCGAGCCGGCAGAGAAGAAGGCAACAAGCAGCAGAGGCGCCTCCTCCCCGCCTTCCTGAGTACCGGACGCCGACGGCTGGGGGACAACGACGAAGGCATGAAGCTCAGCGAAGGAAGGTGGCGGTAGCAGGGGAGACCATCTTCTCTTGGGACGAGGGAGCGGCGAGCTCCACCCACCCAACCGAGCGGCGAGCCGGCAGAGAAGAAGGCAACGAGCAGCAGAGGCCGCCTCCTCCACGAGCGGGACTCTAGTCGCTGAGAGCGGGACTCCCGTCGACGAGCGACGAGCAGCGACTGGAGTTCCCCTGACACCGGACGCGAGCTCCCAAGAGGGTTGAGCAGCGACCGTCTTTCCCGCGAGCGGCGCTCTTCCGATCGACCGCGGCGGCGGTGTCCCTTTCCCCGAGCAGTAGAGACGACGAGCGCGTCGTCTCCCCCATGAGAGCGGCGACTCTGTGCGGGTGGCGTCTTCTTCCCCACGAATCGGGGACGATGACGGAGGATCGACAGCGGCCTCCTTTCCCCCACCTTCTCCATCCAACCGGCAGACGGAGGCGAGATGGGCGAGACGGGCGCGTCTCCCCCTCCATGTTGGCTGCAGCGGCTAGCACAATCAAGGCGCAGAGGCGTCGGAGACTCCGGCGTGCAGCGCAGCTCCGGCCACGGCGGCGCTCCCCCCACGGCGGAGGCTGTGCGGAACCGGACGCCGAGGGCGGGGTCTACGTTCGTCGGGGGAGGGTGTTACGCCCAAGGACCGGCGGGTCCTAGGCCCGGCCGAACGGAAGATCGGCGTGGGCTTGGGCGGAGGCCCAAGTCCCGTGGAGCTGCTTCGAGCGGGCGAATCCGACGGAGGACCTAAATTCGGCCCACCTTTCACCGTAGCGCGCGGAGGCGCAAACGGAGTCGTGCACGCGATGACGACTGCCGAGACAACGACTGATGGGAGCGGACGGGAGCCGGTGAGCTGCTACGGCGTAGTCGGCGTCCCATCGGTGGCAGACGACGTTGACGGGCTACGAGCGGAGCAGCTTAAAAGGCTGCGAGAGGAACGAAGAGAATCCTCTTGGACTCTCACGGGAGCATAGGCTCCTCGGCGGACGGAGGTCCACCTCCTCCTCCTCCTCTCTCAGGCGGGGCCAGCGGCCGTGCCGACGAGGGTTTTCGGCGGTGGCAGGGTCGGACATAGAGGAGAGGAGTCGAGTTGAGTGAGGAGAGTGCGTACAGAGGGAAGAATAATGGGGTTTTATATAATCGGATTTTGTGGAATAAGAGCCGGTGAAAAATTTTCCTATTTCTGTGTTTTGGTGGTTTCCGACCGGCATGGTCCGGCAACGATTTTCGGCGTTTGACGGGACGCTGATGAGGCTGAGGGGCGAAGGGGTGCGAGCATCCCCTTCCTCTGCCGCAGGCCCTTTCCGGCGACTTCGAGAGAGACGAAGCGACGCGAACCAGAAAAAAAAAAATAGCCACATGGTGATGACGGGGCAGGCTTAATTTGACCCTGGCCTGACACTAGTACTCTGATCACATGATCTATGCATATATATGTTAGTAGACTTGCTTACACAGGAATTTTAGGCAAGATTGCATGAGCCTCCATCCCTAAATGATGCCTGGCTTTAGAATTCACACTTTTGGAGGGATGGACAGGTCTCATGCAACTCTGCTTCAGGTTCCTAGATGGCCATGGAAGTTGGGATGTATGATTAGCATAATGTTTACTAAAAGGAAAAGAAACTGCATTTCCTTCCTAGCGGACAACGTTATTGCAGAGTACACACCATATCTCCTCTTCCTCCCCACAAGAACGGAAGAAGATGAGCAAGATAGAACCAAAATTAAAACAAGCACTGAACAGAGCAAACACAGTACATACTTGCGCCGGCAAGCAACAACAGCACCGCCCCATCTTTAGCGTTAATATTCTACCGCTTCTAACCGGCCATTGATTAGTTTCCAAAGCTTCAACAGTTGGGCATGGGAACGCCGCAGGACTTGGACACCTTCTTGCTGTTGTCCGAGTTGATGTAGCCCTTCAGGTTGGGGTTCTGCTTGTACTGGCAGAAGCACGGCCTCTGCTCCTTCAGCTTGGCGCAGCAGGCAGCGGAGGGCGGCGCCGCCGTCAGAATGGCCCCCGCGCATGAGCTCAGCTGCAGCGGGTTGCACGTCACCGCCTGCGCCGCCGGAGCTCTGCTCACCAGCAAGAGCCCAGTGATGAAGACGAAGAGGAAGAAGACTGGCGACCTCATGGCTGCAGCACCTGGGACTCCAGCTGAGCTTGAACTGATAGCAATGGGGGATGATCGGAGGGTGAGATTTATAGGACAGAATGGCATGTGGAAGCGGGGGACAAAGGTGGCAGCTGGGCCATTGTCCAGGCACAGTGATCTGTGATCTTGAACAGCGAGAAATTTTGAACGTAATCTTGCATGGCCACCTTAATCATGGGTGAGTGCAATGACGCAGGCATGGTTGGGTTAATCATGCATGGCCTTGCGCATGCAAACCTGCAAATTGATGCATCGTCTAAACTGGCTGTAATCTCGGCCTCTTTTTCTGCAGGAACAGTGCTGGCCTTGGATGCTACCAGTTGGAGGACGCAGGGGATGGGGATATATAAAGGTGCAATGATGGGACGTGATGGCCTACCCCTTTCTTGCCCCTTGTAAGGCACATCCCTTTCTTGTAGGGCACATGCATGCGACCTGATCATCGCACCAGCTGGGGAGGTAAGGGGGCGAAGAAGAGGACAGGGCAGTGCTGCGCAGGATCCGGACAGGGAGGACACTTCCTATTGTCTAATACTAGGGGGAGGAGAGATTCTATTATTTTAATTGGAGTAAATATGAATTATCATGTATGGATTAATTAAGCCAAGGTTTTCCAATTGCTGGTATTTTATTTTTCTACAAATAAAATCAAGTAGGGATTAATTAAATATATTTACATATTAATGAATTATTTATAATCATTATAAATCATCATAAAAAATAAGCTATTATGTATTTTTAATAATATTTTTTTTGACATGGATTTTTTTAATAATATTAGTTACCAGCATCGAACACAGCTATTAAAGGACAGTCAACAGTCAACAGTCAACACGTGACACGCATTGGACAGGGTGTATGCTATATAGTGCGCACATCGAAAGATTTTCGACTTTCCTAATTCATTCTATGTAGCACTGCGGATTGGGATTTATTTTACCAAACACAAGATGAAACAAAAGTTCAATTTAAAGAAACCCTAAATTGCAATACGATTCCTTGTGGAAAGAATGAGAACAAACCGGCACATAGGCAAAGCAAAAGAAGACCCACATCAGAAGCTTCCTTTCTCTATCGCCGAGGACAACTCCGCTTGGGCGGAGGCCGCCACCGCGGTCCGATAGCGTCGAGTTCGATATCGGAGAAGGACGATGAGACGGAGGCGAGGCGGCGGCGCTCCCAGCGGCGGCAACGCGATCGGCAGCGGCGGCAGATGGCGCGCGCCGCCCACCAGGCGAAGGCGAGCGGGAGGCGGACGCAGCACCAGAGCAGCGCGAGGGGGCAGCAGACGCATAGCACGCAGGCGGAGGCGGCGCACTCGGCCGCTGTGCGGCCGCAATGCAGGGCTTCTTCTACCGGCAGTGGAGGGGGAGGAGGAGCGATCTGGCGGCGTGTTGATCGAGAGCGTGGGACGGTTCTTCGGCTTCCCATCGCCGCCCTCCCGACGGATTCGCGGAGGGTAGGGCTTGGAAGGAACGGAATCTAGTTTTTTATTTGTTCTCCTTTAGTCCCCACGGGTGTTAACTGTAATAATTTAAAATATGATGACTGCGAGAAAAAAGTGTTCGCCCAATAAGGTTTGTTGCCTTCGCCTCTTCGGTCGTGGTGCATCCAAGTCAGGTGGTATTTGCATATTTGACAAACACAGACTTTTGCATGTTTGCTTCCATTTCTTTTTTACTTTAGCACCTGTAGTTATAAAAACTCTTAAGTTGGCCCGTGTTATTTTAAGTTTGATTTAAATTGATCCACGATTCGCAACTGCCACGAAGTTTGCAATTCAGTTTTACAATCTGTAACTAAACGGATTGATTCGAATTTTTTTAAACCAAACTCGCTTTAAGCAAAGTGAAACCAATTTACTCCATTTTATTATTATATAAATCTTTAGAAATCAAAATTTTCAACTAATTAATTATTGTTATATAATTAAATAATAATAATTATTATATTTGGGACTCTCTAAGCCTTTATTACACGTGTGAGAGCACTAAGGCGACTTAAGGTCATTTTGGGATTGCAGTAAGTCTTGTGCAGGGCTGTGCATGGGCGGTTAATCGAATCAGTTGATCAAGTCAATCGGTTAATTGAACCGTTCAGTTCAACAAAAACTGTGAACCGTTCTCGAATCGGTTTGACCGATTAACTAATCAAACAGTTAATCGGTTCGGTTAACCACCAGTTAACCGGTCATAATTTCTTTTAAAAAATTATCTTGTTTGACCGGTTAACCGACGGTTAATCGCTAGTTTCTGGTTAACCGATTCGGTTAACCACCAGTTAACCGGTCATAATTTCTTTTAAAAAATTATCTTGTTTGACCGGTTAACCGCTAGTTTCTGGTTAATCGATTCGATTAACCGCTAGTTTTCCAGTTAACTGTCGGTTAATCGATTTGGTTAATTATATAAATATAATTATTTGAATATAAAATATTTATTTTTATATATAAATAAATATTTTATATACCGGTTCGGTCGGTTAACCGATGGTTCAGCCAAGTCCCGAACCGTAACCGAACCGATAACCATTGGAACCGTCGAAAAACTGACCGGTTAAGGAACCGACGGTTCGATTAATTGGAAAACAGGTTCGGTTCGGTTCGGTTCGATTAACCACAGTTCGGTGGTTCCAATGGTTTTCCTGTACACCCCTAGTCTTGTCAGTGCAAGTCTATTGTTGCTGTAGGGTTAAAAATAGTATTATTTACTGTCTTTAAATTGCTGTTAGAAGCAGTACTGTTTATATTTTTTTATTTTTTTATTTATATATTTATATATGTTTACATATATATATATATATATATATAGACATGGCCAAATTTGATCCAACCCGCTGACCCAACTCGACTCAACACAAAGTTACGCTAGTTTGGGTCGGCTATAATTGTGTTCGGGTCATAAATAGATGAACCCATTTATGACCCGAAAATAATCGGGTCGTGTTGGGTTATAAATGTGTTGACCCGCTTAATCCGATTACAATATATATTTACATATAAAAATTTTAAAGACCAGCCCAACTCCCAATGCTAACCCATAAACATAAATATCTTCTAACCATCTTTTAACCCAAATTTTGGCCTATACACAAGCCTAAATTTTTATAAATTTTAATAGAATTTTTATCAATTTATTATTTATATATAAAATATGAATAATAAATTTATAATTGCGTCATGACGGGTAAAGCAAATCGGGTTAATAAATGACTTATTTAATAAATAGATTATTCGGATCGTGTTGGATTGACCCGATTATATTTAGATCGTGTTCAGATTAGATAGTTTAACCCAATTAATTAAATGGATTATATTTGGATTGGCTTAATCGGATCACAGGTCACGGCAGACACGATCTATTTATAACCTGTTACCTAAATTATAAAATTATTTATATATATACTTATATATATATATTATATATATGTCTTTATAATATAAAGGAATTTGAGTGCCTATGGTTAGAAAGTGGAATGAAAAAATAATTTGATAGACACAAGGCACGAGAGCTCGAGCGAGCGAGCGAGCGAGAAGCAGCACCGCCCTGTGTGGTGCTGATTCTTCTGCGTGTAAAACACACAGCCTTGCGCATTCCTCAGCCTCCCGCTGCACGACAAAGCCTTCTGCTTGTCCTCCTAGAAAGCATCGCCAAACCTTTCCTCCCCTTGTCTTCACATCGAGCTGTGTTCTTGCGATCTCAGATGAACAAGATAAAGAACAGGGGATCCGATGTGTAGGCCTCCTCACCTCCTCAATCGTCTTCGCCTCTTCGTTCATCTTCCAATTTGGAGATTCCCTCATCAATTTGTAGTGTCAACATTTTAGCTTGAGATGGAAGCGCCGGAATCGGAGAGTGCCCAAGGAATTGGGTCTGTGAAAGCCGCCATTAGCTTGTACGGTGAAAGCATTCGTGTGAGGAAACCGGACAAGCCGAGGACGCAAATCTTTCCGCAAGAGGTAAGTTTAGTTTGCTCATCCTGCGCGCGCTTTGTCAACAAGCATGGGATCGATGAATAATTACTAGGTTCCCCAAATGTTCTCCAGGATTTGCCCTCGAAAACAAGGGAACTCCATCGAGCGAAGGCCAGTGTCGGCAGACTACACGAGGCCAAGCAATCCGCCGAGAAGGAGAAGGTGAGGGCGGAATTGGAGTTGTCTCGAGCGAGAGGCGTGGCCAAGGAATTGGCCTCGCGGATTGAGGAGTCGAACGCGAGAGCTAGAGCTCGTAGATCGGAGATCCGGTCTGTATCGAAGACGGAGAGAGGCCCAGAGGATGCCAAGTATGCTCGAGTGCTGCAAGAGCTGGAGCAGGTGAAGAGAGAGCTCAGCAGACTAAAACTCGATGCGGCTGCTGCCTCGGTGGCGAAGGCAAAAGCGGAGAAGGAGATCGAGGAGTCTACCTCCAAAACCATCGCCTATTCGCAAACGGTCGAGGAGCTAAAGAGGAAGATAGATGAGGCAGACGAAGAACACGTGCTGGTGGAGCTCGCCCGGATCGAGGCCGAGAGAGAAGTTAAGGAGATAGAACAGAGGAGAAGGAACGAGGCTGATAAGTTTGCTACCAACATCGAAACTGCCCAGAAGAGAATCAAGGAGCTCCGAAGAGAACTCAACCGATCAAAGGAACGAGAGATAAAACTTAGGGTAACTAATTCGGATGTCAATGTGTTGCAAGGTGAGATGGAATTAGTTCGAGCAATGGAGAGGAACGACCAGGCAGATTTGGTGAACAAAGCTAACAAGATGAAGGAAGAAGGTTCTGACCCAAGTGTTGCACTGAAGTCAGCAGAAGCCGAATTGGAAGCAGCCAAACGAGAATTAGCCGCAGTTAAGGAAGAAAGTTTCCAGTTCATGGTCTCAATGGATGCGTTAAGGCAAGAACTCATACAGATTGCTGAAGAGACCAATCGGCTTAACACGCTAGAGAAGAAGGCAGAATCAAATATCCAGCATCTCCACTCCAAGCTGCTCAAAGCAAAATCCATGCTGGAAGCTGCAACAACCGCCGACGAGCGGTCCAAAGCTCTAGTTTCCAGTCTGTCCACTGCTCTCCGACAAATGCAAACGGAAGTGGAGGCTGCGAAGAGAGAAAAGGAGCTTATCCATGGAGAGACTGCAAACATTAGAGCTGAAATTGACAAGACTGACTTGGATATTAGCCTCGTTGGAGAGAGACTGCAGGTAGCCATGCAAGAGCTGGAGGCAGCGAGAGCGTCTGAATCGGTGGCACTCAACAAGTTGAGAAATGTAACGACAAGGGTCATGAAGAGCAGAGCCGCATCAGCTCCCTACAGCTCCACTATGACCATCTCAAAGAGTGAGTACGAGTACTTGAGCCAGCAAGCGGCGGCGGCGCAAGCGGTGGCAGTGAAGAAGATGGAGGCTGCTCAGGCGTGGATCGAAGCGCTAGTAGCTGAAGAGAAAGAGATACTGCTGAAGACTGAGCTTACCCAGACAGAGATCAATGAGTTAAGAAATGAGCAAGTGATGAAGCATGGCGAGACAGAGAAATCATCAATGGCTCCCAACGCATTGGCACGAGACCCGGACGAACCGGGAGATAGCGAGGAAGAGGAAGACAGCGACGACATGCAGACCGCGTCAGCAAAACAGAGAAAGCTCTCGATTAGAGAGAATTCGATGATAGCATCATCAAGAAGGACTAAGGTGAGAAGGGTATCGACCTCATCCGCAGCTCGAAGTGCTCGCTCCCCATCGTTTACCATGAAGAGGAAGAGCATATTACCTAATTTATTCAAGCTTCTTGGCAATCGGAATAGCAGAAAGCCCAAGTGATGCATATTTGAATCTGTAGCGTCAGAAACAAACGTATCTAATTGCTTCTCTTGTTTTCATTCAATTTTTTTTTCTTATACCAAAATGTTTAAATATATAACCAAAACTTTGAGCATACATTGTTAGATACACAGAAAAAAGTATAAACGTAACGCAACGCTGCTTGATGGGTCAGATTTATACTTGCATTTAATTCATGCAGAAGCAGGTTAGGCCGCTTAATAGTGCCGAAAAAATTAAACTCAATCCAGATGGATTTCCCCTTCAGCCCAACCTATATGTTTCTTAATTGATTTGACTTCATCAGGTGATCTAGTAACTGATATCAGTAAGATCATCCAAAGTGAGCTAAGTATCAGAATTGTTCAAGTGATCCAAACCAATATTACTAAATGAAATGCAATCTAACTTACCCTATTTCTTTAGCTCCATCTAATTACTTTACCTAGTTGAGTGATCCAACTCAATCTTATTCTTTCATTTGATTAGTTAACTTGTTTGGCCTACATGTTTTATCTCATTACACGATGTTATTCAATCTAGTTGTTTGTTCCGATCTAGCCTATTCTTGCACTCTACCTCGTTCCAAATTTTCACAACTGAACCGACAATCAAACATTTTCTCAAATTTAACCTATCTCATCATCCACAATCTACTTCGCACCACTACTCTCCACCTTGCTTCAACAATGAAGAACCCTTTTCAGAATTGTGTATCAACAGAACAAAGGATTAATTATCAAGCCGAATAAACAAATGAACAATCAAATCAACTTTAATAGGTACCTTGTACTCGAATATATTGACATGGCATTCATTAACAAGAACAAATTCCAGCAGGAGAAAAAAAAAACCGAAGCAGTACGTCAGGATAGGAGGAAGTCGGGTGACAAGAAGCCTCCAAGCGAGGTACCGTTTCACGTGGAGAGGCATAAACAACCACAGACACTTGGCACTCATTCTCAAGAATCAATTGACCGTGAAGGTTTTGGAACAAAGTGACGAAAAGCAGAGCATCCATGAGGTCCGGTAACAATAGTTTTACACCCCATTTCCTTCGATCCCCGACAATCCGTCGCCTATAATAATTGTAGTAATTGGTGCCAAAAACAGATAGATAGACAGAGTGGAGAGACAGTTGAGGTGCAGCAGCAAATTTAATCAGTAAATCAGTGGCAAGAGGATGACAGCGAAGAACAAGGAGAAACAGAACGGCCTCTTGCGCACACTGCTCTGCTGCCTCTGCGACGCCATCAAAAAAGCAGCAGATGAAGAGTATCCAGCCCCAGAAAGCACCTACCGTCCACCGCCACAGCCTTCCCGTTCAGGCACCCAATCTTCCAATGAACAAATTGCATCCCCCCCTGCCAGGCGTGGCGATCTCAAGCTCACTCTCGAGATTAAAGACTTCAGTAAGAGATTTCCTTTCTTTTACTTTCTCTTCCTTGCAAGGATGTTATGTATTAAATTTATAGTGTTTAAAGTAGATAGATAGATAGATATATTTTGCTGCCATTTATATATGATCATCACTTCGCTGTGCCTGTAGATCCTCTGAAGCCTCAAAACATAGAACTAGGACAAACGACTCCAGCTCGAGACGATCTCCCTGCAAAAGCCACCATAACCTACCAACCAAATTCATCCTCCAATTGATGGGACTAATTGCCACAACATTGTATACTATCATGTGCACTTACTTGTACATCGGACGAGAAGGGCATGCTTTCACGTAGATTGCACCCTTGTCTATGATCTTTCTTCAGCAAATTAATTTAACGTTTGGAAAAAACATGTATACTTAAAAGAGTGTCAATAACAATTGGCTGTGATTAATTTGCTAAGGAATTGGTACATTATCTACATTTGTATCAAAAGCTAGAAGATGATATCATTGATAAGAAAAAACATATATCGGCTCTCACATCAAGTTAGCTTCATGCATAACATAACATGGGTGAGAGACGGACGACAAACTAAGAATAAGCCAAGCTTTGGTGGACTTAAAAGAGGAGGAGAAAGGAAAACAGAAGATGTGCATTTGTATCTCAAATGGTTTGGAACAGGATTGTAATAAAGATGTATTGAGGAGATTTATCTCACTTGGTCTGATCGTGGACAATTGTTCTTCGCTGAAAACTCTACAACTCTTTGGTTGCACCCAGGTACTTTCTACTTCAATCTCATTTCAATTATCCTTAAAATTGTAATCTTACTCTATAATTCTATTTGAGATATTGCATAAACTGTTTACCTGTAAACTCCAGTAGCACTATTCATTAAAATTAATTTTGGAAAGTCATTTGCACGGACTCCATACACGGTCGTAAAGTCTTGCTCCCTACTTAGATGTTGTTTCCATCTCCTGTTAAGTGAATTGATATTATAATTCAGATCCTACAGAATTGGTCCTATACATTACTTATAAACCTTTTTAAAAATATTAGTGATGTTTAACACATTTCGTAAAAGTTCACTCAGCGAACCAAAATAGTGTGGAAACGTTGTTAATCAAATTTGGTAATAGAAGGGTCAATACCATAGGGCTGTGTTTTTATTAAAAAAATTCACATCGAAAAAAAATATAAAGTAATAATCAAAGTACTTATTTCTTCTTTCCAATAAAATAATAATTAAAGCACTTTTTTTTCAGTGGATTCCTTCAAGAAAATATAGTCTAAATGTAGAAAATTATGACACTATGATAAAGCATATCAAAGTTTAAGGTATACCTGATATCATACGTCTAAATAACTAAAAAAAATTAGACAAAACTATTGAATTATTATTTATCTCTCTGAGTATATAATTAAGAATTCACCTCAATTTAAGTCTCATGAAACTTTAATGCATTCACTTATATGTTGCAACATCTGCCTAGAAGTTACATAAAAAACTTCTCTTATTCTTAATTTGCCTTAGTCCAAATTAGTACCTAAAATATCAACAAATCTCAACAATAATTTCACAATAATACTAAGTAAGCCTCTCCGCGGTGAAAGAATTTGTCTCTTTGGGTCAAAGGAGGGGAGGCTAATGACAGGACGAAAGTACAAATGATATCAAAACTTGGGGATACATGAGCAGCAAAATATTTCTCAAATAGAAACTAAACTTTGAAACTATATATGTACTAACAAAGTGGATCAACAAATCGATAGTAGATGTAAATGGACTAACAAAAGAATAATAAATGCCAAGCATGAAGAACGAATCTATAATAGGCACCAAAGTAATAGTAGCTAGATTAACTAAAACTTTAACTAAACCACTTGTAACTATAAAACTATAAATGCAACAACTATGTTCGGGTAGTAGATATCCGCTTTATGCTATCCGAACTCAAATAACATGTACCCAATTACCTATAAATGAGTTAGGGTAGAGCAGATACTCACTAAAATACTACTCAGTTGCCATCCCTAACTCCCACTACCCCATTGATCTCGTCGAAACTACTCGGCCAAGCTCGCCACAACCTTCTACCTCCCATTGCCTCGTCGAGCTTGCCTCTCGTAGCCCATCAATCTCGTCGAGGCTGCCCCACCGAGCTCAGATCAACCTCTCACTTTTAGTCAAGCTCACACCAGCCTACCACCAAAATGATTACACCATTGCCCGAGCTCTTACTTGCTTCGCACCCCTTGCCCACCACCGGAGCCACCCACAGTGCCATCCACCCTCATACGAGTGTGTCCGCATGTTAGCGTGGAACACACCCGTGAGTGTCACATATATCCCTTTTCCTTCCCCTTCATTTTCTTTCTTTTTCTCCTTTTCCATTTCTCTCATTTTCCCTCCCTTAACATCGCTTACTGCAATTCTTCCTCTCTAACCCTTGAGAGCAACCAAATCTTCGGTTAGGTCCCTCTGCAAAGTGAACTATAAATTTATAATACAAAACCCACAACGTGAAACGTTATACTAATTTACCCAGATGCGGCACATATTACATAATCGTATGTAAAGAATCCTGTTCGCTTTTGCTACAAAAAAAAATTACTAGCATATCTTCAAGTTACGAGAAATAATGGCCATGCACAGATGCGTGAATTCTATTTTCTGAGCTTTCAAAACAATTACAGCGCGGATTGAAACAGTAAACTGGGGGAAGAAGAATGAAGAGAAACAAGAAAAAAATAAAATTGTGAGCCAAGGAAAGCAACTATAGATCCAAAGTACAGGAACACAGCTGCATCTGCATGATCTCTGCATCCATGAAGACATATATTCAGTCGAGTGGTTGATCCCTTTTTCGTCCCTTTCAGACGATTGAAAGATAAGGTGATGGCTGATAGTACGTAGTATACCGCGCATCTCAAGCATGAGAATGAGCCGCTGATTTCTCCATAACTTGTTTCAAAACGAATGCGATCCTCTTTGCCATATGATGTTCCATGAACCTGTCTCTCACCCTCTCATAACCTTTTCTTCCCATCGTCAATCTTCTCTCAACAAGAGTAGCAAGTTCTACCATGTTTCTTGCAAGTGGGAGAACACCCTCCTTTCCAATTGGATGCAATAAACCGGTGGATCCATTCACAATAATTTCTGAAGTACCACCAGCAGCCGTACCCTAAAGATAAGATCGTGTCAGGCACTCACAAGTGTGAACAAAAGAACCACCCCTAAATCAGAGTGTGAAATAAATGGGAAATGAACCGGCACCACTAAAGTGATTCTCCAATCAAGGTATTACATAATATGTTCACGAGAATGGAAAAATAAGAAGGGGAATGAGGATGGATGTAAAGTTAGAATCAACCAAATTTATTTTCTTGAGGACGAAAGTTTGAGTAAATGATAAAATGCAGCAAGCACGGAAAAACCTTTCTTCCTTTCAGATTTTTTTTTCCAAGTATAATATAATTTCCAATTCTCGTTTCTAACTTTCATCCACCTAATTTCTCTTCTAGTACACATGGCCAAGCACGTGTTATATATCAACATAACCATATACCAAAAACTAAATCTTTAGCGGCCTAGTGCACCTCATACACAAAATCAGCAAGAAGCGCATTACCTTTTCGTCACAAACCTCAGACTTCTACTTTTAGTAAAATACGTTCAGTGCATAGAAAAAATATGCAGAGTGTGTGCAAGACTGCAAGGTAGAAGAAATTTCACGTCTGCGTAAGCTTGATATGGTCAGAAGCTGGCCATCACTGGACTTCCAGTTTCATAACTGAGTCAGCAAAGAGATTATGCTTTACATTATAGTGTGTACCTTGCATATAATTTCAAAGTCACCAGATGTTATTTATGCGAGGGTAAGAGTGAAAAATGTGTAATGAAAGGCTAGCAAATATCAAGACAAGTAACATTATTTACTAGGATACTGGATGAAAGCTCTGATTAAATGGATCTTGATGCACGTGCTTAGGTTTGCACTAAGACATCCTATGGCTATTTGTTATTTCAAGGATTACATATCGTTAATTGTTCTTTGCTTGAAGTCAATGATAAGGAGAAGGAAAAAAACCTATCTATAATTGTATATTGCATTCAAAACTATAGCCACAATAAACAAATATTCCATTTTTCATAAGAAAATAAATAAAATAATTTTATCATATTGAATCAATAAGAATGAATAGCTATAAAAACTTCAAGCTCATGCTAATAAATCTCCATATTCAACAATTACGACATTAGAGATAGAATAGAGAGGGATTATACCAATACTGGCAACTGAAATGCCATAGCTTCTATGGTTATCCTCCCAAAGCACTCTCCACGGGCCTAATGAGAAGTATACGAAGCTTTAGAACTCAAAAGGCAATACTTTTTCAGATTAGCAATTATCTACAGTTACTAATGCATCATCATGGTACCTGCGCGTTCTGGGCAAGCACATCAATCGCAGACAAGTATGGAGTTACTGTCAGAGTCCTATTAACAAAATGAACACGGTCCTGAATACCTTTCTTCAGAACGAACTCCCGGAGTTCTATTTCCAAATTTGTTTGAGCATTCATATCGCTGCCAACTACAATGGCATGCATTGCTGGCACTTGCAGCCTCTGCTCTTGGATCAATCTAAGACTTTCACAAAATGATTGAAGAAATAGATCTTGTCCTTTCCCTCGTGAAACGCCTGGTCATTTCCAAATCCAGCTAAATAGAGGAATAAATAACTTACATTACAATGAAAAAAAGGTATTCACCATAACAAGAATAAATTGCAACAATACCACATTAAATTGCAAATAATTTATCGAAAATCACCAACATAAAAATGACAAGAAAATTCATGATTAAATAGACAGACTGCAATTGTCGTTACTAGGACTCAAAACAATATTAGAGTATTTAGGGATTTCTTACCGTCATGAATGACTCTAGGCATTCATTTCCAGTGCAAAAACTAGATAATGAATGGTTGTGTACAACTGCTTCGTTCGGGGCATGGGATTGGGAACCATACCAAGGCAAATTCTAGATTCAACAAATAAGTAAATAATCAGTAGATAGATAAAGTTTCAGTAGATTTATAGATGATTCAGATCATTTCATGCAGCGAAGCATTATTTGCCTAATTTTACCATTAACGTATTTATAAGAAACAGTATAGTTTACTATGCCTCGAGTTTCGTGGGTATGGACAAGACATAAATCTCTTGTTTGATGCTGTAGATAATGTTAAGAACCTCCATGGGTTAGCCACAAGTTCACTTGAATCACTTCATAGTTCAGGTGGACCACGACACAAACTGACGGGGTTACTCGATCACTAACAGCTAACACTTCAAAGCCATTATCCTCCTTGAGTCTCTGAAAGGGTTGTTTGATCTCTATTTGAAGTTGTGAAGGCCAAAGGCATGTAATTGGGGAGTTTTTTGAGAGAATTTTCTAATCTAACTCTAGCCAATGGATTGATTTTTCTCTTTACCTTTTTTCCCTTTACATAAATTGATAATTATGACCATACTTTTTTCCATTAAAAAGCTACTACAAGGGAAGAAACAAATATAACTAAGCTTTAAAATTATGTGCAAAGATACATGGAAATTTCAGGTTAAATTGAAGCAAACCAAAATATTTTGGCTCAATTTGAACTTTCATTCACAAAAGAATGAGTTGGTTTTGGTTCACAAAATTTCAGAAAAAAATCATGTTAAACCTAGTTAGATCTGATTCAGGTTTGAGTTAAACCACATGGGTAGCCTATAAAATAAAATAGGTAAGATCAAAAGAATAAGTAGATTAAGAAAGAGTGCGAAGAATAAACTTTTTTGAGATTACATTATTTTATATAAATAAATTATTATACTATTGTTTTCTGATTTATTATTTTTATATTATATTTGATCATATCATAAACATATGCTACAAGCTCACAAGTGCAAATTGATAATGGGTTTATTCTTTTATAACCATGACATGATCACTCATCACAAAACACCTATTAAATTTAATGAATATCAAATTGTATAGCTACAGATATGGAAATCTTTTAAAAATAGATTTACACCATACGACCATTATGCTAACGTAATATTGAAGTTATTTAAGTAGGTTATTAAATAATATTAATTGATTTTATTAACTCAATTACCACTTGTCACATACTCATAAATTACATATACATAAAAGAAATGTATATGATCATGAAAAACAATTTTCTAGCATATTTAATCATAAGGAATGAAGCTAAGTCCATCAACAAGGATTTATTTTATCATACATAAATTATTCAATAATTCTTAGAAAAGTTCAATGCACTTAGTTCACACTAATAGACGAAACATAATATAATCAACAGCATTATATTCTTATAAATATATTTAATTGGACAGTTTTCATCCTATCACATATAACATATTTTTATTTAAACACCATATGTTCACATAAACCACAATTCCAAATAATACAATATAAATTATAAAAAAATTACAAATTATAGCATATTCAAAACTAACAAATTCCCTCCAAAGTATCATATTAAACTAAGGATCAACTTGAATTAATGAAAATTATTTATACTAGTAACTTTTCTTAAAATACAATATACATGTATCACTGTAAGAAAACTAAATATTTTAAAAATAAACTATTTTTCTCAAAAATTTTTAAATTTGTTACCATGTCATTACATGTAAAAATAAACTCACGCTTGGAAATATAAACATAGATAATGACTTAACATATTCTAAGAAATTTAACAACAAAACTAATTATGAAGTTTCTAACTAAGTAGCACCCAAATTGAGCTACAGCCAAAATGGCACAGTGATTTTAAATAGTTTAAAACATAATAAAATGAATCTACGAAGATGTATTATGGTAACTAGCTAATAGGCATATCAAACTTTCCAAATAAAATAAATACTATTTTAAATATTTCATAAATTTTATATTTACAGACTTCCATATCATAAGTATTTGAAAATGATTAATCCAACTGTGTAACACAAGCTACTAATAAATTTGTAGTAGATAAAGGATTTCATGATTTTAAGAATTCATACAAGTTATTTAATAAGTGCATAAAGGATAAATTATTGAGTTTCACTAATTTATTAATAATTAATTGCTGGTTCACATTTCTTATTTTGTCATCATAAATCTTTAATATGCAGCAAATATATTCTAAGTTACTTTCTCACCTTAAATTTTTAGATGATAAAACATGCTATTATATAGGAATCATTAATTCTATATTGTCTTACAAAAATATGTATTTATAAATCCTTATAAACTCTAACTTCTCATAAAATTTTCAGAATTGCATGCGTGTATATTTTGAAAATGATTCTTTACAAACACTTGAAAAAAAAATGATAATCAACTTCTATAATTATGGACATTAATATACCATCAATATATTTTATTACTCCAACTACAAATTATGACTTGCTCAAATTTTAATAACAAACCAAAACACTATAATTTACATTATTTTCTAGGTCAAGTTTATATTGTAAATTATTGTCATGGTACATCAAATATTAAGGACTCGGTTCATATTGCCCATGTATACTAATCCAGTACTATATATATACATATAATATAAATTTTGGATGCCACTGACTGGTATCATATATTGGTATAGACCAATACTTACAGACACGACAAACCAATGCAAACACACTAGTACAGACCAATTAAAAACCTAGGGCAACATATGATATGGCAAATATGAACAAAGTAGACTACAGAAAAAAATATAAAATTATAGAGAGCGCAAATTTAATCTTTTACATATAATTCTACAAATTAAAAATCAAAAGAAAATTGTATAAAATCAGATAAGGGCTTAATTGATTAAAATATAATAAAAATAATACTAAACCCAACACATAGGACCTGAAAGACCATGTCAAATCTGACTGGCACCATCATGAAACCTGAACCTCACCTAGATCCGAAAGCAGGACTAACCTGGCCTAATCTGCAAACCACAGCAGTGGTCTGGGCTTGATCACAACCTAGAAAAATGCCCAGATTAGGTTCAACGTACTCTGGCCTAATCCAAACAGCCCCCCAACTCAAACCACACGACACATGTTCAATCTGCATTATGTTCTGTGTGATCCAAAGCACAGAACACTAGGCCCACCAATAACAAGTTAGAACTGCAACTGCACTTAGGTTGGATCACCGCTCACACACGGGCATACCCAGTAAGTTTAAGTCACCAGCGTCAGGACCAGAAGTTCCAGCGGGCCACACCCAAACCTCCTAATGACCTGTGCCAGCAAGCTCGATGCCTATTGAACCCCAAATATCCCAAAACAAATCAGAAATCAAAGTAAAGGCCCCAAGGCATATCAAATCTAAATGATTTTTATTGTAAAATTCAATCATGGTGAAATTTACACATAAAAATACACTTCATAAGGTGTCCAGAAATAATCTTTATGAATATTTTGAGATTATAACAAGAACTAAATTTTTAAATTAAATGACTTGTAATAGAAGACAGATAATATAAGATTTGACAAAATTTTCACGCACAAAGAAGGAAAAAACCCACCTCAAAATTCCTTAAAACTTCTTTCATCTCCTCAAAGAAAATTCCCCTATCTCCTAAGGTGACGGTGAAGAAAGTGGGAAGGGATTATAAAATAATAGAGTGGAAAACAGAAAGTCATGCCTTCTTGATACCAATTAAAAGAAGCATTTACTTACATTTCCATTCAATTAGAGTAGCATTATAAAATGAAGCTGCAGTACATATAGTAGCAATTCTAAATTCAGGCAGGGATGCACAATTTTGAGAGGACAATGGAATTCCGCAAGCTTAGGGGATAGGCTGGGCTTTCTATTTCTGAAAAGTGATAGTAAATATCTTTCACAATACAATGCTGCATAGTAGAAAATTTACATAATTTTGAATCTTTCATAGTAAGGAAATGTAGCATAATAGGGAAATATTTTTGGATCTTTCATAAAGCTGGTGAAACATAATATTGTAGACCATATGCCAGATGAGTTTCAAATGGTTATAATGTTTCTCCTTAGGACGACTGTATTTAGGATGAACACACGAACATGATGGCAGCTTCTAACAATGAAACAAGTGGCAATTTTCTACCTCCATGTGGCAAGACATAAAATGCTCCAAAAGAATACATTTATACAGTAAAATTTATGAGATAAATAGCTGTTTGAATGTTGGAAGACATTTCTGTCCAGGAAAGAGTGCTTACTGTTTATTATGCCAAACAGAAGATCTTCATTCCGTACTCCAAGAGATTCACGTATATGCTCACGAAGTACTCTTCTTGCTACACTGTCTTCAGCAACCTCCATCAAATCTTTACTATTTCCAAGATGAACAACATAGGTCTCTGGCATCTGGATTCTGTGTGCGACTGAAAACAGATAAATAGAAATGCAAAAGAAGAAGAATGAACATATAACAAAACCAGAATGGACTAGATGTATCCATAGCTCATGATGAATGCATGCTAAATCTTCAGTTTAAACACCATTTTATTCTATAACGGATGTGATGTATATCCAACTCATCTTATGTTTGCATATGATTTTAAATACTTATAAATCATTTGCTCTAAATTTATTTTATAATCTTGTAGGTCTAGATTCTATTCTTACAAGAAGCCAGGGTTTAGCGAAGAGACCAGAAGAAAGAAACCAAAGGTCATTATCTGCAATGAGTAATAGCAAGGACGAACTCAAATCTGGATGCAGAGCATTGAAGTTTTGAAGTCCATTACATAATCCAATACTTGTCAGTTTATTATTTTGGAAACCAATGAATATCCCCCAAAAAAAACTAAATCATTGGGGTACCAAGAATATGGATATACTGCTAAATGAAAGAAGGAGAAAGGATAACATATCTGAATAAATAAGTTCTGCAACAGATGAAAATTGTTGTGCTTCTTACGTACTTTAGACGCTCATGAGTCCTATTTTTCCAATATTCAGCTGTTGCATGAGAGTCGATCATGGCACCTGCAACAAAAGGAAGATGCTTGACTAATTCTAATTTGAAATATTGTCCTCGCATCTCATGAATCCACCACAAGATTTTTGGAAGAAGTTGAGGGACTCGCTCTTTAGGAACAGCATCAAGCCACTTTCCAGTAACAGCAGTGTTCAAAATAACCAAATCAGCTTTAATAGCAGTATCTATTACTTCTTGTCCTTTTGCTGAAAATACCTAACAAGTTCAAAAAAACAAAACAAAGATAGTAATACTGAATGAGATGATAGCAATTGAAACAAAACCACAAAATCCTAGAGAAGCATAAATAACAACAGAATAGAATGCATGCATCATGTCATGTACATAAAGAGACATAGTGAAGCCAGAATATTGGAACTTATGGCCTATTGTTAATGTTGTTGTAAGTACTTTTAAAGAAAGCTCAGGATGGCATGTAAGATATTCAACATGTAACAGCAAAGCAGGAGCATTTCAGCTTAAATATTCATGATTAACTGACACCCAAGAGAACATTGTAACTTGAATAACCATTTGAACCAACAATATGACCCCTTGAATTAGCAGGTAAAAATAGTTACAAGCCACTTCCACGCCAAAAGAAACACTCCGGCACCATGTTATTCAGCCACAAAAAAACATCCATGTGTTCCTAAATCAGATTAGCCTAGTATGATCAATCCGTCGAGAGAAATTACTTCTCACGTGGAGTGAGTTAACCTACATGTGAGGAAGTGACAAACAATTAACAATGTTATGCTTAAAAGAAAGTAAACTGAGATAGCAGGGATGCAGGGTTATGAAATCTAACCAAATATATACTAAACAGGCCATTCATATGAAGAATTTTAGTCGGTGGTATGATACCTGTACTCCTCGACTTAACATCTTGTGCTCTAAACTATGCGTTACTTGATTCTTTTCATCAAATTTTGGGTATGTAACCCACACCACCTGGGAACCGGCAGTTCTCAATAGAAATGCCAACTCCATTAACAGCAATGGTCCACCTGAAAAAGATCCCTTGATGACAGATAACCGATAATAGCATTATTGTGAATCTGTGATTACATGAAAGGAATTAATTACCGGAAAGAGTGAGTTCATGGGAGATGAGCAGCACGAGCTTGGCTCTCATGAAACCAAGGGGGTTTGCGTGGGCTCCGGATTCTACATCAGGGTGCCGTTGGCGCTGTACGCGGTCGAGTGAAGCCGGCAATACATCCCGTGGTTGATCGCAAGGGTGGGACGCCACGCGTATGAGGCAGACGAGCGCGGTGGAAACGGAAACAAGTAATAGAAGGAAAAGGACGAAGCCCTTTTTGTGGACGGGAATCCACCCCGCAGGAGGCTTCGCCATCAGAGCGCGAGTCCAAGATCGACCCAGAAGTCAGAAGAGAAAGAAAAATGAGAGCAAACCCTCAATTGCTAAGCTAATCCCTAAGGTGTACAAATCATAGGATAAGATTCCAATCTATAAGCAGCAACGGCGATCTGGGATGCTAAAAACACTCCAATTCACTCGATTCTTCTTCGAAATAGGAGAGATCTACCTGATTTCATTGGTAGAATAAACCTACAAAACCCAAAAGAAAGAAAACAGAATCATACACAAGGAACAAAATGCTGATATGATACGAAGAACAGACGCAGCTGCATGATATGCAAAAGGGAAAAAAAAAGACAAAAACAAAAAGATAAACTACCTTCCCACACATCACGAAGTGCCACGCAAACACACGGAGTAGAGCTAACACTAAAATCAAATGGGTTGAAAATAAGAGTTCAAAGACATTTGAGTGTGGATCTACTTCGTGGTTGGAAGATAAAGGGAGAAGCGGCGGCGGAGCATCATTTCACAGCCGAGAGCGACGCTGCACGATGCCGAGCGATGCCAACAATGAAAGCTTGCAGATCGGAGAATGTCCGGGAGCGGGGTATATAAATCCTAAAAAGAACACTTCAGTGTTCTCATACAACATATTAATCTCAATTCAAATCCTTTAATGAAAATCTTGCAAAAAGAGATTAAAAAAATAAAAATTAATTTTTATAAAAAGATTTATTCTAAGTTTTTTTATATGTAACCTAGGAAATAATAATCAATGCGACCTGAAGTTAAAAATTATTTTTTTTTCACATAAATAAGTAATAAAATAAAAGTGCAACTCGCTCCAAGAACTTGTTATTAACAATTAAAATTCTTATCAATTATGCTAACTAACATTTTTATTTAAATAAAAATATTTATGTGTATGTTAATAATCAAAAGGTAGTTAAATGTTATATAATCCACTCAATCTTAAAAACTAACATATTAACTTGGTGAGCCTCGTCAACGTATGTATTTAAAATATTTAAGCTTAAATAATAGTGAGAAGTTTATTAAGCTTTATGTTTTAGGGCATTACGATCTGACCAAACTAGGGTATGACATATTGTCTATCATAATGATAATAAACTCACAAATCTTACATATAAAAATTAACACAATCAAGAGTGAAAGTATACTAAATAAGCTCTAGATTAAAGTCATGTCCAAAAGTAGGGTGCAAAAATCCTTTAAAAAAAGCCCTTCACATGTCATTAATTCATCAAATTAATCTCATTTTAGGTTATCTAATGAAAATCTAGCAAAAAGATAGGAAAAAAATATTTTTTAAAAAAAATATGTTGAGTTTTGTATATATAACCAAGGAGTAATAATCCACTCTTATTTGATATAGGCATGCACAAAACACATACTCAAGTATGTAGTGTTATGACCCTCTTAATAAAAAAATTAAATTGATTTATTCATTTGATATGCTTAACAACATGAGTCAATTTAAAATATTTTTGTTTAAATTAATATTAGTAAGCTTATTAAATTTTATATATCAATATATTTTTTAGTTTGCTTTTCACGTGGATTAAACTAGATATAATAATCTCTCTTGTGAGTTTATAATTGCATCAACCATAATGCCTAAATAAAAGCTAACAATCGTTGGCTATGTTTACTAGGAGGGATAGATTTTTAGGGGATGAGAAACTTGATAGAAAAGAAAATTTAAATAAAAAGGAAAGTGTTTATAAAACTCTTTTTTGTGTTTACTTGTCAGAAAAATAAGAAGAATTTTATTGAAATCCTTTTTTGTGTCCGTGTCAGCTGCTCTTTTCACCTTATTAGGGTGGATTGAAAACGAAAAATTTTGCTCATTTTTACTTTTCCTATTTTTCTTTATTTTTCATCTGTCCTAGTAAATAAAGGATTTTATTAGTACTTATCCCTAAAATCCCTCCTAGTAAATAAGCTCTTAGTGAGTAGCACACTAGCTCAACCCAATAACAACACCACTATCCAAGTATAAGATTAGGTTTTTTTTTCTCATATTATATATTATAACGTACTTAATATAGAACTTCTTGTGTTAACTTGATGAGCCCAACACCTCTTACAATATTAAGATATGAAATAATTATAATAAGTTTAGTAAGTCTTATATTTTATAATAATTGTCATCGCATGTGAAAGACTAGAGTATATTGTCTTGTATATTAAGTCTCTATGAAAAAAAATCTATTTAGAGTTATTCCATTCAGGGTGAGAGAAAAAATGTGATATTAAAAAGTTGGGAGTGTCTTTGTGATTTTTATATTTGTTTGTGTCATATATTTTACAACTTTTAAATGTATAATTTAGTATAGCTTACTATAATTTTTTTTGTAAAAAAAACTCTAAAATAAATTATGGGTTTTAAAAAAATTATTATTTTTTGTTTATTCGTTTGTTAGATCATACAATATTTGAGCTTTTCAAGATTATGAGTTTATTAAATTTTTTTATTAGTTTTTTCGTCAAAAAATTGTAAGATTTTCATTTAGATACTCACAACTCAGTGTATTTTTAAGAAAGAAAAGTTGAAATCTAAATTAGTCCAAAGAATATAAGTATTTAAAAAAATAAAAAGTTGAAATCTAAATTAGTTCAAAGAATAAAAAATTGTAGGTAAAAAAAATTGTATTGATGGTAAATTAAGTATATTGAACTCTTTGTGACCCATTCAAAAATGATAAAAAAAAAAAAAGGATTTCTATTTGCAAATTGTAATAAACATTGAACCAATAAAGTCACTATCTTTTATGATTTGCTCTAATGTTCATCAAAGGATAGTGGAAGATCCTAAATGGCTATTTTTTTAGGAATTAACTCCTATAATGTAATGCAAAAAAAAAAAAAACCTTATTTATTTTAGGGTGCATGTAACATTGTTATGCTTTTGCTGCTATAATAGTTGAAAAAAAATGCTATATAGGTAAATGCTTTTTGGGTAAAATCTCAACCGTTTGGATGAATTATTATGGTTCCATTTGGAGCTCAAATTTTTAGTTTTTGCTAGTTAAAAAATAAATTTTTAGTTTTTGCTAGTTAAAAAATAGCTAGTAAGTTTGGATAAGTTATTATGTTAGTCAATTTTTTTTAAAATAAAAAATTAAAAAAAATAAATTTAACAATAATAATTTTAATATTTTTTTATTAAAATAATAGTATTTTTTTATTTTTAAATATAAATTTTAAAATAATAAAATAAAATAATTTTTAGTAAAAAATTTTGTTGCCATATGAATGTAGGTGAGAACATGAGATGCAAAAAGAAATAATTATTATAGTTAGAAATTAACCAAATAGCTCTCTTCTAACATTTTCAAAATTATGTTATTTTTGGGTTTGAAACTGAGGAGCAGCCTTAAACAACTCAGTTTTTCAAAAATTATATTGTCTTAATTAGCAAGGCAACTCACTATCAGTAATTTTGTTTTATTCATAAATTTAAATTTAAATACTTTAATTTCTTTTGTAAGAGATATATATATATATATATATAGCATTTGCTTAAATAATATATCATAAGATTTATAAATTTTATGAAGTTATAAATTTAATAAACTAATCGAAGTTTACTCAATAATTAAATTAAATGCTCAATAGTTTGCTTTTAAAGGCTATATGACGAAAACAAAGTGAATCAAATTTATGTCTACATTTCTTTTAATATGAACTTCTAAAGATCATAGGTTCCGACTACAATTTGTGGATATTTATTACAGATATGGCTGCATTAGTAAGCCTTGGACTGTGGCCAGATTGGAATCGAAGTGCAGGTTGTAAAAGTGTTGTACTATAAGTTAAAAACAACATTATTTACTATGAAGTACTATAGATTATTGTTATAAGAAACATGGTAAAATATAATTAAGTAAAATTCTATATAAAATTAAAAAGAGTGATTAAGCAATTAAAATATTATAAAATTCTATATTTCAAAACTTCACATCGTTTTTATTATATAAAAATACAACCATAAAATTATAGATTTATAAAGTTTCACATCAGATTTCTAAAATAAAAATGCAGTCATAAATTTTTAGATTTTAACAAATTTAATACAATTTGATCACGAATATTATCGATATCATTATATTAATATAATAATATAAAAACTAATCATCATTATTTAGGTTTGCATTTATCGTACTATATTAGAATTACATGATGGGAAACAACCAAAATTCAACACTAATAAAAACTAAACAAATATCATCCTTAAGTTCTCATAGCGCTCTAATTGACCCTAAAACATATCATCCCATAAGAACAATCCACTATTGGCAAGCTCCTTGGACAAACATGAACAATAGTAAATGGACTTCAGGATATGTGGTGAACATCACCTTCCTATTGGTGAAGTCCAGATCATGCTTCATACATGTGTGCATTCATGAGAATATCTTCATGTCAAAGTGTTTTCCTAATCACAAATGAATTCAGAAGCTACAACAAATGTTACATTACCATCTCAAGGTTGACTAGAAGTGTAGAAGTGGCGATGTTGGGTGGCACTGACGGGGCCCAACGATGAGTGAATCAGAACCTAGAGGGAGAGATCGATGTGATGGTTGAGGCGTCGAGCGTTGATGACGATTGTGGCAGGCTTTGGTGGGTGAAAGGGAGAGTGCGGCGATGGTTTCTGGCGATGGTGGATGCGGTTAGCGAAGACAACAGCGATGTGGCTCATGAGCGAGAGGCGATGCAACTAGCGATGGGGACGACGATGCAACTAGCGACGATAGCAGCAATGCAACTAGTGACAACAACGGCGATGCAACTAGCGATGGCTGGAGCGATGTAGCTTGATAGGCGTACCGCAAGTGTATGGGTTCTATCGAAGTAGTAAAAATATCGTCCCTAGGGAGCTAGGTGTCAAGTACCAACTTTTAGTGTCATTGATAGCTAGACGGTTCAAAATAAGAATTGAAAAATCTCGCAGAGTCTAAATTATCGACTCAAGAAATCAACGACTAAAAAGAAAAATTACAGTTTTAGAAAGATTCGGGACCACAGGTTTCACCATGTTGAAGGAATTCAATGTAAAACATTGAATCATAATTTAAGAAATAGAAAATAGATTACCTTCTCTCAAAGCATAATCTGACAATAAACCACTTAAAGCGATCAATCCTATTGTACGGATTACCTTCTCTCGAAGCGTAATCCGGTGCCTACTTAAGCTAATTTCCTACTCTTATAGCAAAACTAACTTAAGAAAGACCCAATGGGCTCTATGATAATCGTCGATCCTCGAGTGACTTTGAACGACTCTCGTAATTCAAGTCACAAGTTAGGGTTGCGCTCGAGTGTTACGATTCACCTCTCGGCTTTTCTCGTAACACTTAACACATATAAATGCTTAACCAAAAAATCAATACGCAAAAAGCACACCCGATCATAATAAGCAATTTAGTAGATAATAACATTCAGATTCATAAAAAATGTTTTACATAAAGAGATTTGTCCAACGGGCTACACCCGAGTCTTGAACTAGGGTTTTACGCTAGGAAATACATCGTTCAACAACGAAAACCTAAGTAAATGAATTCAAAATGTAGGGAAATTACAGATCTTGGGCAGGAGATGATAGGTCTTCGGTCTTCTCTCGATAGCCCCAAAGAAATCCGTCCAAACAAGCCTTCAATCAAGCAAAATCGTCTCTTTTCGCCCTAGGTCGCCTCTCTCCAAAGTTTGAACCCCGTAACCGCTCAAAATTGCAACTTTTATACCTTAATCGACTCCTCTGGAGGTTAGGAGGTTGTATGGGAGTTTTCCCCAATTTCCAAGCTCTTGGACCGTCGGATTTGGAGAAAAACCAGTCGATGGTCGCGATTTGCGGATGCTGTCACGGGCGTGATGGCCGTCACGGCCAGGCCGTCACAAGTTCGGTGACCTGCAACGATACAATCACGGCCGTGATGATGCTCACGGGTAGGCCATAATGAGTGCGTAAAATTCCTGGAAGTTGATCACAGCCGTGCACGACACCCATGTTCATCCCAACAGATTTTGTGTCAGATCCCTTCACGGCTTGGCCGTGATGAGCTCACAAAAATCCAGGTAGAGGATCACACCCGTGTTCACTGCCGTGATGATTTCATCTGATACTGGATGATCACGGCCGTGATCACTCCGTGGAGGTGGGACTGGAACGACGAGATGATCACGACCGTGATGGCTGTCACGGCCAGGCCGTGATCATCATAGAAAACTCCAAAAATGCTGAAATTTGACCTGTGACCTCGCTGAACTGTGACGAATCTTCCCGTAACTTCAAATTTTCAAAATCTTCACCAAAATATGATAAAATGACCTGTATTTCACAAACAAATGAAAGAATAGTGAAGATTCCATACTTTATGGGAAAAGATATCAAATTCTAATAAAAAAACTTAAGCCTAAAATAATAGTATAAATGAGACTTTAAATCATATAAAAAGAACACTCATCAAAATATCACAGACTTAAAATCTTGCTTGTCCTCAAGCAATTACACTATTTAGAATAATCAGATATCAAGAAGACAGCATGTTCAAAAGCTAAAGTATGAACTTCATATGAAAATAATTATACTCAATCCTAGGTTGAAAAATGCAAATTGAGATATAATCTAAACTATGAGCAAAGAATAATGTTCAAAGTCAATTCACAATTCTGAAATAGGAAAAACACTTCACCATATTAAGACTATTTAGAATCATCAATTCCTTCTGAAGGCAGCCAATCAAGTCAAGTCGCACTAAATAAGCTTTTTAATTCGTTTGATAAGGGAATCATGAAATTTTAATCGGTAGGCTCAAGCTACTTCTCTGAATTAATTTGAGACCCTGTGATGCGAAGGACAAACATTTGTGATGAATGCACCCCCGGTACTTAGTTAGCAAGCAAACTCAAAGTGTGTACACCATATAATGTACACAAACTCATTTCTTCACTCTAATCCTAAATGGAAGAAAGCAGAGTTGTTCACTTTTACCAAACCGCTTCTTTTCTCATGACCCTTTTATTCTCTTTTTTTTTTCTTTTTTTTTCGACAATGTCAAGTTGGATGAAAATTTGAGTTCATTGTCACTTAGGTACCACTGTCCATTTTTTTTCTTTTTTATTTTAATAAGCACAGCTGTCAACAAGGAATATAATAATCATAAATCTTCAAAAACATAACGTTGTGTAAGACATCACTCAGAATATGAGAATCAACCAGTGAAATATCATGCAAGCCACAGTAAATCATACTCAATAATAATCTAAAACCACGAATCAGAAGCATAAAAGCAATCATAAATAAGAACTTCATACCCAGAACTCAAGAGACAAACATATCATCCATATTCTCATCATGATTCGAAACAGCATAAGAACTGAGTACAAGTTAACAAGACCGATAATGGACACCATTACAGACTTAGCTTTTGGAGTCATCATAGGACAAAAGAACATGCACGATATCATCATATAAAATCTCAGTGCATGAAGAAACAAAACATAACCATAAAGAAATAAAGCACCATAATACCACTAACTAGACACAGCAAACCATAATAACGACGCTCTTTAAATAAAAAGTACATGAGCAAATAAGGACTAACACGAACAAAAGAGGGAAAAACCCTCTACCCACGACAAAGAATTGCATAGTCTCCTATGCAGTTGAAAAGTACATGAATAGCAGAAGAAAAATAAATAACCCGCTAAGGGAAATAGAACAGCATAAATGCAGTCATAGCAGGGTGGAATCACGGAGGCCTCGAGCGTAAAAACCGTTGTATCTCCTGAATAGCCTCAGTCTGTGTGGCCTGCACACGACCCTGGCGGGCCTGCTCCGCCTGTATCTCACCTATACGTCATAAGAGGTCCCGAAACTCCAGACGGGACTCGTGTTGTTCCTCGTGAATAAACTTCAAATAACTTTTGATGTTGGCGTAGGCATTCGCAATGGAGGTTGAGGAAGAGGGCTCGGCATGCCGAAAGGTCCGGAAAGATGGGGAAGGAGGTGTCGTGTCCATGGGGACATCTTCATCAGGCATCGGGAGCATGTGCCAGTTCCGCCGCTCATGGATGGTAGTGCACGCAGGGTTCGGCAAAGGTATGGTGAAATCGCTCCCGCTAAATAAGAGACAGAAGGCATCGCCCTTACGGGCGATCATCTTCATCACCTGGCAGGACTCTAGGTCTATGCGGGAGCTACCCCTGACCTGCTCAACACCATAGGGCTCAATGCCCAAGGCAATCGCGATCGGTGTAAAAAGGCCGCCTGAAGCGACGACCCCCTTCTAGGCGCTGGCTAACTTTTGCAACTGTTTAATGAAATAAGAGGTAGTGTTCAGTTTGCAGGAATGTACCACAGCCCAAAGAAATAGTAGCTACGTGGTGCGCACTAGACCGTCACTCTCCCCTCATGCAAAAATGGTGTGCGCCAACACCCGATGTACATAGCGGAAGCATGGGTTGCTGACATGACTCGCTCGCGCAGTCCGAGATATAAAAGGGCGCTGACCGGAAAGTGCCTCCCAGAAATCCTGATCATTGTACTCGTGCAGAGCTAAGCGAGTACTGTCCTCCGGAAAACCATAGATCTGGTTGATCTGGGATAGCGTGAGTATATGCTCACGGTCGTGACAAGGGACACACCCAAGCCGTGACAAGCTCATCGAAAATCTACCATTTCACGGTCACGCCCGTGATAATGAACACGGCAAGGCCGTGACTGCTTCGGCAAGTCATGCTGTGCAAACTGCGAGGTGATCACGGCCGTGATGGTGGTCATGGCCAGGCCATGAACAGCTCGGCGACATGCAAAAATTCCCTGAAAAATGCCAAAAATTGCCACAATTAATATGATGCTTTTCAATTTATAAAACATGAAAAATATGCCATAGATCAACACTAAATAATATCAAAATAAAAACAACTAAACAAAACAAAACAAAAACTACAACAACAACATACAACATAGAAGTTTATCCAAACAAATATAACACAACATAATAAAAGATAAATCCTTGGGGGGCCTATCAAGCAGCGCTGGTTTAAATTCAGCAGCTAGACCAATATTTAAATGTCAATCATGAGATAGAGGGTCAGAGAGTTTAATGGCAACTCGCTTCTCAATAGGCTTCTATGCATAATAGGGCTTGAGAGTTGCCCATTCACTTTAAAACTATTAGCTCGTTCTCTCCATATCTCGATAGTACCATGAGGAAACACCTTCTTGACTACAAAAGGCCCTGACCATCTAGTTTCGAGTTTCCCTAAAAATGATTTTAATCGATAGTCAAACAAAAGAACCTGCTCCCCATCTTGAAAGTGCTTTTGTATAATATGTTTGTCATGCCATCTTTTGGTCCTCTCCTTGTAGATTCTGGCATTCTCATAAGCTAAAGCACAAATCTCATCCAGCTCATTTAACTGCAGCTTCCGCTGTTCCCCTGCACATTGCAAATCAAAATTTAGCAATTTAATTGTCCAAAAGGCTCTATGTTCTATCTCAACTGGTAAATGAAATGATTTTCCATAGATGAGTTGAAATGGAGACATCCCCAAGGGTGTCTTAAACGTCTGTAAGCCCATAAGGTATCATCTAATTTGAGAGCCCAGTCGGTTCGTGAGGTAGAAACAGTTTTCTGTAAAATACCTTTGATCTCCCTGTCAGATACCTCAACTTGACCACTGGTTTGGAGATGGTATGGAGTGGCCACCCTGTGTTTAACCCCATTTTTTTGAGTAAAGATTCAAGCTTCTGATTCAAGAAATGGGATCCTCTATCACTAAAGAGCACTCGAGGCACTCAAAAACGTGGGAATATAGTCTTTTTTAGCACCTTGGTTACCGTCTTAGCATCATTGGTGGGCTCAGCTGAGGCTTCAACCCACTTAGAAACATAGTCAACGGCGACCAATATATATCTATTCCCACATGATGACGAAGAAGGGCCCATGTAGTCTATCCCCCAAACATCAAAACTCTCTACTTCAAGAATTGTTGTCATTGGTAATTCATCCCTCTTTAAAATACCACCAGACCTCTGGCACTGATCACAACTAAAGACATAGCTCCTTGCATCTTTGAAAATAGTCGGCCAATAAAATCCAAACTGCAAGATCTTGAAGGCGGTCTTGGTGGCACTTGCATGCCCACCATAGAGAGAGGAATGACATTGGAATAATATGTCCTTCACTTCCTCCTCTGGGATGCACCTTCTATACAGCCCATCGGCACATCGCCGAAATAACAAAGGCTCATCTCAGAAATAATGCTTCACATCAGATAAAAACTTTTTTTTTCTCTGAAAAGTCAAGTCAGGGGGGAAAACATCAGAAATAATATAATTAACATAGTCAGCGTACCAAGGTGCAGCCATATTAGTGACTTGAAAAAGATGCTCATCGAGAAAATCATCATTAATCTTCAGCTCTCTCTCTGTGTCACTCTGTTCATTTACCAATCTGGACAAATGGTCTGCAACCGAGTTCTCTGAACCCTTCTTATCACGAATCTTGATATCAAATTCTTGAAGTAGAAGGATCCAGTGAATCAGCCTCGGCTTCGCATCCATTCTACTCATCAAATAGTGCATGGATGCATGGTCAGTATAAATAATAACTTTGGAATCGATCAAGTAAGAGCGGAACTTATCAAAAGCGAACACGATGGCTAGTAGTTCCTTCTCTGTCGTCACGTAGTTGACTTGGGCCTCGTCTAAGGTATGACTGGCATAATATATCACATGGAGCTTCTTCTCCCGTCGTTGTCCTAGAACCACGCCAACTGCATAGTCGCTGGCGTCGCACTTCAACTCAAACGGTAAGGACCAGTCGGGAGCTTGCATGATAAGCACCGTTATTAATGCTTGCTTCAGGGTCTAAAAAGCAATCAAACAACTTTCATCAAACTCAAAAATAGCATTTTTAACCAAAAGATTCGTTAAAGGTTTAGCGATTTTAGAGAAATGAACAAAGATTCGTCTGTAGAACCCGGTATGCCCAAGGAAGCTCCGGATTCCCTTTACAGAGGTCGGTGGGGGCAATCTGTCTATAACCTCAATTTTTGCTCGATCAACATCGATCCCCCGCTCGGAAATAAAGTGCCCAAGTACAATGCCTTCACGTACCATAAAATGGCACTTCTCCCAATTGAGCACTAAGTTAACTTCCTCGCACCTCTGTAAAACTTTAGATAGATTAGTCAAATAGTTATCAAAAGATGATCCATAAACAAAAAAGTCATCCGTGAAGACATCCATGGTGTGCTCAATAAACTCTAAAATTATGGCGATCATGCATCGCTGGAACGTCGCAGGCGCATTGCACAATCCAAACGGCATCCGCCGGTAAGCGAACGTGCCATAAGGACACGTAACAGTCATCTTCTCTTGGTCGTCCGGGTGGATGGAGATCTGCAAAAAACCTGAAAACTGTCAAGGAAACAAAAATATGAATTAGCAGAAAGTCATTCCAATATCTGATCGATGAATGGCAGCGGGAAATGATCCTTCCTAGTGGCTTTGTTGAGCTTTCTGTAATCAATGCACATGCATAGCCGACGATGGGGATAAGCTCATTCTTTACCATCGTGATCCCACTCTTCTTCGAAACGATGTGCACCGGACTCACCCACTCACTATCTGAGATGGAGTAAATAACCCCTACATCCAAAAACTTCAAAATTTCTTTCTTGATGACTTCCTTCATGTTCGGGTTCAATCTTCTCTAGTATTCAATATAAGCCTGTTGACACAAATTTATCTAGCATTTCAAGTATAATTTTATATTCAGAATCACCTATATTTCTGAGCTTTCTGCCTCATTATTGCCTTAATTTCCTTACATCTATGGAATCTACACCTCTCTTGGTATTTTCACATTTTCAGGACAAAACTACCATAAAGAGGGTGGATTCTGGGACTTTTGTGGTAGAAGAGCTCATCCCAATTCAAGATGATCCTAACTAGAAGTTTTCGGGTTCATTGAAGCCTTTGTCGGAAATCACGACCAGGTCCCGACCATAATCATGCCCATGATCGTCATTATTCTTGAAGCTGAAACTGATAAATCACGACCGGGTCACGACCAAATTCACGCCTAAGATCGCAGACCCGCCTACTACGAAATCACGATTTTCACCCCAGATCTCTTAGACTTAACTCTAAGGGAAGCTCAGAGGCGTTAAAGACCTTTCTCCCCCGTTGACAAAAGAGGCGTGGGGCAGCTTTCAGCGGTGGATTTGGTTGATTTCGTGAAGAATATTGCCTGGCAGTTTTTGTAGGGTATGGAGGCTGGCGGCAAGGTCTTCTTTCGGCTGAAGCAGAGACAGCAGTTGCAGAAGCTTTTGCAGGGCATGGGGAAGAGGAGTTGGAGTAGAGGATAGGAGATAAAAACCTTTCATTCGAAGAGGAAAAAAAAAAGAGAGGCTCGCACGGGTGAAGGAACCAGGGAGAATCGCTGAGAAGGAGAGCCACGCTTTCGCTTCCATTGAAGATCCTATTGCGTGAGCATCTCAAAACACATTTGTAAGGAAGATCTACAAGTTTCATCCTACTTCTTGCGCCTATTGTATGAACCTAGCATAGTATTGCATGATCCTATCTTTGACTTGTAATTCCTGCACATACTCTCTTATGCATATGCTATCAAAGACAATTACTTGCGTTATCATCATGAATATGATAGGCTAAACTTCCCAATCAGGATGTGGGAGAAGCCTCTTTGACGCTTTACTAGCTCGATAGTATAGCTCTAATTGTTATGATCCGACTCGATCCTGTGTGCATGACTTGCTTGCATTATTCGAAAGAATGCACTTGAGCCTTCTCCTCTTGATTTGAGGTTCGTAAATCAGATAATCACGAAGAAACTCGCTGATTGCCTGTACTCGACCAAAGGGTAGTTAGGATCTTAGATGCGTCGAGGAGACCACAAGTCCGACCACACGTCAGAAGCATTTGATCGGGGGTTTTATCAAATCTGTTTGAGCTCTTTGCCTACGCTACCCGAAAGGGAACGTTTGAGCCTTTTATTTTCTCGTGTGGGGTTTGTAAATCAGGGGCTAGGGAAAATCCACTTGATGAACTGTACTCTCCTTCTGTTAGTTTCTGGATCGTAGACGCATTTGGCAAACTTTTTGAGAGCCAGTACGTTGGATTGTTTAGGGACGCTATGTCTGCATTGCCCGAAAGGGCGCGCCTGAGCAAGAAGTTACCCGGGGGAGGTTTGTTAGCCAGGAATTATGTGGAAAACCCCTTTTGTTAACCTGTACCCACCTTAAAAGTACTAGGAGCCTAGGCATGGTGGGGAGAAGCGTTTTCGACCAAACGCCAGAACTTACAGATTAGACCTGTAACCGGGTTTGTGGGAGCAAACCGGCTATTAGAGGGAGCAACCTATGCGACAAGGAAGCTGAGTCCCTTGAACTAGACAGGATCTTAGCAATAGCGTCTGGACTATTCAGCCGTAAGGAGTCAAAGCGGTGAACCCACGTCCTGATAATTCATATTATTAAGACTCTCTCGTGAGAGTACCTCCATTTACATTCTGGTGCATTTACTTAAGTTTAGTAATTAGATTTCATTAATTTCCACGTCGTCTAGCTAGAGATTTCGAGATCTATCAGTACTTGCCCATCAGTCCCTGTGGGATCGCTATTTTATTACTTCGATAGCCCCGTGCTCTTGCGGGAATGCCTACCTACACCAATGGGCGCTATCAAAGCCCTGTTGTCTTTCTCAAGGAAATTTTGATGCATACAAATTGAAGGGTTGATACCAGTGATATCATCCAAAGAATAGCCTATCGCCTTTCTGTGGGCACGAAGCTCGTCAAGTAGTCGTCTCGTCTCTAACACGGTTAACTCTCAACTGATAATAACAGGATATGATGAACCCTCATCTAAAAATACATAACACAAATTGTTGGGTAGGGCTTTCAACTCAACATCTGCCCTCACTGACTCTTTCGATGTCTTCTTTTCCAAAATCTCACCCTGGGCTTTCTGTGGCTCTATACCAGGGCTCGTATCCAAAAACTGTGAATAGGCAAGTGCCTCTTTCTCTATCTCTTCATCAATATGCTCAAGATTGCCTAAGAGGCATGCCTCAAGTGGATCTACAATGTCCCTTGGGACCTCAAAATTCTCATCCACAACATCGATGCGATAACATGACCCAGAAAAACTTGATCTCTTCAAACTAGCAGAAAGGTCAAACTCCAAACTGTGCTCTCTAATATTTAGGGACAACTTCCCATTTTTGATATCAATAACTGCCCTGGTGGTAGTAAGGAGGGGCCTACCCAAAAGGAGGGGCAACCAGGAATCCTTTGACATCTTGAGAATTACAAAGTGTACTGGCACAAAAAATTCCCCAACCTTAATGGGGACACCTTCCACTATCCCTACTGGGTGACGCATAGACCTGTTGGCTAGCTGAAGTGTAACATCCCTCAGAATCACAGACAAACATAGCTTGTCTGCATCATCATAGCGCAAAACCTGGAAGATCTTTTCTAGTGCCAACAGCCAATCCTCAGCCGCTCTGGGCCCCGGACTACCATAAAATGTAGTCGGGTTCAGATGCTGAAACTCTCGAACCAACCGAGCATATCGTTGATGTGCGCCATCACCCAGAGGAGAACCAGCGCCACCCACACCGTGTCCAGCCGGTTGTGACTGTGACTGAGGCTGTGTCTGCGACAGCCGCTGCAATAACTATTGCTGAACCTCCATGTGCTGCGCCTGCTGCTGCTGCATCATCTGAGTTTGCTGCTGGATGAATGCGTTCTGTTGTTGCATCATAGCAGTCATAGCCTCCATGGCCTGCCTCAGATCAGACTGTTGATCACCGTTGCTACTGCTAGATCTTGGTCGCACCATTTTTACCTGCATCACATAACACGGTAGAATAACAACCAATATTCAATCACGGATCAGATCCTATCTTGGTTTCTAGCAATACACAAACAGAGTGATCCTATCTTGGTTTCTAGCAATACACAAACAGAGTTTTCCTTTCCCGGAGTTTCTAATTGCTAGTAATATCCCTCTGATACCATCTGTAACATCCCTCAGAATCACACCCCACACGCATACAAGTAAAAATACGGGGTTTTAAAAAATTTTTTACTCTTCCATTAAAACATAAGAAGAAAGCGGCATCGAAAGACATTACTACGGAACTGAAAACCGCACAGAACTGAGTAGGATCGATTACTAGGAAATAGAAATCCGGAAATCCAAAAAAAATCCGGCAGCAAGTATACTAAATTTACTGCTGCACAGACTCACATATCCCGGAACAAAACAGATATCCACACTACACATATGTGGAGAACACATACATCAGAAATATTGCAGAAACTGATTATTCAGATACCAATGCAACAATAATTCGATTACACATTTCAGAATAAGAACAATTTCAATTCTCATGACTCCAAAACTCGAATCCAACAATAAAACGAGGCAACTATAACATAATATCCTGAAAACAGGCATAAGCCCTCAGGAGATAAAACATGTCACATAAATAAGTTAGGCACGCAGGCCTGATAGATCTATAGAAGACAATTCTTAGAATTTCTATAAAACATTAGCATTAGCTGTAGCAATCACTGTCCTGATGTCTCACCTGAAAATATTTAAACAACGGGGGTGAGCTAAAAAGCTTAGTGAGTAAAAGACACTAAAAGCCATCCATAGTACACATCAAAAATATCAGAAACATGCTTGCAATTAAAACACTTAACATGCACACTTATATCAGAAACAAAACATAATAAAATATCATATCAGAAACAAAACATAATCAACTACCATATCAAAAAACAAAACATAATTAATACAGACAATTATAACTAATCACACCGCCCAACACACCTATACTACGGAACTACAGAAAATCGGAGATGACAGACAGAAAGTCAGAATTTACAGAAGCCAAACGGATAGTCTACATCGGAAACAGAAAGGCCACAGAAGGCCTGAAGACCACAGAAGGTCTGATGACCACAGAAGGTCTGACCCCACCTCTGCCGAGGATGAGACATGCATGCATATCAGAAACAGAATGGTAGAGGAGGTATCAGTGGGTGGCCCCCGTCTTGTCAGGACGTGGCACTCTGGCCTCCAATACCCAGAACAGAATGGTAGAGGAGGTATCAGTGGGTGGCCCCCGTCTTGTCAGGACGTGGCACTCTGGCCTCCAATACCCAGAACAGAACAGAAATAGTGGAGGGAGAACGGAAGGTGAGACCAGCTCACATCTACCCTTCACTAGTGTCTCATGGGTCGTAGTAGACTATCAGCACCATTACAGCGCCACAGAAGGAGGATAAGGACACGGAAGAGTGCTACACTAGGGCATAATTTTTACAGAGCAGATCATGCTGAACGGAGGAGTAGGACTAACCACCACTCAAATCTCACATCATGCCCAAAGTGTCTCACAAACCAGAAAATGACACACCCCAATATCCAGTCCTTAACAAAATTACAATTTGCAGAAAATCAAAGCTGAACACAATTCATAATTTTTACCATCAACCAGAAGTAATATATGAGTGAATTCCTTGAATTCCTTAGATTTCATGCAACTATCCTTAATTCATGTCAAACCATTCTATGTTCTCACAAAGGTTATAACACATTCAAAGTTTCAGAAATTCACTACATATGTACAGAACAGAAATTATTCGCGTAACAAACAATTAAACAGATGTTTCAAAAAAAAATAGATTAATATATCTTACTTACAATAGATGTTTCAGATCGAGTAAGTAATCTAAAATAGGCAATATGATATTCAAAATGAAGCTGTTTGGAACTACTTTCCAATAGAACTGAATCCATCGGATTTGGAGTTATAACCGGGGAGGTATGGATGTTCGAACATAGAAAGGTCGGGATTTCAGAATTCCAGAAAACAGATTCGTACATCAGAATTGCGACACAAATTTCAGATCCAATAACTAACAGAAAATAGGCGATATGGTAATAAAAATGAATCCCTTCGAGTCTACTTTCTAATAAAACTGATTTGGCAAGATTTCGAGCTATATCTAGGGAGATATGATGGTTCGAACACATAAAGGTCGAAATCCAGATTTCCAGAAAACTGATTTTGTACAGCTAGATTGCAATACAGATTGAAATACGAATACAGCTCGGATATGGTCAATATCATATTCAAATTAAAGCCAAATGTATCTAGTTTCATACAAAATTTATTTCGTGCAATTTGGATCTATAGGCCATGAGATATTGGGGTTATAGTACACAAAGGTCAGATTAGCGAATGCAGATTTCAGCAGAACAGGATTTTAAAACCCTATAAACATTTGAATTCAACCCCATATGGATAATCATTGCAATTAACGAATTTTAATTGAATGATAATCTACAATTTAGCGGATTAGACTCCTTAGGATCGAATTACTCACTGAAAAATCGTCCACAGGGGAAAAACGCCAAGACAGAGGATCAAGGATCACCAGGAAGTTCGTCCACCACCAGTCTGCCACCACCAGCGTCAAGAAATTCCAAGAGGCGCCAAGCACAGTGAGGGGCGACAACCAAGGCGGCTAGGGCAGAAAACAAACGAAAGTCGTGAGGGAGAGGAGCCCTCACGCAAATTCCCCCCCCCCCTTTTTTTTTTTCCACCCCAAACGGATCCAAGATCCAATAACCCAGTTAACTTAAGTGAAAAATCGGTTTTATGGGCTTACCTGGGCTTAACCACCCTGCGCCACTCCAATTACATCAGAATATGCGCCACCATGGTGGAAAGAATTCCAAGAGCAAAGAGTCAAGGTTGAGGGTTCAAATCCCCAGCCAAAATAATTATTTTTGCCCTGTAGGAAAAATTCCTACACTTAGGTAAAATCCCAAAATTTTAACAGACAAAAATACAGAAACAGAATTTCTAACCTTAAATCATAATTCAGAAAAATCGAGGGCGTTACATGAAGGACATTAGAGGTAACCTTTAAATCTCCTGTGTCCAATTTCTGAAAGATTGAAAGTGGCATGAGACTTACACTGGCTCCCAAGTCACATAGGGCCCGCTAGAAAGGCACATTCCCAATTCTGCACGGAATGGAGAAACTACCTAGATCTTTAAGCTTGGGCGGTAGCTTATTCTGGATAATTGCACTGCATTCTTCTGTCAGTGCTATTGTCCCCTATTCCTCTATCTTCCACTTGTTGGACAGTATATCTTTGAGGAACTTAGCATGTGTGGGCATCTGCGAGAGTGCATCGATAAAGGGTATATTTATATATAGCTTCTTGAGCACTTCCAAAAATCTGCCAAACTATTTCTCCAACTTAGCCTTAGTCAACCTCTGCGGAAATGGTACTGGTGGCTTGTATGGAGGTGGAGGCACATATTCTGGCTCTAGCGCAGCCTCTTTCTCTGCTGGTTGATCCTGGGTGGACTGACGATTTTAATCGCGCTAAGGAATAAATACCAGTTACAAGGATTTACACGGCCATGCATGACACCCGTGTTTGTCGCATTAGATTTTGTGACAGATCCTTTCACGGCCGTGATGAGCTCGCAAAAATTCGGGTGGAGGATCATGCCCATGTTCACTGTCGTGATGATTTCGTCTGATACTGGATGATCACAGCCGTGATGGTTGTCACGGCCAGGCCGTGATCACTTCGTAGAGGTGGAACTGGAACGCCGAGATAATCACGGCCGTGATCATCATAGAAAACTCCAAAAATGCTGAAATTTGACCTGTGACCTCGCTGAACTGTGACGAATCTTCTTGTAACTTCAAATCTTTAAAATCATCATGAAAATATGGTAAAATGACCTGCATTTCACAAACAAACGAAAGAATAGTGAAGATTCCATACTTTATGGGAAAAGATATCAAATTCTGATATAAAATACAACTTAAGCCTAAAATGATGATATAAATGAGACTTTAAATCATATAAAAATAACACTCATCATAGCTCATAAGTGAGAGATGGCGTCGTCAAAAGGGAAAGGTTGGGGGAAAGTTTTTCCCCTTTATTTTTTCTTTCCTTCTACTTGCCCATGCAACATGCATGGGGAGTCTTACGAGTCGAACCAGGAGAAAATCCATTGGTCAACATTGGTCAACATTGGCAAGTGGCTGGAAAGCACCTATGCTGCTTTATGGACCTATAGCCAATGCGACCATAGGTCGCACCTACAATGCCAAACGCAGCGTATGTCAGGGCAAGATATAATAATAATGGGCTAGACAACCTACCATGTCCAAAGCTAAGCCTAGTATCACAAGTCTCATAACTCGCCTTGTAACAAGTTTTGCCCAACTCGGCATGTGGCCAAAAAACCTGTTAAGCATTGTTTGAATTTTCAAAAAGGAAAACAAATTTAAATAGGAAAATTTTAAAAAAATAGAAAAATCAAGGAAAATTAGTTATATCTCTATTTTGAAATTTTTTAAGATATTTTATAAAAGTAAATAAGTAAAAAAATCTATTTAAAATTGGATGCCTAAATTTTAAAAAAATAAAAATATATATGTTAACACATGGGTCATGTTATGTAGTTCCTAGCAGTGCATGAACCACGAGCCATATTATTCCTAACTTGGGGCGTGTGCTTGATACCTTAGCCCACTCCAAAGGGAACTGCCATTTATGACCTATTGACCGGTCAATGTTTTGCCTAGCCCAAATGATGCGGACTGACTATAGGATGGATGTCCTTAGTTCCGACTGATCTTATTTACGAGCGTGATGTCTCTTGGTGGTTTTCTCGCAATCTATCAAACACTTCACGGTCAAGCCATGATGAGAAAAAAAAATTTGGCTGGGATTTTCTACTGCATCACTAGACCATATCAGACTAGTGCCAGCCATGTAATAGGAAAAAAATTTTAGGGAAGGGTACCCTACTACAATGATCGCAGCAGGGTACCCACATCAGCCCAACACGCATTTTAAAGTGTGCCTATTATACTATATCGTAAGTGTTATATGATATCGGTGTTATATGATAATACATTAGTGTTATACGATATAAGCGTTATACAAAAATGCATGTGTTATAAGAAATTTTTGGCTAGGCATGTCACACCATAATGCAAATATATTGTTGGAATTTAAAAAAAATAATAAAACTTTCCTTTTTTTTCTATTTTTTAATTAGTTTTATTTCATTTGCTATTTTAGTTTTAGCAAGGCTATTAGTAGCACTTCAGTGATAGCCGTCGGATTTAATCCAACGGTTCTAACCATGGGGGTTTAGCCTATAAATTGGCATATGACCCTAGGGTATAGACACATCAGAATTTGCACGGCTAATAGCTTTTGCATAATTCCCCCAGCTCTCTTTCTTTCTTTTGCTGCTCAAGGTTCAAAGGTGGTCGATCAACTTCTCCACGGTCGTGATCCGCAGGAGAAGCATCTTGGTTGTATCCTGGGTGATCTCTCTGGATTTGCTCACACGAGGGCCCAGAAATTCACCTAAGGACAGCAGATTTCTCCGCGCCTCCAGGTTCTTCGTTCTTGTTATTTATTTTATTATTTTGTTGATAATATAGAAATAGTTTAATCTACCCTCATTCTAACAATCTTAGGTGAAGTTCTGGTAATTTAGTTTAAATTATTTCTTGTATCAACATATTAATTTATTCCTTTTATTTTTACATCGCATTACAAATTTTCTTACTTTTTAAACTTGTTTCGCTGTCATCGCCTCCGTCGTCGACTGAGAAATCAAGTTTTCATCTCAATCGCAGTTTTGCCCTCAACGTTTGCATCACGAATTTTGATTCGTTACTGTTTGAAAGAAAATCAAAATCAATTTCATTTCGTTGCCTCGGTCGACGACTCTGAAATTAGGGTTTTCTTAAACCCAGATTCTCACTGCCGATCACTGTTTCCCTTTAACCCAAATCTGTATTGCTTTACGAAATTTCTTCTTGTTAATGTTTCGGGGGAAAAAAAGAAAATTAAAACCAAAACTCATTTCGCTGTCGTCGCCTCCGTCGGCGGTAGAGAAATTAGGGTTTTAACCCAAATTCCCATCGTCGTCTCTCGATCCACCATCGCCGATCGTCGTCCTCTTTGTCGTCGGCGCGTCCGCGTTAGTAGGAAACCTTGGCTGCAGAAATCACCATCGCCAGCAGCAGCGGCGAAAGCTTAGGCTGCGCCCGCTTGCGACTCCTCGGCGGCGTGAACTCTCAGCCCGGATCACCCTCGCCGACGTCTAGATACCGTCGAACAAGCGACTCGACCGGCGGCGACAGGGTAGCGGACCGGCGGCGGAAGGCGGCGATTTCGGTCGCGAGCGTCGTCTCGCCCCTTCGCCCGCTCTCTCGCGCGGATCCGCGACGCTTGCGCCCGGATCCACATCACAGCACCCGACCCGCCTCTCGCGTTTCTTCAACGCGCTTCGCAGGGGTGACATCACGTAGGCGCGTGGTGACGTCAACGCTGAGACACGGCGCTGCTTTGCTAATTTTATATATATATATATATATATATATATATATATATATATATATATATATATATATATATATATATATATATGTTATTAGCAAAGCAACGCCGCGTCTGTAGTAAATTAAAAAAAAATCAATAGTAATTATTTTTAACTGCTTGTTATAAAATTACATGTAATCAGATTTTTGTTTCTTTCTGAAAAAAAATAAATATCTTAGAATTGCATACTATAAAATTTTTATTTGTGCTCTTCTAAATCTTTGATCTGCTAGCATCATATTTGGTATAGTTTCTACTGCTTTGTTGAAAGTAGAACAGCATGTGTAAATTTTTATTTACAACATTTCTTATGATTCTAGCCATGTTGAACTATTTTGCCATAACATGCAAACGGTTCATTTTAACAATAATTCTTATATTAAGGAAACTATTTAATAAGGCTCAAATCAAGAAAAAAGGATTCAATCCTAAACCTCAAGTAAATATAGTTGAGGGTGAACCTTTCATAAATACAATTAAGTCAGTTTCCTTCGCTCCTTCTGTCAATTTAGTCCACTAGGATTCTGAGTGGTGGCTAGACTCAGGAGCTAATGTACACATTTGTACTAATAAAAAATATTTCACTTCCTTTCAAACCTCAAGTGGGGGAAGTGTTGTAATGAGAAATGGAACATCTGTGAATGTGCTAGGACATGAGAATGTCAACCTGAAGTTTACTTCTGGGAAGTCAATAATTCACAAAGATGTCCTACTAGTTCCAGATGTGAGAAAAAAATCTAATCAGTGGATCTCTTCTAGTTCAATTAGGATATAAAATTGTACTAGAAGCAAATAAGGTTGTCATTACTAAAAAGGACAATTTTATTTGCAAAGGGTTCGTCTCAGGAGGACTCTTTAAAATAAATGTTCTTCCTTAATAATTCTTTCTCTTCATCCTCTCTTGCATTAAATTCAGAAATAAATGATTATTGGCATGGCAGACTTGGTCATGTTAATTTTAAATTCCTCAACAAAATGGTAAATCTTGAATTAATTCCTAAAATAAATTCTAAAGTAAACCCTAAATGTGAAGTCTGTGCTCAAGCTAAACAACCTAGAAAGCCTTTCAAAACGGTTGAATCTCGAAACTCACAAGTCCTAGAATTAATTCATAGTGATGTTTGTGATTCAACTTCAACCTTAACAAGAGGGGGTAATAAATATTTTGTAACATTCATTGATGATTGTTCAAGATATTGTTATACCTATCTGCTTAAAACCAAAGATGAAGTTTTAAATAAGTTTAAAATCTTCAAAGCTGAAGTTGAAAACCAACAATATAAAAAGATAAAAATAATTAGATCTAATAGAGGAGGAGAATACATGTCTAATAATTTTACATCCTTTTGTCAAGAACATAGAATAATCCATCAAATAACACCTCCTTATTCACCACAATCAAATGGTGTGGCTGAAAGAAAAAATAGGACTCTTCTTGATATGGTTAATTCCATGATGTTGAGTTCTGGTGTACCTCAAAATCTTTGGGGAGAAGCATTGTTATCTTCATGTTTCATTCTTAATAGAATCCCTTTAAAAGATAAGGATGTCACCCCTTATGATCTATGGAAGGGTCATAAGCTAAGGCTTAATTTCCTTCAAATGTGGGGGTGCCTTGCAAAAGTCAACATTCCTGAACCTAAAAAGAGAAAACTAAGTCCTAAGACTATAGATGCTATCTTAGTGGGTTATTCCTTAGATAGTAACACCTATAGATTCTTGGTAATTAATTCAGAAATACCAAAAATATCTAATAACACATTAATTGAGTCTAAAGATGCTTCCTTCTTTGAACATATATTTCCTTTCAAAAATAAAATCTCATCTAGTATTCAATCAACCTCAAATCAATCAGAAACATCTTTCACACCTATAGTTACAAATACTTTCCAACTAGCTGAACCTAGAAGGAGTCAGAGAGTTAGAGTTGAAAAGAGTTTTGGTGATGACTTCATAACTTATTTAATTGAAGACACACCTAATTCTTATCGAGAGGCTCTTAACTCTCCTGATGCTCCTTTCTGGAAGGAGGTAATTCATAGTGAGATGGATTCAATTCTAAGTAATCATACTTGGGTCCTCACTGATTTATCTCCTAGTAATAAACCTTTAGGATGTAGGTGGTTGTTTAAAAAGAAATTAAGACCTGATGGATCAATAGAAAAGTATAAGGCGCATTTAGTGGTTCAAGGCTTTGCTCAGAAGGCTGGCATTGACTATTTTGACACTTACGCACCTTACCAAGAATAACTACCATTAGAGTTATGCTTGCCTTTGCATCCATCCATAACTTGTTGATACACCAAATGGATGTTAAGACTGCTTTTCTACATGGTGATCTAGAAGAAGAAATCTATATGAATCAACCTGAAGGGTTTATCTCTCCTGGTTCTGAAACTAAAGTTTGTTGACTAGTTCAGTCATTGTATGGACTTAAACAAGCTCCAAAACAATGGTATGAAAAATTTGACAAAGTTATAGTTTCTTTTGGATTTCAAATCAATGAATCAGATAATTGCCTATACACTAAAAGGATAGATGAGAACAAATTCATAATCTTATGCCTTTATGTAGATGATATCTTCATATTAGCACCTACTTTAGAATTAATAACTGAAATCAAATCCTATCTTTCAGATAACTTTAGCATGAAAGATTTAGGAAAAGCAGATGTGATTTTAGGTATGAAGATAATTAAATCTTCAGATTCCTTGTCCTTATCTCAATCACATTACACTAATAAACTCCTAGAAAAGTTTGGTTTTAGTAATTGTTCCTCTCTTTCTAGTCCTTATGATCCTAATGTCATATTGGAAAAGAATAATGGCAAATCTATAGACCAAGAAAAATATGCTCAGTATATAGGATCACTTCTATACCTTTCAAATAGAACTAGACCAGACATAACCTATGTTATCTCCAGATTAAGTAGATACACTTGTAATCCTGATCATACTCATTGGAATGCTTTGAATAGAGTATTCAAATACCTTAAAGGTACTAGCTCATATGGTTTGAGCTTTTCTGGTTATCCTTCTATTTTAGAAGGATTCAGTGATGCTAATTGGATATCTGATTCCAATGACATTAAATCTACCTCTGGCTATGTTTTTCTATTAGGAGGTAGTGTTATTGCTTGACAATCTTCCAAACAGTCCATAATAGCTAGGAGCACAATGGAAGCAAAATTAGTAGCTTTGGATGCCACATGTATTGAAGCCGAATGGCTTAAAGAATTAGTTTCTTTACTTCCATTTTCTTCTGCTCCTTTAGCTCCTATTTCTATTCATTGTGACTCTTTAGCCGCAATAGCGTTTTGTAAGAAGAAACTAATAAATGTGAAAATGAGTCGCCACATTAAAATTAGACAAAGCTCTATTAGATGGCTGGACTCGCATGGTGTTGTAGCTCTTTCTTTTGTAAAGACTGAGCACAACCTAGCCGATGGCTTGACTAAAGGCTTACCTAGGACCAAGATCCTAGAAGTATCGAGAGGAATGAGAATTAGTCTGTAAATAGACCTTTCAGCGGTGGGAACCCAACCTCTGTGATAGGAGATCCCTTGAAGGAGGTTCAATGTGATAATAACAAGCTGATTGACTAGCCAATAAGCACTTTGAAAAATAAAATGATAAAACACTACGGTGTATAAAATTTTATGTGATAGAGTTGATACTCTACACTCCCATTCCTAAGGATAGATTTGTGTTTTTATTGTAGAGGTAAGGAAAATTTTCCAAAGTGGTTAATTACCATGAGATGAGCCTCTACACTCATCCCTTGCAGGGAACTTCCTATATGAGAGAGTCTGTATACGGCCGCAGCTGAGGACATAGACAATCCTCAGAAGCTCTCATAAAGATACACGCGCACGGCTAAAAATGTGCAAACCCGCGATCGGTCCACCTTGTATTATGTGTGGAAATGTTAAAGTATGGGTCAAAAGGAAGTAGTTCAAGACTAGTTCACTATCTTTCCTTTAGATAGAGACATTTTTACTAAGTAAAGGATATGCCTTTAAGTGCACTTTACTGACCGCATAATATAAACTATGAGTAGAAATTTAATTTTAATCTTTTCTCTTTTTTCATTTATACTTAAGAAAAGTTTTAATTTTGTGGGGGATTGTTGGAATTTAAAAAAAAAATTAAAACTTTCCTTTTTTGTTTTCTATTTTTTAATTAGTTTTATTTCATTTGCTATTTTAGTTTTAGCAAGGCTATTAGTAGCACTTCAGTGATAGCCGTCGGATTTAATCCAACGGTTCTAACCATGGTAGTTTAGCCTATAAATTGGCATCTGACCCTAGGGTATAGACACATCAGAATTTGCACGGCTAATAGCTTTTGCATAATTCCCCTAGCTCTCTTTCTTTCTTTTGCTGCTCAAGGTTCAAAGGTGGTCGAGCAACTTCTCCACGGTCGTGATCCGCAGGAGAAGCATCTTGGTTGTATCCTGGGTTATCTCTCTGAATTTGCTCACACGAGGGCCCAGAAATTCACCTAAGGACAGCAGGTTTCTCCGCGCCTCCAGGTTCTTCGTTCTTGTTATTTATTTTATTATTTTGTTGATAATATAGAAATAGTTTAATCTACCCTCATTCTAACATATATTATACGATATTATCATATAATACATATGTATTTTATATTTTTTTATATTGTATACCATATTTGTATTATGATATAACATGTCCAGCTATAAATATCGTATAACACATATGCATTTTTGTATAACGTTTATATCGTATAACACTAATGTATTATCGTATAACACTGATATCATATAATGCTTACGATATAGTATAATAACATGCTTTAAAATACGTGCTGAACAGTTGCGAGTACTCCTGCTGGGATCATATGTTGAATTTATATTTATATTTATATTCGAGAGAGCATCATCTAAGAGAAAGGCATTTAGGTCGTATGATGGATTTTACTATCTTAATATTTTTTTACTCTAAAAGCGTAAGTGTATATGCAAGTTGATGGATCAAATAAAAAAAAATTTAGAAGGTGCATCGAGTCAATCAGATAGGTTACTAGAAAAATTTTTCTCCGCGGCACGGTGAAAAGTTAAAGAAGAGTGCCTAAAAAGTCATTGAAAAAATTTTTTTTTAGATAAATTATATTAACATAATTTACGCATCATAAATTATTCAATGGTATTAATATTATCATAAATAGATATATCTAAGATGAGAAAAACACATCTTTGTGATTGTGGTATATATCCTATATCCATAATAACATTAGTGATGTTGGATAGTTTAGAATATATAAATTCCGTGAATATAATTTATACATTAAAAAATTTCATCCATAAAATTTGTCCATCCTTATTAACTTTCCATAATGCCTCGGTAGAGCCGAGGAAATTTTTTCCGTTACTTGGTCGGTGAAAAAATAACTTATCAACCAATCAAGAGGATAAATTGCATTGACAAATATAAAAAAATAAAATCAACTCATACCCTTCCAGGGAAATATCTTAAAATCAGCCAACCAGACGAGAGAATAAATTGCATTGACAAGTACAAAAAAATGAATCGACTCATCGTCACGCATAGCATCAAGTAATAATAATAATAATAATAATAAACCAGTTACATAATACAACTAAGAGCAGCAAACAATGGGTGGTGGTAAAGGTGGCCAACGGGCCGGGCCGGGCCGGCCCGCGGCCCGCATGGCCCGTCACGAAGCGGGCCGGGCATGGCACGGCACGGCAAGTCAGCGTGCCGCGGGTGGCCCGTGGCCCGACTCGGGTCGGGCTGGGCCGGGCCGGGCACGGCCCGTAGGCGTGCCGGGCCAGGCACGGCATGGGCCTGTGCTCAGCACGGCACGCGGGCCGTGCCAGGCACGGAACGCGGGCCGGCACGGGCACGGCACGGGTATTTGGGTGGTAACAGTCGGAATTTTCGAATTGAGCATGTGTTTTTACCCAAATAGCCCTATAACGGTTTGAAAAAATTTAAAAGTTAGGGATATAATTATCTTCATGTTATAAAATTACCATTTTAGCTCCTTTTAATAATTAAAAATAGGGGATAAATATGTAAATTTACACCCAATTCATCCCTATAAATGGACCCCCCCCCCCCCAACCCTCTCATTTCTTCACACAAGTTTCCAATTAACTTTGGATTAATTTCTCTTCTCTCTTAATACTCTCTTACTCTCTTTTCTAAGTCTTGAGTTTCAATTAGCCATCAAGATTTCAAAGCTCCCTCGGTCTAGTCACATGGAGAAGATCAAGTAAGTAGTAAATTAATTTACTTTTAGTCTTTTATAATGTAATTGTACTTAAATTTAAATTATTCTAATATAAATTTTTTTCATAATTATGTTTAAGTTAAGGTTGTTGAAGGCTGAAACCTAAACTTCTTAGTTCTTACTAAGCGATCTTCAAACACGTGATAAAGTAATTTTTTAATGTATAATTTATTATTAGTAAGTATTTAATCTTATTTTATAAATTTTTTTTGGCTAACTTTTAATATTATATGTAGAATTAATGGCGGGATTTAACAATACATGAGATCTTTTGCCATGGGAGCTTGAGGCATTAGAGCAGGAGCTAATGGGGACAACTGACCCCGTTATGCCACCCGATCAAGATGCCAACCCTCCGCCTTATGACCCAAATCAACAACAGCAAGATCATGTTGAATTTGAGCCGACTAACACTATGCAAGGAGAGGAGGGATGCAGTGCAAACCCTCACGAGTCTACTGTGTCGGGCTCAAGAAAACGCACGAGCGACGTTTGGAAGAGCTTCGATGTGGTGATGATTAACAGCGAAGAAAGAGCCAACTGCAAGAAGTACAGAAAAGTCATGACTTGCAAATCATCGGGTGGAACTGGTCATTTGTCTCGCCACATCAAAAGCCATCAAACTCAAATCGATCGTGCACAGGCTACTCTCAATCTTTCCTCTAGTTCTTTTGAAGTTTTTAATTATTCTACTGAAGTTCTTAGAAAAGAATTAGCTAAATTTATTGTTTGGGATGAACAACCATTTTCTTTAGCAGAAAATTATAAATTTAAAAAATTTATACATAAATTATTACAACCTAAATATAAAAAAGTAAGTAGACAAACCATGCGTAGGGATGCTATAAAAATTTTTTCTGAATATAAAACTAATCTTTTACAAGCTTTAATTACATTAACTTCTTGTATTTCTTTAACATCTGATATTTGGACCAGTAATCATTCTGATCAGTCATACATGTGTATTACGGCACATTGGATAGATAGTGAATTTTTTATACAAAAAAGAATTATTGCATTTAAAATTTTTGAATATACTCATACTGCAAATGCTATAGTTAGACAATTTCATAGCATTTTACATTCATATAATATAATTAATAAAATTTTTTAATTAGTTTTGATAACGCAAGTAATAATGATAGTGCAATTGATAAATTAAAAAGATTGTTAAATCCAATATTTAATGGTGCTTTTTTTCATATGCGATGTGCATGCCATATTCTAAACTTATGTGTTCAAGATGGAATAAGAGAAGTAGATGAACATGTAACTAAATTAAGAAATGCTGTTAGATTTGTTACTTCTTCTACTTCTAGAAATCAAGATTTTAGACAAATATGTAAATCTTATGGTTTGTCATATAAAAAATTTAAACTTGATATTAAAACACGATGGAATTCTACTTATGATATGCTAACAACATGTTTTCCATTTAAGGATCCTCTTACATTATTTTATAATGAAAGAATGTCTGATGGAAATAATGAAGAAAATGATTGGGATAAAGCAAAGTTATTACATAATATTTTAGAAATTTTTTATAATGCTAGCACTCATTTATTTGGTGGTTATTATACTACATCATATTTAATTTTAGAACATTTAGTTTTAATTAGTGAAATTTTTTCTCAGACATGATGAAAATGTTTTTCAAGTAATTTTTAAAATGGAAACAAAATTTAAAAAATATTAGAAAAATATATCTCCTTTATATTGTTTAGCTTCAATTATGGATCCTAGATTAAAATTAGAAGGTGTTCATATTTTATTAGATGAATATTATAAAAATATGGAACTTGAAGGAGTAGATGAGAAAAAAAATGAAGTTTCTACCTTATTAGATGAAATGTATAATGTTTATAATTTAAAATTTGGAAATACAATGAATCCAACATCCTCTCAAACTAATGTATCTACTAGTAGTAAAAATATTACAGGAAGAATACGCTCAATTTTAAATAGAAAAAGAACATCAACAAGTCGATCTAGTAATTTTAATGAATTGACATTTTTTTTTAGAAAATAATCATACATCTTTACTCACATAAGAACAAATAGATAATTTTGATATTTTATCATGGTGGAGATCACAAGGAAAATCATATCCTGTGGTTTCTGCCATGGCACGTGATCTACTAACTCCTCCGGTGTCTACTGTAGCATCGGAGTCTTGTTTTAGTGCAGGCGGCAGGGTGCTGGACGAGAAGCGAAGCCGAATGAACGAAGAAAGCGTGGAAATGTGTATTTGTCTTAAAGATTGGCTAGATGCTAAAGATCGTCTTCAAGATAACGGTGGTCATTCAACTTCATCGGATGATGATGAACAAAGTTTTGGAAGTGCAAGCGGAAGCAACAATGGATAAACGTTGTAATAAATAATTATAAAAAAAGTTGTAGAAAGAGTTGTAAAAAGAGTTGTAAAAAGAGAACTACGTAGACCTGATTCCTCCTTTGTGTGGGGTACGTAGGCAGCCTGTAATGAGTCCGGTCTAAAATATATAAAATTTTAACATTTTTTCAAAAATTTGTGCAATATACATTCTCAATTTCTCAATTTTTTTTTATTTTTTCATATTTTATATATTTTAATTAAGTAATAATTTACTTATTAAATTAATTTATTTTTTTTAAATTTGGCACGCGGCGTGGGCCGACTTTGGCCCATGGGCCACAATCGGGCCGGGCCAAACACTGCCCGCATTCCTCATTTGGCCCGTTGGGCTGTATTCGGCCCGTGTGCCGAAATCAGCCTACGGGCCTTGCCTGGCCCGTGTGCCGGATCCGTGCTCACTCTCCAGCAGAACCGTGCCTGGACCGGCACGCCTAATTGGGCCGCGGGCCGTGCCGGGCCCAGCATTTTTCCCCGCTGTGCCGTGCCACGGCACGATTTGAAACTGGCCGTGCCAAGCACGGCCCATCAGGAACCGGGCTGAGGCGGGCCCAGGCCCGGGCCGACCCGGGCATGGCCCATAGCCACCTCTAGGTGGTGGGTTCTGGATAGTGTATGCAGGTTTGCAAGATTAGGGTTCGCGAGAAAAACTCCCTAACCCGAATTGAAAGGTCGAGGCTCGATTGTCAACGAGCAGAGCCCAGTGGCTTTAGTAAATAAAATAGTATTATAATAAATTATAAATAGTGATTTAAATTTGTACGGATTAATAATAAATAGTGATTTGCAAGACTATAAGTAGCCGTTCTAGAAGTCTATTTTGTGAAGATAAAAATCATAATTACAACAATTTTATGTTAATAAATATAATAATATTTTTTTAAAAAAATATACGACATTAGAATTTGCGGGTTTTATTTTTAGAATCAAATATCAAATCAGACGAAGTAAATATCTTTTAGAGTAATTTTATTCGTCTATAAATATCGATATTTACGCTAGTAAAAAGTTGTAATATAATATTTTATTTTACATGGACAAAAAATGTGAGTGTCACGCACGTGACCCACCACTGCTCTCAGTTTAGGGATCCGCGCGTGGTGAGGTGAGGGAGAAAGAAGCCTCTCGACGTCTCTCAGGTCTTGTCGCTGTCTCCAAAACAAAAATATATATATATTATTACTAATTAGAGATATATTTTTAGTTTGCTAAAAACAATAGAATTTTAAAATGCCCCTCCATATCTTTTTTAAGCAGGCCAATGTGCAAAATTTAAAGGAATCTAGAGACGGAGGGGGTTATGAGGCAATGTTCGGAAATACAAGGACTGACCTGTAATTGAGACGGTGTAGACTGTAGTGGGCGGAGACGGACACCGAGGTAAGGGGAGGGGGGATGCGTTGCTGTTGTTCTTTAATGCGGCCGCTGTTGGTGGCTGTTCCTGCCGCTGCAAGAAAAAGGACGAGTCCCTGAAGCGTCCCATCGCGCCAGGGGCGCCTGCTTCTGCCGCCCTCTGCCTGCTTCTCCTCCTCCGCCCCTACAAAATTGCCCTTTTCCTTACCCCATTTTATCCAGCCGTCCGTCCGCTTCCCCATCGGAGATCGAGAGACGCCCTGCTGTCGCTTTCGTTGCCTGCTGCGGACCTGCGGTGCGCCCCCCCCCTTAAATTTTAACCCCCCCATGACTTCGGGCGGTGACAATTCAACTTTTGTCCTTTTTCTTCCCTCTCCCTCGGCCGTCCCCTCCGGCCCCCTTGGCTTTTACTTTTTACGGCAAGAATTTATTGCTCCGGTCAGCACCCGCAGCCCTCCCTCCTAATCCAAAAAAGTATATAGTTATATTTTAATATATATTCATAAATAATTTTACTAAATGCGTGCTCCTTGTTTAGGATATCATTTTTAGTATTTAAATTATGAATTTTAAGAATATTAAAATTTACAAAGAATTTAAGTGATTAATTGGATGCATTTATTGAGAGCATAAAATCCCATGCGCAGTTTGCTCCAACTCGCATGCCCAAATCCAGCTCGCGTGCTTCTGCACGTGCAAAAGCTCGTCCTCAGTCTGTTCACCTATTCGTTGGCTCTTGCTGACCTCCGATTTCGATTCATTGGGTGAGCCGGGCCGGCCTAAATCACTAGACTAAAATGAAATTAGTGCGGTCTATGTGTCGAGCATCTTGCATGGACCGAGAAAAAGTGTGCGTTGGTCTGTTGAGATAACAGGTGACGAAATATTAAACAACGCGAAGAAAGATGCTGATGCTCCTGGCGAGACGAACAAATCAACGTCTTTTCCATGCAGTTTGATTCCATTAATTAATTTGTTCATCTCCCTGCGAGCTCTGCTCTCAGGAACAGGGAAGATGCAAGAAAAAGAACAGGGAGTAAAATAAGGAAGACGAAGAAAATTGATTTGTTACGTGCATCGGCTACCTCAGATTACAAGCTAAGTCAAAAAGTTGACCATACGCACATCTGTCATCTGTGCGGCCGCCGCCAATTCTTCGGATTAATGCCGCGAGCTTGGCCTGCTTACCCTCCCATACCTCCGCCACCTTGGCCTCCTCCGCCTCCGCCTCCGCCCGGGCCCGCGCCACCCTCTCCCTCCACTCCGCCTCCGCCCGCTCCACCCACGCCCTCTCCTCCTCCCTCAGCCGCCGCACCCTCGCCTCCACCTCCTCCGCCTTCTCCCGCTTCTTCCGCACCTTCTCCGTCTCCATCTGCTGCTCCAGCCGGCTCAGCCGCCAGGCCGCCTCCTTCCGGTGCTGCGCCCAGGCGCGGCGCGCTGCCTCGACCTCCGCGCACATGCGAGTGAGCGCCGGTAGCTCGGGCGCCGCGAGCTCCGCCAGCGCGCGGGGCGGCGAGAGGGAGAGCGCCACCGAAGGTGGCGGCAGCAGCAGCGGCGGCGGCGGAGGCACGACATCGGGCGCGGACGAGAGGACCGAGGAGGCAGCGGGGGAGAGGAGGGAGTGCTTCTCGGCGAAGGTCTGGAGGATGTGCTCGTAGGCAGAGGGGGAGGGGGAGGGGGAGGAGGAGGAGGAGGCGGCGGCAGGGGCGGAGGCGGGGGACAGGGACTGGGACAGCTTGAGCTGCTTTTCCTTGAAGACCTCCCACCACTTGCCGAGGCGCTTGGGGGTGCGGCCGGGGAGGTGGGCGGCGATGGCCTTCCACTTGTTGCCGTACCGGGCTTGCAGGGAGATGAGAAGCGATTGCTCGTCAGGCGAGAGGGAGCCCTTCTTCAGCCCGGGGCGAAGGTAGTTCTTCCACCGCTCGTGGCACGACTTGGGGTCGCGGTGCAGCGGCCGGCCCATGCGCTCCGGCAGCAGCGCCCACTCCTTCGCGCCGTACCGTTTCACGTACTCCCGCAGCAGCGCGTCCTCCTCCGGCTGCCACCTCTGCCTCTCCCTCATCGTCGCTGTAACTCCTCAACTAATCGAAACTAGTACTCATCACCTCCACCTCCTCCTCAGGAGAGAGCAAAATTGGGGAGAAAAGGGATAAAAGGAGCAGTTTTTTTTTTCTTCTTCTCGTTCTAGGTACTAGGTCCGCAGCTCTGATTCTGGTTCCTGTGGCTGCTGCTGCAGCAGCAACTGGCGGAAGGATGAAGTGGGTGGAGGAGAGAAAAGGGAGGGACACGATGGTTGGTGGGGGGGAATGGTGTGCTGGAGAGGATGATGGGGAAATAAATTGGGGGCGAAAGGGATCCAAAGGGGTGAATTGTCTGTGACTGAAAGATGCATGCAGGGGAGAGGGCGGTGGGTTGGCTTGAGGTGTCGGGCGCTCGCTGCTCACATGATGTTTCGTTTCGTAGCATTGAATGAGTGTGAGTGGGGGGAGGGGACGGGGACTAGTGCTTGCTGCTGCTCCTGCTCGTGCCACTGCAGCCTGCAGCTGCTGCCCTTTCCTGTTCACTGCTGTGGCCCATCTTCGGTGCCATCATCATCAGCATCGTGCGCCACCAGCGTGCGTCGTGTTGGGCTTATGGTCGACGATCGTCGCTGCCTGTTCTAGGCTGTTACCACCCTATGCGTAGGAAACAAAATTTAGCGAGACCAAACAACCGCTTCGAGTCATTAGGGGCCACGTTTCCTAGGGGGGGGGAGAAAAAAAATAAACAGGGAAAGAAACTTATGCACGTCCCAATCTCGTGGGGATGTTTGCGTGCCTATGCTTCTCCTCTCGAAGAATTATTGGTTTAAGATAGCTAATTAGGAAAGTAAAAAAGTTATTTAAAAAATTATAAGTATCGATCAATAGAATAAAATATTATGTTGTTATATTAAATAAAATTTTTTAATAAAAATAAATATTTTAATAATAATTATCCCATACAATACAACTGATTGTTTCTTTATGTATTTCTTATATGCGTCATTATCATCAGTTTATCACCATGTGTTATCTGAAGCAAAAATTTATTTTTTTTATTCAAAGAAATTGATTTATTTCCCAAATGGTAAGAATAAATAGCTAAACCGATTCTTTCACTATCTCTGCTCTCTCCATCTCATCTTCGTTTGTTGTACATGAACCTCGTGTGCTTCCCTGCGAATTTTGGCAATCCCGCCACCACCGGCTTATCTTCCATGCGAAAATAAGCCCTCACGATCAACACCAAAGGTGTGAAACAATCGTAGAAAATTTGATTAAGCCAAAAGTTCCCCTTTCCCCTTAGGGATTACAAGGTTAAATAGAGATTTACCATAGTTAAATTTGGCAAATCCAAATCATAATAGGAATTGCTAAAATTCAAAATAAAATAATAAAATAATGCCCTAATACAAATATCTAATTAAAAGAAAAAAAAAATTCAAATATTTGGGCGGTAGCGGGCTGGCTTTTCGATGGGCTCTTTTAGATCTTCTGGGCCTGCATTTGGGCCTGTCTTTTATGTCCCCATCAATTCTCTCGGGGGGCAAAAAATTCACCTCTGGTGAATTGTCAAAATTATAGGCATCTAACTTTTCCCGTGCGATCTGTTGAAGTTCGTCTTCAAGAATCCCTGTGTTATCTGTATCTGGAGGATTTTTCCACTTTACCAGATATAAAAATTCTGATTGATCAGGATGAACAATTTGATCTTCTAGGATGGCTTTAATATCGTCATATTCTACTTCATTCGGAAGATGTTGTGATGTTACTTCACTTGATTCTGGTTCCTCCGGTGTATAATATACTGATATATCTTCCACATTAAAAATAGGACTAATTTCCAAATTTTTAGGTACATCCACAACATAGGCATTATCGCTTATTTTATGTTTAATCGTAAATGGACCTATACTTCTTGCATGCAATTTCTTGATAGAACCAGGTGGAAGTCTCTCAGATCTCAATCTCACCATCACTCTATTTCCCTCACTGAAATTTTGTGGCCTACGATGTTTGTCTACATTGCTCTTATACTTATCATTGCTTTCTGAGATTTTGTGTCTGATTTCAGTATGAGGTTCATAGATATGTTTAACAAAAGAATCAGCAGAGTATGATCGTCGAGCAGGTAGGGGTAGGAGATCAATCGGTTTATTAGGTTGCATACCAAGGATTACTTGAAATGGGCTGAGACCACTTGTCCTGTTCACCACACAATTGAATGCAAACTCAGCTGTTGACAATATATCCTCCCAGTTGGTTACATGATCACTAATAAGACATCTTAACAAGTCACCTAAACTTCTATTACCGACTTCAGTCTGACCAACTGTTTGAGGGTGATAAGCAGAAGAAAATTTAAGTTTTGTGTCTAACAATGTCCATAAGGTTTCCAAAAGTAACTTTCAAAATGGACATCCCTATCTAAAAGCTTTGGATCTAAGTCAAGTTCAAAGGGTCCTAAGGTTTCCTTAAAAGTATGGGATCCTAATTCAAGTTGGTTGAAATCTATAGGTGTAGGATCCTCTATGTCCAAAGGTTGGGTAGGAATATCTAAGTTAGGCTCATTAGTTCCTAAGGGTGTACTTAGGGATTCTATGTATGACTTAAGCTGTGTAGAAGGTTCCTCTATGTCTTGAGTTCCTAGATCATGCTCTTGGTCATTAGGTTGCTCATCTTCTAATTTTCTCTCTATGGGTTCCCTAGGTTTGTGGTTTCCTAAGTGTTCATGAGGTTTTGGATAAAGACCTGGACAAGGCTCATGGTCATCTGGAGAGATTAGGTCTAACTTAGGTTTATCTTGAGGTTGTGGAAGACCTATAACTTTAGGGTCAGGTTGGTTCCTAGGCATATCGTCTAAGGTAAAAGATTTGAATTTAAGTTTAGGTTCATCTAGAAGAGTCTCTAAGGTTGACTTAGGGTTAGGTTGACTCTCATACAATTCATCTAAGGATTCCTTAGTTGTGGATCCAAACTCTTCTAAGGATATTTCTTGAGAAGGTGTAGGTAGCTTAGGTTGTTCTAAGGTTTCCTGAGAGATGGAAGGGTTGGCTACATTAGGGGGTTTTGGTTTGGCCCTTTCGATCCTAATCTTGGGGTTATGACACCTTAAAATGTAAGAATCATCTTGACTTTGGTGGTACCCGTTAACATCATATAACCAAGGTTTTCTAAGATGGACATGGTATGTACCTTCTAAGGGTAAGACATCACACCATACTTCAAATAGGATACCAAACCTAATAGGTACAAGGCACTTACGGTTCACTAAGGTTTTGGTTCCATCATCCCTACTAATGGTGTAAGAGTAGGTTTTAGGCTTAGTGGCAAGACCAAATCTATCGATGGCTCTAGGAGTGATGAAGTTAAATCCTATGGTTTCGTCTATGGCAACCTTACACATCTTATCTCCCAGTCTAGTGTAGGTGTGAAAAAAGTCATTCCTAAGGGTGATCCTATAAGTTAGGAGTTTCTCTAAGTACCAATCTTGGTTCGGGGTAGTTTGAGGGTGTTTACTTAAGGTGGGATTACATGATGGCTTGACTAGGAGGGTGTCAATCCTATGATTATCAAGACGACCATTAAGACGCACTACTAGTTCTTCCTGTTGTACCAACTTAGAATCAATTGCATCCATCTGGGCATTCAATCGTTCAAGTGACTTGGACATGGACAATTGGTCTCGCTCATTATTGGAACTAGACATAGCTGGAGGTAAAACTGAGGGTTGATATTCATGTCCTGATCTGGTGGTCATGATGTAGATCCTTTTTTTTTTCTCTCTCTTTCTTTTTTCTCTTTTTTTTTATATATGGGGATCACAATTTGATATGAAGTAGTGAATGAGGATCAAAGTTTGATCTGATACCAATTTGATGTAGGGTGTAAATATGGGAGGTGTTGTAAATTCCCACCCTAAGGTAATAGTTGAACTTCGTTGTTGATTTCAGACACTGATAAATCTTAGGAAGCAATAACAGTAAAATTACGATACAAACAAATAGATATGCTCTCAATCAACTAAATAAATATGCTCTCTATTTTAAGTGAAAATTCTATCAAGCTTGCATGCACTGAAATATAGGGCAGATACGGTTGGCAATTATAAGTGAAATTAACGATATTAGGATGCACAAAATTATTAGGAAATTATACCTATTTCAATGGGTTGATTTCATGCCGTACAGTTGATTCTGGAACGGGGTAGAGAATCAGCAATTTATCTTGAACGATTCAGCCTCTTCACGCGATACGCGTATGCGAGGAGAGAAGCCGCGTTGAATCAGAGAGGAGCGCCAGAGTCGAAAGAGGAGTTGGAAGAGCGGACGAATCCTAGGCGCAAAAGGGAGGAGGCGTCGATGCAGGAAGCAGTGACGGAGACAGCCGGCGTTGAAGAGGGCAGCAGCAAGCTTCTGTGGATGAAGGCGGTAGGTGATAGGGCAGAGCAGTGCCAAATCTTGTAAGGATTCTGAGTGCAGAGCGGCTGCTGATCGGCGAACAAGCGTTTGTGGGGCGAGGCGGACGGAGTCGGAGTCGGGGACGAAGGAGTCTGGCGCGGCGAGTGGTTGTTAATGGCGGCAGGGTCGATGGTGGAAGGAGGTTTGGGGACGAATCCTGCTCAAGCGTAGATGGCGGCTGGGCGTTAGGGCTGGACGACGAGGCAACGATGCTGGGAGGCGGCAGCAGGCTTCGTCAACAGGTGAAGGAGAGGCGGCGAATGATGTCCAGGATGAGGGAATCGGACTGGCGAGCGGACGTGTGTGGCAGCGAGCTTGGCTATGGAGGATGGATGGCATTGATTTCTGCCCGGGTGATGATGGCAGGAAGGTTAAGGTTGAGTGGTGTGGAAAAGGTGATGGTGGTGAACGTTAGAGTGGGCGGCACAGATGACCTGGCCGAGGAAGGGAAGGTGGCAGGGTGTTCTGGGCAGGGAATTTTGGAACGAGTGCAGGGCGAGGCTGGAAATCGGGAAGATGGTGGCTGGTTGTTGGCAAAGAGCGGTCGTGTACGGAGTGGGGAGGAGGAGTAGACGTAGGCGGCGAAGAGAAATTTGGACGAAGAAGAAACTAGATCGGCCGGTGTTCGTGAGAGATGGAGAACAGTAGATGCAGCTAGGGTGGAAGGTTACAGGGACGATGGGAACGTCAGGGAAGAAGAAGATTTAGCCCTCACGGCCAGCACCAAAGGTGCGAAAATAAGCCGGCCAACACCAAAGGTGTGAAACAATCGTAGAAAATTTGATTAAGCCAAAAGTTCCCCTTTCCCCTTAGGGATTACAAGGTTTAAATAGAGATTTACCATAGCTAAATTTGGCAAATCCAAATCCTAATAGGAATTGCTAAAATTCAAAATAAAATAATAAAATAATGTCCTAATACAAATATCTAATTAAAAGAAAAATAATAATAATATTCAAATATTTGGGCGGTAGCGGGCCGGCTTTTCGATGGGCTCTTTTAGATCTTCTGGGCCTGTATTTGGACTTGTCTTTTATGTCCCCATCAGTATGATCTTGTGCTGATTGGAAGTCTTGAATCCAAAATCAAAAAATACTCTATAAATAACGATAATGGGATTGTATCAAGAGTTATAGGAATAGAAACTTAAAATGGCAAATAGTAAGCCGCAAAGTATCACAACAAGAGATCCATAAATTGCATCGTCAACACCAGAAAAATCCTAAAAGCAGAAAAAAAAAGCAAATAAGAAGTATTAAATTTGTAACAGTGGCATCAATAGGCATACACATTCATTAGGAGACTAATAGCAGATGCGAAATTTAACACGAAGAACAATTGATTTACAACCTTCTCCTGTGTGCCAAATACCAGAATCAGTAATAGGGAACAATTGATCAACAAAGAGCAGCAGCTGATCTTTCGACGGAGGCGGTTGAGCTTAGTCGATAAGCAACGGAGGTTGCAATGCTGGTCAAGGAGTTGTGGGAATGGCACAGTCGAACTATCGGCGAAGGCAGCTAAGTTGGTCGCGTGAGTAGTGGGGGCCGAAGAAGCATTGACGACGGACGGTCAGCAGATGCAGTGAATCATCGGCAGGGGAGGTGGAGGTGGCAGAAGGATCAGATTCATCGCTCTTCTTATCTTATCTTTCATACCGCTCGCCGTCGTTGAACCCTAATATTGAGATTTTGGAGGCAGGTTCTGTAAGATAATTTTATTTTTGTATTATTATTATGTAAACAATATATATTATAATTACATTAGCATTATATCAAGATCTTTGAACTATATAATTTTCACATGTATAATAAAAGTCAAGAATAAAATCATACCTTGATCCATGATGATTTGATAATAATTGATTAAAATAATCTCTTGTTTGATGAAACTAGATTTCTCTCTCTTGACCCCTTGATCCATGATTGAAGACCACATCATCCTTTTATTGATGAAGAATTTACGTTAATGGGTAGAGAGAGGACCCATTTCTTCTTATCTATTATAACCCACATCCCATCAATGTATAGGTTAACAAATAATTCTTGTAACCAATAGGATTTAGAAACTTATCAATTATTAAAATATGATTAAGTTATTTTAAATAATTAATAGATTAGAACATATGGACCATAAAATAACCTACATTCTCCCACTTGGTCCATATGACATTATCTAATCTTCTAATAATAAATTCATTCTTTAAATTGGTCAAATCATAATCTCTATTAAGTAAATACTAATAAGGATCATAGCGGTAGTATGTCATTAGATTGACATAGTCCCTTCAATGTATTACATTATTAGTTAAATACTCAATATAATATGTTAATATGTCATAATGGTCCAACAATAATGTCTTTGTCAAAGACAAATTCTATTATATTATCATAATTCATTCATGTATATACAACAAATAGCATAATGAAACATGATTCATTAAAATATATCAGAAACATGAATTAAATGAGCTCAAAGTGTCAAAAATATAAAATATCATCATGATATCAATAATGGTTTTCAGTAATGTCCATCCTTTTGACATGTGCACCAAACGTCTTTGGTGGCAATCCTTTTGTCAATGGATCTGCGATTATAAGATTTGTGCTAATGTGTTCAATTGATACTCTTTGTTTCTAAACTTCCTCTTTAACGACAAAGTATTTCAATTCCATATGTTTAGCACCTCTTGAATACTTGTCGTTTTTAGAAAAAAAAGACTGCTGCAGAATTATCACAATAAATTTTCAGCGGCTTGGCAATACTGTCAACAATTCCAAGTCCTGAAATAAAGTTCCGTAGCCATAAGCCTTGAATAGTGGCCTCAAAGCATGCCACAAATTCAGCCTCCATAGTTGATACAGCGATAACAGACTCTTTGCACTTTTCCACAAGACTGCTTCTTCAGCTAGAAGGAATAAATAGCCAAATGTGGATTTTCTAGTATCAACACATCCAGCATAATCTGAATCTGAGTATCCTATCACCTCAAGATGATCGGATTTTCTATAAGTGAGCATATGATCTTTTGTTCCTTGTAAATATCTCAGTACTTTCTTTGCAGCTTTCCAATGATCCAATCCTGGATTACTTTGATATCTGTCTAGCATTCCAACAGCAAAACTAATGTCTGGCCTTGTACATGTTTGAGCATACATCAAGCTACCAACGATAGAAGCATATGGAATTCGATCCATTTCTTTACGTTCCAATTCATTCCTTGGGCTTTGCATAAGGCTCGATTTATCTCCTTTCTGAATTGGAACAACACTTGCAGAGCACCTCTCCATATTGAATCTCTCTAGAACTTTATTAATATATGCTTTTTGGGATAATCCCAATATTCCTTGTGATCTATCACGAATTATTTCAATTCCAATCACATATGATGCCTCACCTAAATCTTTCATTTTAAAGTTCTGTGAGAGAAATTTCTTGGTCTTATGTAATAGACTATAATTATTAGTAGCAAGTAAAATATCATCAACATATAGAATTAGAATTATAAACTTACTCCCACTAACCTTCAAATATATACATCTATCAACAGTATTTTCTTTAAATCCGAAGGAAGTGATGATATCATTGAACTTAAGATACCATTATCGGGAAGCTTGTTTAAGACCATATATTGACCTTTTAAGTTTACATACCATGTGTTCCTTTCCTTTAATTATAAAACCCTCAGGTTGATTCATGTAGACCTCTTCTTCTAAATTCCCATTTAGAAAGGCAGTTTTTCACATCCATTTGGTGAAGCTCTAAATCATAATGAGCTGCCATTGCAATAATAATTATAAATGAGTCCTTTTTCGAAACTGGAGAAAAGTCTCTTTGTAGTCAATGCCATCCTTTTGAGTGAAACCTTTAGCAACAAGTCTAGCTTTATAGCGTTCGATATTGCCATTAGAGTCACGTTTGGTCTTAAAGACCCATTTACTCCCAACTCTTTTACAACCTTTTGGTAATTCAACAATATCCTAGACTTCATTATCATTCATTGATTTCAACTCTTCTTTTATGGCATCTAACCACTTAATAGAATTATTACTTTCTATGGCTTGTGAAAATGAAACTGGATCATCATTCATTCCTAAGTCATGTTCTGACTCTTGTAGATAAACCACATAATCATTAGAGATAGCAGGTCGTCTTTGTCTTTCAGACTTTCTTAATACCATCTCTTGTGGTCCATCAACTATTGGTTCATTGGTAGCATCTTCATTATGAGGTGTTACATCATATGTTTGTTGTTCTTGTATGTTGCCTAGTTGTCTAGCAATTATGAGAACAACAACATTAGAAGAAGTTTTAGGTAAAGAAAACTCTATCAAGACTTCTTGAATTTCAACTTTACATGGTTCTACACTCCCACTGATGTTACCATTTTCAATAAATTTTACATTTCCAGTTTCAACAATTCTTGTACTATGGCTAGGGCAATAAAATCTATACCCTTTAGATTTTTCTGGATAACCAATGAAGAAACCACTGGTTGTTTTTAAATCTAATTTATTTTCAAGTGGATTATAAATTCTTACTTCTGCCGGGCAACCCCATACATGTAGGTGCCTTAAACTAGGTTTCCTTCCTGTCCATAGTTCAAAAGGAGTTTTTTGAACTGCTTTACTAGGAACCCTATTTAATACATACATGGCAGTTTTTAAGGCATACATCCACAATGACAAGGGTAAAGAAGAATAACATAACATGCTTCTAACCATATCCATTAAGGTACGATTACACCTTTCTGCAACACCATTCTGTTCTGGTGTTCCTGGCATTGTATATTGAGCACATATGCCATGCCTTTCAAGAAATTTAGCAAATGGACCAGGGTGTTGTCCATGTTCATCATACCTTCCATAATATTCACCACCTCTAACAGATCTAATAATTTTCACTTTTATATCTAATTGTCTTTCAACCTCAGTGATAAATACCTCTAAGATATTTACTGATTGAGATTTTTCATGTAACAAATAGATATATCCATAACGTGAAAAATCGTCGATAAAGGTGATAAAATATTTTTCTCCACCAAATGATGGAATATCAAAAGGACCACCTATATTGGTGTGTACAAGTTCAAGGAGTTGTGTGCTTCTTGTGGCTTTCTTCTTATTTGTATATTTTGTGTATTTTCCTTTAATACAATCTACACAAATACCAAAATTAGTAAAATCCAAATCAGGAAGGATATTATTTTTTATTAATCCTTGTATCCTTTCTTTGGATATATGACCTAAACGTTTATGCCACAAGTAAGCAAAACTTTCATCTATTAAATCTCGTTTGGTACCAAGAGGATGATGCAAAGTTAATAGAGTCTCAGCAAATAGATTATCAAGACTTATTTTATATAAGCCATCATTAAGAACACTAGAACCAATAAAATGATTGTGTTTAAATAAGCTACAACATCTATTTCTAAACTTAAAGGAGTATCCAGCTGTATCAAGTTTTGATAAAGAAATTAAATTACGAGAAACAGAAGGAACATAAAGAGTTTGGAAAAGATCTAAATGATGTCCAGTGTCTAAAATCAAACGATAAGTTCTGATGGCTTCAACTGGAGCTTTGACTCGATTTCCCATAAGCACGAAATTTTCATTTGCATTTATGGTTTGGGTCATAAAGAATCTTTGCATCGTATTTGAAACATGAGTAGTACAACCAAAATCAATCCACCAAGTATTAAAAGGAACTTCAATAAAATTTGATTCGAAACATACGAAAGCATTATGCTTACCTCTACTTTCGAACCATGCCTTACGTTTTAGGCAATCTTTCTTATGGTGTCCAGGCTTTCCACAAAAATGACAATCATTTTTCTTTTGTTCCTTCTTTTGGATCTGGGTAGATGACTCATTAACCTTCAATGGTCCTTTATTACCCTTTGGATTCTTCTTTCTTGGTTTATTTTTAGCTCCTTGTTGACCCATGAGATTAATTGAGTGAGTTCCTTGTTTTCTTAATCTTACTTCCTCTTGAATAAGCAAAGTTTGCAATTCTGTCACATTCCATTTATCTTTTATTGTATTGTAATTTATTTGGAATGGACCATATTGAGGAGGCAAAGAGTTCATGATGAATGTCACAAGGAAGCTTTCATCAACTTTCGTTCCCATGGATCCCAATCTTGCCGCTATATTTATCATTTCAGTAAGGTGCTCATGCATGGTACGAGAACCATCGAACTTCATGGTGGTTAATGTACCCATTAATGTCCCAGCAATTGACTTATCAGCAGTGTTAGAATGGGACACACTTTTTACTAATTCCATAAAAACTTTTGCACTATGAGTTTTAGAAATTGTTGACTTGATGTTCTCTGCTATTGTCATTCACATAAACATTAAACTCATTCTATTGGATATTTCCCAAGCATTAGAGAAAGATATTTGGTCTGCACTACTAGAGTCAATGATAGCATCAGGCTTATCATTTATAAGTGCTAAATCAAGATCCAAAATTCCTAAGTGAAACTGGACTTATTCAGACCATTCTGAAAAATTAAGCACATTGAACTTTATAATAGATGAAGCTTAAGAATGAAGAGAAATAGGACCAAATGCTGCAAATAAATAAAATGCTCATACATTAATGCTTCAAGTTTTAAATAAACATATAATATAGATTCAGATGATAAAATTAAATGTGCATTGATGTTCTCCTTTGGGTGATTCAACAATACACAATAATAAATATTATCAATGCTTATTATTTTAACATAATTGGTAATTAAAGTATATTTTAGTTAGGCATGCCGATAATCTTTGGATGTACCAAACATATCTAACTAAATATATCTATCAATTAACCATTGTCATGTTCATGATTACAAAATAACTAACCTTTGGGTGATTCCTAAATATTTTATAATCAATGAATTTCAATATACCCATTAATATAATATATATCATCATGTTATCCTTTTAATAACATCACATAATAATGGGTGATTGAAATTTTAATTTGGCATCTATAGAAATATTCTAATTTGGCCACTTTGGTGACTAACAAATTATTCATAATATAGATTCCAAATTAATTGTAATGTTATACAACTTAAGTTTCTTTAAAAAAAAACTTTTGTTTAAACATGACTATATATAATATTTTCACTATGATGTTAATCACATTAACTAATTCTAAAGAAGTCATAACATAAAATTATTCATATAACTTAATCCATTATATTTCAAATGTTACTATTATTTGTTGAACGTTATAAATATGTCACAAATGATTAAGGAAGCATTAGAACATTTAAACCAATGAAAGAGAAAAACACATAAATAATATATCACATAAAAATAGTAAACCAAAATTCATTAGTGCAATGATTTCAATATATAAATCCAAATAAAGAGAAATCAAAGATATAATTTATATAACATTCATGGTGAATAAAATTTCTATCATAATTATGTGTCCAACTTAAACACATAACTTCTTATTTATTTATATATACCTGAAATTATTTGAATTGATGTAGAATATATTATCATCATGCCATTAAAAAAAATAAATATTAATGGAAAATTATATGTTCTAAAAACCATCGCTCTGATACCAACTGTAAGATAATTTTATTTCTGTATTATTATTATGTAAACAATATATATTATAATTACATTAGCATTATATCAAGATCTTTGAACGATATAATTTTCACATGTATAATAAAAGTCAAGAATAAAATCATACCTTGATCCATGATGATTTGATAATGATTGATTAAAATAATCTCTTGTTTGATGAAACTAGATTTCTCTGTCTTGACCCCTTGATCCATGATTGAAGACCACATCATCCTTTTATTGATGGAGAATTTACGTTAATGGGTAGAGAGAGGACCCATTTCCTTTTATCTGTTATAACCCACATCCCGTCAATGTATAGGTTAACAAATAATTCTTGTAACCAATAGGATTTAGAAACTTATCAATTATTAAAATATGATAAGTTATTTTAAATAATTAATATATTAGAACATATGGACCATAAAATAACCTATAGGTTCGTCGGCAAGATTCGATTTTGAGGAGGATGCCACTGCGGGCTGAAGGGAGAAGACAATTTTTCCAACAGAATCTGATTTTAGATGATCAGCGGAGCATCCATCTGCAGTGGCATCGTGGGGATTGGAGGAGGTGGATGGTAGTAGGGAGGTAGCGCGCTCGGTCTGGTGGGCGATATAGCGCTCCTGGCACTCCTCATCGACCAGATCAGCACGAAGACACTTAAGGCGGTCCTCGACCATGCAGAAGCCGACGCAGGTGCTTGACGAACTCAGTAAGGATTTCCCGGTAGGTGGAGTTCATGTGGATGTGGTGGCGGTCGGTGACGTAGAGATTATAGATGATAGTGACAGCAACCTGGGGAGAACGGTTGGAATGGCAGACTAGACGATGGGATGGGGATGATTCTACTAGAAGCTGGGTAGTGGTTGCTTCTGTTGGGAAAAATGCGAAGAAATAATCGATGGAGATAGCCTTGAGGTGTGAATAAACGTCACTGTCCTAAAGGCTTATTTCGACCTCTAGGATTCAACAAGGCAAGAGAAACTCGTTGAGAACTCACAGCCAAAGAGAAAAGTTCACAGTAGCAAAAACTACCAGAACCCGTTAGTTACGAAGAGGAAATGGTGTATATATAAAGTAACCAACACATCCCTTGAAGCAATAACTGCCCTTGGGCATGCGAGCCGTAATTCTCTCGGTGCCAGACATGCAACATGGTGCGAAACTATACGGCCGTGACAGATTTCACACACCAGCCGTAATAATGCCGCAAGTGCCTAAGTGCCCAATCTTGACCATTAAATATTATTATTATAATTGGGTCATAGTAGACCCTTGTACTATGCCCTTAATGGGCCCAACTTCTTACCTCATAGGGTTTGGCTAAAGTTATAAACACATAAAACCTTACAACCTTTTACAATGTGAGATTATCACAATTCCTCTTTGTTGTCACAACTACACATTCGTATACAACAATCCCCCACTAGTTGTGATCAATAACATTCTGCTGGGTAAGTATTACATATACAAGTAGATATCTTTCGATTTGAACCCACAATTAGTGTAAATATCTTAAAGTCCTAATGAATTTGAAGGTTTTATAAAATTGTACCTTAACTCCTTGTGTTAGTACGAAGATATCACACATGCAACACTTGCCATGATGTTCTTAATGGTTTCTTTACAACAACCTTAGCACTATTATATATGGTCATGTGCTAATCCAATCTAATGAACATTTATAAGAGAACTACGATTCTCTTATTGAAGCGGCACCACTTCAATGTTCACACAGATGGAGTTTCTACCTTTGTACCAGTTGCTTTGGACACAATTAATTATAAACTCCATTAAGAGCCAATGCTCATCCTTTCAATTACGCAACTATCAGCACTAGTTTATTTTTATTAGTTTGGTTATGAGACTTCTTGGTGCTCACAAACACATAACAATGACTTATTTTTACTCTTTGAACTTTTAAAATTAGAGATTTTCTAATTAAAAGTTGGGTTCCCATCATTGGTGCTTAAGTTAAAGACTTAAGTTCCATATGACAGGATGTCTTTCTCACTAATTCTCTAGCAAGAGGCTTAGTGAGAGGATCAACTAAGTTATCACATGATCTCACATAAATTATGGTGATCACCCCACTTGAGATCAATTCTCTTACATAAGCATGTCTCATGCCTAGATGTCTAAACTTTCTATTATATATTTCACTATAAGCACGAGACATTGTTGCTTGACTATCACAGTGCAAAGAGACGGCTACCATTGGTTGTGGCCACAACTTAAATAAATTATGCAACTATTCCACTTCTTTGCATGCAGCAGCTAGGGCTATAAACTCAGATTCCATAGTTGAATGAGCAATGCAATTTTGCTTCTTAGAAGCCCAACTTATAGTCCACCACCTAGCATAAAAATCCAACCTGAGGTGGCTTTACTTTCATAGTTATTTATTAACCAACTTGCATCGCTATATCCTTCTAGCACAGATAGATAATCACTATACATAAGACTCAAACCTTGTGTTTTCTTTGGATATCTCATCACTCTTTTAATAGCTTTCCAGTGTTCTGTGCTAGGCTTATTTGTGAACCTTGATAGTATGCACATAGCATAAGCTATATCAGGTCTAGTATAATGCATAGTATACATTAAGCTGCCAATAACACTAGCATAACTCAATTGATCAACAATTCTCCTATTATTTTCTGATAATTTCACACTTAGAATCAAAGGGGGTACAAGCCTCCTTTATCCCAAGATACTTAAATTTCTCAAGCATCTTTTCAATGTAGTGACTTTGAGATAAGGAATATTCATTATAGGTTTTGTTTGCTTTAATTCCCAAAATTGTATCTACCTCGTTCAGATCTTTCATTTGAAATATCGAGCTTAGATACAATTTTGTTTCTATTATTCCTTTCTCACTATTATAGAAAATCAACATGTCGTCGACATATAAACACAAAAACACACTATAATCATTTGCTGTTTTGTAATAGATACACTTATCAGTATTATTATGCCTAAATTCATTTAAAAGGATTATTGTATCAAACTTTTTGTGTCATTCCTTGGGAGTTTGTTTTAAGCCATATATTGACTTAACCAATTTACATACTTTATGTTCATTACCTGGAAGCACAAAGCCTTCAGGTTGTTCCATGTACACTTATTCAGTTAAGTCATCATTCAAAAATGATATTTTAACATCCATTTGATATACAAATAGCTTATGAATTGAAGCTAGAGCAAATAACAATATAATAGATGTTATTCTTGCCACTGAAGCATAAGTATCAAAGTAATCTATTCCTTCCTTTTGAGAAAACCCCTTAGCTACCAATCTAGGTTTATGGGTATGAATAGAACCATTATATATTTTTTTAAACACCTATTTACACCCAATTGTTTTAGACCCAGGTGGTAAATCTACCAAGACCCAAGTCCCATTGGATATGATAGAGTCCATCTCATCATTTACAGCTTCTTTAAAGAATGTTGTATCTCTTGAAGCCATAGCTTCATTATACGATTTGGGCTCACTTTCCATATTAAATATTATGGAAGTTTTACTTAATATTTTGGTTCTATCTGCTTCAACAAGGAAGATAATAGAGTCAGGTGAGATGAAGTTAAGATCTAAATGCTTTTTAATTCTGACTCTTTTACTTTTCCTAAGTTCACTTGGCTCACCAATTTCTTTTCTTTTATTTTCAACCCCCACATCAATGGAACTTGATGTCACATTAGGTTGGATCTCATTTATATCATTAATGAACTTATCTTCTAAAAATGTAATATTTATAGATTCAATAATTGAATTTGTTTCTAGATCAAGCAACCTATATGCTTTAGAGTTTTGAGCATATCCAACAAAAGTGCTTTTTATACCTCTAGGTCCTAATTTTGTGTTATGAGGATGTGGGGTCTTATATAAAGCAACACACCCCCACACTTTAAAATAATTTAGATTTGGTTTTCTATCATTATTCCATAACTCATATGGAGAAGCATTAAATTTCTTAATTGGAATTCTATTATAAATATGACATGCTGTTAAAAGAACTTCATCCCATAAAGAAAATGGTAATTTAGCATTTGTCAACGTTGCATTTACCATTTCAACCAAGGATCTATTTTTCCTTTCAGCCACCCCCATTTTGCTGAGGTGTATAGGGGGTAGTACATTGATGGATTATTCCATTGTTTTCACAAAAGGAGTTAAACATTATAGAGAAGTATTCTCCTCCTCTATTAGTTCTTACCATTTTGATCTTTACATCTTTTTGATTTTCAACAATAGACTTGTATTGTTTGAATGTATCAAAAGCTTCATCCTTAGTTCTCATGAGATAGATATATGTAAATCTAGAGTGATCATCTATAAAAGTAATAAAATATCTTTTTCCACCTTTAGTTAAATGACCATTTAATTCACATATGTCAGAATGTACAAGCTCAAATTTGACTTTCTTTCAACCTTTGGAAAAGGTTTCTTAGTCAATTTTGCTTCTATGCATATTTCACATTTTCCTATATGATCATCTATACGAGATATATAATTGGGTTTCAACATGTATTGCAAAGAATTATAATTTAAGTGACTTAATCTAGCATGCCACAAAGAAGATGAACAAGCAATATAAGCAACAAGATTCTTTATTTCATTAATAGAAAGTTTGAACATGTCATCAATAGAGTATCCTTTTCCCACAAACACTCCATTCTTAGTTACAATCAGCTTATCTGCCTCTAATACAATCTTAAAGCTATTCTTACACAACATATTGGCAGAAAGCAAGTTCTTTCTAATTTCAGGTACATGAAATACATTAATAAGAGTAAGCTTTTTCCAAAAAGTGAAATTCAGCTCAATACTTCCTTTACCTAGAACCTTTGTAGTAACATGGTTGCTCATCAACACTTCTTCAGGCTCTTTTAGTTCATTATAAACTTTGAACATATGTTTATTGTTGTAGACATGTATGGTGGCACTAGAGTCCAACCACCAATCATTTGAAATAACAGTAGCCATATGCAGCTCTGTAACCATTGCAACATATTCTCTGTTTTCAGCCTTAACCAAATTGGTAGTTTGTTGTCTAGAAGTATTCTGATTTCTGGGTGCATTTCTCTTGTACCTGCACTCTGTTATATTATGTTCTTTTTTTTCCATAATTGAAACAAGGATGATTTCCTTGACATTGTTAACACTATAAGGCCTTTTAAAGCCTTTGCCTTTCACATTTAGATTGCCTTGAGGGCCACCAGAGGATTTCCCCACATTTGGAGCAACAGTAATTTGGTTCACTCTTGTACCTAAAATTAATTCATCTCTGGTTCGATTTTCACACTCTATTTGCAAGTGTGTAGTGAATTGCTCTATTGTATATTTCTTAGTGGAGTGTAAGATTTTCCTCCGGTAATCATTATAGGATGAAGGCAATTTAGATAAAATTGCCCCACTTGGATTACATCAGGAATTTTAATCTGAAGTTCACACATTTGGGAAACAATGATATGCAACTCTCATAATAGGCATGTTTTCAGAAAAGCTAAATTCGAAATACTTTAATGCAAGGAATCTATCGGTACCTTTCTTGAAATACTTGTATTTAGATTCGAGTGCATCCCATACCTCTTTTGGCATTTTGTAATTTCAATAGACATCATAAAGCCAACTCGCAAGAGAATTAAGAATGTAATCTCTACACAACATTTCGTCTGTCTCCCTTTTTGCTTCAATTTCGATTTTACAGCATTAGAATTCGTAGGCAAGCTCGGTCAAGAACGAGGACATTCGATCTTGCCACCACGTGTAGTTTGTTCCATTAAAATGATCGAATTTGAAGGTCTCCTCTTGAAACTGGACTTTAACATTCGGGGTCAAGTACACCTCAATCTCGAAAATTAAGCCTTTAGATTGTTGGAAAAAATGCGAAGAAATAATCAATGAAGATAGCCTTGAGGAGTGACCATTAAATATTATAATTACAATTAGGTTATAGTAGACTCTTTGCACTGTGCCCTTAATGTGCCCAACTTCTTGCTTCATAGAGTTTGACTAAATTTATAAGCACATAAAACCTTATAATTTTTTACAATGTGAGACAATCATAATTCCTCTTTATTATCACAATTATACATTCATATACAACAGCTTCTGGTGGCCGCTGATTTTTCGCTAGTGCACCGAGTGAATTAGCCCAAAATAGCTATTTTTTTTTTATTTTTCTACTGGTCGCGCCAACAAAATTAGGCAGGCAATAGCCCCAAACGAGACCCTTATCTCCTTCTCAAAGCAGCGCCGATCTTCCCCATCTTCTTTGACTAGGAACTCTTACAAGCGGTAGTTATTATATCTTTTATAGTTGTAAATAATGAGGAAGTATTTTTAATTTCACATTATTAAAAGTTATTCGTGTTTATATGCTTATATATTTTAATTGTACTTGTTAAATAAAAATAATAATAAAAAGTATGAGCAAATATTATTTACACGAGCTTTGACTTTAGGACTCTAATAATATTTAATGTCTTAATTGAATATTTTTAAACTATATAATATTTAATGTCTTAATTGAATATTATTTACACTGTTATATTACACAACAGTGGGGACGCATTCTAGAAGAAAGACGATCAAAAATGGGCAGAGAGAATTGTTTTTTTTCTTCGCATCATCAAGCAAAATGAGGAAAAAAACATTTTTTTTTTCTTTTTTCAAAAGACAAAAGATTTTTCATTCATTCTTTTTTTTCGATGAGACAGAGAAAAATTCTCCCTCTATATTTTGGTGCATGATAGCAAAAATACCACGTGTACATTCTTGCATGCTTTTGTAAAAATTTATAACAAAATAGGTTCTCTAGACAATGCATCCTTCTGTGCATCCTAATAATAGCAGGTTTGTTTAAACGGGAGTGCTTATATTATTTTCTATGCGACTTGGTTTTCGACCATTTGATTTGAGAGTATTAGATTGTGACCGTCAGATCGAATGCTCACATTATGTGGACTTTAAAATAGACGGAAAAAAAATATTCTATTATAACTTTTGTAGGCTTTGCAATAAATTTATATTGTAGTAAATTTGTATTGTTAGAATAGAATGTAGAGATAATATTTATTGAAATTTACTACAATATAAATTTTAGTTTGATCCATAACTTTTAGAAAATTCTAGTTTGAACTAAGCTTGGCTGAGTTGAGCTTTTTTTAAGGCCTGTTTGGCCCCGCTTTTAAGATAATTTTAATTAGCTTTTAAGCAAAAAGTAGAAAGAAAATTATTTGGTAATGAAAAGCAGAAGTAAAAAAAATAGCAAAAAAGTAAAAGTTGAAAAAGTCAATTTGATGCTTTTGTAACTTCTGCTTCTTCAAAAAAGTAATTTACATTATTTCGTTTAAAATTTTAAGTATTATTATTTTAAATAATTTAAAATTTCATAATAAAAAAAAATAAAATAAATTATTACTTTAAATAATTTAAAATAATATATTTATATATTATTTTAAATTTTGACAACAGTTAAAAAACTATTGGTTGTTTGCCTTAGTCATGTAATAGTTCAATAATTATTAATGTTACAAAAAATAAATATTGGTCAATTATGATCTTTAAATATTAATCTTATTATAAGTATTACTTTCTCGCAATTTCAAAGAAATCCAATTCTAATAAGAAACAACTAAAATAAATAAATGGTAAAACGAGAAAAAAAAATTTCAATGCCTAATTGTTCAGGCTAGAGGGTACGTTTGGAGTTGTGGGCGCGCAGCTTATGCGGGTGCGGCCCGCTATTTTTGATAATTTTTATCATTTGGCGAGCAGCTTCTCGGGCGCGTCTCGAGAATTTTTACTGTAGCCCACAATCTCATCGAAGCAAGCTTGTTCTGCCCACTGAAGCGTCCGTCTCTGCCGAAAGAAAAAAACAAAACACTGATGCCTGATTTTCATCGATGCTCCATTGCACCGCCTCGACGAAACTGTTCGCCGTCTCCTTGGCCTCGATTAGCTCCTGCACCAACGATCTTCCTCCGGCGCTCTATCTCCAGCTCCAACCATATCCACACCAGCGATTTCCACGCCAACGACCAGATCCATCGCCGCCTCGTCGTCCCTGAGCAGAGATCCACGCTCCAACTCCAACTCCTATGCAAGCGACCTTCCACCGAAGCTCCATCTCTAGCTCCGACCAGATTCACGCCAGCGATCTCCACGCTAGCAACCAGATCCACCGCTGCCTCCTCAGCCCCAACCAGATCCACGCTCTAGCCCAGCGCCAGTGACACGCCGCGACACCTGCACCAGCAATCTTCAGCCGAAAGCTCCATCTCTAGCTCTGACTGGATCCACGCCAGCAACTAGATCCACCGCCGCCTCCTCGCCAGTGATCTCCACCGACACTTGTCCCAGTAATCTTCCGCGGAAAAAGCCCCATCTAGTATTAACATGATTTTCAGCTTCTATTAGTTCGAGAGAATAATTACTGTAGAATATATGACATTTGATCAATCCAGTTAGAGACAGAAATTTTGTAAGATGCTCTCTCAACCATAGTTTAAGATACCTCTTTTGATTGCTTTATATGCATGTATAACTACATATCCAACCAGCATTTTATCCAAACAATCTTAAATTTATCTAGTCAGCTCTGATCAAATCAGCTTTGGTCAAACCAATAAAAGCTATAAGCTACCACAATCCAACCAAATTGGAGTCGCTTTATAGTCAACGCAAACGGAGCCTTTGGTCTTCCTAAACGCCTCCGATCCGAAACTAAAAAAACATGATGACTTCGACCCGATCCGCCACTGGAACAAAGTTTTGTAGTTTCCCTCCCACGCTCCTTCCCTCCCCCTTCCACGCTCGAGTCTAGAGTCGCCCCTCGCTTCTCTCATCTCTCTTCTCTTCTGCGCTCCTCCGCCTCTCAGCTGCTGAAGGAAGGCGATCGCCATGCCCGCGCTCAAAAACAAGGTGCGCGGCCTCCAGATCTGCACTTTTCCTGTTTCTTGCGCTTCACTAGGTTTTCGTGCAGCGAAGATCAAGTTTTCCTTCGCCTTTTCTGATTTAGGTCTTCAACTCTAGGTTGTCTGAGCAGAAAAATGGGTTAGAGGACGCACCGATTCCCATGGTTCTTGTGCTTGGTTTGTTTAGGAGGATTTGGTGTTGTACTGAGTGGTGGTTTTGGTTTCGCACTGCTGAAATATTATACTTTTTGAGGTTTTCGTTCCGTATCCAGCTTTCTATTTGTCGTTTTGTACAAAAATCTCTATTTGGAAGTCCATTTGTCTCTTGATTTGTGTAACTTCTGTACATTTGAATTTCTCTTAAGAAAAACAAGTGACATAAGCCGAAACCGCAGACATCTATGTAGAGTAAACGTTAAAGACTCGAAGCTATACTGATGCGGACAAACAGCTCAATTTATCTCCCCCTTTCCGGAAGTTAGGCCTTCGAACATCTTAGTTTTTAGGATATTGTTTTACTTTCATTGCTAGATCCCTCAGTAACTTGGTACTTCTCATTTGATAGAAAATCTTGAATTCTTTTCATTGTTGTTCATCTTCATGTTACTTCAACTTTATATACTTGTTTTAAACAACTATATATCAAAATTTGTAGAGCAGTCCCTGGTTTGATAGTATCACACAACCTTATAAATTGTTTAGTAAGTCAGCTGGATTCCAGTATATCATTGGCAGTGTCACTTCTCATCTTCACAACCAGAGATAGGCCAATACGGCTATCCCTTCTCTGAGAGAACCGGCAAATCAACCGACTAACATAGTCGGTTTGGTGTGAGTTTAAGCTCAAATGGCCTGATTTGGTGCGGATAGCTATTAATAAACCTTATCCAGTTTGCTTGGTAAAAGAAAAAATAAAAATCATGTAAACCCGAACTAAATCAAACAGGGTCATGTTCTTAAACCACAAAATCACAGTCATAAATTTCAAACTCCCTATGAACCGGCGGGTCTACGTGCCTCTAATCTCTTCACCCAATCCTTTGTGAACCGGCATCAAACCACTAACGTGCAACATGACAGTAACATAGAGCTATGGAACAATCTCGAGTTTCGTCTTGTCTTCTTATCTCCTTCTCCGCTTGACAGTCCCTACTCTCCTCATCCTTGGCTCAAAGGCGAATTCTGATTCTGAATTCTTGTTTTGAGTTAAACATTGCTGCTTGTTTTTCTTGATTTTCCCGGAGTACACTTCCCAATTTATTGCGCTTGATGTGAACGTGCTATTTCTTCTTGAAATGATCGGTTCTTTTGAGTTTCACATTAACTAATATAGAATATATGATTTATCTTTTTCTTCATATGTAAATAAAGGCCAATGTGGTTTGTATTTGTGCATAATGATTAGTTGAAAGAAAAACTTCCTTAGGACTGATATATTTTTCGGTTTTGATCGGTTAATTCTAATTGAACCAAACTATTCCACTTCAGTTTACTCGGTTTGTATAATATTGATTTATTAATTTCAGTTTTAAAATTCCAGTAAAAAATAATTTGATAGAACCAAGTTTGGGTCGGTTCGGGTTGGCTTTGACGTGAATGGACAGCTTTTAACTATCGAGCTCCCATGGTTAAATCTAGAAGAACCTTAATCTGTTTAGTTTGTATAGTCAATTGTTTGTTTGATAAGATGTTCAATCATTGTTGTCCCTAGTTTTGTGTCCATTTAATTTTGAACCTTGCAAAATTCCTAAGTAGTGTACGAAACCATGTTAAACATTAGCGCAAAAAAGAGCTGTAAAATAGGGAAACCTTTTTGTTTCTTTATAAGGATTGCCTATGCAGCCGTGTTTCTCATATTACGAGACAAGCAAGTACGTTCACTTAAAGCTGCCAATTGATGATGCAAGAAAGACATAGTCCGTTGAATGGATAAATATAGACCGGAACAGTTGCTTGACGGGTTGTGTTTCTTGTATAATCTACAGTTCTCGTTGACTTTGCTTACCATGTTCTAGAGTTTTTTTTGCATGTTTTTTGTTTTCACTCTTCTTTGTCTTGCTACACTAGTTTAATTATACTAATCTTTTCCATTTTCATAACTTTGACAAGTTCCGTGTCTAAAGTTCCAAAGATAAAAGTACATCCCAAAGGGGGAACTAATAGTTTGGAACTTGTTGTAAATCATGCCGTAAAGTAAATAAGATAAAGATTTAAGCAAGGAAATTGTTATAATGTGACAAGATCAAATCGTATGTGACATTAAAGTATGTATACAGGAAACAAAATTTTCCCTTTTTTAATATGATACAAAAACTTTTCAAGTAGTTCGTATATATTTGATTATGATAAGGAAAATTCATTGTTGTTTCTGGAAGGACTTTCTGTTTGTTGTTTTTGTTCTTTTAAAATGTAGATGAAAATTTCCTATATGAAAGGTGATCTGATTTTGAGCATTGTTTTTCTTGCTTATTCTTTTAGATCCCATTGCTATTCGATTGCCATGTTTAAGAGATTAACGATCTATAATTATGATTTTTATATTTGGTTAATTACATAAAACAAACTTTCTTTATTTCCACATTTACTTTTTACCCGACTTTTAATAAATTTCAAAGAGATTTTTATTCTATATTGATTAATGATCAATTTTTACATGTGTGCTGCCACGTAAATGTCAAACTTCTAGGTAATACTGACACACCATTGAATTAATAATTGGTTTCAATAGAAGATTGATATAGGCAAGAAAGAATTGATTTGTTCTAAGCAAAGTTTGAAATTTCGGTTTGAACCAGCCAAAATTTTAGTTTGCACTAAGGGTTCAAGTTTTGTTGTATCATATTAGTCTGAGAGCACTTCACTGGTGTGGACTAGTTTTTCAACCTTGGATCTTGGGCCTTAATGTACCGGCCTTAATGTAGGAGTTTGAGCTTAAATGAAAGTAGCTATAAAGATAACACCCTTTGGATTAGTAGTTTTAGTTTTTTGTTTCAATAATGTTATATGATTATCTAAAATTTTGCAATATACAATAAACTGTGTTTATTTTGGGTTGTTCAACGAGATATTCTTTTTCTAAATTGAACCTTAAATCATCTCATTAACATTGATTGGAACCATGCTTAAAACTATTAAAACTAGTAGTTTTTTTAGTACCAGACTGTCTTCATTCTATTTGACTTTGCTTGCCATGCAATCATCTGGACATAACATTTTTCCTAATTGGTTCAAACCATAGTTGACCAAATTGGCTGAATTAGCTTGGAATCAACATTCCTGATATGATTTTGCTTTATTTCTCAGACACAAAACAAAAACAATATGCATCAGTGGAATCATTTGAGAGAAGTAGGATTTAGTATGTCTAGGTTGGAAGCAAGATGAATCGACTACCGACCACCTAAACAGGAGTACATGAAAAAAGACTGGATTTAAATAATTGGAATTGGACAATTTCAGTGATTTTTTTGTTGAAATGTTTGCATTGAGAGTAGAGGTGAGCAAAAATTTGGTAAAAACTGAGTTTACCAAATGTACCCAAAAAATCAGTAAATTCAGTAGCAGCTCATTAATTATTTTTCATTATTCACTATCGGCATTGCTAAAAAGTTTTTTGGTTCATATATATATATATATATATATATATATATATATATATAATAGATAGATATAAAAGCAAACATGGGCTGATTTTATCGATTTGAAAAAACAAAAAATATTATTATAATCGGTAAATAAATCAGTAATTTATTTATTTACTGATTTATTGATCATCATTAATTTTCTTATTCGGTTGGTATCAGTAATAAAAATTTTAGAGAGACAAGTACCACTCCTTTTGTATCACCAAGTTACTACTGACACCATTCTAGCAAGTCAATTGATAACCATAGTTTTAGAAACTAGTTTGTATAGCTCGGTATAAGTGATGCATACCAGATTAAGATTAATTTGATACTGGTACACATAGTTTTGATATGTCTGATATTGATATTGTGTAGAATTGATACAATTGATATGTACTAGTTTGAGATAGAATTAATACACCACTGCAGAATTTAAACCTACACCCAGTGATAAAAAAAGGGATGCGATGAAGATAGGAAAGAAAATTGAAAATTTTCTTTTAAAGAGTGAAGACACAGATGCATGTCCAGCTGGGATCATGCTATCACGTGCACACCATTTGGAACTAGTTGCTGATCCAACCAGCAAATAAGTTGTTGCCTCTGCACACTTAAAGCTCGCCTCTTGCCGCTCCACTATTTGCACTGTAATATGCAGCGTATGGCTAAGCAATTCTATTAAGTTTTTTACCTTAATACTTAAGCTTAATCTTTTTTAAAATTCTGCTTAATGATAAATATTAGTTAGTGGATTTACTTAATTTTAAAATTATTTATTAAGTAATTTAAACTATCAATTAATTAATTAGTTTCTAATTATATCTAGTTAAAAAGTATTTTTCATTAATAATATGTTTAATTAATTTAAATCTAATATCATTATAGAAAATGATAACTAAAACATTAATAATTGCTCATTATTGGATAATATTAATTTGATTATATTTAATAATTTCAGTTCAATTACTCATTAACAATATCAAATATTTATATATTAGAGTTTTCTAATATTTAGAAAATTTTGAATGGATGAATAATATGCAATACATTCCATTTAACAAGAGTAATGTTTATAATTTAAAATCTATTTGTATAATTTGTAATTTTAAAGTGTTTTTTTTTGTTTTCTAAAGAGCTATTTTTATTTTTTGTAATAATTACTTTATTTTTTAAAAATTATTTATTTAATTTTGGACTGTATAGGATCATATTGTTTGTACCATATGACATCTTGCACCGTGAACTATGGTGCAGACATCAGCTTTGATCAGCTACTGCTATCATTGACTGAGGTTTGTTGGTAATTCTACCTTTTTAAATTAAAGGCATTCTTTTTGTTGTATTTATTGATCAGTGGAGTATAGCGGGTCCTTTCTGTTTCAGTTGTACTTTCGATCCTAGTATGTGGGTCTCCATGACCATATATTGTTTTTTTTCTTATGCAATTCCCTATAGGTATGCTTTCAGTTGGTTTGCAAATGAAATTAGATTCGTATTTTTCAAATGAATAATGTCTTTGCCAAATTAGGAGTTTCTGGTTCCTCAGTCTTTATATGGAATATCATGATAACCTTCTACGTAACATCAGTTCTTCTGCCTTTGTCAAGATGCTTCATGTGGTTCAACACCTTTCAGCAAAACAAAACTTTTAATAATTGTATGTTATCCTTTGATTTTTTTTAGTTTTAAAATAGGCTTAACTGTTGGTATTCTTACAAATGAAGCAGATTGACCGCTTGGAAACTAGAAACAATCATTTAGAAGACCATAATTTCTTAATTGTATACAGGCTAACATTTCTTATATATTGGAAATCTTATGCTGCCTTCATACTTGGTTTTCCCAAAAATCAAATTGATGGTTTGTTAATGAAGAATACTATTATGTGATACATTTTCTCTTGATAATTCTGATATGAATTTCTAATGCACTTTTTTTACTTTCCTATGACTTGGACATTTTTTTAGATTATATAATAGCCTTAACAGGTGCTTAATCTGTTTGCTAAAGTTCTAATTTGGTGTGGAATATTGAACAGTTTAGTTTGTTTTGAACAGTATATTTCTTTCCTCACTTTTCTCTGTATTCATTGCAAAAACAGAAACATGAACAAGATAGCATGGAACAGATATTTGACGAAATGCTTATGGAGCTTGGTAATCAGGTTGATTTTGATCTTCCATCCTGGCTGAAGAAATGGAAACCCGCACAGTATATAAGCATAAAGCGCAGTATCCATCAATTTACATTTTGTAATTTATCATTGTTGTCATAATCATGTTGGTTCTTTGTTGCTTGTTATTTGAGCGTTTTATATAGGTTTTCTACGCAGACATTCTGTTCATTTTAGGAATAGATGCTGCATGAATTTCATCACTTTCTGATTGTATCAATAATATGTTAAAATTTTACATTTGTTGAGTAATGTCAGTATTCAATCTTATCGGAGCTATCATCAGCTTAGAAATGCAAATTAGGTTCACGTTCAGTAATCATTGTTCATTAGCCGCAACTTAATTAGCGAAACCAAATTCTTTCAACTGGTAGCTTTTATTTAATTTACTGAAGAATTATTAGTGACCATGACTTTTGAAAAGATGTCTATCTTACCAAAAGGCGTGTTGAAGATGATGGGATTTTCTGTTCTTGTACTTCAGTATCAGGATCCTCCACTGTATGTGACGGAGATTGTCATTGTGGGTAAGCTGCTTTTTTCAGCTAATGTTTCTCTAAATTATTTTATAAATTGTAATATAAATTTTAGCAACTTTGTAAATTTTACTAGTTTTACTTATTTTGTACTGCCCACATGGCACATTTTCTTTTGCAGGATGCTATTCTCATGTTGCACATCTAGTTGCAAATGTGGTGATAGTTGTCTTAATAAATCTTTTCAGCACAGAGACGTGAAGAAAATGAAAGTAGTGAAGGTATATTCTATTTCCTTGAATAATGTTTTCCTCTTAATTACACAAATCATCAACGATACAAAAAGATGAAAAGAGAATGATCTGGATAATTTTTTGGCTCTGCAAAATGATTTATCCTGTTGTTATGGAAGTAAGTTTGTTGATGTTAATTGGACTATCCCGTTTCTGTTATAATACCGGACCTGTATTATCTAGTATATTTCAGTTCAGATTTCTTAAAACAACTAGTGTTCTACTTTGTAAGTTCAAAAGATAAAGAATTTTTCATGATATGATAAATCATAGACTTTATAAACTGAAGCTATAATCAGATAATATTTCTTGATTTGTAAACTGAATAGTTAGCTACCTTCCAAATTAGCGACATATATCAATTTAGCTTTTGGCTGTGTAGTGTCTCTATTTTGTTTTTGGAAACTTCAATAACAAGTTACAGGTTGATGATTTTGAAGCTAGGTAGATGTGAATTAATTCTAAGCCTTTTTATGGCGATCAATCTAACTCTTTCATGAATTCACACATTAGAACATAACGTAAGTTTAATTGTCATGCATGAACTGCTTAAACCAAAATTTGAATGTCTAGTTGTTGTATTTTTTGCCCATTGATCTGTATTATCCTTGCACCACAAGTAGCATACAATGAAGGATTTAAAATTGTTTAAACAGCAATCCAAACTTGACAAATAAGTATGGAATCGGTAAATAATAGGTACACTTCCAAGCGGCTGAGTAAAAAAACGAATGGTCTTGCTTAGATTGGTGATGCTGGTATTTACTCAGTCAGGTAAATACCAGTAAATACCAGCCGTTTTTTATCCATATAAGAAATTGTTGTCACATTAATGACATGGTACTAATTTTCTGATCTTTGCCAAGTAGCACGTTGTATTCTTAAGATATTTATGGATATCTAATTAGTGACATGGTACGAATTAAAACTGAAAATATGCATTAAGAACAGTTATTTTTATTGCTAATCACTGGAGTGATAATTGTGCTGCTCTTTTATAGATTTCGCCTCTGCTTTTTGTTTGTGTATCTGACTACTGACGGGTTAAATCTCATGATCAAAATTTCGAGGGACCGAGTGCAAACGTTGCTTGTTCCGTAGTTGATTATCTATCATCGATTATGTTTAATGAATTATTTCAAGCAGGATAAGAAATCATTATTTTTATGGAAATCCATATCATTTCTGGTCCTAATATTTACATGATTCACTAAATTGAATGCGTATTTGTTACTCAAAAAGATTGAATGTCTAGTTGTTTTTCTTTGTATGGTATTATTGTAGCCATCGCATTGTCTAGAATTTACTATATACTTGTGTCCTCTAGACAGAAAATTGTGGCTTTGGTTTGGTAGCAGATGAAGACATAAAAAAAGGAGATTTTGTGATTGAGTACGTTGGAGAAGGTGAGTCTCCTTGATATAGTTATCTTCATTGCTCTTCAAAAATATAGAAGATTACTTATACAAATCTTTCATTCATCTTTTTGATATTTTACAGTTCTCAATGATAAAGCTTGTGAAGAAAGATTATGGACAATGAAACACCGTGGAGATACCAATTTCTATCTGTGTGAGGTTAATCATGATATGGTGATTGATGCTACATTTAAAGGGAATAAATCAAGGTTCATAAATCACAGTTGCGAGCCTAATACTGAGATGCAGAAATGGTCCAATACAATCCTCCATTTTCATCAATCTATTATTTTATTCTTCCATGATGACACAAATATTTTAATGTCATGACTACTTGTAGGAGAGTTGATGGAGAGACTAGGGTTGGAATTTTTGCCCTTCGCAACATAAGAAGAGGAGAGGATGTGACCTATGACTATCAGTATGTTCTGATTGCTTTAACATTTTTTTTTTCATAAAGTGAAAAAACTGAAAGGTAAGGAAAGAATGAACTAATAGATAAAAAACTGAAGTATTTTCCCTCAATCTAGGTTATGTCTAATTTGGATGGAAATCAAGGAGTACATGAAAAGACTAAATGCCTTAAGAAATTATATAAATCATATTCCACTACTCTGTTTTCTTTATGCTGTTTGCCGAGTAATAAATGAAGTAGAGATGAATATAACTGTCTTTTGAAAACTAAGAAGTTTAATCTTCTTTATTTTCTTTCTCTCAAAGGATATGTAAGTAGGACAAATTTAATTATTTTCTATTCCACAGTTCATTTTTTTATATTTCTTTCCTCTGTAGGATACATCATGTACGTCTCTTGCTGCTCATGCTTCTTTGATAGCAATATATATTAGTCATTTTGTTGCGCGAATGCTTACCTCTACATGTCTTTTCATAGTTTCTGTGTTTTGTGATAGTTTTGCTCATTGGATAAAATTTGCAGGTTTGTTCAATTTGGAGCAGATCAGGTTTGTTATTGTGGTGCTCCTAGCTGCAGACAAAAGCTAGGCAATAAGCCCAGTAAGTTGATGTCTTCTTGATATGCTCTGTTTCACACAAGGGATTTGATGTATAACTTTTGTTCCATGTGCAAATCAGGAAGTTCAAACACAGAGCATCATAAAAGGAAAACCAATTATGAGAATTGCATTGGGGAACTTGTTCGTGTGTGGCGTTCAAGGGATAAGAGGTGTGTCTTAAATGTAAATTAATTTAGCTCCTATAAATCACCATATAATGTCTCTAATCCTTGCACTGCATGTTGGTTAGCCAATGCTTGTAAATAGAGATAAGGCACACTAAGGCAACAATTTCTAGAATCGCCTAAGGCATCCACCATTGGCTAATGTGAAGCAAAACACAAAATTCTAATAAATTTCATAAATTTATATAATTTATAGTACCCACAAAAAATATTCTAGATCCATCTAAATTTCATATTTTCTAGAATATTCTAAACTAAGCATTAACGACAAAATATTAAAATTAAGTTACTTTAAGTACATACAAAGCAAAAAGCATTAATTAAGTTGAACTTCTAACACTAAAGGATTAGAAACATGAGATACGGAGTTAAGATTACCACATTTCACATAAAACACTGCCTTGTATGGTGGTTTACTCATCGACCATTAAGTTGGTCTCTGGTTAGAGTCGTCTTCTTGTATTTTTTTTTTCTCTATATTATTTCTTAGGCATGATGAAACATAGATTGCTTAGGGCCTCATCCAAGTGTGTGGCTAGGTAGTGGTGTAGTGCTTGATGAAAAATGAATGACTAGAGTTCTACTAGGTGCCCTGCAAGAGGTTGTCTTGCTATGTGCATCTAGGTGCGTGTGCTTTTTTATTCCTTTAACAACTTTATTTCTTATTTACCTTACAATTTTTAAGTAGTTGCCTTACTTTCTCCATTATTGAAAGGACTCATACTTAGCATATATAATATATTGCATCATTCAGCATTCTTTTGCTTATAACCTAAGTTAGCTCTATTATGTAAGTAAGCTTTGTCATATCATTAGTATTAGGTATCAAGCATAAGACCAAAACCAATTCCTTTTTTGATGGCTCAATTACCTATGAGATCAAGATCATATCCCTCTGCCGAGGGAAGATGAATTTTAGATTTATAATCATTTAGCATGTTATCCAACATTCCAACCATAGAATCACCCTATTGAATAATATGACTTATTTTTTATTATGGGCTTTAAACTTTCCATGAATGCACATGATCATCGTCAATTGCCTCTGAGATTGCTAACATTGATTAAGAGACCACCAAATTAAGTGTAAATATGGAAGAATCCTATCAAACACGACTTTCATTATTTTTGGCACTGGAGTGGGAGGAGACTTAATTGAAGATAGTTAAATTATTTAAGTAGGTTTAAAATTGATCTTGTCACATGGTTCAAAAGGATTAAGTAGTTTTTAGCCAAATGCTTTACAAAGGATTTGATTTAAGAGTTCAATGACTTAAATGGATCTAACTGATTAATTGAATGACTCAAAGGGGATCAATTGTCATGTAGACGGCTCAAGAGGAGCTAAATATTTCTTTAGATGACTCAAAGAGGTTTAACTGAATTAGATAGCTCAAAGAAATCCTAGTGCTTCAAATAACCCAAAAAGATTTGATGATGAATAGTTTGACGACTCAAATATCTCAGTCCTAGCATTGGACAAGTCAAGGAGATTTCACTAACCTTGACCTTTAAAGTCTGATTTGACAAGATGCCTTGAATGGACTAAGCTAAATTGTTGGATGGCTCAATGAGGTCTGAATTTGATTTGATTAGTTGACTAAACTGGATTTGTTGGGGGTGTTAGGTAACTCAAAGGAGCCTCACTTGTCTTGACTTTGAACGAACTTGATTAGTAACTCAAGTGGATTTGGTTGTAGTGTTAACTAGCTTAAATGGCATTGCATATCTTAAAGAGTATGAACTTAACCCTACGATTTGAGTTGTTTTGTTCATGAAGTTGAATGGTTAAATTGGATCCTTTATATATTAAACTTTGAAGCTGACTTGACTAGATGACTTGAGTGATTCTACCTGAGGCGCTATGTCACTCAAAATGACCCTATAAATGTTGATTTTAAAATTTGGACTGGAACATAAATTAGACCTCGACCAAAGTGGGCAACTCATCTGGATCTTATATGTTTTGAATTTGAACGTGTATTCAGCTTTTGTGAAACCTGGTTCTGAATTTGTTGTATTAACTTTGATGGCTTATGCATGGCTTTCTTAACCTTTACCTGAACTTGACAGAGTTTGTGGCTTGATGCTTAACTTGAACTAAGTTTACTGTTGAACACTTGGTTTGACGTATATTTGATCTACGGCATGTGGATACATCCAACTTGTTAGTTTGACATAATTTGATTTTGACTTGTCAAGTTGGTGCTAGTTGACTTTCACTTGTTAGTAGAATTTATGACTAGCACTTCAGAATTTTTTTACTTAATGCATCATTCTTAATTTTTATCTTGAGTCTCATGAAGGGTTTTAATATAACCAGATCGTCATCTTGTAGCACACCCATAGTTGAAATTTTACCTTTTTACTCGTAGTGCCCTTTTTTTATTTTCACTACATCCATATGTTTCTCATATTTTACTCTTGTGACCCCTAGTGACTAATTGTTGTTCATCATTTTTCATTACCCTTTTTGTTGTTGAAATTTCTAGTATTTTGATAACCCACAAGGCATCTTTAGATATCTGTCCTGACAAAGTCTTTAAGAAGGTGTAATGCCAAGAGCGACATGGATATCATTTTGATTCATAATGTGTCGAGAATTTATTGGTGAGCATATGATTTCCATTTATTATTATGTTGTGATGAAACCTTACCAAGAGCATGCAATCGTCATTTGCAATTTGTTGCAGTTGAAGCCTTGCTCAAAGTACATGAGCATTACTTTTTATTTTTACTTTTTAACTATGAAATCATATCAAAGGTACATGTTCATTATTTTTTTTTTCTCTTAGATTGTGAAATGCCATGTTGAATTTTACATACAATAAATTTTTGTGCAGAATTATATCCTTTTATACTACCTTATTCTTTTCATTTCTCTCTCTTTCCTACTCCTCTTTCCTTCTTCCTTTCTTTTTTCTTCACTATGTTCCGGACTTCATGATAATGTTTTTAAAACCCATTCGTACTGCTGCACAGCATAGGACATTCGTACCAGAGGTATGGTACCATACTACCATATAGTATCTGCAACAGTTTGAGACAGGATTAGTACGCTGATGCAGTCGGAGATTTTAAATCTTGATTCAGGATCTAGATCTTTGCTGGTTGCGAACAATGTGAATAACATGTGATTTTGATGGCAGGTTCACCATGGCAAATTTCTTAGTAGCACAAATTGAGTGTGCGAAATTGTGAAAACCCCATTTCTCCTACTTTAACTTTCTTCTTGCCCATGAGCAAAGGGAAGTTTGGGCTAGAGCTACTTGTCTTTGATCATTGTTGGGAGCAAGCTTTGGATGGTGTGGCCAAAAAGGGCCAATAACATTAGGGTGGCTGGGCATAAATGTAATATGGGCAAGGGCTTGGCCTTAAGCTCTGTGATGTTTGCGGTGCAATGACTCATCAGAGAGGTTGTGCTTCCCTACTTGAGAAACACACTCTCTCCCTTTGTGACGAGGGCTTTTGGAGCAGGGACCAAGGTTTATAAAACCGTTCCGTGTACCGGTCCGGCGCGGCGGCGGTTTTGGAACCAGCCTCGGAGCATGGCTCCGAGCAAAACAGCGGCGGAGGGAGCTCTGGCGGCGGCTGGATGGCAGAGGCATCTTCCGGCACCCGCTAGCCCCGCCTCCGCTCGCCCGCCGCCCGCTGCGCTTGCTAGGGTTTCGCCGTGTTCCGGACGGTACGTTGGTACTGTCTCCGGCGGTTTTATGATGATCCTTGGCAGGGACTTCATCCTATCTTTTTCATTGAATTTTTAATTTGAGGAAGAGAAGAAGAGCATGTGTATGAACCGCTTATGTGGTTCTTTGCAAAATTTTGGTAGAGCTTTAGCGTTGTCATCCTCAACTCTTTTCTTGTTGCTCTTCCTTGCCCTCACTTTGTTCATCTATTCTATGGTGTAGGGTTCCTTTTATAGCATTTGTTGAGATGTTTCATGGATGAAAAATAATTAAATTTTCTTTTCATTTTGGTCAGATTGAGAGGTACATGAGATGACCTGGAATATGTAAAGATATATTTGATTTGTGTCTCTTGAACTTTTTTCTATATTCTTCGTCAAGACATCCTTTGATCAATTTAGCCAATTTAGTTTTGTTTTGATCGATTCAAAAAAATAGCTAGCACATAAGGCAAAATTTAAATAATTAATTTACCAGTTTTAATATTCATTGACCAATTTTTATTTGGGTCAAAGTAAGTTGATTAGAACCATAGGTACAGATCATGAGAAATAATTGTGAAAAATCAAAGAATAATAGGGACGGAGAGAGATACCCATTAGCTAGTGTTGCATGTTATTGTGCAGATTAGTTTTGTAAAAAGATGATATGAAGACTCTTTCAGTTGAATTGATTTGATGAATAAATATTTGCTTATATGTGATATTATTTCCTGAATGTCACTAGTAAATGTCATACTTATTGTTGAAATTAGCAATTCAAATGATCTGCAATGCCGATCATTTGATTGATTAAGCTTCTCTCTTATTTGAGACACCTTTAGGTTTTTACTTTGTCGGTCTTTTATTGTTGCCTGCTTTTTTTCTGCTCTTCCATCTGTTCATGCTTGATTGAAATATATATATATATATATATATATATATATATATATATATATATACAAACATTGTCCTGCTTCTGCATTGTGCTTTTACAAACTATTCTCACCAAAATACTTATTTTCCATTTCTGTTTCTATTTTTCAGATATTGTGGAGGATTTATATCTGATTTCGATAGTTTATCCGGGAAGCACACAGTAATATTTTCATTTGGTTAGTGGTAGATTATTTTAGCAATATCTCCCTAAACCTTATAAAAGTATAAATTTTTTGGTAGATAACATTTGAGGATGAACATGTAGAAGTTTTGGACATGTCAAAAGAAGATTGGGATTTCCTATGACCATTTACGCACCTCGGAGGTAACATAATAATTGATTTTTTTAAAATCTTAGAATCGTTCATTGGGAACTGGAACATTTTTCTTTTTTATATGCTTTTATTGATATGGAAATCGTTGGATCCTAATTAACTAAAGAACGTGGAACTAGTTTACTTTTGACTTCCCATGGAACTTTTAATGTTTCATTATGTTCGGATTTGGCTGCCCTTCGCACCTTTTTTTCCCTTGCTGTATATTTTTTCCTCGAATTTGCAGAATGTTTACCTAATGATCCTATGTGTATGTAGATAAGCATGGTACACCATTTGCTGCAACTAGATATAAGAGAAAACCGATATATGTGGCCTTTTGAACTTGACTTTCCTTTTCATTTCTGTGAAGCTTTTTTCTTCTTTTTTTTTTTAAAAAAACGAAAATAAAAAGATTATATCCACCCTTCCATTTTGCTTCTGCTATTCCAAATTTATTTTTAAGGGTAGGTAAATTATCATTATCTTTTTGTAACATTTGATACAAATTTTGCAGAAAATCCATGGTGACCAACTGTATCAGTAGCCAATTATTTGTTGTATTCCCACCAAGGCAAATGGTTCATGGTGTTCAGTTGCCAGAGTGCTAACTATTCATTTATTCTCAATATCTGATTGATAGTCTGATCAGATCAACCACAGTTCTCATTGATTTTCTCCGCAATATTTTGAGCAAATATAGTGATAGCTTGAAATATTGCCTGGAGTTGTACTATTAAACGAGTAACGATTGTTTCTTTCTACATAATGATAAAGATGATTTATTTGTTGCAATTGAAAGTGTTTCTTGCACGATATTCAGGTGATGCTTGTTTGTGCATGGGCTGCCCCACTGGTCGCTTTAATTGGTTTCCTCGAATCATTGTAATGGAAATTTTGTTTGCCTAAATTCATATTAATTTACACTAGTATTCCATTGTTTCGACTTGCTATAGTGTTTGGTGCTATTTCGATGGCAAGACCAAATGTATTGAATTTGAATTATTTGCTTTATGAAAATAATTAGCAGTGAAGCCCAAATACCTTAAAATGCATGACTAGGCTTATGCAGCAAGAATGTTGAAGTGGATGAGTATTGGCTGTAATCTTTACGATTCCGACGAGTGTTTTCTTATTATGTGCTGATGGGAGACAACAAAGCTAATTATTGCCGTTGTCAAAGAATTTGCTGGCTGTTGTGACAGAGATCTGGTTTATGCATGTCTAATAGTCATCTCTGTTCTCTTTTATTCTCTTGAACGCAATATGACAGAATCCAAAGGCATCCATGTTTGTTCCGTGGCCAGTAGGGCACACGATGGAACAATCTAAGAAAGATGCAACGGAAGTTTGTTAACTGGCACAACGTTTTTTAGTGTGATTAGAAAGTTAACTATGTTGATTGATCCATCCAAGTTTCAAGTTTCAACACGAACAAGAACAGCTAATTGCTGTGAACTTGGTGTGTATATGCAGTTAATGACGCACCAATGTAATCTGTCATATGAACATATTAGAGTTGCATCAATGATCATACAGGGAATGAAGGCAGGAGAGCTTTGTGAACCAGTTGTTGCCGTTGTAACGCTGCTGCTTTGCCTCGCGGGATTAGGGCGAAGCGGGGTGCTCAGGGGTCGGGCAGCATGTCAATAATCCCAAGGCAAGCAACCGGACTGGCGGCTCTTAGCATACTAGTTCTAATATTTGTATAATCTATTTTTTAATTTTTTTTTTCTATTTATGTACTTGTTAAGGGTGGTACGTCAAACGGAGTATCCCGAACGGTGAATTCTACAATGAAGGCAACAAAAATTAGAATGTCCATTCTGCAAAATTGAATATCATGTAAGGTTATTTTACGTATTCCTTTTTGCATTGTCATAATGCCATGCTCATTTTTACTTTTGAATAACATATAAAGGCTGAAAATTATGAGTCAAATTAGGCAAAGCCTTTTTTTTTAACCTTTGGAGCCATTGTGTGTCTTATTTATTTATTTGACATTGAACTATGTGTTATTTATTTAATATTTTATATTATTTGAGTATGCCAATCATAATAAGAATATTTTAGAGATTACACAATGAGGTTAAATACCCTTTAAAATGAACACGATGGTAATTGATATTAGAGCAAGTCTAGATGAATTAACAAACTAAAATTTCCTTTTAAAATTAGGGGTACAACCACCATTGTTATACTTTTATGGGGAGTTTTTTGGACTTACCCTTGGATTCATTTGGTTAGCATTTGCTAATTTTGAATGGTTAATACAAAATAGGTTTGGTTAATTTTATACTTAAATAATCTATTAAGTCTTATTTAAAGAAAATAATTTGACTTGCATAGATTAAAATTTATATCATCTTAAATGATAGTAGGAATTAGAGTAATGAATGAAATTTTATAAACTCTCTTTTGAAAACGATTACAAAAATCTAATTATCAAAATAATAATAATAGCAAAGTCTAATTGCATTTTTTTTTTTATAAATCATATCTTGTTGAGAATCTCCATCCAAAATATGAAAAAGTATTCTATCACAAGTTAGCTTAGATGTAGTTATTAATATAACAATCCAATTACTTGCAAACAAACACCTCTAAGTTGTTATTGTTATAAATAACCCCTTTATGAGCTTATCTGTAGGCAATAAAATAGGACATTATGCCTTGATATGATCATATGAAAGAGGACGTTCATCCTCTTCTTGTTAAGGAGCTTGCCTTCTACTCTTTCTAGTCTTTGAATAAAGTATCCAGAATTTTTTTTCTCTATAATGTCTTTAAATGAAGTGTTGGGCGCCTCTTCATCAAACATACTAATTTTCTTTTTTCTATTTTTTTCCTTTCTCAGGCTGTGTGTACAAAAAGGGATAGAAAATAGATGAAAACTAGCAAAACGAGTGGGAAAAGAAAAAAAAAAGAAAAGGAAAACAAAGAAAGGAAAAATTGCGATTTCGTTTTCCGCTTCTTTTGGACGGAACGTGATTCGAAGGAAAAGTTTGAATTTTTCTTTCATTTATTTTTCGTTCTCTCTTAGTATACCAAGAAATTTTTTTCTTTTTTCATTTCTTTCTCTTCCTTTTCTTCGTTGTATACACGGCCTTAAAGAAACTATTAGGTGTGATATGTAAAAGAAACTTTATTGTTGGGTGACTTATAGGGCCTTTATAAATCATCATAATTTCGAGGCGGACTGGGGAGGAAAGAGGTGGCGGATGTTGAGGAAAGTGGGCGAAGTTGAGAGAAGACGTCGACGCCGACGCTAGATCTGAGCAGACGGCGGCTTCGAATGATGTGCGGCCGATGGGAAGCGTTCGTCGCCACGAGCGAAATGCAGGATCGGAACGGAACGAAGGATGTTAGACAGGAACGAAGGATCGGAACGGAACGAAGGGTTAGAGAGTTGAAATCGAACCACTCGACCCGAATCGTCGAAGGAGAACGATGGCGGCGACGATTCGAGGCGGACTGGGGAGGAAAGAGGAGGCGGATGTGGAGGGAAGAGGGCGATGTTGAGAGAAGATGTCGACGCCGACGCTGGATCTGAGCAGACGGCGACTTCGAATGACGTGCGGCCGATGGGAAGCATTCGTCGCCACGAGCGAAATGTAGGATCAGAACGGAACGAAGGATGTTAGACAGGAACGAAGGATCGGAACGGAACGAAGGGTCAGAGAGTTGAAATCGAACCTCTGGACCCAAGTCGTCGAAGGAGAACAATGGCGGCGACGATTCGAGGCGGATGTTGAGGGAAGAGGGCGACGTTGAGAGAAGACGTCGACACTGGATCTGAGAAGACGACGGCTTCGAATGACGTGCGGCCGATGGGAAGCGTTCATCGCCACGAGCGAAATGTAGGATCGGAACGGAACGGAACGGAACGGAACGGAACGGAACGAAGGATGTTAGACAGGAACGAAGGGCGAGAGAGTTGAAATCGAACCTCTGGACCCGAGTCGTCGAAGGAGAACGATGGCGGCGACGATTCGAGGCGGACTGGGGAGGAAAGAGGATGCGGATTTTGAGGGAAGAGGGAGAAGTTGAGAGAAGACGTCGATACCGACGCTGGATCTGAGCAGACAACGACTTCGAATGACGTGCGGCCGATGGGAAGCGTTCGTCGCCACGAGCGAAATGTAGGATCGGAATGGAACGAAGGATTTTAGACATGAACGAAGGATCAGAACGGAACGAAGGGTCAGAGAGTTGAAATCGAATCTCTGGACCCGAGTCGTCGAAGGAGAACGATGGCGGCGACGATTCGAGGCGGACTGGGGAGGAAAGAGGAGGCGGATGTTGAGGGAAGAGGGCGAAGTTGAGAGAAGACGTCGACGCCGACGCTGGATCTGAGCAGTTGGTGGCTCCGAATGACGTGCAACTGATGGGAAGCGTTCGTCGCCCTGAGCGAAATGTAGGATCGGAACGGAACGAAGGATGTTAGACAAGAACGAAGGATCGGAACGGAACGAAGGGTCATAGAGTTGAAATCGAACCTCTCGACCCGAGTCGTCGAAGGAGAACTCTGGTGGCGATGATTCGAGGTGGACTAGGGAGGAAAGAGGAGGCAGATGTTGAGGGAAGAGGCGACATTGAGAGAAGACGTCGACGCCGACGCTGCATCTGAGCAGACGGCGGCTTTGAATGACGTGCGGCCGATGGGAAGCGTTCGTCGCCACGAGCGAAATGTAGGATCAGAATGGAACGAAGGATGTTAGACAGGAACGAAGGATCGGAACGGAACGAAGGGTCAGAGAGTTGAAATCGAACCTCTGGACCCTAGTCGTCGAAGGAGAATGATGGCGACGACGATTCGAGGCGGATTGTGGAGGAAAGAGGAGGCGGATGTTGAGGGAAGAGGGCGAGGTTGAGAGAAGACGTCGACGCCGACGCTGGATCTGAGCAGACAGCAGCTTCGAATGACATGCAGCTGATGAGAAGCGTTCGTCGCCCCAAGCGAAATGTAAGATCGGAACGGAACGAAGGATGTTAGACAGGAACGAAGGATCAGAACGGAACGAAGGGCCAGAGAGTTGAAATCGAACCTCTGGACCCGAGTCGTCGAAGGAGAACGATGGCAGCGACGATTCGAGGCGGGCTGGGGAGGAAAGAGGAGGCGGATATTGAGGGAAGAGGGCGACGTTGAGAGAAAGACGTCGATGCCGACGTTGGATCTAAGCAGACGGGGGCTTCGAATGACGTGCGGCCGATGGGAAGCGTTCGTCGCCACGAGCGAAATGTAGGATCGGAACGGAATGGAACGAAGGATGTTAGACAGGAACGAAGGCTCAAAACAGAACGAAGGGTCAGAGAGTTGAAATCGAACCTCTGGACCCGAGTCATCGAAGGAGAATGATGCATTGCATTTTGGTAGTGATTTTCTTAGTTATTTCATGTCAAATCTAGGCTTATTTTAACATTTTTATACTCATTGTGGGCTTATTTTCTTCATATCTTCGGAATCTTCACTTTTTGGCACTTTTATGGAATTTCAGTTAAAAACACCCTTTTTTCAACATATTTTGAAGATTCTGAGGCCATGGGACGATTTCTCATGTGAAAACGAAACCGCCTGTCAAATTTGAGCCTATTTGGAGTTAGCCTGACAATCACGGCCGGGTGAACTGCACGGGGTTCACCATCCCAGTCGCCAGCTAGCGTATGCCATAGAGAGCGTCACGGCCGGGTGAACCCCAGCGGGGTACACCAGAATTCCATTTGGCCGAAAATGATCCAGAACACATCACGGCCAGGTGAACCCGGCGGGGTTCACCGCGCTTCTTTCAGCCGAACTCTCAGAATGAATCACAGCGAGGTGAACCCGGCGGGGTTCACCGTGATTCTAACTCAGATTTGCGAGCGGACCCGACCCACACTCGGTTTTCCTTCGATTTCTCACCCGTGCGGAGTCCAAATTTGGAAAGTAAGGTGTCTTTGGAAAGCTCTTTAAGTGGCGAACGCAGAGGATACAAAAGCCCCAATTATTATGACCTAATCATCGAGCATTCACGCGAAGAGGTGGCGCAGACGAAAGAACTCGGCGACAGAGGCGATTTTTGGAGATTTTCGGAGATTGAGACACACGATCATCACGATTTCTTCAGGATTCCTTCGGTTTATCGTTTACTTCCCCTTAGCTTCGTTTTCTTTACTTTTTGATTACATTAAAAGAGAGATTTTGAGCGTTTCAGTGATGATTGTAGCGTAAACCCTATTTCGGGGCTCGGTGGAAACCCTTTGATGATTTTAATTGCAATCTTTGTATCTATTTATGTTATTTTGTATGAATTGTGAGCATATTTTACTTTGACGTATTTATTTCATGGTTTTACCTTGGCCGAGTAATATCGCGTGTTAGCCGTTACGATTCATATCGAGAGAAGGTTCGTAAGGGTCGAACCTCTGAGTAAAACTTGCGAGACCCTAACACAAGAGTGCTTGGTCTTCGCTCGAGGATTTCATAGTCTGCCATAGAACTCATTGGATTCGTCTTAGAACGATCCACCGCGAGTGTAGGAGGTCGGTCTAAAACGAACACCGAGGTGTATCACTTGGTAGAGGGCACCTTGTACCTTAGGGTTAGACTCCTTATGCAAAACCAATAAACCAAATAACTAATATCTCTCTTGTGCGATTAAGATTATCGTTGTGGTGGAAGCCGTAGCCCTGAATTCTCTTTTATATTTTTTCTCTACCAAAGTAATTGCACTTGTTTGTTTTCAATTTCCGTCTTCAAAAACCCACGTTTTGATTCGCCTAGCTATTAGGACTCGGACTTTCTAGTACTCAATCTAGCTCTATGTGGGATTCGACATCTTTTATATTACTTCGACATATCCGTGCACTTGCGAAGCGTGTCAGAGAACGATGGCGGCGACAATTCGAGGCGAACTGGGAAGGAAAGAGGAGGCAGATGTTGAGGGAAGAGGGCGAAGTTGAGAGAAGACGTCGATGCCGACGCTGGATCTTAGCAGTTGGCGGCTTCGATGACGTGCGGCCGATGGGAAGCGTTCGTCGCCATGAGCGAAATGTAGGATCGGAACAAAACGAAGGATGTTAGACAGGAACGAAGGGTCAGAGAGTTGAAATCCAACCTCTCGAACCGAGTCGTCGAAGGAGAACGATGGCGGCGACGATTAGAGGCAGACTGGGGAGGAAAGAGGTGGCGGATGTTGAGGGAAGAGGGCGACGTTGAGAGAAGACGTCGACGCCGACGCTGGATCTGAGCAGACGGCGGCTACGAATGACGTGCAGCCGATGGGAAGCGTTCGCCGCCACGAGCGAAATGTAGGATCAGAACGGAACGAAGGATGTTAGACAGGAACAAAGGATCGGAATGGAACGAAGGGTCAGAGAGTTGAAATCGAACCTCTGGACCCGAGTCGTTGAAGGAGAACGATGGCGGCGACGATTCGAGGCGGACTGTGCAGTAAAGAGGAGGCGGATGTTGAGGGAAGAGGGCGACGTTGAGAGAAGACGTCGACGTCTACGCTGGATCTGAGCAGACGGTGGCTTTGAATGACGTGCGGCCAATGGGAAGCGTTTATCGCCACGAGCGAAATGTAGGATTGGTACGGAACGAAGGATGTTAGACAGGAACGAAGGATCGGAACAGAACGAAGGGTCAGAGAGTTGAAATTGAACCTCTTGATCCGAGTCGTCGAAGGAGAACGATGGCGGCGACGATTCGAGGTGGACTGGGGAGGAAAGAGGACGCGGATTTTGAGGGAAGAGGGTGAAGTTTAGAGAAGACGTCGACGCCGACGCTGGATCAGAGCAGTCGGTGATGACATGTAAAAATATGATATTTCGTGACTCAATTTCATTCTTATTTTAGAGCATAATGTATGTTTCATCTCATTTATTTACTCAAATGCTTCATATTCTTCAGAACCTTCACTTTTCCTCTGTTTTAATGAAATGCAGGTATTTGGCCTCAAAATCGATAGAATTTGGAGAATCTGAAGCTATGTGACGATTTCCCATGATGAGATGGAGCTATACGCCAATTTTCAGCTCAATCGGAGTCCTCTACATCATACACGGCCATGGCTGTGCACCCATGCATGGCCGTGCATCATAAGTCGCCAGAATTCACTTAACCGAATCGTACACAGGCATGACCGTGCACCCATGCACGGCCGTGTATTGTTACTCGCAGCACGACAGGCGTCCGGTATTTTTCCTGTAACTTTCTATTATGGGCTCGGAATTGGACAAAATTTGGGGAGCACCTTCCCAACTTAGCCACGAACGTTTTAGGACTGAAATCATCAGATTTGGTCAAGCAACGAAGTAGAACGAGGCGTAAGGGCGACAACTTAGGGTTTTGGGGTGATTTTTTGATCGGCGACACTGTTCCAGCGGGTTTCTCTCTTCGTTCCGACGTGGAGGATCACGCTGAGCCGTCTTCAATCAAGGATCCACCATTCCCTTTGGTTTGATTCGATTTTCATGAGAGATTCTATGTATTTAACGATGTATACCATAGCGTAAACCTTATTTTCGGGGTTTGGGCGTAGCCTACTGTAAGAATGCTTGATAATATGACTTGATCTATATATTTCTCTATTTATCTTTGTTCTTATCCATGTTTAGGATGTTTTAATTCTTGTTTACATACTGGCAATACGTATGCATGCTTTAGATGTCGAGGGAAGGACTGAGAGGTTAACCTTGACCATCGGAACCCCTAGACTGGATTGGTGATTTCGTGTTGCGAGAGCACTCGAAATCACTCGAGGAACCCTAATCTTTCACAGATCCCATTGGATCCGCCTTAACCCTAGTAAGCCATGAGAGTAGGTGACTTGGGTTAAGACGGATACCGGACCGTGTCCTGAGAGGGAGCGCGTCTGTACCCTAGGAAAGGTTACCTTGAGAACTTAGATAAAACTTTATTTAAATTGTCAAGCCCTAATATTTATGCATGCTTCAGTGTGGTGAAACCTAAAACCTCGAATCTCTCTCACAATCTCAAAACTCCGTTTGCTTTGCTCTCTGCGCTGCTTGTTCTTAATCTGCCTTAGTTTAACTACTTGCTCTAGGACATTAGCCATTTTCCCATTAATCATTAACCTAGCTTTCAATTGACTGATTTGTTAGTACTTGATCCTAGTCCCTGTGGGTTCGATCTTTTTTATTACGCGATAGACCGTGCACTTGCGGTAGCAGCCGTCTAAGCCCTATCAGTCGGCGGCTTCGAATGACGTACAGCCGATGGGAAGCGTTCATCGCCACGAGCCAAATGTAGGATCGGAACGGAACGGAGGATGTTAGACAGGAACGAAGGATCGGAACAGAATGAAGGGTCAGAGAGTTGAAATCGAACCTCTCGTCCTGAGTCGTCGAAGGAGAACGATGGCGGCGATGATTCGAGGCGGACTGGGCAGGAAAGAGGAGGCGGATGTTTAGGGAAGAGGGCGACGTTGAGAGAAGACGTCGACGCCGACACTGGATCTGAGCAGACGGCAGCTTCGAATGACATGCGGCCGATGGGAAGCGTTCGTCGCCACAAGCGAAATGTAGGATCAGAACGGAACGAAGGATCGGAACGGAACGAAGGGTCAGAGAGTTGAATTCGAACCTCTGGACCCGAGTCGTCGAAGGAGAACAATGGCGGTGACGATTCGAGGCAGACTGGGCAGGAAAGAGGAGGCGGATGTTGAGGGAAGAGGGCGAAGTTGAGAGAAGACGTCGACGCCGACGCTGGATCTGAGCAGTCAGCGGCTTCGAATGACGTGCGGCTGATGGGAAGCGTTCGTCACCACAAGCGAAATGTAGGATCGGTACGGAACGGAACGAAGGATGTTAGACAGGAACGAAGGATCGAAATGGAACGAAGGGCCAGAGAGTTGAAATCGAACCTATGGACCCGAGTCGTCAAAGGAGAACAATGGCGGCGATGATTCGAGGCGGACTGAGGAGGCGGATATTGAGGGAAGAGGGCGACGTTGAGAGAAGACGTCGATGCCGACGTTGGATCTGAGCAGACGGCGGCTTCGAATGACGTGCAACCGAAGGGAAGCGTTCGTCGCCACGAGCGAAATATAGGATCGGAACGGAATGGAACGAAGGATGTTAGACAGGAACGAAGGCTCGGAACGGAATGAAGGGTTAGAGAGTTGAAATCGAACCTCTGGACCCGAGTCATCGAAGGAGAACGATGGCGGCGACGATTCGAGCGAACTGGGGAGGAAAGAGGAGGCGGATGTTGAGGGAATAGGGCGAAGTAGAGAGAAGACATCGATGCCAAAGCTGGATCTGAGCAGTCGGCGGCTTCGAATGACGTGCGGCCGATGAGAAGCGTTCGTCGCCACGAGCGAAATGTAGGATGAGAACGGAACGAAGGAAGTTAGACAGGAACGAAGGATCGGAATGGAATGAAGGGTCAGAGAGTTGAAATCGAAACTCTCGACCCAAGTCGTCGAAGGAGAACGATGGCGGCGATGATTCGAGGCGGACTGGGAAGGAAAGAGGAGGCGCAAGTTGAGGGAAGAGGGCGACGTTGAGAGAAGACGTCAACGCCGATGCTGGATCTGAGCAGACGGCGGCTTCGAATGACGTGTGGCCGATGGGAAGCGTTCGTCGCCACGAGCGAAATGCAGGATCAGAACGGAACGAAGGATGTTAGACAGGAACGATGGATTGGAACAGAACAATGGGTCAGAGAGTGGAAATCGAACCTCTGGACTCGAGTCGTCGAAGGAAAACGATGGCGGCGACGATTCGAGGTGGACTGTGCAGTAAAGAGGAGGTGGATGTTGAGGGAAGAGGGCGATGTTGAGAGAAGACGTCGACGCCGACGTTGGATCTGAGCAGATGGCGGCTTCCAATGACGTGCAGCCGATGGGAAGCGTTCGTCGCCACGAGCGAAATGTAGGATTGGAACGGAACGAAGGATGCTAGACAGGAACGAAGGATCAAAACGGAATGAAGGGTCAGAGAGTTGAAATTGAACCTCTCGATCCGAGTCGTCGAAGGAGAACGATGGCGGCGATGATTCGAGGCGAACTGGGGAGGAAAGAGGAGGCGGATGTTGAGGGAAGAGGGCGACGATGAGAGAAGACGTCGATGCCGACGCTGGATCTGAGCAGACGGCGGCTTCGAATGAAGTGCGGCCGATGGGAAGCGTTCGTCGCCACGAGCGCAATGTAGGATTGGAACGGAACGAAGGATCGGAACGGAACGAAGGGTCAGAGAGTTGAAATTGAACCTCTGGACCCGTGTCGTAGAAGGAGAACGTTGGCAGCGACGAGGTAGACTGGGGAGGAAAGAGGAGGCGCATGTTGAGGGAAGAGGGCGAAGTTGAGAGAAGACGTCGACGCCGACGCTGGATCTGAGCAGTCAACGGCTTCGAATGATGTGCTTCTGATGGGAAGCGTTCGTCGCCATGAGCGAAATGTAGGATCGGTACGCAACGAAGGATGTTAGATAGGAACGAAGGATCAGAACGGAACGAAGGTCAGAGAGTTGAAATTGAAGCTCTGGACCCGAATCGTCGTAGGAGAACGATGGCTGCAACGATTCGAGGCGGACTGGGGCAGAAAGAGGAGGCGGATATTGAGGGAAGAGGGCGACGTTGAGAGAAGACGTCGATGCCGACGTTGGATCTGAGCAGACAGCGGCTTCGAATGACGTGCGGCCGATGGGAAGCGTTCGTCGCCACGAGCGAAATGTAGGATCGGAACGGAATGGAACGAAGGATCGGAACGGAACATATGGCCAGAGAGTTGAAATCGAACCTCTGGACCCGAGTCGTCGAAGGAGAACGATGGCGGCGACGATTCGAGGTGGATGTTGGGGTATGCCCTTAAGGCTAATGTTTGAAGCCTTGGGATTATATCAGTATCATGTATAAACTTCATGTTTATAAAGGCAATGGTTGTTATTCATGTTGTTATATTATCTGCTGCAATATGTATACTTCTGAATAATGTCTCAATGATGTTCAGCTAGGCTGACATGCAGTATAGTCCTTAGTCGAGATATCTTGGTGAACATGAGACAACCTTGATATGATTGAGACTAATATGTGTTCTAATCTTATAGGATGCTTCGAGCATGGAATAAGATGTAGACTCATGGGTACATTGGATGTACTGGACAGACCCTACTAGGATGTTCAATTGCTTGTCACAATGTGAATAATCCTTGTATGCGAACAAGTGGCATACTTCCTCTGACTTGAGATCACTTGTGTTTCTAAATGATGATTGGCATTGTTTTGAGGTAGTTCGATATCATTTGAAACATAATGGTTATAGACTATCTTGGATGGTGAGCATGAGTCATGTTAGGGCGCTGGTGATAGACATAGGATTGCCATCTCCTAGTTTGGAGTGTGATGTTCTAAAGGGGCCCCCTGGATGAGATGATTGAGAAAGTGTATGGCCATACCCAGATGACTATGTTCATCTGATCTAATCATGCTCATCATATTGGAGCTACAGGCTTGACACGCTTGTCCAATAAGAACATCCAGTGGCAAAGGAAACTTGTATGCCTAGTGAAATGGATTCACACTTGTGCTGTGGTTTGGGTGTAGTCTTGGAAGACTCTTTCCTTTATATCGGGAGACAGTGATGTGTTGCTAGATACCCCTCACTGATCGTGATAACGTAAGTTATCGTTACCGACATTTAAAGGAAACCCTTAGGGTCGCACAATTTGATAATATGGCTTACTTGAGTCAGATCGTGTGGACTGAATTGTTTTGGTTCAGTTTAAAGGGATTTAATCTCTGATTGTAAGTGAGATCTGGTCTGATCATGTTTGATTGATTAGGGCTTGAGATCGGTAAGCTTCGATCGAGAGAATTGATGGTAGATCGGTGAGATCAAAAGCATCAAGAGATCAACGGTTAGATCTTGAATCATTTGGTTCAGTAAGATCTAGACCATGGCTTGGGCTGATTTAACTTGGTCTTTGTACCAAATTAAAATGCATCGAATTGGCTTGAACCGGTTCACATGAGTGAACGCATGGTTCAAAGCTTGAAGGCGTTTTTGGTCGGTTATGAGATCATGGGCGCATGGCTTCATGTTTTTCTATTTTTGGAAAGTCATGAAGGCCATTTTCGCTCAACGCCTCAACGCCAAAAACGTTTGCCTCTTCTCTCGACACTCTCGCTCTGGTGTGGTGTCTTCTTCACGCCTTGGAGAGAATTCGGAAAAGCCCGAGAACAAGGAGATCTCATCCCTTCCATTCGACAAGGATTCTTGGAGAACTTTGCTAGCACAAAGATCAACAAGGAGTAGGCGATCACATCTTGTGTGCGCATCTTTTGGAGGAGATCCCTTTCGCTCTCTGCTTCCAAGGCGCCATCCAAATCAATGGCTATGGTATGAATTTTCTTCATGCATCTTTAACAAGTTGATCATATGACAAGCTTGCGATCCTAAGAAACCCTTGCTTCCGCTTCGAAAATTTTTATCATGCGCCTATTAGGGTTTCGCCCCCCCCCAAGTATAGGGGACTTTCAATTGGTATCAGAGGCCGCATGTTGCTATGATCATATGATTGCTTGACATTGTGTGATCCTTGTTTGCTCAAATGTTTAGATCTAAATGTTACATGCGAAACTACATAATATGCGAAAATTGTTTATGTTGGTTGGCGAAAATACATGCTTATCTTAGATGTATTCTTTCTCCTTCGCGCATGTATGTTGTTTGGCGCATCTTGTTGTTTTTATAAAAACTTCTCTTGCGCGCATACACTAGATCTAAGTGGCGCCTACTTGAAAAACTTAGACGGGTTATTAGGGTTGATGTCATCGTCTAGTTAAGATCCAACCAGTCTGATCAGACCATCTGACAGCCTAGATGGGTCGACCAGATGGCACCTGTGCGCTAGCACGAGGTGGCTATAGGTCGACTGCATACAGGCGTGTAGCGATGTCTGGTTGAGACAACTAGTGAACGCGCATGATTTGGGCTCGGGGTCACACCCGCTTGCCTGAACTCATGAGGGTCGTTCAGCCCAATTGCATGCATTGTTGACCACTGGGTCGACTCAAGTCAGTTAGGACTTGGTGCATGCAAGGGCAGTGGGTCTGACTAGATCTGATGAGTGGATCCCTATTAATGGACCGTTGTAAGGTAGTAGGGCACATAAGGAAAATAAAATTAAAGCCAATGGGTTTTTGAAAATTTTATTTTCTTATTATTGGATCACATGTTGAATGTATACCATGTTTGGTGTCTATTTAATCTTATGTGGGCTGCCCAATTTAATGTGTGCTGTGCTGGGGCCTGCGTGCCTGGATTAAACTGTAAATTATTATAATTGTGATCTGCGCATCACATTTTATTTAATTTATAAAGTGTAATTGACCTGCGTGTCAATCATGTCTAGATAGACTGAATTGTAATTTTAATCAGACATGAGCACAGAGCACACATGGCAGAGGCGCATGCAGCAGTGGCTTGACCAGGTGGGAGGTCCAGGGTTCGACTCTGGGACAGGTGCATTTACCTGGTGGGCGCACCTGAGCTGCAGTGGGCGCTTGGGCCCTGGGTTGGGCCAGATGAGATGCAAAAGACCCATCAAGAGCTCAAGTGAAGACTTAAGTTAAATTAAGGTCTTACCTAGGCTTAATGGGCTTTTACCACATAAGATCAGCATGCTTTCTATTTATTGTTTATATAATTAGAATTGCATGATTTAATCTTCTGCTATCACCATAGGGTTTGCATGATAGTTAAGAAGATAAAAGACCGTTAAAATCCAATGCTAAAATATCAAGCCTCACTGTTCTGACTATCGTTGGGGCCGTGTTGTACCCACTCAGTGGGCACGCCCATCTATCTTCAGAAGGTGTGAGATTACACCTGCATGTTACAGGGAAGGGATTTATCGCTTCTCGTTGCTCAGCATAGCACGTGGTGGTCCAGGGAGTAGGTCGGGTCAGCTTGACCATGTAGGCTACATATGTGGCGCATATGGTAGCTATATGGAGGCAGCCATCTGTGGGATCAGAGACTGTGTTGTACCAACTCAGTTGGCACAGTCTGCTGGATTGCCCGGATGAAGGGGAATCGCACGGGTTGGCGATTGGCAGGGATTGCCTACCAGAGATTAGTGCTTGTACTCTCTGTGCATCTTATCTCGCCTGAGCGGGACGCGGAGACCAAGTATGAAATCTGGATCCCATCTCACTAAAAGAGTTTTACTCTTTCGGGCTGTTTTGCTGGATTTTTCAGCCAGATAAAATAGTGAGAAAAGAATCATTCTTAAGTCCTGAATTGATTCTCACATTGATACTGACCTTGCTGTTCTTGCATTGTTGTAGATTACTGCAGCAACGAACACCACGAATTTCAATGTGCGATCCCTACTGGAAAGGGAGAAGTTTGCTGGACCAAACTTCTCAGACTGGTACGGACACCTTAAGATTGTTCTTAAGGCTGAGAGGAAGCTGTATGTCCTCGAGACGGCTATACCGCCTCAACCCGCTGCGAACGCCGCAAGGGCGGTTCGGGATGCCTATGAGAAGCATGTCAATGATAGCATTGATGTCGCTTGCCTGATGCTTGCGTCTATGACGCCAGAGTTGCAGCGTCAGCATGAGGATCTATCTGCTATACAAATTATAGCAAACCTCAAACTGCTGTATGCTGCACAGGCTAGGACTGAACGCTACAATTTGACTAAGCTTTTCTTTCAGAGCAAACTGGCTGAAGGGAGTCCAGTGGGAGCTCACGTACTCAAGATGATTGGGTACAAGGAGGCTCTTGAGAAACTGGGACATACCATCAATCAGGAGCTTGCTGTAGACATTATCCTGCAGTCTCTTCCGGCTACTTTTGATCCGTTCATCATTAATTTTAATATGAACAAGATCGACTGTACCCCGGCAGACGTCGACGCCGACGCTGGATCTAAGCAGATGGCGGCTTCGAATGACGTGCGGCCGATGGGAAGCGTTCGTCGCCACGAGCGAAATGTAGGATCGGAACGGAACGAGGGATGTTATAAAGGAACGAAGGGTCAGAGAGTTGAAATCGAACCTCTGGACCCAAGTCGTCGAAGGAGAACGATGGCGGCGACGATTCGAGGTGGACTAGGGAGGAAAGAGGAGGCAAATGTTGAGGGAAGAGGGCGACGTTGAGAGAAGACGTCGACGCCGATACTGGATCTGAGCAGACGACGGCTTCGAATGACGTGCGGCCGATGGGAAGCGTTCGTCGCCACGAGCAAAATGTAGGATCAGAACGGAACGAAGGATGTTAGACAGGAACGAAGGGTCAGAGAGCTGAAATCGAACCTCTGGACCCGAGTCGTCGAAGGAGAACGATGGCGGCGACGATTCTAGGCGGACTGTGCAGTAAAGAGGAGGCAGATGTTGAGGGAAGAGGGCGACATTGAGAGAAGACGTCGACGCCAACGTTGGATCTGAGCAGACGGCGGCTTCGAATGACGTGTGGCCGATGGGAAGCGTTCGTCGCCACGAGCGAAATGTAGGATTGGAACGGAACGAAGGATGTTATACAGGAACGAAGGATCTGAACGGAATGAAGGGTCTGAGAGTTGAAATTGAACCTGTCGATCCGAGTCGTCGAAGGAGAATGATGGCGGCGACGATTCGAGGCGGACTAGGAGGAAGGAGGAGGCGGATGTTGAGGGAAGAGGGTGATGTTGAGAGAAGACGTCGACGCCGACGCTGGATCTGAGCAGTCGGCGGCTTCGAATGACGTGCGGCCTATAGGAAACGTTCATCACCACATGCGAAATGTAGGATTAGAACGGAATGAAGGATGTTAGACAGGAACGAAGGATCAGAACGGAACAAAGGGTCAGAGAGTTGAAATCGAACCTCTGGACCCGAGTTGTCGAAGGAGAATGATGGCGGAGACGATTCGAGGCGGACTGTGGAGGAAAGAGGAGGCGGATTTTGAGGGAATAGGGCGACGTTGAGAGAAGACGTCGACGCCGACGCTGGATCTGTGTATACGGCGGCTTCGAATGACGTGCGGCCGATGGGAAGCGTTCGTCGCCACGAGCGAAATGTAGGATTGGAACGGAACGAAGGATGTTAGACAGGAACGAAGGATCGGAACGGAACGAAGGGTCAGAGAGTTGAAATCGAACCTCTGGACCCGAGTCGTCGAAGGAGAACGATGGCGGCGACTATTTGAGGTGGACTGGGAAGGAAAGAGGAGGCGGATGTTGAGGGAAGAGGGAGAAGTTGAGAGAAGACGTCAACGCCGACGCTGGATCTGAGAAGTCAACGGCTTCGAATGACGGGCGGCCGATGGGAAGCATTCGTCGCCATGAGCGAAATGTAGGATCGGTACGGAACGAAGGATGTTAGATAGGAATGAAGGATCAGAACGGAACGAAGGGTCAGAGAGTTGAAATCAAAGCTCTGGACCCGAGTTGTCGAAGGAGAACGATGGCGGCAATGATTCGAGGCGGACTGGGGAGGAAAGAGGAGGCGGATATTGAGGGAAGAGGGCGACGTTGAGAGAAGACGTCGATGCCGACGTTGGATCTGAGCAGACGGCGACTTCGAATGACGTGCGGCCGATGGGAAGCGTTCGTCGCCACGAGCGAAATATAGGATCGGAACGGAATGGAACGAAGGATGTTAGACAGGAACGAAGGCTCGGAACGGAACGAAGGATCAGAGAGTTGAAATCGAACCTCTGGACCCGAGTCATCGAAGGAGAACGATGGCGGAGATGATTCGAGGCGAACTGGGGAGGAAAGAGGAGGCGAATGTTGAGGGAAGAGGGCGAAGTAGAGAGAAGTCATCGATGCCGACGCTGGATCTGAGCAGTCGGTGGCTTCTAATGACGTGCGGCTGATGAGAAGCGTTCGTCGCCACGAGCGAAATGTAGGATCAGAACGGAACGAAGGATGTTAGACAGGAACGAGGGATCGGAACGGAATGAAGGGTCAGAGAGTTGAAATCGAACCTCTCGACCCAAGTCGTTGGAGGAGAACGATGGCGGCGACGATTCGATGCAGACTGGGGAGGAAAGAGGAGGCAGATGTTGAGGGAAGAGGGCGATGTTGAGAGAAGACGTCGACGCCGATGCTGGATCTGAGCAGACGGCGGCTTCGAATGACGTGCGGCCGATGGGAAGCGTTCGTCGCCACGAGCGAAATGTAGGATCAGAACAGAACGAAGGGTTAGAGAGTTGAAATCGAACCTCTGGACCCGAGTCGTCGAAGGAGAACGATGGCGGCGATGATTCGAGGCGGACTATGCAGTAAAGAGGAGGCGGATGTTGAGGGAAGAGGGCGACGTTGAGAGAAGACGTCGACGCCGACGTTGGATCTGAGCAGACAGCGGCTTCGAATGACGTGCGGCCGATGGGAAGCGTTCGTCGCCACAAGTGAAATGTAGGATTGGAACGGAACGAAGGATGTTAGATAGGAACGAAGGATTAGAACGGAATGAAGGATTAGAGAGTTGAAATCGAACCTGTCGATCCGATTCGTCGAAGGAGAACGATGGCGGCGACGATTCGAGGCGGACTGGGAAGAAAGAGGAGGCGGATGTTGAGGGAAGAGGGCGATGTTGAGAGAAAACGTCGATGCCGATGCTGGATCTGAGCAGACGGCGGTTTTGAATGACGTGCGGCCGATGGGAAGCGTTCGTTGCCACGAGCGAAATGTAGGATTGTAACGGAATGAAGGATGTTAGACAGGAACGAAGGATCGGAACGGAACGAAGGGTCAGAGAGTTGAAAGTGAACCTCTCGATCTGAGTCATCGAAGGAGAACGATGGCGGCGACGATTCGAGGCAGACTGAGGAGGAAAGAGGAGGCGGATGTTGAGGGAAGAGGGTGACGTTGAGAGAAGACGTCGATGCCGATGCTGGATCTGAGCAGACGGCGGTTTCGAATGACGTGCGGCCGATGGGAAGCGTTCGTTTCCACGAGCGAAATGTAGGATTGTAATGGAACGAAGGATGTTAGACAGGAACAAAGGATCGGAACGGAACGAAGGGTCAGAGAGTTGAAATTGAACCTCTCGATCCGAGTCGTCAAAGGAGAACGATGGCGGCGACGATTCGAGGCGGACTGGGGAGGAAAGAAGAGGCGGATGTTGAGGGAAGAGGGCGAAGTTGAGAGAAGACGTCAACGCCGACGCTGGATCTGAGCAGTCAACGGCTTCGAATGACGTGCAGCCGATGGGAAGCGTTCGTCGCCACGAGCGAAATGTAGGATCGGTACGGAACGAAGGATGTTAGATAGGAACGAAGGATCAGAACGGAACGAAGGGTCAGAGAGTTGAAATCGAAGCTCTGGACCCGAGTCGTCGAAGGAGAACGATGGCGGCGACGATTCGAGGCGGACTGGGGTGGAAAGAGGAGGCGGATATTGAGGGAAGAGGGCGACGTTGAGAGAAGACGTCGATGCCGACGTTGGATCAGAGCAGACGGCGGCTTCGAATGACGTGCGGCCGATGGGAAGCGTTCGTCGCCACGAGCGAAATATAGGATCGGAACGGAATGGAACGAAGGATGTTAGATAGGAACGAAGGATCGGAACGGAACGAAGGGTCAGAGAGTTGAAATCGAACCTCTAGACCCGAGTCGTCGACGGAGAACGATGGCGGCGACGATTCGAGGCGGACTGGGGAGGAAAGAGGAGGTGGATGTTGAGGGAAGAGGGCGTAGTTGAGAGAAGACGTCGACGCCGACGCTGGATCTAAGCAGATGGCGGCTTCGAATGATGTGCGGCTGATGGGAAGCGTTCATCGCTACGAGCGAAATGTAGGATCGGAACGGAACAAAGGATGTTAGATAGGAACGAAGGATCAGTATGGAATGAAGGGTCAGAGAGTTGAAATCGAACCTCTGGACCCGAGTCGTCGAAGGAGAACGATGGCGGCGACGATTCGAGGCGGACTGGGGAGGAAAGAGGAGGCGGATGTTGAATGAAGAGGGCGACGTTGAGAGAAGACGTCGACGCCGACGATGGATCTGAGCTGACGGTGGCTTCGAATGACGTGCGGCTGATGGGAAGCGTTCATCGCCACGAGCGAAATGTAGGATTGGAACGGAACGAAGGATGTTAGACAGGAACGAAGGATCGGAACAGAACGAAGGGTCAGAGAGTTGAAATCGAACCTCTAGACCCGAGTCGTCGAAGGAGAACGATGGCAGCGACGATTCGAGGCGGACTGGGGAGGAAAGAGGCGGCGCGGCCGATGGGAAGCGTTCGTCGCCATGAGCGAAATGCTGAGCTGTATATTATGTGTAACGGCCAACACCAACAGAATGCAAATAATATATGCAATTAGACATCAGTGCGGCCCCACCAAGATTGAGAATGACTCGAAGTGAAGTGTTCGTCGCCACGAGCGAAATGCTGAGCTGTATATTTTGTGTAACGGCCAACAGAATGCAAATAATATATGCAAGATCGAGAATGACTCGAATGAAGCCACGAGACTGGTGTAATTTTGTGGGTACGAAGGATGTTAGACGGGAACGAAGCTGGCCCCGCGATCTACAAGACGTAGGCATGTAGGATCGCTCAACGAAGTGGTGTGAGATTTATTTATTTTTTAATTTTCAAATCCAATATTATTGGGAAAAATATTGAGGAAATAGGAACACATTTTAATGGTAGCGCAACATATGTATATACACAGACTACCAAAATCCCAAACAATGTAAGTCCTTTACAACACAAACAAATCATGGGGAGGTTAAGCCTCCAAATTCCCTTGTTAACAATTAACTAGGAAGTCTATACTTAACCCTATTCTAAGTGAGCTAGAGAAATACTTTTAAGAGGTCAAGCTCCAAATATGTTAGCTCCATGGAAGCTCCTTGTGCCTTTATACCTATAATGAAACACAAAGGCTGGGTGAGAACTCTTTTGAGTAAATAGCAACTTACAACAATAAGGAGGAGAAATGAGATCTCAATTGGATGGCGTAGTGGTGGGCAACGGTTCTTGACACTGGTGGAAGACAGGCGAATGGAATGCTTCATTAGTCGGTCGAGAAGGGAATTGGAGCAGCGTCTACTGTGCACTGTGGAAAACAGGGGACGCGTGCGGATTGCCATGGACAAGCAACGCCTGAGGGCGCGCGCCGGCGACCGGCAAGGCCTTGCGGACGCAAAGAGGACGTCGACGTTGCTGTCGGAGATGGTCAAGAGAGCGTCAGTCCCTGTCCATGCTCCGGGCGTCGGGAAGCAGCACGCTTCCGCGATCCTAGTGGAAAACAGGGGAGGCGCGCACAAGGAAGAAGGGTCGTCGCCGTTCGTCCTGTAGCCCACGAACGCCAGACCTGCTTTAGTTGGAGGCTTGCCTCATCACGGTAGGCTTGTGATCGGAATTTTGCGACGAGCGGTGGTCGGACGGAGGAGATCGACGCAGCATGGTGCAGGCTGGTCAGAAGCTGAGGCATCGCGAAGACTCATTCGATTTTGACGATCCAGTTGTCAGATCGAGGAATCGTTCCGGCGGTGGGCTCGACCAGAAGTGGAGACGAGGTGGTAAAAATTTGAGCTCGATCGGCCAACTGGATCTCAAGTACGGAGCTCGAGAAGCGACAGCAGCGGAAGAAAATGTGGAGCAGGGAAGTAGTGGTTTTTCGTTGGGACGGTCTCTGAACAGAGTGTGGTAAAGATCAATTAAAGCAGATGAAGAGGAGGCAATGGCGACATAAGCACCGGAGGAGGAGGAGAAAACATCCGATAAATTTATAGAGGATTCTCTAGCCGTTGGCTATAAGCTCCAATGGTGCTTTCTCCTTCAAGAAAATGCTTCACACAATCATGATGTCCTCTTCTTCACACATAAAGCCGGCTTTTCCAGAAAACTTCTTAAAGCTGCTTTATACTATCCATTTGCCACATATCTCAAAAATATATTTTAATATAGTAAAATATTTAATAAAATTATAGAAATTTAATAATATATATAGTAAAAATTTAGATAAATATTTTTTAAATTAATTATAGTAACTAAGTTAATACTAAGAAAATAAAATATTATATAAATTATTTTTTATTTATGCATATTTTTTATTTATATATATTTTTTATATATATTATAATATCATAAAAATTTAATACAATAGAGTAGAAATTTAGTTCAACTTTATGTTAAACCTAAGTTAGCTATGGTACCTAACTTAGAATTAAGAAAATAAAATATTATATAAATTTTTTATATTTATATATATTTTTTATAATTTTTTATATATATTATAATATCGTAGAAATTTAATATTATATAGTGAAAATTTAGTTAACTACCTAAGTACTAAGGAAATAAAATCCTAACTAGCTTACATAGTAAAAATTTAGTTAACTAGTACAGAAATAAAATATTATATAAGTTATTTATTATTTATGCATATTTTTTTATAATTTTTTTAATATCGTAAATATTTAGTATAACATAGTTGAAATCTAGTTACGCTATGTTATATATATATTACATAGAGATCTGTGTCAAGTGAATGGAGATAAAGTAACTTTTAGAAGATTTCTCGAAAAGCTGCTTTCCGAGAAAACGCGCATGTTTTATCTCCAACAAAAAGGAACAGCTGCTCATGCCTCCTTTGGTGTCTTCTATTCTAATGGTTTTGGGCTGCCAAAACTTTGGGCTTCCTTTCTCGTGGGCTAATTCTTTTTCTTTTGGTTGGCCCAAAACGTCTTCTTTATACTTGAACTCTAGCTAAACTTAAGCTGATTTGATGAAGATGGCTTGGACTTGAGCTGAGTTCTCCTTTGACTTAAGCTAGCTTGAGCTTACTAAAAATTTGATGCAAATATGTCCTAAACTACCATGATGCATGATTACATTAATTATATTTACAATGCATAAAATGAGATAGCATGCTAAATTTGAAACATTACCTAATCTAAGATGTCATGCTATGCAATACCTCCTAACTTTTGCAATGCCTTTCTCTCTCCTAAAAGCTCCAAAGCTCATAGTTGAGCTTGGGAAGGTTGGGGCCAAAGTCCCGGTGGTTTCCTACTATTTTTGGCTGGACTCGAGGTGGTTTCAATGGTTTTTGGTAAGGGTCTAACGGTGGTTCGGCGAACCACTTAAACTAGTGGCGTGGGTCGATTCTGGTAGCTTACTACTCCGGCGAGTTTCGTGGCACAATAGACTTCTGGTTAGAAAGGATTGTCAGCGCCAGAGACGAAGATACTATTCTGGCGACATTTGTTCGACTCGACGATTAGTGCGTCCACATGTGCTATGGACGAGATTAGTGTTTAACCTACTTTGTATATATTTTATAAGGAATCCCGCATGCTGTAGTATAATAGACTACTTAGGCAAGTACCTACTTAGAATACTCTAATAATTGCTAATATGTTGTAGAGAACTAAACTACGTGGACAATCATAATAGATCCATAAAAGTGATTAAATAAAAGTAAGAAAATAAATTAAAAATAAATGAATAAATAAAATTATAAATATATGAACTTGAATAGACAAGTAATAATTATTAAACTATATCCTTGTGTAAAGACTGTAGGCTCGGACGAGCGGGATTCACTTGGACTCGAGATCGGGATAAGTCATACTCATAGTGGTCAGGTAGGGATCTTTCCTATTCTTTGATCACGGTGTCTATCGCTTGATTGGAGGGCATCTTATTTATTGATTTATTCTATTAATTATTACTTGTCATTGATTACAGTGTCCATCGATTTATTAGGGGCACTCTATAATTTGGTATTAACCGCTTGATTAGAAGCATCTTATGATTGATTATGATATAATGAGTTTCTTTCATTGCACTTTATTACCGTTTGCTGCATTGATATGAATGATATATATATATATATATTCCTGTGTGTTTATGCATAACAAACACAGATATCGCCTGAAGTCATCGTCCGTGATCAGAAAGACGAAGCCTTACGCATCGTGCGTTCACGTCGAGGCATTCATTGCCTCCAATGAGCCACCTCTCCTCGCGTCCAACGGGAGCTCGTCGCCCTAAATGAGCTCGGCACTTGGTCAAAGACATTACCTCGCGGTCACGTCCGTAGCCAGCATCCATGTTCGCGACGAAGCAACGGACGCCTCGTCCTTGTTTCTGACGAACGCGCGGATGCCTCTTCCTGCCTTGACGCTGAGCGTCTGTTCCTTCCCTCCGTCGAACGAGCTATTCGTATTCGTCTTCATCGGAAGTCCAATCCCGTTAACGCCCACATGTACATCACTTTCTGCTCTTGTGTTCGAAGCCCCTGCCTTGTTCGTGTGCAGGCAGAGTGGGCGGTGCGTCCTCCCGACCAAGGAGCCGCATCTATTGTTCCCGTCTGAAGAGCAGTCGGGAGCTTCCGACTCTCCTCCGTCATCGAGTGCCTTCGCACTGGGGCGGAGGCCAGAGCAGCAATCATGTTCATGACTTGCCTTCGTCCCGAGACCTTGCTCTAAGATCGCGCTCTAGCTTGCGTCTCCTCGACGTAAGGCAGCGTGCGTCTCCTTCCGATTAAACCACATTCGTCGCATCCTCCAACGAGCGTTGCTCTTCCACCCTCCCTTCTGTCCGACGAGCATCCAAGGCGCACGAGCTCGTCGTCCAGCCGAGGCCTCTGCCTCCAAGACCATCGGCGTTGCTTCGTTCCACCCACCCACACCACCGGAGCTCCGACGATCATGGGACGGCCACACGCCCACGTCGACGGGTTTGGCGTCGAGGTCCACCGTCGAGGGGGAGAGAAGGAGATAAGGGTGAGGCAGGGTTCGTTCTCAACCCTGTCCCCCGCCGAGTCTATTTCGGCCGCCTGACCCTCGTCGTTGATTCCACCGGCCAACCCACCATCTTTTCCTCCTTCGTTCTCCGCATCCTTCTTTTTTCTTTTTTTTCCTCACTGAGTCTCGTCGGCCACTTTTTATAGCCGTTCGAGCGCCCGACCTCCTCTGTTTGCCCAAACGCACGCAGCATCGTCTTCACACGACAGCGACCGGACAGCGGATGATTTTCTTCCTCCCCGGACGGGCGCCCATGCTGCCCATGCCGCACGTAGTCAGCCGGACCGCCTCCCTCGTCGGTCTTCCTGTCCGAACGCCGTCGCCCCTTTTGGTCCCCTAGTCCGAAGGCTGACGCTGACGACGCGTCGTTTGATCGGGTCCGCCGTCCCCTCTTTTACGCAGGCGCCGGAGTTTCGCCATCCGGGAGTCATCGCCGGGCACACCTCCGCTGTCCAACGCCGGTCCACATGGCCACCTAGAGACTTCCGGCCGCCGGCGGTGTTGGTTTCGAGCGATCAGGCGGTAACATCTCCGCCGATCAAAATTTCACCCAGAAATCGGATTCGTCGATTGGATTTTTTGGATTTTTGGACTTATTTTGGCTCGGTAAATGGCTCAGTTGACCGGGCCTAGGGCTTTGGGCCTTTGGCCCTAACATTTAGCAGGCCACAAATCCGAAGGGATGATGAACTGTTGGCATACGACGAATTTATTGAAATTTAAAGCAAGGGACGTTTCTTGCAATATTCAAAGTATGAGGTGTATGTTTATAACTAATTCCCAGATTAATTTCCAGGTGTCCAAAGCGTTGCCGTCTCGGACAGAGACAAGTACAATACTGGGCGGATTTCTTTATCACTAGTCTACAAAAAATTAGTGGATTAGCAGGGGATTAAAACGAAGATGCATTCCGCTTCTCCATTTCCAATGAAGCCCTAGGCCCAAGCGAGAGAGAGAGAGAGAGCATCACTGGCTTCCTTCTTTTCTCGCGCTTCCGCCTTCTTCGCCATAAGGCAGCCTGGTTTGTGAGTCGCTCTCTGCGTTTAGAGCGGAAAGGTGCTGCCTTTTGGTATGTCCGTTGAACATTTTGGATGCTCTCGATATGCCCAGTCGATGGTTTTCTTTTACATTCCCATTCCTTTTTCGCTCTTGTGGAAAATTGTTGTTCTTGAGATGAGCCCGTGGTATCACCTTTTTTTATATGTTATGATAGGCTATTCATCAGTTGAAAGCGCATTTCTTTGCGAACAAGGACCTGGAAAGGTGAAATTTTGATAGAAATTGTACCTAGTGCAGTTTAGATTAGCGCTTAAGAATCTGACACCCCAAAAATCCCTTTTCTTGAGTGAGATGCTTTTTTTTTGCTTGCTCCGGAGTTGCTTCTATGAAAGTTGAGAAAAAAAGGGTAATTTTTTATGTGATGGGTGAAAAAAAATAACTCTCTTTTTTCACATCTATTGCAGATTTTTGGGGCGATGCATGCTTCAGCCAAGAAGAGAACTGTAGCAGAAAATGGGAATGGTGGGATTGACGTAGTCTTTGCGAGGTCAGCGGGAAATGGGGAGGAGGATTTGGGCCCTATTGTTAGGCACGCTTTTGAGTTGGGGAAGCCTGATGCCCTCTTGCACCAACTAAAGAACGTTGTTAAAAAGAAAGAAGTGGAGATAGAGGAGCTGTGCAAGCTTCACTACGAGGAATTCATCGGTGCAGTTGATGAGTTACGGAGTGTTTTGACAGATGCAAATGAGCTCAAGAGCTCACTATTGAGCGAGAATTTGCGGCTGCAAGAAGTGGCGACTGCGCTGTTGCTGAAGCTCGATGAGCTCCTTGAGCTGTATACGATTAAGAGAAATCTCTCCGAAACCATACAGATATTAAAGGTGTCTGTGCAAGTCTTGAAACTATGCCTGCAGTGTAACATACATATTTCAAAGAGTAGGTTCTATCCCGCATTGAAGATCTTGGATTCGATTGAGAAGGAATACGTGCAGAACATTCCACTTGAGGCCCTCGGGAAAATGATTAAGAGGCAAATACCTTCAATTAAGTTGCACATTGAGAAGATGGTTTGTAGCGAATTCAATGATTGGCTTGTTTACATAAGGGGTAAAACTAAAGAGATTGGGCAGTTTTCTATTGGACAGGCTGCCTCATCCCGCCAAAAGGAGGAGGAAAGGAGGGCTCGTCTGAGGAATGCAGAAGAGCAGTGTAGGTCTGGTGTTAGAGATCCTGTGTATGCATTAGATGTCGAGATTTATGACGAGGAGTCAGTTATAGAATTTGACCTGACTCCTGTGTACCGAGCACACCATGCACACAGTTGCCTCGGTATTGAGGAGAAGTTTCGCGAATACTATTACAAGAACCGGCTAATGCAGCTGAATTTGGATTTGCAGATTTCATCGGAACAGCCCTTTCTTGAATCCCATCAACCCTTCTTTATACAGATTGCTGGGTTTTTCATAATTGAAGATCGAGTTTTAAGGACTGCTGGGGGTTTGTTGTCAGAGAAGCAGCTGGACACACTATGGGATACAGCTCTTGCAAAGATGACATCGGTTCTAGAGGATCAGTTCTCTTGTGTGGACACTGCAAACCTTCTACTTATCAAAGACTTTGTTACTCTTCTTGGCGCTACTCTTATGCGCCATGGGTACCAAATAAAACCGTTGTTTGATGTGCTTGATAACAGTAGAGACAAATACCATGAGCTTCTCCTCAGTGAATGCCGCACGAAAATAGGAGAGATTCTTGCAGGCGATACCTTTGAGCAGATGGTGATAAAGAAGGATTATGAGTACAATATGAATGTGGTTTCCTTCCACCTTCAAACGTCCGATACAGTGCCAGCTTTTCCATATATTGCACCCTTCTCCTCCTCTGTTCCAGATGCATGTCGTATAGTGCGTTCTTTCATTGAAGATTCCGTCAACTACTTGTCGCATGGAGGTCATATAAACTTTTATGATGTTTTAAAGAAGTATATTGATAAGCTCTTGATTGATGTGCTGAACGAGGCTTTGCTTAAGCTGATCCATTCTGGCAGTTTGGATGTATCGCGAGCAATGCAAATTGCAGCCAACATAGCTGTTCTTGAGCGCGCTTGTGATCTTTTTCTATGGCAGGCTGCTCAACTTTGTTCAGTTCCTTTTCACTTAGTTGAGAAGCCTCATGTGGGATTGACGGCCAAGGCTGTGTTTAGGGCAACGCAGAACGCTGCATACAATGCATTGCTGAACACGGTTGATTCTAAGTTGGATGAATACCTCGCCCTCATGAACAGCATAAATTGGACAGCTGATGAAGCGCCAGAACATGTGAATGATTACATGAACGAAATTGTTATTTATCTTAACTTCCTGATAATTAATGCTCAGCAGATATTGCCTTTAGATGCACTTTATAGAGTTGGGGTTGGTGCTCTGAATCATATTTCTGATTCTATTGTGGCAGCTTTTCTAAGTGAGAACTTAAAGAGATTCAACCTCAATGCTGTCATTGGCATTGACAATGATCTGAAGAGGTTGGAAGTGCTTGCCGATGAAATATTCCAAAACACAGGTTTGAGCGATTTGAAGAAAGATGGCAGTTTTAGAGAATGTTTAACAGAAGCTAGGCAGCTGGTGAATCTTCTGCTAAGCAATCAACCTGAGAGTTTTATGAATCCTGCTACAAGAGAGGAAAATTACGGTGCTTTGGACCACAAGAAGGTTGCAACTATTTGTGAAAAGTGCAAGGATTCACCAGATGGGCTGTTTGGGAGCCTCTCGAGTCGAAACACTAAGAAAAGTGCTAGGAAGAAGTCGATGGATACATTGAAAAGAAGGCTGAAAGATTTCAGCTGATATTAATTCTGCAATTAGGTGAGGTTGGCTTGTCTATTTACCGATTCTCTATAGATCTCCTTTTTTGCTTTTCTATAATGTTATGCTTATCCACCTCACGCGAATTCAATATTCAAAACCTGCTTCAGTATGAATCTACTGGCCTCAGTTTTGTGTCATCACAATCTGTCAATAAATATTCTTAGTTTACACTGAAGAAATCCAAGACAAGCGTCCACCCAATGAATTTATTTTCTTGCATGACATGAGATTTAGGTAATTTATAGACGTATTTTATTACCATATCTTGAAGAAATGTAGTTTGAATGTGCTTTTGTTCAGTTTTTTTTGAACGAATATAAAGCTGTATTTGTCAGAATAGATTAACTGCCATTTAATCTAACCTAAACAGTTTTTTTTTAAGCAGGCAAGTGGTGAAGGTAGGACCTTAGCAAATAATTAAGATTGACCAATTAAGCTAACTAGTACCTCCCTAAAACCTAAACAATTGAACTGTGAGCCAATGAAATTTTCTTTGATGGAGTAATATGCTGGCTTTTGTGCAAGCTCAGTTGAGCTGCCAATTTTTCTGTTTGGTGGCTTGAGCAATCTGCCAACCATCTGACAGTTTTTTTCCTGAAAAAAATATGCTTTTTCTAGCAAAAGTGATAATACTTTATTATTTTGCATGTTGTGATGATTTAAACACCTTTTAAAGAAACTCTATTGTTATATCAAGTTAATTTTGTTTTCCAATTGAGTGAGGTCTTTGAGCCTCTTATTTATGTTTTTTTGAGTGTCCAACATGAATTAAATCATTCAGACTGGAGCCTACTTGTCTTTTCTTTTTCTTTGAGTTCTTTATTTCAGGAAGGCACTAAGGTTAAATTAACACTTCTAAAAGAATCTTCTGGGAACTTTTTTTTTTTTTTGCAATAAATCAAATTTGAACATTTTTTTCTGAGATCTTGTTTCTCCTCAAATCCTACTCTAGGATAGCGGTCTGAGGCTGCCCGCAGTCCAGATTGTTGGAGGTAAAATGTTCGAGTAGAATTATGGATGAACTCAGAAGTCAAATTCTGGAGGTATTAACATCCATTCCCAACATATAGAGCATAAGAAATTTGCACCATCTCCTTGACATGAACAATTCATATCCAGGTTCCTTCATTTATAGGCCTTACCTCTGAACCCAAAAGGGTAGTTCTATTGTTTTATAGTTGGAACAGATAGAATATATATAGTTGATAGTAAGTATATGAACTGAAGTGAAGGATAGTGATGTTGAGCCTACACCCCTCATCTTCTTGAGATTGAGGAAGATAGTAAATTCATTAGTCCCATGGAAAGAACAAATAAAGAACTTCTTTCTGTGTTTGAGCAACAAAGAAAGAAGTCAAAGAAGAAAGAAATGAGACAAAAAAAGTAAGCTGCATGTATTCAGAAAGTGCATGTCAAATTTTGAAGGAATCAACCTTTTATAGAGGGAGGATACCTCTTCTCTATATTTGTTCAAATTAATCCAAGTTTTTTTTATAAATGAAAATGAGTGCATTTCAGATTAAGGAACAAAGAAAAAGAAAAGCCTAATCCTAATTTACTCTTCAGTCACAAGATCCATACATATTTGATATTGCTCATCACACTATATGCTACTGCAGAGATAACTTTGGCTCACATCTAAGGAAAGAAAACTGCTGCAGTTACATAGACTATGATTTTATTAAGGTAAAATGTGATTGTGCTAATTTTGTTAAACCAGAATATGACTTTGCTAAGGTAGAACATATGAAACTTAAAACACAAACACAAATACAAACTGAACTAAGCTAAATTAACTTACCAGTCAAGTTAAAGAAACTGGAACATATGAAACTGAGTGTGTTGGGAGGAATGAAGCCTGGTCCGAAACCATGCGTGTGCTCCCAAAGAAAAGAATGATGACTTTGCCCTAATTATGGCCTCGAACCAGACAGCAGACCCCTCAACTCTCCATGCATATCGTTCCAATATCTGTCGAGATGAGTATGAACACGATCCACATGCAATACTTTTCTTCCATTAATGGCCTTTTTATATACGTGAGAAAGGACAGGAATCCCCTAATTCATTCAGCTAGGCTTACTATAACTATGACTTGGAGTCCACCTTCAGTAGATGCACTTTTCAGCCTTTGATTACCGCAAGATTTAGCTTGGTGAACATTCTAATGACTTCATCTTTTTTCAATATACTAATTCATTAGAAGAATGTCAACTTTCCTTTTGCCTTGGGGAAAATGCCAGTTTGGTAGCTAAGGTTTGCAAAAAAAAATTTTGTCCAATCCATATTAATGTATTCTATCGAATAAAGAGATAGGACTAAACCCGAAGGCACCTAAGAGTCGTCGAGCATGCCAAAAGAGCCTTAGACAAGAGATACTCATGGCACTATATGCTTAAAATGCAAAAAAAAAAAAAAAAAAAAAAAAAGACAAAGAAGCTCAAGATGACACCCAAAGGAACATGGTCTAAGGCATCTAAAACCTCGAGATGATCAAAGAGGTCACTTAAGTATCAAAGAGAGGATGCTTAAGCAAAATTTTAAGGTTTTCTCTTACTTCTAAGTGTACTTGGAGAAAGATGACGATGCTAATATAAACTTCATGCCTCAATTCAGGCTTATCCTAAACAAATTAAATATCTAATTCACATAAGAAGTTTCTTTCTTTCTTTTTTTTTTTCAAAAATATGACATGTAATATATATAATATATGGTCATTTAAGCTAAAGGCATGAGTATATAGTCAGATGCTAACCCTAAGTCAACCGAGGACCACTCTTAGCAAATTAGGTGAAGTTGAACTTTCTAGCAACCATAATTAGATGCCAGGTTAAGTCAACTCGTGACTGCTCTAGGCATCTTCTTCAGCTTACAAACAATATCTGATCACCACTAATAAGATAGTTTTATGGTTAAGAATTTTATTTAAGAACTGACTTGATACACGCATGCATGGGAGGCCCGTTGACACTGTGCTCGTGTGCTTGGCTTTATTCTGATGCAAATCCCAAACAAAGGATTACGGATGCTTAATTTTGCTTCCCACTTGGGAAAAAGGGTGGTGTGATCTGATTAGGAATAATGCAAGGAAAAAGGCTAAGTATGCACAAGCTGAGTTGTGATTCCATGCTTAATAAACAAGCAAACTGAGGCCAAAAGAGCCACATAAAATTTCTGCATGATGAAGAATTAGGGGAGGTTGTGAAGGGATTCAAAGATGACGAGAAAGTTCTCGTATCAAGAATATTGATTAGTTGTTTTTTTTAGCATATTGGCTCTTATGTGGTTTAGGTTTGGATGAGTCTGTCCAATAACCTCATCGGATTCATATTTCACGTGATAGTAGAAAGGAAAGACACTGGTTATCCTCTTGATTGGGCTTTGGGCTAGTTTACCTTGATGGATTGTTCTTCGTATTTTAAGCCTAGGGCTGTGTGCTCCGTTGTGTTTGGCGTTGATCAAAATTTCTCTTTTATATTAATGCCCCCCAAGTGGTTGTCATTGAAGCGGGTAGTGTCTTATCAAATTCCATAGTAGGCACAATGCAAAATCTAAGTGCCCTGATTTTTTTTTTTTAAAAAAGGATTGTAATCATTACCATGGCAATTTCTAGCTAAGAAGTTTAGCCTAGAGGCAAAACTCTAACTTATAAGTATAATGTTTAGGCCTAAGTATATATGTTTATGGCTTGTGAGTGTAAGTAGAGTGCTTGGTTATATGATATATTTGCTGAGAGATTATAAGTATGGACATATTGTACTAGATTCATTGTACTTTCCATCTTTTCTACCGTGGATTTCTTCCAACAGAACATAGCCTAAGGGTATATTTGTCGATGGGTTACTCCACAGCTTAGTGGGTGTTTGGCTCTATTTAGGAGATATAAGAGTAGGAAGTGCTTAACCTTAAGGTATATTTTTCAAAGGCTTATCAATGTGGATGGACTATGTGAAAATTTAGTAAGTGTCAAGCTCTATCTAAGAGGATATGAAAATAGAAAGTGCTTGGCTAATGCCTTTGGTTAGGAGTAGTTATTTATTACATTGAGCTTGGGCATCTAGGAGTATAGGCACTATCTTGGTTGCTAGGCAGTTTCTTATTTATGTTTAAATGGTGTGTTATTTTTTTGTTATTATTAGAATAGGAAAGAGTGCCTTCATGGTTTATAATAAAAGGATCAAACATTAGGTGGACTTGGGCTTGGATTAGATGATGCTTGTCTAAGCTCAATAGTTAGGGCCTTAGTTGTTACTTTGCTTTCTATAAGGGTTAGGCTACAAGTTCCTCAAGGTTATACCCGTTTCATGAGGTTTGAACCTTGGAAGTTATCTCAGGCATACATGACTCATCATTTTTCTCACTGTTATCTTTTGTTATTAACATCTCTATTAATATTTTCTTAATTTTATTTAAGTAAAATTTACAAAGTTTTGAGTTGATTACTCTTAGTCTCTTATCTTGTTTTGACTCATTGGAATTCTCTTACTAATCAGGATGTAGCTATGTCAACCCTCATTAATGGCCTCTGACTCCTTGATTATCTTTCTCTTGAGAATCAACTATATTCAGGGGATTTTGACTAATTTGACATTTGTCTCTCATCACCTATCAATTCTTTTATTTTGAAGGAGACTTTAGGTGATCTTTTTCAACCTTTTTTTGCTACCTTTTGAGCTCTTCACAACCATTATTATTCTCTCTGTTAAACTTAAAAAATTAATTCATTGTGATATTATTATGTGTCAAATAAAATGTTTTTAGTAAAAAAAAAGTGTGAAATAAAATGTTTTTAGTGTTTTCTATGTCAACTCAATTAAATCATTTTATCCCTTGTTAAAAATAAAAATTAGGAGCTTATATTTTTCTTTATTTTCAATATATAAATTGTGAATAAATTACTGCGTGGCGGCGGCCACCGGCCAAATCAGACACTGCCCTTGCGATCTAAACACGTGGAACCAACAGATCATAATTTGGCGGCTCTCCGGTTGAATATACCACTCACGCCATCCTCGTCACCGGTAAGGCGGTAACCAGTAACCTAATCCTGGGTCTGCCAGCCAACGTCAGAACCCTCAAAGGTCAAACGCCGGTCTAAAGTCAAACAAAGCTGTTAATTGGCTTAAAAGGTCAAACAACGAGACACACGTCGGCCTTTATTCGTCGGAGCCCAAAGACCGATCCCTCGATGCACACCTCCGGAGGATGTACGTAGGTTTTGGCGTTGACTTAAACGCATGCAGCTGCACGCGTACCTCCGCTATATATGGAGCTCCGCCCTTCGTCTCCTTTCTCCCTCACCTGCACCACCTACATTCTTCTTACAATTAAGAGAGAGATGGAGGCCAAGCAACTGGTGGTTCTGTTTCTGCTGTTGGCTTCAAGCTTACTGCTGCTGCAGCAGCAGCCTCGCTCAGGCATGGCAGCAGCGAGGCCGATACTCGAAAGCGAGAGTCGGTGGCGCCACGGGCACGGCTCGCTGGTGCTGCAGTCGCTGCCGCAGGGGCCGGTGACGCCGTCGGGGCCTTCGCGGTGCACCCACGGCCCTAGCGTTCGCACGGGTGGACCTTGTCACCGTTGAATTGATCGATCGTGAGACGATGGATGAAGGTCGGCCGATCGGCCTGGCAGCTGCTTGCTGATCTGTTGGACAGGTGGAAAGATTGTGATGATCATCGAGGGAATATATGTGTATTAATTCATTGACTGGGTTAATTAATTACCATTAATTTTTTTTTCTCTTTTAAAAATTTGCAATTTTACGTAGAATGCCGATTCTTTTATGAAGACAACAGTACGTTTTAGTTTGTGATCAATCTCTCCTGTCCGATTCACTATTCATTGCGCGTGAAGCAATGCATCAAACAAGTATCGAAAGTCTTTGATCAATCTGTTCAGGCTACACTAGTGTGCGAATTTATATTTTGTGCAGGCTTAGATTTAAGAAGAACATACTTTCGATCCTTGCTTTGCTGTTCCTAACTAGTTATCTAAAAAAGTCATTTTAAGGAGAGGATCTCCCTAAATATTTTAGGAAAGGGCACTTTGAACCGGTTGGATGAGAGAAAAAAAAAATTAATTCATAAAGTTTGGTGCATATTAGCAAGATGATAGGATGCACTACCGTGCTATCTATTTTGAAATTTTGATCCAAAGACTATCTTATATTATGTAGATGCCCTAATAATATATATTGGTTTTCTTAAACATTCTACTCAAGTAATCCGTTTAACTATCCCATATTTTTTATAATCCTCTACTTGAACTTGATAGACTTTGCCCTCCCCACACCTCCCATGTCCATTGCACTCCCCCGACTTTGGCAGCCGCTCCCCTTGACTCCTGCTACTCTAGTTGCCACCCCTCGCTGCCTCGCCCCACGTCACCTCTGATGCTGTTGGCTGGTGGCTTTAAGGATTCAAGTGGAAGAGAATGCTCCACCATCTTGCCTTTGACATCACTGCCCCCCCCCCCCCCCCCCTCGCCTTTGATGTTGCTCTCCTTGGCCTCTAACCTCGCCTCGCCTTCACATTGACGTCGTTCAAGGTAGCAGTGATGAAAGGCATAACAGATCCCACGGCGACAGAAGGGAAAATAGGAAAAAGGTGGTGGTCACCTTCGATGCTTGATGTTGGCCCAACTTATCGGTCGCCTCTTCATAGGCATCGCTTCGGCTGGTAGCAACAAAGAGAAGAGGTGACATCACTAGGGATGGTGGCAACTAGAAAGCGAGGAGAGGAGCATGGCGACAAAAAGGAAAAAAGGAGAAAAAAAAAATAAAGGTTATGAGTTTTGGTAGATCAAATACCCATTAAAATCATACCCGATTGCTATCTCTAAACAATACCCTTTAATTATTTGCACCCAATACATTTTATGCCAATACTTAGAAAGTCTATGCCATAAAATTTGTCTTTTAATTTTACCTTTCATACTCATCTAAAACACAATAAGACTCTTTAAAATTTTTATTCAACTTTGCCCTTTTATCAATACATGAAACTTTATATAGTGCTTTTGAACTCAAAATTTTAAAAATATCTTTTAAATACTAGTTAAAAAAATCTTATATAAATGCAAAGTTTTCAACTAGTTAGATATTTTGAGAAGTGTTTTGAAAATACTTCACTATTGCTAAAAGTACCTTACACAAGATAAAACATAATTTATAATAAGAATTTCATTCTTTATAAAATGCTTCACCAATATTCAAGTGTCTAGGGGTATCTATGTAAATAGAGTATTTGAATGGGCTATTTGGTAACTTCAATTAATAAGAAAATTCATTAATACCTTTCTTTTATCAAAACCCTATTTCTTTTGGTAATACAAAAAGAATCCTGTATTTTGAACAGGGGAAAAGAAATAACAGCCGGGATTGTCTCTTTCTCTTTGCATTAATTATACAAGGGAATTAGGCTTTATAGGGTTTCTCTCTGCTCCCTCTCTTTATATTCTCCTCAACCTTGGTTCTCCAAAACCTTGCTCTCCTCTTCGCCAGCCGACAATTTGGGCGAAGCGAAACGAGGCGAGGGAGCAGAGGAGACATCCAGGTGTGCGATGGCTCAGTCGCTGGAGCTCCTGCTCATACAATTCTTGATGCCGGACAACGACGCCCGGCGGCAGGCGGAGGAGCAGATCAAGCGGCTGTCCAAGGACCCGGCTGTCGTGCCCGCCCTCGTCCACCACCTCCGCACCGCCAAGACCCCCAACGTCCGCCAGCTCGCTGCCGTCCTCCTTCGCAAGAAGGTCACAGGCCATTGGGCCAAGCTCTCCCCCGCCCTCAAACTCAACGTCAAGAAGGCCCTCATAGATAGCATCACCCTCGAACACAGGTCCTGCTTCCATGATCGATTTTATGACCTTTCAGATTTTGTGGATTTTACGCTTTGCTGGCATCAGTCGATTGTTTTGTTTGATCGTCGATGAATTCTGCAATTCCTGCTGGTCTGTGGTTTAGAGTAGAAGCTAAAGGATGGTTCGTGATCTGGCAGTGATGCCCGATGTGAATTTCATTAACATGTGATTGGCGTTTGTTCATAGTTTTGTTGAAGCCGTATTAACCAAAACTTTGTTTTCATTTGTGGCTAACCTGAACAGTTTGCTATAATGATGCGGTGTGTGATCCAATTGTTGGATTTCAATGTGAACTTCACCCTTGGTTCCCGTCTCTTCTTTCCTGTCTTGTCATTTGATTCTGGTTTTATCCAGTTATATTGCTACTTGTTATGCCTTAATTTAAAAATTTTATTGTAATTTAATCCCGTTAATTCTCCTTCTTTTCCTACAGCGAAAATCACATTATTTGGTTAGTTATAGTTTCCGCAGGTTGATGAGTATATAGTTTTATCACCTGGAATCTCCTTGAATCTGATGACTATTCTCTTGCTTTCAGTAGACGGAGACGATAGGTTCTCATGAATTGATCAAATTTGTTCCAAATTTTAATCCTATTTCAGTGTCAACGTTTTGTTACGGAATCAAATTGGTATTGTGATGCTCAATTGTCAATTACGTTACTTTCTCATTAAAATGCAACTAATGACGACCTAAACATAACAGTATACCATGAACGGGAGTTCGTTTTCTTCCTTTTATTTACCTGTTTGATTGTCTACAAATGAATGATGGGTTCATGCTAAATTTTGTTATTTTCTTCCCCTCCTTTTTGTGCCGTTAGAAAGTGCTAGGAACTGTTATTTTGCTCATTTATTCAAATAATGTGATGCTTTGTGCAGTCCTCTCGTGAGACGAGCAAGTGCTAATGTCGTGAGCATCATTGCCAAGTATGCTGTACCGGCAGGAGAGTGGCCTGAATTGTTACCTTTCCTGTTCCAGTGCAGTCAAAGTCCACAAGAAGACCATAGAGAAGTAAGTTATCTTAACAAGTTGAAGTTACATTTATCCATATATTTTTTGCACGAGCAAATCTTGGCCATTGAATTTATTATGAATTTAAAATGAGAGTCTTAATGACAACACTGAAAAAGTAGGTGATAAAACGATGCTGAAAAATAAGTGAGCATATAAGTGAGAAGAAGTGTCCAGAAGAAAGAACTATTGAAGTAGTGAAGTACAACACGTGGAAAAGGATACAGGTGGAAGTTTTGATCAGTAGTTTATTCAAAGTCTACTATTTTGATTATGTAATAAGTCTCTTTTCAGGCTTTAGACCGGAGTAAAGCCTAATTACACACTCATTTGTACCACCTTTACAACCATAGATCGATTGATTGAATCAAAATTGTCGAGCATAGATTAAAACTTTAAGAAAACAAGGGAAATGTTATGAAAACATTCAAATAATTTTCAACATAATAAAAATGATAATATTGCATTTGACATAACTTGATGTTTATAATTTTTATCATTATTTAACAATTTAATATATAGCTTATCATTCTTTATTAATAATTACAAGTAAACTTACAAGTAAGATAATCTAAACAATATTTATTTATTTACTGTCTAACTAGAATTATTATCTCACATTTAATATATTGCTTGTCAATTTTATTTATTAATTATTACAAGTAAGACCATCTGAGACATATTTATTTATTTATTTACTCACTTTCATAACTAGAAGTACTATATCACAATTCATTATTATATTTTACATATTTCATCACAATCTATTGTTTATTTAATATTTGAACAGTTCATATTTTTTTTTTATTTTCTCTAACCATTATATATTTAAAATTTAATTTTAACATTGATTGAGTTTTATATATTTTTTCTATAAAAAAATTTACATCGTGCAATTTTTTTTTAAAAATTTCTTCTTGCAAGAAAGCAAGTGGTGAAGGTAGCGTTTGATCCAGGGTCTTGTTAACAACTAATATTTTCACTAAACTTTAGGAGACTAAATGTGAGTTTGTGGTTGCATTGACAATCTTAGTTGATTTGGTTTTTAGTGGTTGCATGTGATGATCGCATTAGCAAGTGATGTCCAGCAACCTTCTTAACATTGCATCATGCTACTGGATTCTGAAACAAAAGACACGATACAATTGAAAGGTCATGCTATTTGTCATATACGGGTGTTACTTCCAAATATCACCTGTCATGGAGCTTAATTTTTTGCTTCAAGAAAACTTGACTCCATGCAACCAAATTGCTCCATAATTCATGAATCTTCCTTCCAACTGAGTTTCAATAGAACTTCGTTGAAGAATACGCAGAGCATCACAAGAGTCTAGAAGCATCTCTGTTCCTGTTGAACAATGCTAAGACAAATACAAATCACACAATGGGAATAAGACATAACAATGCAAATCGAAAACTGAATCACTTGCAATGCCTGGGCAATGTCTATACATATTTGCCTCACTATACAACTCTCACCAATATTTATATGCCTTGTTGATACATGTGCAGCACACCCATATAATACAATTGGGACCCATACAGATACTTGAGATAAACGATATCCATGTGTTGTCAGCCTCTTTTATATATGTCTACTAGGACAGTTTAACACCTGCAAGTTGCTGTCCAAGAGAAGTTATTAATGAATTCACAATCTTTGATCTTGCACTAAGTAAAGTTGCAAATACTATTATGTACCAGGCTACTGGTGTACCGGTCTTGAGTTGGATTGGTACATATTGACACACGATATTTGGATATTGGTCAGAATATACATGTATATATGCATATGTATATAGCAGGTAGTGCCAACTTGTACACTGCTAGTAGCAAGTGGTACAAATAATTTTAATACCATGGTACAAAGTGCTTGGCAATATTGGCGACACTTAGGCATCAATTATTTTATGATATCAAATACCATTCTCATGTTGATAGCGTAGGAATTAATGTTAGCATGGTACTTCATAGAGTTACTAACATCCTTGGTAAGTTCCTTAGAAATTGTGTTCCAACTACCTTTATGAGCTTTGCATCAGTTAGTTTTAATCTCTCAGATTAAATTTAGGAGATGCTTAAAAAACAGGTAAAAAGGTTGCCTGATTATATTGCTGTAAAAAATTCTTTACAACTATTGGACTCTACTATTTTAACTTGTGATGAAATATAATCTTAATACTTTCGTCTTTGAGAGTTACCAATGTTTATTACACCATGTCAATTTTGCCTACCTAATGGTCTCTATGGCGTTTTGTGAACATTGAGTATATAATTTCTGTTTGTTTAGACTTATGCCCATAGAAAAAAGAGCAGGATATGCAATTTCTAATGAAACTATGTTCTAATGTTTTGTGGTCAGTATTCCTTTGAGTTACCAGTTTTTTCTCTATGATATTATTGGTCTACTTTCTAAATTGTTATGCTTATTTTGTCTTTTTGTATTCTCCTAGGTGGCTTTGATCCTTTTCAGCTCTCTAACTGAAACAATAGGGCCGACATTTCAAACAAACTTGGCAGACCTTCAACCTATTCTGCTTAAATGCTTGCAAGATGAGACCAGCACACGTGTTAGAGTTGCCGCTCTTAAGTGTGTATCTGTTTATTAGATATATCTGAATTCTTAAAGTAATTTCTGCATGCATTCTGTCATTAATGCTTGGCATCAACCTGACTTGGTTTTTGTAATATCCAGGGCGGTTGGATCCTTTATAGAGTTTATCAATTATGAAACAAATGTAGTAAGTTCGCTGGCCATTTCATTATATTTTACACTGATCTTTAATTCATTATAAACTTTAGCAATCATATATAATTTGATGACAACCATAAGTCAATTATAATCTCCCAGAAATTAACTTCATCCTGTTTTCAAACTAGTAAGTAAATCTTGACACGTATTGCAATTATGTTTAGTCATTATATTTTCCTTTCATTTGCTAATGAGTGATGCTTGATGATCATTTCCTATTTAAAATTTATATGCATTTCTCATCATGTAAGATCTTCACGCTGTAAGTTGACACATCTGCAAAACAATGATCCCTCTTGTAACATACATGCCCTGAACAAAAGTTTCTATATATTGGTCCCTACTTTTAATTAGACTAATTTGATCTCTTCCTTGTTATGGGTTATTCCTATATATAATTTTTGAGATTGTATGTGATATTATGTTATTGTTATTTCTCATTCCCATTATGATATAGAATCAATTTTGATTTGTCAAGTGTGCTTATCCAAATAGTAGTAATAAGTTTTTACCTTTTATTTTGCATTGATATTTTACTAATACGAGGTAGGTTTTTTCAATTATGTATGGTGGTAGTTATTATATTATTGATAAGAATATAGTTAGTGGGATAGTGCCACACCTAAATTTTTGATGAAGAAAAAAAAAATAGATGGCACTGTTTGATTGAATCGATAACTTGTTAACCTTTAACTCATTACGATATGGTAGGCAATGACCAAAGGACATGTATTCTCAACCAATACCCAATTACCCACTCTACAACGGAAACACTAACACGTCATAAATTCCACAACACAAAGACAATAGAATGGCTTGGAACTTCTTAGGCACTCAACGAAAAAGAATTTATAATGCCAAGGTGAACAATGAAGATTACACTTTACCTCACCTTAGGATCTCTCGCTTGTAATGATTATAGTCACTCACCTAACCAGTTATTCATCTCTCTCTTAATCAATGAGATGATTTCTACTATAATGTTTGTTGACCTTAAACACTGATACAGTCATCACTTCTCTTATAAGTGATGATTATCATGATGCTACTAAATCATGTTAAAAAGGTTAGATGAGGCTGCCTTCAATTATACATTTGAACATGTTGCTCACTTATTTGCATAATTTAATTACGTCTTCTGCACATTTTTGCATGTTGGCCAATTCACTCAAGCGCATTTGCACTATTCCTCCATGTTCCTTAGCCATTGATGTGCTTGGGCTAGAGTTTTAAATACTAGTCTATATTGTTATACACTATAGGCTCTGTTTGGGAGGGTTTGGGAGGGTAGTGCAGTTGTAGTAATGAGCTAACTATAGCAGCCGAGAGGTGTTTGGTAAATTGCGGTGCAGTTACTTTGCCTAAATATTGTAGCAATATTTTTTATAATTTTATATTATTATTAAAAATTTATTAATATCATGAAAATTTAAAAAATGAAAAATATTTTTTAAACAATTAAATAATTTAATAACATATAAAAGTCTGTCATTCATATATGTTATAATTACATAAAAAATTTTAATATATTTTTTCAAATAATTAATAATTAATCAAAATTTAGTTATATTTTATTTTATTTTAGTACTAAATTTAGTTAAATTTAATTTATATAATAATATTATTAAATTTATATTAATATAAACCATGGTTTGAAGTTTCGGTTATGTGGCTCGGTACGGTACGGTACTGGTGACCAGTGGGAGAAGCAGCGGCAGCAAGCAGGAGTGGAAGAGCGGCGCGGCGGAAGCTTCGTTCGACAGCGGAACGAAGTTCCGCTGCCACTGGAAGCCTCGAACGAAGCTTCCGGCGGCGGCGGAAGCCTCGAACGAAGCTTCCAGCGGTGGCGGAAGCTTCGAATGAAGCTTCATTCGAAGCTTCCGTCTACTCCCGCTCCGCCCGCTGTCGCCTCACCGCCGTTCGTGCTCCAAAGGTTCGTCCGGTGCCGGTCCCTTGCCGGACCGGTACAAACCGGCCATACCGGCCAGTATCGGACCGTCTTTTCGAACCGTGATATAAACTAATCTCCCCCCCTTTATCCCTCTCTCTACCCTAATGCCCACATCTCCTCTCCAGTCTCCCCACCTCTCCCTCTGCCGTTGGCACACATTTATCTCTCCTCTCTTGTTGTGGGGCCCCTAGTCATTTCTTTCTCCTCTCTTGTCTCTCTTCCCTACCATGCTGTGCTCGAATGCGCTCGAAGCAGCCCACTGCTTCTGCATCTTTGATGTTTTTTTCATTGTTAGGTCACATAATAGTCTGGCCAAATGGGGAGTTTTCTCTGTTTTCTGTCATGTGGGTCCATGCTGTTGCCCATTGGAAGATAAGTAGTCATTGAAAGATCAATAGTGATACTCATACTCATTATGCCAATTACTTATTAGATGGGAGGATCATTTATTGTACTCCATTTTGACACGATATGCAGCTTCGACTTCTATTCCCAAAATCAGATAAGTAGTCATTGAAAGATCAGGAGTTTCGTGCTCGTGATACTCATACTCATTATGCTAATTACTTGACGGGAGGATCGTTTAATGTATTCCATTTTGACACGATATATGGATTCGACTTCCATTCCTGAAATCAAATCTGACGGCAAGGCCCATCCCAGACACTTTTATTGAATTTAGTCTCTTTTCGGTTCTTCAATCTTTATGGGCGAACCCGTGCCACACGGCCAAACAGGGACTTAAGAGTCTAAGAATGCTTGATCACATTAATGAGTAAATTAAGTCCTAAGCATGGGGAGGGGCCAATAGGAAAAGGCCACCATAGATGGTGGAGCCACCATGATCTTACATGCTGTTGACTAAAGAATTATTTTTGGACATGTGTTAGGCCGGCTTGATGAGAATATCAAGTTCTAAGTGGAGGAGATTGTGATACCCTAGTTTTGTCCCACACGGAAAATAAAAGAAAAAGATGATATGACGTATAAGGCTTAGCAAGATTACTACTATTAACTTGGGTTTAAGTATTTTAAATCGGTAAATTGGGCTATGTTGCTATTTGCTAAGTTAATGAGTTAGTTTGCTAATTAAATAGATCATAACACATACAGTGCCGACAGTACCAGTTGGTAGTTGATATTACTATTATGTATATATATATATATATATATATATATATATATATAGTTGATATTACTATTATGTATATATATATATAGTTGATATTACTATTAATTTTTTATTCATTCACTCAACATGGTCACTCAGGTACTCATGAAGCCAAATTCCCAATCTATGGCTTGGGCATCTGTGACACATCTATCTCCACTCAGATCACTTAGGAAGAGAAGTGACATTTTTTCATGCCACTTAGGCAGCATTATTAAGTCTTAGAAATAACTTGCCTCACACCTAGACTTCCATGTTTTAGTTCAAAGAATTTATGTTTTCCATCTTGTCTTTTGACCTTGTCTTATATAGTTGATCAAAATTTGGACTAGATGCTAGGATCTTTTCTAAATGTGTTGACTCATTGCATCATGATCATGGAGGTCTCACAATTATTGGGTGTTAGATTATGGGTCAGTGGTAGTAGTGTTAGCATTAGCGTTCTTAATGATTTGTGTTTGTAGTCAATCAATGTACCAATGAATTATTGAATCGAGTCAAATTTGTTCACCTCTTCTCTTCCTCTTCATTTCCGCTTCTTTTGCTTTGTCCTCTCTCTTTAGGTGTAGCCTCCTCTCTTGTAATATCGTTCCCCATGAAGATAACGTTTTCCTCTATCTTTGTCTCTCTTTAACTCTCCCACTTCATCTTCCTCTCGTTCTTCTTGCTTCTTTATTCTCCCTCCTTCTCCTTCGGTATTCATGCGACCTTTTCTACCCTTTCCTTTCCTTTTGTCCTCTTTTCAATCCCATTGGTCTTGCATTAGTTGGTAATAGGAGCAAATTGATTATGGGCATAATATATGAACACCTTCCTCACTCACTTCACCATCACACACACTTCAAGCCATTCATCTCATAGCCATCCTCTACCTTCTCTTCATTTTTGGTTGTACCACCACATTACCATCCATCATGGTCCATTCTTATTTTAACCTACTTTATTTCATATGTGAAACATAGCTAACCCTTACACTTGCTAATGCCAGAAAATGTTTTGGTGGAGTCAACCACCGCTATTATCATCTTCTCATCAATTCATACTATGTTTGTCAAGAACTTACTCTAGATCTTAGGGTAATCCAAACTTAACTCAAATGGCAAAAATTTAATGGGTGTTGGAATGATAGTATCTCTGATCTATAGGATAAATGATTCATTGTGATTTTAAAGACTAAGTGTTAAAGCAACTTGTTAGCTTGCTAAATGTTAACAACTCCTTGGATATTAAATAAATAAACCAATAAAATATGTTTCTTTTTTGTCCTACTTGTGTGGTTTATTGTCCAACCACACTTCAATGTTATTGCTTGTTTATCTTCAACTTCACTAATGTTTTTACCATTAATCTTGAAAGTACATCTCACGTCATCTCTGGGCTCACTGTACTACAAGCATATTGCTCCTCTTTGCTTGATCTCTTTTGGTACTAAGCATGTTGTTGACTTTATTACTGTTGGATATCAAAACTAATTTAATCTTCTTGGATGCAATACTTATTATGCTTCTATTTGATTCATTTTTATTATAAATTAATTTATTTTACTATTTAGAAAATGCTACACATTAAATGGTTGTTTCAAAATTATTTAATTGATGTCATATTATTATGTTAGTATGTTTGTGTTCAATTTACTTAATGTATGCAAAAATGTATTATTAAAATAAATTTTTAATTATTTGGCAAGATCTTTTGATCCTATGCTCTAATTCTATTCAATCCTATAGAAGTCACTTTTATATGATTTGCACCTTAAATAGCACATTCAAGACCAACGAATATATACCTGGTGAAGGAAAAATAATTTCAAATTGCTGTAGATTTTAAATTATTTCTTACCATTTCTATGCTGGCCCTTCTACTGTTCCTTCACGTCTCAGTTCTACTGTTCCTTCAAGACTCAACCAAACAATAGAGCACCTACTCTTTATATATTCCACTTGCAGACGATATAATCTAAAATTTATTTCCATTTGATTATATTCCTATCTTTTTTTAGTTTCTATTATGTTCTCACTTGTTTCATTCCAATGAACCAGGCATTACATTACTATCAAATCCATCCATCACCAAACGACCATTTCAATTACTCAATGTTCGCTACTATAGAGCTGGATCAAACTTTAGGAATTGACTTTAGTGCTGGTTTTAAATGTTATAACCATGGATTAAGGAACCGGTCTGGTATTGGCCGGTTCATTAGGTTTGTACCGGTCTGATGAAAGACCGGTACCGGGGTGGAACGAAGCTTTAGCCCGTGGCCACTGAAATTTTAAGCCATGGTTATAACTTCAACCAGTTATGACCACTTTTTCAGCCCAATACCTCAAATAAGTCTCTTTTTGGAATCATATGGTGATTTATGCGTTTATCAGCTCATTGGATGTCCTAAATATGAGATAGGAATATTGGGAGTCTCATAATTTTTTCATTTCAATTCTTTTAATGCCATTTATAGCTGTCTTTTAGTAGTACTGTTGGGCATTGAACTGCAATTATATCTCCACTATATGTCCTCTTGTACTGCCTCACTAATATCCTGTTTATTTTTGCTGCTCTTATTTGCATGACCATTATTCCATTTTAGCTCTTAAACTTCAGAATCTAACAACTAAATCTAGAAAAAGTTGGGCAAAGGGAGAGGGGAATTTTCAGGGCAAAATCTGTGTGGTTCTCTTTTCAACAAAAAATGGTTTTACACCTTCCATTTTCAGTTATTTTGTTGTTTATCTCTTACGGTGTTGTGTTATTATTATATATTTTTTAGAAGAGTCAGTAAACTTCCTCTTCTTTGAAGGAGTAGAAGTTGTGTCATATATTGCAACAATGATTGAAGCCATTTTGTTTTTGTAATAGAGTCGTGATTTATGTCAGCCAAGAAAAGGATCTCCTAATTGATATGGAAATCAGAGCAACAGACAGTGGAAGTCTTAGGGATAATGAAATATTTATCTGGAAAAATTCACGTGAAGTTCCTTTCATCTTTGATATAGAATAGAAACAATCACTTAACAGAGATTCAATAACCTTTGTATGAAGAACCAGTGTATTAAATTCTGGTTTCATGCCTATTTTGGCTGCTAATGATGAGTGTAATTTCTAAAAGAAGACAATACCTACTACTTTTCTTTTGGGCTAGAATGTGTACCATCCAATTTGTAGTTTGGTTACCTTGAAAAAGATAACTTAATTAATTGTTTATACTGAAAAATTATCTGTTTTGTCCTTCTATTTTGAACATTTGCATAATGTGCTACATCAGGCTTCGTTGTACTACATTAAAATGATTCCTTGATGTTGTTTAACATTGGCCTGATATTTTGCCTTTCACAACTTTGTAGGTAAAGTTGTTTCGAGATTTTATTCCAAGTATATTAAATGTGTCAAGACAGTGCCTTGTTAACGGCGAGGAAGACATTGCTTCTATTGCTTTTGAAATATTTGATGAACTCATTGAGTCTCCTGCTTCACTTCTTGGGGATTCCGTTAAGTCCATAGTGCAATTTTCTCTTGAAGTTTGCTCAAGTCAGAGTTTGGAATTGAATATACGTCATCAGGTTTGACTTAATCTGAATTTGGGCATACAGTATCTTTATCAGTTATTTCTACATCTTAACTTATTGGTAATGCCAGGCGATTCAAATTATTTCATGGTTGGCAAAATACAAAGCTTCTTTCTTGAGGAAACACAATCTTGTTTTACCTATTCTCCAAGTTATGTGTCCTCTTCTGACTGAAGCAACTGATGGAGATGAAGATTCTGATCTCGCTCCTGATAGAGCAGCTGCTGAGGTTATTGATACAATGGCCATAAATATACCTAAGCATGTTTTCCCCCCAATTTTTGAATTTGCTTCATTGAATTTTCAACACAATAACCCCAAGTTCCGAGAGGCTTCTGTTACAGCGTTAGGTGTTATCTCTGAGGGTTGTTTTGAGTTTTTAAAAAATAAATTAGAGCATGTTTTACACATTGTTTTGGGAGCATTGAAAGATCAAGAACAAATGGTACGAGGAGCTGCTTCATTTGCATTGGGCCAGTTTGCTGAACATCTGCAACCAGAGATTTTATCTCACTATGAAAGTGTGCTTCCCTGTATCCTGAATGCCCTTGAGGATCCCTCTGAAGAAGTAAAGGTGACACATCTTTAAGTTTGAGGTATTAGAGCTCCTGTATCAGTGTTATACCAAGTTCTCATTATCTTTTTCTCGCAGGAGAAGTCATATTATGCTCTAGCAGCATTTTGTGAAGACATGGGAGAAGAAATTCTTCCTTATCTAGATCCTCTAATGGGGAGATTAGTCATATGTCTCCAGAACAGTTCTCGGAATCTGCAAGAGACATGCATGGTAACCTTCTAATCCATTTTCTTTTCCTGAAAGTCCATCATGACATCATATGTTGTAATTGACTTGTCCCGTGCTACATATTATATATGCAGTCTGCAATTGGTTCAGTTGCATCTGCAGCTGAGCAGGCTTTTGTACCATATGCTGAGAAAGTCCTCGAATTAATGAAAAATTTTATGGTGCTGACCAATGATGAAGACTTACGAGCGCGAGCCAGAGCAACTGAATTAGTAGGAATAGTTGCCATGGCAGTCGGTCGAACAAGGATGGAACCCATACTACCACCTTTCATTGAGGCTGCACTTGCTGTGAGTTACTATCGTAAATTTCAGTATTTTGTTCCAAATGGGTCTCTGTTAAGTTTTGTATGCCCATATTTGTCAGGGTTTTGCACTGGATTTCAGTGAGCTTCGAGAATACACTCATGGGTTCTTTAGCAATATGGCTGAAATATTAGATGATGGTTTTACACAGGTAACTTATTATACTTTTTATTATAGATTCTCTTTATCAAGAATATATTGGAATAACATAGTGCAGCATTTTGTTTGTGCAGTACCTTCATCGTATTGTGCCTCTGGTATTTTCTTCATGTAATCTGGATGATGGCTCTGCGGTGGGCATTGATGACTCCGATAGCGTTGACAATGGATTTGGAGGTGTTTCCTCCGATGAAGAAAATGACGAACCTAGAGTTCGAAATATTAGTGTGAGGACTGGGGTTTTGGATGAAAAGGCTGCAGCAACACAGTCTATTGGCTTATTTGCACTTCATACTAAGAGTTCATATGCACCGTATCCTTGTTATGTGACCTTGTTCTTATTTATGTCCATGCACTAACCTACTTGATTTCCTTAATTAGCATTAGCTATATGGAGGAGTCATTGAAGATTTTAGTTAGACATGCAGTATATTTTCATGAAGATGTCAGACTTCAAGCAATCATAGCTTCAAAACGTGGGTAACTATATCTTTGGACATCACATCTATTTTGAAATTCTTTATCTTTAAAGTTTAAATTCAATATTAATGTGTTAATTTTATCTGACATTAGTGCATATTCATGTGTTAATCTCGAAATGCTTCAGGCAATCAATAGCTCCAGAATTTTGTTTTTCTCATGGACAAATATCATTTGCCATTCAGAAGTTTTGGTCATGAAGTTACAGATTTGTGTTCTTATTGTTCCTCTGATTTGCCTCGACATATTTGATGAAATTGGATAGTGTTAATTTTTTTAATAAAATTGAAATAGCATAAATTGCTTGTATTCTCATTGATTCATTACATCAGTTCATGATTTCATATTAAGGTTTTAAAAATCAGCCCATATCACCCGATACCAGGTACAAGCATGAGGTAGTTTTTTGTACTGCATTGAGCATACTGTGGTTTCGTTCAAGCCAATAATGGTACGCCAGCTTGGACCAATATTTAAATTGTGGTAGTCATTAAGTAACAGCATTATTAGTTTCCTCGAAGGACTGTAAGATTACAATAGCCTTTTATGTGGGGACCAAAATTTGACTAGTGAATTTACTACATATGTGCATTTGCAGTGGCTTATTGCTGAACTTTGTTTTTAATTCTCTCTTTTCTGCTTTCTTTTCCAGATATTTTAACTGCTATATGGTCGATTCCAATGGGTCTCAATGTGAGTAGAAAGCTTGACTTGTTCATATATGTACATATATGCGAGGTTTTAAACACTGCTTACATGTTTCTTCTCTGGTCATGCAAAGTTTATTTATTAATGATGTTTGAGTATAGTTTTGTCCTCCAGGAAGGCATGATTTTAATGATCAAATGCTTTCATTCAATTCATTTGTAGGAAGTCAAATTTCACAAGTATGGATTAATTGTCAGAACATCTAGAAGGCTGAAACAAATGAAACAGTTCGGCTTCAAATAATGTGGAACTCCTCAAACATATCCATTTGATTCATTAACTAAATCCAACTTAATTGTGTTTGTTTTGATGGCACAAAAAAAAACTCAGTTAAGCAACCACAATTCTGGATCTTTACATAATTGTTTTAAAATCAATACAAGCACAAGATACCCTTCTACTGCTGTAAGAAATCTTGTTTCATTTAGCATCACATGCCCCCAAAAATGAAATATTCTTAATAATGTCTTGAATACACCTTACCGTTATGTGCTACGATTCTGCTTTATAAACTTTCATCTCATGATCACATCTGTTGCAGTTTTGATTCATTATTTTGTCTCTAATGCAGAATGTGCCAGAGAAGCAAAAGGAAGTTCTTGGTGAGTGGCTTTACAAACTTTCATCTGATGATCACATCTGTTACAGTTTTGATTCACTGTTTTATTTTTTTTATCTTCAGATATTGTACTGAACATGTATTTTAACACCATGAGCACGGATGATGACAAGGAAGTTGTTGCTCAAGCATGCATGGGCTTGGCTGATATCATGAAGGAGTGTGGATACATGGCCATTGAGTCTTGTAAGTTTAGCAGACCTTGAAACGCGGTACTCAGGTTTAACTTGTTAAACGACTACCTGATAATCTATATATTTTTTTTACAGATATCCCAAGGATTGCTGAGCTGACTCTTACATTATTGCGTGAAGAATCGTCTTGTCAGCAAGTAGAATCTGACTGTGATGCAGATGACAGTGATGTTGACCATGATGAAGTGCTGATAGATGCAGTGTCAGATCTTCTTCCGGCGTTTGCAAAGATTATGGGGCCAAATTTTGAACCAATCTTTGCAAAGTTATTTGATCCTTTAATGAAATTCACGGTAGGAGTACCTTGTCTCTTCCAGCCTTCTAGCATTCCTAAAGAAATCGGTTTATATGCATTAATGTAATTTGGTGTGAGTTTCTATTTTTCTATTGTAATGTGAGCATTTAACAGACTATCTTGTCATGTTCAATACTGCAGAAAGTCCCTCGCCCTCCCCAAGATCGAACCATGGTTGTTGCTTGCTTGGCTGAAGTTGCTCAGGACATGGGTTCCCCAATATCAGCTTATGTTGATGTATGACATTTGTTGTTATTTTACTGTCTGCATTTATATATTGACATATTGTCTCATCTTTTTTCTTTTTCTGATACGAATTAGTTACTTGTGAAACATTTTCAGCGAGTAATGCCTTTGGTATTGAAAGAATTGTCATCATCAGAGTCTACTAATAGGAGAAATGCTGCATTCTGTGTCGGTGAATTTTGCAAAAATGGCGGTGCTGCAATGCTTAAGTATCCTTTATTTTCAAAGCCTATTGTATACAATTTACATTATAAATTGTAGATATTTTTATTAGACTTTCTTATTCTTTAAATGTTTCTTTACCCTTTTTTGACGAATAATTGATCACTGGATGTTGGTTTGGAGTTTCCTGCTTCTTTTCTTGTTGTTTAGTCAGTAGCTGCAGACAAGTCATTGCACAGGCCTTACATGTCAACAAGTTTTTCCCTTTCATCTGCTCTAGATATTATGGAGACATTCTTCGTACTCTTTACCCTTTGTTTGGCGAATCAGAATCAGATGCTGCAGTGCGTGATAATGCTGCTGGTGCAGTTGCTAGGATGATAATGGTTCAACCTCAATCTATTCCTCTCAACCAGGTGAGGATTTCTGAAATTCTTATTCGCAGTGAATATTGCCCTGGAACCAACTTAGTGTTTTCATATTTCAGGTTTTACCAGTGCTGCTGAAAGCTTTGCCCCTTAAGGAAGATTTCGAGGAATCTATGACTGTTTACAGTTGCATATGTAATCTTGTATTATCTTCAAATCCGATGGTAACTACATGTATTTACATTACGATCATGGAACTTGAGATTCTCTCAGCAATCTTACCTTCTTTAGTTGAAACAGGTCCTTCCCCTAGTGCCAGACGTTGTCAATATTTTTGCTCAAGTGGCAGTTTCTCCTGCAGAGAGTGAAGAAGTCAAGAACCAGATCGGCGTGGCCATTGCTCACTTGATTTCAGTGTATGGTAATCAAATGCAGCCTATCATGGCTGCTCTTGCCCCCGGGTATGCTAATGCTTTGGCTGCATACGCTAGTAAAAGATAAGTATTTAAGGGCCGCATTTAGCAAATTGCCAAATGCTATTCGAGGTTCCTGCGTGGTAAAGAGATGCGATCGTTTACATTAAGGCGGCTTTTTTCCCCATATTTGATTGTGTTTCTTGTGTATTTAATTATTCTTTATAACCTCAGTGATCAGTTTTGTTTAAGTTAGCTATTCCTTATTTTTAGGCATCTATTTTGCAGGTTCTAGAGCTTGTCGATTTATTATTTTTTTCTCTTCACTTTGGATTCAAGTTTGCTGTATATATAGTGTTCCATCTAAGGAAAACCTTGTTTGCTTGAACAATTAAATCGTTCTAAGTATATTTGAGCAAATTTTCTAATCGCTTTCTGTTTAAATATTTCTTATTGTTGATTGAACTCCAATTCGATTGGAACATAAAATATTAAAATTAATAAAACAAAGAGGTAAATTTAATACTAAAGCTTGGGAACCATTTTGTGAATAGTATTCATGATTTATAGACTTGTGCAAGTATTTAATCAAAAATTCATTTTATATAATATCTTTTGAGACTTTTTAAATAATTATTTTCAATTATGCGCTACATAATCAAATATACTATGTTCTAATAATATATTAAATATTATCCACATAATCTAAAGTTCTTTTAAATAATGATACTTTAATTTTTTTCAAGATTATGTTAAGGAATGTCATGAACCCGAGCCAGTGATGCCCTAATGTTGAGGCAAGTTTAACCATCTTTAATCAAGTCAAGAATTTCAATTTTTTAAAATTGACCAAGTAGGTCAAGAGCAATAGTAGTTTATTCTTGCCCCTACAAACACACCATATGATCTCTCTCTCTCAGATATATATTCCCGAGTTTTATAAGCATAATATTTAGTTATATACACCATTATATTTTTATAATAACTTTTATTGTTTAATTATTTATTTGAACTGATACATTAGTTATGTTACTCTTTCATATTTAATAAATAACCTTCTGTATAATAAAACTCGGTTCATCTTGTTTTCTTTTTATTCTATTAATTCAAAATATGAATGTACATAAAAACTTAGACAGATGTACATGTACTTGGTTATGCAATACAATATAAAATAGTAGAACATGTCCATAAGACTGTTGTGAACAGCGATACCGTTAAAATTCAACAAATAATTACAAAATTATAAAAAGTGGAAAATATATCTTTTTGTATTTGATTTAATTGTCTGATAAACATTTTTTGGACATCTAATAAGGCCCCTATGCATACCTTTATCTACACTCATCTAGTGCAATTCTTTTTCCCAATTAATCTGCATGGTGTTGCTCCGTATGCATAACAAAAATATAGGAAAGTAGCGATTATTTTTTGAAAACTTATTTTATTAGATTTGGATTTACTTAGTAATATCAATACATTAAAATTATTTATGACCATACTCTACAATTTAATTAAAAATTGCATACAAGTAATAATTTTCTAAAAAAGTCATGACACCATTTTCTATTTTATTAAGAATTAAATTGTCGCATACAATTGCAAACATAGAACACACCGGGCTGACAGATTGTTTTCCCACCCCCAATTAAGTCCATGTATCGAAAAGAATATTTACACTATCTACGGAGTAAATTTTATATAGACACTGATTTTGCTGTAACAATGTCCATACAGATGGTCAGCTACAAGAACAACTCTTTTGCAATGTCGCTATAATCCTACAGATCAACTAAAAATGGCATTTGACATAAAAAATGATAAACATACAAGCTGTAACAAGCTTATAGAAATCACTGTGCGGCAGATACAAGCTGCCTCATTGGGGTCAATAACCTTGCAAGTGGAAGAGGAACATGCGCCCTTACCAAGGTTCCTTTCTCCATGTATTCCTGCAATAGATAAGAGAATAAATAGTGTCAAAACTCTTGGTGGTACATAGAAATTTCACAAAAAAAAAAAAAAAAATCCACTACTGCTGAAAGAAGTAATTGACATAGGAATCTCATGATTCTTTTGGGCTAATTTCATGGGTAAACTAAAGTATGTTCGAAAGTTGTTCACCTAATTTTTTTCTATCAAACTACTCAAACAGTTAGATACTAGTATATTGTCTATCTCCATTACCCACCCAAAACTTTCCACCATCAAATATACACAATTCCTGCCTGCGGCAAGCCACATCGATCCTCTATGCAGTTTGTAAGCTATGAAGGCACTAATAACCATCAAAACATCTCCTCTCATAATATTGTCGCTGCATTAACTTTCCTAGTTTTTCTTGCACATTTTGAACTCACATGCCCTCTCTCTGTAATGCCAGCAACGATGTAATGTCTTGACACCTCCATTCGCTCAAGCGCATCCCTTGTCATCCTAGAACCATCAAAATACCAGTTATCACCATTCTTAGTACTAAGTGCCTCCTCCATATTAACCTTGGAGGTGGAATATCTTTTCACATTTTTATATGAGGATACTATTTTCACCATAGAAAAATCTCCTGCAACATGCCAAAGTACGATAGAAGTGAAAATAATAGAACTAATGCTTTGTCCAGATCATTTATAAGTGATGTCTACAATTTGTAAATCCAACAGGATCTCCTTGTATTTGTCCACTTTTAAGATTTATCAATGGCTAAGAGGTCCCTACGTAAAAGCCTTTAGGTGGGGGCCCTGCCTATAATTTTTTTCCCGTCCCCATCCCTAGTGCTCCCTGCAGCATGCAACAATTGGCCGCGTGCCCCATTACTTTGCTAGGTGGCGTTTTGTGAATTTCATGTGACTTTTTTATCCTTTCAACTTTCTTTCCCAACCTATTTTCTATTTTCCTATTTTTCCTTCCCACAACAGAGTGCAAGAGTGCTAACGCTTGTTCATCCTCTAGGTTCTTTTGTGCGAGAAAGAGTTCATCCTAATTAATCAAGGATTTGCTACAATCAAATCTTTTCTATCACACTGTACTTCATTGTCAACATGCCACAATATATGGAATGAAAAGAAACCAAAAGATCTTTATCATTTAAATCCACATGAAATTAGTGTTTAAAAAACAGGCCGTAACTGCCCCATGTGCTGATATTGTATATATATAAAAAATTAGTAATGAACGTATTTGACAATAGATAAGCATGGATAGTATAAAAGTACAGTATGGATAGTATATAAGTATGAAAATGACAGTGGATTGGTATATCGTTATAAATTGATATTTAAAGTCATGCATGCAACCCATGTTGGGTAAAATGCCCAATACCACATCTATTGATCATCCTCAGTAATGAATGTTGTTAATGATCCAAAAAGTTGTTTTGGGTTTAAGTTCAAGACTATTCTCCAACAAATAGAGAAAAGATCATGGAAAGACCAAAATAAATAATAGAAGAGTAGGGGATTAACCCTACTTCTCAAAGATAATCTTCCCCCTTTAGAAAGAAAAAAGAAAAAAAAAACCTATAAACTCTTGAGGCTTCAAGTCATCAATAGAGTACTTGATAGAATCGTTACTCTTGACGAGATCACGTTGTGGTGAACAATAACCAATGAATAATAATGACGATAGTAAATAGTAATGCTGGTGAACATGAGTGGCAATGAGGGAAGTCACTTAGGGCAACTTGCCCTAATACCATGTTAGAATAGAAATCTAAAAATAAATTATACATTAATCTAAGGTTTGTTACTTAAATATACAAACCCAATAGTAATTGAATAGACTTGTTAAGATATAAACAAACCCAATAATATAAATATAATTATAATTTGTAGATCCACTTTCTTAACATTCTCAACACTCAATAATAATAGGGGTGGATAATGTACTAATAATGAGAACTTGAGGGTAATTGGTACAGAAAAATAATACAAGAAAATGATTAGTTCAAGTAGGTAACAATTATCCCTACTTTTTTCATAGATGCACGCATATTCTAACGCATAATTACAGCTTACGAGATTTATAACATTACAAGAACCTCTACAAACAAAAGGCAAGTATTTTTCTAATTTGAAGGTTAATGTGATTTCATTTCAAAAAGGTTCATATTTGGAAATGACTAGCGATACTTACAGCTTTCTCTACCATTCCAACCTGATGAATTGTATTAAGAAGCTCGCCTTTGTCATAGGGAATTAAAGCTTCAACTGGTACCAACGAGTCCTATTATCATGACCATATAAATGCCCACCTTAGCTTGCGGGAAACTTAAATATACAAATCTCACAACAGCCTATCCTTACCTTCAACTTTGCCAGAACAGCATTGCAGAATTGCTCCAGCCCATCACCAGTAATTGCAGATATGCATATGACACCAATTTGTCCAGCCTCGTATTTTAATCTTTCAGCATCATCTGCCTTGTCAATCTGTAAGGTACAGGTCACCATTACAAAATGAGAGAACATTTAAATCACCACAATTAATATTCCACATGACAGAACGCATACAACTGTGATGCCAAATTGAAAAAAAAAACTGAATAGTTATGGAAAACACACCTAACTAGGGAAGGCAAAATGAAATCAGAAATGTGCCCATAACAAGAAAAAACAATTTTGAAAACATAACTTGATGTCTACAACTAACTCAAGTTTTTAGCATCCTGAAACAAAATGCGGGTCAACAACCGTAAAGCACAATTTCAGAAGGGCTTGTACCGGTAAACTTCATAAATTCAAATAGATCAAACGCCAAGTCATCAATCTATTAAAAAGTGTGTTTAAGCCCAAGTAAACACAAATAGGTAGGAGATTCAACAGCTTAATAAAAACCAAAGAACAATCACTTAACAGTATACATCTTAACAAGGATAGATCCATAAAGATACAGTATAAATATTGCCCCCTAGTCAAATTTCCAAAAATAAACTTTTATATGCTTGGACCAAATACCAGTCACTAATGTCACGCAACAATACCAATTTATTGTAGCTTACCAATCATCGACCCGTTCTCTCAACATATAGCCAACTTGTTTTTGGTCCATTCCTTGAAATTGTCATAAAAAATCAACAAGATTTCTGTCACAAGGTGACCAAAGCTAAGCACCCTAGAAGGGGTAGGCAAGGTTTTCCTCTAATAGATACATTGTTAAGATCCATAGGTTTATAAGTTAGGAAGACATACCACTAGTGTAGCTAATCACTTAGTCATGACAATTGGTGTCAGTGTGAGTAGAGATCCTTACTCCCTAGTTTCTACCAAGGTTGGTTCTAAAAATTGGAGTACAATACCAATATATATATATAGCAGTACCATACCAACCTAAGTATATCCATACTGGTATAAAATTAGACTAGTATGAACCAGTGGCCGGTTCCTCCGGTTTGTACCGGTCCGACAAAGGACTAGCAGCGGAGCATAGGCGGAGCACAGGCGGCGTAGCGGAACCAAGGGGCTAGAGAACACAGGCAATGGATGCGGGCGGTGGCAGTGGACGTGGGAGCTGCTCTACTCGGTTTCACCAAGGCGCTACTCCGGAGGAAGCTTCGTTCCGCCAGCGGGGGCTAGAGAACAAGGGACAATGGACGCGGGCGGTGGCAGTGCATGTGGGAGCTGCTCTACTCGGTTTCACCAAGGCGCTGCTCCGGCCAGCGGGGGCTAGTGAACACAAGTGGCAGACGCGGGTGTTGCTTTGCTCGGTTTCACCAAAACACTGCTCAATTTGATTGGTACGAACCGGTCCGATCGCCAACCAGACCGGCCGGTCAGATTGGTTCCTTAACCATGGTATGAACTCGCTTATGAAAACTTACACTTTACAAATGAGTGTGAAATGTCATGGACCAACTGATAAATTGCTAGCTATAGTGGGATAAGCCATAGCCTATCCCCAAAATAAGACCAATGCAAGGTTTAGATGGACAAAATCTCATAGGCAACTCAGATTAATTTTCCTAGAGATGATAGGCAAGGTGCTAAATGGTCTTACCTTATAGAAGAGAGGATTCATAAGTTTATAAAGTGGACAAGGTGGTGAAGTCATTTTGGATAAATGAATCATTCAATCATGACATAAACGGTCCATTCCAAATTGACATATTTGGAGGAATAAGAAATGAAAGAACAAAAGCAGGAAGCAGATTCTATAGGAATGACTGTTACATTTGGTAATCTATGGTAAATATTAGGTCACATCATCTCACTGGAGTGTTGGTAGTATTTTAATGCAAGGTCTTAGTTAACAATCCCGACCGGTGTGCCAATCCACTGTACAGTATGTATCGGGTACATGATGGTCAGTATATATATATACACACCTATATATAGTACCAACCATATACTAGTATCGGTACAAGGTTGGATCAATATGGGAGTACAAACCGGTTTTTAATACTTTGGTTTAGTGAGAGGGTTAGGGAATCCAAGTACATGTGATTGCAGGTTTGCTGCTGCCACCTTCAGACTTTGTTGGTTCAATATGTATTCCTTCTTAGAATCACTCATCTTGGAAGGTAAATGTCCCCATAAAAGGAACACAAGGAACAAGAAGGATCAAGTGGCTACCCACTGTCTTCTAAGACTAGTTTACCTATCCACTTTTATATCACATGGCAAGATGCATAGATGAAAAACAATCAAAAGTGCCTCTAAATACTTTGATTACATCCAACACTAACTATAGAAAAAAGAATACATGAATGGAACTCCCAAACATCAGAATAGACAATATAATCATACCTTATTCCACACAACCAACTTTGGTATTGATTCCACGTCCAATTCTTTAAGTACTTTATCAACAGCATTTATCTGTTGATGAGCTAGGGGATGGCTGTAATTTTATAACATCCAGATGATGTAATTAGTATCAAACTATGAGATAGAAGAACTCAAATATGAAGTAACCAACAGAATTTGTAATAAGCTACTGAATATACACCTGATGTCCACAACATGCACTATAAGTAATGACTCTGATATTTCCTCCAGTGTAGCCCTAAACGCAGCTACCTGTGCGAGTACATACGAGTGAAAGCTTTCAGGCTTAATCTTAATGATGTATAGTGCATCTATGCCTATATATAGAAAACTAGACCAAAAAACTCATTGGTCATTGAAAAAAATCGACAAATTGATCCAATTAGATAAGTGACTCATTTGATAATAACCCATGTAGCTACTTTTGAGTAAAAGTCAATGGTCCATCTAGGTCAAAATTACACTGCACTTGATGTGATATTGAGCGGGAGGTTCAATTAAGTTACTACACTTATTACCTCTTAGCATACACTAATTTGATACAGTAGATATTCAACATGCAGTATTTATGCTTGCTATTATTAGGTCATGCATAGAAGCTATAGTAGACAAAGTGAAGCTAATTTCCTGACATATACCATCTCTTCTTACTGTCTCAATATCTCCGTTCTTGCAAAACTAAACCTGTTGAAGGAATTAATCCTACAAGAGATGGAACAAGTTCAAGAAGCACTTACCAGCATAGTAGGCAATTTTTGAATGAAACCGACTGTGTCAGTCAAGAGGAACTCTTTTCCATTTTTCAGCTGTTTAAAACATTTAAAAGAAGTATTATTCTATACAATAACCTGATAGTAAAATAAAATGATGGATACCCAATTCTACAAAGGCTACAACAAGAAATTATCAAATATATGTATAAATACATACATACATACATATGCAATATTCTATACAATATACATAATGAGCAGAATTCAGAGAAGCCTATGCAGAATAACAACATATAAATATGCACAAATGTATACACGAATTTAAAAAAGGGATGGGAGAAAAGTCATTAATATTTTTCAAGTTTTCTATACCCTAGCTGCTTCCTCTTTATTCTCTCCTCTGCTATTCAAAATTTAGCCGCAGTCCTCTTCCCAGTTTCACTCCCTAAGAGACATATGATGTTTGCCACTACTTTCTCAACGACTTTGTCAATGATGACAAACTCTCAATAGCTCTTCTCTCTCGTTCTCTCTCAAAGCAAAAAATGTTAGGGCACTATTATCACTCACATCATCATAATCACCGTCACATACTAACCACCATTGCATTTGACACTCGTGTTGGTTCCTTGCAGTCCTGCAACCACTGCCTCTACCACTAGTTCCCTAAAAGTTGACACCTCCTCAGTTCCCTGTAGCCACTGCCCGTAGCCCCATCTTCACGCCACCGCCCTGTCGCCAACTATCATCATAAAGTCTCCTCACGTAGGAAATTGCAACCACTAACCTCCCTCACTTTGCTTCCTTGCTCCATCAAAATTCTTTGCATGTAGCACCGACCCGGCAGGTTTATGGAAAAAAAAAACCTTGTAGTTAGCCATCCTGTAATCATGTCAATCAGGCAAAGTTCAGTCCCTCAACCTGTGTTTCTATAACGAAAGGAGACATCTTAGCACAGTCAATGAGAATAAGAATTTGTAATAATATTTCTTCTTGGTGCTGCAGTTTGGCAGATCCAAGATCATGGATGTCTCATGTGACACTCATCTACAAGGATGTCTTCCTTAAGAGTTTTTATTCTATGAAAAATCTATTCACATCACCAAGGTTTAAAAAATTAGTTGGAACCAAGGAATGAAAAAGGTCCATAGTCGGTACAAGTTAATGTAAGTATATATAGTTATATATATATATATATATATACAAATGTTGAATCGACTGATACCAATTACCTACCAGTACCAATCGATACATACTGGTCATAAGGGATCGGTATCTTAAACTTTGGGTCGAACTAATATACCGGTACAATGTCAAACAGGTACATACTAGCACCAACCGATATATATATATATATATGTGTGTGTGTGAGAGATACCACTAGTACCAAGAATTATAAATATATGTGTGTGTGAGATACCACTCTAGTACCAACCTATTCTGGTACCTATCCAAGCTCAAACCAATACAAACTGAAATACCAATCGGTTCAAACCGATACAAACCGGAATTCCTAGTTGGTTCAGATTGGTATTTCTATCCATGGACAACACTAGATTTGCCCTCTACGATGATAATTCCCAAATTGGCTACTACTATGCACTAAAGTTTGAAAAACCAGTCGTATGAGTGGTGCAGTCCAAGCAAGGACTAGTAAACATACTACTAGAATGGAGAAGAACAAGAGAGGTAGCTTCCACGATGAGTGGAAGCTTCACCCATAGCTACTGCCCAAGCTTCTGGCGTGAGCAGAAGCTTAGCTCCCGTATAAGCAAAAACTCCACATGTAGCTTTGCCTTCCGTGAGGGATTGTGTCAGTTTGGTCTGGTTTTATTCAGTATATATCAGTATATACTAGTCCAAGCAAGGACTGATATTCAAAACCTTGCTAAGCACACAATTGAATGGTAGCAATAAGGCAATGCAATGGATCAACAATGGATCTCGTAAGAAGATAGCTTACGTTTGATTTCAATAGTTTTAATTGCTTTTTAAGATTTAGTAGCATGTAACGATGTTAGGGTAAATGACATAATGAAAGTGTGATGAATAATAATTTAGACTATTTCTTTCTAACCCTTATGTTTTCATCTCTCTTTTTCAACTTTAAAAAAAAAATCTGTGTCTAACTCTCTATTAATTTCTTCTAATCGTCATTTTGTCTCCTAAAGCATTAAATATGGATCTAAGAATCTCACATGATAACATGTCTAAAGAATATCAAATAATTCCTACTATTGGCAATGCAACCACTAGGACACTATTTTGTGAGGGGAGGCATTATTACTGTTGTCCATGGCTACCTTGATCCTGCAAGATGCATTAAGCCTCAAAAAGATCCAATTTGCATTCCATCAATAGCTAGATTTGTTTCATATCAACAAACAACGTATAGTCAAGGAGTATGAAGACTTCAATTGATGTGCATTACAGCACTACTATGATAAATAGCAATGCTATGAAGATGAAGTCATTGAACACATAGAGATGGAGGCGGCTATTTGAGCTTTAAGGCTTAATATAACTTCGAGTAGGACTTATGATCCATTTCAATAGTCGGCCATCTCAAGAAGATGTCTATGTGCACTACAACATGCAACTGCAATCTAAACACTACAACAAGAAAATGACTGGAATCCAAAAACCAAAATAGTAGTTGATCATTTTGATAGTTTATTTATTGAGGATGACAACAATCTGATGATAGATTAGTCATTGATACTAAAGAATTAAGATCCATTATGGTTGATTCATCAACTTATGCACTCTCAATATATTGTCAAACTAATTGAGAGTGTGAATTTTGGTGAATTAGGCTTAGCTTGCTCAATCAAAAAAGGAGGTTGATGCTGATAGGTTGAAGTGGAAATATCCACTTCAACTCCACTGTAGATAAACACAACTAGAGAGCCAATATTCATAATCACAAGGTCAACAATCATCTCAACGACCACTCAATTGAAAAGCTTAACCAAGATGGCAACTACCAATGTAAGTAAAAAGACAAAAGACCCTAGCTCCATTCGAGAGGACAACTCCAATTGATAACTTATTTGTAATTGAAGCGAGGTTGTAGTGGCAAAGCAAAATTTGAATGATCGGTTTGACTAGTGGTACCGGTATGCTAGAGTAAAATTGACACTATGCTATAGTGAAACTGAATCCATCTCGGACCGATACAAACTATAAATTTCAGCAAGGCTATATTTTATAGACACAACAACAGGAGTCGTGGGCTTGTGAAGCTGAATGTTCAGCTACAACACAGGATGACAACTGTCACGCCCAAATTCCGCTAAGCCTCCACGTCAGCCCTTACCGCGCTGAAATCAAAATTTCGTCGCTCACCGATTTCCAAATCACGCTCCTTCCGCTTTCCCGTCGAAAAACCAGTTTCACTCGCAGCTCCGTGATTTCGTTTCAGCCCTCGATTTTAACCAAAGTCAAAATCGCTCTTCGGCCTCGATGCGAATGCCTCACGCGTTCGTCCTTGCCGAAAAAACGCCTCCCGCGTTCGGTTGAGTACGCCGGCCACTGTCGCCGGAAGGGATGGAAGCTTCGGGCGTGTGGTAGAGAAGAAGCCTGCCGCCTCCTCCCTCAGCCTCGTGTCGCCGTCGCCGCTAGGAAGGATCGTCTTCGACGAAGGTAACGAAGGAGACGAGAACGCCAGAGAGGAAGACGAACGGTAAAGGGAAAATTCGTCTTAATATCTCAAAAAGACTACAAAAAACCCTCCCTCACCCTCTTGCTCTCACACCGACGGCCGACTCTCGCCGTTGACAGTATAATCTCTCAAAGCTTTGCTCTTCAAAGCTTGCTCTGCGCTCTTTGACCTCACCTCGCAAGCCGCTGCTCGCCTCTTGTTGATCTCTCTCTCATATCTCCCTCTCCTCAATCCTAGATCTCTGTCCCTCTTATAGGGAAGAGGCGTCGCCACTGGACTCGATTCCCATAGGAATCGGTCACCACCTCTGCCGCGTCCGCCAACACCGCTTGAGCGTCTTGCTTCCGATGGAGATGCGCGCTGCTTCCGCAGCTTCCACCACCTAGCTTTCAAGCCGCCCGCATCTGAGATTCTTGATAAAGACGAGGCGCTCGTCTCCCCTCCTCGTCCGGTTCTTCCACCGAGGAAGCCGCCTCGTCGACTCCGTTACAGACGTCGCCGAAGACTTCGAGCCTGCTTCCGCGATTCGTCCACGCCTGTAGACTCAAAAGCTGCCGCTTCTTCCGATTTGGGTGTCGTTGACGCTCCCCAATCTTGGTCTCGGATGTGGGCTTGGGCTGCTGCCCAGCCCGACTCCCTTGGTTTCGGCCTCCAGGTATCGGGCATCACAACAACCATAGCAAACATTCAAGTAAACACAAAGAAGGCGTCCCATGCTAACATCAAAAGACAAACAACAAGTTAATTTTGAAATTCGAACCGATTTATGAGTCTAGTCTCGGACTGATATGCTGCAGTAAAATTGATACTATACTATGCTATATCACCAACAATACCGACTCAATGCTATAATAAAAACAAACACATCTTGAACAAATACAAACCAAAAATTTCGATTTGAAATTTTGATCGATTCAAACCGAAATTTCAAACCTTGCAAAAAGATTAACTCTAAAACAAAGGAGAAATGTTTTGGGGAGAAGATGATATCCATTCTACTAGTAGAGTTTGAGAGTGAACCATTATAGTTGCAACCAAGCTATAAATATAACACAAAGGCTTCTTCCATGTATCCTAATCCCATCCCAAAGTGTTTGAGAGCAAAACATTATAATTCCATTTTTTGCCGGTTTTCAAAACATTAAAGGGTAGAGTCAATTCAAGATTTTCAATGCACAAGATTGAATTTGTCAAACTTAAGCCCAAGATGGCTTGATGGCTTAAGTTTTCAAGTGGTTCGACTGTATTATGTGAATGTATTGATATGGTCCACACATTAGTAATGGTATTTTAAACCATACTATACCAATCTTATTTGTGGCAATTAGCAATTTGTGATGTTATGGAGCCTCCCATCATTTTAGTTTCTCTCTCCAAAAGAGAAGTCATCAATGAATGTTCTAAATTGATGATAGCGGTATCAGAGCCCCCAACCTCCTATATCTCAAAATGCCTTTGCTTCACACTCCCTCTCATTCTAACATAGGCCCGTGTACCAGTTGCTGCTTAACATTCCCCAACCTCCTCTAACATTGTAGAAGTGTCACATATAATGCTGCACACAAGAAAAAAGATGACCTAACTAGTTACACTGTAGGAATGTAGGTAGTGAGGAGTTGCTTATTCAGGGGCACATAAGAGATAAGAATTCTACAAAAATATGTATGCAAATAGAAAGAATACTGCTTGTTGGTCAATGAAAACGAGGAAGCTGCACAAATATGACAAATAGGTGTTACAAGCCAAGCTGAAAGTAAGTCTGTAAGTGCCCGAGAATTCTAAAATAGATTGCAAAGAGAACATAAACTAACATTACCTGGACCCTTCTGGTAGTAGGATCAAGGGTGGCAAAGAGCTGATCCTCTGCAAGAACATCAGCTCCAGTCAAACGGTTCAAAAGTGTACTTTTACCAGCATTTGTATATCCAACCTAAAACACTACCTTCATCAATTTGTTATAGCATAAAACATCAAGTAACCATTTCCCATTTTCTTTGTTATTACCAGAGAGACAACAGGAATGGGTACTGATAGGCGACGATTACGATATTGCTTCCGATGTTGCCGGACAGACTCCAACTCTTTTCTCAATGCACTTATCTGCATTTATAGATGTTATAGTGACAGAAATGCAAGAATAGATACTCTCAACCTACAACCTTTTATGATGCATTGCTCAGCAATAAAGTACACATAATTTTAATAACTTACAAGAAAACAATCTTGAGAAAGAACCATAAGTTTTTACTCATTGCCAATACTCAAATTTATGAATAATATTTGAAAATTGGAAGATAAGTATTCTTTCAAGAGTATAGACATAATATGCCTTCACAACAATGACATTCCCAGATTTTTAACCCTAAGACTGGATAGCCTACTGCAGGGGCTCTAGAAAATGGAACAACAACAAAAGCAAGGTTCTGACATGTAATTTGTGTGATTTTTCTCGGGTAAGGTGGGAAAGTCAAATAATTATTTGTTCTCTCCATAATACAGCAAAGGACAAGGGACTTCAGAAACACAATATTCTTCAAAAAGTGTCTTGGAGTTCTCAAATGAAGCTGCATATTGAACAATATGAAATTTCATATATACAGATTACAGACTATTTCATCAATATAGCTAGCTTGAAGGACATTTTTTAATACCATATGCCATAATCCAAAATGTAATTAAGCAATGAAAAATACTGACCTGAGTTCGTAAGATTCGCTTGTCGACTTCAATTTGTTTCTCTCCCATTCCCTTAACTTTACCTCCAGCTTGGCGTTCAAGGTGAGTCCACATTTTTGTCAACCTAGGAAGTTGGTACTCCATTTGTGCTAAAGAAACCTAAAAACAAAAAATAATGAGGATTTTTAACACATGGTGCGTTTTTCCTGCAAATACCAAAAACTAAATGAAAAATTTTCATGCAAAGTTAGGAGGACAAGAAAAAGGGTACAGCTTGATTCATTGGGGGATTAGAAAAAAATGTAACCAACAGGTTGACTTACTTGTTGCTAAACCCAAGAGATGTCTGATGAGAATATATACAAAAATGTCATCTTTTCTTATTTTCCTAATCGATATCTAACTAAAAACCTAAAACGAATTGTAAGAGAAAAAGAAAACATGGTATTTTTATTGAAACATTTCTACGAAATAAAAGTACCAAAAGTTCCAAAGAGATTGTTTATAATAATTCTTAAGAAAACAGAGATATCAACATTACACATACCACCAAGGGTTTGAATTTGAAATGCCATATGGTACAAAAGAAAGAAAATCTAAATATATGTTGATGTTCTACTATTTTGCTCTTATTGTTATTTTTTACACTTTTCTGTTGTTAGTTACAACTTCTATTTCAGTACATAGTATGATTTATGCTTGTTAGAGAACAATGTATTAGTTTCACACAGGACAATAATGACTTAGTCCTTGCATATCTCCTCCATATAAACTTATCTATTCTCCCTTTCTATGCATAACGAACCAGAACCTATTTGGTCTAACTTGATATTAGCACGTGCCACTAAGGTGATTGTTGGTTTTTTTGGTTGATTCCATAGTTTGTTGCAGGATGTGCACTGGGCTTGAATCCCCCTGGCCACTCTGTCGATCCACTTTGCAGCAACTGTTTGGTTGCTCATAGCATTCTAATTCCAACATGCATTATGAATTTAAAAGTTTCTAACATGCATTACTTCCATTATTGTGATTCTTGTGAGTTCCATGGGTGGTGGTTCCTGCTTAATTTGACCCACTTTTTCTAACTGTTCTAAGGGTTAGAATATGTGACATATATTTCTAGTTTTTCTATTGCATAATTTCCCTTCTCCAATAAGGATAGATCTCCCTAACACTATCTCTTATGCCAAGGCTAATCTTATTCGAAGCATGGTTTAAGATACTGATCTTGTATCGGCCAATTTGTCCGGTTTGTACTTTCCTGTAGCATAATATCAATACGACCGGTTTCACTATAGCATAGTGCCAGGTTCACTATGACAAACTAGTCCGAGACTATAGACTGGTACATCGGTTCGGACTAGTATCTTAAATAATGATTCAAAAAACCACAATTAAATTCTAAAATGTACTAGCCCTATTATAAGGGCAAGGCTCAATGATTCTTCCACGTCTCTTCAAGGAGGCTTTGTCATACTGATTCTCCTCCTTCCAAAATCTTATCTTTACCATGGATTTAAAAAATACTCTACACAACTAGCAAGTTAATCTTGTATTGTTAGTACCAAACCAATATAATATATATACAAGGTTTTAGTACATACCGATCGATATCGGACGAAAGGAAAGGTGAAAGCTCGTGCATGCGCAGCTTGCAAACTTGTGCTTTGGTGTCTTGCAAACTCGAGGCAGCTCATGCTCACAGTGTAAAGCTTGCGAACAGCTTCCGCTAATGGCAGCGAGGACACATCAAGATGCCCTTCTCGTGACTCTTTCCTTCTCCCCCTCCTCGCCCGCTCCACTCCAAGATGCCCTCCTCATGAATAGCTTGCGCTCGCGATGGTGCAACGAGCGTGACACTCGCCTCCTCCTTCTCCTCTTCTCCTCCACTTCGGAACACCCTATGTCCATGTACCTATCCCTGCTCAAACCGGTACAAACTATTTATATTGCTTAGTACAGAATAAGGATAGTAAAACCGGTCCGGTTCGGCGAGCCGCGCGGCAGCGGGCAGCAACACTGAAGAGCAGCGAGCAGATGTCGCCGCGCTACCGTCTGCCGCTTCTGTGCTCCGAACAATGCTCCGGTGCCATCCTTGGTACATAATAGTTTCTTAAACCTTGTATATATGTACACATAAATTTATGTATATAATTTATGTTTTGTGGGGTCCTAACCAATATCTTATATTGGTGCATGCCAGTTTGCCAGACTGATAATGGGCTGGAGAATTGATACAAACAAAATCTAGGAACTTTGACCTAAGCTATGTGGCAAACATCTAATTATGATTGTTAGCGTTGCTATTTTACCTTATCGGGTTTGGTCTATTACCCAAACCTTTCTCTTTGTTTATGTTACTGTTTTTGCCCTAGCTAATCAATAGACGATTTTTACTTCTCGCTAACTTGGTATCAGAGCTTCTCGCCGCCGCCGCTTCACGTCACTGATCCTGTTCCCACCATCACCAACCTTTCCGTTTTCGCCGCCACCTTTACCTTCCGTTCGCCTCTAACCTTTCTTCTGTCTCTAACCTTTCTTCCATTCGTCTCCTTCACCGCGTTCACCTCTCGGGAGGCAACTGGAGTGGTAGGCGCTCGGCCTTCTAATCTCGCTGGTGGACTTCTTGCATGAGGACTATTGCTATCGCTGTGCTGCTCTGTCCCTCTTGCTCCGTCCATCTCGGCGACAGACCACTCCTGTGCTATACGCGACACCTCTGGAAGCTGCGACAAGCGCACACATGTTCGCTTAGCTCCTAAGACGCATCGGTCCTCATTTGACTTATGTGGTGGTGTTGTCAGCAACTTGAGCAACTTGGGCTTCTCTTGGTGTTGTCAGCAGGGTGATTTCACAGCGGCAGATTACAGCTTCCAGTCACAACAAAGGATTTCAATCTTCGGTCTCTCCTCACGCTCTCTTCACCATCAGCGATCTCTCTGGTCAGGTACACACTACTCTAGTCGCTTCTAAATTGCAATATGGATATCACTATCGAATTAAAGCCCGCCTCCAGTGTTGCTACTACATAAAGCTCGACGGCAACAATTACCTTCTTTGGGCTGGTCTATGTGTTCTATCTTAGATCCCACATAAAGGACATACGCCTAACTAGTACGGGACCAGACTCTTTAGATTCTACCAATGAAACATGGAGACGATCCGATATGGCCATTGTCACGTCTCTTCTCAGTAGTATTGAAGGCAATATAGCAACTACAGTCATGTGTTTAGACACTGCAAAGAAAATTTGGGACATCCTTGCATCGACCTACGCTCCTCAAGAAAACATATGCCAAGTTTATAGACTTTATGAGGAACTCTTCAATTTGAAACAAAGAGACATGTCTTTACCAGATCTCTATCGTATTCTCAAAGGCAAGTGGGATCAATTACAAATACTCCAGCCGCCCAATGCAAATATCTCAGTGACCATCCAACAACGGCATAAATTTTTTGTCACTACATTTCTCAATGCCCTAAATGACTCATATTCTGTTGCCAAAGCTCAGCTCCTGGTTGATCCAACTATTTCTACAATTCAGAGTGTTTACTTGTGTCTCTTGTGTGTCTCTCCATGGCCACTCCCACCACTGACACCAGTGGTGCCCTCCTTACTCCCCACGGAGGCAGACGTGGTACTTCTAGTAGGGGACGAGGATGTGGCCGTATCTGTGCTCCTTGTGAACATTGTGGACGTAGTAATCATCCTTCTGATCGATGCTGGAAGAAGTTTGGTAGACCATCCTATGCCAAAATGGTAGTTGATAGTGGATCACATGTACCAGCACAGGCTATCACCTCAATCCCCCCTCTCTTATTGATTCGACCATCACGGTCTCCTCCGTTGAGTACGACCACTTTGTTCGTTTAGCAGCTCAGGCTGAAGCTTCAACTTCTTCCTTAATGGCTACCACACCCGGCGTATCTGGTATTACATCTCTTGGTGCCTTTGCAAATACTTGAGTTTTAGATTCTAGCGCAACTTCTCATGTTTCAGGTAATCACTCACTTTTTGTATCCTTGCACCTTGACACCAATTATAGCCCGAGGTCAATTGCAGATAGGTCCCTTATTCCTGTTCAAGGCAAAGGAACTGTCTACTTGAGCTCTAAGCTTATACTTTATGATGTCCTTTATGTTCCTAAGTTTCCCGTTAATCTCATTTCTGTTTATGCCCTCACCAAACATCTAAATTGCTCCGTGGCGTTCCTCTCTTCTTGTTGTATTTTTCAAGACCTCCTGACGGGCGTAGATTGGTAGAGGGGCTTAAAGTTGGTAGTGTCTATATCCTCACCGACCCTGTATTGGATAATGATAAGGCTCTTTTGTCTACATCATCTCCTTTCATGTGACACTGTCGGTTAGGTCGTATCTCTCCTAGGAAAGTGCAACAAATTTTGTCGTTAAAGTCCTGTCCTCATTTTGAATGTAAAGCTTGTTAGTTTGGAAAGCATCACCGTACTTCTTTTCCTAGTAGTACTAGTCCACCAACTACTGTTCCGTTTCATATTGTTCATTCAGACATTTGGGGTCCTAGTCCTGTAACCACTAGAGATGGTTTTAAATATTTTGTTACTTTTATAGATGACTGTTCTCGCATGTGTTGAGTTTTTCTCTTGAAACTTCATTCTGATGTTTTTAATGCCTTTAAGTTATTTTATGCTGAGATCAACAATCAATTTAGCTTGCCACTAAAAATACTTCGCACTGATAATACTCTTGACTACACTAGTTCCACCTTTCAGGATTTTTGCTGCTTACACGGTATTATCCACCAAACCACGTGTCCTTATATCTCCCCTCAAAATGGGGTTGCTGAATGCAAAAACCGCCATCTGCTTGATGTGTCTCGGTCCTTAATGTTTCATATGCATGTTCCTAAACATTTTTGGGGTGATGCTGTCCTCACTGCAACGTTTTTGATTAATCATGTACCCACTTTCTCTTTGCAAGAATCTCCTCTTTCTGTGCTCTCACCTAACCAGTCCATCTTTCCTATTCCACCTCGGACCTTTGGTTGCCTTTGCTATGTCCATCATCTTTCCCCTGGGGTGGATAAGCTCAGTCCACATTCAACATAGTGTCTTTTTCTTGGTTACTCTCAAATGCAAAAGGGGTATAGGTGTCTTGATCCTACTTAAGGCAGGTACTTCACTTCTATGGATATCACCTTCTTTGAGTCCACACCATATTTCACCCAACCGCCATGTGTCCTGAGCCCTCGACCACTGCTATTCCTCTTCTTGCACCATGCCCTCTGGATGTTCCGTTAGTTTCTTCTCAGGACCTTTCCCCGGTGGCACAGGCAGATCCAGCCTTACCCCCACAAGTATATCAACGACGGAACTGAGCAGTCGCCACTAAAGAGGCCCCTACGCCAGTCGAGCCCTTGCCTAGCCCTTGCCTGAGTGTCTTCCATCTGCAACTGATAACCATCCCATTGCCCTTCGTAAGGGACATCACACCACAGCTAAGTATCCTATTTCTGATTTTGTCTCTTACTCTCGCATCTCTCCTTCCCATCGTACCTTTATTGCTGCTATCTCCTCCGGTGCATTGTCAAGAAATAATTTTGAGGCACTTTCTCAGTCCCACTGGAAGGATGCTATGGATGCAGAAATTGATGCCCTTACTTCTCGGCACACATGGACTCTTGTTCCATTACCTTTAGGGGCTTGTCCTGTACCGTGCAAATGGGTTTATACAATCAAGCACAACCCAGATGGTTCTGTCGATCGGTACAAGGCTCGCCTTGTGGCCAAAGGGTTTACTCAAGTATACAGGGTTGACTATTTGGACACCTTCTCTCTGGTTGGGCTGTTGAACTCCTTCCGTATTATCTTGTCGCTTGCCATCAACCTTGGGTGGTTCCTTCATTAGTTAGACATTAAAAATACTTTCTTATATGGTGATTTTAATGAGGCTGTTTATATGCACCAGGTTATGTCAAGCAGGGGAGTTGGTCTGCAAGTTGCATAAGGCTATATATGGTCTTAAACAGAGTCCACAAGCGTGGTTTCAAAAGTTTTCTACAATCATATCCAAATTTGGATTTCTTCACTCAAAGTGTGACCATTCTATATTTATTCGCATGTCAATTGCTGGAATCGTTATCTTGGCCATTTATATCGATGATATTTTTCTCACAAGAAGTGACTCTGGAGGCATACATGGGACTAAACTATTTTTGAAATTTCACTTTTCTCTTCGAGATATGGGTAAACCTAGATACTTTCTAGGAATTGAAATAACTTATAAGGGCTCACATGTTCATTTGTCTCAAAGGAAGTATGTTCTTGATCTTCTAACACAGGAATGCTTGATTGTAAACCCGTTGATGTTCCTATGGTTCCTAATGAACGGTACAGTAAGTGGAAGGAATCTGAAGACACTAATCCTACCATGTATAGACAAGTTGTGGGCAGACTCATATATCTCATTGGCACACATCCGGATATATCATTTGCAGTGGGCGTAGTCAAGTCAATTCATGCAATCCCTCAAGAAAGACCACTGGCAGTGGATTTCTATAATGTCTCATGTATATCATTTGCGGTGCTAAAAATTTTATAATGTCTCAAGAAGTCTCTGGGGAGAGAATTTCTATATCAAAAAGGAAGTCATTTCACTATTGAATCTTACTCTGATGCAGATTATACAGGAAATATTGATGATCGAAAATCCATCTCTAGGTTTTGGAAATCTGGTCACCTGAGCAAAAAACAAAATGTTATATCTATATCTAGTTGTAAAGCTGAATATCGGGCAATGACTCATACTACGTGTGAGCTGATGTGGATCAAGAGTCTATTGCAAGAATTCAGCATAGTCATTGATACTCCTATGATCATGATAATCAATCGGCCATATTCATTGCGAACAATCCCTCATTTCATGAACGAACCAAACATGTGAAATTGATTGTCATTTCGTCAGGGATGCTATTTTGAGTTACAAGATCAATACTCCATATACCAAATCTGAAGACTAAGTCGCTGATATATTTACCAAGGCCCTTAGTTCAATAAAATTTTGTGACTTCTGTAACAAGCTGAGCATAACTGACATATTTGCTCCAACTTGAGGGAGAGTGTTAACGTTGCTATTTTACCTTATTGTGTTTAGTAACTAGCTAATTGGGTTTGGTCTATTACCCAACCCTTTCTCTTTGTTTATGTTACTGTTTTTGCTCTAGCTAATCAATAGACGATTTTTACTTCTCGCTAACTATGATATTCTCACTTGACTCCTTAATAGTATAGAGTCTTACATTCAAAGTATTGTTCTATTTCTTTCAACTTTAAAGAAGTATGAAATACTTTATACAAAACTTATTCTAAAAAAAAGAATGTTATAAGAGTCTACTCCTTATAGAAGGAACCTTTTAATCTAAAACAAGAAGATAAGTCATTCCAAAAACATTATTCTCTCAAAGTCCAAGTGGGATGAACTACAGTTATACAATTATACATACAACTTACTTTCCGACATAAACTGATACATACTATCATAGGATCAGACTAGTACGGGCATACCACTCGATATATAATTGAACTAGTACATACTAGGCTTGCAACTTAATATGAGCTATTATTTAAATCAATGAGTTATACTACCCACCTATAGTGTGTGATATAACTACAGCTACATTGCCTTTGCTCTTGATGTACCATCACCCTAAGGAAAGTTGGTCTACTACTAAACATCTTCTCATTATATTACTTATAACCATTTATTCTTTGGTCTACTACTAAACAACTTTAATTTCTTCATGTGGCTTAATATAGATGGATCTACACAATCAGGTACAAACCCAATGACACTATTCAATGGTACCAAGGCATGAACTCAGACTTAAAGAGTGAATTATTTTGTGACTTTTTCTTTGAAAGCTTGGCTAAATTCTATCAAAGTACTATTTTCTTTAGCTACTAATCAAAATTAGAGTAGAATATTGTGAAGAACACTTTCTTATATGATGATCATATTGAAGATGTCTTTATGGAGCAATCTCCTAGATATATGTTCCTCAAAGAAAGTCAACTATATATGCTCAAGAAAGCGATACATGAACACACACAAAGAATCCCAAGAGCATGGTTCAATAAATTCTCTTACATGGTTGTTCAAATTAGTCTCAAATATAGTAGAGAAAATTATTCTATTTTTATTAGATAAAACTATTATGAAAGTACTATTATTATAGCTTAAGTGGATGATACTCCCCTCATCGGGAATGATACTAAAAGTACTCAGGGAGGATAAAAATCAGTTGGAAAATAAGTTTATTATAAAAGACCTTGGAAATTTCTATATTTTCTTGGAAATGAAATTGCTTATAAAGCTAGGGGATTGCTTATTTCAGACAAGAAGTATGCTTTGCATCTTCATGGTTGCAAGCCTATTAACACCTACCTTAGGTCATAACTTACATCGATGATAGCTCTAGTGACAATGATTCTGAATACTGTCAATTTAGTAGGAAAGCAAGCTTACTTGATGGTTACTAAAACCTAACATATCTTATGTAGTTGTAGTTGGAGTTGTGAGACAATTTCTGCCATTTTATGCAACCACCAAAACCAAATCATTAGATAATTGCTTTAAGAATTCTTCATTATATAAAAAGGGCACCAAGAAAGAGTTTATATTATCCTGGTTCAATACAAAACCAATATCAATATACCATCAAAAAAAATCCGGACTCTCACTTAAAAGGTTCTAGGCGAGGTCTTCGTATAATGTAGAACCTCGCTCTATGTTAGGTAAGTTCTATGGTAGACTAGACCCATGGTATTAACATATACCATAGGTTGATACGATCAAAGACAATAGACCCATGGTATTAACATATACCATGGTATTAACATACACCAATATGGACTAAGTTTTAGAACCTTGATACTATCAAAGACAACATCTTAGAATCAAATCATACATTTTTGCACATTATGCAACTCATATGACAAGAGGTCTACCTTTGGATCCTATACCTTCGTGGGTGGAAACATGGTAACCTTGAGAAACAATAAAAAAAATTTGGTAGTTTACTCAATGTTGAAGTCAAATATAGAACTCCAGTTCATAATGCATGTGAAATGATGGACTCCAAACCCTTCTCAAAGATTAGTGTTTTTCTCGTGAGGATAATATGTCAGTATGGTGTGAGGATAATATGACACTAAGGTATAATAATCAAGCTGCTATACGCATTGTTAACACCCCTGAAAGGATTAAATATATTAAGGATGATTGTCATGGCTTTCACTTCAAAAAGATCAACACCCCTTACACTGCTTCATAGAATCAACTTCTTGTATATTTACTAAGCTTCTACTCACTGAAAATTTTTTTGTTATCTGTAGTAAGTTGGAGCATAGATCCACATCTATGCTCCAAATTGGGGGGGAGTGTTAGAAAACTATGTATTGGCCCCTATGTGTTAGAAAATTAAGACATAGCTCTCTCATTTCTCCTCTATTTAAACCTCTATGTTTCCCCTTTTCTTGATATAAAGTATAAGAACTAATTTGTTCTAACTTCAAACTATATCAAAATTTATAAGGAATTTTGTTCTTGTATCGCATGAATTAACACTGCTTATTTGAAAAATTATATATTTCCCTTTGAATTGGTTGAATTAAACTACAGTTTCCCGATCTCCAGGACAATCCACATAAAATATAGAAATACACTTTTTTGGTGCCTAGATGAGCAAAGACAGGAACCAGACAAATTAGCATCATAATGTTGACACCCATGCTATAAACAGTTACTAAGATCAAGAGCCTGAGTGGGTATACTTGCCTGCAAAGCTGCTTCATGAGTAGCAGCCCTTTGGTTGAAGATATCGAGAATCAGAGCAGTCCGATCACATACTCGAACATCCCCACCAAATGCTTTCTCCAAGTTACGCAGCTGTCTGGAAGAAATTTATCAGGATTCCAGCCAGTACAAAACATTGATGAATTAACAGTGCTCTAGCCACCGGCATAGCAAAAATAACATAAACAAAAGAACTAAAAATGACATTACACGGAAACATTGCCTTGGAAATAAGTTTAGTATATTGATCTAAAACACAATCAAGCTTGTCAAATGTTAAATATTTGAAGGAAAAACCAGAAAACTGTGGCATATAAAATGTACTCTCGAGCTATAAATTCCTTCACACCTACCCCCGAGCACTGAAGATATAATTGGAGTGTGAGGGGGTTTGGAGGGGATCTGTTGGATAACATAATTGTGGTCTCCTTCAGTGATATCTAGGAACCAGGGTCACGACTGAAAGTCTGGTGCGTGGGTATCAAAGTAAAAGGGAGGAGAGGGGGATATATAGTGTATCCAGGTAGGGCTATAGCTGATGGATATTAGCAATGATGGTTCTAAGGAGAAATTGACGATGGCAGAACCCTCAAGAGACTAAAGGTTGAAGCAATGGAAATTTATGAGCAGGACAACGAGGTAAAAAGACGATTGATCAAAATCTTTCCCTTGATTAGGGAGATTCCAAGTAATAGAACTGTTTGAATTACGTGGTGCTATCAAACTTGATAGGAAGAAATTGGGGAAGAATCCAATTTCTGGGCTGTGTTATGATCTGAATATGTTACTTAGATTAATGCCCGCAGTTCTTTTTTTCCTATAAATTGTAGCCCAATGTTGGATTCAAGGTTTGCAAAACTGGTCCATACAGGTAAAACCAAGTGCAGCCATCAATTGCAGAGTGATTTGTCTAAGGTCCACGTACCAGTCTGTATTTCTCCATCCTTGGATGGATTTTGTTTGCTCAATGAAATTATGCTTCAAGGAGAGTGAATAGAGGTTAGATTTTGATCTGTATGATGATTATTAATTGAATATACGCTGCACATTGAACAATGCCTCAGATCAATTCTTTCTGTTTCTTTTAAAAAACTAAACTTACTGGTCTTTTGGGTTGAATCTAAGTTTTGGATGGATTCTTGATTTATAATATGATTTTTTATACATAAGATGCATTTAATGATCTAATCTAAATTTTACTTGATCAAGATGTGAAAATAGTGTCATGAATTTATTTCTTTCTTCCCTTCTTTCTAAGTTTGATCCTGTTTGAAGGTTTGCTTCATAACTGTTAATTCAGAGATCACATATTTGTTGTTTTGGGGTGATCAAATACTATACATCATACAGGTTAATGAATGCATCTTATTGAATTCAATCTGTCAGAGAGACAGAGACTAGATTCAAGTAACTGATCTTTGAGTTAAAATGTTTGATTTATGCTAATTCAGATCTACACAATACATTGTGATATGTTTTGGGACAATTATTTATCAGTTATTATTTGGACCCTTCCATGGGAAGAATGAACTGATCATATTTGCATTGCTTCGAGCTTCTAAGTTCCTAGGTTAATCCAAAGACAGAAAGACTAATTTGATATTAACTCAGTTTTTTTCTTTGTTGCGGATCAGTTGACTGATGATCTACTGTGTCAGTTAGAATCTTTCAGATAAGTGTGTACTTTACCTGTGGAATACATGAGGCATACCTTTGACGCCAAGACCCATCAATCCATCACAAAGGGCTACAAGTTGGAGTGCAACCCTCTCCAATACAGGTAGAATGAGCTTATAAATTTGGTGTTGTTCGGAAGGCTCATCTTGTGATGCATCTCCATCCAATTTGTCCAGAAACACGATCCAGAGACTGGAGCAACTAAAAGCTAGATTTATTTGGCAAAGGAGATAGATTCCGCAAGGCCACATACAAATATGTGGCTGCTCAGTTCATTCGACAGGTTTGGGGCTGAGAGTTATTTCTTCTCTTAACAGGGCTTGCATCACTAAACTTGAGACATCACTAGGAAAAATGATACGCTTTGGATAAAATGGATCAATAGAATGGATTAACAGTAGATACTTAGGGTAAATCGATATAGACATGCACTAGGTCAAGTTGTTCTTGACATGGTTTCTAATCTCAGTCCATACAAGTATATAGGTATTTGCTTGGTTTGGTATAATTACATAGCGACACAATACTAGTTGGTATTTGCTCAAACTGATATATATATATACCAATCTTGTGCATATATATTACACACGCACCATACACAAGATTGGTACTGACTCTATTTTGTGTAGCAATAAAAGGTCAGACCAATATATACCACCCATATTGGTGGTAAGGTAAAGTTTGTCAAACCTAGGTGTGGGTACCAAGCTTCTTGATGTCCTCGAAGAGAGACGGCAAGGACAAATTTATTTGGTTGAACTTGTGGAATCCTAAAGGAATGTTGGACAGTTTGGAGTATTAGTTTATTATAGGTTATACTTTGAAAAGAAGTGCTTGTGTTACCAAGCACATCTCTCAATAAGGTTGGAATATATGCCAGCAATAGTCCAACTATCTTGTCGGGATATAGGAGGCCAATCCCCAAATTCAAAGAATTAGTAAGGGACGTGGCCATGTTGCCTGGATGTCAATTCAATCGGATGAGATTATTCTAAAATCTGCTTATGTAAGTTTGTTTTTGCTGAGTTCGTGTGTCATTTTGTTATGTGATTAAGTTCCAAATAAGCTAATTGGTTATGCAGTACTAATGTAGCAGCCTTTACAAGGCAATATTTTATTTTTTTAATAATATTCTGAATAATTATCTCTTTTCCTCCATTTGATATCAAAGCTTACCAATCCTATCCTAGTCACCCGCCCTTCTCTCTTTTATCCAAAACCATCCATCATCCTGTTGCCGCCCCTCTCAACCGTCACTACCCACCTCTCTGCTCTTCATCTCTCTCCACGTCACTGCCACCCTAATCTTCCTAACCACTAGTTACCCTCCCCCTTCGCCTCTCCACTCACCTTTAATCTCCCCTCCCATCGCTCTTGCCTCCTCTTCCACTGCTGCCCCTTCACCTCTTCCCAATAGCATCTTCTGTTTAGCATTGGGTTCCCCCTCTCTCTTTCTCCCTTCTCTTCCTAAAGGACAAGATATGCATAAGGTCCTTATTCCCAGAATTCTAGGGGTTTTCTCTTCTACTTTTGGTGAAAAATGATGGATTTCCTTGATTCATCTTTTGATTTCAAGCCTTTCTTCCTTGGAGGTACCAACCTCAAATTACATAATATCAATTATATTGTTTTTTGTAAATCAGTTGCCTAGGGGTTTTTATCTACCATCAAGGAGATTTAAGATACTTTACACAATACTTGTTTCTTCCAAGCAGAACATGGTGCTATCTACACACATTAGAAGGAGCTTTTCAACCTAAAACAAGAAATCACTATCTACATAAATATTATTCACTTTTAAAGACAGTAAAAGAGAGATTCTATTCAATAATGGATATGAACCTGATATGACAACTATTCAATAAGATCCCAAATACATAATAGTGCACATAATAACACTATTATAAACTATAAGCTCTAACACTCCCTTTAAGCTAGAGCATAAAAATATCAAACATGCTTGTTATATAATCTGTAAAAGTGTGTAGAATTAAGAGCCTTTGTAAATATTTGCTAGCTAACCATAGCTTTTAGATTTCAAGTCTTGCTGATTTGGTGTAAATAGTATAAATTTGCTAGCTAACCATAGCTTCTCCAACAAAGTGACTATTAACATCTAGTGCTTTTTTCTTCTATGAAATATGGCATTGGTAATATAAATAGCTAACTAATTATCATAGAACATGGTTGACTAGTGCAAGAAAAAATAAAATATAGAAGTAAATTTTTGAGCCGTATCATCTCACATCTAGTATGAGCTACATTTTTGTATTCAACTTCAGAACTTAATAAGCCAACATCCATATATTGCCTTAACATCCCCATCCTTGTTATGTATTAGTCCTTGTATGACGGAGTCATAGACGCCTATGGGGAAGGCCACATTCCTCTGGAAGATGCTTGGGGAGACTTCCCAGGACTTGACGAAGACACCCCCCAAAATTCAGATCACGAAGCTCTCTGCCGCCCTGAACACGGCCGTGACACAGTTGAAGGCGGACGCGAACGAAAACACGGCCGTGACACAGTCGAAGGCGGACGCGAACGAAAACACGGCCTGCGACACGGCCGTGGCACCCACCGTGTCGGGCTCGGCAACTTTCGGCTCAAGCAATCACAGCCGTGACGGAGAACACGGCCAGACCGTGAACAAGATTACAGCCCGTATTCCAGGTTACGGCACCGTCGTGAAATCAGCGCAACATTCTGTGGATTTCGGCCCCAGCGAACACGGCCGTGACGGAGAACATGGCGAGGCCGTGAACAAGATTACGGCCCGTATTCCAGGTTACGGCACCGCCGTGAAATCGGCGCAACATTCTGTGGATTTCGGCCGCAGCGAACACGGCCATGACGCAGAACACGGCCAGGCCGTGACGAGCTCGCAGACCCCCAACACGGCCATGACACCAGCCGTGTTCACCTCAGCGCAGAAATCAGATGCCGAACACGGCCGTGAAGATGAACACGGCCAGGCCGTGTTCAGCCCCAGAAAGCCAAAGACAGTGGTTTTCCACCCCGTTCGACGTTCTCAGCGGTCCTCGCACCCTCCAGACCATTTTGTGGGAGTGATGAGCCCTTTGACAGCCATGACATGCCCCATCCACTCTGGCAATGTGACTTCTCCTGCTTCTACGACATCCCTTCATCCGCTTCCCCCGCTACCCCTCACTCGGGGGCAGCTTCGAGACTCGACCACCGACTGTGAGCGGCCCGCCGACCGCTACAACAACCGGGTCGTCAACTCAGCACACAATACCGCCAACAACGTCCAAAATCAGCCCACCATCAGCAAGTTCTGCTGCTTCGTGGCGGCTTGCTCGGAGATGGTGTAGCGCCAAATGGGTCCGGACAACGACCACGTGGACGACTCTTTCACTCGACGCTTCACACCCCTCGCATGAAGGAATCGCCCAGGGAATAGTTGCTAGTTTGTTTTACTTTTCAGTAGTTAGGGGACATCTTGACCCTACTTTAGTTTGTTTTAGGTGGTTGGCTTCTCCAACTACCTCACATGTTTAGCTTGTGACCCTCTCTCCCCCCTCTTGATCCATAAAAGAGGGGCTGAAGGGCTGTGTGTTTCTTAGTTCTTGTTGTAGTTTGCGTCTTCCCTTGCAAGGCCTTAGGTCCAGCAAAACTCCGAGGAGCTCGCTTAGAGTTCCCTCGACTCCTCTTTGTACGCTCCTTTTCAACTTTCAATCAAAACACCCGGCGAACCCTGCTTGGGCGCCCAGTCCTTTGCATGTTCATCTTGCTACGTTGTGTCTTGGATGAGTAAGCTTGGTGGGTTGCCATAGCATTGTGAAGGGTGTGCACGTGTGCTTGCAAAACAAACATTGGCTCCGCGATCGAGGTGAGTATTTTCCGTTAGAAGTTTCGATCCGTGGTTTCTTGTCGCTCCGAGTGTTGCTCAAGTTACATCTCGTGCTATTCCCATCGGTTTTCTCCGCCGATTTTCACCGATCGCACACGCTTTCTCTTCCCTCGTCTCAAGACCCTCTCCCGGATTTCCGCATCATAGTTCCCCCACCGTAGAGTATTGCTTTAAGGAACCCTCCTATTCATCCGCTGCGTCAAATTTGGTATCAGAGGAGGTTGAAGCTAACTCTTGTCTAGCTTCGCCGGTCTCCCGCTCTATTTCATTCAGTTTTCGGGTTTCATTTCAGCATTCATTCGCATTTCCTGCATCATGACCACTAGATCAGGAGCCCCGTATCAACAACCCCCTACCCCAGTGCCCGCTACGACCGAAGAAAGTATTCCGCCTAGGGTAGAGTCAGTTGAGTCGCTGTCCACGCGTTTAGAAGCGATGAAAGCCATGTTTCAGCGCCTCATGGCGTCGGTCCATCATCTAACAGACCAAGTCATGGAACTCCGAGCTAAGCCCGTCAAGGGCCAACCCTCTGCTAGTATTCCACCTCCGTTGGCCCCGCTACGTATGCGCGCCAACAAGTCACCCCGCTTTGACCCCTTTGTCGATGAGTCCGCGTGGGCCGAGGGCGCTCCTCACCCACGTCGCCTTGTTCCGCGTAGTCGTGAAGACGACGAGGTCCGCCGGCTCACGCGCGTTGACCCCCCGATTTTCAACGGTAGTCTTGATCCTCATGTCTTCCTCGATTGGGCCGCTGCCGTCGATAACTATTTCGAATGGAGCGCCATGTCCGAACACCTTAAAGTTAGTTATGTCCGTCTTTTGCTAACCGGCCCTGCTCGGTTGTATTGGACGAACGTAGAGCGCCAATTAGTAGACCGTCTTCCCCTCATTACCCGATGGGAGGAAATGTGCTACCGGCTTAAGGAGAAGTATGTGCCCCCCACCTATAGGCAGCGCCTCCTCGATTCGTATTCCGTTATCTCCCAAGGGTCCGACACCATGGATGCATACCACTCTCTTTTTGACGAGCTTGGTATCCGCTGCAACTTTAAGGAGGATCCCGCCTTCACCCTGTCTCGGTTCCGCAACGGTCTCCGCGAGGAGATTCGGCGCGCGTTACCCTCTTACGGTCTTGACACGATCATCCTTGTCCTCCACCATGCCCGTGAGGTCGAGCAGGACCTCCGCTCGCGCACCCATCGTGCTGAACCTCACCCGGCTCGTCGGCCTGCTTATGTGTCTCCGGCGCCGGCCCCTCCCCCTCGTCTCGAGGCACCGCCACGTCCTAGCCCTGCTGGTCCCCGTCGTTTCCCTCGGGATGCACCCCGCGAGGCACCCCCTCCTCGCTTGACGTGGGAGGACAAGGGTAAAGCACCCATTGCCGCCGTTCCCCCAGGCCCTTGCCGCCACTGCAACCAAACCGGCCACTTCAACAAGGATTGTCCCCGCCGCTCTTTGCACATCACACCCGAGCGACGCGACTCACGACCCCCTATTCCTTGTGGCCCACCTGCAGCCCAAGAAGTCGGCCCACAGTGTTACACCGATGACGAGTCTAACCCACGTCATACCATGGCGGTTGTTCGTTGCACCCTTGTCCATAGCCCCCCTCCATCCGAGGATTGGAAGCGTACGAGCATCTTCTACACTTACATTAAGTGTAATGGACACACGTGCAAGATAGTGATTGAAGGAGGCAGCAGTCTTAACGTTGTCTCGCGGACAGCAGTCACCCGTTTTGGTCTCCCCCTTGAGCTGCACCCTCGTCCTTACTCGATCGCGTGGGTTGACACGTCCAGCCTGCCTATCACCCACCGATGTCAAGTCCCCATTTACTTTGGTGACTACTCGGAGAAGGTGTGGTGCGACGTCGTTTCCATGGACGTCGCCCACGTCCTCTTGGGTCGACCTTGGCTCTATGATCGTGATATGATTCACTACACCCGCTCCAACACCTACGTCTTCCACCATGGGGGACGTAGGATCTGTTTGACCCCGGCTCCGCCTAAGGAGTTGCGGGCCTCAACGTCCAAGGGTGTCATCACTCCCTTGCCTCCAGCCCCGCCTGCGCCTAAGGCAGTCGCCTTGGTTCGCCCCACTTCCCGTGTCCATGAGGCACAGGAGACTAACGTGGTATATGCCCTCATGGTCCGCGAGGTCTCCCCCGTACCTCCGCCTCCACCAGCCCCTTTGCCGGCAGAGGTCGCTGCACTGTTAGAGGAGTTCGCCGACATCTCCCCGATGGACCTCCCCATCGGCCTACCCCCAGATCGTGACATCCAGCATGTCATTGACCTCGTCCTCAGTGCATCTTTGCCCAACCTGCCCCATCATCGTCTTAACCCGACTGAGCACATGGAGCTCAAGCGTCAAGTGGATGACCTTCTTGCCAAAGGATTCATCCGAGAGAGTCTTAGCCCTTGCGTCGTGCCGGCCCGTCTCACCCCTAAGAAGGACAGGTCATGGCGGATGTGTATTGATTGCCGTGCAATCAATCGCATCACGGTTAAGTACCGGTTTCCCATCCCACGCCTTGATGACATGCTCGATCTTATCTCGGGCGCTTGCTGGTTTAGCAAGTTGGACCTTCGGAGTGGCTATCATCAAGTCCGCATCCGTGAAGGGGACGAGTGGAAGACGGCCTTCAAGACGAAGGACGGCCTCTACGAGTGGTTGGTTATGCCCTTCGGGCTTACCAACGCACCTTCCACGTTTATGCGTCTCATGAGCCAGGTCCTTCGTCCTTACATGGGCAAATTTCTAGTCGTCTACTTTGACGACATTCTCATCAATAGCCGCACCCGCGCTGACCACTTAGAGCACCTGCGCTTGACTTTTGACCTCCTGCGTAAGGAACGTCTGTTCCTTAACGCGAAGAAGTGTTCCTTCCTCGACTCTCAGGTTCCGTTTCTCGGTTTCATCGTCTCGGACCAGGGCCTCATGGTTGACCCTACGAAAATCGAGGCCATCCGTCGCTGGCTGGAACCCGAGTCCGTCACTGAGGTCCGCAGCTTTCTTGGCTTCGCAGCCTTCTACCGCCGTTTCATTAAGGGATTCAGCACCATCGCATCCCCTATGATGGCTTGCACCAAGAATGAGACCTTCTGTTGGACACCCGCGGCGAGCCACGCTTTCTCAGCCCTTAAGGACATCGTGACCTTTGCACCCGTCCTTCGCCTCCCTGACTTTTCTAAAGTCTTCGTGGTTGCCTGTGACGCCTCCGGTACTGGCATCAGAGGAACCCTTAGCCAAGAGGGCCACCTGGTCGCCTTCTTCAGCAAGAAGCTGAACGATGCGCGGCAACGATACTCTACCTACGACAAGGAGTTTTACGCCATTGTGCAGTCTCTTTGACAGTGGCGTCACTATCTCCTTCATAAATAGTTCGTCCTCTTTAGTGACCACCAGGCCCTTTCGTTCCTCAACTCCCAGAAGAAGCTCGTCCCTCGCGACGCGAAGTGGGTTGAGTTTCTCCAGCAATACACGTTTGTGATCACCCACAAGGCTGGGAAAGAGAACGTCGTGGCCGATGCCCTTAGTCGAGTCTGCTCGCTCCTGTGTGTCATATCCACGTCTATTCTGTCCCTTCCCCACATCTGCGATGAGTATGCAGACTGCCCTGACTTCGGTCCGGTACTCGCTCTCCTCCTCGCTGCCGACCCCCTAGACCTCCCGTATCGTCTCCACGACGGTTATCTTGTGTATGGTAACCGGTTGTGCGTTCCCGGTCCTCCCTCCGCGAGCATCTGCTGCTCGAGCTACACGCTGGCGGTGCCACTGGGCACCATGGCCGCGACAAGACCCTCGACTTGGCCGAAGACCGCTTCTTCTGGCCCACTCTTCGTAAGGACGTAGATAGGGTCGTCCGGCATTGCGGCACCTGCCAACGTGCCAAACCTCGCCCTGCCAACACTGGCTTGTACACCCCCCTGCCAGTCTCCAGGAGTCCATGGCTCGACATTAGCATGGACTTCGTCTTTGGTCTGCCCCGTACCACCTCGCGCCATGACTCCATCTTCGTTGTCGTGGACCGCTTCTCTAAGATGGCGCATTTTGTTCCTTGTTCTAGGACCGCCGATGCTTCCCACATTGCCCATCTGTTCATTAGGGAGATTGTCCGCCTACACGGCTTGCCCCTCACCATTGTCTCCGACTGCGACACCGGATTCGTCGGTCACTTTTGGAAATCATTGTGGGCCCTCCTTGGGACCACTCTCAAGTTTTCATTGGCTTACCATCCACAGACGGACGGTCAAACCGAGGTGGTGAATCAGAGTTTGGGTAACCTTCTGCGGTGCTTAGCTAGCGACTTCCCACGCCATTGGGCTGAACACCTTCCTATCACGGAATTCGCGTATAACAGCACATCGCACCGCTCCACGGGGCTGAGTCCTTTCCAGGTCGTCCTTGGGCACCAACCTAGGAAACCCATAGACATACATAACGTCCCTCCTCCACCATCTATCCATGAGTCTGCATACACCTTTGCTTCTCATCTTGCGGGTTTACATGATGAAATTCGTCGACGGATTTTCTTGAGCAACACCCGGTACACGGCTGAGGCCAACGTGCATCGTAGGCCACGACATTTTGAGATTGGTGAGCTTGTCATGGTGCGTCTCCACCCTGAGCGTTTGACATCGCGAGTCAATTGGAAGTTGCATGCACGCTGCGCCGGTCCCTACATGGTCCTACGGCGACTTGGCTCCAATGCTTACGTCCTCGACCTTCCGGCGGATTCCCACCGCAGCCCCGTCTTGATGGAGCCATAGACGCCTATGAACAAGATTACGACCCGTATTCTAGGTTATGGCACCGCCGTGAAATCAGCGCAACATTCTGTGGATTTCGGCCCCAGCGAACACGGCCGTGACGGAGAACACGGCCAGGCCGTGAACAAGATTACGACCCGTATTCCAGGTTACGGCACCGCCGTGAAATCGGCGCAACATTCTGTGGATTTCGGCCGCAGCGAACACGGCCATGACGCAGAACACGGCCAGGCCGTGACGAGCTCGCAGACCCCCAACACGGCCATGACACCAGCCGTGTTCACCTCAGCGCAGAAATCAGATGCCGAACACGGCCGTGAAGATGAACACGGCTAGGCTGTGTTTAGCCCCAGAAAGCCAAAGACGGTGGTTTTCCACCCCGTTCGACGTTCTCAGCGGTCCTCATACCCTCCAGACCGTTTTGTAGGAGTGATGAGGCCTTTGACAGCCACGACATGCCCCATCCGCTCCGGCAATGTGATTTCTCCTGCTTCCACGACATCCCTTCATCCGCTTCCCCCGCTACCCCTCACTCGGGGGCCGCTTCGAGACTCGACCACCGACTGTGAGCGGCCCACCGACCGCTACAACAACCGGGTCGTCAACTCAGCACACGACACCGCCAACAACGTCCAGAATCAGCCCACCATCAGCAAGTTCTGCTGCTTCGTGGCGGCTTGCTCGGAGATGGTGTAGTGCCACATGGGTCCGGACAGCGACCACGTGGACGACTCTTTCACTCGACGCTTCACTAGACGCCTCACACCCCTCGCATGAAGGAATCGCCCAGGGAATAGTTGCTAGTTTGTTTTACTTTTGAGTAGTTAGGGGGCATCTTGACCCTGCTTTAGTTTGTTTTAGGTGGTTGGCTTCTCCAACTACTTCACATGTTTAGCTTGTGACCCTCTCTCCCCCCTCTTGTTCCATAAAAGAGGGGCTGAAGGGCGGTGTGTTTCTTAGTTCTTATTGTAGTTTGCGCCTTCCCTTGCAAGGCCTTAGGTCCAGCAAAACTCCGAGGAGCTCGCCTAAAGTTCCCTCGACTCCTCTTTGTACGCTCCTTTTTAGCTTTCAATCAAAACACCCGGCGAACACCGCTTGAGTGTCGGGTCCTTTGCATGTTCATCTTGCTGCGTTGTGTCTTGGATGAGTAAGCTTGGTGGGTTGCCATAGCATTGTGAAGGGTGTGCGCGTGTGCTTGCAAAACAAACATTGGCTCCGCGATCGAGGTGAATATTTTCCGTTAGAAGTTTCGATATGTGGTTTCTTGTCGCTCCGAGTGTTGCTCAAGTTACGTCTCGCGCTATTCCCATCGGTTTTCTCCGCGGATTTTCACCGATCGCACACGCTTTCTCTTCCCTCGTCTCAAGACCCTCTCCCGGATTTCCGCATCATAGTTCCCCCATCGTAGAATATTGCTTTAAGAACCCTCCTATTCATCCGCTGCGTCATTGTACCATAGCCCTTTTAATATATTATGATATCCATAACAGAATTTTTCAATGACTTTGTTGTTCTTAAGTTGCATGAACTTATTGATAGTACCCACAATAAAAGAGATGTCGTGTCTAATAACGAGGTATATTAGTTTTCCCACCAATCACTGACATCTACTTAGATTTCACAATCAACTCCATTAGTAGCATAATACTTTTGACCCAACATAGATAGATGTATAAATAGACTTATACACCAACTGGTCAACATGGATATCAACGTAGTTGTATCAATGATATCAAGGTAGTTGCACCAATATTCAATAGTAACATCTCTAAAAAATATAGTATTGACTCAAAATATAACATGCACATTTACAAAGTAGTAACCTGTCACGGATTGTAGCATCTACAATATTTTTTTAGTTTGAGAGTATCCTAGACAGATACTACAAATAGCACAAGTCAACTTATTAGATCCAAGACAAGAAAAAAAGAGTATTACAAAAATCCAAAAACATGAGATATAAGAGGAAAATATGGTAGAGATGGATTACTAAGAAGGTCTAGCTCCCATCGAAACAGCCATAAAAACCTGATTAATAATAAGATAATATGTAGTAAGAACATCGTCCTCCAAAAATGCCAGACAACATGCATATGGAATCCAAGTGTCCTAGCAACATCCAACCAATGACAAATTTTGAGTTCCACAATCCCATTCTATTTAGATAAAGGATTTAAATACCGGCCCGTAGAAAGATGAAGAAGAGGAGAGGAAGAAGAAGAAAGAAAAAAGAAGAAAAATAACTATTGGCCGCAAGCTCGCTGGCAAAAATGACTATTGGCCGCAAGCTTCCACTGCCAGTAGTACAAGTTCAGTCCTTCCTCTTTTCTTCTTCTTCCTTCTTCTTGCTTCATCCACTCAGATCAATTCATTTGTTGTCTTCTTCTTCTTCTTTAACAGCCTGTTTACTTCGACGGATGGAAAATTTAAAGGATAGAAAAGGAAGGAAGAATGGAATATGAGAGGATGGAAAAAAATGGATCACGTGAAGTCCCGTGATCCATATGAGAACGAGAGAGCTCGGGAGGACGCTTCGCACGCCATCGAGGTTGAGCGGCGGACGTTTCGCACGCCGTCGCTGCTCGCGAAGTCGGAGGGAGAAGTAAGCTCGGCGGCGGATGAGGCTAGGCAGGGCGACGGTCGAGCGGGCTGGCGCCGGACGAGACGAGGAAGAGGTGGAGGGAGAGGGAAGCTCGGCGACGGACAAGGCTGGGCGAGAGGCTGAGCGGCGGACGAGGCTGGGCGAGCGGACGAGACTGAGCGGCGGACGAGGCTGGGCGAGCGGCTGAGCAATGGACAAGGCTAGGCGAGCGGACGAGGCTGAGCGAAGGATGAGGCTGGGTGAGTGGCTGGGGGGCGGAGGAGGCTGGGAGAGAGGCTGAGCGGCAGACGAGGCTGGGCGAGCGGACGAGGCTGAGCGAAGGATGAGGCTGGGCGGGCAAGTGGCTGGGCGGCGGACGAGGCTGGGCGAGACAATGAGCAATGCACGACGAGGAAGGGCGTTGAGTCGATGTGATAGCGGTGAAGAATAGTCGAGCAACGAGGAAGGGTACGCGAGGAATGTTTGTGTTGCGAGCCGTGAGCGTCGAGAGTTATTATTCTGTCAGAATCGGACGGATCAGAAAACAACGGATTTTGAGAAAATTTTCTATCGATTTTCCTTTCAATAATATCCATCCACTGAAGTAAACGAGGGAAAAATGATTAATCCATCCGCCCCTTCCACCCTAAAAGAGAACAAATTGACATGTATTATATGCAAAGATCTAAAGACAAATACTGGTGAACTTTATTTGAAGTTCGATGACTCAAATAACAATACAATTGGTACAATGTAATTATGGTAGATAAATGTATGACCCAAGAGAAGGAAATAATATGTAGATGCCTCCTTGCTCACCTACCTTTCATCACCTTCATCTTTATGTCCTAAAAGATACAGTAAGAAGGAAAAAAGATGATTGGACAATTAAAGAATAGGTAAGAGCACAAATAGATATTAAATAGGAAATTGAAAAACAAAAACTACATTAGATGCGGAGTGAGTTGGATACTACAGTTGTACAGCAGGTAGTTCTAAAGCCCAAAATAGAGAAAAAGGAGATCATACATAAGTTGATAAGAAATTGAAGAACAAAAAGTACATCAGATAAGCTAAGTTGGATATTAGTGTAGACAATCCTAATACCTCAAATAAGGACAAAGGAGCCATCATCAATATAAACAAGATAGTAATTTGTGTCAAAGCTATATAAGTCAAAACGGAAGCCGCTCCATGAAATGTTGAACATAGAAGTCTCTTATGTTTGATAGTGGAAATAAGCATAGTAGAACCCTAGGAAGTAGCCGGAGGTATGGGAAGAGTTGAGAACTATTCTTGAAGTGAGACACTCCAATGTTTTCACAAGATCGATCAGACATGTAATTGACCTAGCCATAAATAAGTATAGGGTAGGAAACCCCAACCCAACTACTCTTGAACTAAGAGGCTTGACTGCTCAATAACAAGTTTTGCATGAGGCTTTCCAATGTTTTCACAACATCAATTGGGTATCCAACTGATCTTATCCTACCTTAATAGGTCTAGGGTGGGAAACCCCCTACCCTTGCCTTTACCATGATTAAATCGAAAAGTCCACCATGATTTCTTAATTATGAAATTGTAAAGCAATTATCTCATGTAAGGTGCTAATTATAGAGGAGCTACTAGATGCCAGCAAAACGTATATCAGATGAGAGAAGGTATTCTATAAAGTGTGTATTGCAAATCAACCAGCAAATGAGCTTGTGCATAAGGATCACCATATTTATGGTAGGAGAATGATACACTAATAGTTCATCTCACTTACCCTTCAACACCATAAAACTCTAGTAAAGGCTAACCATCTTCCACTAGCATTGCATAATACTCCTAAAAGGACCAACCCAAGGTATTGAAATTTCGTCTATACCACCAATAAAAGTGATACATATGAATGAGTCTTTAGACTTATATCAGTACCATATACATATTTATGCATATTTTAGTAGGTATAATGTCAACGTTTTTAAAACCGGTCCAAATCGGCTAGTTCTGTCCATTCAAGGTCCGGACTGGACCATAAGGGTGGAGCAACAGATCGAGTGGGAGATGGAGAAGAAGGAGGAGAAGAGGAGAGGAAGGAGAGGAAGAAGTCTAGCGAGTGTGAGCGGAGAACGGAGGTTCTCCTTCTTCCTCTTCTTCTTCTTCCTCTTTTTCTTCTTCTTTCTTTTCTTTTTTTTTCTTCCGTTGCTTGCTGCTCTGCTCGGTTCCATCGGGTTTTCACCCGGTATGAATGGTATATACTGGTCTGACCAGCGGCCAATACAACCAACTTGACTGAAACTTCAAACATTGTACAAGGTTAGTACCATAAATACGCTTATGCATGTTTTAGTAGCAACCAAGATTTTAAAATCCGGTTCGAAGGCTCGGTCCGGCGAGCCACCGGAGCGGTACAGTACCGGCGAACTGATGGTAGCGGACAGCGGTAGGGCAGCAAAGGCGGCGTAGAATCAAAGGTTGGTACCCTGCGAAGCTTCCACCGCCTGCTGCTTCCGCCTCTTCCACGCCGCTGCTGCTTCCGCCTGCCGTCCGCTGCTCCATGCTCCGACGATTGCTCCGTGACCAGTCCTCCACTGGACCGGTACAAAACGACCGTACCAACCGATTTCGGACTGATTTTTTAAACACTGGTAACAACGACCAAGTATCTTGTGTTGGTATTGATTGGTACATATCAATTTGATGGTGGATTCAATCCACTAGTAAGGACTGGTATTTAAAACTTAGTCCAACCATTTTCCTTCAACATTACATAGTACTCCTACAAGGGCCAACCACTTATTTAAAGTTGACGATGTCTTTATATATATCATAAATATTTTATTTTAGAGTATAAGTGCTGAATAGAGTATCACATAGAGTATAAGTGGTTGAACCTATACTATTTAATGGAGATGTGAGAACTGTCTAGAGTGGTGCTACAACACATAAGATGCATCTATAATAGTAGGAGGAAGGGTATCAAAGTAATGATCCTTCTCATGTGATCTTAAAAAATAATGCATGTACCGTGCCTACAACAAATAATTTGTGTTATTGAATCTAATGGTTGTGCCAAAGATAGAAGTGTATTTAAGCTAATTGCTAATGGAAGTAAAATCAGACGGGGAGCAAAAAAGGAATAGAGACATGGGAATGATCGAGGGTAATTACAGTTGGATAGCAAGATTACACCATAACCTTGATATCACAAGAGAAACCCCTTGGAGGGGAAGGGAAAAGTAAAAGGAAAGGAAGGGGCATTGAGTTTGATTATTGTTCTAATGGGAATGGCCATAATAGGGTGATTAGGGTTCGAAAATAAAATTACATCATAACTCTAGTATCACAAAAGAAACCCTTCAAAGGGGAAGAGAAAAAAAAAAAAAAGAGGAGGGTTGTTGATGTCAACAATGTGTGGCATAAATAAACTCCTAAAATAAAGGGAAGAGGAAGAGGAGGGGTAGCAGGTGAAAAAGTGGAGGTGACAGCAATAGAAAGTAAGAGGGGGAAAATATAGGGATGGGCTTAAGGTGGTGGCAATGGTGGAAGGTGGCAGCAATGGCAAGACTCAATGGAAGTAATGGATGGTGGTAAGGAAAGAGAACCCCTAGCTCTAATACCAAGTTAGAGGAAAAAATGAGATTCTATTCAATAGATGATAAAGGGTATAAGCAAGGTTCAAAGAAACGATCCGAACAAGCCAATTTTTCTATTTGTACCAGTCCGGCAATGGGTCGGATCGAACCAAGCAGTAGAACAATAGGATGCGGAAGAGGAAGAAGGAGAGAAAGAAGAAGAAAGAGAGGAAGAGGAGGACACACTCGGAAGCGGCGGACTGGTACATACCTCTCTTCTTTTCTTCTTTCTCTTCTTCTTCTTCTTCTTTCTTCTTCTCCACCCGCTGCTCCACTTGTTGTTACCCAGTTCCACCGGTTCTTGTCTGATATAGGCCGGTACATACGGATCCGAACCTGGACCAACTTTTTGAACCTTGGATATAAGTATATATAAGAAGTAACATATATAAATCCAATAAGGCAACTATAATAAGTTTTTGAATACATAATAGCACACACCATTACAAATTGTAAGCTCTAACAAAGACCAAGTGGGATGAGTTGTAGATCTATCATCCGCTTTGACAAACCCATGGATTTTCTTAAGCAGCATCTAGACTTCTTTTTGACCAAATTCTTGGACCTCTTACATTATTGTCAAGCATTACCTTATCGATGCAATTACTTTTTTTTTACTCTTTCACCTCATGAACATCTTTTCTAGGCTTCTTAAGGTTTCTCTATTGGGTTCCTTTGATAAGACCTTTGCTACTCTAGACAATCACTCCAACCATGCATATGATAGAGATTAATGGCCCTTATCCTTCATGTTGTGCATTATGGTAGGTCCAAGCCTCCAACCATCAATGCTGGCATATGTTAAGTCATCTTCCTCAAATATAGGTGGCCATCACCCCTTTTGTTGCGCCCATTACCTCCTTAGTTACCTTTATGAGAATCTTGGCTATTGATTACGAGATTCATCCAATTATTAGTTTTCATCTTAATCACTCTATTGATGTCTTCTCTCTCTTTTGAGGATACTTGCTTCGCACCCGCACATCAACATTAAGGAAAGTTTCAACTCTCTTCCAGTTCAGGTCTTTCTCTTATATTCTAATCTATCACTAACTAAGGAGAACCTCACTATTTCCCTTATTCCCTCCTCCTCCTAAAGGTATTATCTCTACTCTCTACCTTCTTTCCAGCAATCACTGCACCATTCGATCAAATTAAATTTCATTTCTTTTTCTCTCACGGCTTTGAGCATACCCTATTAAACCCTTCTTTTTATCTCCATGTTAACACTACTTTCATTCAAGATTTGCAATACCAGTCTGTTCCCGTAAACCAGTTCTTCACTGGTATGTACTAGTAGTACTGACACACAATAAATATATATCCAGTATCAACCATGGACCGGTATATACTGCCGGAGCGGTATTTCAATCTTTGCTTTCATTGACAAAGAGTTGAAGACTACTCCCTATTAGCACTATTCTGTCTAGCAAAATCCTTGGTATCAGTGAATTACACAAATCATTTCCTTAAAGGAAAATATATCTTGTTTTGGTAACACATTCACAAACAATAACTATGAAGCACAGATGAGATGGGAAAAAATATTTTTTTAATCATAAAAGATCATATGGAAACATTTTCTGAGCTTAAACGATGCAAGTAAAACCATTTTAGCGAAATTATTTTGTGAGCAATAGAAAAGCTAAAGGACATTTTTACCGAATGCTTTACCATTTAGAAGTAATAGGAAAACCTTGAGATACTTACCCTGCTGACAATTCATCATCAAATATTACTGTTTCAACATCAAGCGCATGAATTGCACTCTTGATTTCAGCAACCTTGCCAGAGCCAATATAAGTCTTTGGGTTTGGATTAGCAAGCCTAAACAGAAACTGTGAATCAGATACTAGCAAATATTGACAGTTATTTGATGGTTTTAACTAATAAGCACTGTGCAATACTATTAAATTTGAATCTGTACAGCACAACATGTCGGCAGAAAAATAAATCAAGCGACAATATTCCACCAATTTTTCAGCTGAGCATATATAGCAGAAGGATGCAAATGAACAAAACATCATAATCACGAGAAAAGTTCAACCAATATTCAATCGTAAAGTAGGTCAGCCATAGTTCAAGATTACTCCCCAAAGCTTGTTCATTATAAGGCTAGGTTAAAGATAAAAATATTCATGGCTAATACTTCTTGTGATATCTTTTCAAGAAAGCATAGTTCAGATTGATAGGAAAAACCTGTAAGGTCTCTAAGAGATGGACAACTACATTTTCAAGTGTAAACAACAGTAATATCTCCATTTGAAGAAAACAGATAGCAATACAACATGAAAAGTATTCTTTTTCTTTTTTTTTTAGTGTAATAGTATCCAATAACATGGCAAATGATGTGTTCAAAGTCTCATTAAGCAATAGTTGAGACCAAGGTTCGAAAGCCTATCTGAACTAGTGTGCCAATCCACACTCAGATTGGTATGTACCGGTCCATACCAGATGAAAACCAGTGGGACTAGGCAGAACAACAGGACGAACAAAAAAAAAAGAAGAGGAGGAAGAAAAAGAGAAAGAGAAAGAAGAAGAGGGGTAACTACACTCACGTCGGCTGCTTCCGCCGCCTCTACCGATTGTGTCCACTTTTTCTTCCTCTCCTTCCTCTTCCCTTCCTTCCTCTCCTCTTCTCCTTCCTCTTCCTCTTCCACTGGAACCCACTGCTTTGCTGTTTGGTCTAGTCCAAACCACAACCAGATCGGTATGAACTAGAAAATTTGGTCTGTCTAGACCAATTCTTTGAACCTTGGTTGAGACATTGAAAATTACAAAGTACTAATTTTGGATATATTGTTCCAAATGTTTCAAGTTTCAACAAAAACAAAAAAGTTGTCCTCATTGTACCACTAACCACCATTTTTACTTTTCTCCACTTAGGTAGAGTCTCCCTACAAGGCTATGCAATATGGCCAATTATTTCATTTCAGTAATTGTAATAATCATCAACAAGAATCACCTCCAATCCTCTTCAACTGGTGCATCAGATTGTTAGAGTTTACCAATACTATATGTACTAGTCAAGGAATCAAATACTGGACTGTACTGCCCAGTTGGACCAGTAGGGTGGTACGGCTGGTATGTTTTTGATACATGCAATACCGGTATAAATATGTATATATATATATATATATATATATATATAATTTTTTGGTTGACGAGCACCATTGGTACCGTATATCGGTACCAACGATATGATTCGAACCTGTTTTTTAAACATTAGTGTTGGTATGAGATATTGTATTCCATCTAAGGTATCAAATATCGGTCCATACCGCTCGGTACAGCGGTGTATACCGGTCCAACTATAGACTGATAGCAACTAGTACCATGTGTAAGGATACCAGTTTGAGCACGGATCGGTACTATATCTCAAACCGATTTTTTAAACCTTACTCCATCTTTCCTAAGAAGGGATTAACATAATAAAATTGTTTTGGGAATTTCTGGGATATCAAAGAATTAATGTAGAAGGCCAAATGACATTAGGAATTTAGCTCATGAATCAGCTAAAATTGATGCATCAAATTTCCATATGCATGCAATCATGGTGATTCAAGAGGTAGTGAGAAGAGAGGTGTGTGCACACAGAGAAGAAAACCCGACCTCCAGGTGGATTAGAATAGAGGGCAAGGAAAGGAGACTTGAGTGATGAGATAAGCACAGGTTTACAAACTCTCTAACTTCATCTGATCAAACTACCCCTAAGTGGACAATACTTGAAAATATTTCATTTTAATTTCTATTCAAAGTTAAGGGAGAAAAGAATCAGCTCATTAGGGGTCTCATCCAACAACCACATTCTTCTAGAATGACAAAAAGACCACGATACAAACTCCACAACCACAACAAAACAAGCTAAGCATTTAATAATCCACCAAATAACTACACAAATATAAGCTTACTTTATTGACTTTACCATTTATTAAATTTTGTGTTCTTTCTAAGCCTTAAATTTTCGATGCAACCCCCAAGCTCAAAGCAATCTTATGGAAACCAAAGAAAACTACAAGCACTGGATCTCATTCAGCCAATGTAGAGCAACCATTAATCAATATAAAAACATTACAATATATTGGCGAATTTCTTACAATTTACTCTGCATTTTAATGTAAATACCAAATAATATACGAAAAGCAATCACATACAACTAGAGTATTGACTTTAAGAATGAAACAAAAAGGTACAAGTGATTTCCCTAAAAATATCCACTTATTTTTACTAGGGACACCAAAAACTATATCACTTGCCCGTTATGGGTTCAACACAGAGTGACCGATATAACTGTTTACAAAATAGTTTAATGTATCATTTCATAATTCAGATATGAAATGTGATCGTAGGAGAGAACCATTTTCATCTATTTTTTATTTGTATTTTATGTAACTTTTTCATAGTTAAGTGTAAACTTCAGTTAACAACCACATTACATGAAATAGAATCCTAGATGTAACTTTTTCATAGTGTTGAAGTTGTAAATTACTGTTTGAATGTACTTAGACGGTTTGTGATACAAGTAATACATCTAAACTGCTCTTTAGTCATTTGACCAACCTAGAATGAATAAATTCCTCAGAACTCAGAAGCAACATGTAATATGATTTCAGAATGGTATTGGAAATTCAAATGATTCTGAAATGTAGTAATCAATCATCAGTTAAAAAAATTACTTGCAATAGAAATATTTCTACTTTTAGATGTTAATTACATAACCATAGCAAAATCAATTTCAGAAGCATTTATTAAAAGGACACTCCAAAGAATATTAAAAAGAAAGAGAGGGAAGGATTTCATGTTCTTTTGGGAAATGAAGAAACTTACTTTTGATAAGTAGAGCCGACAACTGAAAGTCCAGCCGTATCAGCTAGTTGCGCAAGTTCTTTAAGTGACTCCTCAATACTGAACAGATTATCTTCAGCACCCTTACACTCAACCCCAACAAGGTATGTTTTCTCTTGAAATACCTACAATCTTAAGATGATAATTTCTCAGATTCGAGGTAACAAAAAGTAAGTTATTGAATTGCAAGGGTAAGATATTTAAGAATACAAATGCAAAAAATAAATGGAAAAAAATGAAGAGAGTAAAACAGATCAATATATTCTATGTAAAAACATCATTCATAAGTCATAACTGATGTGTAACAAAGCTAGGAAACTGGAATGCAAGTCAAGAATCAGAAACATTTTCTTTCCCCAAAATATAATATAATATACAAAGCAAGCCTTCCTTCCTGATCAATAACAAGATGTAGCAAGAACATGACCTGCAAAGGACAGATCAGTAGTGAATTGATGAAAGAAACCTACATGCTGCGGATATACCATGGGACAGCATAATAATAAATTCTATTTACACAAACCAGTAGACCTTACTCGTGATGCAGTAACCAGTTGATGTTTATTTTTGCCTGGAACGAATAGTCCAAGACTCCCCAGTTACTACTAGCATAACCATGTTCATCATGATTTTCTAGAAGTTTCTAACTCTTCTCCTGTCTTCTAAGGTTTTCACTAACTGACGTATATTTCATGCATGGTTTCACATACTGGTACATCTATTTGTTGATAAGTATGTCACCAATATATTTATATGTCACGACTGAGATTGAAAACCTTGATTTATGTTAATTATTATGCAAGCACCTGCAAAATTTTAATCCCATTAAATCATGATACTAAAGTATACTCTAAGATAAATGAATTTTCTGTAGGGAAGGGAATAGAACTGAGCAGAAAGGGGAATCGCATTTCCAATCTGATTGGTGTGTAAACCTGTGTAAACCTTCCAATTTAACAAATTTTAAAAGCTTACGAAACTCAAGTAATATCTGACGAATGAACGTGTTTAGCTGAGACAAAACCACAATTTCTTATGTTAATTTACCCAAAGTCCAAACTTGCAAAATTTATTTTTCTCCTGTTTATTCACTTTTGACAGACACCAAAGCACAAAAAGACTTTCCTTTGATCAGGGGATACGCAAACTAGGCATTTAATCAAAATTTTGTGCCGCATACTTTATTGAACAAGGTTACAAGTGGATAATCTTTTTGTTTCTTATGTTAGGTGCCTCAGTTGCAACGGTTACAAAGAATAAGTGAATGTATAGACCGAGTCTAGAAAGACCTACGTTCTCCGATTCTCTCTCTCATAACTTGGTTGATCAAACCAATTGCGTTTTCAAAGTTCAAAAAACCAATGTCCACTAAACAGTAACAAAAGACTAAGGCCGAGTACACACCTCCCTCCCGTTGCGCAAAGTGTACCTATCGGACTCTTCCTCCTCCTCATCATCTGACTTTCTCTTGCTCCGGGCGGGAACCTTCGGAACCAAATCTAAGCCGCTCTCGCTTGCTTCTTCAGCGACGCCATCGTTCATCACGACCCTATCGGCGGCGTCTTCTTGTGCTTCTACATCTGGAACTGGAGCGGTCGGGGGAACATCGGTCTGAATCTTGGTGGATTCCTTAAGGTCTCCTGCTGGGCGCAATCGGATCGGCCATGGCGTCGAAGAGATATTAATCGGAGCTACAAGAGGGCGGAGAGGAAGGTAGGTTTGGTGGTGGAGTGGTCGCAGAGGGGACAAGGCGGTGGGGGAGGTGGCGGTGGTGATGTAGTGAGGAAAGTTGGCGAAGAAGCAAGTGCTCATGGCAGCCGTCCTCTCCGCTGGTGTGTGCGAAGGATAAGGCCGGAAAATGTTATTTCTTTCGTTTCTAGTGGTGAGTTAGTGGCTTCTTTTTTTTTGTGGGCGAGTTAGTGCGACAATTTTGCATATATCACCCTCTCCTATTCTATTTTTGCATATGATACATATAATTTTAAAACTTACCCGCTGAGATTAATTTAAATTAATTGTTTATCATGACGATCTTTGTGACAATAACCTTAACATTAAGAAGAGGTGGGTTTATATGGATAAGGGCATCTCTTTAAGCTTGATATGCACTGATTCAGCTCTTACATATTAGCTCATGTATAAGCCATTATCTAAAATTGGTATTTGGTTTTTATACAATATTCATTCATAAAGTTGGCAATGTAGGAGGATGAAATAAAAATAATTTTTTTTTGAAAAAAAAAAATCTTATATGATTACGTGATATAAGTTTTTCCACTTTGCCCAAAATCTCGTAGCTAATATCGCTTGCTCATAAGCTTGGTGATGTATTCATAAAACAACTATATTGTAGTATAGACACTTATAAATCACTATTGCTTATTGTAGTTATAATACACAAGAAATTAGAAAACAAAGAAAAATATAAAAGAAATGTCAAATTAATGATAGTTTTTTGAAATAGTTTGTGTTGATTAGTACATATTCAGTTATAAAAATCCAATTTATAAGACTTGAAAGTGTATTATAATGAATGATCGAATTTGCAGATTGTTTATATTTCCAATTTAGAGTTGCAAAACTCTAATTTATAAGACTTAAGTATATTATAATGAATGATTAAATTTACGAATTGTTTCTATTTCCAATTTACAGTTGCAAAAATCTAATTTTTAAGACTTGAAAGTTCATCATAATAAATGATCAAATTTACATATTGTTTCTATTTCCTCTTAGCTATTTTAATTCACTTTTATTCTTCTTTCTCTCCCTCTTCTCTTTTTCATCTCCCTTTTGTGTTAAGAACACTACTTTCGAGTCAAACTATAAACATAAACAACTATGAGTAAAATTAAGATGAGCACACATATCTCGACTAAAGAGTTAACAGAACAAAGATAAAGGGTATGGAACATTGACTTCCCCAACACCAAAAACCTTTCCTAAGGAACTATTATCATTCTTTCTTGCTCTATTTGTGAAATAAAAGATGCTCATCAAGTGGTAAAAAATGACACCTTCCTCTTAGCTATTTTGATTCACTTAAACTCTTTCTCTTCCTTTTTCTCTTTTTCATCTCCCTTACCTATGTCAAGAACATTTCTTTCTGTGTCAAACTATAAACCTAAACAACTCCGAGTGAAATTAAGATAATCGCACATCTCATGCCCAAAGAGTTAACAGAACAGAGGTGAAGGCTATGGGACACTGACTTCCCAAACACCTAACACCTTTCCTAAGGAACTATGATCATTCTGTCTCGAACTATGATCATCGATTGGTAGAAAGTAAATGTAATTGTGAAGCAATTTCAACACAATAATCATTCTCCAAGCACTTGGTACGGTAATGCAAGAATGATAAACTACAGAACAAAGAACGCCAAATTCATTCACTTATGAACACATTCTTGCTCATCCTAGGTATTGAAGAAACATGCTCCAGCTTTCTAAATCAAACAAATTACTTGTACAATTGCATTGATTTCAAGTTAGATTAGTTATTTAATTGCACTAAAATAAGAATGAACTTGCACTACACTATTTCCTTTTGCAACTGTGGTAATTTTTTCCTACACTTTCAACAAATGTCAATGGGGACAGTAAGTAATCTTATCTAATGGTTGAAAAATTAGGCAAATGTTCATACTCTATGGTGAATTTATCATTAACTTCCACTGTCCATCCAAGTATCTGCAGAATACTTTCCCTAGACGAAGTACGAACCACAAAACTTAACAAATGCTAAAATAAATCTTTATATTTTCTGCATCCACATCTATATATAACATCACTAACAAATAAAGTCCACCTACTTGGTTCCTAGTATTAAAAATACACCGAGGCACCAGTGCAATCATTGTAGACGGCCATAAGATGGCTAATAACAATGGCTACTGGTAATAACAAAAGGAAACGAATTTTATTTTAGAAGGATAATATCTATAAAAAGAATTTATTCAAAAACATGCTTTTATAACCAGTCAAGACAATGTTAATGAGGCTAACTAAAAAAAAAAAAAGAATGTGTACATCCGTCACATTCAATAAATATTCTACTTGGTACAATTTCCTTTCTCCAGGTAAAAGATCTTAATAAGAAAAAAAAATCCCGGAGTCAAAACCGTGAAAGAAAGAAGAGAAATTTACATTAATACACTGCTAATCAAATCCTTTAACTATCAAAAAAAGGGCAAACAAATGTACACTTGTATGGAAAAATTATGTTTGTTCTGTTCTTTTTGATTTCGCACTGGCTCGTCGGGCTACATCCCATGCCTTATGGGGTGCAAAAACACCAGCCTGCGATGCAAAAAATGATTCGTATCCTGGTGAGTCGAAAGCAAAACCAGTATGCTTCGACTTCTCTCCTGGGAGTTGTGATATTGCATAGCTCCTAGCTTCAGCTGGGGTCAGATGACTTCCAATTTCGAGGAACTCTGTCCTGCAGGTACTTTCCACCTCATCTCTGTGAATCTCTTGAATAATTTGGTAGTTGTAGGGGAAAAACCATCTTTGAATCCTGAAGACAATATACTCCAAATTCATGAACTCATAATTACAGAATTCCAAAAAAAGATGCAGGTTCTGGTGCCAACGTGAGGATATAACTATTCATAGCCACGATCAATTTAATACGTATTACGAGTACAAACAGGTAACAAATAATATCTGTAACACAAGGTTTAGAATCAAAACATGGAGGAGGAATTAAATTTTGTAGACCTTTAGAAGCAAAATATAAATTCTAGAAATGATATTGAATTGTGAATAATAGCTGTAAACAGACTCACCCCAGGTATAAGAAGTCACCAAGAAGAGCAACAACCGGGACAAGCAAAAGAGTGAGGTAGAAAAAGAATGTGCTCATTAGCACATAAATCACAAAGAATACATTTTCCTGCAGCGATCCTATATTAATAAAAGTGAAAATAAATCATTCAATTAAACAAAAGATGGCCAAAAGACTTACTTGTCTGTCATATGGGGTCATTATTCCTGAGTATATGAGGATAAAAACAAACCAGGCTAAAATGCTTCCTGAAATACTCAGATAGTGCCACCTTGTAATTGAATTACATTCCATAAGAAGACGCAAGTTGACAGTTACGACAACACAGGTGAAGGCCATAGTACTGACATCCCAAAGACCAAATATCATTCCGGAAGAATTATGGCCATTCCGACCTGCAGTAGTTGTGAAGTAAAAGATGACCAGAGACTGGTAGAAAGCAAAAAAAGCCCACACTAACACAACATTCCATCTGAAAAAAGCATTTCTAATGCCTTCTTTGTAGAGCTCCGGATATTTCTTTGCCAGAGAAGCACTAACATCCTGCATAGTAATGTAGGGATATGAAACACTGGCAACAGAAAGATCATTCTCCATGCACTTGTTATGAGGCTAGAGCATGCCAAGCGTGATAAAATACATCTAAGAATACAGGCTGCGATAATTGATAAATACCTTGTCAAAAAGACCAACAATGATCACAGGAAGTGCCGTAAAAATAACATTATACAATGACTGAAACCAGTCATCATAAAATCTCTGACCAGAGAAGCCAGTTTGAAAGGTGAACCAAAACTGAGATAATGTAAAGGTAAGATTCTTGTAGAAGAAGTACATAATAACCTGCATTTAGAACTTTGTAAACATTTCTGTATGTGATTAAATAAGCTCAACTTCATAAGAAAGAGAGCAAACCTACCTTGCATAATCTAGTATATGACCATCGTCCATGCACAAGAAGCAAATCCGTAAGGAAACGAAACTGGGCAATGGCAAAGTCGCTAGCCATTACAGCTTGCATTCCCTCCAGGCCACTTATGCCAACACCAACATGAGCAGCCTGAATCATGCTGACATCATTTGCACCATCACCTATACTAAGAGTGATTTTTCGAGCACCTTTCTTCACTAGGCTGGTAACCTGGGCAGGTTAATGAAAACAATTGTGTAATGCACTCGAAAAACAAATGCGAAAGTCAAATAGTTTGATTAACGAAATTAGGAAGCAAACAACTGACAAACATATAATCTAATTGAATAATGGAGAAAAAGGTAAAAGTGGTGTATCTATCAGAAGCAAAGAAACGCCTTGGTCCTTCACCCCTACAAGTACTGAAATCTTAAAGACAATGATTTACATACTGAAGAAATGTAGCACATTTGACTATTATCAACTGAAAATGTAGAAAGACATAATCTAAGTGATATAACCATTTCTTTTTGAATTAAACGATAAAACAAACAACTAATCAGTAAAGATATGGACAATCATAGTGAAGCTCGCAGGTCTTACTCTGTCACAAAATTAACATAAAAAATCTTTCCATGGTCACATCAAAAATACTATATAAAAATATTTACCAGAGAACAACAATGAAATTTACCTGTGCCTTTTGAAGTGGAGAAACACGACAGCAAACTACTGAATTGCAATTCAAGCTAAGGTTGAGCAGGTTCACACGTAAATTTGGGTCCAGCGCATACATTAGGCATTTTCCATCAATTACGAGGGCCAACTTTGACTCAGCCTTGTGAAGATACCGATGAGCCTCTTCAAGGTATCGTTTGAGATCATTCTTTACTGATTCTTTGATAACCCGTGCAATCTCCACAGGATCACCCTGGTGGTAGTAATATATACTCAATAATCAATATATCACATTAAGACAGAAAAATATGAACTAGGTATAAAATAAAGAAAAGTTCAAGTAATGAAGAACAAGAAAAAAAAAGTACATTTAAACTGGAAAGCAATAGAAGCAAATAGTTAAGACTTAAGACTTTAAGAGCAAGCAAAGTAAAGGAAACTTGAACTGAAAAGAGATTGAAGAAAAAAAGCAAGTTTTTTATCTGCTAACTTCCAAACAAAATATCGTTTAGTAATGCCCATCAAACTAGTGATGGAAATGCTTGTGCTAAAAAATGCGTAAAGAATATCTGCTTCTTTTAAGAAAACATTTGTTACCACAATTGCAATCTAAATACATGATCATTTATTGTAATTCAATTTTCCAAAATTTTCTAGAATTCTTCCAGATATGTTTCTTATTTTTCTGCAATTTATTAGTGCGTGTTTATGTCAAAAGGGACTTCGTTACCGTAATTGAGGGGCCGGATCCTCCAATTTGTACTAGTCCGGCGAAAGACCGGCATCAAAGTACACGGTGGAACCCGAGGAAGCTTCATTCGACTTACGCCAACGGGGGTGAGAGATCACGGGCAGTGAACATAGGCAGACGTTGGCGGCGGCGGCAGACGTGGGAGCTGCTCTGCTTGGTTTCACCGAGATGCCACCAAGTTTGACCCGTACGAACCGATCCGACCGCCAACCGGGCCGGCCAATCGGACCGGTTCTTTAAACCATGCTTCATTGTTAACATGAGGAAAACTAATTTAACATTTTAGGAACTTTGTTGTTGCAGGACTTATTTATAATTTGAGAAAATTTTGACAACTTAATTTATTATTACTTGCTAATAGTATTAGTACACATACATATACCGGACAGGTTCTTTATTATATGGTATCATTATGTGAATAACACTTAATTTGATCAAGTGATTTTGATATCAGTGAGTTTGTGTGTATTCAGAAGCAACCCCTCTTCCTTCTCTCTTTTGTGTGTTTGGCTTGCACAAAGATAGGAAGATGAGGAAAGTCGAGGCGGAGGTGATGATGATGGTGGCTGGCAATAAAGGGAATTCCAGCAAATTTTTGACAAAGAGAAGTAAAAATTTAGATTTGCTAAGAGAAATAGGGCTCAATAGGGTTCTTACGACTTCTTTCTTCAATTTCATGATAAAATTTAGATCTCTTTACATAAATCTGTGTATATATTATGAGCCTAGATGAATGCAATAGGGTTACTTCTAACCTTCCACTAGCCTTACGTGTCATGACAAACCAGTCAGAGAAGCACGCCGTTGCTTCACTAGCCTTACGTGTCATGGCAAACCAGTCAGAGAAGCACGCTGTTGTGAACAGAGAGCACACAAGTTCCTTCTTTATTCATTGACTCCCACCGCCTCTCTTGCCAGCCTTTTGTGCCACAGCCAACTCAGCATCGAGGCATCACTGCTGTTACCCAAAAACAAAAGCAAAAAAAAATGTTGCCGCCACTGTCCCTTTCTGCACAACTGTAAATTGAAACTATGCACAGTGATCTTATAGCCACCAAGCCCATGAGCAAGATATCACTACCATCATTGTTTACTCTCACCGCCATCACCAAGCGACAGCAAAGACACTATGAAAAGCCGCAAACCTAAAAGCAACTAAGACGTTGATAGAGAACTTGGTTCAGCTTAAACTCAATTGATGCATCAAGAGTAGGAGTAGGGGATTAAGTGATCATACCGTCATAAAACTGTAAAGGGTCTTTAGACGGGAGAAGTAAAACAAAAAAACCGTAGAGGGTTTTAGATGAGAGAAGTAAAACGTGATCGAAGGGAAATCCGGTGAGATAACATATAGAAAAAACACGGCTAAGATACGTATTGAGCAATAATGTATAGAAGCAAGAAACGACATACAACTACTAAATTGAACTCTCTCGACTAACTTGAAAGTGAGCCAAGCCTCTTGCAACCACATGAACTAGCGACTACACATGGGTCAACAACTAGTTTGGGGTCCTGCGTCCTAAATACAAGAGAAGCAAAGCACACATTCTTCCAATGTTTTCAGTGATTGGACAAATGTGGGTTACTTCGGAAAAAGCGAGAAAATCCATGGAAGAGAAATTCCAAGGAATAACAAGGCAAGATAAATGAAGAAAAATAGGTTTTATCTTCACGCGCCGCTGTGCGATTTACTTATGCAATTGTGGATTCTGAGTTCCAAGTTCCTTCATGAATTCTAACCATGAGCACCAGAGCTACCAGGCCCTTTGTAGTCTCAGTAAGTTGCCTACAAACTACATCTCAACTCCCTTTTATAAGCTAAGGGAGGGAACATCACACCAATTACATAAACTAGGTGGTTAGAATATTCTAACCACCTTAAAAATGAAAAGTAAACTGTAATATGGCTAAAAAATAAATCATACCAATTAAAGTAATTGCTCTAGAGTGGACTAGCCCATAGATTGGGCTTTCATCAAGACAAGCTCGGCGCATGCTGTGATGAAACGGAGCATACCGCAACAAAACAATAGAAGTGGCTAATTGTGGGTAGGTCATCACGGATGTGGTTGTTTCCTAAGCCGCGTCCTTCACCTAGTTGTATGTGCCGAGGTTGAGCTTCACTTTGCATGGTGAAGCAAGACGCATGGGCCGAACAATTTTTGTGGGCAGATGACAAGTTGAGTATGGTGGCCATAAATCAATCTAGAGGTTGACTTTGAGGCTGGGACCACCTAACATTTGTTGACAGTAGGTTCTTTTGCGGTTCTGGGGTTGACACAGGCCAATCGTGATTTTTATCATGGCCATAATCTTCTTTGGTAGAATTAGGCAATGCGTCCCAAATTTCACAAGTGGGCCAAGATTTTTATCACGACCATAATCTAGAATTATAATCGAGCCCTAATTTTCATCATTGCTATGATTTTTCCCATGTTGCTTTGCGAGGTCCATTGCAGCTTTCACGGCGAGGCCATGATTGTCGTCATGGTCGTAATCATCGCTACACTGTCTAGTTGAGAACTCCTCAATAGCTTTCACGACCAGGCTATGATTTTCTAGTATGATGCTTGATCTAGCATGCTCAACCCAATCCAGTGATTGGTCTAATTTGCTTGGCCTAATTCATTCAATCCAGCTTGGCCTATTAGATAGATATTCATATAAAGAACATTTATTAAATATAAAATTAGATAGATATTCACATAAAGAACATTTATCAAACATGAAATCAGATAAATATTAACAAAAATATATTTATCGAACATGAAATCAAATAAATATTTAAAGAAAGAATATTTATCAAATATAAAAACATATAGATATTTACAAAAGAAGAATATTTATCAAACATGAAATCATATATATATTCAAAAAATTAATATTAAAGAATATTTATTAAATTTAAAATTAGATAAATATTTACATAAAGAATATTTATTGAACTTGAAATAAAATCCAAATATCCAGAAGCCCTCAAAAGGTTGATATTTACCAAATTCAATATTCACAAGCCCATAAAAAGTCTAATATTCACTAAATCCAAAATCCAAATATCCAGAAGCCCTCAAAAGACCACATATTTACCAAATTAGAATATTCACAGCCAAATATTCACCAAATCCAAATATCTAAGCTCTCAAAAGATTGGATATTTATTAAATCCAAATATCCATAAGCCCTCAAAAGGCTGAATATTTACCAAATCCAAAGATCCACAAGCCCTTAAATGACCGAATGTTCACTAAATTCAAATATCCACAAGCCCTCAAATGACCGAATATTCACCCGGCATAAATACTCATCAAATCCCAATATCCACGAGCCCTCAGAATGTTGGATATTCATCAAATCCAAAAGGTTAAATCATTTTCAAACAAAATGTTCATTCTTAAATATTATCATCTAGCCATCTCTTAGCTAACAATGAGTGTTGTACCAAATTATAAGCTCGACATGATGTTTGTAGCATTGTTTTAAATAGTAGGGCATGTTAAGAGGTTGGAGGACTGTTGATGTTATGTATCCTTCACAAATCCTTGTTCTTGTTGTTTATGCTTAAGAAATGAAACCTTATTTAATAAATTGCTTGTTTCCTTACATGTACCAGGATTTGTGAAGGATATATAAATTGCTTGTTTCCTTGTTCTTGTTGTTTATGCTTAAGAAATGAGTTGGAGAGGAAAAGATGAAAATCTAGTATTGTTAGGGTAAAACGTAACATAGGTATGGAAAGTTCCATATAGAAGTCAAAACCCGATAAGCCTAAGTTAAACCCGATAAGATAGGAAACCCAGAATTGCTAACACTCCCCCTCAAGCTGGGGCAAATATGTAAGTCATATCCAGCAAAAAACACAAAATTTTATTGAGTTAAGAGCCTTAGTAAATATGTCAGCGATTTGGTCTTCAGATTTGATAAATGGGTTGTTGACCTTGTGGAACAAAATGACATCCCTTACGAAATGACAATCAATCTCTACATGTTTAATTCATTCATGAAATGAGAGATTATTTGCAATGAATATGACCGATTGATTGTCACAGTGCATGATCATAGAAGCATCAATGACAATGTTGAATTCCTGTAACAGACTCTTGATCCACATAAGTTCACATGTAATATGAGTCATTACTCGACATACTGCCTCACAACTGGATCTAGACACAACATTTTGTTTCTTACTATTTCAGGTGACCAGATTTCTCCCGACGTATGTGCAAAACCCCGAGATGGATTTTCGATCATCAATGTTTCCTGCATAATCCGCATCACAGTAGAATTCAATAGTGATTTGTCTTCCTTTTTGATATAGAAGACCTTTGCCTGGAGACATCTTGAGATATTGCAAAATTTTTAGCACTGTCTACCAGTGGTCTTTCTTGGGAAATTGTATAAATTGATTAACTACGCCCACTGCAAATGATATATTGCCGCGTAATAATAAGATATATGAGTCTGCCCACAACCTGCCTATACACAGTGGGATTAGTTTCTTTAGATTTTGTCCACTTACTGTATCGTTCATTAGGAATCATAGGAACATCAGTGGGTTTGCAATCAAACATTCATGTATCAGATAGAAGATCAAGGGTGTACTTTCTTTGAGACAAATGAATATTTGAGCAATTTCAATTCCTATGAAGTATTTGGGTTTACCCATATCTCGAAGAGAGAAGTGAGATTGCAAAAACCGCTTAGTCCTAATGTATGCCTTCAGAGTCACTTCTTGTGAGAAGAATGCCATCGACATAAATGGCCAAGATAACAAGCCCATTGGTCGATGTGCGAATAAATATTGAATGGTCAAATCTCGAGCAAAAAAAATCAAATTTGGATATGATTGTGGAAAACTTCCGAAACCACGCTCGTGGACTCTATTTAAGACCATATATGGCCTTATGTAACCTGCAAACCAACTCCCCTTTCTTGACATAACCCGGGGGGTGGTGCATAAAAACAGCTTCATCAAGATCTCCATATAAGAATGCATTTTTAATGTCCAACTAATGAAGAGACCAACCAAGGGTGATGGCAAGTGATAAGATAATACAGACAGAATTCAACTGCACAATAGGCGAGAATGTGTCCAAATAGTTAATCTCATACATCTGAGTAAACCCCTTGGCCACAAGTCAAGTCTTGTATCGATTGATAGACCCGTCCGGGTTGTGTTTTATGGTGTAAACCCATTTACATGGCACATGATGAGCCCTAGGGGGCAAAGGAACAAGAGTCCACGTGTTACGAAAAGTAAGAGCATCCATTTCAGCATCCATAGCTGTCTTCCAGTGTGACAGAGAGAGAGCCACAGAAATACTACGAGGCAACACATCAGAGAATAGAACAGTAATAAAGGTATGATGGTAAGGAGAGATACGAGTGTAGGAAACAAAATCAGAGATGGGATACTTAGCCGTGGCCAGATGCCCCTTGCAGAGAGCGATGGGAAGGTCATCGGCGGCAGGTGGAAGATACCCGGGCGAAGGCTCGAGTGGCGCAGGGGCGTTAGAGGTGACAGCTTTGTTGCGGCGTTGGTAAACCTACAGAGGCAAGGAAGGTTGCTCATGTGCCATAGAAGGAGATACCGGAGAAGGAGCCAAGGGAACATCCAGAGAGCATGGAACTGGAAGACGAACGGATGCTGTGGGCGAGGACGCTAGGCACAAAGTCGGGTTGGGGAAATATGGCGTAGACTCAAAGAAAGAGACATCCATGCTAGTGAAATACCTGTCGTGAGTGGGATTGAAACATTTGTACCCTTTTTGCGTCCTAGAGTAACCAAGGAAGACACATTTCGTGGCACGTAGATTGAGCTTATCCACCCCAGGAGAGAGGTTATGAGCATAGCAGAGACAACCAAAGGTCCCTAGGGGAATAGAAAAAACAGATTGATTGGGTAAAAGTACATAGAGGGGAGATTTACCTTGCAAGGATGAAGTAGATAAACGGTTAATCAAGAATATAGCCGTGAGGACAGCATCACCCCAAAATTTGCTTAGGTACATGCATATGAAACGTTAAAGCCCGTGAAACATCAAGCAAATGGCGATTCTTGCATTCAGCAACGCCATTTTGAGGGGAGGTATAGAGGCACGTTGTTTGGTGTAGAATACCATGGAAACCGCAAAATTTTTGAATATGCTTGAATGGGAGGAGACAGAGGACAAGGAACACCGGAGGCGGAATTCGAGAGGCGGCGAAAGCGTGAATACACTCTAATACCAAGTTTGAGAGGAAAAGATGAAAATCTATTACTGTTAGGGTAAAACGTAACATAAGTATGGAGAGTTCCATATAGAAGTCCGAACCCGATAAGCCCAAGTTAAACCCAATAAGATAGGGAACCCAGAATTGCTAACAAAATGAAACCTTATTTAATAAATTGCTTGCTGACATCTACTTAGATGTTGAATTTTACGCAGGTTTGTGAAATTGTCATATTTCAAACGATGATTTTTTTTTTATAGATTCTCGTGTACCTTTTTGGACTTGATATATTTGATTCTTGATAGTAGTTTGTGATGTTAATTCCATCAACAAAGGTGCAAACTTGAAGTTAGGCATCAATGACAAAAGTAGTAGCTCCAATGGGAAATCATACCAATGACAACGAACAAATGTGTCCATAGAAGCAAACACGGTTGTGATGTAGTGGCAAAGTGGTAGAGGCATTATTGATGATTATCCAAAATGGTGTTCAACTGGAAATAGTGGTGAGGCAGGGTGATTAGCAAGGGCCATATTGATGGCTAATGAAATTGCTAGTGATAATTGATGCAATAGTGCTATAGTAGTGGTACTTATCAACATGTAACAATGGTAGAAAGGAAAAGAAATGACAGTAAGATCCCTGGTGTTGCTGCTATTAATTTGGGAGGTGATGACCGTATTTTTGAGAGAACCAAGTGCTTAATCACTATTTGGTTGTATAGTTCCGATATGGTATCAATACACAGGCCTAGTATGACTATATACTACTTACATATTTCTATGAATGTTATGATATATATACTATATGTTATATATATTGCAACCTGGTAAGGTATTAAGACCTTGTATGGATACCAAAGTGGCAGCAAGTGGTAGTGATGATTCACAAATATACAAGGTTTATCATAATAGTAGGCATTTAGCAAAAGTTCAATCAATCATTCGGGCGATGTAATAAAAAAGGTCCAACTACTTACAATGAACAATTCTTGCTAAACACCCACGAGTCTATGGAAACTAATGTTTAAGGAAACATTTTATACAATTTGGTATAAGTGATATACAAGATTTTAAAAACTGGTTCATATAGCTTGGCACAAGCACTACATACAAGTCTAAGATCAGTCCTAGTACCAGTACAGTATAGTATTGGTACAAGAGAGGAATGGTATAATGGTAGGGATTGAGATTTTAAACCTTAGTGGTATATACTAGTCCAACTCACTATTAGTGCACAGAAGTGTACCAAAGTTTTGTATATGTTGCATAAAAAATATTGGTTTTGGAAGCATCGACTGATATCATATGTTGTTAAGTAATAAAAACATACCAATCCAAGCAAACAATGGTCCATTAGTACCGAAAAATTTGAAAAGATGGAAAATCAGTTTCTGGTTAGTGTTATGCGATTGTAGAACATAAGCTTAGACTAAGCTGCAGATATATAAGGAAAAAAAAATTAAAAATCAGCTTTATAGCATGTAATTCAAGTTGTTCATAACAAGAGTAGAATTTCAGGTCATATTACCTTATCCTCAGCCTCTCTAATTGCATCAGTTTCTGATGTGATAATGAATTGCTTCATGTCATTATTAATCAAATTGCATGCTGCATACAAGTAAAGGAATCATAAGTAATCAACGTGAGAATAGAATCAAGAAATTCTGTATGTGATGCAATCCTAGACCAACAGCACTTATTATTTGTCATACCATACGCGATATTGATCGCAGTCTCCATCTTATCCCCAGTCAACATCCAGATTTTAATTCCAGCTCTGGACAAAGTTTCAATGGAAGCAGGAACACCTTCTTGAAGCTTGTCTTCAATGGCTGTGCATCCTATCAGAATAAGATCCTTCTCAATCAATTCAGCCACCTAGAGCAAAGAAATTCTGACGTTAAAAATTTTCCAAGAAAATATTCACACTGCCGGTTGCAAAAGAAAACAAGAGACTAGCAGAATCAGTTATGAGATACACTAAAAAAGTTCTTCCAAATAACTTTGAAATTTGAACTAATATGATAAATAAAGGAATGTCAAAGGCAAACAGAAAATCAGACTATAGCAGGAATATCCAGTTAATAAATCTTGATATTATTTTACAAGCAGATGGTGTACAATCTTGAAATCAAAATAACAATCAAGTATTTTTCAACAAAAGAACTTGGTGGGCATTTGACCAATCACAATTCACAAGCCACAATTTAAGAACACATTCATGCATCATTTGAATTGATTATCAATTCCAAGTTGTAAACTTGTAATGTTAACCCACAACCTTGCGGAGTTGAGAAAACATATGTAGTTGATGGTTTAAAGTATGGTTATTAATCATGGTCTTAGTTGGTGTATCAATTTTGCTAGGTGAACCACATGATAACTCCTGGACCTTGTACATTGAGTCCTTATAGCAATTTGGAGCTACGGCTGATATGTACTAATCCAAGCTCGAACTAAACCACTCTAAAGACTGGTTGGCCAGACCCTAAACCATAAGGTAGGTTAAAAAAGGGTGCTACGTGTTCCAACTGATTCGGCTAGTTGGTACTTGGTACACCTAACTGGATGTTGAATGGGAGCTTTAAATAAGTTCTCATTTCACGCACCCTATTCTCAAACTCTCCCAATACCTCTATAACTCTCCCAGCCTTTTTTTAAATTCTTTAAACTCTCCCAATGCTACATACAACTAAAGGGATCTTGGCTAGCATCATATATGAAAAATGTCAAAAAATTATCAATATTGGTAATACATTTATTGTAATATCTTCAAAGGCAGAGGTGTAACCCATGTTAAATAGTATCTTGCTAGTGAATATCAAATGGTGTCATTCCATATCTACAAAGGAATTCATGAGACTTGAATCTTTTTGCATAGAGAAGCAATGTTTCATCATGTGAGAATTCTATGGCACATAGTGGGCCCACATAATTTGTCTGTACCAAGGGTATGGACTTCAACATACTAATACCACATGTTTTAGAAGGATTTCCAAATGTGGATACTACAAAACTACTACAAAACTACAATACAGACGGTACATACAACCAACATATATTCAGATAGTTTAAATCAGTGTTTGAGGTACCGGTCCGAAACCGGCCGGTACCTCCGGTTTATACTGGTCCGGTGAGGGACCGGCACCGGAAAAGCTCGAAGCAGGGGGAGCAAGCAGGTGGGCGGCAGAAAGCTTCGGCGAAGCGGAAGCTTCGTTCTGCTTCCACTGGCGTCGCCGCCCGCCTCTTTCTACGCCGTCACCCTCTTCATCGGTACACTGGTACCATACCGGTACCGTATCGGTCCGGCGGCTCGCTGGACCGAGCTACCGGACCGGATTTCAATACCCGGCGAGCCGCCGGACCGGATTTTAAAACCATGGTTTAAATCACGTCATTCATTCTAGATATAGACTACAATGTATATTATATATCAATGTATCAAAAAGATCTCATATTATACATCATATTTGATTGATTTCCCATATCATTCACCTTTAAGCGAATTATCATTATTTAAATTCATTTTATCTCTATGCTGGTACATATTGGTCTGGTACATGACCAATTTACGAGTCTATGTCAATCAACATGTAGCAATAAAAATGTCATATATTTATGCTACAAGAAATTGTCTATGTAAGGTGGATAGAGTAACAAGAGTGCTACTAATTCATGTAAACTATGAAAAAGTATGCGTTGGAAGAAAAGAAAGAAGAAATATAGGTGGAAATCATAATAATATTACATTGAAAATATATTTTCTCTCATTCCATAATAGATACAACCTCTACATATAAAGGTATGTAGCTATATCTAATCTAATAATTATATCTAAATTGGCATAAGGAAAAGGTGGTGTTAGGTGTCACTTGTAGACGCAGAAGGTGATGTCCAGCATCACAAGCAAAATTAAAAGGCAACGTCAAGCATCACAAGCAGAATAAGAAAGCAGTGTTTGGTGTCACAACAAAAAGTGGAAGGCAACATCAAACAGAAGTAGAAAGCGACGTTAGGGGTGTCACAAGCAAAAGTGGAGGATGGTGTCTAAGCATCATGAGCAAAAATGGAAGGCGAGCAAAAATGGAAGGCGGCATCAGATGTCACAAGCAAGAGAGTGGTGTCCGGCACTATGAGAGCTCCAACCACCACAAAAGACAGTGGGCCATCAAGTGTCGCCATAACCCCATGGTGATTGAAAGAAGGTTCGTTTGTTTCTAAAAATTCCAAAGAGAGCACATGAATGTCCAAAGATGTAGGAGATAAAACTCTAAATAAAGGAACAAAGTCAAAGTATAAGTAGTAATCTTAGTCCACTAGTACCAGAGATGAACAATAACCATGATGAATAGTTTTAGTGAATAGTAGTCAAGCTCAAGGTGAGAGAGAGGGAGAAGATTAATATTTTGTTAGCTGATCACATGGTAGAATAAAAGAGGAGAAATATGGATGAAAATCATAATGAATATTGAGAGTAGATTTCATCTCATCATATAATAGATGTAACCTTTATTTATATATGTTGTATATCTAATATAGCTATTTCTAATATTACTATTTATAACCGAATGCAAGCAAAAAATATTACAGAAAAGGTACTGCTTAGTACACCATAGCTTTTACTTGAGAAAGACTAACAAGTTACTGATGCAAGGCTGGAGTAAGAGAGAAATAGTCCCACCTAATTTATGCAAAGTTAGTCAAGAGAATATGTTAGATGAAAGGGGCACACAAGTAGAGAAGTTTTAATGAGACAGATTATCATGACCACAAAAAGGTATTGTAACAGGAGCAGTTACGATGAATTATTAAAATAAATTCTAGCATTAGTCTCTTCTCTTTCATTTGTCCTACTTCTCCTTGCTCTTCATATCTCCTCTCTTCTCCCTTCTTCCATCTCCTCTCTTATCACTTTATCCCCAATCTTTCTCTATCCCTCTATCCTTTTCTTCTGTCTGATCTTTTTTCTTTCATCCTCTTCTCTATCATATACAAAATGCATATAAATATTATAATTACAAATATGAATTTTAAAATAGAATGACGACCGTCTACATAAACCATCTACGAAAAGCAAACAGTAACTCTCCAGCATACCTCATCAAGTTTCTTCTCACGGTCTCTTAAAGAAGACTTCGCTTGAATAAATTTCTCATTCCATTTTTCATAGAAGTCAGTTGTTAATTCAGTATATGCAAGGCAAAGAGTGCGTAGACCAGCAGAACCAAACTGTTCCAAGTGCTCCCTAGTTAACCTTTTAATCTCTTGATTTATGTCGGCCAATCTTTCATATATGACAGTATCAGCACCCTGTAAAATAACTTGTTCAACTTAAAATATAAGTTCCTACAACTAAACCTAAAAGTATCAATATCCAAATCTTACCTTACAACACAGAAGAAGCCTTCCGTTTGGATAACGACAGATTACTGATTGACGCTTCCGTGTGCTATCAAGAAACGAAGAGTATATAACATAGCTATTATGATAATTACCATGTTCAGATTTATATACTAACCTATTAAACTCAAGAACATTTAGAATCTCATAGGACGTATCCGATATACTCCCCATCTTTTCAACATGTGATTCACGTACCACTACTGTTGTAGGTGTGCGCCTGCAGAAAGAAAACAAATAACAGTTAAGAGTTTCAAGTTTCAATGAAGGTTTAAGATACCATATCCAAATCATACTGGCTATATGGATTCATATATGTGGTACCCAAGTTCAGCTGACACTAAGACAAAGTAATTGGAAAAGTATTCTCAATACTCCGGATGGAATGCAGAAAAAAAAATGTTACCTATAAAAGAAGAAGCCAAAGTGTTTTGCAGCAGTTACAAGTGCAGCCTCATCTGGTGATGCAGCTTGGTATATGATTTTTTCTGGAGATTCATCTCCTTCTGGGAGCACAGTATGACATACTGCAAGACATCTGAAAAATTCCTATACATGAAGTAGGATTGGCTTAATATCACTGTGATAATCAAATAAAAAAGAAAATATGTACTTTTAACTATGCACATCTCAAATTTCATCTGGAAAGACCAAGTATACCTCATTAAAGTTTTTATATACATAATTACAGACAGAAAAACCAAAGACCATTATTATTTTGTGTCACTTTCAGTAATTATTGCTCTAAAACAACAAGCCCTGATGATACCGATACCATTAGACAAACCAAAAGCCATAACATCCCTTGTTCACATTTTCTGAAGTCTTGTTAGGTATTCTTCTTCTAACTCTTTACCTCTCCAAATTCTGGCTTGACTCATTTTAGATGACCTATGAATTATGACTTAACACCATGAACCTCTCCAACACATTTCCTCATTTTTCTCCTCACGTATAGCTCTCATTGGTCGTGAATATAAAATTTTATTACTTTTGTCATTTGTAGAAATAACACATCAATATAACGCAAATGCAATAATTTTTTTTGAGTTTTACAATAACAAGAAATCTACTGCTAACTTGTAAATACAAAGAAGCTAATTAAAAAAGCTAAGGAGATCAACAGTAACAACAAAAAAAATCAAAGAAATACATTTGCAAGGATCACTAAATCTACCTTGCATATCTCAGGATCAGGCTCATTTCTCCAAGCGCCATGCATAATCCTAGTATCATCAAAGTTAAAGCCTTTTTCTCGAACAGCACCATCTGACCTAGTAACCTATAAGGAGTGGTAAAAATAACATGAAGCAATAATTCCAGATAGTCAAAGGTCAATAAATAATAGTGCCCCTTGTAAGAAATGACACACCTCATTTACTTTTCTTCCAGCCCGTTGTGCATGTCCTTTTTCAATCTCAGTAACACCAATTCCATATGCTTCCCCACCAATTGAACACTTGAAGAACTCCATAAGGTTTCTAGTTAATGTTCCTGTTTTGTCAGAAAATATGTACTCCACCTATACATAATTTTTTCGATTTAGTAGGAGAAAAAGGAAAAAACTCTATGATGAGGTTAAATGGCAACAGAAGTTCATTTCTATTTTATGCTTTACATGTTAGTGTGATCTAGGGCGATTTGAACTGGTTACTTCCAAGCTCTAAAAGGCATTGAGAGCATTTGTTGTGTATTTGCCTGAATATTGAATCTCCATTATATGACAAAGGTTTCACTAATGAGGCATGCACCAGTTCTGGGTGTTAAAATTCCTCAATCATATGTTGTCATATTTACTTAACTTTCCACAATATTTACAAGGTACCTACAAAGTTGAATAATTCGATATTACTTTTTTCTTTAGTGACTAAGAATCAGATATCAAAGTTAATATCTGCTGTCTCCACCATGTCTTTCAGTATGTTACCACTTTGACATGCACGTAATAACACAACATTTTAATTTTCACTAAATTATTTAGCTCTTCCAAACAAATTACTTAATATTAGAGAGTTGAACCAAAACATCCAACTATCAGTAGGCTGTCTGGTTAACCGAAGAACTGATCCAAACCAAACTAAAAAATTCAGTTTGGTTCGGACTGAAATTTTTTTAAAAGAAATTGCTGCGGTTTTTTGTTCAACACCAAAGTTTCAGGCTGATTAAAATAAATTTAATTAAAAATTTATTTATATTATAATATTAATTTATTTAAAAATATAAAAAATCAATTTGGTTAAACCCAACCGAACTAAAGCAAAAATTTTTTGTTCTGTTAAAAGTCAATTTTGTAGAAAATTAGTTTGGCTTTAGGTTCCAGAGTTTTTGAAAAAAAATTCTGGAAACCCCTAACTATATTAGCTGAAACTAAAAATACCATTTGATTAAAAACTAGTCGCATAAAATGATTTATTGTTTTATATTTTCTAATTTGTATTCAATTTTATGTTGTTTATGATACAATGGCATAATATTATACTTAAAGTATTTCTTTTAATACTCTGATGAATGCAACTATTTATAAATTGTACTGAATTTTTTATTATGTCCCTTAAATTTTAATTATCTATACTATCGTAATATCATCATAATACACGCACTCTTAGACTCCTAAATGATAGGATGGCAGAGTTTGAAACAAAATAAGAATTGCATATATCAAACCATATCTCAAGGTAAATGTATATAAGTTAAGTTTAACGGATCCAAACTCATGAAGATAACCAATAAACTATCCAATAAGCTAGTTAATGACATAAAAGGAAACAGCAGCTACATATCATAAAACTGATATAAACTACTATCCAATAAGTTAGTTAATGATATGAAAGGAAATAGCAGCTACATATCATAAAACTGACATAAACTACACACGACATGAACTATATAAAGTCCTAATCTTAACACTCCCTCTCAAGCTAGAGATATATGTTAATCATGCCTCGCATAATGTAATAAATTTAGGATAATATAGTGCTTTAGTAAAAATATCTACAGTTTGACCTTGTAACTTAACATGGAGAGTGCAGATCCTCTAACTATGCAAAACATCTTTGACAAAGTTGTTGAATATGGATATGAACCCGAATCCACTTGTTATTGGATCCGGGTCTCGATGAACGCCGCGCCTTGGTCCTTCTTCAATCTCTCCAACTGATCCTCCTTGTCCTTGACTCTTGCTCCGCCCTTCTCCTCCGATCAACGAACGCGACTCTCGCCGGACGAAGGCTGCTGCTCTCCTTTTTTTTTGATCGACGGAAACTTCAAGCAGACTCTTACTGCTGTCTTCTTCTTTTCCGTCGACAAACTCTTTGGCAACCATCTCTTCCGCCGGAACTCTGGGTTTGCCGATTGATGCCGCCTCTTTTCTTGATTCTTGCCGCCGATCACCGCCTTTCGTCAATCTACTGAAGCAGCCACAGCTCTCGCTAGCAAAGCGCCACAATTCTGCCGGAATTTCTCAAGTTGACATTTCTCCTACGCCAACCAAGCTGTCGGTACCACTGCTTAATTCTATTGTTCATGAAGATTAATTCCACTGTTCTTTATAGAACGTTTCTACAGTTCTTGAAAGTTATTCTTGCTTCCATGGATTTGACTCTTACTACCACTGAAACTAAGTCTGTGACCTTTGCCGGCACACCCATTAAACTTGATGGAACGAATTATCTTCTTTAGGCCAGATCCATGTGATGCATTCTTGGCTCATATGGGAAGGAGCAACATATTGTTGGGCTCCCTCCAACCTCCATAGATCCCCACTATGAAAACTGGCATAGATATGATTTAGCTATTTTAACTCCATCTTAACCAGTATTGAACCTGAGATTGTTAACACTATTATGTTCCTTGACACATCCAAGGAACTTTGGGATTCCCTTGCTATCACTTATGCTCCTCAAGGGAATATTTGTTAGATATATCGCCTATATGAAGAAATTATTAATATGAAACAAGGAGAAAAATATCTTCAAGAGTACTATAGTTTGTTGAAAGGAAAATGGGACCAGCTGTGTCAACTTCATCTTGCAATTGCTGACCTTGCAGTTATTCTTCAGCAACGTCAAGAATTTCTTGTAGCCAAGTTTTTATCTAGCCTAAATGAAAATTATGCAGTTGCTCGTGCTTAGCTTCTGATGGATTCTTTCATTCCCAATATTCAAAATGTCTTTTCTCGCTTGTTACGAGTTTCCACATCAAATGCTACAACTACTACTGATAGTGCACTGGTTGCACCTCGGTTGGAAGATCGTGGGAGAGGACGAAGAGGTATTGATCATGGACAAGGAAATGGTCGTGGTTTCTCTCCATGTGAACACTGTGGTCGTACGAATCACACTTCTGATAGGTGTTGGAAGAAATTTGGAAAGCTATCTCACACTCACAGTGCATCTGAAGTATCTCCAGCTGAACCCACCCTTAATGAGAATCCAACCAGGACCACGCCTGGCCCATCTGAAGCCACCATTGTCATCACAGTGTCTGAGTATGAAAGATTGCTAAAGGGAAAGGTCAACAATGAAGCCCCATCTTCTTCTATGGTTGCCTCCACTGGTCTTCATTCATCTGGTATAGCCACTCTTGCCTCAACCAACTCTTGGATATTAGATTCAGGTGCCTCCTCTCATATGACAAGTAATAGGTCAATGTTTACATCTTTACATCTTCATACCCGACTTTTATCTGTTTCCATTGCTGATGGATCTTTTATACCTGCTCTTGGAATTAGGACTGTTCAGTTAACATCCAATTTGACACTATCTCATGTTCTTTATGCATCTAAATTCCCTGTCAATCTTCTACCTATCTGCCTTAACTACTGAGTTAAACTGTTCGGTAACTTTTTTCTCTTTGCATTGTGTCTTTCAGGATCTCAGGACGAAGGCAACGATTAGTGGGGGGCATAAGCAGGGTGGAGTATGTCTTCTCTAACTCCATAGCTCATCTCTCATCATAGGACACCGCCTATCAATGGCACTGCCGTTTGGGTCATCCTTCCGTGGATAAACTACGTTTGTCTGTCTCTTCTAGTTTGAATTCGCAGTTTCATTGTCAGCATGTCAACTTGGGAAACATTTTCGTACTTCTTTTCAGTCAAAGGATCATGTTTTGAGTCATGCCCCGTTTGGTCCAGTTCATTCTGATATATGGGGGCCGAGTCCTATACCCAGTAAGGATGGTCATCGATATTTTGTTACTTTCATTGATGACCATCTTCGTTTGTGTTGCATTTTTTATTGAAAAATCAGTCTGATATCTTCTCTATTTTCCAAATATTCTATGATGAAGTGAAAAATCAATTTGGTACCTCTTTGGAAATTCTTCGTACTGACAATGCTTTGGAATATATAAGTTCTGACTTTCTGTTTTTTGTGCCTCTCATGGTATTATACATCAAACGTCATGCCCCTATTCCTCTCAGCAAAATGGGATAGTTGAACGTAAGAACCGCCATTTGCTTGATGTGGCAAGGACCTTGTTTTTCCACATGAATATGCCTAAGTACTTCTAGGCATATGCCATTTTTACAGCTTATTTTCTTATAAATCGAATTCCATCTTCTATGTTGGGAAATAAGTCTCCCTTCTCCATCCTTCTTCCTTCTCAGAAGGCTTTTCCCTTTACACCCCGTGTCTTTGGATCTCTGTGTTATGTTTACACTCTTGGTCCGAAACTAGATAAACTCAGTCCTCGTGCGGTTAAATATATTTTTGTTGGCTACTCTCGTACCCAAAAAGATTATCGATGTTTTGATCCACATCCTCGCCGTACATTTGTGAGTGTTGATGTTACTTTCTGTGAGTCTGATCCCTATTATCATGAGCAACGTGCCTTATCTCATACTGCACCTCTAGAGATTCCTTTGCCAACTCCTGGTAATTTAGACATTGCTCCTTTGTTAAGGGAACCACCTCTATTACCATTATTGCAGATTTACCAACGCAGGAGACATACACGAAGCCAACAAATGCCAACCACCATGTTGTCTCCATCTAGAGATCCTCAGCCTAACACATCTGATCTTCCTATTGCTCTTCGAAAGGGATGGAGATCTACAGCCACTTATCATATTTCCAAGTATGTTTCATATTCCGGTTTATCTATATCCTATCTTATCTTTCTTACTGCTCTTTCATCTACCACCACTCCTAGAAATTTCTCAGTGGCTATTACCATTCCAGAGTGGCAGGCGGCCATGGATGAAGAAATAAAGACCTTACCGGCTCGGGGTACTTGGTCCCTTGTCAAACCACCTATTGATGTTAAACCAATTCAATGCCGATGGGTTTACACTATTAAACATAATCCTGATGAATCCATACAGCGGTACAAGGCTCGATTGGTGACGAAAGGCTTTACACAGGTCTATGGGATTGATTATCTAGACACATTCTCTCCAATGAGCAGGCTTAACTCGGTCCATCTTTTATTCTCCTTTGCCATCAATCTCAGTTGGCAACTTCATCAGTTGGCTGTTAAAAATGTCTTCTTATATGGGAATCTTATCGAAAAAGTTTATATGGAGCAACCTCCGGGGTACGCTCGACAAGGGGAGCTTGTGTGTCCTTTACACAAGGCGATCTATGGTCTCAAGCAAAGCCCTCGTGTCTGGTTTTAAAAATTTGCCCAGATAATGAAGTCAGCAGATTTTCACCATGTTAAGGCTGACAATTCTGTCTTTCTCAAACACTCTAACTCAGGTGTCATCGTTATGGCAGTCTATGTTGATGATATCCTGCTAACTGGAAGTGATTCTACAGGCATATGTGATACCAAGACCTTTCTACAGTCACACTTTGAGCTCAGAGACTTGGGCAGACCTAAATATTTTTTGGGGATTGAAATAGCATATCATAACTCCACTATATCGTTGTCCCAACATAAGTATGTTCTTGATCTTCTACAAGAAACAGACATGCTCGATTGTAAACCTGTGATCACTCCTATGGTGCCCAATGGGAAACTGAACTGTCAAACTGAATCTGAAGATGTTGATCCCACTTGGTATCGTCGACTAGTGGGAAAACTTATCTATCTCATAGTTACTCGTCCTGATATCTCTTATGTTGTTGTGGTTGTTAGTCAATTTATGCAAAGACCTAAACACTGCCATTGAGAGGCTGTCATGCTTATTCTTCGGTATCTTAAGGGAGCTCTCGGTCTTGGGTTGTTGTACAAAAGGAATGGACACACCTTAGTTGAAGCCTACACTGATGTAGATTATGCTGGAAATCTTGATGACCGTAAGTCTACCTCAGGGTTGTGCACATATGTTGGGGGAAATCTTATTACTTGGAAAAGTAAGAAGCAGAGTGTGGTGGCTAGATCTAGTTGTGAGGCTCGTGCAATGGCACACACTACTTGCGAACTGATATGTTTAAAAGGTTTTCTCTAAGAGTTGAATATTACCTGTCAAATCTTCATCACATTACATTGTGATAATCAAGCAGCCAAATTTATTGCAAACAATCCTGTTTTTCATGAACGGACTAAACATATCAAGGTCGGCTGTCATTTTATTCAGAAAGCTATTCTAAGCAATCAAATCTCTACTCCTCACACCAAGTCTGAAGATCAAATTGTCGATATCTTTACAAAGGCTCTTGGTTCTACTAGATTCTATTCTTTGTGTAACAAGTTGGGCTTATTCAATATCTTTGCTCCAACTTGAGGAAGAGTGTTGAATATGGATATGAACCCGGTTCCACTTGTTATTGGATCCGGGTCCCGGTTAACTATTAGGTTTTGTTTATATATGTGTACAGTACCCTAATTGTTTGAGGAGAGCATATACGAAAGAGAATTTTCTCTTTAACAAAAGTAACCGTCAACTTCAATATGCTTAGTCCTTTCATGAAACTTAGAATGAATGTTGCAGACCGTTTATTACGATGCAAAACTATAGGAGCTAGAGGTCAATTAGAAAGTTTTTGATCCATAGCATTTTACAAGTGGTTTGAGTCATAGTTTTATACTTCACAACTAGACCCAACAACCCATAAGTGACTATGTTTTCTATAATACAATCTTAATATATGCTATGATTCGAAAGGCTACCTTCCTCTTAACACTTCTTTGATTCTTGCATGAACTCAGCCAACTATTTTTACAATATATGAGATATCAAACCTAGTAATAGTAAGATAAACAAGCATGCCAACCAATGTCCAATATGATCAAAAGCTTGTGAACTATACTCTTGGAACAATAGATGTCTCAACTAAGGTTTGAAATTTGGTCCGTACTAGCATAGGGGTCCTAGCTCAGATCGGTACATGCTAACCGTACAGACACTAAATGATACTAGTACCGAACATATCGACACTATCGGTACTAGCACAGTCTCGGACCAATACGTACCACTATGTCGTGCGGTGCCGATAGATTTTTAAATCCAAGGTTTCAACAAGTCTTACGACCAATTACCTCGGATTCTTCTATGAGATCCAAGGCATACTAAGAAAATATTTTTGTTTTCTAAGGTTTTTGAGGCAAACGTGGCCCATATTGTTTAATACCGGAGATGTCTTGTTTATCATTACATGTCAACAAAATGCCATCAATATACACAACAATAACCATAATGCTAGAGCTAGACGATCAAACAAATATATAATAATAAATTCTACTACATTTGAACCCAACACCTATGACCACATGTGAGAATTTGTGAAACTAGGCACGAGCTCTTTGTTTTAGACCATATATATCTTTGTCGAGCTTACAAACACACACTCCCTTGAATAATATAACCTAAAGGTTACTCTATATAAACAATTTTAGTAAGATCATCATTCAGAAAGATATTTTTAATATCCACTGGTAAGCTCTCAATCCAGGTTATAAGATATAGAAAATAAGATTTGAACAAAATTCAAATAAGCCATAAAAGAAAATGTGTCAAAATAGTCAATACCATAAATCAGAAACCTTTGGCAACTAGACAAGCTTTATGTTAAGCAATAGAGACTTCAAGATAAGTATACAACCATCAATAAACCAGATAACTTCGGAAAATAAACCAAATAACTAGAGGAGAAAGTAAACAAACCTGTCCAAGTTCTTCGTTCAGATTTGATGTCCGTGCTAATGCAGGAGTGTTTGTTTCAGCATGATACATATGCAAATCTTTGTTGATAAACTGAGCACATTGGATAAACTTGATCATCTGAAAATGAAATCTTTTACATGAAAATCTTGTTATATTAACTTAAATATTGTTAAATGAATTTGTTATAAGAAATGAGATACCACCTCAATGGAAACATAGAGAGAAATGGGGATGATAGTGGAGTATAACGTTATCAGTGTAAACATAGTCAGTATAGCGACCTACATAAGGACAAGACAACAATCTGATATTCCGTAACACTTTTGACTTTCACAGTTAAAATCTTCCAGATAGTTACCACAAGCCTATTGCTAGGATTGAACTGGTCCTCCACATTTCCAAAAAGTCCAAGGTAGTAGTACTTGCGATTGATAAAAATGCCACTGAAAACGTCAGGCAAATAGCATGAGTCTTAATAGTAAAAGAAATTCAGATTCATAGTTGAACAATAGCATTCTGCTTTTGCAGAAGCAGAAGTAGGTAAACTGCAAGTTTTCCTTCTCAACAAGCATCTTATTACTCTCTAGCACATATGAACTGTTCAAGCACAATATAAAGAAATATAAATTTCAGTTATGAATACTTTAGCACATCTATAAATAATTGAGAGTAAAGAATGTTTAATGATAAAATCAACTTAGAATTGCACTCGTGCTCCATTTTTTACAGGATTGTAAACAAAATTAAGTTATTGTAGACAATAACATTTTTTTTAAAATGCATTAAATGTTGTTAATGTTCACAAGTACTATAGATCAAGGTTATAAAAACCAATCCTCCATATCGCTAGATACAAAGATAGTTGTATCAGTCTATCATGATCAAGGTTTAACTGGCTGGTTTTCTGGTTTTTCCGGTACTAATCGATTCGACAAAGGTCTAGACCGGAGCAGCATTAGAGCAGAAGCAGGAGAAGGAGAAGGAGAAGGAGAAGGAGAAGGAAGGAGGAGGAGAAGAGAAGAGGAAGAAGAGGAATGGGCGACGGTGGACCTCGGGCGAGTGGGTGACGGTGTACACTGGGCAAGCGACGGCGGACGTAGGCGAGCAGCAACGGTGGATGCAAGGCGAGTGGGTGACGACAAACACAGGCAAGCGCTTGTTTGAAGATCCGGCCCGACTAGATGTACCGGTCACCTTGTATTGAATGAAAATCCGATGGAACCAGGCGGAGCAGCAGAAGAAAAAAAGAAGAAAGAAGAAGAGAGAGAAAGAAGAGAAGGGGAAGAAAAACCTCGTCCGCTGCTTGCTGCTCGCCCGCCTTCCTCTCCTCTTCTTCTTCTCCTTCCTTCTTCTCCTTCTCCCACTACCACACAATCCGCTGCTTTGCTACTCTATTTCCATGGTCCAGTCCAGACTTTCACCGAACTGGTCCAAATTGGAAAAACCGGTTGGTTCAGATCGGTTTTAAGAACCTTGTATATTATTGATTGATAATGTTAGATTATATATCAGTATGGACTGATATGTAAAGAGAGTAGACTATTACACCAGTGCAAATTGGAATTTAAAACCTCACAGTGAACATAGCATAATATTTCTCATGTAACTTTAAATTCTAATAATTGATCAAAAGCACTTAAAATTAAGTTAGCCTTGTACACAAGATCAAAAGGTACTATATCTGTACCACACATCGGCGAGTTCAGCTATTGTTACTTCATTAACAACATGCATTGTACATTCATGATTTTTTTTTAGTATTATCAAGAAGCAAGAAAAGTGAATAATAATTGGTTACAAATATTCGTTAAACAAATAATGAGAAATGCTTTCAACTAAGGTTTTGAATTTCAGTCTGTATCAATATAGCGGTCCAATTCGGTACCGAAGGTACTTACATAGCATGGTCCTGATCTGGATTCTTCTTGAACCGGTATGTACCATTTTAAAACATTTCTTTCAACACATTTTAAGCTGATTATAATCAAAACACTATGCAACTTTTGGCAACCACCAGTACGTAAATTGTGCTATGATAAATTAAATCATCAGACATTCTTCTTCAAAGAACCATATCAGAGGGATTCAATAACTTGTGAAAATAAAGACAAAAGGCACACAGAAACTTTGTACACAAATCTAACTTTACCTTCCAATGGCTCCAATCAGACACATCAAGAACAAGCCACCAAAAAGAGCAAGTATCAGTTTATCGAGTTTTCTTTCCAAAGTGCTCCGCTTTGAAGGAACACTCATAGAGTTCATCATAACCTGCCATACATTTAATGAAGCCACAATTAGATCGTAGAATAGCAAGGAATACCAAGAAAGGAAAGATTTCATATTGAGACAAAACACAAACTTTGGTTTCATGGCCAGTAAAAATAACTGCTCCAACAATGTATTCTGTGTTCCGAAGACTGCAACCCTGCATCAATATTTAGACACCATTACATAACAAAGGAGTATAAATTAAAAAGTGAAATTCTAAAGAAAAGTTACAGGAGATCCCACACAGATTTCGCGATAAAATATTCAATTGGCATGTTACATGAACAATGTACTGCAAATTCACATGCACAATATAGAAGGCATAAAAAAGCAAACATAATTTAAAATTCCAAGACACAAAAGCACATCATAACTCATATTGCTTCTGCAAATTCACATGCACTGTTAGTGGGGTTTTCTATGCATATCTGTTTTCGCCTGTTCTGCTACAGTTTCAACAATGTTCACTGATAAAAAAATTTTTGAATCCTGTGATTCCGATGAATGGATCAAAACTCCAGGCCTTTACAGAGCAGTATTTTCTGAAGTACAAGCTGATTTCTGTGCCACGTATCTGATGAATAGAAATTTTTGACAGAATACATAATTTTTACTTCCATGTTTCTGGCTGCCATCAATTTCTCCTGTGTTTGCTCATCTGAACTCATAAATGAGCAGCTAAATTAAACTCCCATCTTTGAGAGCTGCTCAGTTATTGCTCCACATACTTCAAATTGTTTTTTCAAAATGGACCTAAACAAAAACAGAGGCAGGGTGAGTAAAGCAAGAAGCACATAGTTAGAAGGGGAAAAACCAGCTGTTGAGTCCAAAAAATCAGGCAATGTGACTACAAAACAGTCTTGGAGTTTCTTTTTCCAACCTAAGGATCCTGTAAATAACAATTGTGCTCTATCCTACTCATCAGCTATGTTTGAAAAAGATTCCCTACAGGTTACTGCAACTGATGACAAACTGGCACAGAATACTCAGTACTGGAAGAATTTGCTGGTAGGTTACTTCATTGGATCTAGACCAGATTTCAATTTGATAAAAATGAGAGTGTTATCTGTGGAATTTAAAGGAAACGATGAAGATGTTTACACTATCAGCAGGGTTCCTTCTATTCAGATTCGGAATGAAGAAGAAAAATTGAGGGCTTTTGAAGGTGGCCCATGGTTTATCAACGGTAGGATGCTTACCCTGAAAACATGGGATCCTAAAGGTAGTCTTGAGAAGATTGACTTCTCAACACTACCATTGTGGGCAAGGGTATATAATGTACCCGTTCAATGGTGGTCAGCCGGTGTTATTGGTCATACTACGAGTGCCCTAGGAAAGCCCTTGTACATGGATCAAGCCACCACAAACAAAAGCAGAATTGGATATGCAAGAATGGATGCTAATTCAAAATTCTACAAGGAAGTAGAGGTATCATTGAATGGCAAACTAGATGTCACAATCAGGTTAGATTATGATTGGAAACCTCCTAAGTGTACTATACGTGGAGTGTTTGGGTATAGCAAGGAACCCTGTAATCTTTAAAGTATGGATAGAAAAGTACAAATGTGCTTGTTGTAAAGAAATATGGATGGTCCAGCAAGGAATAAGAAGTGACGATGGTTGTGCGATGCAAAAAATTTCCATTTAGGGGTAAGGGAGAAGAGATGGACTATAAGTCACGGTTTTGAAAGCTAGCACATACCTCCTTCTCCTTGGCACATACCTCCTCCTCCTCAACACGTGCCACCTCCTCTTCCTTCTTCATTTTATAGTTTAAAAAACCGCTCCGCACCAAACAATATGACCCATTTATATTGGTCAGACCATGAACTAGTACTGATACATGGTCGAATATATATATATATATATATATATATATATATATATATATATATATATATATATATATATATATATATATATATATATATATATATATATATGGTCCAGCAAAGTCGGAGCAAGCAGTTTTCCTTCTCATCCTCCTTGTTCTTCCCATTTCTTGTTCTTCTCCTTTCTTCTTCACCTTCTTCCACTTTGCTAGTGTATCGATTCCTGCTTGGACCAATACAAATTGGTTTTTCAATCCTTGCTATGAGTTAGGGATTAAATTAGGTTCTGATATAACCAGATACAAGGTAGATTGTTGCTTTTAATGGGTTGAAAGGGAGAGAGAGAGGAAACACTAGAGAGAGATACCAAGGGATTCAATAATTCATTAATCAAGGCTATCCCATCCCTCTAATTCCATCCATTAAGGAAAATTAACCTGTCAAAAATAAAGTACTTAACCATTGTTTAAGCCTTGAGAATGAAATAGTTTAAAAATTACAGTTCATTTAAAAATCAATTAAATGTGTTGAAGTACAACATATTTTACCGTATTAGTAGGAGCTTCTCAACTTAGATGATAACCCTTATAATATACTAAGCAAGTCATCATCATTTGCAAAGATGCAACCTCTTGATATATTGCCATGTTATCCCAATTTTACAAAGAGAAGATAAGAGTCTAGTCATTTGTATTTTTATATTTGATTTTCATTATCTGAACTCCTTTAGAAATAATGGGTATCTATTTCTTATAGAAATGGAGATTTCTATTGTTGAATACCAATCCGACCATGTGCCTGTAGTGATACATAATATATGATTGATACCAGTATATACATATACATATACTGGTCTACACCGGTTTGGTTTAAGGGTTGTATAAAAAATATTCTCAATTAATCATAAAAAGGAACTGAACAATGAAAAGTGATCTTAATGTACAATTAGAATGACACATCTGTCTACTCATAATAAATTGATGCGGATGGAAATTTTAAGAGAGTCTGAAACAAACTGAAATATGAGTTGTGTTCTTTGAATGAGGTAACAAAGAAATTTAAATAGGCTGAGAACTCCCTAAAAATAAGCTCAAATGACAAAAATGTCCAATTACCATTTGAAAAAAAAAATCAAATGACAAAAAACAAGCTCATTGGTATGCAGTATATCAACCATATAGACAAATATAACTTAGGTTAGCATCAGTACCAACTAGTACAACATAACTCGATATATCTGATTCCAAGTAAGCACGTAACCCAACTTCCCATCAGTTCAATAAAAACCAGGAATACCAACCAATTTAGATTGAATCCTTAATCCATGTCTATACTCTATAGCTGAGTTTTCTAATATCAACAACTCAATCAATCCACTAAAAATTCCATTTGAAATTATCTTTGGTCATGCTATCCAGGTTTAATAATCTTATACCCTGCACATTTGACTCACTGATCCTGTCGACTTCCTTACTCAACATATTCATGATTGCATAAACAGTAAAAATGATAGATATAACTATATAAGCTTGTTGTTGGTGACAAATCATCTAAACAATAAGAAAGAAGTTGAGGCCACCCTCGCAACCGATGCATCACTACTTCAGGCTTGTTACAGAAATTCCTTGTTAAACGAGGGATCGCATCCATAATAGCCAACTCAAGTTCCGTACCCACAGGGTTGAGCTATGCTAGACCTATTTCTAACTGTACCTGGCCTAAGTTGGGCAAGTCTTTATCTTCACTCCAAATTTTAGAGAGTAAACTTTTCAACCGGGCACAAAGATTAAGACTCATTCACCTTTATGGAGGATTTTTAAAGTGCCGCCTATTCTACACATGACAATAACAAAAACACTTACAATAATAATGACCTTGGATATCTAGAAAGTAGTTTGCAACACAAAAAAGGGTATCATAATTTTAATTCATGTTTTAGTTTCCAAAGGTCTTCAAATTTTCAAATTTATAATGAGAAATCAGTCTTCAAAGGAAACATGTATTGAATTAATGCATCTTATTTTTCTAGGCAACATTTACTTAGGGACTTATATGTCATTTATGTTATTTATCATATCTAGATGGCTTTAGCATTATAAATAGACGTCTGTCATATCCAGATAGCTTAAGCAAAATAACATGTATCTCAAGGAAACATGTATTGAATTAATGTAATGAATTAATGCACCTTATTTCTCTAGGTCTAGGAAACATTTACTTAGGGCACTTATATGGAATCTATGTTACTTAGCATATCTAGATGGCTGTAAGTGTTAGAAATGTTAGCGATAAAATACTATTACTTTATGTACCCAAGACCTCTATATATAGAGGCATGTATTGTGTAAGAATATGCAAGATTAATAAAATGTAGTCTTTAGGGTTTTCTATATCATTCCGCTCCGCTCTATTCTAACATAGTATCAGGTTGTTTCCTGCCGCTCAATCTGGCTTCCATTGACCCATGTGAACAGTCTATGTTCCCTATCTCGCTTGACATGCATGTTAGTATGACTTGAGCCCTCTTCTCCGTCAAAGATCCATCTCTATGATCCTTCTCTAGCCCACTGCTTCATGAGTACTCAGCATCATCTCTCTCTTGGTGGAACTTGCATTCTCCCACAGCATCTTACGCTCCTCTTCTTACGTCGCTCTTCTCTCTCGCGATGTCTAATGCCTCTCCTCTCTTTTTTGGTGCTAAACATTGCTTTTCTCCCTCACAATGCCGGACGTCATGATCAACTTCCTCTGGCTCTTCTGCGCTTTTTCTCATTCCTTTCATGCCTCATCATCATCTACATGTTTTGCTAAGGACACTGGCCTCATTTGACATGATAGACTAGTGTATTGGAAGCTCGCACTAAGATCCTGGGAGCATAGAACCTTGTGATCCCCATGTCCTCTATGGTATGTCGTATGTCGAAAGAAGCTCTTTGGCAGTGGCCATCTGATGGGTTCAACATCATTCTAAAGACAAACTACTAAATCCTAGAATTCAACTAGTTTGATCCGATTCAACAATTTTGGCCCACTCAGCATAGTCGAGCGCCCATCTGTACCATGCCTCATATTTGGGCCAAGGCCAAGTTTTGTTAAAGTCTAGTCAACCGAGCCCAACTTTCACCTGATCCCTGTCCAACAAGTCTCAAAAGTAGCTCGGCTCAATCAGCACATAAACAACCCGTTGCCATGCCCAATCACAAGCTCTCCGGAATCCATCTGATTTGTGTTGTGTTTTACAATTTCATCTTTATACCAAGCCCGACATATTATATACGCTCCAACTATAGGAGTGTTAGAAATGTTAGCGATAAAATATTATTACTTTATATACTAAGACCTCTATGTACAGAGAGGTACGTATTGTAAGAATATGCACAATGTACTCTTTAGGATTTTCTGTCTCATCCCTTACTGTCTTTTAACATCTTGCTCTGCAAATCCAGATAGCTTAAGCTAAATACCACGTATCCCATTGCCTAATGAAAACTTGTTCTATAAAATTTTTTCATCAAAATAAACAATTATACCGCATCATCAAGTGAGTACAGCACAAAAATGTAAATTGAATCTTACTCTAAGAAGAATTTGATTTGGAGAAAGAGGAAATGTTTGGCTTTCAATGATAAGGTTTCCAGTAAAGGTGTATAATGAATTATTCGGTTGTTCACACTGTATTTCCCCTGCGCATATAAAAATATAGTAGAAGCATTAGTTGGATATAAGAAAAAATTCAAACACATAATAAGGGAAACAATAATCAGCTAAGATATGAAAAAGTTGCAAGTTTGGAGGTTTCAAAGAAAGTCAGAGTTCCACATAGAAAATATTCCAAATTTTGGTTATAATACAAATTAAGGCAGTTTTAGGAAAGGTGAGATTTCTCTAGAAAAAGAAAGGAATGTAAAAATCGACCCGCGCCGTGCAGTATAGTATATACCAATCCGAGATGGTCCTGGTACTACTTTAGCATATGTACAATGTCAGTGATATAGTGATATATGTACAATGTCAGGATGCCCAATACCACTATGCTATAGTATCAGTACGACTAGTGCGTACCATCCAAGACAAAGACATGTACACTAGTACAAACCAAGACTTTAAACCTTGAGAATAATTATGGAGGATAGTTAAAACAAATATTAAATTAATACTGGCAAAATAATACAGGGTACCAAAGTGTCAACCATAAACCACTTATACTTTCATGAACAAGAGAATTATGAAATTGAAAAGTCTACTTCTAAGAAAGATAAAGTAAACACTGAATATTCACATGATCAATAAAGAAATACATACCAATATTATGAGAGTACAATATAATTTCAGTCAATAGGGTACAAAACAAAAACGAACAAAACATTCTTAGAAATAGTTCTACGAGATTCAGGTAATTGAATCATGTACATGAAACATTTGGATACTTGGAAAATGTCAAAAGTCCAAAACCACTATAATTTCATAGAAGGGATGAAATAAAACAGAAAAAAGATGCTGACTGTAGTAGGAGGAGAAAACACCCTAAAGAAAAAAAAAAGAGTAAACAAGCATGCCTAGCATTACATTTACAAAAAAATTAACTTATTATTCTAACCAAGAATAAAACTTAATTAATACTAAAGGCCAAATTTGAAGTCATAAACAGTACCTTAATCAACCCATATCATGCAATAGCCTAATTCCTTCTACCTACTCACTCATTGAGAAGAGGATTTTTATATTGCGTGTACTAGCCGATGCTCAACGCAATATACAAATGGAAAAACTAATTCCATATATATATATAAACCTGGCACGGATGTGCCAATACTCTAGTGTATGAGTACCAGTCGCACTAACATATAGTATAACAATACCAAGTGTGTCTCAAACCAACACATGCCTGTACCAAGCGGTGCAGACAAAGCAGAACATAGAAAATTATAGCTGATATTTATTGGTCAGATAAAGTTACTTCAGAATTATTGCAGATCGAATGTGGCTCATACCATCTAATTGAAACAGCAATAATCCAGATAAAAATGAGATTATATCAATTTAAACATCAAAGCACCAATTAGACCTTTAAATTCAGCAGTTTGCTCAGGAAGCAAGTAGTCCCATGTCCTTTCTAAAGCTTTTCTAATCTTTAAATTGGTTTCCCCATCCAGATTTGAAGTCTAAAAAATAACAAACAGAAACTGGTGAACTGTTAGAGTAATGCAGAGCGCAGACATCATGTTTTGACCACCAAGTCTCTAAATCAATATTCCGTGTGAATGTAATATTTCACAAGTGAAAGCCTTCAAGTAAAAGAGGAAACCTCAATATAGCAGACACCATCAGGATTTGTACTAGAAAGGAAGAGCAGATCGGCTGGAAAAAAATCATCTTGCTTGACCTGATCAAAATTAATGCAAGTTGTAAGTTTAATATGTTCATCGCCCTAACAGAAAACCCAATAGAATAATGACGGAAAACAGTCTAAACTACAGAGTGGTTAAATTTTCAGAAGCATTTAGCAGTAAATTATGCATTGCCATATCAAAATCTTGTAAAGAAAAGAAGTCACTTAAGTAACTGTAAAAGAAAATGAAGCGTCCACAATCCAAAATTATCAGAATTGTGAAAAGCAGTGACTTTATATATTTTAAGTACATGACATTGTTGCGTGACCAAAAAAACTGGAGGACAAAAAGCATTAAATCCTTCATAACTAGAGTGTTTTTGCACACTTTGGATAGGGTGAAGATTTGCTATCATTTGAAATAACCTGTAATTTCTTTTTTGCTTTTGCTTTAGCACTGTATCAATAACTAGCAAAAGTAAAGGAACTTAACATTACCAAACACAAGCTATGCCCATGCTATTGCATCTTGCATAGCTAAGTGGCCACTTAGCTTTCAAGAAGTAGCAAGCTAAAAGTCCATCCAGCGTACAAAGGACCATTTCATCATTAAAAATTTTAGAGACTCCCTCTCCTTCCCTGCTTGGCTAAAAAGATGAAAGTCTCAACTGAAGCATACTAAAAATAAGCAATATTAGTGGATGGTACAAGGTGAGGTAATGAGATTCAAGTGGGCATGTATGTTTAAAACAATATGAAACTATAATGACCTTGTATAATATTGCACAAAGAAAGCAAAGATCAAGCAGACTCCATGTGATTGTGATTTGGGACTTCCAACTAAACATAACTAAACAGTAGTTGTTGCTTGAAGAAATATCAAACAACTATATAGACTATCGGTGGTTTTATTTTCCTGCCCAATTCTTTCACCAATTTACATTTCTTATTTATCTTTCTACATCTAAGAAAGGATCATAAAACCATAAAGGTGTATACCACTCCAATTGGGTTTTTTAGCCCTGTACTAGTTGTACCGACTTTAAACCAATGGAACCGTTAGGTGGCTCACCTAAATAGTGGTTGATATTGGCTGACTTAACCCTAAAAAAAGGTAGTCAAATGAGAGCTCTATGCAATCACTTATTCCCCTCACAATAATGAGCACAACTATTAAGGCAAGGATTGAGAAAAAAGAGTTTGATAACTAAAAAGTGGAATGCTCCAATAGACCCGTTGCTTAGTAAGAATATAGAGTCTAAAGAAGCATCTTTTCTTTCGTATACACATCTATATTGGAAGGTACAAAATGATTCAAGCGATGTAGACAACAACACAAGTGTAGATGATGAGGGAGATAACACGCATCAGCAATGTGACAACCATGGCCAGCATAAACTGGTATAGAGGTGGCCAACGGGCCGGGCCGGCCCGCGGCCCGCACGGCCCGACATGACATGGGCCGAGCACGGCACGGCACGTTGACGTGCCGCGGGCCACCCGTGACCCAGCTCGGGTTGTGCTGGGCCGAAGGATCCCGGCTCGTGGGCCGGGCCGGGCATGGCCCGCAAGCGTGCTAGGCTCGGCACGGATCCGTGCTAGGCATGGCACACAGGCCGGGCCGAGCACGGCACGTGAGCTGGGCCAAGCATGGCACGCTGTATGGGCGGTTTCCTAAGAAAAATTCGAATTCAAATATGTATTTTAATATAAATGCCCTCGTCACGGTTATAAAAATTTTAAAGTTAGGGATATAATGGTCTTTATGGTATAAAATTACCATTTTAGCTTCATTTAATAATTAAAAATAGAGGATAAATATGTAAATTTACACCCAATTCATCCCTATAAATTGACCCCCCCAACCCTCTTATTGCTTCACACAAGTTTCCAACTAGCTTTGGAATAATTTCTCATTCTCTCTTAATACTCTTCATAATCTCTTTTCTAAGTCTTGAATTTCAATTAGTTTCTTAATTGAACTCAAACTTAAGCCTCTTTCTAGCCATCAAGATTTCAAAGCTCTCTCGGTCTAGTCATGTGGAGAAGATCAAATAAGTATTAAATTAATTTACATTTATAATATAATTGTTGTTCAATTTAAATTATTCTAATATATATTTTTTAAAAATTATGTTTAAGTTGAAGCTGTTGAAGGCTGAAACCTCAACTTCTTAGTTCTTATTAAGCGATCTTCAATCACGTGATAAGGTAATTTTTTAATATATAATTTATTATTAGTAAGTATTTAATCTTGTTTTACAAATTTGTTTAACTAACTTTTAATATTATATGTAGAATTAATGGCTGGATTTAACAATGCATGGAATCTTTTGCTATGAGAGCTTGAGGCATTAGAAAATGAGCTAATGGGAACAAATGACCCCGTTATGCCACCCGATCACGATGTCAACCCTCCGCCCTACGACCCAAATCAACAACAGCAAGATCATAATGAACCAACTAATACTATGCAGAGAGAGGAGGGATGCAGTGGAAACCCTCACGATTCTACTGTGTCGGGCTCAAGAAAACGCACGAGCGACATTTGGAAGAGCTTTGATGTGGTGATAAATAACGGCGAAGAAAGAGCCAGCTGTAAGAAGTGCAAAAAAATAATGACTTGCAAATCATCAGGTGGAACTGGTCATTTGGCTAGTCACATCAAAAGTCATTAACCTCAAATCGCTCGTGCACAAGCTACTCTCAACCTTTCCTCTAGTTCTTTTGAAGTTTTTAATTATTCTACTGAAGTTCTTAAAAAAGAATTAGCTAAATTTATTGTTTGGGATGAACAACCATTTTATTTAGCAAAAAATTATAAATTTAAAAAATTTATACATAAATCACTACAACCTAAATATAAAAAAGTAAGTAGACAAACCATGTGTAGGGATGCTATACAAATTTTTCTGAATATAAAACTAATCTTTTATAAATTTTAATTACATTAACTTCTTGTATTTCCTTAATATATGATATTTGGACTAATAATCATTCTGATCATTTATATATGTGTATTACGGCACATTGGATAGATAGTGATTTTCTTATTAAAAAGAGAATTACTGCATTTAAAATTTTTGAATATCCTCATACTGCAAATGCTATAGTTAAACAATTTCATAACATTTTACATTCATATAATATAATTAATAAAATTTTTTCAATTAGTTATGATAATGTAACTAATAATGATAGTGCAATTGATAAATTAAAAAGAATGTTAAATGCAATATTTAATGGTGTTTTTTTTTCATATACGATGTGCATGTCATATTCTTAACTTATGTGTTCAAGATGGAATAAGAGAAGTAGATGAACATGTAAATAAATTAAGAAATGCTGTTAAATTTGTTACTTCTTCTATTTATATAAATCAAGATTTTACACAAATATGTAAATCTCATAGTTTATCATATAAAAAATTTAAACTTGATGTTAAAACAAGATGGAATTCTACTTATGATATGCTAACAACATATTTTCCATTTAAGGATCCTCTTATATTATTTTATAATGAAAGAATATCTGATGGAAATATTGAAAAAAAAGATTGGGAAAAGGTAAAGTTATTACATAATATTTTAGAAATTTTTTATAATGCTAGCACTCATTTATCTGGTGTTTATTATTCTACGTCATGTTTAATTTTAGAATATTTAGTTTTAATTAGTGAAATTTTTTCCCAATACAAAAAAGATGAAAATGTTTTTCAAGTAATTTTAAAAATGGAAACAAAATTTAAAAAATATTAAAAAATTATATCTCTTTTATATTATTTAGCTTCAATTATGGATCCTAGATTAAAATTAGAAGGTGTTCATATTTTATTAAATGAATATTATAAAAATATGGAACTTGAAGGGGTAGATGAGAAAAAAATGACGTTTCTACCTTATTAGATGAAATGTATAATTTTTATAATTTAAAATTTGAAAATCTAATTAATTCAATACTCGTTCAAACTAATGTATCTACTAGTAGTAAAAATATTACAGGAAGAATACACTTAATTTTAAATAGAAAAGGAACATCAACAAACAGATCTAGTAATTTTAGTGAATTAATATTTTTTTTGGAAAATAATTATATATCTTTACTTACAGAAGAACAAATTGATAATTTTGATATTTTATCATGGTGGAGATCACAAGGAAAATCATATCCTGTGATTTCTGTTATGGCACGTGATCTACTGATTCCTCCGATATCCACAGTAACATCATAGTCTTGTTTTAGTACAGGCGGCAGGGTGTTGGACGAGAAGTGAAGCCGAATGAACGAAGAAAACATCGAAATGTGTATTTGCTTTAAAGATTGGCTAGATGCTGAAAATCATCTTCAAGATAAAGGTGGTCATTCAACCTCGTCGGATGATGATGAACAAAGTCTTGAAAGTGCAAGCGGAAGCAACAATGGATAAACGTTGTAAAAAATAGTTATAAAAAGAGTTGTAAAAAGAGAACTACGTAGACCTGATTCCTACTTTGAGTGGGGTACGTAGGCAGCCTGTAACGGGTCCGATCTAAAATATATAATATTTTAATATTTTTTTAAAAATTTGTGCAACATACATAATGCTCAATTTCTCAATTTCTTAATTTTTTCATATTTTATATATTTTAATTAATTAATAATTTACTTATTTTTTTAATTTATTTAAATTAATTTTTATATTATTTTTAAATTCGGCCCATGGGCCAAAGTCGGCTCGTGGGCCGGTTTCAACCCGCATGCCAGATCCGGGCCAAGCGACCTCTTGAGCCGTGCCTGGGCCGGCACGACTAATCGTGCCGCGGGCCATGCCGGGCCTAGAGTTTTTTCCGCCGTGCCGGGCATGGCACGGCACGATTATAAACAAGCCGTGCCAGGCACGACCCGCCCGGCCCAAGCACGGCCCATGGCCACCTCTAGACTGGTGCATGAAACCTATGTATTCTAGGTTCACCATGTAAACCCTTGAAACTTGGTTAGTACCCACCTGTATTGACCTTAAATTGGTGTAACCTGTCCGTACAACTACCAATTGCATTGGTATAAAAAGAAAAAAGGAAATCATTGTCAAGTAGTAATTGAGTATTGAAACGGGTCAATTTGAATAACCAAAACAACAAGCTACTATAAAAAAAATCATTGTTCGAGCAGCTCCACCCAATTGGCCCGTTCTACCAGTTCTAACAACTAAAACAAGGAGTTGTTGTAAAAAGAAAAATCATTGTTAGGTGGAACCGACCAGTTCTAACAACCGAAATAGTGAGTTGTTATAAAAAAACATTATTACGTGGAACCGATCAATTCCACCTAACCGGTTGGAACCTGACCGGTTCTCACCTGGTCAATTGTTATTAAAAAATTTAAAAAAGGGTTGTTGAGATCAATAGTGGAATGAGATCTCTATATAAGCTCTCATTCCCCTCCCATTTCACTTACTTCTCTCAATCTGTCTCAATACCTGTATTCCTCTACAACTCTCTCATACTCTTAAATTCTTCAATCTTACTTTTCTTAAAATATTTGTTATTAGCATTACTTAGCTCCTAAAAGTCAGAATATTGATCTCACCTAGCATCATAAAAGAAAATACTATAAAATCACCACCTTTGGTAATGCAATCCAACAATATTTTAAAAAACAGAGTTGCAACCTAGGTGCGACCTACACAACATCTTGCCGACGGACATCCGTCAATAGTATGTATCAATATAGATCAGTAATAACCAATATATACTAGTTCAATAGTGGACAACATAAACCAATATTTAAAACTTTGGTATGTACTAGTTTGAAACATGGTTGCAGCTCGATATGGTCAGCTGTTAAACCGGTCGGTACGGATCAAAAACCGGACGAAACCGCCCACTTGAAGCTTCCGCTTCCGCTCCTAGCCTCTTGCTTCTGCACCCGCTCCCGATCCCGCTCGAAGCTCTGCCGATCCAGGCATGCTTCTACCGACTACATGCTCCAACGCATGGTCCAAGCTCGATGGCTTATCGGACCCGTACCAGAACGAAATCTTAAACCATGGTTTGAGACACATCTAATACTATACATTATAGTGTTAGTCAAGGTTTGGAAACTCAATCCAAGACATGGTATCGAAGAAGAAGGGAAGTAGAAGCAGCGAGTGGCATACATACTTTCTTCTTCCGAAACAAAAACTATAACGTCGAGTGCAAAATCAATTTATCAATCCTTGGTGTTAGTACATACACCAATTCAAACCAAGATTTGAAACCATAGCCATGTTCATTCTTGAGAAAATCTACGCATAAACAAAAAAATATTACTGATCAAAAATCTATGTTAAGAACTAGAAGGATCCTTAAGTCAAGGTCTCTACTCTATTGTGCAAGAGAAATACTGGTCTACAAGTTAAAGCTTTCCCTAATATATAAGATCAACTAATGAAAAGAGGTCAACACCTAGGCTATTGAGCTTCTGCTAATGGAATATATACTGATATGAGGGAGTAAAATAACTGGTAGCTTGCACAAGTTCTGAGCTAAAGCACAAATAGCTTGTAAGAATGTGAAATTATAGCAAGTACACTTAATGAATAATCGTATCACTTATTCCAAGCTAATGCTTATCTAGAACAATCAAGCTACTTTGTGCATATATGACAAATAATCACCGGATTAGTGAGTAGACCAAATATATTGAAATGAACTTCCATTTCATTAGGGATAATGTCAAGAATAAACTGCTGATGTTTTTTTACAAAATCTCTTAACTCATTGTTTTTATCCTAATTCCTATGTAATATAATGGGATTGGTTAATATAGATACTCGAGCACAGATGAGGTAGAGTACCTTGTCTAATGAGCTCACTAAAGCGAACTAAGTACATATCTTAGTACAATGTAGATCTTCCATGTATTTTTGAGTTTATACATTCAAATTAGTTCTCCACTTAAATATGCTTTAAAAGATTGTCAAGTTCACATAATAGGTAAAATTCTCACGTAATATATGTTCAGCATGACTAACCTTCAACTAAACTATCATCTATAATGTGAGTTTTGCTAAAGTAACTTGCATCTAAACAAACTGATGCACAGTACTTTGAAGAAACTTCTGATATGAAGCCAGAATCAATTAGCAGAAAATAATTCAAGAGGCTCAATGCCTCAATGATGAGGAGCAGAGTAACTTCGGCTATGAGGCGTATGAAGTTTCTATATCTTACCCTCACAATGTCTCCAACCTGTAGCTTTCTCCAAGGAACACTTTCCCATTTTTGACCTTGCAATACATCTACAGGAGTACTATTGATTGCAATATCATTCTGGAAACGCTTCTGTATAGAGAAAATGAATACGAAAAGATAAAAATAATAAAGAAATAAGAAACTAATAGAAGGACTAAAAAGATGAAGGATGGGGGCTACAAGTTTTGCTAACCCAATCTTCAAATGCCTCCTTCATAAGAGAGACCAAAAGAACAAGACTGAGAGGAACAACATTCGTTATTGGAGAAACAGGGCTGCAGTAATGACAAAAAGCTTAGCACAGTAGACATTTGTACGGCTAACCCAAAATAATTTGATGCTTTGGCTAATATCAAAACATATATTGTTTACTGAACTCTTTTGCATATTCTGGATCTAAATTGGCATTCATTATCAAATTACCTGATCGGTGTAGTAGATAAAATTGAGATCATGAGAAAGTACAAATTAGCAACCCGCCTGAACTGTCAGTTATTACACTTTTCAGGATACAGCAAAAAAAAAAAATTTATGAAATTAAATATAGCAAGATACAATATAAACATATTTCTGTAACAAAATTATAAACGAAAATTCATTATTCAAGATCAAAACATAGATAGCTGAAGTACCTGTTCAAATAACCCCTTGGGTAGGAATGTCAAAACACTATATTTTGTTGTTGATACAGAATTAACCTGAAAACACAATTGGGCTCAGTCAAATTGACTTGCAAACAAACTAGGAAAGAAAGATCATTATTATCAAGGTTAAAGTGACGCTTGTTTGTGCCAGGAGATATATTCAAAATAAAACTTGTATGGCATTGTTACCAAAATAAAGGAGAGCGAGGAGTAGGGATTGAGCTAGAAAAAACACAGTATGGAATAAAGCTATGCGCGCCCTAGTTTAATACCTCTTGGAAGATAAAAAAGACATGGGCATTTCTATAATTAGCAGTAATATTTCTCTAGTATTTTTAACATATTCTCCAATCATATTGATGTCATTTCCAATCCATATGTGCAACTTCACCAATAAATTAACATTTACCTGTCCATTGATTTGAAGATGTGTAACTAAGTCTAGCATTCTTGGAGGACAAGTGTAAAGACAAATAGAGAGAAGAGAAGAGAGATGGAGATATGATAGTGTTTGCTTCTATCTCCAATTCCATTGTCGTCTTGCTTTCTCAAAAAAAAAAAACATTGCACCCTTTACACCCTATTTACTAGCTGGCAAAACAGAATGGAAATGATGGAAAATAAAATTTTCCTACATTTACTAGCAAATATGGAAATGGACGATCGAAAAGTTGAAGGAAAATATCATAACTTTTCTTTGTTTTCTAATCGGCTCGATTCAGGTGAAAATGCATCTTCTTCCCTAATCTCATGTTTTCCCTTTTCTTCTTTGTCATCGCCGCACGTGCCACGAAGCCACCACCATCTTCTTCCCTACATGAGGCTGTTGCTATCATCTTCCATTCACGAGCACGCCGTTGTTTTCTTCCCTACACAAGCACGCCGTTGTTGTCTTCTCACTACCGCTGCAAAGGGGCGGAGGAAGGCGGAGCAGCCTAGTGAGAGCTCACGCGGGGCCGAGGGGGGGGGGGGCACAAAGAAAGCGGAGGCAAATGTTTGCGCGGGTCCACATGGGGGTTGTATTTGCCTGCCAGCGGCAAGGGTGGGAGCAGGGCGAGTGGGGGGCTAGCACTCACGTTCACCCACCGGCGGTAGAAGTGGAAGTGCTACTTCGCATGCGGGTGAAGGAGCTGATCACGGGAAATTTGCGTTATCAGGTTCCCTACTTCCCTCTTTTCCTTTTCTTCTATTTTTTCTTTCACCTCTCTTTTCCTTCCCTCCAAATAAACAGAGTCTTAAGATGGATTTGAGATCTCCTACAACAATCCTTTAGTTGACAAGAAAAAAATTGATGATCCTTGGTTGCATATAATTAAATTACTATCCAAATATATATACAATTTTTAGAAAGTAGTCATGCAGTACTTAACAATTAACACAATCACTGTAAATTCCAAAGTTCATTTTAGGTTTCTATAGATTAACCAAGTTGTTCAAGATAGCTGCTTTCAAGTGAGTATGATAGCAACATATAACCAATGAGGAACACAACACATGCAACAGCTCAATTATTGTTATCAGAATCAATATATGCAAGATATAAAGAGATAGACAAGCTAGCACTCTGAGAAAGGATTGAGGTAAAACAATCCATATAACTAGCACATTCATCATGTCAATTTTTGATAGATTGGTTTAAGGTTGATACACACTCTTACTCCATTTAGTCACAAATTGTAATAGGAAACAATCCATATAACTAGCACATTCATCATGTCAATTTTCAATAGATTGATTTAAGGTTGGGCACACTCTTGCTCCATTTCTTATTTTTACAATTTTAGGTAGTTCCTTGAATTTACATGGAATTTCACATTCATTTAGTAATATTGACATCAAAATAGTCTAGCAATAATATAAAAAGCATAATAGGAAACATCCTAAACTGTTCAACAACTAATTTCCAAAGAAAATAACCTATGTATCAAAGTGCTGTAACCATGTGTTGAGCGTTAAAAATGATAAATGTTCAGAACTTATGATTAGATGGCATAGGATATATGTGCTGATCATTAAGGTAATTGATTTAACTTTATTTTACAAGTAAGTATCAAGATTTCATTCAAAGGTTTAAAGCTACAGGATACTAGCAGTAACATCACTCCATCTCATATAACTATCATTAACTACGATTATGAAATTCACTCTTCTCACTTTCTCACACAAGCCTCATGCTTATGGAACCATATCTAGATTAATCATGATTATACTCTCGTTTAGCATCCGTATTATCCTCATAAAAATACTAAACACATAAGCATGAAAACTAGCAACAAATAATTACTCTTTGGTAGATGAAGCATAAGTTACTTCCCTTCAATTGACAAGTTCCTCACTGAAAATAAATTTAGCCCTAATATTGGTTATAGGTATTGGTGTAAGATACAACTAGTACTAGTACACTAAATGCTAGTTCAATTAAGGTTTCAAAAACTCGTCTGCACCACCCGATCACACTTGTCTGTATTGGTACACCATGTGGCAGTGATGGGTACTAGTACACTCTATTGTTGGTATCACTAGTACCAGTACACTCTAGTGTTAGTATCACCAATATGTACTAGTCCAAGACTAAATCGGTACCCTAGTAAGAACCAAGTTCTAAATCCTTGAGAACAATCAATATTGGTATGCTATATGTAAGAATCAATACATTATGTGTTAATACTAATACTACTCGTACACTAAATGTCAGCACAACCAATATCAATACAAGTATGTTTCGATTTGCCTACTTCACTAGTTCAAATCAAGATTGAAAACCTTGGTCATATGTATATTTAAAAATATATATACTAACAGGACTCAATTGTTCCACTTAAAATATCAAACAGTTTAAATTTCTTCCTTAGTAGTTTACCATATGGACCTTAGTTCAATTCAACAATTTTCAAAAACAGTAATACATGAAATCATGCACCTCGTAAGTTAAATCTTGTAATTATGAACAAGATTATACCCCCACTAGGAAACACATAGTTGGGTTGGTCATCTAAATAAATAAATGAATAATAATAATAATAATAATAATAATAATAATAATAATAATAATAATAACAATAATAATAATAATAATATAATGCATGCCTACATCTAATATGTTATTTTTATCATTGCACAAACAAGGATTAACCTAACGGCCAGTTCCTTTTGAGAGTAAACATAAGGAGAGGGAGAGAAAAAAATTTCTCTTATTTCTTTGGAAAGAATAAGATGAGAGGATACAAAAGAGGAGAGAAAAAATTTATTCTTCTCTCTCCAAATTGGGGAGAAAACCTAAATGACTCATCACTCGCTTACGAAACCTCTCATCTCACGCTCGCTTGCTCTCGTTCTCCTGAGCTTTCTCCCTCCCGTCTCTCTCGCTCACTTGCTCTCATTTATTCGCTTCCTCCTGTAGCTTTCTCCCATTCTCTCCCTACGCTCGCGTATCTTTACCTCCTCGCTCGCTCACGCCAGCCGCCCCTTTACAGTGTTGTCCATCAAGTGCCATATTACATTTTATCAAATATATATTTGATAAACTCTTATGGGTGAATTATGAATGCATTTGTATCAAATATATATTCTTTTATCTATCTTTTTTTCCGTAATAAAATTTTCTTTCTCATTTTCATTCCCTCTAAAGAAACAAAAGGCTTGAAAAAGAAAATTATTTTCTTTTCTCCTTACTTTTCTCTTTCCTACTTTTTCTTTTCTTCTGAATTTTCTTTTCTTCCAAAGAAACGGGCTGTAAACATTTTTAGCTCAATCTAATATTACTATTAAGGTTCTCAAGAACTCATTTTGGATCTTATAATCATACCATCCAAATTAGAGTAGACAATCGAGAACGTGAGTAGAAACTTAATATATGTTGAAACACTGGGATCTTTAGTCTCACCAGTAAGATCATACTATAGGATCTATGATCCTACAAGCTATTTTGTTTCTTGCGAGTAAGTGACAAATTCACTTACCTCCAACTTATTAACTTGCTAAGTACTAACCCGAGTCCATAAGTTATTTAAATAATTATAATAATAAAATATAATTGTTTAATTTTTTTTATTCTATTCATTACCTCTATTGACCAACAATACTTAAACATTATCACTAACCTATCTTCCAATAGATTCTTTTGTTGATTCACCCTCAACAAACATCTAAAATAAATAGAAATGGCAAACATCTTCAATAAAGATTTTCCAAATGCTTCAACAAACAGCTTCGACAAATGCTTTGATAAATGAGTTTGTATCTTTTAATCCTCAATGATTAAAAGTTGTAACTTGCGTCTTTCCTGATTTCATTGTTCTTGTTCTTATCTTTACCATTTATGTCATTGTCTTCATTGTTTTTGTCATTTATTTTCTTTTTGTATCTTCATAAGTTGGCTTTAATTCATTAAGTAACATCTTTGTCTTTAACTTCCCTGAGTTTATTGTATACAATTCTTCAAGAATTCACAACACATTATTTTCATCTTTATGAAATCATTTTCATCACCATCAACTTACAATTGTATGATAATTATTGCATAATTATATATTCTGTTGGACAACTGTGATATCTCTTAAGTCCTAACTATTTATGGCCTATGTGAGTTCTTTCATTATCAAAGCTTCATTTAGGAGATTATTGTTAATCCACTAGTTAAATTTATACTTGGTACTTAGTTATCTAATTTGTTTGATTGTAGTTGGTTTTAACATCTTTTACATTTGTTATATGTGAATGGTCATAAAAATATATTATTTAGTTGGTTATAAAATAGTAAATGTCTTGGTAGTTGAAGCACGATAGACATTTATTATTTTCTATTAATTGTTACTAGTTAAAATATCCATAATACTTTTAATATGTGAATATATTTTTTAACAAATATATTTTTGGCCTTTGGTACAATCTTACAATCTAATCGTCCATTCTAATCTTGCAAAATATTTACCATTCCTACGTAAGATCTTGATCCTAACAACCCTGATTCCTATAAAAAGGGTTTGAAGGGTCATACCATTACTTACATTCACCTAAAGACGAGCTACTTTTTAAGTAAAAGGTAAGCGTTGGTACTTGCTCTCCAGATGGAAATTAAAGATTATACTACCACGGGAGGGTTCATATTAGAATACATATATAAAACATCTATTTTCATTTTTATATTTATATTGGATTCGACAGCTTCTTATGGTGCTTCTGGAAGGATGCTGATGAAACAGGGAATGCCAGGGAATAAATAAATAGTTTTTATTTTTTTGGGACTTGAGTACAGTGTGACCAAACTCTTAAGTTCTCACTAAATGAGAAAAAATAGCATGTTTATTACGGGCAAATAACTGTAGAAATCTTGAAGTTCTCTCTAGAATACAAAAGCGCAAACCCTCTATTGTGCGCCATATAGAAATTCTATCAGTTTTTTAAAATCATTAAATTCTCTGAACATATTCCATTGGGAAAGCAAGATCACCAGTGACGCGTAATCTATTATGAATTCCTCAGTTTATTCAGATCGAAATTCAATATGTTCCTCAAAGGAGCGAGCACATCTGGGTAACACTAAAAGTAGAAGCTTTAGATAATACATCCTCCGGCCCTAATCCCAGTTGACCGCTAAAGGATCAACAAGCAGCGCAATCATCCGTTCATACTAAGAATCTGATCGAATAGAGGAATCTGAGAATCAAAAGACGAAAAAGAATGAATGAGGTCTCCAAGAAGGCTCCTCTAACCTTGAATCTGGCCATGAGGTTAGCCTCGCGGTCGTTGCAGAAGATGGTTCGATGGCTGGGAGCCTGGGGCTGCACATGGCCGAGCCGCACGGTCTGCGAGGACATCTGACGGCGGTTCGCCGACTCCTTCCTCCTCGAACCCACCAGCAGGGTCGCCGCCGTGCCATCCCCGCCCAGCCGGGCAGTCTGTACCCTCTCCCACGCCTTGCTGTCCATCCTCCACCGTGGTCCAAACCCTAAACAACCTCTTATCCGCCCTTTCGCTTCCGAATTCCGCTTCCGTCAACCCCTTGGATTCAAGCAATCATATAGTAGCTCCACTAAATGGATCAAGATCTCTTCGAACACTCTGGATCTCATTCCACCATTCAATGGAGAAGACACTAATCGAGCTTTGCCGACTTCGACGTCGAAGAATGCATCGATCTCCCTTCCCGCTGCATTAAAATAATGCAAATCTCACCGAGGAACGGTAAGGTCGCCAGGGAATGATTTTTGCGCCAATAAACCAAGGCGCATTATAACTCACAACTCACAGAGGGCGTGCAAAAGAAGCAGATGAAGAGGGAGAGGCTGAGTGAAAGTGGGCCACAAAATGATAGTTGTTAGGCCAGCCCAATTCCCCCAGCCCAGCACACGTGATTGCCATCCGGGTCAGTGGATGGAGCAAACGAATCGGGCACAAGGCCCGGATCCGATGTCGCCAACGCGACTCATGCGCGCACGATTGCGTGCAATCGACGCGAGTTGGAATGGGCGTGGGCATGGGGACGCGTGCCGGTGTGGGCAGGGAAGAAAAAGAAAAGGGGAGAGATGACGTCGGGGGCTCCACGCTTTTCAACCTTGACTTCCGTCTGGCACTCCGCGAAAAATCCTCCTCCGACGAACCCTTGCTTTTCCGTCGGCTCTCCGTTCAGACGCAAGTCGGTGGTGGCGCTCTGCGTTCCGGTGGTGTGGGAGGGAGGTGGAACGCCGCGACCATCCGCGCCCCCTTTCTTTCCGTCTTCCTTGCTGTTGCGGTCTTCCCGTCGCCGTCGCCAACTTCGCCGGAGTCCACACTGTCTGACTGCCTTGGAAGGCGCGACCAACCACCCACATCCTCGACTAGAAGGAGCCGGCGGCCAGGTGTCCGCCGAGGTACACTGGCTCCTCCCTATTTCTCGTTCCCGGCCGCGTCCTTGGCTCCGGTGAACCCTCCGCTTCCTGTCTGTCGTGACCGCCCTCTCCTCGTCTTCTCCCTGTTCGTTGTCGGCCGCCTGCGTGCGTGAAATTCCGGCGCGGACCGGCCTGCGTGCGGACGTGGCATTGCTCGCCGGATGAGACCCTCCGCCTGCGCGCGGCTTCTCTGTTCTTCTCCTCCTGCCGCCTACGCGCGTGTTCTTCCCCGGCGCCGTCTCTCGCCTGTGCGACTTGAGACGGCCCCTTCCTCTCGTTGTTCGAGCGGAGCTTGGAGCTGTGTGCGGTGTCGTTCCCGCCGAGTTTCATGCCAGCGGGGAGAGATAGGTTGGGCAACGTCGACTTCCCCTGTTCACGTCCCGTCCGTTTCCACCCTCCCGTCCGTGGCCAGAGCCTCCTTCCGCCGGCGCCTACAGTGGCGTCTCCCTCAGGTAGAGGTTCGGTGCGCGGTGGACGCCGCCACTTCCCCCACTCATCCCTTGCTGAACTCGCATTCGTGCGAGCGGGGGTTTTCCAGCACCGGGTAACGCCGGTTTGCGTGGTCGCCTCCGGGCAAACACCCCCTTTCTCTGCCACCGGCATGCGACGTCGGGTAGTCGGTCGTCCGAGATCGCCGGGTGCCGGCTTGATCCTCGGACTAGAGTGATTGAGTCCATAGTCAGGCTGGGAGTCGGTTCGAGGAATCGACTCCGCCAGTCACACCCAATCCGGCGGTTTCGACCGTTGCGATAGTTGCATTGACAAATTTGGACTCGAGTCAAGCGTTGACTCACGTGGAAATCCACGAAAAATAATTAACATAATTGTGGGCGTGACAGCTTGGTTCCAATGCCGGGATTGCGCACGTCCCAATTCCGTACGAGCGTCGTACGTGCTTTTGGATTGACCCACTGCGCGCGCGCAGATGGGGTCTTCGTCAGATATTGAACGTCTCGTAGCTCAGGTGGCTCGACTCACCGAGGAGCTAGAGGCATCTCAGGCAGAGGTCGCGATGCTGAGAGGCGCTACGGCGGCTTCGATAGCACCGACCACGGTCGATTCCGACCAAGAGATTGTAGTGCGACGTCCCATGGACTACTCGAGCACTCCTGGTATTCGGGTCGGGGTACGGGATCAGGTGGCGCCGCCCGAATCCGCATCCAACCCCGGTAACCAATGGGGTGTGCGTGCGTCGTGGGAGTGGGAACAGGATCAGGAGGCGCTCCTGAATCCCCTGGTATTGGGCACTGCCTCCTCCAGTAGTGAGAGGCCTACACTACTCTATGTGGCCGCTCTTATAAACTCTCAGCCGATGAATGCTATGATCGATACGGGTGCGACCCATCTCTTCATAAGCGAAGCCACGACTAAGAGAGTCGGACTTAAGACATCCCCAGCACAGGACCGAGTGAGGTCGGTCGGTGCAGTGGACCCCGAGTTTTTAGGGGTATCGTACAATGTGGATATTGTAATCGGCAGTTGGCAGGGCTGCTGCCATGCGAAGATACTGAAACTGCCAGACTATGAAGCTATCTTCGGCCTCAAACTTTTGGTCAAGGCAAAGATAGCCGTGATGCCATATCTGTATAGGATACAGATACATGATGAGGACTCCCGTTGTCTCGTACCGTGCATTGGGAGCACGGAGCCGAGAAAAGGGAAGAAGAGGGACTCCAGGGGAGTGCCCTTGTCTGCAAACGCCTTGGCTGCAAGGTTACGCCAAGGAGAGCCGACACTTATGACCGTTTGGGTGGAGGGCCCCCACCCGACAAAGAGTGAGACTCCTTTGGCTGTCAAGAGAGTGTTGGAGGAGTTTGCCGATGTGATGCCTTCGGAATTACCGAAGCACCTCCCACCTAGGAGAGGGATCGACCACAAGATAGAGCTTGTGGCAGGATCCACTCCCCCATCCAAGGCTCCTTATAGGATTCCGCCGGTGGAGTTGGCCGAGCTCCGCAAACAACTCGATGAGTTGTTGAAAGCTGGGTTTGTGCGGCCAACTGTGTCACCCTATGGAGCCCCGGTTCTATTCCAAAAGAAGAAGGACGGGTCTTTGAGGTTCTGTGTGGATTACAGAGCCCTGAATAAGATAACAGTCCGGGACGCTATCCGATTCCCTTTGATCCCAGATCTGTTGGATAGACTGGGAAAAGCTAGGATATTCTCCAAGCTTGACTTGAGGTCAGGTTACTGGCAGGTCCGTATCGCCGAGGGCGACGAATGGAAGATGGCCTGCGTAACCCGTTATGGAGCTTTCGAGTTTTTGGTCATGCCCTTTGGGCTAACCAACGCTCCAGCGACGTTCTGTCATCTGATGAATCAGGTGTTAGCACCTTTCCTAGATGACTTCGTCGTGGTATATCTGGATGACATAGTGGTGTATTCCTCAAGCGTTGAGGAACATTTGGTGCACTTGAAGAGGGTTCTTCAGGTTTTGAGAGAAAATCAACTTTATTTGAAGTTGGAAAAATGCACATTCATGTCGGAAGAGATATCTTTTCTTGGACATGTGGTTGGCCACGGCCAAGTGCAAATGGACAAGGACAAGATCCGAGCCATTGTGGAATGGCCGATCCCCTTAAATCAGACCGAGTTGAGAAGTTTTCTCGGTGTTGTGAACTTCTATCGTAAGTTCATACGGGGTTGTTCGAGGGTAACAGCGCCCCTCAGCAATTTGCTGAAAGAGAATACCAACTGGGGTTGGGACGATCGGTGTTAGCTGGCCTTTCAAGACTTGAAAGAGCGTATAGCTTCTGAACCGATCTTGAGATTGCTAGATTTCGGTAAACCTTTCGAGGTTCACACCGATGCATCAGATCAAGCAATCGGTGGTGAGTTGATACAGGATGGGCATCCTGTAGCTTTCGAGAGTCGAAAGCTGAATGAGACAGAGCAGATGTACTCTACTCATGAGAAGGAGATGGTAGTAGTAGTGCACTGCCTCCGAACATGGAGAGTTTATCTCCCAGGTAACGTCTTCGTGGTGAAGACTGATAATGTGGCGAATACATATTTCACCACTCAGAAAAAATTGTCAGCCAAACAGGCCAGATAGCAGGAATTCCTAGCAGAATTCTAGTTCCAGTGGGAACATAAGCCGAGAAGAGCTAATATAGTGCCTGATGCACTGAGTAGGCTTAACGCCTTAATCTGCTTTGCGATCTCTAGAGTGGAAGGAGATCTCCTTGCGAGGATAAAATCAGCATCTATTTTTGATGAAGAGTATCGAAAGATTTGCGATCTCTAGGCTTAACGCCTCGTACGTATTCTCATTCAGGGTTGCATCCATTGCTGTGTCGCCACCTGTCCTCAATCGTTCACACTATGAATGAAAATTATGAACTGACGGCATCGCCGAACAGCTTATCTTTTTTATTAAAAAAAATTTGACGGCATCGCATGCGCCATCAGACCACCCCCAACAACCGCAGCATGGCCGCCACACACCCAGTCTCACCTCCGCACCAAATATGAAATATCTTATTGTGGAATTGTTTGAATTTCTTGCCTTGTTCCGCAAAAAAGGCACCGGAAGGACCACATACTCTCAGGAACCCTCAGTTCACTACCCCTTATAAATAGCCGCGGAGGTCCGTATCCTGCTTATCCTGCATCGAAAGTTAGATCTGAAGGAGAAGAAGAGGAACTAAGATAATGGTGGATTCCGTAAAGCTATCGTTGATGTGCATTAGGATTGATGTACTGAGTTTACTCTGCTTTGATGTGCATAAAATTATTTATTGATTTTAATATTTTCCTAGTTCATACTCATTGATACACATATAAATTACCTACATACAGATAAATTTGACTTCATAGACATTAAATTATGATTGAGACACAAATATTTTGGGTTGATGCACATGTATCTGTATCTACCCAAAATGTTTGTGTTGGTCTAAAATTTTATCTAGACCTTTTGATTTAAACAGAAAAATATAAAGATGAATAATAAGACAATAAATTTACAAAAGATGATTAAAAAGGAGTTAGAATGATAAAACCCGGAGGCGCGATACACTGTCCTTAGGTGAAAATTCGAGCTCTCGTGCGAGTTAAATCCGTACTGAACACCCAGGATACAACCGGTACTCCTCTCCTACGGGCACGACCATGGAGAAGTTGATCAGACGCCCTTTCAGCAATGAGCAGCAAAATCAAAGATCCATCAAATAAAATAAATTAGAGAAAAGAAGAAGAATAAGGGAAAGAGGAAGAATATGAGAGAGAAAGAATTCTTTCTCCATCTCTTCGGCTGGAAGACAAAAAGCATTTTCATGCTTTAAACCAGCACACTTGTTAGCAAGTTAATGCTAACATTAACCAACAAGAACGTTAGCATTTAATGCCAACGTTAAAAATATTTTATTTCTAATTTTATTCCAACAGTTTGTGTTTCAATCATAATTTAATGTCTATCAAATCAAATTTATCTGTATCTAGGTAATTTCTATGTGTATCAATGAGTATGAACTAGGAAAATATCAAAATTAATGAATAATTTTTATGCACATCAACGCAGAATAAGGTCAGTGCATCAACCCAAAATGCTTGTGTCTCAACCCTAATTTAATCTCTAACACGTCAAATTTAATTGTGTCCAGGTAATTTATATGTGTATCAATGAGTATGAATTAGGAAAATATCAAAATCAATAAATTCATTCTATACGCATCAACGCAGAATAAGGTTAGTGCATCAACCTTAATGTGTATGTGCATCAACCCAAAATGTTTGTGTCTCAATCATAATTTCATGTATATCAGGTCAAATTTAATTGTATCTAGGTAATTTATATGTGTATCAATGAGTATGAACTAGGAAAATATTAAAATAAATGAATTCATTTTATACGCATCAACGCAGAAATAAGGTCAGTGCATCAACCCTAATGTGTATGTGTATGTGTATCAATCCAAACTTTCTATGCGTTAATTTTAATTCTACCAAGCAAAAAATAACCCTATCAAGGTATTTTTTTTATGTGTATAAATGATAGTTTACCTGTTTCGCAGTTAACTGAAGATGACTCGAGAGCAGACTCTCCTCTTCCTCGAAGGTGACGAAAGCTTTACAATGAGTATGCTAGAAAGAAGAAAATAATGTTAGAGAAATACGACAATGAAGAAGCTTAAGACTAAGATTTGTGTCGAAGACGACATAAAAGATTCCAATATACCTAAACAACGAAGAACAAAGAAAATGCACAACTCACCTGCTTTAATCTATTGCCAGGGAGTTAGTCGAAGAACAACGAACGACTTATCGCAGGAGGCAGGAGATTCGAAATCGCCGAAGAGCTAGCATCGGTTCGTAACAGAGGATGGTGGAGATGTCGAGTTAGGTTAATTAGGGTTTAGAAAGGGTTTTGGGGGGAAATGAAAATGCAACAGTATTTTGTTCTTAACCCCAGTTACGCTAGCGTCGTTAACGAGGTAGTTAACGGGAAAATTTGCTTTAAGATCCGTGTCCATCATAATTTGAATTGAATGACGATTAGGTACCCAGTTTAAAAAAAAACTACAGAGTACTCAAATTAGTCTATTTCTTTCAAAAAAAAAAAAAAAAAAAAAAAAAAAAAACCGCACCGGAAGGACCATAGACTCTCAGAACCCTCAGTTCACTACCCCTTATAAATAGCCGCGGAGGTCCGTATCCTGTTTATCCTGCACCGAAAGTTAGATCTGAAGGAGAAGAAGAGGAACCAAGGTAATATGGCGGATTCGGTAAAGCTCATCGGCGCATGGCCAAGCCCTTTCGTGGCGCGGGCGAGGATCGCTCTGGGTCTGAAGAAGGTGGAGTATGAGTATCTGCAGGAGAAGTTTGGGGAGAAGAGCGAGCTGCTCCTCAAATCCAACCCCGTTTACAAGAAGATCCCCGTACTCATCCACAACGACAAGCCCATCTGCGAGTCGCTGATCATCGTCCAGTACATCGACGAGGTCTGGCCGGCCGACAGCGCCGGTGCCATCCTTCCTGCCGATCCCTACGATCGCGCCCTCCACCGCTTCTGGGGTGTGTACATAGATGACAAGGTTTGCATCTTTGCGACTTGTATGATCCGTTTTATGTTGTTTTTCTTTTCAAAATAAATCTTGAAGAATAAACATTTCATCCTTGCGACAAGTGGGTTGAATCATGCTTTCGTACAGTTGACTGCCCCTTTTCTCCCTGAATTCGTCAACTAGGGTTCAATTTTGGAAAGGGTTTTGACTTTGGAGTGGGCTGGGAATGTATTTTTGTAGGAGTGGAATTCACACTTTTTCTCTCAATTTCCCAACCTAATATTCCTTTTTTTTTTTCACAATTTTCCCTCTCCTTTCTCTTCCTCTGTAAAATTCTCAACAGATGAGAACCTAATTTGGATTATTAATGAGGGCGCTAAATCTTGTTGGTTGTACCTGAATGTTTCTTTAGTTACTTTTATAAGATTCAAGTTCCGTTGAGTGCATCTATATTGTTTGATGATATGACTGACTCGTTTTGTTTGTACACAGTGGTTTCCATCGCTGACGGGAATAGCGAAGGCTCAAACAGAAGAGGCCAAGGCGGAGGCAGTGGAGGGGGTGCTCACGGGGTTGAAGTTGTTGGAGGAGGCATTCGAGAAACTGAGCAAAGGCAAAGGCTACTTCGGCGGCGACAGCATAGGCTACCTTGACATTGCCTTTGGCTGCTACGTTGGGTGGCTCCGGGCGAGCGAGAAGATGACTGGGTTGACGTTGCTCGACGAGGACAAGACGCCGCTGTTGGTTGGGTGGGTCGATAGATTCAGTGAGCATGAGGTCGTGAAGGAAGTGATTCCGGAGCCAGATAAGTTGGTGGAGTTTGCCAAGATGCTTCAGGTGAAGTGGAAGGCCGCTGCTCCGGCCAAGTGAAAGTGAGTTGAGTTGGGTCTGTGATACCAAATGTTATTGTGCAACTTGGTGATTTTTAAAATTAAATAAACCCTGTCATGGTAGTTTGCTTGCTTGATCTTTTTTTTATCAATAAAGGTTATATATGTCTTTCTATAGAGATACATTTATATACGGTAGTGTCTATCCAATAGTGTGGAAAATATTGACAGTAACTATTAGATTTAAAAGACCCAATAGTTGGAAACTCAGTGACAGAGTGAAGTTGCAATGAAATATCATCAATTATTTTATCTAAGACAGATAATTCAACTAATATTGTGAGTTGAAATTAGCTAATGAGACAAAAGTATAGTATTTTAAATGAAAATAAATAATTAATCTAAGATTAACTGATAGGTGTTGTAAGATGTATTGGATTATTGGTCTTTATTGACTAGGATGTGTGTGGAAGGATCTGAAGTGTTATTGTATAAAAATATAAGACTACAAATTTATTTCGACGAATAGGTAAAATTTTGACGGATTCAAACTAATTTTCAAAAAGTAATTTTTTAATATTATAGTACAAGTATTGCCGCTAGAAGTTGACTTGAGAGTAGAGGTTTTTTGTTGGACAACTAAGATCAAACAGTACAGTAGAATAATAAAATTTCATTGTCCACTATATGAAATAAGAATACTAATCAGTGAAAGAACTTCTATGTTTTATCATGCGAATCCTTGTGTTTGGATGGATTAAGTTGTATCATGAGTAAGAGTGTAAGACCTCTTTCAGCCTTGCCTCTTTGCTATTTGCATAATTAATCATAGCCTGTGTTTCCTCCTATCTCTTGAGTGCTAGTATTGAAAATCAGAGTTCCCCCTCTTTGTAGGTGAGGAAAAACCGAATATGATAATGCACCTCATGCCAAAACCACTCAACTCCCTTTCATTTTATATCAAAAAGATATGAGATGGTTCTACTAAATCTTTTTAATTGATTTAATTCTAAATTTCAAATTTTGATAAGAATGTAAATTAATTTTCAACTTAGACTTTACAAATGTTTATTCAGAATAAAACTCTTAATTTATTTAGCCAAATCAATTAAGCTACACAACCAAACTATTTGGGATAGCCAACTTGAGGGTCAATTCGTCATATGTGCAAATATAAAGTAGTTAGCCTTAAGTGTTTAATTCATTTTTTAGTCGGGAGGTAAAATTAAAGTTACCGCATATAGAATTTATTTGTAATAAAATGTATTAGTTAGTGCAATTAAACTATTGCAAAAATAGAAAAATACAAGAAAAAAAAAACAATTTCACATAGTATATCAAAATACAAATAATAAAATTATAATGCACCATCTTACATGTTACACAAAATGCATGTTAGAAATGAAAAAAAAAAAATATATAATACACAATAGTCATCCACAATGAAGAAATATCCTAGATAATTAACGGTATCATAATAAAAATAAAATCAAAATGACAACATCAAAGACTAATAGAGCAATGAGTCAAACAATAGTTGTTAAAAAAATGAATTATTAATAACATAATTATTTGTGTTGATAATATGTGTTGTGCCTCTAGTAGAAATCAAACATAAGTAATATATTGTAGAGGAGAAAATGAAATGGATTGTAACGATTTTTCTTCCATCCTTGTATATAATTACTAATAGCGTGTTTAGTAACAAGGAAAAGAGGAGAGAATAGATAAAAAGTTGGAATGAGAGCTATAAAATCGTGTTTAGTAGGACGAATAGAAATAAGAAAGGAAAAATGGAATGAAAGTGAGAAAGAAAATAGTTCTATTTGCTTTCCGCCTAAATTGAGTGGAAAATTGGACGAAAAGTTGGATTTGCATTTCTCATACCTATTTTCACCCTTTTCTTTTTTATGCCCGCTCTCTCTCTCATGCTTTTCTTGCAACCTTCATCATCATCGTTGTCATCGTCGTCGTCATTGCTATCATTGTCATCGCCATCACCATTGTCGTTGCCGTCATCATCATCGCTGTCGTCGCCTCTTCACCATTGACTCTCATTTTTCATCACCGTCATTTCACTGTCGTCTCTCATCGTCATCATCGACAATAAAAAAATGGAGTATGTTTATCAATCTTTCTAACTTTCTTTCATTCTAAATAAACACAATGATGGAAAATCTTATTATTTTCTTTCTTCTTTATTTTCCTTTCTTTTCCTCTTAACTTTTTTTTATTCCTACAAAACACAGCATAATAGTTAGAGTCGATAATATTAAGAATAGTATTATTCCTAATACCATTCTCCCTCTATGTCCCCTCTTCTCTCCCTCCTCCTCCCCACTCCCCTCTCCCTCGCCACCCTCATGTGACACCCTTCCCCCCTCATGCGACTTCTCTTTCCACCCTTGGTCGCTCACTCTTATGTTGCTTGCCACGCAAGTGCTTCATTTACATCGCTCGCCATCACTCACCCTCATGCCACTCGTTCTTACTGTGAGTTAGATCGCGTTCACACATCTTAAAGCAACGAGGCGGAGGCGTAAGTCTTGATAAATTAATCACGTGTACCTTATGTTAATGTTGACAAAAATTTATTAATTATTTTATCATTCACAACTTTTAATTTAAGGTATATTAACTATAATTTAAACTATGTCAACAATAATTTAAGGTCTATCAACAATAAATTAAGGTATGTCAACAATAATTATCGTTGACAATTTTTATTACAAAAAGTCAATCAACAATTCAGCATATGAAAATTTTGAGATTAGCGTTTCTACCACATAACTTTAGAATTTGTGAATCACATATTAAAGTACCAACTTAAAAATTCTAAGCTGGGTACTCAGGTTAAGCTATTTTTTTTCCAATTTCTCCTTAGCGATCCGAGCCTAGATCAAGTGCTTCGCTAAGTTTTTAAAATCTAATAGGGCTAAATATTTGAATTGAGAGTCAGGTCAAAGTCAGATTTGATACACCCTACCCCGAAAAAATTTTCTAGGCAGGGTACCTTGCCTGCCTGGAAAAGTTAATAAGGGTGAGCATAAATCATGGATAAAAATATTTTTATTATGAATAAGCTACATCCATGCAATCTACTCACTCTAAGCTATCTAAGGGTACTAATATTATTGTGGATAAGCATGCTACAGTCATGAATAGCTTATCCACAATAATATAAATACTAATATTTCAACGTGTATAAGTCTATCACAATAATATTATTATTATTGGATAGTTTAAAATAAGTAGACTATTTAAATTTAATATATTTATAATATAAATATATTTATTTATAATTTGTGCTTATCGTTTTTAACTTACTAGGCAGTAGTCCGGAAAATTTTCTACGCTACCCCACCCTCACATGCTGCCTGTCTCTAGATCTGAACACGATTATCCATTTCCACCCTCCCCGTCCGTGGCCAGAGCCTCCTTCCGCCGGCGCCTACAGTGGCGTCTCCCTCAGGTAGAGGTTCGGTGCGCGGTGGACGCCGCCACTTCCCCCACTCATCCCTTGCTGCACTCGCATTCGTGCGAGCGGGGGTTTTCCAGCATTGGGTAACGCCGGTTTGCGTGGTCGCCTCCGGGCAAACACCCCCTTTCTTTGCCACCGGCGTGCGACGTCGGGTAGTCGGTCGTCCGAGATCGCCGGGCGCCGGCTTGATCCTCGGACTAGAGTGATTGAGTCCATAGTCGGGCTGGGAGTCGATTCGAGCGCCAATCACGCCCAATCCGACGGTTTCGACCGTTGCGATAGTCACGTTGACAAATTTGGACTCGAGTCAAGCGTTGACTCACGTGGAAATCCATAAAAAATAATTAATATAATTGTGGGCATGACAATAGTGACGATGCTTTTACTCGGGATTTCAGGTAGTTGGTAGTTGCCAGTGCGGCCCACTTCAAATTTTGCCTTTGTTTGGGCTTTTCTTAGTGATCTTTATTTGGGCTTGAGCGTTTTGCGAGAGAAAGGTCGAACAATTGGTGTTTTCGTTGTTGGCAAAATGTGGGTCCGCCACTAGAGACACGGCTGCATTGAATGAAATTCTGGTATATTATGCGTAATGAGGCTAACAATAGTTGTTAAGAATTTTTTATTTATAATTATTAATAACGCAATTATTTGCATTGACAAAATTAATTAATATATTGTAGAGGAGAAAACGAAAGGGATTGTAGGGATTTTTCTCCTTTAAATTATTTCAATTATACCCTATAAATTATGACAAATATATCTTACTTTCTCACCAATCATGCACCATTGGTGGTTCCCCGTTTCTTACCAAAAGTTCGTGTAGGTTGCTTCCTTTTCTCACATCTCTCTTTCCTACCCTTCTCATTATGCAACTTATGTCTTCGCCTTCTTGCTTAGTTTAATAGGGAGGAATGGAGGAGGAAAAGAAAGGGAAAAACTAAAGGAGTGATATTTTTATGTGTTTAGTAGGACAGATGAAAATTTTAAAAGGAAAAAAATAGACGAAAAGTTAATCAACTTTCCCTTTAAAGTTGATCCGCCCAAATCAGGTGAAAAGCTAGCTTGCACGTGTTTTCGCCCTAACCTCAGCCCGCTCAGCGCACACGCTACGCTGCTCGTCCCCGCATAACCCTTGCCCGTGCACTCTTATGCCTCTCAGTCGCCGCCTCTTAACAGAGCCTTCTCCCGTCGCCACTCGCCTCTTATCTCAGCCTTCCCCAATCACCGCTCGCCTCTTCACACTATTGTCGCCACTCACCTCTCGTCATCGCTCTCTTTGTCACTGTTAGCATTGCCACCACCTCTCGCCTCTCATTGACGTCAACATTGCCACTTCCTTTTGCCTCTCCTTGCCAATTTAGGGCTTGATTTATGCCCAAAAACTATATGTATGTAATTTCTTCTTTCCTTCTTTTTTGTTAATCATCATTTACTACTAATTTCAAATGTTATTCAGCATTTACCATCAAGAACCAAGATTTATGCAATCAATACATAGATACCGGAGAATAAAAGAATCATATTCAGTCTAAATAATATGCATCCAATTTTATATTATAATTTTCTTTTGTTATAGCACCCAAAAGGAATGCATGTGTAAAGACCTTGTTCTTATTGACTTGGATGAGATCTATATATGTTTGTTTGACATTCACTTTTGAACATAAGAGATGTGGTAAAATCATTTTTCATCTTCTTTATGGTATTAGAGGCAAGTTTGCTCCCAATCATCAGAAGAAGCAAGCCGAATCTTTGCTGCTCGCCTCTCGCTGAATGTCAGCTGCTCTATCGACATCCATCACTTACTCTCCTTCTCTCCAATTCATTAATTGAAAGAGTCTTTCGATGTTAGTGGATTCAATTTACAATTTCTGATCATCGGCAAACCAACACCACTCCACTATGGTTGAAAAGGGAGATAACTCAGTCAACATCAACAACCCGAATAATCCTCTCTACCTCCATCATTCTAATCAATCTAGAAGAAACTACACACCTAGAAACTTCCACATAAAGTGCAATAAATGTGATAAGATCGAGCATACTTCTAAAGCATGTCGGGCACATATGAAATGTGATTATTGCGGACTGCAAAGCCACTTGTAGGAAGTTGCAGAAAACTAGCCCGATGAATAACAACTACTACACACCTGATAAGATAAGCATGACTTCTAAGGCCAATCATGTTGAAACGAAGAACTCATTAATACTTACCAAGGAGCAGCACAAAAATCTTATGGTATTATTAGCTGAGCACAATAACAACGCTAGCACAGAGAGCAGTTCTCACATTTATGGATTCTCAAGTATTATTTCTCATGCCTCCATTGTTAAAGGAAAATCTAATTGGATATTGGACTGTGGTGCTACTGATCGCATAGTGCATTCAACTAGTTTATTGACAACAAAATACATAACCAATAACACTTTGGTACACTTACCTACCTAATGGTGAGACGACAATAGTCACTCACAAGGGGAGCATTCAATTTGCTAATTTTGCATTACATAACGTTCTCTGTATTGGCTCGTTCAAGCTGAATTTAATTTCTATCAGCAAGCTACTACGTGATTCATCATACACTATTCACAGAAAAGTTTGCACATTACAAGACTAATTGGGTAGGACGATTGGCACAGGAACTGAATATGAAGGTCTATATTATCTTGATACCACTGAAATAACTAGAAGCAACATTACACAAGCAACATCAAATACAACCGCAAAAACTTGGCATTAGCGACTAGGTCACCTATCGAATAAGATCTTCAACTTGCTTGTGAACAACATTGGTAATCTTGACATTCAGAATAATTCTATTTGTCTACTCTGCCCTCTTGTGAAATAAACTAGATTGTCGTTTATAATAAGTACTATCCAAACAAAGAATGCTTTTGAATTAGTCCATATTGATATCTGGGGAGGTTATCACATTCCAACCATCACCAGGGCAAAGTATTTTCTCACTATAGTTGATGATCATACTCGTTGTACTTGGACTTATCTCATGCGCAGCAAAATATGAGACACATCAACGCATTTTGCATTTTGTGAACCTTGTAGAAACACAATTTGCATCAAATATCAAAACAATTAGGAGTGATAATGGACCAGAATTTCTTATGGATAAATTCTATTGGGATAGAGGCATAATTCACCAAACAAGTTGTGTTTCCACACCACAACAAAATGGGGTGGCCGAAAGAAAGCATCGACACTTACTTAATATCGCTCGTGCATTCTTATTCCAAGCCAAACTGCCCAAACAATTCTGGGGAGAAGCTATCTTAACTGCAATTTATCTAATCAACAAAACCCCTACACATGTCCTACAAGGAAGAATGCCAATTGAAGCTCTCACCGGCCAATTATGATCATCTCCGTGTTTTTGGAAGTCTATGTTATGCATCATCACATTATCAAAATCACACCAAGTTTGATCTAAGATCCATAAGATGTGTCTTTCTTGGATATTCTGCCACACAAAAGGGATATAAAGTTCAAGACCTATCGAAGAATCACATTTTTGTCTTGTGTGATATTGTTTTCTATGAAAACATTTTCCCCATTTGTATTTGCCGATTCTATACAAAACCAATAAGAAGAAAAGAATGAAAGGAATGCAACCACACCAACTCTCAATTAGAAGCATTCCAGCATATAGTAGAGGAGCAAGACATGATGAACCAACAAGGAACCAGAAGTGAACAAGTTGATTCAAACCATGAAAATGCTCAGACAAACATGCAAGCCAACACACAACGTCCTGTTCACAACACCAAGACTCCAAGATACTTAAGCGAACATCACATGGATCATCTTGTACCATCAAGAAGAGTTCATGATGACACAAACAATACACTTAACAATGGTGTCAATCTTCCATCTACATCAACAAGTGCCAAGATAATGAATGTGAAGTACCCACTAGCAGACACGCTTTCATATGACAAGCTTGGGGCACAACATCGCATTCACTACTTCAATTTCTGCACATTGATAACCCACCTCATTCAGAGATGTAGCAATGAATCCAAAATGGTGTACCACCATGAAGGATGAACTTGATGCACTTGAAAAAAATGGCACCTAGATATTACAACCGTTACCTCATGGCAAAAGACCAATTGGATGTAAGTGAATATACAAAATCAAGTATAGGGCAGATGGTTCAATTGAGTGATATAAAGCTAGGTTGGTGGCTAAGGGCTATAATAAAGTGGAAGGGATTGATTATAACGAAACTTTCACACCAGTTGCTAAGCATGTAACTATTAGATTACTTCTAGCAATAGCAGTAGCCAAAGGAGTTTATGTCCTTACCTCCTAGTTTTGGATGAAAGGGAGCGATGTGTGTTTGCAAACTCCACAAATCAATATATAGCCTCAAGCAAATCTCTCGGCAATGGTTCATCAAAATTGCTGAAGCACTCAAACAAGCAAATTTCATACAATCAAAAACTGATTATTCTATCTTTGTCTGTTCCCATGAAGGTACATCAACAATTCTTCTCATTTATGTTAATGATGTTATAATTGCTGGAAATGATCTAAAGGAAATCGAAGACATCAAAGCATTTCTAGATAAACAATTTAAATTGAAGGATCTTGGACAACTAAAACACTTCCTTGGAATTAAAGTAGCAAGGTCCAATGAAGGAATTACTATCACTTAGAGGAAATATGCGTTGGAAATCTTAGAAGATGTCGGCTATCTATCAGCGATGCCAACAACCTCACCAATGGAACAAAATTTGTCTCTTAGTCATTTTGAAGGAGACAAACTTAGCCATCCATCATCCTATAGAAGGCTCGTTAGAAGACTTATATATTTCACTGTAACTTGTCCAGATTTAGCATGTGTTGCGCACACATTAAGTCAAGTTATGGACAAGCCAAGGGTGCCCCCATTTGAAAGTTGCACAACAAGTGTTGAGATATCTTAAACAAACTCCTAGACAAGGCCTCTTCTTTCCCTCAAAGAATTCCACATAGCTGGAAGATTTCTGTGACGCAGATTGGGGATGATGTCAAGACACACGATGTTCAGTCACTGGATATTGTGTATTCCTTGGGAAGTCTCTCATTTCATGGAAAACTAAGAAGCAAGCCACTATATCACAATTGAGTGTTGAGGTCGAGTATAGATCCATGGCCATTACATATAGTGAGATCACTTGGCTTAAGACTATCCTGTGTGAATTAAATATTGAGCAAAGACATCCAGTTGATTTATATTGTGACAACCAAGCTACTTTTTATATAGCCACAAATCCGGTTTATCATGAGTAGACGACACACATAAAACTAGATTGTCATTTTATCCGTGAAAGAATCCAAAAAGGAATGATCAAATTGCATCATGTGACCACACAAAACCAACGAGCTGATGTGTTCATTAAGGCATTGAACACCACACAGTTTCAAATATTGATGAGTAAGTTGGGAAAAATTAACATATATTCCAACTTGAGAGTGTGTCAAGAATCAAGATTTACACAATCAATACCTAGAGATCGGAGAATAAAAGCATCATATTTAGTCTGAATAATATGCATCCAATTTTATATTATAATTCCCTTTTGTTATAGCACTCAAAAGGAACACGTGTAGAGATCTTTTTCACATTTATGGACTTAGTATGAGATCTGTATATGTTTGTTTGACATTCATTTTTGAATGTAAGAGATGTAGTAAAATCATTTTTCTGTCTTCTTTATTTACAAATCTTATGCATAAGTGTATAGATTTTCACAAAGCCCTAATTTTGCTATGATGAGATAATATCATTGCTTCAGCCGAGAGCTAATCCAGGAATTCATTCTTTTTACAGTACCTTCACTTATTCAACTCAAATGTATAGCTATTATGTAAAAGTGAGGCAAGAGTAGTACAATACTAGTTGATGAAATATCCTTTATTAAAAATCAGATCGTTCCATGTTGAATTCCTTAGGACTGGTAATGCAAACTCAAAATTTGTGATTTTGGGCTAGCAAGGGTTGCATTCAATGACACACCCAAAACTATACTTTGGACTGCAATGTATGAAGGGTTTTCTGCTTGATTTCTTTAGTTCATTTGTCCAAGCTATCACCATAATGCAATCTTTACTTTGTTTCTCCTGATGATAGAATTATACTCTTTTAATCATCCCAACTAATAATATGTTGTAAGATTATGTTGCAGCCAGATGGTATAAGGCTCCTGAATTATGCGGGGTTCATTTTTTCCAAAGGTATAATCGTGTCATTCACTATAGATATGACTACTTTTCAAAGGTATAATTGTACGTGCAATTTTCATTTCTTCAACTAAGAGCTTATTTGGCTCCGCTTTTAAATAATTTTTAAGTAGAAAGTAGATAAAAAACTGTTTGATAATGAAAAGTAGAAGTAGAAAAAAGCAGTAAAAAAGTAGAAATTGGAAAAGCTACAATTCGATGCTTTTGCAACTTTTGCTTTTCTAAAAAAGTAATTCACATGATTTTATTAAAAATTTTAAGTATTATTATTTTAAATAATTTAAAATTTTGGTACTAAAGAAAAATAAAATATATTATTATTTTAAATAATATATTTATTTATTATTTTAAATTTTAACAGCAGTTAAAAAGTTATTAACCAAACATCTTATAAATTTTGATAGTGCAGCAGAGTACAGTACAGCACAGTTTAGCACAATTATAAAGTTATTAACAGCGGGGCCTAAAAGACCCTAAGTTATGTTGTTCATTTTTCTAGTTCAGATTGGTTAAACAAGAATTTCTAGTTTTCTTCGGTTTTTAGTGACCATCAGCTTTAGGATTGCAAATTTATTATAGTTTTACATGGTGTTGCCAACGTTACTTTTCCTGATTGATTTGAGCAAGTCCCCTGAATGGTGATAGATTTTGCGTAAACCAAGCTAATCGAAACTTGGACAAGATGATTTTGCAATTTATGATTTGAATTAAAATCCACTCAATATTAGATATTCTATTATGATACCATGCCCTTTAGATTTGACAATTGGTTGAAGAAATCAATGAAGATGCTTCCTTAGCATATCCTACAAAGTTCTATGAGATTTGAACTTGGAACGCTTAAATAAAGTGTCATTTCAATTTGGTTGAAGAAATCAATATAGATGTTTCCTCTACCATACGCAATCTATTGTAGCTGCTTGTCTTTGGTTGCTTTAACAGTTCATATAGGCGGACAGTTTTCTATATGAACTTTTTTCAATAAGATTCCATGAAATAGAAAGATAATATTCTGTCCTTCCTATTAAACATAGTATTAGGGCTTCTGCTACGATCTAACCTCGTCCCATATCAAGTGTAACTATAATATGTCAGTCTAGGATGCTAATGCTAATACGTGAGTAGAGGAGGGGGAGCAGGCAGATAGCCATGGGAGTAGGGATGACAAATGGGTGGGTCGAGGTCGAGTTTTGTCATCTCGACCTGACTTCGACTTCCCCAAACTCATCTCTGACCCCGACTCCGAACCCGACGGGTTTAGAAAACCCAACCTCACACTCGACTCCACAGGGAAATCCGACTCCGACTGACATAAAAAATAAGTATATATTATAAATAATATTTTAAAATTAATTTTCATTGTATATTCATAATATATAAATAAAAAATATTTTACATAAACTCAACCTCACAGCCGACCCCACAGGGAAACCGATCCCGACCAACCTAAAAAATAAGTATATATTATAAATAATATTTTAAAATTAATTTTCATTGTATATTCATAATATATTAATAAAAAATAATTTACATAAACTATACAATCATTTCTACATAAATAATAATAAAAATAATTAACAAAACATCAAACTATTATAAATTTAGTAATTAAGTTATAATTTAAAAGCTGTAAATTTATCATTTTAATTTTTAGGACGGGTTCGGAGCTGGTACCTAAATTTCAATACTCAACTCTGACCCGACTTTACCCTGTCTGGTTTTTCCTAAATCCGACCTAAAACCCAGTCAACTCAGGTTTTCTTATCATCCCTACGTAGAAGTGTGGCAGCCACAATGGGCGGGTTCAGAGCATGTGGATGACTACAGGGTGGGAGAGTCGTGGTGGGTAAGTTCAATTTCGTCCATGGTGAATTTTGGGACGCATGACTATATACATTTTGATACTAAATGCAAAGTTACCTATAAGGATCACCTATATACACTTAATATCTATGTAAATGATGCATAAAGTGTTATATACGTGCACGTGCATAACATATATGCGCTTAGTATTAGAGAATAAAAAATAAGTAATACAATAGAAAAAAAATTCTTTGTCAAAAATCCATGCGAAAGAAAGAAATCCATTCTTTCTACTAAATTCTCCTTTATCCATTCTTTCTGCTAAATAATAAAAAAAATATTTCTTCCCTTCTAACTTTCCCTTCTAGTAAAAACAGTATAATTGATTGTACAGTAATTTGCAAAATAATTAGTGTTGACATCAATGATATGGAACCGACTTGCAATTTAAACTCTTGGATCGGTAAATTTCAAATAAATCTGACCATATTTTTTAAACTTCAGCCCTTATTAAAGAAAAGAAATATGTGAAGGACTTATTTACAAGATTTATTATTCTCCCAGCACTAGGGATGGCAACGGGGCGGGTCGAGGGCGGGTTTTGCCTTCCCCGCCCCGACCCCGCCTCTATCAAACCCATCCCCGAACCCGACCCCGACTCCGACCCCAACGGGTTTATAAAATTGAATCCCAACCCCGACCCCGCCGGGGAATCGGGTCCCCGCGGGGAAACCCGACCCCGACCCCGACAGATTTTTGGCCTCAAAAATTTTAGTAGACAATTGCATTCCAAATTTCCAATTCAAATACTAGTATAGTAGTATTATACTACATTGGAGGGAATAACAACACAAGAGAATTGATACACCTGTTGCATATCTAAACATATTCAGAATTGACTAAAGCATCAACCTCAGCTTGTTTTTAGCAGAATAAATACAACAGTGTTTTTAGCATAATAACTTCATTTACTGCTGCCACAGCAAGGCAAATCGATCATGTATACTTCCACCAGAATTGACTAAAGCATCAACAAAATCACATCAACAGCAAATCGATCATGTATACTACCATAATAGGCTAGTAGCATAGTTTCACATCAACAAAATCCTTACTCCATACTCCATAGTTCCACATCAACAAAATCACTAAGCAATTAAGACAAGTCAAAAACAACAAAATCAAGTAGCAAGCAATCATAAATTGCTATCAATCATCTTCTAATCCAAATGTTGCTCGAGCTCCACTTGCCATCAATTCATCTACATTGAACAATATAGATTATATCAATCATCTACATCTAATAAATATCAATCATACATTTAATAAATATGAATCATACCTTCATCCTCAGAATCTATATCATCAAGCATATTTGCAAATTCATCAATTGCCTTAGAATTTTTTCCTGTAAAATGATAAAAACATATGATTTAAAAATTAAATAATAAAAACATGCAAACTAGTTGAGAAAGATAAATTATATTACCTTTGTTCTCTTGACTCCATAGCCAACTTCTAGCACACATCAATGCCTCTAATGTATACCAATGTAATCGACTACGATGTGGGCTTACAATTCTGCCACCCGTGCTGAATGCAGATTCAGAAGCCACTGTGGATATAGGAATTGCTAGCACATCTCTTGCAATTGCTTGTAGTATGGGATACTTAACACCATTCAATTTCCACCATAAAAGAATATCAAAACTTGTTGATCTTGGCAATACGTCTTCTTCTAAATATATATCTAACTCTGTTTTGAGAGTTGAAGTTCTGGCTCTTTTTTCAATCATTACAAATGCATCATAATCATTTAATAAGTCATCTCTTGTAGAATTATCAACCTCTTCAACTGGATTGGTATTAAATTCTTGGGTTCTTAATTGATACTCAGAAACTAAATTATAACAGAGTTCTCGAATTCTATGAACTTCAACTGAAGCATCAACCAGATATAATTTTTTATAATAATAAAGAAGTAAGGTCATCTTGTACCTAGGATCCAACACTGTAGCAACTCCCATTATATCATGAATCACATTCCAATAGCATTTAAACTTATCCATCATTTTTGTTGCCATTCTTTGAATCACTGGATTTGGACAAGTCATCCATGCTGATATTGTCAAATTAATTTCACAAATCTTAGGGAAATAAAGATTTGCAGTAGGATAACTTGTTCCAGAAAATAATTCTATAATAGTATTAAAAATTTTTAGCTTTCCACAAACTTCAGCTGCAAATTCCCAATGTGTTGTTGTTGGCAAACAAGTATATTTGTCATCTCGTTGTTTCAACCTATAAAATACATCTTTGTATGAAATAACAATGTCAAGCATTTTATAAGTAGAGTTCCATCTTGTTGGACAATCCAAACATAAATTTTTGGTATGAGTCATGCGCAATTGTTTTGCCGTTTCTTTGAATTTTTCAATCCTTTTAAGGGTTGTAGTCCAATAAGCAACACTATCTCGAATTTTTTCTACCCCATCTTTGACCACTTCCAACCCATCCTTTACAATTAAGTTTAATATATGCACACAACAGCGCATGTGGAGTAAAGAACCATCTCTCAACAGAGTATTCAAATTCAATTTATCCTTGACTTTTTGAACCATGACATCATTAGTAGAACAATTGTCTAGAGTAATTGTAGACAACTTAGTATCAATATTCCAATTTAGTAAACACCCTACTAGAATAGCACTGAGTCTATCACTCGTGTGAGGAGCTGGAACATAAATAAACCTAATATAAAACAAACAACAATTACTATTATTGATAATTTCGAATACTAACTTTAGCAAATCATGAAAAACAAACATATATCATAAAGAATTATGATATATGTAATAGTTAATAGATATTTACCTCAGAATTTGACTTTGTAAACTCCAGAAAGAATCAATATAATGGGCAGTGATCGCCATATATCCTCTTTTTTGATTACTAGAAGTCCACATATCTGATGTAATTGCAACCCTTCCTTTATTACTATCAATTAATTTCAATGCTATTGATTTCTCAGCATCATAAACTTTCATAATTTCCTTCTTGATAGTGTTTCGTGAAGGAACCTTGAATACTGGCTGAAGTGCATTTGAATACCTCTTAAAGCCAACATGATCCACTATTGAAAGTGGATATTCATGCAATATAATTGCATGAGCTAACTCTTTCTTTGCATTATCAGAATCATATGTTGTAGCTGTTAATTCAGCTTTGCCTTTTGTTATCTGAGATGTTAGAACTGTTTGCCCTCTCATACTAATCTTTCGTTGAAAACAGAGATCCATATGTTGGTGCAAGTGTTTTGTACCATTTTTAGATTTTCCTCCAAGCAACTTTCGACAATAATTGCATTGAGCCTTGTCTTGTCCATTTACTTGCACCTTCTTAAAATGGTTCCACACCACACTTTTAAGTTTTCCACCTTGTGTACTTGTGGTGTCTTGTGGTTGTGGATCTTGTAGTTGTGAACCTTGTGGTTGTGGTTGTGGATTAGAACTACCTATTTCAAGTGATCGAGATGCCTCTTCAATTGGTTGAGAGGTTAATTCATTAGAGCAATTAGCATCAGCCATCTACATATGAATTAGCATATGAATTAGCATCAGCCTCTTCAATTGGAAAGATTTAGCATATATAGCTAGTGGATGAAACTTACAACTAATAAAATCATGGCATACGAAAGGCGATGAAACTTACAGCTAATAAAATCATAGTAGGATGAAAGGCGATGAAACTTACAGCTAATATAAGGCATACGAAATTAACAAAACCATTTAATCTTTCAAGCAACAACAGTTTCACACACTAATAGTCTATGAGGATTCAGCCATTCAGCAATATAGAAAAACATAAAAGTATGTTTACTCTCGATGGATTCAGCCGTTCAGCTTCAGCGAGACAACGATGCCCGAACTCTGAAGTCTACGAGGGCTGAAGGGCGAGGAGTATGGCAGCAAAACAACAATCGGCGATGAGGACGACAGCAGCAAGAAAATAGTCGGCGACGAGGACTCGAGGAGGACAGCAGCAAGAAAAGAGTCGGCTACGAATGGTGATGGAAGCGGCGCTTAGGGCAAGATTAGGAGAACAGGAAAATCTAAACGAGGTCACGAGACTTACGAGGAGGACGGCAGCAAGAAAATAGTCGGGATAACGGCGACGACTGGCGATGGAGGCGGCGAGATGGCGACGACTGGCGATGGAGGCGGCGCTTAGGGCAAGATGAGCAGAACAGGAAAAAGTCGCTAGGGACTCGGGAGTCGGGGTCGGGGAGTCGGGGTGATTTTAGGGTAAGGGTAAATTTGAATAGTAAAAATTTTACTAGTATAGGGATATTGACTTCGGGGTATTTTAGTAAATTTATTAGTCGGGGCAGGTTCGGGGTCGGGGCGGGTAGTGAAACTCCCATACCTGACCCCGACCCGACTTATACAAGTCGGGTTTTCCCCGAACCCGACCCGACCCCCGATCAACTCAGGTTTTTCCCGTTGACTTCGGGTCGGGTCGGGCCGGGTCGGGTCGGGTATGGGTTAAATTGCCATCCCAGGTGTCAGGGCCCGGTCTACCCGGTTCGGCCCAAGCCCGGGATCAAGCCCAAATAAGGGAAAGAGGTGGTCAAACTGGGGCGTTGACCCCAAATCAAAGACGGACGAAGCTGTTGCTTCGTCGTCGTCAGGCGCGCCGAACGCGAGATCGCGCGGAACGGCGGACGCGGCGCTGAAATCATCGGACGCGGACGACGCCGATTGTTTCGGACGGCGTGGCGACCTTAGAGGAAGACTCGGATGCAGGGACGCGGTTGAGGACGAAGCCTTCGGCAAGGACTCGGATGCGATCGAAAAGCTCGCACACGGGAGCACACCTTCAGACGCAGAAGCTTCGGATGGCGGCGGAAGAATCGGGCTCGGACGCTCGAAATAGAGGCGACGCCTTCCATCAATAAAAGGTGAGCTTCACCAGGCGGCGGAGGTATCTCCACCAGCGAGCGTTGAGAGCAACGAAATCGAGGGATTTGAGAGATCTGTAACCGGAATAAGTGAGTTCCGGCGAGGGAGGGGAAGGGGGCGTCGGCGACGGGGGTCGTCGACGGTAAGGAGGAGCTTTGTACGATATTTAAGAAAATAATACAAGGATTCCGATTATCTCTACCTTTCCCCTGTTCTTCGTTCTTCAACGGCGGAAGCGACGAGCTTTGGGCAGCAGACGGCCGTCGGCGACGGCTTGGACAAGGGCGACTTTCCGCCGTGCTGGTGTACTCTGACCGGCCGACGTTGTTCTATTGAAGGCGAGGAAACACAAAACGCAGCGGCGTTCGCGTCGAAGAAGACGACGCTCGAAACGAGGCATGGCTGACGTGGCAGTTCGGGTCAACGGAGGCGCGGTCAAAATCGAATTCGAGCAAACGAATTCGAAATCGGAGGCGCTGACGCAAGGCGTATGTCAGCGCGGGTGGATTTCGATTTCGACGAACGAAATCGGGTGGCCGACGTCATCCTGACGTCAGCAACGCTGTGATTTTGACTTTGGTCAAAATCAGAGGAGATATTTAATTTAGGGTTCCGTTTCTTTTCTGATTTCTAAATTAGGGTTAGGGTTTTCTCCGTGCGAATTGTATTTTGGGGATAAAAATTCTTCGGGGAGATTAGGGTTTCTAATTTAAGGCCGGAAACCCTAGGGAGAGTTGCGTTCTGGTATTCCGCCGGACGGCTATAGGAAGCGGATAAGTGCTAATTCTAGACCGATTCAACCGGGGCGTGACACCAGGTGTGAACATGTTTATTTCTAGTCATCAGCATCGCCACCAGATGATCTCGTACCCACTATTCTCATTCAGGGTTACACATTGCCGTGTCGCCACCTGTCCTCACTCGTTCACACTATGAATGGAATGACGGCATCGCATGCGCCAGCAGACCTCCCCAACAACCGCAGCACGACCGCCACATACCTCCGCACCAATTATCTATTATGGAAGTGTTTGAATTTCTTGCCTTGTTCCGCAAAAAAGGCACAGGAAGGGCCACAGGCTGACAGGCTCTCAGTAGCCTTCACTACCCCTTATAAATAGCCGCGGAGGTCCGTATCCTGCTTATCCTGCACCGAAAGTTAGATCTGAAGGAGAAGAAGAGGAACCAAGGTAATGGCGGATTCGGTAAAGCTCATCGGCGCATGGCCAAGCCCTTTCGTGGCGCGGGCGAGGATCGCTCTGGGTCTGAAGAAGGTGGAGTATGAGTATCTGCAGGAGAAGTTTGGGGAGAAGAGCGAGCTGCTCCTCAAATCCAACCCCGTTTACAAGAAGATCCCCGTACTCATCCACAACGACAAGCCCATCTGCGAGTCGCTGATCATCGTCCAGTACATCGACGAGGTCTGGCCGGCCGACGGCGCCGGTGCCATCCTTCCTGCCGATCCCTACGATCGCGCCCTCCACCGCTTCTGGGGTGTGTACATAGATGACAAGGTTTGCATCTTTGCGACTTGTATGATCCGTTTTATGTTGTTTTTCTTTTCAAAATAAATCTTGAAGAATAAACATTTCATCCTTGCGACAAGTGGGTTGAATCATGCTTTCGTACAGTTGACTGCCCCTTTTCTACCTGAATTCGTCAACTAGGGTTCAATTTTGCAAAGGGTTTTGACCTTGGAGTGGGCTGGGAATGTATTTTTGTAGGAGAGGAATTCACACTTTTTCTCTCAATTTCCCAACCTAATATTCCTTTTTTTTTTTCACAATTTTCCCTCTCCTTTCTCTTCCTCTGAAAAATTCTCAACAGATGAGAACCTAATTTGGATTATTAATGAGGGCGCTAAATCTTGTTGGTTGTACCTGAATGTTTCTTTAGTTACTTTTATAAGATTCAAGTTCCGTTGAGTGCATCTATATTGTTTGATGATATGACTGACTCGTTTTGTTTGTACACAGTGGTTTCCATCGCTGACGGGAATAGCGAAGGCTCAAACAGAAGAGGCCAAGGCGGAGGCAGTGGAGGGGGTGCTCACGGGGTTGAAGTTGTTGGAGGAGGCATTCGAGAAACTGAGCAAAGGCAAAGGCTACTTCGGCGGCGACAGCATAGGCTACCTTGACATTGCCTTTGGCTGCTACGTTGGGTGGCTCCGGGCGAGCGAGAAGATGACTGGGTTGACGTTGCTCGACGAGGACAAGACGCCGCTGTTGGTTGGGTGGGTCGATAGATTCAGTGAGCATGAGGTCGTGAAGGAAGTGATTCCGGAGCCAGACAAGTTGGTGGAGTTTGCCAAGATGCTTCAGGTGAAGTGAAAGGCCGCTGCTCCGGCCAAGTGAAAGTGAGTTGAGTTGGGTCTGTGATACTGAATGTTTTTGTGCAACTTGTGATTTTTAAAATTAAATAAACCCTGTCATGGTAGTTTGTTTGCTTGATCTTTTTTATATCAATAAGGGTTATATATGTCTTTCTATAGAGATACATTTATATACGGTTTGTCAACCCGGTTCAGCCCAAAACCCACTGGACCAGGAAGTAGCCCAAACCCGAACGACAATCACGTCAAGCAAAGCAATTTCGGCCGGTCAATGCCGAAATTGGAAGTGGATGTTGACCCTGCTTCGTCGACTGCTACGTCTTCGTCTCCGTGAGGTGCGGACACAGACGCGGCTTCGGATGAATGCTGGCAGTGCGAGAGATTCGGGCGACGTGAGGGCTTTGGACGCGGTCGCAGCTGACACGCGTGAAGGAGAGAGGCGGCTCCTTCATTAAAAGGGAAGGAGCAAGTAGCGATAGGGGATCTTTCCACGGGCGACATCATCGATGACCTCTCTTCCTCCAGTAGAGAGAGCTCAAGGGAGCGTTGGGAGAGAGATCCTGGTGTCTGGGGAGACGCCGGCGTGCGAGATTTAGAGTGACTGTAACCGGCTACGACTAGCGAGGGAGGGGACGAGGGCACCGACGGGGGTCGGTGAAATTCTGTAAGTTCGAGAAAGGGAATAAAACAGAGCTTTCGTTACGCCTCTTCCTCTGTTCTTCATCCACGTCGCAGGCGGCGAGGCTTTTGGAAGTTCCTGGTAGCGGCGGCTGCTAGGGTTCTGACGATCGACGACGGACGACTAAGAGCGGAAGGAGATGTCTTCCCTGACCCGTACGACTTCTCTAGCGAGCTCAGGCACAGGCGGTGCTCGGGTTCGTGAGAGGGAGACGGAGAAGGCGGGCGTCTGTGTTAGCGAAGACGAAGGATTACCGCTTCCGATTTTGACTTGGTCAAAATCGGAAGCCGCGGCGGAAATCGAATTCTCGATTTCGATTTCAGGTGTGACGTCGGTGTGATGTCATCAGTGGAAGGTTTACGCGCGGCGGAGCGATTTTGGTGGCTGACGTCGGCAAGACGTCAGCATTCGGAGATTTCGAATTTGGCGAGCGGAGGATTTTGACTTCGGTCAAAATCAAGGTATAATTTAAATTACGGTTTGATTTCGGATTCTCTAATTAGGGTTAGAGTTTTTTTGAGTGAACTGTAATTTGGGGATAAAATCTTATTCGGAGAGATTAGGGTTTCTAATTTCGGGTCGAAAATCCTAGATAGTTGCGTTATGGTATTCCGCCGGACTGCCCTGAGACAGCGGATAAGCACTGATTTTAGGGAGATCCCACCGGGGCGTGTTGGTAGTGTCTGTCCAATAGTGTGGAAAATATTGACAGTAACTGTTAGATTTAAAAGACCCAATAGTTGGAAACTCAGTGACAGAATGAAGTTGCAATGAAATATCATCAATTATTTTATCTAAGACAGATAATTCAACTAATATTGTGGGTTGAAATTAGCTAATCAGACAAAATGTTTATTCAGAATAAAACTCTTAATTTATTTAAATTATTTAAAATAATATATTTTATTTTTCTTTAGTGTAAAATTTTTAAATTATTTAAAATAATAATACCTAAAATTTTAAACAAAATCATGTAAATTACTTTTTTTAGAGAAGCAGAAGTTGTAAAAGCATCAAATTGTAGTTTTCATAACTTCTGCTTTTTACTGCTTTTTTCTACTTCTATTTTTTATTACCAAACAGTTTTTCTAACTTCTTTCTACTTAAAAGTTGATTAAAATCAGCTTCAAAGCGGGGCCAAACAGGCCCTTAGTACAACATGTCATGTACCGAATAGCAAGTACATATTTTTGCATAACAACTTAATATTTCTAATATACTTACAATGTCAAGTTGAGCTGATAGGGTCCCAGGTATAGGGTCTGGTGTACGATGTGATGGGCGAACATCAGGAGCTTCCTCAGAAGCTGCCTCTAATACAAGTGGTGTATTTACAACGTCACGCTCCATTTCGTCAGCTTCAAGTTGTAAAATAATCTGTAATAATAAATAGTATTAGAAACCCCAAATACATACAAATTACTACTCTTACATATAAGCATCTTACCGTAGATTCATTTAATTTTGCATAATTTTTAAAATATGTTGTCCGTCGAGGAGGACTCACTTTGGCCCAACGAAACAACCGAGGGTATACACCCTCCATCTTATTATTTATATATAATTTGGTATGCTCATAAAACCAAATCTGCAAAAAAAAAAAACAAAAATATTTATGATTAACTATAATGCATTGAAAGACAACTTCATATATTAAAGAATACTTACAGAAAGAACTATGACACAACCGGTAAATCCATATCCCTTTTTCTTTAAGCTAGTGGTCAATTCCGAGCACAAAAAATGATGGACTACTTCTGGCCAATTGTAATCAGCTAATTTTTGGAGGTCTTCTACAAATAATACAAGTCCCGCATCCAAGTTGAATGTCAGGCGGCTGAACAAAAAACAACAAAAGAAATACAATATAGCCAATCTTCTGATCTTGTCCTCGTTTCCCTCTAGTCCTTGTGAGCAGAGGTCCATCAATTTTTCTTTAATTACTTTTTTTATTAATTGCCTTCTTCTCAAATTCCTCAGTGAAATATGGAGTAGTTGGTCGCTTATTGTCCCATCTAACCAACTCTCCAACCCGTGGGAGACCAAGTATAATAGATACATCCTTGACCATGAAAGGCACAAAATTGCTATTAATGTTGAATCCCCTTCTCTCTGGTTCCCATATACATTGCAAATATTCCACTGCAAGCATATCCAGGGGAGCCAATGCCCCTTGCAGCAAATGTCCAAAGGGGGTATATATAAGTTCTTCTTTAATAGCATCACCCCCTTGCACTGTGTTGATAAAAAGTGTGAATTCGGCTCAATGAGCATCTGCTAAGTACTCGACGAGGTTTGATGCCCTTGTAGTGATATTCTTTTTCATCTGAAGAGCTACTAGATGTGCTTTCATTCGTAGCCCTCCTTGTATAAAACCTACTGTTACATATGTTATAACTAAATTAACATGAAGACTGTTGGGAAACCCCGGGGATTTTAAAATTTTAAAACAAGCACAGCGGAAGCAATCCCCGAAACAGACCAGTCCCAAAATCCCAGAAGATCGAGTCTTGCGAAGGAATCGACACGGTGAGTAGGAGATGATACCTCAAAGCGAAGAAGAAGGAAGCGATGCATGTGCCCAAATGTTCGTCCTCTGCAGTCTCGCACACAGCCGACACTCGAGATCTCTTCTTCCATGCTCGGTGCTAGCCTCGGGAAGAAGATCCACGCCTCTGGGAGTCCTCAAGAACTTGCACCACCCTCTAAGAGAAGACGCCAAGGAGAGGTGATGGAAAATTTCGCCAAGGTCCAACCTTGTGAATGCCAAGAGGAGAGGGGAGAAGGGAGTAGGTGCCTAGGAGAAAAATCTCTTCCAGAAAACCAAGTTATCGCCAACTCCTCTCCCCCTCTTCTTTTATAGAAAACATGGTGACCCTTGGAATTCCGTTGAGACCTTTGGAATTCCGCAATAAATTCTCTGAATTAATTCATCATTAATAATAGAATTAAATTCAGAATTAATTATAGAATTAAACTCTGAATTAAAGTCTCATAATGACTCATTAAAACTTTGAATTAAAGTCTGATAATGATCATTAATGATGTGACTCTTCAAATTCAGAATTAAATTCATCATTAAACTTAGAATTAATTACAAAATTAATTCATAGAATTAAATACAGTATTTAATTCACCATGATGTCTATTGGGCCAGACAACTTATTGTCATGGCCCATCAGGCCTGATGGCCCATTGGGCCTCAAGGCCCATTAAGCCTCACACCCAAACTGGGCTTCATGCCCATTGGGTTTAGAGGCCCATTGGTCCATGCATCAAGCTTAGACTTCATTTGCCCATTTGGCCCAAATGGCCTATTGGGCCGGGCCCATTTAGCCCATTTGGCCCATCTGGCCCAAAAAATGAAGTTAGCTCCAATAATTCCCTTCCATCTCATCAGGCACAATGGCGCTGATGGATTCTCCCAAACAGATCTGAGTTATCCAATAACTCGATCATTAGGCTACCCGATCAATACGAGAACCCGAGATTTAAGTTGTGCGACCCCGTAGGTTCCTCTGACGTTGGTAGTGATGAACTCAGGTCATCACAAGCGGTGAGTGGCACCTAGTAGTGCATCGCTGCTACCCAAGTCTTCGGAATGGATATCAGCATCGACATCCCCATCATCGCAATAAGATACCGATGCATTACAGTCTCTTTGCCAAACTGATATCCGATTGGACAAAGTGTGTCACCACTTTGTTTTCATCCAATCTCATGGTCATGACTGATACGTCCCGCAAGTGCACGGTTATGTCGAAGAAATATAAAAGATGTCGAATCCCACAGGGAACAAGGTTGAGTACCAGAAAGTCCAAGTCCTGATAGCTAGGCGAATCGAAATTGGGTTTTGAAAACAGAAATCGAAAACAAGTAATCAACGCTACGACGGTAGGAAGTAATTATGAGAGAGATATCGGGGCTTTGGTTTTCACCACGATGACTACTTTAATCGCACAAGGTAGATGTCGGTTATTTGGATTATTGATTTTGCACAAGGAATCTAACCCTAAAGTACAAGGTACCTTCTCTCGAGTGTACACCCCGGTGTTCGGCTTAGATCGACCTCCTACTCTCGCGGTGGATCGTTCTAAGACGAACCTAATGAGTTCTGTGGCAGATTATAAAACCCTCGAGCGGAGACCAAGCACTCTCGTGTCGAGGTCTCACAAGTTTTACTAAGGGATTCCACCCTTACGATCCTTCTCTCGATATGAATCGTAACGGCTAACACGTGAAAGTACTCGGCCAAGGTAATATCATGAAATAAACACTTCAAAGTAAAATATGCTCACAACACAATCCAAATAACAGAATAAAGATAAAGTTTGTGATTAAATTCGTCAACGGGTTTCAACCAAACCCCGAAATAGGGTTTACTTTACAATCATCATTGAAACGCTCAAAAATCTCTTTTTTAACATGGGAAGATCACAAGGAAGAGTTTCTAAAGGATAGGAGAAGATAAACTAAAACAAATCCTGAAGAATCGAAGAGTTCCGATGATCAGATCTCCGAAAATCGCCCCGGAATCGTGTTTTCGCCTTGTTCTTCCGCCCTCGCCACTTCGTTGCATGATTCCTTGATTATTAGGGCAAGAAAATTAGGGTTTTTATATTTTCTCCGTTTTCCTTCGAAAGAGCTTTCCATAGACACCTCACTTGCCAAATTCGGATTCCAAACGGGTGAGAAATCAGAGAAAAACCGAGTAGAGGTCGGTCCTGCGCGTGAGCCTGGATCAGAATCACGGGTGAACCCCGCCGGGTTCACCTGGCCGTGATTCGTTCTGTTCATTCTGGCGGAAAGAAGCGCGGTGCACCCCGCTGGATTTCACCTGGCCATGCTTCGCTCTGGTCTGTTCTCAGCCGAAAGGAATTCTGGTGAACCCGCTGGGGTTCACCCGGCCGTGAAGCTCTCTGTGAGTTCTGCTCGCTGGCGACTGGGATGGTGAACCCCGTGGGGTTCACCTAGCCGTATTTTTCTGGCTAACTCCGTTTTGGCCCAAATTTGACGTGTAGCTTCGTCTTTGTATGAGAAATCGTCCCATGGCCTTAGAATCTTCAAAATATGTCGAAAAGGGGCGATTTTACTTGAAATTCCATAAAAGCACCAAAAAGTGAAGATTCCGAAGATATGAAGGAAATAAGCCTATAAAGAGTATAAAAATATCAAAATAAGCATAGATTTAGCATGAAATGACCATCAAAATTATTATCAAAATGTAAGGCATCAAAATACTCCAGACTTAAATCTTTGCTTATCCTCAAGCAATAAAATAAGATGAAACACAGGATAGGTATAAGAACAATCGTTTGGGTTGAGGCATACATCCAAGTTAGAGAAATATTTGATAACAATCCAAAATCTAATCAGGAGAAATCAAGTAAATGGTTGTTTCAAGTGCTCAACAGTTTGATCCCACAAAAACTAGATCCCAAACAACCTAGTAAGCATCAAACATAGGATTCAATCAAACCTACACGTAACACTCATGCAATTCCAATCCTCCCTATTCAAATCGTTGGGGTTAACTCAAATGTTCCATCAGGGTATGATACACTGATCGATAATGTTGATTTGATAGGGCGATTCTAGGGCTGCGGCGATTCTAGGGCTGCGGCCGGCACGTCCAGCGCTGGCCGGCGTTTTCTTCCGTCTTCGGGCGTCTGTGGCGCGTCCTCGCTGGGGGCATTGCAAGGGTCTTCTTTCTTGGTGCGACCGTGGGCGATTATCATGTTCCTTCCCGCTCGATTTTTCTATCCTGCCTTTGCTCCGGTTTCGTGGCTTCAGTCTCTTTCCTTGATCTTGCGGAGGCGGCTTTTCGTGTGCTTTACGATAATTGTTTCGCAAGCTGCTTTTCGTCGCTAGATCGGGCTCTTGTGAGGGATTCTGTGTGGGGTTTCTCTCCGGGCTCTGCTCTTATTCCTTTCCATTTTCATGGCGATCGCGGCAACCAGAAAGCTTGTGGGGCGGGCAGCTAGTATTCCTATTTCTGGGGCTACGTCTGCTTCCCCTCCACCTATTTTTTGCGCGCCTTCTCCAAAAAAGTCCTGGAGCTCCCTGTTTGCAACCCCGCCTGGCCCTGATTCTGAGTGCTCCCTGGTGCACACTGAGGTGAAGCTTATTGGTGAGACTCTTGAGCTCGCTGTCCCAGAGGAAGAGCTGGATGCTAACCGAACTTTTTGGGAGAATACTTTGGTGGGCCATTTCATTGGCTTCCGCCCTAACTGCAAGGCCCTCAGGGAAAAGGTTGTCCAGCTGTGGAAGCCAAAGGGAGACCTGGTTATGAATACCCTGCCGGCCGATTTTGTTATCTTCCGCTTCGCTTTGGCTGAGGATAAAATCCATGTTCTTGAAGGTGGACCTTGGTTTATCTTTGGGAAAATTCTAATTCTAAAGCCGTGGGACCCGGATGAGGAACTTGCTCGGGTAAATTTAACCTCTTTGCCGATCTGGGTCCGCATTTACAACTTGCCCCTGAAATGGTGGTCCCCCGGTATCATAGGGCAATTAGCTAGTGCCCTGGGTAGGCCCATCTCCATGGATTTGGCCACTGCTTCGAGGTCTAGGCTGGGTTTCGCCAGGATCTGCGTGGAAATTGAAGCAAAGTCTGCCTTCCCAGAATCGCTTTCAGTGATGGTTAATGGCGGATCAGAGTCTCGTCTTCGCTTTGATTATGAAGCGGTCCCCCATAAGTGCTCTAAATGCAATGTTTTTGGTCACTCATTAAAGAGCTGTGCTGCGGCTGGGATTGAAGGAGGGAACAGAGTCTGGAAAGCGAAACAGAAAGCAGCCTCAAAGGAGTCTTTTGTAGAGACCGAGAAGGATCAGCCCCCTAAATCTTCTGCCTCTGAAAACTCCTTAAAGCAGACAATCGTTCTTTCCCCAAAGCCGCAAAGCCTTGACTTGGCAGGACCTTCTTGTGCTTCCGTTGGGGGTAGTAGGAACCCAATTAGGAACCGTAATTTCTCTGAAAATCTTCCTATTCCGGAGCCTGAGGACGTTTTGCATAGTGAGGAGGATGATCTGGATATCGCCTCATTGTCCTCCTTTCTAACGCGAGGCCGAAATTCAGGCATTGACGAGCTGCAAGACATTCAGGACTTTGCGGTTGAAAGTCCAAAAAGGTCAAAAAAGAAAAACAAAAAAAAAAATCAAAAGCAATCTTAACTGCCACGGACCCTAAGAGCTCGTGTCCTTCTACTCTAGCTATTGCATGATTTCTCAGCCAGCACCGATCGTGTGTTGGAACGTGAGAGGTTTCAACGCACTTGCAAAAGGAGGGAGGTGATGACTCTAATTACTAGGTACCATATCAAAATATGCGCAATTCTGGAAACGCATGTTAACCATGCAAAGAGTGAAAGTATTTTTAACTCCGTTTTCCCTGGGTGGTCCTTTTCCAACAATTACACTAGCATCTCAGGGGGCAGGATTTGGCTCGCATGGGACCCCTCGGCCTATCGTATAGAGATTCTAGACACGACCTCACAAGTGATTATGGGCCAGGTTTTTAATTCCCAGGGGGACTCGCTCTTCAGACTTGGGGTGATTGATGGGTTATACTCGGCGAATGAGCGCAGAGAGATCTGGGGAGCCGTTTCTCAGAGATGCAATGCTGGGCCCTTGGTTCTGATCGAAGATTTTAATATGCTCTTCTCACTAGAAGATAAGAAAAGTGGTTCGGTTAACAGCGACTCCGAGATCCTCCATAATATTGAATCGCGGGTGGCTCTCGATATTATGGATATAAAATCTAGAGGTTCTTATTACACTTGGTCTAATTCCCAAATCGGCTCTAATCAGATTTGGTGTAAGCTAGACCGTATCATGGCAACGAAATCTTGGATTGACAAATTTCCCCAGGCGGAAGCCATTTTTCTAAATCCTACACTGTCTGATCATACTCCAGCTCTCATCCTTTTTGGCTCTAATTCTCCCAGGAAAGGTGCCCGCTTCAAATTTTTCAACCATTGGCTCTTGCTCTCGTCGCTAGTACCGACTATTGGCTCCATCTGGAATTCGGCCACTTAAGCGGCACACCTATGTTTGTTCTCTGCCAAAAGCTGGCAAAGGTCAAGCAAGGACTTAAATGCTGGGCCCGAAATTTACGTGCTGATAAGGAGGCTGCCCTTAGAGAGAACACCAGCCAGCTTAAGCTTGTTCAGCTTCAACTCCAATCTGCTCTTCAGGACCCAGCTTTGTGCGCACTTGAGAAACAATATCAAGAAAGAATTAAAGAGTTTTGGTTGGAGGAAGAATCGGCACTGAAGCAGCGCTCTAGAGATCAGCTAATAGCTTTGGGGGATTCTAATACTTCCTATTTCTACAATTTGATGAAGATCAGGCGCGCTCGTAACTCCATTTTCTCTATCAAAGACTCCCATGGGATCTTCGTCTCCGGTGAAAGCGTCTCCAAGGAGGCTGTGAGATATTACCAAGAGCTCCTTGGCCCTACCTTGCAGCCTATGTTTCTAAGCTTCCAAGTCAATAAGTCGCTCTCTGTCGATTCTACTCACTTCCTATCATCCCGCTTCTCGGCCGAAGAAATTGTTAATATTGTGAAAAGGCAAATGTTTCTAAAGCCCCAGGCGTTGACGGGTTCAATGCCGCTTTCTTTAAGGTTTCTTGGGATATTATCAAAGACGATGTTACTCGAGCTATTTTGGATTTCATGGATCATGGCCATCTCCTCAAAAGGGTGAACATAACTTACTTAACTCTCATTCCAAAAATTCCTAACCCTTCCTCCTTTGCAGATTTTAGACCCATTTTGGTCTGTCAACTCACTTACCGCATCATTGCCAAACTCCTGGCTACTTGGCTTAGGGCGGTACTCCCCGAGCTCATTGATCTAAACCAACATGTGTTTATCCCTGGTAGATCCATCTAGGAAAATATCATGCTATGCCAGGAAATTCTAAGTGGGTTTCATGAGAAGCGTGGTTTCCCTCGAATGGCTTTAAAGCTTGATATCCATAAGGCCTTTGACTCTGTCAGGTGGGAGGCAATCGAATATACTCTGAAAGCCTACAATTTTCCGGTGGACTTCGCTCGAGGACCATCACCTGCATCTCCACCCCCTCTTACACGATAAATATTAATGGGGAAGACGTGGGTTTATTTAAAGGGACCAGAGGGCTTCGCCAGGGCTGCCCCCTTTCTCCATATCTTTTCATTCTTATCATGCAATATCTCTCGGATCTCCTTTCAGAGCAGCTAGCAAATGGGTACCTCATCCCACATAAGAAACGCAAAAGACTTGGCATCACGAACCTACAGTTCGCTGATGATGTAATAATTTTTTCGGATACATCACTCTCTTCAGCCCACTCCATAAACACAGTGCTGGAGGATTTCTACAAGAATACGGGCTTGATGATTAATAGGTCAAAATCGCAGATTTTTTTTTCTGCATCGATGGACCATAATATCCAAGCGCAAATCACCTCTATTCTTAACATTCAAAGGGGTTCGATGCCTTTCAAATATCTGGGTATTCCGATCAATAGTAAGCCCATTAAGGCCCGGGATTGTATGCCGTTGACTGAAAAAATTGTCGGCTATTTATCAGCCTGGTGAGCTAAAAGTCTTTCATATGCCGGGCGCATTGAATTAATAAAAATAATGTGTTACGGAAATATCAACTTCTGGTGTAGTGCTCTAAAGCTACCTATGGGGGTGATCTCAAAACTGAACTCCGCTCTAGCAAATTTCCTTTGGTCGAGAGGTCAAAAGAAAGGGCTTGCAAAAGTTGCCTAGATAAATATCACTAAACCCAAAATCCTTGGTGGGCTGGACCTAAGAGATATCAAGAAGCTCAATCATGCTTTTCTTATGAGACATATTTGGAACATCATTAAAGATAAAAATTCATTATGGATGAAATGGATCCACGAGATATATTTAAAAAATGATACCATTTGGTCGGTAAAAGTATCTAGGCGTGCTCCCTGGCCGGTTCGGGACCTGCTCAATGTTCGTGACATGTGCATACAACTAATAGGGTACAAGATTGCAAATGGTGAGTCCATCAAACTATGGTTGGACCCATGGTTCAAACCTCTTATTCTCCTAGATATGGTTGATGATGTCCGCTTTGAGAAGCCCCCTGGAAGGAACACACTACTCAGCTCTTTAATCACAAACCACAATTGGGCGGTTCCGCGACCCAGATCAATAAGACTTAGAGATATCTATGCAAATATTCCCCAGGTCCAGATCCACTCCAATCTCCCCACTGACCTCATATACTGGAACCGCACTAATCATGGGGATTTCACTCTCAAAACCGCATATGAAAGCCAAGTCCAAGGCTCGGAAGTGAACTGGATGAACTTAGCATGGTTTAAAGGGCACATTCCGCGCTATTCCTTCCTCATCTGGTTACTGTGCCACGGCCGCCTCAGTACAAGGACGCGCCTTCATGCGTGAGGGATCGTACCCACCCCAACTTGCCAGCTCTGTCACGTTTATCCAGAAACAATGGACCACTTGTTCTTAAGATGTGAAGCTCTCTCAGCCTACCGTAGTGCAATATCAAGGAAGTGCGGTATAACTTTCAATACCGATACTTGCGAAGGGGCTCTTATGCAATCATCTGATTTTCACATTCAACCGATGGGAAGGGTTCAGCTCTACATTAAGAAGCTCATGCTGTCCGGGGCCTTTTACTATATCTGGCGTTACCGGAATGCAAAAATTCTGGAATCCGAAAACCAAAGCCCCATGGATTATATAATACATTTAATTGTTGATGTCAAAGCCAAAATAACAAGATTTGTTCCCTAAGCCAATAGCAATCCCCATGTCCAGGCATTCTCAGATATTTGGGGAGAAAACTTTTCACTTTAGTTTGCCCAAGTATTCTGTAGTTCAAGAGTCTAGCTTATTTCCAGGAAACCATCAATTTCCTTTTTCACTCTCCGGCTTCCTTCAGTAGGGGTGGGCTCTTCTACCCCTTGGTCTTCTTGGACTATATGTTCCCAGCTGAGCTGCTCTCGGCGCTTCCTCCCGGGCTGGCTGCTTTGACAGGGGGATCTATGTGTAAAAAGCTGGGTTCCAGTATTATGGCCGGACGTCGTGGAAGCCATACCACAGCACAACCTCGGTCCTCATTGGCTAACAATATTTTTTCTTGCAGGAATGGGTGTCTTACGCGCAAATCGGCATCCATGGGGGTTCTATTTCTATCCTCTTTCAAATGATCCCTGGGCGCCTCGTATCTACATTGGGCAAGGCAGGCGTCTGCATCCGGCGGATCTCTATCCACTTCAAATGGACTGGAGCCCACAGCTACTCACGCATAAGGAGCTGCTTGCGAAGATGGCGAAAGACAGAAAGTGGAGAGCTGCTTGCGCAAATGGCGAAAAACAGGAAATGGAAGCTGCTTGTGTCAAAGGTGACAGACAGGAAAAGGAAAGCCTTAGTCTTCCGTGTTTTTATTGTCCCCAAAATTGTTTCTGATGCCGAGGTTAATCTTTTGTGTTTTATGGATAGTAGATACACTGTTTGCAACTTCCCAGGCGCCACAGACGCAAGGGAAGCTTTGCCAAAATTTTCTCTTTTCTTGATTCCATTTTGTGGGTGGAGGAGAATGTACATTTTATGTAAATTCTTTTCTTGAATCAATACAAACAAAACTTGCATTTGGCAAAAAAAAAAAAAAAAAAAAAAAAAAAACTTTACACCCCTTAGATTTCAACTCATAACCTTTAATACAATTGTCAATTTTTCGCAATGCCAAGTAGAGAAATCTAAAGGTGATTTTTTTTTATATCAGCAGTTGATAACACATCCTTTTTGAACACATGTAGTGTTTTCCCAATAACAGAAAGAAATTAAATAATAACTAAGTGAATATGTAGCTCAATGTGATCCGCATGTAAGTTGCAAGCTTGAGTTGATTAAACAATCATAGAAATGCTTGACCCATTAATGAACAACTCAAACCAATCCAAATCACAAAATTTCAAAATCATAGAATAAATGGACATGATCAAAGAGTATCTCTAACAAGGAGGTATACTCCAGACTTAAATCCTTGATCATTCCTAGCCAATCATGTATTCAATCTAAATCTTTGAAATAGCCTTCATAGGACAAGTCTTGATGGACAAGTAAACTCAGGAATAATAAGCTATCATGTCAACTTTAACATTTCAAAATTCACAGCATGTATGAGGATCACAATCATCATGGCAGATTACTGATATAAGCAAGAAAATAAAATGCAAGGTGTCTTACATAACATGTCACATAGTGGGGCCTGAAGATGTGGACCAGGCCCACGAATATAATGACATATAAGGTACAATGCCACATAATATCTAATTGTCACAAAATAAAAGTATCAATCCTCAACATCGCAACAAATCGCAGCCACATGAAGAAAGAAAGCAGAGACCGGAGTAAAGAAAGCTCACCCACTCAAAAAATTTGCATAGTCCTCTATGTAATACCATGATGTGAGACGAGTGGATGACGATGCTGATGCTGATGGGGAGCTACCTCCGCTTGCGTGAGCGAGAGCCAGAAGCTCGTGAGCTCTTGCTCTTCCCGCGTGCGCTATAGTCGGGCTCGGCCTCCTCGTCGGAAGAGATGTCCATGCGAGCCATGTTTTCCTCATTGATGAAAGAGAGGCGCTCATCCATCGCAGAGAGCTTTTCCCACACCGATCCCATTATTTTGTGCTGCCTCTGCATATGCACTTCTATGGATTCCCAATGCGAAGATTGGTTCTGCTGGATGTAGGTAACGGTGGTGTCCAGGTGATCAATCATCTCCTGTTGATGGAGTTGCTTTTCTTTAATTTCCTGCAATACAGACATCATAGAATCATGAGAGGAGGTGCCGCCAAAAGAAAAGGCGTCAGGGGCTGGTGGTGCAGTGTCGACGGGATCTGGCTGTGCGTCCTCAACTGGCTAGATACGCCAGTTCCCTCACACATGCACAATGGTGCGCTCTGGGTTCAGTAGGGGCAGGCAAAATGGGCTTCCCTTGAACGTCATACAATAAGAGTCTCCTTTGCGAATGATCAGCTTCATGGCAACACAGTACTCGATCTCAAGCCTGTTGTTGCCGGTAGCCTCTAGTGTGCCGTATGGAATGATGGCTAAGGAAACCGCCAAGGGAGTGATCAAACCGCCAATCACAATCGCCCCCTTCAAAGAACGGGCGACGCGGCTGAACTGCTTAGCCAAATAATACCCAGGGTCGACTCTGAAACTGTGGAGCATGTACCAGAGATAAAATAATTCCGTCTGACGGACCATGCCGTCGCTCTCACCGCGGCCAAAGAGGGTATGGGCCAATACGCGGTGGACATACTTGAGCACAGGGTTGCAAAGGCTAGATGCACGGGCTACGCGAGTAGACTAGATATGCTCATTGGTAATTGCGCCCTGATGCCATGCATTCTTAAAGTGATTTTTATTGATATTCCATGATGAATTTGGGCTTATTTGAATATTTTTATACTCCTTTAAGGCTTATTTAGTTAAAAACTTCAGAATCTTCACTTTTCATCTGTCTTATTAAATTTCAGGTTAAATCACCCAATTTTAAAGTCATTTCGAAGAATCTAAGAGCATGGGGTGATTCCTTATGAGAAGACGAAACTGCCTGTAAAATTTGGGCTCAATCGGAGCTTTTTCTGGACTTCACGTCCAGGTGAACCCGGCGGGGTTCACCGGTGATCTTGCCGAAGGACGAAACTCACTGCGCGTTTCACTGCCTGGTGAACCCGGCGGGGTTCACCGATGATGTCAAGGTTGTCCGGAATTTGCCACACGCTTCACTGGCAGGTGAACCCCATGGGGCTCACCCGTGATTCCGTCTAATAAAACCTGGGCAGAAATTTACCGTGGACTTCACTGGTAGGTGAACCCGGCGGGGTTCACCTGTGATTATTTCGTAACAGAACTGCACAGAACACTTCACCACCAGGTGAACCCGGCGGGGTTCACCCCTGATACTATCGGAATAGCCCGACCTTCACTCGGTTTTTCGTCGATTTCGGGTCCGATTCAAGTCCAAATTTAGCAAGTGAGGACTTTTTGGAAAGCTTACTTGGAGACGAAGAGAAAGTATATAAAAGCCCTAATTTCTGTGACCTAATCATCGAGCAATCTTGTGACGAAGCGGCTAGGGCGGAAGAACACGATGATTCGACGACTTCGAGGCGATTTCTAGAGATTCAATCGTCGGAACTCAGCAATCTTTGGTTATTTCTTTCGGTTCATCGTCTTCTCCCTCTTAGAAACCTTCTCCTGTGATTTTCCTATGTACAAAGAGAGAATTTTTAGCGATTCAACGATGGTTGTAGCGTAAACTTTATTTCAGGGCTAGGTTGATGCCCTCTGATGATTTCTATTTGCAATTCATATATTAACTTTGTTATTTGGATCATATTCTGAGCATATTTCACTTGAAGTATTAATCTCTTAATATTTACTCTGGTCAAGTATTATCATGTCATAGTTATTACAGTTCATAACGAAAGTAAGATTGTAACGACGGAACCTCTTTGTGAATCTTGCGAAGGCTCGACATAAAAGTGTTTGTTCTTCGCTCGAGGGTCCATAATCTACCACAGAACCCATTGAGTTTGTCTAGAACGATCCACCACGAAAGTAGGAGATGTTCTGGGTAAACACCAGGGTGTACACTCGAAAGAGGGCACCTTGTACCATAGGGTAGATTCCTTATGCATATTTGTAAATCCATGTAACTGATATTTATTTCTTAGCGCAAGTGAAATCGTCAGAGTGGTGGAAACCCAAGCCCTGATATTCTCTCTCATATATTTTCCCTGCCGTAGTTGTTTAATTTCTTGCTTACGATTTCACTTAGTTTTAGTTTTTTAAGTTCCAAAAACCACGATTTGATCAGCTTAGATTCCAAGAATTAGATTTTCTGGTACTCACCTTGTTCCATGTGAGATTCGATATCTTTTGTATTACTTCAACATTTCCGTGCACTTGCGGATAGTGTCACGGCCCAGAAATTCTGTTCATTGTACTCGATTGGGACCTTGCGTACACCCGGTTTAGGAAAGCCATATATGCTGCGCAACTGGGAAAGAGTGAGTATGTGATCAATGTTACCTAGACGGAACATCAAGCTGCCTGGATCATTTTCAAGGATCGGATCTGCTTTTACTTCCAAGGAACTCAGAAATTCCAATGTCACGCCAACATAAGTGGGAGAGTAAAGCTACTGGAACTGCTCCCAACCCACTGCTGCATACATCATGTTCACATCCTCTAGCATCCCAAGCATCTGCAACGTGCCTTTGTCTAGATACCGCGTGTTGAGCACGCGACGTTGCCGCAGCGTCTGATACTGTGCCTCTTGCCCGGCGTTCTGAAAGATGATCTCGAACTCGTTCGGGGGAGAAACGTATGGCTCGGGTCGGCTGGCAGATGTGCGTACATGACAAGAAGAAGAGGAGCCTAGCGCAGTTGAAGATGGCTGGAAGGATGGAGGAGTTGGCATCGGCATCGGCTCGTAATCTTCGTGGTCTGTGGCGGATGAGTCAGAGAGTGCTTGCTGCGGACGCACGGTCCTCTTGCTAGCCATGACTTTTGTCCTTGGAGGCATAGTGGCTGGAGAAGGTCGGAAGTAGTCGGCGAACGTAAAGTTGAGAATATCTGGCCGGTAGTGCTCACGGATCGAAAGTGGCGGAGTTAAGACGTCGGAGAATAGGCGACACAAAAACCCGGTGTGAAACAGGTGAGAAGAGCTTGATCGGATTGCTAGGAATCATAAATCAGAACTTGAGAGATCGCCTTTCAGTGTTAAGAAGGAGAGAAGGCGGCGCAATCCGGTCAGCTAGGTCGAAATCGGGTGGCGGAGGCGAAAACACGCAAAATCTGGCGATGCGAAAATCAGGGATGAAGTTGAAACAGAACTTGTCCCACTTGTAAGGAAGCTCAGATCGGACCCGGGGAGATCTCCTTTGTGTTTGGAAGGAGGGAAGAGTGGCAAAATCAGCGGGATCCTGGCGAGATTCGGGGGGCGGCAACAAAAATTCGGCACGGTGCCCTAATTTCGGGTGAAGTCTGATGAAATATTAGTGAACCCGCCCAGGTTCACCGGCCCGTGATGTCCACTGGTCGAGTCCTGACGCTACAGAAGCACGGGTGAACCCGCTGGGGTTCACTAGCCCGTGAAGTATTCTGGATGGTATCTGGAGTTCAGAAAAGATGGTGAACCCCGTGGGGTTCACCTGCCTGTGAAGCTTATTGGAGAATTCCTGTGCAGACAGAAATACCGGTGAACCCCGTGAGGTGAAGGGGTTCACCTGCCCGTGAAACGCTCTGGTCACAAGGTCTGGGCGCGCTGTATAGTGCACTTCACGGGTGAACCCCATGGGGTTCACCTGGCCGTGATTTGCACGGATTAACTCAAAAAATTCTGGAAAAAAATTGAAAAAATTTCCATGCGCTCCAACTTCCTCCTACAATATAAAGAGACATTAAATTAGTAGCGATCCCCTCTAGAGAACTGAAATTAAATGAAAAACAAATCAACGTTCTAAAACACTAACTAAAGACATGAAAAAATTATGCATAAGAACTAAAATCAATCAAAAACTTGGGTTGCCTCCCAAGAGCGCTAGGTTTAGGTCGGTAGCTCGACCATAAGAGTTTTTAGAGTTGCAAATTTGTGGGGTCTGAGAGAGCAAGAACTTCCTCTCTTTCGACCCGCTTATCTTTAAAGTAGTGCTTGAGGCGGTGTCCGTTAACTATGAAACTTCTAGTTCGTTCTGTCCAAATTGTGATGACACCATATGGTTGAACTTTCTAAACTGTGAAAAGGCCGGACCATCTCGTGCGAAGCTTTCCTGGAAATAGCCGAAGTTTTGAATTAAATAGAAGTACTTTGCCCCCTTCATGAAATTCTTTCTTTGCTATGCGCTTGTCATGCCAAAGCTTGGTGCGTGTTTTGTAGCTCTTAGCATTTTTAGTGGGGGTTGTCAAGGTAAACTTCAATGAGTCCACTGTTTTCCTGAAGGATTCAACATGCTGTATAGCCTTCTCCACGATGTTAATACTGCAGCATGTTCCTGCAAGAGAAGGTTTTCTCAAGGTGTCAGTCAAATCAAATTGAATAACGTTGCCACAGATGTTCAAAGACGGTTTCTCATTCTTGACATCCATGACAGTGCCTGCAGTAGCAAGAAAAGGTCTCCCCAGAATGATAGGGAGCCTGTCATCCTCATCAATCTCCAAAATAATAAAATCAGCAGGAATAAAGTAATCTCCTACTTTAACAGGTACGTCCTCTAAAATACCAACTGGGTGATGCACAGATCTGTCTGCAAGCTGTATAGAAATACTAGTTGGTTGCAAATCCCCTAGGTCTAGCCTTTTACAAAGTGATAATGGCATGAGACTAACACTTGCTCCTAGATCGTACAAAGCTCTCTGAAAGGACATCTCCCCAATCTGGTAGGGTATGGAGAAACTGTCTGGGTCTTTAAGCTTCTGAGGGAGCTTGTTCTGAATGATGGTGTTGCACTCCTCAGTTAGTGCAATAGTCCCTTTATCCTCTAGCTTCCTCTTGTTTGATAAGATGTCTTTCAGGAATTTTGCATAAGTCAGCATCTGCGAAAGAGCATCAACGAAAGGGATGTTAGTATAAAGTTTCTTCAATACTTCGAAAAACTTACCGAACTGCTTGTCTAATTTAGCCTTGACAAGTCTCTGCGGAAAAGGAATCGGTAGCTTGTATGCAGGCGGCCCCACATAGGGCCGCTCAACTTCAGCCGGTTCAGGTGCCACTGATGTTTCATTTGAACGTAGTTCCATAGGTTCTGGTATCACTTCATCTATCCTGTCATCAGTCGGCATCTTTGGGTCTTCAAGTTGCTTGCCGCTCCGAGTAGAGATTGCATTGCAATGCTCCCTCAGGTTCACCTTTGGTTGGGATGGAAGCTTGCCTGGTGCTCTCTAAGATGAGCTAGCTTGCTGGGCTAGCTGACTCTCTAGCATTTTGTTGTGTGTTTCCAGGGAATCCATCCTTGTCATCATCATCTTCATCATGTCTGTAAGTCCTTCAAGTTGCTTGCTCAGATTTGAATCATGAATGGGCCTTGGCTGTGGTGGTGGTGCATTATAGTTCTTAGCCTGAAATCCTGGCGGTCTGAAATTATTCTGTTGGGGTTGCCTAAAGTTTCCTTATGGGGGCTGAGTTTGCTGTGGTGGAACTTGTCCAGGTTGAATTGGTTGAGTTGTCTGGTAAGAGAAATTTGGGTGGTTGCGCCACCCTGGATTGTAGAAGTTGGAATAAGGGTTGTTGTTAGAGTTAAAATTTTCAATAGCATTCAATTGCTCAGAGTTGATCACAGCCATCTGTCCATCTCCTGCCTGACAATCTGCCCCTGCATGACCTACAACTCCACAGACCTAAAAAGAAATAGAGTTAATATCCATCGAATTAATAGACCAAGAGTCAAGCTTTCTAGTCAAATTATCCACCTCCGTAAGTGCAGTCAAAAAGTCAAGGTCATACTTACCTGACTTCTTGGTAGAAGTACCTCTCTCAGATGTCCATTGGTGATGGTTAATCGCCATGTCCTCGAGAAGGTTCATTGCATACTCAACTCTCCTATTCATCAAAGCGCCTCTTGCTGCAGCGTCCACTGTAAGTCTTGTGTTGTAATCCAAACCGCTATAGAACGTTTGGATCAAAACCCAAGTCTCAACTCCGTGATGTGGACACATCCTTTGGAGCTCTTTAAACCTCTCCCAAGCTTCGTATAGGGATTCTCCATCCTTTTGCATGAAACTCGTTATCTGATTTCGCAATTGAATTGTCTTTGATGGAGGGAAGTACTTGGAGAGAAAGGCTTGAGAAAGCTCTGCCCATGTTCTTATCGAAGCAGCAGGTAGTATGTGCAGCCAAGCTCTCGCTCTGTCCCTCAAAGAGAAGGGAAATAGTCGCAACCTGATAGCATCAGCAGACACACCGTTAATTTTCAACATATCACAATTTTCTAGAAAAATAGAGAAGTGCATGTTGGGGTCCTCAAGAGGAGAACCACCAAATTGGTTTTGTTGCACCATAGAAAGAAGAGCAGGTTTTATTTCGAAGTTATTGGCCTCAACAGCGGGCCTAGCAATTCCTGATTGAAAACCATAAGCATAGGGAGCAGAATAATCTTTCAATTTCCTGTTGTTATAGTTGTTCCCCATTGGTTGTGGTACTCGGTCATTGTTTACATCAAGCTGAATATGCTCCATCTGATTTTCTCCTTCTGGATGGTTCATGACTTCTTTCTTCAGAATTTGATTTTGCTTCCTTCTTGTCCTGAAGATGCGCTCGATCTCTGGATCAATGTCAAAGAACGTACCTGCCTTAGAACTTCTTTGCATAAAAGGGTCAGTCAAAATTATAGAGTTCTAAGACATCAAGTAAATAAAAAAGAAAAAAAAGAAAATAGTAGTGCAGTAAAGAAAATCTAACATAAGACATAGTCTACCAATTCTCAGAAGTATACTAATATCAACCGTTGATCCTCGGCAACGGCCCCAAAAACTTGACACGTCCCACAAGTGCACGGTTATGTCGAAGTAATATAAAAGATGTCGAATCCCACAGGGAACAAGGTTGAGCACCAGAAAGTCCAAGTCCTGATAGCTAGGCGAATCGAAATTGGGTTTTGAAAACAGAAATCGAAAACAAGTAATCAACGCTACGATGGTAGGAAGTAAATATGACAGAGATATCGGGGCTTTGGTTTTCACCACGATGACTACTTTAATCGCACAAGGCAGATATTGGTTATTTGGATTATTGATTTTGCATAAGGAATCTAACACTAAAGTACAAGGTGCCCTCTCTCGAGTGTACACCCTGGTGTTCGGCTTAGATCGACCTCCTACTCTCACAATGGATCGTTCTAAGACGAATCCAATGAGTTCTATGATAAATTATAAAACCCTCGAGCGGAGACCAAGCACTCTCGTGTCGAGGTCTTGCAAGTTTTACTAAGGGATTCCACCCTTACGATCCTTCTCTCGATATGAATCGTAACGGCTAACACGTGAAAGTACTCGGCCAAGGTAAGAACACGAAATAAACACTTCAAAGTAAAATATGCTCACAACACAATCCAAATAACAGAATAAAGATAAAGTTTGCGATTAAATTCGTCAACGGGTTTCAACCAAGCCCCGAAATAGGGTTTACGCTACAATCATCATTGAAACGCTCAAAAATCTCTCCAGGCCGCACCGATTTACTTTTCTTGAGCCCCTGCATATTTGTACAAATATGAGCTCCGCATGCGGTATCCAATACCCATGACATAGAAGTAGAAAGGTTGACTTCGGTAACATAAATACCTGAGCCAGAAGATGAAACTCTGCTTCTCTTTTTCTCGTTCTGAAGTCGCACCATGTCCTTCAACATGTGAGGTGGCCCTCCACATGAATAACACCTGTTATTCTTGATCATTTCCATCTTTAGTTTCAGCTCTTTGGTCAAACCTTTCGGCTCACTACACTGAATGACTACTTTATGAGGGTTGAGCTCAACCAATTCATTAAAGAGCTGCCTTAGATTAGAAATAATCTCAGAGGCATTCTAAGATTCATATTGCCCTCTAAATTCAGGCGACATGTTGGTTAGCATCAAATTAGCAACCTCCAAAGTATCAGTCTGATGCTTATCAAAAGCATCCTTCTCAGCCGCTGAGGCCGAGCATGGAAGTGGCTCTAGAATAGGCTGCTCAAGGACATAGAGCTTCCTCTTGAGCTTAAGGACAATCCTCAAGTTCCGATACCAGTCCATCAAGTTGGATCCAACCAACTTGTCCTTTTCCAGGATAGAACGCAGTGACTATCTGCTATTGTTCGTAGCCATTGTTCTATAACAACCAAGATAGCAGATTAGTACTACTTTGAATCATTTAATCTGGACTTGTATTAAATGATTATGACTCCCACTATTTTAATCGAATTGACAACCCACAAAGTCAATCGGGAAACCCGAGATTTCCTAGTGAGATGGGATCCTTATTCCACATGAGGCTTCGCGTCCCACGAGGGTGGGATGAGATGCACAAAGTGACTCATGCTTCTTAAGGTGGGCACGCCGGCCGATTGCACCCAGGCAATTCCCCTTCTCAAGACAGTTTAAGCATTTTGTGCCCAGCTAGGGCTGGAACAACACAAAACCCTAACCTCTCGAGGCCGCCTCTAGAGTTCCATCATGTGGCCACCACATATGAAAAACTAGTCAAGTCTAACCTGACCGTTATGCCCAGGGCCAACAATTTCCTTGCGAAGGCACGCCCAAGTTTTTAACTGGACTGAAAAAACCATTGCCACTACACGCCTTCTAAAGATAAGTGGGTGTGTCCCACGAGGGTGGGAAACAGTGCACAACACCACTGATCGATAGCTTGAGGGCTATGCGTCAGAAGGCTACAAACTTGATATTATTTTGAGGGTTTTTAAGGTCTCATCCTCTCAGTTTTATCTTTTGTCTAACATTACAGGCATGCAATCCTATAGTGATAACAAAACGATAAAAGACATACAGGCATGCTTTAGCAGATATTGAAAGCAGTAAACAAGCGATGTGGTCATAGCCTAATCAACACATTGAACCATCACATGCCAAAAGGATGTTCAATACTTGACCTAGGTGACAAGACCCAACAAGACCTAACCTAGCCGCCACTAAGCTCTATCTTCAAGTGCGGCTCCAAGGTCCACCACACCAAGGCATAGCACATAAACCCGAAGGTTCGGCCAAGACCTTGATGGCTCCTCCATGCATGATGCGCCATCATGTTTGTGCCAAGAGGGATAGCTCACCAACCCTACGCTTCGGCCAAGCCCTTACGCCACCAAGCAAGATGCGCCATCATGGTTGATGCGCCAAGATGCAAGCTCCATGAGGGATGCGCCCCTTAATCTTCTTTGTGTGTTTACAAAACAAAAAGAAAAAGCGGCACGCAGGCCTCACACATAATACATCACAGGCATACAATGGGCTTGACTATGACCACAACACGATGCACAATCATCTCATGCTTTTTTATATGCTCAAGAAAACATAAAACTCCAGTTTTAGTTTCTTAGAAAACATGTCTTTCAACCTCAATGTCCGTTCGCAAATCTAGGATTTTTCGTTTCTCTCGGGAGACTACAAGTGGTGCATGCATGCTCCAAGCACGCTTGCCGCCTACCCTTGCAATCCTTAACCTGCCTAGATTAGGACAATCACCATGCCCCATAATCTTCAACAAGTCCCACATAGTAGGTCTATCCTACATGCGTGGGGAGAAATTAATTCTCTCACATATGGGTCTATCCCACTATGTGAAGAAAGCGAAAAACCAAAGAGATCGAATAGATGTTAGGAACGAAAAACTTACGATTTTTCCTATTTAGAAAAATCCATGCGCATATGCAAATTTTCAAAAAATTTCAGATGGCATGTAAGCATACAATCAAAGCATAAAACACCGTTCGAGTTCGCAAGTTGCCTCTGATACCACTGTTGGGAAACCCCGGGGATTTTAAAATTTTAAAACAAGCACAGTGGAAGCAAGCTCCGAAACAGGCCAGTCCCAAAAACCCAGAAGATCGAGTCTTGCAAAGGAATCAACACGGTGAGTAGGAGATGATACCTCAAAGCGAAGAAGAAGGAAGCGATGCAGGCGCCCAAATGTTCGCCCTCTGCAGTCTCTCACATAGCCGACGCTCGAGATCTCTTCTTCCACGCTCGGTGCTAGCCTCGGGAAGAAGATCCACGCCTCAGGGAGTCCTCAAGAACTTGCGCCACCCTCTAAGAGAAGACGCCAAAGAGAGGTGACGAAAAATTTCGCCAAGGTCCAACCTTGCGAATGCCAAGAGGAGAGGGGAGAAGGGAGTAGGCGCCTAGGAGAAAAATCTCTTCCAAAAAACCAAGTCATCGCCAACTCCTCTCCCCCTCTTCTTTTATAGAAAACATGGTGACCCTTAGAATTCCGCTGAGACCTTTGGAATTCCACAATAAATTCTCTGAATTAATTCATCATTAATAATAGAATTAAATTCAGAATTAAACTTTGAATTAAAGTCTCATAATGATCATTAATGATGTGACTCTTCAAATTCAGAATTAAATTTAGAATTATATTCATCATTAAACTTAGAATTAATTACAGAATTAAATGCAGTATTTAATTCACCATGATGTCTATTGGGCCAGGCAACTTATTGTCATGGCCCATCAGGCCTAACGGCCCATTGGGCCTCAAAGCCCATTAAGCCTCACACCCAAACTGGGCTTCACGCCCATTGGGTTTAGAGGCCCATTGGTCCATGCACCAAGCTTAGACTTCATTTGCCCATTTGGCCCAAATGGCCTATTGGGCCCATTTAGCCCATTTGGCCCATCTGGCCCAAAAATGAAGTTAGCTCCAATAAGTCCCTTCCATCTCATCAGACACAATGGCACTGATGGATTCTCCCAAACAGATCCGAGTTATCTAATAACTCGATCATTAGGCTACCCGATCAATACGAGAACCCGAGATTCAAGTTGTGCGACCCTGTAGGTTCCTCTGACGTTGGCAGTGATGAACTCAAGTCATCACAAGCAGTGAGTGGCACCTAGCAGTGCATCGCTGCTACCCAAGTCTTTGGAATGAATATCAGCATTGATATCCCCATCATCGCAACAAGATACCGATGCATTACAGTCTCTTTGACAAACTGATATCCGATTGGACAAAGTGTGTCACCACTTTGTTTTCATCCAATCTCATGGTCATGACAAAATCAGGCTTTCACCTGGGTATGACCATACACTCTCAGTCATGCAACCATAGGGGGCCTCGTGGATATTAAGCTTCCCGTAGGAAGGGGCAAATCCTATGTCTGTCCATTGATCTTCTCATATGGGTCGTGACATACCCAATGACAACGTTATGACCTCCCAACTACGGCGAGACGTCAGGTTATATCAAAGCATGTCCCTAACCATATAGAAGAGTCAATGACCTCAAGTCAAGGGATCAATGCATCTCCTGTCACTTGTGAGCTTAACTCATGACACCAAGTTAAAGCCATACAGCGGGTCGGTCCAGTATATCCACCATTGATATACCCATTTGTCTCCAGGGACATTATTATCCATGTACATAATCGCAGATGTAAACATAGCATAATAACAACAATGTCATAATGATATATTAAATATCAATTTCAAGTAGTACAAACAAGACAAACAACGGGTGTAAGGGCATATACACCAACAAAGACCTCAAAAGGTGAAGCTATTATACCAAAATGAGATGCTGTTATACTATGTTTGAGGCATGTTATACCAAAATGGAATCCTATTATACCAATTTAAGGCATGTTATACCAAAATGGGATACTGTTATACCAAGTTGAGGCATGTTATACCAAAATGGAATATTGTTATACCAAGTTTGAGACATGTTATACCAAAGTGGAATGCTGTTATACTAAGTTTGTGGCATGTTATACCAAAATGGGATGCTGATATACCAAAGTTGAGGCATGTTATACCAAAATGGGATGTGTTATACGATGTTTGAGACATGTTATACCAAAATGGGATGTGTTATACCAAATTAGAGACAAATTATACCAAAATGAGATGTTGATATACTAAGGTTGAGGCATGTTATACCAAGTTTGAAGCATGTTAGATCAACATGGGATGCGTTATACCAAATTAGAGACAAGTTATACCAAAATGGGATGTTGATATACAAAGGTTGAGGCATGTTATACCAAGTTTGAAGCATGTTATTCCAAAATGGGATGTGTTATACCAAATTAGAGACAAGTTATACCAAAATGGGATGTTGATATACTAAGGTTGAGGCATGTTATAACAAGTTTGAAGCATATTATACCAAAATGGGATGCTGATATACCAAGGTTGAGGCATGTTATACCAAAATGGGATGTGTTATACGATGTTTGAGGCATGTTATACCAAAATGAGATGTGTTATACCAAATTAGAGACAAGTTATACCAAAATAGGATGCTGATATACTAAGGTTGATGCATGTTATACTAAAATGGGATACTTATATACCAAGTTTGAGACATGTTATACAAAAATTATGTCATTAATATAACAATGTACGTATTAAGAAGACAAAGTACGATATTATACCTTAAAGGAACATTGGAGTCATTGGAGGAACTCGCCATGAGATCATGCAAAAAAGAAAACAAGATTAGGAAACCCTAAGAAGACAAATTATACCAAGTAATATAACAATTTACGTATTAAGAAGACAAATTACGACATTATACCTTAAAGGAAGATTGGAGTCGTCAGAGGAACTCGGCCTACAAATGGTAGTGGACAGAAGATGAGATCTTGCAAAAAATAAATCAAGATTAGGAAACCCTAAGCCAACCAGGAACTCGACATTACGCCGTTGGTCGTGGGACGTCATCGGAGGTCGTCGTAGGTCGAGATTAGGAAACCCTAAGCCAATCAGGAACTCGACATTACGCCGTAGGTCATCACAGTTCACCGTAGGTCGTCGCAGTTCGCCGTAGGACGTCGTAGGTCGACTGCACAAAAAACACAAAATTAGGGCTCGACCCGACCATGAATTCGGAGGCCGTCGGAAGTCGTAAACACAGATTAAAAGGCCGTCGGAGGTCGTCGCAGTTTGTCGGAGGTCGTCGGAGAGGATCGGGCAACAAAACTGTCGTCGGAGAGCAAGGGCTTTGTCATAGCAAAGTTAGTGTCCTGCGGGTTGGGCGGGTATTGAAATTTTGAGGGTTAACCAAGGTTAGGTTCGGTTAGTTCGGATGGTTGTAACGGGCGGTGTTATATCAGGATTTCGTATAACGCTGCGTTTGTATCGACGCTATTCGCACTTAAGTAGAGATTACTTAGAGATTCGTGCGAAGCTGCTCGAAGATTCATACTTTGAATCTCAACACACTCCTATGCAAAATTTGCGAAGGGGCACCCCTCCGTAAAAACATAGCCCCTCGTACGTATTCTCATGCCCCTTCCGTAAAAACATAGCCCCTCGTATGTATTCTCATTCAGGGTTGCATCCATTGCCGTGTTGCCACCTGTTCTCAATCGTTCACACTATGAATGAAAATTATGAACTGACGGCATCGGGGCGCGTTTTCTCCGCGGGGGGGGGGGGGGGGGGGGGGGGGGGGGGCCGCGGAAAAATTTTTCCGCGGTTCCCTTAATTTTTATATTAAAAAAATTTTTTTTTTATTTTTTTTTTTTAGAAATACTCTATTTCTTATTATCTATCTAATGGTATTAAATTTAGGGTATTTTAGATTATATACATGTATGAAATACCCTATACAAACTCTATACAAATTTATATATAAAATATTATTTTGTCTTATATGCAATTTTGTATAGGGTATTTCATGTATACCCTAAATTTAATACCATTGGATAGATTATAAAGAGTAGAGTATTTCTAGGAAAAATTTTTCCGCGGCCCCCTCGGCGGAGAAATTTTTTCCACGGCATCGCCGAACAGCTTATCTTTTTTATTAAAAAAAAAAAATGACGGTATCGCATGCGCCATCAGACCACCCCCAACAACCGCAGCACGGCCGCCACACACCCAGTCTCACCTCCGCACCAAATATGAAATATCTTATTGTGGAATTGTTTGAATTTCTTGCCTTGTTCCGCAAAAAAGCACTGGAAGGACCACATACTCTCAGGAACCCTCAGTTCACTACCCCTTATAAATAGCCGCGGAGGTCCGTATCCTTATTATCCTGCACCGAAAGTTACACTACCCCTTATAAATAGCCGCGGAGGTCCGTAGCCTGTTTATCCTGCACCGAAAGTTACACTACCCCTTATAAATAGCCGCGGAGGTCCGTATCCTGTTTATCCTGCACCGAAAGTTAGATCTGAAGGAGAAGAAGAGGAACCAAGGTAATGGCGGATTCGGTAAAGCTCATCGGCGCATGGCCAAGCCCTTTCGTGGCGCGGGCGAGGATCGCTCTGGGTCTGAAGAAGGTGGAGTATGAGTATCTGCAGGAGAAGTTTGGGGAGAAGAGCGAGCTGCTCCTCAAATCCAACCCCGTTTACAAGAAGATCCCCGTACTCATCCACAACGACAAGCCCATCTGCGAGTCGCTGATCATCGTCCAGTACATCGACGAGGTCTGGCCGGCCGACAGCGCCGGTGCCATCCTTCCTGCCGATCCCTACGATCGCGCCCTCCACCGCTTCTGGGGTGTGTACATAGATGACAAGGTTTGCATCTTTGCGACTTGTATGATCCGTTTTATGTTGTTTTTCTTTTCAAAATAAATCTTGAAGAATAAACATTTCATCCTTGCGACAAGTGGGTTGAATCATGCTTTCGTACAGTTGACTGCCCCTTTTCTCCCTGAATTCGTCAACTAGGGTTCAATTTTGGAAAGGGTTTTGACTTTGGAGTGGGCTGGGAATGTATTTTTGTAGGAGTGGAATTCACACTTTTTCTCTCAATTTCCCAACCTAATATTCCTTTTTTTTTTTTCACAATTTTCCCTCTCCTTTCTCTTCCTCTGTAAAATTCTCAACAGATGAGAACCTAATTTGGATTATTAATGAGGGCGCTAAATCTTGTTGGTTGTACCTGAATGTTTCTTTAGTTACTTTTATAAGATTCAAGTTCCGTTGAGTGCATCTATATTGTTTGATGATATGACTGACTCGTTTTGTTTGTACACAGTGGTTTCCATCGCTGACGGGAATAGCGAAGGCTCAAACAGAAGAGGCCAAGGCGGAGGCAGTGGAGGGGGTGCTCACGGGGTTGAAGTTGTTGGAGGAGGCATTCGAGAAACTGAGCAAAGGCAAAGGCTACTTCGGCGGCGACAGCATAGGCTACCTTGACATTGCCTTTGGCTGCTACGTTGGGTGGCTCCGGGCGAGCGAGAAGATGACTGGGTTGACGTTGCTCGACGAGGACAAGACGCCGCTGTTGGTTGGGTGGGTCGATAGATTCAGTGAGCATGAGGTCGTGAAGGAAGTGATTCCGGAGCCAGATAAGTTGGTGGAGTTTGCCAAGATGCTTCAGTCGAAGTGGAAGGCCGCTGCTCCGGCCAAGTGAAGTTATCATGAGTCTGTGACACTGAATGTTTTTATGCAACTTGGTGATTTTTAGAATTGAATAAAACCTGCCATGGTAGTTTGCTTGTTTGATCTTTTTTATATCAATAAAGGTTAGATATATGTCTTTATATAGAGATACATTTATATACGGTAGTGTCTATCGTATAGTGTGGAAAATATTGACAGTAACTGTTAAATTTAAAAGACCCAATAGTTGGAAACTCAGTGACAGAATGAAGTATCATCAATTATTTTATCTAAGACAGATAATTCAACTAATATTGTGAGTTCAAATTAGCTAATCAGACAAAAGTATAGTATTTTAAATGAAAATAAATAATTAATCTAAGATTAACTGATAGGTGTTGTAAGATGTATTGGATTATTGGTCTTTTATTGACTAAGATGTGTGTGGAAGGATCTGAAGTGTTATTGTATAAAAAATATAAGACTACAAATTTATTTTGACCAAAAGGTAAATTTCGATGAATTCAACTCAAAAAGTAAAATACAAGAAAAAAAAAACAATTTCACATAGTATATCAAAATACAAATAATAAAATTATAATGCACCATCTTACATGTTACACAAAATGCACGTTAGAAATGAAAAAATATATATATATATATAATACACAATAGTCATCCACAATGAAGAAATATCCTAGATAATTAACGGTATCATAATAAAAATAAAATCAAAATGACAACATCAAAGACTAATAGAGCAATGAGTCAAACAATAGTTGTTAAAAAAATGAATTATTAATAACATAATTATTTGTGTTGATAATATGTGTTGTGCCTCTAGTAGAAATCAAACATAAGTAATATATTGTAGAGGAGAAAATGAAATGGACTGTAACGATTTTTCTTCCATCCTTGTATATAATTACTAATAGCGTGTTTAGTAAGAAGGAAAAGAGGAGAGAATAGATAAAAAGTTGGAATGAGAGCTATAAAATCGTGTTTAGTAGGACGAATAGAAATAAGAAAGGAAAAATGGAATGAAAGTGAGAAAGAAAATAGTTCTATTTGCTTTCCACCTAAATTGAGTGGAAAATCGGACGGAAAGTTGGATTTGCATTTCTCATACCTATTTTCACCATTTTCTTTTTTATGCCCGCTCTCTCTCTCATGCTTTTCTTGCAACCTTCATCATCATTGTTGTCATCGTCGTCGTCATTGCTATCATTGTCATCGCCATCGCCATTGCCATTGCCGTCATCATCATCACTGTCGTCGCCTCTTCACCATTGACTCTCATCTTTCATCGCCGTCATTTCACTGTCGTCTCTCATCGTCATCATCGACAATAAAAAAATGGAGTATGTTTATCAATCTTTCTAACTTTCTTTCATTCTAAATAAACACAATGATGGAAAATCTTATTATTTTCTTCCTTCTTTATTTTCCTTTCTTTTTCTCTTAACTTTTTTTCATTCCTACAAAACACAGCATAATAGTTAGAGTCGGTAATATTAAGAATAGTATTATTCCTACTACCATTCTCCCTCTATGTCCCATCTTCTCTCCCTCCTCCTCCCCACTCCCCTCTCCCTCGCCACCCTCATGTGACACCCTTCCCCCCTCACGCGACTTCTCTTTCCACCCTTGGTCGCTCACTCTTATGTTGCTTGCCACGTAAGTGCTTCATTTGCATCGCTCGCCATCACTCACCCTCATGCCACTCGTTCTTACTGTGAGTTAGATCGCGTTCACACATCTTAAAGCAACGAGGCAGAGGCGTAAGTCTTGATAAATTAATCACGTGTACCTTATGTTAATGTTGACAAAAATTTATTAATTATTTTATCATTCACAACTTTTAATTTAAGGTATATTAACTATAATTTAAACTATGTCAACAATAATTTAAGGTCTATCAACAATAAATTAAGGTATGTCAACAATAATTATCGTTGACAATTTTTATTACAAAAAGTCAATCAACAATTCAGCATATGAAAATTTTGAGATTAGCGTTTCTACCACATAACTTTAGAATTTGTGAATCACATATTAAAGTACCAACTTAAAAATTCTAAGCTGGGTACTCAGGTTAAGCTATTTTTTTTCCGATTTCTCCTTAGCGACCCGAGCCTAGATCAAGTGCTTCGCTGAGTTTTTAAAATCTAATAGGGCTATATATTTGAATTGAGAGTCAGGTCAAAGTCAGATTTGATACACCCTACCCCGAAAAAATTTCTAAGCAGGGTACCCTGCTTGTCTGGAAAAGTTAATAAGGGTGAGCATAAATAATGGATAAAAATATTTTTATTATAAATAAGCTACATCCATGCAATCTACTCACTCTAAGCTATCTAAGGGTACTAATATTATCGTGGATAAGCATGCTACAGTCATGAATAGTTTATCCACAATAATATAAATACTAATATTTCAACGTGTATAACTCTATCACAATAATAATAATATTATTGGATAGTTTAAAATAAGTAGACTATTTAAATTTAATATATTTGTAATATAAATATATTTATTTATAATTTATGCTTATCATTTTTAACTTACTAGGCAGTAGTCCGGAAAATTTTCTACGCTATCCCACCCTCACATGCCGCCTGTCTCTAGATCTGAACACGATTATAACCAATGTCGCCACCAGACAAGTTCTATACCCACCATTACTCTTTATGGTCCCTTAAATTTGGCAAAGACAAAATTTATCATTGGTCTCAATATGTTGATCAATTCTTATAAAGGAGTTATGCTGACCACTGATGGTTTATATCTCCTTAATCACTCTTTAATTCCATATACAACTACTTAAAGTAGTGCTAAGCCTTTTTCCCACGTGCACTTATGCACTAACTTATGGTAACCAACAAGTTTCCGGAAAACGGCAGGTAAAATACTTGGTGAAGTGATTCAACTAAGCATCCCGACGGTATATTATTAATAAAGCAAGATTACAAAGACTCTAAACAGACATTAAGTGGATACTAGACCTAAGAACTTGATGGAGAGAACAGGTGTGTGAAACTTTTTAATTTTAGACTTGTGAGTTATCACAAGAGAGCATTTAACCAAGCACTACCACTCATCTCAATCCTATCCCATATACACAAACTAAGAGGTGTGAGTAATAGGCTTCACAAGACTTGGGTGGCCTGATTTTACACATTTGAGTCTCTAATCCTGAAGTACTTGTGAAACTATAGTCGCCCATCTGCGTTCTCATGCCCTGGGACAGTCCCTGTATTGCAACTCTGATGACCAAAACACATGGCACACATGTGCCAAATACTATTTGTACAAAAATCTATCCAAATACTATTAGTTTTACACCCAACATCAGTCTCTAGAAACTTCACTACCCCTTATAAATTGCCGCGGAGCTCCGTATCCTGCTTATCCTGCAACAAAGTTAGATCTGAAGAAGAAGTAGAGGAACCAAGGTAATGGCGGATTCGGTAAAGCTCATCGGCGCATGGCCAAGCCCTTTCGTGATGCGGGCGAGGATCGCTCTGGGCCTGACAAAGGTGGAATATGAGTATCTGCAGGAGAAGTTTGGGGAGAAGAGCGAGCTGCTCCTCAAATCCAACCCCGTTTACAAGAAGATCCCCGTACTCATCCACAACGACAAGCCCATCTGCGAGTCGCTGATCATCGTTCAGTACATCGACGAGGTCTGGCCGGCCGACGGCGCCGGTGCCATCCTTCCTGCCGATCCCTACGACCGTGCCCTCCACCGCTTCTGGGGTGTGTACATAGATGACAAGGTTTGCATCTTTGCGACTTGTATGATCCGTTTGATGTTGTTTTTCTTTTCAAAATAAATCTTGAAGAATAAACATTTCATCCTTGCGACAAGTGGATTGAATCATGCTTTCGTACAGTTGACTGCCCCTTTTCTCCCTGAATTCGTCAACTAGGGTTCAATTTTGGAAAGGGTTTTGACTTTGGAGTGGGCTGGGAATGTATTTTTGTAGGAGTGGAATTCACACTTTTTCCCTCAATTTCCCAACCTAATATTCCTTTTTTTTTTTTTTCACAATTTTCCCTCTCCTTTCTCTTCCTTTGTAAAATTCTCAACAGATGAGAACCTAATTTGGATTATTAATGAGGGCGCTAAATCTTGTTTGTTGTATCTGAACGTTTCTTTAGTTACTTTTATAAGATTCAAGTTCCGTTGAGTGCATCTATACTGTTTGATGATACGACTGACTCGTTTTGTTTGTACACAGCTGTTTCCATCGCTGACGGGAATAGCGAAAGCTCAAACAGAGGAGGCCAAGGCGGAGGCAGTGGAGGGGGTGCTCACGGGGTTGAAGTTGTTGGAGGAGGCATTAGAGAAACTGAGCAAAGGCCAAGGCTACTTCGGCGGCGACAACATAGGTTACCTTGACATTGCCCTTGGCTGCTACGTTGCGTGGTTCCGGGCGATCGAGAAGCTGACTGGGGTGACGTTGCTCGACGAGGAGAAGACGCCGCTACTGGTTGGGTGGGTCGATAGATTCAGTGAGCATGAGGTCGTGAAGGAAGTGATTCCGGAGACGGACAAGTTGGTGGAGGTTGTCAAGATGCTTCAGGCGAAGTGGAAGGCCGCTGCTCCGGCCAAGTGAAGTGTTTAAGGGTTGAGGTGGGTCTGTGATACTGAATGTTATTGTGCAACTTGTTAGTTTGCTTGCTTGATCTTTTTTATATAAATAAAGGTTAGATATATGTTTTTATATAGAGATACATTTATATACGGTAGCGTCTAACCAATAATGTGGAAAATATTGACAGTAACGACATGTTTCAAAGAGAGAAATAAGGAGGGAAAAGAAAGAAACATAATTCTTTCCTTCTATTTTACTTGTTTCAGAGGAAGGAATGAGTAGAAAGGAAAGCAATTATTTTTTTCCTTTTTTTCTAAAACTGTTCCCTAAAAAAGAGACAGAAACCCATTTCCGTCCTTCGCCCAAAACAAAAAACACAAAAACACGCTCGAGCTTCTCGCCTGAGCCTTCGTCCTCTCGCCGCCTTCCTCCTGATCTCACCGCCCTCCCCTCTCGTCGATCTCGCCACCTCTCGTCGACCTTGCCACCCTTCCCTCTCGCCGACTTTGCCGCCTCTCGCCGTCTTCACAGCCCTCCCCTCTCGCCGACCTCTCAGCTTGCCTTCTCACCGCCCTCTCGCCAAGCTTGCTGCCTCTCGCCAAGCTCGTAGTCGCCCCCTCCCCTCCCTCAGCCGAGCTCGCCGCCCCCTCCCCTCTCATTAGAGCTCGTCGTCCCTCTCCCTCTCGTCCGAGCTCACAGCCCCCTCACTGCCTGAGTTCGCAGCCACCCCCTCCTCTCTCGTCTGAGCTCGCAGTCGAGCTCGCCGCCCCCCTCACCTCTCAGTCGTTCACCACCCACGGCAGCAGCAGCAACATCCTCCTCATATTGCAACTTTGTGCTAATGATGCAGCTCTGCTCCTCTTCCAATCTGCCGCCGCGCCAGATTCGATGATTGACGAGAATCAGTGAAAGAAGGCAGATCAAGGTGCACCTGTTCATCTGGCAAGCAGAAGCAGTATTTGAATCCATCATCTTGAGAAATGTTGAAATGTTGGATTCGTTTTGGCAAAGATGAGCTAGCTCAGAAATTCAGCAGATGTATGTATGAATTATATAGTTCATTTATCACTAGATGCAACTTTTTAATATTTTTTTAATCTTTTTTTCCAAATTGGGGATGCGATTAGATTTATCTTGTATATGTTTACTTGAGATTTGGGTTAATTTTGACCCCAGTCACTGGTCAAAATATTTCTTTCCTTTCATCGAAACACAAGGCCTAAAAAAGAAAGGAATTATTTTTTTTCTTCCTTATTTTCTTTCCCTTGTTGTTTTCTTTCTTTTCTAATTTCGTTCCCTTCTCCGAAACGCAGCGTAACTGTCAGATTTAAAAGAACCAATAGTTGGAAACTCAATGACAGAATGAAGTTGCAATGAAATATCATAAATTATTTTTCTAAAATAGATAATTCAACTGATATTGTGAGTTGAAATTAGCTAATGAGACAAAAGTATAGTATTTTAAATGAAAATAAATAATTAATCTAAGATTAACTGATAGGTGTTGTAAGATGTATTGGATTATTGGTCTTTATTGACTACAAATTTATTTTGACCAAAAGGTAAATTTCGACGGATTCAACTCATAAAGTAAATTTTTAGTATTGTAATGCAAGTATTGCCGCTAGAAGTTGACTTGAGGGTAGAGGTTTTTTGTTGGACAACTAAGATCAAACAATACAGTAGAATAATAAAATTTCATTCTCCACTATATGAAATAAGAATACTAATCAGTAAAAGAAATTGTATGTTTTATCATGCGAATCCTTGTATTTGGATGGATTAAGTTGTATCATGAGTAAGAGTGTAAGATCTCTTTCAGCCTTGCCTCTTTGCTATTTGCATAATTAATCATAGCCTATGTTTCCTCCTATCTCTTGAGTGCTAGTATTGATAATGCACCTCATGAGTCAAAAGGGGAGAAGTACAAATTACTTGTAGGTGAGGAAAAACCGAATATGATAATGCACCTCATGCCAAAACCACTCAACCCCCCTTGCTTTTATATCAAGAAGATATGAGATGGTTCTACTAAATCTTTTTAATTGATTTAATTCTAAATTTCAAAACTTGATAAGAATGTAAATTAATTTTCAAATTAGACTTTACAAATGTTTATTCAGAATAAAACTTTTAATTTATTTAGCCAAATCAATTAAGATACACAACCCAAACTATTTAGGATCGCCAACATGAGAGTCAATTGGTCACATGTGCAAATATAAAGTAGTTAGCCAAGAGTTTTTTTTGGAAAGAATAAGATGATAGGATAGAAAATAGGAGAGAAAAAAATTATCTTTTTCTCTCTAAATTGAGGAGAAAACCTGACAGCTCACGCTCTTGCTCATGAAACCTCTCATCTCATGCTTGCTTGTTCTCGTTCTCTCGAGCTTTCTCCCTCTTGTCTCTCTCGCTAGCTTGCTCTTGTTTATTCGTCTTCTCTAGATGAGAGGATAGCATTGTAAATGTATTTGTATCAAATATATATATATATATATATATATATATATGTTGCATTTTATCAATATATATTTTTTTATCTATCAAAATTTTTCATTTTTATTCCCTATAAAAAAAATAGAAGGCCTAAAAAATAAAACTATTTTCTTTTCTCTTTCCTCTATTTTTCTTTTCTTATTAATTTTCTTCCATTCTAAAGAAAGGCTATAAGTGTTTAATTCATTTTTTAGTCTGGAGGTAAAATTATAGATACCGCATAAAGAATTTATTTATAATAAAGTGTATTAGTTAGTGCAATTAAACTATTGCAAAAATAGAAAAAACAAGAAAAAAAAAACAATTTCACATAATATATCAAAATACAAATAATAAAATTATAATGCACCAACTTACATGGAAAAAACTTGTCTACGGGACCGCACCATGGTGTTGACAGTGGATGGGGCCACCGCATGGTGCGGTATCCCCGCACATGATTCAAAATGCACATTAGAAATGAAATATATATATATACACACAATAATCATTCACAATGAAGAAATATCCTAGATAATTAAGGGTATCATAATAAAGTTAAAATCAAAATGACAACATCAAAGACTAACAGAGCAATGAGTCAAACAATAGTTGTTAAGAAAATTTTAATTTATAATTATTAATAATATAATTATTTGTGTTGATAATATGTGTTGTGCATCTAAGTAGAAATCACACATAAGTAATATATTGTAGAGGAGAAAATGAAATGGATTGTAACGATTTTTCTTATGATGTATATAATTACTAATAGTTAGAGTCGGTAGTATTAAAAATATTATTATTCCCACTGTCCTCTCTCTCTTTCTCTCGGTCCTCTATCTCTTCCTCGCCACCCTCATGTGAATCCCCTCTCCACTCATACTACTATTTTTGCCACTCTGCTCACCCTCATGTTGCTTGCTGTAATGCCCAAAATCAGGAGGACCAGGCCTTGAAGGAAGTTGGATTGGGCTATGGCCCAATCTAGCCCAACAAAGCGCACGCAGCCCAAAGGCGCCTTCTTCCGACCCGCCCTAGATTCGACGAACGTGGCCTCCGCGTGATCTCTAGAGACTTCAGAAGGAAGGATGGCTAGCGGCCGTTTCTCCTTCTAGATTCGATGTCATCTCTTCCCTTCTTAAGAGACGGTGGCGATGAACAGGGGGGGGGGGGGGGGGGGGGGGGGGGACGACCGAGCAGGTGACTTCCTCTGTCGAGACCTCATCAGCGCAGCAATCTCTTCCCAGGCTCCGTCCAAGTGAAGAGGAAGAGGGGGAGGCGGGGCCGAAACCACTAGCGATGGGCTTCCTCTACCTCCCCCAAGCGATGGCGGCATCGAGGCGGCGTGAGCATCCGTTGCCTCTCCCACCCTGTTCTAGAGCATCGCTCTGATGCTGTTGCTGGGAGGGTGACGAAGAGAGGCTGACGAGACCTCTTTCTAGATCCCCGAGCTCTAATGTCATCTCCAGGCAACTGACGACGAGTTCCCTCCGGCGAGGAGTGAGGGAGCTGTAGTCGACGGCGAGCGCCATCGTCAACGCGAGAGAGAGAGAGAGAGAGGATCTGAGAGGTTAGATCCTGTATAGGGTTTATGTAGGTTGATTAGAAGAATCAATGTAAATTTCCCTACTTCCCTGTCTTCTCTGGTGACAGCGTATTTCTTTGGGTTTCCGGCGACTTCCCCTATTCACGAGATTCCGTCTCCTTCACCATTCTCAGTAATGACGGCTTCAGGCGAGGGGCTGAGGCTCAGACGTGCTCTGAGTCTACCGCACGTCCCTTTCCCGTCCATCCCTCTCCGGTGACGGCGGCTGACGTCGAGGCAAGTCAAATGCAGGTGGCGTTCGACGAAGTGGACGAGCTTCAAACGTTTTGGCGTTCGAAACGAGGTATGGTCAACTCTCCCGTCAAAATTGGAGAATCGAACGCGCAGCTGGAAATCGATTTCGTTCGGCTCACAGTATGAGGGAAAATTTTGCCTACGTGGACGGACTGAGGAATAGGGGCGTGACACTTGCCATGATGGCAACGGATCTGAATCCTGAGAACCAGGCCTAGATTGGCAATGCGTGGTACTTCTAGATGTTACTGGTTGAGTAGCGTATAGTCAAGGGCGACGTGCAAACGTGGTACTCTCTGGTGTTGCTGATCGAGTAGTGCACTGTCGGGTGCGATGTGCGAGTGTGGTACTCCCAAGTATTGCTGGTCGAGTAGCACACTGTCGGGTGCGACGTGCAAGCGTGGTACTCCAAGGCATTGCTGGTTAAGTAATGCACTATTGGGGGCAACGTGCAATGTTCCGCTCATTTGTGGGTGCGCGGAGGCGGTGGGGCGTATCGTAGGTTTACGTGGCCTTGTGCGCTCGAGTACGGGAGGGTGAGGTCGATGTGCATGACGCATTTGTTGCATGGGCATCGAATGTCTGCGAGTGAGCAAACGGACCACATCACGCATCTGCTTGGTATGTGCACGTGTCGCGGAGTTTGAGTGCATGGGACCTCTACGTGCACACAGCGTAATGCGAACGTGTAGCAGTGATTAAAATGACATCGGACCTATCACGCGAGAAAGAGCCAGAGAGGGTCACACACTTCACTCGTTTTCCATTTGTTGATCGGGTTTTGGTGGTCCAACTGGCTGGACTCGATGGATTAGACTTTGACTAGGTTTTGGCGGCCCAGATTTGGGTGGACCTAGATTAATTCCATTTGAACTAGGGACGGATCAATTGGTTTGGAATTGATCCTAATGTGGTTAAATTGGCCTTTCAATTGAAAGGGAATTATAAGTCAAAATTGGTAAACAAAGACTAGATCTTATTTCTTTATTTTACTCACTCTTGAAAAAGATTTCTAATTTCAGGGAGGAGTTGGACGTGGTTTGGTGAAGCATTGTGATGGGACATGCATCAAGTACAGAGGAGATGGCAGCAAAAAGGAGAAAAAGAGGGCCTTTGAAGAAGGCAGAGGAGGGGTTTGGAGTTTGGGAGCTTAATGGAGGACGTTTTGGAGGAAGGGCAAAGGTTTGACGGAGCGGCTGGCTGAATACGATAAGTTTAATTGGTAGAATTTGAGAGAACTGAAGATATGTAGGGATTTCGCCTACAAATTGGTAGAATTTGAGAGAACTGAAGATATGGGATAATTCTCCATGATGAGATGAAGCTATAGATCAAATTTCAGCTCAAATGGAGTTCTCCATGATCTTCACAGGCATGGCCGTGCATCCATGCATGACCGTGTATGAACCTGCATTCCCAGACTGTGCTGAGCCATTCACAGGCACACCCATGCATCCTTGCACGGCCGTGAAAGGGTCGGCCGACTTTTCTAGAATTCGATGAGACGTTCACGGCCATGCCCTTGAACCCATACATGGCTGTGAAGAGTAAGTTTTCCATAATCAAAAGTTCACCGAACCGTTCATGGGCATGGCCGTGCACCGATACACGGCCGTGAACGGTTCCGCCCAGTTTCGACAGGTGTTCGGTTTTTCACCCATATCTTACTATTTTTGGAGCAAAATTTGCTGAAATTTGGTGGAGACCTTCCTAACTAGGCAACAGACAATTTGGGACTAGAATCAGGCGATTTGGTGCAACTGTTTGGGAGAACGAATGAAGGGGGCGATAACTAGGGTTTTGACGATGATTTTAGCGATGAAAGGGTATTCTGGCGGGATTTCTCCCTCGTTTCGATGAGGAAGATCGTGCTCTACCCTCTCTCGACTTAGATCTAGTCTTCCCTTTGGTTTGCATCAATTTATTTGAGAGATTATAATGTATTTCGTGATGAACATTGTAGCGTAACTTTCTTTTCGGGGTTTGAGCGTAGCTCACTATAAGAATGTTGATCTTTAATGCTTGATTCATATTTGCTTAAACTTATCTTTGTTCTTATTCATGTTTAGGAAGTTTTAATCCATGATTATATACTCGCCATATATGTTTATGTTTTAGACGTTGTAGGAAGGACTGAGAGGTGAACCATAATCGTCAGATCCCCTTAGACTGGACTGGTGATTTTGGCCACGAGAGTTGTCGAAATCACTCGAGGAACCCTAATTCTTCATAGAACCCTAAGTCAGATACCGGACCGTGTCCTGAGAGGGAGCGCATCTATACCTTAGGAAGGTTTACCTTAAGAACATAGGTAAAACATGTTTAAAATATTAACATTATCTTTCTTTCTTGCTTCAGTGTGGTGAAACCCAAAATCCCAATTTTCTCTCAAGATTTTTACAACCCGTTTGTTCCTTGTTTTGCTTTTCATTAGCATTAGTTTACTTTCTTGCATTAGGAATCTAGTGACACTCCTATGCTTATTTGATCGACTAGCTATTAGTTAATTGATTAGTTAGTACTTGACCCATAGTCCTCGTGGGATCGATACTTTTTATTACGCGATAGACCGTTCACTTGCAGTACGAACTATCAAGTTTTTGGCATCGTTGCCAGGGACTAGGTTGCCAATATTAACACGATCAGGAAATTGGTAGACTAGGTTTAGTTAGATTTTATTTGCCTTTTATTCTGTTTATTTATGGCTTATTTGCTTTTTATTTTTAGTTGTAGTTTTTTTATTTGGTGCTGGTGCTACTAATATCTTTTGTCGAGGTACTTGTTTATGCCCAGGAACACTTTTTGAACAGGGAAACTTGTACCTGTAGATTCGGAGATAGAGCGTAACTTTCGTTTGGTTCGAAGGAATCTGAAGAGACTTAAGTTTGAAGGAGAATTTTCTAACAACCAGACAATGGAAGCTAATCGCTCTTTGAAATACTTTGCAGCACCCACCATCTTTGGTGTGCACTCGAGCATATCGCGACCGGCTATTAAAGCTAACAACTTTGAGATAAAGTCGTCTCTCGTTCAAATGGTGCAACAGAATCAATTCAGTGGAGTAGCTACTGAGGATCCCAATCTTTACCTATCTATTTTTCTGGAATGCTGCGATACTGTTAAGATTAATGGTGCCCCCCTAATGCTATTAAACTAAGACTTTTCCCTTTTTCTCTCAGGGACCGAGCCAGGGCATAGTTATAATCTCTACCGCGGAGCTCTCTCACAACATGGGACCAATTGTCATAGGCTTTTCTGTCAAAATATTTCCCACCGAGCAAAACTTCCCAGCTTAGAAATCAAATCACCAACTTTGTTCAACGAGATGGAGAATCCCTCTATGAAGCATGAGTCCGATTCAAGGAATTACTGAGGATGTGCCCGCACCATGGTCTACAGAAATGGGCGATCATACATATTTTTACAGTGGTTTATTGTATCAGACTAGACTTTCTGTAGATGCGGCTGCTAGTGGGCACTAATGAACAAAAACTATGATGATGCTATGGAATTAATTGAGGACATGACCCTTAACCATTATCAGTGGTCAGGAGAGAGGAGCCAGCTAGTTCGAAATTCAAGGAAGTATGATCTGAACATAATTAATTCCCTAGTAGCAAAAGTAGATTCACTTTCATCTAAGCTTGATTCTATGAATGTTTCTACTTCTAACTCTATAACTTGTGATGTTTGTGGAGTGACAGGACATTCTTCTGATGACTGCCACATCTTGAGCGCCCCATTCGAGCAGGTCAATGCTATTGGGAATATTCGAAACCAGAACGATCCCTATTTGAACACATACAATCAAAGATGGAGAAATCACCCAAATTTCTTCTACATGTTAAATCAAGGGCAAGTCCCTCCTGCAAATTTTGCTAATCCTAATTCTTCTTCAAATTTTAGGTCTCCTCCTGGAATACAACACCCATCCACTAATCAGCGACAGCCAGACCCTCCTCAAAGGTCCAGATTAGAGCTGATGATTGAGAACTTTATGACAAATCAGATGAAGCAATCCGATAGTATGAATGAGTAGATTTGCCAGCTGAATATGAAAGTGGACTCTATGTCCACACACTCGAGAGTGATGGAAACCCGAATCACAAAACTAGATCAAAGAATCAGTTCATCTTCTAGAGCGACAAGCATGCTCCTAGCCCAATAAGAAGCAAATCCAAGGGACCAATGCAATGCCGTCATGACAAGTGGCGATGAGCAATTCGAGGACCCTGAAACTGAGAATATTAATAATGAAAAAGAAGAGTCCGAGGGCCAGAAAGAGAAGTCTCATTCGGAAATCCCTGAAACACCAGACGTTGAGCAGATAATGGCTACTACTGAAAACTCTACAATCTGCACGCATAGTCAGCCGTCTCTCGAACTCGAAGACCCTGGTAGTTTTGATATACTATGCATGATTGACAATACCTTATTTGATATAGCACTCTTGGATCTGGGTTCTGGGGTCAACATCATGTCATTCCCTACCTTCAAGAGGTTGGACTTGGGAAATCTCAAATCAACATCTAAGGTTCTCCAACTGGCCAATAGCCTTAAACTTCACCCTCTTGGAATTGCTGAAAATGTACCATTGCAAATTAAAGGATTCGCTGTCCTAGTGGATTTTGTGGTTCTAGACATGAATGAGAATTCTACTTTTCCCCTCATATTAGGCAGACCATTCCTCGCTACAATTGGAGCTGTAATTAATGTCCCGTCCAAAATGATGAAATTCGGCATTGATGGGAATGATTGTCATTTGATCTTTCAACCACTAATAACGAATTATCTTTTTTAGGATCCGGGGGCAACGAAGCAGTAATGAAGGAAAGCACTGCGCAGTCAAGTAGCAAGCTTGAACTCTTTCCAGATGTTTTCCCTGAGCATTTCCAGGATAGGCCCGACGATTCTATCAGTATAGAAGAAGATGGGATGGTGGCTATGGTGATTCCAACTGAAGATGCCACGGGAGCTAACCTGAAGAAGAGAACATTAGGGGTGTTTGAAGATGCAGTTTTGATTGACTTTGAGAAGGCTTATATGTTTTACTACTTTGTTGTTCCATGTGCTGTCAAAATAGTTTTAGAGAAACTTTTTTATCATATGCTTATTTTAATAGGTGCAATTTGTGGGTGACAACGAAAGCAGAGGCTCCATGCCACTTACTTCACCTCTGCTACACCAGACATACCATGACATCCTTCTATGGTCAAGCTAGTGACCTTAAAGAAGCGCTTGTTGGGAGGCAACCCAACTTCTTGTCTCAACTCCTAGCTCTTTATTTATTTGTGTTGCTTAAACTTTGTAGTTTTTCATTTTATTTCATATTTATGCTTTATAGTTGTACCCTATTGATGATAATTTTTTTGGAATTTTTTAGGTACTTGTGAGCCGTTCACGGTTGCACCCGTGCATCGATACATAGCGGTGAATGGCTCGAAATATTTCGCTGTCAGTGCGCTGAAGCTTTCATGGGCAGGGGCGCGAAGGGACACATGGATGTGATGGAAGTCTGTAAGTTGCATTGAGGCATGCACAGGCATGCCCGTGCATCGACACATGGTCGTGACGCGTAAATGGCATTCACGTCCAATTAGCCCCGAGGCTTGCACTGGCTGGCCCATGTATCCATACATGGCCGTGCACGCTTCTATTATAAAAGAGCGCCGCGTACACACCCGTATTCACACCCGTGTAGGAAACCCTAGCCGCGCTGTCGCTGTTTCGATCCGCCACCTCTAGCACCCGATCGACCTCCAGCGACCCTCCACCATCTTCTCCGACCTCCGACGACTCTTCCCCACGACCTTCCACCACTGATTCATGCTTCTTGACGCCGATTCACCGCTTCCACGATTTCCGCCGCCGCCTATAGATCCGTCGCCACCAGCCTTATCTCTTCACCGCTGACGCCTCCGACGACTCACCCATGCCCTCTGGTCTTTTCTCATCAGCCTTCTACGCCGCCAGCATGTCTAGACGCAAGAAAATCACCTCCAAGCATTGCACGTCCTCTTCTAGTGCCACCGCCGAACAGCAGCCAGAGCTTGCTCCTCCACCTACTCCTTATGGCATCATCTGTCGTGATCATGAGTAGTTAGCTAAGCTGAATGCCCTGACACGCCGCTAGGTGGTCACCACCAGATTCCTCGATCACTCCATGTTGAATACTTTGGGTTTTTACGATGATGTGTAGTAGCTCTTCCAGCGTGTGGGATGAGAACAATTCTTCACGATATCCTACCCTACATACATCCCCATCGTGCTGGAGTTTCTATCTTCCATGGAGTTTCATGCTAACATCCACACAGATAAAGATGATAGTAGTTTATCCTTCTGACTTAACAACACCGAGTTCATGCTTACTCTGTTGGAACTGAACCAACTCTATGGATTTCCTACTGACAAGATGTGGCTGACCCCAAGTGAATTCAATGCCCACACATTTTGGGGGCAACTCATAGGCCTCCCACCTTTTGATACTAGAACTATCAGGGCGACTTCTCTCGGCAACCCTGTCTTAAAGTATGTGCACCATGCATGGCACATACTATTTTTGGCCGAGGAGAATCCGACGGTCTAGTACGGGCATCCGAGCTCTTATTCCTCTGGGCGATGCTGCATGGAGTTCGCCTCAACACTGTCTTTCACTTTGCCAAGCAACTACAGAAAGTCTCTAGGGCACCGAAGGGTGCCATTGCTCTCGGGGGACTCCTTACCCCACTTGCTCTTGCGGTTGGGATCCAGCCCTATCAGATGGAGCAAGCCCATGGAAACTCTCACCTTGACCTTGACTCCTGCATCTCGATGCAGATGATAGTCAAGGAAGGAGAACTCTACAGTCTGCTCTTCCCCAGGAGCAATGTGAAGTTACCATTGCTGAATCCTACATGCACTATAGTTCGTGAGCAGCGGAACTGGAGAGTGGAAGCAGTTGAAGATCATGATATCCCCCTTGACACTGCTCCACCACACCCTTCACAGTGACCTACCACCTAGCTTGACCGCATGGAGGCGATGATCAAATTTGTCCGAGATGCCCAACAAGAAACTCACCTTACCATCGATGAAGGGCTTGATCAGCTTCGCAACCTTGAGGCTGAAGTAGGACGCCAAGGACAGGTCCAATCTTCCATCATGGAGTCTATTCATGACCTTCAGCAGCGATTGCATCGGCGCTGGGGATGAGCACTTTGGTTTCACCATCACTTGGTCAGCTATTCTGTTACCAGTAGCTTTAGTTGTTTGTTTTCTTTCATCAGTTTTTGTTAGTCTTCTTTTTTCATATTGTCATTTCACTTTATGTTTGCCTTTACCACTCTATTAGTTTCAACATCTTAAGTGTCTTGCCCACCCGTTCTCTATGCTATTTTTCATGAAATCTTAGTTATATCCGCTTCTTGCTTTGTCTCTGGAATTATGTTGCTCTATGAATACTAACATGAATTGGATGGGAATCTTGAATGTTTTTACAAATCTTTATGGGTTGTGATTTACACATGTGATTCTTGGGTTTAATGCAGTTGAATGATGTAATTAAATCAATTCATTATTTTTATAATCCTGAAAAGTGTGTTTATTATTTTACCTTAACCTTGACATACATCTCACGTATACTGATTGCTTGCATCTTGCTTCATAATTCCATACTTATTTGTATATCTTGTCATAAACATTAGAAATAATAATAGTAGTACCGAAGTGTACTTATACATTGCACATTATACTCCCACTTGGCACTGTTCATAGCATTACAATAGCAAAAGGGACAGTGGTACCTAAGTTCATTGTCTATCATGCTTGGCACTCTCTCTAGAGTTCAAAGTAATAGCAGTGGTACCGAAGCCAGGATGTTCTCATTCCTCTAGCTTGGCACTGTTCTAAAAAAAAAGGGCACCACATAGGGACTATGTGATACCGATGCTATTTTCCCATGACTTGATATACATTTATCTGCTTTGTGAATGCATGATCAATTATATCATTTATGTGAGATGTGCTGTAAAGGTTTTTGGTACTGTCAACTTTGCATACTCTAATGGATTATATCAGTAATATTTAACTTAATTTGCTTTCGATATTGCATTATAACTTGAGGCTTGTTGTGATTAAACTATAATCTTTCTAGACTTATTTAAGTTATTTGAGATTCCCTATTTCATTTTATCACTGTGTTTTAGACAATTCAATTGCTTAAGGACGAGCAAAACTTTAAGACCGATGTATTTTGATGATATGCATATATATGATATATTGTGACTTAATTTTATTATTATTTTAGAGCAAAATGCATGTTTTGTCTTATTTATTTGCCTAAATACTTTATATTATTCGGAATCTTCACTTTTCCTTGGTTTCATTGAAATGTAGGGATTTTGCCCACAAATTAGTGGAATTTGGGAGATCTGAAGATATGGGATAATTCTCCATAATAAGACAAAACTACATATCAAATTTCAGCCCAAACGGAGTTCTGCACGCTCTTCATGGGCATGGCCACGCATCCATGCATGGCCGTGTATAAACCTGCATTCCGAGACTGCGCCGAGCCGTTCACAGGCACACCTGTGCATCCTTGCATGGCTATGAAAGGGTCGGCGGACATTTCCAGAATTCGACGAGATGTTCACGGCCATGCCTGTGAACCCATACATGGCCATGAAGAGTAAGTTCTCCAGAATTAAAAGTTAGTCAAACTATACACGGGCATGGCTGTGCACCAATACATGGCCGTGAACGGTTCCGCCTAGTTTCAATAGGCGTTCAGTTTTTCACCCATATCTTACTATTTTTTGAGCGGAATTTGCTGAAATTTGGTGGAGACCTTCCTAACTGGGCAACCAACAATTCGGGACTAGAATCAGGCAATTTGGTGCAACGATTTGGGAGAACGAATGAAGAGGGCGACAACTAGGGTTTTGACGGTGATTTTGGCGATGAAAGGGTATACCGGTGGGATTTCTCCCTCATTTCAACGCGGAAGATCTTGCTCTACCCTCTCTCGACTTAGATCTAGTCTTTCCTCTAGTTTGCATCAATTTATTTGAGAGATTATGATGTATTTCGTGATGAACATTATAGCGTAACTTTCTTTTCAGGGTTTGAGCGTAGCCCGCTGTAACAATGTTGATCTTTAATGCTTGATTCATATTTGCTTAAACTTATCTTTTTTCTTATTGATGTTTAGGAAGTTTTAATCTATTATTATGTACTGGCCATATATATTTATGTTTTAGACGTTGTGGGAAGGACTGAGAAGTGAACCACAATCGCCGGATCCCCTCAGACTGGACTAGTGATTTCGGCCATGAGAGTTGACGAAATGACTAGAGGAACCCTAATTCTTCACAGAACCCATTGAGTCTGCTTAACCCGATAAGCCACAAGAGTTGGAGACTTGGGTTAAGTCAGATACCGGACCGTGTCCTGAGAGGAAGCACGTCTGTACCTTAGGAAGGAATACCTTAAGAACATAGGTAAAACATGTTTAAAATATCAACATTATCTTTCTTTCATCCTTCAGTGTGGTGAAACTCAAAACCCTGATTTTCTCTGAAGATGTTTACAACCCACTTGTTCCTTGTTTTGCTTTTCACTAGCATTAGTTTACTTTCTTGCATTAGGAATCTAGTGACACTCCTACGCTTATTTGATTGCCTAGCTATTAGTTAATTGATCAGTTAGTACTTGACCCCTAGTCCTCGTGGGATTGATACTTTTTATTACGCGATAGACCATGTACATGCGATACGAACCTATCAATTTCCCTCTGTGCTTTGATAGCATTGAGTAATTGCACGACCCCCATGTGATGCTTTCGTGCAGGATTGCCCTTCCCACTATAACATCTTTCAATAGAGTCACTATCACTCTTTGTTGATGAATGATTTTTCCTCCTCTGTTTAGAAACTGTGGATTCTTTGGCCACCATGGTATGTAGCGTCTGCTTTTGTGGGCACACTTTGACCCAATGGTTTCCTCTACAGAGGATGCATGCTGCCCTTGGAGCAAATCTGTTTCTCTACCTCCTGGAGGGCTCCTACGACTGTCCCTCGCTAGTTCCTTCCCTTTAAATTGAAATGGACGAGAGGTTTGGGGCAGTCTTCTCCTCGGTCCTCTTTAGGGTCACATAGTGCGTGAGACGCTCAATGGCTGCATGGGCAAAATTGAAATCTATCACATTGCGTCGCTGTAGTTCTTGTTGTGCCCATGGTTTTAATCCATCCATGTAAGCAAAGAACAGCCATTGCTCCGAAAACTCGACACCGAGAGTTATGGCTAGAAATTACTTCACTTACTCCTGGATGTTATTGCCTGGTGTATCGTATTTACATTGTCTTTTAACAATGATTTTTATGCATAATCTCTCCTGTTTTGAGCATATGTTAACTGAATAAGACTTAAAACCTTGTGTTTGTTCGGAATCTTCACCTCTCTTCGCTTTTGTCATATTTTAGGGGAAAATGACCAGAATTTGATGGATTTTGAAAGATTTGAGTGCACAAATGGATTCCAAATGTCGAAATGAAGTCACATACCAAATTTCATGCGAATCGGGGCTAGTTTGAAAATTACACCCCCGCCCGTAATTTTTATCACGACTGTATTTTTTGCCCAAAATACACTGAAGAAATTAGGGCAGTGTCGTAATTATTTTCATGACCGTAATTTCTGCCCAGAATACACAGAAGCAATTAGGGCAGTGCCGTAATTATTTTTATGGCTGTAATTTTTTATCCAGAATACACAGAAGAAATTAGGGTAGTGACATAATTATTTTCATGGCCGTAATTTTGTCTGCCAATTTCAATTTTGACCTCATTTCTTGCCCGATTTGGCTCGTTTTCGAGCCAAATTTTGGAGAAGCCCTAATTAAATGATGGGGAACTATTTAAGCAACATAAAGAGCAATTATTGGGACTTTTTGGTAAGGATTTATTGTGAATTTCACAAAGAGATGCCGCTGTAGTGGAGTTCCTCGCCGGGAAATAACCAGACAATCTCTAGCAACCAAATTTTTAGGAAAGGAGTGCTTCGAGAAGGAGAAGATACACATAAAGTCTCAAATCAAAAAGAGTTTGATTGGGGGAGAATTCAGTGAAGACGTGGTGGCAGCTACTGTTCATCGACAAGCTGCTGTTCCTATTCTTCATCAGATCACGTGGCTGTGAAATTTTTCACACCCCTGTGAATTCAGTAAACTAATATTTTACTCCTTTTTGAATTCTGATTTTTTTGAGATGATTTATTATGTAATACTTCCATCATGATAGCGTAAAAACCTTCTTGGGACAAGAGGAGTAATCCTTCTTTAGTTTTGTAATGACTAGATAACTCTTATTTTGTCAAGTTGTTCTTTGAATGATAATTTTACTTTTATGATTATAAACTTTAAAATTTCCTGTTTTGAAATATTATCATGTTTTAGAGTTCGTATTATGGACCAAGAGGTGATTTACTAACTCAGAACCCTTAAATTGTAGTTTTAGTAACTTGAGCTATGAGAATAGATCTATTCTTAAATCTTAATTTTTGAAGCATATTTACATGTTAATATTTTGAACTAGGAATTTTATTGATTTAGACATGATAATAAGGACCGAGAGGTGATTTTGATTGTTGGAAACCTTTAAGTAAAACCTGTAAAGTTAAGATACGAGAGTATTTAATTTTACTTGAGATTTTGACTTAGAAATTAAATTTATGAGAATAGGTTTAATTTTTAGTCAGATTTACTTTTATTAAACATTGAACAGTATGTCACGAGAGTGAAAACTTGTTCGGTGTAAATTGTTCGTCTAAGAGGAGGTAATTTCTTTATAAGTAAATTTTATCTTTATCATGATAAGAATAACTGACAAACTCTTATTTATGACTAGTCATAGAAATTAAGAAAGATGAAACCTTAGTCCTAACTTTCTCTCTCTGAAATTTATAATAGTTTTTGATCATTCGCTTTTGACCTATTTCATTACATATCATCTGCTTAGCTAGCGAGAACTCGATTATTTGGTACTTAACACGTAGGTCCCTGTGAGTTTGATATCTTTTATTACTTCGATGTATCCATGCACTTGTGGACACATTAAGTTTTTGGCGTTGTTGCCGAGGACCTTAGTTTTGTTAATATTAAAATAGTTGATAGTATTGCTAGAGTAAGTTTTATTTTTTATTTTTTTGCAGATTTTTATATTTTTCACGGGGCTGCGATTTCTGAATTTGGAATTCTTTCTATTATTTTCTAAAATTCTGAGTTTATTTGATTCTTCTACTTGTTTATGCGTAGGACCCTTAGGTCAGGACCACTAATTCTTTTAGATCCTAAAATTAATAAAACTCTTAGATTGCGTAGGAAATTCAAATTTGAAGAGAAAAAGGAGAAGGAATCAATCATTGAAGAAATAAGATCACTTAGGGATTATGCAATACCAAATCCACAAGGGATATACTCTAGCATAGCCAGGTTGGCGATTGATGTTAATAACTTTGAAATTAAACCGGCCTTGCTATCAATGATATAGCAAAATCAGTCTAGAGAATTACCACTTGAAGATCCTAATTAGCATGTATCTCTTTTCCTTGAATATTGTGATACCATTAAGATTAATGGTGTATCTAGTGATGCTTTAAAACTAAGATTATTTTCTTTTTCCCTCAAGGACAGAGCACGTGCCTGGCTACAATCTCAGCCGACTCGAACTTTCACTACATGGGATCAAGTTTCGAATGCTTTCTTATCAAAGTATTTCCCACCGAGTAAGATGATCCAATTGAGAAATTAGATTACTAGCTTTGCACAGAGGGATGGCGAGTCGCCGAGTGAGGCATGGGAGTGTTTCAATGAAATACAGCGGAAGTGTCCTCATCATGGCTTAGAAAAATGGGTTTTGATTCATACTTTTTATTATGGTTTACTTTATAATACTCGTCTCACTGTTGATGCTAATACAGGGGGAGTTCTTATGAATAAGAGCATTGAAGATGCTTACACCTTGATCGAGGAGATGTCTCTAAATAATAACCAATGGGCCACTAAAAGAGGAGTCCTCTATCGTCCTCCACATGGTAAGAATGAAAATGATGGATGGCGTACCCTAGCTGAAAAGGTAGTCTCTTTGGTTAATAAATTTGATTCTTTTCATATGCAAACTGCTATGGTTTCAACATCTGCTATTTGTGATATCTATGGTAACCAAGGGCATTATTCTGAAGAGTGTAGGGTTATTGCTGAACAGGGTGTTGAACAAATGAATATTGTTGGGGGTTACAATCAAGATAGAAACAAAGACCCTTACTCTAGTACATATAACCCTGGATGGAGAAATCATCCAAACTTATCTTGGAAAAATAACAATGATCCAGGGGGACAGGTAGAGAATAGAGGGTATCAACAGAGGCAACTAAATCAAAATCAAAATCAGCCTAAAAAATCTAGTTTAGAATCCTTGCTTGAAGATCGTAGAGGGGAGATGAAACAGCAAAGGGATGCTATTAGACAGCAAGGGGATACCATTAATCAGCTTAATTCTAAGATAGAATCTTTATCTGCACATAATAAGATTCTAGAAACCCAAATAGCACAGCAAGCTAGCACATCTTATAGAGCCCTAGGGAAGTTGCCTGCTAAACCTGAACTAAACCCTAGGGAACATTGTAATGCTATAACTAAACCCAGAGTGGAAAACAGTTAGATGAACCAAGGGGTAGATTAGAGAATGATGATGATGAGGAGCCTGACATTGAACCTAGTAGTGAGCCAGTCTTAGAGACACCACCTGCACATGCACAGCTCTACCCTAGTTCACCACCTCATGAGTGTGATGAGCCACACCAGCCTGATGTTCCTAGACCTAGCTCACCTGCTCCATATAGGCCTCCTATACCGTTTCCCGAGAGACTTGTTCAAGCTAAGTTAGATAAATAGTTTGGGAAATTTTTGGATGTTTTGAAAAAGCTTTATATAAATATTCCATTTACTGATGCTTTGTCTCAAATGCCCACTTATGCAAAATTTTTGAAAGAGATTCTAACTAATAAAGGGAAAATAGAGGACTACGGCACAGTGGCATTGACTGAGGAGTGTAGTGCCATTATTCAAAATAAATTGCCACCAAAATTAAAGGATCTAGGTAGCTTCTCTATACCTTGCTTAATTGGAGAGATGGCTTTTGACCGAGCCTTATGTGATCTTAGAGCCAGTGTGAGTCTAATGCTTTTATCTGTCTGTAGGAAGCTTGACATGGGAGAGCCAAAGCTGACTTCTATTTCCCTACAGCTCGCTGATCGCTCGGTTAAGTATCCTATTGGAATTTTAGAAAATATTCCAATTCAAGTCGGTAAGTATTTCATTCTAGTAGACTTTGTAGTATTAGAGATGGAGGAGGATTCTAAAATTCCTATCATTCTTGGTAGACCATTCTTAGCTACAACAGGTGCGATTATTGATGTAAAGAAAGGAAAACTCACTCTGAATATTGGTGAAAACATTATTGAGTTTGATTTAGCAGAATCTTTGAAAAAAAAAATCATATACAGGATCTTGCTGTAGCATTAATATCATAGATGATGTTGTTAGTGATTTGCATAAATTGTTTGTTGAACCTTTTGATTATAAAAGTTACACTTTTTTGAATTGTGTTTTCCATTCTAATGATAAAAAAATGCCAGTTTAATAAGGAGAAGACTGATTTACTTTTGAAGAAGCAGAAAATTCAAAAGAAGAGACGAAAGAGAAAAAAATGGTTGAATTTGCTTGATGCAAATAAGGGAAGAAAAAAATTCTTAGCCAAAATAGAACACTATTTTTTGGATGAGCCTTATGTATTCAGAAAATGTATCAAAGATCAAGGACCAAAACAAGGAAAGTATGGAGATATGGCTCGCGGAGCTGTTACCTGATCGAGTTTAGCTTTGGTCAAGCTAAAGACCTAAAAATTAGCGCTTATTGGGAGGCAACCCAAGCTCTCTTACTTTACCTTTTCTATTTTATTTAATAATTTTTGCATATATACGTATACAAATTTTTCTTTTTCCTTTTTGTAGGTGTGTTTGAAATTTTTCTATGATGGAATGGTGATTTTTGAAGTTTTACGGCAGGGCCGTAATTATTATTATGGCCGTAATTTTGCATTATTATCGGCTAGGATGTTTCACGACACTACTATAATTATATTTTCGCCTGTAATTTTTAGATGATTCTTTACAGAAGATTTTACGGTAGGGGTGTGAAATATTTCACACCCATAATTTTATTTTGTTAAAAAAAATTGCATTCTGCTTTCTGCATTCTGACTTCTGCTAATCTGATTAAGTGTGTTTTCACAGGGATTTTAAGAAACTGGAGCAGCAAAATACTTAATCTTTGGCATAATTAGGAACAACTCATCTTTCATTACTATTCGGATAACTTGATTAAATTTAAAAGTCCATGGATCATCCTATGACATATAGCATCTTATGATAACTAATTAACTTCTGCAACAGTTTTATTTACTAATCTGATTAACATTTTTGTTGCAGGAATTCAAGGTGCTTTAGTGCGTTGTAACCCTGATCTTTCACACGAGTAGGAAGAACATGTTTTGTTCTATCTCGTGATTAGTTGGTTCCATTAAAATATGTTCAGACCATCCTAGGAAGCATGACAACTTTTGACGTCTGATAAATTTCTGTGTTGTTTTAATATAGTAATCTGATTAGCCCTCTTGCTGTTAATACCCTATATGCCTAACAGTTACTGATCCTTTATTTTTCATACGCCTGAAAAGAATAATTTTTTCTCTACCATTTGGATTTGTCTGTTTTCTTTATGGATCATTATATCTTATTCTTGGGCATAGCTATTTTTTTTGTAAATGAATCAGTGGCTGCTTTGTTTGCTTTCAACCTTCTACTGCTTCTTTTTCCTTCCAGCCAAGGAATCTTCAATTGCAATTTCTTCTACCAGCACGCTCCTTAGACCTCCAGTGACACCTCTGATTGCCCCATGGAATAAGTCATTTTTAGCTAAGGTAAGATATTATTTTTGGTTTGAGCCTTATGTATCTAAGAAATGAACATGCGAAATTTTCAGAAGGAACATCCTTGAGGACAAGGTAGCCAACATTCTTTACCCGGCACTACACCCTGGATGACAATGATGAATCACTATATTTTTGGTGAGTATTATTATTCTTATTTATATTTGGTTGAATATCTGATATGATCAACCTTATATTTTGGGGTAGTGATTTTTATGATATTTTTGATATAATTATATGATTATTTCTTTGAAATTTGATTTGTAAAATAAGTATCTGATTTTGACCATGTGATGATATGTGATTTAATATTTTGTGGAAATTGGATGGATGCATGGTTGTGATTGTACGTTTTCTTTATTATGGTGATGATTGTCTATACATATCAATGTCTGTGAATGAAGATATGTCTCTTGTGTTAAATTTATTTCTTTAATATATATCCTCTCATTGTATTTTTTTTTTCCTTATTGATGCATGAGATTTTGGATAGATATGATGTTCGATGAATGTAATTTGAGAGTGAAACATCTTTTTCAAATAAAATGAGCATATGACTATAATTTATCGAGTTTATATTGATTGATTAGCCTAGTTGATGTTTGATCAATTATACTATTTGTTAGGAAGAAAGAATCCAAAATCCAAAAATAAAAAAAGAAAAGAAAAGAGAGTTACATGACTCCTCTACTTGGCACTGTGAAAAATTGGCAGTGATACCGAAGTTACGAGTTGAAGTCCAAATAAAAAGTATGTGTCTATGTGGACACATGCCAAGGAAAAGCCATTTGACATTAGCTCCACTATCTTAGGCTATGATTCTTTTTGCCTAAAAGATATGAGTTCTATTACATCGGCTATGTGGTCGGTGTGCTCTAAATTCGTCACCAGAAAAAATGTGGTAATCGATTTAGAGAATGTCAAAAGCAAAAAAAAAAAAAAAAAAAAAGTGAAAGAGAGAATTTTGAGTGGAAAAAGATTTTGGAAATCCTATTCCTGTAAACAAAAGCATTATAGATTTAAACTGAAACTTGGGTGAATTCATGAGATTGAGATTCTGTTTATTATACAAGTTGTGAAATTTTATTTGATTAAGGTTGTGAATCTTGAGAATTAAATTCTAAAGACACTGTATTTATCTAGAGTTTTATGTAGCATTTAGTGGAAATTTTTTATGAATGATTATATTTTAGAAATTTATTTTTCATAAGAGAGTTATATTTTCATACTCAGCATTCATAAGAGAGTTATATTTTATTTATTTGCTTGAGGACAAGCAAGGTTTGAGCCTTATATATTTTGATGTATTATATTTACATAGTCTTTTAACTATGATTTTTATGCATAATCTCTCTTGTTTTGAGCATATTTTAACTAAATAAGACTTAAAACCTTGTGTTTGTTCAGAATCTTCACCTCTCTTCGCTTTTATCATATTTTAGGGGAAAACGATCAAAATTTGATTGATTTTGAAAGATCCAAGTGGACAAATAGATTTCAGACGTTAAGATGAAGTCACATACCAAATTTCATGCGAATTGAAGCTAGCTTGAAAATTACACCCTACCCGTAATTTTTATCACGACCATAATTTCTGCACAAAATATATAGAAGAAATTAGGGCAGTGTCGTAATTATTTTCATGGCCATAATTTCTGCCCAGAATATAGAGAAGAAATTAGGGCAGTGCCATAATTATTTTGACAGCAGTAATTTTTGATCCAGACTACACAGAAGAAATTAGGGCAGTGCCATAATTTTATCCGCCAGTTTTGGTTTTGACCTTGTTTCTTGCCCGATTTGGCTAGTTTTTGAGCCAAATTTTGGGTAAACCCTAAATAGATGATGGGGAACTATTTAAGCAACATAAAGAGCAATTATTGGGACTTTTTGGCAAGGATTTATCTCGAATTTCACAAAGAGACGTCGGTGCAGTAGAGTTCCTCGCCGGGAAGCAACCAAACCATCTCCAGCGACCAAATTTTCAGGCAAGGTGCTTCGTGGAGGAGAAGATACACATAAAGTCTCAGATCAAAAAGAGTTCGATTGGAGGACAATTCAGCGAAGACGTGGTGGTGACTACTATTCATCGACGAGTTGCTATTCCTATTCTTCATTAGATCATAGGGTTGTGAAATTTTTCACACCCCTGTGAATTCAGTAAACTAATATTTTACTCCTTTTCGAATTCTGATTTTTTTTGAGATGATTTATTATGTAATACTTCCATCATGATAGCATAAAAACCTTCTTGGAATAGGGGGAGTAATCCTTCTTTAGTTTTGTAATGACTAGATAACTCTTATTTTGTCAAGTTGTTCTTTGAATGATAATTTTACTTTTGTGATTATAAACTTTAAAATTTCCCATTTTGAAATATTATCATGTTTTAGAGTTCGTAATATGGACCGAGAGGTGATTTACGAACTCAGAACCCTTAAATTGTGATTTTTGGAACTTGAGCTATGAGAATAGATCTGTTCTTAAATCTTAATTTTTGAAGCATATTTACATGTTAATATTTTAAATTATGAATTTTATTGATTTAGAGATAATAATAAGGACCGAGAGGTGATTTTGATTGTTGGAAACCCTTAAGTAAAACCTGTAAAGTTAAGATACGATAGTATTTAATTTTACTTGAGATTTTGACTTAGAAATTAAATTTATGAGAATAGGTTTAATTTTTAGTCAGATTTACTTTTATTAAACATTGAACAGTATGTCACGAGAGTGAAAACTTGTTCGGTGTAAATTGTTCATTCGAGAGGAGGAAATTTCTTTATAAGTAAATTTTATCTTTATCATGATAAGAATAACTAACAAACTCTTATTTATGACTAGTCATAGAAATTAAAAAGGATGAAACCTTAGTCTCAGCTTTCTTTCACTGAAATTTATAACAGTTTTCAATCGTTCGCTTTCGAACTATTTCATTACATATCATCTGCTTAGCTAGCGAGAACTTGATTATTTGGTACTTAACACGTAGGTCCTTGTGGGTTTGATATCTTTTATTACTTCGACATATCAGTGCACTTGTGAACACATCAAAGTTTTAACTGCACAGCCATGATCCTCTCCCGTGAAGCCGCTTCCTCTTAGCCGCCTATGAAGCTTGTTCCTAGCTGACAGCAGCCAAAGAATTCTATTTTCGTAGCAGCATCTATTGCTGACGCCGCTGCAACACCTCACGACGATTTGCTAGCGCCACCTGATTTTTCACACCCCCGTGACCTCTTCCACGGTCACCTTGTCCATCTCAGATTTGTTGCCAGCAGAATTCTTTCCAGCCAGTAGCTCTCACATCCATATTCACGCCGCCGCAACTTCTTCAACGGAGCCAGCACCTACGCCGTCATTGCTTCACTTCCAAAATTGCCGGTGCCGCCTCTTCAGCCGCAGTGCCTTTCTTCTAGTCACATCCACCTCTTCCAGAATTCTTCTCTTCCTCCTCTGATTCCACCACCAGGCATCAGCAAATCTGAATCTTCTAGCCGACGCCCTCCATGGGAAACGCTAGCAACTCTTCCAGAAGAACTACATGTTAGTAACGGAACACACCGACAACACTTTGCTAGAAAGAGAGAAACATCAAGAACATCAAAGCATAAGAGGAATAACAAAAATATTATATTGCTAATATGAAATAGAGAATTACAAAGCATATTTAAAGAAAAATAAACCTAATCTATTTAGGTAATTTATCTAACTAATATGGTCAAATCAACCTATATGGTAGCTAATAATCTAGTATGGTAAACTCTAATTAATATCACATAAGTATGGTAACACATCGCGTGTTTACCAATTTCATCACTGCCCCTTAAACACGACACTTACAAACTCCCAGCATGTCTCTCAATTCTATAAAATCATTAATCTTCAGAGCTTTAGTAAAAATATCAGCAACTTGATCCTAGGTCTTCACATAATTCAACTCTACTAACTTGTTTGCAAGACATTCTCGGACATAATGAAATCTCATGTCTATATGCTTGCTTTGTTCATGAAATAGAGGATTATTTGCTAGAGCGATTGCAGACTTATTGTCTATGTTGATATGAGTTGGCTTCTTCTCCTCAGCATGTAGATCTTCCATCAGACGTCTCAACTAAATTGCTTGAGTCACACAAGAATTTAGAGCAACGTATTCTGCTTCACAAGTTGATAAGGCCACAATTGGTCGCTTCTTTGAACTCCATGTAAAAGCGGTATTACCCAAGTAGAACACAAAACCTGTTGCGCTCTTTCGATCATCTACATCACCGGCCTAATCATTATCACAATATCCAGTAAGATGGAATTATCAGAGGTAGTATAATATAGTCCATAGTCAAGAGTGCCTTTAATATATCGAAGTATCCTTTTTGCTGCATTCAAATGTACTGAAGTAGGAGTCTCCATATAGCGACTTACGAGTCCAACACCAAAAAGAATGTTTGGTCTTGTACAGGTAAGATATCTCAAACTTTCAACTAAACTCTTGAACAAAGTTGTATCTACTTTCTCATTGTCGTCATGTTTGGTCAATTTTACATTGCACTCGACTGGAGTACTGACCGAATTGCAGTTATTCAGTTTAAATTTCTTTAGAATTTCTCTTACATAGTTCTCTTGTGAGATAAAGATTCCTTCACTAGTTTGTTTCACCTCCATGACAAGATAATAAGACATCAGCTCTAAATCAGTCATCTCAAATTTAAGATTCATTTTCTTTTTGAAATCTTCAAACATTTCTGGATTGTTGCCTGTAAATATCAAGTCATCCACGTATAAGCATACTATCATGATTTCATCCTCATTGGCCTTCAGATATAAAGAGTGTTCATAAGGACACTTCTTAAAACCATTTTTCTGAAAATAATTATCAATTCTGCAGTTCCATGATCTAGGTGCTTGTTTTAAACCGTACAGAGCCTTTGAGAGTCTAAGGACCTTGTCTTCGTGTCCTTTTGCCACATATCCTAGAGGTTGTTCAATGTAAACCTCCTCTTCTAAATATCCATTTAGAAAAAGCTGACTTTACATCCATATGATAGATTTTCCATTTTTGTTGGACTGCCATCGAGATGATTAATCTGATAGTTTCTAAACGAGCAACTGGAGCAAATACTTCATCGTAGTCAATGCCTTGACGTTACTTGTAACCCTTTGCAACAAGTCTAGCTTTATACCTCTCTATTTTTTCTTTAGAATTCTTCTTGGCCTTGTAGACCCATTTAACTCCAATTGCATTGTGCCCCTTTGGAAGGTTTGCTAACTTCCAAGTCTGATTCTTTTCAATAGTTTTTATCTCCTCATCCATGACCTTCTTCCATCTCTTGTCTTTGCATGCTTCAATATAGTTAACTGACTCTATATCTCCAAATAAACAAATATATGTTACATCATCAATTCTCATTGTCTCATCATATATGTCAGCTAGACTTCTTGTGCGAGGATGTTGTCTACTTGTGCGTGGTGGTGATGATGGTAGAGTACTTGCTTCAGGTGTATCTTCATTTTCTTCTTCACCAGTACAGAGGGGAGAATCATGATCATTAGTCTCTACATGCTAATCCCAAATTGTTTCTTCATCAAAATCAACATCTCTACTCACAAAGATCTTTTTTGTAATGGGATTATAGAGTTTATACCCTTTTGTCCTTGAATCATAGCCAACAAATATACACTTCTTGCTTTTATCATCTAACGTTGTACGATTGTTGTCAAGGATGTGTGCATAAGCTATACTGTCAAAAAATTTGAGATGTGAGACTGAAGGTTTTCTTCCACACCATGCTTCAAAGGGTGTTTTATGATGTACAAATTTAGTTTCACAACGATTTTGAATGTACACTGCACAATCCACTGCTAGTACCCAAAATTCTTTAGGCATCTGTTTTATCTTTACCATACTTCTTGCCATATTCATGATTATGTGATTCTTTCTTTCAGCTACTCCATTTTGCTATGGTGATCCTGGAGCAGTTAGGAATCTTCGAATTCCTTCTGTTCTACAATAGTCTTCAAATTCTCTTGAGGTAAATGCTCCCACTCTATCTAATCTTATAGCTTGAATTCTACATCCCTTTTCTTTTTCAACAAGAGCCTTAAAATTCTTAAAAGTTTTGAATACTTCCGATTTCTCCTTTAGGAAGTATACCCAAGTCATTCTGCTAAAATCATCAATGAACAGAAGAAAATATCTATTCAGACCAAAAGAATTTGCTGTAATTGGCCCACACATATCAGTGTGTATCAGTTGGAGAGGTCTTGAAGACCTTGATTCACACTCCTTTGGAAAGCTCTTCCTTGACTGCTTTCTTAGCATGCACCATTCACATAGATTATCAAGCTGATTGATATATGGTAGTCCTCTCACCATACCTTCATGTGTCATCTTCTTAATGCTTCCAAAATTTAAATGTCTAAGTGATAGCGATCCGCAAGTGCACGGATTTATCGAAATAATAAAGAAAGATATCGTTCCCAACGAGGATCTGATGGTCAAGTTCCGATTACACGATTGATCTATATCTAGACGAATCAAATATGTGGTTTTTGTTTTGGACACTTCTAAGTACAAATAAAAGAAACAGAGGCAACGTTTTTGGTAAAAATTAGTTCGGATAAAATTGGGATTTAGGGTTTCACCATGCTGACGATTATGAATTTAATAAGAATAAATCTTTAAATCTTTGATCAGAAAATTATAGTTTTGAAAGAGATTTTTCCTAAGGTACAGATTACATCCTCTCGAAGCGTAATCCGGTATCTAACTACGCTAACTCCCTACTCTCGTGACAGTTAACGTAATTAGACCCATTAAGTTCTATGAAAAACCATGTGAATCCTTCAAACGAATCCGAATTACTCTCGTGATCGGATTCGTAGGTTTGAAAAGAATAGTTTTGACGTTGCGATTCACCTCTCGGTCCTTCTCGCAACGTCTAAGACACAATAAAACTTGGCCAGAGTATTAAAGCGAGATACGTATAATTCTAATCAAATCAAATCTATAAAATTCATGTAAAAGATTTGAAACAATATATTCAATCCATAAATCGTCAATGGGCTGCTAATCCCCAAATCCCGAAAATAGGGTTTACACGTTCATGTTCAAAGCAAACAGCATGTTCATCAATGAAAATCGCATGAAAACCTAAGAAGATTATAGGAAATCGCTAGACATAGTAATTAGAAAAGCTTCCCCTCGACGTGGAGAAGAAGATGAACCATCTAATTCTTCCTTTGCGCGGCTTTCCTGATCGAATTCTGCCCTAGAACTAATTTCCGCCGTCGCCGCTACAGCTGTTCGTTTTTGTGTCGAGAAGCCCTCGAAACCCTTCCAAAACCCTTCCTTTTATAGTCTAATCAGTATAGAACCCATGTGGGAAGATTTCCGGAGAGTCTGGTTCAATTCTGGTTTAATTTGGAGTCGAATCGAGTGAAAAACCGAAAAGGGCGGACGTTTTCACGGTCTGTGATGAGTTTACGGTCATGACCGTAAATGTCTCTGTGTGTACAACACTTAAGTCACAGAAATATTCATAGCCCGTGATGGATTCACGGCTTCACCTGTGAAAGTTTCTGTTCATTTCTTTACTTAGCCGTTTTTCACCCTTTGCTCGACGTTGAAATTACGGCTAGCTCCATAATTACGACCAAGGCTGTGAATGTTGATTTCTTCACCGTTTTCGCTCCAAAATTGATGTGTAAGTTAGTGATCTCCTCGGGAATCATGCTTTGGCTTTAAAACTCTCGAAATCCATCGTTTTTGAGCCATTTTACCTACATTTTCATAAAAACCAAGAAAAGTGAAGATTCTGTGCCAAGTGAAGCAAAAACATTAAAATTTGCATAAAATCCTTCAATTAAGCCCAAAATATCATGTAAAATATAGGCAAAAACATGGTGTAAATGCAACGCATCACCAAGTCTCAAATGTCATAGCCACGGTGAGTCTTTATAGCATGCAGCCAAGCATCGTGCTGCATCTGTTTGAATGTTCGGTGAGAAGAGTCAATTTTTGGACATTGGTACCTTTACAAGTAATTTTCCTCTACCATTCTTCAGATATAGGTTATACCCAATTGTGTAGAAAGAGTACACATTTTCTAACATTTGTCTCATACTGAGTGTTATTTTTCATAGCAGGGGCATAATACACATTTGAGATGAAATGATGACTTCCATCCTACAACTTGATCAAAATCTCCCCCTTTCCTTGTACGGGAATCTTGGATGAGTCTCCAAAAGTAATATTGCCTTTTATTTTCTCATCAATATCGATAAATAATGATCTGTCTCCACACATGTGATTGCTAGCTCTTATGTTCAGGTACTATGTAGTTTTAACTTCTTGTTTTATGTCTTTATATGCAATAAAGACATTAGAATCTATTTCTTCTATCTCCTCCTCAATCTCCTCCTGAGATAGATTAGCTCTTGGAGTATACCTAGAATTACATTCTGAAGCAAAATGTCCAAATTTATTATAGGCGTAACATTGGACATAAGACTTGTTATATCTATTCTGAGTTCGATATGATCTACCTTGACCTCCTCCTCTTCCTCGTGTCGAGATAAACTGAGAAGTACCTTCATAATTTTGTGCATTTCTTCCTCTTCTAGGATTTTGACCTTGTCCTCTTCCACGGCCTCGGCCTCTAGAGTTGACATTATCTCTTCTCGTTGTCTCTCTCAGATTGATTTGTGACTTAAGAACCTGCTCTAAAGGTTCTTTCTTTCTTCTATTCAGTTTCTCTTTATGTGCTTCGAGAGATCCTGACAGTTCCTCTAAAGTCATTTCTTCTATTTCCTTTGACTCTTCAATGGCAGTCACTATATAATCAAATTTTTCAGTCAGTGATGTCAGAATCTTTTCAATTACTTTTACATCAGAAATATTATCACCCAATCTTCTTATCTGATTAGCGGTTGATGCAACTCTTGAAATGTAATCTGAAACCTTTTCAGACTCATTCATCATGATGGCTTCAAACTCTCCTCTTAAATTCTGAAGGCGAACTCTTTTGGCCTTCATACTTCCTTGGCAAGCAACTTGTAGCATATCCCATACTTGCTTAGCTGTAGTTGTATTAGAAATTTTCTCAAATGTGGATTCATCTAGGGCTTGATGAATCAAAGACATGACTTTTTGATCCTTTTTTCTCAACTCCTTTTGAGCTTGAGCAAGATTACTTGAATCACTTGGAATTTCAATTTTATTTTCAACAATATCCCAAACATCATGTGCACCTAATAATGTTTTCATTTTGATGCACCAATTATCAAATTTCTCACCTGAACATTTTGGGACTTGAAAGGGGCTCATATTGTTATTAGCCTCAGTAAATTTTAGATAAAATTATATCAAGCTTGATCAATTAATTCTAGCTCTATGATTTGGTTCAAATTTAGGGCAGAGCCGACTCTCAACAAATTTGGTTCTCTTGTCAAATTTGGTTCCCACAGACAAGTCTAGAAATTGGACTAGGTCTCAATTTAAGTGAACCGATTAGAATCAAACGGTTGACCAACAAGTCTAGAAATTTGGTTCAGCGGGCGCCAAACTAAACTTTCCGTCTACGAGCATTGCTCGCGTTCGGTGTGTAGTGGACGTTGGCGGCGACGGATTTCAGCCGCAAACATAAAAACTTTCAAGCAGTGGCTGCGAACGTTGCAGCGGCTGTGAGCGAACGTCGTTCGGCGGCGAGCAGCAAAGCTTCCAAGTTCTCGGGGGGCGAAAATCGGGGAACTTGCAGTGGAGAACTCACAACGGTGGAAGAGTCTTCAGATCTGCGCAGTGACTTCTCGTCTTCTTCTAATGGAGCAGCGGTCGGCAATGCCGGATCTGTGGTTCGTCGGCAGCAATTGATGTTGTCTTCGTCGACTCCCCTATTTTTTAGGGCCAAACAGAGCAGCGAGTCGGTGGCGTCGAATCTGGAGATTTCGTCACCGGATTTCATCTTCGGTGCACGATTTGGAAACAATAGCGCCGGAATTTTATCGCTCTTCTTCGTCGAGTAGAGCAGCATTGGCGGAATCCAGCCGCAAGAAATTTTGGTTCAAGCAAACGACGAACCAGAGTTTTGTCTGGCGCAGAGATCGGCAGGCGACGTATTTCGACCGTGTGGTGGTGAACCAGCACTAGGCACGACCAAGAAGGAGTCGTTCGCGAGCGGTGTTGAGCCAGCGAACAATAGCGACTCACAGAGTCGATGAGACAGAGCAGCGGATTTTTCGACGAGACTCATCTCGTCTTCTTCTACGTCAAGCAAAGTGGCTGTCTGCAAGGCAAGATCTGCAGCGAGTTTGCAGGATTTGAACCGGCGAGCACAGATCTGCAAAGTTTTCGGTCAAAAAGACTTCTTCAGCGTCTGTTTTTCGCAAATGGGTGGATGCCAACGGTTGATGCGATTCACACCCGGGCGATTTCAGCGTCGTCTGGAGCAAGTCATCAATGGTACTACAGTCAAACAGTATAAAAACTTCACCTATGTCCCAAGAACGCGCCAAAGGAGGAAAACTTCCTTTGTGTCCGACTCAATACTCACAATTTATAAGAATTTGGTCCCCAAATTCAAAAGATAGAGACAAGTTATCATTAACAAGGTAACGTTTACAGTAAATACAGTCACTCAATACATGCCGTACATGAATTCATAGCACTCGGGTCGGTCAGGAAACAGGTGCGGCCAGCGACGCAAGGCTTCGTCCTCGCGTTCCCACGTGGCTTCACTTTCAGAATGATTGTTCCAGCGGACCTTAATGAGTCGTATCACTTTAACGTTCGAATTTTTTTTTTTTTTTTGATAGGAATTTATACGTTCACATGTCCAACACGTAGATCGTCACGACCCAGAGAGGACACCCAGGCGGGCCAGGCCTAGAGAATCCACACTCGAGATGCGACAAATCAAACCTACTGGACACGCCAGCCTTAAAACCACATGACAGTAAAGCAGGATGCTAACTCCAACGCTGCAGTCGAGGGAGTTTCACATGTTCTACGCCATGGAGGTTCTTGTGCATGGTGTCTACTTCCCACTTCGTTAACATTGTCATCACAAGGAACACGCGGAGCGGCTACCGATGGTTCTTCCCTTTGTTCATTTCCAGAACTAGAATCCCTCCGCATCAAACTGAGTGGTGCACTCAATGCCCCACAGGCTAATCCAGCCATCCACCCGAAACGAGGGCTTTTCTTGGGTGTCATTTCCTGTAACGCACCAACAACGACAAGGGTCACGTTAATTAAGATCACAGATTAGTATGATCCAATACGATTAACACTAACGCGGATCTTAAATCCTAAGGTTTGATCCTAAGTCCTTATGGTCCCATTCAAGATCTAATACCATAGCTCTAATACCAAAATTTGTCACGCCCCAAGACTCTCCCAGCCTTAGGACGCGGCAAACAATGGACCTGCAAAGCTATACAAATCCAGGATACAATACAAGACAACAAATGACATAAACGACAAAATCCACATAGATAAAATATACATCAGACTGACGCAGCGGTCAAAGTCAACAATACACATAGGGCCGAACAGTCCTGGCCCACAAATCCATACTGGTCCATGACCAGATAAATACAATCTCGTCTGATATAATCCTCGAATTACTATAATAACAAATAGCATGTGCGACACATAAGAAAGATACAACACGTGATAGGGAAGATAATCTACCTATCTATCTACTGCGCACCAGAGGGAGCCGAGCCTGAACCTGGAGGCAAGGCCAGTGGAGTTAGCCGGGAGGCTAAGTAGGATTTAACAAGTAAATGGTGCATATACAAGTAAGGAGGATCCAACAATAATTAATAAACGTAAGAGCACTATAAGTAAATATAACCCGACTAAATAAATACAGAAAGTACAGCATGCAGGTGGAAATCCAGCTGTGCCAATGTCCCGTAGGACGCGCACTCAAAGAGTGGTTCCTACCGCTAGCTAACGGTAGAAACGGCTATCCGTCGACAGTCCGCCGGTGTAGTGTCCTACACCCAGATCACCCCGAAATGCCGAGTCTCACGACATCCTACTGTGACCCATCCGGAGGCCTGTAGACCATGGGCTCACACAGACTGCATCCATGACTACTACCAATGGCCAAAATCACAAGGTTCTCGGAAGGTGGACCATCTCAGTCAGACCTATCCGTCCATCCCCAATATCAACACAAGCTGGCCGTAGAGACAGCCAAAATATATATGTACTGCATATAAATAAACCACCAACAGTATCATGCACCGAAACATAAAATCAGATAGCATGCAAGGATCCATATGACTCAATGGCAAGATACAGATCTCAAAGGGTATACGAAGGTAATAATCAGATATAGACAACAAGAAGATGGTGCCGCTATCTATGCATGCGGTTTGGCACCGAACAAGGGTAGGGAGATAAGAATCCTACCTGGTTCCTGTAGGTCTGAGCAAGATCCAACCAATATACGCCCAATATAACCTCGTGCGAGCCGCTCGGAGTTGCAGTCGAGGTCGCGGAGTTCGCCGGAAGTTCGCCGGAACAGTGGTGCCGCCACCGGAACAGTAACTTCGGCGGCCGGTCGAAATTCTGGAAGTGTCACGAGATAGCCGCCGGCGAGAGGAGTTCAGCCGTACCGCCGGTTTCGCGAGAGGAGGTCGGGGTCGCCAAGATCGAACGAAAAACCCACCGGCGGCGTCGTTCGCGGATGTCGCCAGAGTTGGGGAAGACGACGCCGGAAAACGCGCCGGAACGGAGAGGAAACGTCCGCTGAAGGTGAGGGAGCTCGCCGGTGCCGCCGGAGACGAAGGATGCGCCGGATCTAGTGTTCCGGTCGCTTCTCGTCGCCTGCGTTCGCGTGGAAGAAGAGAGAGCTTCCGCTCGCCGGTTCTGGTCGCCGGAGCAGCGGTCGGAGTCGGAAGAGGAGGCTGGGGGGGAGACGTGTAGAGAGGAGGAGGGAAGCTGCGTGATGGTGAAGATCGGAGGGGAAGGAGGCGGGGTCGATGTTCACGGGTGAGTAGGGGAGAAAAGAGGAAAAAAGAAAGGGAGAACGTGGGGAGCAGATAGGACAGCCGTCCCGTCAGTTTCAGAAAAAAAAAATTTTCAAACGTTACAACAACCTTGATCTTCTCTACTCGAGCTTGATTCCTTCCGTGACCGGACCAACAGTCGTCTTTCCCTCCATAAAGCTCATCTACCAGCAGCTACTACCGCCTTGTCCTTTCCAGTCGGCATCTTCTCCAACTGGCGACACTTTCCAGCCGACAGCACTTCATCAAGCGGCTGCAACATCTGAGTTTTAGCATTAGCCTTCATAGTCGCATCCGTTTCCAACCAGCGTAGCCATCAGCAGACTCCTTCAAGCTGGAAATCTATTTCCAGCAGCCGCCGCCCCTTGCTTCAACCAATCTATTTCATCTTCAGCCGACTCTGATTCCAGATGCCGCCACCATCTCTATTCCAAGCGGCAACTTGATTTCTTCCTTTAGTACTGGCAGCTTCTTCTCTAGTAGCGGACAGCGTTGCAGCCAGCTGCCGCCGCAACGCCTGTCTTCCACATATGCCAGCGCCGGCAGTTCTTCCAAAAGATCAGCAGTCTGATCCACTCTACCCTTTCCAGATTCACCAGCGACTCAACCTCGGCAGCCGCTAGCAATTTCTCCGCCTCTGTTTCCAGCCGACATCTTCTTCTTTGGTAGACCAGTGACTCATCCTACCGACAACAGCTTCGTTGCTAGCATCTCCCAGCCGCAGGTAGCATCTCTGTCGCATGCAACTACATTTCCCTAGAGCATCGGCTGCTTCATCTTCTCCAGATCTACTCCAGCCAGATACGCAGCCGTGCGGCCATCTCCAGCAAGCATATGTTCCAGCCAGTTTCTTATATGACCGACCAGAAACTACCAACGACTACTCTGTATGTAGCGTCATCATCTCACGCCACCCACAAGCGGCACATGCCTCGCCTATTGATTCCTTATTTATCTCTGCTTCCTACTTCCTGCTTCATGTCTTCAGCTTACTCATATTGCTAATCTGATTAAGTGTGTTTTCATAGGTATTTTAAGAAAATTGAGCAGCAGAACTCTTAATCATTGGCACAATCAGCAACAACTAATCTTTCACTACTATTCGGATAACTTGATTAAATTTAAAAGTCCATGGATCATCCTATGACATATAGCATCTTATGATAACTGATTAACTTATGTAATAGTTTTATTTTCTAATCTGATTAGCATTTTGTTGCAGGTATTTAAGGTGCTTTAATGAGTTTTAACCCTGATCTTTTACACGAATAGGAAGAAAATTTTTTGTTCTATCTCAAGGATTAGTTGGTTTTATTGAAGGATCTTCAGTTCATCCTAGGAGGCATTGCAACTTTTGAAGCTTGATAAATTTCTGTGCAGTTTTAGTTTAGTGATCTGATTAGCCCTCTTATTACAGATGCCCTACATACCTGACAGATATTTACCCTCTATTTTTTATACGCCTAAAAAGAACAACTTTTATTCTACTATTTAGTCTTGTCAGTTTTCTTTTTAGATCATTAGACCCTACTCCTTGACATAGCGATTTTTCGTAAATGAATCAGTGACTACTCTATTTTCAGTACTTTGCCTTCAACCACCGGCACCCTCCTTAGACCTCCGACGACATCTCTGATACTCTTTAAGAAGAAAACATTTTTTTTAAGGTAAGATACTAATTTTGGGCTGAGTCTTATGTATCTAACAAATGCGCAGGTAAAATTTTTTAGAAGGTGCATCTTTGAGGAGGAGATAGCCGACATTCTTTATCAGCACCTGACCCGACGCTACACTCTGGACGACGATTGAGCTTGCTATATGGTTGTGTGAGTATCGTTTGCACTCTCTTGTGATTTGATTATTTCGATAGGGTTGTATTATCTACACTTTTCTTCTCCTGAAATTTCTATTCGATGTGGTTATACAGATCTATCACTTTACATCTGTTGACTATGATTGTATGAGTTTGATGCTTCACACCTTTTGCATTAATATTCACATTTTTGATGTGTAGAAATTTTATCCATGTATGACTTGAATTTATGTGATGAGATGTTTGTGAATTGAATATTTATGACATGATGTTTATTCTCTTTAACAAAATACCTAGAAATGATATGTGTTGATATTTTTATGGATTAGAGATTTTTTTTAAAATTACCTATGGAATGAGATTTTTTGATAAAATTAATTCTGGTATGATTAAAATTTTCATGAGAAAAATACTTTGCATTCTAGTGATATGAGTTGAATGAAAGTTACTTGATCTTGATTTTTCTGATTTACTTGATGGAAATATTTTCATGAAGAGAAACTAGAGATTATCTGTAGATAACCTGCTCCAACTCCTCTAGTATGATGGACTATAGTCATGAGTTATAATATTATGCCTTTGTGGTATACTTTAAATATGTTTCAATCAAGTGACAAAGGGACATCTATTAAAATATTATTTTACCCTTGAGTAGAAAGATTGACAACGATTTAAGTACCATGCCCTTGGCCAGCTCTCTCCAGGATAAAGGCAATAGAAAAAAAAGGAGAAGTAGAAAAAGAGAGAGTTGTAGGTCAAGTGGGCAACTCCGTTGCTGACTACTTAAGATTATGCTATGAGTTCTATTACACTGTTTCATGGTATACTTTGAATAATGTTATCATGCTAACAGGAATGGGTAGATAACCGTTCAGTTGTTTACAGAATTTTCTCAGGGATCGATGAGTGAAATTTTTCTTAAGGGTAAATTAGATTTATTGAAAAAGAGTTTACGATCGTTTATACGAGTTGAACATGAATGCCATCTTAAAGATTATGAAAATTTTACTCATCTTGGATTATAACCTTTTAAAAATCTTTTTATTAGCAGGTTATTTCTTTTAAATTTTTTATTCCTAAAAATAATTGCACATATTGTGGATTACTTTTATGTTAAGGAGAAATTAAATAGAAGTCATTAATAAATTCTTACACACTTTGATTCATATTTTGAGTTGCTTGAGGACAAGCAAGGTTTGAGCCATATGTATTTTGATGACTCAAAAATTCATAGTAAATTTTATATTAATTGTATATTATTTTTTAGTCATATTTATGCTCTTTTGTTTATTTTTCAATTTATATAGTTAATTATTTCAGAATCTACACCTCTTCTCGTTTTTGTCATATTTTAGGGAAAAATAATTAAAATATGGTGGATTTTGAAGTATCCGAGTGCACGAATGAGTTCCTGATGTCGAGACGAAGCTGCCTGTCAATTTTCAAGCAAATTGGAGTTTAAGATAAAATTACGGCACTACCGTAATTATTATCACGGGCGTAATTTGAAGGAAAAACACGGCCATAATTTTGGAAAGCATAGAGAAAATTACGGCAGGGCTGTAATTATTTTTATAGCCATAATTCTTGATCCAGAATACATAGAGAAGATTACGACACTACCGTAATAATTTTCACAACCGTAATTATCCTAAAAAAGTACACAGAATAAATTACAGCACTGCCGTAATTATTATTACGACTGTAATTTTATCCACCCGAGTCTTCTGCAGCCGCTCCAAAATCTGATTTTTCCAAAGCAAAATTAGACAAATCAGACCCCTAATCAGGAAATCTAAAACTACAGAATCGTTCTATAATTCGAGGAGAGGATTTCAAGTCCAGAATCACCTATTATCGTGAAGAATCGAGGGAGAAATCAAGAGAGGTGCCGCTAGGGCTCGGCCTCTCGCCGAGAGGCATAGAGGCCACCTCTATGATGAAATTTTCAAGAGAGCTTTGCCCAAAGGAGGAGACGATACACAAGAAATTTTAGACCGAAAGGAGTTTGATTGGAGGAGAAATCAGAGAAATAAAATCTCAGTCGGAAGAAGAGTTCGTGAGTTACTATAGCATGGTTACTGTAGCAGTACTGTAGTAGTTACTGTTCATCTAGAAAAAATTCACAGGCCTGTGAAAATTTTCACACCCCTGTGAAATTAGTAACTTTTCTTATCCCTCCTCTATCGAATTCTAATTTTTTTATAATGAATTTTTGTTGTGTTTTTGACTCCATGGTAGCATAGTCTTTTCTTTCGGAGTTAGGGAGTAATCCCTTTTTAATTTTGTAATGACTGGATGATTTTTAATCTATTAGTTTATCCTTTGAATGATAGTTTTGATTCTGTGATTTATTTGCTTTGAAATTATTATTTGCATATTTTAGGGTTTGTAATATGGACCGAGAGGTGATTTACAAACTTGGAACCATTAGATTAGATCTAGAAACCTAGACTACGAGAGTAGCTAAGTCCTAGAACCATAATTTATGATGTTTATTTTACATGTGAGCCATGATTTCATTATTTCAGACATGATAATATGGACCGATAGGTGATTTTGATTGTTAGAACCCCTTAGGCAAAACCTATGAGATTAAGATACGAGAGTATTTAATTTTACTAAAAAAGTAGATTTTGAGAATTAAACCATGAGAGTGATTTTAATTTTCTTTGTCTGGTTTACTTTTATTTAACATTGAGCAGCAAGTCACGAGAGTGAAGGCTGTTCTGTGTAATTGGACATCTGAGAGGAGATAATTTCTTTATTTAAGTAAACTTTTCTTTATCATGATTTGAATAACTAATAAAAACCTTATTATATCTAGTCATGAGAATTAAAAAAGTGATGAAACCTTAGTCTCAGTTTTCTCTCTCCGATTTTCGATGACAGCTTTAATTATTTCGCTATTTCGTTTTTGCTTCACACCCATCGTACATCGTCTGCTTAGCTAGTAAGAACTCGACTATTTGGTACTTAACACGTAGGTCTCTGTTGGTTCAATATCTTTTTATTACTTCGACGTATTCGTGCACTTGCGAACACATTTTTGCCATGATGAAGATTTCCCAATTTCTTTCTAGTCGTAAACTTAATATCTTCAGAGAGGAATTGGATCTTCAACTCGCGCTTCAAATCCTCCCAAGTCCCCAAATTGTCGGTTCAAATCCTCCATAATTTAGCATCCCCTGCTAGGAACCAAGTCGCTGTCGCCACTTTTAGTTGTTCTGAGTTTGGTTGTGTGACAAAGAAGTATTGTTCCATGTTAAAGAGGAAATTCTCTAACTACCTTGCGTCTCAGGCGCCCTCGTAACTACGTGGTTCGGGGACTTACATCGAAGTGTGTTGGGGTCGAGTGTTCGCTTCACTTGCATGAACAGCCCGCATGAGAATATTATTTTGGCCAACACATTGACCAACACCTCATCAATTCTTGCATGGAGATGTTGGAAGGCTTTTTTCATGTCATCTTCGAGCCTTTCCACAACAGAAGCTAACTCTCCGCATGCTTAGCTTTAATCCCAGCCATACGAATCGCGTCTATTTGCTCACTTGTCAGTGTCTCGTCACAGGATCTCTTTTCCCACTAGCCTCTCCCATTGCGGGTGTTGACCTTGTGAAATACCTGGAACTTGCCTCTGATACCACTTGTCACGATGACTTCCTTAGTGCCTGATGTCCATACAGCATATTACTTGGAGTAGTACTAAGCCTTCTTCCCACATGCACTTACGCACTAACTTATGACAACCAAATAAACCGAGGCAACAAAATCCGAAGGTAACACAATAGCGCAACAATCCGAATAAGGCAACCAGCAAGTTTCCTGAAAACGGCGAGTAAAATACTTGGTGAAGTGATTCAAACAAGTACCCTGCCGGTATATTATTAATAAAGCAAGATTACAAAGACATTACAAAGACTCTAAACATACATTAAGCGGACATTAGATCTAGGGACTTGATGGAGAGAGCAGATGTGTAGAACCTTGCAATTTTAGACTTGTGAGTTGTCACAAGAGAGCATTTAACCAAGCACTACTACCCCTCTCAATTCTATCCCATATACACAAACTAAGAGATGTAAGTAATAGGCTTCATAAGACTTGGGTGGCCTGATTTTGCATATTTGAGTCCCCCATCCGTGAGTACTTGTGAAATCATAGTCCCCCACTTGCGTTCTCATGCCCTGGGACAGTCCCCCGAGCACATCATGACTCTGGTGACTAAAACACATGGTTCACATGTGTCAAACCCTATTTGTACATAAATCTACCTATTTATAAAGCTCTAGAACAAAAGATATAGGGCCCGTTTGGTAACACCAGATTGTGGCTTCTGCTGGTGCGGCCAGCTGTTTTTGGTCAACCAGAGCGTTTGAAAAGGCAGCTTCTCAGTCTGGAACCGAGAAGCTACACTGTTACGCGCCAGCAGAGAAATGCAGCTTTTGCGCAACTTGCCAGAGATTCTTCACGCACACCAAGATGGTTCGAAGATGCCCGTTGCGCCACTCTCGTCTTCTCTCTCGCACCCTTCAGATCTTGCGAGTGATCATCACCGTCCCCCTCCGGCGTCTTCTCCCGGTGCTCCGGCGTCTCCTCCCGGAGCTCCGGCGACTTGAACCTCCCCCCAGGTATCTTTCTAGCGTCTTCTGTTTTTCATCCCGGTCGCGAGTTTTTCTTTCGTTTTTCATCCTTCTTTCCTCCCGGTAGTAGTGTCTCCCTCCCTGCGTCTTCCTCCGGCCAGATCTTGAAGCCATTGCTGCTCTCATTCTAGGTGTGCTCCTCTCGGCCAGCTTCCTCCTCCCATTCCAAAGCTGCCAAAGCTTCGACGCCGGGCGTCCTCAACCTCACCAGGTAATTTATTAATGGTTGGCGGCATCCCCAGTTGGGATGAGAAGCCTTTCATTTGGAAAGGCAGCTTGGATGAAAAGGAAGAAGCTTCCCCTGCTTCATCCAACCTCTCGGCGGCGAGTTGAGTGATGGACGAGTCGTCCAACTCCTTGGTAGGTCGTCCAGCTCGTCGGCGGATTTCTCCAGCTCGCCGGCGTTGGATTCAAGCGGGGCGGAAGGCTTTTGCTTCGTCCAGCGCATGCGCATCGCCAAGCATGGTGATAGCCAATACTTTCGCTTTCGCTGTTAGAAGTGTTTCTTCTCCGGTGGAAGAAAAATATCCAGAGCAGCAATGATGGAGAAAGATATCCAGTGGAAGAAAAATAGTTGCCATGGAGCAGCATCCAGGGATCTCGTATTCGTCTAGCGCGCGCGCATCGCCAACCGTGGTGAAAACATCAGATTGTTTTGGTGATAAACACATCTGCACACGCGAAGAATCCTATGTTAGAAGTGTTTCCTTTAACGGTGAAAACATTAGAAGGGATGAATACGAGAACATCCGATAGATGTGTTATCATATGCGATTATTCCTGAAAGGTGTTATCAAATGTTTTAATGCTTGCGAAAGTATAGATCAATCAGCTCGTTAGAAGTGTTGGTTTCCTCTGTTTCCTCCTGAAATTTAATTGAACATCCCTCTCTGTTATAGCTTGCATTAATGTGAATTTAATTGCCAATATGAATGTTTGCAAGAGTTATCTTTGTGAATGGTTGCTACTTTTGTATTAGATGCTTTTGCTTATTTGAAATTAGATTTCAAGCATGGATTTGTATTAAATGCTTTTGCTATATTGATCAATATGAATGTTTTTGCTTATTTGATGCTTTTTTGTATGGGATAAGCTATATTTGATTAGTCAAAATTTTATATTTTCATTGTGAATATATTTTTTTTACTTAATAATATAAAATATCACTTATAAGTTTTAATCAGCTCCAGCTACAAGCGATTTTATTCAAACAGTTTCAAATTTATCAATCTAGTTCTGATCAGACTAACTCTTAAGTTGCAACTGAACTTAACTGGCCCATAGTCAGGGTCGGATAACAATAATTTTACACCGAACTTTTCCGATCCCTCACAACAGGGTCTTATGAACCTTCACTACCCCTTATAAATAGCCTCGGAGCTCCGTATCCTGCTTATCCTGCACCGAAAGTTAGATAAGAAGAGTAACCAAGGTAATGGCGGATTCGGTAAAGCTCATCGGCGCATGGGCAAGCCCTTTCGGGATGCGGGCGAGGATCGCTCTGGCCCTGAAGAAGGTGGACTATGAGCATCTGCAGGAGCAGTTTGGGGAGAAGAGCGAGCTGCTCCTCAAATCCAACCCCGTTTACAAGAAGATCCCCGTACTCATCCACAACGACAAGCCCATCTGCGAGTCGCTGATCATCGTCCAGTACATCGACGAGGTCTGGCCGGCCGACGGCGCCGGTGCCATCCTTCCTGCCGATCCCTAGGACCGCGCCCTCCACCGCTTCTGGTGTGTGTACATAGATGACAAGGTTTGCATCTTTGCGACTTGTATGATCCGTTTGATGTTGTTTTTCTTTTCAAAATAAATCTTGAAGAATAAACATTTCATCGAAATTCATTCTACAAGTGGGTTGAATCATGCTTTCGTACAGTTGACTGCCCCTTTTCTCCCTGAATTCGTCAACTAGGGTTCAATTTTGGAAAGGGTTTTGACTTTGGAGTGGGCTGGGAATGTATTTTTGTAGGAGTGGAATTCACACTTTTTCTCTCAATTTCCCAACCTAATATTCCTTTTTTTTTCTCACAATTTCCCAACCTAATTTGGATTATTAATGAGGGCGCGGCGCTAAATCTTGTTGGTTGTATCTGAATGTTTCTTTAGTTACTTTTATAAGATTCAAGTTCCGTTGAGTGCATCTATATTGTTTGATGATATGACTGACTCGTTTTGTTTGTACACAGTTGTTTCCATCGCTGACGGGAATAGCGAAGGCTCAAACAGAGGAGACCAAGGCGGAGGCAGTGGAGGGGGTGCTCACGGGGTTGAAGTTGTTGGAGGAGGCATTCGAGAAACTGAGCAAAGGCCAAGGCTACTTCGGCGGCGACAACATAGGTTACCTTGACATTGCCCTTGGCTGCTACGTTGCGTGGTTCCGGGCGATCGAGAAGCTGACTGGGGTGACGTTGCTCGACGAGGAGAAGACGCCGCTACTGGTTGGGTGGGTCGATAGATTCAGTGAGCATGAGGTCGTGAAGGAAGTGATTCCGGAGACGGACAAGTTGGTGGAGGTTGTCAAGATGCTTCAGGCGAAGTGGAAGGCCGCTGCTCCGGCCAAGTGAAGTGTTTAAGGGTTGAGGTGGGTCTGTGATACTGAATGTTATTGTGCAACTTGGTAGTTTGTTTGCTTGATCTTTTTTATATAAATAAAGGTTAGATATATGTTTTTATATAGAGATACATTTATATACGGTAGCGTCTAACCAATAGTGTGGAAAATATTGACAGCAACGGTTAGATTTAAAAGACCCAATAGTTGGAAACTCAATGACAGAATGAAGTTGCAATGAAAAATCATCAATTTTTTTTTCTAAGATAGATAATTCAACCGATATAGGACTAGTTTGAGGTTAATTCTGCTTTTAGTTTTTGTTGGCTAAAGAATTGCTGGTTGAAAGGTAGCTGTCTGAGAAAAGTAGAAGCTATTTGGGAAATTACAATTGCTGTTAGCAAAATAAAAATAATATGTTGTTTAATTAAGCAAAAAAATTATAATTACTATGACCCACAAGCCCTAATTATGACCACACTAATTCTCCAAAAATAAAAATAAAAATAAAAATGCTGGATAAATTGTCAACAAATCCATAAACGTGGAAAAATTTACTTTCTTTGGATCTGATGCATAAAAAACAATAGTATTTTTTTGTGTGTGTTTTTGACGTCGTTCCATAATTCTGCATGCGAGTACATGGAAACACAATGACGCACCTTTAATTCTTCACCAAATCGATCCACATTTAGCACATAATATTGTTATATGAAGCTACGATCTCCTTCCCGATCTTTGGTCTCTCCGGTTTTTCGTCCCTGTTCTCCTCCTCTCCATCGCCGCCTCCGCCTGCGGATCCACAGACTCGCCTACGGTGCCACCCGCTTGCCGGACCTTTGCGAATCCGCCCTCGCCCCGAATCCAGGCCATCCTTGAATCATTTGACTCCAATGTCAACCGCTCCATCATCACCCACAACTGCCTCTAGTTCCTCGACTACTCCAACCGTCGTCTCACAGCCATCGGTGAGATCCTCACTGCCGGAGACATACCCCGCGTCAAAGACACCCAGCAGGTGGTCGATGCTGGAGTTGAAGCCGGAGTTGGAGGCGCAGGAGCTGGCGAGGCGCTGAAGACTTGTGGAGCTGGCGGCAGAGGTGAGGCGCTGACTGGAAGAGCGGCAGAGGAGGAGCTAGTCAGTGGCTCTAGATTTGGTTGGCGGCAGAAGGGAGCTAGGCTAGAGGTCGGCTGGAGCTGGAGCAAGCGTTGGAGTTTGGCGGAGCAGAACGCTAGCTTTGGTGTTGATGATAGCGGAAGAGGAGAGTCGCATGAGGTCTACTGCTTCAAAATTTCTTTTTGGAATTATCACTGTTCGCGCGAACTTCTGGCAGAAGCATCGAGAGGGCTGCTTCTGCGGGCCAGTAGAAATTTCGACGTTGCGGCCTGTGGAGCAACCCCAAACACTCATCCAAATTACTGTACTTGCTGGCTGCACCTGCAAAAGTGAGCGGCCAGCAGCCCCAAACTCAGCCATTGTGAGTTGAAATTAGCTAATGAGACAAAAGTATAGTATTTTAAATGAAAATAAATAATTAATCTAAGATTAACTGATAGGTGTTGTAAGATGTATTGGATTATTGGTCTTTATTGACTAAGATGTGAGTGGAAGGATCTCAAGTATTATTGTATAAATCTCTTAATTTATTTAACCAAATCAATTAAGCTACACAACCCAAACTATTTGGAATAGCCAACTTCAGGGTCAATTGGACATGCGCAAATATAAAGTAGTTATTATAAGTGTTTGATTCATTTTTTAGGCAGAGGTAAAATTAAAGTTACCGCATAAAGAATTTGTTTGTAATAAAATGTATTAGTTAGTGTAATTAAACTATTCCAAAAATAGAAAAATACAAGTAAAAAAAATTAATTTCACATAGTATATCAAAATACATACAATAAAATTATAATGCACTATCTTACATGTTACACAAAATGCACATTAGAAATGAAAAAAGATATATAATACACAATAGTCAACCACAATGAAGAAATATCCTAGATAATTTAGGGTATCATAATAAAAATAAAATCAAAATGACAGCATCAAAGACTAATAGAGCAATGAGGCAAACAATAGTTGTTAAGAAAATTTTAATTTATAATTATTAATAATATAATTATTTGTGTTGATAATATGTGTTGTGCCTCTAATAGAAATCAAACATATGTAATATATTGTAGAGGAGAAAATGAAATGGATTGTAACGATTTTTCTTCCATCCTTGTATAATTACTAATAGTTACACTCGATAATATTAAAAAAAAAAAAGAAAGAAAAAGACTTCCCCTCTCTACTCATGCTACTCTTCTTGCCACTCTTGGCTGCCCATCACCCGCCATGCTCGGCCTCACTGCAAGTCAGATTTCCCCATGGAGATCTGAGCCTAGTTAAGTGCTTGGCATAGTTTTTAAAATCTGGTAGGGTCAAGTGTATATGACTTGAGAGTCGGGTCAAAGTCAGAATTGGCACACCCCACCCCACCCGCACATGCCGCCTGTGTCTAGATCTAAACACGATTATTTTGAGTAGCCAACATCGCCACCAGACAAGTTCCCGTACCCACCATTTGCTCGCATCCATTCCCGTATCGCCACATGTCCTCACGTTGACACTATTGTCACGGACGCACTTTCCTTAGTGCTTGATGTCCATGCGGTACACTACTCTTCCAGCTAAATAGCAGTGCTCAACCGATCCGGGGCAACAATCCGAAGGCAACGCAAGTAATCAGAGGCACAAGGAACACAAATAGCTTCCACAAGACGGCGAGTAAAATACTCAGTGAAATGACTCAACCGAACACCCCGCCGTTATATTATTGATAGAGCCAACAGTACAAGACACAAAACATAATACAGACACTAAGTGGACATTAAGTATACCCTCGACCTATTACTTGGTGGAGAGGGCAGGTGTCACGCCCCAGTCGGATCGGCCTGAAAACAGCCCTTAAACGCTGTCTCAAGGCAATCCGGCGGAACACCGGAACGTAACTCGCCCTAGGGTTTCCGGCCCCAAAATTAGAAACCCTAATCTCCCCGGATAATTTTTCTCCCCAAAATACAATTCGCACGGAGAAAACCCTAACCCTAATTTAGAAATCCGAAATCAATCTCTAAATCAAAATTACCTCCGGTCAAAATCGACCGTTGACCAAAATCACCGCCGTTCGTTAACGCTCGCCGAATTTCCCTTCGCTGACGTCAGGATGACGTCGGCCGCCCGTTTTCGCTCGTCGAACGAATTCTGCCCGCGCTGACGTACGCCTTGCGTCAGCGTCGCCGATTTCGAATTCGTTTCGAAATCGAAACGCAATTTGCCGTTGACCACCGCTTTTTGGTTGCCCTGCCTCGTTTCGAACGCCGCCGCGTTCGAACGTTACTGTTCGTCTTCTTCGTTCGTCCGAAGCCGAGCGCCGCCTGCGCTCGCGACTCGTCGTCCGCCGTCGACGACTGCCGCTGCCGGAGATCTCCGCCAAAGACGCTGAGTAGCGTCACCAACTCAGAAACAGGGGAGAGGGGTTTGTGAGAGAAATCAAAGCTTTATTCTACTGTTCGAAGCTTACAAAACTCTCGTCGCCGCCCGCCGGCGTCCCTCTACCCTCCCTCGCCGGTCGTCCACTCGACGCCGGTTACAAACTCTCAACCCTCTACTCGCCTGATGGTGGAAGTCGCCTGTTCGCTTACGCACCCGAGCTTCCCTCGTATCCGAGTTCTCTCCGCCTCTGCTCCTCTCGGCGGCTTTATAGAAGAGATAGCCGCCGCCTCTCTTCCAGCTTTGTCAACGCCGTCCGAGTCTTCCGCCGAAGACTCTGTTGCCGCGCCGTCCGCAGAAATCGTCGCTGTCATCGCGCCAGCCATCCGAGCCTCGCGGAGAGGACGCCGCCAGCGTCCGTTTCCTTCGCTTCGCCAGCCGTCTCCGAAAACACTCGGCGCCCGCGCGTTCGACGAGACTTCGTCGTCCGCGTCGCACGCGAACTCCGCGCGTACGCTTTCGCCAAATCCCTTTTGATGCCGTCATCGTGGTGTCCGCAATGTTCGGCGCCCGCGTGATTGACGAACCTCCGCCGCCCGCGAGCTCCGCGCGGCGTCGTTCGGGAGAGCAGCGCTCTCCGTGGAATGGGCCGCTGCCCATTCATACGTCCGTTGGGCTTGGGCCGGACCGGGTAGACCGGGCCCTGACAGCAGGTGTGTGGAACCTTGCAATTTTATACTTGCATGGGATCACAAGACTGCATTTAACCAAGGCACTACCACCCCTCTCAATACTACACCAAGTACACAATCTAAGGGGTGTGAGTAGAAGGCTTCACATGGATTGGGTAAGCTAATTTTACACATTTGAGCCTCCCATCCTGGAGTACTTGTGAAAACACAGTCCCCCACTCACATGTACATGCCCCGGGACAGTCCCCCGAGTGCATCACAACCCCAAAGACCAAAACACATGGCACACATGTGCCAAATCCTATTTTTATATCGATCTACCTATCCCCCAAGTCTTACATAAAAGATAGCATCAGGGTCAGGTAACATAGCAATTACAGGCAAATTCCTCCGAGATCCCTGACACTATGGACGAGGTGACGGCATCACCAACCTCCGCGGCACGCCCGCCACATGTCCTCGGTCTGACTTCCGCACAAAATATCTATTGTGGAAACATTTCCTGCCTTGTTCCGCGAAAAAGACCCAGGAATCGCAAGCTCCCAGAAGCTTCACTACCCCTTCGTTACAAATAACTGCGGAGCTCCGTAACCTGAGCTCCGTAACCTGCTTATCCTGCACCAAAGATAATGGCGGATTCGGTGAAGCTCATCGGCGGATGGTCAAGCCCTTTCGTGATACGGGCGAGGATCGCTCTGGCCCTGAAGAAGTTGGAGTATGAGTTTCTGCAGCTGAAGGTTGGGGACAAGAGCGAGCTGCTCTGCAAGTCCAATCCCGTCTACAAGAAGATCCCCGTGCTCATCCACAACGACAGGCCCATCTGCGAGTCGATGATCATCGTCCAGTACATCGACCAGGTCTGGCCGGCCGATGGTGCTGGCGCCATCCTTCCTGCCGACCCGTACGACCGCGCCCTCCACCGCTTCTGGGCCGTGTACATAGATGACAAGGTTTGCATCTTTGCGATTTGTGTGTTCTGTTTGATGCGAGATTCTGATGGTGATGAGGGGTTTGATTCTGTTTTTCTTTTTAAAATAAAATTTGAAGAATAAAAATTTTGTTGAGTCAATTCCACATGGAGAAATTCCTACAAGGATGACTGTCGTGGAATTAGGAATTAGAGACTAAAGCTGCTTATTGTTGGAGGGAATCCACTCTTTTTCTTGGATAAAAAAAACATGGTTAGTCAAGATAATCTCTTTAGAATTATGAATCTTGATGAAAGATCACATTTTAACATGACTGACTCATTTTGTTTGAACACAGTGGTATCCATTGTTGAAGGGAATATCGTTGGCTCAAACAGAGGAGACCAAGGCGGAGAAAGTGGAGGGAGTGCTCACGGGATTGAAGTTGTTGGAGGATGCATTCGAGAAACTGAGCAAAGGAAAAGCCTTCTTTGGCGGTGACAGCATCGGCTACCTCGACATTGCCTTGGGCTGCTTTGTTGGTTGGCTCGGGATGTGCGAGCAGCTGGATGGGGTGAAGTTGCTCGATGAGGAGAAGACGCCGCTGCTGGTTGGGTGGGCTGACAGATTCAGTGAACATGAGGTTGCCAAGGAAGTCAATCCGGGGGCGGACAAGCTGGTGGAGTTTGCCAAGGAAATTCAATTTCCAGCCAAGTGGAAGGTCGCTGCTCCAGCCAAGTAAAAAATGATATTTATCACGTGAAATCAAACGTAAGTAATATATTGTAGAGGAGAAAATGAAATGGATTGCAATGATTTTTCTTATATAATTACTAATAGTTATAGTCAGTAGCATTAAAAATATTATTATTTCCGGTGTCTTCTCTCTCTTTCTCTCGGTCCTCTATCCCTTCCTCGGAAAAATGTCCTAGGCACGGGTCATGCCTAGGTAGCTTATGCACGGCAAATATCCGCTGTTTATAAAATTTAAAAAGCACACATCTCAAAAAAAGAAACGAAAGTAAACAGAAGAATTATGCTCAATGTTCACAAAGCCCAAAAAAAGTTATTGTCGAACTGGTTCAAACATAATATGATAGAAATTTATTATATTATGATAGAAAATTTCTATAACATGGTAGAAAATTCTATAACATAGTAGAAATTTATTGTAATATGATAGAAAAATTCTATAACATGGTAGAAATTTATTATAACATAGTAAAAAAAATCATATAACATGTAGAAATTTATTATAACATGGTAGAAATTTATTGTAATATAGTAGAAAAATTCTATAACATGGTAGAAATTTATTATAGTATGGAAGAAAAATCCTATAATATAGGTAGAAATTTATTATAACATGATAGAAAAATCCTATAACATGGTAGAAATTTATTATAACATCGTCGAACTCATTCGCATTTCGTCGAACTTGACCCAAATTTGATCATGGTAGCAAAATCCTATAACATGGTAGAAATTTATTTTAACATAGTAAAAAAATCATATAACATGTAGAAATTTATTATAACATGATAGAAATTTATTGTAATATGGTAGAAAAATTCTATAACATTGTAGAAAATCCTATAACATGGTAGAAATTTATTATAATATGGTAGAAAAATCCTATAATATAGGTAGAAATTTATTATAACATGGTAGAAAAATCCAATAACATGATATAAATTTATTATAACATCATCGAACTTATTCGCATTTCGTCGAACTTGACCCAAATTTGATCATGGTAGCAAAATCCTATAACATGGTAGAAATTTATTGTAATATGGTAGAAAAATTCTATAACATGGTAGAAATTTATTATAATATGGTAAAAAAAATCCTATAACATGGTAGAAATTTACTATAACATAGTAGAAATTTAGTATAACATGGTAGAAATTTATTATAACATTGTCGAACTCCTTCTCATTTCGTCGAACTTAACCCAAACTTGATCCAAACTTGACCCAACTTAACCCAAACTTAGGGATAATGAATGGACATTGAATTGGATACAATAATACTTAATTTATACATTTTTTCAATCTCTAATTCTCTGTTATTGTTAATTGATGATATCGTTGAACTTCCTTCTCATTTCATAGAACTTGACCCAAACTTGATCCAACTTGTCCCAAACCAAGGGATAATGAATGGACATTGACTTAAAAATAATAGTACCTAATTTATATATTTTTCAATCTCTAATTCTCTGTTATTGTTAATTGAGGATATTGTAGAACTCCTTCTCATTTTGTAGAACTTGACCCAAACTTGACCCAACTTGACCCAAACCAAGGGATAATGAATGGACATTGACTTGGATATAATAGTACTTAATTTATACATTTTTTTAATTTCTAATTCTATGTTCTTGTTAATTGATGATATTGTAGAACTCCTTCTCATTTCATAGAACTTGACCCAAACTAAGGGATAATGAATGGACATTGACTTGGATATAATAGTACTTAATTCATACATTTTTTTCAATCTCTAATTCTCTGTTATTGTTAATTGATGATATTGTAGAACTTCTTCTCATTTTGTAGAACTTGACCCAAACTTGACCCAACTTGACCCAAACCATGGGATAATGAATGGACATTGTAGATTGTTAATTGATGATATTGTAGAACTCTTTCTCTAATTTCTTGTTTTTGTTAATTGATGATATCATCGAACTCTTTCTCATTTCGTAAAACTTGACCCATATTTGATCCAAATTTTTCTACCATGTTACAGAATTTTCTACCATGTTACTGATTTTTCTACCATGTGCTAGGATTGTTCTACCATGTTACTGTATATTTATATCATATACCATATTTTTATACCATATTTTACTATATATTTCTACCATATTACAAAATTTTCTACCATATTGCTGTAAATATCTACCATGGTACATGGTGAAAAAATCCTATAATATGGTGGAAATTTATTATAATATGGTAGAAAATCTGGTAATATGGTGAAAATTTTTACCATATTACAGGATTTTCTACCATGGTACATGGTAGAAATTTCTACCATGTTACTGTATATTTTCTACCATATTGTAATATGGTAGAAAATCCTGTAACATGGTGGAAATTTTTACCATATTTTCTACCATATTGTGCCATGGTGGAAATTTCCACCATGTTATAGGGTTTTCTACAATATGGTAGAAAATATACAGTAACATGGTAAAAATTTCTACCATGTACCATGGTAGAAAATCCTATAACATGGTGGAATTTTTCACCATATTACCAGATTTTCTACTATATTACAATACATTTCCACCATATTACAGGATTTTTCTACCATGTACCATGGTAGAAATTTACAGTAATATGGTAGAAAGTTATGTAATATGGTAGAAATATACAGTAAAATATGGTACAAAAATATGGTATATGATATAAATATACAGTAATATAGTAGAACAATCCTAGCACATGGTATAAAAATTTGGGTCTAAGTTTTACGAAATGAGAATGAGTTCGACGATATCATCAATTAACAAAAACAAAGAATTAGAGAATGAAAAAAATATATATAAATTAAGTACTATTATATCCAAGTCAATGTCCATTCATTACTCCTTGGTTTGGGTCAAGTTGGGTCAAGTTTGGGTCAAGTTCTACAAAATTAAAAGGAATTCTACAATATCATCAATTTACAATAACAGAGAATTAAAGATTAAAAAAATGTATAAATTAAGTACTATTATAACCAAGTCAATGTTCATTCATTGTCCCTTAGTTTGGGTTAAGTTGGGTCAAGTTCTACGAAATGAGAAGAAGTTCTACAATATTATCAATTAACAATAACAGAGAATTAGAGATTGAAAAAAGTATGAATTAAGTACTATTATATCCAAGTCAATGTCCATTCATTATCCCTTGGTTTGGGTCAAGTTGGGTCAAGTTTGGGTCAAGTTCTACAAAATGAGAAGGAGTTCTACAATATCATCAATTAACAATAACAGAGAATTAGAGATTGAAAAATGTATAAATTAAGTACTATTATATCCAAGTCAATGTCCATTCATTATCACTTGGTTTGGGTCAAATTTGGGTCAAGTTCTACAAAATTAAAAGGAATTCTACAATATCATCAATTAACAATAATAGAGAATTAGAGATTGAAAAAAATATATAATTAAGTACTATTATATCCAAGTCAATGTCCATTTATTATCCCTTAGTTTGGGTCAAGTTGGGTCATGTTTGGGTCAAGTTCTACGAAATGAGAAAGAGTTTTACAATATCATCAATTAACAATAATAGAGAATTAGAGATTGAAAAAAAGTATAAATTAAGTACTATTATATCCAAGTCAATGTCCATTCATTATCCCTTGGTTTGGGTCAAATTGGGTCAAGTTTGGGTCAAGTTCTACGAAATGAGAAGGAGTTCTACGATATCATCAATTAACAATAACAGAGAATTAGAGATTGAAAAAATGTATAAATTAAGTACTATTATATGCAAGTCAATGTCCATTCATTATGCCTTGGTTTGGGTCAAGGTGGGTCAAGTTTGGCTCAAGTTCTACGAAATGAGAAGGCAGTTCAACGATATTATCAATTAACAATTACAGAAAATTTGAGAATGAAAAAGTGTATAAATTAAGTACTATTATATCTAAGTCATATCCATTCATTATCCCTAGGTTTGGGTCAAATTTGGGTCAAGTTCTACGAAATGAGAAGGAGGTTCAACGATATCATCAATTAACAATAACAGGAATTAGAGATTGAAAAAAATGTATAAATTAAGTACTATTGTATCCAAGTCAATGTCCATTCATTATTCCTAGGTTTGGGTCAAGTTGGGTCATGTTTGGATCAAGTTTGGGTCAAATTCAACGACATGAGAAGGAGTTCGACAATGTTATAATAAATGTGTACCATGTCATACTAAATTTCTACTATATTATAGTAAATTTCTACCATGTTATAGGATTTTTTTACTATATTATAATAAATTTCTACCATGTTATAGAATTTTTCTACTATATTATAATAAATTTCTACTATGTTATGAGAAATTTCTACCATGTGATAGGATTTTTCTACCATGATCAAATTTGGGTCAAGTTCGACGAAATGCGAAGGAGTTCGACGATGTTATAATAAATTTCTACCATGTTATATGATTTTTCTACCATGTTATAATAAATGTCTACCTATGTTATAGGATTTTTCTATCATATTATAATAAATTTCTACCATGTTATAAGATTTTCTATAATATTTTTCTACCATATTACAATAAATTTCTACCATGTTATAATAAATTTCTATATGTTATATGATTTTTTTACTATGTTATAATGAATTTCTATCATGTTATAGAATTTTTCCACCATATTACAATAAATTTCTACTATGTTATAGAATTTTCTACTATTTTATAGAAATTTTCTATCATATTATAATAAATTTCTATCATATTATGTTTGAACCAGTTCGACAATAACTTTTTTTGGGCTCCGTGAACATTGAGCATAACGCTTCCGTTTCTTTTTTTGAGATGTGTCCTTTTTAAACTTTATGAATGGCAGATATTTGTCGTGCATAAGCTACCTAGGCACGGGCCATGCCTAGGACATTTTTCCCCCTTCCTCGCCACCCTCATGTGGCTCCTCTCTCCACTCATACTGCTCTTCTTGCCACTTTGCTCACCCTCATGTTGCTTGCTGTGATGGCAACGAATCCGGATTTTGAGAACGAGGCCTAGATTGGCGACGCATGATACTCTCAAGTGTTACAAGTTGAGTAGCGTATAATCATGGGCAACGTATGTAGAGCACTATCGGGGGCAACATGCGAGCGTGGTACTCCCAGGCGTTGCTGATCAAGTAGCGCACTGTCAGGTGCAACGTGCGAGTGCGGTACTCCCAGACGTTGCGTGTGAGTGCGGACTCCCAGACGTTGCTGGTTGAGTAGCGCACTGTCGGGTGCGACGTGCGAGCGTGGTACTCCTAGGCGTTGCTGGTTGAGTAATGCACTGTTGGGGGCGACGTGCAATGTTCCGCTCATTTGTGGGTGCGCTGAGGCAATAGCGTGAATCGAAGATTTACGTGGCGTTGTACACTCAAGTACGTGAGGGTGAGGTCGATGTGCATGAGACATTTGTTGCATGGGCGTAGAGCGTCTACGAGTAAGCAAACGGACTACATCACGACTCCGCTTGGTATGTGTATGTGCAGCGGAGTTTAAGTGCGTGGGACGTCTGCGAGCACACAACATAATGTGAACGTGTAGCAATGCTTAAAATGACATCGAATCTACGCATGCGAGAAAGAGCCAGAGAGGGTCGCGGACTTCACTCGTTAGCTATTTGTTGATCGTGTTTTGGCGGCTCAACTGGGTGGACTCGATGGATTAGACTTTGACTAGGTTTTGGTGGCCCAAATTTGGGTGGACTAGATTAATTCCATTTGAACTTGGGACGGTTCAATTGGCTTGGAATTGATCCTAATGTGGTTAAATTGGCCATTCAAAGAATTATGAGTCAAAATTGATCAACAAAGATTATATCTTATTTCTTTGTTTTACTCACTGTTGAAAAAGATTTCTAATTTTAGGGAGGAGTTGAACATGGTTTGGTGAAGCATTGTGATAGGACATGCATCAAGCGGAGAGGAGATGGCAGCAAAAAAGAGAAAAAGAGGGCCTTTGAAGAAGACAGCGGAGAGGTTCGGGGTTCGGGAACTTGATGGAGGACGTTTTGGAGGGAGGGCGAAGGTTTGATGGCACGGCTAGCTGAATACGACAGAGAGGCTAGAGTGGTTCTAGCTCAGGAGGGATGGTCTCAGGCGGGCAGGTTAGCGAGAACAGGACTTCGGCCCGAGTTTTCTGAGGATCCCATCTCTTCAGTGGCTTTGGATCGGTGAGTTTCTTCCTCTTTTCCAGTTGAGTGTTGTGAGGATGAGAGTGAGTCTGTCTCTAGCGAGTCACCGATGGGGGAAAATGAAAGGGAATGTAGAGGAGAAAATGAAAGGGAATGTAACGATTGTTCTCCTTTTAATTATTTAAATTCTACCATATAAATTATGACAAATATACCTTACTTTCTTACCAATCATGCACCATTCACAAAAGTAAGCTACTCATGTAGGTTCGCACTTCCTTTTCTCACGTCTCTCTTTTCCATCCTTCTCATTATTCAACTTATGTCTTCACCTTTAGGCCTAGTTTCCTTGGACGGAAACCATAGGGGAGCGAATGGAAAAAGAGATTTTCCATCGTATCCTTGGATGGGTAGAAGAGGCACAAGAAGGAAAATTGAGTAGTTTTCTTTCGAAAATGCTTCCGCCCGATTTGAACAGAAAAGTGTTTCTGTCATTCGTGCCTTCACCGTCGTCGCTCCAAAGCTCGATCCATTGTGGGGTTTTCCCGACCATAATGTCTAGGCTCTGCCTACCGGGAGGAGTCGGAAGAGGGGGCTTCCAGTAATGAAACGGATTGTGATCGATGAACGCAGGGGAGGTGATGTCGAAGGCGGGCTCCCGCTGGAAGAAGTCAGCGAGATCGAAGCTGCAACATAGCACCTTCGCCGTCGTCACCGTTTGTGCTTTCGCCGTAGCCATCGCCGCGTCCTCTCTGCTTCATCGAACCACCATTGCCACACCCTCTCTGCTTCGCTGAAGCCACCACGTCCTCCTCGATGCCGCTCTCATCGCCTCCCATCGCCCACCAAGCGTCGCCACTACTCCTCTCTCCTCCCTCCCCCCTGCACCTACCGCCCTCCTCCTCATCTCAGCTGACCCGACAATGTCCGCCTGGAAGAGACGATCACGTGCGTTGCATGTGATTCACTTTTCCATCCTTCTTTGTTTCTTTCCCTCTAGTAAATCTGTTTTCCCTATTTTTCCTTCCATTGAAAAAAATAAGGCCGAGGGGGAGGGGGAGGGGGCGGATAGCCACGGGAGTGTGGCAACCACGATGGACGGGTTCAGTCATCGGCGAGGGGGAGGGGGAGGGGGGAGCGCATTTTGCGAGAGTGGTACCCTACTCGCCCTCAGTGAGAAGGGTGGCAATTTTGCCACCCAAAATTTTTTTTTAAAAAAATAAAAATTAGTATGATGATCTACATATTTTTACTTATCCAACAGTACCAATATCATTATGAATAAAATTTTTTACGATGAGAAATAAAATCACAAAAGATAATAAAAAATCTATTACAATAATATCTTTTCTATTATCTATTATCTTTTACGATTTTGTTTCTCATCCTAAAAAATTTTATTTATAATAATATTAATACCGTTGAATTGAATAGATAAAAATATGTAGATCATCATACTAATTTTTATTTTTTAAAAAAACTTTTTTTGGGTGCTTCTCACCGAACGGCGAGCAGAGTACCGCTCTCGCAAACTTTGTTCCTCCCGGAGGGGGAGGGGGCGGATAGCCACGGGAGTGTGGCAACCACGATGGACGGGTTCAGCCATGTGGATGACTGCAAGTGGGGGAGTCGTGGTGGGTAAGTTTGATTTCGTCCACGGTGAAATCAACTTTTTTTATTGCCTTCCAAAAATGCTGATGAAAATAGTTTTTTTCATTTTCCTGTTACTCAAAAATATAAGGCAGAGTACCTATCCAAAGGTTTTTTTTTTTTTTCTTTGATTATACGATGCTATCGCACTAATGAAAGCAATTATCTTGGACTAATTAGAGAAGTTAGTATTAGAGAAAAACTATATACATTTTGATATAAAATGCAAAGTTACCTACATATACTTAATATCTATGTAAATAATACATAAAGTGTTATATACGTGCACCTGCATAACATATTTAAGTTTATTATTAGAGAATAAAAAATAAGTAATACGATAAAAAAAAAGTTCTTATTCCAAGGAAAGAAATCCAAACAGTTAAAGAATTATACCTATTGCCACATGGAAAAAAGTTCGAAATCGCAAGTAACATAACTTTTGCACTAATACACAACTACACAAGTGGATTTTTTAAGCAGAATTACTTAGATAATTTTTATAAATATTATATTAAAAATATATTTTTAATTCAATTACTGTTTTTCAAGTTTTTCCGTGCATAAGAACAACAGAATAATAAAATATTTAACCATATGGATTTTAAAATATGATTGAATGAGATAAATTTAACTTTGTTTAGAAATTCTTTTCCTAATACACAATAGAGGTTTGAAATTACCAGGTAGCTTAATTATCGAACCAAGTAAATGAAACATCAATTTAATTTTGATGTGTGTCTCAATAGGTTTTTTTATATTAGTAGAGATAATAAAGCCCAGAACCGACTTGCAATTTAAACTCTTGGCTCGGTAAATTTCAAATAGATCTGACCATATTTTTTAAACTTCAGCCCTTATTAAAGAAAAGAAATATGTGAAGGACTTATTTACAAGATTTATTAGTCTCCCCGCACCCTCGCAAAATTAGGTGTGAACACGTTTATTTCGAGTAATCAGCATCCCCTCGTACGTATTCTCATTCAGGGTTGCATCCATTGCCGTGTCGCCACCTGTCCTCAATCGTTCACACTATGAATGAAAATTATGAACTGACGGCATCGCCGAACAGCTTATCTTTTTTATTAAAAAAAATTTGACGGCATCGCATGCGCCATCAGACCACCCCCAACAACCGCAGCACGGCCGCCACACACCCAGTCTCACCTCCGCACCAAATATGAAATATCTTATTGTGGAATTGTTTGAATTTCTTGCCTTGTTCCGCAAAAAAGCACTGGAAGGACCACATACTCTCAGGAACCCTCAGTTCACTACCCCTTATAAATAGCCGCGGAGGTCCGTATCCTTATTATCCTGCACCGAAAGTTACACTACCCCTTATAAATAGCCGCGGAGGTCCGTAGCCTGTTTATCCTGCACCGAAAGTTACACTACCCCTTATAAATAGCCGCGGAGGTCCGTATCCTGTTTATCCTGCACCGAAAGTTAGATCTGAAGGAGAAGAAGAGGAACCAAGGTAATGGCGGATTCGGTAAAGCTCATCGGCGCATGGCCAAGCCCTTTCGTGGCGCGGGCGAGGATCGCTCTGGGTCTGAAGAAGGTGGAGTATGAGTATCTGCAGGAGAAGTTTGGGGAGAAGAGCGAGCTGCTCCTCAAATCCAACCCCGTTTACAAGAAGATCCCCGTACTCATCCACAACGACAAGCCCATCTGCGAGTCGCTGATCATCGTCCAGTACATCGACGAGGTCTGGCCGGCCGACAGCGCCGGTGCCATCCTTCCTGCCGATCCCTACGATCGCGCCCTCCACCGCTTCTGGGGTGTGTACATAGATGACAAGGTTTGCATCTTTGCGACTTGTATGATCCGTTTTATGTTGTTTTTCTTTTCAAAATAAATCTTGAAGAATAAACATTTCATCCTTGCGACAAGTGGGTTGAATCATGCTTTCGTACAGTTGACTGCCCCTTTTCTCCCTGAATTCGTCAACTAGGGTTCAATTTTGGAAAGGGTTTTGACTTTGGAGTGGGCTGGGAATGTATTTTTGTAGGAGTGGAATTCACACTTTTTCTCTCAATTTCCCAACCTAATATTCCTTTTTTTTTTTTCACAATTTTCCCTCTCCTTTCTCTTCCTCTGTAAAATTCTCAACAGATGAGAACCTAATTTGGATTATTAATGAGGGCGCTAAATCTTGTTGGTTGTACCTGAATGTTTCTTTAGTTACTTTTATAAGATTCAAGTTCCGTTGAGTGCATCTATATTGTTTGATGATATGACTGACTCGTTTTGTTTGTACACAGTGGTTTCCATCGCTGACGGGAATAGCGAAGGCTCAAACAGAAGAGGCCAAGGCGGAGGCAGTGGAGGGGGTGCTCACGGGGTTGAAGTTGTTGGAGGAGGCATTCGAGAAACTGAGCAAAGGCAAAGGCTACTTCGGCGGCGACAGCATAGGCTACCTTGACATTGCCTTTGGCTGCTACGTTGGGTGGCTCCGGGCGAGCGAGAAGATGACTGGGTTGACGTTGCTCGACGAGGACAAGACGCCGCTGTTGGTTGGGTGGGTCGATAGATTCAGTGAGCATGAGGTCGTGAAGGAAGTGATTCCGGAGCCAGATAAGTTGGTGGAGTTTGCCAAGATGCTTCAGTCGAAGTGGAAGGCCGCTGCTCCGGCCAAGTGAAGTTATCATGAGTCTGTGACACTGAATGTTTTTATGCAACTTGGTGATTTTTAGAATTGAATAAAACCTGCCATGGTAGTTTGCTTGTTTGATCTTTTTTATATCAATAAAGGTTAGATATATGTCTTTATATAGAGATACATTTATATACGGTAGTGTCTATCGTATAGTGTGGAAAATATTGACAGTAACTGTTAAATTTAAAAGACCCAATAGTTGGAAACTCAGTGACAGAATGAAGTATCATCAATTATTTTATCTAAGACAGATAATTCAACTAATATTGTGAGTTCAAATTAGCTAATCAGACAAAAGTATAGTATTTTAAATGAAAATAAATAATTAATCTAAGATTAACTGATAGGTGTTGTAAGATGTATTGGATTATTGGTCTTTTATTGACTAAGATGTGTGTGGAAGGATCTGAAGTGTTATTGTATAAAAAATATAAGACTACAAATTTATTTTGACCAAAAGGTAAATTTCGATGAATTCAACTCAAAAAGTAAAATACAAGAAAAAAAAAACAATTTCACATAGTATATCAAAATACAAATAATAAAATTATAATGCACCATCTTACATGTTACACAAAATGCACGTTAGAAATGAAAAAATATATATATATATATAATACACAATAGTCATCCACAATGAAGAAATATCCTAGATAATTAACGGTATCATAATAAAAATAAAATCAAAATGACAACATCAAAGACTAATAGAGCAATGAGTCAAACAATAGTTGTTAAAAAAATGAATTATTAATAACATAATTATTTGTGTTGATAATATGTGTTGTGCCTCTAGTAGAAATCAAACATAAGTAATATATTGTAGAGGAGAAAATGAAATGGACTGTAACGATTTTTCTTCCATCCTTGTATATAATTACTAATAGCGTGTTTAGTAAGAAGGAAAAGAGGAGAGAATAGATAAAAAGTTGGAATGAGAGCTATAAAATCGTGTTTAGTAGGACGAATAGAAATAAGAAAGGAAAAATGGAATGAAAGTGAGAAAGAAAATAGTTCTATTTGCTTTCCACCTAAATTGAGTGGAAAATCGGACGGAAAGTTGGATTTGCATTTCTCATACCTATTTTCACCATTTTCTTTTTTATGCCCGCTCTCTCTCTCATGCTTTTCTTGCAACCTTCATCATCATTGTTGTCATCGTCGTCGTCATTGCTATCATTGTCATCGCCATCGCCATTGCCATTGCCGTCATCATCATCACTGTCGTCGCCTCTTCACCATTGACTCTCATCTTTCATCGCCGTCATTTCACTGTCGTCTCTCATCGTCATCATCGACAATAAAAAAATGGAGTATGTTTATCAATCTTTCTAACTTTCTTTCATTCTAAATAAACACAATGATGGAAAATCTTATTATTTTCTTCCTTCTTTATTTTCCTTTCTTTTTCTCTTAACTTTTTTTCATTCCTACAAAACACAGCATAATAGTTAGAGTCGGTAATATTAAGAATAGTATTATTCCTACTACCATTCTCCCTCTATGTCCCATCTTCTCTCCCTCCTCCTCCCCACTCCCCTCTCCCTCGCCACCCTCATGTGACACCCTTCCCCCCTCACGCGACTTCTCTTTCCACCCTTGGTCGCTCACTCTTATGTTGCTTGCCACGTAAGTGCTTCATTTGCATCGCTCGCCATCACTCACCCTCATGCCACTCGTTCTTACTGTGAGTTAGATCGCGTTCACACATCTTAAAGCAACGAGGCAGAGGCGTAAGTCTTGATAAATTAATCACGTGTACCTTATGTTAATGTTGACAAAAATTTATTAATTATTTTATCATTCACAACTTTTAATTTAAGGTATATTAACTATAATTTAAACTATGTCAACAATAATTTAAGGTCTATCAACAATAAATTAAGGTATGTCAACAATAATTATCGTTGACAATTTTTATTACAAAAAGTCAATCAACAATTCAGCATATGAAAATTTTGAGATTAGCGTTTCTACCACATAACTTTAGAATTTGTGAATCACATATTAAAGTACCAACTTAAAAATTCTAAGCTGGCTACTCAGGTTAAGCTATTTTTTTTCCAATTTCTCCTTAGCGACCCGAGCCTAGATCAAGTGCTTCGCTGAGTTTTTAAAATCTAATAGGGCTATATATTTGAATTGAGAGTCAGGTCAAAGTCAGATTTGATACACCCTACCCCGAAAAAATTTCTAAGCAGGGTACCCTGCTTGTCTGGAAAAGTTAATAAGGGTGAGCATAAATAATGGATAAAAATATCTTTATTATAAATAAGCTACATCCATGCAATCTACTCACTCTAAGCTATCTAAGGGTACTAATATTATCGTGGATAAGCATGCTACAGTCATGAATAGTTTATCCACAATAATATAAATACTAATATTTCAACGTGTATAACTCTATCACAATAATAATAATATTATTGGATAGTTTAAAATAAGTAGACTATTTAAATTTAATATATTTGTAATATAAATATATTTATTTATAATTTATGCTTATCATTTTTAACTTACTAGGCAGTAGTCCGGAAAATTTTCAACGCTATCCCACCCTCACATGCCGCCTGTCTCTAGATCTGAACACGATTATAACCAATGTCGCCACCAGACAAGTTCTATACCCACCATTACTCTTTATGGTCCCTTAAATTTGGCAAAAGACAAAATTTATCATTGGTCTCAATATGTTGATCAATTCTTATAAAGGAGTTATGCTAACCACTGATGGTTTATATCTCCTTAATCACTCTTTAATTCCATATACAACTACTTAGAGTAGTGCTAAGCCTTTTTCCCACGTGCACTTATGCACTAACTTATGGTAACCAACAAGTTTCCGGAAAACGGCAGGTAAAATACTTGGTGAAGTGATTCAACTAAGCATCCCGACGGTATATTATTAATAAAGCAAGATTACAAAGACTCTAAACAGACATTAAGTGGATACTAGACCTAAGAACTTGATGGAGAGAACAGGTGTGTGAAACTTTTTAATTTTAGACTTGTGAGTTATCACAAGAGAGCATTTAACCAAGCACTACCACTCATCTCAATCCTATCCCATATACACAAACTAAGAGGTGTGAGTAATAGGCTTCACAAGACTTGGGTGGCCTGATTTTACACATTTGAGTCTCCAATCCTGAAGTACTTGTGAAACTATAGTCGCCCATCTGCGTTCTCATGCCCTGGGACAGTCCCTGCATTGCAACTCTGATGACCAAAACACATGGCACACATGTGCCAAATACTATTTGTACAAAAATCTATCCAAATACTATTAGTTTTACACCCAACATCAGTCTCTAGAAACTTCACTACCCCTTATAAATTGCCGCGGAGCTCCGTATCCTGCTTATCCTGCAACAAAGTTAGATCTGAAGAAGAAGTAGAGGAACCAAGGTAATGGCGGATTCGGTAAAGCTCATCGGCGCATGGCCAAGCCCTTTCGTGATGCGGGCGAGGATCGCTCTGGGCCTGACAAAGGTGGAATATGAGTATCTGCAGGAGAAGTTTGGGGAGAAGAGCGAGCTGCTCCTCAAATCCAACCCCGTTTACAAGAAGATCCCCGTACTCATCCACAACGACAAGCCCATCTGCGAGTCGCTGATCATCGTTCAGTACATCGACGAGGTCTGGCCGGCCGACGGCGCCGGTGCCATCCTTCCTGCCGATCCCTACGACCGTGCCCTCCACCGCTTCTGGGGTGTGTACATAGATGACAAGGTTTGCATCTTTGCGACTTGTATGATCCGTTTGATGTTGTTTTTCTTTTCAAAATAAATCTTGAAGAATAAACATTTCATCCTTGCGACAAGTGGATTGAATCATGCTTTCGTACAGTTGACTGCCCCTTTTCTCCCTGAATTCGTCAACTAGGGTTCAATTTTGGAAAGGGTTTTGACTTTGGAGTGGGCTGGGAATGTATTTTTGTAGGAGTGGAATTCACACTTTTTCCCTCAATTTCCCAACCTAATATTCCTTTTTTTTTTTTTTTCACAATTTTCCCTCTCCTTTCTCTTCCTTTGTAAAATTCTCAACAGATGAGAACCTAATTTGGATTATTAATGAGGGCGCTAAATCTTGTTTGTTGTATCTGAACGTTTCTTTAGTTACTTTTATAAGATTCAAGTTCCGTTGAGTGCATCTATACTGTTTGATGATACGACTGACTCGTTTTGTTTGTACACAGCTGTTTCCATCGCTGACGGGAATAGCGAAAGCTCAAACAGAGGAGGCCAAGGCGGAGGCAGTGGAGGGGGTGCTCACGGGGTTGAAGTTGTTGGAGGAGGCATTCGAGAAACTGAGCAAAGGCCAAGGCTACTTCGGCGGCGACAACATAGGTTACCTTGACATTGCCCTTGGCTGCTACGTTGCGTGGTTCCGGGCGATCGAGAAGCTGACTGGGGTGACGTTGCTCGACGAGGAGAAGACGCCGCTACTGGTTGGGTGGGTCGATAGATTCAGTGAGCATGAGGTCGTGAAGGAAGTGATTCCGGAGACGGACAAGTTGGTGGAGGTTGTCAAGATGCTTCAGGCGAAGTGGAAGGCCGCTGCTCCGGCCAAGTGAAGTGTTTAAGGGTTGAGGTGGGTCTGTGATACTGAATGTTATTGTGCAACTTGTTAGTTTGCTTGCTTGATCTTTTTTATATAAATAAAGGTTAGATATATGTTTTTATATAGAGATACATTTATATACGGTAGCGTCTAACCAATAATGTGGAAAATATTGACAGTAACGACATGTTTCAAAGAGAGAAATAAGGAGGGAAAAGAAAAAAACATAATTCTTTCCTTCTATTTTACTTGTTTCAGAGGAAGGAATGAGCAGAAAGGAAAGCAATTATTTTTTTCCTTTTTTTCTAAAACTGTTCCCTAAAAAAGAGACAGAAACCCATTTCCGTCCTTCGCCCAAAACAAAAAACACAAAAACACGCTCGAGCTTCTCGCCTGAGCCTTCGTCCTCTCGCCGCCTTCCTCCTGATCTCACCGCCCTCCCCTCTCGTCGATCTCGCCACCTCTCGTTGACCTCGCTACCCTTCCCTCTCGCCGACTTTGCCGCCTCTCGCCGTCTTCACACCCTCCCCTCTCGCCGACCTCTCAGCTTGCCTTCTCACCGCCCTCTCGCCAAGCTTGCCGCCTCTCGCCAAGCTCGTAGTCGCCCCCTCCCCTCCCTCAGCCGAGCTCGCCGCCCCCTCCCCTCTCATTAGAGCTCGTCGTCCCTCTCCCTCTCGTCCGAGCTCACAGCCCCCTCACCGCCTGAGTTCGCAGCCACCCCCCTCCTCTCTCATCTGAGCTCGCAGTCGAGCTCGCCGCCCCCTCACCTCTCAGTCGTTCACCACCCACGGCAGCAGCAGCAACATCCTCCTCATATTGCAACTTTGTGCTAATGATGCAGCTCTGCTCCTCTTCCAATCTGCCGCCGCGCCAGATTCGATGATTGACGAGAATCAGTGAAAGAAGGCAGATCAAGGTGCACCTGTTCATCTGGCAAGCAGAAGCAGTATTTGAATCCATCATCTTGAGAAATGTTGAAATGTTGGATTCGTTTTGGCAGAGATGAGCTAGCTCAGAAATTCAGTAGATGTATGTATGAATTTTTTTTTTATGTATGTATGAATTATATAGTTCATTTATCACTAGATGCAACTTTTTAATATTTTTTTAATCTTTTTTTCCAAATTGGGGATGCGATTAGATTTATCTTGTATATGTTTACTTGAGATTTGGGTTAATTTTGACCCCAGTGACGTCAAAATATTTCTTTCCTTTCATCGAAACACAAGGCCTAAAAAAGAAAGGAATTATTTTCTTTCTTCCTTATTTTCTTTCCCTTGTTGTTTTCTTTCTTTTCTAATTTCGTTCCCTTCTCCGAAACGCAGCGTAACTGTCAGATTTAAAAGAACCAATAGTTGGAAACTCAATGACAGAATGAAGTTGCAATGAAATATCATAAATTATTTTTCTAAAATAGATAATTCAACTGATATTGTGAGTTGAAATTAGCTAATGAGACAAAAGTATAGTATTTTAAATGAAAATAAATAATTAATCTAAGATTAACTGATAGGTGTTGTAAGATGTATTGGATTATTGGTCTTTATTGACTACAAATTTATTTTGACCAAAAGGTAAATTTCGACGGATTCAACTCATAAAGTAAATTTTTAGTATTGTAATGCAAGTATTGCCGCTAGAAGTTGACTTGAGGGTAGAGGTTTTTTGTTGGACAACTAAGATCAAACAATACAGTAGAATAATAAAATTTCATTCTCCACTATATGAAATAAGAATACTAATCAGTAAAAGAAATTGTATGTTTTATCATGCGAATCCTTGTATTTGGATGGATTAAGTTGTATCATGAGTAAGAGTGTAAGATCTCTTTCAGCCTTGCCTCTTTGCTATTTGCATAATTAATCATAGCCTATGTTTCCTCCTATCTCTTGAGTGCTAGTATTGATAATGCACCTCATGAGTCAAAAGGGGAGAAGTACAAATTACTTGTAGGTGAGGAAAAACCGAATATGATAATGCACCTCATGCCAAAACCACTCAACCCCCCTTGCTTTTATATCAAGAAGATATGAGATGGTTCTACTAAATCTTTTTAATTGATTTAATTCTAAATTTCAAAACTTGATAAGAATGTAAATTAATTTTCAAATTAGACTTTACAAATGTTTATTCAGAATAAAACTTTTAATTTATTTAGCCAAATCAATTAAGATACACAACCCAAACTATTTAGGATCGCCAACATGAGAGTCAATTGGTCACATGTGCAAATATAAAGTAGTTAGCCAAGAGTTTTTTTTGGAAAGAATAAGATGATAGGATAGAAAATAGGAGAGAAAAAAAATTATCTTTTTCTCTCTAAATTGAGGAGAAAACCTGATAGCTCACGCTCTCGCTCATGAAACCTCTCATCTCATGCTTGCTTGTTCTCGTTCTCTCGAGCTTTCTCCCTCTTGTCTCTTTCGCTAGCTTGCTCTTGTTTATTCGTCTTCTCTAGATGAGAGGATAGCATTGTAAATGTATTTGTATCAAATATATATATATATATATATATATGTTGCATTTTATCAATATATATTTTTTTATCTATCAAAATTTTTCATTTTTATCCCCTATAAAAAAAATAGAAGGCCTAAAAAATAAAACTATTTTCTTTTCTCTTTCCTCTATTTTTCTTTTCTTATTAATTTTCTTCCATTCTAAAGAAAGGCTATAAGTGTTTAATTCATTTTTTAGTCTGGAGGTAAAATTATAGATACCGCATAAAGAATTTATTTATAATAAAGTGTATTAGTTAGTGCAATTAAACTATTGCAAAAATAGAAAAAACAAGAAAAAAAAACAATTTCACATAATATATCAAAATACAAATAATAAAATTATAATGCACCAACTTACATGGAAAAAACTTGTCTACGGGACCGCACCATGGTGTTGACAGTGGATGGGGCCACCGCATGGTGCGGTATCCCCGCACATGATTCAAAATGCACATTAGAAATGAAATATATATATATACACACAATAATCATTCACAATGAAGAAATATCCTAGATAATTAAGGGTATCATAATAAAGTTAAAATCAAAATGACAACATCAAAGACTAACAGAGCAATGAGTCAAACAATAGTTGTTAAGAAAATTTTAATTTATAATTATTAATAATATAATTATTTGTGTTGATAATATGTGTTGTGCATCTAAGTAGAAATCACACATAAGTAATATATTGTAGAGGAGAAAATGAAATGGATTGTAACGATTTTTCTTATGATGTATATAATTACTAATAGTTAGAGTCGGTAGTATTAAAAATATTATTATTCCCACTGTCCTCTCTCTCTTTCTCTCGGTCCTCTATCTCTTCCTCGCCACCCTCATGTGAATCCCCTCTCCACTCATACTACTATTTTTGCCACTCTGCTCACCCTCATGTTGCTTGCTGTAATGCCCAAAATCAGGAGGACCAGGCCTTGAAGGAAGTTGGATTGGGCTATGGCCCAATCTAGCCCAACAAAGCGCACGCAGCCCAAAGGCGCCTTCTTCCGACCCGCCCTAGATTCGACGAACGTGGCCTCCGCGTGATCTCTAGAGACTTCAGAAGGAAGGATGGCTAGCGGCCGTTTCTCCTTCTAGATTCGATGTCATCTCTTCCCTTCTTAAGAGACGGTGGCGATGAACAGGGGGGGGGGGGGGGGGGGGACGATCGAGTAGGTGACTTCCTCTGTCGAGACCTCATCAGCGCAGCAATCTCTTCCCAGGCTCCGTCCAAGTGAAGAGGAAGAGGGGGAGGCAGGGCCGAAACCACTAGCGATGGGCTTCCTCTACCTCCCCCAAGCGATGGCGGCATCGAGGCGGCGTGAGCATCCGTTGCCTCTCCCACCCTGTTCTAGAGCATCGCTCTGATGCTGTTGCTGGGAGGGTGACGAAGAGAGGCTGATGAGACCTCTTTCTAGATCCCCGAGCTCTGATGTCATCTCCAGGCAACTGACGACGAGTTCCCTCCGGCGAGGAGTGAGGGAGCTGTAGTCGACGGCGAGCGCCATCGTCAACGCGAGAGAGAGAGAGAGAGAGGATCTGAGAGGTTAGATCCTGTATAGGGTTTATGTAGGTTGATTAGAAGAATCAATGTAAATTTCCCTACTTCCCTGTCTTCTCTGGTGACAGCGTATTTCTTTGGGTTTCCGGCGACTTCCCCTATTCACGAGATTCCGTCTCCTTCACCATTCTCAGCAATGACGGCTTCAGGCGAGGGGCTGAGGCTCAGACGTGCTCTGAGTCTACCGCACGTCCCTTTCCCGTCCATCCCTCTCCGGTGACGGCGGCTGACGTCGAGGCAAGTCAAATGCAGGTGGCGTTCGACGAAGTGGACGAGCTTCAAACGTTTTGGCGTTCGAAACGAGGTATGGTCAACTCTCCCGTCAAAATTGGAGAATCGAACGCGCAGCTGGAAATCGATTTCGTTCGGCTCACAGTATGAGGGAAAATTTTGCCTACGTGGACGGACTGAGGAATAGGGGCGTGACACTTGCCATGATGGCAACGGATCTGAATCCTGAAAACCAGGCCTAGATTGGCAATGCGTGGTACTTCTAGATGTTACTGGTTGAGTAGCGTATAGTCAAGGGCGACGTGCAAACGTGGTACTCTCTGGTGTTGCTGATCGAGTAGTGCACTGTCGGGTGCGATGTGTGAGTGTGGTACTCCCAAGCATTGCTGGTCGAGTAGCACACTGTCGGGTGCGACGTGCAAGCGTGGTACTCCAAGGCATTGCTGGTTAAGTAATGCACTATTGGGGGCGACGTGCAATGTTCCGCTCATTTGTGGGTGCGCGGAGGCGGTGGGGCGTATCGTAGGTTTACGTGGCCTTGTGCGCTCGAGTACGGGAGGGTGAGGTCGATGTGCATGACGCATTTGTTGCATGGGCATAGAATGTCTGCGAGTGAGCAAACGGACCACATCACGCATCTGCTTGGTATGTGCACGTGTCGCGGAGTTTGAGTGCATGGGACCTCTACGTGCACACAGCGTAATGCGAACGTGTAGCAGTGATTAAAATGACATCGGACCTATCACGCGAGAAAGAGCCAGAGAGGGTCACACACTTCACTCGTTTTCCATTTGTTGATCGGGTTTTGGTGGTCCAACTGGCTGGACTCGATGGATTAGACTTTGACTAGGTTTTGGCGGCCCAGATTTGGGTGGACCTAGATTAATTCCATTTGAACTAGGGACGGATCAATTGGTTTGGAATTGATCCTAATGTGGTTAAATTGGCCTTTCAATTGAAAGGGAATTATAAGTCAAAATTGGTAAACAAAGACTAGATCTTATTTCTTTATTTTACTCACTCTTGAAAAAGATTTCTAATTTCAGGGAGGAGTTGGACGTGGTTTGGTGAAGCATTGTGATGGGACATGCATCAAGTACAGAGGAGATGGCAGCAAAAAGGAGAAAAAGAGGGCCTTTGAAGAAGGCAGAGGAGGGGTTTGGAGTTTGGGAGCTTAATGGAGGACGTTTTGGAGGAAGGGCAAAGGTTTGACGGAGCGGCTGGCTGAATACGATAAGTTTAATTGGTAGAATTTGAGAGAACTGAAGATATGGGATAATTCTCCATGATGAGATGAAGCTATAGATCAAATTTCAGCTCAAATGGAGTTCTCCATGCTCTTCACAGGCATGGCCGTGCATCCATGCATGACCGTGTATGAACCTGCATTCCCAGACTGTGCTGAGCCATTCACAGGCACACCCATGCATCCTTGCACGGCCGTGAAAGGGTCGGCCGACTTTTCTAGAATTCGATGAGACGTTCACGGCCATGCCCTTGAACCCATACATGGCTGTGAAGAGTAAGTTTTCCATAATCAAAAGTTCACCGAACCGTTCATGGGCATGGCCGTGCACCGATACACGGCCGTGAACGGTTCTGCCCAGTTTCGACAGGTGTTCGGTTTTTCACCCATATCTTACTATTTTTGGAGCAAAATTTGCTGAAATTTGGTGGAGACCTTCCTAACTAGGCAACAGACAATTTGGGACTGGAATCAGGCGATTTGGTGCAACTGTTTGGGAGAACGAATGAAGGGGGCGATAACTAGGGTTTTGACGATGATTTTAGCGATGAAAGGGTATTCCGGCGGGATTTCTCCCTCGTTTCGATGAGGAAGATCGTGCTCTACCCTCTCTCGACTTAGATCTAGTCTTCCCTCTGGTTTGCATCAATTTATTTGAGAGATTATAATGTATTTCGTGATGAACATTATAGCGTAACTTTCTTTTCGGGGTTTGAGCGTAGCTCACTATAAGAATGTTGATCTTTAATGCTTGATTCATATTTGCTTAAACTTATCTTTGTTCTTATTCATGTTTAGGAAGTTTTAATCCATGATTATATACTCGCCATATATGTTTATGTTTTAGACGTTGTAGGAAGGACTGAGAGGTGAACCATAATCGTCAGATCCCCTTAGACTGGACTGGTGATTTTGGCCACGAGAGTTGTCGAAATCACTCGAGGAACCCTAATTCTTCATAGAACCCTAAGTCAGATACCGGACCGTGTCCTGAGAGGGAGCGCATCTATACCTTAGGAAGGTTTACCTTAAGAACATAGGTAAAACATGTTTAAAATATCAACATTATCTTTCTTTCTTGCTTCAGTGTGGTGAAACCCAAAATCCCAATTTTCTCTCAAGATTTTTACAACCCGTTTGTTCCTTGTTTTGCTTTTCATTAGCATTAGTTTACTTTCTTGCATTAGGAATCTAGTGACACTCCTATGCTTATTTGATCGACTAGCTATTAGTTAATTGATTAGTTAGTACTTGACCCCTAGTCCTCGTGGGATCGATACTTTTTATTACGCGATAGACCGTTCACTTGCAGTACGAACTATCAAGTTTTTGGCATCGTTGCCAGGGACTAGGTTGCCAATATTAACACGATCAGGAAATTGGTAGACTAGGTTTAGTTAGATTTTATTTGCCTTTTATTCTGTTTATTTATGGCTTATTTGCTTTTTATTTTTAGTTGTAGTTTTTTTATTTGGTGCTGGTGCTACTAATATCTTTTGTCGAGGTACTTGTTTATGCCCAGGAACACTTTTTGAACAGGGAAACTTGTACCTGTAGATTCGGAGATAGAGCGTAACTTTCGTTTGGTTCGAAGGAATCTGAAGAGACTTAAGTTTGAAGGAGAATTTTCTAACAACCAGACAATGGAAGCTAATCGCTCTTTGAAATACTTTGCAGCACCCACCATCTTTGGTGTGCACTCGAGCATATCGCGACCGGCTATTAAAGCTAACAACTTTGAGATAAAGTCGTCTCTCGTTCAAATGGTGCAACAGAATCAATTCAGTGGAGTAGCTACTGAGGATCCCAATCTTTACCTATCTATTTTTTTGGAATGCTGCGATACTGTTAAGATTAATGGTGCCCCCCTAATGCTATTAAACTAAGACTTTTCCCTTTTTCTCTCAGGGACCGAGCCAGGGCATGGTTATAATCTCTACCGCGGAGCTCTATCACAACATGGGACCAATTGTCATAGGCTTTTCTGTCAAAATATTTCCCACCGAGCAAAACTTCCCAGCTTAGAAATCAAATCACCAACTTTGTTCAACGAGATGGAGAATCCCTCTATGAAGCATGAGTCCGATTCAAGGAATTACTGAGGATGTGCCCGCACCATGGTCTACAGAAATGGGCGATCATACATATTTTTACAGTGGTTTATTGTATCAGACTAGACTTTCTGTACATGCGGCTGCTAGTGGGCACTAATGAACAAAAACTATGATGATGCTATGGAATTAATTGAGGACATGACCCTTAACCATTATCAGTGGTCAGGAGAGAGGAGCCAGCTAGTTCAAAATTCAAGGAAGTATGATCTGAACATAATTAATTCCCTAGTAGCAAAAGTAGATTCACTTTCATCTAAGCTTGATTCTATGAATGTTTCTACTTCTAACTCTATAACTTGTGATGTTTGTGGAGTGACAGGACATTCTTCTGATGACTGCCACATCTTGAGCGCCCCATTCGAGCAGGTCAATGCTATTGGGAATATTCGAAACCAGAACGATCCCTATTTGAACACATACAATCAAAGATGGAGAAATCACCCAAATTTCTTCTACATGTTAAATCAAGGGCAAGTCCCTCCTGCAAATTTTGCTAATCCTAATTCTTCTTCAAATTTTAGGTCTCCTCCTGGAATACAACACCCATTCACTAATCAGCGACAGCCAGACCCTCCTCAAAGGTCCAGATTAGAGCTGATGATTGAGAACTTTATGACAAATCAGATGAAGCAATCCGATAGTATGAATGAGTAGATTTGCCAGCTGAATATGAAAGTGGACTCTATGTCCACACACTCGAGAGTGATGGAAACCCGAATCACAAAACTAGATCAAAGAATCAGTTCATCTTCTAGAGCGACAAGCATGCTCCTAGCCCAATAAGAAGCAAATCCAAGGGACCAATGCAATGCCGTCATGACAAGTGGCGATGAGCAATTCGAGGACCCTGAAACTGAGAATATTAATAATGAAAAAGAAGAGTCCGAGGGCCAGAAAGAGAAGTCTCATTCGGAAATCCCTGAAACACCAGACGTTGAGCAGATAATGGCTACTACTGAAAACTCTACAATCTGCACGCATAGTCAGCCGTCTCTCGAACTCGAAGACCCTGGTAGTTTTGATATACTATGCATGATTGACAATACCTTATTTGATAGAGCACTCTTGGATCTGGGTTCTGGGGTCAACATCATGTCATTCCCTACCTTCAAGAGGTTGGACTTGGGAAATCTCAAATCAACATCTAAGGTTCTCCAACTGGCCAATAGCCTTAAACTTCACCCTCTTGGAATTGCTGAAAATGTACCATTGCAAATTAAAGGATTCGCTGTCCTAGTGGATTTTGTGGTTCTAGACATGAATGAGAATTCTACTTTTCCCCTCATATTAGGCAGACCATTCCTCGCTACAATTGGAGCTGTAATTAATGTCCCGTCCAAAATGATGAAATTCGGCATTGATGGGAATGATTGTCATTTGATCTTTCAACCACTAATAACGAATTATCTTTTTTAGGATCCGGGGGCAACGAAGCAGTAATGAAGGAAAGCACTGCGCAGTCAAGTAGCAAGCTTGAACTCTTTCCAGATGTTTTCCCTGAGCATTTCCAGGATAGGCCCGACGATTCTATCGGTATAGAAGAAGATGGGATGGTGGCTATGGTGATTCCAACTGAAGATGCCACGGGAGCTAACCTGAAGAAGAGAACATTAGGGGTGTTTGAAGATGCAGTTTTGATTGACTTTGAGAAGGCTTATATGTTTTACTACTTTGTTGTTCCATGTGCTGTCAAAATAGTTTTAGAGAAACTTTTTTATCATATGCTTATTTTAATAGGTGCAATTTGTGGGTGACAACGAAAGCAGAGGCTCCATGCCACTTACTTCACCTCTGCTACACCAGACATACCATGACATCCTTCTATGGTCAAGCTAGTGACCTTAAAGAAGCGCTTGTTGGGAGGCAACCCAACTTCTTGTCTCAACTCCTAGCTCTTTATTTATTTGTGTTGCTTAAACTTTGTAGTTTTTCATTTTATTTCATATTTATGCTTTATAGTTGTACCCTATTGATGATAATTTTTTTGGAATTTTTTAGGTACTTGTGAGCCGTTCACGGTTGCACCCGTGCATCGATACATAGCGGTGAATGGCTCGAAATATTTCGCTGTCAGTGCGCTGAAGCTTTCATGGGCAGGGGTGCGAAGGGACACATGGATGTGATGGAAGTCTGTAAGTTGCATTGAGGCATGCACAGGCATGCCCGTGCATCGACACATGGTCGTGACGCGTAAATGGCATTCACGTCCAATTAGCCCCGAGGCTTGCACTGGCTGGCCCATGTATCCCTACATGGCCGTGCACGCTTCTATTATAAAAGAGCGCCGCGTACACACCCGTATTCACACCCGTGTAGGAAACCCTAGCCGCGCTGTCGCTGTTTCGATCCGCCACCTCTAGCACCCGATCGACCTCCAGCGACCCTCCACCATCTTCTCCGACCTCCGACGACTCTTCCCCACGACCTTCCACCACTGATTCATGCTTCTTGACGCCGATTCACCGCTTCCACGATTTTCGCCGCCGCCTATAGATCCGTCGCCACCAGCCTTATCTCTTCACCGCTGACGCCTCCGACGACTCACCCATGCCCTCTGGTCTTTTCTCATCAGCCTTCTACGCCGCCAGCATGTCTAGACGCAAGAAAATCACCTCCAAGCATTGCACGTCCTCTTCTAGTGCCACCGCCGAACAGCAGCCAGAGCTTGCTCCTCCACCTACTCCTTATGGCATCATCTGTCGTGATCATGAGTAGTTAGCTAAGCTGAATGCCCTGACACGCCGCTAGGTGGTCACCACCAGATTCCTCGATCACTCCATGTTGAATACTTTGGGTTTTTACGATGATGTGTAGTAGCTCTTCCAGCGTGTGGGATGGGAACAATTCTTCTCGATATCCTACCCTACATACATCCCCATCGTGCTGGAGTTTCTATCTTCCATGGAGTTTCATGCTAACATCCACACAGATAAAGATGATAGTAGTTTATCCTTATGACTTAACAACACCGAGTTCATGCTTACTCTGTTGGAACTGAACCAACTCTATGGATTTCCTATTGACAAGATGTGGCTGACCCCAAGTGAATTCAATGCCCACACATTTTGGGGGCAACTCATAGGCCTCCCACCTTTTGATACTAGAACTATCAGGGCGACTTCTCTCGGCAACCCTGTCTTAAAGTATGTGCACCATGCATGGCACATACTATTTTTGGCCGAGGAGAATCCGACGGTCTAGTACGGGCATCCGAGCTCTTATTCCTCTGGGCGATGCTGCATGGAGTTCGCTTCAACACTGTCTTTCACTTTGCCAAGCAACTACAGAAAGTTTCTAGGGCACCGAAGGGTGCCATTGCTCTCGGGGGACTCCTTACCCCACTTGCTCTTGCGGTTGGGATCCAGCCCTATCAGATGGAGCAAGCCCATGGAAACTCTCACCTTGACCTTGACTCCTGCATCTCGATGCAGATGATAGTCAAGGAAGGAGAACTCTACAGTCTGCTCTTCCCCAGGAGCAATGTGAAGTTACCATTGCTGAATCCTACATGCACTATAGTTCGTGAGCAGCGGAACTGGAGAGTGGAAGCAGTTGAAGATCATGATATCCCCCTTGACACTGCTCCACCACACCCTTCACAGTGACCTACCACCTAGCTTGACCGCATGGAGGCGATGATCAAATTTGTCCGAGATGCCCAACAAGAAACTCACCTTACCATCGATGAAGGGCTTGATCAGCTTCGTAACCTTGAGGCTGAAGTAGGACGCCAAGGACAGGTCCAATCTTCCATCATGGAGTCTATTCATGACCTTCAGCAGCGATTGCATCGGCGCTGGGGATGAGCACTTTGGTTTCACCATCACTTGGTCAGCTATTCTGTTACCAGTAGCTTTAGTTGTTTGTTTTCTTTCATCAGTTTTTGTTAGTCTTCTTTTTTCATATTGTCATTTCACTTTATGTTTGCCTTTACCACTCTATTAGTTTCAACATCTTAAGTGTCTTGCCCACCCGTTCTCTATGCTATTTTTCATGAAATCTTAGTTATATCCGCTTCTTGCTCTGTCTCTGGAATTATGTTGCTCTATGAATACTAACATGAATTGGATGGGAATCTTGAATGTTTTTACAAATCTTTATGGGTTGTGATTTACACATGTGATTCTTGGGTTTAATGCAGTTGAATGATGTAATTAAATCAATTCATTATTTTTATAATCCTGAAAAGTGTGTTTATTATTTTACCTTAACCTTGACATACATCTCACGTATACTGATTGCTTGCATCTTGCTTCATAATTCCATACTTATTTGTATATCTTGTCATAAACATTAGAAATAATAATAGTAGTACCGAAGTGTACTTATACATTGCACATTATACTCCCACTTGGCACTGTTCATAGCATTACAATAGCAAAAGGGACAGTGGTACCTAAGTTCATTGTCTATCATGCTTGGCACTCTCTCTAGAGTTCAAAGTAATAGCAGTGGTACCGAAGCCAGGATGTTCTCATTCCTCTAGCTTGGCACTGTTCTAAAAAAAAAGGGCACCACATAGGGACTATGTGATACCGATGCTATTTTCCCATGACTTGATATACATTTATCTGCTTTGTGAATGCATGATCAATTATATCATTTATGTGAGATGTGCTGTAAAGGTTTTTGGTACTGTCAACTTTGCATACTCTAATGGATTATATCAGTAATATTTAACTTAATTTGCTTTCGATATTGCATTATAACTTGAGGCTTGTTGTGATTAAACTATAATCTTTCTAGACTTATTTAAGTTATTTGAGATTCCCTATTTCATTTTATCACTGTGTTTTAGACAATTCAATTGCTTAAGGACGAGCAAAACTTTAAGACCGATGTATTTTGATGATATGCATATATATGATATATTGTGACTTAATTTTATTATTATTTTAGAGCAAAATGCATGTTTTGTCTTATTTATTTGCCTAAATACTTTATATTATTCGGAATCTTCACTTTTCCTTGGTTTCATTGAAATGTAGGGATTTTGCCCACAAATTAGTGGAATTTGGGAGATCTTAAGATATGGGATAATTCTCCATAATAAGACAAAACTACAGATCAAATTTCAGCCCAAACGGAGTTCTGCACGCTCTTCATGGGCATGGCCACGCATCCATGCATGGCCGTGTATAAACCTGCATTCCGAGACTGCGCTGAGCCGTTCACAGGCACACCCGTGCATCCTTGCATGGCTATGAAAGGGTTGGCGGACATTTCCAGAATTCGACGAGATGTTCACGGCCATGCCTGTGAACCCATACATGGCCATGAAGAGTAAGTTCTCCAGAATTAAAAGTTAGTCAAACTATACACGGGCATGGCTGTGCACCAATACATGGCCGTGAACGGTTCCGCCTAGTTTCGATAGGCGTTCAGTTTTTCACCCATATCTTACTATTTTTTGAGCGGAATTTGCTGAAATTTGGTGGAGACCTTCCTAACTGGGCAACCAACAATTCGGGACTAGAATCAGGCAATTTGGTGCAACGATTTGGGAGAACGAATGAAGAGGGCGACAACTAGGGTTTTGACGGTGATTTTGGCGATGAAAGGGTATAACGGTGGGATTTCTCCCTCATTTCAACGCGGAAGATCTTGCTCTACCCTCTCTCGACTTAGATCTAGTCTTTCCTCTAGTTTGCATCAATTTATTTGAGAGATTATGATGTATTTCGTGATGAACATTATAGCGTAACTTTCTTTTCGGGGTTTGAGCGTAGCCCGCTGTAACAATGTTGATCTTTAATGCTTGATTCATATTTGCTTAAACTTATCTTTTTTCTTATTGATGTTTAGGAAGTTTTAATCTATTATTATGTACTGGCCATATATATTTATGTTTTAGACGTTGTGGGAAGGACTGAGAAGTGAACCACAATCGCCGGATCCCCTCAGACTGGACTAGTGATTTCGGCCATGAGAGTTGTCGAAATGACTCGAGGAACCCTAATTCTTCACAGAACCCATTGAGTCTGCTTAACCCGATAAGCCACAAGAGTTGGAGACTTGGGTTAAGTCAGATACCGGACCGTGTCTTGAGAGGAAGCACGTCTGTACCTTAGGAAGGAATACCTTAAGAACATAGGTAAAACATGTTTAAAATATCAACATTATCTTTCTTTCATCCTTCAGTGTGGTGAAACTCAAAACCCTGATTTTCTCTGAAGATGTTTACAACCCACTTGTTCCTTGTTTTGCTTTTCACTAGCATTAGTTTACTTTCTTGCATTAGGAATCTAGTGACACTCCTACGCTTATTTGATTGCCTAGCTATTAGTTAATTGATCAGTTAGTACTTGACCCCTAGTCCTCGTGGGATTGATACTTTTTATTACGCGATAGACCATGTACATGCGATACGAACCTATCAATTTCCCTCTGTGCTTTGATAGCATTGAGTAATTGCACGACCCCCATGTGATGCTTTCGTGCAGGATTGCCCTTCCCACTATAACATCTTTCAATAGAGTCACTATCACTCTTTGTTGATGAATGATTTTTCCTCCTCTGTTTAGAAACTGTGGATTCTTTGGCCACCATGGTATGTAGCGTCTGCTTTTGTGGGCACACTTTGACCCAATGGTTTCCTCTACAGAGGATGCATGCTGCCCTTGGAGCAAATCTGTTTCTCTACCTCCTGGAGGGCTCCTACGACTGTCCCTCGCTAGTTCCTTCCCTTTAAATTGAAATGGACGAGAGGTTTGGGGCAGTCTTCTCCTCTCGGTCCTCTTTAGGGTCACATAGTGCGTGAGACGCTCAATGGCTGCATGGGCAAAATTGAAATCTATCACATTGCGTCGCTGTAGTTCTTGTTGTGCCCATGGTTTTAATCCATCCATGTAAGCAAAGAACAGCCATTGCTCCGAAAACTCGACACCGAGAGTTATGGCTAGAAATTACTTCACTTACTCCTGGATGTTATTGCCTGGTGTATCGTATTTACATTGTCTTTTAACAATGATTTTTATGCATAATCTCTCCTGTTTTGAGCATATGTTAACTGAATAAGACTTAAAACCTTGTGTTTGTTCGGAATCTTCACCTCTCTTCGCTTTTGTCATATTTTAGGGGAAAATGACCAGAATTTGATGGATTTTGAAAGATTTGAGTGCACAAATGGATTCCAAATGTCGAAATGAAGTCACATACCAAATTTCATGCGAATCGGGGCTAGTTTGAAAATTATACCCCCGCCCGTAATTTTTATCACGACTGTATTTTTTGCCCAAAATACACTGAAGAAATTAGGGCAGTGTCGTAATTATTTTCATGACCGTAATTTCTGCCCAGAATACACAGAAGCAATTAGGGCAGTGCCGTAATTATTTTTATGGCTGTAATTTTTTATCCAGAATACACAGAAGAAATTAGGGTAGTGACATAATTATTTTCATGGCCGTAATTTTATCTGCCAATTTCAGTTTTGACCTCATTTCTTGCCCGATTTGGCTCGTTTTCGAGCCAAATTTTGGAGAAGCCCTAATTAAATGATGGGGAACTATTTAAGCAACATAAAGAGCAATTATTGGGACTTTTTGGTAAGGATTTATTGTGAATTTCACAAAGAGATGCCGCTGCAGTGGAGTTCCTCGCCGGGAAATAACCAGACAATCTCTAGCAACCAAATTTTTAGGAAAGGAGTGCTTCGAGAAGGAGAAGATACATATAAAGTCTCAAATCAAAAAGAGTTTGATTGGGGGAGAATTCAGTGAAGACGTGGTGGCAGCTACTGTTCATCGACAAGCTGCTGTTCCTATTCTTCATCAGATCACGTGGCTGTGAAATTTTTCACACCCCTGTGAATTCAGTAAACTAATATTTTACTCCTTTTTGAATTCTGATTTTTTTTTAGATGATTTATTATGTAATACTTCCATCATGATAGCGTAAAAACCTTCTTGGGACAAGAGGAGTAATCCTTCTTTAGTTTTGTAATGACTAGATAACTCTTATTTTTTCAAGTTGTTCTTTGAATGATAATTTTACTTTTATGATTATAAACTTTAAAATTTCCTGTTTTGAAATATTATCATGTTTTAGAGTTCGTATTATGGACCAAGAGGTGATTTACGAACTCAGAACCCTTAAATTGTAGTTTTAGTAACTTGAGCTATGAGAATAGATCTATTCTTAAATCTTAATTTTTGAAGCATATTTACATGTTAATATTTTGAACTAGGAATTTTATTGATTTAGACATGATAATAAGGACCGAGAGGTGATTTTGATTGTTGGAAACCTTTAAGTAAAACCTGTAAAGTTAAGATACGAGAGTATTTAATTTTACTTGAGATTTTGACTTAGAAATTAAATTTATGAGAATAGGTTTAATTTTTAGTCAGATTTACTTTTATTAAACATTGAACAGTATGTCACGAGAGTGAAAACTTGTTCGGTGTAAATTGTTCGTCTAAGAGGAGGTAATTTCTTTATAAGTAAATTTTATCTTTATCATGATAAGAATAACTGACAAACTCTTATTTATGACTAGTCATAGAAATTAAGAAAGATGAAACCTTAGTCCTAGCTTTCTCTCTCTGAAATTTATAATAGTTTTTGATCATTCGCTTTTGACCTATTTCATTACATATTGTCTGCTTAGCTAGCGAGAACTCGATTATTTGGTACTTAACACGTAGGTCCCTGTGAGTTTGATATCTTTTATTACTTCGATGTATCCATGCACTTGTGGACACATTAAGTTTTTGGCGTTGTTGCCGAGGACCTTAGTTTTGTTAATATTAAAATAGTTGATAGTATTGCTAGAGTAAGTTTTATTTTTTATTTTTTTGCAGATTTTTATATTTTTCACGGGGCTGCGATTTCTGAATTTGGAATTCTTTCTATTATTTTCTAAAATTCTGAGTTTATTTGATTCTTCTACTTGTTTATGCGTAGGACCCTTAGGTCAGGACCACTAATTCTTTTAGATCCTAAAATTAATAAAACTCTTAGATTGCGTAGGAAATTCAAATTTGAAGAGAAAAAGGAGAAGGAATCAATCATTGAAGAAATAAGATCACTTAGGGATTATGCAATACCAAATCCACAAGGGATATACTCTAGCATAGCCAGGTTGGCGATTGATGTTAATAACTTTGAAATTAAACCGGCCTTGCTATCAATGATATAGCAAAATCAGTCTAGAGAATTACCACTTGAAGATCCTAATTAGCATGTATCTCTTTTCCTTGAATATTGTGATACCATTAAGATTAATGGTGTATCTAGTGATGCTTTAAAACTAAGATTATTTTCTTTTTCCCTCAAGGACAGAGCACGTGCCTGGCTACAATCTCAGCCGACTCGAACTTTCACTACATGGGATCAAGTTTCGAATGCTTTCTTATCAAAGTATTTCCCACCGAGTAAGATGATCCAATTGAGAAATTAGATTACTAGCTTTGCACAGAGGGATGGCGAGTCGCCGAGTGAGGCATGGGAGCGTTTCAATGAAATACAGCGGAAGTGTCCTCATCATGGCTTAGAAAAATGGGTTTTGATTCATACTTTTTATTATGGTTTACTTTATAATACTCGTCTCACTGTTGATGCTAATACAGGGGGAGTTCTTATGAATAAGAGCATTGAAGATGCTTACACCTTGATCGAGGAGATGTCTCTAAATAATAACCAATGGGCCACTAAAAGAGGAGTCCTCTATCGTCCTCCACATGGTAAGAATGAAAATGATGGATGGCGTACCCTAGCTGAAAAGGTAGTCTCTTTGGTTAATAAATTTGATTCTTTTCATATGCAAACTGCTATGGTTTCAACATCTGCTATTTGTGATATCTATGGTAACCAAGGGCATTATTCTGAAGAGTGTAGGGTTATTGCTGAACAGGGTGTTGAACAAATGAATATTGTTGGGGGTTACAATCAAGATAGAAACAAAGACCCTTACTCTAGTACATATAACCCTGGATGGAGAAATCATCCAAACTTATCTTGGAAAAATAACAATGATCCAGGGGGACAGGTAGAGAATAGAGGGTATCAACAGAGGCAACTAAATCAAAATCAAAATCAGCCTAAAAAATCTAGTTTAGAATCCTTGCTTGAAGATCGTAGAGGGGAGATGAAACAGCAAAGGGATGCTATTAGACAGCAAGGGGATACCATTAATCAGCTTAATTCTAAGATAGAATCTTTATCTGCACATAATAAGATTCTAGAAACCCAAATAGCACAGCAAGCTAGCACATCTTATAGAGCCCTAGGGAAGTTGCCTGCTAAACCTGAACTAAACCCTAGGGAACATTGTAATGCTATAACTAAACCCGGAGTGGAAAACAGTTAGATGAACCAAGGGGTAGATTAGAGAATGATGATGATGAGGAGCCTGACATTGAACCTAGTAGTGAGCCAGTCTTAGAGACACCACCTGCACATGCACAGCTCTACCCTAGTTCACCACCTCATGAGTGTGATTAGCCACACCAGCCTGATGTTCCTAGACCTAGCTCACCTGCTCCATATAGGCCTCCTATATCGTTTCCCGGGAGACTTGTTCAAGCTAAGTTAGATAAATAGTTTGGGAAATTTTTGGATGTTTTGAAAAAGCTTTATATAAATATTCCATTTACTGATGCTTTGTCTCAAATGCCCACTTATGCAAAATTTTTGAAAGAGATTCTAACTAATAAAGGGAAAATAGAGGACTACGGCACAGTGGCATTGACTGAGGAGTGTAGTGCCATTATTCAAAATAAATTGCCACCAAAATTAAAGGATCTAGGTAGCTTCTCTATACCTTGCTTAATTGGAGAGATGGCTTTTGACCGAGCCTTATGTGATCTTAGAGCCAGTGTGAGTCTAATGCTTTTATCTGTCTGTAGGAAGCTTGACATGGGAGAGCCAAAGCTGACTTCTATTTCCCTACAGCTCGCTGATCGCTCGGTTAAGTATCCTATTGGAATTTTAGAAAATATTCCAATTCAAGTCGGTAAGTATTTCATTCTAGTAGACTTTGTAGTATTAGAGATGGAGGAGGATTCTAAAATTCCTATCATTCTTGGTAGACCATTCTTAGCTACAACAGGTGCGATTATTGATGTAAAGAAAGGAAAACTCACTCTGAATATTGGTGAAAACATTATTGAGTTTGATTTAGCAGAATCTTTGAAAAAAAAATTCATATACAGGATCTTGCTGTAGCATTAATATCATAGATGATGTTGTTAGTGATTTGCATAAATTGTTTGTTGAACCTTTTGATTATAAAAGTTACACTTTTTTGAATTGTGTTTTCCATTCTAATGATAAAAAAATGCCAGTTTAATAAGGAGAAGACTGATTTACTTCTGAAGAAGCAGAAAATTCAAAAGACGAGACGAAAGAGAAAAAAATGGTTGAATTTGCTTGATGCAAATAAGGGAAGAAAAAAATTCTTAGCCAAAATAGAACACTATTTTTTGGATGAGCCTTATGTATTCAGAAAATGTATCAAAGATCAAGGACCAAAACAAGGAAAGTATGGAGATATGGCTCGCGGAGCTGTTACCTGATCGAGTTTAGCTTTGGTCAAGCTAAAGACCTAAAAATTAGCGCTTCTTGGGAGGTAACCCAAGCTCTCTTACTTTACCTTTTCTATTTTATTTAATAATTTTTGCATATATACGTATACAAATTTTTCTTTTTCCTTTTTGTAGGTGTGTTTGAAATTTTTCTATGATGGAATGGTGATTTTTGAAGTTTTACGGCAGGGCCGTAATTATTATTATGGCCGTAATTTTGCATTATTATCGGCTAGGATGTTTCACGACACTACTATAATTATATTTTCGCCTGTAATTTTTAGATGATTCTTTACAGAAGATTTTACGGTAGGGGTGTGAAATATTTCACACCCATAATTTTATTTTGTTAAAAAAAATTGCATTCTGCTTTCTGCATTCTGACTTCTGCTAATCTGATTAAGTGTGTTTTCACAGGGATTTTAAGAAACTGGAGCAGCAAAATACTTAATCTTTGGCATAATTAGGAACAACTCATCTTTCATTACTATTCGGATAACTTGATTAAATTTAAAAGTCCATGGATCATCCTATGACATATAGCATCTTATGATAACTAATTAACTTCTGCAACAGTTTTATTTACTAATCTGATTAACATTTTTGTTGCAGGAATTCAAGGTGCTTTAGTGCGTTGTAACCCTGATCTTTCACACGAGTAGGAAGAACATGTTTTGTTCTATCTCGTGATTAGTTGGTTCCATTAAAATATGTTCAGACCATCCTAGGAAGCATGACAACTTTTGACGTCTGATAAATTTCTGTGTTGTTTTAATATAGTAATCTGATTAGCCCTCTTGCTGTTAATACCCTATATGCCTAACAGTTACTGATCCTTTATTTTTCATACGCCTGAAAAGAATAATTTTTTCTCTACCATTTGGATTTGTCTGTTTTCTTTATGGATCATTATATCTTATTCTTGGGCATAGCTATTTTTTTTGTAAATGAATCAGTGGCTGCTTTGTTTGCTTTCAACCTTCTACTGCTTCTTTTTCCTTCCAGCCAAGGAATCTTCAATTGCAATTTCTTCTACCAGCACGCTCCTTAGACCTCCAGTGACACCTCTGATTGCCCCATGGAATAAGTCATTTTTAGCTAAGGTAAGATATTATTTTTGGTTTGAGCCTTATGTATCTAAGAAATGAACATGCGAAATTTTCAGAAGGAACATCCTTGAGGACAAGGTAGCCAACATTCTTTACCCGGCACTACACCCTGGATGACAATGATGAATCACTATATTTTTGGTGAGTATTATTATTCTTATTTATATTTGGTTGAATATCTGATATGATCAACCTTATATTTTGGGGTAGTGATTTTTATGATATTTTTGATATAATTATATGATTATTTCTTTGAAATTTGATTTGTAAAATAAGTATCTGATTTTGACCATGTGATGATATGTGATTTAATATTTTGTGGAAATTGGATGGATGCATGGTTGTGATTGTACGTTTTCTTTATTATGGTGATGATTGTCTATACATATCAATGTCTGTGAATGAAGATATGTCTCTTGTGTTAAATTTATTTCTTTAATATATATCCTCTCATTGTATTTTTTTTTCCTTATTGATGCATGAGATTTTGGATAGATATGATGTTCGATGAATGTAATTTGAGAGTGAAACATCTTTTTCAAATAAAATGAGCATATGACTATAATTTATCGAGTTTATATTGATTGATTAGCCTAGTTGATGTTTGATCAATTATACTATTTGTTAGGAAGAAAGAATCCAAAATCCAAAAATAAAAAAAGAAAAGAAAAGAGAGTTACATGACTCCTCTACTTGGCACTGTGAAAAATTGGCAGTGATACCGAAGTTACGAGTTGAAGTCCAAATAAAAAGTATGTGTCTATGTGGACACATGCCAAGGAAAAGCCATTTGACATTAGCTCCACTATCTTAGGCTATGATTCTTTTTGCCTAAAAGATATGAGTTCTATTACATCGGCTATGTGGTCGGTGTGCTCTAAATTCGTCACCAGAAAAAATGTGGTAATCGATTTAGAGAATGTCAAAAGCAAAAAAAAAAAAAAAAAAAAAAAAAAGTGAAATAGAGAATTTTGAGTGGAAAAAGATTTTGGAAATCCTATTCCTGTAAACAAAAGCATTATAGATTTAAACTGAAACTTGGGTGAATTCATGAGATTGAGATTCTGTTTATTATACAAGTTGTGAAATTTTATTTGATTAAGGTTGTGAATCTTGAGAATTAAATTCTAAAGACACTGTATTTATCTAGAGTTTTATGTAGCATTTAGTGGAAATTTTTTATGAATGATTATATTTTAGAAATTTATTTTTCATAAGAGAGTTATATTTTCATACTCAGCATTCATAAGAGAGTTATATTTTATTTATTTGCTTGAGGACAAGCAAGGTTTGAGCCTTATATATTTTGATGTATTATATTTACATAGTCTTTTAACTATGATTTTTATGCATAATCTCTCTTGTTTTGAGCATATTTTAACTGAATAAGACTTAAAACCTTGTGTTTGTTCAGAATCTTCACCTCTCTTCGCTTTTATCATATTTTAGGGAAAAACGATCAAAATTTGATTGATTTTGAAAGATCCAAGTGGACAAATAGATTTCAGACGTTAAGATGAAGTCACATACCAAATTTCATGCGAATTGAAGCTAGCTTGAAAATTACACCCTACCCGTAATTTTTATCACGACCATAATTTCTGCACAAAATATATAGAAGAAATTAGGGCAGTGTCGTAATTATTTTCATGGCCATAATTTCTGCCCAGAATATAGAGAAGAAATTAGGGCAGTGCCATAATTATTTTGACAGCAGTAATTTTTGATCCAGACTAAACAGAAGAAATTAGGGCAGTGCCATAATTTTATCCGCCAGTTTTGGTTTTGACCTTGTTTCTTGCCCGATTTGGCTAGTTTTTGAGCCAAATTTTGGGTAAACCCTAAATAGATGATGGGGAACTATTTAAGCAACATAAAGAGCAATTATTGGGACTTTTTGGTAAGGATTTATCTCGAATTTCACAAAGAGACGTTGGTGCAGTAGAGTTCCTCGCCGGGAAGCAACCAAACCATCTCCAGCGACCAAATTTTCAGGCAAGGTGCTTCGTGGAGGAGAAGATACACATAAAGTCTCAGATCAAAAAGAGTTCGATTGGAGGACAATTCAGCGAAGACGTGGTGGTGACTACTATTCATCGACGAGTTGCTATTCCTATTCTTCATCAGATCATAGGGTTGTGAAATTTTTCACACCCCTGTGAATTCAGTAAACTAATATTTTACTCCTTTTCGAATTCTGATTTTTTTGAGATGATTTATTATGTAATACTTCCATCATGATAGCATAAAAACCTTCTTGGAATAGGGGGAGTAATCCTTCTTTAGTTTTGTAATGACTAGATAACTCTTATTTTGTCAAGTTGTTCTTTGAATGATAATTTTACTTTTGTGATTATAAACTTTAAAATTTCCCATTTTGAAATATTATCATGTTTTAGAGTTCGTAATATGGACCGAGAGGTGATTTACGAACTCAGAACCCTTAAATTGTGATTTTTGGAACTTGAGCTATGAGAATAGATCTGTTCTTAAATCTTAATTTTTGAAGCATATTTACATGTTAATATTTTAAATTATGAATTTTATTGATTTAGACATAATAATAAGGACCGAGAGGTGATTTTGATTGTTGGAAACCCTTAAGTAAAACCTGTAAAGTTAAGATACGATAGTATTTAATTTTACTTGAGATTTTGACTTAGAAATTAAATTTATGAGAATAGGTTTAATTTTTAGTCAGATTTACTTTTATTAAACATTGAACAGTATGTCACGAGAGTGAAAACTTGTTCGGTGTAAATTGTTCATTCGAGAGGAGGAAATTTCTTTATAAGTAAATTTTATCTTTATCATGATAAGAATAACTAACAAACTCTTATTTATGACTAGTCATAGAAATTAAAAAGGATGAAACCTTAGTCTCAGCTTTCTTTCTCTGAAATTTATAACAGTTTTCAATCGTTCGCTTTCGAACTATTTCATTACATATCATCTGCTTAGCTAGCGAGAACTTGATTATTTGGTACTTAACACGTAGGTCCTTGTGGGTTTGATATCTTTTATTACTTCGACATATCAGTGCACTTGTGAACACATCAAGGTTTTAACTGCACAGCCATGATCCTCTCCCGTGAAGCCGCTTCCTCTTAGCCGCCTATGAAGCTTGTTCCCAGCTAACAGCAGCCAAAGAATTCTATTTTCGTAGCAGCATCTATTGCTGACGCCGGTGCAACACCTCACGACGATTTGCTAGCGCCACCTGATTTTTCACACCCCCGTGACCTCTTCCACGGTCACCTTGTCCATCTCAGATTTGTTGCCAGCAGAATTCTTTCCAGCCAGTAGCTCTCACATCCATATTCACGCCGCCGCAACTTCTTCAACGGAGCCAGCACCTACGCCGTCATTGCTTCACTTCCAAAATTGCCGGTGCCGCCTCTTCAGCCGCAGTGCCTTTCTTCTAGTCACATCCACCTCTTCCAGAATTCTTCTCTTCCTCCTCTGATTCCACCACCAGGCATCAGCAAATCTGAATCTTCTAGCCGACGCCCTCCATGGGAAACACTAGCAACTCTTCCAGAAGAACTACATGTTAGTAACGGAACACACCGACAACACTTTGCTAGAAAGAGAGAAACATCAAGAACATCAAAGCATAAGAGGAATAACAAAAATATTATATTGCTAATATGAAATAGAGAATTACAAAGCATATTTAAAGAAAAATAAACCTAATCTATTTAGGTAATTTATCTAACTAATATGGTCAAATCAACCTATATGGTAGCTAATAATCTAGTATGGTAAACTCTAATTAATATCACATAAGTATGGTAACACATCGCGTGTTTACCAATTTCATCACTGCCCCTTAAACACGACACTTACAAACTCCCAGCATGTCTCTCAATTCTATAAAATCGTTAATCTTCAGAGCTTTAGTAAAAATATCAGCAACTTGATCCTAGGTCTTCACATAATTCAACTCTACTAACTTGTTTGCAAGACATTCTCGGACATAATGAAATCTCATGTCTATATGCTTGCTTTGTTCATGAAATAGAGGATTATTTGCTAGAGCGATTGCAGACTTATTGTCTATGTTGATATGAGTTGGCTTCTTCTCCTCAGCATGTAGATCTTCCATCAGACGTCTCAACTAAATTGCTTGAGTCACACAAGAATTTAGAGCAACGTATTCTGCTTCACAAGTTGATAAGGCCACAATTGGTCGCTTCTTTGAACTCCATGTAAAAGCGGTATTACCCAAGTAGAACACAAAACCTGTTGCGCTCTTTCGATCATCTACATCACCGGCCTAATCATTATCACAATATCCAGTAAGATGGAATTATCAGAGGTAGTATAATATAGTCCATAGTCAAGAGTGCCTTTAATATATCGAAGTATCCTTTTTGCTGCATTCAAATGTACTGAAGTAGGAGTCTCCATATAGCGACTTACGAGTCCAACACCAAAAAGAATGTTTGGTCTTGTACAGGTAAGATATCTCAAACTTTCAACTAAACTCTTGAACAAAGTTGTATCTACTTTCTCATTGTCGTCATGTTTGGTCAATTTTACATTGCACTCCACTGGAGTACTGACCGAATTGCAGTTATTCAGTTTAAATTTCTTTAGAATTTCTCTTACATAGTTCTCTTGTGAGATAAAGATTCCTTCACTAGTTTGTTTCACCTCCATGACAAGATAATAAGACATCAGAGCTAAATCAGTCATCTCAAATTTAAGATTCATTTTCTTTTTGAAATCTTCAAACATTTCTGGATTGTTGCCTGTAAATATCAAGTCATCCACGTATAAGCATACTATCATGATTTCATCCTCATTGGCCTTCAGATATAAAGAGTGTTCATAAGGACACTTCTTAAAACCATTTTTCTGAAAATAATTATCAATTCTGCAGTTCCATGATCTAGGTGCTTGTTTTAAACCGTACAGAGCCTTTGAGAGTCTAAGGACCTTGTCTTCGTGTCCTTTTGCCACATATCCTAGAGGTTGTTCAATGTAAACCTCCTCTTCTAAATATCCATTTAGAAAAGCTGACTTTACATCCATATGATAGATTTTCCATTTTTGTTGGACTGCCATCGAGATGATTAATCTGATAGTTTCTAAACGAGCAACTGGAGCAAATACTTCATCGTAGTCAATGCCTTGACGTTACTTATAACCCTTTGCAACAAGTCTAGCTTTATACCTCTCTATTTTTTCTTTAGAATTCTTCTTGGCCTTGTAGACCCATTTAACTCCAATTGCATTGTGCCCCTTTGGAAGGTTCGCTAACTTCCAAGTCTGATTCTTTTCAATAGTTTTTATCTCCTCATCCATGACCTTCTTCCATCTCTTGTCTTTGCATGCTTCAATATAGTTAACTGACTCTATATCTCCAAATAAACAAATATATGTTACATCATCAATTCTCATTGTCTCATCATATATGTCAGCTAGACTTCTTGTGCGAGGATGTTGTCTACTTGTGCGTGGTGGTGATGATGGTAGAGTACTTGCTTCAGGTGTATCTTCATTTTCTTCTTCACCAGTACAGAGGGGAGAATCATGATCATTAGTCTCTACATGCTAATCCCAAATTGTTTCTTCATCAAAATCAACATCTCTACTCACAAAGATCTTTTTTGTAATGGGATTATAGAGTTTATACCCTTTTGTCCTTGAATCATAGCCAACAAATATACACTTCTTGCTTTTATCATCTAACGTTGTACGATTGTTGTCAAGGATGTGTGCATAAGCTATACTGTCAAAAAATTTGAGATGTGAGACTGAAGGTTTTCTTCCACACCATGCTTCAAAGGGTGTTTTATGATGTACAAATTTAGTTTCACAACGATTTTGAATGTACACTGCACAATCCACTGCTAGTACCCAAAATTCTTTAGGCATCTGTTTTATCTTTACCATACTTCTTGCCATATTCATGATTATGTGATTCTTTCTTTCAGCTACTCCATTTTGCTATGGTGATCCTGGAGCAGTTAGGAATCTTCGAATTCCTTCTGTTCTACAATAGTCTTCAAATTCTCTTGAGGTAAATGCTCCCCCTCTATCTAATCTTATAGCTTGAATTCTACATCCCTTTTCTTTTTCAACAAGAGCCTTAAAATTCTTAAAAGTTTTGAATACTTCCGATTTCTCCTTTAGGAAGTATACCCAAGTCATTCTGCTAAAATCATCAATGAACAGAAGAAAATATCTATTCAGACCAAAAGAATTTGGTGTAATTGGCCCACACATATCAGTGTGTATCAGTTGGAGAGGTCTTGAAGACCTTGATTCACACTCCTTTGGAAAGCTCTTCCTTGACTGCTTTCTTAGCATGCACCATTCACATAGATTATCAAGCTGATTGATATATGGTAGTCCTCTCACCATACCTTCATGTGTCATCTTCTTAATGCTTCCAAAATTTAAATGTCTAAGTGATAGCGATCCGCAAGTGCACGGATTTATCGAAATAATAAAGAAAGATATCGTTCCCAACGAGGATCTGACGGTCAAGTTCCGATTACACGATTGATCTATATCTAGACGAATCAAATATGTGGTTTTTGTTTTGGACACTTCTAAGTACAAATAAAAGAAACAGAGGCAACGTTTTTGGTAAAAATTAGTTCGGATAAAATTGGGATTTAGGGTTTCACCATGCTGACGATTATGAATTTAATAAGAATAAATCTTTAAATCTTTGATCAGAAAATTATAGTTTTGAAAGAGATTTTTCCTAAGGTACAGATTACATCCTCTCGAAGCGTAATCCGGTATCTAACTACGCTAACTCCCTACTCTCGTGACAGTTAACGTAATTAGACCCATTAAGTTCTATGAAAAACCATGTGAATCCTTCAAACGAATCCGAATTACTCTCGTGATCGGATTCGTAGGTTTGAAAAGAATAGTTTTGACGTTGCGATTCACCTCTCGGTCCTTCTCGCAACGTCTAAGACACAATAAAACTTGGCCAGAGTATTAAAGCGAGATACGTACAATTCTAATCAAATCAAATCTATAAAATTCATGTAAAAGATTTGAAACAATATATTCAATCCATAAATCGTCAATGGGCTGCTAATCCCCAAATCCCGAAAATAGGGTTTACACGTTCATGTTCAAAGCAAACAGCATGTTCATCAATGAAAATCGCATGAAAACCTAAGAAGATTATAGGAAATCGCTAGACATAGTAATTAGAAAAGCTTCCCCTCGACGTGGAGAAGAAGATGAACCATCTAATTCTTCCTTTGCGCGGCTTTCCTGATCGAATTCTGCCCTAGAACTAATTTCCGCCGTCGCCGCTACAGCTGTTCGTTTTTGTGTCGAGAAGCCCTCGAAACCCTTCCAAAACCCTTCCTTTTATAGTCTAATCAGTATAGAACCCATGTGGGAAGATTTCCGGAGAGTCTGGTTCAATTCTGGTTTAATTTGGAGTCGAATCGAGTGAAAAACCGAAAAGGGCGGACGTTTTCACGGTCTGTGATGAGTTTACGGCCATGACCGTAAATGTCTCTGTGTGTACAACACTTAAGTCACAGAAATATTCATAACCCGTGATGGATTCACGGCTTCACCTGTGAAAGTTTCTGTTCATTTCTTTACTTAGCCGTTTTTCACCCTTTGCTCGACGTTGAAATTACGGCTAGCTCCATAATTACGACCAAGGCTGTGAATGTTGATTTCTTCACCGTTTTCGCTCCAAAATTGATGTGTAAGTTAGTGATCTCCTCGGGAATCATGCTTTGGCTTTAAAACTCTCGAAATCCATCGTTTTTGAGCCATTTTACCTACATTTTCATAAAAACCTAGAAAAGTGAAGATTCTGTGCCAAGTGAAGCAAAAACATTAAAATTTGCATAAAATCCTTCAATTAAGCCCAAAATATCATGTAAAATATAGGCAAAAACATGGTGTAAATGCAACGCATCACCAAGTCTCAAATGTCATAGCCACGGTGAGTCTTTATAGCATTCAGCCAAGCATCGTGCTGCATCTGTTTGAATGTTCGGTGAGAAGAGTCAATTTTTGGACATTGGTACCTTTACAAGTAATTTTCCTCTACCATTCTTCAGATACAGGTTATACCCAATTGTGTAGAAAGAGTACACATTTTCTAACATTTGTCTCATACTGAGTGTTATTTTTCATAGCAGGGGCATAATACACATTTGAGATGAAATGATGACTTCCATCCTACAACTTGATCAAAATCTCCCCCTTTCCTTGTACGGGAATCTTGGATGAGTCTCCAAAAGTAATATTGCCTTTTATTTTCTCATCAATATCGATAAATAATGATCTGTCTCCACACATGTGATTGCTAGCTCTTATGTTCAGGTACTATGTAGTTTTAACTTCTTGTTTTATGTCTTTATATGCAATAAAGACATTAGAATCTATTTCTTCTATCTCCTCCTCAATCTCCTCCTGAGATAGATTAGCTCTTGGAGTATACCTAGAATTACATTCTGAAGCAAAATGTCCAAATTTATTATAGGCGTAACATTGGACATAAGACTTGTTATATCTATTCTGAGTTCGATATGATCTACCTTGACCTCCTCCTCTTCCTCGTGTCGAGATAAACTGAGAAGTACCTTCATAATTTTGTGCATTTCTTCCTCTTCTAGGATTTTGACCTTGTCCTCTTCCACGGCCTCGGCCTCTAGAGTTGACATTATCTCTTCTCGTTGTCTCTCTCAGATTGATTTGTGACTTAAGAACCTGCTCTAAAGGTTCTTTCTTTCTTCTATTCAGTTTCTCTTTATGTGCTTCGAGAGATCCTGACAGTTCCTCTAAAGTCATTTCTTCTATTTCCTTTGACTCTTCAATGGCAGTCACTATATAATCAAATTTTTCAGTCAGTGATGTCAGAATCTTTTCAATTACTTTTACATCAGAAATTTTATCACCCAATCTTCTTATCTGATTGGCGGTTGATGCAACTCTTGAAATGTAATCTGAAACCTTTTCAGACTCATTCATCATGATGGCTTCAAACTCTCCTCTTAAATTCTGAAGGCGAACTCTTTTGGCCTTCATACTTCCTTGGCAAGCAACTTGTAGCATATCCCATACTTGCTTAGCTGTAGTTGTATTAGAAATTTTCTCAAATGTGGATTCATCTAGGGCTTGATGAATCAAAGACATGACTTTTTGATCCTTTTTTCTCAACTCCTTTTGAGCTTGAGCAAGATTACTTGAATCACTTGGAATTTCAATTTTATTTTCAACAATATCCCAAACATCATGTGCACCTAATAATGTTTTTATTTTGATGCACCAATTATCAAATTTCTCACCTGAACATTTTGGGACTTGAAAGGGGCTCATATTGTTATTAGCCTCAGTAAATTTTAGATAAAATTATATCAAGCTTGATCAATTAATTCTAGCTCTATGATTTGGTTCAAATTTAGGGCAGAGCCGACTCTCAACAAATTTGGTTCTCTTGTCAAATTTGGTTCCCACAGACAAGTCTAGAAATTGGACTAGGTCTCAATTTAAGTGAACCGATTAGAATCAAACGGTTGACCAACAAGTCTAGAAATTTGGTTCAGCGGGCGCCAAACTAAACTTTCCGTCTACGAGCATTGCTCGCGTTCGGTGTGTAGTGGACGTTGGCGGCGACGGATTTCAGCCGCAAACATAAAAACTTTCAAGCAGTGGCTGCGAACGTTGCAGCGGCTGTGAGCGAACGTCGTTCGGCGGCGAGCAGCAAAGCTTCCAAGTTCTCGGGGGGCGAAAATCGGGGAACTTGCAGTGGAGAACTCACAACGGTGGAAGAGTCTTCAGATCTGCGCAGTGACTTCTCGTCTTCTTCTAATGGAGCAGCGGTCGGCAATGCCGGATCTGTGGTTCGTCGGCAGCAATTGATGTTGTCTTCGTCGACTCCCCTATTTTTTAGGGCCAAACAGAGCAGCGAGTCGGTGGCGTCGAATCTGGAGATTTCGTCACCGGATTTCATCTTCGGTGCACGATTTGGAAACAATAGCGCCGGAATTTTATCGCTCTTCTTCGTCGAGTAGAGCAGCATTGGCGGAATCCAGCCGCAAGAAATTTTGGTTCAAGCAAACGACGAACCAGAGTTTTGTCTGGCGCAGAGATCGGCAGGCGACGTATTTCGACCGTGTGGTGGTGAACCAGCACTAGGCACGACCAAGAAGGAGTCGTTCGCGAGCGGTGTTGAGCCAGCGAACAATAGCGACTCACAGAGTCGATGAGACAGAGCAGCGGATTTTTCGACGAGACTCATCTCGTCTTCTTCTACGTCAAGCAAAGTGGCTGTCTGCAAGGCAAGATCTGCAGCGAGTTTGCAGGATTTGAACCGGCGAGCACAGATCTGCAAAGTTTTCGGTCAAAAAGACTTCTTCAGCGTCTGTTTTTCGCAAATGGGTGGATGCCAACGGTTGAAAGCAGATTAGCGATTCACACCCGGGCGATTTCAGCGTCGTCTGGAGCAAGTCATCAATGGTACTACAGTCAAACAGTATAAAAACTTCACCGATGTCCCAAGAACGCGCCGAAGGAGGAAAACTTCCTTTGTGTCCGACTCAATACTCACAATTTATAAGAATTTGGTCCCCAAATTCAAAAGATAGAGACAAGTTATCATTAACAAGGTAACGTTTACAGTAAATACAGTCACTCAATACATGCCGTACATGAATTCATAGCACTCGGGTCGGTCAGGAAACAGGTGCGGCCAGCGACGCAAGGCTTCGTCCTCGCGTTCCCACGTGGCTTCACTTTCAGAATGATTGTTCCAGCGGACCTTAATGAGTCGTATCACTTTAACGTTCAAATTTTTTTTTTTTTTGATAGGAATTTATACGTTCACATGTCCAACACGTAGATCGTCACGACCCAGAGAGGACACCCAGGCGGGCCAGGCCTAGAGAATCCACACTCGAGATGCGACAAATCAAACCTACTGGACACGCCAGCCTTAAAACCACATGACAGTAAAGCAGGATGCTAACTCCAACGCTGCAGTCGAGGGAGTTTCACATGCTCTACGCCATGGAGGTTCTTGTGCATGGTGTCTACTTCCCACTTCGTTAACATTGTCATCACAAGGAACACGCGGAGCGGCTACCGATGGTTCTTCCCTTTGTTCATTTCCAGAACTAGAATCCCTCCGCATCAAACTGAGTGGTGCACTCAATGCCCCACAGGCTAATCCAGCCATCCACCCGAAACGAGGGCTTTTCTTGGGTGTCATTTCCTGTAACGCACCAACAACGACAAGGGTCACGTTAATTAAGATCACAGATTAGTATGATCCAATACGATTAACACTAACGCGGATCTTAAATCCTAAGGTTTGATCCTAAGTCCTTATGGTCCCATTCAAGATCTAATACCATAGCTTTAATACCAAAATTTGTCACGCCCCAAGACTCTCCCAGCCTTAGGACGCGGCAAACAATGGACCTGCAAAGCTATACAAATCCAGGATACAATACAAGACAACAAATGACATAAACGACAAAATCCACATAGATAAAATATACATCAGACTGACGCAGCGGTCAAAGTCAACAATACACATAGGGCCGAACAGTCCTGGCCCACAAATCCATACTGGTCCATGACCAGATAAATACAATCTCGTCTGATATAATCCTCGAATTACTATAATAACAAATAGCATGTGCGACACATAAGAAAGATACAACACGTGATAGGGAAGATAATCTACCTATCTATCTACTGCGCACCAGAGGGAGCCGAGCCTGAACCTGGAGGCAAGGCCAGTGGAGTTAGCCGGGAGGCTAAGTAGGATTTAACAAGTAAATGGTGCATATACAAGTAAGGAGGATCCAACAATAATTAATAAACGTAAGAGCACTATAAGTAAATATAACCCGACTAAATAAATACAGAAAGTACAGCATGCAGGTGGAAATCCAGCTGTGCCAATGTCCCGTAGGACGCGCACTCAAAGAGTGGTTCCTACCGCTAGCTAACGGTAGAAACGGCTATCCGTCGACAGTCCGCCGGTGTAGTGTCCTACACCCAGATCACCCCGAAATGCCGAGTCTCACGACATCCTACTGTGACCCATCCGGAGGCCTGTAGACCATGGGCTCACACAGACTGCATCCATGACTACTACCAATGGCCAAAATCACAAGGTTCTCGGAAGGTGGACCATCTCAGTCAGACCTATCCGTCCATCCCCAATATCAACACAAGCTGGCCGTAGAGACAGCCAAAATATATATGTACTGCATATAAATAAACCACCAACAGTATCATGCACCGAAACATAAAATCAGATAGCATGCAAGGATCCATATGACTCAATGGCAAGATACAGATCTCAAAGGGTATACGAAGGTAATAATCAGATATAGACAACAAGAAGATGGTGCCGCTATCTATGCATGCGGTTTGGCACCGAACAAGGGTAGGGAGATAAGAATCCTACCTGGTTCCTGTAGGTCTGAGCAAGATCCAACCAATATACGCCCAATATAACCTCGTGCGAGCCGCTCGGAGTTGCAGTCGAGGTCGCGGAGTTCGCCGGAAGTTCGCCGGAACAGTGGTGCCGCCGCCGGAACAGTAACTTCGGCGGCCGGTCGAAATTTTGGAAGTGTCACGAGATAGCCGCCGGCGAGAGGAGTTCAGCCGTACCGCCGGTTTCGCGAGAGGAGGTCGGGGTCGCCAAGATCGAACGAAAAACCCACCGGCGGCGTCGTTCGCGGATGTCGCCGGAGTTGGGGAAGACGACGCCGGAAAACGCGCCGGAACGGAGAGGAAACGTCCGCTGAAGGTGAGGGAGCTCGCCGGTGCCGCTGGAGACGAAGGATGCGCCGGATCTAGTGTTTCGGTCGCTTCTCGTCGCCTGCGTTCGCGTGGAAGAAGAGAGAGCTTCCGCTCGCCGGTTCTGGTCGCCGGAGCAGCGGTCGGAGTCGGAAGAGGAGGCTGGGGGGGGGGGGGGAGACGTGTAGAGAGGAGGAGGGAAGCTGCGTGATGGTGAAGATCGGAGGGGAAGGAGGCGGGGTCGATGTTCACGGGTGAGTAGGGGAGAAAAGAGGAAAAAAAAAAGGGAGAACGTGGGGAGCAGATAGGACAGCCGTCCCGTCAGTTTCAGAAAAAAAAAAATTTCAAACGTTACAACAACCTTGATCTTCTCTACTCGAGCTTGATTCCTTCCGTGACCGGACCAACAGTCGTCTTTCCCTCCATAAAGCTCATCTACCAGCAGCTACTACCGCCTTGTCCTTTCCAGTCGGCATCTTCTCCAACTGGCGACACTTTCCAGCCGACAGCACTTCATCAAGCGGCTGCAACATCTGAGTTTTAGCATTAGCCTTCATAGTCGCATCCGTTTCCAACCAGCGTAGCCATCAGCAGACTCCTTCAAGCTGGAAATCTATTTCCAGCAGCCGCCGCCCCTTGCTTCAACCAATCTATTTCATCTTCAGCCGACTCTGATTCCAGATGCCGCCACCATCTCTATTCCAAGCGGCAACTTGATTTCTTCCTTTAGTACTGGCAGCTTCTTCTCTAGTAGCGGACAACGTTGCAGCCAGCTGCCGCCGCAACGCCTGTCTTCCACATATGCCAGCGCCGGCAGTTCTTCCAAAAGATCAGCAGTCTGATCCACTCTACCCTTTCCAGATTCACCAGCGACTCAACCTCGGCAGCCGCTAGCAATTTCTCCGCCTCTGTTTCCAGCCGACATCTTCTTCTTTGGTAGACCAGTGACTCATCCAACCGACAACAGCTTCGTTGCTAGCATCTCCCAGCCGCAGGTAGCATCTCTGTCGCATGCAACTACATTTCCCTAGAGCATCGGCTGCTTCATCTTCTCCAGATCTACTCCAGCCAGATACGCAGCCGTGCGGCCATCTCCAGCAAGCATATGTTCCAGCCAGTTTCTTATATGACCGACCAGAAACTACCAACGACTACTCTCTATGTAGCGTCATCATCTCACGCCACCCACAAGCGGCACATGCCTCGCCTATTGATTCCTTATTTATCTCTGCTTCCTACTTCCTGCTTCATGTCTTCAGCTTACTCATATTGCTAATCTGATTAAGTGTGTTTTCATAGGTATTTTAAGAAAATTGAGCAGCAGAACTCTTAATCATTGGCACAATCAGCAACAACTAATCTTTCACTACTATTCGGATAACTTGATTAAATTTAAAAGTCCATGGATCATCCTATGACATATAGCATCTTATGATAACTGATTAACTTATGTAATAGTTTTATTTTCTAATCTGATTAGCATTTTTGTTGCAGGTATTTAAGGTGCTTTAATGAGTTTTAACCCTGATCTTTTACACGAATAGGAAGAAAATTTTTTGTTCTATCTCAAGGATTAGTTGGTTTTATTGAAGGATCTTCAGTTCATCCTAGGAGGCATTGCAACTTTTGAAGCTTGATAAATTTCTGTGCAGTTTTAGTTTAGTGATCTGATTAGCCCTCTTATTACAGATGCCCTACATACCTGACAGATATTTACCCTCTATTTTTTATACGCCTAAAAAGAACAACTTTTATTCTACTATTTAGTCTTGTCAGTTTTCTTTTTAGATCATTAGACCCTACTCCTTGACATAGCGATTTTTCGTAAATGAATCAGTGACTACTCTATTTTCAGTACTTTGCCTTCAACCACCGGCACCCTCCTTAGACCTCCGACGACATCTCTGATACTCTTTAAGAAGAAAACATTTTTTTTAAGGTAAGATACTAATTTTGGGCTGAGTCTTATGTATCTAACAAATGCGCAGGTAAAATTTTTTAGAAGGTGCATCTTTGAGGAGGAGATAGCCGACATTCTTTATCAGCACCTGACCCGACGCTACACTCTGGACGACGATTGAGCTTGCTATATGGTTGTGTGAGTATCGTTTGCACTCTCTTGTGATTTGATTATTTCGATAGGGTTGTATTATCTACACTTTTCTTCTCCTGAAATTTCTATTCGATGTGGTTATACAGATCTATCACTTTACATCTGTTGACTATGATTGTATGAGTTTGATGCTTCACACCTTTTGCATTAATATTCACATTTTTGATGTGTAGAAATTTTATCCATGTATGACTTGAATTTATGTGATGAGATGTTTGTGAATTGAATATTTATGACATGATGTTTATTCTCTTTAACAAAATACCTAGAAATGATATGTGTTGATATTTTTATGGATTAGAGATTTTTTTTTAAATTACCTATGGAATGAGATTTTTTGATAAAATTAATTCTGGTATGATTAAAATTTTCATGAGAAAAATACTTTGCATTCTAGTGATATGAGTTGAATGAAAGTTACTTGATCTTGATTTTTCTGATTTACTTGATGGAAATATTTTCATGAAGAGAAACTAGAGATTATCTGTAGATAACCTGCTCCAACTCCTCTAGTATGATGGACTATAGTCATGAGTTATAATATTATGCCTTTGTGGTATACTTTAAATATGTTTCAATCAAGTAACAAAGGGACATCTATTAAAATATTATTTTACCCTTGAGTAGAAAGATTGACAACGATTTAAGTACCATGCCCTTGGCCAGCTCTCTCCAGGATAAAGGCAATAGAAAAAAAAGGAGAAGTAGAAAAAGAGAGAGTTGTAGGTCAAGTGGGCAACTCCGTTGCTGACTACTTAAGATTATGCTATGAGTTCTATTACACTGTTTCATGGTATACTTTGAATAATGTTATCATGCTAACAGGAATGGGTAGATAACCGTTCAGTTGTTTACAGAATTTTCTCAGGGATCGAAGAGTGAAATTTTTCTTAAGGGTAAATTAGATTTATTGAAAAAGAGTTTACGATCGTTTATACGAGTTGAACATGAATGCCATCTTAAAGATTATGAAAATTTTACTCATCTTGGATTATAACCTTTTAAAAATCTTTTTATTAGCAGGTTATTTCTTTTAAATTTTTTATTCCTAAAAATAATTGCACATATTGTGGATTACTTTTATGTTAAGGAGAAATTAAATAGAAGTCATTAATAAATTCTTACACACTTTGATTCATATTTTGAGTTGCTTGAGGACAAGCAAGGTTTGAGCCATATGTATTTTGATGACTCAAAAATTCATAGTAAATTTTATATTAATTGTATATTATTTTTTAGTCATATTTATGCTCTTTTGTTTATTTTTCAATTTATATAGTTAATTATTTCAGAATCTACACCTCTTCTCGTTTTTGTCATATTTTAGGGAAAAACAATTAAAATATGGTGGATTTTGAAGTATCCGAGTGCACGAATGAGTTCCTGATGTCGAGACGAAGCTGCCTGTCAATTTTCAAGCAAATTGGAGTTTAAGATAAAATTACGGCACTACCGTAATTATTATCACGGGCGTAATTTGAAGGAAAAACACGGCCATAATTTTGGAAAGCATAGAGAAAATTACGGCAGGGCTGTAATTATTTTTATAGCCATAATTCTTGATCCAGAATACATAGAGAAGATTACGACACTACCGTAATAATTTTCACAACCGTAATTATCCCAAAAAAGTACACAGAATAAATTATGGCACTGCCGTAATTATTATTACGACTGTAATTTTATCCACCCGAGTCTTCTGCAGCCGCTCCAAAATCTGATTTTTCCAAAGCAAAATTAGACAAATCAGACCCCTAATCAGGAAATCTAAAACTACAGAATCGTTCTATAATTCGAGGAGAGGATTTCAAGTCCAGAATCACCTATTATCGTGAAGAATCGAGGGAGAAATCAAGAGAGGTGCCGCTAGGGCTCGGCCTCTCGCCGAGAGGCATAGAGGCCACCTCTATGATGAAATTTTCAAGAGAGCTTTGCCCAAAGGAGGAGACGATACACAAGAAATTTTAGACCGAAAGGAGTTTGATTGGAGGAGAAATCAGAGAAATAAAATCTCAGTCGGAAGAAGAGTTCGTGAGTTACTATAGCATGGTTACTGTAGCAGTACTGTAGTAGTTACTGTTCATCTAGAAAAAATTCACAGGCCTGTGAAAATTTTCACACCCCTGTGAAATTAGTAACTTTTCTTATCCCTCCTCTATCGAATTCTAATTTTTTTATAATGAATTTTTGTTGTGTTTTTGACTCCATGGTAGCATAGTCTTTTCTTTCGGAGTTAGGGAGTAATCCCTTTTTAATTTTGTAATGACTGGATGATTTTTAATCTATTAGTTTATCCTTTGAATGATAGTTTTGATTCTGTGATTTATTTGCTTTGAAATTATTATTTGCATATTTTAGGGTTTGTAATATGGACCGAGAGGTGATTTACAAACTTGGAACCATTAGATTAGATCTAGAAACCTAGACTACGAGAGTAGCTAAGTCCTAGAACCATAATTTATGATGTTTATTTTACATGTGAGCCATGATTTCATTATTTCAGACATGATAATATGGACCGATAGGTGATTTTGATTGTTAGAACCCCTTAGGCAAAACCTATGAGATTAAGATACGAGAGTATTTAATTTTACTAAAAAAGTAGATTTTGAGAATTAAACCATGAGAGTATTTAATTTCATTATTTCAGACATGATAATATGTTCTGTGTAAATTGGACATCTGAGAGGAGATAATTTCTTTATTTAAGTAAACTTTTCTTTATCATGATTTGAATAACTAATAAAAACCTTATTATATCTAGTCATGAGAATTAAAAAAGTGATGAAACCTTAGTCCCAGTTTTCTCTCTCCGATTTTCGATGACAGCTTTAATTATTTCGCTATTTCGTTTTTGCTTCACACCCATCGTACATCGTCTGCTTAGCTAGTAAGAACTCGACTATTTGGTACTTAACACGTAGGTCTCTGTTGGTTCAATATCTTTTTATTACTTCGACGTATTCGTGCACTTGCGAACACATTTTTGCCATGATGAAGATTTCCCAATTTCTTTCTAGTCGTAAACTTAATATCTTCAGAGAGGAATTGGATCTTCAACTCGCGCTTCAAATCCTCCCAAGTCCCCAAATTGTCGGTTCAAATCCTCCATAATTTAGCATCCCCTGCTAGGAACCAAGTCGCTGTCGCCACTTTTAGTTGTTCTGAGTTTGGTTGTGTGACAAAGAAGTATTGTTCCATGTTAAAGAGGAAATTCTCTAACTACCTTGCGTCTCGGGCGCCCTCGTAACTACGTGGTTCGGGGACTTACATCGAAGTGTGTTGGGGTCGAGTGTTCGCTTCACTTGCATGAACAGCCCGCGTGAGAATATTATTTTGGCCAACACATTGACCAACACCTCATCAATTCTTGCATGGAGATGTTGGAAGGCTTTTTTCATGTCATCTTCGAGCCTTTCCACAACAGAAGCTAACTCTCCGCATGCTTAGCTTTAATCCCAGCCATACGAATCGCGTCTATTTGCTCACTTGTCAGTGTCTCGTCACAGGATCTCTTTTCCCACTAGCCTCTCCCATTGCGGGTGTTGACCTTGTGAAATACCTGGAACTTGCCTCTGATACCACTTGTCACGATGACTTTCCTTAGTGCCTGATGTCCATACAGCATATTACTTGGAGTAGTACTAAGCCTTCTTCCCACATGCACTTAGGCACTAACTTATGACAACCAAATAAACCGAGGCAACAAAATCCGAAGGTAACACAATAGCGCAACAATCCGAATAAGGCAACCAGCAAGTTTCCTGAAAACGGCGAGTAAAATACTTGGTGAAGTGATTCAAACAAGTACCCTGCCGGTATATTATTAATAAAGCAAGATTACAAAGACATTACAAAGACTCTAAACATACATTAAGCGGACATTAGATCTAGGGACTTGATGGAGAGAGCAGATGTGTAGAACCTTGCAATTTTAGACTTGTGAGTTGTCACAAGAGAGCATTTAACCAAGCACTACTACCCCTCTCAATTCTATCCCATATACACAAACTAAGAGATGTAAGTAATAGGCTTCATAAGACTTGGGTGGCCTGATTTTGCATATTTGAGTCCCCCATCCGTGAGTATTTGTGAAATCATAGTCCCCCACTTGCGTTCTCATGCCCTGGGACAGTCCCCCGAGCACATCATGACTCTGGTGACTAAAACACATGGTTCACATGTGTCAAACCCTATTTGTACATAAATCTACCTATTTATAAAGCTCTAAAACAAAAGATATAGGGCCCGTTTGGTAACACCAGATTGTGGCTTCTGCTGGTGCGGCCAGCTGTTTTTGGTCAACCAGAGCGTTTGAAAAGGCAGCTTCTCAGTCTGGAACCGAGAAGCTACACTGTTACGCGCCAGCAGAGAAATGCAGCTTTTGCGCAACTTGCCAGAGATTCTTCACGCACACCAAGATGGTTCGAAGATGCCCGTTGCGCCACTCTCGTCTTCTCTCTCGCACCCTTCAGATCTTGCGAGTGATCATCACCGTCCCCCTCCGGCGTCTTCTCCCGGTGCTCCGGCGTCTCCTCCCGGAGCTCCGGCGACTTGAACCTCCCCCCAGGTATCTTTCTAGCGTCTTCTGTTTTTCATCCCGGTCGCGAGTTTTTCTTTCGTTTTTCATCCTTCTTTCCTCCCGGTAGTAGTGTCTCCCTCCCTGCGTCTTCCTCCGGCCAGATCTTGAAGCCATTGCTGCTCTCATTCTAGGTGTGCTCCTCTCGGCCAGCTTCCTCCTCCCATTCCAAAGCTGCCAAAGCTTCGACGCCGGGCGTCCTCAACCTCACCAGGTAACTTATTAATGGTTGGCGGCATCCCCAGTTGGGATGAGAAGCCTTTCATTTGGAAAGGCAGCTTGGATGAAAAGGAAGAAGCTTCCCCTGCTTCATCCAACCGCTCGGCGGCGAGTTGAGTGATGGACGAGTCGTCCAACTCCTTGGTAGGTCGTCCAGCTCGTCGGCGGATTTCTCCAGCTCGCCGGCGTTGGATTCAAGCGGGGCGGAAGGCTTTTGCTTCGTCCAGCGCATGCGCATCGCCAAGCATGGTGATAGCCAATACTTTCGCTTTCGCTGTTAGAAGTGTTTCTTCTCCGGTGGAAGAAAAATATCCAGAGCAGCAATGATGGAGAAAGATATCCAGTGGAAGAAAAATAGTTGCCATGGAGCAGCATCCAGGGATCTCGTATTCGTCTAGCGCGCGCGCATCGCCAACCGTGGTGAAAACATCAGATTGTTTTGGTGATAAACACATCTGCACACGCGAAGAATCCTATGTTAGAAGTGTTTCCTTTAACGGTGAAAACATTAGAAGGGATGAATACGAGAACATCCGATAGATGTGTTATCATATGCGATTATTCCTGAAAGGTGTTATCAAATGTTTTAATGCTTGCGAAAGTATAGATCAATCAGCTCGTTAGAAGTGTTGGTTTCCTCTGTTTCCTCCTGAAATTTAATTGAACATCCCTCTCTGTTATAGCTTGCATTAATGTGAATTTAATTGCCAATATGAATGTTTGCAAGAGTTATCTTTGTGAATGGTTGCTACTTTTGTATTAGATGCTTTTGCTTATTTGAAATTAGATTTCAAGCATGGATTTGTATTAAATGCTTTTGCTATATTGATCAATATGAATGTTTTTGCTTATTTGATGCTTTTTTGTATGGGATAAGCTATATTTGATTAGTCAAAATTTTATATTTTCATTGTGAATATATTTTTTTTACTTAATAATATAAAATATCACTTATAAGTTTTAATCAGCTCCAGCTACAAGCTATTTTATTCAAACAGTTTCAAATTTATCAATCTAACTCTGATCAGACTAACTCTTAAGTTGCAACTGAACTTAACTGGCCCATAGTCAGGTCGGATAACAATAATTTTACACCGAACTTTTCCGATCCCTCACAACAGGGTCTTATGAACCTTCACTACCCCTTATAAATAGCCTCGGAGCTCCGTATCCTGCTTATCCTGCACCGAAAGTTAGATAAGAAGAGTAACCAAGGTAATGGCGGATTCGGTAAAGCTCATCGGCGCATGGGCAAGCCCTTTCGGGATGCGGGCGAGGATCGCTCTGGCCCTGAAGAAGGTGGACTATGAGCATCTGCAGGAGCAGTTTGGGGAGAAGAGCGAGCTGCTCCTCAAATCCAACCCCGTTTACAAGAAGATCCCCGTACTCATCCACAACGACAAGCCCATCTGCGAGTCGCTGATCATCGTCCAGTACATCGACGAGGTCTGGCCGGCCGACGGCGCCGGTGCCATCCTTCCTGCCGATCCCTAGGACCGCGCCCTCCACCGCTTCTGGTGTGTGTACATAGATGACAAGGTTTGCATCTTTGCGACTTGTATGATCCGTTTGATGTTGTTTTTCTTTTCAAAATAAATCTTGAAGAATAAACATTTCATCGAAATTCATTCTACAAGTGGGTTGAATCATGCTTTCGTACAGTTGACTGCCCCTTTTCTCCCTGAATTCGTCAACTAGGGTTCAATTTTGGAAAGGGTTTTGACTTTGGAGTGGGCTGGGAATGTATTTTTGTAGGAGAGGAATTCACACTTTTTCTCTCAATTTCCCAACCTAATATTCCTTTTTTTTTTCTCACAATTTCCCAACCTAATTTGGATTATTAATGAGGGCGCTAAATCTTGTTGGTTGTATCTGAATGTTTCTTTAGTTACTTTTATAAGATTCAAGTTTCGTTGAGTGCATCTATATCGTTTGATGATATGACTGACTCGTTTTGTTTGTACACAGTTGTTTCCATCGCTGACGGGAATAGCGAAGGCTCAAACAGAGGAGACCAAGGCGGAGGCAGTGGAGGGGGTGCTCACGGGGTTGAAGTTGTTGGAGGAGGCATTCGAGAAACTGAGCAAAGGCCAAGGCTACTTCGGCGGCGACAACATAGGTTACCTTGACATTGCCCTTGGCTGCTACGTTGCGTGGTTCCGGGCGATCGAGAAGCTGACTGGGGTGACGTTGCTCGACGAGGAGAAGACGCCGCTACTGGTTGGGTGGGTCGATAGATTCAGTGAGCATGAGGTCGTGAAGGAAGTGATTCCGGAGACGGACAAGTTGGTGGAGGTTGTCAAGATGCTTCAGGCGAAGTGGAAGGCCGCTGCTCCGGCCAAGTGAAGTGTTTAAGGGTTGAGGTGGGTCTGTGATACTGAATGTTATTGTGCAACTTGTTAGTTTGCTTGCTTGATCTTTTTTTTATATAAATAAAGGTTAGATATATGTTTTTATATAGAGATACATTTATATACGGTAGCGTCTAACCAATAATGTGGAAAATATTGACAGCAACTGTTAGAAAGGTTAGATATTAGTTTGAGGTTAATTCTGCTTTTAGCTTTTGTTGGCTAAAGAATTGTTGGTTGAAAGGTAGCTGTCTGAGAAAAGTAGAAGCTATTTGGGAAATTATAATTGCTGTTAGCAAAATAAAAATAATATGTTATTTAATTAAGCAAAAAAATTATAATTACTATGACCCACAAGCCCTAATTATGACCACACTAATTCTCCAAAAATAAAAATAAAAATAAAAATGCTGGATAAATTGTCAACAAATCCATAAACGTGGAAAAATTTACTTTCTTTGGATCTGATGCATAAAAAACAATAGTATTTTTTTGTGTGTGTTTTTGACGTCGTTCCATAATTCTGCATGCGAGTACATGGAAACACAATGACGCACCTTTAATTCTTCACCAAATCGATCCACATTTAGCACATAATATTGTTATATGAAGCTACGATCTCCTTCCCGATCTTTGGTCTCTCCGGTTTTTCGTCCCTGTTCTCCTCCTCTCCATCGCCGCCTCCGCCTGCGGATCCACAGACTCGCCTACGGTGCCACCCGCTTGCCGGACCTTTGCGAATCCGCCCTCGCCCCGAATCCAGGCCATCCTTGAATCATTTGACTCCAATGTCAACCGCTCCATCATCACCCACAACTGCCTCTAGTTCCTCGACTACTCCAACCGTCGTCTCACAGCCATCGGTAAGATCCTCACTGCCGGAGACATACCCCGCGTCAAAGACACCCAGCAGGTGGTCGATGCTGGAGTTGGAGCCGGAGTTGGAGGCGCAGGAGCTGGCGAGGCGCTGAAGACTTGTGGAGCTGGCGGCAGAGGTGAGGCGCTGACTGGAAGAGCGGCAGAGGAGGAGCTAGTCAGTGGCTCTGGATTTGGTTGGCGGCAGAAGGGAGCTAGGCTAGAGGTCGGCTGGAGCTGGAGCAAGCGTTGGAGTTTGGCGGGAGCAGAACGCGAGCTTTGGTGTTGATGATAGCGGAAGAGGAGAGTCGCATGAGGTCTACTGCTTCAAAATTTCTTTTTGGAATTATCACTGTTCGCGCGAACTTCTGGCAGAAGCATCGAGAGGGCTGCTTCTGCAGGCCAGTAGAAATTTCGACGTTGCGGCCTGTGGAGCAACCCCAAACACCCATCCAAATTACTGTACTTGCTGGCCGCACCTGCAAAAGTGAGCGGCCAGCAGCCCCAAACTCAGCCATTGTGAGTTGAAATTAGCTAATGAGACAAAAGTATAGTATTTTAAATGAAAATAAATAATTAATCTAAGATTAACTGATAGGTGTTGTAAGATGTATTGGATTATTGGTCTTTATTGACTAAGATGTGAGTGGAAGGATCTCAAGTATTATTGTATAAATCTCTTAATTTATTTAACCAAATCAATTAAGCTACACAACCCAAACTATTTGGAATAGCCAACTTCAGGGTCAATTGGACATGCGCAAATATAAAGTAGTTATTATAAGTGTTTGATTCATTTTTTAGGCAGAGGTAAAATTAAAGTTACCGCATAAAGAATTTGTTTGTAATAAAATGTATTAGTTAGTGTAATTAAACTATTCCAAAAATAGAAAAATACAAGTAAAAAAAATTAATTTCACATAGTATATCAAAATACATACAATAAAATTATAATGCACTATCTTACATGTTACACAAAATGCACATTAGAAATGAAAAAAAGATATATAATACACAATAGTCAACCACAATGAAGAAATATCCTAGATAATTTAGGGTATCATAATAAAAATAAATTCAAAATGACAGCATCAAAGACTAATAGAGCAATGAGGCAAACAATAGTTGTTAAGAAAATTTTAATTTATAATTATTAATAATATAATTATTTGTGTTGATAATATGTGTTGTGCCTCTAATAGAAATCAAACATATGTAATATATTGTAGAGGAGAAAATGAAATGGATTGTAACGATTTTTCTTCCATCCTTGTATAATTACTAATAGTTACACTCGATAATATTAAAAAAAAAAAAAAGAAAGAAAAAGACTCCCCCTCTCTACTCATGCTACTCTTCTTGCCACTCTTGGCTGCCCATCACCCGCCATGCTCGGCCTCACTGCAAGTCAGATTTCCCCATGGAGATCTGAGCCTAGTTAAGTGCTTGGCATAGTTTTTAAAATCTGGTAGGGTCAAGTGTATATGACTTGAGAGTCGGGTCAAAGTCAGAATTGGCACACCCCACCCCACCCGCACATGCCGCCTGTGTCTAGATCTAAACACGATTATTTTGAGTAGCCAACATCGCCACCAGACAAGTTCCCGTACCCACCATTTGCTCGCATCCATTCCCGTATCGCCACATGTCCTCACGTTGACACTATTGTCACGGACGCACTTTCCTTAGTGCTTGATGTCCATGCGGTACACTACTCTTCCAGCTAAATAGCAGTGCTCAACCGATCCGGGGCAACAATCCGAAGGCAACGCAAGTAATCGGAGGCACAAGGAACACAAATAGCTTCCACAAGACGGCGAGTAAAATACTCAGTGAAATGACTCAACCGAACACCCCACCGTTATATTATTGATAGAGCCAACAGTACAAGACACAAAACATAATACAGACACTAAGTGGACATTAAGTATACCCTCGACCTATTACTTGGTGGAGAGGGCAGGTGTCACGCCCCAGTCGGATCGGCCTGAAAACAGCCCTTAAACGCTGTCTCAAGGCAATCCGGCGGAACACCGGAACGTAACTCGCCCTAGGGTTTCCGGCCCCAAAATTAGAAACCCTAATCTCCCCGGATAATTTTTCTCCCCAAAATACAATTCGCACGGAGAAAACCCTAACCCTAATTTAGAAATCCGAAATCAATCTCTAAATCAAAATTACCTCCGGTCAAAATCGACCGTTGACCAAAATCACCGCCGTTCGTTAACGCTCGCCGAATTTCCCTTCGCTGACGTCAGGATGACGTCGGCCGCCCGTTTTCGCTCGTCGAACGAATTCTGCCCGCGCTGACGTACGCCTTGCGTCAGCGTCGCCGATTTCGAATTCGTTTCGAAATCGAAACGCAATTTGCCGTTGACCACCGCTTTTTGGTTGCCCTGCCTCGTTTCGAACGCCGCCGCGTTCGAACGTTACTGTTCGTCTTCTTCGTTCGTCCGAAGCCGAGCGCCGCCTGCGCTCGCGACTCGCCGTCCGCCGTCGACGACTGCCGCTGCCGGAGATCTCCGCCGAAGACGCTGAGTAGCGTCACCAACTCAGAAACAGGGGAGAGGGGTTTGTGAGAGAAATCAAAGCTTTATTCTACTGTTCGAAGCTTACAAAACTCTCGTCGCCGCCCGCCGGCGTCCCTCTACCCTCCCTCGCCGGTCGTCCACTCGACGCCGGTTACAAACTCTCAACCCTCTGCTCTCCTGATGGTGGAAGTCGCCTGTTCGCTTACGCACCCGAGCTTCCCTCGTATCCGAGTTCTCTCCGCCTCTGCTCCTCTCGGCGGCTTTATAGAAGAGATAGCCGCCGCCTCTCTTCCAGCTTTGTCAACGCCGTCCGAGTCTTCCGCCGAAGACTCTGTTGCCGCGCCGTCCGCAGAAATTGTCGCTGTCATCGCGCCAGCCATCCGAGCCTCGCGGAGAGGACGCCGCCAGCGTCCGTTTCCTTCGCTTCGCCAGCCGTCTCCGAAAACACTCGGCGCCCGCGCGTTCGACGAGACTTCGTCGTCCGCGTCGCACGCGAACTCCGCGCGTACGCTTTCGCCAAATCCCTTTTGATGCCGTCATCGTGGTGTCCGCAATGTTCGGCGCCCGCGTGATTGACGAACCTCCGCCGCCCGCGAGCTCCGCGCGGCGTCGTTCGGGAGAGCAGCGCTCTCCGTGGAATGGGCCGCTGCCCATTCATACGTCCGTTGGGCTTGGGCCGGATCGGGTAGACCGGGCCCTGACAGCAGGTGTGTGGAACCTTGCAATTTTATACTTGCATGGGATCACAAGACTGCATTTAACCAAGGCACTACCACCCCTCTCAATACTACACCAAGTACACAATCTAAGGGGTGTGAGTAGAAGACTTTACATGGATTGGTTAAGCTAATTTTATACATTTGAGCCCCCCCATCCTGGAGTACTTGTGAAAACACAGTCCCCCACTCACATGTACATGCCCCGGGACAGTCCCCCGAGTGCATCACAACCCCAAAGACCAAAACACATGGCACACATGTGCCAAATCCTATTTTTACATCGATCTACTTATCCCCCAAGTTTTACATAAAAGATAGCATTAGGGTCAGGTAACATAGCAATTACAGGCAAATTCCTCCGAGATCCCTGACACTATGGACGAGGTGACGGCATCACCAACCTCCGCGGCACGCCCGCCACATGTCCTCGGTCTGACTTCCGCACAAAATATCTATTGTGGAAATATTTCCTGCCTTGTTCCGCGAAAAAGACCCAGGAATCGCAAGCTCCCAGAAGCTTCACTACCCCTTCGTTACAAATAACCGCGGAGCTCCGTAACCTGCTTATCCTGCACCAAAGATAATGGCGGATTCGGTGAAGCTCATCGGCGGATGGTCAAGCCCTTTCGTGATACGGGCGAGGATCGCTCTGGCCCTGAAGAAGTTGGAGTATGAGTTTCTGCAGCTGAAGGTTGGGGACAAGAGCGAGCTGCTCTGCAAGTCCAATCCCGTCTACAAGAAGATCCCCGTGCTCATCCACAACGACAGGCCCATCTGCGAGTCGATGATCATCGTCCAGTACATCGACCAGGTCTGGCCGGCCGATGGTGCTGGCGCCATCCTTCCTGCCGACCCGTACGACCGCGCCCTCCACCGCTTCTGGGCCGTGTACATAGATGACAAGGTTTGCATCTTTGCGATTTGTGTGTTCTGTTTGATGCGAGATTCTGATGGTGATGAGGGGTTTGATTCTGTTTTTCTTTTTAAAATAAAATTTGAAGAATAAAAATTTTGTTGAGTCAATTCCACATGGAGAAATTCCTACAAGGATGACTGTCGTGGAATTAGGAATTAGAGACTAAAGCTGCTTATTGTTGGAGGGAATCCACTCTTTTTCTTGGATAAAAAAAACATTGTTAGTCAAGATAATCTCTTTAGAATTATGAATCTTGATGAAAGATCACATTTTAACATGACTGACTCATTTTGTTTGAACACAGTGGTTTCCATTGTTGAAGGGAATATCGTTGGCTCAAACAGAGGAGACCAAGGCGGAGAAAGTGGAGGGAGTGCTCACGGGATTGAAGTTGTTGGAGGATGCATTCGAGAAACTGAGCAAAGGAAAAGCCTTCTTTGGCGGTGACAGCATCGGCTACCTCGACATTGCCTTGGGCTGCTTTGTTGGTTGGCTCGGGATGTGCGAGCAGCTGGATGGGGTGAAGTTGCTCGATGAGGAGAAGACGCCGCTGCTGGTTGGGTGGGCTGACAGATTCAGTGAACATGAGGTTGCCAAGGAAGTCAATCCGGGGGCGGACAAGCTGGTGGAGTTTGCCAAGGAAATTCAATTTCCAGCCAAGTGGAAGGTCGCTGCTCCAGCCAAGTAAAAAATGATATTTATCACGTGAAATCAAACGTAAGTAATATATTGTAGAGGAGAAAATGAAATGGATTGTAATGATTTTTCTTATATAATTACTAATAGTTATAGTCAGTAGCATTAAAAATATTATTATTTCCGGTGTCTTCTCTCTCTTTCTCTCGGTCCTCTATCCCTTCCTCGGAAAAATGTCCTAGGCACGGGTCATGCCTAGGTAGCTTATGCACGGCAAATATCCGCTGTTTATAAAATTTAAAAAGCACACATCTCAAAAAAAGAAACGAAAGTAAACGGAAGAGTTATGCTCAATGTTCACAAAGCCCAAAAAAAGTTATTGTCGAACTGGTTCAAACATAATATGATAGAAATTTATTATATTATGATAGAAAATTTCTATAACATGGTAGAAAATTCTATAACATAGTAGAAATTTATTGTAATATGATAGAAAAATTCTATAACATGGTAGAAATTTATTATAACATAGTAAAAAAAATCATATAACATGTAGAAATTTATTATAACATGGTAGAAATTTATTATAATATAGTAGAAAAATTCTATAACATGGTAGAAATTTATTATAGTATGGAAGAAAAATCCTATAATATAGGTAGAAATTTATTATAACATGATAGAAAAATCCTATAACATGGTAGAAATTTATTATAACATCGTCGAACTCATTCGCATTTCGTCGAACTTGACCCAAATTTGATCATGGTAGCAAAATCCTATAACATGGTAGAAATTTATTTTAACATAGTAAAAAAATCATATAACATGTAGAAATTTATTATAACATGATAGAAATTTATTGTAATATGGTAGAAAAATTCTATAACATTGTAGAAAATCCTATAACATGGTAGAAATTTATTATAATATGGTAGAAAAATCCTATAATATAGGTAGAAATTTATTATAACATGGTAGAAAAATCCAATAACATGATATAAATTTATTATAACATCATCGAACTCATTCGCATTTCGTCGAACTTGACCCAAATTTGATCATGGTAGCAAAATCCTATAACATGGTAGAAATTTATTGTAATATGGTAGAAAAATTCTATAACATGGTAGAAATTTATTATAATATGGTAAAAAAAATCCTATAACATGGTAGAAATTTACTATAACATAGTAGAAATTTAGTATAACATGGTAGAAATTTATTATAACATTGTCGAACTCCTTCTCATTTCGTCGAACTTAACCCAAACTTGATCCAAACTTGACCCAACTTAACCCAAACTTAGGGATAATGAATGGACATTGAATTGGATACAATAATACTTAATTTATACATTTTTTCAATCTCTAATTCTCTATTATTGTTAATTGATGATATCGTTGAACTTCCTTCTCATTTCATAGAACTTGACCCAAACTTGATCCAACTTGTCCCAAACCAAGGGATAATGAATGGACATTGACTTAAAAATAATAGTACCTAATTTATATATTTTTCAATCTCTAATTCTCTGTTATTGTTAATTGAGGATATTGTAGAACTCCTTCTCATTTTGTAGAACTTGACCCAAACTTGACCCAACTTGACCCAAACCAAGGGATAATGAATGGACATTGACTTGGATATAATAGTACTTAATTTATACATTTTTTTAATTTCTAATTCTATGTTCTTGTTAATTGATGATATTGTAGAACTCCTTCTCATTTCATAGAACTTGACCCAAACTAAGGGATAATGAATGGACATTGACTTGGATATAATAGTACTTAATTCATACATTTTTTTCAATCTCTAATTCTCTGTTATTGTTAATTGATGATATTGTAGAACTTCTTCTCATTTTGTAGAACTTGACCCAAACTTGACCCAACTTGACCCAAACCATGGGATAATGAATGGACATTGTAGATTGTTAATTGATGATATTGTAGAACTCTTTCTCTAATTTCTTGTTTTTGTTAATTGATGATATCATCGAACTCTTTCTCATTTCGTAAAACTTGACCCATATTTGATCCAAATTTTTCTACCATGTTACAGAATTTTCTACCATGTTACTGATTTTTCTACCATGTGCTAGGATTGTTCTACCATGTTACTGTATATTTATATCATATACCATATTTTACTATATATTTCTACCATATTACAAAATTTTCTACCATATTGCTGTAAATATCTACCATGGTACATGGTGAAAAAATCCTATAATATGGTGGAAATTTATTATAATATGGTAGAAAATCTGGTAATATGGTGAAAATTTTTACCATATTACAGGATTTTCTACCATGGTACATGGTAGAAATTTCTACCATGTTACTGTATATTTTCTACCATATTGTAATATGGTAGAAAATCCTGTAACATGGTGGAAATTTTTACCATATTTTCTACCATATTGTGCCATGGTGGAAATTTCCACCATGTTACAGGGTTTTCTACAATATGGTAGAAAATATACAGTAACATGGTAAAAATTTCTACCATGTACCATGGTAGAAAATCCTATAACATGGTGGAAATTTTCACCATATTACCAGATTTTCTACTATATTACAATACATTTCCACCATATTACAGGATTTTTCTACCATGTACCATGGTAGAAATTTACAGTAATATGGTAGAAAGTTATGTAATATGGTAGAAATATACAGTAAAATATGGTACAAAAATATGGTATATGATATAAATATACAGTAATATAGTAGAACAATCCTAGCACATGGTAGAAAAATTTGGGTCTAAGTTTTACGAAATGAGAATGAGTTCGACGATATCATCAATTAACAAAAACAAAGAATTAGAGAATGAAAAAAATATATATAAATTAAGTACTATTATATCCAAGTCAATGTCCATTCATTACTCCTTGGTTTGGGTCAAGTTTGGGTCAAGTTCTACAAAATTAAAAGGAATTCTACAATATCATCAATTTACAATAACAGAGAATTAAAGATTAAAAAAATGTATAAATTAAGTACTATTATAACCAAGTCAATGTTCATTCATTGTCCCTTAGTTTGGGTTAAGTTGGGTCAAGTTCTACGAAATGAGAAGAAGTTCTACAATATTATCAATTAACAATAACAGAGAATTAGAGATTGAAAAAAGTATGAATTAAGTACTATTATATCCAAGTCAATGTCCATTCATTATCCCTTGGTTTGGGTCAAGTTGGGTCAAGTTTGGGTCAAGTTCTACAAAATGAGAAGGAGTTCTACAATATCATCAATTAACAATAACAGAGAATTAGAGATTGAAAAATGTATAAATTAAGTACTATTATATCCAAGTCAATGTCCATTCATTATCACTTGGTTTGGGTCAAATTTGGGTCAAGTTCTACAAAATTAAAAGGAATTCTACAATATCATCAATTAACAATAATAGAGAATTAGAGATTGAAAAAAATATATAATTAAGTACTATTATATCCAAGTCAATGTCCATTTATTATCCCTTAGTTTGGGTCAAGTTGGGTCATGTTTGGGTCAAGTTCTACGAAATGAGAAAGAGTTTTACAATATCATCAATTAACAATAATAGAGAATTAGAGATTGAAAAAAAGTATAAATTAAGTACTATTATATCCAAGTCAATGTCCATTCATTATCCCTTGGTTTGGGTCAAATTGGGTCAAGTTTGGGTCAAGTTCTACGAAATGAGAAGGAGTTCTACGATATCATCAATTAACAATAACAGAGAATTAGAGATTGAAAAAATGTATGAATTAAGTACTATTATATGCAAGTCAATGTCCATTCATTATGCCTTGGTTTGGGTCAAGGTGGGTCAAGTTTGGCTCAAGTTCTACGAAATGAGAAGGCAGTTCAACGATATTATCAATTAACAATTACAGAAAATTTGAGAATGAAAAAGTGTATAAATTAAGTACTATTATATCTAAGTCATATCCATTCATTATCCCTAGGTTTGGGTCAAATTTGGGTCAAGTTCTACGAAATGAGAAGGAGGTTCAACGATATCATCAATTAACAATAACAGGAATTAGAGATTGAAAAAAATGTATAAATTAAGTACTATTGTATCCAAGTCAATGTCCATTCATTATTCCTAGGTTTGGGTCAAGTTGGGTCATGTTTGGATCAAGTTTGGGTCAAATTCAACGACATGAGAAGGAGTTCGACAATGTTATAATAAATTTGTACCATGTCATACTAAATTTCTACTATATTATAGTAAATTTCTACCATGTTATAGGATTTTTTTACTATATTATAATAAATTTCTACCATGTTATAGAATTTTTCTACTATATTATAATAAATTTCTACTATGTTATGAGAAATTTCTACCATGATCAAATTTGCGTCAAGTTCGACGAAATGCGAAGGAGTTCGACGATGTTATAATAAATTTCTACCATGTTATATGATTTTTCTACCATGTTATAATAAATGTCTACCTATGTTATAGGATTTTTCTATCATATTATAATAAATTTCTACCATGTTATAAGATTTTCTATAATATTTTTCTACCATATTACAATAAATTTCTACCATGTTATAATAAATTTCTATATGTTATATGATTTTTTTTACTATGTTATAATGAATTTCTATCATGTTATAGAATTTTTCCACCATATTACAATAAATTTCTACTATGTTATAGAATTTTCTACTATTTTATAGAAATTTTCTATCATATTATAATAAATTTCTATCATATTATGTTTGAACCAGTTCGACAATAACTTTTTTTGGGCTCCGTGAACATTGAGCATAACGCTTCCGTTTCTTTTTTTGAGATGTGTCCTTTTTAAACTTTATGAATGGCAGATATTTGTCGTGCATAAGCTACCTAGGCACGGGCCATGCCTAGGACATTTTCCCCCTTCCTCGCCACCCTCATGTGGCTCCTCTCTCCACTCATACTGCTCTTCTTGCCACTTTGCTCACCCTCATGTTGCTTGCTGTGATGGCAACGAATCCGGATTTTGAGAACGAGGCCTAGATTGGCGACGCATGATACTCTCAAGTGTTACAAGTTGAGTAGCGTATAATCATGGGCAACGTATGTAGAGCACTATCGGGGGCAACATGCGAGCGTGGTACTCCCAGGCGTTGCTGATCAAGTAGCGCACTGTCAGGTGCAACGTGCGAGTGCGGTACTCCCAGACGTTGCGTGTGAGTGCGGACTCCCAGACGTTGCTGGTTGAGTAGCGCACTGTCGGGTGCGACGTGCGAGCGTGGTACTCCTAGGCGTTGCTGGTTGAGTAATGCACTGTTGGGGGCGACGTGCAATGTTCCGCTCATTTGTGGGTGCGCTGAGGCAATAGCGTGAATCGAAGATTTACGTGGCGTTGTACACTCAAGTACGTGAGGGTGAGGTCGATGTGCATGAGACATTTGTTGCATGGGCGTAGAGCGTCTACGAGTAAGCAAACGGACTACATCACGACTCCGCTTGGTATGTGTATGTGCAGCGGAGTTTAAGTGCGTGGGACGTCTGCGAGCACACAACATAATGTGAACGTGTAGCAATGCTTAAAATGACATCGAATCTACGCATGCAAGAAAGAGCCAGAGAGGGTCGCGGACTTCACTCGTTAGCTATTTGTTGATCGTGTTTTGGCGGCTCAACTGGGTGGACTCGATGGATTAGACTTTGACTAGGTTTTGGCGGCCCAAATTTGGGTGGACTAGATTAATTCCATTTGAACTTGGGACGGTTCAATTGGCTTGGAATTGATCCTAATGTGGTTAAATTGGCCATTCAAAGAATTATGAGTCAAAATTGATCAACAAAGATTATATCTTATTTCTTTGTTTTACTCACTGTTGAAAAAGATTTCTAATTTTAGGGAGGAGTTGAACATGGTTTGGTGAAGCATTGTGATGGGACATGCATCAAGCGGAGAGGAGATGGCAGCAAAAAAGAGAAAAAGAGGGCCTTTGAAGAAGACAGCGGAGAGGTTCGGGGTTCGGGAGCTTGATGGAGGACGTTTTGGAGGGAGGGCGAAGGTTTGATGGCACGGCTAGCTGAATACGACAGAGAGGCTAGAGTGGTTCTAGCTCAGGAGGGATGGTCTCAGGCGGGCAGGTTAGCGAGAACAGGACTTCGGCCCGAGTTTTCTGAGGATCCCATCTCTTCAGTGGCTTTGGATCGGTGAGTTTCTTCCTCTTTTCCAGTTGAGTGTTGTGAGGATGAGAGTGAGTCTGTCTCTAGCGAGTCACCGATGGGGGAAAATGAAAGGGAATGTAGAGGAGAAAATGAAAGGGAATGTAACGATTGTTCTCCTTTTAATTATTTAAATTCTACCATATAAATTATGACAAATATACCTTACTTTCTCACCAATCATGCACCATTCACAAAAGTAAGCTACTCATGTAGGTTCGCACTTCCTTTTCTCACAGTCTCTCTTTTCCATCCTTCTCATTATTCAACTTATGTCTTCACCTTTAGGCCTAGTTTCCTTGGACGGAAACCATAGGGGAGCGAATGGAAAAAGAGATTTTCCATCGTATCCTTGGATGGGTAGAAGAGGCACAAGAAGGAAAATTGAGTAGTTTTCTTTCGAAAATGCTTCCGCCCGATTTGAACAGAAAAGCGTTTCTGTCATTCGTGCCTTCACCGTCGTCGCTCCAAAGCTCGATCCATTGTGGGGTTTTCCTGACCATAATGTCTAGGCTCTGCCTACCGGGAGGAGTCGGAAGAGGGGGCTTCCAGTAATGAAACGGATTGTGATCGATGAACGCAGGGGAGGTGATGTCGAAGGCGGGCTCCCGCTGGAAGAAGTTAGCGAGATCGAAGTTGCAACATAGCACCTTCACCGTCGTCACCGTTTGTGCTTTCGCCGTAGCCATCGCCGCGTCCTCTCTGCTTCATCGAACCACCATTGCCACACCCTCTCTGCTTCGCTGAAGCCACCACGTCCTCCTCGATGCCGCTCTCATCGCCTCCCATCGCCCGCCAAGCGTCGCCACTACTCCTCTCTCCTCCCTCCCCCCTGCACCTACCGCCCTCCTCCTCATCTCAGCTGACCCGACAATGTCCGCCTGGAAGAGACGATCACGTGCGTTGCATGTGATTCACTTTTCCATCCTTCTTTGTTTCTTTCCCTCTAGTAAATCTGTTTTCCCTATTTTTCCTTCCATTGAAAAAAATAAGGCCGAGGGGGAGGGGGAGGGGGCGGATAGCCACGGGAGTGTGGCAACCACGATGGACGGGTTCAGTCATCGGCGAGGGGGAGGGGGAGGGGGGAGCGCATTTTGCGAGAGTGGTACCCTACTCGCCCTCAGTGAGAAGGGTTGCAATTTTGCCACCCAAATTTTTTTTTTTAAAAAATAAAAATTAGTATGATGATCTACATATTTTTACTTATCCAACTGTACCAATATCATTATGAATAAAATTTTTTACGATGAGAAATAAAATCACAAAAGATAATAAAAAATCTATTACAATAATATCTTTTCTATTATCTATTATCTTTTACGATTTTATTTCTCATCCTAAAAGATTTTATTTATAATAATATTAATACCGTTGAATTGAATAGATAAAAATATGTAGATCATCATACTAATTTTTATTTTTTAAAAAAACTTTTTTTGGGTGCTTCTCACCGAACGGCGAGCAGAGTACCGCTCTCGCAAACTTTGTTCCTCCCGGAGGGGGAGGGGGCGGATAGCCACGGGAGTGTGGCAACCACGATGGACGGGTTCAGCCATGTGGATGACTGCAAGTGGGGGAGTCGTGGTGGGTAAGTTTGATTTCGTCCACGGTGAAATCAACTTTTTTTATTGCCTTCCAAAAATGCTGATGAAAATAGTTTTTTTCATTTTCCTGTTACTCAAAAATATAAGGCAGAGTACCTATCCAAAGGTTTTTTTTTTTTTTCTTTGATTATACGATGCTATCGCACTAATGAAAGCAATTATCTTGGACTAATTAGAGAAGTTAGTATTAGAGAAAAACTATATACATTTTGATATAAAATGCAAAGTTACCTACATATACTTAATATCTATGTAAATAATACATAAAGTGTTATATACGTGCACCTGCATAACATATTTAAGTTTATTATTAGAGAATAAAAAATAAGTAATACGATAAAAAAAAAGTTCTTATTCCAAGGAAAGAAATCCAAACAGTTAAAGAATTATACCTATTGCCACATGGAAAAAAGTTCGAAATCGCAAGTAACATAACTTTTGCACTAATACACAACTACACAAGTGGATTTTTTAAGCAGAATTACTTAGATAATTTTTATAAATATTATATTAAAAATATATTTTTAATTCAATTACTGTTTTTCAAGTTTTTCCGTGCATAAGAACAACAGAATAATAAAATATTTAACCATATGGATTTTAAAATATGATTGAATGAGATAAATTTAACTTTGTTTAGAAATTCTTTTCCTAATACACAATAGAGGTTTGAAATTACCAGGTAGCTTAATTATCGAACCAAGTAAATGAAACATCAATTTAATTTTGATGTGTGTCTCAATAGGTTTTTTTATATTAGTAGAGATAATAAAGCCCAGAACCGACTTGCAATTTAAACTCTTGGCTCGGTAAATTTCAAATAGATCTGACCATATTTTTTAAACTTCAGCCCTTATTAAAGAAAAGAAATATGTGAAGGACTTATTTACAAGATTTATTAGTCTCCCCGCACCCTCGCAAAATTAGGTGTGAACACGTTTATTTCGAGTAATCAGCATCCCCTCGTACGTATTCTCATTCAGGGTTGCATCCATTGCCGTGTCGCCACCTGTCCTCAATCGTTCACACTATGAATGAAAATTATGAACTGACGGCATCGCCGAACAGCTTATCTTTTTTATTAAAAAAAATTTGACGGCATCGCATGCGCCATCAGACCACCCCCAACAACCGCAGCACGGCCGCCACACACCCAGTCTCACCTCCGCACCAAATATGAAATATCTTATTGTGGAATTGTTTGAATTTCTTGCCTTGTTCCGCAAAAAAGCACTGGAAGGACCACATACTCTCAGGAACCCTCAGTTCACTACCCCTTATAAATAGCCGCGGAGGTCCGTATCCTTATTATCCTGCACCGAAAGTTACACTACCCCTTATAAATAGCCGCGGAGGTCCGTAGCCTGTTTATCCTGCACCGAAAGTTACACTACCCCCCGATAAATAGCCGCGGAGGTCCGTATCCTGTTTATCCTGCACCGAAAGTTAGATCTGAAGGAGAAGAAGAGGAACCAAGGTAATGGCGGATTCGGTAAAGCTCATCGGCGCATGGCCAAGCCCTTTCGTGGCGCGGGCGAGGATCGCTCTGGGTCTGAAGAAGGTGGAGTATGAGTATCTGCAGGAGAAGTTTGGGGAGAAGAGCGAGCTGCTCCTCAAATCCAACCCCGTTTACAAGAAGATCCCCGTACTCATCCACAACGACAAGCCCATCTGCGAGTCGCTGATCATCGTCCAGTACATCGACGAGGTCTGGCCGGCCGACGGCGCCGGTGCCATCCTTCCTGCCGATCCCTACGGTCGCGCCCTCCACCGCTTCTGGGGTGTGTACATAGATGACAAGGTTTGCATCTTTGCGACTTGTATGATCCGTTTTATGTTGTTTTTCTTTTCAAAATAAATCTTGAAGAATAAACATTTCATCCTTGCGACAAGTGGGTTGAATCATGCTTTCGTACAGTTGACTGCCCCTTTTCTACCTGAATTCGTCAACTAGGGTTCAATTTTGCAAAGGGTTTTGACTTTGGAGTGGGCTGGGAATGTATTTTTGTAGGAGAGGAATTCACACTTTTTCTCTCAATTTCCCAACCTAATATTCCCTTTTTTTTTTTTTCACAATGTCCCAACCTAATTTGGATTATTAATGAGGGCGCGGCGCTAAATCTTGTTGGTTGTATCTGAATGTTTCTTTAGTTACTTTTATAAGATTCAAGTTCCGTTGAGTGCATCTATATTGTTTGATGATATGACTGACTCGTTTTGCTTGTACACAGTTGTTTCCATCGCTGACGGGAATAGCGAAGGCTCAAACAGAGGAGACCAAGGCGGAGGCAGTGGAGGGGGTGCTCACGGGGTTGAAGTTGTTGGAGGAGGCATTCGAGAAACTGAGCAAAGGCCAAGGCTACTTCGGCGGCGACAACATAGGTTACCTTGACATTGCCCTTGGCTGCTACGTTGCGTGGTTCCGGGCGATCGAGAAGCTGACTGGGGTGACGTTGCTCGACGAGGAGAAGACGCCGCTACTGGTTGGGTGGGTCGATAGATTCAGTGTGCATGAGGTCGTGAAGGAAGTGATTCCGGAGACGGACAAGTTGGTGGAGGTTGTCAAGATGCTTCAGGCGAAGTGGAAGGCCGCTGCTCCGGCCAAGTGAAGTGTTTAAGAGTTGAGGTGGGTCTGTGATACTGAATGTTATTGTGCAACTTGGTAATTTGTTTGCTTGATCTTTTTTATATAAATAAAGGTTAGATATATGTTTTTATATAGAGATACATTTATATACGGTAGCGTCTAACCAATAGTGTGGAAAATATTGACAGCAACTGTTAGATTTAAAAGATCCAATAGTTGGAAACTCAATGACAGAATGAAGTTGCAATGAAAAATCAATCAATTATTTTTTCTAAGATAGATAATTCAACTGATATAGGTCTAGTTTGAGGTTAATTATGCTTCTAGCTTTTGCTGGCTAAAGAATTGCTAGTTGAAAGGTAGTTGTATGAGAAAAGTAGAAGCTATTTGGAAAATTACAATTGAGTGGTTGACATTGCTGGTTAGCTGTATGACCCACCTGCTTGCCGGACCTTTGCGAATCCACCCTCGCCCCGAATCCAGGCCATCCTCGAATCATTTGACTCCAATGTCAACCGCTCCATCATCACCCACAACTGCCTCTAGTTTCTCGACTACTCCAACCGTCGTCTCACAGCCGTCGGCGAGATCCTCACTGTCGGAGACATACCCCGCGTCAAAGACACCCAGCAGGTGGTCGATGCTGGAGTTGGAGCCGGAGTTGGAGGCGCAGGAGCTGGCGAGGCGCTGAAGACTTGTGGAGCTGGCGGTAGAGGTGAGGCGCTGACTGGAAGAGCGGCAGGGGAGGAGCTAGTCGGTGGCTCTGGATTTGGTTGGCGGTAGAAGGGAGCTATGGCTAGAGGTCGGCCGGAGCTGGAGTAGGCGTTGGAGTTTGGCGGAGCAGAATGCAAGCTTCGGTGTTGATGACAGCGGAAGAGGAGAGTCGCATGAGGTCTACTGCTTCAAAATTTCTTTTTGGAATTATCACTGTTTGCGCGAACTTCTGGCAGAAGCATCTGCGGGCCAGTAGAAATTTCGACGTTGCGGCCTGTGGAGCAACCCCAAACACCCATCCAAATTACTGTACTTGCTGGCCGCACCTGCAAAAGTGAGCGGCCAGCAGCCCCAAACTCAGCCATTGTGAGTTGAAATTAGCTAATGAGACAAAAGTATAGTATTTTAAATGAAAATAAATAATTAATCTAAGATTAACTGATAGGTGTTGTAAGATGTATTGGATTATTGGTCTTTATTGGCTAAGATGTGAGTGGAAGGATCTCAAGTATTATTGTATAAATCTCTTAATTTATTTAACCAAATCAATTAAGCTACACAACCCAAACTATTTGGAATTGCCAACTTGAGGGTCAATTGGACATGCGCAAATATAAAGTAGTTATTACAAGTGTTTGATTCATTTTTTAGGCAGAGGTAAAATTAAAGTTACCGCATAAAGAATTTGTTTGCAATAAAATGTATTAGTTAGTGTAATTAAACTATTCCAAAAATAGAAAAATACAAGTAAAAAAAATTAATTTCACATAGTATATCAAAATACATACAATAAAATTATAATGCACTATCTTACATGTTACACAAAATGCACATTAGAAATGAAAAAAGATATATAATACACAATAGTCAACCACAATGAAGAAATATCCTAGATAATTTAGGGTATCATAATCAAAATAAAATCAAAATGACAGCATCAAAGACTAATAGAGCAATGAGGCAAACAATAGTTGTTAAGAAAATTTTAATTTATAATTATTAATAATATAATTATTTGTGTTGATAATATGTGTTGTGCCTCTAATAGAAATCAAACATATGTAATATATTGTAGAGGAGAAAATGAAATGGATTGTAACGATTTTTCTTCCATCCTTGTATAATTACTAATAGTTACACTCGATAATATTAAAAAAAAAAAGAAAGAAAAAGACTCCCCCTCTCTACTCATGCTACTCTTCTTGCCACTCTTGGCTGCCCATCACCCGCCATGCTCGGCCTCACTGCAAGTCAGATTTCCCCATGGAGATCTGAGCCTAGTTAAGTGCTTGGCATAGTTTTTAAAATCTGGTAGGGTCAAGTGTATATGACTTGAGAGTCGGGTCAAAGTCAGAATTGGCACACGCTACCCCACTCGCATCCATTCCCGTATCGCCACATGTCCTCACGTTGACACTATGGACGCGGTGACGGCATCACCAACGTCCGCGGCACGCCCGCCACATGTCCTCGGTCTGACTTCCGCACAAAATATCTATTGTGGAAATATTTCTGGCCTTGTTCCGCGACAAAGGAACAGGAATCGCAAGCTCCCAGAAGCTTCACTAGCCCTTCGTTACAAATAACCACGGAGCTCCGTAACCTGCTTATCCTGCACCCAAGGTAATGGCGGATTCGGTGAAGCTCATCGGCGGATGGGCAAGCCCTTTCGTGATACGGGCGAGGATCGCTCTGGCCCTGAAGAAGTTGGAGTATGAGTTTCTGCAGCTGAAGTTTGGGGACAAGAGCGAGCTGCTCTGCAAGTCCAATCCCGTCTACAAGAAGATCCCCGTGCTCATCCACAACGACAGGCCCATCTGCGAGTCGATGATCATCGTCCAGTACATCGACCAGGTCTGGCCGGCCGATGGTGCTGGCGCCATCCTTCCTGCCGACCCGTACGACCGCGCCCTCCACCGCTTCTGGGCCGTGTACATAGATGACAAGGTTTGCATCTTTGCGATTTGTGTGTTCTGTTTGATGCGAGATTCTGATGGAGATGAGAGGTTTGATTCTGTTTTTCTTTTTAAAATAAAATTTGAAGAATAAAAATTTTGTTGAGTCAATTCCACATGGAGAAATTCCTACAAGGATGACTGTCGTGGAATTAGGAATTAGAGACTAAAGCTGCTTATTGTTGGAGGGAATCCACTCTTTTTCTTGGATAAAAAAAAACATGGTTAGTCAAGATAATCTCTTTAGAATTATGAATCTTGATGAAAGATCACATTTTAACATGACTGACTCATTTTGTTTGAACACAGTGGTTTCCATTGTTGAAGGGAATATCGTTGGCTCAAACAGAGGAGACCAAGGCGGAGAAAGTGGAGGGAGTGCTCACGGGATTGAAGTTGTTGGAGAATGCATTCGAGAAACTGAGCAAAGGCAAAGCCTTCTTTGGCGGTGACAGCATCGGCTACCTCGACATTGCCTTGGGCTGCTTTGTTGGCTGGCTCGGGATGTGCGAGCAGCTGGATGGGGTGAAGTTGCTCGATGAGGAGAAGACGCCGCTGCTGGTTGGGTGGGCTGACAGATTCAGTGAACATGAGGTTGCCAAGGAAGTGAATCCGGGGGCGGACAAGCTGGTGGAGTTTGCCAAGGAAATTCAATTTCCAGCCAAGTGGAAGGTCGCTGCTCCAGCCAAGTAAAAAATGATATTTATCAAGTCAATATGCATCAACCTTAGCTTGTTGTGCTACTTTAACATGAATTTTTGTTATGGTTAAACTACTATTCAGTGCATAATTGTTACTTATCAAGATATTTCTATGGTTAGGTCAACAAGTATAGCATTCTAACATATTGATGCTCTACACAAGCTCTTATGCCTTTATTTAATAAATGATTTAAGATATAACTATTCTTATCTTTGTGGCAATTGTTCTTATCAATGGTATCGAAGATAATCTTCCCAACATCTCTATCCCCAAGTATACCGCTACGGATGCTCGTCTTGCCTTTACATTAGTAAGGATTTCGTCTTATGCCAAAGAGGGCCATCAAATGATTATGGGTTGATAAGAATGATCCTTCATTGTTAAAGTTGTCTTGAGAGTAAGGTTCTTTGTTGGAGAACTAAGATCAAACAACAAAATAGAAAAACAAAAAAAAAATCATGGGGATGTATGTGAAACAAGAATCCTAATTTGTGAAAGAAATTCTATGTTTTATCACGTGAATCCATCTATTTGGATGGACTAAGTTGTGTCACGAGCAAAAACACTTTGACTTTGAGCTTTGCCTCTTTTAGTACATGCACAAGTAATCATCCCCTCTTTCCTCCTTTCTCTTGAGTTTTAGTACCGAGGGAAAAAGCGAAGAAACACAAATCACTTGCAAGTGAGGAAAAACCTAATGTGATAGTGCACCTCATGCTAAAACCACTCAACTCCCTTTGAATTTGTATAAAAAAGACATGAGATGGTTTGACTAAATCTCTTAATTGATTTAGTTCCATTTTCAAAACTTGATATGATTCATTTTAGATTAAATTTCAACTTAGATTTTAGAGATTTTTATTTAGAATGAAGCTCTTAATTAATTTAGCTAAAACATTTAGGCTCTGTTTATTAGTAGGGATGGGAAAAGGTGAAGGACGGGAAAAATAAAGGAAGGGAAAACAGGCTGGTAGAGAAAATAGCATCATGTGACAATCACGAGAGATCGCTTGTAGCTCCTGTCGCGAGGTCGCCGTCCACGAGGTCAGCATCCAGTGAGGTCACCATCCGAGTGATCGGTGTTCGCACAAGGTCGACGTCTAGCGTCATAGGTCAGCTTCAGAGGTGGCGAACAGCGGCGGCGACAATATCCTGCAGCAAAGGCAGTGGGCAGCAACGGCAACGAAGACGTCTGTGCGAGGGGGATGAGAGTCTAGCGAGGTTGGTGTTCGCACGAGGTTGATGTCCAGCGGCAGAAGTCAACTTCAAAGGTGGCGGGCAGCAGCAGCGGCGGCAACGTTCAGTGACAAAGGTGGTGGGCAACAGCAGCAACGAAGACATCCGTGCGAGGTGTAGGAGTGTCCGCGAGCTCACTTCCCTCGCACATTTCTTAAAATCTACCGAGTTTAGATGGATTGGAAATGAGGGTTTTTGCCCTCATTCATCCGTCCAATTTTTCTTCTTTTTGGCCCGTCCATTCTAGTAAATGATGAGTTTTTCTAATCTTCATCCATTCACTCTTAAAATCTTGTCTTGTAAACAGGCTGTTATGCTGCACAACCCAAACTATTTGAGCTAGTCAACATAACAATTAAATCAAGCCTAATACTCAAACATCCTAATAAGCTCAAATTCGATGTATGTGTGTTTAGTAGCTTCTTTTGATATTAGTAGTGATCATAAAACTAATTATAATCCCACAAGAAAAAAAATATTTTACTAATATTTAGTATCTCTGTCATAAGAATATTACAATTTAACATAACCTTAATTATGAGTAATTTTTATTATTAGTTGCATCCATTTAATATAGGTATCTCAATTGAACTTAGAATGCATTATACTAATAAGTCCAATCACTATATTTCTTGATTTATAAATAGAATAACTTAAACAAATGAGTTATAAATTTATTGATTTGAGGTTTGATCATATATTTTAGTCTCGCTTAACTAAGTGTGAGGCCAGATCTCACTTGGGCTAGGCCGAGAAGCCCAAGGACTTGGGCGGAGGCCCAAGCCCACGTTCCTGATGCGGATAGGGGCCTAAACCAGCTGATAAGACAGTGGTATAATGATCGACTCGAAGAAGGAAAGCTAGCCAAAGATTCTTCCTAAGTTAGCAAGCTGGGTGGCGCATGCATGCAAACAAGGAAAGCTCATCTTTGCATTTATGAGCATTGATGGAGAATCTTGGCAAAAGAAAAAGACTTGGTCGCGTCTTGAGTTGGTGAGGATCTTTCCAAAGGGAGCGAGAGAGCTCCTTCTTTAAGATCTCGGCTAGATAAGAGAGCAGGTATCTTCCCTAGGAGCGGTGATTGGAGAGTAGTAGTAGCGGTAGCTGTTCCCCCTCTCTGGAATTCATAGAGGCGAATGGCTCTCTCTCAGGCGGCGACCTCTAGCAGCGTCCCCGATGGATTTCCGACAACGATGAGGTCAGACGAAGAGAGAGTATACGAGAGCGTAGATCTTATATAGGGAGGGAGGTGAGGGGTTTTAGGTAACTTGTATTTGAGGATAGAAATTCAGGCAAAACTTTTCCTTTAAATTTGTGTGACCTTCCGGTCATCTCTTTCCTTTCCAATCGACGACTTCCAGCATTATTTTTCGATATGCAGGAGACATTGACGAAGACTGAGGAAGAGAGAGCGAGTGGTCCAAACCTTGTCAGAAGCCTATTTTCCATTCATACGAGTCAATGAGACTGAGGTGGATGGGGAAAAGATTAAACAAATAATCTAGGCTTGACACTAAGGGCCAAGATAGAGGATGCTAATGGGTTGGACGAGGCATGGCCCGAAATAAAAATTAATAATAAAAAATAAAAAATATTTTATAAATCAGAAAAGCAAAAAATATTGAAAATATTTAAAAATAGCATAATTTAGAATAATTTAGAAAAATATTTAAAATTAAAAATATTCTAAAAAAAGTTAAATCAAGAAAAAGAAGGGAAAATCAAGAAAATAGGAAAACTAAGAAATAAATTATCTAAAACAATATTAGAAGTAATAATGCACATGTTTTTAACTATTATTTAATTTAGAAAAAAAATTAGGAGCCTTAAGGCTTGAATATGTCTATTGAAAAATAAAATAAAATTATTTTAAAAAATTTAAATCAAACAATATATCTATTATAAAGCACATATATAAGCTTGATCATGTGACTAAAATTTAAATAATATAGTGCATCTTAAACCAATCGTTGACACTATGGGCATAGTTGGTTGACCTGTAGCTAGCCACCATGGAACTTGTCTAGGCATAGTAATACATGGATGCGTATGATTTGGTGAATATGCTCGGTTAGACTTAAAACCGTGAGTCAGTCATTGTTCTTGGGAATTGGTAGAATGATAATCACCCATAATCTTATATTATATGTCATTTTTCTCTCTCATTCTCGCTCCATTTGGGGCATAGTTAAAAAAATAATTAAAACTTAAGTTATTGAGAGAGTAATATAAGGAATTTAAACAAAACTAATTAGAACTGAAATTTTTGGTGTGAAAAAAATATGAGACTTGAAATTTATAAAGATGAATTGGCTTTAAATTTATAATTTGTTTTTTTATTTTTTACCATTTAATTTGGTAAAATAATAAATTTATAATCAAAACACATGTGTACTCTTATTTCTAAATTTTATGATATTTTACAATGGTAAATAAGCAAAAAACTTAATTGAAATTTGAAATTAAACAGTTACATTCACTCTTTTTTTAAAAAATAAAATATTAAATTAATGGGCAGTGTCATACCTAGTGTTATGGGCAAATTTATTTTTTTAATAATAAACTTAACCACAACCGGCAGATCCCCTCGCGGAGATCTCAGCCCTACACTAGAGTGGCCCGTGACCGGTTAAGATCGCGTTGCGGAAGCTGGCCCAGCACTCTACAACTCCTCACACCACGTGCGCAGAGGGGTTCAGTATGAATACCGTCCCTCGGACACGAATACAGATCTTTCAACTGTGTCAAAGTGATGAAGACTCTCCAAAACACTTTGTACTCACAGAAATTCCCTCAACCCGCACTCCTTTCTCTACACAGCCGAGATAGGCACCGGCGCGGCCTCAATCAATCACAAGGGAACGGTGGCGAACACCTTCAAGGGTGCCGGCACACACGTTCAAGACTTTGCAGGCAAGCAAACGGTACCTACAAATAAGCACAACCCGCACTACATAAATGCGGGTGCAGATAACGCAAAGAACCGTCCGGACGAAAAGCCACACGAAGTCCGGACGGCGGTAAAGTCTCTATCCACTACACACGAGAAAACCGTCCTACTACCACTACACATGATAGATCCAGGGAGGGTTTACCCTTGTAGCGTGCCACCACTCCACGAGCCGAGCCCACCGAGATCCTCCGAGAAGCTGCGTCGGAAAGTCCGGTCGGAGACGAAACGAGACGCGCGCGCAAACACACGCGCAGAACCTTCTCTCTCCTCCCTTCACGTTCCGCGTCCGGAACAGGGCCGACGTTCGGCCGAAACAGGGGAGGCATCCCCTTCTTCGTCCGTTGCCGTCCGGTCACCGGAATCACGCCGGGCGATCAGGATCTCGTCGCCGACGGGAGGAGAACTTGCCGCCGGTGTATTGTCGTCGGAGAAGCTGCCGTCGACACGAATTTGAACCCAATGGAAGCTGTGGCTGCGTGGAACCGGTGATCGGAAAATCCGATTGCACTCCCGCGTCTGGCTGCCGGCGCCGGAGGAGATAGTCTCCTCGTTACCTCAGGGCACCGGTGAGTCGATCTGAGAGGGTACGCCGACGAGTCCACAGCCGGAGCCTCGTCGCCGACGCCAAACGATATCCTCTGTTCCCAGATCTAGATTTCGCCGAGAATTCACCGTCGCTAGACCTTGCACAAGCGCTCGATTCTGCTTGATTGCAACCGCCCCTCGACGAGGATGGGATTTCCATCTTCGTCGCCACGCAACCGCGATCTCCGCCGGTGATTGGCCGGAGATCTCACTTCCACCGGGGCGGATCCGAAAATCCGCCCTAGGCTCATCCACGTAGGAGTCCTAGCCTTCAATCGCCGTCGCCCTTGTCGCCACGCCAGCCCGCACCTCTGGCCACCTTCCAAATCCGGCGAGCGTCCCTCTGGTTGGCGAAATCGACTGCGGACGGCAGCTTCGTGAGAACGAAGCTTGAACAGGGGAATTTTCCCCAAACGTGTGCGTGAGCACTGTAGCCCGGTCTGAACCGGCTGAACCGGTTCGGTTCAGCCTGGAAGGACGGTTCAGTGCCGGTTCGGGGTCGATTAGACCTCAGAATCACCCCACGGTTGACCCTCTTCGATGCACACGCTCGCAAGCTCGTGCGAGAGGGTCCGGGGTCCATGGGTCGAGTCAGAAGCCCACATCCACGTGTGAACCCACACTCCGTGGTTTGACTCGACCCTCGCCCTATGGACTTGTGTCAGCCTCAGTGACACGATCGCACACCCCGAGTCGTCCAACACGGCTGACGACGAGGGGTCCCTCCATCTCTCCATCTCGGTGTGCTTTGGGATTTGTGCTAAATCCCGGGAGCATCACATACTCTCCCACCCAAGTTCGTCGTCGCCCTCGATGATAGGCTGTCCATGTAGATCTTCAACTCCTCCTCAAACTGCCACAAATCAGAAGCTTTCTCCCATTTAGCTTCTTCTATGGGTGTTCTGATAAGCCCGCAAGTGTATGGTCTAATCGAAGTAGTAAATTATATCGTCCACAGAAACCAATTTGTCAAGTACCGGTAAATCCTTGAGTCGCAGTCTAGACAGATCAAGGGTTGATTTAAAGCGATCGAAATAACTAACAATTAATAAGTAAATGCTAAGCAAGGAAAGTAACAAGCGGACAGATAAACGATCGGATTTCTATTATGGGAGAATATCGGGGCATCGGGCTTCACCGCTATGCCAATCCGCAAAATCAAAGTAGTAACTACATGATATGCAAAGTTTGATAAGTTGAAGAGATCCATCAAATGGTACAAACCGCCCCCTTTCAGCAGCATGGTTCGGTGCTTATGCAAATCTACCTCCTACTTTCGTGGCTTGTAAATTTATATAGGCCCATTGGGCGAGGGATGAATAGTTGTTCTCTCACGTGGGAGAAGAGCTACTTTCGTGCTCTTCTTCGCGCGCCTAAGCATACGAGATCCGACGTCGGGATTGGGCTGTCGCTTTTTCTCCCAACGTCCAAAACATACAAACACCGATATCGAGATTAGGCTGTCGCTTTTTCTCTCGATATCGGAGATCAATAATATGCAATAAGAGTTGTAAGGAAATGACAAACACATATGCTAGGTTAACTAAATCAAACCAACATGTCAAAATAATAAACTACTTCATGAATGCGTTTTAGGCATAGGGCTAAGCCCTAACCCCGATAGTACTTTAAGCTACAATCATCTTAGAGACGTCATGAATATTCGACAACAAGCTCACACTCAAGAAATCCATTTGGAGGCTAGAAGCAACAATGAAAATGAAGGATTAAGAGATATCTCGACTCCCCTTTTCTGAGTAGATGAAGAAATCTTTGCTAGGGGCTTCAAGGGACTCCTCTTTTCCTTGAAATCGTGCTTTGTCTTCTTCAGCCGCCCAAGTCACGTCCACAGCCGTTTTTCCCTTCTCTTGATTAGGGTTTGATATCGATTAAGGTCTCAAAGCTTCCCTTTTATCCCCTATAGTCGTGATTAACATTTACCAAAGTACCCCTAAGATTTGGAGCCCACCGAGTTAGAGTCGAGCAGATTTTCGTGACAGGCGGAACTTTTCCTGGGTTGGGAAAATCTTCTCAACCCGGCTGTGAAAACTTCAGTTTCTTCAGAATTGCCTGAAAAGTTAGACAACACCAGATCTTGTGTAGATTCCGCGCATATGGAAGAATTTAAGTAAAAATGATGATGCAAAAGCGATGATTTAACAGAAAAAATGCTTCATAGTATATGAAAATATCAAGCATAAATGCATCGCATCAAATATCCCCACACTTAAATTCTTGCTTGTCCTCAAGCAAGCAGTAATTCCTAGGTTCATGAACATTATAATTGAGAGAGTTTTATGACTACTGAGTTGGTTTCCGGTCATGTCTTCTTACAAGGTCAATGCTCTAATAAAGATTTTACTTCAAGTTTTCTCATCTTCGGAAATTCAAATGCCTAAGTTTCATGCCTTAAAAGAGAATTAAGCTCCCTCATCTTATGTCCTTTGTCAAGCTTTGACTGTGCATTTATAACTTGCGCAATGCCTAGTTTGTCCACGAACTTCATTTCAATTTAAAGGAAAAGATTTAGAATTAGTATTTGGGATCGTCATGCGATTCTTATTTCCTCCTCATCCCTTTTTTGGGACACTTTTCTCTCCTCATATTTTTCTCTATTTAGCTCCTCGCCCTCTTTTGAGGGCACTTTTCTCTCCTTTGTTTCTCTCTCTTTTTTTTTTTTTACTTGGGTCAAAATAATTCCTCGCTCTCTTTTGAGAGCACTTTTCTCTCCTCAAATTCTTTTCCAAGAGTTTTACTTGGACATATAGGTCACTGCGCAAATAAATGGAATGCAAAAGTTTTTAACAAGAGTAAGAAACATAAGAGATGTGACTTAGTTTACTTAAGACATGATTCCTAGGATTATCATTCTTCCGATGAGTTAATTATCGTTTAAGGTTAGAGCACAAGACCTAATTCAGAAAGACAATGACAAGATACTATCATCAGACCATAAAACCAATCTCAACTATAAGTTCACAATTCTCTGGGAAATGTAGATCTGGTGTTAATGTTCATGATGTAAATGTCTAATGCTAATCTAAGATAATAGGAACTAGACTAAAGAAAACAAGAGCATGTATCACAAGCAAAGCAACGATGCATACCCCACCCCCAACTCTAAATGATGCATAGTCCCTATGCATGAAAGTGAAATGCGAATAAATAATAGGCGTGGAGTACTCACAGGGGGTGGATATCCTCTCCAAGCTAAGTGTCACCCGAGGCGTCTGAATCATCAGAGGCTTCGGGTTCCTCGGCGCCTGAGTACTGGAAATGGTCGTGGAGGAAAGTGGCAATGTCGTTAACTTTTGCGAATATGCGTGCTTGCGAGTGCCTAAGCTGAAGAATCTTGGAGTAGGAGGCGCGTATAATTTTGTCCGTGGTTGTATGGGGGTGTCGGCTAGACAGGGAGGGACCCGCGAGTGCTTCGGTTGCCAAGGGGGGTGGTTGCTCTTCAGCGTCAAGGTCGACGACGGAGGTGATACGCCAGTTCTGGCGATCTTGTACGGAAGTTCTGGCTGTGTTGGGGAGGTACAAGATGAGACCTGGAGGTAAAATAAGGCGGAGCATTCCACCTTCCCTTGCAATCATACGCATAGCAACGCAGGATTCGATGTCGATTTTATTGTGTCCAGGTGCTCTTTCCATTCGGTAAGGTTCCATGCCAAGGGCGATAGCGATAGGGGTGATGAGGCCACCGAGGACAATGGAGCCCTTCTTTGCCCGTGCGACTTTGTCGAGCTGCTTGACGAGGAAGAATGCTGAGTTGAAGATGTGGCCGTGCAGCATAGCCCAAAGGACAAATAGTTCAGATCGCCGGACGGTGCTCTCACTTTCCCCGCGACCGAAGATAGTGTTAGAGAGCACACGATGGGCATACTTGATGCAGGGGTTGGTCACGGGGGCTGATCTTGCACCCTTGGATGAGTAAGCATGCTCAGAAGTGATCTGCCGCCAAAATGTGGAGTCGTGAAATGCTGCGGGCAGACACCGTGGAGCGCTGGAAGGAAATCCAAATATGTTATTCAGTTCTTCGAGAGAAAGACGGTGGTCTGCATTGCCAAGTCGGAACTCTATGCGCCCTGGGTCGTCTTCATCGTGAATGTCGACTTGGACTGAGAGGGAGCTGAGGAACTCAGTCACTAGCAGGGGAAAAGTTGGGGAAGTTGCTCTCGAGGAAATGATCCCACCCAATCTGGTGGAACATCCACCGGATATCGTCGAGGAGTCCAAGTTGTTGAAGCGTGAACGAATCTGCGTACCGTGTACGGACAATACGCCTGCCTTGGAGAGCTTGAAAGCGATGGCGCTGCTCATCAGTGCGGAAGACAATGTCTGCCTCGGTGGAAGGTGCTACGGGCGTGGGAGGTCGTTTCCCTTTAGCGGCTCATTTGGGCGCCATCGAGTTGGAAGGCAGAGGAATGCAGCGATCGGAGCTACGGCGCACGCAGAGAGCGAATGCGGGGACTGGATCTGGAAGTGAGCTGCTGCTGGGGAAGAAGAGGGCGTCGAGCTTGCAGGGTGCCGGCGAGGTTGGAAGTAGGAGTGATCCGCTGGAGAAGGGCGTCGGCGAGTTTTGGAGGCGGCTGGGAAGCGAGTGGGAAAAACCCTAATCCCACTCGCGAATCTTTATAAGCGGAGGAGTTCCCACCCGGGAAAATTTCTCAGATGCCACTGGGAAAGTTTCTGTGCGATATGGTTCTGCTGCGGCCGGGTGGGAAAATTTCGTCAGGGGACCTGGGAAGACTTCTGTTCAAAGTTGACATAGAACTTCCCAGGCGGGAAAATTTCGTCAGGTGACCTGGGAAGACTTCTGTTCAAAGTTGACAAAGAACTTCCCAGGCGGGAAAATTTCGTCGGGTGACCTGGGAAGACTTCTGTTCAAAGTTGACAAAGAACTTCCCAGGCGGGAAAATTTCGTCAGGTGACCTGGGAAGACTTCTGTTGCAATGAATTTTCAGAGAAAATTTCTGGTGATTCCTGCATGAAAACAAGCATCTCTGAGATAGTCTTAAAGTTAAATAAATAAGGCAATGATAGCACAAACATAAGTGAGGTGTCATGAGTAGATATAGAATCTAAATTGATACAAATGGTTGAAATCGAGCACCAAGTACTGATAGGGATGAAAAGAGAAAGCGAGGAATAGAAGGAAGGCTCAGGTGTATAAAAAACAAGCCAATGCATTCTCATTAGAGGCATCAAGGAGAAGTCTCCTCATTCACTCAAGCTGGTGATGCCGGTAAGGAACAGTGTTCCTGCATGCTTGTAACTCCCCACTCCTCTTTTGGCATAAGAGATTCTGAAAATGGAGCTTGGGCCTCAATAACCTCCACAGATTGGGGATCCCTCCCCATTCCTCTTATAACGTATCACAGCAGCATGAAGTTCAGCACTGCTTTCATGTTAGAAATCGGTAAGGAACAGTGTTCCTTCAATGTAGTTCCCTGTTTCAAAAATCCGGTAAAGAGCAGCATTGTTGCTTCAACCACTCCATCAAGGAAATATGGGAAGTGTTGACTGATAACATAACCCAATAGATAATGGTGGCTGCTCCACATCTCAAGGCTGCTCCAAATCTTCCACCAAGGAGTCCAGCGCATCTCGCTATTTCCAAATCTGGTAAGGAACAGTACTTTTATACCATTTCAGCTTATTTCCTCATTTCTCAAAACTGAGTATCAGCAGTTTCTTCATTCCTCAGTCCATTCAGCATCCCTTGATACATTTCTTCATCATCTCAAAGGTGTCAGCTACAATTGCAGAATAAGAAGGGTGAGACCAAAATCTGGAAAAGTAGACTGAATAATGATGCAAGTGAGGTGAACCCAACAAAGGCTAATTTAGAATTTCAGAACTTAGTAAACGAAACAATATTAACAAAAAACATTGCATAAAGGTAAAAGACGGAACAAAAGGAAATGAAAAGGAGAAGAGATTCTTGGGTTGCCTCCCAAGAAGCGCTAGTTTTAGGTCATTAGCTTGACCGTGGCCGGCATTCAGGTTGGGTCGGTCAAGGTATGTGACATCCCTTTCTCTATCGCATCTCCATGGAAGTAATGTTTGAGGCGATGTCCATTTACTTTAAAATTACCGGTGCCCTCACTCCATATTTCAATAGCTCCGTGAGGAAAGATGTGCTGAATAACAAATGGGCCAGACCATCTCGTCCTTAGTTTTCCGGGGAAGAGCTTCAACCTAGAGTTGAACAACAGAACATGATCTCCAACTTAGAAACTTTTCTTGGTAATGCGAGAATCGTCCCAATTCTTTGTTCGCTCCTTAAAAATTCTAGCATTCTCATACGCCTCCCGTCGAAACTCATCTAGTTCATTGATTTGCAATTTTCTTTTATCCCCAGCATCTTGAAGGTCAAAGTTCAGCAGCTTGACTGCCCAGAATGCTTTGTGCTGAATTTCCACGGGTAAGTGGCACGATTTACCATACACTAGTTGGAAGGGGGACATACCGATGGGCGTTTTGAATGCGGTACGGTAAGCCCACAAGGCATCATCCAATCTTAGTGACCAATCCATTCTTGAGCGAGAAACTGTTTTCTCCAAAATTTGCTTAATTTCTCTATTTGATACTTCTACTTGGCCACTTGTTTGGGAATGATATGGTGTGGCGACTTTGTGCAGAATTCCATATTTCTTCATAAGGGTTTTGAACTTGCGCTCCATGAAATGAGATCCCCCGTCACTAATAACCACCCTTGGTGTTCCAAACCTTGGTAAAATGATTTTGCTAAACATTCTCATGACTACACGGGAATCATTTGTTGGTGAAGCCATTGCCTCTACCCACTTTGACACATAGTCAACTGCTACGAGAATGAATCTATTGTTGTGGGAGGAGGGAAAGGGTCCCATGAAGTCAATACCCCACACGTCAAATACTTCAACTTCCAAAATAGTGTGCATGGGCATTTCGTCACGTCTTGATATGTTTCCGGTGCGTTGGCATTGATCGCAAGAGCGAACGTAGCTCCAGGTATCTTTAAACAAGGTCGGCCAATAGAAACCGGATTGCAACACTTTAAAGGTGGTTTTGGAAGTGCTTACATGTCCTCCATACGGTGATGTGTGACATTGATACAGAACATCCCGAACTTCCCACTCCGGTATACATCTTCTGTAAATACCGTCTGCACATCTTCGATACAAGAGTGGATCGTCCCAATAATAATGCCGCACATCTGAAAGAAACTTCTTCTTCCTCTGAAAGGTTAGATCTGGGGGTAGAATGTTAGATACCAAATAATTTACAAAATCGGCATACCAGGGTGTGCCGTCATGAGTGACAGCTAAAAGGTGTTCGTCGGGGAACATATCATTTATCGGCGGATTCACAACATCTTCAGTGCATTGTTCCTCTCTAAGGCGCGAAAGATGATCCGCGACTACATTTTCAGTTCCCTTTTTATCTTTGATTTCTAGATCGAATTCTTGCAGTAGAAGTATCCAGCGGATGAGTCTCGGTTTAGCGTCCTTCTTGGTGATGAGGTATCAGATAGCTGCATGGTCAGTGAAAACAATAACCTTAGAATTGACTAGGTAGGAGCGAAACTTATCGAATGCAAACACGATCGCTAATAGTTCTTTTTCAGTGGTGGCATAGTTGGCTTGCGCTCCGTCCAAGGTTTTACTCGCGTAGTAGATAGCATGCAACTTCCCATCCTTTCGCTGCCCGAGGACTGCGCCAACCGCAAAATCACTCGCGTCGCACATCAACTCGAATGGGCGCGACCAATTTGGGGGCTGCATGATAGGATCAGAAGTTAATGATGCCTTCAGTTTGCAAAAAGCAGTCAAACAATCTTGATCAAAAATAAATGGAGCATCTTTAGCAAGGAGACTAGTAAGGGGCTTAGAAATGATGGAAAAGTCTTTGATAAACCGACGGTAAAATCCAGCATGTCCAAGGAAGCTACGGATTCCCTTCACCGTAGAGGGAGGTGGCATCCTTTCAATAACATCTACTTTGGCTTTATCCACCTCGATACCGCGCTCAGATATCAAGTGCCCTAGGACAATACCTTCTTTAACCATAAAATGACATTTTTCCCAATTAAGGACTAAATCTACCTCCTCGCATCTCTGCAAAATCTTTGATAAATTCGTTAAACAAGCATCAAAAGAGGATCCATAAACTGAAAAATCATCCATAAACACATCCATAATCTTTTCAAGGTGATCGGAAAAAATTGCCATCATGCACCGTTGAAACGTGGCGGGTGCATTGCATAACCCGAATGGCATGCGTCGATATGCGAATGTCCCGAACGGGCATGTAAACGTTGTCTTTTCTTGATCGTCCGGATGTATCGGGATTTGAAAGAATCCTGAAAAACCATCTAAGAAACAGAAATGTGAGTTACATGCTAAGCGTTCTAACATTTGATCAATGAACGGAAGATGAAAATGATCTTTTCGGGTGGCCGTGTTCAATTTTTGGTAATCTATACACATGCGCCACCCGGTTACCGTTCACGTAGGAATCAGCTCATTATTTTCATTCTCGACCACTGTCACTCCCCCTTTCTTTGGGACCACATGAACGGGGCTAACCCATTTGCTGTCCGAGATCGGGTAGATCACCCCGGCGTCCAAAAGTTTGAGTATCTCCTTTTTGACAACATCCTTCATATTAGGATTTAAACGTCTTTGGCATTCCACGGTGGGCTTAGTTCCCTCTTCTAGGAAGATCCTGTGCATACAAAGAGATGGATTAATACCCTTGATATCATCAATAGAATATCCAATTACCTTCTTTCGTTGTTTAAGCTCTTCAAGAAGAATTTGAGTTTGATACTTACTTAAGTTCGCATCGACGATAACCGGAAGGGTGGAGTCATCACCAAGGAATTCATACCTTAGGTTGTTTGGTAGGACTTTAAGTTCAATCTTTTGTGCAGTGGTTACCTCCGGTTTCACTACACTTGGAAACTCCAAGTTCTCTCTCTTGCTTTCAATTTTTGGAGTGGAGTCAAGTAATTTTGTGTATGCTTCTTCCTCACCTCCGGTGCTAGTATTTTCTTCATTGAGCAAGCACCTCTCAAGTGGGTCTTCTCGACTTCGTACCACATCGGAGCCGTCCGGTATGGTTTCCAACACATCGACACTGCAGCATGAACCTGCAAGGCAAGGTTTCTTTAGACTTTCTGAAAGATCAAACTCGATGGTTTCCTCACCTATCTTCAAAGTAAGTCGCCCATTTTTCACATCAATGATCGCGCCTGCAGTGGCTAAAAGGAACATTGATGTATAATTTTTTTAGTACCTCAAGGAATTTTCCAAATTGTTTGTCCAACTTGGCTTTCGCCAAGCGTTGAGGAAACGGTACAGGTGGAACATATGGCGGTGGTGGAATGTAAACGGGCTGCTCATCATGTGTGCGATCAGACTCTTCCAACGGTGTTTGGTCTCTTGCATTTCCACCTTGATGTCCATCTCCGTGATTTTTGTCCATTTCCGGCTCAACCAACTGTTTGCCACTGCGTGTGGACACAGCGTTACAGTGCTCACGTGGGTTCTCTTCTGGTTGACCGGGCAGTTGTCCTTGAGGTCGGGATGAGGCGGTTGCTTGCTGGGCAATCTGGGTTTCCAGCATTTTGTTGTGAGCTGCTAAGGCATCCATCTTGGAATTCATTTGATTGATGATCTCATTTTGTTTCGATTGCGCAATAGCCAAACTCTCTAGCATAGCCTCCAAATTCGATTTCTGGGGTTGGAGGTATGGTTTTTGCTGAAAACCTGGTGGTTGGTGGTAAATTGCTTGAGGGACCGGTTGAGAAGCCTGTGGTTGAAAACTGGGTTGGGAAATCTGGGGTTGATTTGTCCGGTAGGAGAAGTTGGGGTGGTTTCTCCATCCCGGGTTGTACGTGCTTGAATACGGGTTATTTTGAGGCCTTTGGTTGAATTGATTCACTGCATTGATGGCCTCTTCAGGTTGATTTTGGGTGAGACTTACAAATTGACACTCATATGATTTATGACCTGTACAACCACATATCTCACAGGCAAGTGCATTAACTTGATACAATTGAGAAGGTTGAGAAGATGATGAAAAAGCATTTAAACGTAGTGCATTTAACTCTTGAGATAAAGAGTCTACCTTCTTTGCCAAAAAATCCATGGTATCAGTATCAGTCTTACCAGTGACCCTTGTATGGATGCTTCTTTCACTTGTCCATTGATGATGGTTAAGTGCCATATCCTCCAGTAGTTCTAGAGCATCTTCAACACGTTTGTTCATGAAGGCTCCACCTGATGCTGCATCCACAGTCATTCGAGTGTTAAAATTTAAAGCATTGTAAAAGGAAGAAACTAATAACCACTTTTCGAGGCCGTGGTGTGGACAAATCCGTTGAAGCTCCTTGAAACGATCCCACGCTTCATATAATGATTCGTCGTCCCTTTGCTTAAATCTAGTGATCTGCCCTCTTACTTGAGCTGTCTTGCTCGGTGGGAAGTACTTGGTGAGGAATGAGTGTGATAGCCCTTCCCAGGTGGTGATCGCTCCATTCGGCAGTGACTGAAGCCATGCACGTGCTCGATCCTTTAGGGTAAAGGGGAAGAGTCTCAATCTCAGAGCATCGATGGATATCCCTCCCATTTTGAACGTATCACAGTATTCTATGAACATTGAGAGGTGGAGTGCAGGATCTTCATTTGGCATTCCCCCGAATTGTTCCTTCTGTAGCATGGCAAGGAATGCCGGCTTTATTTCGAAGTTGTTAGCTTCGATAGCCGGACGGGCAATACTCGAATGAAGTCCCTGCACGGAGGGAGATGCAAAATCTCGAAGTGAGCGGTTTTGGTCCATTTCTGTTGAATTCTGCTTCTCTTTTGCTTTAGCTCGAGCTTGCTTGCGTCGGAGTCGGAATGTTTTTTCGATCTCCGGATCCTCGTCGATCAAATGTTCACTCCGCAAAGTCCTGCGCATGCACAAGCCTCAAGATAGATTATCAAATTTTCAACAGTAAGATGGATCAAAATAGAGAGCAAGTGTTCTACGCATGCACAAGCCCTTCTCTTTTTTTTTTATCTAATCCCGCGAATTTATCAGATTTAATCGATAATGGCGAAATTGGTCCCCGGCAACGACGCCAAAAACTTGATAAGCCCGCAAGTGTACGGTCTAATCGAAGTAGTAAATTATATCGTCCACAGAGACCAATTTGTCAAGTACCGGTAAATCCTTGAGTCGCAGTCTAGACAGATCAAGGGTTGATTTAAAGCGATCGAAATAACTAACAATTAATAAGTAAATGCTAAGCAAGGAAAGTAACAAGCGGACAGATAAACCATCGGATTTCTATTATGGGAGAATATCGGGGCATCGGGCTTCACCGCTATGCCAATCCGCAAAATCAAAGTAGTAACTACATGATATGCAAAGTTTGATAAGTTGAAGAGATCCATCAAATGGTACAAACCGCCCCCTTTCAGCAGCATGGTTCGGTGCTTATGCAAATCTACCTCCTACTTTCGTGGCTTGTAAATTTACATAGGCCCATTGGGCGAGGGATGAATAGTTGTTCTCTCACGTGGGAGAAGAGCTACTTTCGTGCTCTTCTTTGCGCGCCTAAGCATACGAGATCCGACGTCGGGATTGGGCTGTCGCTTTTTCTCCCAACGTCCAAAACATACAAACACCGAAATCGAGATTGGGCTGTCGCTTTTTCTCTCGATATCGGAGATCAATAATATGCAATAAGAGTTGTAAGGAAATGACAAACACATATGCTAGGTCAACTAAATCAAACCAACATGTCCAAATAATAAACTACTTCATGAATGCGTTTTAGGCATAGGGCTAAGCCCTAACCCCGATAGTACTTTAAGCTACAATCATCTTAGAGACGTCATGAATATTCGACAACAAGCTCACACTCAAGAAATCCATTTGGAGGCTAGAAGCAACAATGAAAATGAAGGATTAAGAGATATCTCGACTCCCCTTTTCTGAGTAGATGAAGAAATCTTTGCTAGGGGCTTCAAGGGACTCCTCTTTTCCTTGAAATCGTGCTTTGTCTTCTTCAGCCGCCCAAGTCGCGTCCACAGCCGTTTTTCCCTTCTCTTGATTAGGGTTTGATATCGATTAAGGTCTCAAAGCTTCCCTTTTATCCCCCTATAGTCGTGATTAACATTTACCAAAGTACCCCTAAGATTTGGAGCCCACCGAGTTAGAGTCGACCAGATTTTCGTGACAGGCGGAACTTTTCCCGGGTTGGGAAAATCTTCTCAACCCGGCTGTGAAAACTTCAGTTTCTTCAGAATTTCCTGAAAAGTTAGATAACACCAGATCTTGTGTAGATTCCGCGCATATGGAAGAATTTAAGTAAAAATGATGATGCAAAAGCGATGATTTAACAGAAAAAATGCTTCATAGTATATGAAAATATCAAGCATAAATGCATCGCATCATGTTCCTTCCCACTGCACAAGAAATTTCATCTGCCTGTTCCTCCTATACTGTCCAAGTGTTTTGTGATTCAAAATCTTTTCAATCTTTTTATCGAACTCTGCCCGAACACTAGGAGGAGCCCGATGCCCCTGAGAGCGACTAGGGTCGGTCTCGTCGGTATGAAACTTTTTCAAAAAGCTTACATGAAAGGTCGGATGAAGCTTTAATCTGTCGGGAAGCTTCAGCCTGTAGGCTACAGCACCAACCCGTCTCAAGACCTCGAAAGGTCCCTCATATCTCTGAATAAGGCTGTGATGCGCAGTCTTGGCTGAGATCTTTCTCCACATCTGAGGTGTCAACTTTAAAAGCACAAAATCCCCAACTTCGAACTATTCATCGCGTCTACTCTGATTGGCATAATGCTGCATCCTTCTTGCAGCGTGCTCTAAGCTATCACGAGCCTCCTGGAGCACCTCGGCGTGATCTCTCGCAACCCGATAAGCTGCTAGGCATTCACCATCGGTGTGCTGCACAACATCAGCGGGGGTGAGAGGCTGTCGTCCTAACACCAACTCAAATGGTGTCTTGCCGGTCACTGAAGACTGCTGCAAGTTGTAGGCAAACTGCGCCATGTCAAGGAGAGACACCCAGTTGCGCTGGCTTGCTGACACAAAGTGACGAAGGTATTCTTCAAGTAGTAAATTTATCCTCTCCGTCTGGCCATCGGTCTGAGGATGGTTCGCTGTAGAAAACTTTAGCTCGGAACCAAGAGTCTTGAACAAGGACGTCCAGAAGTTACCAGTGAACCTGACATCTCTGTCAGAAACAATGCCCAGGGGAAGCCCAAAAAGCTTCACCACATGCTTGAAGAATAACTCAGCCGTCTCCTTGGCTGAACAAGGCTCAGGTGTTGCGATGAACACAGAGTACTTAGAGAACCTGTCCACCACAACAAAGATAGAAGCCTTCCCTTCGACCTTCGGTAACCCAGTAATAAAATCCATGGAAACTGAAGTCCATGGTCATTCCGGAATGGGAAGAGGCTATAGCAATCCAGCTTCGCGCCTCCTATCGACTTTATCCTGCTGGCAGATCAAGCAGGTGCAGACATAATGATCGACATCAGCTCGCATGGAGGGCCAATAACAAGATCGGGATAATAGAATCAGCATCCTGCGCTGTCCCGGATGTCCACTCCATGCCGTATCGTGAAGCTCTCGCAATAACTCGCGTCGAAGTCCGCTAGTCGCCGGACCCTCGGCCATCAAAAGGTCGTCGCCCTGAAGATAGTAACGACGAACCTTGCCTTCTCGCACGTCAGCGATCAACTGCTGGTATTTGGTGTCGAGAACAGCAGCTTGCCGAATGCGATCGAGGAGATCACCCTCAATGCTCGATATAGAAGCAAGCACCACAGTGCACATCCTGCTGAGAGCATCTGGAACCACATTGGAGTGCCCCGGTCTGTGCTCCCAGGTGAAGTTAAATTCAGCGAGGAACTCCTGCCATCTCGCTTGTTTAGGTGAAAGCTTTTTCTGCGTAGCGAAGTATGTGTTGGCGACATTATCTGTCTTCACTACGAAAGCGCTACCGGGAAGATAGATGCGCCAAACTCGAAGGCAGTGGATCACGGCGACCATCTCCTTCTCGTGAGCTGAGTAACGCTGCTCCACCGGACTTAACTTCCGTCTCTCAAATGCCACTGGGTGCCCCTCCTGTAAGAGCACTCCATCGATCGCTCTGTTAGAGGCATCGGTATGGACCTCAAAGGGCCGACTGAAGTCCGGCATACGAAGAACCGGCTCACTGGCGATCCTGCGTTTTAACTCTGCAAACGCAGTTTGATGCCGTTCTTGCCATAGCCAAGGAGTCTCCTTCCTCAGGAGGTCAGAAAGAGGAGCTGCGATCTTGGAGTAATCCTGGATAAATTTCCTGTAGAAATTCGCCACTCCCAGGAAAGATCGGAGCTCAGTAGGGGATGTAGGTGCGGTCCACTTGACGACGGCACGCACCTTCTCAGGATCCATCTGGACAGTGCCATGGCCTACCACATGGCCCAGAAACTGGATCTCAGAAGCAGCAAAGGAGCATTTCTCCCTCTTCACATACAGCTGGTGTTCCCTCAGTCTCTGAAACACCAATCTCAAATGCTGTAAATGCTCCTCCATCATGGCCGAGTACACCACGATATCATCAAGGTAGACGACCACAAAATCGTCTAGCAACTGTGTCAGAACATTGTTCATCAGGTGGGAGAAGGTAGCCGGCGCATTGGTTAAGCCGAATGGCATAACCAAGAACTCGAAGGCGCCGTACCGGGTGACACAGGCTGTCTTCGCCTCATCTCCCTCAGCTATGTGGACCTGTCAATAGCCTGATCTCAAATCAAGCTTGGTGAAGATAGTAGCGCCCGCCAGTCTGTCAATGAGGTCCTGGATATGTGGAATTGGGTATCTGTTCCTGATGGTGATCTTATTTAAGGCACGGTAGTCAACACAGAAGCGAAGACTACCGTCCTTTTTCTTTTGAAACAGCACAGGAGCACCAAATGGAGACTTGGAGGGTTGGATGAACCTAGTTACCAATAGTTCATCCAACTGCTTCCTCAGCTCTACGAGCTCTGCAGGAGGCATCCGGTATGGGGGTCGGAAAGAAGGAGCTGCCCCAGGAACCAACTCAATGCGGTGATCAATCGCACGTCGGGGAGGAAGCTCCTTAGGTATCTCAGGCGGAAGGATTCTGGAACTCCTCAAGTAAATTCTTCACTTCCGCTGGTACGTCGTCTGGACCTTCTATAGGGGCCGTCACCCATGTAGCCAGAAAGGTCCGCTCGCCCCGACGTAAGCCTGTCTCAAGAGTAGCAGCCGATATGTATGTACTCTGAGCCTTCCCTGGTCGTACTGACTTATCCGACCCAGCCAACTGTAGGCAACGAACAAAACAAGGGTATCTCTCATCCATCACCTGGACACCCCTTAGATGAGGGACTATAGCAGCCTTCATCTTCTGTATCAACTCCAAACCGACGATGACATCATAATCGTCCATCTGAACCACGCGTACATGGTTCTTACCCTTACACTCCCCGAAGACAAGAGGAACATCATAGGATATTCCTGCGATCTGCCGCTCCTCAGCGTTGATCGTCTTGAAGCGGTCCTGAGCCATGCTCATCCCTAGCCGCGTCGCCATGCCATGAGCCACAAAAACATGAGATGCACCACTATCGATCATGGCATGAACTCGATGTGAGTTCACCCTCATCTCCACGTACATCAACTTGGTCTTCATTGTGGTGGAAGTGGCAATGGCGTTGATCACCAAAGGATTCACAGTGATCAGAGGATCCTCAGATTGGGCAGCCTCCCGCTGGACAATAGCTGCAAGTGTATCTCCCCGAGGACAATCACGCATGCGATGAGGACCTCTGCAAAGGAAACACTTCAGCTGCTGCTTGGGAGCGCCCCTAGGAGGAGAACCGGCTGGTGTGGCTTTCTTCTGAACGGTTCCTGAAGAGGTAGCTCCTCCTTTTCCTTACTTCTTCTTATACCCACCCTTGGGTCCTGGAGCTGGACGCTTCCCCTTATTCCTCTGAGGGGAACGTGACTTAGATGGACCAGAGGAGATAGGGGCAGATTGCTTCCTATCCCTTAAATCCACTAAGGAATCAGCTACGGCCATAGCCTCTTTGAGAGTCAATGGGCTATGTCTCCTAACTTCCAACTGTGCCCATGTCTGCATCCTCTCTAAGAAGAAGTACAAGCAATTATCTTCTTCCATTCGTGGTATTTCGAGCATGGCGGCAGAGTAAGCTCGAACATACTCACGAACTGTCCCCGTGTGTTTGATCTTATGTAAAGAGTCTCTAGCAGTCTTAGAAGTGTGTGTCGACAGGAACTGGTTCTTCAGTTCAGATTTCAACTCATCCCATGAGATGTCACGTGGCACCTCTTCTCCCGGAGGGGTCACTAAGGTACGCCACCAGAGCTTGGCGTCACCTGTCAGATATGCCGAACACAACTGCGCTCTCTCATAATCAGGCACCTGAGCAGTTCTGAAATACTGCTCCATATCCCAAAGGAAATTCTCAAGTTCCTTTGCACTGCGTACCCCACTGAAAGTAGAGGGCTCGGGAACATGCACTCTAGTGGTCTGCGGCTGGGAACTCCCAGCGCCTGCGGCTGAAGTAGAAGCACGGGCAGCAGCTTGCCCTTTCATACCAGCCACCTCCAATGCAAGTCCACCAAGGGCACTGGAGAGACGTGCCAACTCAGAATCCAGGCGGGTCCCAACAGACTCAACCGCCGACCGAAGTGCCTCGAGACGCTCCATGATTGTAGCGTCTCCATCGAAGTCCGCTATCGCAGTCTCCAAGTGGGAGATGCGCTCTGTAGCTGTAACCATTGTGATTGTGAGAAGTAACTTTGAAGTTCTGCTGGTGGAATGAGATCTGATGGTCTGACCTCTGGGTGCACTGAAAAGAGCTAAGCAGTGCTCGGTCTGTGTCGGAACTGAGCGATCAGTGAAGAGGCTGAGAGACTACGCCCCGGCGCTATGCACAGACGTACGCACCCTCCAAACAGCGTACACCGACGTCGATATCCCTGACAATAGACTTACACAAACATAAGCTCTGATACCGGTTTGTTATGGGCAAATTTATTTTTTTTAATAATAAACTTAACCACAACCGGCAGATCCCCTCGCGGAGATCTCAGCCCTACACTAGAGTGGCCTGCGACCGGTTAGGATCGCGTTGCGGAAGCTGGCCCAGCACTCTACAAGTCCTCACACCACGTGCGCGGAGGTGTTCGGTATAAATACCGCCCCTCGGACACGAATACAGATCTCTCAACTGTGTCAAAGTGATGGAGACTCTCCAAAACACTTTGCACTCACAGAAATTCCCTCAACCCGCACTCCTTTCTCTACAAAGCCGAGATAGGCACCGGCGCGACCTCAATCAATCACAAGGGAACGGTGGCGAACACCTTCAAGGGTGTCGGCACACACGTCCAAGACTTTGCAGGCAAGCAAGCGGTACCTACAAATAAGCACAACCCGCACTACACATATGCGGGCGCAGATAACGCAAAGAACCGTCCGGACAAAAAGCCACACGAAGTCCGGACGGCGGTAAAGTCTCTATCCACTACACACGAGAAAACCGTCCTACTACCACTACACACGATAGATCCGGGGAGGCCGTACCGGGTGACACAGGCTATCTTCGCCTCATCTCCCTCAGCTATGCGGACCTGTCAATAGCCTGATCTCAAATCAAGCTTGGTGAAGATAGTAGCGCCCGCCAGTCTGTCAATGAGGTCCTAGATATGTGGAATTGGGTATCTGTTCCTGATGGTGATCTTATTTAAGGCACAGTAGTCAACACAAAAGCGAAGACTACCGTCCTTTTTCTTTTGAAACAGCACAGGAGCACCAAATGGAGACTTGGAGGGTTGGATGAACCTAGTTGCCAATAGTTCATCCAACTGCTTCCTCAGCTCTACGAGCTCTGCAGGAGGCATGCGGTATGGGGGTCAGAAAGAAGGAGCTGCCCCAGGAACCAACTCAATGCGGTGATCAATCGCACGTCTGGGAGGAAGCTCCTTAGGTAGCTCAGGCAGAAGAAGATTCTGGAACTCCTCAAGTAAATTCTTCACTTCCGCTGGTACGTCGTCTAGATCTTCTACAGGGGCCGTCACCCATGTAGCCAGAAAGGTCCGCTCGCCCCGACGTAAGCCTGTCTCAAGATTAGCAGCCGATATGTATGTACTCTGAGCCTTCCCTGATCGTACGGACTTATCCGACCCAGCCAACTATAGGCAACGAACAAAACAAGGGTATCTCTCATCCATCACCTGGACACCCCTTAGATGAGGGACTATAGAAGCCTTCATCTTCTGTATCAACTCCAAGCCGACGATGACATCATAATCGTCCATCTGAACCACGCGTACATGGTTCTTACCCTTCCACTCCCCGAAGACAAGAGGAACATCATAGGATATTCCTGCGATCTGCCGCTCCTCAGCGTTGATCGTCTTGAAGCGGTCCTGAGCAGGGGACATGCTCGGCCCTAGCCGCGTCGCCATGCCATGAGCCACAAAAACATGAGATGCACCACTATCGATCATGGCATGAACTCGATGTGAGTTCACCCTCATGTCCACGTACATCAACTTGGTCTTCATTGTGGTGGAAGTGGCAATGGCGTTGATCACCAAAGGATTCACAGTGATCAGAGGATCCTCAGATTGGGCAGCCTCCCGCTGGACAATAGCTGCAAGTGTATCTCCTCGAGGACAATCACGCATGCGATGAGGACCTCTGCAAAGGAAACACTTCAGCTGCTGCTTGGGAGCGCCCCTAGGAGGAGAACCGGCTGGTGTGGCTTTCTTCTGAACGGTTCCTGAAGAGGTAGCTCCTCCTTTTCCTTGCTTCTTCTTATACCCACCCTTGGGTCCTGGAGCTAGACGCTTCCCCTTATTCCTCTGAGGGGAACGTGACTTAGATGGACCAGAGGAGATAGGGGCAGATTGCTTCCTATCCCTCAAATCCACTAAGGAATCAGCTACGGCCATAGCCTCTTTGAGAGTTAATGGGCTATGTCTCCTAACTTCCAACTGTGCCCATGTCTGCATCCTCTCTAAGAAGAAGTACAAGCAATCCTCTTCTTCCATTCGTGGTATTTCGAGCATGGCGGCAGAGTAAGCTCGAACATACTCACGAACTGTCCCCGTGTGTCTGATCTTATGTAAAGAGTCTCTAGCAGTCTTAGAAGTGTGTGTCGGCAAGAACTGGTTCTTCAGTTCAGCTTTCAACTCATCCCATGAGATGTCACATGGCACCTCTTCTCCGGAGGGGTCACTAAGGTACGCCACCAGAACTTGGCGTCACCTGTCAAATATGCCGAACACAACTGCGCTCTCTCATAATCAGGCACCTGAGCAGTCCTGAAATACTGCTCCATATCCCAAAGGAAATTCTCAAGTTCCTTTGCACTGCGTACCCCACTGAAAGTAGAGGGCTCGGGAACACGCACTCTAGTGGTCTACGGCTGGGAACTCCCAGCGCCTACGGCTGAAGTAGAAGCACGGGCAGCAGCCTGCCCTTTCAAACCAGCCACCTCCAATGCAAGTCCACCAAGGGCACTGGAGAGACGTGCCAACTCAGAATCCAGGCGGGTCCCAACAGACTCAACCGCCGACCGAAGTGCCTCGAGACGCTCCATGATCGTAGTGTCTCCATCGAAGTCCCCTATCGCAGTCTCCAAGTGGGAGATGCGCTCTGTAGCTGTAACCATTGTGATTGTGAGAAGTAACTCTAAAGTTCTGCTGGTGGAATGAGATCTGATGGTCTGACCTCTGGGTTCACTGAAAAGAGCTAAGCAGTGCTCGATCTGTGTCGGAACTGAGCGATCAGTGAAGAGGCTGAGAGACTACGCCCCGGCGCTAGGCACCGACGTACGCACCCTCCAAACAGCGTACACCGACGTCGATATCCCTGACAATAGACTTACACAAACTTAAGCTCTGATACCAGTTTGTTATGGGAAAATTTATTTTTTTAATAATAAACTTAACCACAACCGGCAGATCCCCTAGCGGAGATCTCAGCCCTACACTAGAGTGGCCCGCGACTGGTTAGGATCGCGTTGCGGAAGCTGGCCCAGCACTCTACAAGTCCTCACACCACGTGCGCGGAGGTGTTCGGTATGAATAACGCCCCTCGGACACGAATACAGATCTCTCAACTGTGTCAAAGTGATGGAGACTGTCCAAAACACTTTGCACTCACAAAAATTCCCTCAACCCGCACTCCTTTCTCTACACAACCGAGATAGGCACCAGCGCGACCTCAATCAATCACAAGGGAACGGTGGCGAACACCTTCAAGGGTGCCGGCACACACGTCCAAGACTTTGCAGGCAAGCAAGCGGTACCTACAAATAAGCACAACCCGCACTACACATATGCGGGCGCAGATAATGCAAAGAACCGTCCGGACGAAAAGCCACACGAAGTCCGGACGGCGGTAAAGTCTCTATCCACTACACACGAGAAAATCGTCCTACTACCACTATACACGATAGATCCGGGGAGGGTTTACCCTTGTAGCGTGCCACCACTCCACGAGCCGAGCCCACCGAGATCCTCCGAGAAGCTGCGTTGGAAAGTCCGGTAAGAGACGAAACGAGACGCGCGCGCGAACACGAGCGCAGAACCTTCTCTCTCCTCCCTTCACGTTCCGCGTCCGGAACAGGGCCGACGTTCGGCCGAAATAGGTGAGGCGTCCCCTTCTTCGTCCGTCGCCGTCCGGTCACTGGAATCACGCTGGGCAATCAGGATCTCGTCACTAACGGGAGGAGAACTCGCCGCCGGTGTATTGTCGTCGGAGAAGCCGCCGTCGACACGAATTTGAACCCAATGGAAGCTGTGGCTGCGTGGAACCGGCGATCGGAAAATCCGATCGCACTCCCGCGTCTGGTTGTCGGCGCCGGAGGAGATAGTCTCCTCGTTACCTCAGGGTACCGGTGAGTCGATCTGAGAGGGTACGCCGACAAGTCCTCGTTACCTCAGCTCCTTGCACCAAGTAAAGTTAAGCACAATAGTCATTGGCCACCAAAAAAATTTTTTTATCGACAAAAATTTTCTGAACAGCGGGGCTGCACAAGAAAAGTTAAGCATAGTGGCCATTTGGCCACCAAAAAATTTCTTTTTTAGATAAAATTATCCATGATGATCTACACAATAAGCGCTATCCAACGATACCAATATCATCATGGATATGGATCCAACTTGTTACAGTAATAATACTTTAATCTGCGATATTTTATCATAGGTACATTCATTCATAATGATATTGATATCGTTAAATAATTCTCATCGTGTAAATCATCATGAATATTTTTATTAAAAAAAATTAGATAGCTAAATAGTCACTATGCTTAACTTTGATTGGGAGGGGCTGCCCAAAAATTTTTCTGTCGCTGCGGGCCACGACATTTCAGGCAACGCTGCCACGTCACGGCATACGGCCAAGTGACGGCATCGCTTGCGTCAGCAATACAGGCAACTACCAAATCGTTAACCGCATTTTTCCAGTTCCTAGTTGAAAAGCAACTCTTTCCATGTACAATCCCCGGTTTCTTGTTCTACAAGAAGCTATTGGAAGGACATTAACAGTGACATCCCTATAAATAATCGCCCAGCCCTCTCATTCATTCACACCTACAGCAGCATTCGGTCGACTGTTCCTGGTTCCTCTTCATCGTCTTCTAAGAAATCAAGTAATGGCGGATCAGGTGAAGCTTATCGGCAATTCGATGAGCCCGTTCGTGCTTCGGGCTCAGTTTGCTTTGAGCCTGAGGAAGGTGGAGTACGAGCTTCTGGCAGAGAAGTTCGGGGAGAAGAGTGAGCTGCTCCTGAAATACAACCCCGTCTACAAAAAGATGCCCGTCCTCCTCCACAACGATAAGCCCATCTGTGAGTCGCTGATCATTGTGCAATACATCGACGAGGTTTGGCCGACCGCCGGCGCCGGCGTTATCCTCCCGGCCGATGCTTATGACCGCGCCCTGCATCGCTTCTGGGGTGTCTACATCGACGACAAGGTTTGAGCATACACAAATTGAAATCTTTGTTGCACCTTAATCAGAAAATCGATGAAATTTTCTGTTTTGGGGATGATCCGATCCGAAATACCGCAGAAGAATTTGTCCTGCTGTCGTTCAAATACGTGAGACAATGAGTGCATCTCAACTGTTTGATGATATGACTGACCCATTTTGTATGCAGTGGTTCCCATCGGTTATTGGAATTGCCAAGGCTCAGACGGAGGAAGCCAAGGTGGAGGCAATCGAGGGAGTGCCCGTGGGGCTGAAGCTTTTGGAGGAGGCCTTCGAGAAACTGAGCAAAGGAAGAAGCTTCTTTGGCGGAGACAACATCGGCTACCTCGACATCGCCCTCGGGTGCTACCTCGGTTGGCTGAGGGCAATGGAGAAGATGATTGGGCTCAAATTTCTCGACGAGGAAAAGACGCCTCTGCTCGCGGGTTGGGCCGCCAGGTTCAGCGAGCACGAAGCTGTGAGGGAAGTGATGCCAGAGACTGATACATTGGTGGAGTTTGCCAAGGCGCGCCAAGCGAAGCAGCAAGCCCCAATCAAAGAAAATAGTCCATAATTATGTGGTCGTTAAATGCTACTATGTTTGTCCAATGTGTGAAGGAAAATGTAAAATAAACTAGGCCATGGAGATTGCCTATACTTGTTGCATTAAGAATATTTTCTGGTAGCTTAACTTTTAGTAGTTGAACTCAGCTCAGAAATTCAAATGCAGATGTGTTGTATTATTAGGCAAGTCAAAGAGTCTAAGTAGTGGTTCTATTTAGTGTATCAAGTGGTATTAACTAGTTTATTTTAACAGTAGAATAACATATCCATGAATCGTATCGAATTGACATACAAAATGTCAATAGAATTTTATTTTCACTATTTTAAATAAAATGCTACTATATATTAAAATGACGATGGCATTTGAATAATAATTTAAAAAGCACCGCGTGGAACCCGTCACAGTATATTGCCACCAACTACCAAATTTTTTATAAGCAGCTCTACTCTCTCTCAACTAAAAACGCTTACTTACACATGGACTCCCCCCGCCCTTCTCCCTCCACAGTAAGAAGAGGCTAACCGTCACGCCCGACGTCTCCGAGCCGGCCCGTGAGGCATCGAGTGGGCCTTGCGAGGTCCACGAGCTTGGAAGCTTGGAGCAGGCTTCGAGCAGGTGGATCCATCTAGTTGCACGCAACGTCAGCTAAGGTAGATGTGACGCTGGCACGTTGTAGGATGGCTGATCCAGGCGGCGGACGGGACGTGAGGCAGGCATGCGTCGCATCCGTTGCAGGCAGTTGGAGCAAAAGAAAAGGAGCAGGAGGGGCTGCGGAGCTCCTCCTCTTGGACTCGCGCCGAGCGGAGGCTCTCGGCGAACGGAGGTTGTGCCGACGAGGATTCCGGCAACGGCGGGGTTGGACGTAAAGGAAGGAGTTGAGTTGAGGGAGAGTTCGGAGTGTGTAAATAGAGAGGAGAGGAGGGGTTTTGTAACCGAGATTTTGGTGGAATAAATCCGGTGAAGCTTTCCCCTCCGCCCTGTGTCTTGGTGTTTGGCCGGCGTGCTCCGGCAAGGGTTTCCGGCGTCCGGAGGGATGTCGATGAGGCTGAGGGATGAAGGGCACGAGCGGCCCTTCCCCTACCGGTGATCATCCGGTCCAGCGACGGTGGTTGCGGACGTTGCAGCGCTTGGCGGACAGAGCGAGCTTCGGCTCCGGGCGAATGCACGACGAGAACGAAACAAAAGAAAAAAAAAGAGAAAAACTTACGTGGCACTGGCGTTGACCACGACCTAGGCCGGAGGCATCACACTAACACACATCAACATCTGATCCCCAATTGTAGAAACCACTAAAGGTTATAATTAAATTATAACATAATAATTTATGTTAAAGCATTGAAAAAATATAACTTCTAACGAAGCATACATAAAGAATCCATAATAAATCTGAAATGAAGAACATTACTTGTCTTAGTCTTCCACGACTTTCATGTTTCCCAGACTCAGAACTTATAATCATTGGAGTCTAACTGATAGGGCTCACCTATATATATAGGGAAAAGAAAGAAAACTCCTAAGGAAATACACGCATGCAAGAACCATGATATATTTTATTATTATTTATATTTTTAACCCATCACAAAAATAGAAATAAAACCTAAGTCTCTACACATAATAATATTCCATACAATTTTGAGATAATTAAGCCATAATAATTAATTTTTTAATCGATCACCTTAGCGAAACTAAAAATTTAAGATAGCCATATATAATTATTAATTAATATATGTGTGGTCCACATTGATTGATTTAATAATCTCCCACTTGGGCCACATATATATTACCTGATATAATTGTATACCTTAATGAGCTATTTAATGCTATCTTTTATCTGATATTATTTCTATCAAGCTGGTCCATGAATATATTTACATAGGATCAAGGCGGCCTTCATCACAATAAGTAACGTGATTAGCCAGAACAATGGTCACGTATGTCAATACAATCAACGACATAGATCATGTATGGATGTGTAGTATGAAAATTTCATATAATATGATCATAACATGTCTATTTCCAACTGATCCTACTTTATTCCTTATGAGATCAACCAAAACCTTATGTTCAGAGTGAAACTGCAAACTTTATTCTTTAGGTTATGTTCGGTTGGGTGGAATCCACCGTGGAAAGGATGCAAACTGTAATGAATCTGGATGACTTTTCATCCAGATTCATTGCACTTTCCCTCCTTTCCACGGTGGATTCTACCCAACCGAACATAGCCTTAGTGTGTACACAGTATAGTTCAAATACAAACTCCTACTAAGCTGATATATTATTGAGTGATATAACACCCATATGAGCAGTGTGCTCATGAAAGACCTTGGGTGGTAAAACTTTAGTAAATGGATCCACAATCATGGAGTTTGTACTAAAATGTTCTATAAATATCTGACCACTCTAAACTATTTATTTAACAACTAGGAACTTAATGTCGATGTGCTTAGACTTTGACAAAATCCTATTGTTATTAGAATATAATACTGTAGATTTATTATCACAGAATAATTTTAGTGGTTTTTCAATATTATCCAGGATGCGTAGACTTATGACAAAATTTCACAGCCATATCCCATGCTTGGATGCCTCATAACATGCTACAAATTCAATTGTCATAGTGGAAGAAGCTATAAGTGTCTACTTAGCACTTTTCCAGGAAATAGCTCTTCCAACTAGCAGGAAGATGCAGCCCGAAGTAGTTATGCGACTATCTTGGCATCCAGCAAAATCAAAATCAGAATACCCAATGATCTCTAGCTGATCTTATTTTTTGTATGTGAGCATATGATTTAAGTTTTTTGCAAATAATGCAGAACCCTTTTTTTTTTACTGTTATTCAATGCTCCATTCCTGGGTTGCTTAGATATCTACCAAGTATCCCAACAATGTACGCAATATTCGGATGCGTACAAACCTGAGCAAACATCAGAATCACTACAGCAGATGCATAAGGAATCTTTTGCATTTCCTTAGTTTCAAAATTATTCTTGAGGCATTGTTTGAGACTAAATTTGTCTCCCTTAACAAAAACAATATGTCATCGATATATAAAATAAGAAAAATATATTTACCCCACTGAACTTGTGGTATATACAATCAACTACTACATTCATCTCAAAACCAAAGGAGATGACAACTTAATGAAATTTATAATACCACTGACAAGAATCTTGCTTAAGTCCATAAATGGATTTCTTTAGCTTGCAAACCAGTTGTTCTAAATCTTTTGATATAAAACCTTCTGGTTGCACCATATATATCATTTCTTCAATGTTTTATTGGGAAATGCAGTCTTTACATTCATCTGATGTAGTCCAAGATCAGAATGAGCTACTAATGTCATAATAATCCTAAAAGAGTCTTTCGATAATACCGGAGAGAAAGTCTTTTTGTAGTCAATGCATTCCTTTTGAGTAAAGCCTTTTGCAATAAGACGCGCTTTATATCTCTCAACACTACCTATTCAGTCCCTCTTGGTTTTAAATATCCATATACAACTAATGGGTTTCACACCTTCAGGTAGTGATTCAAGATCCCAAATGTCATTGTTAAGCATAGGCTTTAACTCCTCACTCATGGTATCAATCCACTTTTGAGAATTAGAACTTTCTATGGCTTGGTGGAATTTGAATGGATCATCCTTCACCATTTAAATATCATGTTTATGGAGAAATGCGACATAATCATCTGGAATCACACTACTCCTTTCTCTAGTGGATCTCCTTAATAACAGTTCTTCTTGAGATGAGTTTGTTCTTCGATAATAACTTCTTGATTTATGTCAAGAGATTCATCCGAATTCACTGGTTGATAAATCTCAGAAACTGAAAATTGAATATCATGAATATTAGAAACTAAAATATGATGATTCTCACTAGTGATGAAGGAAAGAGTAATGAATTCCTCTTCAAAGACAAAGTCTTTAACTTGATTATTTTCCCTCTCAAACTCATCATCCTCAAAGAATTTAGCAATTCTCGTTTTAAAAATAGATTTATTAGTATGATTATAAAACTTGTAACCTCTAGACCTCTCAGCATAACCATTAAAATAGCAACTAATAGTTTTGGAGTCTAATTTTCTTTCATTTGGCCTGTAAGGCCTTGCTTCAGTTAGACATTCCCAAGTGTGCAAATGCTTTAGACAAGGTTTCTTACCTATCCAAAGCTCATAAGGGTTTTATTAGTTGCTTTAGTTGGAACTATGTTAAGGATGTAAACTACTACAGTCCTTAGTGCCTTTCTTATAGGAATTTAGTAAAGAGATCTGAACGTTTTTCTCTTGATCCATCATATCTGCCATAGTACTCACTCCTACAATCAGATCTGACACTCTTAATTAACTTGCTAAGTTTTTTTTTTTTTATCATCTTTAGCCTTAAACTTTTGAACATGTCTAATGCCTGTGACTTCTCATGAATATGATAGAGGTAGCCTTATCTGGAGTAATTGTCTATGTGAATATAATGAAATATTGTTAACCATTCCAAGAAACCAAAAGAAATGAACCATAGATATCTGTATGAATGAATTCTAAGACATCTGAAGTTTTGTTGGATGTCACTTTCTTCTCTAAGTTTGTTTGTTTTCCCTTTATATAATTAATACAAATTTCAAAATTTATAAAATCAAGGGGCTTAAGAATTCCATCAGACACAAGTACTTCTATTCTCCGCTTGAAGATACGACCTAATCTTTTGTGCCATAAGAATGAGGAATTCTCATTTGTTAATTTTACTTTATACCATGAACATGCAAGGTTTCATTAATTGAAGCAATTATATCAAGCATGTATATATTATCAAGAGAACTTAAGAAACGAGTTGTCATAAGATTTAAATCTTTATATAAAGAGAATTTACTATCCCCAAATGAACAACAATAACTCAATTTGTCCAAAACAGGAATAGAAATTAAATTCCTTCTAAAAGATGAAACTACAAAAGTCTCATTCAAATTTAAATAACAACTAGTCTTTAATGATAATCTAAAATTGCATATTGCTTCAACTTCAGTAGTCTTTCCATCGCCCACATAGATAAATCTTTCAGCATCATTTGACTTTCGGCAATTCAGGCAACCATGCATAGGCACACTTAGGTGAGTGTTGACATAGATTTATATAGAGTTTTACATGTCATTTTACTTGTAAAATCATTCCCATTTCACGACTTTAAGCCTTATAGTTGCCTTTATTTGCATACATCTATGGAATCTACACCTCTTTGTGCATTTTCATGTTTTCAGGTCAAAATGACCATAAAAGGGGTAGATTCAGGCACTCTTGTGGCAAAGGAGCTCATCCTAACTCAAGGTGATCATAACTAGAAGCTTTCAGATTCGTTGAGGTCTTTGTTGGAAATTACGACCAGGTCTTGATCAGAATCATACCCATGCTGAAACTGACAAATCACGATCGGGTCATGACCAAATTCTTGCCCGAGATCACGGACCCGCCTGTTACGAAATCACCGTTTTCTTCCATATTTCTTTGATCTAACCTAAGGGGAGACTGAAGGGCACCTAGGACCTTTCTCCCCCGTTGATAAAGGGGGCGTGGAACAGCTTTTAGGGGAGGTTTTGCCCACAAAACCATGATCTATTGAGGTATGCGCGGCTGAAGCGTTGCAGGGCATGGAGGCTGGCGGAAAGCTTCTTTTGGCTGAGTGGAGACAACAATCAGAGAGGCCTTTTTGCAGGGAATGGGGAAGAGAAAAAGTCCATCAGAGAAGGGAGATAAAAACCCTTCACGCAAAGGGAGAAAGGAGAGCTCGGGAGCAAAGGAAAAATCAATAGGAGAAGGGCTGAAGGAGGATTCACACGGTGAGAAGAGAGGAGATTGTTACGCCAAAGAGGAGAAATTGCGCATCAAACTTCATTGAAGACATCTCTGCGTAAGATTACCTCAAGAATAGTTTGTAAGAGAGATCTTTGAAGTTACATCTAGTTTCCTTGCTTATTTTGTAATCGTATGAAAAACATTGCATGATCTCAAGTCATTTTGGTAATCCTTACATAGATCTAAATATGCGCATAATGGTAGAATTGCTTGTTTGTAATTTCATAGTTGATATGGTAGGCTAAAACTCTTTACATCAGGATGTGAGGTAGCCCTTGACGATTTATTTGTTGTGATAGTTAAGTCTATTAGCCAAAGTCCTTGCTTGGCCTTGTGTGTGTGCATTGCTTGCGTTGCCCGGAAGGATATGCTCGCACCTCTAATCCCTTGGATGAGGTTTGTAAATCAGCTTTTCTAGGAGTTTACTCGCTTGCATAGCTGTACTTACCCGTAGGATTAAGGGAAAGCATTATCTGGAAAGGTAAGCTTGAGCCTTAAGTCGCAAAGGTGAGGTTCGTTAATCGGATCTAGAGGAGAAAACTTGCCTGCGGGTCTGTACTCACTTAGGAAAAAACACCAAGGTGAGGTTTGTAAATCAGATCTCAGGGAGAAAAACTCGCTCGCAGATCTGCTCGCTTGCGAGATTTTAGGGAGCTTAGACGCTGCGAAGAGCCTCTTGTCTGACCGCGCATCAGACCCACTTGGTTGAGAGTTTATCCAGTTCATTGGTATGCTATGCCTACACTTTCCGAAAGGGAGTGTTTGAGCCTTTAATCACCTTAAGTGAGGTTTGTTAATCAGCATCTCTAGGAGTTCTTACTCACTTGTGGATCTATGCTTACTTAGGGGGATTATAAGGAGCTTAGATGCGTCAGAGAGACTCAAGTCCGACCATGCGCTAGAACCCTACGAATTGGACTGACAATCTAGTCTGTGGGAGCGGACGAGATTCTCAAAGGGGAGCTACCTACGTGACAAGGAAGCTGCGCCCCCTTGAACTAGACAAGACATTGGCAATATAGTTTAACTATTCAACTATAAGGAGTCAAAGTGGTGAACTCATATCCTGATGCATCTCCTCATTAGAATCCTCTCATGTGATTTCCTCTGTTTACATTCCTGTACTTTTAATTATTTCGTTATCTTAAACTTCACCAATTTCGACGTCGTCTAGCTAGCCATTTCAAGATCTGTTGGTATTTGCCCATTAGTCCTTGTGGGATCGATATTTTATTACTTCAATAGACCCGTGCACTTGCAGGAAACACCTACTATTTCCGTGGGCACATTAGTCAAATTAACCTCATAATAAACCATAGCGAGAAGCATACCTTTCTTTGCACGCCGAGCGTGATACTTGGTGCATTCCTTTTTGGTGTGTCCATCACATTTGCAGAAGAAATAGGTGAATACTTCAGTCTGTTCCTTCATTTGCTCCTTTTGTGGTGTAGTCACTGTAGTTTCTTTATCTTTCTTACTTTTGAAATACTTTAAGGTAGAGGTCAAATGAGTACTCTCTGTTTTGTTTTGCCTCAATCTCTCTTCCTCTTGTACACAATGAGAAAGTAACTCATTAAGAGTCCATTTCTCCTTTTCACGGCTGTAGTTAACTTTAAACTGGTTAAACTGAGTATGAAGAGAAATCAAAACCAGATGCATGAGCAAATCTTTCAACAGCTCTAACTTTAGTGCCTTTAATTTTGAAGCAATGTGAGACATTTCCATAATATACTCCCTGATGTTTCCTTTGCCTTTATACTTTAACAGCCTGTTTCAGAGGAGGGACAGAAAAGAAGAAGGAAAAGAAAAATAAGGAGAACTGAAATTGAAAGGAAAGGAAAATGGAATGGAGAAATTGCTTCCCCTGTTTCATAGATAGGGAGGAAAATAGAATGGAGAAGTTGCTTCCTTGGCCATGGTTGCTGACTGCCGCCACTCCCGCTGGCGCTTCCCTTCGCTGCCGCCACTCCTGAACCTGCGGTTGTGGAACGACAAGGGGTCCATGAACACAGGATGATCCTTCGGATACTCTCCGCTCAGGTTGCTCTCCTCCATTGTTACGCTGTATTCAACGTAGTTGAGCCCCATCGCCTTGGCAGGATCCCCAAAATTAGCCGCAGCAAGCCACTCTAATCCCCCCCCCCATGGAACGATCTGAATGATGGTTGCATTCCGGGGCAAGAACACCATGTTGGTTGACACTATCCGCAAGTGCACGGAAATGTCGAAGTAATACAAAAGATATCGAATCCCACAGGGAACAAGGTGAGTACCAGAAAATCTAATTCTTGGAATCTAAGCTGATCAAATCGTGGTTTTTGGAACTTTTAAAACTAAAACTAAGCGAAATCGTAAGTAAGAAATCAAACAACTACGGTAGGGTAAATATATGAGAGAGGAAATCAGGGCGAAGGTTTCCACCACTCTGACGATTTTAATTGCGCTAAGAAATAAACATCAGTTACGTGGATTTACAAATATGCATAAGGAATCTACCCTATGGTACAAGGTGCCCTCTTTCGAGTGTACACCCCGGTATTTACCCAGAACGTCTCCTACTTTCACGGTGGATCATTCTAGACAAACCCAATGGGTTCCGTGGTAGATTATGAACCCTCGAGCGAAGAACAAGCACTTTCATGTCGAGCCTTCGCAAGATTCACAAAGAGGTTCAGTTGTTGCGGTCCTACATGATAATACTTGGCCAGAGTACAAATCAAGAAATAAGTGCATCAAGTGAAATATGCTCAAGATATGATCCAAATAGCAAAGTTAATACATGAGTTGCAAATAAAAATCGTCAGAGGGCTTCAACCTAGCCCTGAAAATAGGTTTACGCTACAACCATCGTTAAAACGCTCAAGATCCTCTCTTTAATCATGGGAAAATCATAGGAAAAGGTTTCTAAGAGGGAGGAGAAGATAAACCGAAAGAAATAAGCAAGAATCACAAGGTTCCGATGATCGAATCTCCAGAAATCACCCCAAAGTCGCCTTTTCGTCATCGACTTCCGCCCTAGCCGCTTCGTTGCAAGATTCCTCAATGATTAGGTCACGAAATTTTGGGATTTTGTATTCTTTCTCTTCGTCTCGAAGTAAGCTTTCCAAAAAGTCCTCACTTGCTAAATTTGGTCTTGAATTGGGCTCGAAATCAGCGAGAAACCGAGTGGAGGTCGGGCTGTTCTGACAGCTTCATGGGTGAACCCCGTGGGGTTCACCAGGTGGTGAAGTGCTCGGCGCAGATCTATTGCGAAATAATCACAGGTGAACCCAGTGGGGTTCACCTACCAGTAAAATCCTCGGCATATTTCTGTGCGGGTATCTTCAGACAAGATCACGGGTGAACCCCATGGGGTTCACCTGCCAGTGAAGTGTGCGGCAGATTTCAGAAATCTTTGACATCATCGGTGAACCCTGCCGGGTTCACCAGGCAGTGACGCGTGCGCTGAATTATGTCCTTCGGCAAGATCACGGGTGAACCCCGGTTCACCTGGCCGTGAAGTCCAGAAAGGGCTCCGATTGAGCTCAAATTTTACGGGCAGCTTCATCTTCTCATAAGGAATCACCCCATGCTTTTAGATTCTTCAAAAAGTCTTCAAAATTAGGTGATTTTACCTAAAATTCAACTAGACAGACGAAAAGTGAAGATTTTAAAGTTTTTATCTAAATAAGCCTTAAAGGAGTGTAAAAATATTAAAATAGACCTAAATTCATCATGGAAAGATAATAAAAATCACTACTAGAATGCAAGACATCAAATACTTCTCGACTTAAATCTTTGCTTGTCCTCAAGTAATAAAATAAGTTGAAATACATGCTTGATATAAGAATAATCTTTTGTGTTGAAGTTCGCACCCAAGTTCAGAAAAATACTCTTTAGAAATCCAAGATCTAATCAAAAGAAATCGACTAAAAGGAGTGTCTTAAGCATTCACCAGTTTGGTCCCACAGTTTCTAGATATCAACCAATTCAGAAAGCAGTAAACATGGGATTCAATCAAGCATACACAATACTCATTGCATCCCTATCCTTCCAATTCATAATGTTGGGGTTGACTCAAATGTTTTATTCAGGATACAAAACACTAATCATTGCATTAGACTTCATCTCATATCCTTAGGTACCATTGCCAATTTTTCACAATGCCAAGTAGAGGAGTCTTTTTATTTCAATTCACATTTTTTAGATTTCAACTCACATCCTTCGGTACCACTGCCAATTTTTCGCAGTGCCAAGTAAAGGAATCTAAGTGTGTTTTTTTAAGCTAACAGAAATCAACATATCCTAGCTTTTAACAAATGTAGTGTTTCCCTAATACTAGAAAGGAATTCAAAGTTTGAAAAGAGAATATGTATCCTGATATATATCGAATGTAAATTGCAAACCAAAATCAATTGAAGAATCATGAGAACGCTTGACCCACTAAATGAACAACCTAAAATCAATCCACTTAGGAAATTTCTAATTCATAGAATATATGGACATGATTATTGAGTAAATTTCCAATAAGTACTACATTCAACATATCTTGATAAATTCTAACCAATAATGCATTTAACTTTAAGAGTTTTGCAAAGCTATCATTAGACAAGACTAGCATGACAGGTAAGATCATAGATTCACACAACATGTAACATAGAATATAGCATAATACTGAAGTGGAAAAACAAGCAGTTCAAACATGTGTGTCATACACTACAGAGAGTGGGGCCTGTAGATGAGGACCAGGCCCACGAATAGTGGCATATAAGATACAATGCCAATATCAAAATAACATCCATCAGAAAGTGTCATAACAAATCCATAAAGAGTCAGAGCACAACAACCAAACAGAAGCTGGAATAAAGACAGCTCACCCGCTCTAAAATGTTACATAGTCCTCTATGCAACGTCATATATGTGAGAGAAGAAGGTGGCGATGTCGAGTCCGGATGCACAGTGTACTTCACGGGTGAACCCTGCCGGGTTCACCTGGCTGTGAAGTGCACTGAGCTGGAGTAAAAATCCAGGAAAAATTCCCTGTTCGCATAGCGCATCTGCATCACAGGAATAAACCTCTAATAAGTGTATAATAAGATCAAAATTTCTTAGAATAAATCAGATAAGCAAGAGAGTGAATTATTAAACGATGGTAAACTAAAAACTGAACGACAATTAATGCAAATGAATAAAAATGAAAAACAACTAGGAAACTTGGGTTGCCTCCCAAGAGCACTAGTTTAAGGTCTATAGCTCGACCGTAGAGTTATCAGGTCATCAAATCAGGGGGGGGGGGGGGTTCAAAAGGGGCGAGAATCTCCCTTTGCTTGGCGAGTTCATCGTCAGAATGGAGTTTGGGGCGGTGTCCATTGTCTTCCAAATCTTTATCGTGCTCAAGTACACTCACACTATGACATACACCTGCAAGAGAAGTTTTTTTAAGAGAGTTAGACAGATCAAATTGAATAACATTGCCACCGATGTTTAAATCCAGTTTCCCGTTTTTAACATCGATGACAACACCGGCCGTAGCAAGAAAAGGCCTTCCTAAGATAATAGGAAGTCTGTCATCCTCATCAATGTCTAACACAACAAAGTCAGTAGGAATAAAATAATCCCCTACTTTAATGGGTACATCCTCTAAAATACCCGCTGGACATCGAACTGATCTGTTAGCAAGCTGCAAAGAAATATTAGTTGATTTCAAGTCACCCAAATCCATCTTTTTGCACAATGATAACGGCATGATGTTGACGCTCGCTCCTAGATCGCAGAGTGCTCTCTGGAAAGTCATCTCTCCTATCTGGCATGGTATGGAAAAGCTGCCAGGGTCCTTGAGTTTTTGTGGAAGCTTGTTCTGCAAAATCGCACTGCACTCCTTAGTGAGTGCCACAGTTCCTTGGTCTTCTAGCTTCCGTTTATTTGAGAGGATGTCCTTTAGGAACTTCGCATAGGTCGGCATCTGCGAAAGGGCATCAACAAAGGGAATGTTAATATATAGTTTTTTCAATATTTCCAAAAATTTACTAAATTGCTTGTCTAACTTGGCTTTGACAAGCCTATGAGGGAAATGTATCAGTTGCTTGTAAGCTGGTGGCCCAACATAGGGTCGCTCTTCCTCTGTTCGTTTAGGTTCCGCCAGTGTTGAATCTGTGTGTTGTTCCTCAGGGTTCGGTATCACTTCATCCCTTGTATCATCGGTCGACATCTTAGGGTCTTCAAGTAGCTTGCTGCTCCGAGTGGAGATTGCATTGCAATGCTCCCTCGGGTTAACTTCTGGCTGTGATGGAAGCTTCCCTGGCGCTCTTGAGGATGAGCTAGCCTGCTACGCAAGCTGGCCCTCCAACATTTTATTATGCATTTCCAAGGAGTCCATCCTCGTCATCATCAGTTTCATCATGTCAGTCAGCCCTTCTATCTGCTTACTCAGTTGAGAGTCCTGGGCCAGTCTTGGAGGAGGATTGTAATTCGCTTGTTGAAGTGGAGGATTGTAGTTTCTCTGTTGGAACCCAGGTGACTGCTTGTAATTTTCTTGTTGTGGCGGCCTGAAGTTTGCTGAGGTTGAACTTGTGGTGGCGCTTGCCCTCGTTGTATAGGTTGTGTGGTACGGTAGGAGAAATTTGGGTGGTTACGCCAGCCAGGATTGTAATAGTTGGAATAAGGGTTGTTCATGGGGTTTGCATTTCCAACTGCGTTCAGATGTTCATGCTGACCTTCGACCACTTGTCCGTCTCCCGCTCGGCACTCAGCACCTACATGTCCTGCAACGCCACACAGCTCACAAGACAATGAATTAGTGTCTAAAGAGTTAACAGACCATGAATCAAATTTCTGAGTCAGATTGTCTACCTTCGCAGCGAGAGCAGTTAATGAATGAAGATCGAATTTACCTGCTCTCCTCGAAGGTGTACCTCGCTCTAGATTCCATTGATGATAGTTCAGTGCCATGTCCTCCAGGAGGCTTATAGCATCTTCAGGTACTTTGCTCATCAGTCCCGATCCTCCAGCAGCTGCATCGACTGTGAGTCTAGTATTGTATTGCAATCCTATATAGAACGTGTGTACTAGAACCCAAGTCTCAATCCCATGGTGTGGACACAGTCTTTGAAGCTCTTTGAATCTCTCCCAAGCTTCGTACAAAGACTATCTATCCTTCTGCATGAAGCTCGTTATTTGATTTCTGAGTTGGCTTGTCTTCGAAAGAGGGAAATACTTCGAGAGGAAAGCCTGAGACAGTTCATCCCATGTCCGTATTGAAGCTGGGGGGATAGTGTGGAGCCATGCCCTTGCTCTGTCCCGCAGAGAGAATGGGAACAAGCGTAACCCGATAGCATCAGAAGTAGCTCCATTAATCTTTAACATATCACAATATTCCAAAAATATAGACAAATGCATATTCGGGTCCTCAAGAGGAGAACCACCAAATTGATTTTGTTGTATCATGGAAAGTAGAACAGGTTTAATTTCAAAATTGTTTGCCTCGACACTAGGCCTAACGATTCCTGATCGAAACCCATGTGTAAAAGGTGCTGCATATTCTCGCAGTATTCTGGCATTGTTGTTGTTCATAGGTTGAGGCACTGGTTTGTTCTCCATGTCGATGTGAAGGTGTTCCATCTGTTCTTGACCTTCCTTTTGTTGAGTTTGATTAAGCTTTCTTCTTTGTCTGAAGGTCCGTTCTATCTCAAGATCGATTTCAAATAGTGGTCCTGCCCTGGAACTTCTTTGCATAAAAATTTGTCAGATTCAAGTATGAAGTTCAAAGCAGTCGACACAAGCAAAAAGCAGTGTAAAACAAAAATGAAGAAAGAAAAGAAAACTAACTAAAGCTTAGTCTACCAATCCTTAGAAGTATACTGATATCAACCGTTGTTCCCCGGCAGCAGCGCCAAAAACTTGACACTATTCGCAAGTGCACGAAAATGTCAAAGTAATACAGAAGATATCGAATCCCACAGGGAACAAGGTGAGTACCAGGAAATCTAATTTTTGGAATCTAAGCTGATCAAATCGTGGTTTTTGGAACTTTAAAAACTAAAACTAAGCAAAATCGTAAGCAAGAAATCAAACAACTACGGCAGGGTAAATATATGAGAGAGGAAATCAGGGCGAAGGTTTTCATTACTCTGACGATTTTAATTGCACTAAGAAATAAACATCAGTTACTTGGATTTACAAATATGCATAAGAAATCTACCCTATGGTACAAGGTGCCCTCTTTCGAGTGTACACCCCGGTATTTACCCAGAACGTCTTCTACTTTCGCGGTGGATTGTTCTAGACAAACCCAATGGGTTCCGTGGTAGATTATGAACCCTCGAGCGAAGAACAAGCACTTTCGTGTCGAGCCTTCGCAAGATTCACAAAGAGGTTCGGTCGTTGCGGTCCTACTCTCATTATGAACCGTAACAACTATAACATGATAATACTTGGCCAGAGTACAAATCAAGAAATAAGTGCATCAAGTGAAATATGCTTAAGATATGATCCAAATAGCAAAGTTAATACATGAGTTGCATATAAAAATCGTCAGAGGGCTTCAACCTAGCCCTGAAAATAGGTTTACGCTACAACCATCGTTAAAACGCTCAAGATCCTCTCTTTAATCATGGGAAAATCATAGAAAAAGGTTTCTAAGAGGGAGGAGAAGATAAACCGAAAGAAATAAGCAAGAATCACAAGGTTCCGATGATCGAATCTCCAGAAATTACCCCAAAGTCGCCTTTTCGCCGTCGACTTCTGCCCAAGCCGCTTCATCGCAAGATTAAAGAACCCTGTGGGGTTCACCTACCAGTGAAATCCTCGGCATATTTCTGTGCGGGTATCTTCAGACAGGATCACGGGGTTCACTTGGCCGTGAAGTCCAGAAAGGGCTGCGATTGAGCCCAAATTTTATGGGCAGCTTCGTCTTCTCATAAGGAATCACCCCATGATTTTAGATTCTTCAAAAGGTCTTCAAAATTGGGTGATTTTACCTGAAATTCAACAAGACAGACGAAAAGTGAAGATTCTGAAGTGTTTAACTAAATAAACCTTAAAGGAGTGTAAAAACATTAAAATAGGCCTAAATTCATCATGGAAAGATAAAAAAATCACTACTAGAATGCAAGACATCATTGGTGAGGCCGGTCCCGAGCACCCCTATCATCACATCGCAAGAATTGATGACTCCTGCGAATCGAGCCAGGCCAGACGACACATCCGCGCCGTCGACGACCACCTCAAAGCGCATCTCCTCCGCCATCTCCACAATCTCGTTGGCGTTGGTGAACGCCCGCGACTTATTGTTTCTCGAGACGATGAGCAGCCTCAGCTTTCTTGCAGAGAGGCCTCCTCCGATGGCGGGCAGCGCTTCTCTCTCCACCGAGAAGGCACTCCTCATGAACTTGGTGAAGTCGATCATCAAGTAGCCATTGGGGGCTCTCGCGGGGTCGATGCGGAACTTGCTGTGCGCACGAAGACCCACCGCCACCTGCTTGAAGCTTCCGTATCGCTGTCGACGAGAGCGACGTTTCCATGGACGTCGCCTTCCGCCACGAGCTGGATCGGCAGCTCCGAGGAGATCCGGCAGATGTATGAGGCCGGCGAGCTTGGGAAGATGCTGGAAGGGGTCGCCTACCAGGACCCCGTTGCTCGGCTTTGCAAAAGGCGATGGTGTCGGCGAGACTCGAGCGTGAGACGTGCGCAAGAGTCGAGCGTGAGGCATGCGCGAGAGTCGAAGTGTGGGAGGGAAGGAAAATGCGTTTCCCTCTAATTTGGAGGGACTGGTTCGAGGGGGAAAATGATCAAAATTTCCCTCTTATTTTCATTCCTTTCTTTCCTTTTTTTTTACTGAAACAAAGGAAAAGGTAATTTTCTTTCCTTTCCTTCCAGAAATCTCTTCTCTGAAACAGGAGATAAGGAAATGAGATTTGCAAATAATGTACTAGTATCTGCCTTCTCATTCTTAGCAAATCTCTTCTCAAGTTCTTCAAGAAAATCCTTAGTTGTAGTCACCTTATCAGCCATAGTGCCCCTGAATGCCTCTGGTTTGACACATTTCAAAATCAAGAGACATATGCAATTTGAACGGTCCCATCTTTCTAATTCCATCTTGTCATCAGAGGAACTTATACTAGTAAAATCAGTAGGATGTTCGACCCTTAGTGCAAGGTCTAGATCCATGACGCCAAGAGCAAAAGTAATATTTTCTTGCCATGCTTTAAAGCATGTGCCATTAAACATATGGATGGTGTTAATATTAGCAGTAATAGTGGAAGTAGAATTAATAGCTATAGGAAAAATAAACTCACATTAGTTACAAATCATATTTAAATTAAAATTTAAGTATTAAATAATAATAAATTCAAACAATGATAAGTGCATAACAAGATACCTAGCACAATATTAATATTTCATCTTTAGACATAAATATTAACTTGTAAGTGGTACTCTCATTGTAGTAATCAAACACTGATAATAAGTTTTATCTAACACTAAGCCTTCCTTTGGACTGACTTAATGTTGACAAGAAAACCAAATAATTATCACATGTTATCACCACATGTGTGCATATAATTCGGCCAAGTATCAACCTTCCTTTGGGCCGATTAATACCCGCATGAATTACATACACACCATCTTAACAATATAAAATAAATTATCTAAGACAATATGCTACTTAGGTAGTCATATTGTTTCAATTAATATATTTCATAATGTCATACTTTTTATTATTGAGACAATAATAAAAATAATTATACAATTGTTTGAAATTCTTAGAAAATTATTTTCCTAAATTTTATGAAAATTGGCAGCAGGCAGCCACTGCACAGCACAACTAGCCAAATAGTTCTCTACTGCTTCTGCCCGTAGCAAAAAACCTGACCTAGATGACTGGGCTCAAACTAGGCCGAGACAGTTGATAGCACCCACCGATATAGTAGGCGTTACCCGCAAGTGCACGGGTCTATCGAAGTAATAAAATATCGATCCCACAGGGACTGATGGACAAATACCGACAGATCTCGAATTTGTTAGCTAGACGATGTGAAATTAGCGAAGTCTAAATGTTAAGTAATTAAATACACAGAAATGTAATTAGAGGAATTGCACGAGAGAGTCTTAATAATATGAAACATCAGGATGTGGGTTCACCGCCTTGACTTCTTACAGCTTAATAGTCCAGCCTCTAATGCCCTAATCTAGTCTAGTTCAAGGGATTTGGCTTCCTTGTCACTTAGGTAGTCGCTCCCTCCGATAGTTGGCTTGCATTCACAATCACGGCTATAGGTCAAATCTGTTAGGTTCTGGCACTCGGTTGGAAACGCTTTTCCTCAACGCGCCTAAGTTCCTAATACTTCCAAGATGGGCACACGATGACAAAAGAAGTCCTCCCCAAGAATTCCTGGCTTACAAACCTCCCCCGCGTAACTTCTGGCTCAAGCGTGCCCTCTCGGGCTGCGCAGGCATAGCGTTCCTAAATTGTCTAACGTACAGGCGCGCAAGAAGTTTGCCAAGTGCGTCTAAGATCCAGGAGCTAATACAAGGAGAGTGCAGTTCGTCAAGAGGATTCTCTCCAAGAATTCCTGCCTTACAAATCTCACACGAGGAATTACATGCTCAAACACTCCCTTTCGGGAGACGTAGGCAAAGCGATCAAACAAATCTGATAAACCCCCAATCAAATGCTTCCGACATGCGGTCGGACTTGTGGTCTTCCCAACGCGATTGAAACCCTAACTATCCCTGGGTTGAGTACAGACGATCAGCGAGTTTCCTCATGATTATCTGATTTACAAACCTCAAATCAAGGGGCAAAGGCTCAAGCACATTCTTTTGAAACGCGCAGGCAATGCGTGCACATAGGATCGAGTTGGATTACAACATTCAAATCTAGACTACCAAGCTAGTAAGGCATCAAAAGGGCTACTCCCACATCCTAATTGGGAGTTTAGCCTATCATTCTCTTGATAAAAGCACAAATGATAATTTTTGACAACATGCGCATATATGAAATTGTGCAGGAAATACAATTCAAAGATAGGATCATATGTTTGCTAAGCAAGATTTATCAAAGAAACGCAAGAGGTGGGATGTTACTTCTAGATTTCCCTTACAAGCTCCTCTTTGAGGTGATAACACAATAAGATCTTCAATAGATTCTGATGCGCACCCTATATTCTGCCTAGTAGCAAGCGCTTCCTCCTCCTCTCTGTTCTCTCGTGCGAAGCCTCCTTATGCGAATCCTTCTTCTCTCTTTTATCTCCTCTCATTAGTGGGCTGCTGCACCTTCCCCATGCCCTGCAAAAGCTACCTCAGCCGCTGTAGTTTTTCCAGCAAAAGAAGTCTTCGCTGCTAGCCTCCATATCCTACAAAGTTCAGCCGCCCATCCCTCACGACATGATGATTTTGTGGGCAAAATCTCTCCTAAAAGCTGCTCCATGCCCCCTTTGTCAACGAGGGAGAAAGGTCCTAGGTGCCCTTCAGCCTCCCCTTAGGTTAGATCAGAGAAATATGGAAGAAAACGATGATTTCATAACAGGCGGGTCCACGATCACGGGCGAGAATTTGGTCATGGCCCGGTCGTGATTTGTCGATTTCAGCTTCAGGCATAGCGACAATCACGGGCCTGATTCTGATCGGGACCCGGTCGTGATTTCCAGCAAAGGCTTCAATGAATCTAGAATCTTCCAGTTTGGATCATCTTGGATTAGGACGAGCTCCTCTGCTACCAAAGTGTCAGAATCTACCTTTTAAGTGGTCCTTTTGACCTGAAACATGAAAATATCGAAATAGGTGCAGATTCCATAGATGTATCCAAATACAGGTAATTGTAAGGCTTAAAGTCATGAGATAGGTATGATTCTATGAGTAAATTGATACGCAAATCTCTATATAAATCTGTGTCAACAGAATACCTACGACTTAAACCTTTGCTTGTCCCCAAGCAAATAGAAAGAAATGAAGTTCCATGAGGGTTGTTCAATTAATGTTATACTCCTCAATGATCTATAAATGTGAAATGATTACAACTAGTCACAAGATGCACATACCACTTTAGACTTTAAAGATGGCAAGATGAAAAGCAGAGTATCCGGGTTAAATCTATAGATAACAGTTGCACGATAATATTGGATAGAAAATAGTTCCTTACCACATGAGACACCAATACATTCAAAGCACCCAAAGGATAAATTCTAAGGTGGTGGTAAAGGCCTTACTCATGACTTTGGTACCACCGCATTTTTTCTTTCTGTTTCTGCAGTGCCAAGCCGAGGCTTTGGTACCACTGCTTTCTTTCCTTTTGAATTTCAGTGCCAAGTTGCAACTTCGGTACCACTGCTCTTCTTTCTTTTATCTTCTTTCTTTTGATGGCAGCGCCAAGTTGAGACTTCGGTACCACTGCTCTTTTCCTTTTTTTTCTCAATGTATTGGGCAACGCCAAGGTGCAACTTCGGTACCACTGTTTCTTGTTTTCCATTTTTTTCTCTCTTTCTATCTTTTGTATGGTGCCAAGTCAGAGGAGTTCAAACCAAAACCAATACTTAGAATTACCAAGGGTAATAAGTGTGTGTCAAGTGGTTCGGTCTATAGTTTTCTAAATAAATAGTACGCATGTTGACATATAGATATTTTCCTAGACTCAAAGCTCATCAAAATTCAATCCTTAAGTTTCCAGTGTATAAGGTATCGAGTGCCTAGTTGTTCAACATAAATGACGTGCTTAATGAAGTGTGGGAGTCTAGATAAATCATAAATGAGGCAAATGGACCATGAATAAGAATCAATTATAAATGAGGAAAATATCAGTCAATGAAAATAAGAAATCTTGGCTAAGACCTACGACTTAGATCCTCACGTAGTTGGGAAGTAGCCATCAATCAGGGGTCAAAATGTATCTACAAAGTTATGCCGAAAGTGTAGCAAAGGGGTGCAGACATGATAAGCATGCTACAAAATTGATGTCCTTACAAAGTTGAAGTGTTTAAGAGATGACATAATATGAGGATAAGACATCAAGAAAGCAAGTCATAGATCAAAATGTTCCTCAAGTTCTACACATGTTTGGCAGTCGTAGTTTAAAGTCACGGTAAAACAGGTGCAGCATCACATCAAGTAGCAATAGTTTGACAATATACACAACATAAGAAAGTTGAAATATTACTCTTGTACAACTATATCATCATTAAAGCACATGCAGTCAAAGTATTATCAAAGTGGGGGATATTAAAGTTCAGTAGTGAGTAGGTTAGCGAGTTTGGTACAACAGCACAGCATAGCAACAGTTTCAACACAACACAAAGTTCTCCATACAGTGCACACATCATCATTTTATGAAAATGGTAGACGACCCATCAAAATATGCAAGTCTTCCCTCCCAAGGCAAAATATCGCACCGTCCATGGTACGAATAGCATAGATATATATCAAAAGAGGTGGGGGAAGAACTTACTAGAGTGCAGCCCTACACACTGCACTCAGCCGGGTCGTCATCGTCATCGTCATCGGCTGGCTCGGAGGAATCAGAGACATGGATGGTGTCGTCGACATCCTCGTCTTCATCCCGCGGTGGTGGTGGAGCCATGTTGCTGTGGAGGAAAACTTCAATGCAGTTCACCGTATCCATCAGGGCTGCTAGCTGCTTCCCTTGGTGGATCTGATCTTGGTGAAGCAAATGAAGCATATCTTCCGTAGAAGGGCGCGCAGCAGTCTGAGGCTGTCCACCGATAGAGGAGCCGGGGTCCATGTCGAGAGGTGCTGTTTGCTCTTCTGGTGCTACCGGTTCTGGGTGCAAGCGCCAGTTGGTGCTGTCTCTGATATCAGTTCGGGTAGAATTTGGAAGCGCCATAGTGACAGCGGTGTCTGCGAAGGTCAGATGATATATATCGCCCCTCCTAACAATCATCTTCGTTGAAAGTAGATGTTCAATGTCTAGTCGTCTGCTTCCTATCGCTTCCGGCTATCCATAAGGGTTGTGCCCCAGAGATAAAGCGATAGTAGTGATCATGCCACCAATACAGATAACCCCCTTCAACGCATGAGCAACGCGAAGGAACTGCCGAGCTAGGTGGTAGCCGGCATTGATCTGGAAACCATGAAGAAGACCCCACAAGCACAACAACTCAGGCTGGCGCACTATTCCATCCCCCTCTCTCGCAAAGATGGAGTGGGCAAGCAAACGGTGTGCATAACGGATACAGGGGTTCGAAAGGGTGGAGGCTCTGGCGTTCCTCGGTGAATAAGCTACCATGGATGAGATGCAACGCCAGAAGATGTCCTCGTTGAAGTTAGGAGGACCGAGCCTGGATGCGTAAGCTGGAAATCCAAATATGTCATTCAAATATGTGATAGTGAGGCGATACTCATTGTTGCAAAGCCTGAAGGTAATCAGGCCTGGATCGGTTTCAAGCGCTGAGACTTTCACTTCAATGGAGCTGAGAAACTCGAGAGTACAGGGTATGTAGGTGGGCTGTGCATATTGAAGGAATCTCCCCCAGCCAAACTGCCTAAACATCCAAAGTAGATCATCGAAAATTCCAAGTGTAGCGAGTGAAGGCGGGTCGATGTACCGTGTATTGATTATGCGGCGGTTAGAGAGCACCTGATACCTAGCAGTCTGATGATTATCCCTCATTTGGAGCTCTGGTGGTGCAGCCTGTTGTTGCTGAGGTTCAGGTCGAGGGCTTGAGGTTCTCGCCGGTCGCTTCCCAGTGTTCTTCTGACGTGGTGGCATGGTTGCTCGAGCAGCAAAGTGCGGACACGGAAGTATCGGCAATTGATTGCGGAAGACCTCGCGGCGAAATAAGGACTAAAATCCTGGAATGAGAGCTCGCTTGAGATGATCGGAGAAGTCGCCGGAGGGTTGGCGGTCGGCGGAGCTGACGACGGTGAATGGTGGGGCAGAGCAGTGGGGTCGGCGCACCGTACGGAAGTGGAAAGTTCGAAAGTTCAGGAACCCTAGACAGAAAGCTCGGGCGAGCTGCTTAAGTAAAACCCTTAACGGGTCGGGCTGGCCAGGCGGATCCACTAAGGTGTTAAGGTTCAGAGATCTCGCCCAAGATTTTCATCAGGACCCGCCTATGATTTCACCGCGGTCTTTGAATGCACATCTTCATGGCTGTGTCTTCATTCATGGGGCAGTCGTGATGTTCTCGTCATTGTTATACTTCATTCTGTCTTTTAGAAATTCTGCCCATGATTTTCGTCATGACCCGCCCGTGTTTCTTCTGGAAGATTTCGCATAGCTTTTACGGCCGTGACCATAGTCACGGCTCTTCCGTAATTTTCTCGGCAGATAAGTCTTTGTTTTGTCTCTGAAAAATCTCGGTCATGACTTTTAGCGTTCCCCGGTCATGATCTTCTCATAAAATCCTTCATTACTGATTACGGCCGTGGCTTCAGTGTCTATCTTGCCGTAATGCTCTCAGCAAATTTTCTGACGTTTGAGCTGAGTGAAAATCACGGTCATGATTTGCGTTGGGAGCCGCCCGTGATTTTGGAGAAATCACAGAAAAACGCCTCTCTTTACTTTATCAGTTTGCGATACTCCTGTGTCATTTTTAACTAAGTAAAGACATCAGCATTCATAGCAAAAATAGGCAGGAACATAACAACTAATGCAAGTAGAGAAAGGGCACAACAAGGCCCAAATGTTGTTTTCAACTTTCAGTAGAATCGATCGGTAACGCTGAAGATAAACAAGATCAATTCATGGATGTACATTATGCTCTCAAATTCAGAGATCATTAGAAATCAATTAGTGAAGATGCAATGCATTTGGTTTCCCAACAAATCAGCTAAAACTTTGTTAAATGTTGGTAGAATAGGCATTCGGAATTGGTAGAGTAACGTCGAAGCTCATGTGCGTTCCCTACAAGAGTATCATCATTGTAAAACATCAATACCATGTGTTGGAACGAAATGACTACGACTAAGAAATGAAACCCAAACTCATAGTAGAGAGTGTGTTCTAGCATACGATCACTAAGGTTTTAACATTAATCATCAAAAGAGCTTCTAAGAATATGCAAACTAACTGAAGTTTTAACAAAAATATGAAAACGGAAAAGTAAAATGCTGAAAATTAAATTAACTAAAGTAAGATGCTTGGGTTGCCTCCCAAGAAGCGCTGATTTAATGGTCCGTCAGCTTGACCACAGTCAATGTCATCCTGGTGAAGGAACATCCGCGAGGACCAGAATGGTTCCCTTCGGTATCGGTTCATGGGAGATATAGTGCTTAAGCCTTTGTCCATTAACCTTGAATGTACCGGTTGACTCTCGGTAAATGTCTACAGCACCGTGAGGGTAAACCTTCTGTACCACATACGATCCTGTCCATTTAGTTCGAAGCTTACCAGGAAAAAGTTTGATCCTGGAGTTAAACAATAGTACCAATTCACCTTCTCGAAATTCTCTCTTCATAATCCTTCGATCGTGCCATCTTTTGGTGTGTTCTTTATAAATTCTGGCGTTCTCATAAGCTTCTTGTCGGAACTCATGAAGCTCATTAAGTTGCAGCTTCCTGGCCTTACTCGCTTGCTTTCCATTGAAGTTCAGTCGTCAAATCACCCAGTAAGCTCTGTGCTCAATTTCAACCGGTAACTGGCATGATTTACCGTATACCAACTGGAATGGGGACATACCTATAGGGGTTTTGAATGCCGTACGGTATGCCCATAAGGCATCGTCGAGTTTGATGGACCAACCAGTGCGCGTGTGTGATACGGTTTTCTCAAGAATGCGCTTTATTTCCCTATTTGATATCTCAACTTGTTTGCTAGTTTGAGGGTGGTAAGCGGTGGGTACCTTGTGCATTACTCCATATTTTCTGAGAAGTATTTCAAATCTTCGTTCAATAAAATGAGATCCTCCATCACTGATTACCACGCGAGGCATTCCAAATCGCGGAAATATTAACTTCTTGAAGAATCTGTGAACTACCTTGGAGTCATTTGTTGGGGAAGCCAAGGCCTCAACCCATTTGGAAACATAATCAACTCCAACTAAGATGAATCGGTTACCACAGGAGGGTGGAAATGGTCCCATAAAGTCGATACCCCATACGTCAAAGATCTCGATCTCAAGAATGGTATTAAGAGGCATCTCATTTTTTTGCGATATTCCCCCTATCCTCTGGCAGCGATCACAGGACAGTACATAGTCTCTCGCGTCTTTAAATAGGGTTGGCTAAAAGAATCCATATTGGAGAACCTTATATGTTATTTTCTTACCGCTGCAGTGTCCTCCATAAGAAGATGAATGACACTGGAATAGGACATCTGAGATTTCTTCCTCAGGCAAGCATCTTCGAATAATACAATCGGCATAGCGCTTGAACAAGAGTGGATCGTCCCAATAGTAGTACTTTGCGCTTGACACAAATCGCTTTCGCTGCTGGTACGTTAAATTCGGAGGCATAATACCGGCTGCCAAGAAATTTACCAAATCGGCGTACCAGGGTGTCTTTACCGTGGCCGCGGCTACTAGGTTCTCATCCAAAAATGCATCATCAATTTCATCTTCCGATCCTCCCTCGGGAGTGGTCATCAAGCGGGACAGATGGTCTGCTACTAAATTATCAGTCCCTTTCTTGTCTTTGATCTGAATATAAAATTCTTATAGTAACAGTATCCACCTGATTAGCTGCGGCTTTGCATCTTTCTTGTCCATGAGATATCGAATCGCCGCATGATCTGTATAGATAATGACACGTGAGTTAACCAAATAAGATCGAAACTTATCAAAGGCGAAGACGACAGCTAAAAACAAATGGCATGTGTTTGGTTGTTCTTCCGTTGCCCCAATATAGCTCCTACCGCATAGTCACTAGCGTCGTACATAATTTTGAAAGGTAGCGACCAATCCAGAGGTTGTATTATTGGAGCAGAAATCAATGCCTTCTTCAATTGTTGAAACGCATTCATGCAGTTCTGGTCAAAAACAAATGGAACATCCTTAGCGAGTAAAGATGTTAAAGGTCTAAAAATTTTAGAAAAATTTTCAATGAAACGCCTATAAAAGCCTGCATGGCCTAGAAAGCTTCTTATTCCTCTGACGGAGTTCGGAGGTGGCATTTTCTCTATCACGCTGATTTTTGCTTTATCAACGTCGATCCCGTGCTCCGATATTAAATGACCAAGAACGATCCCTTCCTTTACCATAAAGTGGCATTTTTCCCAATTTAATGTTAGGGAATACCGGGTGTAATTTAAAATTTTGCAGTCCCAGGACGCAGCGGAAGAATCATTACACCCGAAATATATTCCGGTCCCAAGGATCCATGCGAGAGAGAAGACACAAGGATGTGTTAGAGATGTACCTCTTTTGCTTGTCTAGTTGCCGAAGCCATGTTGAAGGCGCCCATGTGTTCGCCCTCTACAAGTATCCACGCGTCGACCATCTCAACGTTGCTCCCTTCCACGCTCGGTGCTAGCCTCGGGAAGAGAATCAAGCCTTCACCTCACTTGCGCCACCTTCAAGAGAACATGCGCCAAGGAGGGAATAGGGAAGATGCCGCCAAGGACTTCCCCCTTCTTCTTTGCTTGCGCGACCTCCAAGGTGCGCCTATGGCCAAGGAACGAAGAGGGCTTGTGGCAAGAAAATGCCACCAAGCACAAAGACTCCTTGCGCCAAGAAGAGATAGAGAAGAAGAAGAACTTGCGGTTACAAGAAGGAAGAAGGTTGCACTCCTTGATGAAGAAGGAGAGCTCCAAGCTCTCAAGTTGTCGCCACCTTAAGCCTCCACGCCTCCTTGTGTATGAGACCTCATGTCTTCTCTGGAGGGAACCCAAGAGGGGGCGACAAGGGGTCCTATAAATAGGACTAGAGGCAAGGAAAGTTTCCAAGACTTTACCATAAACTTCATTCAACCTATCCATAAATGTCCAAGCACTATATCAGCCCAAGACATGCCTCAAATTCATTCTTACCATCAAAGGAGAAGTGGCTAGGTGCAACATGCAAGAGGAATTCGGCTAAGGTGGTGTCTTGGGAGAAACTAGGGTTTCAGGTAAGGTAAGTCTCCAAGACATTACCATATACCTCTTCCCTATATCCATATGCGCCTAGGAACTTCCCATAAAAGTTCTCAAGCTATATCAGCCCCAAGACTTTCCTTAGAGGCAAGTATTCCATCCAAGGAAGAGGGGCTAGGCGCCCTTTACTTCCATAATGAAGCAAAGGCGCCTCCCTCACCCCATTATGCCCCTAGGCGCCAATGGGGTGAGATTTCTCCCCATTATACCTTTTTAAGCCAATTCTCTCTTTATGACAACTAATTATTGGGCCTCATTGGATAATGAGCTAGCCCAAACTTCATGGCATGGGTTGATTAAACCATTGGATCTAATCTAATGCAACCCTAATCCAAATGTGACCAATTAAGGTCAATTTCGGGTCAACCTGCCAAAAATGAAGTTTGGCTTCAATAACTTTCTTCCAACTCATCAGGCCCATTGGCACTGATGAAATCTTCCAAATTGATCCAAGTTATCCAATAACTTGATCCTAAGGCTTCTAATTAAAGCAACGTCAAGAGTCTATTGCGTGTGACCCCGTAGGATCCATATGACGATAGCAATGATGTAAACATCATAAGTAGTGAGGGGTATCTAGCAACACATCACTACTACCCATGTCATAGGACTTAAGTCATTATGGCAACAACTCCTAACAAGCAACGAGGATTCCCATTGCATTATAGATCCCTTTGCCTAAACTGATATCCTGCCATTGGATTAGTCTCAAGTTTATCAACCCAATGCATTGGTCATGACTCAACAAGTGTGGCCACACATTCTTGTCATGCACCAATAAGGTGGGGCACCCCCGAGTGGATATCATGCTTCCAATAAGGAAGGGGTAAATCCTACTATTGGTCATCCATGTCTCTACGTGACTTATGACATGCCCAATGACAGTCGTTTTGGCCCCCCAATTACAGAGAGACGTAAGACTGCATCAAAGCATATCCATCATCAAATCTAGACATGAATACCTCAAGTCTAAGGATCAATGCAAACCTCTTGCATGTGAGATTGACTTGTTGACTAGACAACTCAATCATAACGGTGGATCACTCTAGTGCATCCAATGCACTGTTGGTGTATATGCCCTGAAGACCAATGTATGGACATGATCAGGCATTGTTTGAATGTACTTTGATAGAACTATTATTCTTTATAGAGGCATGGTTGTTATTATGCAGACTTCTCTACCTGCGTTGATGTATTGAGTTGCATAAATAATGTCCCAGGAGTTTGGTTGGATCTATTCTCGTAAGATATCCCCAGTCAAGGTACCTTAGCAGATATGGGACAGTTTTGGTACATGTGAGACTGGTGTATGGGCTGGTTAGGTGCGGGGCACAGTAACGCAGACATACAGGTGCATTGGATGCACTGGAGTGATCCACCGTGAGGATTGACTTGTCTAGTCAACAAGTCAATCTCACATGCAAGAGGTTTGCATTGATCCTTAGACTTGAGGTATTCATGTCTAGATATGATGATGGGTATGTTTTGATACAATCTTACGTCTCTCCGTAAATGGGTGATCAAAACGACTGTCATTGGACATATCATAAGTCATGTAGAGACATGGATTACCAATAGTAAGATTTGCCCCTTCCATACTAGAAGTTTGATATCCACTCGGGGGCGCCCCACCTTATTGGTGCATGACAGGAATGTGTGGCCACACTTGTTGAGTCATGACCAATGCATTGGATTAATAAACTTGAGACTAATCCAATGGCAGGATATCAGTTTAGGCAAAGGGATCTATAATGCAATGAGAATCCTCGTTGCTTGTTAGGAGTTGTTGCCATAATGACTTAAGTCCTATGACATGGGTAGTAGTGATGTGTTGCTAGATACCCCTCACTACTTATGATGTTTACATCATTTCCATCGTCATATGGATCCTTCGGGGTCACACGCAATAGACTCTTGACGTTGCTTTAATCAGAAGCCTCTGGATCAAGTTATTGGATAACTTGGATCCATTTGGAAGATTTCATCAGCGCCAATGGGCCTGATGAGTTGGAAGAAAGTTATTGGAGCCAAACTTCATTTTTGGCAGGTTGACCCAAAATTCACCTTAATTGGTCACATTTGGATTAGGGTTGCATTGGATTGGATCCAATGGCTTAATCAACCCATGCCATGAAGTTTGGGCTAGCTCATTATCCAATGAGGCCCAATAATAAGTTGTCATGAAGAGGGAATTGGCTTAAAGGGTATAATGGGGAGAAACCCAACCCCATTGGCGCCTAGGGGCATAATGGGGTGTGGGTAGCATAAATTGCTTCCTTTGGAAGGAAGTGGCGCCTCCCCTTCATCCTTCGATGGTATCTTGCCTCTATGGTAAGTGTTGGGGCTGATATGGCTTGAGAACTTTTAGGAAAGTCCTTGGGCGCATATGGTTAGGTTGAATGAGGATTATGACAAGGTCTTGGAGACTTTCCATACCTCATAAACCCTACATGCACCCAATGTCTTACCCTAGCCGAATTCCTCGTACATGTTGGGCCTAGCCCTTTCTCCTTTAATGGTAAGAATGCTTTTATGGCATATCTTGGGCTGATGTATTGCTTGGGGCGCAAGACAAGGTCTTGGCGCATAAGGAAGGGTTGAATGGGTTTAAGGAAATGTCTTGGAGACTTTCCTTGGCACAAACCCTTTCATCCTAGCCATACACTTGTCCTAATCCTAGCCCTTGCCCAAATCGCCTCTTGTCCTATTTATAGGACCCGTTGCCACCCTTCTTGTTGTGGTTGATCAAGTGGACAATATCTTGGAGGGGTGACATATCTCTTGGAGAGACTTGGAGTGCAAGGGGCGAGAGCAATATAGGCTTGGCGCAATCTTCTTCCTTGGAGCCGCAAGTTCTTCCTCTTCCTCTCTTCTTTGGCGCAAGGATTCTTTGTGCTTGGTGGCGTCTTCTTGCCACAAGCCCTCATCGTTCCTTGGCCATAGGAGCACCTTGGAGGTGGCGCAAGCAAAGAAGAAGAGGGAAGTCCTTGGCGGCATCTTCCCTATTCTCTCCTTGGCGCAAGTTCTCTTGAAGGTGGTGCAAGTGAGGTGAAGGCTTGATTCTCTTCCTGAGGCTAGCACCAAGCGTGGAAGGGAGCGACGATCAAGGAGTCGACGCGTGGATACTTGTAGAGGGCGAACACATGGGCGCCTTCAACATGGCTTCGGCAACTAGACAAGCAAAAGAGGTATATCTCTAACACATCCTTGTGTCTTCTCTCTCGCATGGATCCTTGGGAAAGGAATGTGTTTTGGGTGTAATGCTTCTTCCGCTGCGTCCTGGGACTACAAATTTTTTATATTACACCCAGCATTCCCTAACATGCACCTGTATGTCTGCGTTACTGTGCCCCGCACCTAACCAGCCCATACACCAGTCTCACATGTACCAAAGCTGTCCCATATCTGCTAAGGTACCTTGTCTGGGGATAGCTTATGAGAATGGATCCAATCCAAACTCCTGGGACATTATACATGCAACTCAATACATCAACGCAGGTAGAGAAGTCTGCATAATAACGATCATGCCTATATAAAGAGTAATAGTTCTATTAAAGTACATTCAAACAATGTCTGACCATGTCCATACATTGGTCTTCAGGGCATATACACCAACATTTAACACCAGGCTTGTCTCTTCGCAACGCTGCAAAACACGGGTCAAATTAGATAGACAAGAGTCAAAACTGGACCCATATACTGAAAAGTCATCCATGAAGACGTCCATGATGTTTTCAATGAAATCGGAGAAGATGGTCATCATGCATCGCTGGAATGTAGCTGGTGCGTTACACAGACCAAACGGCATTCGCCGGTAAGTGAAAGTACCGAAGGGACATGTAAATGTGGTTTTCTCTTGGTCGTCTGGATGTATCGATATTTGGAAAAATCCTGAATATCCATCCAAGAAACAAAAATAAGAGTTAGTGGCTAATCTTTCAAGCATTTGATCAATGAAGGGGAGAGGAAAATGATCCTTGCGAGTGGCCTTGTTCAATTTTCGATAATCGATACACATGCGCCAACCGGTAACGGTTTTGCGGGATCAATTCATTATTTTCATTTTTTACCACCGCCACTCCTCCTTTCTTTGGTACCACATGTATCGGACTTACCCATTGGCTATCCGAAATGGGGTAGATGACCCCAGCATCTAATAGCTTCAAAATTTCTTTCTTAACTACCTCTTTCAAATTTGGATTCAAACGTCTCTGGTATTCGATAGATGGTTTGCTGTCCTCTTCAAGGTGTATCCTGTGCATGCATAAAGAAGGGTTAATACCTTTTATATCATCTAAAGTGTACCCAATTACCTTTTTATATTGTCGAAGCTTATCTAGGAGAAGGCTTGTTTGCTCTGGATCAAGATGGTTTGCTATGATGACAGGATAAGTAGAGTTCTCACCCAAAAATTCATACATGAGGTTGCTCGGTAAGGATTTGAGCTCTAAGTTAAGTTGTTTACAGACCTCAGATTTCGGTACAAATGGTCCCTCACGCCTTTCTTCTTTTGGCTCAATGGTTGCGCTCGAGTCGAGAATATCAGCATAGGCACGGACTTCCTCCTCTTGTTCTTCGTCATATTCACCCAGTAGGCATAATTCGAGAGGGTCGACGTTTGTCCGAGGGATGTAAGATGGGTCAAATTCATCGTCTATGACTCCGATACTATAGTAAGAATCTGCAAAAAGAGGTTTCTTTAAGCTCTCGGTAATATCAAATTCAACCGTGTCTTCACCTACGCGCAGTGTCAACTTTCCATTTTTAACGTCGATTATGGCACCGGCAGTTGCCAAAAATGGTCTGCCCAATATAATAGGAAGTTTGGAGTCTTCTTCCTCTCAAGTACAACAAAATCAGCTGGAATAAAAAATTTACCGACCTTTATTGGCACGCCTCTAGAATTCCTACCGGATGTTGTACAAAACGGTCGGCCAATTGCAAAGAGATGTTCGTCGGCTTCAAGTCTCCGATGTCCAGTTTCTTGCAAAGGGAGAGTGACATCAGACTTACGCTGGCACCAAGATCACATAAAGCTCGGTCGAAAGGTGTGTCTCCGATCAGGCATTGAATGGTAAAGCTGCTTGGATCTTTCAACTTTGTCGGCAACTTATTTTGGATGATTGCGCTGCATTCCTCAATTAACGCCATTGTGCCGTGTTCTTCCATTTTTCTTTTATTTGATAGGATTTCCTTCAAAAACTTAGCATAGGATGACATTTGTGACAAAGCATCGGTAAATGGTATGTTAATATACAGTTTCTTCAAAATTTCTAAAAATTTACCGAATTGATGATTGAGTTTTGCTTTTGCCAACCTCTGGGGAAATGGAATTGGCGGTTTGTAGGGTGGTGGAGGCACATAAACAGGTTCTGTTTGTTTCGTTTGTGGTCCACTCTCAACAGGTTCATTCGGTTCTTCAGATTCAGGGGTTCTGGTCTCATTCTCACAATGGTCATCCTTGGGCATTTCTAGTTCCCTAAGTTGCTTACCACTACGCGTGGTAATGGCATTACAATGTTCTTTGGGATTCGTCTCGGGCTGTCCAGGCAATCTGCCCGGCGGTCTAGTAGATGTACTAGCCTATTGGGCTATTTGGTTTTCTATTATTTTTTGGTTTGTGGTCAAGTTTTTGATTGCCTCTAACACGTAGTCCATTGCTTTTGTTTGCGCTGACACGAAGCTGTCAAAGCACGATTTGAAAGTTTGTTCCTGTGGTATTGTGTTGGTGCTTGGTTGTGGTGGTTGGTCAAATTGTTTAGGCTGATACCCGGTGTTTGACAAATGAAATCCAGGGGGTTGCCTAAAGTTTGATGGCTGAGCTGCATTGTTGTTTCTATAGGAAAAATTGGGATGACATTTCCACCCAGGGTTGTAGGTGTTGGAATAAGGGTTGTTTTGGACCCTTGAGTTAAAGTTCCCTACAGCATTTACCAAAGCATGTGGGGTGTCTTGTGATACCATATTTCCTAATTGACAAGTGTCAGACAGATGACCTTTTGTTTGACACGCTCCGCAAGTGCACGGATATGTCACAGTAATACAAAAGATGTCGAATCCCACAGGGAGCAAGTTGAGTACTAGAAAGTCCGAGTTCTAATAGCTAGGCGAATCAAAACGTGGGTTTGAGAACAGAAATCGTAAATAAGCAATCACAAATACGTCGGTAGAGAAAAAATATGAGAGAGAATTCAGGGCTATGGCTTCCAACATGATGATAATCTTAATCGCACAAGAAAGATATTAGTTATTTGGTTTATTGGTTTTGCACAAGGAGTCTAACCCTAGGGTACAAGGTGCCCTCTCTCGAGTGAAACACCCTGGTGTTAGTTTTAGACCGACCTCCTACTCTCGCAGTGGATCGTTCTAAGACGAACCTAATGAGTTCTATGACAGACTATGAAATCCTCGAGCGAAGACCAAGCACTCTCGTGTCGAGGTCTCGCACGTTTTACATCAGAGGTTCGACCATTACGATCCTTCTCTCGATATGAATCGTAACGGCTAACACGTGAAAATATTCGGCCAAGATAAAATCATGAAATAAATACGTCGAAGTAAAATATGCTCACAAATTTATACCAAATAACATAAATAGATACAAAGTTTGCAGTTAAAATTATCAAAGGGTTTCCACCAAGCCCCGAATTAGGGTTTACGCTACAATCGTCATTGAAACGCTCAAGATCTCTCTTTTAATGATAAGAAAAGTACATGAAAATGAAACTAAGGGGAAGGAGATGATGAACCAAAGGAATCCTGAAGAAATCGTGATGATCGTGTATCTCAATCGCCGAAAATCTCCAAAAGTCGCCTCTGTCGCCGTGTTCTTCTGCCCGCGTACGTTCTTTGTGTGAATGCCCAATGTTAGGGCAATAAAATTAGGGCTTTTATATCCTATGCGCTCTCCTCTAAAAGAGCTTTCCATAGACACCTTACTTGCCAAATTTGGACTCCGAACGGGTGAGAAATCGAAGGAAAACCGAGTGTGGGTCGGGTCGCTCGCGAGCCTGGGTTAGAATCGCTGTGAACCCCGCCGGGTTCACCTGGCTGTGATGTCTTCTGGAGAGTTTTCGGTCAAATGGAATTCTGGTGAACCCCCCTGGGTTCACCCGGCCGTGATGCTCTCTGTGAGTTGTGCAGGCTGGCGACTGGGATGGTGAACCCCGTGGGGTTCACCTAGAGGTGGCCAACGGGCCGGGCCGGCCCGCGGCCCGCACGGCACGGTCTGTTGACCAAGTCAACGGGCCGCGGGCGGCCCGTGGCCCGGCTCGGGTCGTGCTGGGCCGAGGGTTCGCGGCCGGGCCAGGCACGGCACGCGGGCCGGGCCAGGCACAGCACGGCACGGCACGACTAATTCTTCTCCATTTTTACCTAAATGCCCTCATAATAGTTATAAAAATTTTAAAAGTTAGGGATATAATTGTCTTTATGGTATAAAATTACCATTTTAGCCCCTTTTAATAATTAAAAATAGGGTATAAATATGTAATTATACACCCAATTCATCCCTATAAATTGACCCCCCAACCCTCTCATTTCTTCACACAAGTTTCCAACTATCTTTGGAATAATTTCTCATTCTCTCTTAATACTCTCTTAATCTCTTTTCTAAGTCTTGAGTTACAATTAGTTTCTTAATTGAACTCAAACTTAAGTTTTTTTTTAGCCATCAAGAATTCAATGCTCTCTCGGTCTAGACTAGTCATTTTTTTCTATGTCTCGTGCTCACTACGTGACTAGATGTGGAGAAGATCAAGTAAGTATTAAATTAATTTACTTTTATAATATAATTATCACGTGGTGAGCACGAGCACGAGGCATAGAAAAAAATGACAGATAATAGAAGAGTGAAGATAATTCTCATTATGCCAAATTCTCAACGTTCAATCTTCCTTACATCTACCTTAAATTTTTTCAATGCTGATCAATGGAGAATCACTATTTTAAGTATTATCGAACGTGTTAGTCAAATTATACGAATTGATATATTCAGGTTTGAAGAACACTTTATCCATTTATCTGATCATGCAAGACAAGAATTTTTGGCTTCTCCCTCTCCTTCTGGGGTTGAGATTGAGATAGAGGTTGAAGACTTTGAAATAAGTGATAGTGAGGAAGATAGTGATAATATCAACGATGAGCCGGAGCAATATATCGAAACAAACCAAGCACAAGAGTCACTTGAGTTTTTTATTATTGAACAAGGAGGTAGAGCTGAAAACATGGAGTGCGCAATATGCATAGAGAAAATGGAGCACGGAGCGCAAGTATGCTTAACACAATGCTCGCATATCTTCCATAATAGCTGCTTGCGTAGTTGGCTACGGATCAATTGTGTATGCCCATTATGTCGACAATTGATTTAAGCTTAAATGTATAATTTATGAATATGAAATTTAATCGAGTTGATTTTAACTTTAATCATGTGTTGTTAGTATTGTTAATAAATAAATTAATATTAATTTAATAAAATATATTAAAATTAAAATTATATTTGTTTAAAATAAAATAATAATTAAATATTTTTTTAAAAAATTATGCAAAATACATAATTCACATTCGGGCCGTGCCTGGCACGGCCCGCTGGGCCGACTATAGCCCGCGGGCCCGTTTCAGCCCGCGGGCCGGATCTGGCCCGCGTGCCGAATCTGGCCAGCGTGCTGGAGTCGGCCCGCGTGCCGGATCCGGGCCCGGCCAGAAGATTAGCCGTGCCTGGGCCGGCACGGCTAATCGTGCCACGGGCCGTGCCGGGCCCAGGTAATTTTTGGTCGTGCCGTGCCCGGCACGGCACGGTTAGAATCGGGCCGTGCCTGGCACGGCCCAACTTCTGGCGGGCCGAGGCGGGCCCGGGCCCGGGCCGGCCCGGGCACGGCCCATGGCCATCTCTAGGTTCACCTGGCCGTGATTGTCAGGCTAACTCCAAATATGCCCAAATTTGACGGGCAGCTTGTTTTCCACACAAGAAATCGTTCCGTGGCCTCAGAATCTTCAAAATATGTCGAAAAAGGGCGTTTTTACCTGAAATTCAATAAAAGTGCCAAAAAGTGAAGATTCCGAAGATATGAAGGAAATAAGACCATAATGAGTATAAAAGTATCGAAATAAGCCTAGAATTGACTTGAAATAACTATGAAAATCACTACCAAAATGTGATGCATCAAAATACTCCAGACTTAAATCTTTGCTTGTCCTCAAGCAATAAAATAAGATGAGATACAGGATAGGTATAAGAATAATCTTTTGTGTCGAGATATACATCCAAGTTAGAAAAATATTTAATCACAATCTAAGATCTAATCAGGAGAAGTCAAGTGAATGGTTATTTCAAGTGTTCAACAGTTTGATCCCACAATAACTAGATGCCAAACAATCTAGTAAGCAGTGAACATAGGATTCAACCAAGCCTACCCACCACACTCATGCAATTCTAGTATTTCCAAATCAAATCGTTGGGGTTAACTCAAATGTTTTATGTGGAGTATGATATACTAATTATTGCATTAGACTTCAACTCATAACCTTAGGTACCATTGCCAATTTTTCGCAATGCCAAGTAGAGAAGTCTTTTTATTGATTTCACTTCACATCCCTTAGATTTCAACTCACATCCTTCGGTACCACTGCCAATTTTGCGCAGTGCCAAGTAGAGGAATCTAAGGGTGATGAATTTTTTTTATAACATATCCTTTCTAACAAATGAAGTATTTCCCCAACAACAGAGAGGAATTCAAAGAATAACTAATTAAATGTGTATCTCAATATGATTCTCATATAAGTTGCAAGCTCGAGTTGATTGAACAATCATATCAATGTTTGACCCACTAATGAACATCTCAAAATCAATCCAAATCACAAAATTTCTAAATCATAGAACATATGGATATGGTCAAATAGTATTTCTAACAAGGAGGTATACTCCAGACTTAATTCTTTGATTATTCTCAACCAATCAAGTATTCAACTTTAAAAATTTCGAAATAGATTTCATAGGACAAATCTCATAATAGACGCATGAATTCATGAATAATAAGCATCATAACATCATTCAAGATTTTCACAGCATGAAATCACAATCATCATAGCAAAGTACTGATATAAGCATGAAAGTAAAGTGCAAAGTGTCATACATAACTGTCATAGAGTGGGGCCTGAAGATGTGGACCAGGCCCACGAATATGATGGCATATAAGATACAATACCACATAATATCCATCACAGAATAAAAGTATCCATCCAAACATAGCAAGGTCAAGAGAACACAGTCAAATAGCCACATGAAGCAAGAAAATAGAAATCGGAATATAGAAAGCTCACCCACTCTAAAATTTTGCATAGTCCTCTATGCAATACCACGATGTGAGAGGAGTGGATGTTGAAACAGATATCCGGAGGCAGCTACTTCTTTTTGCGCGAGCGGGAGCTAGAAGCTCTCGAGCTCGAGCTCTTCTTCTTCCCACGCGCACTATAATCTGGCTCAACCTCCTCATCTGAAGGAAAAATGCTGTCGGAGGAGATGTCCATCTGAGCCCTGTGCTCCTCGGATGCGAAAGTGAGACATTCATCTATCGCGGATAGCTTCCCCCAAATAGAGCTCAACATTTTGTGCTGGTGTTGCATACCAGCTTCATTTGATTCCCATCGAGCGGCGTAGTCCTGCTGCATGTGAGAGATAGTGGTGTCCATGTGATCGATCAACTCTCTTTGCTGGAGCTGTTCCTCTTTGATTTCCTGCAATGCAGACATCATAGAATCGTGAGAGGAGGTGCCACCAAAAGAAAATGCTGCAGGTGGTGGCGGTGCAGTGTCAACTGGATCGGGCTGTGCATCCTCAACTGGCTGGATGCGCCAGTTTCCACGAACTCTGATAGATGTGCGCTCCGGGTTTGGCAAAGGCAAGCAGAAGGGACTCCCCTTGAATGTCATACAATATGAATCTCCCTTGTGAATGATCAGCTTCATTGCGACGCAGGACTCGATGTCGAGCCTGTTGTTGCCGGTAGCCTCCAATGTGCCATAGGGAATGATGCCGAGGGAAACAGCCAGATGTGTGATCAAGCCGCCAATAACTATCGCCCCCCTCAAAGAACGGGCGACGCGGCTAAAATGTTTTGCCAAATAATATCCTGAATCGACTCTAAAACTGTGGAGCATGCACCAGATATAAAATAATTCATTATGTCGAACCATACCGTCACTTTCACAGTGGCCGAAGAGAGTGTGGGCCAATACGCGGTGAACGTACTTGATCACTGGGTTGCATAGACTGGAAGCATGAGCTGTGCGAGCGGAGTAGATGTGCTCGTTGGTGACAGCGCCCTAGAGGCTCTGCTCACTATACTCAGTAGGGACTCTACGTGTGCTAGGCTTTGGAAAACCATAAATACTGCGAAACTGTGAAAGAGATAGGATGTGTTCGATGTTACCCATGCGGAAGGACAGACGGCCTGAATCATCCTCAAGTATAGGATCAGCTTTAACTTCCAATGAATTCAGAAACTCCAGTGTGGTACCGATGTAGGTGGGTGAGAATAGTTGCTGAAATTGCTCCCACCCTATGGATGCATACATCAAGTGAAAGTCTCCAAGCATCCCTAGCATCTGTAAGGTGGTTCGATCAAGATATCGCGTATTGAGCATGCGGCGTTGTCGCAAAATCTAATACCGTGCCTCTTGCGCAGCGTTCCGGAAGATAATCCCGAACTCGTTCGGGGGAGATACTCAAGTCTGCGGTTGGCTGACAGGCGTGCGACTGCGACGAGATGAAGAACCTGGCGTAGCCAAAGAAGGCCGGTAGGAAGGAGGAGTTGGCGTCGGCTCATACTCCTCATCGTTCGTGGCGGACGAATCTGACAGCGCTTGTTGAGGGCGTGAAGTTCTCTTACTGGCCATGGCCTTCATCCTTGGAGGCTTTGTTTCTGGGCTGATCGGAAGGTGGCTGGTAAGTGTCGACTGTAAGATCCGGTCGGCGGTGCTCACAGAACGGAAGTGGTGGCGGATCAAAAGAAGTCAGCGAGAAAAGTCGATACGAAAATCCGGTGTGAAAGAGGCGAGAATAGCTTGATCAGACTGCAAGGAATCGTAAATCTGAACCTGAGAGATCGCCTTTGAGTGTTGAGAAGGAAAGAAGGCGGCACGATCCTGTCGATTTCGTCGAAAACGAGTGGCGGCGGCTGATATACAGGAATTATTGCGACGCAAAAATGGGGGATGAAATTGAAACAGAACTTGTCCACCTTGTAAGGAAACTCAGATCCGACCTGGAGAGATCTTCTTCGTGTTTGGAAGGAAGGAAGAATGCCAAAATCGATGGGATCTTGGCCAAAAAGGGAGGCGGGGTGGCGGAAACTAGCTGCGGATGCCCTAATTTCGGGCGATCAAGACTTGAAATTCTAGTGAACCCGCCCGGGTTCACTCGCCCGTGATGTTCACTGTGGTCGGGCTGGAACGACAGAAACACGAGTGAACCCGCTGGGGTTCACCGACCCGTGAAGCATTCTGGAAAATTTCTGGTCTTCGGAATCGTGGTGAACCCCGTGCCTGTGAAGCTCACTGGATGGATTCTGCATATAAAGAATACTAGTGAACCCTGTGGGATTCACCAAGCCGTGAAGTCCTCTGGTTACAAAGCTTGGGTGCACTGTACAGTACACATCATGGTGAACCCCATGGGATTCATCAAGCCGTGATGTTCACTGTATGCTCGAAAAAATCTGAAAAAATTCTGGAAAAATTCCTATGTGCTCCCTCTTCTTCCTACAACATATAGAGACATCAAATTAGTAGCAATCCCTTCTAGAAAAGCAAAAATAAAAGAAAAGCAAACTGACATTCTAGAACACTAACTAATGACAAAAAAAATTATGCAAAAGAACTAGAATCAGACAAAAACTTGGGTTGCCTCCCAAGAGCGTTAGGTTTAGGTCGATAGCTCGACCATAAGAGTTTTAAAAGTTTCAATTTCACGGGGTCTGAGAGAGCTAGAACTTCCTCTCTCTCTACTTGCTCATCTACAAAGTAATGTTTCAGGCGGTGCCCGTTAACTGTGAAGCTTCCAGTTCGTTCTGTCCAAATTGTGATAGCACCATATGGTTGGACTTTCTGAACTGTGAAAGGACCAGACCACCTCGTGCGAAGTTTTCCTGTCAACAGTCGAAGTCGTGAATTGAACAGCAGTACTTTGTCTCCCTCATGAAATTCCTTCTTTGCTATGCGCTTGTCGTGCCAGAACTTGGTGCATGCTTTGTAGCTCTTGGCATTTTGGTCGAGGTTGTCGAGGTAAGTTCCAACGGGTCCATGTCTCTTCCAAGTGGCTCAATATCCTGCGCGGCTTTCTCCACGATGTCCACCCTACAGCATGTACATGCAAGAGAAGGTTTTTTCAAAGCATGAGTAAGATCAAATTGAATGACATTGTCACAGATGTTCAAGGTCAGTTTCCCATTCTTGACATCCATGACAGCGCCAGCAGTGGCAAGAAAAGGTCTCCCCAAAATGATCGGGAGCTTATCATCCTCATCAATTTCCAAAATAATAAAGTAGGCAGGAATAAAGTAATCTCCTACTTTAACAGGTACGTCCTCAAGAATACCGACTGGGTAACACACAGATCGGTCTGCAAGCTATATAGAAATGTTAGTTGGATGTAAATCCCCTAAGTCTAGCATTTTTCAAAGTGATAGTGGCATGAGGCTGACGCTCGCTCCTAAGTCGCACAGAGCCCTCTGAAAAGACATCTCCCCAATCTGGCAAGGTATGGAAAAACTGCCGGGGTCTTTAAGCTTTTGAGGGAGCTTGTTCTGAATGATGGCGCTACACTCCTTAGTAAGTGCAACGGTCCCTTGATCCTCTATCTTCCTCTTGTTTGATAAAATGTCTTTCAGAAATTTTGTATAAGTCGGTATCTGCGAAAGAACATCAACAAAAGGGATATTAATGTAGAGTTTCTTCAAAACTTCTAAAAACTTACCAAGCTGCTTGTCCAATTTAGCCTTGACAAACCTTTGTGGAAAGGGAATCAGTGGCTTATATGCTGGCGGACCCACATAGGGCCGCTCCTCTTCAGCTGGTTCAGATGCCACCGGTGTCACATCAGTATGCGGTTCCACAGGTTCTAGTATTGACTCTTCTATCCTGTCATCTGTCGGCATCTTCGGGTCTTCCAATTGCTTGCCGCTCCGAGTGGAGATTGCATTGCACTGCTCCCTCGGGTTTACCTCAGGCTGGGATGGTAACTTCCCTAGTGCTCTAGAAGATGAGCTAGCTTGCTGGGCTAGCTGGCTCTCTAGCATCTTATTGTGTGTCTCTAGGGAATCCATCCTGGTTATCATCATCTTCATCATGTCTGTAAGTCCTTCAAGTTGCTTGCCCAGATTTGATTCATTGTTCGGTCTTGGCTGTTGCTGCGGTGGTGGCGGTGCATTATAGTTTCTAGCTTGGAATCCTGGTGGTCTGAAGTTGTTCTGTTGGGGTTGCCTAAAGTTTCCTTGTGGGGGTTGTGTTTGCTGTGGTGGTACTTGTCCGGGTTGTATTGGCTAAGTTGTCCGGTAAGAGAAATTTGGATGGTTGCGCCATCCTGGATTGTAGTAGTTGGAATAAGGGTTGTTGTTCTGGTTGAAATTTCCAACTACATTCAACTGCTCAGGATGCGCCGCAATCATCTGTCCATCTCCCACCTGGCAATCTGCTCCTGCATAACCTACAACTCCACAGACCTCACAAGAAATAGCATTAATATCCATAGAATTACCAGACCAAGAATCAAGCTTTCTAGTCAAATTATCCACCTTAGTTGTAAGTGCAGTAAGAGAGTCTAGGTCATACTTACCTGACTTCTTAGTAGAAGTACCTCTCTCAGATGTCCATTGGTGATGGTTAATCGCCATGTCCTCGAGAAGGTGTATTGCATCCTCAACTCTCCTATTCATCAAAGCGCCTCCTACTGCAGCGTCCACTGTAAGCCTTGTGTTGTAATCCAAACTGCTGTAGAACGTTTGGATCAAAACCCAAGTCTCAACTCCATGATGTGGACACATCCTTTGGATCTCCTTAAACCTCTCCCAAGCTTCGTATAAAGACTCTCCATCCTTTTGCATGAAGCTCGTTATCTGATTTCGCAATTGGATTGTTTTTGATGGTGGGAAGTACTTGGAGAGAAAGGCTTGAGAAAACTCTGTCTATGTTCTTATCGAAGCAGCAGGTAGTGTGTGCAGCCAAGCTCTCGCCCTATCCCTCAGGGAGAAGGGGAATAGTCGCAACCTGATAGCATCAGCAGACACTCCATTAATTTTCAACATATCGCAATATTCTAGAAAAATAGAAAGGTGCATGTTGGGGTCCTCAAGAGGAGAACCACCAAACTGATTCTGTCGCACCACAGAAAGAAGAGCAGGTTTTATTTCAAAATTGTTGGCCTCAACAACAGGCCTAGCAATCCCTGATTGGAAACCATAAGTGTAGGGAGTAGAATAATCCTTCAATGTCCTGTTGTTGTTATAATTTTTGCCCATTGGTTGTTGTGCTCGTTTATTGTTCACTTCGAGTTGAATGTGTTCCATCTGACTTTCTCCTCCAGGATGGTTCATGATTTCTTTCTTCGAATTTGATTTTGTTTTCTTCTCAACCTGAAGGTGCGCTCAATCTCAGGGTCAATATCAATGAGTGCTTCTGCCCTAGAACTTCTTTGCATAAAATGGTCAGTAAAAATTTAAAAGTTCTAAGACAGCGAGTAAGCAAAGAGAATGAGTAAATAACAGTACAATAAAGAAAAACTAACCTAAAGCCTAGTCTACAAATTCTCGAAAATATACTAATATCAAACGTTGCTCCCCGGCAACGGCACCAAAAACTTGACACTCTCCGCAAGTGCACGGATATGTCGTAGTAATACAAAAGATGTCGAATCCCACAGGGAGCAAGTTAAGTACTAGAAAGTCCGAGTCCTAATAGCTAGGCGAATCGAAACGTGGGTTTGAGAACAGAAATCGTAAATAAGCAATCACAAATACGTCGGTAGAGAAAAGATATGAGAGAGAATTCAGGGCTACGGCTTCCACCACGATGATAATCTTAATCGCACAAGAAAGATATTAGTTATTTGGTTTATTGGTTTTGCACAAGGAGTCTAACCCTAGGGTACAAGGTGCCCTCTCTTGAGTGAAACACCCTAGTGTTCGTTTTAGAGCGACCTCCTACTCTCGCGGTGGATCGTTCTAAGACGAACCCAATGAGTTCTATGGCAGACTATGAAATCCTCGAGCAAAGACCAAGCACTCTCGTGTCGAGGTCTCGCAAGTTTTACATCAAAGGTTCGACCGTTACGATCCTTCTCTCAATATGAATCGTAACGGCTAACACGTGAAAATATTCGGCCAAGATAAAATCATGAAATAAATACGTCGAAGTAAAATATGCTCACAAATTTATACCAAATAACATAAATAGATACAAAGTTTGCAGTTAAAATTATCAAAGGGTTTCCGCCAAGCCCCGAATTAGGGTTTACGCTACAATCGTCATTGAAATGCTCAAGATCTCTCTTTTAATGCTAAGAAAAGTACATGAAAATGAAACTAAGGGGAAGGAGACGATGAACCAAAGGAATCTTGAAGAAATCGTGATGATCGTGTATCTCAATCGCCGAAAATCTCCAAAAGTCACCTCTGTCGTCGTGTTCTTCTGCTCGCGTCCATTCTTTGCATGAATGCCCAATGATTAGGGCAAGAAAATTAGGGATTTTATATCCTATGCGTTTGCCTCTGAAAGAGCTTTCCATAAACGCCTTACTTGCCAAATTTGGACTCCGAACGGGTGAGAAATCGAAGGAAAACCGAGTGTGGGTCGGGTCGCTCGCGAGCCTGGGTTAGAATCGCGGTGAACCCCGCCGGGTTCACCTGGCTGTGATGTCTTCTGGACAGTTTTTGGCCAAATGGAATTCTGGTGAACCCCGCTGGGTTCACCCGACCGTGATGCTCTCTGTGAGTTGTGCAGGCTGGCGACTGGGATGGTGAACCCCGTGGGGTTCACCTGGTCGTGATTGTCAGGCTAACTCCAAATAAGCCCAAATTTGACGGGCAGCTTGTTTTCCACACAAGAAATCGTCCCGTAGCCTCAGAATCTTCAAAATATGTCAAAAAAGGGTGTTTTTACCTGAAATTCAATAAAAGTGCCAAAAAGTGAAGATTCCGAAGATATGAAGGAAATAAGGCCATAATGAGTATAAAAGTATCGAAATAAGCCTAGAATTGACATGAAATAACTATGAAAATCACTACCAAAATGCGATGCATCACTATTCCACAAGTTTCACACATAGCAGAATTATGACGCATGTTCATAGAATCAAGTTTATAAGATAATGAATCCACTTTTGCACCAAGAGAACTAAGAGCGTCAAGTTCATACTTACCGGCTTGTCGAGATGAAGTACCTCTTTCGCTCGACCATTGGTCATGGTTGAGCGCCATTTCTTCGATCAAATTATAGGCTTCATCAACAGCTTTGTTCATCAAGGCTCCTCCAGCGGCTGTATCAACGGTAAGACGAGTGTTATAAAGCAATCCATTATAAAATGTATGTACCAATACCCATTTCTCGAGGCCGTGGTGAGGACACATTCGCTGCAACTCCTTGAAGCGATCCCATGCCTCATATAATGATTCGCCTTCTCTTTGAGAGAAATTGGTAATCTGGTTCCTTCATTGCACGGTTTTGCTGGGAGGAAAGTATTTTGCAAGGAAAGTATGTGAGAGTTGTTCCCATGTGGTAATGGATCCGGATGGTAATGAATGTAGCCAAGCTGGCGCCCTGTCTCTAAGTGAAAAAGGAAAGAGTCGTAGCCGCAGAGTGTCAGTGGTTACACCATTCATTTTAAGAGTGTCACAGTATTCAAGAAAAACAGATAGATGCATGTTCGGATCCTCAGTTGATGATCCACCGAATTGGTTTTCCTGTAACATTGATAAGAGTGACGGTTTTATCTCAAAATTGTTCGCCTCTATTGGCGGACGTGCAATGCTAGAATGCAGTCCTTGAACATTTGGTGTAGCGAAGTCACGAAGTGATTTGTTACTATCCATGATTGATGTTTGTGAATTCTTTTTCGGTTGATATTTCTGAAGATTTCTGCGACGCAGGAACGTTCTTTCGATTTCTGAATCAAATGGTATTGCAGGTTCCGGTAGTGGAGTTCTATGCATAAACTAAAATTCTAACAAGTAGATGTTTCATTAAATCAAGAAAACTATAAAATGAAGTAAAAGAAAGTATATTAATAAACTAAAAATGTCTAGCCTAATAACTTCTTAATCTAGTCAATATTGCTAAAATCAGTCCCCGGCAATGGCGCCAAAAACTTGATAGCACACACCGATATAGTAGGCGTTACCCGCAAGTGCACGGGTCTATCGAAGTAATAAAATATCGATCCCACAGGGACTGATGGACAAATACCGACAGATCTCGAATTTGTTAGCTAGACGATGTGAAATTAGCGAAGTCTAAATATTAAGTAATTAAATACACAGAAATGTAATTGGAGGAATTACACGAGAGAGTCTTAATAATATGAAACATCAGGATGTGGGTTCACCGCCTTGACTTCTTACAGCTTAATGGTCCAGCCTCTAATGCCCTAATCCAGTCTAGTTCAAGGGATTCGGTTTCCTTGTCACTTAGGTAGTCGCTCCCTCCGATAGCTGGCTTGCATTCACAATCACAGCTATAGGTCAAATCTGTTAGGTTCTGGCACTCGGTCGGAAACGCTTCTCCCCAACGCGCCTAAGTTCCTAATACTTCCAAGATGGGCACACGATGACAAAAGAGGTCCTCCCCAAGAATTCCTGGCTTACAAACCTCCCCCGCGTAACTTCTGGCTCAAGCGCGCCCTCTCGGGCTGCGCAGGCATAGCGTTCCTAAATTGTCTAACGTACAAGCGCGCAAGAAGTTTGCCAAGTGCGTTTAAGATCCAGGAGCAAATACAAGGAGAGTGCAGTTCGTCAGGAGGATTCTTCCCAAGAATTCCTGCCTTACAAATCCCACACGAGGAATTACAGGCTCAAACGCTCCCTTTCGGGAGACGTAGGCAAAGTGATCAAACAAATATGATAAACTCCCGATCAAATGCTTCCAACACGCGGTCAGACTTGTGGTCTTCCCAACGCGTCTGAAACCCTAACTACCCCTAGGTTGAGTACAGATGATCAGCGAGTTTCCTCATGATTATCTGATTTACAAACCTCAAATCAAGGGGTAAAGGCTCAAGTGCATTCTTTCGAAACGCGCAGGCAATGAGTGCACATAGGATCGAGTTGGATTATAGCATTCAAATCTAGACTACCAAGCTAGTAAGGCATCAAAAGGGCATATATGAAATTGTGCAGGAAATACAATACAAAGATAGGATCATATGTTTTCTAAGCAAGATTTATCAAAGAAACGCAAGAGGTGGGATGTTACTTCTATATTTCCCTTACAAGCTCCTCTTTGAGGTGATAACACAATAAGATCTTCAATAGATTCTGATGCGCACCCTCTATTCTACCTAGCAGCAAGCGCTTCCTCCTCCTCTCTGTTCTCCCGTGCGAAGCCTCCTTATGCAAATCCTTCTTCTCTCTTTTATCTCCTCTCATTAGTGGGCTGCTGCACCTTCCCCATGCCCTGCAAAAGCTGCCTTAGCCGCTGTAGTTTTTCCAGCAAAAGAAGTCTTCGCTGCCAGCCTCCATATCCTGCAAAGTTCAGCCGCCCATCCCTCATGACATGATGATTTTGTGGGCAAAATCTCTCCTAAAAGCTGTTCCACGCCCCCTTTGTCAATGGGGGAGAAAGGTCCTAGGTGCCCTTCAGCCTCCCCTTAGGTTAGATCAGAGAAATATGGAAGAAAACGGTGATTTCGTAACAGGCGGGTCCGCGATCACGGGCGAGAATTTGGTCGTGACCCGGTCGTGATTTGTCGATTTCAGCTTCAGGCATAGTGACGATCACGGGCATGATTCTGATCGGGACCCAGTCGTGATTTCCAGCAAAGGCTTCAATGAATCTGGAATCTTCCAGTTTGGATCATCTTGGGTTAGGACGAGCTCCTCTGCTACCAAAGTGTCAGAATCTACCTTTTAAGTGGTCCTTTTGACCTGAAACATGAAAAATACCGAAATAGGTGCAGATTCCATAGATGTATCCAAATACAGGCAATTGTAAGGCTTAAAGTCGTGAGATAGGTATGATTCTATGAGTAAATTGATACGCAAATCTCTATATAAATCTGTGTCAACAACAGTAGAAACAGCATAGTAGTCTACTTTTATGACAAAAGTACTGATTTTGCTTACACCGTGCTGAGTGCACAACCAGGCCCACGCTCAGCAAGGCAGGCCTAGGTGCCTAGACCCAAATAGCAGACCCTAAAATGATCCAAATCTAGCCCAAAGGCTAGACTCAAAACCTGTTAACAAATCTGATCGAATCATGAAGCGGACCCGAATCCAAGGTTCATACTCGACCCGGATCCGCAACACGCACTCACTCGCAAGCCAGGATCCGCTCGTGAGCAAGACATGCCCGATCCATGTCGCCTTCACCCGCTTGTGCTGCTCACGCCTCATGCCTAGGGCTGAGCATTCGGTAAAAACTGAAACCAAATTTACCAAATTTCATTTATCGAAATTTTTTATACCGAATTTTTAAAAACTGAAATCGAACCGAATTTACCAAAAAAATTTGGTAAATTACCGAAAAGTTTAATTATTAAGGTTTTAGTTAATTATATGATTAATAATTAGGTATTAGGTATTAAATAATATATTTTAGACTTTTAGTAACTAGTTATACTATAATAAAATTAAAATATAATATAATATATTTTATTTTTTAATATATATTTTATATATTATATATTTTAATATATATATCGGTAAATTCAGTTTTTTACCGAACAAAAAAAATGAATAGAAAATCGAAAACCAAATTTTACAAAACTTATTAACGAAACCGAAATTGTAATTTTTTTTACCGAATCGAATTTACCAAACTTTTCGGTAATCAGTAAAAACTAAATTAACCGAATCGAATGCTCACCCCTACTCACGGCTCATGCCAAGTCGTATGCCTGTGTCTCGCAGCAACACGCGACCCACGTCGCCGCCACCACGCTCAGCTACTGCTCCTAGCGACCAACGTTGCTTGTCCGTCACGCCTGCACGACCGCTCATCGCCCTAAATCCGGCCACCAACTTGCCTCAATAGAACCACCAAAAACGCCCGCAGGCAGCTTGCGATCATTTGACTGGAGATGATCGGCGTTCATTGGTGGTTTCATGGTTCGCCTTGTTCACACGCCTCGCCTGAATCGCTAGATCGACGACAAGCGCTAATTAAGCCATAGTGCCGAGAGGAAAGGGACGGAGCTGGGCAAATGATTGAGGGCACAAGCGCATACAGCGTCGGTGAAGCAAAAGAGAAGGCCAGGAGTCGACGGCATATGCTGATTAGGGCAGAAGCCCGACGCCAATTCCATCCGAATTTCCATGGAGGAAGATGATCGACGTTGCCTGATTCACTGGATTTCCTTGGAGGAAGATGGATGGATGCAATTAGTGTAGAGGCCCTAAGTCCGGACGCCGATTCAGCCGACGACAGCCTCAATTGCCGACTAATATTAGGGTAGAAGCCCTAGTCATGGCGACGGCGGTGCCGCATCTCCTGAAGGAACCCCTAAAGCAAGGGGAGTCGAAACCCTAAACATGCGCATCTAACAAGCATGGGCGGAAACAAGGGTTTCTAGGATCGCATATTAGAACCATATGATCAACTTTAGGATATGAGAGATCATACCATAGCCATGAAGGGATGGCAACTTGGAAGCAAAGAATCAATTGAATCTTCTCCAAAGGCTGTCGCACACAAGAGGAAGAAGGCCTACTCCTTTGGCGCGACTTGTGCTAGCAAGGCTCCAAAGTTTTCTTCTCGTATGGAAAGGAATGGAAGGATGAAGACTTGCTTGGCCGAACTTTTTCCAAAGTGTTTTTCCACCTTCACACACCCAAGTGTGTCGTCGAGAGGAAGAGGCAAGAAGATGTCTCGAAAACGAAGTGGAGACGTTTTCATCAAACGTGGAGACGTTTTTCCAAGATGGAAAAACCGACTTCTAAAAATGGAAAGTCCTTGACTCCATGCGTTCATGCGATCATCCTTGCGTTCACTCCAAGTGAACCGATCGCTCCTCTTTATCCTCTTTGAACCAAGCCATGGTTCAATTGCATTTGGTTCAATGACCAAACCAAATCAGCCCAAGCATGTAGTCCAGATCTAATTAAACCCTAAGGTTCTAGATCGGACCGTTCATCTCTTGATGTTCTTGATCTCACCGATCTAGCATCAAATCTCTCGATCGAAGCTTACCGATCTCAAGCCCTAATCAATCAAACATGATCAGACCAGATCTCACCTACAATCAGAGATTCAATCCCTTTAAAACTGAACCCAAATAATTCAGTCCACACGATCTGACTTAAGTAAGCCATATCATCAAATTGTGCGACCCTAAGGGTTTCCTTTAAATGTCGGTAACGATAACTTACGTTATCACGATCAGTGAGGGGTATCTAGCAACACATCACTGTCTCCCGATATAAAGGAAAGAGTCTTCCAAGACTACACCCAAACCACAGCACAAGTGCGAATCTCCTTCACTAGGCATACATGTTTCCTTTGCCACTGGATGTTCTTATTGGACAAGCGTGTCAAGCCTGTAGCTCCAATATGATGAGCATGATTAGATCAGATGAACATAGTCACCTGGGTATGGCCATACACTTTCTCAATCATCTCATTTAGGGGGCCCCTATAGAACATCACACTCCTTCAACAAGGAGACGGCAATCCTATATCTATCACTAGTGCCCTAACCTGAATCATAATCATTATCCAAGATAGTCTATAACCATTATATTTCAAATGATATTGAACTACCTCAAAACAATGACAATCATCATTTAGAAACACAAGTGATCTCAAGTCAGAGGACATGTGCCACTTGTTGCAAACAAGGATTATTCACATTGTGACAAGCAATTGAATATCCTAGTAGGGTCTGTCCAGTACATCCAATGTACCCATGAGTCTACATCTTATTCCATGCTCGAAGCATCCTATAAGATTAGAACACATATTAGTCTCAATCATATCAAGGCTGTCTCATGTTCACCAAGATATCTCGACTAAGGACTTATAGCATGTCAGCCTAGCTGAACAGCATTGAGACATTATTCAGAAGAACACTTATTGCAGCAGACAATGTAACAATCTGAATAACAACCATTGCCTTTATAAACACAAGAGTTTATACATGATACTGTTACAATCCCAAGGCCTCAAACATTAGCCTTAAGGGCATACCCCAACAATCTCCCACTTGCACTTAATCTAATGGTTGAGAAATCTCAAACCCATATTATTACAGTGCTTCTCATGCTTCTGCTGCGCCAGAGGCTTGGTAAGCGGGTCAGCCAGATTGTCATCTGTATGAACCTTGCAGATTTTGATCTCGCCTCGATCAATGATCTCCCGGATCAAGTGAAACCGTCTCTGTATGTGCTTGGACTTCTGGTGCGACCGTGGTTCCTTTGCTTGTGCGATTGCTCCAGTGTTATCACAGAAGATAACCAAAGGATCTGTACTCGAAGGAACAACACCAAGTTCCTGAATGAACTTGCGAATCCACACTGCCTCCTTGGATGCTTCCGAGGCTGCAACATACTCGGCTTCTGTTGTGGAATCAGCAACGATTGACTGTTTGAAACTTTTCCACACCACTGCTCCTCCATTCAAGCTAAAAACATAGCCTGATTGCGATCGGAAATCATCCTGGTCAGACTGGAACGAAGCGTCAGTATATCCTTCTATACTGAGTTCTTCCTGACCACCATATATCAAGAACATATCTTTGGTCCTCCGAAGATATTTCAAAATGTTCTTGACTGCAATCCAGTGTGCCTGACCTGGATTACTTTGGAATCGACTGGTCACGCTTAACCCGTAAGCGACGTCTGGGCGAGTACACAACATCGCATACATAATGGACCCAATAGCCGAAGCATAAGGCGTATTGTCCATTTCATCTTTCTCAGTCTGTGTTTGTGGACACTGACTCTTCGAAAGATTCAGACCATGTCTGACTGGAAGATATCCTCTTTTAGAATTCTCTAAATGAAATCTCTCCAGGACTTTATCGATGTAAGCACTCTGGCACAGCCCGAGAAGCCTCTTAGATCTATCCCTGTAGATCTTCACACCTAATACATAGGCTGCTTCTCCTAGATCTTTCATCTGGAAACATTTCCTTAGCCATGCTTTTACAGCATGCATTTCAGGAATATCGTTTCCAATGATTAAGATATCATCGACGTAGAGGACTAGGAAAGTAATCACGCTCCCACTAAACCTCTTATATACACACGGGTCATCTTCGTTCTTGATGAAACCAAACTCAGAGATTGATTCATCAAAACGAATATTCCAGCTTCTAGATGCTTGTTTAAGTCCATAAATGGACTTCTTTAATTTGCATATTTTATGACGATCTGATGGAGTAGTGAAACCTTCAGGTTGTGTCATATACACATCCTCATCCAGTTTTCCATTAAGGAAAGCCGTTTTCACATCCATCTGCCAGATCTCATAATCGTAATATGCTGCTATCGCGAAAAGAATCCGAATAGACTTGAACATGGCTACAGGAGAGAAAGTTTCATTATAATCTATCCCGTAGATTTGTTTGAAACCTTTCGCTACTAGCCTGCCTTTATAGGTAACCACGTTACCATCCATGTCAATCTTCTTCTTGAAGATCCATTTACAGCCTATAGGGATAACTCCCGGAGGCGGATCAACCAAATCCCAGACTTGGTTATCTGACATGGAGTCCATCTCGGCGCGCATAGCTTCAAGCCATCTCGCTGACTCCGGTCCACTGACCGCATCCGCATAAGTGAGGGGTTCATCATTATCAATGATGTAGACTCCGTCATAGCGCTCAGGCTGTCGACGGATCCTTCCCGATCTACGCGGTTCCCGTGATATCTGAGCCTCAGGTTGTTCAATAACCTGATCTACCGGCTCAGGCTCATCCAACTGTGCTTGACTACTTTGTCCTTCCTCTGGATTCTCATCCAGCCTTATTTCTCTCCCACTGGCCTCTTGCAGAAGAAACTCCTTCTCAAGAAAAATGGCCGTCCGAGCAACAAATACCTTGTTCTCTTTGGGATCGTAGAAATAATAACCCTTAGTTTCCTTAGGGTAACCGACAAAGATGCATTTCTCAGATCTGCTCTCCAGTTTCCCAGAGGCGAGCTTTTTGACATAAGCCTCGCAGCCCCAGATCCTGACAAATGTCAAGCTAGGCTGTTTCCCATACCATAACTCATATGGAGTCTTTGAAACTGCCTTGGATGGCACTCGGTTTAGTACCTTTGCAGCTGTTTCCAGTGCAAATCCCCAAAAGGAGTAAGGTAGAGTAGCCTGACTCATCATAGAACGAACCATATCAAGTAACGTTCTATTTCTCCTCTCGGACACACCATTCCATTGCGGTGTTCCTGGTGGAGTGAGCTGTGAGATAATCCCACACTCCTTCAGATAGTCAGTAAACTCTCGACTTAGGTATTCTCCACCTCGATCAGAACGAAGTGCCTTGATATTTCGGCCTAGCTGATTCTGTACTTCATTCTTGAACTCTTTGAACTTGTCAAAAGATTCACTCTTATGTCTCATAAGATAGACATACCCATATCTACTGAAATCATCAGTGAAGGTAATGAAGTACTGATAGCCACCTCTGGCATGTTTACTAAACGGCCCACACACATCACTGTGTATAAGGTCAAGTAAACCTGAAGCCCTTTGACCTTTGTTAAGAAAAGGCGACTTCGTCATTTTACCCATTAAACAAGCTTTGCATGTATCAATCTCCTCATAGAAGAATGATCCCAGCAGTCCATGATCATGCAACCGCTTAATGCGATTCTTGTTAATATGGCCTAAACGACTATGCCATAGCAAGGTGCTGTCATCAGCATACTTGGCTTTCTTATTATCAATGTTTTGTATAGAATATTCCATGTCCAACATGAATAACCCATTGTTAATTGAACCAGTAGCATAAACAATATTATCAAGAGTAAGATAACACTTTGAAATCTTGCATTCAAAGGAAAACCCTTTCCTGACAAGAGCAGGAATAGAGATAATATTTTTGGTAATACTGGGTACAAAGTAACAATTGTTTAATTCTAATACAATGCCAGATGGTAATGAGATGTAATAATCCCCTACAGCAACAGCAGCAACCCGTGCCCCGTTTCCAACGCGTAGGTCCACCTCATGCTGTCCCACCTGTCTTCTTCTCTTGAGTTCCTGTACATTTGAACAAATGTGAACTCCACATGCAGTGTCCAACACCCATGATATAGAAGAAGATGATATCATGACTTCAGTCACAAATATACCTGAGCCAGAAGCGATGCTTCCCTTCTTGTCTCCTTGGAGCGCTTTACAGTCCTTTTTCCAGTGACCCAGCTGGCCACAGTGGAAACACCTGTTGTCCTTCGACCGCTTCACCTTTTGTTTCAGAGCCTTACTGTAGTTCTTGACAGGGGCTTTGCCCTTCTTCCCCTTCTTCTTGTTCCTTGAAGGAACCATTAAGACAGAGGTTGAAGGCTTTCCCTTCAGAGTTTCCTCAGTAGTCAAGAGCATATTCAGCAGCTCTGCCGGAGTACAATCGATTTTGTTCATATTAAAGTTAATGATGAACGCATCGAAAGAGGGCGGAAGAGACTGCAGAATAATGTCTACAACAAGCTCCTAATTGATGGTATGCCCCAGTTTCTCTAGAGCCTCCTTGTGCCCAATCATCTTGAGCACGTGAGCTCCCACTGGGCTCCCTTCAGCCAGTTTGCTCTGAAAGAAAAGCTTGGTCAGATTATAGCGTTCAGTCCTCGCCTGTGCAGCATACAGCATCTTGAGGTTCGCTATAATCTCTATAGCCGACATATCCTCATGCTGACGCTGCAGCGGTGGCATCATAGACGCTAGCATCAGGCAAGCGACATCAATGCTATCATTGACGTGCTTTTCATAGGCATCCCGAACCGCCCTTGCGGCGTTCGGAGCGGGTTGAGGCGGTATAGCCGTCTTGAGGACATACAGTTTCCTCTCTGCCTTAAGAACAATCTTAAGGTGTCCGTACCAGTCTGAGAAGTTTGGCCCAGCAAACTTCTCCCTTTCCAGTAGGGATCGCACATTGAAGCTCATGGTGTTCGTTGCTGCAGGAATCTACAACAATGCAAGAACAGCAAGGTCAGTATCAATGTTTAGAATCAATCCAGGACTTAAGAAAGATTCTTTTCTCACTATTTTATCTGGCTGAAAAATCCAGCAAAAACAGCCCGAATGAGTAGAACTCTTTTAGTGAGATGGGATCCAGATTTCATACTTGGTCTCCGCGTCCCGCTCAGGCGAGATAAGATGCACAGAGAGTACAAGCACTAATTTCTGGTAGGCAGTCCCTGCCAATCGCCAACCCGTGCGATTCCCCTTCATCTGGGCAATCCAGCTGACTGTGCCAACTGAGTTGGTACAACACAGTCTCTGATCCCACAGATGGCTGCCTCCATGTGCTACCATATGCGCCACATATGTAGCCTACATGGTCAAGCTGACCCGACCTACTCCCTAGACCACCACGTGCTATGCTGAGCAACGAGAAGCGATAAATCCCTTCTCTGTAACACGCAGGTGTAATCCCGCACCGTCTGAAGATAGATGGACGTGCCCACTGAGTGGGTACAACACGGCTCCAACGATAATCAGAACAGTGAGGTTTCGCGTCAGAAGGCTTACGAGCTTGATATTTCAGCGTTGGATTTTAACGGTCTTTTATCTTCTTGACTATCATGCAATTCCTATGGTGATAGCAGAAGATAAACTCATGCAATTCTAATTATAAAAGCAATAAATAGAAAGCATGCTGATCTTATGTGGTAAAAGCCCATTAAGCCTAAGTTAGACCTTAAATTAAATTAAGTCTTCACTTGCTTTCTTCATGGGGCTTTTTCTTCTCATCTGGCCCAAACCAGGGCCCAAGCGCCCACTGCAGCTCTGGTGCGCCCACCAGGTAAAATGCGCCTGGTCCCAGAGTCGAACCCTGGACCTCCCACCTGGTCAAGCCTCTGCTGCAAGCGCCTCTGCCAAGTGTGCTCTGTGCTCTTGTCTGATTAATTTACAAATTAATCTATCTAGACAAGATTGACTCGCAGGTCAATTACATTTTATAAATTAAATACAATGTGATTCGCAGATCACAAATAAATATTAATTTATAATTAACCAGGCTCGCAGGCCCCAGCACAGCACACATTAAAGGGCAACCCACATAAGATGAAATAAACAAGCATCATGGCATCAATCAACATGTGATCCATTACAAAGAAAACAAAATTTTGAAAACCCATTGGCATCAATTTTACTTTTCTTATGTGCCCTACAACCTTACAACGGTCCATTGATAGGGATCCACTCATCATGTCTAGTTAGATCCATGCCCTTGCATGCACCAAGTCTTAACTGACTTGCGTTGACCTAATGGTCAACTATGCATGCGCCAAGGGCTGAACAACCAACATGAGATCTGGCAAGCGGGTGTGACCCCGGGCCTAACTCATGTGTGTTCACTGGTTGTCTCAACCAGACCTCGCTACACGCCTGTGATGCAATCGACCTATAGCCACCTCGTGCTTGCGCACAGGTGCCATCTGGTCGACCCATCTAGGCTGTCAGATGGTCTGATCAGACTAGTTTGATCTAAACTAGATGATGCTTTCAACCCCATCAATCCGTCTAAGGGTTTACAGTAGGCGCAACTTAGATCTAATCAAAGGCGCGCAAGTTAAGTTTTGATAAAACAACTACATGTAACATGCGCAACAATGTAAGCAATATACATGCACCAACAAAATCAACCTTACACAAGCTCCACCAAAATCAATCTCATATATGCGCCACAAAAATACTTTCAACTAGTATTATCGCATGATGAGAAAACTTAGATCATAAGCGCAAACAAGGATCACCTTAAGCAATCATATGAATCATATGTAAACCTAGCTCTGATACCAATTGAAGGAACCCCTAAAGCAAGGGGAGTCGAAACCCTAAACATGCGCATCTAACAAGCATGGGCGGAAACAAGGGTTTCTAGGATCGCATATTAGAACCATATGATCAACTTTAGTATATGAGAGATCATACCATAGCCATGAAGGGATGGCAACTTAGAAGCAAAGAATCAATTGAATCTTCTCCAAAGGCTGTCGCACACAAGAGGAAGAAGGCCTACTCCTTTGGCGCGACTTGTGCTAGCAAGGCTCCAAAGTTTTCTTCTCGTATGGAAAGGAATGGAAGGATGAAGACTTGCTTGGCCGAACTTTTTCCAAAGTGTTTTTCCACCTTCACACACCCAAGTGTGTCGTCGAGAGGAAGAGGCAAGAAGACGTCTCGAAAACGAAGTGGAGACGTTTTCATCAAACGTGGAGACGTTTTTCCAAGATGGAAAAACCGACTTCTAAAAATGGAAAGTCCTTGACTCCATGCGTTCATGCGATCATCCTTGCGTTCACTCCAAGTGAACCGATCGCTCCTCTTTATCCTCTTTGAACCAAGCCATGGTTCAATTGCATTTGGTTCAATGACCAAACCAAATCAGCCCAAGCATGTAGTCCAGATCTAATTAAACCCTAAGGTTCTAGATCTGACCGTTCATCTCTTGATGTTCTTGATCTCACCGATCTAGCATCAAATCTCTCGATCGAAGCTTACCGATCTCAAGCCCTAATCAATCAAACATGATCAGACCAGATCTCACCTACAATCAGAGATTCAATCCCTTTAAAACTGAACCCAAATAATTCAGTCCACACGATCTGACTTAAGTAAGCCATATCATCAAATTGTGCGACCCTAAGGGTTTCCTTTAAATGTCGGTAACGATAACTTACGTTATCACGATCAGTGAGGGGTATCTAGCAACACATCACTGTCTCCCGATATAAAGGAAAGAGTCTTCCAAGACTACACCCAAACCACAGCACAAGTGCGAATCTCCTTCACTAGGCATACATGTTTCCTTTGCCACTGGATGTTCTTATTGGACAAGCGTGTCAAGCCTGTAGCTCCAATATGATGAGCATGATTAGATCAGATGAACATAGTCACCTGGGTATGGCCATACACTTTCTCAATCATCTCATTTAGGGGGCCCTTATAGAACATCACACTCCTTCAACAAGGAGACGGCAATCCTATATCTATCACTAGTGCCCTAACCTGAATCATAATCATTATCCAAGATAGTCTATAACCATTATATTTCAAATGATATTGAACTACCTCAAAACAATGACAATCATCATTTAGAAACACAAGTGATCTCAAGTCAGAGGACATGTGCCACTTGTTGCAAACAAGGATTATTCACATTGTGACAAGCAATTGAATATCCTAGTAGGGTCTGTCCAGTACATCCAATGTACCCATGAGTCTACATCTTATTCCATGCTCGAAGCATCCTATAAGATTAGAACACATATTAGTCTCAATCATATCAAGGCTGTCTCATGTTCACCAAGATATCTCGACTAAGGACTTATAGCATGTCAGCCTAGCTGAACAGCATTGAGACATTATTCAGAAGAACACTTATTGCAGCAGACAATGTAACAATCTGAATAACAACCATTGCCTTTATAAACACAAGAGTTTATACATGATACTGTTACAATCCCAAGGCCTCAAACATTAGCCTTAAGGGCATACCCCAACATCTCCCATCAGTAACAAGCACAAGGCCGAAGCCCAGATCTAAATTAGACTGAAGACAATGGTGAGACACGGTGACGACAATGGAGATGATGCCAGCGACGACGTCATTAAACATGATTTCGAATCAAAATTTAGGACAAAGCATATGATACTGACGAAAATTTTCCAAATGGAGACTCCGCCTAAGAATCTTAACCAACTATGATATTGATCATTAATATTGCTTTAAAATATATATAATATTCAATCATTCAGTGTTGTATAGATATACACATATTTTAAAACAAAATAAATAGTTAATAAAGGGTTTGCTCAAGATTCCTAAGCAGAGATCCCGTTTAGAAAATTTTCTCGACGCTGACTCCAATGCTAGCAAAATATCACCGATGCCAATCTCACATTAAAATGGAGCAAAATATGTCATACATGATATTTATGCGATCAAAATATCACAATAAAAAATCCTTAAAATTCTCATTGAATCAATAGAAAACCTGCCTTTGATACCACTTGTAGAATAGACTAAGGGTCTGTTTGGCCCCACTGTTAATAGCATTATAGTTGTGCTAAACTGTATTGTATTGTACTGTGCTGCACTTTTAAAATTTATAAAATATTTAGTTAATAACTTTTAACTGCTGTCAAAATTTAAAATAATAAATAAATATATTATTTTAAATTATAATATATTTAATTTCCTTTAGTGTTAAAATTTTAAATTATTTAAAATAATAATACCTAAAATTTTAATCAAAATTATGTAAATTACTTTTTTTGGAGAAGTAGAAGCTTTAAAAGCATCAAATTGTAGCTTTCTCAATTTCTACTTTTTTACTGTTTTTTTCTACTTCTACTTTTCATTACCAAACAGCTTTTTAATTGCTTTCTACTTAAAAGTTACTTAAAATTAGCTTCTAAGTGGGGCCAAACAGGCCCTAAAAGTTATGACTAAATCATAATTTATATTAAAGCATTGAGAAAATATAAACCGTAGTAGAAACATACCTGAAGAATCCATGATAAATCTGGAATTGAAAAAATCACCTATCTTGGTTCCACATATGTGTTTCCTAGACTAAGAGAAATTATCATCTTTAGAGTCTAACTAATGGGGCTCATCTATATACAGGGGAAGGAGAAAAAACTCTTTATTAATTAATTAAAAAAACATACGCCTGGTCCCGTTCTATTCACACCATACACCTGAAGAATCTTTCACTCCATAGTTCTTTCTTTCCTCTTCATCATTTTCTAAGAAATCCCATAATTGCGGATCAGGTGAAACTCAACCAAAAAATAGTCTTATTGGAGAAAATTTCCTAGCTGGTCTCCGCCCAGTAGAGTTTTTATTAAACGTTAATTTTACTTTAAAATTTATGCATACCTGTACAATATTAAATAGATTAATATTCTACATATTTTAAAGCATAATCAACTGTCATAATCACTAGTCAGCTTCATCACTGTTGGAGATGAAAAATTTTCGTCTTATTGCAACAAGTATAGGCAATCTCCATGCTTGGTCTATTATACATTATCTTCACAACTTGGACGCACATAGTAGCATTACACGACCACATAATTATGGACTATTTTCTTTTATTGGGGTTTGCTGCTTCGCTTGACGCGCCTTGGCAAACTCCACCACCAACTTATCGGTCTCCGGCATCACTTCCCTCACAGCCTCGTGCTCGCTGAATCTGCCGGCCCAACCCGCGAGAAGAGGCGTCTTCTCCTCATCGAGTAATTTGAGCCCGATCATCTTCTCCATTGCCCTCAGCCCACCGAGGAAGCACCCGAGGGCGATGTCGAGGTAGCCGATGTTGTCTCCGCCAAAGAAGCTTTTTCCTTTACTCAGTTTCTTGAAGGCCTCCTCCAAAACCTTCAGCCCCACGGGCACTCCCTCGATTGCCTCCGCCTTGGCTTCCTCTGTCTGAGCCTTGGCAATTCCAATAAACGATGGGAACCACTGCATACAAAATGGGTCAGTCATATCATCAAACAGTTGTCTCACGTATTTGAGCAACAGTAGGACTAATTTCCCTGCGATGATTCGGATCGGATCATCCCCAGAACAGGAAAAATCATCAATTTTGTGATTAGGATGCATCAAAGATTTCAATTTGTGTATGCTCAAACCTTGTCGTCGATGTATACACCCCAGAAGCGATGGAGGGCGCGGTCATAAGCATCGACCGGGAGGATAGTGCCGGCGCCGGCGGTCGACCAAACCTCGTCGATGTATTGCACAATGATCAGCGACTCACAGATGGGCTTATCGTTGTGGAGGAGGACGGGCATCTTTTTGTAGACGGGGTTGGATTTCAGGAGCAGCTCACTCTTCTCCCCGAACTTCTCTGCCAGAAGCTCGTACTCCACCTTCTTCAGGCTCAAAGCAAACTGAGCCCGAAGCACGAACGGGCTCATCGAATTGCCGATAAGCTTCACCTGATCCGCCATTACTTGATTTCTTAGAAGACGATGAGGAGGAACCAGTATCAGTCGAGTGAATGATGCTGGAGGTGTGAATGGAGGAGAGGGCTGGGCGATTATTTATAGGAATGTGACTGTTAATGTCCTTCTAGTGGCTTCTTGCTGAAAAATCTTCAGCAACCCCATCACCACCATTGGGTTGCTGTAGATTTCCTGGGCAGCGGGGCTCCCGAGGAATTTTTTTTCACAAGAAACCGGGGATTTTCCGAGGAAAGATTCGGTCAACGATTTGGCAGTTGCACTGTATTGATGACGCCAGCGATGCCGTCACGTGGGAGAAAATTTCCTCGGCAAAAGGTGGCCAAAATTTACTCTCAAAACTTTTTTTATGAACATATTCAAATTATCTACACAGCAATTCTACGATGATTCACAAACCCTTAAAAATTTGGCGCATTATTATAGTACAGTAATTCTAAAATCTAAAAAATTTAATTTTTTCACTATAGATATGTTTATTCATGATAATATTAATATTATTTGATAGCTTAGAATACGTAAATAATTATAAATATATTTATTAAAAAAATAATTTTGAGGATAAATTTTTGGCCATTCTTTTTCTATATATTATTAAAAAAAATAATTTTAAGGATAAATTTTTGGCCATTCTTCTTTTATCTTTCCTGAGCAGGGAATTTTTTTGTCATTTGGCCGTATGCCATGACGTGGCAGCGTTGCATGACTGTGTTAAAAAACCTGTTGATACCCGCTCTCATTATTTAATCTGGTTATGTATATATATATATATATATATATATATATATATATATATATATATATATATATATATATATATATATATATATGAGTATAAGTCAAATGCTATTGACGATTGAAACAAATTATTAATATTTTGTTTAAAATATATGTAAATAAAAATATCAGTTGTATTATTTTTTAACTTTTTTAATAAAACTATTACAAGTTCACTAAATCTTATATATTATATAATATTTTTTCTCATTTTTAATATGAGACCGGGGCATATGGGATTAAACTGGGGCATTAAAAATATAGCATATTTTTTCTACCATAATATTTTTATTAATTTTTTCATCATGTTTAAATCTTTTAATGATAATATTAGTATCATTCATAGCTTAGAGTGTATAAATTATGTGAATATAAATTTTTTTTAAAAAAAAATCTATAAAAATTTTAAAACCTTTTTATTTCTAGGTAGGGTACCTGCATGGAAAATTTTCCCCTAATGTTGGGCTGCTAGGCTCAACGAGCATGAGGCTGCGAAGGAGTTTATGCCGGAGGTTAAACAAATGAGTAATAAATCGATTTATTTGAATTTAAATGTATTTAAGTTTCACTTAACTAAGGGGGCCAAGACAGAGAATGTTAATGGGCTGGGTCAGGCATGACCCAAAATAAAAATTAAAAATAGTAAAAAAAATTAGCAATAAAAAGTTGGAAAATATTTTATAAATAAAAAAGCAAAAAAATTCTTAAAAATATTTTAAACTATAATAATTCATAAAGATTCATAAAAATAATTTAGAAAAATATTTTAAATAAAAGAAATATAAAATTTTAAATCAAGAAAAAAAGAAAATCAAGAAAATTAGAAAAATAAAATATCTAAAACAATATTACAGTAATAATGCACATGTTTTTAACAATTATTTAATTTAGAAAAAAAATAGGAGCCTTGAACGCTTAAGTATATCTATTGCAAAATAAAATTATATTACATTAAAAATTTTAAATAAAATAACATATCTATTATAAAACACATATATGAGCTTGATCATGCGAGTAAAATTTAAATTAACTTAATTAAATTGCATATTTAGAAATAATCAATGCATCCAAAACCAATCATCAAAACTATGAGCAAAGTTGGTTAACTGGTAGCTAGCTGTCAGGCGGCCTACTTCGATTTATGTGCCAGAAATCAAAATCACGCCGCTCGCGATTCCAAATTTGATCCCAAAATTGATTTTGACCGCAGGCAAAATGAATTTCCTGCCTCGGTTTGAATGCTCAATGCGTTTTCGTCTCCACGCAAACAAACGCATGCCGCGTTCGTCGCTTGTCGCTGGAGAAGGAACGGTGGAAACTTTGGGTGTGCCATAGGAGGAAGGTCGCCGCCTCCTCCCCAGCCCCTCATCGCCATCGCTGGAAGCCGCCTGGACATGTCGTCGACGACGGTGAAGAAGAAAGAGAGTAGAAACAGGGGAAGCTCACCGGAGTAGGGAAAAGTCTTGCTTTATTCTCATAAAGCTTACATAAAACCCTAACCTCACCCTCTCACGTCAGTGGCGACTCCCGCCGCCGACTACAGATCTCTCAGCTCTCTTAAAAGCTCTCAGATCTCTCGCCGCAGACTCTCTCATCTGGATCCTCTCTGCCTCCTCCTCTCTCGAGCTCCCTCGCTGAATGCTTTTAAAGGGAAGGGAAGACACGCCTCTGCGGTCGTCGTCAACAGAAGTGGGATCCAGCCCCTTCGTCGAGACCGCCGCCTCTCCAAATCAAGCTATTCTATTTGTGGTGTGCTTCGTCCGCGCTTGCAACCTCTTCTGCGGAAGAGGCTCTCATCCATGCCTCTGCAAGAGTCTCGGCGTTGCTTCCGACAAAGATGCTGCACGCTTCCGCAACGTTTGCCACCTTAGTGAAGTCGCCTGCGTCCGAAGATGCTGCAGAAGACGAGGTCACCGCTCGCATAAGCTTCGCTCGCTGCGCGAAGGCGACGAAGACGCCGCCAGCCGTGTTGACCGAAGAAATCGCTTCGTTCAGCGGCGATGTCCTGGGCTTGGGCCTCCATCCAGCCCGATTCCCTCTTGGCCCAGTTCACATCAAATCTAGCATCACAATTCTTTTCCATCCAATCTGGACATGGCCCTTGATGTCTGTTACGGGCGTCTTTGTGGGATTGATGTCTCTTATTTTTATGGTCTTTTAAACTAATATTTACCGGTGAATCGAGACCTATTTTCATGTTTTTACATCTCTTTCCAGCTTATTTTATTGACTTTCTTCAGAAGCTTCACTTCTTGTCATGTTTGATGAATACAGGGTAATTCACTCGTTTCTAGAGCTATTTGGAGGTATATTTGTATCTCCGAGTGAATCAAGAACCTTGACAAGAAGTTTGGCTTCAGACAGGGCTAATTTTCAGAATTACGGCCGAGGCCATAATCTGCATTATGGTCGTAATTTGCAGTTTGAATTCCCAAGAAGCTCGTTTTCATTCAAGCATAATCATATTCCGAACGCGTGCTATCAACTTTCTCAAAAGAAGCCTTTCGGAAGACAGAAACTTCAACAGAAGACGTTATGGGTATAGCCGTAATTTCACCTTGCCCATAATCTCCACATCGACGACCTTTGATATCATACTAAGGCTAGAATTTATGTCAAGTCAAAGGTCAACTCACCCGTAAAATTTCAGATGAAATGGAGTTCATTACATAAATTACAGGCATGCCCATAATCTCATTACACCCGTAATGGTGTTAAGAGCATTAAGTACGTTTAGGGGCTACATTAAATCGGTCATAACTTTTCCGTTACAACTCCGATTTGGGCGTTTTTGGTGTCATTACGACGAGATTTTAATGGCCCATAAGTTTATGAATGTTTCAAGAGCTGAAGAGAATTGATGTCGACATTACAGCCATGCCCATAATCTTCATTACACCCATAATCACACTTGTGCAACCCAAACTTAAATCAGCCATAACTCTCTCATTATAGCTCCGTTTTGGACGTTCTTGGTGTCAAAACGTAGCTAATTAAAAGGGATATAATGCTGGCATATCAAAGAGCACTTTCAAATTGATAAAATGGGTCAAATTCGCTAAGCAATGTACCCAGTTCGGGCTCAAGGGGGGCTAGTGAGTTTTGCAAAGGGAGAAAGTTCTTGGCGACAACAAGGGAGGAGGTAGGAATGGTACATCATTCTAGAAGACTTCAAGGAATGTCACAACACTTCTGCAGAAGAGTTTGCTTCCTCTTTCTTCTATCTTCTCTTTAGTTTTTTCTATTCCTTTAGGGATTTGTACTGAATCGATGCTATAATACCATAATCTTCTTTATCGGAACAAGAGTGTATTTGAGTGGTTTGGATCTTGTTTTCAAACTTGTTTTCTTATAGCTAATGTAATTTTATTTTGTGTTTATTCGATCTGTGCTATTTTACTGCTAGTTGTGCCTTGATCACGCAATTACTTTTCTTGGGCGCCGCAAGAAGGACCGAAAGGTGAATTGCGACACTAGATTTGCCTTATCGAACATACTCTGAGATGTCAAGAATTAGGGCTAGATTTGTGTGAGGAACTTTATAATATCTCTGAACCCAATAGATCAATCTAGGTCCGGTTAACCACGAAAGTAGGACTCCGATCTAGATTGATACCAGATTACGCTGTCGAAAGAGGGTAATCTGTACCATTAGATATTTTCTTGAATACTTTTAAAATTGCATTGTTATGATAATTGTCTTGTTTGAGTTTAAGATCTATGAACGAGATGAACTCGAAGTTCCAATGTCTCTAAATAGACCTGGCAAAACAGGTCGGCGGGTCGTGTTCGGGTTGACCCGTTTATGACCCGTGACGCGATTAGCTTAACCCGAACACGACCCGTTTAATTAATTGGGTCAGATGATCTAACCCAAACACGACCCATATATATTTGGGTCAACCTGACACGACCCGATTAACCCGTTTAAGATTAAATAATTCAAACAAATATTTATAAAAATATATATAATTATATAAATATAAAAATATTAACCTGATTAACTCGACACGACACGACTCGACCCGAAATGATATATAAATATATGTATATGTATATATTTATATATAAATTATATATATAATATATAATTATATAATATAATCGGGTTAAGCGGGTCAACCCGATTATAACCCAACACGACCCGTTTAATTTCGGGTCATAAACGGGTTGACCCGTTTATGACCCGAACACGATTAGACCCAACCCAAACCCGCCTAACTTTGTGTCAAGTCGGGTCGGGTTGGCGGGTCGGGTCAGTTTTTGCCAGGTCTATCTCTAAACCTTGTTTTCTACCCAAAACTTTCACTTGCATGATTTAGCTAGCAATTGTATTTAGTTGTATTTTAATTTATTTTTTGAAAACCCAAAACATTCACCTGATCGTCTAGCTATTGATTCGTAATCACTCGATACTTGATCACTGTCCCTATGGGATCGACATCTTAAGTACTACTACAACAAAGCCGTCACACTTGTGGCTAGTAGTACGGTAAAGTACACATTAGGGATCCGTCACTCTGCGTATCCCCTGCATTCTCAAAGCCGAGTCCATCGAACTACCTCGCTGAATACTAGAGACCCACCTTGGTGCATCCTCATGAACCACTTGAACTCCTTCCAGGTGTGGAATGATAAAAGCCTTCGCTTGTCGAAGTAGTTCAATGCCGAGGACAACGTTGTAATCGTCCAACTTTGCCACTCGGATGTGATGTCGTCCCCTCCAGTCGCCAAGCTTTATTGGGACGTCGTAGAAAATGCCCAGTATCTGCTGCTCAGTTGTGTTGATGGTCTTCATCCGATCCGTCATTGGCAAAGTGCACAAGCCCAGCTGTGCCGCCATGCATTTTGATACGAACAGATGAGTTGCACCGGTGTCGACCATTGCCTTCACCTCGAACCCATGTATCTGCATCGGCACATACATCAAACGTGCATCTCCTGAGGCTGACACTGCCGTGATCGCGTTCAATGTCATCCGTCCTATACATGTCGCCATAGGGTCGTCACCTTCTCCTTTCCTCTTAGCCAACTCTCGCTGTACGATTGCTGTAAACGCCGAAATCTGTTGTCGGTCAGGACAATCGTGCATCCGATGTGGACCTTTGTACAAAAAGTAACTCATCGGTCTTGGTCGATCCTGCACCCTCTCCGCAGGTCGGTTCTGTGGCTGCCATGCCGGCTAGCCTCTGTCTCACCGGGGAAAGGGTCTCCCCCTTTCTGGTGCTTTCGCCCTCGTCGGTTAGTTATGCTTTGAAGGCGACCTGGATGCTCTTGCCGAAGTCGTCTTTGATGCTCTTAGATCCACTAAGGACCTTGCCACCGCTGCGGCCTCTCTCTAGTCTTGAGGTGCATGTCGACGAATCTTTGCCTCAGCCCATGGATGAAGATGTCGAAGTAAGGTACGCTTCCGATCTGCCTCTGACATATCTGGAATATGCAACATTAGTGCCGAATAGTCTCAGACATACTCCTGGATCGGACCAGTATGTCGAAGTTGATCTACTTCATCTCGTGCCTGGTCCACCGAGTTTCTGGGAAGAAATTACCGCTGCAGTTCCTCTCGGAATATGTCCCAGGTCCATCTCGGGGCTTGTGATGTCGAATCAACTTTGGTACGCCACCAAAGTTTTGCATCGTCGGTGAGGTACGCGGTACACCCTTGCACTTGCTCGCTGTCTTGGACATAATTGGTGACGAAAAATTGCTCCATGTTCTAGATAAAATTGCTCAGTTCTTTAGATGACCGAACCCCTCCAAATGTCGAAGGTTTAGGGACCCGTACCTTTAGCTTAGGAGCTGCCTGCTCCATCATTGCTATAGTCTGTTTTCCCCCTTGTGCCTGCGCCAACGCCATGCGCAGCACAACGATCTCCACTTGCAACCCTGCTACCCGCTCTGGTAGTGCCACCAGTCCTTCCAAACTTTGTTGAAGCATAGCCATTCCTGCTAAAGTTTGTTGGATGGCAAGAATTTGCAACCTCTGTTGCTCCACCGTATGAGTTCTCTGTTGCTTGACTTGCGCTAGACGCTCTCCTTGCGTCACCATATTGTCGAAGTTTTCCTCTGATACCAATTTGTCACGCCCAAATTCCGCTAAGCCTCCACGTCATCCGACCTACCTCGATTTACGTGCTAGAAATTGAAATCACGCCGCTCATGATCCTGAAATTGATTTTGACCATGCTCGGTTCGAACACTCGATGCATTCGTCATCTCCACGCGAACGAACGCACGCTGTGTTCATTGCTCATAATCGGAGAAGGAACGGTGCAAACTTTGGGCGTGTGGCAGGAGGAAGGTCATCGCCTCCTCCTTAGCCGCTCGTCGTCATCACTGGAAGCCACCTGGACCATCATCGACGACGATGAAGAAGATAGAGAGTAGAAATAGGGGAAGCTCGCCGGAGTAGGGAAAAGCCTCGCTTTATTCTTGTAAAGCTTACAAAAAACCCTAACCTCACCCTCTCACGTCGGCGGCGACTGATGCGTTGCATTTACACCATGTTTTCACCTATATTATAGATCATATTTTGGGCTTAATTGCAGGATTTTGTGCTATTTTTAGTGCTTTTGCGTTATTTTGCACGGAATCTTTGCTTTTCTTGGTTTTTATGAAAATGTAGGTAAAATGACGTAAAAATAAAAGATTTTGAGAGTTTTGAAGTCAAAACATGATTCCCAAGGAGATCACGAGCCTTTATGACGAATTTGAGGCAAAAACGATGAAGAACGATAATTTTACAGCCTTGGCCGTAAATATGGATTCAGCCATGAATGCGACGACGAACGGAAGTTGAAAACGGCTAAGTGTCGGAATGAACAGAAACTTTCACGAGTGAAGCTGTAATTCTATCATGGGCCGTGAAACTTTTTGTGACTAAAAGCATTATACATAGAAACATTTACGGCCTCAGCCATAAACGTATCACAGGCCGTAAAAACTTCCGCCCGACGAGTTTTTCACTTATCTCTTCACCGATTCAAATCGGAATTGAACCAGACTTCGCAGAACCGTTCCCTGATGAGTTCCTAACCGGTCCAACAATAAAAGATAGGATTTTTGGAGGGTTAGAGAGCTTCGGGCGGACGAACACGAGCGACGATGGCGACAACTTGATTTCGAAGCATATTCCAGCGAGATTTCACCCGATTTCGATGATTGATCCTTCAATCCTCATCTCCAGACTAAGGAGAAGACGGTTTCATCATCCCTTTTGTGATTTCTTTGCGATTTTTATGAGATCTTTCTTGTTCATCAAAAAAACATGTATTCTCTTGATAATATGAGCGAGTAGATACCTTTTTGGGATTGATTGGGCGTAGCCCACTGATTTGCATGGATTAATTTATAGTTTTGCTCTTTTAATATAATTTTATCTTCTTGATTTGATTGAAATTGTATACATCCCGTAAATTACCCTGGCCAAGTAACTTTACGTCTTAGACGTTGCGAGAAGGACCGAGAGATGAATCGCTAATGTCCGATCTATTTCGATTAAACCTACGAATCCGATCACGGGAGTAGTTCAGATTCGTTTGAAGGGATTGACCTACTTTTCACAGAACTTAAGGGATCTAGTTAGGTTAACTGTCACGAGAGTAGGGAGTTAATCTAATTAGATACTGTATCATGCTCCGGGAGGAAGTGATATGTACCTAAGGAAAAGTACCTTTCAGGATAGATAAGCTTATTAACTGAGTTATTTTTACACGATTCATGTCTATCAGCGTGGCGAACCCATGAATTCCCGATGCTTTAGAATTCAAGTCCTTTAAAAAGCTGTTCTGAGTTTGTGTCGTGCTTAGAAGTTAGAACAACCAAGTATTGATTCCGCCTAAATTCAAACATATCAAGAAGTCAGTACTTAGCTACGTAGTCCTCATCGGGAACGATATTTTTTTATTACTTTGATAAATCTGTGCACTTGCGGATTGCTATCAAATTTTTGGCGCCGTTGCCGGGGATTACAGATAGTTAATATTGACTAATTGATAAGTTAGGAGATTAGGCATTTTTCTTTTCTACTATTCTTTTCTTTTTCTTGTGTACTTACACGTTGTATGCCCAGAGTTTCTCGTGCAGGTGTTTTGCTTCCAGAAGACCCAGAAATTGAGCGCACCTTTCGCATTCGGAGGAGATTGCAATTTGCAACCAAAAAGATCTCTGAAGAAGGAGAGATGGCGGCGAACCAGAACAATCAATCTTTGAGGGACTTCGCGGCACCAAACATACAAGGGTTCAATTCTAGCATCGTTCGACCTAACGTAGAGGTGAACAACTTTGAGTTAAAGCCAACACTGATGACGATGGTCCAGCAAAATCACTTTGGGGGTTCCCCAAATCAGGACCCAAATCTTCATTTAGTCGTTTTTCTTGAATATTGCAACACTGTAAAGGTTAACAGAGTTTCATCTATTGCGATTAGACTAAGATTATTCCCTTTTTCTCTCAGGGACCGCGCCAGAGCTTGGTTGTACTTGATGCTGGCAGGATCCATCACCACGTGGGAAGAGCTATCCAAGGCATTTCTGAATAAATATTTTCCACGGAGCAAGACTGTCCAACTGCGCAACAGAATCACAGTTTTCGCACAACAAGAGGGAGAATCACTCTATGATGCCTGGGAACGCTTCAAGGAACTCCAGCGCATGTGCCCACACCACGGACTCCAGGAATGGGTTTTAATCCATATCTTCTACAATGGGTTGGATTATAACACTAGATTGATGGTGGACGCTGCGGCTGGAGGCACGATCATGAGCAAAAACTTGGAAGACGCAACTACTCTACTCGAGGATATGGCCATGAACCATAACCACTAGTCGAGTGAGCGGAACACTACTTCCACAGGATTTGGTAAATATCATAATGATCCCCTGACATCACTAGCGGCAAAGGTAGATTCTTTGGTCCAGAAGTTTGATTCTTTATCTTTTCCATCGAGAGCAGTTAATGCAGTTTCTTGTGAGGTATGTGGTGCAACAGGACACGATTCATTTGAATGCCAAATAATAGCTTCGTCGCAAGAGGAGTCTAATCAAGAGCAAGCCAACGCTGTGGGGAACTACACTAAGAGACATGCGAATGATCCATATTCTGCAATCTACAATCTAGGATGGAGGAACCACCCCAACTTGTCCTACAAGAATAATCAAGGGCAAGTTCCTCCTCAGTATTCTCAGCAGAATAGTAGGGCACCACCGGGCTTTCAACCAAGGCAATACGGGCAGCCGCCGAAGTCAAACTTTGATTCCATGCTGGAAGTTGTTATGAAGCAACAAAAGAGAACCGACGACCTTACTGACCAGATCAAGCACCTGACATCTTGTGTGGAAGCTTTAACTACCCACAATAAGATGTTGGAGAATTTGATCGAACAGCAAGCTAGTACAACTAGCAGACATACAGGGAGACTACCGGGACAGCCTGAGATGAACCCCAGGGAGCACATCAATGCGGTCACTACAATAAGTGCCAAACACGACGAGACACCTGGAGAGCCCAATGAAGAACCTATTGATCTATCTGCAAGCAGTGTTTTCGATCAAGAAATTTGTGAGGAGAAAGGGGAAGAAGAGAAATATGTGGGTCCGCCTGCATATGTTCCTCCAATTCCTTTTTCCTAGAGGGTAAGAAAAACAGATCAGAGAAAACCTGAAGGTAGTAAGTTCGATGTAAAGAGAAAACAGGTGAGCAAGAACACTGAAATAACAAAGGTAAGAGACCCCGGAGATATTTCAATTCCATGCCAAGTTAGTAAGTTTACTGTTGAAAAGGCTTTGTGCGACGTAGGAGCTAGTATCAACTTGATACCTGCATACTTGATTGAGGAAGTAGGTAGTGGAGAACTTAAACCTACTGAGACTTATATTCAATTTGCTAACGGTTTTGATTAGCAACCAATTAATATCCTAGAGAATGTAACAGTTAAAATTGATAAATTTTCTATCGTTATTGACTTTATGGTTGTTAACATGAAGGAAAACGCTAAGTTTCCTGTCATTCTAGGAAGACCATTCTTAGCAAGCACGGGAGCTATAATTTTCATGTTGCATGAAAAAGCTTATTTTGAATTTGAATGATAGCAAGTTGATCTTTGATTTTTCAACTGAAGCTAAACGAATTAATTTTGCAGGTCCCGATAAATCTCCAGGGGTGAAGGAGAACAAATTTGATAAACCTAGTGATTTTGAAATCGATAGACGTCTCTCAAAAAATTGGGAAAAGCATAAAGAGGGGGAATCGAAGAAAGCCGAGACATGGACACTACCTAGAACTATAAAGTTAAATCTATACAATGAACCGGAAAAGTGTTAGGAACAACAATTGCTAATTATTCATTGCGCCTTATATCCACCAAAAAAGTCATGAACACTATCTTGGTCAAGCTAAAGACCATAAACAAGCGCTTCCTGGGAGGCAACCCAGCGGCTCTCAATTTTTATTAATTTCAGCATATCTTTCTATTTTAGTTTTGAACATTTCTTTATAAACCCTAGGGGTAGTTTCTTAAATTTTAATTTTTGTTTTAAGCTTTCTCCATGTCATTTGATGAACTATTACATACGGAAATTCTTCTGAATTCGATGCTTATTGTGCAGGAATTTTTTAGGGATTTTTGCAGATTTTTCTGATGAAAAGCCAAGTCAAAACACGACATTTACGGGTCCAGCCGTAATTATCGCATAGCCGTGACCGCAAATAAGACTAAGCTAACGGGACACTATACGCTAAAACTAGTTTACGGCTCAAGCTGTGACATGTTTACGGACCGTAAGTTCTTATAGTTTAAACCTCACGGGCGGCTTAGGGTTTACATTTATGCTCGTAATTTGTCAATTTCCGATGATTCCTTCCACGAGCGGCGACGAAACTTTCCACCCCACCTTCCTCCACTTCCGGCGAGTGATTCCCAGCTATTCTCCACCGGATTTCTGCTGAAGATCATGGAGAATCGCCGTCTGTCCGCCGCTGTCGCTAGGGTCCATTTTTCGACCGATTCGCGCACAGGTCCGTGAGTTTTCCTTGCTCAATCCCGAGATTCGTTATTTACACCTAGATTACGAACGCCTCGTGTTCACGGTCGTCTCTCGTAGTTACTGTAGCATCATGATTTAGCGTTGATATTTGCATATATTTGGATCATTTGATCGACATTATGGCACCGAGGAGATCTGTGAGGTCTAGGCCCTATGGAGCAGTGATGAAGGGTAGGTATCCTGGACCAGAGCCACGATATGTGTATAGGATGATTCCCGGAGTTTGTTCGGAGAGATTTGAGCGGATTGTTTATTCAGACTCGGAGCCTGAGACGCATGCATAGACACTAGAGGCTCCGAGGATGACTTCAGTGGCTAGTACATCACAGACGGTTGTTCCGGAGCCTGTTAGCTCTCCGGAGCTAGAGATTATATCAGAGAGGCCTGTTGATAGGCCAGAGAGCCGCAATAAGAGGTTCGCTAGATGGTACGCTAGGAAGCGTACCACGAGAGGCAAGACTACGAGAGGAGGTAGGGCCACCAGGCCATTATCGCCAGTGGTGGAGACTGCAGAGACTTCGGAGGCACCCCCAGTGTCAGTACCCGTGGTGACAGAGATAGAGCAGTCAGTGGCGATACAGACTGACATTACACCTATGGACGTGGAGGGTCTCACTACACCAGTGTCTTCCACAGATATACCAGAGTCTGCTGCTCCTACTAATACTCAGGGCATGGGGGTGGACACTCCGCATGATACAGTCCACACATCAGAGATTGCATCACCCTCCTCAGCCCAGGGAGACCTGCCTGTCCCTGAGGCGAGTACACCCATATTACCAGATCAGGAGGAGGCATCACTTGAGATATTTGCGGATTTACCAGATATATCAGTAGACATACCGGAGCTCCGCTCTTCACCATCGGTTGCACATGAGTCTTCTACAACTCCTGAGACAGTTCCACCGCCAGTTTCTGAGATACCACCGATGACACAGCCAGCACCACCACCAGTATCAGTACCAGAGGTTCATTCGCCTTCACCAGAGCCATCATCAGGGCATCCCCAGCTATATCACCAGTGCCATCATCACTTGAGTCCTCCCCTGCTTCACCAGAGCCTATTATTCCAGAGAGGAGATGCGCGCGATCACTGCCTCCTGTCCTTGCTCCTTATCCACGTCAGATCCGTTACAGGAGTAGAGGGATCGAGAGGAGGTACCGAGCTTTGTCCACTTGAGGAGTGATTAGCACCTGGTATTGGGACGACCAGGTACTGCAGTCCCTAGGATTGTTCGATGACGTCCAGTGGATGTTCGCGAACATAGGGTGGCAGGATTTTTATCATCAGAGGCATGCTACATACGTACAGCTGACATTGGAGTTCTTCAGTACTGTTCAGATTTCACTGAGGAACCATGATGACGGAGACCCAGGGAGGATGTCATTCTGGTTAGGGAATCGAGACCATGTGCTTACTTTGGACCAGCTGGGTCACATTTTTGGATTCCCTGCGGATGCGACTAGACACCGCCCCCGTGAGTTTTCTGAGGGAGCATTTTGGCAAGAGATATCTACTGAGGGGAGGTTTGACCCTAGGACTACCAGAGCCTCGCATTTGTCCAGCCCAGTCTTCAGATACATACACCGAGTTTTGGCACACACCATCTTTGGGCGGGCAGAGAGTGATGACATGGTCAGGTCTATAGAGCTATATTTTTTATGGGCCATGCTGAGAGGTTTCAGAGTCAGCACTTCATTTTTCCTGATGAAGCAGATCGAGAAAGCCGCTGGAGCTCGGAGAGGAGTCCTTATTATTGGAGGCATGGTTACCACGATTGCCCTTGCCCTCGGTATTGACCCTTCGGGGTTGAAAGAGACAAAGGGTATTCCTAGATTAGACATGGATGCGTGTATTGCCATCAAGATGATTAAGAGACTTGGTAGCTCGTACCATCTTATGTTCAGGCACACAGATGTTACCATGAGGCTGCCGAACATGAACTGCACTATGGTTCGTGTTCAGCAGAACTGGATCGTGGATCCCACACGTGGGGAGGTCCTAGAGGCAGCTTCACCTCCATCACCGCCGAGGGCTACAGAGCATATTCCTCCAGTCGCCCCATCAGCCGCTGATTGGCCGTCTTCATCTGCCAGACCGTCTTCAGCACGATCAGATCCTTCATTGGAGCAAATGCGAGCCGAGCAGAGTAGGATGCGAGACGACATTTCACGCTTGGAGCAGGGACAGTCGAGAGCACTCGACTCTTTATGCGCGATAGAGGAGTTATTACGGCGTCATCTCCCTTCATCGTCATCGACTAGACGCACTAGAGGCAAGGAGGAGGACTCTGAGCATACCGAGATGGATTGATTGAGTTTGTGAGTATTGCACTTCATTTTTACTTACTGCCTGGTTATTTCTTGATTTTGTGTATATGATCTCATGGTTATCCTATTCATGCACAGGAATTAGTAGACTTGATGCCGATGTGACCACACATAGCTGTTTTATGATTTCTTTGTTTGTGTGCGTTGTATCAAGATTTTGTGAGATCCATTTGGGATATTTGACATTTAACTGGGCATTGTATATATTAGACAGTATTTGACCTTAGGATGATGAACATGATATGGTTGTGATGGTTTTATGTACATTTGGTATGGATTGCATGTTTGATGTGTTCTATGATGATTTTGGATATTTTGTTGATGAATTTATGCATTTGAGGGCTATTCTGATACATATGCTTGATATTTAGAATGAATAGTAACTGAGTACAGTAAATTTGATTTGATTGATAAAACTAGACGGTATTTAATGTTTGAAACTTGATTACCATACATAAATTGAATATATTTGATGTGGTATATTTTCTGGATTTTTCCGAGTCATGTTTTCATTTTTTGATATAACTGAATAGGATTTCGCCAACAATTACAAGGGGAACTCTTGCAAAATTTTTTCTAAAATTCTTCATTAATTGAATATTTACACGTATGCAACAATTTAAGTCTAGGGTGTCTTCATGTATTTTAATTGCATTCAAGCTTTATGGGTATTTATCCTGAATGTTCATGATTTTTAAGGACACACAAATTTGTTTATTCCTTAATTTTAGACTTAGGAAACATCTTGAGTGATAGATTTGATGACTTAGGGAATTTTTGAAATTTCATGTAGACTTAAAATTGTTGAGTAAATTCAATTCTGGTATTGATAAAATACATTTGTGAACTGTTAAATGTTCATATGACACATGCATAGTATCTTTATACTTGAAAATTTAATTTATCTATTTTTGCTTGATGAAAATTTTTATGAATAGAAAATTGGTGATATTGATTTAAATTGAGATTTGCTCCAACTCCTCTAGTCGAGAAATCTTAAGTCATGAGTTCTATTATACCATTGCTTAGTATACTTTAAATCTGTTGTGATCAAGTAATAGAGGGAGAATTTTTAAATCAAATATTTAACACTCTTGCAGAAAGATCAACAACGATTTATCTATCATGCCACTGACCGGCTTTCTCTAGAAATAAGAAAAAAAAAGGAAAAAAAACAGAAAAGAGAAGAGAATAAAAATGGAGAAAAAGAGAAAGCTGTAGGTTAAGTGGACAACTCCGCTGACTTTCATGATTGAGACTATGAGTTAAATTATACTACTCTGTGGTATACTTTAAACAATGTTATGATGCTAACAGGAAAGGGCACATAACCATTTAAAGACCAAATTGCTTTAAAAGTCTCTTATCTTTAATATCACCAAGATTCTTGAAATAATTCTTTGTCTATTGAGTAAGATAGATTTATGAAGTTGAAAGTATTTGATATTTAGTGTGTGGAGAATGAATATTATGACATGAATCATGAATTTTATCTTTCTTGGATTGTAAACTCTTGATGATTTATCTCTCTTATGATTTTCCTTGAATTACTTGAGCTTGAAAAATTGATTACTTAATTTGTGAACTAAGGATATTATTAGGAGCAAAAACAAATGAGCGTTTCTTATCTTTACATTCTTTATACATATTGAGGTGTTGCTTGAGGACAAGCAAAATTTTAAGTCTAGGGTTTTTGATGCGTTGCATTTACACCATGTTTTCACCTATATTTTAGATCATGTTTTGGGCTTAATTGCTGGATATTGTGCTATTTTTAGTGCTTTTGCGTTACTTTGCACGGAATCTTCACTTTTCTTGATTTTTATGAAAATGTAGGTAAAATGACATAAAAATGAAATATTTCAAGAGTTTTGAAGCCAAAGCATGGTTCCCAAGGAGATCATGAGCCCTTACGACGAATTTGAGGCAAAAACGGTGAAGAACGATAATTTTACAGCCTTGGCCGTAAATATGGATTCAGCCGTGAACGTGACGACGAATGGAAGTTGAAAACGGCTAAGTGTCGGAATGAACATAAACTTTGATGGGTGAAGCCATAATTCTATCACGGGCCGTGAAACTTTTTGTGACCAAAAGCATTATACACAAAAACATTTACGGCCTCAGCCGTAAACGTATCACGGGCCGTAAAAACTTCCGCCCGACGAGTTTTTCACTTATCTCTTCACCGATTCAAACCGGAATTGAACCAGACTTCGCAGAACCGTTCCCTGATGAGTTTCTAACCGGTCCAACTATAAAAGATAGCATTTTTGGAGGGTTAGAGAGCTTCGGGCGGACGAACATGAGCGATGACGGCGACAACTTGATTTCGAAGCATATTCCAGCGAGATTTCACACGATTTCGACGATTGATCCTTCAATCCTCATCTCCAGACTGAGGAGAAGACGGTTTCATCATCCCTTTTGTGATTTCTTTGCGATTTTTATGAGATCTTTCTTGTTCATCAAAAACATGTATTCTCTTGATAATATGAGCGAGTAGATACCTTTTCGGGATTGATTGGGTGTAGCCCACTGATTTGCATGGATTAATTTATACTTTTGCTCTTTTAATATAATTTTATATTCCTGATTTGATTGAAATTGTATACATCCCGTAAATTACCCTGGCCAAGTAACTTTACATCTTAGACGTTGCGAGAAGGACCGAGAGGTGAATCGCTAACATCCAATCTATTTCGATTAAACCTACGAATCCGCTCACGGGAGTAGTTCGGATTCGTTTGAAGGTATTAACCTACTTTTCACAGAACTTAAGGGATCTAGTTAGGTTAACTGTCACGAGAGTAGGGAGTTAATCTAATTAGATACCATATCATGCTCCGAGAGGAAGTGATATGTACCTAAGGAAAAGTACCTTTCAAGATAGATAAGCTTATTAACTGAGTTATTTTTACACGATTCATGTCTATCAGCGTGGCGAACCCATGAATTACCGATGCTTTAGAATTCAAGTCCTTTAAAAAGCTGTTCTGAGTTTGTGTCGTGCTTAGAAGTTAAAACAACCAAGTATTGATTCCGCCTAAATTCAAACATATCAAGAAGTCAGTACTTAACTACGTAGTCCTCGTCGGGAATGATATCTTTTTATTACTTCGATAAATTCGTGCACTTGCAGATTGCTTTTAGCGACTCCCACTGCCGACTACAGATCTCTTAGCTCGCCACCAACTATAGATCTCGCAGCTCTCTTAAAAGCTCTCATATCTCTCACCACATACTCTCTCGTCTGGATCCTCTCTGCCTCCTCCTCTCTTGTGCTCCCTCGTTGGATGCTTTTAAAGGGAAGGGAAGACACGCCTCTACAGTCCACGTCAACGGAAGCGGGATCCGGCCTCTCCAAATCAAGCTATTCTATCTGCGGTGCGCTTTGTCCACGCTTGCGACCTCTTCCGCGGAAGAGGCTCTCGTCCATGCCTCTGCAGGAGTCTCAGCGTTGCTTCCGATGGAGACGTTGCACGCTTCTGCAGCGTTCGCCACCTTGGTGAAGCCGCCCACATTCGAAGATGTTGTAGAAGATGAGGTCACCGCTCGCATAAGCTTCGCTTGCTGTGCGAAGGTGACGAAGACGCTGTCAGCCGTGTTGACTGAAGAAATCACTTCGTTCAGCGTTGACGTTCTGGGCTTGTGCTGCCGCCCAACCCGATTCCCTCTTGGCCGAGTCCACTTCAAATTCATCACACTAGCCACCATGGTACATGCCCAAGCATAGTACTATATGGATGTCTATGATTTGGTGAATATGCGTAGTAACATTTAAAGCCATGATTCGTCATATTTAGTAGAATAATGAACACCTGTAATCTCATATTATCTATCATTTTTTTTCTTTGCTTCACACTCCATCTATGCCATAATTAAGAAAATAATTAAAACTCAAGTGATTAAGAGAGTATTATACAAAATTTAATTAAAACTAATTAGAACTGAAATTTTTGGTATGAAAAAAAATATGAGACTTGAAATTTGTAAGGATGAATTAAGTTTAAATTTATAATTTATGTTTTTATTTTTTACTATTTAAGATGGTATAACGATAAAATTATAATCCAAAGACATTTGTACTCTTATTTTTAAATTTTAGGATATTTTATAATGCCAAATAGGTAAAAAAAAATTTAATTGAATTTCGAATTTGAACTATTACATTCAATTTTAAAAAAATAAATAGTAAATCAATAGGCCCTATCAATGCGTAGGATGGCCTGTTGGTTTGGTCACATACCTGCCTGGGCTGGCCTGCAAATGATCATCAAATCATGGCTTACAATATTAGATATGAGATTTTTGAACCAAATAGACTAAAAATATTCAATCATTGATCGTCAAATCATGCATGGTGTGAGGCCTACGCGCTGGGCCCAAGCCCAGTTCGTTGCCCAAGCCCGCAAGGCTTAGTGAAATTGGTTAACGGATCGGGTAAGCGGGTTAGCGGTTTAACAGGTCGGGCAACACGTTTGAGGAAAACAAACTAGGGCTACTGTAGCCCTAGCTTCTCATGACGCGTTGGCGGAAGGCGATCGCGAATGGTGGCGATGGCCGTTCCTCTCACCCGATCTCCTACTCTCCCCTCTATCGAGCTTCTCCGGCGAGGGTTCCGGTGGCGGCGACGACTCCTGTGGCTTCCCGGTGGGTTGGGTGCGGCAGTACTAAAAGCATTGGAGCAAAGGGGCGGCGTCCCCTTTTTCCCTCCTCCTCCGATTTCTTCGGTGTCGCCGGTGGTGGAGCCGGCGGACGGACGTCCACCGAGGTATGTCCTTCACTCCTCCTGTTTCGGCTTTGTCTGGCGGGTAGGTTTCCGTCTGTGAGCGTCACCGACTCCTGTTCTTTGCCCTTCGCCGCGCCTCCCTTCTTCTCTCATTTCCGGCGAGGATGGGGATGGCCGGCGGGGCTGGGGCTTCGGCCTCTTCCTCCTGGCGACGTCCAACGAACAGGGTTGGTTCGTCGGTGTCGCCGGCTGCTGGGGGTTGAGTGGCGGCTCTGCCCACTTTTTGGTTGGCATCCGGTGAGCTTCGGCGAGTTTGCCGGCGCTGCCTTTGTCTTTGGCGAGGTTGGGTTCGGCCGGACGGTGTTCCGGCGAGCCTTGGGCAGTTTTCGGTGAGCCTCCGGCTATCGGTCCACTACCTTGGTTTACGTGCATGTGCCTTGGTTTTTGTGCACCTGCCTCTAGCGGGTTCGAGATGCGGTTCTTATTCTCGGCCGATCAGGTGCCCACGGCCGGCCTCTTATTCTCTCCAGCTCTTTGCTCTTCGCGCTCCCAGCCGGCAACTCCTCGCCCCTGTCTGCACTCCGGTCAAGTACGCCAGCCTTGGGTGGTGTTTGCCCGGCGTTTGCCGGTTTGTTTATGTCGGACGTCTGCAAGACGTTCCTGTTGGGCGAGTGGGAGAGTTTGACTGCCTGTGTGCGGTCTGGTCCGAGTTAGGGCGTGTGCTCGGCGTCCTGCGTGACGTTGTCTGTTGCGCGAGTGTGTGCCATCGCTTGCATGTGGTTTTGTCTCTTTTTGGTGTACCAGACTCGTACGCGCGCTGCACTAGCGTCGAGTCTTGGGTTATGTACTCAGGTGGACTTTGGAGCTGGTTCGTGCAGTAGTCCTTGGGAGACACATGGCGGTCTCCGACTCGTCGAGACGAGTAGATTGGTTATTGTTTGGGATAGGCTGAGGAGCACATTGGGAACATTCTCCTGCCGGTCGTGTCTAGATCGGGGTTCGACTGCTTAGCCCCTACGTGGGGGTGCTTGGGTGCGAGTCAAGCATTAACTCATGTGTAAATTCATTAAAATTTTATTACCCTAATTCTGGGCTTGACAGACTGGTATCAGAGCCTAAATTCTGCACGTTCCAACTTGTACACCGACATTGTACACCTGTTGGTAGCTGTGATCATTACAATGATCACAAACGTCCATAGCATTGGGATGCTGGTGGAGACTATCGGATATGGGGGAGCTTCGCTCCAAAGATATCGACAGAGTTGGCTTCGTCCAACTATAGCCTCCCGGCTCAGTTTTCTTGCCTCCCTAGTGGAGACATATTATGGAGGTTGTGTTGTTGGTGCACGTTACCGCACTTCACAGCACCGACCAAGGCCAGGGGTGGCCTAGGGACTGTCGTGCGATGACATGTCCTGAAGGACAATCGATTGTGCTTAGGGATAAGCGTGCAACGATGTTTCCCGGACATCAATCGATAATGTCATAGGATAGTCGTGCGACAACTTGTCCTGGAGAACAGTTAATGGCAGTCAAGGGACAATTGTGCGACGATATGTCTCGAACACCAACTATTATCTCCATACGATATCGTGCGACGATATTTGGAACTCCGGTCAAGTTTGGACATGTGACCGCAGTGAGACGGCATATTCACGAGCTAGCACCCATTTCAGGGGTTTGCTACGCTGAGGAAGTTGAGGACTTCCTATGGGGTATTGGATTCGTATTTCCATAATACCAGGTTCCTGCTGAGGAGCAGGTGCAAACCTGTATCGCGTATCTCTTTAGAGATACAAAGTTGTGGTGGCAGACTCATACTGCACACAGCCCTTTTTGGGAACTGATCTGACCCATGAGCTCTTATGGAGAGATCTCAAAATAAAGATCAAGGATCAGTTCCTACTCAGGGAACTTGTTATGGGTTGCGTGAGATATCCTAAAACGACTAAGGCAAACTGGGCCATACGGGACTACGTCCTGCAGTATGCCCAAGTGATATTGAAGATGTGGGATTCTATTGGTAGCAACACCCTAGCGGTAGGGATGTGCCACAGAGAGACAGAGAGACATGGGCTAACGACTCTCCTTGCGAAGGAGAGGTTCCCTCGGTGGTGAAGGGTTTGTTGGAAGAGTGCTCCGACGAGTTATCCTCGGAACTTCCCAAACACCTTTCCCCAGAGGAGAGTGATCATCACAAGTTGAGCTAGTGACAGGATCCATTCCTCCACTAAAGGCCTTATACCGTATTTTTTCAATGTAGTTGGCCGAGCTTCGTTAGCATTGGTGTGGATTGCTCGAAGCCGGGTTCATTCGGCCTATGGTATCGCCTTATGGAGCCTTGATCCTCTTCTAAAAGAAGAAGGATTGGTCGCTAAGGTTCTGGGTAGACTACAGAACCTTGAATAAGATAACGGTGATAGACTGTTATCTTATATTGTTTGTCCCTGATCTAAGAGATCGACTAAAGGGAAAGCATGGGTTTTCTTAAGGCTAGACCTGAGAGTAGGTCAATTGGCAAATTCATTTTGCTGAGGGCAAAGAATAAAAAAACCATATGGGTAACTCGATATAAGTCTTGGTGTTCAAAGTGATGCCCTTTGAGCTACTAAAGCCCCTTCTACGTTTTGTCATCTAATGAATAAGTGTTAACCCCTTCTCTTAGATGACTACGTAGTTGTATATTTGGACGATATCATAGTTTTCTCCTCAAACATTGAGGAACACTGATGAGTTGCATTTACATCAAGTTTTTGCCTGTATTTTATATGATATTTTGGGCTTATTTTATGATTTTATACTAATTTCTAGTGTTTTTTACTTTACTTGGTAAAAAATCTTCACATTTCTTGGTTTTTATGAAAATATAGGTAAAATGGCACAAAAATGATGAATTTTGCGAGTTTTGAAGCAATAGCATGATTCCCGAGGAAAATACGAGCTTGCACGTCAAATTTGGAGTGAAAATAGTAAAGAATGCAACTTTCACGGCCTTGGCCGTAATTATTGAGTTGGCCATAATTTTGGCATTCGAAGGGCGAAAAAATGGCTAAGTATAGAAGTCCACAGAAACTTTCACGGGTAAAGCTGTGAATCCTTCACGGTCCGTGAAACTTGATACGTTCCGCAAGTGCACGGAATTATCGAAGTAATAAAAAGATATTGTTCCCAACGAGGATTACATAGTTAAGTACCAACCTTTTGACTAGTTTAAATCTAGGCAAAACTAATAAGTGGTTGTGTTGAACTTCTAAGCACGAACAATTCAAAAGCAGCGTTAAAGAGGATGTCATGGGTTCACCACACTAACAAGTATAAATCATTTAAAGATAACTCAATCAATAGAAAATATCTATCATGAAAGGAACTTTTCGTAATGTACATATTACCTCCTCCCGAAGAGTAATACGGTACTTAATTATGCTAACTCCCTACTCTCGTGATAATTAACATAACTAAGCCCATTAAGTTCTATGAAAAGCTGGTTAAATCCTTCAGACGAATCCAATCTACTCCCGTGATTGGATTCGTAGGTTCGATTGAAATAGACCGGACATTGCGATTTGCCTCTCGGTACTTCTCGCAACGTCTAATACGCAATTATACGTGGCCAAGGTAAATTACGAAGTAAACACAAATTCAATCAAATCATGATAATACAATCATATATAAAGAGCATGAATACATATCAATTCATAATTGTCAGCGAGCTAAGCCCTTAATCCTGAAATGAAGATCTACTCACTCATGTTCTTAATGGAAAACATGTTGGTATGATGAACAAGTAGGAATCTTATAAAAATTGCAAAGAAATCCCTAAGACAACAATTTAACGTGCTTCCCCTCGATCTGACGTTGAAGATGAAGTAATCAAACTGATCTTTTGCGTGAAATCTCGCCGGAATCTAGAAATCAAGTTTCGCCCTTTGTCGCCACCGCCGATGTTATTCGTATCAAAAGCTCCCTCAACCCCCGAAAAATCTAATCTTTTATAGCTAAACTGGTTCAGAACCCCTCAACGAACGTTTCTGCAAAGTTTGGTTCAAATCCGGTTCGAATCGAGTGAAAAACTCGACGGGCGGCAATTTTTACGGCTTGTGATGAGTTTACGGCCATGGCCGTAAAAACTTCTATGTGTACATGCCTTTGTTCACAGAAAGTTTCACGGACCGTAATGAATTTACAGCCTCACCCGTGAAAGTTTCTGTAAACTTCCATACTTAGCCCTTTTTCTCCTTTCGCTCAATGCCAAAATTACGGTCGACTCCATATTTACGGCCAAGGCCATAAATGTTGAAATCTTCACCATTTTTTATCCAAATTTGACGTGTAAGCTCGTGATCTCCTAGGAAATTGTATTATGGCCTCAAAACTCTCGAAATCCATCATTTTTATGCTGTTTTACCTATATTTTCAATAAAACCAAGAAAAGTGAAGATTTTGTGCCAAGTGAAGTAAAAAACACTAAAATTAGCACAAAATTATGCAATTAAGCTCAAAATATGATCTAAAATATAGGAAAAAATGTGGTATAAATACAACGCATCAAAATACCCTAGACTTAGAATTTTGCTTGTCCTCAAGTAATGCATCGATATGAATTAAGAATGTAAAGATAAGGAACACTTAATTGTTCTACTGTCAATAAAGTTTTCAGTCTACATTTCAGGCAAGCAACTTTTCAGGACTTAATTAATTTAAGAGAAATCATAGTAAAAACAAACTCTAAAGAATTTACAATCCATGAAAGATAAAATTCACAAGTCATGTATAATGTTCATTCAACACATATCAAGCATCAAATACTTTCAAGCTTAATATATCTCCTTTAATCAACAGATAGAGAATCACTTCAAGTTACTTGGTGAAACTATAGATATGAGATTTTTAGTGCAATTTGGTCTTTAAACTGTTATGTGCCATAACATTGTTTAATGTATACTGCATAACAGTATAATTTAACTCATGGTCTCGATCTTAAGTCAGAGGAATTTTCCACTTAGCCTACAACTTTCTATTTTTCTCATTTTTTTTAGACTTCAACTCATGTCTTCAGCACCACTGCCAAGTTTTCGCAGTGCCAAGTAGAGAAGTCATTTTTTTTTCATTCATGATAATACATATGTATGGAAAAAGCCAGCCAGTGTTAACTCATAACCTCAGATTATGCGACCAGAGGAGTTGGAGCAAATCTCAAGTTAAATATTTATATCACCAAATTTCTATCCATAAAAGTCACTATTAAATGAAAGGAAGATAAATTAAACTTAAAGTACAAAGATCACTATGCACATGTTGTTTAAACATACAACAATTCCTATATAAACTTTATCGTTACCAGAATCGATCTTACTCAACAATTTAAGTCTTCATGAAATCTCAAAAATTCTCTAAGTCTTCAAATTAAATGCTCAAAATGCTTCATAAGTTGAAAATCGAGGATAAACCAAATTTGATTATTCCTTAACAATCTTAAACATTCAAAATTCATATCTATAAAACTTTGAAGGACTAGCAAAACATGAAAAAGGATACCCTAGACTTAAATTGTTGCATATGTATAAACACTTTAATCAATGAAGGATTTCAGAAAAAATTTTGCAAGAGTTCCCTTTGTAATATTGGCGAAACCCTGTACAATTATATAAAAAGTGTAAAATATAACTCAGAAAAATCTGGAAAATATACATTAGTTTACCATACTCACAAAGATTTGCTTCAAGATTTATAATTCCGGAGCAGTTCACTACATTACCCTCAATTCCCTTGTTCATCAACTTCTTTCTTCACGAAAACTTTTCAAATTTTCCTACAATCAAACTACTCTTGATTAAAACTATATATTACAAAAAGAACACATCCAAAATGCTAGCCCAAAATAAAAATAAACCAAGATAATTCAAAAGAATAGAAATCAGGAATATGGGTTGTCTCCCAAGTAGCGCTTGTTTAGGGTCATTAGCTTGACCGTAGAAGTGTTTCAAGGATATTCAGATGGATCAGAGAGAATCAAATGCACATCTTCTTCAACTTGCTCGTCTTCAAAATAATGCTTCAGGCATTGCTCATTCACTTTGAAACTTTCTTGTCCTTCCCTTGCTATCTCTACTGCACCATATGGGAATACTTTCTATACAATAAAAGGCCCCGACCAACGATTTCTTAATTTTCCTGGAAACAGTCTGAGACGCAAATTATATAGTAAAACCTTGTCTCCTTCAAATAATTCTTTCCTTGAAATTCGCTGATCGTGTCACCTTTTAACTCGCTCTTTATATATTCGGGCGCTTTTGTTGGCAAAATTTCAGATCTCATCAAGTTCATTTAGTTAAAACTTTCTTCTCTCCTCAGCACTCTTTAGGTCATAATTTAGCTTCTTCACTACCCAATAGGCTTTGTGCTCAAGCTCCATAGATAAATGACAAGATTTGCCATAAACAATTTGGAATGGAGACATACCAAAAGGGGTTTTGAAAGCTATCCTATAAGCCCAAAGAGCATCATCCAGCTTCAGCGCCCAGTCCTTTCTCGCTCCTGACACTGTCTGTTCAAGTATCTGAAGACATGCAAATATATCATATATTGTGGCTTAATTTTATGTTTATTTAGAAGTAAAATGCATGTTTTGTCTCATTTGTTTGCTTAAATGCTTCATATTCTTCAGAGTCTTCACTTTTCCTTTGTTTTATTGAAATGTAGGGATTTCGCCCCAAAATCGATGGAATTTGGAAGATCTGAAGATATGGAATGAATCCTCATGATGAGACGAAGCTACATGTCGAATTTCAGCTCAAACGGAGTTCTTTGTGCTCTTCACGGGCATGGCTATGTATCCATGCACGGCCGTGTATGAACCTGCACTTTCAGATTTTTGATGAGACATTCACGAGCACACCCGTGAATCTATGCACGGCCGTGAAGAGCAATTTTTCCAAAGATTAAATGTCGCCAAGCCATACACAGGCATGGCCGTGCATCCATGCACGACCGTGTATCGCCCCGCCCAGTTCGATAGGCGTCCGGTTTTTCGCCCATAACTTACTATTTTGGGAGCAGATTTTGCTGAAAATTTGTGGAGACCTTCCTAACTGGGATACGAGCGTTTTGGGACTGAAATCATCAGATTTGATCAGGGGGTTGAGGAGAACAAAGTGAAATGGAAACAACTAGGGTTTTGGGGTGATTTCTTGACAGCGACATTGTTCCGGTGTGATTTCTTCTTCGTTCCGACGAAGATCATTCTGCTGAACCTTCTTCCATCAATGATCTGCTCCTCCCTCTGGTTTAAATCAATTTGTATAAGGGATTTCATGTATTTTATGATGAATCTTATAGCGTAAACTCTCTTTTCGGGGTTTGGCGTAGCCCAACTGTAAGAATGTTGATCTTTAATGTTTGATTTATATATTTCTCATGTTTGTCTTTGTTCTTATTCATGTCTAGGAAGTTTTCATTCATGTTTATGAACTGGGCATACATGTTCATGCTTTAGACATTGTGGGAAGGACTGAGAGGTGAACCACAATCGTCGGATCCCCTTAGACTAGACTGGTGATTTCGGCCACGAGAGTTATCGAAATCACCCGAGGAACCCTAATCCTTCATAGAACCCGTTGGGTCAGCTTAACCCGATTAGCCACGAGAGTAGGAGACTTGGGTTAAATTAGACACCATACCATGTCCTGAGAGGGAGCGTGTCTATACCTTAGGAAGGATTACCTTAAGAACATAGGTAAACCTATCTAAAATGTTAACATTAACTTTCATGCATGCTTCAGTGCGGTGAAACCCGAAACCCCGATCTTCTCTCAAAGATCTCAAACCCCGATTGCTTGTTTTCTACTATGCTTGTTTTCAGTTTGTTTTAGTTTACTTAGTTGCACTAGGAAATTAGATATCTCTCCATTAATCGTTAACCTAGCTATTGATTAACTGATCAGTTAGTACTTGACCCCTAGTCCTCGTGGGATCGATACTTTTTATTACGCGATAGACCGTGCACTTGCGATACGCACCTATCAGTATCCTCTTTATTTCATGATTTGATACTTCAGCCGGTCCACTCGTTTGGGGATGGTACGGTGTAGCAATTTGATGGTGTACCCCACACTTCCTTAACAATGACTCGAGCTTATTTTCAGTGAAATGAGAGCCCCCGTCACTGATCAGAACTCTAGGAACACCAAATCTAGGAAAAATTACCTTCTTAAACAGCCTGGCTACAACTCGTGAATCATTAGTGGCTTCAGCAGATGCTTCAACCCATTTAGATACATAATCAATGCAAAGAAGGATATATTTCTTTCCACATGAGGTGAGAATGGACCCATAAAATCTATCCCCCATACGTCAAAGATTTCCACTTCTAAAATCCCGTGTTGAGGAAGTTCATCTTTTCTAGTGATATTACTGGCTCGCTGATGCCCTGCATTTTAATAGTGATTTTCCTTAATATTTCATGATAAATCTAGGGCTATATTGATATTTTCAATACTCTGTTAAGACTTATTTGCTTAAAAGCTTCAGAATCTTCACTTTTGCTTGTTCTTATGGAATTTCAGGTGAAATCACCCAATTTTGATGTCTTTTAGAGATTTTAAGGTCACAAGGTGATTCCTCACGTCAAAACAAAGCTGCCCGTCAAATTTGGGCCCAATCGGAGTTAACCTCAAAAATACGGCCAGGTGAAGGGGTTCACCGATGCTTTCGCCAGACAGCAGGATACTCACAGTAGAAATCATGGGTAGGTGAACCCGGTGGGGTTCACCGGTGATTCTCTCTGCTGCATCTCACCCAAAGTGGCCAGAGCACATCATAGGCAGGTGAACTCGGCGGGGTTCACTCGTGTTTCTTTTCGGCTAAAACAATCCAAAGAGTTTCACAACCAGGTGAACCTGGCGGGGTTCACCCGTGATTTCGAGCGAGGCGAATGCGTGTCCGACATCTAATCTGATTCTTTCGAAAGCTGATTCGAAGGACAACAAATGAGATATAAAAGCCCTAAATTTTACGCCCTAATCATCGAGAAATCGGGTGAAAGGCGATGAGGGCGGACAAACGGCAGCGACACTGTGATTCTGCGGTGATTTGGCAAGATTCAATCATCAAGGTGTCATGATTCCTAGAGATCGGCTGTGGTTTAGCATCTCTTCCCCTTTAGAAATGATTTCTTGTAGTATTTCTATGCTTATTGAGAGATTTTTCAGTGATTCCATGTATTCCGTAGCGTAAAACCCTTTTTGGGGCTCGGTTGAAGCCCGCTGACATTTGATACTTGCGAATTCTTATTGTAAATAATTATTTGGATCTTTGTGTTTGCGTATTTTACTTTGCTTGTGTATTTCATGATTTTTCATTTGCCACGTATCTTCATATGCTAGCCGGCACGATTCATACCAAGAGGAGAATCGTGACGGTGGATCTTCTCTGTAAAACTTGTGAATCCATGACATGAGAGTGCTTGGAATTCACTCAAGGATTCGTTAACCTTCCATAGAATGCATAGGGTTTGTTCAGAACGATCCACCGCGAGAGTAGGATACCGTTCTGAACAAACACCGGGATGTACCACCAAGAGGGGGCATCCTGTACCTTAGGGATAGGTTCGTTATGCAAAGCACTTAAATCCATATAATCAATCTTTTTATCGCATATTCGATTGTCAGCGTGGTGGATACCTTAGCCCTGATCCCTCTCATTCATATTCTCTTAGTCATTGATTTAGTTTCTCGTTCACAACTAAAGTCTGCAAAAACCTGGTTTTTATTCGCCAAGCTATTAGGACTTGGACTTTCTGGTACTTAACCCTGTTTCCTGTGGGATTCGACATCTTTTATATTATTTCGGCATAACCGTACACTTGCAGGATTTGTCAAGTTTTTGGCGCTGTTGCCGGGGAACAACGGTTAATATCAGTATATTTCTAAGAATTGGTAGACTAGGCTTTAGTTAATTTTACTACACTACTGCACTGCTATTTTTCTTACTCTGCATCTATTATCTGTCTTAGAACTTTGAAATCTTAACTGACCCCTTTTATGCAAAGAAGTTCTAGGGCAGGAGAATTCTTTGACATTGATCCAGAGATCGAGCGCATGTTCAGGATTAGAAGAAAGCACAACCAACTTCAGAAAAAGGAGGACATGAGCTATCCAGGAGGCGAACATCAGATGGAGCACATTCAGCTTGATGCAAATAATGACCAGATACCTCAACCGGTGGGGAACAACTACAATAACAGGACGCTGAAAGACTATGTTGCTCCTTATACCCACGGGTTACAATCAGGAATAGCAAGGCCTACTGTAGAGGCCAATAACTTTAAAATAAAACCTGCATTACTTTCTATGGTGTAATAAAATCAGTTTGGTGGTTTTCCTCTTGAGGACCCCAACATGCATCTCTCTAAATTTTTAGAGTACTGTGATATATTGAAAATTAACGGTGTTTCTGCTGATGCTATTAGGTTGCGATTGTTTCCCTTCTCTTTAAGGGACAGAGCAAGAGCTTGGCTTCAAACGCTACCTTCAGCTTCAATAAGAACATGAGCGGAGTTATTTCAAGCTTTTCTCTCCAAATATTTCCCTCCATCCAAAACAATTCAATTGCGGAATCAGATAACAAGTTTTATGCAGAATGATGGAGAATCATTATATGAGACTTGGGAGAAATTCAAAGAGCTACAAAGGATGTGTCCACATCACGGAATTGAGACTTGGGTTCTGATCTACATGTTCTACAGTGGGCTGGATTCTAACACAAGACTTATAGTGGATGCTGCAGCAGGAGGTGCTCTAATGAATAGAAGGGTTGAAGATGCAATGAACCTCCTCGAGGACATGGCAATCAACCATCACCAATGGACATTCAAGCGAGGCACACCCAGTAGGAAGTCAGGTAAGTATGACGTAGACACTCTGACCGCTCTTACAGCAAAGGTAGATAATTTAACCAGAAAGATTGATTCTTGGTCTGTAAATTCATTGGATGCTAACTCTATATCTTGTGAGGTTTGTGGAGTTGCAGGGCATGCAGGGGTTGATTTCCAGGTAGGAGATAGGCAGTTGGCTGTGAATCATTCTGAGTAAATGAATGCTTTTGGAAACTTCAATCCCAACAACAATCCGTATTTTAGCACATACAACCCAGAATGGCGTAACCATCCGAACTTCTCATACCGAACAACTCAGCCGAAGCAACCAGGACAAGCTCCACCGCAACAAGCCGTGCCCCCACAAGGAAATTTCAGGTAGCCTCCTCAAGGCAATCTCAGACCACCTGGATTTTAGAACAGGAACTTCAACCCACAGCCGAAGCCAAATAATGATTCGCAGTTGAGCAAGCAAATTGAAGGCTTGACTGACATGATGAAGCTTATGATGACAAGAATGGATTCTCTAGAGATACACAATAAGATGTTAGAGAATCAGCTAGCCCAACAGGCTAGCTCATCCTCCAGAGCACCAGGCAAATTACCATCTCAGCCAGAAGTTAACCCGAGGGAGCATTGCAATGCAATCTCCACTCAGAGTGGCAAAAAACTTGAGGATCCAAAGATGCCAACCAATGATAGAAGAGATGATATGACACCCGAACTTGAGGGACCACATTCAGATGCAACACCGGCGGCACCAGCACCAGAACCGGCTAAAGATGAGCGGCCCTATGTGGGACCGCTTGCATACACGCCGCCGATCTCTTTCCCACAGAGGCTTGTCAAGGCTAAATTGGACAATCAATTTGGTAAGTTTTTAGAAGTTTTGAAGAAACTCTACATTAACATCCCTTTTGTTGATGCTCTTTCACATATGTCAACTTATGCAAAATTCCTGAAAGACATCTTATCTAATAAGAGGAAGCTGGAAGATCAAGGAACCGTTGCACTTATTGAGGAGTGCAGCGCCATCATTCAAAACAAGCTCCCTCAGAAACTAAAAGACCTAGGTAGTTTTTCCATACCCTGCCAAATTGGAGAGATATCCTTTCAGAGAGCTTTATGCGATTTAGGAGCAAGCGTCAGCCTCATTCCATTGTCACTATGTAAAAGGCTTGACTTAGGAGACTTGAAACCTACTAAGATTTCACTATAGCTTGCAGGCACATCTGTTCGTCAACCTGTTGGTGTTCTAGAGGACGTACCTATTAAAGTAGGAAATTATTTTATCCCTACTGACTTTGTTATTCTAGAGATTGACGAGGATGACAGACTCCCTATCATTCTAGGGAGACCTTTTCTTGCTACTGCTGGTACTATCATTGATGTCAAGAATGAGAAACTGTCCTTGAACATCAGTAACAACGTTATTCAATTTGATCTATTTGACTAACTAAAAAAACCTTCTTTTATAAGTACATGCTGTAGTGTGGATATCGTTGAAGAAGCTATACAGGAGGTTGAGCCCTCGTGGAAAGAAGCAGACCCATTGGAACTTGTCCTGACAGACTTTGTTGATGGAGACTATGAAGGAGACGCTGTGAAGTATGTTGCACTGCTGGAAGGTGACTCGAGCTTGGATGACGTGAAAGAAGAAAATCAGGAGAATCAAGGGCAGCAGAAAATCAAATTCAAAAGCTTGCCCATCACTCTGAGATATGAGTTTTTAGGTGATGATTCTACATACCCTGTGATAGTCAGTACGACGTTGGACAAGGAGCAAACTGAATTGCTGCTGAAGAAACTTCGTCTCCATAGGAAGGTAATAGGCTATTCATTAGATGACATCAAAGGGATTAACCCCTCTGTTTGTATGCACAGGATCCTGTTGGAAGACAACAGCAAACCTTATGTGGAGTTTCAACACCGTCTCAACCCGCACTTGAAGGATGTGGTGAAGAAAGAAGTGCTCAAGCTATTAGACGCTGGAGTAATATATCTAATTTCAGATAGCTCTTGGGTAAGTCCAGTACACGTTGTACCCAAGAAGGGTGGCGTCACAATGATCAAGACTGAAGCAGACAAGCTGATACCGATGCGCACGGTTACATGATATAGGATGTGCATTGATTACAGGAAGTTAAACTCTACTACGAGAAAAGATCATTTTCCTCTTCTATTTATCAATCAGATGTTGGATAGATTAGCGCATAATTCTTATTTTTGCTTTTTCGATGGGTTTTCAGGTTTTTTTTTCAAATCCCTATCCACCCGGATGACCAGGAGAAGACAACATTTACATGTCCCTATGGCACATATGCATACAGGAGGATGTCGTTCGGTCTCTGCAATGCCCCAGCCACTTTCCAACGGGCAATGATGGCCATATTCTCTGATTTTAATGAAGATTTTATGGATATATTTATGGACGATTTTTCTGTGTATTGTTCCTCTTTCCATCATTGTTTTTCTAATTTATCTAAGGTTTTGTAGAGATGTGCAGAGGTGAACCTAGTTCTGAACTGAGAGAAGTGCCACTTCATGGTCAAGGAAGACATTGTCCTCGGGTATCTAGTTTCTGATCGAGGGATGGAGGTGGACAGAGCAAAAATTGAAGTTATTGAGAATCTTAAGCCACCTACATTAGTAAAGGGGATCAAGAGTTTTCTTGGACATGTGGGCTTCTATAAACGATTTATTAGTAAATCGAGACCAATTTTCATGCTTTTACATCTCTTTCCGGTTTATTTCATTGACTTTCTTTAGAAGCTTCACTTCTTGTCATGTCGATAAATATAGGACAATTCACTCACTTTTGGAGCTATTTGGAAGTATATTTACGTCCCGAGTGAATCAAGAACCTTGACGAGAAGTTTGGCTTCAAACGGAGCTAATTTCTAGAATTACAACCGAGGCCCTAATCTGCATTATGGCCATAATTTCCAATTCGAATTCTGAAGAAGCCCATTTTCATTCAAGCATAATCATATTCTGAAGGCGTGCTCTCAACTTTCTCAAAAGAAGCCTTTTGGAAGACGAAAACTTTGATAGAAGACGTTACGGGTATAGCCGTAATTTCACCCTGCTCGTAATCTTTGCGTCCGCAACCTTTGATACCATACTATGGTTGGAATGAAAGTCAAGTCAAAGGTCAACTCACCCGCAAAATTTCAGACGAAATGGAGTTCGCTACAAAGATTACCGTCATGCCTATAATCCTCATTACACCCGTAATGGTAGCATTAAGTGTATCGGAGGGCTGCAATAAATAGGTCGTAACTTTTCCGTTACAACTCCGATTTGGGCGTTTTTTATGTCATTACAAAGAGATTTTAATGGCCTACAAGTTCATGGATGTTTCAGGAGCTGAAGAGAATCGACGCTTACATTACAACCATGCCCGTGATCTCCATTACACCCATAATCTCTCTTGCGCAGCTTAAACTTAAAAGAGCCATAACTCTCTCATTATAGCTCCGTTTTGAACGTTATTGGTGTCAAAACGTAGCTAATTGAATGGGATATAATGCTGGTATATCAAAGGGCACCTCAGAAATGATAAATGGGTTGCAATCGCTGAGGAATGCAGCGCCCAGTTGGGGCTCAAGGGGGGCTAGTGAATTTTGCAAAGGGAAGTTCTTGGGGCTTACAAGGGAGGAAGAAGGAATGGTACATCATTCTAGAAGACTTGAAGGAATGTTGCAATGCTTCTACAGAGAGTTTGCTTCCTCTTTCTTCTATCTTCTCTTTAGTTTCTTCTGTTCCTTTAGGGATTTGTACTGAATCGATGCTATGATAGCATAATCTTCTTTATCGGAACAATGGTGTATTTTAGTTGTTTGGATCTTAGTTTCGAACTTGTTTTCTCGTAGCAATGAAAATTTTATCTTGTGTTTATTCGATATGTGCTGTATTATTGCTAGTATTGCCTTAATCACGCAATTACTTTTCTTGGGCACCGCAAGAAGGACCGAAAGGTGAATTGCGACGCTAGATCTGTCTTATCAAACATGCTCTGGGAGGTCAAGAATTAGGGCTAGATTTGTGTGAGGAACTTTATAATATCTCTGAACCCAATGGATCAATCTAGGTCCGGTTAGCCACGAAAGTAGGACGCCGATCTAAATTGATACCGTATTACGCCGTCGAAAGAGGGTAATCTGTACCATTAGATATTTCCTTGAACACTTTTAAAATTGCGTTGTTATGATTTTACCTTGTTTAAGTTTAAGATCCATCAATAAGATGCGCTTGAAGTTTCGATGTCTCTAAACCTTGTTTTCCATCCAAAACTTTCACTTGCTTGATTCGGCTAGCATTTGTATTTAGTTGTAGTTTCATTTATTTTCGAAAAACCCAAAAATATTTACCCGATTGTCTAGCTATTGATTTGCAATCACTCGGTACTTGATCACTGTCCCTGTGGGATCGACATCTTAAGTACTACTACGACAAAGCCGTCACGCTTGCGGTTAGTAGTACAGTAAAGTACACATCAATAGGCTCTCTCTTTTCTCTCTCGTGCGATCTCTCTCCCTTTTTGTTGTCAGCGCCGAAAGCATCTCTGTGATAACTACTACACGGACGCGCTGGAAGTAGTAGATTGCTTGGTTGAATCTTCAAGGCATTATACTGGTTGAATCCCGTACGAGGGACAAAAATTTGCCTAAAGACAGATCTTTGGATCGCCTCCAAGTTTTCCTAACACTTATCATTTCTAGGTCTTTGTTACTTGCAGGATTAGAACCAATAGTTTCCTCTCCTATCATCTCATATTATCTGTCTAGTTTCATATGTTGTTTTATATTGTCCTTCAATTATATTTGAAATATGCCTAATTATATGTTGATTTTATTTGTTCCTGTTTTGCAACTTAATCTCTTTTTTTTATAATCTATGCAGCACTCTAAAAACTTTAGCTAGGGAAGTGGGATTGATCCTGATACCTATTACCGTATTGAGCCTAGATATTCATGTATTGAGCTCAAACTTTCGTGTATTGAGGCCAGATCTTCATGTATTAGCCTTAAAGACTTCATGTACTGAGTGAGATTTTCATATATTGAGCATAAATATTTGTGCATTACGCCCACAATCACAAGATTCACAAGAAAGAAGATACTAATGTTCTAAGCAAGTTATTGTATTAGTTTGAAACTATTGTAATTGATTGTAGCTTACCATTTGGTATTGACTGTAGCTCATAATATTTCATGCATTTATCCACATAGCTTGCAAGTACCAGGTGTGATATTTTCATGTATTGAGCCTAGATTTTCATGTATTAAGTTGATATTATCGTGTATTGAAACCTAGATTTTTCATGTCTTGAGTTGATATTTTCGTGTATTGAGATCAGATTTTTGTGTATTGAACTCAGATTTTCGTGTATTGAATTGTTATTTTCGTTTATTGAACCCAAATTATCATGTATTGAACTTAGATATTCGTGTGTTGAACTTTGATTTTTGTGTATTGAACCTATATTATCGTGTATTGAACCCAAATTTTCATGTATTAAATCTAAATTTTCGTATATTGAACGCAGATTTTCGTGTATTGAGTTAATAATATCGTATATTGAGCACAAAATTTTTGGCATTGAATCCAGATTTTCGTATATTGAGTTGTTATTTTCATGTATTGAGCCCAGATTTTCGTGTATTGAAATAAAAGTTGTGTACATTGAACCTAGATTTTTGTATATTGAGTAGTTATTTTTGTGTTTGAATCAAAATTTCATATATTGAGCCCAGAAAATATCATGTAAAAATCACTATAGTATATTTTCATGTACATCCATGCCTGTTCACGTCGACAAATACAAATAAGATTTACGACTCAAAAAATAATCCTTGTACAATAAACAACAAAACCCATATTCGATAAACCTCTTGTTCACTTTAAAACTAGAAGAATCTAATACATGTTGTTCTTGTTAAATACATAAAAAAATATCTCCAGATTCAATTAACATGTGTTCTTCAAATATCTCGTGATTCAATTAATACATCAAGACTCTAATACATGCAACATAGCATGTTGTTCACGTTAAATAAATTGAATGATATCTCTACAACTTCAATATCTGTAGATCAATTTATCCAGATTTTCAATATCCCCATATCTTCAATATCTCCTGTTCTTCACCTATTTGAAAGCAATCCATTGTATCAAATGGATTAATGCTAAACAAAATCTACTAGAGAACTACATTTACATTTAGAAACAAGAATGACACAAAATATACTGCTCTAACTTAGAATGCTAGTAACTGGTTTTACCGGACTCACTTGGTCTTCAACTAGCTCCAGTCACTATAGTAACTGGTTTTACTAGAATGCTAGTAACTAGTTTTACCAGCATAGTGAATAAGTTTGTTTCTCTCTTCTTTAAGGATTACAACGCATGTGAAAATATATCGTTTTGTATGTTGTAGTTTGTTTGGATAATTTATCCAAATATACAGCATAAAGCATGCCTTGTAATCCATCTATATAATGATATAGATGGATTACAAGGCATGCTTTATGCTGTATATTTGGATAAATTATCTGATATGTTAATGCTTTCAAAATCCACATGTACAAGGACTAAGGAGATTGAACAAGAACCTTACCACCAAATTTCGATAGCAAAAATTGTTTTCCAAAAAAAGCATGGATCAATCACCCAACTTGTATGTTACTTGATTTTGTAAGTTTTTCCTAAAAATCAACCTCGTTGGAGAATCTAACCAAGGTTTTGGAAGATTATTCTATTGAGAAGATGGTGTCCGTGAAGAGGGGTGGGGCTTTAGAGAAAAATTTTAAGAAAGAAAAAAAGAAAACTTACAAGAAATAATCGAAGAGGGTGGGGGTCACTGGAAATCGCCGGAGAGGGTGAAGAGCGAAAGATTATCGGAGATGAGAGGAGATCATTGGAGCTTTTTGGTCGGCAATTAGCTGGAAAGTGTTTCCAAAGAGGGGAGGCAAATTTTCATCAAACCAACTTGAACATATTTTAGTTTTTCTTTTTTATGTAAGTTAAAATTGGTAACGCTATTATTTTTAATGAGTTAACATTGAAGTAGATCTGATTTGTCAATTAGTGCATTTGAACTAAGTGAGGAATGTATAGATATAAGATATTAGCGAGCCATCAAACTGGAGATATAACATATTACTATGCCCATTTGACTCAATGGCAATAATGGTGCCACGTGGTGTACACCGTTTCACGTTGTTCCAATTTCCTTAGGCTGTATTTAATGGAGGGGATGAAAAGTGGGAGGGAAGAAAATCGAAAAAGAAGAAGAGAAAAAAAAACCCCTAAAGATGGAAATATATTTACTGTAGCTACAGTAGTTATAGTGATTTTTCCATCCAATTCAGACAGACTGAACATAAGTTGTGACCAAAATATATACTGTTCATTCAATTTTTACTACAGTATTTTCTTTCAATTTTTTGTTCACTCAATTAAACAAGCACTTCTCCTCTCTTCCCATTTTCCATCCCCTCGATTTAACACAGCTTACGCCCGCACGCAATCAATGACGTCGTTGGATGGAATTTCCATCTGCAGACCATTCACCGTCGTAAGAAGGATTGACTTTGCTCGCATTTGACGGTGTCGCTTGCGTCATCACAAACCCTGACAGCTTCTGCTGACCGGAAAGAATTATCTCCGGCATCAAGAATCACATCCCTGTAACTATAAATAAACAGCAGTCCTAGGCCTCCATGAGCATCTCACAACACAATCCCTACCTTCTCTTCTTCGTCTTCTAAGAAATCAAGTAATGGCGGATCAGGTGAAGCTGATTGGCACTTGGATGAGCCCGTTCGTGCTCCGTGTTCAGTTTGCTTTGAGCCTGAAGAAGGTGGAGTACGAGTTTCTGGCAGAGAAGTTCGGGGAGAAGAGTGAGCTGCTCCTGAAATCCAACCCCGTCTACAAAAACTATCCCGTCCTCCTCCACAACGACAAGCCCATCTGTGAGTCGCTGATCATTGTGCAATACATCGACGAGGTTTGGCCGACCGCCGGCGCCGGTGCTATCCTCCCGGCCGACGCTTATGGCCCCGCCCTCCATCGCTTCTGGGGTGTCTACATCGACGACATGGTTTGAGCAAACATAAATTGAAATCTTTGATGCACCCTAATCACAAAATCGATGAAAATTTCTGTTTTGGAGATGATCCGATCCGAAATACTGGAGAGAAATTTGTCGCTCAAATACGTGAGACAATGAGTGCACCTCAAATGTTTGATGATTTGACTGACTCTTTTTTTTTTTTTTTTGGGACTCATTTTGTATGCAGTGGCACCCGCTGTTACGCATAGCCATGGCACAAACAGAGCAGGCTAAGGTGGAGGCAGTTGAGGGAGTGCACACGGGGCTAAAGGTTTTGGAGGAGGCCTTCGAGAAATTGAGCCAAGGCAAAAGCTTCTTTAACGGAGACAACATCGGCTACCTCGACATCGCCCTTGGGAGCTACGTAGTGTGGCTGTGGGCACTGGAGAAGATGAACGCAATCAAGTTGCTCGACGAGGAGAAGACGCCTCTGCTCGCGGGATGGGCAGCTAGGTTCAGCAAGCACGAGGTGGTGAGGGAGTTGTTGCCGGAGACTGGTAAGTTGGTGGAGTTCATCAAGGTGCTCCAGGCTACTAGGCAAGCAACTCCAGCAAAATAAAGTAATCTTCATAATCGTGTGGTCGCCAAAGAATGCTATCATACTATTGTATTAATTAGTGCAATTTGGCAAGAATAATGCTTGAATTGACATGTATCTGGCTCTGCTATACTAGACAATAAATGATTGATACATTTCGTTTCCCAAAGGCTGATAACCTCAAGGACGTACGCATTTCGCGCAAAATACAACCTAGAAATTATTTTTTTTTTCATAAGAACTATTATTAATCAAAGGCAAAATTACAATAACTAACCCAGTAGAATCCGATAACACAACAGTGTATAAGAGATGGCTAGTTAGATAGTTGAACTTGGATTTATCTGAAAAATAATAAAACAAAAGGATAACCAGATTTGTACACATGCTTATATATCACCCCTCAAATGTAATAACACAAAAAATATATTTTTTCTATAATATATATTCAATTTCAATGAAATTTTATTAGTCTTGTAAATTATATCATTAAAATCAACATTTCAAAATCAGCTTATGTATCGTAAAAAGAAAAAAAAAAGAAAGTCACTTTTTTTCGGAGAGGAAAAGTATTAATAGGTTGGCAAGAAAACTCAAATGTGTCTCGTTGTAAACGGAGAAAATCTGAGTTTGATCAGATTTAGAGGCAAGTTTGGGTAACACCTTAGACTTAATTAAACTAGGTAGGGTCGAATATGTGTATTTTAGAACTATCATGAATCCGAATTCGATTAAAAATATAATTTTATTAAATTATTCTTATATATATAATAAAAATTAAAATTCTTAAATTTATCACTTTCTCACTCACTCGATTTTACTCATTAATTTATAATTTATATATTAATATTAATAGAAATTTATTTTTTTTAGTTTATATGTTTGTCAAGGTTAGATTTGATCGTGGGGACTAGACTCCGGACCAGAAAAGTATGAGATATAATTTAAATTAATTTATATATTAATATTAATAGAAATTTATTTTTTTTAGTTTATATGTTTATCAAAGTCAGATTTGATCGTGGGGACTAGACTCCGGACCAGAAAAGTATGAGATATAATTTTTTAAAGCGTTCGAGTCGAGTGGGGGAGCGATACGACATCGCTTGCATTGTAAGCTGCTGCGTGCTAACTACCAAAACTTTGACTTTTCTCAACGATAGACTTGTTCAAGATAAGTCGTTGTAAAGGATAACCCATATCGACAACAGTCACACCCTGTAATTATAAACAAACGCCAAGCCTAGGCTGTTGATCTAAAACTTCATATATATCTTTATTTAAATAGAAAATAAAAATATAAAAAATAATAAAATTTATAAAAAATATTTAAAGAAGAGTTAAAAAAATATAGAATTTGGAGGCACATTGTGGCTTATCCTTATGTGAAAATTCGGACTCTCGTGTGAGTTAAATCTGAAATGAACACTTAGGATACAACCGAGTATTCCTCTCATACGGACACGACTATGGAGAAGTTAATTCGATATCCTTTCGACAATGAGCAGTAACGGACACGACTATGGAAAAGTTAATTCGATATCCTTTCGACAATGAGCAGTAAAAAACAAAGATCTACGAAAATAAAACAAATGGAAGAACAGAAGAAAAATGAGGGCAAAGAGGAGAACCCAATCTCCTCCTCTAGCAAGAGATTTTTAACAAGCTTTTAAAAACTTGTTAACAAAAGTAGTAACGTTAGCATTAAATGCCAACATTAACTTTTTCTTAATTTTATTCTAACAATCCCCCATAAAATTAAAAAAAAAATCTGAATATAACTAAACTTAACCAGATGAGTAAATGAATTTAATTTGCTGCTTATGCTTATATCATGCGGTCAGTAAAGTGCACTTAAAAGCATAACATTTACTTAGTGAAAATGTTTCCATCTGAAAGAAAGATAATGGACTAGTCTTGAACTACTTTCCTTTAACTCATACTTCAACAAATCCACACACGATATAAGGTTTGTCCGATTGCGGGATGCGTATTTTTGGCCTTGCGTGCATATCTTCATGAGAGCTTCTGAGGATTGTTCATGTCCTCAGCCGCAGCCTATATGGACTCTCTCATATAGGAAGTTCCCTACAAGGGATGATGTAAAGGCTCATCTCATGGTAATTAATAACTTCGGAAAGTTTTCCTTACCTTTACAATAAGAAGCACAAAATGTATCCTCAGAAATGAGAGTGTAGAGTATTAACTCTATCACATAAATATTTTTATACACAATAGTATTTTGTAATTTTTATTTTTCAAAATGCTTTCCAACCAATCAATTAGGTTGTTATTACCACATTGAACCTCCTTATAGAGATCTCCTATCACAGAGGTTGGGCTCCTACTGTTGAGAGGCTTATTTTCAGACTAATCTGGTTCCTATTGATACTTTCAAAATTATAATTTTGGGCAAGCTTTGGTCAAGCCAATAGCTTTGTTGTGCTTAGTCTTTATAAAATAAAAAGCTACAACTCTTTATGAGTCAAGCCATTATATAGACTTATGTTTAATTTTAATACGACTACTCTTTTTGTAAATAAATTTATTGCTGCTTTATTATTTTATTTATTTTATTTTATCCTTGAATCCTTTACTTTTAGTTGAAATATTTTATTCTTGAGAAAGGATTTTTTTAAGCAGCAAATAGACATAAATATTTAATTAGGCTTCTAGTTGCTTTTGTCATAGAATAAAACCGTTTTAATTAAATTTTTTGATTTTAAATTAGTTTTCAAAGTCATTGTAAGTTTTGTTAACATAAAGAATTCTATCTTTATTAACTTGATTAATACAATATTTACATAATACATTTATATAGAAAACTATCCTAGTCTATATTTAGTAAAGACTAATATTAACACGACTAATATTAACACCCCCTCTCAAACTGGAGATGTTGTAAGTAGATGCAGTTTAGAACGAAGATATTAGAAATGATCTAGAGCAAGCGGCTTTGTAAGAAGATCTGCAATATGATCTTTTGTAGAAACATGTGATAAGGAGATATTCTGCTGCTTGTAGTGATGTCGAGTAAAATGACAGTCTATCTCAATGTGTTTAGTTCTTTCATGAAAGACATCATTCTTTGCAATTTGAATGAAACTTTTACTGTCACACAATATAGATGTAGGATTAGAAATATTAATACCCATATCAGCAAGCAAACAACGGAGCAAAACTATTTCTGCTGTAGTATGAGCAAGAGCTCGATATTCTGCTTCAGCACTAGATCTAGAAACAATAGGTTGCTTTTTACTCTTCCAGATATAAGATCCAGTGGTAGATTTTCGATCATAAGCATTGTCTGCCCAATCTGCATTAGTAAAGGCTTGAAGGATTAGAGTTGATGATGTATATTTTAAACCATGATGTAAAGTTCCTTTGATATACCTCAATATTCTAAGGACGGCAGAATAGTGCGTTGATCTTGGAGAAGCCATAAATTGACTTACGAGATGAATAACATAGCCTATATCTGGACGAGTAATCGTAAGATAGTTAAGATTGTTGACTAACTATCTATAACGAGTAGGATCAGTCAAAATAGTTCCTTCAGCTGGCAAAAGCTTTATATTAGGCTCTAATGGTGTTTCAGTAACTTTATTAGCAGTTAGTTCAGCTCCAAGTAATAACTCAGAAGCATATTTAGTTTGAGATAAAAATATTCCATCTGATAAGTAGTTTACTTCCATGCGAAGGAAATACCGAAGTTGACCTAAGTCTTTCATTTCAAATGAAGTATGAAGATAATCTTTTATGTCTTGAATTCCTTGAAGATCACTTCTAGTCATTATCATATCATCGACATAGAAAATAAGAAGAACAATACCCTGTGAAGAATTCTTGATAAATAACGCAGAATCATGATTGCTTGGGTGAAATCCAAATTTGCATATAGTAGTCTGGAATTTTGCAAACCATAATCTTGGAGCTTGTTTGAGACCATATAGGGATTTATTTAATTTGCAAACTTGATTTGAGTTGTGAATAACTCCTGGAGGTGGTTTCATATAAACTTCTTCCTCAAGATCTCCACGAAGAAAAACATTTTTCACATCTAGTTGATAAAGAGACCATTGTTGGCAACAAGCAACAACAATAAGAGTTCTGATAGATGTCATTCGAGCAATAGGAGCGAATGTTTCTTCATAATCAATACCATATTTTTGTGTAAATCATTTAGTTACAAGACGAGCTTTAAACCTTTCAAGAGTTCCATTAGCTTTTGTTTTGATTTTATACACCCATTTGGAGCCAATAGCAGTTTTTCCAATAGGAAGAGGTACAAGATCCCATGTATTAGTTCTTTGAAGAGAATCAAGTTCTTCAATCATAGCTTGCTGCCACTCAGGTTTGGATGAAGCTTCTCGATATGATTGTGGTTCATGATAAGATAAAATGGTAGACAAATGACATTGATAATCATTTTTACCTCTAGTATTTCATATAGGATAATGAGGTAGAATAATGTTATGCACTGAACTGCCTTGAAGGGAAGCTTCATTGAAAATAGGGTCGTCAGCTGGTTGAGTAGGAACTGCAGGAGAGTTTAGCATTATATCTGTAGAAATATCAGATGCATGAAGCCTTTGTTTTTCAGGAAACTGAGTAGAAGTCACATGAGAATCCGATGTTGTACTTGGATCATCATTAGAGAATGGATCAATCATAGAACTAGATATGTTTTGGTGTTGTTTTTGTGGGAGAGTAAAAAATGGTATATGTTTTCAAACAGTAACATGTCTTGAGATACGAAGTTTTTGAGATTGGGGATCATAGCAATGATAACCTTTTTGATGAGTACCATACCTTAAAAAGACACAAATAGCATTTTTTTTTTGGAGATAACTTGTCATGTTCTCTTTTATTCAAATGAACAAAATAAGTACTACCGAAAACACGTAAATGATGATAGTTTGGAGGATGTTATACAACCATTCAAAAAGAGTTATTTGATTAATAGTAGGCGATGGAAGATGATTGATAATGTATACTGTTGTATTCATAGCTTCTCCCCAAAATTTCTTAGGAATAGATGAAGAATTAAGAATAGTTCTAGCAGTTTCAACAATATGTCTATGTTTTCGTTCAGAGACACCATTTTGTTGTGGAGTTTCAACACAAGATAATTGAGATAAAATACCCTGAGAAACATGATACTTATGTAGGTCATTAGAAATATATTCACTACTAGAATCAGTACGTAAAATTTTTATCATAGAATTAAACTGAGTTTTGATCATAGTAGAAAATTCAATGCATGTTGAAAGAAAATCTGAACGAGAATGAAGAAAATATATCCAAGTAAATTTAGTGAAATTATCAATAAAATTACATAGTATTTTGCACCACTCATTGAAGGTATTGGTGCAGGACCCCATACATCAGAATGTATTATATCGAAAAGTGCTGTTGAGGTAGTATTACTTGAAGAAAATGGTAAGGCTATTTGTTTTGAAAGCTTGCAGTATAAACAACATAGATCCTTTATTGGAGATACAATGCCTAATGAACCTTTATTGATTAAGAAGGATAATTGAGAGAAAGAAACATGCGCTAAACGTTTATGCCAACAAAAAAATAGAGAATTATCACAAACTGCATATGCAACATGATGAGGTTTGGGGTCTTCAATTAGTTTATCAACAAAAAAAAGTTGTCCAACTTTACGTCATGTCCCAATGAGCTTCCCCATTGAGCAGTCCTGCACAGTACATCCAGAAGAGGAAAAGGTAATAGTGAGACCTTTTTCAACAAGTTGTTCAACAGAAACTAGATTCATAGAAATTTGAGGAACAAATAGTGCATTAGAGATATGTATTTTTGGACTAGTGGAGTCTATGTTTCCTTTGCTGGGTGCACTAATTATACTACCATTTGCAGTTTGAATTTGAGGATGTGATTGAAAATGAGATAATTTTTTAAACATAGAAGAATTAAAGGTCATAGGATTTGATGCTCCAGAATCAAAAAACCAAGTCATATGAGATATATTACCTGAGTGGGTTGAAGTAGCAACTATGTTAAAAGAATTACCAATTACAAGAGCCTATTTAATCATTTCCTGAACAGCTTCAGCAGTAAGTGTTTCAGAGGTAGAACTTGAATTAGTGACTGTCGCTGCTGATGTATGTGAGCTCATTTTTTTGTTGCGTATGTTTCTAGAAGAGGGTTTTGGGCAATTGTTGACTGTGTGACCATTTTCCTTACAGTAGGTACACTATGATTGATTCATGGAACAATTGCGAGCTATGTGACCATTCTTCTTACATTTGTAACACTGTACCTTTGACATATCTCTAGAATTTGTAGCTAGAACAAATGAGTCATTTGATTTATTTAGAGAGACTCTTCTTGTCTCTTCAGTTGTAAGTTTAGAAAGTGCGGCATCAACAAAAGGTAATGGAGATCTATAAAGAATTGCAGTACGAATAGTTTCAAAAGAATCCTCTAATGCCATAAGAAGTTGGACTAGATGACCTTCCTCTCTATACTTGTAATAGAGTTCAACATCCACTGTCCATTTGGGTTCCATGAGAGCAAGTTGATCCTAATTAATAAATATATTAGTATAAAATTCAGAAACAGATTGTCCCAATTGTTGTTTCATATTTCGAATGTCAATCTCAAGTTTATATCTAAGAGCAAAATTAGTTTGATTGTATCTTGTGGCAAAAAAATTCCATATCTCTTTTGTAGTGTTAAACTTATTGAATTGTATACTAATAGAGGGACTTACAGTGTTGGTAATCCAGATAGCAATTTTGTTGTTGTTGATTTTCCATTCTTCAAATTTATCTATATCAGTAGGACACTGGCAGTTATCAGTAACGTATTTCCATAATCCACGTCCCTTTAAAAAGGTTCGCATAAGATAAGATCATTGACTATAATTAGATCCATCTAATTTAATGTTTATCGGTAGTATTTCTCCTGTCATTATGTTAAATACTATATATCTCTATATTCTTTATAGGTTAACTTAAGTAGTAAGAGGCCCACAGGCGTTATCCACTCAAGACTTAAAGAATAATATATAAATATATAATATTAAACTATATGATGTAGGAGAAGATATTAGATGAATTTAAGAATGAGGAATGAAGAAACTTTCTTGTCGATACGTGATACTTGAAGATGCAAAGGATTTTAGAATCTGTTGATAGCGTCGGACGAGATGCAGAGAGGAGAAAGACAACCTTCTGATCTGGCGGCCTACTGCCCTGAACAGCGTGCCAAAATCAGAATTCGTCGCCTGCTGAATTCCAAATTCGTTTCCAAATTAATTTCGACCACGCAGCTGCGGAAGTTGACTCGATGCTTGTCCAAATTGAGCGATGGCGTCTTTTTCAGCGGAACTGGTGTGGATGTGGAATCAGCTGGGAGAGGCTTCAGCAGGAGATGTCGTCTTCTGCCGGCAAATTGGGCGACTTCTCTGGCGACGATCCGTCACCAGACAAGCCCCAGGGCAACCGCAAGCGTGATGCAGCTGTTCGAGGTGAAAGAACCCGAGGAAGAAGAAAACAAGCAGCGAAGCCTAATTGACCAGGCGTTGTCCACGGAACAAGGCGTGGAGGCTTCTGATTGCCCTGAAGAGAGTGGATCGAAGCCTACGCAGCGATCGGTGGGACCAGACGAGGGCGCGACATGGAAGATTGGCGCTGATTCTCATTGATTCGTTGGATATGAAGCACTGATTCGCAAACCTCGTGCGGCGACAATGGCGGCAACGGAGTTCATTCAATGCTTCGGCAGGAAGAGGACGATGGTTGCAGTGCCGCACTGCAAGCATGGCCTCAGCCTGATCAAGGTCAACGTAAGGGTTCACCCGCTGAAGCAGAAGGCGGATATCTCTCATGCTGTTGGAAGGAATCGTCAGAAGGAGGAGTCGCCGCTGCCTCGTGTTGGAAACGAGTGGTTGGCACTTCTTTCCGGACACACGGGGCGGACAAGTTGGAGAAGGACAGAGCGAGAGAGAGCTGTCACTTGGGTGACGGGATTTCAACGTCACACAGAAGACGTTGCTATTAGATTCGAAGGCGGAGCCATGTCCTAGATGAAGCCGCTCGAGCACATCTATAGGTCAGTCAGGGAATAAAACCCTAATCGACTAGAGGAGAGCGGCTATAAAACCTGCTCTGATTTCATGTTAACATAAATAATTTTATCTTTATTAACTTGATTAATACAATGTTTACATAGTACATTTATATAGAAAACTATCCTAGTCTATATTTAGTAAATACTAATATTAACACGGCTAATATTAACATAAATATTTTATTATTGAATTTAGAGAAAAAAAGGATTTTTTTTAAGCAGCAAATAGACATAAATATTTAATTAGGCTTCTAGTTGCTTTTATCATAGAATAAAACCGTTTTAACTTAATTTTTTGACTTTAAATTAGTTTTCAAAGTCATTATAATTTTAAGAGAATTAATATATATATATATATATATATATATATATATATATATATATATATATATATATATATATATATAATTTTCCTTCATGAGAATTATTTTAATTATAATCATCATATATATTTAATATTATTTTCATTTAGCATATTATAATTATTTTGTACATTATATACATGATCTTCATAATGTTCATTATGATATGTTATGAAGATTAATTACATTATGAATGTTATTATGAATAATATAATCATGAGGCTCATTATGAATGTCATGTATATTATGACATTTATGTTTTGCATTATGTTGAAAATTTTATTATTTTAAATATTTATATTATACATTATGCTCGATTTAATTTGACCCAAACAAAATTTAATTGAATCAGATGATCAAATCTCATACAAATATAAGTTATACTATAAACTAGGCTAACCTCAATAGTTAGGATCATTAGCTTAATTTATAAATGATATTATCATTTTTAAATGAATTTAAAAGTTAGAGATACTAAAATTTAAATTAAATTACATGATAAATTTTTTTTATTATAAAACAAAACAAAATATGTTTTATTAAAACAGTTAATTCTATTTAAGATAGAATTATTAATCTATTTTAAAAATGATTTTATTAAATTTATTTATTTTTATATCTTACCACTTGGAGTTGCTTTTTAGCAAGCTAATAGGTTTTATTTTTATTTTTTATATTTTTATCAAAAGACTGCTACTTTACGCAGTTTTTAACAAGATACAACCAAATAATGCTTATTTATCAAGCATTACAGATTTAATTAAAAGAGAAAAACATCTCATCTAATAGAGACGCAAGAAATTTTAATTAAAGAATTTAAGACATGGGTCGCCTTTAAAATCCGATTGCCCAATTAAATTATTATACAGTAATGAATGCATTATTATTACAAACTTTTATAATTATATTATTTTTAATTTAATAAGGTAACTTTTCTACATAAATGTTTATTCATTTGTGACTGTAGAAATAATACCTTAATCCATTAGTTGTTGTACTCAAAGCATAACAATTAAAATTAAATGAAATTGAAATTGAAATTGCCATAATTACGGCAATAAAAAGATTAAGGTAAATTGCCCAACGGGATTAAACAATTACACATTCATTAACTGCTGGGAAATGTGACAATTAGGTTAAAGAACCTTAATTATATTGATTAACCTATTTTTAGTAAGCTATTGCCTATAAGACAACAGTAAGATTTTTTTCCTAAGAACAGTAATATTTAAATAGAAATGATTAAAATAATTATGAAATTAATATAAATTGCGACAAATCAATCAACCGCCCCACATATTTAAGCTAACCAATTAAGACAATTAAAATAAAATTCAATGTCAATTATGAAGAGAATAAAATTGCTCCACGGTTGCCACAATTTAGACAATTGAAAACATAATAAAGAATCAATTCTAATTAGGTAATTAAGACAATTTAAAACAAATCAGATTTGTTCATAATCTATTTTTAATTTAATAATAAAAATATAATTTATTAAAATATTACTATACAATAATATTGCAGCACACATAAGTGTTTTTTTTTCTTGTCGTTGCCTTGTACAACGGCGGCATCTTACCATATATATATATATATATTTTTTTCTGATTTACATCAACAGTAAATAACAAATATTAAGATTTTATTTAAAATATAATAGTTCAAAATTTTTACCTAAGATTGTTAGGTCTAAAATATCATATAGACCTTTATTTAAATAGAAAATAAAAACATAGATTATGAAGTAATAAAACTTGCAAAAAAATTTAAAAGAGAGTTTAGAAATATAAAACCTTGAGGCGTATTGCGTTTTGTCCTTAAGTGAAAATTCTAGCTCTTGTGTGAGTTAAATCCAAATTGAACACCGAAGATACAATCAGATATTCCTCTCCTACCGGCACGATTGTGGATAAGTTGATCAGACATCCTTTTATCAACGAGCAGTAAAAAAAAAGATATAAGAAAATAAAACTAATGGAAGAAAAGAAAAAGATGAGGGGAAAGAGGAGAACCAAATCTCTTCCTCTTGCAAAAGATTTTTAACAAGCTTTTAACTGTTAACAAAAGTTGTAACGTTAGCATTTGCTAACATTAACTATTTTTGTAATTTTATTCCAACAAAGGCCTCCTTGATACCTCACACCCAATGCATCATTCACTCGACCATTCCTAGTTCCTCCTCATCATCTTCTAAGAAATCCAGTAATGGTGGATCTGGTCAAGCTCATCGGATTTTCGTCATGCGCATTTGTGCTTCGAGTTCACATTGCCTTAAGCCTGAAGAAGGTGGAGTATGGGCTTTTGGCAGAGAAGTATAGGGAGAAGAGTGAACTGCTTCTTAAATCCAATCCTGTCTATATGAAGATCCCGGTCCTCCTCCACAACGACAAGCCCATCTGCGAGTCGCTGATCATTTTGCACGGGAGTTAATCCACCATTCAATGAGCATTTAATGAGTGCGCATTTGCCGGTCACGAAGTTTGTTCACTGCAAACTTATGTTAGGTTTTAAATAAAATATTCAACAATAAATATAAAGTTCGACAATAAACAGAAATATAAATTTTTATTAAGTTTTAGACAAGTTAGACAATAGATAACAAAGTTCGATAATATATCGTTGAACTTTGAAGTTCGACAATAAATAAAAATATAAATTTTTGTTAAGTTTTAGACAAGTTTGACAATAGATAATAAAGTTTGACGATATCGTTGAACTTTAAAGTTCGATGATAAATAGAAATAAAAATTTCTATTAAGTTTTAGACAAGTTCAACAATAGATAACAACTTTGAAGTTCGATGATAAATAGAAATATAAATTTCTGCTAAGTTTTAGAAAATTCGACAATATATCGTTGAACTTTGAAGTTCGATAATAAACAGAAATATAAATTTCTATTGAGTTTTAGACAAGTTTGACATATATCGTTGAACTTTGAAGTTCGACAATAAATAGAAATACAAATTTCTGTTATGTTTTAGACAAGTTTGACAATAGATAACAAAGTTCGATGATATATCGTTGAACTTTAAAGTTTGACAATAAACAGAAATAAAAATTTTTGTTAAGTTTTAGACAAGTCTGACCATATATCGTTGAATTTTGAAATTCGACAATAAACAAAAATATAAATTTCTATTAAGTTTTAAACAAGTTCGACAATAGATAACAAACTTTGACAATATATCATTGAACTTTGTCATATATCATCGAACTTGTCTTAAACTTATAATTTTATGGTTGAATTTTGTTATATATCATCGAACTTATCTGAAACTTGCATAAACCAATGGAAAAAGTGTATAATATTTTGGAGTAAATTCTAGTAAATTTATTTTATTTATTTTATTAATTTTTATATTTATACTTATTGTCGAACTTTGGCATCTATTGATGAATTTTTTTAAACTTAACAAAAGTTTGTAGGCAACAACCTCCGTGATCAACATTGAGATATTGTTAGGGTCACCACCCGTAACAGGTCCAGGCCCAGCGGGCTAGGTCCCTCCGACCTCATGAATCCCGGTTTGGATCCCCGTTACCCCAAACAATTCACGTCTGCAGCGGGATTCGACCCCTGTCCATGACCCTCACGAGTCATGACCCTTTAACCATTGAGCTGTGGTTAAAGGGTCATGACTCGTGAGAGTCATGGACAGGGGTCGAATCCCGCTGCAGACGTGAATTGTTTGGGATAACGGGGATCCAAACCGGGATTCATGAGGTCGGAGGGACCTAGCCCGTTGGGCCTGGACCTGTTACGGGTGGTGACCCTAACAAAAAAGGCACCCATTGAATGCTCAATGAACGATGGGTAACTCCCGTGCAAAAAAAAATTCTAGGCACGGTCCGTGTCTAGGATATTTTTCCCAATACCTGACCATTGTGCTTGCCTCGGTCTCGCCTATAGTGCTTGCCAGCAGGTTTCACAGCCCGAAGCTTCATCGACTATAGTGCCTGAGTTATGCGCCAGCACCTCGTTATCCATGAAGTCGTCACATAGCATTGCGCGCCTAGTCGGTGACACATTTTGTGAGCAGGGTACCCTGCCCGTTGCGATCTGGCAGGTACCTACATCGGCAGAACATGAATCATAAAGCTGCAGATCGCAGCAAATTCTTTTAACCATGTTATTTCAAAATTGTGCTCAGCTTGTTTAAATCTCACAAAGTAATGTAGTAGCAAGTTTGCCGCAACATCAACTAAGAAAGCGATTCATTGTCACTCGTTTGTGGAAGATCCATTATTTCATTATCATGAGGAGCAAGGGATTCTATCAAGTAAAAAACATTGACAATGTGAAAAGAAATCTACCAAATTCATGAATAGGGGAAATCAATACTGATTTTTCAAGAAATTCACATTACAATCATTCTTGATTAAGAAATCAAGATTACAGATTAAGATTTATAGCAGGCAGAATAAAGCTTGATATGAAGAATTAACAATTCCTTCTAATAGCTGAATTTTTTTTAGAGCCTAAGAATTCTCAATCGGCCAAGTTGCTAATAAATTACTCATCAAGCTTCATTTCATAGCAGGAGTCAAATAGATGCAAGTCCTCGATGTAAATTGTGTTGGGGTATGCCCTTAAGGCTAATGTTTGAGGCCTTGGGATTATATCAGTATCATGTATAAACTTCATGTTTATAAAGGCAATGGTTGTTATTCATGTTGTTGTATTATCTGCTGTCATATGTATACTTCTGAATAATGTCTCAATGCTGTTCAGCTTGGCTGAGATGCAGTTAAGTCCTTAGTCGAGATATCTTGGTGAACATGAGACAGCCTTGATATGATTGAGACTAATATGTGTTCTAATCTTATAGGATGCTTCGAGCATGGAATAAGATGTAGACTCATGGGTACATTGGATGTACTGGACAGACCCTACTAGGATATTCAATTGCTTGTCACAATGTGAATAATCCTTGTATGCAACAAGTGGCATATTTCCTCTGACTTGAGATCACTTGTGTTTCTAAATGATGATTGTCATTGTTTTGAGGTAGTTCAATATCATTTGAAACATAATGGTTATAGACTATTTTGGATAATGATCATGAGTCAGGTTAGGACACTAGTGATAGATAAAGGATTGCCGTCTCCTAGTTTGGAGTGTGATGTTCTATAGGGGCCCCCTGGATGAGATGATTGAGAAAGTGTATGGCCATACCCAGGTGACTATGTTCATCTGATCTAATCATTCTCATCATATTGGAGCTACAGGCTTGACTCGCTTGTCCAATAAGAACATCCAGTGGCAAAGGAAACATGTATGCCTAGTGAGTTGATTCACACTTGTGCTGTGGTTTGGGTGTAGTCTTGGAAGACTCTTTCCTTTATATTGGGAGACAATGATGTGTTGCTAGATACCCCTCGCTGATCGTGATAACGTAAGTTATCGTTACCGACATTTAAAGGAAACCCTTAGGGTCGCACAATTTGATGATATGGCTTACTTAAGTCAGATCGTGTGGACTGAATTGTTTGGGTTCAGTTTAAAGGAGTTTAAACTCTGATTGTAAGTGAGATCTGGTCTGATCATGTTTGATTGATTAGGGCTTGAGATCGGTAAGCTTCGATCGAGAGTATTGATGTCAGATCGGTGAGATCAAGAGCATCAAGAGATGAACGGTTAGATCTGGAACCTTAGGGTTTAATATGATCTAGACCAAGTGGCTTGGGTAATTTGGTCTTTGAACCAAACCAAATTGAACCGGCTCATGAGTGAGCGCTTGGTTCAATGGGAGAGTTTTGATGGTTCACTTGGGTGAACGCATGAAACGTAGAGAGTTACTATTTTTGGAAGGCGGTTTTCCAGATTGGAAACGCTCCCACGATTGTAACGTCGCTCGCCTCTCTCAATTGCTCTCGTGTGTGGTGAACTTCTTCTTCACGGAAAAGAGGTAGAGAGTTTTCGAGCCCTAGCCGCAAGAGGAACATCTAACCCCTTTCATTCGATCAAGGATACTTGAAGATCTTTGCTAGCACAAAGATCACCAAGGAGGAGCCATCTCTCTTCTTGTGTGCGGCAACTTTGGAGGAGACCCAATTCGATCTCTGCTTCCAAGTCGTCACCTTCCTCATGGCACTGGTATGAATCTCATTTGATTTATACAATCTCAAGAGTTGATCATATGTACTTGCATTCGATCTTTTGAAACCCTAGATTCCGCTATAAAATTTATTTGCGCCACCTATTAGGGTTTCGCCCCCCTTGATTTAGGGGACTTACAATTGGTATCAGAGCGTAGGTTATTGCTTGTTCATATGATTGCTTGATCTTCATGTTTGATCCATGCTTGCGCTTATGTAAAGATCTAAAGTTTATTACATGCGACTTTTCATGCTAGTTCATCATGCGAAACTACATGTATACTTTTGTTGGCGCATGTATATTGTTGGCGCTTGTTAGATGTTTTTTCAAAAACTTATCTTGCGCGCCTCCTTATTAGATCTAACCAACGCCTGCTATAAACCCTTATACGGGTTAGTAGGGTTGAAGTCATCATCTAGTAAAGATCCAAATAGTCTGATCAGACCATCTGACAGCCTAGATGGGTCGACCAGATGGCACCTGTGCGCAAGCACGAGGTGGCTATACGTCGACTGCAGACAGGCGTGTAGCGAGGTCTAGTTGAGACAACCTATGAACGCACATGAGTTAGGCCCGGGGTCACACCCGCTTGCCAGAACTCATGAAGGCTGTTCAGCCCTTGGCGCGTGCATGGTTGACCATTAGGTCGACTCAAGTCAGTTAGGACTTGGTGCATGCAAGGGCATGGATCTAACTAGATATGATGAGTGGATCCCTATTAATGGACCGTTGTAAGGTTGTAGGGCACATAAGAAAATTAAAATTGATGCCAATGGGTTTTCAAAAATTTTATTTTCTTATTATTGGATCACATGTTGATTGGATGCCATGATGCTTGTTTATTTAATCTTATGTGGGCTGCCTAATTTAATGTGTGCTGTGCTGGGGCCTGCGAGCCTGGAATTAAATTGTAAATTAATTTTATTGTGATCTGCGCATCACATGTTATTTAATTTATAAAGTGTAATTGACCTGCGAGTCAATCTTGTCTAGATAGATTAAATTGTAATTTAATCAGACAAGAGCACAGAGCACACATGGCAGAGGCGCATGCAGCTTGAGGCTTAACCAGGTGGGAGGTCCAGGGTTCGACTTTGGGATAGGCGCATTTACCTGGTGGGCGCACCTGAGCTGCAGTGGGCGCTCGGGCCCTGGGTTGGGCCAGATGAGAAGGCAAAAGACCCATGAAGAGCTCAAGTGAAGACTTAAGTTAAATTAAGGTCCTACTTAGGTTTAATGGGCTTTTACCACATAAGATCAGCATGCTTTCTACTTATTGTTTATATAATTAGAACTGCATGATTTAATCTTCTGCTATCGCCATAGGTTATGCATGATAGTTAAGAAGATAAAAGACCGTTAAAATCCAACGCTAAAATATCAAGCACGTAAGCCTTCTGACGCGAAACCTCACTGTTCTGACTATCGTTGGGGCCGTGTTGTACCCACTCAGTGGGCACGCCCATCTATCTTCAGACGGTGTGTGATTACACCTGCGTGTTACAGAGAAGGGATTTATCGCTTCTCGTTGCTCAGCATAGCACGTGGTGGTCCAGGGAGTAGGTCAGGTCAGCTTGACCATGTAGGCTACATACTGAGCATATGTGAGCTATATGGAGGCAGCCATCTGTGGGATCAGAGACTGTGTTGTACCAACTCAGTTGGCACAGTCTACTGGATTGCCCAGATGAAGGGGAATCGCACGGGTTGGCGATTGGCAGGCATTGCCTACCAGAAATTAGTGCTTGTACTCTCTGTGCATCTTATCTCGCCTGAGCGAGACGCGGAGACCAAGTATGAAATCTGGATCCCATCTCACTAAAAGAGCGTTACTCTTTCGGACTGTTTAATGGATTTTTCAGTCAGATAAAATAGTGAGAAAAGAATCTTTCTTAAGTCCTGGATTGATTCTAAACATTGATACTGACCTTGCTGTCCTTGCATTGTTGTAGATTACTGCAGCAACGAACACCACGAATTTCAATGTGCGATCCCTACTGGAAAGGGAGAAGTTTGCTGGGTCAAACTTCTCAGACTGGTACGGACATCTTAAGATTGTTCTTAAGGCAGAGAGGAAACTGTATGTCCTCGAGACGGCTATACCGCCTCAACCCGCTGCGAACGCCGCAAGGGCGGTTCGGGAAGCCTATGAAAAGCATGTCAATGATAGCATTGATGTCGCTTGCCTGATGCTTGCGTCTATGACGCCACAGCTGCAGCGTCAGCATGAGGATCTATCTGCTATACAGATTATAGCAAACCTCAAAATGCTGTATGCTGCACAGGCTAGGACTGAACGCTACAATTTGACTAAGCTTTTCTTTCAGAGCAAACTGGCTGAAGGGAGTCCAGTGGGAGCTCACGTACTTAAGATGATTGGGTACAAAGAGGCTCTAGAGAAACTGGGACATACCATCAATCAGGAGCTTGCTGTAGACATCATTCTTCAGTCTCTCCCGGCCTCTTTCGATCCGTTCATTATTAATTTTAATATGAACAAGATCGACTGTACCCCGGCAGAGTTACTGAACATGCTCTTGACTACAGAGTTGACTCTAAAGGGAAAGCCTTCAACCTCTGTCTTGATGGTTCCTTACAGGAACAAGAAGAAGGGGAAGAAGGGCAAAGCCCCTGTCAAGAGTTACAACAAGGCTCTGAAACAAAAGGTTAAGCGGTCGAAGGAATACAGATGTTTCCATTGTGGCCAGCTAGGTCACTGGAAAAAGGACTGTAAAGCGCTCCAAGGAGACAAGAAGGGAAGCATCGCTTCTGGCTCAGGTATTTTTGTGACTGTGGTCATGTTTTCTTCTTCTATTTCATGGGTGTTGGACACTGCATGTAGAGTTCACATTTGTTCAAATGTACAGGAACTCAAGAGAAGAAGACAGGTGGAACAGCATGAGGTAGACCTACACGTTGGAAACGGGGCACGGGTTGCTGCTGTTGCTGTAGGAGAATATCACATCTCATTACCATCTGGACTTGTATTAGAACTGAACAATTGTTACTTTGTACCAAGCATAACGAAAAATATTATCTCTATTCCTGCTCTTGTCAGGAAAGGGTTTTCCTTTGAATGCAATATTTCAAAGTGTGTTATTTCTTTAGATAATATTGTTTATGCTACTGGATCAATTAACAATGGATTATTCATGTTGGACATGGAATGTTCTATACAAAATATTGATAATAAGAAAGCCAAGTATGCTGATAATAGCACCTTGCTATGGCATAGTCGTTTAAGCCATATTAACAAGAAACGCATTAAGCGGTTGCATGATCATGGACTGCTGGGATCATTCTCCTATGAGGAGCTTGATACATGCAAAGCTTGTTTAATGGGTAAAATGATGAAGGCTCCTTTTCCTAACAAAGGTCAAAGGGCTTCAGGTTTACTTGACCTCATTCACAGTGATGTGTGTGGGCCATTTAGTAAACATGCCAGAGGTGGCTATTCATACTTCATTACCTTTACTGATGATTTCAGTAGATACGGGTATGTCTATCTAATGAGACATAAGAGTGAATCTTTTGACAAGTTCAAAGAGTTCAAAAATGAAGTGCAAAATCAGCTAGGCCGAAATATCAAGGCACTTCATTCAGATCGAGGTGGAGAATACCTAAGTCGAGAGTTTACTGACTATCTGAAGCAGTGTGGGATTGTCTCACAGCTTACTCCGCCAGGGACACCGCAATGGAATGGTGTGTCCGAGAGGAGGAACAGAACCTTATTGGATATGGTTCGTTCAATGATGAGTCAGGCTACTCTACCTTACTCCTTTTGGGGATTTGCACTGGAAACAGCTGCAAAGGTACTAAACCGAGTGCCATCCAAGGCAGTTTCAAAGACTCCATATGAGTTATGGTATGGGAAACAGCCGAGCTTGACATTTATTAAGATCTGGGGTTGCGAGGCTTATGTCAAAAAGCTCGCCTCTGGGAAACTAGAGAGCAGATCTGAGAAATGCATCTTTGTCGGTTACCCTAAGGAAACTAAGGGTTATTATTTCTACGATCCTAAAGAGAACAAGGTATTTGTTGCTCGGACGGCCATTTTTCTTGAGAAGGAATTTCTTCTGCAAGAGGCCAGTGGGAGAGAAATAAAGCTGGATGAGAATCCAGAGGAAGGACAAAGTAGTCAAGCACAGTTGGATGAGCATGAGCCAGTAGAACAGGTTATTGAACAACCTGAGGCTCAGATATCACGGGAACCGCGAAGATCGGGAAGGATCCGTCGACAGCTTGAGCGCTATGACGGAGTCTACATCATTGATCATGATGAACCCCTCACTTATGCGGATGCGGTCAGTGGACCGGAATCAGCGAGATGGCTTGAAGCTATGCGAGCCGAGATGGACTCCATGTCAGATAACCAAGTTTGGGATTTGGTTGATCCGCCTCCGGGAATAATCCCTATAGGCTGTAAATGGATCTTCAAGAAGAAGATTGACATGGATGGTAACATGGTTACCTATAAAGGCAGGCTAGTTGCGAAAGGTTTCAAACAAATCTACGGGATAGATTATGATGAAACTTTCTCTCCTGTAGCCATGTTCAAGTCTATTCGGATCATTCTCGCAATAGCAGCATATTATGATTATGAGATATGGCAGATGGATGTGAAGACCGCTTTCTTTAATGGAAATCTGGATCAGGATGTGTATATGACACAACCTGAAGGTTTCACTAATCCATCAGATCGTCATAAAATATGCAAGTTAAAGAAGTCCATTTATGGACTTAAGCAAGCATCAAGAAGCTGGAACATTCGTTTTGATGAATCAATCTGTGAATTTGGTTTCATCAAGAATGAAGATGACCCGTGTGTATATAAGAGGTTTAGTGGGAGCGTAATTACATTCCTAGTCCTCTACGTCGATGATATCTTAATCATTGGAAACGATATTCCTGAACTACATGCGGTTAAGGCATGGTTAAGAAAATGTTTCCAGATGAAAGATCTAGGAGAAGCAGCCTATGTATTAGGTGTGAAGATCTACAGAGATAGATCTAAGAGGCTTCTCGGGCTGTGCCAGAGTACTTACATCGATAAAGTCCTGGAGAGATTCCATTTAGAGAATTCTAAAAGAGGATATCTTCCAGTCAGACATGGTCTGAATCTTTCAAAGAGTCAGTGTCCGCAAACACAGACTGAGAAAGATGAAATGGACAAAACGCCTTATGCTTCGGCTATTGGGTCCATTATGTATGCGATGTTGTGTACTCGCCCAGACGTCGCTTACGGGTTAAGCGTGACCAGTCGATTCCAAAGTAATCCAGGTCAGGCACACTGGATTGCAGTCAAGAACATTTTAAAATATCTGCGGAGGACCAAAGATATGTTCTTGGTGTATGGTGGTCAGGAAGAACTCAGTATTGAAGGATATACTGACGCTTCGTTCCAATCTGACCAGGATGATTTCCGATCGCAATCAGGCTATGTTTTTAGCTTGAATGGAGGTGTGGTGGTGTGGAAAAGTTTCAAACAATCTATTGTTGCTGATTCTACAACAGAAGCCGAGTATGTTGCAGCCTCAGAAGCATCTAAGGAGGCAGTGTGGATTCGTAAGTTCATTCAGGAACTTGGTGTTGTTCCTTCGAGTGCAGATCCTTTGGTTATCTTCTGTGATAACACTGGAGCAATCGCACAAGCAAAGGAACCACGGTCGCACCAGAAGTCCAAGCACATACAGAGACGGTTTCACTTGATCCGGGAGATCATTGATCGAGGTGAGATCAAAATCTGCAAGGTTCATACAGATGACAATCTGGCTGACCCGCTTACAAAGCCTCTGGCGCAGCAGAAGCATGAGAAGCACTGTAATAATATGGGTTTGAGATACCTCAACCATTAGATTAAGTGCAAGTGGGAGATTGTTGGGGTATGCCCTTAAGGCTAATGTTTGAGGCCTTGGGATTATATCAGTATCATGTATAAACTTCATGTTTATAAAGGCAATGGTTGTTATTCATGTTGTTGCATTATCTGCTGTCATATGTATACTTCTGAATAATGTCTCAATGCTGTTCAGCTTGGCTGACATGCAGTTAAGTCCTTAGTCGAGATATCTTGGTGAACATGAGACAGCCTTGATATGATTGAGACTAATATGTGTTCTAATCTTATAGGATGCTTCGAGCATGGAATAAGATGTAGACTCATGGGTACATTGGATGTACTGGACAGACCCTACTAGGATATTCAATTGCTTGTCACAATGTGAATAATCCTTGTATGCAACAAGTGGCATATTTCCTCTGACTTGAGATCACTTGTGTTTCTAAATGATGATTGTCATTGTTTTGAGGTAGTTCAATATCATTTGAAACATAATGGTTATAGACTATCTTGGATAATGATCATGAGTCAGGTTAGGACACTAGTGATAGATAAAGGATTGCCGTCTCCTAGTTTGGAGTGTGATGTTCTATAGGGGCGCCCTGGATGAGATGATTGAGAAAGTGTATGGCCATACCCAGGTGACTATGTTCATCTGATCTAATCATTCTCATCATATTGGAGCTACAGGCTTGACTCGCTTGTCCAATAAGAACATCCAGTGGCAAAGGAAACATGTATGCCTAGTGAGTTGATTCACACTTGTGCTGTGGTTTGGGTGTAGTCTTGGAAGACTCTTTCCTTTATATTGGGAGACAATGATGTGTTGCTAGATACCCCTCGCTGATCGTGATAACATAAGTTATCGTTACCGACATTTAAAGGAAACCCTTAGGGTCGCACAATTTGATGATATGGCTTACTTAAGTCAGATCGTGTGGACTGAATTGTTTGGGTTCAGTTTAAAGGAGTTTAAACTCTGATTGTAAGTGAGATCTGGTCTGATCATGTTTGATTGATTAGGGCTTGAGATCGGTAAGCTTCGATCGAGAGTATTGATGTCAGATCGGTGAGATCAAGAGCATCAAGAGATGAACGGTTAGATCTGGAACCTTAGGGTTTAATATGATCTAGACCAAGTGGCTTGGGTAATTTGGTCTTTGAACCAAACCAAATTGAACCGGCTCATGAGTGAGCGCTTGGTTCAATGGGAGAGTTTTGATGGTTCACTTGGGTGAACGCATGAAACGTAGAGAGTTACTATTTTTGGAAGGCGGTTTTCCAGATTGGAAACGCTCCCACGATTGTAACGTCGCTCGCCTCTCTCAATTGCTCTCGTGTGTGGTGAACTTCTTCTTCACGGAAAAGAGGTAGAGAGTTTTCGAGCCCTAGCCGCAAGAGGAACATCTAACCCCTTTCATTCGATCAAGGATACTTGAAGATCTTTGCTAGCACAAAGATCACCAAGGAGGAGCCATCTCTCTTCTTGTGTGCGGCAACTTTGGAGGAGACCCAATTCGATCTCTGCTTCCAAGTCGTCACCTTCCTCATGGCACTGGTATGAATCTCATTTGATTTATACAATCTCAAGAGTTGATCATATGTACTTGCATTCGATCTTTTGAAACCCTAGATTCCGCTATAAAATTTATTTGCGCCACCTATTAGGGTTTCGCCCCCCTTGATTTAGGGGACTTACAAATTGAAGCACCAAAACCATTTGTTTACAAATTTCTCAAGAAGACTAATTCTCAAATGAAAATTCCATTTCGTAAAACGTCTGTCGTCACTACTAGAGTTACCAAAATTTTCAGACAATAAAGAATGAAAAGGAGCGGACAAATATTTCAACCAACAGCAACAAGGATTGTTACATAAGTCTTTCAGAAAAGTAAAGATGAACATCGATACATGAAAACCTGTAAGCCTTCAACGTCTTCGATCGGAAGAGTTTTAGTCTGCAGATCCAAGACTAAAGGGGATGACGTGGCTCAGAACATACTCCAACTGATCAATAATAGGCAAAGAGGCGATTCTGCTGGAATACCAAGTAGCCCTCATGACCAGCCTCAAGAACAAATTGGCGGAGGCAAGGAGTCGCTCAATTTCACTGAGTAACCAGAAGTTTCTTTCCCAATTTTCCTCCCCGCAAAAATTTGCCTTGATGACCTTTAATGCTACTGGATGCACCATATAAGGACATGTGGCTGTATCCAATATTTTTCAATTGAAATTATCTACTCCCTAAAGCGAGCAAGTTTGATCCGAACCCGTTGTGACCTCCGTGGTTCCAAATTTTGGCTTCCTATTCCATCATTCCTCCCCAGGTGACAAGAATTCACCCCTAGTGAATTGATGTTACTACCTTCTAAAAAACTGGAACTTGTTCCTCTATAATTGAATCCACATTCCTTTCTAGCTCTGAAAGAAGTGGAGCTTGTTCCTCTATAATTGAATCTACATTCCTTTCTAGCTCGGTGAAATTAGATAGTGGTTGATTCCCTGATGGGAAATCAGTAAGCTCTATATTCAATGGCTCATAATACAATGACAAGTCCTCAACATTAAATGTAGTATTGATCCCAAAATCCGAAGGTAGATCAATTATATATGCAGTCTCCTATTTTGTACTTAACAGTATATGGCCCTATGCTCCGAGCATGTAACTTCTTATTGGATTCGGGTGGTAATCTCTCTGCTCTCAGCCTCACCATTACTTTATCCCATTCACAAAATGATTGTGGCCTACGATGTCTATTGGCAAAATCTTTGTATACCACATTGCTAATAGAGATTTTATGCTAAATTTCTGAGTGTAAGTCATGGATATGTTATGCAAAAGCCTGAGCAGAATATGGTATATGAGGTGGGGTAATGGATGACAAGAGGTCAATGGGCTTATTTGGTTGGGAACCTAGAACAACTTGGAAAAGACTAAGACTAGTTGTTTTATTGAAAGCATTATTGAAAGCAAACTGAGCCAGTGGCAAAGTCTCGTCCCAATCAACTACATGATACCGAACAAGACACTTTAGCAAGTTGCCTAGACTCCTATTAACTACCTCAATTTGATATGACGAAGAAAATTTTAGCTTTGTCCCTAATAGTGCCCACAATGACTTCCAAAAATGACTCATGAATCGAGTATCTCGGTCTAAGGTAATGGTCTTCGGCAGTCCATGCAATCGAACTACCTCTTTAAAGAAAATTAGGGCAATATGAGAGGCATCTGAAAATGAGCCATTTCTGAAAAGCAATCCACAACCACAAAAATCGAATCATGTCGCGTGTGAGTACGGCGTAGCCCAAGTACAAAATCCATACTAATATCTTGCCAAGGGGCTAATGGAACAAGTAAAGGTTGATAAAGGCTTGTATTCTTTCTACAAGTTTTACGGGACTGACATGTACCACAATGACGAACAACACGGACAACATCTTTAGCTAACCTGGGCCAAAAATATATATTGGCAATAAGATAGCACATTCGATCACAACCATGGTGACCAGCTGCACTACTAGCAAGAAGCTCCTAAATTAGAAAATCCCTAACTGAGGTTCTCAGAACACAAAGTCGAGAACCAAAATACAAGAACCCATCCCTCATTGTATATTCAGGATCAACAGCATGACCATCATTTATATTTCTCACAATGTTAGAAAAATCTGGAAAATCATTATAGGCTTGCTTGAGATGTTCGAATCGATGACCTCTACCTTAACGGTGTGCAACAATGTGTGGGCTTGACCCAATGCATCAACGACAACATTTTCTTTTCCCTTCTTGTGTCGAAGGACAAAAGAAAATTATTGCAAATACTCCACCCATTTGGCATGCCTTGAATTAAGTTTCCTTTGAGAGCTGAGATAAGACAAGGCTTGATGATCACTAAACATGACAAACTCCTGATGTAGAAAATAATGCCGTCAATGTCGTAATGACTGTCCAATGGCATAAAATTCTTTATCATAGGTGGAGTAAAGTTCTCTCGCCTCATTTAGTTTTTCACTAAAGAATGCGACCGGGTGCCCCTCCTGACTTACCATTCCCCCAATCCCTATTCCTGACGCATCACACATTACCTCAAAAGCCTTAGAAAAATCAGGTAAACGAAGTGCCGGAGTAGTGGTCATTCATTCCTTGATGAAGCAAAAGGATTTTTCAGCTTCCTTAGTCCATTGAAACTCACTTTTCTTAAGGCATTCAGTAATTAGGTCCATTATCATGCTAAAGCTACGTATGAATATGTGATAAAATGTCGCAAGCCCATTAAAATTTCATACCTCTTGTATCAACAATGGGCGAGGCCATTCTGTAGTAGCACGAACCTTGTCAGGGTCAGGCTTGAGACCTTCAGAAGAGGCAATGAAACCTAAGAATAATACATGATTAGTCATGAAAGAATACTTTTTTGTATTCATGTATAATCTTGAGGTTTGTAGAACCTCGATGGTCTGACGAAGGTGCCCTAAATGCTCATGCCTCTCCTTGCTTTATATAAGGATATCATCAAAATATACAACAAGGAATTTTCCAATGAATGGACGAAGGACTTGTGTCATAACTCGCATAAATGTGGAAGGAGAATTAGACAAACCAAATGGCATGACAAGTCATTCATATAACCCATCAAGGGTTTTGAATGCAATCATCCATTCATCCCCTAGTCGAATTCGAATCTGGTGATACCCGCTTCGTAGGTCAATTTTAGAAAACCATCATAAACCTACAATGAGGTCAAGCATGTCATCTAATCGTGGAATTGGAAACCTATATTTGATAGTGATCTTATTGATGGCCCTACAATCGATACACATCCTCCAAGTCCCATCCTTCTTAGGGGTAAGAAGGGCAGGAATAGCACATGGGCTCAAACATTCATGTATAAACCCTTTACGAAGTAACTCTTCAATTTGCCGTTTAAGTTTAGCATGCTCCATTGGGTTCATCCTGTAATGTGGTAAGTTAGGTAACGAAGCCCTAGGAACTAGATCAATCGCATGTTGCATGTCTCTAGGAAGAGGCAACCCATTAGGGAACTCATCAGGCATTATGTCCTCAAATTGCTCAATCAATTATTGGACATCTTGATCTAACTCAAAAGTAGTATCAGGACCAACCGGCTTAAGGAGAAGAGTGAATATAACACCTTCATCTTGTGCCTCCACAAAAAAAGGGTCTTGGCCTGATTATGTTTATTGTCAAACCACTAGGTGGTGGCTTTGTGATTACACCCTTAGAAGTAGAGGCGCATAGTTCCTTTGGAGGTATTGGGTTAAACTTGATTTTTTGACCTTTATGATCAAAGACATATGTGTTGTCTTGACCATAATAAGTGGCATTAACATCATAAAGCCATGATCTTCCTAACACAATATGGGCCACATCCATGGAAATAACATCAAACCTAATAAAGTCCAAGTAAGTCGCCAAATGCAATGGAACAAGACATTGGTGGGTGACGTGGATGCTAGTCTAATCCACCCAGGCCACCAAATAGGGATGATGATGTGGTTTTGGCTTAAGATTGAATTTCATAATGGCTACATGTGACACAACATTCAGACTGCTGCCCCCCCCCCCCCCCCCCAATCAAAAACCACTTTGCATGCATGCCCATTACATTTCATATATGTGTAAAAAATACTAGTTCATCTCCAATCCTCTGTGGGCTTGGGTTGAACCAATATGCATCTCATGATAGCTATTTCAGGCTCATGTTCAGTATCAGTAAGGTCTTTAGAGACATGTTCAACATAACTAGATTGACCTTCCTCTAAACCTATTAGCTCTTGGTCCTCATTCAAGCACAAGGTCCTTTTTGGGCAATCTACTGCAAAATGACCCCTCTCATGACACCTATAACAAGTGACTCCCTTTTGCTCTTGAGAAAGAGGTGTCTTACCCTTTTCTAATGCTCGACGAGCCTTCTAAGGTACAACCCCAGACACTAAATTTTGTGTCACAGCCTCAGGCGGCTTCTTGACGGCTGGTAAAGATACATAATGCTTTGACACAGTCCTCTAATAATGCTCTATCTCACATCAAATCTCAGAACGAAGACCATTTTTGAACCGACGTAAGGTCAATTCAGGGTCTTCTTGCACATCACAATGAATCATAAGTTCGTCAAATTGTGTCATGTACTCAGGAATAGAATTTGACCCCTGATGCAGACTAGTAATTAGAGGTGAGCATTCGGTTTTTACTAAACCGAATTTACCAAATTATATTTTACCAAAGATTTTAAAACTAAAATCAAACTGAATTTTGAAAAAAACCGATCTCTTATCGAACCGAATTTACCAAAAAATTTTCGGTAAATTCGATAAATTACCGATTTACCAATTTAAATTATTTTATTTATATAAATATAATAATATTTTTATTTTTATATATTTATCAAATAAAATTTAATAATTTTATATTTATATCCGTAAATCTGGGAATTTACCGAACTGAATTTACTGAATTTACCGAACTTATTAATTTAATACTTAGTATCGGTAAATTCGATTTTTAGTAAAAAAAAATAAAAAACTGATACCAAAACCAAATACCGAATATTAGAAAACTTATTACTGAAACCGAAACTGATTTTCTTTTTACCGAACCGAATTAATCAGTAATCGATAAAAAATCGAATTTACTGCACAATTTGCAACCCCTACTCGTAAGTTGATCTAACATGCGTTTCCTAAAGTGAGATGGTTTATACTTCTCACAAAGTCTAAATTTCATTAGGTCCCATCTATCAAGAGGGGGCCGTCGAGTACGCTCCCCTTTCCACTCAATGTTTAGCCAATACAATTTAGCCGGTCCAGTCAAGGCCATCTGTTCCAAGTTGACTTTCTGGTGTTTCAGAACTTGACACCAATTGAAATACTACTTCATATCTATGACCCAGTCTTGAAAAACTCATGGGTCAAGGCTGCCATCAAATTGGACCGAATTAAGACAGACAATTCGACGGACATCATCTTCCTCTAGGTAATGAGATGATCTCCTGTGCTGGATTGGTTCTTGGCAACCATGCAGCTCATACTCCTCATCAAAGTACTGCTGGGATGAAACAAAGTTTCACCTAGACCTACTAGCCTCAACCTGTGTACTCGGTCTAGGTGGGTACTCTTGAGGACACTGCCTCGAAGATTCTCCAACACACATCCGGTTCCGTGATGGGAACTGGATATTTTCTAGGGCCTCTAAGTGACTTTCTAAGTGCTCATAGTGTTCCTCATGTCGTGTTAATTGGGCTTCAATCAAGTCCAACTTGCTAAGTTTACTGTTCATTTGTGTTAGATTGTATGTAACTGATCTTGCCCAATAGGATTTTCGGTTTAAGGAGATGAAGATTGTCGGTAATTGATTGAGTAGCCATGTTCTGCCCAGAATGGCAAGGCCCTCTGATACCAAAAATTGATGGAGGAGATGAAAGAAATATGTGTTCGGATGAGTAGCGAGGTTCAATTCAATATATGAATTGAATCTGGGTTTTTAAATATGCAATTCTATTTAGGATTGATAAAGAAGAAAGACAAAATTAAGATTCAATTGCACTCGTAACCATGTTATTTCAAAATTGTGCTCAGCATGTTTAAATCTCACAAAGTAATGCAGTAGCAAGTTTGCTGCAACATCACCTAAGAAAGCTATTCATTGTCACTCGTTTGTGGAAGATCCATTAATTCATTATCACGAGGAGCAAGGGATACTACCAAGTAAAAAACATTGAATGTGAAAAGAAATCTACCGAATTCTTGAATAGGGAAAATCAGTACTGATTCTTCAAGAAATTCGCATTACAATCATTCTTGAATAAGAAGTCAAGATTATAGATTAAGATTTACAGCAGGCAGAATAAAGCTTGATCTGGAGAATTAACAATTCCTTCTGATAGCTGAAATTTTTTTTAGAGCCTAAGAATTCTAAATCAGCCAAGTTGCTGACAAATCACTCATCAAGCTTCATTTCATAGTAGGAGTCAAATAGATGCAAGTCCTCGATGTAAAATGAAACATCAGAACCATTTGTTTGAGAAATTAAATGAAGCATAAGAACCATTCGTTTACAAATTTCTCAAGAAGGTTAATTCTCAAATGAAAATTCCATTTCGTAAAATGTTTGTCGTCACTACTAGAGTTACCAAAATCTTCAGACAGTAAAGAATGAAAAGGAGCGAACAAATATTTCAGCCAGCAGCAACAAGGATTGTTACAGAAGTCTTATAGAAAAATAAAGATGAACAATGATAATAAGAACCTATAAGCCTTTAGCGTCTTCGATCGGAAGAGTTTCAGTCTGCAAATCCAAAGACTAAAGGGGATGATGCGGCTCAGAACATACTCCAATTAATCAATAGCAGCAGAGAGGCGATTCCATTGGAATACCAAGTAGCCCTCACGGCCAACCTCAAGAACAAATTGGTGGAGTCGAGTGACACGTCCCGCAAGTGCACGGTTATATCGTAGTAATATATAAGATATCGAATCCCACAGGGAACAAGGTTGAGTACTAGAAAGTCTGAGTTTTAATAGCTAGGCGAATCAAAACTTGGTTTTTGAAAACTAAAATAGAAAACAAAACTAGACAAGCAATCACAACTACGCCGGTTAAGAGTAACTATGGGAGAGATATTGGGGCTATGGTTTCCACCACCCTAACTATTTCAATCGCACAAGACAGATATTAATTATTTGGATTATTGGTTTTGCACAAGAAATCTAACCCTAGGGTATAAGGTGCCCTCTCTCGAGTGTACACCTCGGTGTTCGGCTCAGTCCGACCTCCTACTCTCGCGGTGGATCGCTCTAAACGAACCCAATGAGTTCTATGGCAGATTATGAAACCCTCGAACGAATACCAAGCACTCTCGTGTCGAGGTATCGCAAATTTTACTAAGAGATTCCACCCTTACGATCCTCCTCTCGGTATGAATCGTAACGGCTAATACATGAAAATACTCGGCCAAGATAAAATCACGAAATAAGCATGTCAAAGTAAAATATGCTCACAATTCATTCCAAATAACGAAAATTAAAATAAAGTTTGCGATCAAAATCATTAGTGGGCTTCAACCAAGCCCCGAAAGAGGGTTTACGCTACAATCATCATTGAAATGCTAAAAAATCTCTCTTTTAGCATGGGAAAATCACAAGGAAGAGTTTCTAAAGGATAGGAGACAATAAACTGAAACAAATCCTGAAGAATCAAAGCGCTCCGATGATCAGATCTTCGAAAATCACCCCGAAATCATGTTTTCGCTGTGTTCTTCCGCTCTCGCCACTTCATCATCTGATTACTCAATGATTAGGGCATGAAAACTAGGGATTTTATATCCTATGTGTTCTCCTTCAAAAGAGCTTTCCATAGAGTCCTTACTTGCCAAATTTGGATGCCAAACGAGTGAGAAATTACCAAAAATCCGAGTGGAACTCGGTCCGCACGAGCTTGGGTCAGAATCACAGGTGAACCCCGCCGGGTTCACATGGCCGTGATTCGTTCTATGAAATCTGGCTGAAAGAAGCGCGGTGAACCCCGCCGGGTTCACCTGGCTGTGCTTTGCTCTGTGCTATTCTCGGCCTAAAGGAATTCTGGTGAACCTGAAGCTCTCTGTGATGTTCTGCTGATCTGGAGAAGAAACTGGTGAACCCCATTTGGGTTCACCTGGCCGTATTTTTCAGACTAACTCCATTTTGGCCCAAATTTGATGTGTAGCTTCGTCTTTGTATAAGAAATTATCCTATGGCCTTGAAATCTTTAAAATATTTCGAAAAAAGGGTGATTTTACTTGAAATTCTATAAAAGCACCGAAAGGAATTTAGTCTCTGATAAGTGATTTTTACACCATGTTTTTGCCTATGTTTTAGATCATATTTTGGGCTTATTTTGCATGATTTTGTGCTACTTTTAGTGTTTTTATCTAACTTTGCACAGAATCTTGGTTTTTGTGAAAATGTTGGTAAAATGGCCGAAAAATGATGGATTTTGAAGGTTTTGAAGCCAAAGCATGATTCCCGAGGAGATCACGAGCTCACACGTCTAATTTGGGGCGAAAACGGTGAAGAACAAGACATTTGCGGCCTTGGCCGTAATTACTGATTCGGCCGTAAAAGCGACGACGAACGGAGGACGAATAAACAGAAACTTTCACGGGCAAGGCCGTAATTCCATCACGGGCCGTAAAAGTTTCTGTGACCAAAAGCATTATACACCGAAATAATTACGACCGAAGCCGTAAACTCATCACCGACCGTAAAAGTTTTCGCCCCTTCGTGTTTCTCACTCGATTCGACTCCAAACTGAACCAAAATTGAACCAAATTCTCCAGAAACCTTCATAGACCGGTTCTATACTAATTAAACTATAAAAGAAAAGGTTTTGGAATGGTTTTGGGAGGCTTCTGGGTACGAAAACAAAGGGCTGTAGCAGCGGCGGCAGTGAAAATCAGTTTTAGGGCAAAATTCCGGCGACAGATCACGCAAAGGAGGGGTTTGATCACTTCATCTTCATCACCAGATCAAGGGGAAGAGTTCTAATTACTATCCTAGTGTCTCTTTGCATGATTTTTGAGAGATTATATGTTGAATTCATCGATAAACATGCTGTTTGCTTTGAACATGAACGTGTAACCTTAATTTTGGGATTTGGGGAATAGCCCTTTGACGATTTATGGATTGAATATATTGTTTTAATTCTTTTACATGAATTTTATATATTTGATTTGATTAGAATTGTGTTTATTTCGTGAATTACACTGATCAAGTAATTTTACATCTTAGACGTTGCGAGAAGGACCGGGAGGTGAATTGCAACATCGGATCTATTCTTTTCAAACCTGTGAATCCGATCACGGGAGTAGTTTGGATTCACTTGAAGGATTACCATGGTTTTTCATAGAACTTAATGAGTCTATTTATGTTAATTGTCACGGGAGTAGGGAATTAATGTAAATAGATACCGGATTACACTCCGGGAGGAGGTAGTCTGTACCCTAGGAAAAATCTCTTTCAAAACTATAATTTTCTGATTAAAGATTTATTTTTACTAAATTCATAATCGTCAGCGTGGTGAAACCCTAAGTCCTGATTTTATCTGAATTGATTTTTAGCCAAAACCCTAAAACCACCTTTTTGTTTTCTTGCATTAGAAGTTTCCAAAACAAAAACCCTATTTGAATCGTCTAGATATAGATCAATCGTGTAATCGGTACTTGACCGTCTGATCCTCGTGGGATCGATAATCTTTTATTACTTCGATAAAAATCCGTGCACTTGCGGATACCTATCAAGTTTTTGGCCCCGTTGCCGGGGATCAAGCCAGTCAATATTGATTTAATCGTGAGATTTATAGACTAGATATTATTTTTATTTATTTGTTTTTGTTTTTGTTTTTATTCTTTTTATTTTTTATTTTTTATTTATTTTATTTTTATTTTCATTTTTTTTTGTTTGTTTTTCGCATTTTTTTATATTTCTGAATTTTATTGAAAAAGAAAATGATGTTTAATCAATGTCAATGGTCAGGTCAAACATATGTGCCACCGGCGAAGACAAAATAATATCGCATAATTGCATTTCAATCGCCTGCAGCAAGGGTGAATTCTTTTACTCAACATACTGAATATTTAAGAATGCAATCTACTGTTACTTGTGATATTTGTGGAAGTTATTATCATTATCCTTTTGAGTGCCAATTTGGAAATCCTGCCAGTTCTAATTTATCATGGTACCAAGATGATTAGTATAATTCTAGATGGAAAAATCACCAAACTTCTTTTTATGAGGATTTCTCAAATAATATTTCAGAACCACACTTTGAGGAATCTGAAGAATCCATGCTAGAATCCATGGTTGAAAAAATTATGATAGATCAAAGTAAGAAACTTGAAGATCTTAGTGGGATGATTGCTCAGCTTACTTCTCAAGTAGAATCTATATGTGCTAATACTAAAATGTTAGAAACCCAGATAGCACAACGAAATTGTATACTTGAGTTTGATTTGGAAAGTGAGGATATTCATAGTATGATTGATGACACTGATAAAAATGACGTAAAAGAAGAAATCCATGATGAATCTAAGAATTTTGTAGAGTTAGATCAATCATTATTCATGACTCCTGATTGTGATTTAACTTCTGCAAATTTTGATGATTTTAATAATTGTGATTTATTTTCTTCAAAAATTCACCAGCCATCTAGTCCCCTCTCACATAATGAAGTGTCTTGCAACACAAATACTTGGGACATGTTTGAAGAGATATATGAATTTTTTGAGTCTTGTGAGAAGAAGGATGATGAATTTAAAGATCCTCAAGAAAGAATTAATGATATAGATGAGGATGAAATTGACAGTGTTAAGATGAAATGCCCCATTGAAGAGAAAGAAATTGAGGAAAATTATGAGGAAGAGGATCTTATGCATATTGTACCATCAATTCTTATTCTCCAGGAAAATCCATTAGAAATTTGCATGATTAATGATGAAGGAGATAATTTTAAGGTTAATGATGATGAAGTGGTTGAAATATTGTTTGATTCAAATTCAAGCACAGGTACCCAGCAGAAGATAACACATGAGATTCTTGATCACATTGGCATTGAGGTAACTGAAAAACCAAAAATAAAATTTGAAAGCTTCTTGATCAATCCAGGGTATGAATTCTTTGATTTTAATTCTAATCTTCTTCTAGTTGCTAATGTAAATCTAAAGGAATCATGCATGATTTTACTCTTGGATAAATATAGGAAAATTATTGAGTATTCTTTGCACGACTCTAACACTTGTTTTTGTATGCATGTGCTGATTACTGCGACATGGATCCACCTGCTTAACTGGATATATTTGGTGGAAACACTCTTGAGACGGAGAAAAAGTAGAAGATTATTTGCTCTTTACTATGGCACAGATTCACCAACTCCACCATGACATGAAGCTGTGGTCAAGCTAATGACCTTAAACAAGTGCTTCCTGGGAGGCAACCCAGAGGCTTTGAACTTTATTCATTTCAGCATTTTTAATTTCAATTTTTCTTTACAAAATTTATCTTCTTTTAAATTTTTAGGAATCTTTGAGCATGTATTGATGAATTTTTATTGATAGAAAATCTTTTAATAAGTTGTTTTATGTGCAGGGATTTTTGGAAAATTTTTACATGAAGAAAAGGTATTTGACGAGATATTCACGGGCATGGCCGTGAGTCACTCACGGCCGTAAATTTAATTTTTGCAGATGGATTTAAGTCACAGAAACTTTTACGGCCGCAGCCGTGAACGGCTCATGGACCATAAAAACCTGATCCCTCGTCGATTCCTTCCACCTCAAGCAACGGACCTATGTTCCCGACCTTCCTTCATTGCCGGCGACCCTTTCCGTTGATGCTCTGATGAGATTTCAGCCGGAATTTCTTGGAAATCGCCGGACGACCACGGGAGCACAACTTTACTGTCGACGCTCAACTCTAGCCTAATTTCTTCATGATTTTTGACAAATCTTTGCGCTGCTTTAGTCATTTTACTTCTCTATCAGATTGTCAAGCTTTTGTTTCAATTTTGAAACTGATTTTCATTGATTTACAGGGATTTCTTCTGACTCTTGGACGAGTTCCTTCCTGCTGCTACTGTTCATTCGAGTTTTCAAGTGAAAATTTTGAAAATTTGTGTATTTTACAAAATCATGGCTCTAAAAAGAACGATGAGAACTAGAGCATATAGGACCGTTAGAAAATAATTGGAAGACTCTTTCCTCCATGGTATCCGAGCTACTACACCAAGATCGATTGATATTCTTTGTGAGTATTATCATTATTATATATCTTTTTATACATTGAGTATGATGCCCCTCACTTTCTCGTGATATCTCATATTCATCTTCCCTTTTGAGCAGAAGCTGATAGTTGTTTGATGTTGATTTCAACGCACATATGTTTTTTTTTTTTGTGTTTTATTCGTCTGCGTGCATTGTATTTTAGTACTCTATGATGTATTTCTGGATTTGTACTTGATATTGGATATTTTGAGTTAGTATTAAGATTTTAGATGTGGTACGTGGTTAAACGTGATAGTATTGTATATATTAGATGCCTATCATGTACCTGTAATATTCTGTGATGATTTGTGATGTTGTGATGATGATTTGGAAATTTTTTTACAAGATTTTGATACTGGTTTTGATATTAAGATGAATAGAGTTTTTGAAATGGTAAATGCTTATTTGACAGTGAAACATGACGGTATTTGATGTTTGAAACTTGTATACATTGTAAAAATTGATTATCATTAATGTGATACAGTTTCTAGATTTTTCTAGGTCTTGTTCTCATATTTTGATATAATTGCATAGGGAATCATAATATATTTTAAAAGGAACTCTTGAAAAATTTTTCTGAAATTCATCATGACTTGAGTTAATCTCTATGTATGTGCAACAATTTAAGTCTAGGGTGTCCTTCATGATATGCTTATTCTTCAGAGCTTTATAAATATGTATTTTGAATGTTTATGATTGTTAAGGATGATCAAATTTGTTTTACCCTTGATTTTGGACTTAGGAAACATTTTGAGTGATTGATTTGATAACTTAGGGAATTTTTAAAATTTCATGTAGACTTAAATTGTTGAGTAAATTCAATTCTGGTATTGATAAAATACATATGTGAATTGTTATATGTTCAAACGACACGTGCATAGTATCTTTATACTTGAAGTTTAATTTATCTATTTTTTGCTTGATGGAAATTTTTATGAATAGAAATTTGGTGATTTATCTTTTTAAATTGAGATTTGCTCCAACTCCTCTAGTTGAGAAATCTAAAGTCATGAGTTATATTATACCACGAGTTGGTATACTTTAAATCTGTTGCGATCAAGTATCAACAATGATTTAAGTACCATGCCACTGACTGGCTTTCTCCACAAAAAGAAAAAGAAAAAAAAAAGGAAAAGACTCCTCTACTTGGTACTGTTAAATTTGACAGTGGTACCTAAGACATGAGTTGAAGTCTAATAATAAAAAAAAGAGAGGATGAAAATGTAGAAAAAGAGAAAGCTGTAGGCCATGTGGACAACTCCGCTGACTTTCATGATTGAGACTATGAGTTAAATTATACTACTTTGTAGTATACTTTAAACATGTTATAATGCTAATAGTAAATAGCATATAACAGTTTAAAGACCAAATTGCTTTAAAAATCTCTTATCTTTAACATCACTGAAATTCTTGAAGTAGAAATTTTATCTGTTAAGTGAAATGAATTTATAAAGATGAAAGTATTTGATGCTTAGTGTGTGTTGAATAGATGTTATGACATGAATTGTGAATTTTATCTTTCTTGGATTGTAACCTCTTGGGAATTTATTTCTATTATGATTTTTCTTGAATTACTTGAGTTTCAAATATTGATTGCTTAATTTGTAAACTGAGGATATTAATAAGGGCAAAAACAATTGAAAAATCCTTATCTTTACATTCTTTATACATATCAAGGTATTGCTTGAGGACAAGCAAAATTCTAAGTCTAGGGTTATTTGATATGTGATTTTTACACCATGTTTTTGCCTATGTTTTAGATCATATTTTGGGCTTATTTGTATGATTTTGTGCTACTTTTAGTGTTTTTATCTTACTTTGCACAGAATCTTCACTTTTCTTGGTTTTGTGAAAATGTAGGTATAATGGCCTAAAAATGATGGATTTTGAGGGTTTTGAAGCCAAAGCATGATTCCCGAGGAGATCACGAACTCACACGTCCAATTTGGGGCGAAAACGGTGAAGAACGAGACATTTACGACCTTGGCCGTAATTGCTGATTCGGCCGTAAAAGAGACGACGAACGGAGGACGAATAAACAGAAACTTTCACGGGCAAGGCCGTAATTCCATCACGGGCCATAAAAGTTTCTGTGACCAAAAGCATTATACACCGAAATAATTACGGCCGAAGCCGTAAACTCATCACCGACCGTAAAAGTTTCCGCCCCTTCGTGTTTCTCACTCGATTTGACTCCAAACTGAACCAAAATTGAACCAAACTCTCCAGAAACCTTCCTAGACCGCTTCTATACTGATTAGACTATAAAAGGAAAGGTTTTGAAAGGGTTTCGAGGGGCTTCTGGGCACGAAAACAAAGGGCTATAGCGGCGGCGGCAGAAATCAATTTTAGGGCAAAATTCCGGCGAGAGATCACGCAAAGGAGGGGTTTGATCGCTTCATCTTCATCACCAGATCAAGGGGAAGAGTTCTAATTACTATCATAGTGTCTCTTTGCACGATTTTTGAGAGATTATATGTTGAATTCATTGATAAACATGTCGTTTGCTTTGAACATGAACGTGTAACCTTAATTTTGGGATTTAGGGAATAGCCCGTTGACGATTTATGGATTGAATATATTATTTTAATTCTTTTACATGAATTTTATATATTTGATTTGATTAGAATTGTTTTTATTTCGTGAATTACCCTGATCAAGTAATTTTACGTCTTAGACGTTGCGAGAAGGACCGGGAGGTGAATCGCAACGTCAGATCTATTCTTTTCAAACCTGTGAATCCGATCACGGGAGTAGTTCGGATTCACTTGAAGGATTACCATGGTTTTTCATAGAACTTAATGGGTCTATTTATGTTAATTGTCATGGGAGTAGGGAATTAATGTAAATAGATACCGGATTACACTCCGGGAGGAGGTAGTCTGTACCTTAGGAAAAATCCCTTTCAAAACTATAATTTTCTGATTAAAGATTTATTTTTACTAAATTCATAATCGTTAGCGTGGTGAAACCCTAAGTTCTGATTTTATCTGAATTGATTTTTAGCCAAATCCCTAAAACCACCTTTTTGTTTTCTTGCATTAGAAGTTTCCAAAACAAAAACCCTATTTGAATTGTCTAGATATAGATCAATCGTGTAATCGGTACTTGACCGCCTGATCCTCGTGGGATAGATAATCTTTTATTACTTCGATAAAAATCCGTGCACTTGCTGATACCTATCAGCCTCTGCGAAAAAGGAATCAGTGGTTTATATGCGGGCGGTCCCACATAGGGCCGCTCCTCTTCAACTAGTTCAGGTGCCACTGATGTTTCATCTGAATGTTGTTCCACAGGTTCTGGTATCACTTCATCTATCCTGTCATCGGTCGGCATCTTTGGATCTTCAAGTTGCTTGCCGCTTCGAGTGGAGATTGCATTGCAATGCTCCCTCGGGTTTACCTCTAGCTGGGATGGTAGCTTCCCTGGTGCTCTCGAAGACGAGCTAGCTTGCTGGGCTAGCTGGCTCTCTAGCATTTTATTGTGTGTTTCCAGGGAGTCCATCCTTGTCATCATCATCTTCATCATGTCTGTAAGTCCTTCAAGTTGCTTGCTCAAATTTCAATCATTATTGGGCCTTGGCTGTGGTGGTGGTGCATTGAAGTTCCTAGCCTGAAATCCTGGCGGTCTGAAATTGTTCTGTTGGAGCTGCCTAAAGTTTCCTTGCGGGAGCTGCACTTGTTGTGGTGGAACTTGTCCAGGCTGAATCGGCTGAGTTGTCTGGTAAGAGAAATTTGGGTGGGGTATGGATTGTTGTTCGGGTTAAAATTTCCAACAGCATTCAATTGCTCAAAGTTGATCGCACCCATCTGCCCATCTCTTGTCTGACAATCTGCCCCTATATGACCTACAACTCCACAGACCTCACAAGAAATAGAGTTAGCATCCATCGAATTAACAGACCAAGAGTCAAGCTTTCTAGTCAAATTATCCACCTTAGCCGTAAGTGCAGTAAGAGAGTCTAAGTCATACTTACCTGACTTCTTGGTAGATGTACCTCTCTCAGATGTCCATTGGTGATGGTTAATCGCCATGTCCTCGAGAAGGTTCATTGCATCTTCAACTCTTCTATTCATCAGAGCGCCTCCTGCTGCAGCATCCACTGTTAGTTGATAGGGACCTAGACGGCTGCTACCGCAAGTGCACGGTCTATCGCGTAATAAAAAGATCAAACCCACAGGGACTAGGGTCAAGTACTAACTGATCGGTCAATTCGTAGCTAGGTTAACAATTATGGGAGAAATGGCTAAAATCCTAATGCAAGTAATTAAACTAAAACAGACTTAAGTTAAGCAAAGCAAAGAGCAAAGCAAATGAGGTTTTAGATCTATGAGAGATATTCGGGGTTTTAGGTTTCACCACACTGAAGCATGCAGAAATATTAAGGTTTGATGTTTTAAATTGAGTTTTATCTTAGTTCTCAGGGTAATCCTTCCTAGGGTATAGACGCGCTCCCTCTCGGGACACGGTCCGGTATCCGACTTAACCCAAGTCTCCTACTCTCGTGGCTTACCTAGGTTAAGTCGGATCCAATGGGATCTGTGAAGGATTAGGGTTCCTCGGGTGATTTTGAGTGCTCTCGCAACACGAAATCACCAGTCCAGTCTAAGGGGTTCCAATGATCAAGGTTCACCTCTCAGTCCTTCCCTTGAGATCTAAGACATGCATACGTATGGCCAGTACATAAACACAAGATAAAACATACTAAACATGAATAAGAACAAAGATAAGTAAAGAAATATATAGATCAAACATTAATATCAAGCATTCTTACAGTGGGCTACGCCCAAACCCCGAAAATAGAGTTAAGCTACAGGATTCATCGTTAAATACATAAAATCTCTCATAAAAGTTGATTCAAACCAAAGGGAAGGGTAGATCCTTGATGGAAGGAGGTCCAGCACGAAGATCCACGCCGGAACGACGAAGAAATCAAGCCGGAACAGTGTTGTTGCCCAGAAAATCTCCCCAAAACCCTAAGGTCTCGGCGTTTTCACTCATTCTCCCCAAACGCTTGATCAAAAAAATCCAGCAATTTCAGTCCCAAATCGTCCGTATCCAAGTTGAGAAGGTCTCCCTAAAATTTCGTTCAATTCCGAGCCAGGAATAGAAAGTTATGGCCAAAATACCGAGTGCCTGTCAAAGCTGCACGGGACGATGCACAGCCATGTATCGGTGCACGGGCACGCCCGTGCACGGCTCGGTTGAGATGTTTCTGATGACTTACGATGCACACCCATGACCGTGCACTCTGTAGAAGGCTCCAATTGGGCTAAAATTTGGTGTGTAGCTTCGTTTCATCGTGAGAAATCGTCTCATACCTTCAGATTCTCCAAATTCCATCAATTTTGAGGCCAAAAACCTACATTTTCATAAAACAAGGGAAAAGTGAAGACTCTGAAGAATATGAAGCATTTAAGTGCATAAATGAGACAAAACATTCATTTTACTCTAAAATAATAATAGAATTAAGTCACGAAATATCATATATTTGCATGTCATCAAAATACATCGGACTTAAAGTTTTGCTTGTCCTCAAGCAATTGAATTGTCTAGAACACAGTGATGACATGGAATAGGGAATCTCAAATAGCTCATCTAGGTCTAATAAGGTTATTTGTTAAACACAATAGGTCTTCAAGTTAAAATGCAGTATGGAAAGCAAATTAAACCAATTATCATGGATATAATCTATAGAACATGCAAAGTTACATTACCAAAAACCTTTACAGTGCATCCCACAGCAATGATAAGATTGACCAAGTTTTCTTAAAACATAACACTGTGTATTAAGTCATGGGAGAATAGCATCAGTACCACATAGTCCCTATGTGGTGCCTTCATCTTTTTTTTTTAGATACAAGCTATGACAGTGCCAAGTGCCAAGCTTTGCTTCAGTACCACTTCGGTACCACTATCATTCTTATTTCATTGTGATGCAAAGAATGGTGCCAAATAGATGTACAATGTGCAGTGTACAAGAACACTTCGGCACCACCATTATTATTTCTAACCCCCATGACAAAGTGCACAAAGAAAGTAAAGATAGAAACCAGAGGCAATCACGATCTACACTTGAGATGCATATCAAGGCTGAGGTAAAGTAGCAAGCATACTCTTCAAGATTCTACCAACAATGAATCAGGTTAATTACAACATTCAACTACAGTAAACCAAAGAATCATATGTGCAAACCATAACCATCATAAACCATAGGCAAATAAAAGTTAAGATTCTCATCCCAAGCAATCAAGTAGTCATAGAACAATTCAATACTAGAAGACAAAGCAAATAGCATAGAGGAAAGTAGGATTTGGGAAAGACAGTAAAGATATTAATACCGCAAAATAACAAAGCATGCAAGAAATAGAAGCGACAAACTTAAAACTACCAAGAAGTGACTAAAGAAAACAAACAACTAGAATAAAGAAAACTACTGGAAAAACAGAAAGCTGACCAAGTGACGGGTGAAACCAAAGAAGTTCATCCCCAGCGCCGACGGAGTCTCGCCTGAAGCTCATGGACAGACTCTAAAATGGAGGACTGTGTTCGTCCTTGGAGCTCCACTTCTGTCTCAAGTTGGCGGATCCGATCATTTCCTTCATCGACAGACATGTGAGTCTCTTGCTGAGCGTCCCGGACAAAGTGGATCATGGTCTCAATGCGGTCGAGCTGGGTAGAAGGGCGTTGCTGAGCATGTTGTGGTGGTTCAGTTGCAAGAGGCACATCCACATCTTCAACTGCTTCCACTCTCTAGTTCCGCTGCTCTGGAATAGTAGTACGTGCAGGATTCGGCAGCGATAACTTCACATCTCTCCCTGGGAAGATCAAGCTGTAAAGTTCACCTTCATTCACTATCATCAGCATCGAGATGCAAGAATCAAGGTCAAGTCGGCAGTTGCCCCGTGCCTGCTCCATCTGGTAGGGATGAATCCCTACTGCATAAGCAAGTGGGGTGAGGAGTCCCCCGAGAGCTATGGCACCCTTCGGTGCCCTGGATACCTTCTAGAGTTGTCGGGCAAAGTGAAAAGCAATGTTGAGTTGGACCCCATGCAGCATAGCCCAAAGAAACTGAAGCTCATAAGCTCTGACGAGACCATCAGACTCTCCTCGACCAAAAATAGTATGTGCTAGAACACGGTGCACATATTTTACCACAGGGTTCCTCAGGCAGGTGGCTCTAGCTGTCCTGGTGTCAAAGGGTCGAAAGCCAGTCAGATTAGCCCAGAAGTCACTCGGTTTGAATTCAGGAGGTGTGTGGCATGTCCCATTAGTAGGAAACCCATAAATAGAGTTCAACTCTGTCAATGTAAGCACATATTCGGTGTTGTTGAGCCGGAAGGATAGACTGCCATCGTCATCATCAGTGTGAATGCTAGCATGAAACTCCATCGATGATAAGAACTCCAGGACGATGGGAATGTTGGTGGGGTGGCAGATGGTGAAGAATTGCTCCCAGCCTATGCGTTGAAAGAGCCATTGTACATCATCGTGGAAGCCCAAGGTGTTGAGCGTAGCATGATCTAGAAATCGTGTGGTGACCACCGGACGGCGTGCAAGGGCAGTGAGCCTGGTCAGCTGCTCAGGATCTCTGCAGATGATCCCATATGGAGTGGGTGGCAAAGCTGGCGGTGGAAGAGGCTCGGCGACGGCCGGAGAAGAGGAGGACGCGCGATGCTTGGAAGTAGTCTGCTTTCGTCAAGACATTATGGAGGCATAGGATGGTGACAAGAAGGTAGCTGGTGTTGAAGAAGAGACCCCAGAGGCGTCGGTGATGAAGGAGGAAGGTCGGTGATGAAGAAAGATGGTCGGCGGCGGCAGAATCGCGGGTGGCGACCATAACTAGGGTGACGACGAAACAGCGGCAGGAAGCACGAATTGGTGCCGGAAAGTTGGGGAAAATGGTCACCGGAGGATGGGGAAGAGGATGGAAGGTCGCCAGCGGTCGATCGGGCACCGGAGGCGGCAGATCGGGACGGCGGCGGCGACGGCGGCTAGGGATTCGTGCACGGGCCTGCACGAAGCTGTATATGTTGCTCTTTCTGTAAAATATCGTGCACGGCCATGTATGGATACATGGCCCAGGTCGTGCAGCACTCGGACTCATCGCGGCAACAAAGTTCACTTACGATGCACGCCCGCGCACGTCTCAGGTAAAAGTTTCCTCAGGTGTTCACGGCTGTGCGCTCCTTCACACCTTTGCCCGTGCAGCGCTCGGTCATGCATTGGGAAGAATTAACCGAGCCATGCACGGTCGTGCATAGATGCACGGGTGCGACCGTGCATGGCTCGGTGATGCCTGAAAAATTCAGAAAAATTCCTATCAGCATGGTACAGCCTAAAGAACACAAATATGAAATAAAAAACTAAAAAAATAACAAAGTCTAAATCATGAAAATAAATAAGAAAGCAAAAGTAAAAGAGTGATAAAGAGGATGGGTTGCCTCCCAACAAGCGCTTCTTTAGGGTCACTAGCTTGACCGTCATGGTGCTCATGGTGGGTCTGGGGGTGGTGGATCAGAGATATGTAAAGAGACCCCTTTGTCGATGATGTCATGTGCAAAGTAGAGTTTTAAGCGTTGGCCATTCACTTTAAAGTTTGCTGATCGCTGGCTCCAAATTTCAACAGCTCCATGCGGAAAAATTTTCTTCACAATAAATGGTCCAGACCATCTTGTCCTTAATATCCCAGGAAAGAGTTTCAAATGTGAGTTAAATAGAAGGACATGATCTCCTACTTGGAAATTCTTTGTAACAATATGCTTGTCGTGCCATCGCTTTGTTCGTTCTTTATAGATCCTTGCATTGTGATATGCAGACAGACAGACTTCATCAAGTTCATTGAGTTGGAGTTTCCTGTTATTGCCGGCACTCTGGAAGTCATAATTCAGCTTTCGGACTGCCCAATAGGCTCTGTACTCAATTTCAACTGGGAGATGGCAGGACTTGCCATAAACTAGCTGATAGGGGGACATTCCCAGCGGGGTTTTGAAGGTTGTTCTATAAGCCCAAAGTGTGTCATTGACACTGTCCGCAAGTGCACGGAAATGTCGCAATAATATAAAAGATATCGTCTCCCACAGGGAACAAGGTGAGTACTAGAAAATCTAATTCTTGGAATCTAAGCTAATCAAATCGTGGTTTTTTTAGAGCTTGAAAACTAAAATTAAGCAGGACAGTAAACAAGAAATCAAACAACTACGACAGGGAAAATATATGAGAGAGAATATCAGGGCAAAGGTTTCCACCACTCTGACGATTTCACTAGCACTAGAAATAAATGTTAATTACTTGGATTTACAGATATGCATAAGGAATCTACCATATGGTACAAGGTGCCCTCTTTCGAGTGTACACCCCGGTATTTGCCTAGAACGTCTCCTACTTTCGCGGTGGACCGTTCTAGACAAACCCACTGGGTTCCGTGGTAGATTATGAACCCTCGAGCAAAGAATACGCACTTTCGCGTCGCGTCTTCACAAGATTCACATAGAGGTTCGGTCGTTATGGTCGAACTTTCGTTATGGACCGTAACAACTATGACATGACGATACTTGGCCAAGGTAAAGATCAAGAAATAAATACATCTAGTGAAATATGCTCAGAATATGATCCAAATAACAAGATTAAAACAAGAGTTGCAAACAGAAATCGTCAGAGGGCTTCAACCTAGCCCCGATACAAAGTTTACGCTACAACCATCGTTGAATCGCTAAAAATCCTCTCTGTAAAGATAGGAAAATTATAGAAAAAGGTTTTTAGGAGGGAGGAGAAGATAAACCGAATGAAATAACCCAGGATTGCAAGGTTCCGATGATCAATTCTTCAAAAATCCGCTCGAAGTCACCGAATCACGGTGTTCTTCCGCCCTAGCCACTTCATTGCCTGATTGCCTCCTCTCTAGGTCACAAAATTTGGGGCTTTTATATCCTTTTTGTTCTTCTTCGAGTTAGCTTTCCAAAAAGTCCTCACTTGCTAAATTTGGACTTGAATCGGGTTCAAAATCGAGGGAAAACCGAGAGGGTGTCGAGTTGATCCGTCCGCTTCACGGGTGAACCCCGCGGGGTTCACCAGGTGGTGAAGTGCTCGGAGCTGTTTTGTTGCAAAATAATCACAGGTGAACCTCGTGGGGTTCACCTACCGGTGAAAGCCTCAACGTAGTTCTGTGCAGATATCTCCAGATGAGATCACGGGTGAACCCCATGGGGTTCACCTACCAGTGAAGTGTGCGGCAGCTTTCAAAAACTTTGACATCATCGGTGAACCCCGTCGGGTTCACCAGGCAGTGACGCGCGCGCTGAAATCCTTCCTTCGGCAAGATCACGGGTGAACCCCGTGGGGTTCACCTGGCCGGAAGTCCAGAGAAGGCTCCGATTGAGCCCAAATTTTACGGCCAGCTTCGTCTTCTCATAAGGAATCACCCCATACTTTTAGATTTTTTAAAAAGACCTCAAAATTGGGTGATTTTACCTGAAATTCAATAAGATAGACGAAAAGTAAAGATTCTGAAGTTTTTAACTAATTAAGTCTTAAAGGAGTGTGAAATCATTAAAATAGGCCTAAATTCATCATGAAATAATAGTAAAAATCACTACTAAAATGCATGGTGTCAAATGCTCCTCGACTTAAATCTTTGCTTATCCTCAAGCAATAAAATAAGTTGAAATACATGCTTGGTATAAGAATAATCTTTTGTGTTGAAGTTCGCACCCGAGTTTGGAAAAATACTTTTTAGCAATCCAAGATCTAATCAGAAGAAATCAACTAAAAGGAGTGTCTTAAGCATTCACCAGTTTGATCCCACAGTTTCTAGATATCAAACGATTCAGAAAGCAGTAAACATAAGATTCAATCAAGCAAACACAACACTCATTTCATTCTTATCCTTCCAATTCATAATATTGGGGTTAACTCAAATGTCTCATTCAGGATATAAGATACTGATTATTGCACTAGACTTCAACTCATATCCTTAGGTACCATTGCCAATTTTTTGCAATGCCAAGTAGAGAAGTCTTTTTATTGAATTTTCAATTCACATTTCTTAGATTTCAACTCATGTCCTTCGGTACCACTGCTAATTTTTCGCAGTGCCAAGTAGAGGAATCTAAGTGTGAGAAATTTTTTTTTTTAATGCTAAATATCAAAGATCAACATATCCTTGCATTTTAACAGATGCAGTGTTTCCCCAATACTAGAATAGAATTCAAAGTTTGAAAAGAGGATATTAGTTACATAGTATGAATCGACATGTAAATTGCAAGCCAAAATCAATTGAAGAATCATGAAAATGTTTGACCCACTATATGAACATCATACAATCAATCCGTTTAGAAAATTTCTAATTCAAAGAACATATGGACATGATGACTATTAAGTAAATTTCTAACAAGTACTACATTCAACATGTCTTGATAAATTCCAACCAATCATGCATTCAATTTTTTAGACAAAAAATTGCATGGCTATCATCAGACAAGACAATCATGATAAGTCAATAAAATTTTTCATCACAAGTTATGCAATATATCCTTCAGAACAGTTACATGCAAGCTTATAAATTCACACATCATTTAGCATGAAAAGCATAATATCAGAATGGAAAGCAAGTGGCTCAAATATATCTTATAAACTGCAGAGAGTGGGGCCTGAAGAAGTGGACCAGGCCCACGAATAGTGGCATATATGATACAATGCCAATATCAAAATATCCATCATAGAGTAGCAGAACAAAGCCAGAAAGTCACAACAACTACAACCAAACAACCAAGAAGAAGCTGGAGTCAAGACAGCTCACCCGCTCTAGAATATTGCATAGTCCTCTATGCAATGTCGTATATGCGAGAGGAGAAGGTGGCGGTGTCGAGTCTGGATGGAGCTAGTGCCTCCTGCGCGAGTGAGAGCCGGAAGCTCGAGAGTTCTTGCCCTTACCGCGAGAAGTATGACCTGGCGCTTCCTCCTCATCTAAAGAGATTGGTATGTTCCTTATGTTTTCTTCATTAAGCAGGGCGAACCGGTCATCCATGATACATAATTTCTCCCAGATTGAGCCCAGCATCCTATGTTGCCGCTGCATCCCAGCCTCATTAGCTTCCCATCGGGAGGCTTGCTCCTGGCGTATAGAAGAGATGGAGGTATCCATCTGATCGATGAGCTCGCGCTGCTGAAGCTGCTCCTCCCTTATCTCTTGAAGAACACGCATCATGGAATCTGAGGAAGAGCCGCCACCAAAGAAAAATGAGCCGGGTGCTGGCGGTGCAGTATCAACAGGGTCGGGCTGAGGATCTTCGGTTGGCTTGATGCGCCAGTTCACTCGAACGCGCACTGTTGTGCACTCAGGATTTGGCAATGGTAAACAGAACTGGCTATCCTTGAACGTCATACAATAAGAGTCACCTCGGCGGACAATGAGTTTCATGGAGACGCACGACTCAATCTCGAGCCGGTTGTTTCCATGAGCTTCGGGTGTACCGTAGGGAATGACTCCCAAGGCAACAGCCAGCGGCGTGATAAGGCCTCCGATGACGATCGCGCCCTTGCGGCAGTGTGCGATACGGCTGAACTGCTTTGCTAAATAGAATCCTGAATCGACTCTGAAAGAATGCAGCATGAACCATAAGTAAAATAGCTCAGACTGTCTTACCATGCCATCGCTCTCCCCACGTCTGAAGATGGTATGGGCGAGCACTCTATGGACATATCTGATAGTCGGGTTGCAAATGCTCGAGGCCCTGGCCACTCTGGCAGAATAAAATTGCTCATTTGTGATCGACACCCAAAAAGCTTGCTCGATGAATTCCACCGGGACATTGAGCGTGCAAGGTTCCGGAAAGCCGTAGATATGGCGGAGATCAGCAAGAGATAGACAATGCTCGATGTTTCCCATCCGGAAGGTCAAGCTCCCAGGATCTTCGTCGACCGTTGCGGCGGCTTTAACGTCTAAAGAGCTGAGGAACTCTAGCGTGACTCCGATGTATGTGGGCGAGGCAAGCCGGAGAAACTGCTCCCACCCAATGTTAGAGTACATCAACTCTACGTCGTCCATGAGTCCTAGAATGATAAGCGTGTTTCTATCCAGGTAGCGGGTATTGAGTATCTGGCGGTGAAGGAGCTGTTCGAAGTTTTGTTAGTGTTTTGCGTTCCTGAAAACAATGCCGAAATCATTCAGCGGAGAAACGTAGGCCTGGGACTGCCGGGAAGACATCGTGTCGGGCCTCTAGAAGAAGACGGCTGTGCCAGCTGGTTGACGGGTGTAGTCTGTGGAAGCTAAGGCTGTTTGTGCGGAATGAAGTCATCATCGTCCTCAGTGGAGGAATCGGATACAAGTTGTGGGTCGTGGCGACAGAAGGCAAGAACCTTTCGCCTTGGTGCCATCAGGTTTGAATGTCGGGGACGATGAAGACAGTCCAGGAAGCCAAAAAAAATTTGATCGAGCACAGAAATATCAACCACTCGCAGAGGCAGAAACAGGAGGGTCAGCGAAGAGGAAAAGCTGGAACACTAACAGCAGGAATCAGAACAGAGCTGTGCGAACCTCTCCGGAGTTGCAGATCTTGAAGAGGGGAGATCCGTTGAAGATTCAGAGGTGAGAGATCTTCGGGGGAGTGGAGATCTGGAGCAGAGAGGTCGGCGGCAGCGTGAAGTCGTGCGAACCCTAGCTGAGGTCTAGGGTAAACACGGGCAGTGTTCTATTAAAAACACTGGTGAACTCAACCGGGTTCACCTACCCATGAAACACACGGCGGAAATGCGCCCCTCTGGTTCGGATGTCTTCACGGGTGAACCCCCCCGGGTTCACCTGGCCGTGAAGTGCATGAAGCTACAGTAATAATCCTGCAAAAATCCCCGGTTCACGTTGCACACCTGCATCCCGGAAATAAGGCTCTATCAGTGTATTTCAATAGCAAAATCTCCTATAGTACTAGATAAATAAGAGAGAGAGAGAGAGAGAGAGAGAGAGAGAGAGAGAGAGAGAGAGAGAGAGAGAGAGAGAGAGAGAAAGAGAGCCTGCAACGATGGTAAAATAAAAGGAAACTAATAATAACTAAGCAAATGAAAATAATAAGAAAAACTTGGGTTGCCTCCCAAGAGCGTTAGTTTTTGGTCAATAGCTCGACCATAGAGTCATCAAGAAACCAATATCAGGGAGGATCAAAGGGGTCGAGAACTCCCCTTTCTTTAACAAGCTTATCTCCTTCAAACCGGTGTTTGATACGACGTCCATTTACTACAGAATTTCCAGAGTATTCAAGCAAATCAACGCTGTGACATGCACCTGCAAAAGAAGGTTTCTTGAGAGAGTTAGACATATCAAATTGAATAATATTGTCACCGATGTTTAAAGCCAGTTTCCCATTTTTAATATCGATGACGACACCAGCTGTAGCAAGAAAAGGCCTTCCTAAAATAATAGGAAGTCTGTCATCCTCATCGATGTCTAATACAACAAAGTCTGCAGGAACAAAATAATCCCTCACTTTAATGGGTACATCCTCTAAAATGTCAACGGGACTCCTAACTGATCTGTCAGCCAACTACAAAGAAATATTCGTTAACTTCAATTCACCCAGATCCAGCTTTCTACACAAGGATAACGGCATGATGCTGACACTAGCCCCTAAATCGCACAGTGTTCTTCGAAAGGTCATCTCTCCAATCTGGCATGGTATGGAAAAGCTGCCAGGGTCTTTGAGTTTTTGTGGAAGCTTGTTCTGCAAAATCGCACTACACTCTTCAGTAAGAGCCACAGTGCCTTGGTCTTCTAGCTTCCTCTTATTGAGAGAATATCCTTCAGGAACTTCGCATAGGTCGGCATCTGCGAAAGGGCATCAACAAAGGGAATGTTAATATATAATTTTTTCAAAATTTCTAGAAATTTACTGAATTGCTTGTCTAGCTTGCCTTTGACAAGCCTCTGAGGGAAAGGTATCGGCGGCTTGTAGGCCGGCAGCCCAACCTAGGGTTGCTCTTCCTCTGTTCGTTCAGGCTCCGCCGGTGTTGAATTCGCGTGTGGCTCCTCAGGGTTCAGTGTCTCATCATCCCTTGTTTCATTGGTTGGCATTGGTGGGTCTTCGAGTTGCTTGCCGCTCCGAGTGGAGATTGCATTGCACTACTCCCTCGGGTTAACTTCCGGCTGTGATGGAAGCTTCCCTGGCGCTCGTGCTGACGAGCTGGCCTGTTGCGCAAGCTGGCTCTCCAATATCTTGTTGTGCGTCTCCAAGGAATCCATCCTAGTCATCATTAATTTCATCATGTCAGTTAGCCCTTCTAATTGCTTACTCAGCTGAGAGTCTTGGGCCGGTCTTTGAGGAGGATTGTAATTCGCTTGTTGAGGGGGAGGGTTGTAATTTCTCTGTTGGAACCCAGGTGGCTGCCTATAATTTTCTTGTTGTGGCGGCCTGAAGTTCCCTTGTTGAGGTTGTGCTTGTGGTGGCGCTTGCCCTGGTTGAAGTGGCTGCGTGGTACGGTAGGAAAAGTTCGGGTGGTTGCGCTAGCCAGGGTTGTAGTAGTTGGAATAGGGGTTGTTCATGAGGTTTCCAACTGCATTAAGGTGTTCAGGCTAACTTTGGACCACTAGTCCATCTCCCACTTGGCATTCAGCACCTGCATGACCTGCAACGCCACAAAGCTCACAAGATACTGAATTAGTGCCCAAAGAATTAACAGACCATGAATCAAATTTTTGAGTCAGATTGTCTACCTTCGCAGTCAAAGTAGTTAATGAATCAAGATCGAATTTACCTGATTTTCTTGGAAGTGTACCTCGCTCTGGATTCCATTGATGGTAGTTTAGTGTCATGTCTTCCAGGAGGCTTATTGCATCTTCAGGTACTTTGCTCATCAGTCCCGATCCTCCAGCAGCTGCATTGACTGTGAGTCTAGTATTGTATTGCAATCCCATGTAGAACGTGTGTACTAGGACCCAAGTCTCGATCCCATGATGGGGACACAGTCTTTGAAGCTCTTTAAATCTTTCCTAGGCTTCATACAAAGACTCTCCATCCTTCTGCATGAAGCTCGTTAGCTGGTTTCTGAGGTGGATCGTCTTCGAAGGAGGGAAATACTTCGAGAGGAAAGCTTGAGACAGTTCATCCCATGTCCGTATTGAAGCTGGGGGGATCGTGTGGAGCCATGCCCTTGCTCTATCCCACAGAGAGAAGGGAAACAAGCGTAACCTGATAGCATCAGAAGTAGCTCCATTAATCTTAAGCATATCGCAATATTCCAAAAATATAGATAAGTGCATATTTGGGTCCTCAAGAGGAGAACCACCAAATTGATTCTGTTGTATCATGGAAAGTAATGCAGGTTTAATTTCAAAATTATTGGCCTCGACATTAGGCCAAACTATTCCTGATTGAAACCCATGTGTAAAAGGTGCTACATAGTCTCGCAGTGTTCTGGCATGGTTGTTGTCCATGGGTTGAGGTGCTGGTTCGTTCTCCATGTTGTTGTGAAGATGTTCCATCTGTTCTTGACCTTCCTTTTTCTGGATTTGCACAAGCTTCCTTCTTTGTCTGAAGGTCTGTTCTATCTCAAAGTCGATTTTGAATAGTCGTCTTGCCCTGGAACTTCTTTGTATAAAAATTTGTCAGATCTAATTAAGAAGTTCAAAGCAGTCGAAACAAACAAAAAGCAATATGAAGCAGAATAAAGAAAGAAAAGAAAAACTAACTAAAGCTTAGTCTCCCAATCCTTAGAAGTATACTAATATCAACTGTTGTTCCCCGGCAACGGCGCCAAAAACTTGACACTGTCCGCAAGTGCACGGAAATGTTGCAGTAATATAAAAGATATCGTCTCCCACAGGGAACAAGGTGAGTACTAGAAAATCTAATTCTTGCAATCTAAGCAAATCAAATCGTGGTTTTTTTAGAGCTTGAAAACTAAAATTAAGTAGGACAGTAAACAAGAAATCAAACAACTGCGACAGGGAAAATATATGAGAGAGAATATCAGGGCAAAGGTTTCCACCACTCTGACGATTTCACTTGCGCTAGAAATAAATGTTAATTACTTCGATTTACAGATATGCATATGGAATCTACCCTATGGTACAAGGTGCCCACTTTCGAGTGTACACCCCGGTATTTGCCTAGAACGTCTCCTACTTTCGTGGTGGACCGTTCTAGACAAACCTACTGGGTTCCGTGGTAGATTATGAACCCTCGAGCAAAGAATACGCACTTTCGCGTCGCGTATTCACAAGATTCACATAGAGGTTCGGTCGTTACGGTCGAACTTTCGTTATGGACCGTAACAACTATGACATGACGATACTTGGCCAAGGTAAAGATCAAGAAATAAATACATCTAGTGAAATATGCTCAGAATATGATCCAAATAACAAGATTAAAACAAGAGTTGCAAACAGAAATCGTCAGAGGGCTTCAACCTAGCCCCGATACAAAGTTTACGCTACAACCATCATTGAATCACTAAAAATCCTCTCTGTAAACATAGGAAAATTACAGGAAAAGGTTTCTAGGAGGGAGGAGAAGATAAACCGAACAAAATAACCTAGGATTGCAAGGTTCCGATCATCAATTCTTCAAAAATCCGTTCGAACTCGCCGAATCACCGTGTTCTTCCGTCCTAGTCGCTTCATCGCCTGATTACCAACTCTCTAGGTCACAAAATTTGGGGCTTTTATATCCTTTTTGTTCGTCTTCGAGTTAGCTTTCAAAAAAGTCCTCACTTGCTAAATTTGGACTTGAATCGGGTTCAAAATCGAGGGAAAACCGAGAGGGTGTCGAGTTGATACGTCCGCTTCATGGGTGAACCCCGCGAGGTTCACCAGGTGGTGAAGTGCTCGAAGCTGTTTTGTTGCGAAATAATCACAAGTGAACCCCGTGGGGTTCACCTACCGGTGAAAGCCTCGACGTAGTTCTGTGCAGATATCTCCAGATGAGATCACGGGTGAACCCCATGGGGTTCACCTACCAGTGAAGTGTGCGGCAGCTTTCAAAAACTTTGACATCATCGGTGAACCCCGTCGGGTTCACCAGGCAGTGACGCGCGCGCTGAAATCCTTCCTTCGGCAAGAACACGGGTGAAGCCGTGAAGTCCAGAGAAGGCTCCGATTGAGCCCAAATTTTACGGGCAGCTTCGTCTTCTCATAAGGAATCACCTCATACTTTTAGATTCTTCAAAAAGACCTCAAAATTGGGTGATTTTACCTGAAATTCAATAAGACAGACGAAAAGTGAAGATTCTGAAGTTTTTAACTAATTAAGTCTTAAAGGAGTGTGAAATCATTAAAATAGGACTAAATTCATCATGGAATAATAGTAAAAATCACTACTAAAATACATGATGTCAGTCATCTAGTTTCAATGACCAATCAGTTCGTGAGAAGTTAACCGTCTTTTGTAAGATATTCTTTATCTTCCTGTTGGATACTTCCACTTGTCCGTTGGTCTGTGGATAGTAAGGGGTTGCAACTTTGTGGGTGACCCCGTACTTCTTTAGTAGAGAGGCCAACTGGTGATTCAGAAAGTGAGAGCCTCCGTCGCTTATCAAAACTTGCGGTATACCAAATCTGGGGAAGATAGTGCGCCTAAGCATTCGGGTCACCGCTTTAGCATCGAATGTGTGTTCGGCTGAGGCTTCCACCCACTTAGAGACATAATCCACGTCTACCAATATGAATCGATGTCCACAGGATGATGGGATTGGTCTCATAAAGTTCATCCCCCAAACATCGAAGATCTCTAGTTCCAAAATGTTAGTTAATGGTAACTCATCTCGTTTAGATATGTTGCCTGATCACTGACACTGATCACAATGAATGATGAATCACCAGGCATCCCGAAAAATGGTGGGCTAGTAAAGTCCGGATTGTAGTACTTTGAAGGCTGTCTTCGAAGCACTAGCCTGGCCTCCACAAGGAGATGAGTGGCAATGAAATAAGACATCCTGGACATCCTCTTCAGGTATGCATCGCCTAAAAAGGCCATCAGCGCATCTTCGAAACAAAAGAGGGTCATCCCAATAGTAGTGTTTCACGTCATGTAGAAATCTCTTCTTTTGCTGCCATGAAAGATCAAAGGGGACTACGTCAGACACTAAATAATTAACGAAGTCAGCAAACCATGGGGTTTCAATTTCGGTTAGAGCCAAGAGATGTTCATCAGGGAAGTAGTCGTTGATGTCTTGACAGTTCTCCTCTTCTTGTTCTTCATGTGATAATCTGGATAAATGATCAGCTACCAGGTTTTCTGAGCCCTTCTTGTCACGGATTTCCAGATCGAATTCCTGTAGCAAGAGGATCCAGCGAATCAATCGTGGCTTTGTATCTTTCTTGGTTAGAAGGTACCTGATAGCTACATGATCAATGTATACGATTACTTTTGAATCAATAACATAGGATCTAAATTTGTCAAAAGCGAAAATAATAGCAAGGAGCTCCTTTTCCGTGGTAGTGTAATTGATTTGAGCTTCATTCAATGTTCGGCTCGCATAATAGATGGCATGTAACTTGTTGTCTTCCCGTTGTCCTAACACTGCTCCGACTGCGAAATCGCTGGCGTCACACATGAGTTCGAATGGGAGTAACCAGTCTGGTGGCTGCATAATGGGGGCTGAGATCAGTGCTTTCTTTAACTTTTCAAATGAGGTCATGCAGTCCTGATCAAAGGAGAAAGAAACATCTTTAGCTAGCAGATTAGTCAATGGCCTAACAATTTTAGAAAAGTCTTTTATAAAACGACGGTAAAAACCCTCATGCCCAAGAAAACTTCGGACTTCCCTTTCAGATGAAGGTGGTGGCATCTTTTCAATGGCATCTACTTTGGAACGGTTGACCTCGATGTCGCGTTCTGAGATTAGGTGTCCAAGCACTATCCCCTCTCGCCCCATAAAATGGCACTTCTCCCAGTTTAAGATGAGGTTGACTTCTTCGCACCTTTTCAACACTTTAGAGAGGTTAGCCAAACAAATATCAAATGAAGTACCATAAATTGAGAAATTGTCCATGAAAACATCCATCACATTTTCTATAAAATTAGAGAAAATTGAAACCATGCATCTTTGAAAAGTAGTTGGGGCGTTGCATAGCCCAAACGGCATTCGGCGGTAGGCAAATGTCCCATAAGGACAGGTGAAGGTAGTCTTCTCTAGGTCTTCCGGATGGATAGGGATCTAGAAAAATCCTGAGAAGCCGTCAAAGAAACAGAAGTGAGAATTCTTTGCTAGCCGCTCCAACATCTGGTCAATGAATGGAAGTGGGTAGTGATCCTTGCGCGTGGCTTTGTTCAACTTCCTGTAGTCGATGCACATGTGCCATCCAGTCATAGTGTGGGTGGGGATGAGTTCGTTGTTTTCATTCTTGACTACAGTAACCCCACCCTTCTTTGGCACAACGTGCACCAGACTTACCCATTCATTGTCTGAAATTGGGTAAATAACCCCTGCATCGAGTAGCTTCAATATCTCTTTCTTGACCACTTCTTTCATATTTGGATTCAAACGGCACTGGAATTCCACAGAAGCTTTGCTGTCGCTTTCCAAGAAGATCCTGTGCATACAGAATGAAGGATTAATTCCTTTAATATCTTATAATGAGTATCCAATTACCTGTTTATGGAGCCGCAATTCTTTTAGTAGCTTCGCAGTCTCTTCTGCATTAAGGTCAACACTAATGATGACAGGACAAGTAGAGTTAGCATCAAGGAATTTATATTTAAGATTATCAGGAAGTGGTTTGAATTCTAACTCCTTCTTTGTAGAAGGACCAGACTTAACCTCTCCAAGACTTTCAAACTGCGTTCTTTTGAATCTCTCAGAGTGAACAACTCCCAAATTTTCTACATGAACTTGATCCTCATCAGGATCACTCTCTTGTCCATCATTCAGCAGACAGACTTCCCAAGTGTCCTCGGCGATTGGTGGAGTAGGTTTAGTGTTGTCCTCCATTGTGTCAATTTCGCAGCAGGCTCATGTAAAAGATGGTTTCTTTAGAGCGGAAGACAAGTCAAATTCTAATTTCTCCTCACCGACATTCAGTGCCAATTTCCCATTTTTCACATCTATGACGGCGCCAGCGGTTGCAAGGAAAGGGCGCCCCAAAATGATGGGTAGTCGAGTGTCCTCTTCCATTTCTAGCACTACAAAGTCCGCGGGAATGAAAAAGTCTCCTACTTTTATCGGCACGTCTTCAATTATCCCGACTGGTTGGCGCACTGATCGATCAGCTAGTTGAAGGGATATAGAGGTAGGTTTCATCTCATTCATACCTAATTTCCTGCGGATAGATGAGGGAATTAAACTTACGCTAGCTCCTAAGTCACATAGAGCTCTATCAAAAGGCATATCCCCAATTTGGCAGGGAATAGAAAAACTCCCTAGGTCTTTCAGTTTGGCTGGAAGCTTATTCTGGAGGACGGCACTGCACTCTTCAGTCAGGGCAACTGTTCCCTGCTCCTCAATCTTTCTCTTCTTAGAGAGGATCTCCTTTAAAAACTTGGCGTACGCTGGCATCTGTGAAAGAGCGTCAGTGAAAGGGATATTGATATAGAGTTTTTTTAGTACCTCTAAGAATTTTCCAAACTGCCGATCCAATTTAGCCTTAGCTAGCCGCTGAGGAAATGGGATAGGCGATTTGTATGGTGGAGGTGGAATGTAAACATGCTCCTTTGGCGCACTCAAGCCTTGTTGTTCTTTTTCTAGATTAGCTGCGGAGTCCTATTCAGGTGTAGTTTCCTCAGATGAAATTGTCTTTGTTCTCTCCTTAGGTTTAGGCACCTTAGGGTTTTCTAGCTGGATTCCGCTCCTCGTCGTTATCGCATTACAATGCTCGTTGTGGTCAATTCTTTCCTGGATTGAACTAGTTCGTTGGTCAAGCTGTGTGATCTGGTTCTCCATTATTTTCTGGTGGGTTGATACAGAGTCCACTTTCATGTTCAGCTGGCGAATCTGTTCACTTAGAGAGTCATTGTGCTTCATTTGAGTTGCCATGAAGTTTTCCAACATTGACTCTAATCTAGACTTCTGTGGAGGATCTTGTTGTCTTTGGTTGGCGGATGGATATTGTATCCCAGCAGGAGGCCTGAAATTAGAAGAGAAGTTCTAATTAGAAAAATTAGCAGGAGGAACTTGCCCTTGATTCAACCTGTAGGAGAAATTCGGGTGATTTCTCCATCTCGGATTGTATGTGTTTGAGCAAGGGTCGTTTTGGTTCCTGAAATTCCCAATGGTGTTGACTTGTTCAGAAGGGGCGCTCAGGATGTGGTAGTTATCAGCAGAATGTCCTGTCACTCCTCAAATATCACAAGTCAAAGAATTAGAAGTAGAGACATTAATAGAATCTATCTTTGATGAAAGAGAGTCTACTTTTGCCATTAAAGAATCAATCGAGTTAGCATCAAACTTCCCTGAGTTTCTAGTGTGCTGGCTCCTCTATCCGGACCACTGATAATGGTTGAGGGTCATGTCCTCTATCAACTCCATCGCATCATCATAATTCTTGTTCATTAATGCCCCACCAGCAGCAGCATCTACAGAAAGTCTGGTCTGGTATAGCAATCCACTGTAGAAGGTGTGAATAATCACCCATTTCTGTAGACCATGGTGCGGGCACATCCTCAACAATTCTTTGAACCGATCCCATGTTTCATACAAGGACTCTCCTTCTCGTTGTGCAAAGTTGGTTATCTAATTCCTGAGCTGGGCGGTCTTGCTCGGTGGGAAATATTTTGATAGAAAAGCTTGCGATAGCTGTTCCCACATTGTGATTGATGCCTGTGGTAAAGACTGCAACCACGCCCTAGCTCGATCCCTGAGAGAAAAAGGGATGAGTCTCAGTTTGATAGCATCAGGATGAGCGCCATTAATTTTTAAAGTGTCGTAGCATTCTAAAAAGATAGATAAATGAAGGTTGGGATCATCAGTAGCTGCTCCACTGAATTGATTCTGATGCTCCATCTGTACAAGTGATGGCTTGATCTCGAAGTTGTTAGCTTCGATAGCAGGTCGCGATATGCTCGAGTGTACACCAGAGATGGTGGGTGCTGCAAAGTCCTTCAAAGAGCGATTGGCTTCCATCGTTTGAGCGTCAGAAAATTGTCCTTCAAGCTTAAGTCTTTTCAAATTTCTTCTGACTTGGCAGAAAGTACGCTATATCTCCGGGTCTCCAGGTACAAGTTTCCCAGTTCGCGCAGTATTCCTGGGCATAAACAAGTACCTAGATAAAAGAGATTAGTAGCACCGCACCAAATAGAAAATCTACAACTAAAAACAAAGAGTAAAGAAACAATAGGTAAACAAACCGAATAAAAAGAAAAAAATGAAATCTAGCTAAACCTAGTCTACAAATTTTCTAATCATGTTAATATTGGCAACCTAGTCCCTGGCAACGGCGCCAAAAACTTGATAGAGGCCTAGACGGCTGCTACCGCAAGTGCACGGTCTATCGCGTAATAAAAAGATCGAACCCACAGGGACTAGGGTCAAGTACTAACTGATCGGTCAATTCGTAGCTGGGTTAACAATTAAGGGAGAAATGGCTAAAATCCTAATGCAAGTAATTAAACTAAAACAGACTTAAGTCAAGCAAAGCAAAGAGCAAAGCAAACGGGGTTTTAGATCTATGAGAGATATTCGGGGTTTTAGGTTTCACCACACTGAAACATGCAGAAATATTAAGGTTTGATGTTTTAAATTGAGTTTTCTCTTAGTTCTCAAGGTAATCCTTCCTAGGGTACAGACGCGCTCCCTCTTAGGACATGATCTGGTATCCGACTTAACCCAAGTCTCCTACTCTTGTGGCTTACCTAGGTTAAGTCGGACCTAATGAGATCTGTGAAGGATTAGGGTTCTTCGGGTGATTTTGAGTGCTCTCGCAACACGAAATCACTAGTCCAGTCTAAGGGGTTTCGATGATCAAGGTTCACCTCTCAGTCCTCCCCTTGACATCTAAGACATGCATACGTATGGCCAGTACATAAACACAAGATAAAGCATCCTAAACATGAATAAGAACAAAGATAAGTAAAGAAATATATAGATCAAACATTAATATCAAGCATTCTTACAGTAGGCTACGCCCAAACCCCGAAAATAGAGTTAAGCTACAGGATTCATTGTTAAATACATAAAATCTCTTATAAAAGTTTATTCAAACCAAAGGGAAGGGTAGATCCTTGATGGAAGGAGGTCCAACATGAAGATCCATGCCGGAACGACGAAGAAATCAAGTTGGAACAGTATTGTCGCCCAGAAAATCGCCCCAAAACCCTAAGGTCTCACCGTTTTCACTCATTATCCCCAAACGCTTGATCAAAAAAATCTGGTAATTTCAGTCCCAAATCGTCCGTATCCAAGTTGGGAAGGTCTCCCTAAAATTTCGTTCAATTCCGAGCCAGGAATAGAAAGTTATGGCCAAAATACCGAGCGTCTATCAAAGCTGCGCGGGACGATGCACGGCCGTATATCGGTGCACGGGCACGCCTGTGCACGGCTCGGTTGAGATGATTCTGATGATTTACAATGCACGGTCGTGCATGGATGCACACCCATGACTGTGCACTCTATAGAAGGCTCCAATTGGGCTGAAATTTGGTGTGTAGCTTCGTTTCATCGTGAGAAATCGTTCCATACCTTCAGATTCTCCAAATTCTATCAATTTTGAGGCCAAAAACCTACATTTTCATAAAACAAGGGAAAAGTGAAGACTCTAAAGAATATGAAGCATTTGAGTGCATAAATGAGACAAATTATGCATTTTACTCTAAAATAATAATAGGATTAAGTCACGAAATATCATATATTTGCATGTCATTATTAGTCTTGTGTTGTAATCCAAACCGCTGTAGAACGTTTGGATCAAAACCCAAGTCTCAACTCCATGATGTGGACACATCCTTTGGAGCTCTTTAAACCTCTCCCAAGCTTCATATAGAGACTCTCTATCCTTTTGCATGAAACTCATTATCTGATTTCGCAATTGAATTGTCTTTGATGGAAGGAAGTACTTGGAGAGAAAGGCTTGAGAAAGCTCTGTCCATGTTCTTATTGAAGCTGTAGGTAGTGTGTGCAGCCATGCTCTCGCCCTGTCCCTTAGAGAGAAGGAAAATAGTCGCAACCTGATCGCATCAGCAAACACACCGTTAATTTTCAACATATCGCAATATTCTAAAAAAATAGAGAGGTGCATGTTGGGGTCCTCAAGAGGAAAACCACCAAATTGGTTTTGTTGCACCATAGAAAGAAGAGCATGTTTTATTTCGAAGTTATTGGCCTCAACAGCGGGCCTAGCAATTCCTGATTGAAAACCATAAGTGTAGGGAGCAGAGTAATCTTTCAATGCCCTGTTGTTATAGTTGTTCCCCATTAGTTGTGGTACTCGATCATTGTTCACATCAAGCTGAATGTGCTCCATCTGATTTTTTCCTTCTGGATGGTTCATGACTTCTTTCTTCAGAATTTGATTTTGCTTCCTTCTTGTCCTGAAGGTGCGCTCGATTTCTGGATCAATGTCAAAGAATGTACCTGCCCTAGAACTTCTTCACTTAAAACGGTCAGTCAAAATTATAAAGTTCTAAGACAGCAAGTAAATAAAAAGAAAAAGAAAATAGCAGTGCAGTAAGGAAAATCTAACCTAAGGCCTAGTCTATCAATTCTCAGAAGTATACTAATATCAACTGTTGTTCCCCGGGAACGGCGCCAAAAACTTGACACGATCCGCAAGTGCACGGTTATGTCGAAGTAATATAAAAGATATTAAATCCCACAGGGAACAGGGTAGAATACTAGAAAATTCGAGTCCTAATAGCTAGGCGAATCGAGATGTGGTTTCGAAAACAGAAATCGAAAACAAGTAATCAACGCTACGATGGTAGGGACTAAATATCAGAGAGAAATCAGGGCTTTGGTTTTCACCACGATGACTACTTTAATCGCACAAGGCAGATGTCGGTTATTTGGATTGTTGATTTTGCATAAGGAATCTAACCCTAAGGTACAAGGTGCCCTTTCTCGAGTGTACACCCTGGTGTTCGACTTAGGATGACCTCCTACTCTCGCGGTGGATCGTTCTAAGACGAACCCAATGAGTTCTATGGCAGAATAGAAAATCCTAAAGCGAAGACCAAGCACTCTCGTGTCTAGGTCTCGCAAGTTTTACTAAGGGAATCCACCCTTACGATCCTTCTCTCGATATGAATCGTAATGGCTAATGCGTGAAAATACTCGGCCAAGGTAAAATCATGAAATAAACACGTCAAAGTAAAATATGCTCACAACGCAATCCAAACAACGTAATAAAGATAAAGTTTGCGATTAAATTCGTCAACGGGTTTAAACTAAGCCCCAAAATAGGGTTTACGCTACAATCATCATTGTTACGCTCAAAAATCTCTCTTTTAACATAGGAAGATTACAAGAAAGAGTTTCTAAAGGATAGGAGAGGATAAACCGAAGTAAATCTACAAGAATCGTGATGCTTCGATGATCCAATCTCTGAAAATCGCCTCGAACTCGTGTTGTCGCCTTGTTCTTCCGCCTGCTGCCCTTCGTCACATGATTCCTCGATAATTAGGTCATAAAAATTAGGGCTTTTATATCCCATGCGTTCGCCTCTGAAAGAGCTTTCCATAGACACCTTACTTGCCGAATCTGGACTCCGAACGGGTGAGAAATCGAAGGAAAACCGAGTATAGGTCGGATCCGTGCGCGAGCCTAGATCAGAATCACGGGTGAACCCCGCCGGGTTCGCCTGGCCGTGATTCATTCTGTGAGTTCGGCTGAAAGAAGCGTGGTGAACCCGCTGGGTTCACCTGGCTGTGATGTCCTCTGGACTATTTTCGGCCTGAAGGAATTCTAGTGAACCCCGCTGGGTTCACCTGGTCGTGATGCTCTCTGTGAGTTTCGCTGGCTAGCGACTGGGATGGTGAACCCCATGGGGTTCACCTGGCCGTATTTTTCATACCAACTCCGTTTAAGCTCAAATTTGATGTGTGACCTCGTCTTCATACAAGAAATTGTCTCATGGCCTTAGAATCTTCAAAATATGTCAAAAAAGGGCATTTTTACCTGAAATTCCATAAAAGTGCCAAAAAGTGAAGATTCCGAAGATATGAAGGAAATAAGCCTATAAAGAGTATAAAAGTGTCAAAATAAGCCTAGATTTATCATGAAATACAACGGAAAAATACTACCAAAATGCAATGCATCAACCATCTTGTGTGAAGCTTTCCTAGAAATAGCCGAAGTCTTGAATTAAATAGAAGTACTTTGTCCCCTTCATGAAATTCTTTCTTTGCTATGCGCTTGTCGTGCCAGAACTTGGTGCGTGCTTTATAGCTCTTGGCATTTTCGTAAGCAAAAAGGCGCATCTCTTCCAATTCATCGAGCTGTAGCTTTCTCCTTTCACTAGCGTTCTTGAAATCAAAGTTGATTTGCTTGACAGCCCAATACGCCCTGTGCTCAAGCTCTGCAGGTAAGTGGCATGATTTTTCATAAATAAGTTGGAAAGGAGACATACCGAGGGGCGTCTTGAGTGCGGTCCTATAAGCCCATAAAGCATCTAGTAATTTCATTGCCCAATCTTTCCGTGATCGCGATACAGTCTTCTCCAAAATTTGTTTGATTTCTCTATTGGAGACCTCTACCTGTCCACTAGTTTGAGGGTAGTAGGCCGTAGCAATTTTGTGCCTTACACCATATTTCTTCAATAATGCTCCAAATTTCTACTCAATGAAGTGGGAGCCACCGTCGTTAATCAACACACATGGAACTCCAAATTGGGGAAAAATAGTCCGCTTCATAAACCTCATAATGATTCTAGAATCGTTTGTAGCTTCAGCGGATGCCTCCACCCACTTCGACACGTAGTCAACGGTGACCAGAATGTACCGTGTTTCACATGAAGAGGGGAAGGGGCCCATGAAGTCTATCCCCCATACATCAAAAGTTTCCACTTCCATAATGTTGTTGAGTGGGAGCTCATCTCTTTTTGATAAGTTTCCAGTCCGTTGGCAACTGTCACAAGTGGAGACAAATTGTTTAGCATTATGAAATATAGAAGGTCAATACATACCAGACTGTAAAACTTTAAAGGCTGTTTTAGAGGCCCCCGCGTGTCCTTCATAAGGTGAAGTATGGCAATGGCTCAACACATCTTTTATCTCCACCTCTGGTATGCATCGTCTGTACAACCCATCCACAGATCTCCGGTACAAATATGGCTCATCCCAGTAATAAAATTTTACATCATGTAGGAATCGCTTCTTCCTCTGAAAAGTGAGATCAGGAGGGAAAATGTTAGACACGATGTAGTTAGCATAATCTGCATACCATGGGACTTGTTGGTCTAATAAAGCATAGAGATGTTCTTTAGGGAATGTGTCATTGATCTCTAACTCTTCATTAATTTCTTTGTCCGTGCTGCGGTCAAGTCTGGAAAGGTGGTCAGCCACTAGATTTTCACTCCCCTTTTTGTCTCTGATCTCAATATCGAATTCTTACAAGAGGAGGATCCATCTAATGAGCCTTGGCTTCGCATCCTTCTTATTGATCAAATATTTTATAGCTGCATGATCAGTGAAAATGATTAATTTCGAGTTAACTAGATAAGAACGGAATTTATCAAAAGCAAAGACAATCACTAGCATCTCTTTCTTCGTGGTTGCATAATTTATCTGAGCATCGTCGAGTGTGCGACTGACATAGTAAATGGCGTGAAGCTGCTTATCCTTCCTCTGTCCCAAGACTACCCCAACAGCTTGGTCGCTAGCATCACACATCAACTCGAAAGGTAAAGACCAATCTAGGGGTTGAATTATTGGAGCAGAGATTAATGCTGCCTTGAGTTTCGTGAAGGCTTCCTCGCAGTCCCTGTCAAAGCAAAACATAGCATCTTTAGCAAGTAAATTAGTTAAGGGGTGATCTATCTTAGAAAAGTCTTTAATGAATCGTCTGTAAAAGCCAGCGTGTCCAAGAAAGCTCCTGATCCCCTTCACCGACGTGGGTTGCCGAAGATGTTCGATGACTTCAATTTTTGCTCTGTCCACCTCTATCCCTTGCTCAGAAACTAAGTGCCCAAGAACGATGCCTTCCTTGGCCATGAAGTGGCACTTCTCCTAGTTCAAAACTAGGTTCACCTCTTCACACCTCTACAAAATCTTAGACAGATTAGATAAACAATGATGAAAAGAGGAGCCATACACAGAAAAATCATCCATAAAAATATCCATAAAATCTTCATTAAAATCATAGAATATGGTCATCATTGCTCGCTGAAAAGTCGCGGGGGCGTTGCAGAGCCCAAAGGGCATCCTTCTGTATGCATATGTGCCATAGGGACATGTAAAAGTTGTCTTCTCCTGGTCGTCCGGGTGGATAGGGATCTGGAAGAAACCTGAAAAGCCATCCAAAAAGCAGAAGTAAGAATTATGCGCTAATCTGTCCAACATCTGGTCTATAAATGGAAGAAGAAAATGATCCTTTCGCGTAGTAGAGTTCAACTTCCTGTAGTCAATACACATCCTGTATCCTGTAACCGTACGTGTCGGTATCAACTCATCAGCTTCGATCTTTATCACTGTGAATCCACCCTTCTTGGGTACAACATGTACTGGACTTACCCAAGAGCTGTCTGAAATTGGATATATTACTCCAGCATCCAATAATTTGAGCACTTCTTTCTTCACAACATCCTTCAAGTGCGGGTTGAGTCGACGTTGGAACTCCATAGTAGGTTTGCTATTGTCTTCCAATAGGATCCTGTGCATGCAAACAGAGGGGTTAATCCCTTTTATGTTATCTAATGAATAACCTATTACCTTCCTATGAAAACGAAGTTCATTAAGCAATAATTCGGTTTGCTCCTTGTCAAACACCGCACTGACTATCACTGGGTATGTAGAATTTTCTCCTAGAAACTCATATCTCAAGGAGCTAGGTAAGCTTTTGAATTCAATTTTCTGCTGTCCTTGATTCTCCTGATTTTCTTCTCTCTTGTCATCTGAGCTTGCGTCAACTTCTAGCAGTGCAACGTATTTCTCAGCCTCTCCTTCATCATCTCTATCAATAGAGTTTGTCAGGGCGAGTTCTAAGGGGTCCACTTCTTTCCTAACGGCTTCAACATCCTGCATAGCCTTCTCCACTATGTCCACGCTACAACATGTTCCTGCAAGAGAAGGTTTTTTCAAGGTGTCAGCCAAATCAAATTGAATAACGTTGCCACAGATGTTCAAAGACAGTTTCCCATTCTTGACATCCATGACAGCGCCTGCAATAGAAAGAAAAGGTCTCCCTAGAATGATAGGGAGCCTGTCATCCTCATCAATCTCTAAAATAATAAAATCAACAGGAATAAAGTAATCTCCTACTTTAACAAGTACATCCTCTAAAATACCAACTGGGTGACACACAGATCTGTTTGCAAGTTGTATAGAAATATTGGTCGGTTGCAAATCCCCTAGATCAATCCTTTTACAAAGTGATAATGGCATGAGACTAATGCTTGCTCCTAGATCGCACAAAGCTCTCTGAAAGGACATCTCCCCAATCTGGCAGTGTATGGAGAAACTACCTAGGTCTTTAAGCTTCTGAGGGAGCTTGTTCTGAATGATGGCGTTGCACTCCTCAGTGAGTGCAACGGTCCCTTGATCCTCTAGCTTCCTCTTATTTGATAAGATGTCTTTCAGGAATTTTGCATAAGTCGGCATCTGCGAAAGAGCATCAACGAAAGAGATGTTAATATAAAGTTTCTTCAATACTTCTAAAAACTTACCAAACTGCTTGTCTAATTTAGCCTTGACAAGCCTCTGTGGGAAAGGAATAGGTGGCTTGTATGCAGGCGGTCCCACATAGAGCCGCTCCTCTTCAGTTGGTTCAGGTGTCATCGGTGTTACATGTGAATGTGGTTCCACAGGTTCGGTAGTCAACTCATCTATCCTGTCATCGGTCGGCATTTTTGGGTCTTCAAGTTGCTTGCCGCTCCGAGTGGAGATTGCATTGCAATGCTCCCTCGGGTTTACCTCTGGTTGGGATGGAAACTTGCCTGGTGCTCTGGAAGACGAGCTAGCTTGCTGGGCTAGCTGACTCTCTAACATCTTATTATGCGTCTCTAGGGAGTCCATCCTTGTCATCATAAGTTTCATCATGTCTGTCAGTCCTTCAAGTTGCTTGCTCAGATTTGAATCATTATTCGGCCTTGGTTGTGGTGGTGGTGCATTGAAGTTCCTAGCTTGAAATCCTGGTGGCCTAAAATTGTTCTGTTGCGGTTGCCTGAAGTTTCCCTGTGGGGGCTGGTTTTGCTATGGTGGAACTTGTCCAGGCTGCATTGGCTGAGTTGTTCGGTATAAAAAGTTCGGGTGGTTGCACCATCCTGGATTGAATGTGCTAGAGTATGGATCGTTGTTGGGATTGAAATTTCCAATAGCATTCAATTGCTCAGAGTGAACTGCAGTCATTTGTCAATCTCCTACCTGACAATCTGCCCCTGCATGACCTGCAACTCCATAGACCTCACAAGAAATAGCATTAACATCCATTGAATTAACAGACCAAGAATCAATTTTTCTAGTCAGATTATCCACCTTAGCCGTGAGAGCAGTAAGAGAGTCTAAGTCATACTTACCTGACTTCTTGGTAGAGGTACCTCTCTCAAATGTCCATTGATGATGGTTAATCGCCATGTCCTCGAGAATGTTCATTGTATCTTCTACTCCCCTATTCATCAAGGCGCCTCCTACTGCAGCGTCTACTATAAGTCTTGTGTTGTAATCCAAACCGCTATAGAACGTTTGGATTAAGACCCAAGTTTCAATTCCGTGATGTGGACACATCCTTTGGAGCTCTTTAAACCTCTCCCAAGCTTCGTATAGAGATTCTCTATCCTTTTGCATGAAACTCGTTATCTGATTCCGCAACTGGATCGTCTTGGATGGAGGGAAGTACTTGGAGAGAAAGGCTTGAGAAAGCTCTGCCCATGTTCTTATCGAAGCAGAAGGTAGTGTGTGCAGCCAAGCTCTCGCTTTGTCCCTCAAAGAGATGGAAAATAGTCGCAACCTGATAGCATCAGCAGACACACCGTTAATTTTTAGCATATCACAATATTCCAGAAAAATAAAGAGGTGCATGTTGGGGTCCTCAAGAGGAGAACCATCAAAATGGTTTTGTTGCACCATAGAAAGAAGAGCAGGATTTATTTCAAAGTTATTGGCCTCAACAGCGGGCCTAGCAATTCCTGATTGAAAACCATAAGCATAGGGAGCAGAATAATCTTTCAATGTCATGTTGTTATAGTTGTTCCCCATTGGTTGTGGTACTCGGTCATTGTTCATATCAAGTTGAATGTGCTCCATCTGATTTTCTCCTTCTAGATGGTTCATGACTTCTTTCTTCAGAATTTGATTTTGCTTCCTTCTTGTCCTGAAGGTGCGCTCGATTTCTGGATCAATATCAAAGAATGTACCTGCCCTAGAACTTCTTTGCATAAAATGATCAGTCAAAATTATAAAGTTCTAAGACAGCGAGTAAATAAAGAAAAAAAGAAAATTACAGTGCAGTAAAGAAAATCTAACCTAAGGCCTAGTCTACCAATTCTCAGAAGTATACTAATATCAACCGTTGTTCCCCGGCAACAGCGCCAAAAACTTGACACGTCCCGCAAGTGCACGGTTATGTCGTAGTAATATATAAGATGTCGAATCCCACAGGGAACAAGGTTGAGTACTATAAAGTTTGAGTTTTAATAGCTAGGCGAATCGAAACTTGGTTTTTGAAAACTAAAATCGAAAACAAAACTAGCCAAGCAATCACAACTATGCCGGTTAAGAGTAAATATAGGAGAGATATTGGGGCTATGGTTTCCACCACGCTGACTATTTCAATCGCATAAGATAGATATTAATTATTTGGATTATTGGTTTTGCACAAGGAATCTAACCCTAGGGTACAAGGTGCCCTCTCTCGAGTGTACACCCCGGTGTTCGGCTTAGACCGACCTCCTACTCTCGCGGTGGATCACTCTAAACGAACCCAATGAGTTCTATGACAAATTATGAAACCCTCGAACGAATACCAAGCACTCTCGTGTCGAGGTATCGCAAGTTTTACTAAGAGATTCCACCCTTAAGATCCTCCTCTCGGTTGAATCGTAATGACTAATACATGAAAATACTCGGCCAAGGTAAAATCACAAAATAAGCACGTCAAAGTAAAATATGCTCACAATTCATTCCAAATAATGAAAATTGAAACAAAGTTTGCGATCAAAATCATCAGCGGACTTCAACCAAGCCCTGAAATAGGGTTTACGCTACAATCATCATTGAAACGCTCAAAAATCTCTCTTTTAGCATGGGAAAATCACAAGGAAGAGTTTCTAAAGGATAGGAGACAATAAACCGAAACAAATCCTGAAGAATCGAAGCGCTCCGATGATCAGATCTTCGAAAATCGCCCTGAAATCGTGTTTTCACCGTGTTCTTCTGCTCTAGCCGCTTCGTCGCCTGATTACTCAATGATTAGGGCATAAAAATTAGGGCTTTTATATCCCCATGCGTTCTCCTTCGAAAGAGCTTTCCATAGAGTCCTCACTTGCTAAATTTGGATGCCAAACGAGTGAGAAATCACCAAAAATCCGAGTAGAACTCAGTCCGCGCGAGCCTAGGTCAGAATCACGGGTAAACCCCGCCGGGTTCACCTGGCCGTGATTCGTTCTGTGAAATCTGGCTGAAAGAAGCGTGGTGAACCCCGCTGGGTTCACTTGGCTGTGCTTTGCTCTGTGCTGTTCTCGGCCTAAAGGAATTCTGGGGGTTCACCCAGCCGTGAAGCTCTCTGTGAGGTTTTGTTGGTCTGGCGAAGAAACTGGTGAACCCCATGCCGTATTTTTCAGGCTAACTCCGTTTTGGCCCAAATTTGACGTGTAGCTTCATTTTTGTATAAGAATCGCCCTATGGCCTCGAAATCTTCAAAATATGTTGAAAAAAGAGTGATTTTACCTGAAATTCCACAAAAGCACCAAAAAGTGAAGATTCTGAAGCATTTAAGCAAATAAGCCTTAAAAGAGTATAAAAGTGTCAAAATAAGCCTAGATTTAACATGAAATAGCTATGAATATTACTACTAAAATGCAAGGCATCAGCGAGGAGTTGCCTAATTTTGCCGAGTAACCCAAAGTTTCTTTCCCATTTTTCCCAATTTTGGTCAAGCCCATTCGTGTTTCGGGTTCGAGTTGCTTTGAGCCTGAAGAAGGTGGAGTACGAACTTCAAACGGAGAAGCTTGGGGAGAAGTGCGAACTGCTTCTAAAATCTAACCCCATCTACAAGAAGATCCCCATCCTCCTCCATAACGACAAGCCCATATGCGAGTTACATAAAGTAGATCTGATTTGTCAATTAGTGCATTTTGTTAACATAATAATCTATATTTAGTAAATACTAATATTAACACCCCCTCTCAAACTGGAGATGTGTAAGCAGATGCAGTTTGAAACGAAGATATTAGATATTAGTCCACTGCCGAGATTCTTGTCGTTGATGACACTGATGATGCTAGCTGAAGACATGAATCTGATGGAGATGTCAAACAATGACTTCAGGACGGACGAAGCTTCATTAGCAATGTCCTGGATGTCTTCCGAAGGCAATTTGAGTTGGGCAACACTATCGCTGATTTGTCGAACAAGGGCAATAGCAGAGAAACTGGCGGCGATCGACATGGGATAAAACCCTAGCCTCTGACAGGGGATAAAACCCTAAACCGATGATCAACAGGGGATAAAACCCTAACCTTTGGCAGGGGATAAAACCCTAGAAAAAGCATATATAGTAGATGAAGGATAAAACCCTAGAAGAAGCAGGGGATAAAATCCTAGACAGGGGATAAAACCCTAGAAGAAACAGGGGATAAAACCCTAGACAAGGGATAAAACCCTAGAAGGAGATATAGTAGACAGGGGATAAAACCCTAGAAGAAGCAGGGGATAAAACCCTAAAAGGAAGTAGATACACGCTAAGGGATCTCATAGAGAAAAAAAAAATCTCGGTCTGATACCATGTTAACATAAGAGGGAAATTGAGAATTGTAGACAGTAAGCCTACTCTCCATTGAATAACTTGATTATTACAATAGTTATAAGGTATACATATATATAGAAAATTCTCCTAGTCTATATTTAGTAAATACTAATATTAACACATTTGAACTAAGTGAGGAATGTACAAATATAGGCTATAAACACAATAGCGAGCCATTAAACCGAAGATATTACTGTACCCATTTGTGGGGAAATTTTTTGTCTTTTCTCTCTCTTCTTCCTTCAAATTTGAAACTGGCTCTTTTTACTTCTTATCTTTTTCTTTTTCTTTTTTTTCTTTTTTTCCCTCTCGTTTGGCAGCAAGTTGGTCCGCCGTACTACATAATGTGGATTGATTTTTCAATATTTGGCTCCATCGTCGTCATCATCTTTAATTGCAACTATTAATGCCAACACCATCCATTCAACACCCAAAATAGAACCGAAGAGACTCGAGACATTTTGCCAAACATGTTGGCTGCATACTTAACACAATTCTGGAATTAGCTAGATCTCGAATCCATCAACGTACACTCCTTTTAAGTGAAGATCAAAAAAGAAGCAACGAATCCAGACTTCAAACAATTTGAGAAAACCACATTCGATTATCAGAAGGCGCCATCAAGAAGCTCGTGAAGGAGGTTCGGAGAGAAGAGGCGCAGCTCTTCACAGACATTCTTCGGGGTAACACATCTACCACGGAAATGGCCATCACAGCCCGCCACAAACGATGAGCGCTCGCAGGCGAAGCAATCCCCGGAGCTACAGTGATACAACAATACCAGAAGCTTCCATCCAATGATTGATTTTGCTATTTTTGCAAGAGTCAATGGCAATAATGGTGACACGTGGCGTACACCGTTTTCACGGTGTAACATTTTCCTTGTACCCGCATGCAATCGACGACGTTGTTGGATGGAATTTCCGTCTGCAATTATTTGACTGTGACCATTCGCCATCCTAACAAGTAAAAATTGAATTTGCTCGGGTTTGACGTTGTCGCTTACGCCATCACAAACGCTTACTTGAAAGAAATATCTCCGGCGACGATCCCTGCATCAAGAATCACATCCCTGTAATTATAAATAAACAGCAGTCCTAGGCCTCCATGAACATCTCACAACGCAATCCCTAGCTTCTCTTCTTCGTCTTCTTAGAATTCAAGTAATGGCGGATCAGGTGAAGCTGATTGGCACTTGGATGAGCCCGTTCGTGCTTCGGGTTCAATTTGCTTTGAACCTGAAGAAGGTGGAGTACGAGTTTCTGGCAGAGAAGTTCGGGGAGAAGAGTGAGCTGCTCCTGAAATCCAACGCCGTCTACAAAAAGGTCCCCGTCCTCCTCCACAACGATAAGCCCATCTGTGAGTCGCTGATCATTGTGCAATACATCGACGAGGTTTGGCCGACCGCCAGCGCCGGCGCTATCCTCCCGGCCGATGCTTATGATCGCGCCATCCATCGCTTCTGGGGTGTCTACATCGACGACAAGGTTTGAGCAACATAAATTGAAATCTTTGATGCACCCTAATCACAAAATCGATGAAATTTTCTGTTTTGGAGATGATCCGATCCGAAATACTGCAGAGAAATTTGTCTCTCAAATACGTGAGACAATGAGTGCACCTCAACTGTTTGATTATATGACTGACTCATTTTTTTTTGTTTTTGGACTCATTTTGTATGCAGTGGCACCCGCTGTTAAGCATAGCCATGGCACAAACAGAGCAGGCTAAGGTGGAGGCAGTCGAGGGAGTGCACACGGGGCTAAAGGTTTTGGAGGAGGCCTTCGAGAAATTGAGCCAAGGCAAAACCTTCTTTAACGGAGACAACATCGGCTACCTCGACATCGCCCTTGGGAGCTACCTAATGTGGCTGTGGGCACTGGAGAAGATGAACGCAATCAAGTTGCTCGACGAGGAGAAGACGCCTCTGCTCGCGGGATGGGCAGCTAGGTTCAGCAAGCACGAGGCGGTGAGGGAGTTGTTGCCGGAGACTGGTAAGTTGGTGGAGTTCATCAAGGTGTTCCAGGCGACTTTGCAAGCAACTCCAGCCAAATAAAGTGATATTCATAATCGTGTGGTCGCCAAAGAATCCAACCATACTATTGTATTAATTAGTGCAATTTGGCAAGAATAATGCTTGAATTGGCATGTATATGCTCTGCTTGTTAAAAATAGCAAACGTGTGAACGTATGTAAACACACTCTATGTCGTGTGTGTCGTGAGGGTTGAGAGGGTTAGTGTTTTTATTTTTAGCGTAGACTAGGCATTTTATTTCCTATAAATATGTGTACTCCATTTGTTTTATTCAAATGCAGCATTTTAACTCAGGCAAGATTATGCTATTTCTCTGTCTCCTCTTTGTGTGTGTTCTCTCATCACCGTGCTTCCGCCATGTTGCTGCCAACAGTGGTATCAGAGCACCGTTTCATTGTTTTCAAATTCGGCGCTATCCTCTTTGCAGTGAGGTCGAATTCTGAGGCCCCGTTTGGTTCGTCTGGCTTTTGGCTTTTGCTGATGCGGCTAACGATTTTTGGTCAACCTAGGCGTTTGGAAAGACAGCTTCTTAGCCTGAAACCGAGAATCTAAGCGCCAGCTGAGAAATGCAGCTTTTGCGCAGCTTGCCAGTGATTCTTCACGCCTGGTTTGAAGACGTTGCGCCACTCTCGCCTCCTCTCCCGCACCCTCCGGATCTTGCGAGTGAGCATTGCTGTCCCCCTCCGGCGTCTTCTCCCAGTGCTCCGGCGTCTCCTCCCGGAGCTCCGACGACTTGAATCTCCCCCTGGTATCTTTCTAGCGTCTTCCATTTTTCATCCCGGTCGCGAGTTTTTCTTTCGTTTTTTATCTTTCTTTCCTCTCGGCAGCTGTGTCTTCCTTCCTGCGTCCTCCTCCGGCCATATCTTGAAGCCATTGCTGCTCTCATTCGAGATCTGGAAGGTGTGCTCCTCTTGGCCAGCTTCCTCCTCCCATTCTAGATCTGCCAAAGCTTCGACGCCAGGCGTCCTCAACCTCACCAGGTAATGGTCGTCTAACTCCTCGGTAGGTCATCCAGCTCGTCGGCGGGTTTGTTCAGCTCACCGGCGTTGGATTCGAGCGGGATGAAGGGCTTTTGCTTCGACCAGCGCGTGCGCATCGCCATTGTAAGGAATCACATTATTGTAAGGAGTGGTCGTGAGTTAAGGGAATGTAAGGAATCACATTGTGGACATTGGATTTCAAGAGCATGAAGTGACTATTCGTCCTACGCGTGCGCATCGCTAACCGTGGTGAAAACATATCGGATGTGTTTTGGTGATAAACATTAGATGTGTTTCTTTTCAATGCAAAATGTTTTAATGCTTGCAAAATTATAGATCGAACAGCTCGTTAGAAGTGTATTAGATGCTTCTGTATTAGATGCTTCTGTATTAAATGCTTTTGCTATATTGATCAATATGAATGCCGTTCAAAGCCTTTCTCATATGTTTCTCAAATGAGTACTAGTAAATTCTTTGAATTCGATACTTATTGTTGAAATTGATGGTTACCTTGTCTTAGAAATTATATGCTTAACTTTAATATTTATCTATTAAATAAAGAATTAATTATGACTTATTTATATTGAAGTGTGATGGCAAACAAAAATATGGGATAAGCTATATTTAATTAGTCAACTTCTTATGTTTTCATTGTGAATTTATTTTTTTTACTTAATAATACAAAATATCACTTATAAGTATTAACCAGCTCCAGCTACAAGCTGTTTTATCCAAACAGCTTCAAATTTATCAATCCAGCTTTGTTCTAACCAGCTCTGTTCCAACTAGCTCCAGCTATAAGCTCCAGCTGAACCAAACTGGCCCTGAGACAACGAAAACAATTCTCTTTCTTTAGATTGTGCGAGAAAATCTCACTTTATTGTGAGATATGCAAATTGACGATCCAGTCTGAGAGAAGTAGATCTGTTTGACGAGAAAAAATCTCACAAATTGTGAGATCCATTGCTAAAGATTAGATTCTCACTGAGAAAGGAGGATCCATTGACGAAAAGAAAATTATCTCGATATTATTGTGAGATCAGAAGAAAGCCGCTAAATATTGTGTCGTTAAGGGCCTGTTTACTTGCACGGACGAAGAATGCAACGGATGGAAAAAATATAGAGGAATGGAAAAAGGGAGGATGGAAAAATGGATCACATGAAAGTCATGTGATCCAGATGAGAACAAGAATGGGAGATAGGGAAGGCAGCGGCGGCGGTGCCCCAATGGCAGCGATGGCGGCGCCCGCTTGGGAAGGTTCGAACGTGCTTCAGTGGGGACGACGATGGTAGAAAGCTTTAGTGGCGGCGGTTTCTTTTCAGTCAGATCTGGTGAGACGACGACAATGGCAAGCTTCACCTGCGAGCAGCGAGGAAGCGCGTTGACGGCAAGCTTCAATCGGATCCAGTCGGCAAGGAAGCACTAAAGCTTCAAACGGCAAGCTTCAGTCGGATCTAGCAGCGGCAAGGAAGCGTCGACGCAAGCTTGCCGTTGATTTGCTAGGTGGAGAGCTTGGCCGGCAAGCAACTGTGGCGGGCGAGCGGCGTGCTCATAGCTGGCGAGGGTCTTTTGAGACAACGAGCGATGGAAAAAGGAAGGAAATAAGACGGGCGGCGAGCGGGCAAGGAGGGAGGACAGGCGGTGAGCGGGCACAGCGAGCATCGACAAGTGGGGACGACGAGTGGCGAGTGGGCGACGAGTTGGCCAGGTGGGAAGACGGGCGGCGAGCGAAAGAGGGAAGACAGGCAGCAAGCTGGCAAGGAGGGAAGATGGGCGTGAGCCGCGTGAGTTTTGTTTATCCGCCCGATTTGGGCGGATGAACAATCAGCGGAAAAATGTGGCAAATTCTCCTTCCTAGTTTTCTTCCTAATATCCGTCCGCTAAAGTAAACGACGGAAAAAGCAAAAAAAAAAATCCACCCATTCATAATATCCGTCCAAGTATACACACCCTAAGGGACACAGATCTGGTTTGAGAAGAAAAATCTCTAGTGAGATTTGAAGATTGCTGAAGTGTCGTTTGAGAAACGACGAGATATCTAGCAAGGAGAGTCGTCGTTTGGATTGATCCAGTTCCGAAAACGAGCGCCGACTTCACTCGTCCATCTTTACTCGTTGGATTTCGGCGATTTGCCTGCGACCGCTGCGCCGAGATCCGCCGACGAAAATTTTTGCTGGTCACGCGACGAATCCCTTCGTTCGCTCACGAAGCACTTGCTTGCCTCCAAGCCGTAGAAGAAGAAAGGAGACGAGAAGAGTCTCGATCAGAGCCGTCGCTCGAAGGTTTTTGCGTCGCACACCGACGAAAAAAACCTCTGTTCTTCACGCTGCTAAATTTCAGCGTCGCCATCGACCGTCGCAAGGTCGAGCCGCTCAAGATTTCCTCGCCGCTCGCTCGTTCGGTGCCAGGCGAATTATCTTACAGTTCCGCCACCGAAGATGAGAAGACTCCCATTCATTTTTCTCTCGCGGCTGAATCTTTGCCGCTCGACGTCGCGAAATCTCGGCGAATAGAGCGGCTGAGAACCTCCGCCCGATTGACGCTCCTCACGCCGGCCATCGGACGCCGGACGACGTTCGCGGCAGATTTCCAGCGCCGCCTGCCAGCCCAACGCCGCTCGCAGCTTCACGAGCGCGCCGACGCGAGCGTTCTGTTGCCGCAGACGAGAATTTTCGGCGACGTAAATCATTTTTGACCTAAGTTTTTGATTCAGCGCCCGCTGAACCAACTTATTGTTGACCTAATTTTGGTCAACCAATGGGTTCAATTTGATTACCTAATTTTGGTCAACCAAGCGGTTCAATTTGATTGATGTAATTAAACCGTTTTGATCTGATTAATTGGGCGAAGGAACTTTGGCCCGAGAAATTTGGTTCAATCACATTTGAACCAATCACATTTGAACCAGTTTACTTCATTTGAAGTCCAATTTTCAACCAATTTTGGTTCAACTTGATTAGTGTACTCAAATTTCAGACCGGACCTCTTCAGAGTCAACTTGAGCTTAGTTAAGTGGGCCAACATCAGTGTATTTTCCAAAAATAATGAACAACGGCATGATGTCATTCCAAGTACCAAAATTTTTCTGAAAAATTTGATAATTGGTGCATCCGAATGAAAGCAATATTAGGTACACATAATGTGTGGGAAATTATTGAAAATGGGTATGTAGCTCTAGCTGACCAAGCTACTCTGACTCAAGCACAGAAAGATATTCTTTAAAGTTCAAGAAAGAAAAATCAAAAGGCTGTTTCTTTGATTCATCAAGCATTAGATGAGGCAACATTTGAAAAAATATCTAATGCAACAACAGCCAAGCAACTATGGGAGATGTTGCAAAGTGTTTGCAAAGGAAGCTCGAAGGCCAAAAGAGTTCGCCTTCAAAGCTTGAGAAGAGAGTTTGAAGCTCTTTCTATGAATGAATCTGAGAAAATATCAGATTATATCTCAAGAGTTGCAACGATTGCAAATCAAATGAGAAGGCTTGGTGAAGAAGTATTTGATATTAAGGTAATTGAGAAGATTCTCAGATCTCTGAGTGAGAAATTTGACTATATTGTTACTACTATTGAAGAATCAAAAGACTTGAAAAAAATGTCCTTAGAAAAACTATCAAGCTCGTTAGAAGCCCATGAGGAGAAGTTAAACAAAAGGAAGAAAGAACCTTTGGAGCAGATTTTACAGTCACAATTGAATCTGAAAGAGGCAACAAGGAGAAGACCTGAAAATTATAGAGGTCATGGTCGTGGAAGAGGACAAGACCAAGGTCTTGAAAGAGGAGGAGGTACACAGAATCATCAAAGTACTCTTCAATTCACCTCGACAAAAGGAAGAAGTAGAACATATCAAACTCAGAGGCCTAACAAATCACAAGTGAAATGTTACAACTGTAACAAGTTTTGGACATTATGCTAGAGAATGCTATCATGCTCGTAATGAACGAGCTTATCTATCTCAAAAGGAGAGCAATGAGGATCAAAAGGAGAGTGATGAGGAGCTAGATTGTAAGCTTTTAATGCCATATAAGAGCTCAATATTGGAAGCAGATCCTTATTACATTGACATGTATGGAGAAAATTTCTTTTTTATAGACTCTGATGATGAGAATGACAATGACATTGTCACTTCTGAATACTCTCTAAAGATGGATGTACAAGAGGAAGTTATAGTTACATGTTTAGGAGCATGTCTAGATGACTATGAAGAACAAGAAAAAATTTGTGATAAGATAAATGTGGATAATGAGCATGAGCAAAGCAAAGATGAAGAACAAGAAAAGGAAAACCAAAAGACTAGCATTATGCCTCAAGCTACATGTTGGGAGATTGGAGAGAATTCAAGACAGAGTCTACATAAAGACACTAAGGATGATAATGGTTTTATAGTAGATACAATACCGCAGGCAGAGGTTATTGATAGAGAACCATCAAATGGAGTATCTTGGGAGATGGAAAAAAGCTCGAGACATTCCCACATAACAGAAGTAAAAGACTCATATTTTGAAAATGATATCTTTATGTCACTTTGCAGATATAGAGCCTATTAACTTTGTTGAAGTTAATGAAGATGATCAATTAAGAAGGATCATCAATGAAGAAATAGAAGACCATGCTAATCCAAAAGGTAAAAGAGTATATAGTAGAAGAAAGAAGAAAAGGCATAAAGCAAAGCTCGTGGGAAGGACATACCAGCAATGTAAAGACATTGGTTAATATTTCTGTGACATATGCTTAGAGTTAGTTAGTGTAGTTAAAGTATTAGAGTTGTGTTTAAGGGGGAGTATTAAAAATAGCAAACGTGTGAACGTATGTAAACACGACTCTATGTCATGTGTGTGTCGTGAGGGTTGAGATGTCGTGAGTCAAGGGTTAGTGTTTTTATTTTTAGCATAGATTAGGCATTTTATTCCTATAAATATGTGTACTCTATTTGTTTTATTCAAAGCAGCATTTTAACTCAAGCAAGATTATGCTATTTCTGTGTCTCCTCTTTGTGTGTTCTCTCATCACTGTGTTTTTCGCCGTGTTGCTGCTAACACTGCTATACTTGACAATAAATGATTGATACATTTCGTTTCTCAAATTCTGATAACCTGAAGGACGTACGCATTTCGCACAAAATACAACCTAGATATTGTGTTTTTTTTTCATAAGAACTATTATTATTCAAAGGCAAAATTACAATAACGAACCCAGTAGAATCCGATAACACAACAGTATATAAGTGATGGCTAGTTAGATAGTTGAAATTTGCAAAATAATAAAGAAAAGGATAACCAGAATTGTGCACTTGCTTATATATCACCCCTCATATGTAATAACAAAAAAATTATGTCAATTTAAATTTCAATTAAATTTTATTAGCCTTGTAAATTATTCATTAAAATCAACATTTCAAAATCAGTTTATGTACCGTCAAAAGAGAAAAAAAAGGTAAGTCACTTTTTTTCTCGGGAGGAAAAGTATTAATAGGTTTGCAAGAAAATTATTAAGGCTATTTTCTATTAGATGAAATTCGGTGGAAAGAATAAAAAATATAATAAATTTAGATAATTTTTTATCTAGATTTATTGTATTTTATATTTTTTTCACTGTAAATTTTATCCAATAGAATATAGTCTAAAGATTAGATAGAAAATTTTGACCCGCTCCACCATTAACGAGAAAAATTCAAGTTAAAAGTGGGGCAGGTGATATTTTGGAATCCATCTTAAATTTAAATCTTACCCAAACTATAACTAAATTACTTTTGTATATATATATAATTAAATTCATCACTCCTTTTACTCCTTAATTTATAATTTATGTATTAGTAATAGAAAAAAAATATTTTTGTTTTTTTTTCGAACATAAATCTCCAACACGACCAAAAAAATTATCTTAGGTACGGATCATGCCTAAAATTCCTAGGGACGTGCTTAAATTACTTTTATATACATAAAAAATAAAAGAAATTTAAATTCATCACTCCTTTTACTGCTTAATTTATATTTTATATATTCGTATTAAAAAAATATTTTTTTTTAGATTTTCCGAACCTAACTCTCCGACACGATCAAACAAAATATCTTAGGCACTGTGCTTAATCCAACATTAAACAGCTTAGTGCGTATATCAAAGCTTTAGCAGATATGAATCTCGGACATTTGATCGGGTATGAAATATGATTTTTTTTTACTGTTCCGCTTCAGGTCTAGAGCCATTAGTCAGAGCGTTGTCTTACTTTCAGTGCACACGGGACTAAAGCTTTTGGAGAAGGCCTTCGAGAAACTGAGCCACGGGAAAAGCTTCTTTAACGGAGACAACATCGGTTACCTCGACATCGCCCTTGGGAGATTCCTGGTGTGGCTGAGGGCAGTGGAGAAGATGAACGCACTCAAGTTGCTCGACAAGGAGAAGACGCCTCTGCTTGCGGGATGGGCCGCTAGGTTCAGCGAGCACGAGGCGGTGAGGGAGTTGTTGCCGGAGACTGGTAAGTTGGTGGAGTTCATCAAGGTGCTCCAGGCGAATTGGCATGCAACCCCAGCGAAATAAAGTAATCATCATAATCGTGTGCTCTCAAAAGAATGCTATGATACTATTGTTTGAATTAGTGCAATTTGTGGAGAATAATGTATGCGTTGACATGTATTTTACTCTGTCACACTTATGAATAAATAGATACATTTCGTGCGGATAACCTGAAGGATGTACGCATATCGTAGGGAGCTACTTTGCCCTCCTATCTTCTCTCCTAAAAAATACAACCTAAATATTAATTTTTTTCATAAGAACTATTATTAATCAAAGGCAAGATTAAAATAACGAACCCAGTAGAATCCGATAACACAATAGTATGATAACTAGTTAGATAGTTGAATTTGAAATTATCTGAAAAATAATAAAAGAAAAGGATAACCAGAATTGTGCACATGCTTATATATCACCCCTCAAATATAACAACAAAAAAAAACATTTTTCCTATAATATATATTCAATTTCAATTAAATTTTATTAGTCTTATAAATTATATATTTAAAATCAACATTTCAAAAACATTTTGGGACCCTAATTGTTGTGATGTATATATAATAGATTCTGTTTTAGTGTTGTATAATTCAAATCCTAAATGTGAATTATTTAAAATTTTTGTACTTCAATTACCAAATTGGTCTAGACAATATATATATATATATATATATATATATATATATATATATATAAATTCATATTCTAATTACGAACTTGTAATGATACAGTGCTTTGACCACCATAATTTAGTATATGACACTATATTGTAAATAATTGTGGTTTTAATCTAAATATTCATATTATTTAATAATATATTACATTTATTGTTATTGTTGTTATTACATAAATAATTGAGGTTGTTCTATAATTTCCTTTATTCTGCTTTCAAAACAATCAGCTTCCAACCTTCCAGTTGATTTTAACTTCATAGCTTCATATTTTTCTATTGTAAGCTGATCTACAATAAAATTTAGGGAGGAAATTTCTGATACATTGGTATATACATGGACCGATCAACGGTTCCTTCTTTATTTCTCAACATAAGAGGAAAAAGGAATTACATTCTTGTACAAAAAATAATCCATCCTCTAATATATTAAAGAATTAGAATACTATTATTGAAATATCATTCAATATCGTGAAAATTGAGTTCAAAACTCATAAAATATCATTCAATTTCACGAAAATAATCTATCTAATATATTAAAAAATTAGAATACTCATATTTTTAATAGTATTTATAACTACTAATGCCTATGAAGTTTCAAAAACTTGAGTATCCACATTTTCCAGGTTTGGTTGAGTATTTACAATCTTGAATAGCTCACCTTCTTCTAATTCAATTTCAGAAATTATCTGTAGTGACGTGCAGTATTAAAAATAGAATATTGAAAATATAATATATAGAATGCATTTATAAAACACATATCATGACTATATACATTGAATGGAGTTACCTAAAATAATTGTTTCTTCGAGTAATTTTACCTTCAGCAAGTGAAAGCGAAAAAGGCGAGGCTAGACAACCTCAATTTTATCTTCTTTGAACAATAAATAGTGTTTATATAACCATACTCGCAAATTACATAAGCAAATTTCTTAAAAGATTTGCAGTATGCTAATCTTGCATAAAGAGTTATAGAAAAAAATGAAGGAAACTTGCAATAAGAAGAATTGTGCATCGAGAAAAGCTAGTTCGTTTTGTCTTCTTACTAATTATAGTCAGCTCATTAGTCAAATAGTGATACATCGCTTCAGCCCAATTGTATTATTGTATTAAGTCCAAGTCTTCAAAATACTTGACCAAAAAAGCATCCATTGTATAGCTAAATAAGAAGGTGCAAAATATATAGAGAATGCAGAGTTTTATCAATTTATCTTTATCCAAATGTTCAATATTCTCGCTGATGCTAAATAAGTTTTCCTCAAGTAGAGAATGACTGATATTTCTACTATTAAATTCCTCAACATAAGTAGGCAAGTCCCTATCGTCGAAATTCACTGGTCGCTCGACCCATAGAAGACCTAGTATTAGAGATACATCTCTTACAGTAAATTGTACCAGGGTTCTATTTATATTGAACTCATTTTGTTGACAGTCTCATCTTGATAACGTATATCCAATGGCCAACATATCCTTGGGAATGTGTGGACCATGCAAGAGGTGGCCAAAAGGAGTGCTAAGCATTTCTTCCTTCAGATTGTTGCCCCGAGACACTTGTTCAAATATAGTTTGTAACCTTGTCATTGAGCATCTACTACACACAGGTCGAGATTATTCTTTGCTCTTCACCTTTTTTTCCCCACGACTTAGCTTTCGTGGCAGACAAATGAACTTATCATCCTAGCCCTCTAAACTCCAACTCGAGGAAGAACTAGAGTTGCTCATTTTTCAACTAAATTTTTACAATGTAGTATTAAATTTCCACGATATTACAATATATGCAAAAAAAATTTATCGAAAATATGCACAAATCAAGGATAACTTGTATAATATTTTATTGTTTGGATACTAAGCTAGTTATCACAACTAACTTAGGTTTAAAAGAAATTTTATCTAAATTTCCACTATCTAGTATTATTTTTTTATGAAATTATAAAATATCTAAAAAATTGATCAAAACTATGCACAAATAAATGATAACTTGTACAATGTTTTATTTCCTCAATACTTAGCTAGTTACCATAGATAATTTAGGCTTAAAAGAAATTTTATCTAAATTTCACCTATATAGTATTAAATTTCCATGACATTATAAAATATTTGAATAAATTCAATTTATTGTCTCAATACTAAGTTACTCAACTTATCCTAATATAGGTTTTCATATATTTCATATAAATTTCATAAATTTTCAATGATATTTTGAAACTGGCATAACCAAAATTTAATAAAGAAATATATGAAATTATTCTATGTTTTCAAAAGATAATTAATGTTACCTTAAGATACTTTTTAAATTCTGAGTGGCGTTAGAGGTGTGCAAGAATGCCGGAGATATAATACGAAGCTCGTTCAAGGTTTAGCTCTATTAGGGCTAAGGCAATGCACATCTAACTTAGTGAGAGTTGGAAAAAAGTGGAATGACGTTACCTTTACCTCGACGGCGATGAAGAAACTTGGGCTTGGTGAGTCAGGCGAAGTTAGGCCTTGCTTTGAGAAGGTGAATCTGGCGAAGCTTCCATTGGAGGCTTGCGAAGAGATGGCGAGTCCATTAGAGGAAGTTGAGAGCGGGAGAGGTTCCAAGGACAGGAAGGAGAGTTTAGTTGTAGTTAGGGCTTCAGAGGAAGTTCGGGACGGGAGAGAGAGGAGCTTTAGGGGGGTTACGTGAGAGTTTTGGTAGGAAAAATCAGGAGAAACTAACCTTGGTTAGTTACCATCGAAGAAGCTAACGAAAACGGGAGAAAATGGGATGAAAATACTTTAATGACCTGTCTTTCTTCTTTCGGAAGAGGACAGATGCTCCATAATGCGACCACAAGTGCACGGGTTTATCGAAGTAATAAAATAAGATCATTCCCAACGAGGATTTGGCGGTCAAGTACCGATTACACGATTGATCTATATCTAGACGAATCAAATTGTGTTTTTGTATGAAACTTGTAAGTACAAAAAGAAACAAAGGTAGCGTTTTATGTAAAAATCTATGCGGAAAAAGTCGGGACTCGGGGTTTTACCACACAGGCAACTATGAATTTAATAAAAATAAACCTTTGAACAGAAAATTAAAATGTTGGAAGGGATTTTTCCTAATGTATATATTACGTCCTCCCGAAGCGTAATCCGGTACCTATTTACGTCAATTCCCCACTCTTGTGACAATTAATATAAATAGACCCATTAAATTCTATAAAAAATTGTGAAGTCCTTCAAGTGAATCTGAATGACTCTCGTGATCGAATTCACAGGTTTGACAAGAATAGATCTGACATCGCAATTCACCTCTTGGTCCTTCTCACGACCTCTAAAACATAAATCACTTGGCTAGAGTAAAATTACGGAATAAACACGATTCTGATCAAATCAACTCTATATAAATTCCTAACAAAGATTTAAAATATAAAATTTAACTCATAAATTGTCAGTGGGCTACATCCCTAATCCCAAAATAAAGTTTAAGCAAACATATTCTTCGAATACAACATGTTTAGTGATGAATTCAACATGTACTCTCAAATAAATTGCAAAGAGACACTAGGAAAGTAATTAGAACTCTTCCCCCCAATTTGGAGACAAAGATGGAGTGTCAAATTCCCTCCTTTACATGATCTCTCACCGGAATTCTGCTCAGCCGCCTATTTTCGCCCTAGCCACCGCCTGTCTTCGTTCTTGTCTCAAATTTCTCTTTAACCCTCCAAAAATCCTTCCTTTTATACTTCAATTAGTTTAGAACCCATCTAGGAAGGCTTATGCAAAGTTTGGTTAAGTTTTGACTCGATTCGAGGTCGAATCGAGTGAAAAATCGAGTGGGGCGGAAGTACTCATGGCCTGTGAACTGTTCATAGCTGTGGCCTTGATAGTTTTTGTGAATAAGAGATTATGTACATAGATAAACTCACGACCCGTGAAGGATTCATGGCCTCAATCGAGAAAGTTCTATGAACGTTTTACATAGTCGCAGAACTGCTCCTTGAAGCGCGACATTCACAGCCTGTGAAGGACTCACGGCCGTGACCGTGAATTTGGCGTTTGACCCCTGTTTCGTTCCAAATTTGACGTACGGCCTTGTCTTTTCCTCTGGAATCATGCCTTGACTTCAAAACTCATGAAATCCATCTTTTTTTTGGGTGATTTTGTAAGTATTTTTATAAAAACTAAGAAAAGTAAAGATTCCATACTAAAGAAGATAAAAACACTAAAAATTAGTATAAAATCATACAATTAAGCATAAAATATCATATAAAATACAGGGAAAAAACATGGTGCAAATACAACTCATCAGCTTCTTCGTCCATTTGCTTACAAAGCTCAGCCAATTGCAATGGAGATATACGGTATGAAGCCTTAGTGGCAAGAGTGGCAAGAGTGCAAATATTCTAAAACTAATAATTCCAAAATAAATAATCACATAGGCAAAATTATCATTCAAAGAATAACTAATAAGTTAAAAATTATCCAGTCATTACATAATTAAAAAGGGATTACTCCCTAAGTCCTAAAGAAAAGATTATGCAACCAAAGTCATACGAACATAATAAATATTTATAAAAAATATTCAGAATTCAGAAAAAGGAGAAAATAAGGTTTTACTGTCATCACAAGGATGTGAACAATCATCACAGCCCTGTGATTTTGAATTTTTTTGGCTGCTACAGTGCTTTGATATAATATGTTGCTATGGTATCGGTGATTTCTTCCTCTGCTAAGAATTTTCTTCTCTGATTTCTCCCTCGATTGAACTCCTTTCACTCTAAGATTTCTGGTGTGTCGTCTCCTCCCTTGGGTGAAGCTTCCGTAAAAATTTTGCCACCGGAGATGCCTCTTGGCGAGAGGGAAAGCCCTAGTGGCACCTCAGCCGATTTCTCCCTCGTTTCTCCACGAGGACATGCGATAATTGGATTGAGTCTTCTCCCCCTCTTGTAGAACGATTCTATATTTTTAGATTTTTCGATAAGGGCTCAGATTTCTCTAATTTGATGGAGGAAAAAATCAGAAATAGAGGCCGGCAGAAGACCAAGAATAAGAATCACACCCCTGTGAAATCTGCAGTTCATTTGTCACGGGGGTGTGAAGGCAAAAAAATTTAAATTTATCCTCCGGGTCCAATTTTTCATCCTGATTCCATTTTTGGTCTTTAAAACTTTCAAAATCCATGAATTTGGGCACTTTTTATTGAAAACGTTAAAAAAAATAAAATAGGTATAGATTCAGAAACAATTGACTCAATTAAGTTTAAAAACAACCAAAAGAGCATAAATATAACTCCAAAAAGATTATATGATCAATAAAATTTACCACGAATTTTTTAGTCATCACAACTCTATCACTAGGGCATTTGTTAACAAAGGAACACCTCTTTCATGCCGTCTATCTCCAACATCACCTGGGTATATCACTGGACGTAGTCCCATATGGCCCCAGTGTGTTTTAGTCGTTTCAGGGCATCACACACCGACCAAGATGAGTTCCCTAGTTGTAACTAATTTTTTATCTCATTTTTTTAGCTCTTCCTATGAGAGCTTGCATGTTAGATCAGACCCCAAAAGGCTATGTGGGACCTAATTCTGCCACCATAGCTCCACGGCTCCGGAGAGATACGTGATAGAGGCATGTGTCAACTCCTCATCAGGAACCTAGGTATTCTGGAAGTACAATTTTGTATCCCATAGGAAGTTCTGAACTTCCTTAGCACAACAAACCCCCGAATAAGGTGTTGGCTCGTGAGCGCGCTGTCGCATGACGATCACATGACCACTCTCAGCCTAAGCTTGCGGCATAGCTGCGACACACATAAGGAAGTGCACCTCCATCGCGCATACTTGTAGATTTATTAACTGGCACTCCACCAAGATCTCCAATAGCATACTTGCTACAACAGCAAGTACATTACTTGTAGCAATGTACTTGATGTTGGTGTGACCCATGTTCTCCTGCGAGTCCAATTAACTTGCAAAGTACATCCACAAACCACAAGTACAACTTGGAACACTCAAAACCTGACCTCTGATACTAGTTTGTCACGCCCAGAATTAGTGCTAATATTTTTTTTCTTTTTTTTTTTTTGCTAAAAAGGAGAACCACATAGGACTATGAAAGAAGATAGTTCCACGCAGGGTACAAAATAGCACACGGGCACGACCGACAGATGTGAACATCCATATCTTAGCCTAACCCAGCAAATAGCAAACACTGTACGTAGATGATGGCCCACACACATGAATAACAAACACCATGCAGAGCATTAGGGAAGCAATAGTCGCACACATGCAACGGAACACCAACACAACACACAATAAGTGATAGGGTCGCACACACCGAGAAGAGGGGAGAAGCCGCCTCGCTCTGATGAGCACGGGAGAACACAAGAGGAGCAAGGGTTTGCACATGCCTAAAAGCGGGGTCGAATGCAGAACACACACACAAGCAAAGAGCATGACGACGTTGGAAAAACCAAACATTGACGAAAAACAAAGTGACGTCGGAAAATAAGAAGCCTAGAAGGGAGATTACCTCGGCAGATGATGAATTAAAAATTCATAGTAAATTTTATATTAATTGTACAATATTTTTGAGTCATAATTATGCTCTTTTGCTTATTTTTAAACTTATTTAGTTGATTATTTTAGAATCTACACCTTTTTTATTTTTTTTAATTTTTCAGGTAAATTATGCTTATTTCAATGGATATGAAGAAATCAGAGGCTGGAAACGAAATCAGGACAAAAAATAGAGCCCGGAGGATAAATTTAGAATTTTTGGCTATCACACCCTTCTGAAATTTGAACTAAAATTTTGATATGGGTGTGAAAATCTAAAAATTGGGGGAAACAATCGCTGCCGCACATAGCCGAGTCTTCCGCCGCCCCTATTTATGATTTTGCGAAATAAAATTAGACAAATCAAATCCCTAGTCGGAAAAAAATAAAAATACAGAGTTGTTCTATAAATTGAGGAGAAGATTTGAAGTCAAGGATCGCAAGCTTTCATTAAGAAATGAGGGAGAAATCAAGAGAGGCACCGCTAGGGCTCGGCCTCTTGCCGAGAGGCATAGAGGTCATCTCTGGCGGTGAAATTTTTAGAAATGCTTCGCCCAAGGGAGGAGACAATACACCAAAAATTTCAGATCGAAAGAAGTTCAAACAAGGGAGAAATCAGCATCAAAGATTTCAACCCAAGGAAGAAGATCGCCAATCACTGTAGCAGTTTATTATAGCATACTGTTCATCAACAGAAAAATCACAAGGCTGTGAAAATTGAACTGCGATTTTCACACCCCTGTGAAATCAGTAAATATTTTTTTTCTTCGTCCGTTGAATTCTAATTATTTTAAGATGAATTTTTGTTGCATTTTTAATTCCATGATAGCGTAAAAACCTTTTTGGGACTTAGGGAGTAATCCCTTTTTAATTCTATAATAATGAGATGAATTTCAACTTATTAGTTATTTTTTGAATGATAATTTTTGCCACTGTGATTTATTTACTTTGAAATTATTTGTTTTAGAATATTAGCATGTTTTAGGGTTTATATATGGACCGAAAGGTGATTTTTAAACCTGGAACCCTTAGATTAGATCTAGAAACCTAGACTACGAAAGTAGCTAAGTCCTATAACCCTAATTTTTTTTGCTTATTTTACATGTTAATATTTTATGGTAATGATTCCCTTGTTTAATACATGATAATATGAACCGAAATGTGATTTTGATTGTTAGAGCGCCTTAGGTAAAACCTGTAAAATTAAAGTACGAAGCATTTAATTTTACTTGAGAAATAGACTTTGAGAGTTAAACCACGAAAGTGATTTTAATTTTCTTTATCTGGTCTACTTTTATTTAACACTGAGCAGCAAGTCACAAAAGTGAAAACTTTTCTGTGTAAATTGGACGTCTGAAAGGAGATAATTTCTTTTTAAGTAAAATTTTCTTTATCTTGATTTGAATAACTAATAAAAACTTTATTATATCTAGTCATAAGAATTAAAAAGTGATGAAACCTCAATCACTTAGCTAGTAAGAGTTCAATTATTTGGTACTTAACACCTAGGTCTCTGTGGGTTTGATATCATTTTAAATCTTTGATGTATTTGTGCACTTGCGAACACATCAAGTTTTTCGCGCCGTTGCCAGAGACTTTAGTTTTGTTAATATCAAAATAGTTGTTATTATTACTAGACTAAGTTTTATTTATTTTGTCAAACTTTATTTTCTGTTTTTGCATGTTTTCGATTTTCACAGGCTATGACGAAAAAATCACAGGGCCATGAATTCTGGAATTTTTGAATTTTTTGCATTATTTTTACTTTATTTGCATTTTACTGATAGTTTTTCCATTCTTTTAAAAATTTTAAAAATTCTTAAAATCTGCATATTTCAGGAGCTTTGAGAATCTGTCAAAAAAAAAAAATTGTCGTCACACCCTTGTGAAAATTTTCATAGGGCTATGAAACTGTTAGCTATTTTGCTTTTTAGGGTTTTCTGGGCTTTCTAATAATCTAAAAAAAATCTGAAAAAATCACCAAAAAATTTTAAAAATTATTTCTAATTGATTCGTGTTGGAAAATCTGTATACTGAGACTCTTTATTTTTTTTATGTGTTTTTCATCACACCCTTGTGACGATTTGTCGCAGGCTGTGATTTTTGAAGTTCAGTATTCTTTCTGTTTTTTTTTTCTGAAAATACTAAGTTCATACGATTCTTCTTTTTTTTTGTTTATGGACATGACTCTTAGATCTTGATAGTTTTTATTTCCTGTGGACTCTCAAATCATAAAATCTTTTAGGTTGTGCAGAAAAGTTCAAATTTCAGGAAATGTCTCTTAATCACAACTTGTGGGCAACTGATAGAGGTGTGGTATACATACCACAAGGTAAGTATGAAAATGATTTATGGTGCACTCTTGTAGAAAAGGTAGAATCTTTGGCTCATAAAAAAGATACTTTTAAGATGCACCTTGTTATGACATCTTATTCTATTACATGTGATATTTGTGGATGTTCTGATCATTATGCTTCTAATTGCCAATTAGGAAATCCCCCAGGTCCCAATTTACCATGGTACCAAGATGATCAATATAATTCTAGATGGAAAATCATCTAACTTCTTTTTATGTGGATTGCTCAAACTATATTTCTGAACCATAATTTGGGGATACTGAATAATCAAACCTAGAATCCATGTTGGAAAAATTTATGGCACACCAAAGTAAGGAATTTGAAAATCTTAAAGGGATGATTAAACAATAAGGGGATACAATTGATCAACTTAATTCTAAGGTATAATCTATATCTATCCATACTGAAATGTTAAAATTGCAGAGAGCACAACAAGGTTGTTTACTTGAATTTGATTTTGAAAATGAGTAAATTGATTTTGAAAAGTCCCACTCCGATTTTGGTAATAATTTTGAAATTAATTTAGAAAAGTCTCACTTTGATTTTGGTGATAATTTTGAAATTGATGATAAGTTATTTATAGTTAAATCTGATTCTGGTAATTCTGAAATTGATTCTTTTACGAACATTGATGAATTTCACTCTGATTTTAATAATTATGAAGTTGATTCTTCTGATGATAAATTGTTTATGGTCAAATCAGATGAAAGGTATGAGGAAATTGATTTAGAAAAGTCCTACTCTAATTTTGGAAATAATTTTGAAATTGATTCTTTTGATAAATTATTTGATGAAGGGCATGAGGCACTTGAAAAAGATTTAAAAATTACAAACATTAGTGAATCCCATTCTGATTTTTGTGATAATTGTGAAATAGATTCTTTTAATGATAAATTATTTCTGGTTAAATCTGATGAAGGGGATGAGGAAGCTGAAAAAAGTTTGAAAATTGTGAACATTGATGAATCTCACTGTGATGTTTTACCCCTATCTATTATTCACCCTTCTAATTCATTGTTTAAAATATCTGTAGAGAAACTAGAAGAACTTTGCATTATTGAGGAACCTATTGTGGGACATTATAATTATCTTGATGATCCAATGTATGAATTTTTTGATCGAAGTCCTACTCTTATTGAAATTAAAGATATAAATTTGAAAAAAAGGACTAATGATTTTGCATTCTGACAAATATAGGAAGATCATTAAATATTCTTTATCTAAAATTTAAAATTTTGATTTTGTTTTTTGCATACACAAAAAAGCCACTGCGATTGTATTTTACATGTAATTTTGGATGTTTACTTTAGTGGTTAAACCTTTTGGACGGTGCAAAAGGAAAAAATTATATGTCATTTGCTATGACACTGATCCACCTGCTTCGCCTTGATATTTGAGTTTCGGTCAAGCTAGTCACCTAAAAATTAGTGCTTCTTGGGAGGCAACCCGAAAACTATTTTTGTTCTTCATGTTTTTATCTTTTACACTAATTTTGCAAAAAAAAGTTTGCTTAATATGAAAAGAAAACTGATGTGAAGGATTTTATTTTTGCAGAAAAAAATGAAGGGGAGAAAAGAATTTTTTATAAAAAAAAATTTCACACCCTTGTGGCTGTGATTATAACTCAAAGCGTGACGGCTGGGTAGTCATCACTCCCCTGTGAAGACTTCTCAGCCAGCTCCTTTCAGTGCCTGTGAAGCTTCTTCCGTGCCGTTTCGGTAGCACCATGCGGCTTCTCTTCATCCAGATTCCTCTAGCGCCACTTGCCTTCCAGCCAAAGTCTCCAGCCACCGCCGAAGATCATCTGCTGCTTCATCGAAGCTTCCTCAACTTTGATCCAGCCAGAGAAACACGCTGTGTCTTCAATAGCAGCTCGTTGATTTCCTCCCACTGATTTGACCCGCCAGCGTCTTCCTCAGTTAGCAGCAGCAGTTTCTGTTCTCAGCCAACACCGCTTCAGTTTCTCCTGCGACAGATCTCTTCCGGCCAGCATCTTAACTTCTAGATCCGTCGACCGCTCTGCTTCTTCAGCCGTAGCGCCTTCCTTCTTGCCACCGGCTGATGACCATCATCTCTTGAAGGCAACGCCGGCTGTCTTCCTTAAGGCGCATATTCTTCCGCCAACCAAAGACCTCTGCTCCGTCTCTGTTTTTGCCACTAGCAGCAGCCCCGTCAGCCATCACCACCAGCACCTGCTTCAACCAGCAGCCGCCGCAATGCCTTCTACCTCAGATCCAGTTGCTACCTCTGTCTCTTCCACTGCTAACTAGCTTTGCGTCCGGTTACCACCTCTGTTCCGCCCACCTTTAATAGCATTTCCTAGTGACAACAACTCAGCATTAGCCACCGCACCTAGCTGCCATCAACTTCTCCGCCTCTATTTCTACTGATAGCAGCAGCCGCCGCTAGCTTCCATCTCCAGTTGCAGTTTCTTTGAAGCTTCATCTCATGTTGTCATCCTCCTCTTAGCTTCGTCTCCAGATCCAGTCAACAACCGTTGCCGCCTTTTTTTTTCAGTCAGGCATCGCTGCTATGCAGCATCTACCATGACCTCTGCTTCCTGCCACTTGCACTTCTATGTAGCATCATCTCTCGCCGCCCACCAGCCAATGACATCACCTCCAGGTCCATAGTCTCCAGTAGGCCACTGAAGACTACTCATTCTCACTCTATCATCGGTGACTCATGCTTCGAAGCTAGCAGTTTTTCAGCCAGCTACATCTGTTCCACCTCTGTTTTCTGCCTATATCAGCTCCTTTCACTAACACCCTCTTTAGACGTCTAGCGATATCTCTAATTGCCCTTGGGGAAGAAATCATTGTTAGTTAAGGTAAGATACTATTTTTGGGCTGAGCCTTATGTATCTAAAAAATGCGCAGGTGAAATTTTCAAAAGGTGCATCTTTGGGGAGGAGATAGTCGACATTTTTTATCACGTCTCTTCCAATGGTGGATATGCTAGCACCTAGAAGACCGCAGAAATTGGATTCAGAAGCACCTAGCCCCACAAGACACCCTAGATGACGATGATAGCGATTGAGTTCACTATGCTGTTATTGGGTAAGCATCACTATTTATACTTTCTTGAGACCTAATTCAATATGGATGTATGGTATTGCTACTTTATTTGTCTTGTTATTCAATATGGTTGTATTACTTTATGGTTTTCTCTAGAAAAGTTATTTGATATGGATATATGGATTCATTGTTTTATCCTGATGTGACTATGATTATATAACTCTCCATGTTTTTTCTAATTAATTTTGTGCATTCTACTAATTGTGGTGATGTAAAAAGTTGTGTGTGAATTAAAAATTTATGATAGAAAGTTTATTCTCCTTAACAATATAACTAGAACTGGTATGTGTTGATGACTTTATGGTTTAGAGATTTTTCTTGAAATTACTCGTGGAATGAAATTTTGGATAAAATTAGTCCACGTACAATTAAGATTTTCATGAGAAAAATATTTTGCATTCTTGTCATATGAGTTGAATGAAAGTACTTGATTTTGATTTTTTTCGATTTACTTGATGGAAATAATTTCATGAAGAGAAACTAGAGATTTTCTGTAGATAACTGATGTCTCATATTTTTATAGTCTTTTAGACCTATCTTTACCTGTGAATCGAGACCTATTTTCATGTTTTTACATCTCTTTCCGGCTTATTTTATTGACTTTCTTTAGAAGCTTCACTACTTGTCATGTTTGATGAATACAGGCCATTTCACTCACTTTCTGAGCTATTTTGAAGTATATTTATGTCCCCGAGTGAATCAAGAACCTTGACAAGAAATTTGGCTTTAAACGGGACCAATTTTCAGAATTACGGCTGAGGCCCTAATATGCATTATGGTCGTAATTCCCAGTTTGACTTCCCAAGGAGCCCATTTTTATGCAAGCATAGTCATATTCCGAAGACGTGCCCCTTAACTTTCTCAACAGAAGCCTTTCGGAAGATAAAAAAACTTCGACAGATGACATTACGGGTATAGTCATAATTTCAGCTTGACCGTAATCTTCACATTGGCAACTTTGATATCATACTATGGCCGGAATCCAAGTCAAGTCAAAGGTCAACTCACCCACAAAATTTCAAATGAAACGGAGTTTGCCACAGAAATTACAGGCATGCCCATAATCATCATTATTCCCGTAATGGCATTAAGAGCATTAAGTGCATTAAATAGCAGCATTAAAATGGTCATAACTTCTCCGTTTTAAGTCAGTTTCGGACATTTTTGGTACCAAAATGATGAGCATTCAATGGGCCATAAGTGTATGAATGTTTCGGGAGTTAAAGAATATTAATGTTGGCATTACAAGCAAGGCCGTAATCATCATTACACCCGTAATTGTCCCTGCGCAGAACAAATTTAAAACGACCATAACTCCCTCATTATAGCTTCGTTTTGGTGTCAAAACTTAGATAATAAAGGGAGCTATCAATGTAAGTGTTCAGAAGTTGGATTAGATTCTATATAATGGGATAAAAACCTCTTGGAAGGGGCAATGAGTCTTGGGCAAGAGTGGAGATCTTGGCAAAAACTTGGGAGAAGAAGTGCGTCCATTCCAGAAGGCTTGGAGGAAGAGGATTGCAACCCTTCTTTGAAGTGTTTGCTCTTTTCTATCTTCAAACCTTCTCCTTTGTTTCTTCTTCTAGATATTTGTACTCAAACGATGCTATGATAGCGTAATTTCTTTATCGGAACTAAGATGTAGTCTCGTTGATTGTATCTTATTTCAGAACTTGTTATTTCGTAGAAAATGCAAATTTTATCTTGTGTTTATTCATTCCATGCTATTTTACTGCTTGAGTTACCTTGATCACGTAATTTCTTTTCTCGGGCGCCGCAAGAAAGACCAAAAGGTGAATTGCGATGCTAGATCAGACATGCTCTGAGCTGTCAAGAATTAGGCCAGAATTTACGTGAGAAACCTTATAATATCTCCGAACCCATTGGATTAATCTAGATCCGGTTTTCCATGAAAGTAGGACGCCGATCTAAGTTGATATCGGATTAGGCTGTCGAAAGATGGTAATCTGTATCTTTTGATATTTCTTTGAGTACTTTTAAAAATTGCATTGTTATGATTTTACCTTGTTTGAATTTAAGATCCATCAATGAGATGAACCTGACATACCGATATCTCTAATCCCTGTTTTCTACCAAAAACATTCTCTTGCTTGATTCGGTTTACTTTAAGTTATATTTGCTTTACTTTTCATAATTTCAAACCACTTAATCGATTGTTTAGCTACTAATTCATAATCTATTGGTACTTGATCACTATTTCTGTAGGATCGACACTTAGGGTATGTTCTATAGAACGGAATTCACGGTGGAAAGAATGGAAAGTGCAATGAATCTAGATAGAAAGCCATCCAGATTCATTGCTCTTTCCATCCTTTCCACCATGGATTCCGTTCTATAAAACATAGCCTTAAGCACTACCATGACAAAACCGTCATGCTTGCGGTAAGTGGTGCGGTAGTACAGCACACATCAAGTTTTCGCAACGTTGTCGGGGGCAGGTAACCAATATCAAAGTGATTTAATAATTGGTAGACTAGACGTTTTATTCCTTTTGCTTTTTTGTTTTTGTTTCTTTGTTTTGTTTGTTCTTCTTTTGTTCCTTTGTTATTGTGATTTAGTTTTTTTTCTCAATCTTTGTTATTTGCGCTTAACTGTTATATGCGTAGAGGTTTACAATCAGGTGGACTTGAAGATCTGTACGAGCTTGATCAAGAAATTGAAAGGACGTTCCATCGCAGAAGGCGATTAAAGGAATTAAGTGCTAGAGAAGCATTGAGGATTATTGAACCTATTCATATCGATCTGATGATGGCAAACAATAATAAAACTTTGAAGGATTTTGCTGCTCCAAATGCGTAGGGTCTTCACTCAAGTATTTCTCGACCTCCACTGGAGGCTAATAATTTTTAGATAAAGCCCTCTCTTATCTATGGTTCAGCAGAACCAATTTGGAGGCCAACCTTCTGAAGACCCAAACATGACTTGTCAATATTCTTGGAGTTCTACGAACGACAAAAATAAACAGAGTTTCTAGCGACGCACTACGACTACGACTCTTCCCATTCTCTCCACGGGATAGAGCTCGAAACTAGCATGTTATGATGTAGGGAACCAAAATCATAGACCTCAAAATGATCCCTACTCAACTACATACAATCCTGGTTGGAGAAACCATCATAACTTTTCTTATAGGAACAACCCCAACCCTGCTCCACAATCGAATTACAGACCACCACCTGATTTTCAACCTCGACCATATGCATGACAACCATAGAAGACCTCACTTGAAACTATCATGGAAAATTTTATCTCCTCTCAAACCAAGACCAACGAGAGCGTAAATGATATGTGATGCGTCGGCAAGTGTATGGATTTATCGAAGTAATAAAATAAGATATCATTCCCAACGAGGATTAGGTGGTCAAGTACTGACTATACGAATCGTCTAAATCTAGGCTAATCAAGTCGTGGATTTTTTTGGGCTCTAAGTATGAAAAGCAACGGAAACAGTGTTTAGAAGAAATTAGGTTTTGAAAGGTCAAAACTCGGGGCTTCGCCACATTGACAATTGAGAATCTTACGAAAATAGCTCTTTGAACAGAAAATTATGATCATGAAAGAGATTTTTCCTAAGGTACAGATTACTTCCTCCCGAAGCGTAACTCGATATCTAACTACGCTAACTCCCTACTCTCGTGACAGTTAGCGTACCTAGACCCATTAAGTTCTATGAAAAACCTTGTAAAACCTTCAAACAGATCCAAACTACTCCAGTGATTTCATAGGTTTGAATAAAATAGATCCGACGTTGCGATTCACCTCCCGGTTCTTCTCACAACATCTAAGACGCAATATACTTGGCCAGAGTAAATTACAAATTAAACACAATTCTAATTAAATCATGATATAATAATCATAGCAAAAAGTAAAAAAATATAGTTTTTACATCGTAATTGTCAACATGCTATCCTCCTAAATCCCGAAATAAGAATTACTCGCTTATGTTCTTCATTAACAGCATATGTATTTGATGAACAAGCATTAAATCCTCACGAAAATGCAAGAATTTCCCTAAGAAAATGATTAGAAAAGATTCCCCTCGATCTGGAGATGAAGAGGAGGTGATCAATCTTCTCTTTTGCGTGAAATATCATCAGAATTTTGCTCTGGAACCAATTCTCGCCCTAACAGCCGCTGCCGCCGCTCGTCTTCATCCGAAAATTCCTCCTTAACCCTCAAAAAATTGAACCTTTTATACTTTAATCGATTCGAAACCCTTCAAGAAATGATTCTGGAGAGTTTGGATCAAATCCGGTTTGATTTAGAGTTGAATCGAGTGAAAAACTCGAAGGGGCAGAAACTTTCACGGCCCATAAAGTGTTTACGGCTGAGGCCGTAAATGTTTCTATGAATAAGCCCTTTTGTACACAGAAAGTTTCACGGACCGTGAAGGATTCACGGCCTCACCCATGAAAGTTTCTATGGACTTTTTAACTTAGCCGTTTTTTCGCCCTTCGAATACCAAATTTACGGCGGGCCGAAATAATTACGGCCAAGGCTGTGAAAGTTGTGTTCTTCACCATTTTGACTCCAAATTTAACGTGCAACCTTGTAATCTCCTCGGGAATCATGCTAGGGCTTCATAACTTATAAAATCTATAATTTTTTAGTCATTTTACCTGTATTTTCATTAAAACTAAGAAAAGTGAAGATTCTATACCAAGTGAAGCAAATAAGCTATAAAATTAGTACAAAATTATAAAATAAGCCCGAAATATCATATAAAATACAGGTAAAAATATAGTGTAAATACAACGCATCAAAAGGTTGCATCATGTGACAACTAGACTGGATGCCATTGAATCCCATAACAAACAAGTAGATATACAGTTGGCAAACTTAACCACCAGTCTAACAAGACCCTAAGGTAGGTTACCTTCCCAACCTGAATAGAACCCTCGAGAGAATTGCAGTGCAATTACTACACGTAGTGGTAAGCAATTGGAAGAACCTTGGGTACCTGACTTTAACCTAAGTCTTGATGCAACTACCAGTAAAGAACCCAAACCCGAGAGACCAAGTGGGGAGAAAGATGATGATGTGACTGAACCAGCTTATATCCCACAACCGCCGTACAAGCCACCAATTCCATTCCCTCAAAGACTGGCTAGGGTGAAGCTAGATAAACAATTTGGAAAGTTTTTAGAAATTTTAAAGAAACTGTATATTAATATCCCCTTTACTGAAGCTTTAATGCAGATGCCCACATATGCAAAATTTTTAAAGGATATTCTTTCAAATCAAAGGAAGCTGGAGCAACTAGGCATAGTGGCACTTACTGAAGAGTGTAGCGCCATTATTCAAAATAAGCTTCTAGAGAAATTGAAAGATCCAGGCAGCTTTCGATACCATGCAAAATAGGGGATTTATCTTTTGATCACGCATTATGTGATTTAGGCGCCAGTGTCAGTTTAATGTCTTTTTCTATATGTAGGAAAGTGGACATTGGCGAAGTGAAACCAACACCGATTTCATTGCAACTTGCTGACCGCTCAGTGCGCAAGCCGACAGGAATCCTGGAAGACGTCTCGATCAAGGTCGAAGGTTTCTTCATTCTAGTCGACTTTGTCAGGCTTGAGATGGAGGAGGACACGAAGTTCCAATAATTTTGGGAAGACCATTTCTTGCAATTTGCCGGAGTGGTTATTGATGTTAAGAACGAGAAACTAGCCTTAAACATCGGTGAGGAGACTATTGAATTTGATTTAACACGGAGTCTAAAGCACTCCTCTATTGCAGATTTATGTTATAGCTTCGAGGTTATCGACGAGGCTGTTAAAGATGAAAATCTCATGGCTGATGGGATGAATATGGACCCACTAGAGGTCAATCTCTTGGAGAGTCCATATGTTGAAAAGAATGAAGAAGCCCAGGCTTATGAGAAACTAATGGGCTCGGCTGAAAAACATCATACAATTTGTTATTTTTATTTATATTTATATTTATTGACATTGCGGTCGAGCTAAAGACCCAAAATAAGCGCTTCTTGGGAGGCAACCTAAGTACTTTATTTTTATTTATATTTATTGATTTTAATTTGTTATTTCTAACGAGTGTTATTTCGGGTTTATTGTAGGTTGGCTGACATAAAGAAATTTTATCTTGAGTAAAAAAAATTGGATTACAGGCACGACTGTAATATCCATTACAACCGTAACTTGGCTGAAAACTAGGGCAGCCATAATTTTCTCCAGGCTGTGGCAATCAAGCTCCACGCTTGCCAAGGGTTTTACGGGCGCCCCTTTTCCACCTCCGCGACCTTGAATCTGTAACGCCCTCCAATCCGAGTAAAAATCGGCACTGCCCTTTTTGCTTCAACAAAAAAACAACTGCCGCCCTCTCCAATCTGCAATATTCCTCCATCAATTCGAGTTGAAAGCAACACCATCCTCTCCAGCTGCAAGGGAACCAGTTGCTGGCGCCGTTCTTCCAAATCTAAACCGAATTTGCTACGCCCCGCAATTCACGCGAAGCCTTTTGCCGTCCTCATCTTATTCGTCATTCGTTATTTTTCCAAGAGTTATGGAGCTGATGAACCCTCTCCTGAGCTACTCATTTCTCCATTAACCAGCCGAAACAAGTGATCAAGATCTTCATCAAAGGAGCACCACCTTTTCCCCTGTTCTCGTGTTTTTGCGATTCGCTCCGCCTGCTCTATCACGCTTGCCGGGTCTCTTCCTACTGCTGTCACCTTCACAAGCATTGACCACCCAACTCTTACCGCTGATACCATAACTCTGGAGAAGGAGACTCCTGCTGATCTTTATCTTGACTTCTTCTATTGTTAATCTGCTTGCTTGCTCTGTTTGACGCTCTTCTTCATGTAATTTTAGACGGCTGCTGCTATCCTCCGATCATCGACAACCTAGATGCAGTTCTTATCCTTGATTTCGGCTGATATTTGCTCTTCATCCAACTAATTTCATCTACCGAAGCTTCTGTCATTAATTTCCCTGCTGCTCTGCATCAACGTGCCTCACATAGCCTGCCCAGAAGCCTTCCACCTCTCTGATTTCCACCTCCAGCTCTCAGCAATCTTCCAGGTTCTAGTTTTCCTTTAGCTACTGCCTTCTTTAATTACAATTATCCCTTGGTGCATCTGCCATGGCCCCCAAACGAAAGATCGGAGCCCGAAAATCTACAATGCACTTCCCTACTACTCCTTTCCACCAGCCTGCATCTTGTGCTATTCTGCCCTCTTCATCGAACGCTATTCTGAGGCTACATGCTGTCTTTGGATTTCCCATGCACAACGCTGTCCAAGTTCACAAATGCCAGCAAATTCTTCAGCATAAAATTATTCATGCTAGATATCTGGATTGATTTGCTATGGCTACACTCGGCTTCTCTCACGACATCTAGTGGATGTTCCACTAGATAGGCTGGCATCAGATACCGACAAGGAGGACCAATTTTGTGAGTTTCTGTACCCATATCTACAAATTTTGAGTACCTTCATTGCTATGCATAGGGACTATGCATAATCTAAGTCTAGGAGATTGTGGGTTTGGTTCATTTTCAAAACTTGTTATGTAGTAACTCAATACTTATATTTTGATGATACATTTCATATGCTGATATTTTGGTATCTTTTGATGATAGTATGTTTTGCATTACTGTGATGACTATTACACCCTTGGTTCCGATATTGGATTACACTCTGCGATTACTTTCACATGCTATACTGTTCTGATTTTCAATAGAAATCATGATAGCTTCATATTTTATTTGACTCCACAAGGTATCATTATGTTTCGAATCTTAGTTCAATATTAGGAATTTCATTTGATTATCCTATTGGATGGAAAAAAGTTGTGGAGTGATAAATCTGATTTTTTTTTTTTATTGAGATTTGTTCTCCTAAGGCATGCATATAATCTTTTTGTAGAAGTATATAACTCTATCAATTTGATTCTTCTTACTAGATGTTGGAAATTCATAATGCACTTACCTATGATTATATCTCCTCTCAATATCTTGTGTTGTAAAAAAAAAAGAGGGGACTCCTCTACTTGGCACTGCGAAAAATTAGTAGTGGTACCAAAGACATGAGTTGAAGTGCAAACACAGACTCCTCTACTTGGCACTGCATAAAATTGGCAGTGGTACCAAAGAAATGAGTTGAAGTCAAAATAAAATAAAAAAATAAAAAATAAAAAAAGGATAGAAAAAAAAGAGGATGAAAATAATACAAATAAGAGTGCATTGATGTTTTTCCAACTCGTGTCTTTGGATGAATCAGGTTGGAACAGAGTACATATACCAACATAGGAGATTACTGCATCTTGCGGTCACTTTGGTCTTGGATCTTCACACCCTTATTCCTAACGATAGATGATTATCTTGAATGATATTTCCTTGACATACTAAGATTTGTTCATAATGATATTTCCCTTGGACACAATATTTTACAAGCTTGACCTGATTTCATCTTTTTCTAATTACCACTCTTATCTGCTTTATATGCTTGAGGACAAGCAATGATTTAAGTCTGGGAGAATTTGATGTCTCGTATTTTTATAGTCTTTTAGACCTATATTTACCTGTGAATCGAGACCTATTTTAATGTTTTTACATCTCTTTCCAGCTTATTTTATTGACTTTCTTCATAAGCTTCACTACTTGTCATGTTTGATGGCCATTTCACTTACTTTTTGAGCTATTTTGAAGTATATTTACGTCCCCGAGTGAATCAAGAACCTTGGCAAGAAGTTTGGCTTCAAATGGGACCAATTTCTAGAATTACGGCCGAGGCCCTAATATGCATTATGGTCGTAATTCCCAGTTTGACTTCCTAAGGAGCGCATTTTTATGCAAGCATAGTCATATTCCGAAGACGTGCCCTTAACTTTCTCAACAGAAGTCTTTCGGAAGACAAAAAAACTTCGACAGAAGACATTACGGGTATAGTCATAATTTCAGCTTGACCGTAATCTTTACATCGGCAACCTTTGAAATCATGCTATAGCCGGAATTCAAGTCAAGTCAAAGGTCAACTCACCCGCAAAATTTCAAATGAAATGGAGTTTGCCACAGAAATTACAGGCATGCCCATAATCATCATTATACCTGTAATGGCATTAAGAGCATTAAGTACATTAAAGGGCGCATTAAAATGGTCATAACTTCTCCGTTTCAAGTTTGTTTCGGACGTTTTTGGTACCAAAATGGTGAGCATTCAATGGGCCATAAATGTATCAACATTTTGGGAGTTAAAGAGCATCAATGATAACATTACGGGCAAGGCCGTAATCATCATTACACCCGTAATTATCCCTGGGCAGCCCAAATTTAAAATGACCATAAATCCCTCATTATAGCTCCGTTTTGGACGTTTTAGGTGTCAAAACGTAGATAATAAATAGAGCTATCAATGTAAGTATTCAGAAGTTGGATTAGAATCTATATAATGGGATAAAAACCTCTTGGAAGAGGCAATGAGCCTTGGGTAAGAGTGGAGATCTTGGCAAAAACTTGGGAGAAGAAGATTCTTTGTGCATCCATGCCAGAAGGCTTGGAGGAAGAGGATTGTAACCCTTCTTCAAAGAGTTTGCTCTTTTCTATCTTCAAACCTTCTCCTTTGTTTCTTCTTCTAGAGATTTGTACTCAAACGACGCTATGATAGCGTAATTTCTTTATCGGAACTAAGGGTGTAGTCTCGTTGATTGTATCTTATTTTTGAATTTGTTATTTCGTAGCAAATGCAAATTTTATCTTGTGTTTATTCATTCTATTTTACTGCTAGAGTTACCTTGATCATGTAATTTCTTTTCTCGGGCGCCACAAGAAGGACCAAAAGGTGAATTGCGACGCTAGATCTGCTAGATCGAACATGCTCTGAGCTGTCAAGAATTAGGGTGGGATTTGTGTGAGGAACCTTATAATATCTCCGAACCCATTGGATCAATCTAGATCCGGTTTGCCACGAAAGTAGGACGCCGATATAGGTTGATACCGGATTACGTCGTCGAATGAGGGTAATCTGTACCTTTTGATATTTCTTTGAGCACTTTTAAAATTACATTATTATGATTTTACCTTGTTTGAATTTAAGATCCATCAACGAGATGAACCTGAAGTTTCGATATCTCTAATCCCTTTTTTCTACTAAAAATATTCTCTTGCTTGATTTGGTTTACTTTAAGTTATATTTGCTTTACTTTTCTTAATTTCAAACCACTTAATCGATTGTTTAGCTACTAATTCATAATCCTTTGGTACTTGATCACTATCCGTGTGGGATCGACATTTAAGTAGTGCCATGACAAAATCGTCACGTTTGCGGTAAGTGGTGCGATAGTATAACACACATCAATAACCTGCTCCAACTCCTCTAGTATGTTGGACTGTAGTCATGAATTATATTATGCCTTTTTGGTATACTTTAAGTCTATTTTAATCAAGTAACAAAATGGGAAATTTATTAAAATTTTATTTTTACCTTGAGTAGAAAGATTGATAACGATTTAAGTACCATGCCCTTGGCCGGCTCTCTCCAGAATAAAGGTAATAAAAAAAAGAGAAAAAAGGAAAGAAAATAAAAGAAAAGCAGAAAAAGAGAGAGCTGTAGGTTAAGTGGGCAACTCCACTGACTACTTAAGATTATGCTATGAGTTCTATTATACTATTTCATGGTGTACTTTGAATAATGTTATCGTGCTAATAGAAAAAGGGTCGATAACCTTTCAAAGACCAGTTTGCTTTAAAGAGTTGTTTACAGAACTTTCTCTAGAATCGATAAGTGAAGATTTTTCTTGAGGGTAAATTAGATTTATTGAAAAAGTGTTTACCTTTGTTTATACGAGTTGAGCATGAATACCATCTTATAGATTATGAAAATTTTACTTATCTTCGATTATAACCTTTTGAAAATCTTTTTCCTAGCAGGTTATTTCTTTTAAATCTTTTATTCCTTAAAATAATTGCACATATTGTGGATTATTTTTTTATTAAAGAGAAATAAACAAAAGTCATTTAGTTTTGCTTTACACACTTTGATTCATGTTTTGAGTTGCTTGAGGCTGAGCAAAGATTTGAGCCTTATGTATTTTGATGACTCATAGGAGTGTGAAAATCTAAAAATTGAGGGAAATAGTCGCTGTTGCACATAGCCGAGTCTTCTGTCGCCCCTATTTCTGATTTTTTTTAAAAGAAAAATTAGATAAACCAGAGCCCTAATCGGAAAAACTAAAAATACATAGTTGTTCTATAAATTGAGGAGAAGATTTGAAGGCAAGGATCGCAAGTTTTCATCAAGAAATGAGGAAGAAATCGAGAGAGGCACCGCTAGGGCTCGGCCTCTCGCCTCATCTCTAGCAGCGAAATTTTTAGGGAAGCTTCGCCCAAGGGAGGAGACGACACACTAAAAATTTCAGATCGAAAGGAGATCAAAAGAGGGAGAAATCAGCGTCGAAAATTTTAGCCCGACTAAGAAGATCACCAATCACTATAGTAGTTTACTGTAGCGTACTGTTCATCAGCAGAAAAATCACAGGGCTATGAAAATTGAACTGCGATTTTCACTCCCCTGTGAAATCAGTAAAAAATTTTATTCTTCCTCTGTTGAATTTTGATTATTTTAAGATAAATTTTTGTTACGTCTTCAACTCTATGATAGCGTGAAAACCTTTTTGGGACTTAGTGAGTAATCTATTTTTAATTTTGTAATGACTGGATGAATTTCAACTTATTAGTAATTCTTTAAATAATAATTTTTGTCTCTGTGATTTATTTACTTTGAAATTATTAGTTTTAGAATATTAGCATATTTTAGGGTTTGTAATATAGACAGAAAGGTAATTTACAAACTCGAACCCTTAGATTAGATCTAGAAATCTAGACTACGAAAGTAGCTAAGTCCTAGAACCTTAATTTTTTATGCTTATTTTACATGTTAATATTTTATTCTATTGATTTCATTATTTCAGACATGATAATATGGACTGAAAGGTGATTTTGATTGTTATAGCCTTTTAGGTAAAACCTGTAAAATTAAAGTACAAAAGTATTTAATTTTACTTGAGAAATAGACTTTGCGAGTTAAACTAGGAAAGTGATTTTAATTTTCTTTGTCAAGTTTACTTTTTTTTTTTTAACATTGAGCAGCAAGTCACAAAAGTGAAGGCTGTTCTGTGTAAATTGGACGTTTGAAAAGAGACAATTTCTTTTTAAGTAAGCTTTTCTTTATCTTGATTTAAATAACTAATAAAAACTTTATTATATCTAGTTAAAGGAATTAAAAAGTGATAAAACCTTAGTTCTAGTTTTTTCTCTCCGATTTTGAACGTTAGTTTTCACTATTTTGTTCTTTCTTTATACCCATCGTACTTCGATCGCTTAGCTAGTAAGAGTTCAATTATTCGGTACTTAACACGTAGGTCTCTGTGGGTTCGATATCTTTTTATTACTTTGACGTATCCGTGCACTTGCGGATACATCAGTAGGACTTGAACCTGCTGGCTTCACCACTGCACAACGGATTGATGGAGAAACTGGGTTGAACTCCTCTACGCTGAACCGCCCACCACACATCACTGATCGTCAGAGTAGCTTGTGAAATTGTCGACGATCACCGGCATCATCAGGAATTAAAAATTTTCTCGAGTCATAATGGTATTAGCAGACAATACTCTTTTAATACCTAAAGAATTAGGTTTTACATTTGAAGAAATGTTAAGCCTAGAAATTGAGCTTATTGAAACAGGTCAAATACTTGGTTCTCATAAACTCATAGTAGATCCAGAAGGAAACATACGAGTCCAGTATGAATCCACTAAACAAATATTTCAGCGCCTGGTAGCTGAAGTAAAGAGTGATCCTGAGATAAACTTAAAAGCACTCCAAACATTGTATGGGTTACACAATGACCTTGTAGGAACTCATCATACAAATCTGGAAAATTTCCATGCAACACAAAGCATAGATTCTAAGGAAATGGACCAAGATATAGATATAGATGTAGGTATCCTAGATAGTCTAAATCTTGATAACCTCGACCTCTCTGATGATGACAATCAGAGTATTCAAAGTATTCAAAAAGACTTAATGAATACAGAAATGAGTGATGCACCTCAAGCAAGTGCAGCAACACAAAATACTGCACAAGAAAATACATCACGATCACGTACTTACCCTATAGGACAACCTCCTCGAGAACCTTATACTCAGTATGAAGGTGAAAGAGAAGGAGTACGTACCAAAGGCAAGCGAATGCCTTTAGAAATTATAGATAAGAAAAAGTTACTAGATGATGGAAGAATCCTGAATCTAGCAGCTCATGATCCTCAAACATGGAATACTGTACTTGACCATTGGTCATCTAAAGTAGCCATGAAAGTTTCTAAATTAGATGGAAGCTTTTCTGCTGAAGAAATGTATTCCTATCTAGAAAATTTCCTAGGTGGAACTGGAAGAGCCATGTGGGAATCTTATAAGTTGAATTTCCCAACAGAATTTCAACAAGATGTCGCACTAGGAGTAAATCCTTATAATTTTACTAACCGAATGGGATTAAAGATTACGGGCTCTAATCCTAATATGGGATACAATGCCCTACAACAGGAAGCTATTAGAAAACTTGAGATACTTCAAATAAAAAATTGGAAGTATATCAAGCCTTTTCTATAAGATTTCTTGTATTATGCCTGTGCAGCAGGAGGATATCATGACCAAGCAGTAGGAGAAAGGCTATTTGTAAAATTACCCGCTCCTATTGGCCATGAAATACATAAAGCCTGGAATGCAAGTCCACAACAGCCTCCTAGCTTAAATAATATTACACTCAGAATACAATTTATCATTGATAAATTGGTAGAAAGGAGTACCCATTTACGAGGAGACCACCAATTAAACAGTCTATCCTTATTGACTATGTTCAAGAAGATCTACTAAACGTAGACAAATATATATCTGATACAGAGTCAATATACAGTATTGTCTCTATACCAGACCTAACACATCAATCTGACTCAGATGAGGAATTGGATGAATTTGCATCTGATTTATTGTCCAAAGTAGATACATTACAATCACCCTTTGGGACAGAAACTATGGTTAGTCCCACAATGGACAAACTAGACGTGTTAATGCCCTTTTTAGAGCAATTATAAAAAGAATGAATCCTCATTCTTTACATAAAATCATGGCTCTGGTACTACCACCAGTACATGAACACCAATGGAGTCCTAGACGAGGAAGCCAAGATCATGCTTGTGTATTTTGTTCAAAATTTCCTAGCATGGATCTTCGCTATTAGTGCATCCTTTGTTCTATCGAAGCATGTAAATATTGCTTAGAAAAACAAGAGGTACCATTATCAAGTTCTTCTAATCCTACTTCGCAAAGGCCAGAAAGAACTGAAATAATAGAATTACGAATTCTACAATTAGAAAATGAAGTCTATAAACTCTCTCAAAGAGCTGAGGACTTAGAAAAAGGAAGTACACTAAAGCTTCTAGAAAGAAAAGGAAGTGCACTAAAACTTCCAGATAATCTTATTCTTTATGAGAATACAGATTATAATGAAAATTCTAGACCAACTCACTATGTTGATTATGTCCACAAACCTATACAACCACCATGGTTGTACTCTATCAAGGTTAATAGTATTATCCAAATTTTTGATTGGAAATTGGAAATACCTGCCTTAATTGATATAGGTTGTAGTAATACAATCTTAGATATGAATCTTGTTCCACAAAAATATCACATGAAACTAGATCCTCAAGATCGGTTTTATGCAGAACAAATGGATGAAAAATTATTTTTATATGAATATATTCTATCTAAACATAAGCTTTCCTTTTCCTTAGGAAATGCTCATTATACGCCACCAACATATGTTGGGCGCATATGCTTATCCCACACACCTCTTCTACGCCTGCGAAGCATGGTGGGTGTCCCTGTGAAATTCCATATTCTTGCAAAACTCCTTTGCAAGATAATAACACAAGTCCAAAGGACAATCCAACTTCTAACGAAGAAGATGAAATCTTATGGATACTACGTCATCCGACAAATAAGTTCCATAAAGAATATAAAGAAGATGATGCTTTTGATCAACTTCTCCATAATAAGATTGAATCAGGAAATCCATATGTAGACAACCTGATTCGAGTCTTAGAAAAGGACCAAATATTTGGTTCCAATCCCCAAGCTCATTGGGAAAAGAACAAACTTGTTTGTAAACTAAAAATCAAAGACCCTGGTTTTAGAATAACAAATAAGAAAATCACAGTAACAAATGAAAATATTGCTGAATTTAAAATGCACATTGATGATTTACTCAAACTCAATGTCATCAGAAGGAGTACATCTCCTCATAGATCGCCTGCCTTCATTGTAAATAAACACAGTGAACAGGTTAGAGGCAAAACACGAATGGTCATTGACTATCATCGTTTAAATGATAATTTAGAAGATGATGGTTATGACATTCCAGATAAAACAGAGTTAATTAACTCTATACAAGGAAGCACTGTCTTCTCAAAATTCGACTGCAAATCTGGTTTCTGGCAAATCAGGATGGCAGAAGAATCAATACCATGGACAGCCTTTACCTGTCCATTAGGAAGCTTTGAATGGTTAGTCATGCCATTTGGGCTTAAAACTGCTCCTACAGTATTTCAAAGAAAAATGGATGAGGTTTTCAAACCTTATCAAGACTTTATTTGCGTGTATATAGATGATATTCTTGTACATAGCAAAATAGAAAAAGAACATACAAGTCACTTAAAACTTGTATTACAAATATTTTATGTAAACGGGATTATTGTTTTTGGACAAAAATCTTAGTTTTATAAAAAATCCATTGAATATTTAGGAGTTGAAATCGGTAATGGAGTTATTAAGCTCCAACCGCATATCTCTTCTAAAATAAAAACCCTTGAGGTTATAGATACCAAAAGTTTACAACAATTTTTGGGATTAATAAACTATGCTAGACCTTTTTAAAGGATCTACATAAATTGAGTGGACCACTCTACTCAAAATTAAGTCTTACCGGTATAAAGAAATTTAACACCGAAGACCATAAACAAATTAATAAAATTAGACAGATGGTAGATACACTACCTTTGCTCAAACTACATTTGGATAATGATTATCTCATTGTTCAAACAGACAGTTGTGAACATGGATGGGGCGTCATTCTACTTCGCAAACCTCATAAATATACTTCAGAACCTGAAGTCATTTGCAGATATGCTTCTGGCAAATTTCGTGAGAAAAATGTCACTAGCAGCATTGATCAAGAGCTCTTAGCTGTTTGTTATGGGTTAGATGCTTTTAGACTCTTTCTTTTAAACAAGAAAGAAATATTAATAAGAACTGATTGTGAAGCAATAGTAAAGTTCTTCAAAACAAAAAATGAGAAGTGTATCTCCCAAAAGAGATGGCTATCATTCATTGATCATTGCATTAATAATGCATACAAAATCACCTTTGAGCATATCAAAGGCAAAGATAATGTCATTTCTGACATTCTATCACGTCTTTTATTAAGACCAGAATGATAACCTACAAGGTTATGCAGAATAATGTCATTTTTGACATTTAATCATGTCTTTAAGACCAAAATAATAACCTACAAGGTTATGCAGAATAATATCAAATCTTGATATATGATTGTCTTTTCTAAAGACCAGAATGACAACTAACAAAGTTGTGCATGAAATGGCTACATCCTCTTCTAACAGAAAGGGGAAACAAAAGGCAAAACAAGTACAGCCAATGGTTGTTGATGAAAAGATGGAGGAAAAATCTTCTTATGCTCAGATCTGTAAAGAAAAAGCCCCTAAAGAAATGATCTATCTCTTTAAGACACCAAAACATTACACTTCTTTAACACCACAAGACCATATGATCTTGGATTTGTTATGGAAGGATCACCATGGTGCTGGGTTTCTTAGTGCAATGAATTCTTTAACAGGTCATCTCCAAGCTATGAGATATGCTCACAAAACCTTGCCTCTTCAACAACCAATAGAAAAACTTGAGTCGCAAACGCTACAGGCCTATGTGGCTAAAGAATACAAGATTATGTCTTTAGAAAAAGAAGTCAAGCTCCTTCAAGACCAAGTCAACAAGCTAAAAGCTCAGAAGGACTATCTTGAAGAACAAGTGACTTTGGCCCATAAGACATGGGAACAAGAATTGGAGAATCAATGGAACCTATCTAGGTCAAAGATTCCTCCACAAATTACTTCTGCGCAACAACGCATTTATGAGTTGCTTACACAGACAAGACATCAGCATTTCCTTAAAACTACTAGCTACTTGAGACAGATGGCTCTTCATGAGATTACAATACCCAGAGGCATTCATCTCACAATGATCTGCCTCTATACAAAGGAAACACATACTGCAGAACCCAATTGCTATTGTAAGACGGGATTTGCTATCATTAAAGCCTCCATAGATCTAGCTGAATGGAAAGACTGGTATGTCAAGGAAACTTCTTTTTCTCTCCGTGAGCTTTTTCAGTTGGGCTTTATAGACAGATTAGTTGTCCATGAAAGTTGTATGGACAAATTAAAAGGATTTACATGGAAGCTCCTTTATTGTATTGAAAAGATTTTCACGTCGCCTCATACTGGTGGCATCCTTGACTTGGATATCTGTTCTTCTCCTCCTTGGTTTCTTGGTTATCCAACAGACTCCAAACACCAAATCTTGATAAAGAATCAAGAAAATTATTTACTTGATTTTTGGGATCAGGACTTTGAAGAAGAAGTAAGGCATACAGAAGCTACTCCCATAGAGCTACAACTCAGTCTATGGCGGAGTTATTGCCTTATTGAAGATAAAAGGGCTTTTTACCGCCCTTATTTACTAACTGAGGATAAGATTCTCAAAATCTATGTAGAAGATGATAAGGATGATTTCTTTGTCCCCTTCTCAGCACATTTTTGTCATAATCCCGGATTACGAGATCATTTCAAAAATATTCAACATGAAAATTTAGCTAAAGTGATGAAAGATTATGGCCGTATGATCCTTCAGGACGGTCAAGATGATGTCTTAGAAGATATTATGGAAGCCGAATAAGACATCAACACCAGGCAAAGAATCTCCACTATTGAAAAATAGTGGCTTATTGTACAACAACTACTTTATTAAAGGTTCATGTGTTGAAAGAGACGCGATGTCGGCTCACTTTGCAAGGCGGTCTCTACAGGTGAATCTTTCCGTACAAAGATGCTTTTCTGCTAGTGGAAGCATTCATTATTATAGTGTGTGCTGGCATCAATTATTTGGTGCTTTTGTGAGTGGCTTTGTGAGTGATATGTGTGCTGGCATCAATTACTGATGCTTTTCTTCACTTGTAAGAAACCTCTCCGCCTCTTGTTTGTCTATATAAGGAGAGTAGTTTGTGCTTAGAAGGTATTCGGCCTTCAGCTAAGAAGTGTGCAAGAGTGAAGAAGTGTGCAAGTGTGATCAAGTGTTCTTGTAAGTCCTATGTACTTCTCTTAATATATTTCTCATCTTTTTAGTATTTTCTGTGTAAAATACCCCCCTTTTTCTTTTTGGTATCAGAGCCTGTATGGTTCTATTTGATCGAACGGGAACGCGTATAAAAATGGAATAAAATAGGTTAGTTTAAAGGAGAAGCCTAAGCAGATGTATTATGCTTGTTAGTTCAGATAGGCTTTCTTATGCTTAGTTTTTTACACAAATCTGGAGATACCGGGGCTGCCTAAGTCACCATGTTTTGAATAAAGAAAATAACTAGAGGGCCAATGGCTTGGCAAGTAAAAGTCCAAAGACTAGGAGAGTCACCAGGGACGAGAGGCTTGCTAACGTCCATACAGCATGATGTTATTTTGATTATTCAAAATCATATGGTAAAGCGGTTGATACCAGAGGAAAACATAAGCATAAGAATGGCCAGGAATCTACAGTTAACAAGTATTCTTACTCCTTAGGTCTTCCTTCTTTAAACATTACAACTTATTTCCATCTTTTATACGTTAGTACCTAGTAGATCTGTTAAAACATTATTGGCATTCTCATTAACATTTCTATTATGAAATTATGCTGTACACAAAAGCCGAAAGGCTTATTACATCATACCGAAAGGTACATATATTAAAAATACATCAACAAACCTTTCAGGTTTGTAGACAGATAATATGGATATAAATTACTTATATCTAACATTATCTCAAAAATACTGGGAATTACAATCTAATTCTCAGGCAACGAAGCATAAATGCTATTTCCCAAGAGAAAATAGTAGATATGCTCACCAGTTTCATACTGAACATGCTCAGTTAAACACAATAATTGATTTTCAAATCTCTCAGGCCGAAAGCCTCAGAGAATTTAATCATCTCTGTACTGAACTTTGGAAAAAAGTTCATACTGAAATGATTGCAAAGAATATGCTTTTACGCAATATTCATAATAATCAGGAGTATATTAAAAACCAATATACACACCTAATCACTATGGTAAAAGAAATTGAGAAATCAATTATTTTACAAAAATAGCTTACTGCTGAATTAAAAGAGATATTAGATCGTCTACATAGACAATCTCAAATCTCAGATCATCAACACTCAAAAGTAGCAGATTTACTTGTAAAACTATAGAAAAATTCTAAAGAATGGTAGATCCATCTAAAGAATACCCAAGACAGATAGATCAAGATATTGACTATCAACAAGCACTAGTTGAATCTAGTAATTATCTTGATGGTGCACTAGGAATGATCTCTGATGATCCCCAAAGTGCTTCTGATAAGAGATTTGTTCGACAGAATAATTTTATCATTGCATACCTTATGCAATTAAATAAAAAACTTGATTATATGCTATCAAGAATCGCAACCTCTTCTGAGACCATACTCAGACAACAAGAGGTAATACAAAGACTACATAATCTGTTGGTCTTACAAGCTCAACAGTATCAAAATTCAGTACATGAGTTGGCAGAACGATTAAATCAAGTACTACAAATGACTACAAACTCATCAGCATCTACGTCTACCCCAAGACGTACAAGACAACCTAGAAGCACCCAATTTGCATGTAAATGACAACAAGGCCACTTACAGGGACTTCTAATACCCTTACTAGTACTACAACAGTAAGAGAAAATAATCAGAATGAAAGGTTATCAATAAGTAATCTTATCCCTAATATTCTTAACAGAATATTTGATGGTAATGAAATCCCTACACAAGTATTAGAGGAAGTAGTTGACATAGATCAACAGTTTGAAACCTATCAAAATAATATGTTACAAATATTATGTCCTCAAATCTTGTATAGAACAGGACCATTGAACCTTAGGACTCAACTCCTAAGAATTACTCGTGAAGAGCATATTGCTGTCACAACCGAACCAAGGAATCTAAAAATAATATCAAAAGACTCCTTAACAAAACTAAGACAATCAGGAAAAACATTAGCCCACATAGGGATGATTGTTATTTCAGTTAAAGGACTAGCTCGAAAAAAAGCTAGGAACAAAAGTACTAATTGCAATTCTTGACAAAAGATGGAAATCTGATGCAAGAAAAGCAATTATTGCTTGCATGGAAGTTGATATGACTGAAAATAAGGGCATACCAGACTTTCTCATAAGTCTTAAAGACTTAGGAGAATTATAAATAGGTATCCAGGCAAAAGGATACGAAGATTTTTCTGGAGATTCTAATCTATTAATTGGATTAGGATTTTTAGGGAAACTTACAAATAATTCGAATACTGGTTATAAGTTTTATATCTCTTCTGTGATTGATGCCTTAGCTAGTAAAGGAATTAAGATGATAAAGCCTATGGCTATATCACCTGAAGAATTGGGAGGTCTTGATTGGAATATTTCCAAAAATCTTGACCATGAACAAATGCTAGTTCCTGAAGAGAGCATAATGTTCAGAAACCTAGATCATACTTATAATTTGAGATTTTCAAATTACAAACAAAAGCAGACTCATGATGATGAGGCTTCATCATCAGAAATTAAAAAATTTCTCGAGTCATAATGGTATTAGCAGACAATACTCTTTTAATACCTAAAGAATTAGGTTTTACATTTGAAGAAATGTTAAGCCTAGAAATTGAGCTTATTGAAACAGGTCAAATACTTGGTTCTCATAAACTCATAGTAGATCCAGAAGGAAACATACGAGTCTAGTATGAATCCACTGAACAAATATTTCAGCGCCTAATAGCTGAAGCAAAGAGTGATCCTAAGATAAACTTAAAAGCACTCCAAACATTGTATGGGTTACACAATGACCTTGTAGGAACTCATCATACAAATCTGGAAAATTTCCATGTAACACAAAGCATAGATTCTGAGGAAATGGACCAAGATATAGATATAGATGTAGGTATCCTAGATAGTCTAAATCTTGATAACCTCGACCTCTCTGATGATGACAATCAGAGTATTCAAAGTATTCAAAAAGACTTAATGAATACAGAAATGAGTGATGCACCTCAAGCAAGTGCAGCAGCACAAAATACTGCACAAGCAAGTACATCACGATCACGTACTTACCCTATAGGGCAACCTCCTCGAGAACCTTATACTCAGTATGAAGGTGAAAGAGAAGGAGTACGTACCAAAGGCAAGCGAATGCCTTTAGAAATTATAGATAAGAAAAAGTTACTAGATGATGGAAGAATCCTGAATCTAGCAGCTCATGATCCTCAAACATGGAATACTGTACTTGACCATTGGTCATCTAAAGTAGCCATAAAAGTTTCTAAATTAGATGGAAGCTTTTCTGCTGAAGAAATGTATTCCTATCTAGAAAATTTCCTAGGTGGAACTGGAAGAGCCATGTGGGAATCTTATAAGTTGAATTTCCCAACAGAATTTCAACAAGATGTCGCACTAGGAGTAAATCCTTATAATTTTACTAACCGAATGCGATTAATGATTACAGGCTCTAATCCTAATATGGGATACAATGCCCTACAACAGGAAGCTATTAGAAAACTTGAGATACTTCAAATAAAAAATTGGAAGTATATTAAGCCTTTTCTACAAGATTTCTTGTATTATGCCTGTGCAGTAGGAGGATATCATGACCAAGCACTAGGAGAAAGGCTATTTTTAAAATTACCCGCTCCTATTGGCCATGAAATACATAAAGCCTGGAATGCAAGTCCCCAACAGCCTCCTGGCTTAAATAATATTACACTCAGAATACAATTTATCATTGATAAATTGGTAGAAAGGTGTACCCATTTACGAGGAGACCACCAATTAAAAGGTGAATTTAGTTTCTGTCAACAAATATATACACCACAAACTTATGTTCAGGAAAAGCCTGAATATAAGAAACATAAAAAGAAAGAAAAATCTTCTAAGAAATATTTTCTTAGAAAATCTTCTGCAAAGAAACCTTACCTTGCAAAAGATAAACATGTTTGAAAATATAATCCTAAAAGGGATTATAAAAACAAACTTTCTTGTTTTACATGTGGTAACCAAAACCACTGAGCACGAGATTGCACTAAACGGCAGAATCTCTACAATAAACAGTCTATCCTTATTGACTGTGTTCAAGAAGATCTACTAAACGTAGACGAATATATATCTGATACAGAGTCAATATACAGTATTGTCTCTATACCAGACCTAACACATCAATCTGACTCAGATGAAGAATTAGATGAATTTGTATCTGATTTATTGTCCAAAGCAAATAGATTACAATCACCCTTTGGGACAGAAACTATGGTTAGTCCCATAATGGACAAACTAAACGTGTTAATGCCCTTTTTAGAGCAATTATAAAAAGAATGAATCCTCATTCTTTACATAAAATCATGGCTCCGGTACTACCACCAGTACATGAACACCAATGGAGTCCTAGACGAGGAAGCCAAGATCATTCTTGTGTATTTTATTTAAAATTTCCTAGCATGGATCTTCGCTATCAGTGCATCCTTTGTTCTATCAAGCATGTAAATATTGCTTAGAAAAACAAGAGGTACCATTACCAAGTTCTTCTAATCCTACTTCGCAAAGGCCAGAAAGAACTGAAATCATAGAATTACGAATTCTACAATTAGAAAATGAAGTCTATAAACTCTCTCAAAGAGTTGAGGACTTAGAAAAAGAAAGTACACTAAAGCTTATAGAAAGAAAAGGAAGTGCACTAAAACTTCCAGATAATCTTATTCTTTATGAGAATACAGATTATAATGAAAATTCTAGACCAACTCACTATGTTGATTACGTCCACAAACCTATACAACCACCATGGTTGTACTCTATCAAGGTTAATAGTATTATCCAAATTTCTGATTAGAAATTGGAAATACCTGCCTTAATTGATACAGGTTGTAGTAATACAATCTTAGATATGAATCTTGTTCCACAAAAATATCATATGAAACTAGATCCTCAAGATCGGTTTTATGCAGAACAAATGGATGAAAAATTATTCTTATACAAATATATTCTATCTAAACATAAGCTTTCTTTTTTTTAGGAAATGCTTATTATACGCCACCAGTATATATTTGGTGTATATACTTATGGCCTTTAAACCAAAATTAAATTTATTATTAATATTAATATTTTTATTAATTATATAAGGAGTGACGTTAGTGACGTTAACTACTGAAGTACTTTTAAAATGAAGATGACATTGACTAATAATTTAAAAAGCACCGCGTGAAACCCGTCACCAAATATTGCAACTCACTGTGATGGCATCGCTTGCATCAAATCCCCACCAACTACCAAATTTTTTATTGGCAGATGTCCTTTCTCTCAATTAAAAACACTTGCCTCCACATGGACTCCCCGCCCTTCTCGTTCCTATAAGCCATTGTAGAAAGGCTAACGCACATCAACAGTCAACTCCCTACCCCTATAAATGATGACCAAGCCGAGGCCTCCTTTCACATCCCACTAGGGGTGTACAAAAAAACCGTCGAACCGTCGAACCGCGGTTAACCGAACCGAACCGAACCGATTTTCCGGTTAACCGAACCGAACGATTCTTAATCGGTTCGGTTTTTTACTTGTGACCGGTTATCGGTTCGGTTACGGTTCGGAACTTGGCCGAACCGCGGTTAACCGAACCGAACCGTTTATATAATATTTATATATAAAATATTTATTTATATATAAAAATAAATATTTTATATAAAATCGAACCGGTTAACCGTCAAAACCAACGGTTAACCGCCGAAAACCAACGGTTAACCGAGAATATTTTTATTTACTAATTTTAAATTATTTTATAATTTTAAATATTTTGTAAATATTTTTTAAATATATAAATAATACGGTTAACCGTCGGTTTTCGGTTAACCGTACCGAAAAACCGGTTAACCGAACATCGGTTAACCGGTACAAACGGTTCGGGATCGGTTCGGAATTTCTCCGAACCGATCCCACCGGTTCGGTTCGGTTTTTTGACACACGGTTCGGTTAACCGAACCGTGCACACCCCTACATCCCACACCTATAGAATCCTTCACTCCACAATTCCTCTTTCCTCTTCATCATCTTCTAAGATATCCAATAATGGCGGATCAGGTAAAGCTCATTGGATTTTGGTCAAGCCCTTTCGTGTTTCGGGTTCGGGTTGCTTTGAGCTTGAAGAAGGTGGAGTACAAATTTCTAACGGAGAAGTTTGGTGAGAAGAGCGAACTACTTGTAAAATCTAACCCCATCTACAAGAAGATCCCCGTCCTCCTCCACAACGACAAGCCCATCTGCGAGTCGCTCATCATTGTGCAGTACATTGATGAGGTTTGGCCGACCGCTGGCGCTGGCAGCATCCTCCCCGCGGACGCCTACGACCGCGCCCTCCATCGCTTCTGGGGTGTCTACATCGATGACAAGGTTTGAGCATACGTAATTTTAATGCATCCCTTATTGTGCCGATGCGGCCGATCACAAAATTGATGAATTGCAGTGATTTGAAAATGTTCTTGTCGCAGAGAAAATTATTGTACTGCTACTCAAATATGTGAGGCATTTAGTGCATCTCAATTGTTTGATGGTATGACTGACTCATTTTGCATGCAGTGGCATCCACCGATGCTTGGATTACTCATGGCTAAAACAAAAGAGGCCACCATGGAGGCAGTGGAAGGAGTGCACACGGGGCTGAATCTTTTGGAGGAAGCTTTCGAGAAATTAAGCAAAGGCAAAAGCTTTTTCGGCGGAGACAACATCAGTTACCTCGACATCGCCCTCGGGTGCCACGTCGGGTGGTTGTGGGTGTTGGAGAAGATGAAGGGGATCAAATTACTGGATGAGGAAAAGACGCCTCTGCTCGCACGGTGGGCTGCTAGCTTCAGCGAGCACGAGGCCGTGAAGGAGTTCATGCCGGAAGTTGATAGGTTGGAAGAGTTTGCCAAGAAGCTTCAGGAGTTCTTGCTATCCACAGCCAAATAAAAGAATCCATAATTGTTCGGTCATGAAAGAATGCGATCATGCAAGCATTTTAGCGCAATTTGGTGAGAATAATACGTATACTGTCGTGTTTCATGATTAAACCAAAGTGATGTGGTTTTCATGTATTTGACCTTGTGGTTGTTATCAATAAATGATAAACTTTTGTTCCTCAAATTTGGATTACCCTCCTACATGTCGATTTAACCTAACTGGACTCAATCCAAACAAATTCAGTCTGCACAAACTTTTTAGTTTTTCTTCAGTGATAAACCAACTTGAACATATTTTAGTTTTTCTTTTTTATGTAAGTTAAAATTGGTAACGCTATTATTTTTAATGAGTTAACATTATAGTAGATCTGATTTGTCAATTAGTGCATTTGAACTAAGTGAGGAATGTATAGATATAGACTACAAACATAATAGCAAGCCATCAAACTGGAGATATAAGATACTACTGTGCCCAGACTGGAGATATAAGATACTACTGTGCCCATTTGACTCAATGGCAATAATGGTGCCACGTGGCGTACACCGTTTCACGGTGTTCCAATTTCCTTATGCCCGCATGCAATCATCGATGACGTTGTTGGATGGACTCGACTCCCAGAGGGGGAATAAGTAGGAGATATGTCGGGTGGGGAGCGTTACGACATCGCTTGCGTCGTAAGCTGCGTGCTAACTACAAAAAATTTGACTTTTCTCACCTGCTCAGGATAAGCCGTTGTAAAGGATTACTTTATGTCAACAACAGTCACATCCCCTGTAATTATAAACAATCGCCAAGCCAAGGCCTCCTTGACACCTCACACCCAATGCATCATTCACTCGACCATTCCTGGTTCCTCCTCGTCATCTTCTAAGAAATCCAGTAATGGCGGATCAGGTCAACCTCATCGGATTTTGGTCGAGCGCATTTGTGCTTCGAGTTCAGATTGCCTTGAGCCTGAAGAAGGTGGAGTACGAGTATCTGGCGGTGAAGTTCGGGGGAGAAGAGCGACCTGCTTCTAAAATCCAATCCCGTCTATAAGAAGATCCCGATCCTCCTCCACAACGACAAGCCCGTCTGCGAGTCGCTGATCATTGTGCAGTACATTGATGAGGTTTGGCCGACCGCTGGCGCTGGCAGCATCCTCCCCGCGGACGCCTACGACCGCGCCCTCCATCGCTTCTGGGGCGTCTACATCGATGACAAGGTTTAGACATGTGTAAATCTCTTATTATGCCGATGCGGCCGATCACAGAATTGATGAATTGTAGTGTTCTCAAAATGTTCAGATCTGAGAAATTTATCCTATTGCTATTCAAATATGTGAGGCGTTGAGTGCATCTCAGTTGTTTGATGATATGACTAACTCATTTTGCATGTAGTGGTATCCATGGATGCTTGAATTGCTCAAGGCGCAAACAAAGGAGGCCACAGCGGAGGCAGTGGAGGGACTGCGATCGGGGCTGCATCCTTTGGAGGAAGCCTTTGAGAAATTGAGCAAAGGCAAAAGCTTTTTCGGCGGAGACAACATTAGCTACCTGGACATCGCCCTGGGGTGCTACTTAGGGTGGCTGAGGGTGTTGGAGAAGATGAACGGGCTCAAGTTACTTGATGAGGAAAAGACGCCTCTGCTTGCGAGATGGGCCGCAAGCTTCAGCGAGCAAGAGGTTGTGAAGGAGTTGATGCCCGACATCGATAAGTTGGAAGAGTATGCCAAGATGGTCCAAGAGTATTTTTCAAACTATCGCCAAATAAAAAAATAATCCATAATTGTGTGCTTATGAAAAGATGCGATCGTGCAAGTATTTTAGTCAATTTGGTGAGCATAAAATATATGTTGTAGTGTTTAATAATTAAGCTGCAGCCTTTGTTTCTCAAATTCAGTCTACACTAAATTTATTAAAGTATTTTAACTTAATTTATTTTAATATCTTAATTGTTATTCTTTTGGTAAACTAATTTTATAATATAATTTTGTCTTATCAAATTGATTAATTGTTATTCTTCTACTGCGAGATGGAGTATCTCTGTTGATTTAGAATACTTAGCTGTATTTTTTATATGAAACATATAAAAAAAAAATAAGACACTTAGATTAGGAATATATTTTTGATTATCTCTGTTGTAGTGTTTAATATATGATGCTTTATAAGGCACTTTGCTTAGGAATGAAGATTGAATTAAATTTTATTTTTAATTTTGAATAAAAAAAGTAAAAATATATTCAATTGAAGATGGCATTTGACTAATAATTTCAAAACGGTACTTGGTGGACAAGAAAAACCATGCTACACACACTGCCTTCTCTTTAATTAAAAATAATGGCATACAGTGACGGCATCGCTACCAAATACTCCGACTTCTCTTTAATTAAAAACACAACACATTGAATCCCCGCCTTTCTTGTGCCACAAGGAGCCATTGCGGAAATTGCACTGAAGGAGTTGACGGCGGAGATCGGAAAAATGTCTAGGCACGAGCCACGATCCCTTTCTTAGGCTAATCCACCGTTTAGTATTCACGTATCTTAAAAAAATATTTAATATTTATGTATTTAAAAAAAAACAGAGCTAGTTCGATACACATTTCTATTAAATCTGACAATAACTATAAAATTTGATAAAATAAGATTTGACAATAAACAATAAAGTTTAACAAAAAAACAAATTCAATAATAGTCATATATCGTTGAACTCCTTATTTTGTTAAACTTGACCTAAATTTGACCACCTAAACCTAGGGATAATGAATAGACATTGACTTGGATACAATAGTACTTAATTTATATATTTTTTTCAATCTCTAATTCCATGTTATTGTTAATTAATAATATCGTTGAACTCCTTCTCATTTCGTATAACTTGACCCCAACTTGATCCAAATTTGACCCAACTTGACCCAAACATAGGGATAACGAATAGACATTGACTTGAATACAACAGTACTTAATTTATACATTTTTTTCAATCTCTAATTCTCTATAATTGTTAATTGATGATATTATTGAACTTCTTCTCATTTCGTAGAATTTGACCTAAACTTGACTCAAATTTGACCCAATTTGACCCAAACCTAGGGACAATGAATGAACATTGACTCGGATACATTAGTACTAGTACTTAATTTATACATTTTTTAAAATATTTAATTCTCTGTTATTTTTAATTGATGATATCATTGAACTCCTTCTCATTTTATACAACTTGACCCAAATTTACCCCAACTTGTCCCAAACCTAGGGATAATGGATGAACATTGACTTAGATACAATAGTACTTAATTTATACATTTTTTTCAATCTCTAATTTCATGTTATTGTTAATTGATGATATCGTTGAACTCCTTTTCATTTCGTAGAACTTGACCCAAATTTGACCCAACTTGACCCAAACCTAGGGTTAATGAATGGAAATTGGCTTAGATACAATAGTATTTAATTTATACATTTTTTCAATCTCTAATTCCCTGTTAAGTTGACCCAAACCTAGGGATAATGAATGGACATTTATTGATTTAGATACAGTAGTCTAAGGTTTAAAAATTTATTTGCTACCATGTTATAGGAAAAACTACTATGTTATAGGATTTTTCTACCATGTTATAGGATTTTCCACCATATTATAGGAGTTTCCACCTTATTATAGCATTTTTCTACTATGTTATAGGATTTTCCACCATATTATAAGATTTTTTTTATCATGTTATAGGATTTTCCACCATGTTATAGAATTTTTCTACCATATTATAATAAATTTCTACTATGTGATAATAAATTTTTACCATGTTATATGAGTTTTCTAACATCTTATAACGTTTTCAACCATGCACCATGGTGGAAAAATCCTATAAGATGGTGGAAATTTATTGTAACTTGGTAGAAATTGTTTATACATTGCAAGAAAATCCTATAACATGGTAGTTCTTCCGCACTGATTATATCATTGAACCGTCTTCTCATTTCGTCGAACTTGACTCAAACTTGATCCAAATTTGACTCAAACCAAGGGATAGTGAATGGACATTGACTTAGATACAATAGTACTTAATTTATATATTTTTTCAATCTGTAATTCCCTGTTATTATTATTTAATGATATTGTTGAACTCCTTCTCATTTCGTAGAACTTGACTCAAACTTGATCTAAATTTGACCCAACTTGACCCAAACCTAGGGATAATAAATAAACATTTACATGGATACAATAGTACTTAATTTATACATTTTTTTCAATCTCTAATTCCCTGTTATTGTAAATTAATGATATCGTTGAACTCCTTATTTCATAGAAGTTGACCCAAACTTGATCCAAATTTGACTCAACTTGACCCAAACCTAGGGATAATGAATGGACATTTACTTGGATACAATAATACTTAGTTTATGCATTTTTTTTCAATTTCTAACTCCCTATAATTGTTAATTGATGGTATCGTTGAACTCCTCATTTCATAGAACTTGACCTAAATTTGACCCAACTTGACCCAAACCTAGGGATAATGAAAAAATAGTACTTAGATAAAATAGTACTTAATTTATACATTTTTTTCAATCTCTAATTCCCTGTTATTGTTAATTGATGATATCATTGAACTCATTCTCATTTCGTAGAACTTGACCCAAACTTGACCCAAATTTGACCCAACTTAACTCAAACCTAGGGATAATGAATGGACATTGACTTGGATACAATAGTACTTAATTTATACATTTATTCAATCTCTAATTCCCTGTTAAGTTGACCTAAACCTGGGGATAATTAATAGACATTTATTGATTTGGATACAGTAGTCTAAGGTTTAAAATTTTATTTGCTACCGTGTTGTAGGATTTCCATGTTATAGGAAAGAACGACTATATTATAGAGAATTTTTCTACCATGTTATAGGATTTTCCACCATGTTATAGGATTTTTCTATCATATTATAGGATTTTCCACCATGTTATAGGAAAGAACTACTATGTTATAGGATTTTCCACCATGTTATAGGATTTTTCTACTATATTATAGGATTTTTCACCATGTTATAGAATTTTTCTACTATATTATAGGATTTTTCACAATGTTATAGAATTTTTCCACCACATTACAATAAATTTCTACCATGTTATACGAGTTTTCTAACATCTTATAAAGTTTACGACCATGTACCATGGTGGAAATTTATTGTAACTTGGTAGAAATTTTTTATACATTGCAGATAAATCCTATAACATGGTAGTTCTTCCGCATTGACTATATCGTCGAATCGCCTTCTCATTTCATCGAGATTGACTCAAACTTGACCCAAACCTAGGGATAATGAATGCCACTGACTTGGATACAAAAGTACGTAATTTATATATTTTTTCAATCTCTAATTTCCTATTATTGTTAATTAATGATATCGTTGAACTCTTTCTCATTTCGTAGAACTTGATCCAAATTTGACCCAACTTGATTCAAACCTAGGGATAATGAATGAACATTGACTTTGATACAATAGTACTTAATTTATACATTTTTTTAATTTCTAATTCACTGTTATTGTTAATTGATGATATCGTTAAACTCTTTCTCATTTCGTAGAACTTAACCTAAACTTAACCCAAATTTGACTCAACTTAACCCAAACCTAGGGAAAATGAATGAACATTGACTTGGATACAATAGTACTTAATTTATACATTTTTTTTCAATATCTAATTCTCTGTTATTGTTAATTGATGATATCGTTGAACTCCTTCTCATTTCGTAGAACTTGATCCAAACTTGACCCAAACAATTATACAAAGTTAGAGATTGAAAAAAAATATATAAATTAAGTACTACTATATTCAAGTCAATGTCCATTTATTATCCCTAGGTTTGGGTCATGTTCGGTCAAATTTGGGTAAAGTTTGGGCCAAGTTCTACGAAATGAGAAGCAGTTCAATGATATCATCAATTAATAATAACTGGGAATTAGAGTTTGAAAAAAATGTATAAATTAAGCACTATTGTATCCAAGTCAATGTCCATTTATTATCCCTAGGTTTGGGTCAAGTTCTACGAAATTAGAAGGAGTTCAATGATATCGTCAATTAACAATAACAGAGAATTCGATATTGAAAAAAATATATAAATTAAGTATTAATGTATCCGAGTCAATGTTCATTCATTATCCTTTGGTTTGGGTCAAGTTGTGTCAAATTTGGGTCAAGTTTAAGTCAAGTTCTATGAAATGAGAATAAGTTCAACGATATCATCAATTAATAATTATAGGGAATTAAAGATTAAAAATATGTATAAATTAATTACTATTGTATCCAAGTCAATATTCATTCATTATCCTTAGGTTTGGGTCAACTTGGGATAAATTTGGTTCAAGTTTGGGTCAAGTTCTACGAAATGAGAAGGAGTTCAACGATATCATCAATTAACAATAACAGGGAATTAGATATTGAAAAAAATGTATAAATAAAGTATTATTGTCTCTAAGCCAATGTTCATTCATTATCCCTTGGTTTGGGACAAATTTGGGTCAAGTTTAGGTTAAGTTCTACGAAATGAGAGGGAATTCAATGGTATCATCAATTAACAATTATAGGGAATTAGAGATTGAAAAAATATATAAATTAAGTACTATTATATCCAAGTCAAACTTCATTCATTATCCCTAGGTTTGGGTCAAGTTGAGTCAAATTTGGGTCAAGTTCAATGAAATGAGAAGAAGTTTAACGATATCATCAATTAATAATAACAGAGAATTAGATATTGAAAAAAATGTATATATTAAGTATTATTGTATCCAAGTCAATCTCCATTTATTATCCCTAGTTTTGGGTCAAGTTGGGTCAAATTTGGGTCAAGTTCTAAGAAATGAGAATGAGTTCAACGATATCCTCAATTAATAATAACAGAGAATTAGATATTGAAAAAAATGTATCCGAGTTAATGTTCATTCATTATCCCTAGGTTTGGGTCAAGTTGAGTAAAATTTGGGTCAAGTTTAGGTCAGGTTTTATGAAATGAGAAAGAGTTCAACGATATCTTCAATTAACAATTATAGGGAATTAGAGATTGAAAAAAATGTATAAATTAAGTACTATTGTATCCAAGTCAATGTTCATTCATTATGCCTAGGTTTGGGTTAAGTTGGGTTAAGTTTTACAAAATGAGAAGGAGTTCAACGATATCATTAATTAACAATAACAGAGAATTAGAGATTGAGAAAATGTATAAATTAAGTACAATTGTATCTAAGTCAATGTTCATTCATTATCCCTAGGTAGGTTTGGGTTAAATTTGAGTCAAGTTCGACGAAATAAGAAAGAGTTCAACGATATCATCAATTAACAATAACAGAGAATTATATATTGAAAAAAATATATAAATTAAGTACTATTGTATCTGAGTCAATATTTATTCATTATCCCTAGGTTTGGGTTAAGTTGGGTCAAATTTGGGTCAAGTTTATGTTAAGTTCTACAAAATGAGAAGGAGTTAAACGATATCATCAATTAACAATTATAGGGAATTAGAGATTATAAAAATGTATAAATTAAGTACTATTGTATCCAAGTCAATGTCCATTCATTATCCCTAAGTTTGGGTCAAGTTGAGTTAAATTTAGATCAAATCTGGGTCAAGTTATACGAAATGAGAAGGAGTTCAACGATATCATCAATTAACAATAACAGAGAATTAAATATTGAAAAAATGTATAAATTAAGTACTATTGTATCCAAGTCAATATCCATTCATTATCCCTAGGTTTGGGTCAAGTTTAGGTTAAGTTCTACGAACTGAGAATAAGTTCAACGATATTATCAATTAACAATAATAGGGAATTAGAGATTGAAAAAAATGTATAAATTAAGTACTATTGTATCCAAGTGAATGTTCATTCATTATCCCTAGGTTTTGGTTAGGTTGGGTCAAATTTGGATCAAGTTTGGGTAAAGTTCTACAAAATGAGAAGGAGTTCAACGATATCATTAATTAACAATAATAGGGAGTTAGATATTGATAAAAATATATATAAATTAAGTACTATTATATCCAAGTCAATATCCATTAATTATCCCTTGGTTTGGGTCAAATTTGGGTCATGTTTGAATCAAGTTCAATGAAATGAGAAGGCAGTTCTACGATATAGTTAATGCGGAAAAACTACCATATTAAAGGATTTACCTCCAATGTATAAAAAAATTATACCAAGTTACAATAAATTTCCACCATCTTACTGGATTTTTCCACCACGGTAAACTTTATAAGATGTTAGAATACTCGTATAACATGGTAGAAATTTATTATAACATGATAGAAATTTATTGTAATGTGGTAGAAAAATCCTATAACATGGTAGAAAAATCCTATAACATGATAGAAAATCCTATAACATGGTAGAAAAATCCTATAACATGGTGGAAAATCCTATAACATAGTAAAAAAATCCTATAACATGGTAGGGAAATCCTACAACATGGTAGCAAATAAATTTTTAAACCTTAGATTACTATATCCAAATCATTAAATGTTCATTCATTATCGCAGATTTGGGTCAACTTAATAGGGAATTAGATATTTAAAAAATATATAAATTAAGTACTATTATATCCAAGTCAATATCTATTTATTATTCCTAGGTTTGGGTCAAGTTTGATCAAATTTGGATAGATTTAGATCAAGTTAAATCAAATTTAAACCAAATTTGGATCACATTCTAAGAAACCAAAAAATTTTCCCCCGGGATTGATGCGCCCTCCACCGACAAGCCTACCTCCATCCTCCCAGCCGACGCTTGCAACTGCGCCCTCTACCGCTTCTGGGGTGTGTACATTGACGATAAGGTTAGGGCTTATGAAATTTCGGTGAATGATGACAAAATTAATGAATTTTTTGAGGGAAAAAAAATTCATTTCAAATGTGAGACAACGAGTGCATGCCTGGTGTTTGACGAAAAGCTTGACTCATTTTGTGTGCAGTGGTACCCATCGCTGATTGGAATATCAGAAGCACAAACCCAGGAGGCTTAGGTGGAGGTACAAGGAAATATTCATATTGTTTAATAATATATTATATTTATTATTATTTTTATTATTGCTGCTGCCACCGCTATTGTTATTTACTTTATCATGTTTCTATTATTACCTTATCAAAACACAAAAAAACCAATTCACTCAATTTAAAAGAACAAAAGAAAATAAATTAATAAAATAATTTATTTAATTAAATTAGATTTGTAAGATAGAAAGAACAAATGAAAATTTGGTTAATCACTACAGGATTAATAAGTGGCATAGAAAAAATTAATCCATTTCATAAATCAGCTTCGATAAATCAATTCAGGTCGTCTAGCTTTGGTCCAAAATTCATTGTAGACCTTTATTTAAACAAAAATTAAAAATATAAATTATTATGTAATAAATTTATAAATTATAAATTATAAATTTAAATTACATATTATGCCTATAAGATGATTATGTACATGTACTCATCTAATTTAATCCGATTGTGAATGAGATTAAAAGAGAAAAAATATCTCTTTTTTATATATTGGTTTGTTGAATGTATAAGTACATAAACCACGCAAAATTTGAATACAATTTAATTTTTTTTATTTTAAATAAAATTACTAATGATACATTCAATTGATGATGGCATTTGACTAATAATTTCAAAAGGTACTTGGTGGAGAAGAAAGAGCATGCTGCACTGCCACGTGACAAAATAATGACAATCACTGTGACGGCAGTCCTACTTCTCCTCAATTAAAAACATTATTTCCACGTTGAATCCCCGCCTTTCTTGTACCACAAGAAGCCTCAACAGCCAATCCGTATACCTATTAATAAAACCAATCGCAACTTCCAAGCCATTGCAGATCATTCATTCGACAATTCCCGGTTCCTCTTCGTCATCTTCTCTAGAAATCAAGTAATGGCGGATCAGGTGAAGCTCATCGGCGGTTGGGCAAGCCCATTCGTGCTTCGGCCTCAGATTGCTTTGAGCCTGAAGAAGGTGGAGTATGAGCTTTTGGAGGAGAAGTTTGGGGAGAAGAGTGAATTGCTCTTGAAATCTAACCCTGTTTACAAGAAAGTCCCTGTCCTCCTCCACAACGACAAGATCATCTGCGAGTCGATGATCATTGTGCAGTATATTTACGAGGTTTGGCCGGCCATTGACGTTGGTGCCATCCTCCCGGCCGATGCCTATGACCGCGCCCTCCATCTCTTTTGGGGTGTCTTCATCGATGACAAGGTTTGAGCATTCGTAACTTTGATTCATCCTTTGGTACGCTAATGCGGTTGATCGCAAAATTGATGAATTTTTGTGTTTTGAAAATGTTTTTTTCTGTTCCGCAAGGTCGTTGAGGAATTTGTCCTACCTGCACTCAAATATGTGAGACGTTGAGCGCATCACGACTGTTTGATGATATGACTGAATCATTTTTTTATGCAGTGGACCTCATCGATGGTTGGATTACTCGAGGCTCGAACAGAGGAGGCCGCGGCAGAGGCAGCGGAGGGGGTGTACTCGGGGCTGAATCTTTTGGAGGCGGAATTCCAGAAACTTAGCAAAGGCAAAAGCTTCTTCGGTGGAGACAGCATCGGCTACCTCGACATTGCCCTTGGGGCCTCCTTAGGGTGGCTAAGGGCGTTGGAGAAGAAGAACGGACTCAAATTGCTCGACGAGGAGAAGATGCCCCTGCTCACAGGGTGGGCTGCCAGCTTCAGCGAGCACGAGGCTGTGAAGGAGTTGATGCCGGATGTTGACAAGTTGGTGGAGGTGGCCAAGATGCTGGAGGAGAAGAGGCAGGCGAAAGCCAAATAAAATATTCCATAATTGAGCGGTTATCATGATATTATTTCAGTACAATTTGGGAAGAATATGTATACGTTGTAGCGTATTAAGCCACGGTGCTGTGGTTTACGTTTACATGTATGATCCTGTAGTACTTATCAATAAATGAATGACTATTTTGTTTCTCAAATTTGCATACTATAAATTATAAACTATAGTTGTATTTATAGGACATTTTGAGTTAGTGAATTGTAAAAGATGGCTCACCAGAATAAGTTAGCTAAAATATAGTCTGTTTAAGTAATTGAGTGAAATGTATAATCTAAAAGTTACCCAGTTGTCAACTCATCTACAAAACTTTGACATGACAATCTTGACTCAAGGCTCGTTTGGCTCGGCTGTGTTTTTGCGGAGGGGCACCCCTCCGCAAATTTTGCGTAGGGGTGACCTAAGATTCGAAGCACGAATCTTGAAGCTCCCTCACACAAATCTTGCAGCAATCACTATTTAAGTGGGATAGCACTGATATAAACGCAGCGTTATACGAAATCTTGATATAACGCTGCCCGTTACAGCCATCCGGATTGCTTGTTACATCAAACCTCACCTTGGTTAACCCTCAAAATTTCAATACCAACTCAAATTTTCACTACACGTATAACCCGCCCGACCCGTGCTTACTCTCTAACCCTAACTTTGCTGTGACGAAAGTTTTGTTGCCCGATCCTCTCCGATGACCTCTAACAACCTCCGATACATTGTTGTATACAGCTCTCTTTATACGACCTATTATAATATAAAAATTTACCAAAAGTTAAGGTAAGATCTCCCTGGTCTCCCTATATTTGCTCACGTGTATTATGTGCCATTTAGGGTTTAATGTCGTCATTTTGTCTTCTTAATACGTACATTATTGTATTAATAACATAATTTGTTGTATACAACATCTCATTTTTGGTATAACAGCCCCTTAACATTGTATATCATCATCCCATTTTGGTATAACAGCCCCTTAACATAGTATATCAGTATCCCATTTTGGAATAACAGCCCCTTAACATAGTATAACAGCATCCCATTTTGGTATAACAGCCCCTTAATATAGTATAACAGCATCCTATGTTGGTATAACATGCCTCAAACTTGGTATATCAGCATCCCATTTTGGTATAACATGCCTCAAACATAGTATAACAACATCACATTATAGTATAACATGCCTCAAACATAGTATTCCAGCATTCCATTTTTGTATTACTGACATAATTTGTTGTATACAGCATCCCATTTTGGTATAACATGCCTCAAACTTGGCATATCATTATCTCATTTTGGTATAACATGCCTCAAACTTGGTATAACAGCATCTCATTTTGGTATAACACGGCACAAACATGGTATAACAGCATCCCATTTTGGTATAACATGCCTTAAACATACTATAACAGCATCACTACATCTTATAACTTGTCAAACTTTTTGTCATTTATTGAATCCTAGAATTTGAGATAGAGAAAGATCAGATGAAGGGGACTTGTTCTGAGATGTTGTAGTAGTCATCGTCAGATGACGAAGAGTATTTATTAGCAAATAGCGAAGGTGATGAAGATATAATAGAACATCTGGAAAGGCAGATGAAATGCCATGTATGGAACATGATAAATTAGAAGCTACATCCCAAGTCCCTATAGTTGGTATGACATTTATTAGTGATGATGCAGCATACAAGTTTTATAATGACTATGCTAGACTAATAGGGTTCAGTATAAAGAAATCTCATCTTAAAGGTTGAAAGAATGGTAGCTTGAAATAGCATACATATTGTTGTAGCAAACAAGGGATGAGACAAGTTGACCGTAGACATCCTGTTAAGAAGCCACATCCAATGACTCGCACAAATTGTATGGCTCGGTTAGAGTTCAAGATTGGCAAGAATGAATTATACACATTGTCGAAAGCTAAATTAAACCATAATCATTCCATGACAAGTCCAAATAAAGTGCACATGCTTAGATCTCATAGAAAGATTTTGTCATTTCAACGTGCACTTATAAACGAGATGACAGAGTCGGGCATGAAGGCCCATAATATATATAATTATTTTGAGTCTGGTGTAAGCAATAATAATGTTGGTTTCATAAGAGAAGATAATAGCAACTATATTCAAAGAAGTAGAAGGAAAGCTTTGGATGGCAAGGAAAGCAAGGGTATTCTTAGGTACCTAAAGGAAAGATTGACCAACGATCCTTCATTTTTTTTATACTATTGAAGCTTGTGAGGAATCAGGGGAGATGAAGAACTTTTTTTTGGGTTGATGGCCAATCTATAATAGACTATGCATACTTTGGAGATGTAGTATGCTTCGATACAACCTTCCAAACAAATGAATACAATATGTCGTTTGCACCAATCGTGGATGTGAATCACCATAAATAAACTATTATATTACGAGCTACATTACTATATGATGAGTCTGCTGAATCATTTATTTGGTTATTTGAGACTTTTTTGGAAGCCATGCATGATAAGCATCCAGTTACTATTTTCACGGATCAATCAGCTACGATAGCCAAAGCAATACAAACGGTGCTGCCAAATACAGCACATCGTCTATGTTTATGGCATATATTTCAAAATGCAGCATTTCATCTTTCTCACTTGATTCATAATAACAATACATTTACCAAAGATTTTAAACATTACATATATGAGCTGTGTACAATTGATACTTTTAAGAAGCTATGGCAAGATCTATTACTGAAGTATAATCTGGTTGAACATTCATGGATGGTAAATATGTGAAAACTACAGTCAAAATGGGCTGCATGCTTTCGAACAGAGACTTTTTCGGCTGGTATGACCACAACCCAATGCAGTGAAAGTATGAACCATCATTTTAAAAGGTTTTTTTTAGAAAGAAATTAAGTTTATTTGAATTTTTAGAACAGTATGACAAGGCACTTAGCTTTTTTCGAGAAAAGAAAATAAAGGCTGATTTCAAGTCTCGAAATAGTACACCAGCCAATGTAGTTAGGAACATGTGTAAACAAGTAGCCTCGATCTACACCAGGGTCATGTATAACGAGTTTGAGGCATGCTATCAAAGTAGTTTAGATTGTCTTATGTTCTTCATTGGGGCCGAACCACAAGGTATTTCATATAAGGTAACTAACGTAGCCTGTGGTAGAGATGAAATGGTCATTTTCAGCCATTCTCATGTACAAGTTACTTGCCCATGTAAAATGTTTGAGAGCAATGAGATCTTGTGCATGGATGTAATAAAAGTTTTCGCAACGAAGAATGTGATTTCTATACCGAAGCAGTACATAATGAAAAGATGGACAAAGTATGCTAGAGAAGGTGATGTATCCATTGTCAGTCCACACAACTTTGATGCTACCGGGCAAGAAAGTTTGAAGTCTATTTATAACCGAGTTTGTCAAAACCATTACTGTATAGCAACTATGAGTTTGCAGTCCAGGAGAGCACTAGAATACATAGAAAAGACAATGAAAGATTTACGTGTAAATGTTGAGGACATCTTACGCAATGACAATAAAGATATTGATGTTAATGACGCTGACAGTGGATCTGAACGAAATATGCAGGTACAAAACACCTCCAGTGAAAAAGGGGCGGAAAGAGAAACGTAAGAAAGGAGTGCTGGAGCGAAGAAATAAAAAGAGCACTACTACATCCAAAGGATCCAATTTTAATCCACCTACTGATGTCCAAATGCCACGCATGACAGGCGCTTATGTTCCACCAATGGGTGAAGCTGCAAATACACAAGTATGACTAACAAGGCCATATCTTTAATTCTGAATGACATACTTATTGATTTTTGTTAAATTTATAGCATGTGTCTATGTTCCACCAATCAGTGCCAACAGCCCCATTCTACTCTTACATAGCTTTAATGGTGGGAGCAACCTCTTTTCATGTAAGTTGCGTTGTTATGCATTTTGTGCACTTGCTACATTGACTATGTTCCCTGATTAATTGCACTATATTATGATAGTACTCAGATGAGGTTTCCTAAGCAATGCCATCGCAGATTGGTTCTGAGGAGGAAGCTGCAAATTTTTCTCATGATATGTGTAATAGGTCTTAGCCAACAAATGAAGAATAATTTTTTATATTATGAGGAGATCAGAAACTACAATCTTTTTTATTATGTAACAATTTATGACGACTGATGTATGAACCATTCTTTTTATGTACTTTTAATCTTACATTGTATAACAATGACCTATTTCGCATAACAATGTCTTAAATTCGTATAACAGTGCACAGACATCGTATAACATTATATGACATTCGGATAACACTGCACATAGTTGGTATAACAAGACCTGAAATTCGTATAACAAGGTCTTAAATTCGTATAACACTGCACAGAGTTGGTATAACAAGATCTGAAATTCGTATAACAATGTCTTAAATTCGTATAACACTGCACAGACATCGTATAACATTATATGACATTCGTATAACACTGCACAGAGTTGGTATAACAAGACCTGAAAATCGTATAACAAGGTCTTAAATTCATATAACACTGCACAGACATTGTATAACATTATATGACATTCGTATAACACTGCACAGAGTTGGTATAACAAGACCTGAAATTCGTATAACCGTGTCTCAATTTCGTATAACACTGCACATACATCATATAACATTATCTGACATTCGTATAACATTGCACAGAGTTAGTATAACAAGACCTGAAATTCGTATAACAGTGTCTTAAATTCGTATAACACTGCACAGAGTTGTGCATAACAGGACCTCAGCAATTTGAATACAATGAATACATACATAGATGTCTTTTAGGAATAAGACATTGACTCTCCTTTAAATAGTTCCAAACTAACAAGGGCTCTCAATCTAGGCATGTCCTAGAGTGTGAAGTCGAACTGTACATTGCGGGAAAGACACTCCATGAATTTCATGACAAATACACCACAATCTACACTCTCACCCTGCTGCTGCGGGCAGACTTCCCATGTAAATGGTCATTCAGCAGGATTCTTCCTTCTACTACTAAGGAAACCAATATGTAACTGCAGTAACTGAATCTGTTTGATTTGTACTAACAATATAAATATACAATTAATAAGATAGCCAATCAAACCTATTAAGAATGTTATATGAAAGTATTAGATACTCACATATTGTTTTACTACGCCCTCAACTGCCTTCGAGGGGGATAGTGAATTGAATCCCAGTATACGTTTCTTAACGAAATCCAAGTATAACAAAAACCAGTGTTTTGAATGGCATACAGGGGCCATTATTCTATGCACATATCTCATTGTTTTACTATTTAAATGTTCTAATCCTGTGAAGGACGCACCAAAGACGTCAAGTACATAATAATTTAGGACAGTTGGTGGAATGTATGCAAAGCCCTTGAATTTTTTTTCTTATTATCCAGATATCTGCTGATGAGGAGTGATGCATATGCATTTAAACCCTACAATTGAATTATACTATGCATTACGGTCAACTACTCCATATACATTACTATATGTCATATAGATTTTAAGATGATGCTCAAATATATGTTTACCTCTTCACCAACTAGATCTCCAAAGAGAATGTCACCTACATGGGATTTCTAAATGAGTTTAAAAACAGCGGTATCCTCCACAGTTAGGTAAAAATCCAGTTGGGATTTCGCTTCTTCCGATATTACATCCCGGCCACAATAGTCTGTCCTATTTAGAAACTAAGGGTGCAACTCCATTCTATTAGAACTTGATATATATCAACAGAATATGTCACATGAATTATTTCATTATACTACCATTACCTTATCCGCCGGGGGCTGATCTCCCTTAGACTCATCCACCTCCACTGGCTAATACAAAAGAATATATACATATATGTTTAATGTGTATGAAATTAAAATTTATTTAAATAAGCTTAACATAAAGAAATTGATGGGCTTACATGTGATACTACAGCCTTCTTTTTCTTCTTTCCCTGTGTGTAAGGGCTGATTATTGCCCATGAAGCCTTTCTTGTCCTTTTAATTTTCACTTACTGCTTTACAGGACCTGAATCAGTAGGCTCAGTAGGCTCATTTTCCTCACTCCAACTTAATTCTTCCTCATTCGCAGTTTGCAGAGCCTCAATCTCTGCTTTCAACTTTTTATTTTCCTCCACCAACTCATCAATTCTTTTTTGTAAATCAGCAGACTCCAAACTGTACCCTATTTTGATGCTAGTAATCTCAGCATCCTTCTCAAGACTTTCATCCTTCAGCAAAAATTTTTCATTCTCCAATTGAATTATTTCACTCTTCAATTTATTATTTTCCTCTATAACTATTGACAACTCTCGCTTCAAGTTATTCACTTCTTCATGACTCTATACAAAAAAATAACGCAATCCAAAGAGAATAACATGTGTCAAAGCACAGAATAACAAGGCAAAAATTTGGTATAACACTGAAAATATTAGTATAACATGTGTCATTTACCGTATGACACTGCAAATTTTGGTATAACAAGGCAATAATTTGGTATAACACTGAAAATTTTGGTATAACAAGGCTAAAATTTCGTATAACACTTAGCTAGTTTAGTATAACACTGAAGATTTTGGTATAACAAGGCTAAAATTTGGTATAACACTTATGTAGTTTAGTATAACACTGAAGATTTTGGTATAACAAGGCAAAAATTTCGTATAACACTTATGTAGTTTAGTATAACACTGAAAATTTTGGTATAACAAGGCAAAAAATTTGTATAACACTTATGTAGTTTAATAATACTTAAAAACAAACGGTATAACATGGCAACAATTTGGTATAACACTACTGTAGTTTAGTACAACACTAAAGATTTTGGTATAACAAGGCAAAAATTTCGTATAACACTTATGTAGTTTAGTATAACACTTAAAAACAAACGGTATAATAAGGCAACAATTTGGTATAGCACTTATGTAGTTTAGTATAACATTGAAGATTTTGGTATAACAAGGCAAAAATTTCGTATAACACTTATGTAGTTTAGTATAACACTTAAAACCAAACAGTATAACAAGACAACAATTTGGTATAACACTTATGTATTTTTAGTATAACAAGGCAATAATTTGGTATAACACTCAGTTATTGTTTTAGTATAACATGCCATTTACTGAATACCAAGTACTTACAATGTCTATTTGAGCTGATAGGGTTACAAGTGTAGGGTCTGGTGTACTATGTGACGGGCCAACATCAGGAGCTTCCTTAGAAGTTGCCTCTAATAAAAGTGGCATATTTACAACGTCACGCTCCATTTCGTCAACTTCAAGTTGTAAAATAATTTGTAATAATAAATAGTATTAGAAACCCCAAATACATACAAATTACTACTCTTACATTTAAGCATCTTACCGCAAATTCATTTAATTTTGCATAATTTTTAAAACATATTGTCCGTCGAGGTGGACTCACTTTCGCCCAACAAAACAACCGAGGGTATACACCCTCCATCTTATTATTTATATACATTTTGGTATGCTCATAAAACCAAATCTGCAAAAATGAACAAAAATATATATGATTAAAAATTAATTATTGAAAGACAACTTTATATATTAAAGAATACTTACAGAAAGAACTATGGCACAACCGGCAAATCCACGTCCCTTTTTCTTTGAGCTAGTGGTCAATTCCGAACACAAAAAATGATAGACTGCTTCTGGCCAATTGTAATCAGCCAATTTTTGGAGGTCTTCTACAAATAATACAAGGCCCGCATCCAAGTTGAATGTCAGGCGGCTGAACAAAAAACAACAAAAGAAATACAGTATAGCCAATCTTCTGATCCTCTCCTCATTTCCCTCTAGGCCTTGTGAGCAGAGGTCAGTCAATTTTTCATTAATTAATTTTCTATTATTGCCTTCTTCTCAAATTCCTCAGTGAAATATAGAGTAGTTGGTCGCTTATTGTCCCATCTAACCAACTCTCCAACCCGTGGGAGACCAAGTATAATAGATACATCCTTGACCAACAATGGTACAAAATTGTCATTAATATTGAATCCCCTTCTCTCCGGTTCTCATATAGATTGCAAATATTCCACTACAAACATATCTAGGGAAACCAATGCCCCTTGTAGCAAATGTCCAAATGGGGTATGTAGGAGTTCTTCTTTAATAGCATGACCCCCTTGCACTGTGTTGACAAAAGTGTGAATCCGACTCAATGAGCATCTGCTGAGTACTCGACGAGGTTTGATGCCCTTGTAGTGATATTCTTTTTCATCTGAAGAGCTACTAGGTGGGCTTTCATTCATAGCCCTCCATATATAAAACCTACTGTTACATATGTTATAACTAAATTAACATGAAGAACTCAAAAGGTGAAGCTATAATACCAAAATGAGATGTTGTTATACTATGTCTGAGGCATGTTATACCAAAATGGAATTCTATTATACCAAGTTTGAAGCATGTTATAACCAAATGGGATGCTGTTATACCAAGTTTGATGCATGTTATACCAAAATGGCATGCTGTTATACCAAATTAAAGACATGTTATACCAAAATGGGATGTGTTATACTATATTTGAGGCATGTTATACCCAAATGGGATGCTGTTATACCAAATTTGAGGCATGTTATACCAAAATGAGATGCTGTTATACTATGTTTCAGGCATGTTATACCAAAATGAGATGCTGTTATACTATGTTTCAGGCATGTTATACTTAAATGACATGTTGTTATACCAAATTAGAGACATGTTATACCAAAATGGAATGTGTTATAGTATGTTTGAGGCATTTATACCAAGTTTGAGGCATGTTATACCCAAATGGGATGTTGTTATACTATGTTTGAATCATGCTATACCAAAATGGAATGCTGTTATATCAAATAAGAGACATAGTATACCAAAATGAGATACTAATAAACCAAGTTTGAGACATGTTATGCAAAAATTATGTCATTAATACAACATTCTACGTATTAAGAAGATAAATTATGACATTATACCTTAAAGGAACATTGGAGTCGTCAGAGGAACTCGTCATGAGATACTGCAAAAAAGAAAACAAGATTAGGAAACCCTAAGAAGATAAATTATATCATTAATACAAAAATTTACGTATTAAGAAGACGAATTACGATATTATACCTTAAAGGAAGATTGGAGTCGTCGGAGGAACTCGGCCTACAAATGGTAGTGGACAGAAGATGAGATCCTGCAAAAAATAAATCAAGATTAGGAAACCCTAAGCCAACCAGGAACTCGATATTACGTCGTAGGTCATGGGACGTCGTCAAAGGTCGTCGCAGTTCGCCGTAGGTCGAGATTAGGAAACCGTAAGCCAACCAGGAACTCGACATTACGCCGTAGGTCGTCGGAGGTTGTCATAGTTCATCGGAGGTCGTCGCAGATCGCCGTAGGACGTTTAAGGTCGACTGCACAAAAAACACAAAATTCGGGCTCGACACAACCACGAACTTGGAGGCCGTCAGAAGTCGTAAACACATATTAGAAGGCCGTCGGAGGTCGTCGAAGGTTGTCGGCGAGGATCGGGCGACAAAACTGTCGTCGGAGAGCAAGGGTTTCGTCACAGCAAAGGTTAGTTCGGGTGGGCGAGTAAGCACGAATTGTGAGGGTTAACCAAGGTTAGGTTTGATGTAACGGGCTGGTTAGCTCGGATGGCTGTAACGGGCGGCGTTATATCAGGATTTCGTATAACGCTGCGTTTATATCAGTGCTATCTGCACTTAAGTAGTGATTGCTTTGAGATTCGTGCAAGGCAGCTTCAAGATTCGTGCTTCGAATCTCAAGTCACTCTTACGCAAAATTTGCGGAGGGGTGCCCCTTCCTCCGCAAAAACGCAGCAGTTTGGCTTATGTACGGAATCTAACGCAATAAAGTAACTCTCTAGAAATTAGAAATTATGACTCCTCATAATTTTCATCTTAAAAGCCGTGTTGATGCAGAGCCAAGGAGGCCTAATGACCATTAGGTTGAGAGAGAGATAGATGAGAAAATTTTTCCTAGGCGGAGACGCCGCCTAAGAAAGTTAGGAGAGGTTAATTTAATCTTCTATTTCACTTTAATATTTGTGCAACTGTACTGTTGTGCAGGTTTTTTAAATTTTACACACTTTCTAAAGTAATATAAATGGTGAAGATTAACTATCACCTAACTTTCGGAGTCCGCCTAGAAAATTTTCTCGATATATGAGAGGAGCCGAGAGGGAGAGAGGGTGACATGGAGCTAAAGAAGTGGCAATTGACAGGGAAAATTAAGAGGGATGACAGCGGATTAAGGGAGCCGAGAGGGGAGTGGAGTGTTTTGTTGATTAGTAAATCTTTGGTTAGAGGTTTAATTTATTTGGGTTATAAGGTCAACCTAATTATAATTCAACTTAATTTAAAATTAATTAAGTCAAAATTAGATCAACCTAATTATAATCCAAACATGATAAGTTTTGACTTAAACTTGTTTAACAAGTCAAGTTTGGTTAACTTTGCTAGGTCTAATTATATAAGTAGATTTTATTTTATTTGACTTAATCCAAATTATCAGAATTCACCGAATCAAAATTAAGTTCAATTTAGGTTAAACCACATGTATTTTCTATATCATATATTATTACTATTCTTTATGTAAATTAGTATTACAAAAAAATGTAAAACAGTATTACAATATAAATATTTTTATATAATTGATAACAAATATAAAAAAAATCAATCTAATGGTTAAAAATTTTATTGTTAACTAAAAGTAAAACTAAATTTTATTTTAAAAATTGAAATTTAATGGAATTGACTTGATTTGAATAAAACCGAAGCAAATCAAACATTCCGGTTGGGTTCGGTCTCAATTTTTTGTTGACCTAAATTTGGATAATGCTTATCTGAAGACAATGTTGTACCTTACGAAGCCAAATTAATATTCTATAATTGAAAAATTTTAAATTGTTTTTTATGTATTTTAATATTCTAATTCGCCTTTACTCTGTAGTAGAGGTGGCTTACGGGTCGTATCAGAGTCATGTGCAAATTGTGTCTTGCCTAGGTGGGCTATTCAAAGCCCAATTGTAAAATTATCTCCATCAGATTTTGAATCCATGCCCTCTTAATTGGACATGTCGCGGGTTCACGTTAATCAACAAGAAATTACCTTAGTCTAATATAGTACAAGGCACAACAATCACTTAGCTCGAGTAGCCCAACAAAGACACACGGGCTATTTGAGGCTCGATTGCCTTGAATTTATCTCTACCAAAATTTGAATCACTAATTAAAAATACTTATTTCAATTTCATTTATATATTAAAAATAATTTTATAAATATAAAAGCTTCTAAAAATAAAAAAAATAAAAAATAAAAAAATAAGAAAAAAGAAAAAATATAAAAATATTAATTTATTAAAATTTTATTTAGAAATTAAAATAATAATAATAATATATTTTTTTAAAAAAAAAGTTAAGCGAGTCATGCCTAGTCCAATCTGCATGACTTAGCCCAGCCTATCGGGCAATGCGTAGCCCGTTGACGGGTTAATGGGCTGCACATCCCCTGGTCCATGTAGTGACCTAAAGCGCCATGCGGGCCGCTAGCAGGCCGGGCCAGTTGACCACCTAACCTTTACTCTGCAGTCTGTGACCATTCGCCAATCGTAAGAACTAAGAGAATTGAATTTGCTTGCAGTGAAGGAATCGCTTTGCTCGTAGTGACGGAATCGCTTGCATCAAGAATCACATCCCTGTATGGCGAAGACTCTGGTTATCGAGTCAACGCCTTGACATCCGTGATCCATGGTCTGGATGGCGAAGACTCTGGTTGTTGCATGTTGCCTCGAAGATCCTTATCTTCGGTTGGAAGCTGCTTCACTAGAAACTCCCCACTTCAGACCATCTGGAGTCCATTGGTATTGGCAAGAGCCGTAGTTGTGTCTTTTGTAATGACTTTTCTGATTCCATATCGCACATGTTTTTTACCTACACCTTCACTCTCGATATTTGGAAACGTCTTGCTGAACTCTTACATATTACTATACTTCCCACCTTGAACTGGATAAATGGTAGTTGGCTTGCCGAAACCGATCCTCTTCCGACTATTATTATTCTGGTTTTTTGGTCGATTTGGAAAGCTAGGAATGATGCTATCTTTTCTGATTTAAAACCAAACTTGAATGAGATTATTAAGAATGCTCTTGTTGATTTCAATGACTCAGCTCGCTTTTCAATCTGAAGGCTATTATGACATTCATAAATCTTCCAGACTTCTCTCTCAATGGATTGCGCCACCCGTGGGCTAGTTTAAAATCAACGTGGATGGATCCTAGAATGGCTGTACTAAATTTGCAGATATTGGATATCTTGTTCGAGACCACTAGCTAATTGCTCTTTCGCTGTTTCCGTATAGGTGCAAACAACGGATTCCTTGGAAGTTGAATTGCTGGCATTGAGGAGTGCTGTTAGTTTCGCCTACGCCAGGCAAGAGCAATTGGGTAACAAATTTGTCTTCGAGACGGATTGCCTCGCTGCCGTCAATGCGTTGAAAATGGATTCTACAAATGTTCTAGCCCACATTCGGACCATTACATCTGAAATTAATTACATGTTATCAAATTAGAATGTTCAATCTGTATTTTTTGTTAGAAGGGAAGCTAACCAGGCGGCTGACTGGTTAGCTACTTTTGCAATCAAATCTCTATCCTATAATGCCTGGACCCAGCTCTGACCTCCATACTTAGACTTTATTCTCACCTCCGACAAAGGCTCGTAAATATAATTTCCGTTTCAAAAAAAAAACAAGAATCACATCCCCGTAACTATAAATATACAGCTGTCCCTCGCCTCCATGAACATCTCACACCACAAACTTTAACTTCTCTTCTTCATCTTCCAAGAAATCAAGTAATGGCGGATTAGGTGAAGCTCATCAGCACTTGGCTGTGCCCTTTCGCGCTCCGGCACTGTTTTCTTTGACCCTGAAGAAGGTGGAGTATGAGTTCCTAGAGGAGAAGTTTGGGAAGAAGAGCGAGTTGCACCTCAGATCCAACCCCGTCTACAAGAAGATCCCCGTCCTCCTCCACGACGACAAGCCCATTTGCGAGTCGCTCATCATTGTGCAGTACATTGACGATGTCTGGCCAACCGCTGGTGCCAGTGCCTCCATCCTGCCGGCTGACGCCTACGATCGTGCCCTCCATCGCTTCTGGGGTGTGTACATTGACAATAAGGTTAGGGCTCATGAAATTTCGATGAATGCTGACGAAATTAATGAATTTTTTGAGGGAAAAAAATTCATTTGCTAAATTACTGCTTTCAAATGTGAGGCAACGAGTGCATGACTGGTGTTTGACGAAAAGCTTGAGTCATTTTGTGTGCAGTGGTACCCATCGCTGATTGCAATAGCCAAGGCACAAACCGAGGAGGCTATGGTGGAGGCAGCCGAGGGAGTGCACACGGGGCTAAATCTTTTGGAGGAGGCCTTCGACAAACTGAACCAAGGCAAAAGCATCTTTAACGGAGACAACATAGGCTACCTTGACATCGCCCTCGGTAGCTACCTAGTGTGGCTGAGGGCAGTGGAGAAGATGAACACACTCAAGTTACTCGACGAGGAGAAGACGCCTCTGCTCGCGGGATGGGCCACTAGGTTCAGCGAGCACGAGGCGGTGAGGGAGTTGTTGCCGGAGACTGGTAAGTTGGTGGAGTTCATCAAGGTAATCCAGGCGACTTGGCATGCAACTCCAGCCAAATAAAGTAATCATCATAATCGTGTGCTCGCAAAAGAATGCTATGATATTATTGTTTGAATTAGTGCAATTTGGGGAGAATAATGTATGCGTTGACATGTATTTGATTCTGTCATACTTATCAATAAATGATAGATACGAAATAGAGATGACTAGTTAGATAGTTGAACTTGAATTGATTCTTTAACAGCACTAGAGGACTAAGGCAGGGGTGTCCTCTAGCTTGGTAATCTGTCACCTAACCAATTTACTACACAAGGAAGCCTAGCTTGGTAATCTGTCACTTCATTGCAAATGCCGGAATTCAATTATTATCAATCTTCAATTTGCGGATGACATAATAATCTTTGCTAGAGCAACTAAGAAATCTACCCATACAATTAGGAAAGCCCTATATCTATTTGCAATAGACAATAGCTTGACAATAAATAAAAGAAAATCACAATGCTCCTTCTCAACGTCAATACCAACACACAAGACAATATTGCAAGGATCATGGATATACCTAAAGACCAGCTTCCAATCAAATACTTGGGTATTCCAGTTAGTAATAAAAGACCTTCCCTCAGAGAATGCATGCCATTGCTGGAAAAAATTTCAAAATATCTTGTTGCTTGGAAAGGTAAATTGCTATCTTATGCTGGGCGTGTGGAACTAATTAAATCAGTATGCTATGGGAGTATTATGTATTGGTGCAGTGTTTTCAAACGCCCGACTGGAGTGATATCAAAATTAAACTCTATGTTATTCGGCTTCCTTTGGACATTAGGCGCCCATAAAGGTATTGTATAGGTGTCTTCGGAAAAAGTCACTCGATCAAAAAATTCAAGAAGCCTAGGAATTAGGGATTTGAAAGCTTTAAACTCTGCATTTATTTTAAAACATCTTTGGAACCTAGCTTGAAAGGCATTCCTTATGGAACAAATGATGCATGGTAATTATTTAGGTACAGACTCTATTTGGACTATACGGGTTCCTAAACGTTGCTCTTGGTGTCTACGAAGTATTTTGGGCCTTAGAGAAATTGGCAAAACAATGATATCATATCACATAGCTAATGGGGAGTCTATAAGACTTTGGTTTGATCCTAGGTTAAACTCTCAAACTCTTCATCACTTGGTCCAAGATTTTCAAATAGAGAATCCACTTGGAAAAGGCGCGTTACTTAGCTCCCTTATTACCAATGGTGAGGGGAAGATCCCAAACCCTCATTCGAATTGACTTAAGGATATTTTCTAATTAATCCCATTAGTTAAGATTGATCAGTCTCTTAATGCCGATAAAATTTGCTGGAGGCCTTCTCAATCAGGAAAATTTTCAATTGCATCCACCTATGATGAGCTTACAAAATCAACGCCAGTGACATGGGCTAAAATTGTTTGGTTCCATGAAAGGATTCCACGTTTCTCCTTTATCATGTGGATGCTTTGTCTTAAACGCCTTACTACTTTTGACAGGCTTCAAAAATGGGGAATTACAAATGACCAACTATGCCCCTTATGTAGGGAGTAGGACGAGACAATGGACCATCTTTTCTTTGAATGCCCTGCAATTGATAAAGCTTGGAGGCTTATTCAAGTGCTTTGTAGAATCCCATTAACCACTATGAGTTGGCAGGAAGTTTTTCTCCACAACAATGAGATCCAGGACACGACAAGGAGTATGTCCATTATGAGAGATCTTTGCCTGACAGGATTTGTATACCATGTATGGTGAGAGCGTAATTCATGTATTTATCATGGCAAGGGTAAGGGCCAAAGACAATTGCTAGTAGTTTTATTGGCCAATATCCGTTCAAAAATTTTCTTTCTTGATCTCTTCTGCCAAGATAGACTCAAATGTTCTAACATATTTGGACACATGGGAATATGACATATTGGAATATCCAGACCTTTGATCCTGGCTGGGAGGTTTTGTTACAACTTTAAATGCTGCATTCTACTCATAAAATCTTAATGCATATGAGCTCAAAGATAGACACAGAAAGCAGATGTTGGGCTTCAATGTGTTGGGTATTAAATTGTTATTTCTTCTTTCCTTACCGTGGGTGGGATAGAATGCGAGAATGGTGTATGATTTTGTGTTTTATTATTGGCATAATGACTATAGTATAGTCATTTAGTATGTATATTACCGATATTTTTCTTATACCATTAATAAATTCTTACTTGCCTTTGGCAAAAAAAAAACTTGAATTGATCTGATAAATAATAAAGAAAAGGGTAACCAGAATTGTGCACATGCTTATATATCACCCCTTTTAAGTAATAATAATAATAATAATAATAATTTTCTATACTATATATTAAAATTAAAATTTCATAGTCTTATAAATTATATAATTAAAATTAACATTTGTTTTGTTAAAATCAACTTATGTATCCTAAAAAGTAAAAAAGTGGACTTTTACTTGCAGTGACAACATCACTTGCATCATTATCTGCATGCCAGTTGCCAAAGTTCTGACTTTTCTCAAAGTTAGAGTCTTGATTTTAGAACTATATATAATTCTATTTATTTGAGGGTTGAGACTGCTCTTGAGTACAAAGATTTTTTTTTTCAAGTTGAAACTTACCCCTTATTTACTTGGAGGGAAAGGAAGAATTCTAAACTTTTCTCTCATTTAGTAGGGTGGACGAATTTGTAAGAATGGAAAAGAGGAAGGAAACTATTCTTATGATGTCTTCTAATAATAGTTTGTGGGGTCATTTTTGTTACATTGGGGATGTATCATGACCGTCTCAAATCCACCTTAAATTAATAAGGCTTTTAGTTTAAATGGGTTCTGGCTTCCAACGAGCGCAAGCGCTCATTGTTAATTACCCCTAAAATTAGGGAACCTTTGATTAAGAGATCTATAATACGCAACAAGATAAGAGCGATAATCAGATGATGTCATTTATAAATTTCATTCATAAATTTGATTTGACGTGATACATATTTCGACATGATAAGAGAAAAAGAGTTTTCATCAAGATGGGCAATTTGTGTTGGTCGAACTTTAGCCTTGTAACGGCGTGTTGGGTAATATCCGGCCCAGGCAGTACAACGTTATATCGAGGAGCTACGCCCCGATGGTAAACATCGACGTACGCACCTCCCAAACGATATCCCATCGTAATACATTAAGGCGTGTTGGATATTGGACTGGAAAGATCACCCGGCCTTGATGGCGCGTTGGATGACTTGAAGTAGAGAAAGATCATTCGGCCTCGACGGCGTATTGGGTAATTGGGTTTGGGGTTTTATCGAGCCTTGCGGCGTATTGGATGATTTGGTTTTGGAATTTATCCGGCCTTGCGGCGTGTTGGATAATTTGGTTTTGGAATATATCTAGCCTTGCGGCGTATCGGATAATTTGGTTTTGGAATTTATCCGGCCTCGGCATGATGGATAATTTGATTTGGAATTTTATCCGGCCTTGCGGCATATTGGATAATTTGATTTGGAATTTTATCCGGCCTTGCGGCGTGTTGGATAATTTGATTTGAGAATTTATCCGGCCTTGCGGCGTGTTGGATGATTTGGTTTTGAGGCCTTGCGGCGTGTTGGATAATTTAATTCGGAATTTTACCCGGCCTTACGGCATGATGGATAAATTAATTTGGGATCTATCCGGCCTTACGGCGTTGATGGATAATTTAATTTGGAATCTATCCGGCCTTACGGCGTGATGGATAAATTAATTTAAAATTTATCCGGCCTTACGGCGTGATGGATAAATTAATTTGGGATCTATCCGGCCTTACGGCGTTGATGGATAATTTAATTTTGGGATCTATCCGGCCTTACGGCGTTGATGGATAATTTAATTTTGGAGTTTATCCGGTCTTGCGTCATGACGTCGTGTCGAGGAGCCGCGCTCTGACTTTAGACACCGACGTGCGCGCTCTCCGATAGTCCGGCCGTGGGTGAGTTTGCAACTACGTCATGCCAGGCTTGATAGGTGGAATTTGTTTAACTAAATTTTGACCCCACGACTTGGCTGATGGGCCATGCTAGATATCCGGATCAGGTTCAGACTTGAACCCGGTTGATTCCATAACTACCGGGTCGGGTGATCCGAACTCGGCAAAATCCCCCCAAAACTCACATAAAAAAAAGGCTGAAGCGGTCCAGTCCCGATTTTTTTTATGCCCTTCGTTCCGTTTATTCGCTTTCTTCAAGGCAGCGGCGATTTCGAACGTTGGGGCGGCATTTCACGTGGCGTCGGACCACGTTTCGCGATTTTCAGCAGATTACGGTCATTTAGGTCAAAGAGTAAAACCACTCTCTGACCCATCCGAGCGTCCAAAAAAGGCAGCCGACATTTGAGGAGGGTGATCGCGGACGACTGGTCGTCGAGCTTCGGCGAAGGCAGATTACTCATAGCATCGGCTCACTGGAGATTCGACCGCGACATTTGAGGAGGTGTTGAAGAGGCGACGAAATCGGAGACCGTGACGGTGCCGTCGGTCTTCCGGTGAGACGGCGGCGAACAAGAAAAGTGGGTCGGCTCAGATGCTTTCACCGGTGGTTCCTGTCGCGATGATGGAGCTTCATTGTCAGCGCAGCTCGAGTTAAACCCGGCGGCAGTAGAGTTTTTTTGTTTGAGAAGGTAATACGTCTTTCATATGATGATTTCTTTGTTTCTTTGCCAGGTTTCGACAAAGCTTCTTCCGAGATTTTGGTGTTTCGTTTTCGTTATTGTGTGTTTTTTTGATAAAGTTCTTCTTGAATAGGTTATTCTTTTGAGTTCGCAATCGCTGGTGAATAAGTTTCTGCGTGATAGTGTCCCCTTTAGGGGATCTTTCCTTTAGAGGATCTTCCCCCCTTTTAGAACACCTTGTTCTTCCCCTTTTACCTCCAAAGCTGGAAGACGCCTTCCGTTTTGATTTCGAACGTAACTTCCTTTCGAACGTAACTTCCTTTATCTTCTCCTCGTGTTCTTTCTAGCTTCCTATCCCTCACACCTTCCGTTTCATCGTTTATAAGATCTTGAGAGGAGGTGAAACGTGAGCACAGCGCGTATGTGCAACTGTCGTGTCCTCGCCAATGCGCTATGCGTTTCTGTATTCTTCGTTAATTTCTTCACGACTTGCGCCTTTCACCGTATTTCTCTTTCTTTTTTTTTTCTTGTCTTCTTCCCCCCCTTTTTAGGAAACTCCCCTTATTCCACTGAGCTTTCCGCGAGAACATATTTTATCGAGGCAAGGTCCGTCCATGAGCTTTCCGCGAGAACATATTTTTGTATATGTTTGATTTTCGCAATACCTTCACTGAGAAATTTATCTATTCTTCCGTAGCATTTTGACGAGGTTCTTTTGAAACAAGGTTCTTCCCATAATTTTTTGAGTTCTTGACGAGATCCTTTCCTTCAGCAAATCAGGTAATCAAAGGTTTTGACATGTATTTATTCCCCTTTCATGTTTTGATCACCACTATTATTCTGGTTTTTTTTTGTTTCAGTTTGAGTTAGAAGCCAGTCAGGGCTTCTGTGTATCTCCTCCGTGAAGCTTGTAGCAGGTTCCAAACCTTGCACAAATGAGAGGGAATTTCCTTTCCATGTCACCCAGTTCTAGAGGGGATTAAAGAGACGAGGAGCAGCGGAGGACTTGATCAGGTGTTTTGTTAGTTTACTTCTTGCGTTCTGCGTTCTTCATATGATTTTTGATTTTACCGTATCTCGGCAAATTTCTACAGTGAGAAGAAATCTCTCTCTCCCTTCAATTCAACCAGCTTCCTCTTCCCTCTCTCTCTCTTTTTTTTTACACTGCACTTCTCATTTTTCTCTCGCACGGCCTCTTATTTTTTTTTACATGACATCTTTTTATTACCGAGACTTAATCCCTCCCGGAGCTTCTGCCGACCTTTCTTTTATTATTTTTGTTGCCCAAGGTTTCTTCCGAGCATCCTTCCAGCCAACCCCTTCTAACAGAGAACTCTTTTTTAGCCTCTCTTTTCTTCCCTCCCTTTTTATCTAGCATAGTGCATCTCTTCTTCCCTCACCCGTCTCTCGCATCACTTCTTGACATTTTTTTTTCTCTCTTATTGCATTCATCTTGGTGCCATAGGCGCTTAGTGCGCTTAGGCCTAAAAAGTGTGTTCCACGTAACTCAAGAAAAACAAAGATCAGAAAAGGGTGCGTGTGTGCTCCATCGTGATGCCAGGATGCTTAGTGCATCCATGAAGCCTAAGAAACGCGATCGAAAAGCAAGAAAGGCTCCTTTGTTTTACCTTCTTCTGTTTCTTCTTGCAATGTCCGTCTCTCTTGCCGCTCACTGTCTTTTTCTTGTGATCTCCCTCTCGAGTCTTGCCCTCTGCTCACCACCTTTTTTCTTTTGCCTCTCCACCCCCTCTTTTATAAGCCTCTCAGCCCAATGGAATGACCATCCTTACAGCTGACTTTTTCCCTTCTCTTTTTCTCTTTCGCGCCTCTTTTTTTGCTGTCAGCGCCTTCCCCTGCCTTATTAGCTCTGACAATTGCCTCATTTGGTGGCAGCGTGTACATCTTCTTTTTGCTTCTTTGAATTTGTCTTTGGTCATTTGGTGGGATTTGGTAATTTTATTTTCTGCGGTTCTTGCTGACACATGCCAGGTTGCGCCAGGTTTTATTTTCTTTCTTTTTACCTCCTGCTGGCTCTTGGTTGTATTTGTAAAGTGCTGAGGAGCTGAAGTTGGTGGTTGTTGTTGCTGCTGTTGCAGCGATGGAGTTTGTTGAAGCATGGTAGTCTGTGGTTGCTGTTGTTGCCTGGCAACTGATTGCGGATGCTGTTGAAGCAAGGATGAAGCAGATTGTTGAACCGAACTCAAATGGTTTTGTGAAAGGCCGGATGGTACAGCTGACTGGATTGCTCCTGTTTGTGCTTGTTGAATGCTTGATTGGCCTGATTGAAGACTGGATGCCATTTGCATTAGAGGTGGTTGAGAAGATTGTAATGGCGTTGTTTGCAACAGAGATTGCTGCTGCTGTTGTGTTATTATTTGCGGCTGTTGTTGTCTTCCCTGCGTTTGCCTTTGTGCATTTGCAATGGTCTGTTGATCCAACAAATGCTGGGGCTGTTGCATGTTTAAAATATTATTCTGTTGAACTGACATTCTGTGATTGTTGCATATCGGTGACACTTGCTTGTTGCCCAAGAAGCTGGGTCTGTACATTTGAAATATTTGTTTGCTGGCCTATTAGCTGCTGCTGCATAGGTAAATTAGAGTGCTTGCCAGTTTGCTCCAAAGGAGGGAAGATTCATTTTTTTTATCCTGTACAGAGGCAATAATTAGTTCGATAGTCTCTTATCCTGTACAGAACTCAATATTCTTATTGAAACAAGGTTTCCCTCCAATCTGTGTTCCTGGACTTTATCTAAGAACATTCGGTCTTGTGATCAAATTTTCTGTATAACATTAACATATGTTGTCCCATTTTCTTGGAAAGCAGGAACATATTATGAAGATATGCCAAATCTCTTTTCCAGATTTCACATTTCCAAATAATAACTAAATGGCTATGTTACAAATGCAACCGCGACCTTTCCTCATTTGGATGCAGTGGGGACTAGTCTCAAGCGGGTTCTCCAAAAAAGGTTCAACATAGTTTAATTAGTAAAATGACAGAAAATATTTGAAAAGTTAGATAAATATTGAAAAGTTATAAATATAGGGCTATCTTTAGTTGTTGTCTTAGATCCAAAATACAAATTAATGGTGGTTGAATTTTACTTTCCTCAAACTTATCGTGAAAATGCAACTTATGAGATTGGAGACTCAAAAATATTTATTATGGTCTACTATATAAATACCAATCTAAATATTCTGTGAAAAATATTTATTCTTCTAACATTTCACCAACACCACCTATTGATCAAGTTAGCAATGCTTTAGATCATTTTTTAAACTTGGTTGCATTTCTTACTTCTTCCACCATGGGTGTGCATGTAAAATCAGAATTAAATCATTATTTAGATAAGTCAGTATTGTCATAGAGTCATGCATTTGACATTATTCTTAGTTAGTGGAAGGCAAATGAAATTAAATATCCTATCTTGCAATTGATTGTAAGAGACTTTCTTTCTATTCATATTTCTAAAGTTGCATCTGAGTCAGCATTGAGCATGGATAGAAGAGTTATGAGCAATCATTGTATTAAGCTTCATCCACACACCTTGGATGTAGTGATGTGTGCACAAAATTAGCTAAAGCATGAGATAAAAGGTTAATTAGTACATTTGACTTAAGCTGAGACCCTTTAAATACAATGAGATATTGAACTATCATGAGGAACCTCTAAATATTATTAAGGAAGAGGTGGTCTCATTATCAGGGTTTGGATCCTACTTTCCATAATAGACTGACTACTATCAAGTCCAAACTTTTAAGATGGAACAAATGCAACCTTAGTAAACCTGAAATAATTCTTGAGAAAACTCAGATGTAATTAAATGAGTTATATCTCCTTGAGGCTAGTCGAATGCTCACCAAAGAGGAGGAGATGAATCTAAATTGTCTCACTAACAAAGCTAAAGTCATGGCCAGACACATCAACATAAAATGACACACTTTTGCTAAATGTAATTGGATAAAACAGAGAAAATGCTAACAACAAATTTTACCACAAATGGGTCACTATTAGACAAAGAGTCAACCAAATAAGATATATTACACTCCCTGATGCTTCTATTGTCACTCATCCTCATCTCATAAGAGAGGCCTCTAGGGAATCTTATTTTAATCTGTGGACCAAAGATAACTCAAAGCCTGTCATTTCTAAGCATACAAAATCTATCTTGTCCAAATACATGTGTAAGCTTGAGAACTGCACCTATTATAACTTGTGTGCTCCTTTCCAAGATCAAGAAATTAGGGTGGTGGTCAAAAGTCTTAAGCGTGGGAAGAGCCCTAGACCTGATGGTTTTACGGTTGAGTTCTACATTCACAACTAGGAGATCATTAATAAAGATTTTCTACTTTTTATAGCCCATTTTCATGAGCATCACACTATACCGAGCTCTTGGGTTTGCACCCAACTCATATTTATCCCTAAGAAACCTAACCCTCAAATCATAAATGATTACAGGCCAATTGCTCTTTGTAATGTCAATTACAAAATCATTGATAAAACCTTAGCTAACAAATTGACAGTGCATCTCCATAATATTGCCAGTCTTGAACAATCTACCTTCATCAAGGACAGATCTATTCATGAAAATATTCGTATTGCCCGAGAGTTGGTTCATAGTCTTCATAAATCAGGAACTAAAAATCCTATCATTTTTATCAAGATTGATCTTAAGAAGATTTTTGATACTATCAAGAGGGGGCTATAAGACTTGCTATGGAGCTTCTAAACTTTCCAAATACCTTCATTAAATGGATTGAAGCTTGTGTGCACTCGCCTATTTATAACTGCTATATTGAGGGAGTCAATTCTACTACCTTTAAGGGGAATAAGGGAATCCATCAAGGAGATCCCTTGTCCCCATATCTATATGTCATCACATGAAGAATGCCATTGAGGAAAACAGAATTACCTGTTCAAAATAAGAGGTAAAATGTATGATCTCGCATCTCATGCTTGTGGATGACATCATTATATGTGTTCATGCTAATCAGAAAACCTACACAAATCTTGCTAAAATCTATCATACGGATGAGCTCATTATTGGTCAGCAAGTCAGTAAAGAGAAAACTAAAATTTATTTTCCCAAACATTGTACGGATAGTACTAAAAGGAGAATTGTTAATCTCCTAGGTTTTGAGTAGGGTTCTTATCCCTTCTCTTACCTGGGTGCTTGTATGACCCCAAGATTAGCTCAAAACAAACCTATCATGTGTGTGAGGAGAAAATTCATGATAGACTCCAGTCTTGGCAAGGAAGTTCTCTCACAAGCGAGTAGAGTTACGCTTGCCAAAATTGTCTTGTCTGCCATTCCTATTCATAACATGATTACCAATAGACTTACCAATACACACCTTGAAAAACTTAATGCTAAGATAAGAGGCTTCATCTGGTCTGAAGGAGACAAGGGTAGAGATATGCATCTTGTGAATTGGAAAACCCTTATAATGCCACGTAACCAGGGGGAATTCATATTAAAGATCTCACCACCCTTAGACCGGCTATCAACTGAAAAATAATTCTAGATTATCTCAAGTCTAAGGCTATGTTTCCTTGGACGGAATTCATAGCGGAAAGAAGGGAATGTAAAACGAACCTAGTAGATTTTGCTACTAGATTCAATATGTTTTCTCTTCTTTTTGCTGTGGATTTCATCCAAGGAAAGATAACCTAAAGATAAACTTTGGGTGAAGGTGTGTAAAGCTAAATATGGAGACCTCGATCCTTGGGTTCCTAAGAATTACAAGAGTTCTAGCCATGCTTGGAAAAGCCTTAATGACTCAAAAAGTCATAGTGATTTTATATGTTTATATCATCTTTTTGAGTCATATTTTTGTACTTTTGCTTCTTTTTAATTTAAATTCAGTCAATTGTTTTGGAATCTATACCTCTTTTATTTTTCAATATTTTCAGGAAAAAGTGCTTAATTTCAAATGTTTTGAAGGATTCAGAAGTCAAAAGTGAAACCAAGATGAAAAATAGAGCTCGAAGGTCAAATTTGGAATTTTTGGCCATCACACCCCTATGACGAAATGAACTACGGCTGTCATACGGGTGTGATTCTAATATTTGGGGGAAATAGTCGTGAAGCCCGATTCTTCCGACGCCAAATTAGTGAAATCTGAGGTGCAATCGAAAAAACTAAAAGAACAGAATTGATCTATAAATCGGGGAGAAGATTCAACACAAGTATTGTGCGTTCTTGTGGAGAAATGAGGGAAAAATTGGCTGAGGCACCGCTAGGGCTTGTTCTCTCACTGAGAGGTGTAGAGGACATCTCCAGCAGCGAAAATTAGGTGAAAGCTTCACCCAAGGGAGAAGACGACCCATGTAAAATTTTAGATCAAAAGGAGTTCATAATTGGGAGAAATCGACAAAAGAGTTTTGCAGCCGAAGGGGAAAATCACAATTTACTATAGCAATTACTGTATCAGCTAAAAAATTTTAGAATCACAGAGCCGTGACGATTCGTCACACCCCTATGACGATAGTAAAACCATATTTTTCTTTTTTCTGAATTATGAGTATTTTTTATGAATATTTATCATGTTCCTATAACTTTAGTAGCGTAATCTTTTCTTTGGGACTTAGGGAGTAATCTCTTTTTAATTCTGTAATGACTAGATAATTTTTGCTTATTAGTTATTCTTTGAAAGATAATTTTGCCTCTGTGATTATTTACTTTGAAATTATTAGTTTTAGAATATTTTCATGATTTAGGATTTGTAATATGGACCAAAAGGTGATTTATGAATCTGAAACCCTTAAATTAAATTTAGAAACCTAGACTATGCAAGTAGCTAAGTCCTAGAATCTTGATTTTTTTATGCTTATTTCACTTGTTGATATTTTGATCTAATGATTTTATTATTTTAGATATGATAATATAGACCAAAAGGTGATTTTGATTGTTAGAACCTCTTAGGTAAAACCTTAATTTTACTTAGAAGTAGACATTGAGAGTTAAGCCATGAAAGTGATCTTAATTCTCTTTGTCTGGTTTACTTTCGTTTAACACTGAACAACAAGTCACGCAAGTGAAGGCTGGATCCGTGTAAGTTGGACGTCAGAAAGGAGACAACTTTTTAGTAAACTTTTTTTTATCATGATTTGAATAACTAATAAAAACTTTATTGTATCTAGTCATCCAAATTAAAAATGAAGAAACCTTAGTCCCAATTTTCTCTCTAATTTTCTATGATAATTTTTTATTATTCGCTTTAATTTTACATCCATCGTACATCATTTGCTTAGCTTGTAAGAATTCAATTATTCGGTACTTCGCTTAGCTTTAATTTTACATCCACGTAGGTCTTTGTGGGTTCAATATCTTTTATTACTTTGATGTATCTGTGTACTTGCGTACGTCCAACATCAAGCCTTCTATAGGATCTAAACCATAGCCGACCTCAAATTATTAAGAAAATTTGAAATGGTGAGGATACCAATGTAATTAGCCAACCTTAGTACATGGAACTTCCCATTGATCACAAACCTACCTTCATTGATAATTCTAAAAATATTGGCATCAAGGTGGTTGATATTATCCTTAGGAATGAGTGGAAAAAAGTTACCATTAATGCTTGGGCAAGTGAAGATATAAGCAATTCTATTTATAGGTTAATTATTGACTAGGACAAAAATGATACTGCGATCTGGACTGATGGCTCTATTTGGCTACCTCTCAATAAATCCATAGATAATTCTATTTTGAGGAACACTTAGGCTGTGTTTAAAGAGGCGGATGGAAAGTGAGAGGGGAGGGAATTGAAGATGGAAAAGAGAGGGAAGGAAAGTAGAAAGAATGGAAAAATATTTACTATAGCTACAGTAGCTACAGTAAATTTTCCGCCCGATTCGGGCGGAACGGAGGCTGTGACAAAATTACACACTGTTCATGCAATTTTGGCTACAGTGTTTCCTTTCCACTTTTCTTTCTACTTTCCATCCACTCTATTAAACAACCAAAGCTATACTTTCCCTCCCCTCCCACTTTCCATCCGCCTCTTTAAACACAGCGTTAGGGTGAAGGTGTTGAAAAGGAGAAATGGAAAACTCTTTGGAAGCTTCCGGTGTCTAATGGAATCAAGGTTTTTGGTTGGAAGCTCTTGCACAAGAGATTACCCACCTTTCACATTTTAAGGAAAATGGGGCCAAGGAATGATACCATTTGTCTGCAATGTAAGGAAGAAGAGATAGTGGACTATTTATTCCACAATTGCTCTTTCTCTATGCAGGTATGTAAACATCACTTGGAGCAGCTCACAACATGGAACTTAAGAATGGATGCTCGGTGACAGGAGAACTAGATAGCTAAAGGTATGGATGAAACCTTTCAAACTCAATCACTAACTCTTACTACATTTAGGCAAATTTGGAAAATGAGGAATGAACTAGCTTTCAAGGGGGTTATGGCAAATTCAACTAAGACAAGTAGAGAAACTCTCTCAGAAGAGAAGTTAATGATTCAAGAATTAACAAAGGAAAGGGGATCTGTAAAAGATCAACACTTGAGGACCATGAAGTGGAGGAAAAGGCCAAAAGCACGTCAATTGAAAGTTAATACGAATGGCGCTTAGATCAAGCGAACTAAAGAAGCTGGTATGGGATACATTATAAGAGATGAATATGGAAGGGCTTTGATGGTGGCGGCTGCATTACTTGTAAACCCCTCACCATTGTACACGGAACTTATGGCAATTAAATCTGCACTTGGATAACTCTATTCCAATCTTCTTCGGCAAGGAAAGAAAATAATCATTGAATCAAACTATTTAGAAGCGATAAAGGCTATAAATGATGCTCAAAGCTACCCTCCAGTAGAGGTCCATGCTCTTCTAGATGACATTAAATTCCTATGTAATGGAGGAGAGATCCTATTCATTCATATTAGTAGGCGTTGTAATTCAGTTGCAAACTTGCTAGCACTATATGCCAGGAACAAATTGGTTTGAAAAGTCTGGGTAGATGGCTGGCCAGATGAGCTCAAACAGGTACTGTTTTGTGATGTGAACAGTTGATTATTAATATAGCTGTTTTTATTATAAAAAAAAAGAAGAAGAAGAAGAAAGGAGAAAAAGAGAGGAATTGGTTTGAAAAGTCTGGGTAGATGGCTGGCCAGATGATCTCAAACAGGTATTATTTTGTTATGTGAACAGTTGATTATTAATATAAATGTTTTTATTAAAAAAAATAAAGAAAGAGAAAAAGAGAGGAAGAGGAATTTTCAACCCTCACATCATGTTTTTCCGAGCCTCTCTAAGACTTAAATCTATCATATTTAATCCGATTGTAAATTGGATTAAAAAAAGGTAAGCATCTAATTGCTTAAATGTAAGTATTCAATGCTCATATTATTTTTAAATTTTATTCCAATAAATCCCATAAAATTAAGAAAATTTAAATAAAATTAAACTAAATAAAATTAAATTGCTACTCATGCTTAGATTATATGGCTAAGAAAGTACTTATGCATTAACTTTACTTAGTGAAAATATTTTCATCTAAAGGAAAGATAGTGAACTAGTCTTAACTACTTCCATTTGACCCAGACTTCAACAGATCCATGCACAATATAAGGTTAGTCCAACCACAGGGTTATGCATTATTGGTTATGCACGTGTATCTTTATGAGATCGTCTGAATGTTATCCATGTCCTTAGCCACAGTAATATACAGACTCTCGTATATAAAAAAATTATATATGAAATATATAATTAACAATTATATAATTATATATGAAATATATAATTATATATGAAATTATATATGAAATATGATTCATATATAAAAAAATTCTCTTCAAGTGATAAGTGTAGAGGCTCATTAGTAATTAACAATTTTAGGAAGTTTTTCTTACCTTCTACAATTAGAAGCACAAAATATATCCATATGAATTTGAGTGTAGAGTATCAACTTTATCACATTAATAATTTTATACATCGTAGTATTTTATAATTTTATTTTTTAATGTGATTCCTAGCCAATTAATCAGCTTATTATTATCACATTGAACCTCCTTCAAGTGATCTCTCATTACAGAGGTTGGTTCTTACTGCTGATAGACCTATTTTCAAATTGATCTCATTCCTATCAATACTTCTAAGATTATAATTTTGGGCAAGCTTTGATCAAGATGATAGTCTTACTATGCTTAATCTTTAAAAAAGAAAGAGCTATAACTTTTTATAAGTCAAATCATTTTATAAACTTTTGTCTAATTTTAATATAACTATTTTTTAAAAAATAAGTTCTTTGAAATTATAATTATTTTTCTTTATTATTTATTCCTTTCGTCTTGGATTAAATTTTTATTATTAAATTTATAAAGAGAAAATAATTTTTTTAAACAGCGCAAACCTAAATAATTAAATAGGCTTCTAATTGCTATTATCATATAGCTACACCAATTTTTTGACTTTATATTATTTTTCAAAGCGATTTTAATATGATCGTGGTATACATTATTGTCATGACATATCATATTTTTATGATATACATTTTTTCATCATGTATGTTATCTTTATTATGTATAATATTTTTATTATCTACATTATTTTCATTATATCTTTTGTCTCTCATGTCAATATAACCATTAAGTATATGCACATTATCTTCATGATGTCTATTATGACAATTATGTATACAATTTTTATTATGCATATTATGTTTATTTTATATATTATCCATATCATGATTAATATGCATATTATTCTTTTTATCTCCATCTTGTACATTATTTTTAAATAGGTGCATTAAGTGCATAATATTTATGTTTAGCATAATTTGCATAAGGATTATTTTAAACATTGTTAAATAATTAAATTGCATATTATGCATATAAGATGATTATGTACAAGTACATCATTTTTATTTTGTACCTTAAGTGAATTATATTTGTGTATAAAGGTTATTTTAAACATTGTTAAAATAATTAAATTATATATTATGCACAAAAATATTCATTATTTATGAAAAATAGGCTCTTTACGTGTTTCTTTCTTTTGTGTCAAATATATTAATTATGTATAATATCAACATTAGTTTTATTATGAATGACCTTTTCATTATCACATTTATATTTAGCATTACTATAATTTGCATAATACCTATAAATATTATTTTAAAAATTAAAAATTATATATTATGCTAATTTATACAATATGTTCAAAATATTATAGAATATATTCAACATGAACATGGACAATAATAAATTACATTCTACTCATTCAATTCTACTTACAAAATAGTTAAATAAAACAATAAATAAATTTGTAATAAATTAATCAATCATAATTACTAACGGTAAGATTATTACTATTACAAATAAATATTTTTTAAGAGTTAATGACTTAGGCCGAATATAGGCTTTTTTTTCCTTTAAACTTTTATCTGCTCCTCCGTGCGTAGTTAATTAAAGTTATATATATTTTTTATTAGTTAGCTACTTCATTTTATTATAATCATAATTATTATTTACAGTTTAGTGGTTTAATAGCCAAGTTTGCCTTAATAGGCTGTGTTTCTTTGAACCGAAAGAAAAGATAAGAGAAAACAAAATAGAGAGAGGAGAAAAAATTGTCATGTGATGTCCACGTGAGTAGAGGGAGGAAGGCGTTGCAAGCGAGGTGTCTGCATTGGAGGAAGATACTAATGCTTTTCCAGTTGCACGGAGAAGACGTTGATGCTTCTCCAACTGCGTCAGAGGAAGACGTTGATGCTTCTCCAGCCACGTGTGGCGAAATAGGCAGACGTCCGATGGGGAAGCTCTCTAGCAAAGTATAGGCATCCACCTGCTTCGACGTGGAAGTGCTCTAGCAACGCGTGTGGGCTAAGTAGACAGATATCCGCTTGCTCCAACACGGAAGCGTTCACCTGCTCTAACATGGAAGTGTCCTACCGCCAGTGGCAGAGTCACATAGAAGCTAGTGTGGGCAGATGCCCCTACTGGCTAAATTTATAAGTTACCTAACACTGTATTCTTTTGCCTATTTGGTTGTTATATTTCCATGTATGCCCCCAGTGAAAAAAGATAATGAATAGATTGCCCCCATGCCTTATTCGGTAGCACAGTGGGCAGCTTGATTATGTGCCCAACTGTACTAAACAATAAAAAGTAAAAATATTTAATAAAAATTTTACAAAAAGTTTTTACTCTTTCCTAGGCAAATCTCTAAAGGTGTGTAACATTTAATGCTTATACAGATTACTTATTTAGCTTCTCACGCAAATAAAAGAAATAGAAAATTTTCTTTGTATTCGCTGTTTCAAACCTTCGCTCTTCATCTTCATAAACCAAGCGACTAGCCGAGTAGCCATTTTACTCTAATTGTATATTTTTATATGTGAGTTCAAGTATACTAATATATATATATATATATATATATATATATATATATATATATATTAATATTTAACTAATAGTTGATTTATTATATAATTATTTTTTTAATATTGCCCCCACTTACCTTCGGATCTTGGCTCCGCCACTGCCTACCGCTATGATACAAACGTCGTGGACAAGGAAGACGGGGCAATGCAGGCGAGGAAGATGGGGGCGATGCGGGCGAGGAAGACGTGAACGCTGTAGGCAAGGAAGATGGGGCGACCAAGGGAGCTCAAAGGGATAAGGTGAGGGGAGCTTCAATGAGAGGGAGCTCGAAGGGAAAGGGTGAGGGGGAGCGCAAGATGAGGTAATTGGGGCAAGGAAGACCGGGAGATGCAGGTGTTTTTTTTTCTTTTTCTACCTGATTTAGGTAGAATCAAATTCGAGGGAAAAGTAGCTTTTTTTGCCTCCTCCTTATCTTCTTTCCTTGGGAGGAAACAAAGAATATCTACTTTTCCTTTCTCTCTCCTTTTCCTTCTAAGAAAATATAACCTTACCCTCTGTTTCCTTGGAGGGAAGGAAAATGGTAAGGGATAAAAAACTATAAGGAAAGAAAACTCTAGGGAAAGAAAAAAAAATCCATATCTTGTTTCTTTGGAAGGAAGGAAAAGAAGAAGGAAAATTAATTTCGAAGGTTGGGCGAAGTGGCATTGTGTTTTCTCTAACTTTTCAGTTCGATTCGAGCGGAAAAGTTTCGGAGGAAAAGTTATAAAATTTTCCACCCACTTTTCCACTCAAATTTTTCCTTTCGCCCAAGAAAACAACGAAAAACTTATTTTTCTTTCTTTTCCCTATAGTTTTCCTTCCAAGGAAACAGACCCTAGGCCGTGTTTACTTGGATGGATGGAAAGTACAAAGGAAAGGAAAGAAAAAAAAATAGATGGATAGAATGTGTTATAGATTTTCCTTCTTTGTGTTTACTTGGATGGAAAGAAAATTTGAAGGATTGATATATACACCCTAATTTTTAATTTTTTAATTCATATTTTATATATATATATATATATATATATATATATATAATATCATAAAATTATTAAATATTAAATATTAAATACGAGCGACGACGGCGAGGATAAGCAGCAGTTGCATGAACGAGAAATGACGGCGAGCTCGAGCAGCAACGACAAGGATGAGTAGTCGAGAAAGGCTCGTATTGAGCAAGAATAAGTAACGGTGCAGTGAAAAGTTAAGTGTGAAGTTAGTAAAGTTAAGTCATAGTTTCAGCTTTCCGTCCAATTTGGGCGGAAAGATGGATTAATGACTAACTTTTCTCTTACTTTTTCTTCTAAACTATTCATCCGCCTAAGTAAACAAGCCTATACTCATTTCCTTCCTACTTTATTTTCTTTCCTCCTAACTTTCCAACAAGTAAACAAGGTCTTAATATTCGGGTAGTGATAAATTATGCTGGTTCTAAAAAATGTGCAGCCAATTAATGTTATGTACAAAGCATTACATATTTAATTAATCTGAATTACCCAATATCTTTTTTTTGAAATGAAAACTGATGATTTGGTAATAATAAATTAATTACTGTTACAATAAATTAATATGATAAATTATAAATTAATTATTGTCACAGTAATAAATTTATTTGTATTAGAAACCATCGTAATTATTATTTTTTAATTTAATAAAGCAACTTTTCAACGAAAATATTTACTCATTTACACTGTAAAAATAATATCTTAATCCACGTATTACTATAATCAAAGCACAACAATTAATTCGAATTAAAATTGCCATAACGTGGCAAAAATAGATTAAGTTAAATTACATTAATTATAGTAAATAATATATTTTTTTTATTTCTTTATTACAGCAGCTTTCTAGCGCTGCCTTTTTTTTTATTATTATTACTATTTATAGTTTGTTTTAATTACCATTTTCGAAACAGAAAGCTTTTTTTGCTGACTTATCTAAACATTAAAGGGAAGCAATGTAATATGTTAAGTTTGTTTTTAAAATTTAATAATAATGAACAGTAACTAACTCAGTAATATATTAAATAATTATTTTAATAAATCAACTTTTTTATGAGCAGCCAGCTTATGACGGCCTTCTTTATTTTCTCAAAGCCACAGCTTTTTTTTTCCCGGGTATTAGAGTTTTTTTTACAAAATAATTAATTGAAACAGAAAATATATTGTACCAACATTTTTCCTAAGATTGTTAGTTTTATTTAAACAAAAAATTAAAAATATAAATTATAAAATAATAAACTTAGAAATTATAAATAAAAGAGAGTTAGAAAATAGAACTTAGAGGCGTGCAGCTTTTCGTTGTGTTTCCTTAGAAGGAATCCACAGCGGAGCGGAAGAAAGAAAATTGTGCTTTGTAATAATTAAAACACATATTTCTTTTTTTTGCCTTAAATTTTCGCAGGGAAAAGTGCTTTAATTATTACTTAAAGTAAAAATTAAAGCACATTTCCCTTCTTTCCGCCATGGATTCCTTATAAGAAAATACAGCCTAAGTAAAATCCGAGCACTTGTGCGAATTAATTCTAGAATGAACAACCGAGAATACAATCAGGTATTCCTTTTATGTGAGTACTGTTATAGAGAAGTTGACCCGAATGTTTATTTAGTTAAAATTTTAGGAAACCCTGAAAAATAAGAATTATATGCATAAGCTATAAATTTTCTTTTCTATCTTCATAAAAGAACAAGACCCGACGTAGCAATATATAATGTATAAGTTAAGTAGGTATACTAGAAACATTACTCATCAATATTAGAATGCTGGGAGTTTTTAGATATCTTAGAAGAACTCTAGATTATGAATTAACATACTCAGAATTCTCTTATGTATTTGAGGGGTTTTATGATGCTAATTAGATATCTAATTTTAATAATACAAAATTAATTTTAAGTTTTATTTACACTTTAAGAGTGGTGTAAATAAAATTTTAACAAGAAATATAATAGAAGCTGAGTTAGTAGCTCTTGACTTAACTTTTGTTAGAAACTGAATGAATTAAAAATTTATTTTCTTTTCTTCCTAAGAAATAATTAATCAATCAATTAGTTTCCGTAAATTATGATAACGAAGCAACTATTGACTTTTGCAAAAAAAAAAAAAAACTAATAATTATAAAGCTAGGTAGCTATATATTAAAGTAAGATAAAAGACTATAGGATAGTATTCTACCCGTAATATAATTGTATTATCTTATTAAAAAATAAATAATAATTATGAAAACATTAATATTTTATGAGGAAAGTGAGTAAACGATTATAGATGAAAGTTACAATTTTCACTGTGAATTAACAATATAGTATCTTTTAAAACCAATATTTTCGACAAAAATCATCACAAAAGAAATAATATCTCTTTTTTTTATATATTGGTTTTTGAATGTATAAGTCCAGAAACCACGCAAAATTTGAACAACAATTTAATTTTTTTTTATTTTAAATAAAAATACTAATAATACATTCAATTGAAGATGGCATTTGACTAATAATTTCAAAAAGGTTCTTGGTGGACAAGAAACAGCATGCTGCACTGCCACGTCACAAAATAATGGCAATCACAGTGACGGCATTCCTACTCCTCAATTAAAAACACTATTTCCACGTTCAATCCCCGCCTTTCTTGTCCCACAAGAAGCCACTGCAGGCAATCCGTATACCTATAAATAAAAACAATCGCAACTCCCAAGCCATTGCAGATCATTCACTCGACAATTCCCGATTCCTCTTCGTCATCTTCTCTAAAAATCTCAAGTAATGGAGGATCAGGTGAAGCTCATCGGCAGTTGGTCGAGCCCATTCGCTCTTCGTCCTCAGATTGCTTTGAGGCTGAACAAGGTGGAGTATGAGCTTTTGGAGGAGAAGTTTGGGGAGAAGAGTGAATTGCTCTTGAAATCTAACCCTGTTTACAAGAAGATCCCTGTCCTCCTCCACAACGACAAGACCATCTGCGAGTCGATGATCATTGTGCAGTACATTTACGAGGTTTGGCCGGCCATTGACGTCGGTGCCATCCTCCCGGCCGATGCCTATGACCGTGCCCTCCATCTCTTTTGGGGTGTCTTCATCGATGACAAGGTTTGAGAATACGTAAATTTGATTCATCCTTTGAAACGCTAATGTGGTTGATCGCAAATTTGATGAATTTTTGTGTTTTGAAAATGTTTTTTTCTTGATCCGCAAGGTCAGTTGAGGAATTTGTCCTACTTGTACTCAAATATATGAGACATTGAGGGCATCAGGAGTGTTTGATGATATGACTGAGTCATTTTTGTATGCAGTGGTACTCATCAATTCTTGGATTACTCGAGGCTCGAACAGAGGAGGCCACGGCAGAGGCAGCGGAGGGAGTGCACTCGGGGCTGAATCATTTGGAGGCGGCATTCCAGAAACTTAGCAAAGGCAAAAGCTTCTTCGGTGGAGACAACATCGGCTACCTCGACATTGCCCTTGGGGCCTACTTAGGGTGGCTAAGGGCGTTGGAGAAGAAGAACGGACTCAAATTGCTCGACGAGGAGAAGATGCCCCTGCTCGCAGGGTGGGCTGCCAGCTTCAGCGAGCACGAGGTTGTGAAGGAGTTGATGCCGGATGTTGACAAGTTGGTGGAGGTGGCCAAAGTGCTGGAGGAGAAGAGGCAGGCGAAAGCCAAATAAAATATTCCATAATTGAGCGGTCATGAAAGGATGCTATCATGGTATTATTTCAGTACAATTTGGGAAGAATATGTATACGTTGTAGCGTATTAAGCCACGGTGATGTGGTTTACATGTATGATCCTATAGTACTTATCAATAAATGAATAACTATTTTGTTTTTCAAATTCGCATACTCTAAATTATAAATTATTGTTGTATTTATCTGGCACTTTGAGTTAGTGAATTATAAATAGATCATTCAGCTCAAATATCATTTGTTTAAGTAGTTGGGTCAAATGGTATAATCTGAACATTACCCATATATAACTATAACTGAGTTGTAAACTCACCTACAAAACTTTGACATGACAATCTTGACTTACTGATAACGTTTAGGCTGAGAGAGAGAGATAGATGGGAGGAGCTAAGAGGGCGAGAGGGTGGGAAGGAGATAAAGGAGTGGTCAGTTGATAGGGGGAATTAAGAGGGATGATAGTGGATTTAAGGGAGCTAAAGGAGTCGTTAATGGTTTAAAATTTTATTGTTAACTAAAAATAAAACTAAGTTTTATTTTAAAAATTGAAATTGAATGGAATTGACTTGATTTGGATAAAATCAAAGCAAATCAAACATTTCGATTGGGTTCAGTCTCAATTTTTAGTTGACCTAAATTTGGACAATGCTTATCTAGAGGACAAAAGTTGTACCTTAAGAAGCCAAATTAATATTCTAAAATTGAAGAAATTTAATTTGTTTCTTTTATGTATTTTAATATTCTAAATTGCCTTTACTCTGCTGTAGAGATGGCTTACTGGCCGTGCCGGAGGCCTGCGTAAATCGTGTCGTGCTAGCCCAGCACGAGAAGAAATTGTACACCGGCTATTCAAAGCCCGTTCGCAAAATTATCTCCACAAAATTTTGAACTCATGCCCTCTTAATTGAACATGTCGCGGGCTCATGTTAATCAACAAGAAATTAACTCCGTCCACGGTAGTATAAGTGTCACACCCCATGAACTGGTACACTGACGAACCTATGAACGTGTGCCCAGTCAAAATTTTCAGCTCCTATTTTGATCGCATGTTGACATCCTGACTCGGCTCTTCCTCATTTCAAACGCCACCCGTTCAAAATTCCGCTCACCGATTTCAGCCAATTTGATTTTGACTCAATTGTCGCCTTGCTAGCGTTTGAAACCGTCGCCCGCCTTCGTCTTCAACGTACAAGCGCTGCCTGCGTTCGTGTCGACCGTTCATTACCGGAGGTTCACCGGATGAGTGTGCCGGCAAGGGAAGAGCCTCGCTCTCTAACCTCAGCCTCGTCGCCGCACCTGACATCCCGCCGGAAGCCTCTTGCTACCGGAGCTAGTGAAGAACTCGGAGAAGACAATCACACCATAAGGGAAACTCCTCTTTTATTACTCAGCCAAAAAGAGTACAAAACCCTCATCTCTCACAAATCCCTCGCCGGATATCACCCACTCCTCTCTCCCGTCGACGGCAACTCTTGCCATCAACCTTACAGTCGCACACACTCAGATCTCTCCTCTCTAGATCTGAGTATCGTCGTCGCCTCTCAGACGTCGGACTCAGGCTTCTCAGACCTCTTCGTTCACCTCTGAACGAGATGACGCTCCTCGTCACCGGTGGTGGCGCACCCGCCTCGCACACCTTCTCACCGCCCTCTACGTCGAGCTTCAAAGGAGGAGGAGATGCCACTGCCGAAACCGCTGCACATTCGTCTCCCACGTCCCACGTTGCCAAACCGTCGAAGCCGCTGGAGAAACCACCCTCGTCGCGCAACTGCCTGCACTTCTTCAACGCCACTATCCCCGTTCGGAAAGCACGCTGAAGAAGACGCTCGCGTCCGATTTGGGTGTTGACTGTGTTGTTGACTCAGAATTTAGGCTTGCCTCTGCATTTGTCACTTGGACGTGGGCCGTGGCCCAAGCCTGCTTCCATTCAGCCCGGCCTGGAGGATCCGGGTGCTACATTCTCCCCTATCTGATTTCAACATCGCCCTCAATGTTCGCGGGTCGAACACTGGCGCCTCCAGTGTTGTTGTCGCTGCCTCTACTGCGATGTCCATCTCGCATGGACTTGGCACTCCGCTCGGCTCAAAACGAGTCTCACGTATTAACGCACCAATCTTGGCACTCCGCCCAGCTCATCTCGTGTTCTAGCCCATGTTATAACGTGTCATAGTACTCTGCCCAACTCAATGCTAACAAGGTCATGTCCATAACGCATCATCCACACACATGCTCCGCTCAACCTGCAATAGCTGAGTTCACGTCCTAGCGCATTGGAATTTGCTCACGCTTAGCCAACATGTCTCCACCATCTTTGATCACCCTCTCATCAGCAACCTTGCATCACCAACTTGGCTGAACCTTGCTCTGATACCAAACTGTCACAACCCACGAACTAGGACACCGAGGAACCTATGAATGTGTGCCCAGTCAAAATTTTCACCTCCTATTTTGACCGCACGTTGACATGCTGACTCGGCTCTTCCTCATTTCGAATGCCACCCGTTCGAAATTCTGCTCGCCAATTTCAGCCAATTTGATTTTGACTTAGTCGTTGCCTCATTTCGAATGCTGCTTGCATTCGAAACCGTTGCTCGTCTTCGTCTTCAACGCACGAATGCCGCCTGCGTTTGTGTCAACCGTTCATCACCAAAGGTTCATCGGATGGGTGAGCCGGCAGGGGAAGAGCCTCGCTCTCCGCCCTCAGCCTCGTTGCCGCACCTGACAGCCCGCCAGAAGCCGCCTGCTACCGGAGCTGGTGAAGAACTCGGAGAAGGGAATCGCCGCCGCCGGAGAAGACAATCACACTATAAGGGAAACTCCTCTTTTATTACTCATCCAAAAAGAGTAAAAAACCCTCATCTCTCACATATCCCTTGTCGGATCTCACCCACTCCTCTCTCCCGTAGTCGACCTTATACTCGCACACACTCAGATGTCTCCTATCTAGATCTGGGTATCGTCGTCGCCTCTCAGACGCCAGACTTAAGCCTCTTAGACCTCTTCATTCACCTCTGAACGGGACAACGCTCCTCGGCACCGGTGGTGGCGCACCCGCCTCACACACCTTCTCGCTGCCCTCTGTGTCAAGCTTTAAAGGAGGAGGAGACGCCTCTGCCGAAACCGCTCCACGTCCGTCTCCCACGTCCCACGTTGCCGAACCGTCGAAGCCGCTGGAGAAACCACCCTCATCACGCAACCGTCTACACTTCTTCAACGCCGTTGTCCGCGTTCAGAAAGCACACTGAAGAAGACGCTCGTGTCCAATTTGGGTGTTGACTGCATTGTTGACTCAGAATTCGGGCTCCGCCTCTACATTCGTCACTTGAGCATGGGCCATGGCCTGGGCTTGCTTCCATTCGGCCCGGCCTGGAGGATCCGGGTGTTACAATAAGGCACAACAATCACATAGCTAGGGCGGCCTGGCAAAGACACGTGGGCTTTTTGATGCTCGATTGCCTTGAATTTATCTCTACCAAAATTTGAACCACTAATTAAAAAAACTTATTTCAATTTTATTTATATATTAAAAATAATTTTATAAATATAAAAGCTTCTAAACAAATAAAAAATATAGAAATAGGAAAAGTAGGAAAAAAGAAAATTTTTAAAAATATTAATTTATTAAAATTTTATTTAGATATTAAAATAATAATAATAATAATAATATAATTTTTTTTAAAAAAAATAGTTAAGCGGGTTATGTTGTGTTTGGCCCAACCCGTTGGTGTGTCATGCCCAGTCCAATCTGCAAAACTTAGCCTAGCCCTATCTTGGCTCAACTCCGAACAGTATTGCGGGCAACCCGCAGCGCATTGTCGGGTTAATGGACTGCACATCCCCCGGTCCATATCGTGACCTGAAGCGCCATGTGGACCACTGGCCAGCCTGGTCAATTGACCACCTAACCTTTACTCTACAGGCAAGTGAGGGCTTCAGGTGTTAGGCGAGAGGGCAAGATTAGGGCGAGGCTAGCGAGGGCTTCAGGTGTCAGGCAAGAGGGCGAGAGTGCAAGGTCAAAGTTGAGAGTCGGGTGAAATTGAAGGCTTGCGAGCTCGAGGGCAGAAATGTGGTTTTTGCCCGATTCAGAGAGAAATGTTTTAAGGGAATAGAAATACTTTTTTTTTTCTTCCCTTCTGTCCATTCTCTCAAGTGAAATAGGGGAAAGCAAGGGAAATGCATTTCTTTCCCTTTCCTCGGGATTTCACTCAGAATGAAACAGAGTGTAAGAGAGAGGGAGTGATCAGTTGATAAGGGAAATTAAGTGGGAGGACAATGAATTAAGGGAACCGAGAGGGGAGTGGGGTGTTTTGTTGGTTAGAAATTGTTTGGTTTGAAGTTTAATATATTTGGGTTATAAGGGTCGACCCAATTATAATTCGACTCAACTTGAAATTAATCAGGTCAAAAAAGATCAACCTAATTATAATCCGAACATGATAAGTTTAACTTAAACTTGCCTAATAAATCAAATTTAAGTCAACTTTTGCTAGGTATAGTTACATAATAGATTTCATCTTATATTCTTATTTGACTTAATCCAAATTGATACCAGCCCAAAATTTAATAAAAAACTTTTAGAATTCATCTATTCAAAATTTTAAGTTCAATTTAAGATAAACCACATTTATTTTCTATATCATATATTATTATTATTATTTAAGTAAATTTCTATTAAAAAAAGTAAAATAGTATTACAATATAAATATTTTTATATAATTGATAACTAATATAAGAAAATCAATTTAATGGGTTAAAATTTTATTGTTAACTAAAAATAAAACTAAATTTTATTTTAAAAATTGAAATTGAATGGAATTGACTTGATTTGGATAAAACCGAAGCAAATCAAAGATTTCGATTTGGTTCAGTGTCAATTTTTAGTTGACCTAAATTTGGACAATGCTTATCTATAGGACAAATGTTGTACCTTATCAAGCCAAGTTAATATTCTGTAATTGAAGATATTTTATTGTTTCTTTTATGTATTTTAATATTCTAGTCCGTTTGTACTCTGTAGTAGAGATGAACTTACATGCCGTGCCGCAAGCATGTGCTAATTGTGTCATACTTAGCCCAGCACGAAAAGCAATTGCCTCTGTTCAGCACAGCACACCAAGATATATTGCAAAATTATCTCCATCAAATTTTGAACCCATGCCCTCTTAATTGGACATGTCATGGGCCCATGCTAATCAACAAGAAATTGCCTCAGTCCAACACAACACCAGGCACAACAGTCACTTAGGCTGCGTTTAATGAGACGGAAAGGGAAGGAAAGAGGAAGGGAAATAAGTTTTCCCTAGTTTAATAGAACATATGGATGAATGAACGGACGGATTTTTAACGTATTTTCCGTCGAAACGCATTCTGCCCGAATCAGGCGGAAACAACTGTCGCACGTCTTGCAAGTGAAGTCAACGCAAAGTTGTCGTCTTCTCAACGTTGCCAACGTTGCCGCACCACGCCATCGAAGTTGCCGCTCACGAGTCCCTCACCGTCGAAGTCATCGTCGCCGGTCAGGTGCTCGCTGTCGCCGCTCGCGAGCTCGAGCTCGAACTCGCCCTCGCCGTTGTCGGTCGTGCCCACTCTTCTTCGGTCGCGCTCTCACCGTCGCCGCTCTCGAGCTAGCCCTCACCGCGCCTTTCGCAAGCTCGCCAACGCCGCACATGGTCAGCATCGCCGGTGGCCCACTCGCCGTCGCCGCTCACAATCTCGCCCTCCCAACTCGCGATCTCGCCCTCGCCTCGCCGCTCGCGATCTCGCCCTCGCCTCACCGCTCGCGATCTCGCCCTAGCCGCTCGCGTCGCTGCGTCTCCCTCACCGCGTCGCTAGTCGCTCGCGATCTCTCCCTCGCGGTTGCGGCTCACCCTCCCAACTCGCCCTCACCGCTCACCGACGCAGCTCACCTCATAGTCACTAGTTGCCGCTCGCCAACGCCGCTCTTGAGATCGCCCTCGACGTCAAAGCACGCCGGCGCCGCTCGCGAGCTCGCCAGCAATGCTTAGCGCTGCACGAGCACACCCTCCACCGCACGTGTATAGCACGTGAATTTTTCTATCCTTCTTCCTTCCCTCCCCCCTCCTCTTTCCCTTTCTCCTCGTTTCTTCCATCTGCTCTTCTAAACACAGCCTTAGTCCGGGCGGCCTGGCAAAGACATACGGGCTATTTGAGGCCCGATTGCCTCAAATTTATCTCCACCAAAATTTAAACTCATGCCCTCTTACTATGCTAAGCTAACGAAAAAATATTATTTATTTCGATTTCATTTATATATTAAAAATAATTGTACAAATATAAAAGCTTCAAAAAAAATTTAAAAATATAGAGAAAAAAATAGAAATTTTAAAAAAATATTAATTTTATTAAAATTTTATTTAAATATCAAAAATAATAATATTACTATAAAAAAAATTTAAAAAATAGTTAAGTGGGTCATCCGGTGCCCGGCCCGCTGGTATATCATGCCCAACCCACCTTGTGTGCTTGCATGGCTTAGCCTAGGCCAGCCTGAACTGTATCGCGGGCCACCCCAGCCCATTGACGGTTTAATGGGTGGTGCAGCACCCAGCCCATGTCGTGACATGAATCGCCATGCAAGCCGCGGGCCGGCCCGGCCAGTTGACCATCAACCTCTACTCTGCAGTCAATCTCCGTGACCATTCACCAATCGTAAGAACTGAGATAATTGAATTTGCTCGCAGTGACGGAATCACTTTGCATCAAGAACACATCCCTGTAACTATAAATAAACAGCAGTCCCATGCCACCATGAACATCTCACACCACAATCCATAACTTCTCTTCTTCATCTCCCAAGAAATCAAGCAATGGTGGATCAAGTGAAGCTCATCGGCACTTGGCTGTGCCCTTTCGCGCTCCGGCCGCTGTTTGCTTTGACGCTGAAGAAGGTGGCGTATGAGTTCCTGGAGAAGTTTGGGAAGAAGAGCGAGCTGCTTCTCAGATCCAACTCCGTCTACAAGAAGATCCCCGTCCTCCTCCACAACGACATGCCCATCTGCGAGTCGCTCATCTTTGTGTGGTACATCGACGAGGTCTGGCCCACCGCTGGCGCCAGTGCCTCCATCGCTTCTGGGGTGTGTACATTGACGATAAGGTTAGGGCTCATGAAATTTCGATGAATGCTGACAACATTAATAAAGTTTTTTGAGGGAAAAAATTCATTTGCTAAATGATGCTTTCAAATGTGAGACAACGAGTGCATGACTTGTGTTTGACGAAAAGCTTGACTCATTTTGAGTGCAGTGGTACCCATCGCTGATTGGAATAGCCAAGGCACAAACCGAGGAGGCTAAGGTGGAGGCAGCCGAGGGAGTGCACACGGGGCTAAAGCTTTTGGAGGAGGCCTTCGAGAAATTGAGCCAAGGCAAAAGCTTCTTTAACGGAGACAACATAGGCTACCTCGATATCGCCCTTGGGAGCTACCTAGTGTGGCTGAGGGCAGTGGAGAAGATGAACGCACTCAAGTTGCTCGACGAGGAGAAGACACCTCTGCTCGCGGGATGGGCCGCTAGGTTCAGCGAGCACGAGGCGGTGAGGGAGTTGTTGCCGGAGACTGGTAAGTTGGTGGAGTTCATCAAGGTGCTCCAGGCGACCTGGCATGCAACTCCAGCCAAATAAAAGAATCATCATAATCGTGTGCTCGCAAAGAATGCTATGATGAATATACTCCAGCGAGCACGGGGCGCTTTCTGCTCCTTTGATTTTTCTTGGGATTCGTGTACGCACGAATTCTAACACTAATCCTAAGGCTAAAGGGTACCCGCTACTTTATGAGTTTTATTCTGCTATGATACTATTGTTTGAACTAGTGCAATTTGGGGAGAATAATGTATGCGTTGACATGTATTTGACTGTCGTACTTATCAATAAATGATAGATACGAAATTGAGAGGGCTAGTTAGTTACTTGAACTTGAATTGATCTGAAAAATAATAAAGAAAACTATAACCAGAATTGTGCACATGCTTATATATCACCCCTTACCAAAAAAATAAAAAAAAATAATAATTTCCTATACTATATATTCAATTTCAATTAAATTTTCTTAGTCTTATAAATTATATAATTAATATTAACATTTTTTTTTCAAACTCAGTTTATGTATCATAAAAAGAAAAAAGTGGACGTTTACTAGCAGTGACAGCATCGCTTGCGTCATAAGCTGCTTGCCAACTGCCAAAATTTTGACTTTTCTCAACGTTAGACTTGTTCAAGAAGAAGCCGATGGGTCGCCAAGCCAAGGCTTCCGTTCATACCTCACACCAATGCATCATTCACTCGACAATTCCTGGTTCCTCTTCATCATCTTCTAACAAATCCAGTAATGGCGGATCAGGTGAAGCTCATCGGATTTTGGTCAACCCCATTTGTGCTCCGGGTTCGGTTTGCTTTGACCCTGAAGAAGGTAGAGTACGAATTTCTGGAGGAGAAGTTTGGGGAGAAGAGTGAACTACTTCTAAAATCCAACCCCATCTACAAGAGAATCCCCGTCCTCCTCCACAACGACAAGCCCATCTGCGAGTCGCTATTCATTATGCAGTACATTGATGAGGTTTGGCCCACCGCTGGCGCCGGTGCCATCCTCCCGGCCGACGCCTACGACCGCGCCCTCCATCGCTTCTGGGGCGACTACATCGATGACAAGGTTTGAGCATACGCAAATTTGTGGCATCCCTTACTATGTTGGTGTGGGCGATCACAAAATTAATGAATTGTAGTGTTTTGAAAAATGTTCCGATCCAAAACGTTTCCTGCTGCTCAAATATGTGAGACATTAAATGCATCCCAACTGTTCGACGGTATGACTGACTGATTTTGCATATAGTGATGGTTCCCATCGATGATTGGATTGCTTAAGGCGCAAACAGAGGAGGCCGCGGCGGAGGCGGTGGAGGGAGTGCACGCGGGGTTGAATCTTTTGGAGGAGGCATTCGAGAAATTAAGCAAAGGTAAAAGCTTTTTCGGGGGAGACAGCATCAGTTACCTCGACATCGCCCTCGGGTGCAGTCTAGGGTGGCTGATGGCGTTGGAGAAGATGAACGGGGTCAAATTGCTCGACGAGGAAAAGACGCCTCTGCTCGCGAGGTGGGCTGCGAGGTTCAGCGACCACGAGGTTGTGAAGGAGCTGATGCCGGAGACTGACAAGTTGGTGGAGTTTCTCGGGATGCTTCAAGAGTACTTGAAAACCATAGCCAAATAAAAGTATCCATAATTGTGTGGTCATGAAAGGGTGCAATCATGCTTTGTATTTTAACACAATTTGGTGGGAATAATTTAATGCAAATCTTGACATCTTGTGGTTTACATGTATTCGACCCTGTCATAGTTACCAATAAATGATATAGTTGTCAGTTCAACCACTTAGTCCAAATTGATTGTCTACAATAAATAATTATCTTTTGTACAAGACTATTTAACACCCACCAAGTACCACACATTTGCCTTAGAATAAACATAGTCAACTTTCCTTCTATAATTTTTCTTCATTTATTAATTCTTATTTTTTTGTCACTATAATTAGACCTGGCAAAACTTGACACGACTCGCTGACCCGACCCGACTCGACACAAAGTTAGGCGTGTTCAGGTCAGCCATAATTGTGTTCGGGTCATAAACAGGTCAACCCGTTTATGACCCGAAAATAATCAGATCGTGTCGGGTTGTAAACGGGTTGACCCGCTTAACCCGATTACATTATATATTTATATATATGTAATTTAAATATAGGCTCACTAACTCCTTTTGCTAGCCCATAAGCCCAAATATCTTTTAACCTAGATTTCGGCCTACTCATAAGCCCAAATTTTTATTAATTTTAATATAATTTTTATCAATTTATTATCTATGTTTAAAATATGAATGATAAACGGGTTATTCGGGTCGTGTCGGGTTGACCCTATTATATACGGGTCGTGTTCGGGTTAGACAGTTTGACCCAATTAGTTAAACGGGTCGTGTTCGGGTTGGCTTAAATGGGTCGCGGGTCACAGCTGACACAACCCATTTATGACCCGCTGACCCGAATTGCCAACTCTAACTATAATCATATTTTTCCTACTTTACTATTTTAATTTTTTTTTTCTTCAAAAGTTCAAAAAGCACCGGTAGCCCAAAGGAATCAGTTAAGATTAAAAGTAGATTTGGTTAAATTAAATTAAACCTAAAATTTTTTGTTTGGTGAATTTAAGTTAAAAAAAAATTAAATAAATTTTAGTGTAGACTAAATCGGATCGGATCAACGCGAGTTAGGTTGAATCGACAAGTAGGGTTATCCAAATTTGAGAAATAAGTACTTGTAAACCAACATCAGTGTGGCTTAATTATTAAATACTACAACATGCATATTCTTTCTCACCAAATTATGGACTCTTTTATTTGGCTTTGGTCCGCAAGTATTCCCCAAGCATCTTGGCAAACTCTGCCAACTTATCAGTCTCCGACGTCAACACCTTCACAATTTTGTGCTCGCTGAAACTAGCAGCCCACCTCGCGAGCAGTGGTGTCTTCTCCTCGTCGAGTAATTTGAGCCCGTTCATCGTCTCCAGCACCCTCAGCCGCCCTACGTAGCACCCAAGGGCGATGTCTAGGTAGCTAATTCTATCTCCCCCGAAAAAGCTTTTGCTTGTTTCGGTGAAAGGATAGAAATAAGGAGAGAATGGAAATAAGAATAGAATGGAAATAGAAAGGAAAGAAATTATTTCTTTCCTTTTCATGGCTCTTGTTTCGGAGGTGGAAGGAAAGAATAGAAATGGATGTTTGACCAGTCAAAATCAACAAAAAAAAATAGAGAAATTGTGGACATCTTCCCTTGCGCCTGCGAGCTCGGACGGCTGCGGACGCCTGGATCCGTTCCCTCGGCTGGTCTATCCATCCTTCCGCGGCGAGCTCGACTGCGACCGTGGCTCCTAGCGGTGGCAGCTTGGACGTGGCTTTTGGATCAAGGGGAAGAGGGCGGCGAGATGATCTGCGAACGCCTGGCTCCTTCGCTCGTCTCTTTCTTTCTCTCAGGCGAAGGCTGCAAATGATCTCGAGCGGCGAGAGGGGAGGGGGCGGCCCCGAGCTCGAACGGAGGGGGCGGCTTTTGGATCAAGAGGAAGAGGGGCGAGAGGAAGATGGGGGCAAGAGTGCTCGGGGCGAGACGCGAGCAGCGGGGCTTGAGGCTTCAGTCAGGCGAGAGGGCGGCGACGAGAGGAGGAATCAGCGGCGGCTTCAGGCTTCCGTCAGGCGAGAGGAGGTCGAAGACTCAGCGCAGCGAGAGGGCGAGGTCGAAGATGCGAGCAACGCGTCGAGAAGGCGAGGTCGAAGACGACGGTCGAAATGCGAGCAGCGGACGAAAATCTGGGCGGCCACGACGGTCGAAGACGCAGCATGGCGAGAGGGCAAGGTCGAAGACGACGATCGAAGACGTGAGCAGCGCGGCGAGAGGGCGAGGTCGAAGGCGCGCAGCGAGACGCGAGGCGAGGGACGGAAATCTGATTTCCGTCTCTTTTGGAGGGGACGCTTTTGAAAAGAAAGGAAAGGAAAGTTTCCCTTTCCCTTTTTTATTTCTCTTCATTGAAACTAGGGGAAAGGAAAGAAATAACTCTATTTCTTTCTTTTCCCTCCTTATTTCTCTCCTATGAAACAGGCCGTCAAAGACCTCCTCCAAATGATTTAGGACGAGTTTGGCGCTACGTTGCTTTCTGCGGTGAGGCGACGGGCAAGAGAAAGCAGCACTATTTTCTAGTTTGGTTAAGTGCTTATGTGAAACAGTGCTATTCATTGCACTGTAGCCCTGACGTAGGCGCCAACGCTGGTCCACGAAGGTCCACGCGAGCTCGCAAACCACCGACGCGACTGGATCTGTAAGCCAGCCATCTGAAGAATCGCCCAAAGCCCAACTTCCAGAACCATCTCCCACCTGGAAGAACCTTCACGATACACAGCTGGAGAACGTAACTAATCCGTGATTAGCAAATACCACTTGCGCTAACGTTGTGTCAACTTTCCTATAAATAACGCTCGCTCCTCTTGAGGAAAGGGCAGAGTCTGATGTACGCTTTCTTCCCAGTTTCAATGAAATAGTTTCATGTTTTCTTTTATGCGTTCGTTCAGCGGGTGAATCGTCCCCGCAGATCTGTAGTTAGCATACCACCATTCCCTGTTTCGTAGCAGCTTCCCACCGGCGCGAGCTCTCTTCCTCGTAGAGATGACTGGCGACCGCTGAACTCATTTGCTGCTTACGGCCAGGATGAAGGTGCCAGTTCCACCGAAATCGTCTGGATGTCCGATCTGAATACAGTGAACTCCTGTGCACCACCCCTGCGGCGTCCCTATAATACAGCTTGCGGCCGACGGAGAGAACTAGTGGCGCGACGTCGACGACGATATGCGGATGGTCGGCGGATCCTGTTCTTGGTGATTGCAGCAAAGAGATCCCTCCCACCAGCGGTGAGTAACTAAACTGAGTGTTTTCTTACGATGCTGTTTTACGTTGCTGATTGGTTGTTGCTCCAATGCGATTCTCGATTGCTTCACGAATATTCCGCCTGTAACAATGTTTGCTCGTCCTCTGCTTTCTTATCATAAACGCATCATCGTCGCCGATCTTTCCCCCCCTGCTTCCCCTGCTCGCACCCACGGTTCCCTACAAACCAAGATCCTCCTCGTGGCCTTACACGAGAGATCGGATCCCGGGGACCTTCCCCTGCCCACGCCGCATCCATTTTCGTCGTCGGATTAGTTCTTACGGTTTCATGGACTTTCCGCCGGCGCGCTTCATCGTCTGCTCGTAAACGATACTGTATCGTTTCCTATTACCTCTGTTTCTCCAGCCCACCTCCCCGGTTCTCCTCAAACCCAGATTTCTATCGTGGTCTGCCACGAGAGTTCAGTTCCCCGAGGCCGTCCCTGTACACACTGCTGTCATTTTTATACAGTTTCGTCGCTGGATTAAGCCGTTCTGTTTCATGGATTTTTCATCGGAACGCTTCGCCTTCTGTGCGTAAACTCAGCGTCGTCACTTCCTCCCCTCCCGCTTCTCCAACTCGCAGCCACCTACTCTGCAAACCCAGATCTCTATCGTGGCCTTCCACGAGAGATCGGATTTCTGAAGCTTCCCCCAAACCTGCTGCATCAAGCCCAAAGCAGGATATCCCCTGCTTCTAGCGCTGCCCAAAACAGTGCTATTTTCTCGACGCGCGTGCATGCTAAAATCTCAGAATGAAAGTTCGATTCTCACCCATAGAAGAATTTCTTTTATAACTACATACCAACAGTAATAATATTTTATAAGCAATTTTATAATTCTATATAATAATTAATTATATTATTACATAAATATGTATAATATATCATATTATATTTGGTATATCGGTATATATTTAGTAATATAATATATAAATATAATTTAAAAATAAATTTATATTAAATTAAATTATAATTTTTATTTTATCATACAAATATATTTTTTTAATTTAAATAATTTTAAATATATTATTTTAAGCATTATATATAATAATTAATTATATCTATTTAAAATTTAAAATATATATCATTATATATAATATATTAATAATTAAATTAAATTTTAAATATAATATATAATATTAAATATGTATTAAAATTTAATATATTATTATATTGATTAATCTAATATATAATTATTTTTAATTAATTTTCTTTAAATCGATCTAAAAAATAATTTTAACAATAATTTTCTTTAAATAATATAATTAAATTTTATATTAAAATTAATTATTTGACCTTATAAAATTTAATAATTCTATTAAAATAATTAATAATATAAAATTAATTAATTAATTTTATTATTTAATTAATTATTTTATTTTATTATAAAAATATATAATTTTAATTTTAATATATTTTATTAAATTAATATTTATTTATTTATTAACAACACTAATAATATAATAAATTTATAAAATAACTTGAATAATAATAGCTATAGTGATAACAATAAAACCAAACTAGTCCTAGTCCCGTGCGCACTCCTTCCGCCGCCTCCGCCTTGGGCCTTCAGTAATCTAAGCATAGATGAGTACCACTGCATTCAAATTGAGTTGTCATATCATCAAACAGTTTAGATGCACTCAATGCGTAACAGCATACATTTTATTCATACTTTATCATCGATGTAGATGCCCCAGAAGTGATGCAGGCACGGTCGTAAGCATCGGCCGGGAGGATGGCGCCAACGCCAGCGGTTGGCCAGATCTCATCAATGTACTGCACAATGATGAGCGACTCGCAGATGGGCTTGTCGTTGTGGAGGAGGACGGGGATCTTCTTGTAGACGGGGTTGGATTCTAGCAGCAGTTCGCTCTTCTCCGCGAACTTCTCTGGAAGAAGCTCATACTCCACCTTCTTCAGACTCAAAGCAATCCGAGCCCGAAGCACGAATGGGCTCGACCAAAATCCGATGAGCTTCACCTGATCTGCCATTACTGGATGAATCATGCTGGTCTTGGTGTTCGTTTATAGCTGTAGGGATCGAAATGTTAATGTACGAACGTTACTTGATGGTTATTGTTAGCATTAACTTGCTAACAATTGTTGTAGGATTTAAAAGTCGATGTACTGCACAATAATGAGCGACTCGCTGGCGCCAGTGCCTCCATCCTGCCTGCCAACGCCTACGATTGTGCCCTCCATCGCTTCTGGGGTGTGTACATTGACGATAAGGTTAGGGCTAAAGCTTTTGGAGGAGGCCTTCGAGAAACTGAGCCAAGGCAAAAGCTTCTTTAATGGAGACAACATAGGCTACCTCGACATCACCCTCGGTAGCTACCTAGTGTGGCTGAGGGCAGTGGAGAAGATGAACGCACTCAAGTTGCTCGACAAGGAGAAGACACCTCTGCTCGCGGGATGGGCCGCTAGGTTTAGCGAGCATAAGGCGGTGAGGGAATTGTTGCCGCAGACTGGTAAGTTGGTGGAGTTTATCAAGGTGCTCCAGGCGAATTGGCATGCAACCCCAGAATTGTTTGAATTAGTGCTCGCAAAAGAATGCTATAATACTATTGTTTGAATTAGTGCAATTTGGGGAGAATAATGTATTCGTTGACATTTATTTGACTGTCGTACTTATCAATAAATGATAGATACAAAATTGAGATGGCTAGTTAGTTAGTTGAACTTAATGACAGATCGAGAAGCTCGACGAGAAAAAATTGGAGGCAAACTTTTGTTATATATATGGTGATCCTCCTCCTCTGGTATCCTAATTTTTTCTCTAACTTTCAACTTTCTATTTGTGAGATAGAGAGGAAAAGTGAGTTATATAACTCTTCCTCCATTAGTTGATACTTCAAGGAGGTTACCGGGAATGAAAGAACAAAAATTGATTCAGAATTGATCTGAAAAATAATAAAGAAAACGATAACAGAATTGTGTACATGCTTATATATCACCCCTTACAAAAAAAATAATAAATAATAATAATTTCCTATACAATATATTCAATTTCAATTAAATTTTCTTAGTCTTATAAATTATATAATTAAAATTAACATTTTTTTTTCAAACTGAGCTTATGTATCATAAAAAGAAAAAAAAGTGGACTTTTCCCTCAGTGACGGCATCGCTTGCGTCATAAGCTGCATGCCAACTGCCAAGTTTTTGACTTTTCTCAACGTTAGACTTGTTCAAGAATGAACCTACGTGCGTGGTCCTCAGTCTTAGGCTCTTAGCGAAGGATTCTGACCTGCACAGAAAAAAGAGAAAAAAAAAAAACCACGGCTCAAAATATAAATAGAAAATAAAGAAAAAATTACCTTAGCCAGAAATTGGATCCAACCCAAATTCAATTAAGTAAATCTCTGACTTTAGGTCCACACCTAAAATATTATCGCTATCATTCGAAACTCGAAACCCGAAACCCGAAACCCGAAATCCAAAACCCGCAGACACGTGAACCCCCGAAATCGGAACTTGCATCCGAAAATGTTATTCACCTTCGTCGTCACACCATCCGTCCGATGCGCGTAATGCCGATCTCTCGCCGTCGACGAGTCCAGGCTTCCCCCACCGTTCTCTCACCGAACCTCTGTCTCGTCAGCGAGGGCCCGTCGTCCACTAGGGTCGCCGCCTCAAGCTGGCCGACACCGCTCGGCGAAGAGGCGAAAGGGAGAGTAAGAGAGACAGGGAAGTTACGAGGGAACCCGTCGTCGTTGTTGCTCCGAACCTCGCCACCCACACCACCGAAGCAACCAGGCGAGGGCTACCATTTCCTTCACCGGGGAGATCAACGCCAAAATTCGAAGGCGGAGTGGAGAGGGCGAGAGGAGCGGAGCGGTTGGTTCTCGGCGAGTTCATTCACCTGATTTTGCCTTTCACAGTCTCCGTCAGTTTCTTCCACAAATCCATCCTCGTCATCCGGCCGCTCTCTCCCTTCCTCTATGAGTTTCGCCTCTTTTTATAGGCGGGAGCTTGACGCCTTGCCTTCCCTTCCCATCTTCCGCACGCGATTGACGACGCCTGATGTCGTTCTCCAGCTCAGACGTCTTCTAACCAAGACGTCTTCTTGATCTCGCATTCACCTCAAGCGAAGATCTCCCTCGTCGGCTCGCATGGCTCCACGCGGCGCTCCAACTTCGGCGGCGCGTCTATCGGCCTCGAATCTCTGTTGCAGTTGCCTCGAGCTTTGTTTATGTCCAGTTGCATCCGTTGCTTCTACGCCTGCATCGCCGCCTCATCGGCCGGGAATCGCCACCTGGCGGTTGGTTACCGACCGGCGTCACATCCAGACGGGACACGTCCACAACTCTTAGCCGCTGGCAGCAGGCTGGCGCCGTCACCTGCGTCCGAGGCGTTGGTCAGGGAGAAAATTTCTCCGCGGCCCCCTCCGCTTAAAACCCGAAAAACGGGTTGCTTCATTTTCATATTAAAAAATATTTTTTTTTTAATTTTTTTTTTTAGAAATACTCTACTTCTTATAATCTATCCAATGGTATTAAATTCAGGGTATTTTAAATTATATATATGAAATACCCTATGCAAAATTGCATATAAGACAAAAAAATATTTTATATATAAATTTATATAGAGTTTGTATAGGGTATTTCATACATGTATATAATCTAAAATACCCTAAATTTAATACCATTGGATAGATTATAAGAAATAGAGTATTTCTAAAAAAAAAAATTAAAAAAAAAATATTTTTTAATATAAAAATTAAGCAAACCGTTTAAAACGTTTTAAGCGGAGGGGGCCGTGGAGAAAACACGCCCGTTGGTCAGGGGCGCGTTTTCTCCGCGGAGGGGGTCGCGGAATTCCATCCGAACGGTTGTCAACCACACAATGACACGTGGCAAACAATTCATCCAACGGCGGACGCCTTTTGCCCTAAATCGACGCTCTTCTACGCGGAAGCCTTTTGCCCTAAGTCTCTCTCCCCATTGCTCCCCACTGCTCGCCACTGCTCCCCACTGCTCGCCAGCCATCAGCCCTCGCCGACGACCACCCTCGCCTCGCCCTCGCCGTCGCTCGCCCAACACCAAGCCCTAAGTCGACGCCCTCTTCTACGCGGACGCCTTTTGCCCTAAGTCTCTCTCCCGACTGCTCGCCACTGCTCGCCAGCCCTCGCCGACGACCACCCTCGCCTCGCCCTCGCCGTCGCTCGCCCAACACCAAGCCCTAAGTCGACGCCCTCTTCTACGCGGACGCCTTTTGCCCTAAGTCTCTCTCCCGACTGCTCGCCACTGCTCGCCAGCCCTCGCCGACGACCACCCTCGCCTCGCCCTCGCCGTCGCTCGCCCAACACCAAGCCCTAAGTCGACGCCCTCTTCTACGCGGACGCCTTTTGCCCTAAGTCTCTCTCCCGACTGCTCGCCACTGCTCGCCAGCCCTCGCCGACGACCACCCTCGCCTCACCCTCGCCGTCGCTCGCCCAACACCAAGCCAGCGGACCGCCCGATCGCTCGCCAGGCGCCTCGCCCACCCGACTGCTCGCCAGCCGTCGCCTCGCCGACGATAGCCGTATGTTAGCTAATAATCAAGCTATTTATTTCTCTTCTTTGCTAAGACATATGTTAGCTAATAATGTTTCTATCTCTGCTTAGACGTATGTTAGGTAATAAATAGCTTGATGATGTGCAATTATGTTAATGTGACTGAAGCATTATTATCAACAGGTATTACATCAACTAATGTATATATCATCTACTAATGTATATGCATGCCACATCTACTTTATGTTCTTTCTTTTTTTATATCATAAAGGTCTTATTGTCTTTAATGACTACAAGAATCACATATATTGAATACGCGAACGGATGCATCGTTCTTGAATACGCAGACAAGTTATCAATAGGTGGAAATCCTTCTTTTAGTTGCATGAGTTTTATATCATTAACTATTTTGTGGTCTTATTGTAGATGCAGGATGGGTTCTCAACAACAACATTTAGAAGATTAAATTTTGAAGAGCCATTGTAAAGATAAAAGATGTGTTGTATTTTTGGATTTACTTGGTTGTTTTGTAATATGGGATGGGCATGCTGATTTTAGTCCACCTTTTTGGCTAAAAGCTGTTCTGTAATATGGGATGGAAGGATGTTTTGTAATAACAATTTATGGAGTTTATTTATCTAAGCATTAATTTGTGTTGAAATGAATTGTCAGAAAATGACCTTGATTTGGTACCATATTTCAATGAATTGTCATGAGTGTCCGTGTGTGTATATATGTTGGGTGGTATGGACTGATATGAATGGTGTGATGCTTTCAGTTGTGATGCATGTGTGTATCTATGTGGATCTTTTTTTGTAACTTGAATCCTGTGTTTTTGTAACTCATATGAATGGTGTTGTTGTAACTTGAATCCTGTGTTATTGTAACTGATATGAATGGGGTTGATTAAATTTTGAATCCTGTGTTTGCCAGTGGCAAATGCTGTATCGGTTGCATTATTTTTACATCATTCCATGGATAATTTTGAATCCTGTGTTTGCCAGTTTTGATTCTGTTTGCGCATGGAATTGAGATACTCAGGTACTAAATGTATTGATATTGATTTGCTGTTAGCAAAAGTGAGCATACATATTTCAATTTGGTGTTTATGTTTACATGAAAGAACTGATGTTAATCTTTTCATGGAGTAAGGTCGTCCTGGCTCACGAGCTGGCTCACACGTTCCGTCTCATCTAAAATTTTCACAGAATTCCTGTACAGCCAGCAACAGAGTTGCACTTCAAAGTTACATAAGACTAAGAGCCTTTCTAATGCATAATACCATTTCAAAGTTACAAAATAGGGGTGTCCCAAAATCTCGATTATACATAAGAGACTAAGACCAAGAGCCTTTCTAATGCATAATACCATTTCAAAGTTACAAGGAAATAAATCATATTATGTACAATTTCCACTTCAAAGTTACATAAGACTAAGACCAAAATGCTGCAAATGAATATCATTTCCAACAACAAGTCTACAACACTAGTCTTTAGCAGCAAGGAAATAAATCATATTATGTACAATTTCCACTTCAAAGTTACATAAGACTAAGAGCCTTTCTAATGCATAATACCACTTCAAAGTTACAAAATAGGGGTGTCCCAAAATCTCGATTATACATAAGAGACTAAGACCAAGAGCCTTTCTAATGCATAATACCATTTCAAAGTTACAAGGAAATAAATCATATTATGTACAATTTCCACTTCAAAGTTACATAAGACTAAGACCAAAATGCTGCAAATGAATATCATTTCCAACAACAAGTCTACAACACTAGTCTTTAGCAGCAAGGAAATAAATCATATTATGTACAATTTCCACTTCAAAGTTACATAAGACTAAGAGCCTTTCTAATGCATAATACCACTTCAAAGTTACAAAATAGGGGTGTCCCAAAATCATTTCCTAATACAGGCTATGAATATTACAAAATACGGGCGTCCCAAAACAGGATGAAATATAGGATCCCAAAACAGGATGAAATACAGGATGAAATACAAATCTACATAGATGTTACAAAACAGCCCTTGCATGTTTTGGGATGAAATACAGGATGAAATACAAATCTATATAGATGTTACAAAACAGCCCTTGCATTTGAAAATACAATTGCTATGAGATCTTTACAATGGCCCTTCAAAATTTAATCTTCTAAATGTTGATGAGAACTCATCCTGCATCCAAAATAAAGTTAGAGCATAAAGTAGATGTGTCATGTATATACAAAAACTACATAGATGTGATACCTGTTGATAACTTGTCTGCGATGAAACAGACATGGATAAATTCAAGTATGTTGCGTCCATTTGTGCATTCGACGCATGTGATTCCTGTAGTCATTAAAGACAATAGATGACATAAATTAGTTGATGATATATAACAAAGAAATACATGAAAAATTGTTCAAATTAACTACCTGTGACTGAATAATACCAAGTCTTGAACCACCACGCTTAGATCCAATTGTTTTTTTAGGTCTCTTCTCAAGAACACTTTTTTTTCTTTTCTCCTTGCGTCCTTTCTTACTAGGAGGAGGTCTAATTGTCACATTGACATCCTCAACAATTGCAAGCCTCTCAACAATATTTTCAATGGCTTCTTCTTTGTCATTTACAATGACATCCTCAACCTTAGGAGTCACATTATCAATGGCTTCTTCCAACAATTGCAAGCCTTTACGACTATGTATGCTTTTGGTTGATAGTGCATATGATTTTTGAACTTTCTTTCCCATTTGAATCCATCACCGGCCCACTGATATTTGAATTGGAACCACCTTTGGCATATTTAGTCCATCTCTTCAACACATAATGTGTTGGCAAATTTATAACATTATTATTTGTCAACACTCTTAAAACATGAGAACATAAAAGCCCAGTACATTGGAACATTTTACAAGAACAATCCACTGTCAATGTACTCAAGTTAAATGAGACATAATAACAAAGACTATTGCGTTGAGATGATAATTTATATGTTTGTCCTGAATCATCAGAGTTGCATAATTCACATAAAAATGACAATTGCATCCCAAATTGTTGAGCAAATTCTGTATATATAACCCTTGTATATATTGCAGCTGCTTCCTCTAACATTGGCATGGCATATATTGGTTGAATTGGACTGCTGTTCCTAGATTGAAAATCTTCATACATTTCTTTCTCACGAAAATAATTAACAGCATTGTCATATTGGTCTAAGAATTCAAACATTGATAATTTTTTTTTGAAAAAATGTTTGAATTGAGAATTCATGCTCTCACTTCTTTGAGTGGTTGTCATATCTGCACAAAATGAATCCAAACGGTACACTGTAGCCCATTTTTCCCGGATTGTATAAAAATTTTGAATCCAACAGTTATCATGGAGATTATACTTATTAATCAGATCTTCCCACATCATCTCAAACTTCTCAACACTACTCCACTCATATACACAAGCCTTCAAGTCCGACGATAAATTTGGAAAACTTTGAATGGCATGACTCAAGTTAGTTTTGGCATTCATAAAAATGTGCCATAAACACAATCGATGGCTTGTTGTTGGAAAAACAAGTTTTATAGCTTTAGAAATAGCCGCTGATTGATCAGTAAAAATTGTTGTTGGTTGCTTTCCCGACATCACTGATAAAAAAGTCTTGAAAAGCCAAATAAATGAATCTGCACTTTCATCAAAAAGAAGAGCAGCCCCAAACAAAATTGTTTGCCTATGATGATTAATGCCAAGAATAGGAGCAAATGGCATTTCATAACTATTTGTTTGGAATGTTGTGTCAAACGAAACAACATCACCAAAATATGCATAATCAATAATTGCTTTACCATCCACCCAAAAAAAATTAGCAATTTCTCCTGTTTCATGAACTTGAATAGAATAGAAAAATGTAGGATCTGATATTTGTCTATTCTGCAGATAATGGAGAAGACCTTGTGTTTCTCTAACTTGAAGTTGTTGTCTTTTTTGTCTTGCAATATAACTATTGCTGTCCTTTCTAATAAATCCAACATATTCTAAATTTGATTCTCTTGATTGAAAGAAGTTGAATATTTCCTTTGACTTCATACCAGATTTACTCATTTGATCTATTATGGAACGTTGATATGGTAAAATCTTTCTATGTGATCTGAGATGATGAACTTTATCAGGACTTGTGAAATCATGGTTGTGGTTTTGTTCTATACGATGTATCTTCCATACATTATTACAATCAATCTTGAAGTCCACACGAGCCATGCAATTAGTTCTATGATTGGAATGAGGCTTCTTAGTGACATGTATATAATGTTTCCTTCGCATTCCCTCATTGCTACACACAAAACTTTTAGACTTTAAAGATCCATCTTTTCTAAGCACAGTACTGAATTTCTTAATACTAAAGCCAGTCTTTCTTGCATATGCATTATAGAAATCATATGCTTCTTCTTCATTTGGAAACTCCATACCAATTTTAGGTTCATTTGAAGAACTTTCATGTTCATTGCAAGTTTCCTATCATAAACACATAATATAAATAATTAAAATTTATAAGCTAAACATAATAATACATTACATTATTACCTCAAAGAGTTGTGGGTCTTCTTCAACAGGTGAAGATCCACTAGCATCAGTCTCACTAGTCCCCATTAAGTTTGAATCAGCCAATTAATGCTTCAGTCACATTAACATAATTGCACATCATCAAGCTATTTATTACCTAACATACGTCTAAGCAGAGATAGAAGCAGCTTATTACCTAACATACGTCTAAGCAGAGATAGAAACAGATTATTAGCTAACATACGTCTTAGCAAAGAAGAGAAATAAATAGCTTGATTATTAGCTAACATACGGCTATCGTCGGCGAGGCGACGGCTGGCGAGCAGTCGGGTGGGCGAGGCGCCTGGCGAGCGGGTCGGGCGGTCCCCTGGCTTGGTGTTGGGCGAGCGACGGCGAGGGCGAGGCGAGGGTGGTCGTCGGCGAGGGCTGGCGAGCAGTGGCGAGCAGTCGGGAGAGAGACTTAGGGCAAAAGGCGTCCGCGTAGAAGAGGGCGTCGACTTAGGGCTTGGTGTTGGGCGAGCGACGGCGAGGGCGAGGCGAGGGTGGTCGTCGGCGAGGGCTGATGGCTGGCGAGCAGTGGGGAGCAATGGGGAGAGAGACTTAGGGCAAAAGGCTTCCGCGTAGAAGAGCGTCGATTTAGGGCAAAAGGCGTCCGCCGTTGGATGAATTGTTTGCCACGTGTCATTGTGTGGTTGACAACCGTTCGGATGGAATTCCGCGACCCCCTCCGCGGAGAAAACGCGCCCGTTGGTCAGGGTGAATTCTTCCCCCAAATTGATTTGCCGTTTTGGATCCAGTGGGCGGTTTTTGACCTTTGGTCAATGGCCTGATTTTGTTGGATCAAATTCATGGGTTAGGTCTAACATTCTCTCCCTGCCAAACTGATCATCATCCTCGGCGAACTTAAGGTGGGGGTTTGAGTTTGAACTTTTCCTTAACTCAAAGGCCCGTATATTTAGCGATACTTAATATCCCAACTTACTTGAAAAAATTCCAGTTGAATTGCGAGATTTGTGATCAGTCTTGATTGCATGAATCCTTAACCTCCCATATCTCTTGCCGTCGTCTCCAGGTGATTCTTAATTTGTTGCGTCCCATACCACCTCCATAAAATAGTAATTTAGCTCGCCCCAAAAATTTTTCGCCCCTAAGTCTTCCCCTCATAAAAGCATCCCTTATGACGTGAAACTTAGCTTAGACTGTTTACAAGGAAAACTCCTTATTGTCCTCTTAAGTTTTCTTTACATAAAGGCGTCCCCATATGTAAAGTCAACTTAGTCGAACTAAAGAAGAGGGATCTATTTTATTTTAATTGGACATTATTCTCTCTTTTTATCTCCAAATAGCAGTTTTAGAGTCTGCTAACTCTCACATTTTATCCACAAATAGCAGTTTTAAGGTCTGCTAACCTTCCACAATTAATCCACGAATAGTAGTATGCTAACTCTCCCCGTTTTATCCTCAGAATAGCCGTTTTAAAGTCTGCTAACTTATCCACATTTTGTCTTTAAATAGCAGTTTTGAAGTCTGCTAACTTTTCCACAAATAGTAGTTTTAAAATCTGCTAACTTATCCACATTTTATCCTTTCATAGCAGTTTTAAAGTCTATTAACTTTTTTTCAAATAGCAGTTTTAAAATCTGCTAACTTTTCTATAAGAATTACATAAATTTTCATCATTTTAGTATATAGTGATAAAAAAAGAACATTCTTATAAATGCAAAAGTGCATAAAATAACTTATTAAGTAAAGTAATTTATCAAATTGTTCTACCCAAAGCATAGGTCAAAAATATCAAAACATTAACCCAAAATGCTGGTCTTCCTTTTAAGTCCACTACAACATCTCATCATATCAGATTTTGGACTGGTGACCACTAGATTTATTTACTTTAGCTTGGATTTTTCGATAACCCAAATTCGAATCCATATCCTCTATCGAAATCCAAATATGTCGGTAGGTTTATTTGTATTCGATCACGGGTCCGGGTCCGGGTCCACACCTGTTAACCCGTTGCTATGCCTGTGAAGTGAGGGTCATGTCCACGTTCAATGTTCGTCCGGTGTACGCAGCGATCGAACCTCCTCCATCGATCTGCGTCGCTCGATTCTCATCCATAGTATGTTTGAGCTCGTCGGCCGTTCGAGGCCCGATGACGTACTTCGACTCTGGCGCCGAATAGATGTTGCCGCCGACGGGATCGAGGCTTCGCACATCAAGTAGCATACAGATGTCTCTTGCCCGCATCCCTCACGCTCGAGCCATTGATGCGCCTGCCGTGGAGCTCCTACCTGGTGGTGGGATGTTAGACGGCTCCTTGGATTGGCGTTTGTAGAGTTCGACCGGCACCAACGTCGCTTGTGAAACCCTGCTTTCGCCCAAATCACATCCCCTTTTCGTTCAGTCGGACACAACCAACGTTGGCCCCATTTGGAGTCGGCTTTCCGCGCACGTTTGCGTTTGCGGGCAACCAAAAAGAGAAAGCCGATGCGTTTGGGGAGCAGCAACCCAACTGAGAAGCTACACTGTTTTCCAAAAGCCGAGCCAGAATAGCTTTTCGCAAATGAGAAGCGGTTTGAGGGAACAGTAACAACATCACGTACCTTCCGCCCGTCGCCGCCCATCTTCGTTCACGTACCTTCGGCTCTGCCCGTCGCCACCTCTGGCTGTCGACGCCCATCATCGCCCGTCACCGCATCTTCGCCCGTCGCCGCATCGTCGCCCGCCATCGCCGTTCGTCGCCGTCGGCAAGGCGACGAACACGATTTGGGATTTCCCAAATCTCCTCTGCTTCATCGAAATCCCAAATCCCGATTTGGGATTTTTTTTTACTTTTTCTTAATTTTTTTTCAGTATTAATAAATAAGAATTTGTAAAATTAAAATAATAAAAAATATAAAACAAGAGAATTATTAAAAAATATGATTTTTTACCTATTAATATATAAAAATAAGATATTAAAAAAAATATGAATTTGTATGTAGGGTTATATACTTAGAGAATTTTTGAAAATTTTTTAAGATTAATTCCCTTAAAGATAAAATTCACTTATATATAATAGTTTAAAAAATATATATGTATTATTATATTAAATAATATATATATATATATATATTAAAAAATTTTATTTTTATTGTAAATTATAAAATTTTTTTAATATAACTGAACAGCAGAGCACAGCAGCTCACAGTTGCTTATTAGACTGATAGGCTCCGCAAGTGCACGGACTATCGAAGTAGTAAATAATATCGTACCCACAGGGAGCAGGTGTCAAGTACCGACCTTTAGTGTCATTGAAAGCTAGATGGTTCAGACTCAAAATAAAAGAATTACTCTAAAACTAAAATATCTAAATTATTGAACCAAGAAGTCAACGACTTTAAGGGAAGACTACAGTTAAAAAAGTGTTCGGAACTCTAGATTTCACCGCGTTGAATTAATTAAACGTAAATCATTGAATCTAATTAAATTAAAACAAACGGATCTCCTTCTCTCGAAGCTCAATCCGACAGTAAATAACTTAAAGCGATCTATCCTATGGTACAGATTACCTTCTCTTGAAGCGTAATCTGGTGCCTACTTAAGCTAACTTCCTACTCTGTAGCAAAATTAACTTAAGAGACCCATTGGGCTCTATGATGATCATGAGTCCTCGAGTGACATTGAACGACTCTCGTAATCCAAGTCACAAGTTTAAATGGGCAGTTGAGTGTTACGATTCACCTCTCGGCTCTTCTCGTAACACTTCACACATATCGATGTTTGGCCAAAACATAAATACGCAATAAGCACACCACATTTAAATAAGTAAATTTACTAAAAAGTATCACTGAGATTAATAAAAAATGTTTACATGTGCAGAAATGTTCAACGGGCTACGCCCAAGTTCCGAACTAGGGTTTTACTCTAGAAAGTACATCGTATGACAATTAAAACCCGAGTAAATGTGTTCAAAAAGAGGGGAAATTATAAATGGAGGGTAGGAGACGATGAATCTTCAGTCCTCTCTCGAAAGCCCCAAAGAATCCGGTCGAATCAAGCCCTCGAATGCATATTTTTGCCCCTTTTCGCCCTAGTCACATTTTCTCCAATGTTCGACCCCCAAAACTGCTCCAAAAATCCTATTTTATGTTCTATCTCTTTCTTGGGCAGTTAGGAAGTTTCCCTCCAAATTTCAGCCAATTCCGAGTTCGGAATCACTCAAATCGGGCGAAAAACCGTCGAAAGGTCGATTTGCGCGGAAGCTGTCACGACCATGCTTCTAGACACACCCTGGCTGTGTCTGGCTCGCAGAATGCTGCAGGAATGTAAGCACGGCCAGGTCGTGCTTGCCTCTGTGAAGTGCAGGAAGGTAAGCACGGGCGTGCTTCTGGACACGGGCAGGCCGTGTTCTTCATGGAAAACTTCAAAAACTCTGAAATTTTGCCTGTAACCTCGTCGAACTATGATGAATCTTTTCATAATATAAAATCTTCAAAATTCTTCACGAAAATGTAGAGAAATGACCTGTATTTCACAAATATCCGAAAAAGAGTGAAGATTCCATACTTTACAAGAAAAGATATCAAAATGTGACATAAAATAGAACTTAAGCCTATAATGATGGTAGAACAAGACTCTAAATCCTATAAAATGGACACCAATCATAGACCAGCTAAAACACCCAAACAGCCTCAGCTTTTCAGACTAGCTCTACTCAAACCAGCTCTCCTCAGATCAGCCAAAAGCCAGAATGGCGCAGGATGAAAATTTGAGTTGCTGGAGAAGAGAAGAGAAAAGGAAGAAGAAGAGAAGAAGAGAAGAGAAACCCTTAGCTTAGCAAGCTAAGGGGGAAGAGGAGAACTACATAACCCTAAATCTAACCTCCCAAGGAGGAAGACAAACAACCCAAAGGTTTTTTTCCAAAAATATTCTTCTTAACTTTCTATCAAATTACATCAGCTTTTAAAGACCATTTCTCCCTCAACAGAAATATTCTCTCAAGTACATCCAATGGCTTTGAATTCCTCTTTTCAAAATGGGTGGTGGAGATTAATTAGACCCATCATCTTCTTTGCGTGTAAATGGATCCTGCAGGATTTGTGCGCGACTTTCGAAATTGCCAAAATTTGCATGCGGTGTTAGCTGGAATTAGCTGGAATTGGAGGCGCATCCTGCAGCTGAGATTTTGTGAAGATTGGATGGCTGTTGCTTCAGTTTGATTGGCTACAATAGCTGGAATTGCAAGCGCATGTTGCAGCTGGGATTTGTGGAGATTGGTGCGGCTGCATGCGTCTCTTTGTGCGTTGTTGGAGTTGTTGAGGTGGAATTAAAAGTGATTGCTTTTGGAGTTGATCTGATACTCCCAATTGTTGAATGTTGACTAAAGTTGACTTTGACTTGGCTAATCCTACTAAAATAAGGGAAATGCAAACCTAAACTACTTGTAGCCTAATATATTTAATTAGGAATTTAAAGTGCTCAAAGGAAATAAAACCTAAACTAATCCTAATTGCAACAAAATAAAGGGAAAGTAAATATAATTAAGTCCTCTAAGATGTCCCTACATCACAGAAGCTCCAGCCGCTCCAAACTGGACTGTTGTCGACACGAGACGTCGACCAGACGACGCTCTTCCCCGGCTAGTCTTCGCCTAATTTTGTGTCCGCTGCATGCTCTATCTCTGCCCTAGCCCGATCTCCTCGATCTCGTCGTAGCTTCGCTCTTCGCGACGATCGGCGTCGGGGCCGCCTGCCGATTCTTCCCTAGTCACACGACACCATTGCCCGGCCTCCTTAACGCGCGAGGCAACGCGGGCATCTTGTCCTTCAACAAGACTTTGTCCGGGTGAAGGGTGATTCTGCCACCACTGTATCGTGTGGCTGCGTCGCCTCATCTGTAGCGTCAACTCCACTTGGCTGCCTGTGTGGTGCGACGCCACCAAAGGCCGGAGACAATGCGTAGTCGCCGTTGTCTGATGGGGCGAAGCTCCGTACGCCTGAATCTCTTTCCGATGTCATCCGCCGCCTTATCGTCTGCACGAGCGCCAGCGTCGTGGCTGCCGCGGAGCAACCGCCTGGCGGTGAGTTGCTAGACGATGACATCCTCGTCGGCATCTCTACAATTCCCAACCAGCCACACCAGCCGGTGACGTCGCCTGGGCAGAATTCAGTCAACTCCATCGAGTGATTCTTGTCAATTTAGAGATTTGGTTCGACCATGGGCCGATTTTGACTCTAGTCAATGGCACATTTTAATCGAGCAAGTTATTTGGGCGGGCTTAACATTCCCTTGGGGAGCAGCCACATCTCCCACAAAATAACTTTCTCAAGCTATTTTTTTTTTGTTAGGCGCAACATGTTTTTATTCTTTTTTTTTCCGTTTTTAGCAAATTTGTATTTCCTTTGCTGATTTATCGGGCTCTGATACTAGTCTATCACGCCTTGTTTTAAGATAATACAAGTGTTTAACATAATTAATTTGTAAAGCAAATTAAAAATGTCATGCAGGGCTTAATTTTGCAAAAATCCCACGCAGGGGATAAATTCTTCGTTCTAACAGGTTCAACGTGACCGATAGAAACGCACCCACGCACGCGATCCTCAACCTTAGCAAAGGGTTCCGACCTTCATCTAGCCTAGGAAAAAGAGGAAGGAGAAAGAAACTCCGTCAGCTCAAAATACAAATAGAAAATAGGGAAAAAATTACCTTCAACCAGAAATTGGATCCAAGCCCAGATCCGTTTACGTAAATCTCTGATTTCGGGTCCACACCCGAAATCCTATCGCTAGCATTCGAAACCCGAAACCCGCAGACACGTGAACACCCGAAATCGGAACTGGCGTCCGAAATCGAGCCTCGCGTTCGAAATGTTATTTGCCTTCGTCGTCACACCGTCTGTCCGACGCGCGTAACGTCGATCTCTCGCCGTCGATAAGTCTAGGCTTCCCCCACCGTTCTCTCACCGAACCTTTGTCTCGTCGGCGAGGGCCCGTCATCCACCAGGGTCGCCGCCTCAAGCTAGCCGACACCACTCGGCGAAGAGGCGAAAGGGAGAGGAAGAGAGACAGGGAAGTTACGAGGGAACCCGTCGTCGTTGTTGCTCCGAACCTCGCCACCCACACCACCGGAGCAACCAGGCGAGGGCTACCATTTTCCTTCGCCAGGGAGATCAACGCCAAAATTCGAAGGCGGAGGGGAGAAGGCGAGAGGAGCGGAGCGGTTGGTTCTCGGCGAGTTCGTTCGCTTGATTCTGCCGTTCACAGTCTCCATCAGTTTCTTCCATGAATCCATCCTCATTCTCCGTTCAATCCTCCGCCCGCTCTCTCCCTTCCTCGACGAGCTCCGCCTCTTTTTACAGGCGGGAGCTTGACGCCTTGCCTTCCCATCTTCCGCACATGATTGACGACGCCTAACGTCCTACTCCAGCTCAGACATCTTCCTGATCTCGCGTTCACCTCATGCGAATCTCCCTCACCGGCTCGCTTCGCTCCACGCGGCGCTCCAGTTTCGGCCATGCGTCTATCGGCCTCGAATCTCTGTTGTAATCGCCTCGAGCTTTGTTTATGTCCAGTTGGTCCGTCGCTTCTATGCCGGCGTCGCTGCCTCGTGGGCCGGGAATCGCCACCTGGCAATTGGTTACCGACCGACGTCACATCCACATGGGACACGTCCACAACTCTCAGGCACTGGCAACAGGCTGGCGCCGTCGCCTGCGTCTGAGGCGTTGGTCGGGGTGAATTCTTCCCCCAAATTGATTTGCTATTTTGGATCCTGTGGTCCGATTTTGACCTTTGGTTAACGGTCTGATTTGATTGGATCAAATTCATGGGCTCGGTCTAACACTTAGTATTTTACTATTTTAACACAAGTTGGTGAAGTCTTTAATAATTAATACAAATCTGGTGGTTTACATGTATTTGACCTTGTCGTACTTATCAATAAATGATAAACTTGTCAGTTCAATCAAACTCAGACTTAGTCGTCCAAATTGATTGTCTACAATAAATATTATCTTGTGTAGAAGACTATTTAACACCCACCAGGGGCCACGCATTTGCCTTAGAATAAACATAGTCAACTTTCCTTCTATAATTTTTCTTCATTTATTAATTCTCATTTTTTGTCACTATAAGTCTATAATCATATTTTTCCTACTTTATTATTATATTATTTTTCCTTTAAAGGTTAAAAAGCACCGGTACCCCAAAGGAACCTAAATCAAGATTAAAAATAAATTTATTTGGTGAACGGGCAGCGGGGTGTACAACCCGGTGTTGACAGGGCGGGGCTTGGCACGCTGACACGTACCACAATGGCGGACGACCCATTCTACATCCCTACGAAGGGTGGGCCAGAAGAAATGATCTTCGGCCAAACCCATGTAGGGGCGAAGGACCTGGCTCATGAGACTCATAAAGGTCGACGGCGCGTTGGTGAGACCAAAGGGCATGACAAGCCACTCGTAGAGGCCGTCCTTCGTCTTGAAGGCCGTCTTCCACTCATCGCCCTCGTGGATGCGGACCTGGTGGTAGCCGCTCCGGAGGTCAAGCTTGGAGAACCAGCAGACACCGGATATGAGGTCGAGCATATCGTCAAGGCGCGGGATACGGAACCGGTACTTCACCGTGATGCGATTGATTGCGCGGCAATCAATACACATCCGCCATGAACCATCCTTCTTAGGGGTAAGAAGGGCCGGGACGGCACAGGGGCTAAGGCTCTCACGGATGAAGCCTTTGGATAGAAGATCATCCACCTGCCGCTTGAGCTCCGTGTGCTCAGTGGGGTTAAGGCGGTGGTGTGGCAGGTTGGGCAAAGATGCCCCAGGGACGAGGTCGATGACATGCTGAATGTCACGGGCCGGGGGAAAACCAACATGAAGGTCAACGGGGGAGATGTCCGAGAACTCAGAGAGCAAGGCTGAAACCTCCGTCGGCAAAGGGGTCGGTGCGATTGGCGGCACGGGTGAAACCTCACGCACCATCAGCGCATAGATGGTCTCGGACTCATGGGCCTCGGAGACGAGAGAGCTGGGTCGAACAAGGGTCAGGGACTGAGGGACCGAGTGGGCCGATGGAGTGGTAGTCACAATGCCCTTGGGTGTGGAAGCCCGCAACTCCTTGGGCAGAGCCGGGGTCAGGCAGATCTTACGCCCTCCGTACTGGAAGACGTAGGTGTTGGACCGGTCGTAGTGAATCACATCGCGGTCGTAGAGCCAAGGTCGGCCCAGGAGAACATGGGCCACGTCCATGGACGTGACATCGCACCACACCTTCTCGGCATAGTCGCCGAAGTAGATGGGCACCTGACAACGATGGGTGATGGGGAGACTCAACGCGTCAACCCAAGCAATGGAGTAGGGTTGAGGGTGTGGCACCAAGGGGAGGCCAAAGTGGGTGACAGCGGCTCGGGAGACAACATTAAGGCTGCTGCCTCCGTCGATAACTATCTTACACGAGTGCCCGTTACACTTAATATAAGTGTAAAAGATACTCGTACGCTTCCAATCCTCGGATGGAGGGGGTGTTTGGATAAGAGTGCAGCGGACAACGGCTAAGGTGGGTCGAGGGCTCGACTCCTCATCGGAAAAACACTGAGGGCCGACCTCTTGGACCGGTGGAGGCCCAAGGGAGGCAACGGGGGGAGGGTGAGGGTCGCGCGGTGCAGCCGCGATGTGCAGGGACCTGCCGCGCTGGGTGGGGCAGTCTTGATTGAAGTGTCCGATCTGACTACAGTGGCGGCAGGGACCAGGGTGAACAGTAGCAAGAGGCGCCTTGCCCTTCTCATCCCAAGTGAGACGGGGCGCAGGTGCCTCGCGCAGAGCACGGATTTATCGAAGTAATAAAAAGATTATCGTTCCCAACGAGGATCTGGAGGTCAAATACCGATTACACGATCGATCTATATCTAGACGAATCAAATCGTGATTTTTGTTTTTTTTAGAACTTCTAAGTACGATAAAAAGAAACATATATAGTGTTTTGGCAAAAATCAATTTGGATAAATTCAGGATTCAGGGTTTCACCGCATTGACAAATATGAATTTAATAAAAATATATCCTTGAACAGAAAAATATAGTTTTGAAAGGGATTTTTTCTAAGGTACAGATTACCTCCTCCCGAAGCGTAATCCGGTATCTAACTATGCTAACTCCCTACTCTCGTGACAGTTAACATAGTTAGACCCTTTAAGTTCTATGAAAAATCATGTAAATCCTTCAAATGAATCCAAACTACTCCCGTGATTGGATTCGTAGGTTTGACAAGAATAGATCCGACGTCGTGATTCACCTCCCGGTCCTTCTCGCGACGTCTCAAACGCAATAAAACTTGGCCAGAGAATTAAAGCGGGATACGTACAATTCTAATCAAATCAAATATATCAAATTCATGTAAAAGATTTGAAACAATATATTCAATCCATAAATCGTCAACAGGCTAATCCCTAAATCCCAGAAATATGGTTTACATGTTCATATTCAAAGTAAACATCATGTTCATCGATGAATTACACATGTAATCTCTCTAAAATAATGCAAAGAGACACTAAGAAAGTAATTAGAACTCTTCCCCTTGATCTGGTGATGAAGATGAAGCGATCAAACCCCTCCCTTGCGTGATCTCTCGCCGGAATTTTGCCCTAAAACTGATTTTCGCCGCCGCTGCCGCTACATTCGTTCGTTTTCGTGCCTCGAAGCCCCCGAAACCCTTCCAAAACCTTTCCTTTTATAGTCTAATCAATATAGAACCCATGTAGGAAGGTTTCTGGAGAGTTTGGTTCAATTCTGGTTCAATTTGGAGTCGAACCGAGTGAAAAACACGAAGGGGCGGAAACTTATACGGTCGGTGATGAGTTACGGCTTCGGCCGTAATTATTTCGGTGTATAATGCTTTTGGTCACAGAAACTTTTACGGCCTGTGATGGAATTACGGCTTCACCTGTGAAAGTTTCGGTGGACTTTTAGACTTAGCCGATTTTCATCTCCCGCTCGTCGTCGTGTTTACGGCCGAATCCACAATTACGGCTAAGGCCGTAAATGTCTTGTTTTTCACCGTTTTTGCTCCAAATTTCATGTGTGGACTCGTGATCTCCTCGGAAATCTCATTATGGCTTCAAATCTCCCAAAATCCATCATTTTTAGGTCATTTTACCTACATTTTCACAAAAACCAAGAAAAGTGAAGATTCTGTGCAAAGTAAGATAAAAACACCAAAAGTAGCACAAAATCATGCAAATAAGCCCAAAATATGATCTAAAACATAGGCAAAAACATGATGTAAAAATCACTTATCAAATAACCCTAGACTTAGAATTTTGCTTGTCCTCAAGCAATACCTTGATATGTATAAAGAATGTAAAGATAAGGATTTTTCAATTATTTTTGCCCCTATTAATATCCTCAGTTTACAAATTAAGCAATCAATATTTCAAACTCAAGTAATTCAAGAAAAATCATAATATAAATAAATTCCCAAGAGGTTACAATCCAAGAAAGATAAAATTCACAATTCATGTCATAACATCCATTCAACACATACTAAGCATCAAATACTTTCATCCATTTCACTTAACAGATAAAATTTCTACTTCTAGAATTTCAGTGATGTTAAAGATAAGAGATTTTTAAAGCAATTTGGTCTTTAAACTGTTATATGCTATTTACTGTTAGCATCATAACATGTTTAAAGTATACTACAAAGTAGTATAATTTAACTCATAGTCTCAATCATGAAAGTTAGTGGAGTTGTCCACATGGCTTACAGCTTTCTCTTTTTCTCCATTTTCATCCTCTCTTTTTTTTTTATTATTAGACTTCGACTCATGTCTTAGGTACCACTGTCAAATTTAACAGTGCCAAGTAGAGGAGCCTTTTCCCTTTTTTTTCTTTTTCTTTTTCTGTAGAAAGCCTGTTAGTGGCATGGTACTTAAATCGTTGTTGATACTTGATCGCAACAGATTTAAAGTATACCAACTTGTGGTATAGTTATAACTCATGACCCCAGATCACTCAACTAGAGGAGTTGGAGCAAATCTCAGTTTAAAGATATATCACCAAATTTCTTATCTATAAAAATTTCCATCAAGCAGAAACAGATAAATTAAACTTTCAAGTTCCAAAATAATATGCATGTGTCGTATGAACATATAACAATTCACATATGCATTTTATCAATACCAGAATTGAATTTACTCAACAATTTAAGTCTAAATGAAATTTTAGAAATTCCCTAAGTCATCATATCAATCACTCAAAATGTTTCCTAAGTTCAAAATTAAGGGTAAAACAAATTTGATAATTCCTTAACAATCATAAACATTGAAAATTCATATCTATAAAGCTTTGAAGAAAAAGCAATATATGAGGGAAACCCTAGACTTAAATTGTTGCATATACATAAGCATTAAAATCAATGAATGATAGATTTCAGAAAAAAATTTGCAAGAGTTCCCTTTTTAATGTTGGCGAAACCATGTACAATTATATCAACATATGAAAACATGACTCAGAAAAATCTAGAAAATGTATTACACTAAATATATTCATATTTTATTTGGTAAACAAGTTTCAAATATTAAATATCATCATGCTTCACTATCAAAATCATTTTTACAATACTCACAAAGAAATTGCCGCTAGAATCACGGTCGGTATATGAATCACGGCTGCACCCGTGATTGTTTCTTTTGGTGCTTATTCTTCATATAAAAATTTTCAAAAATTTTCTGCACATAAAGCAACTTATTAAAAGATTTTCTATCAATAAAAAATTCATCAATACATGCTGCAAAAATTCCTAAAAATAAAAAGAAAATAAATTTAGTAAAGAAAAATCGAAACTAAAAATGCTGGAATGAATAAAGTTCAAAGCCTCTGGGTTGCCTCCCAGGAAGCGCTTGTTTAAGGTCATTAGCTTGACCACAGCTTCATGTCATGGTGGAGTTGGTGAATCTGTGCCATAGTAGAGAGCATATAATCTTCTATTTTTTCTCCGTCTCAAGAGTGTGTCCACCAAAGTATATTTCCAGAGAAATGGGTGGATCCATGTTGCAGTGTCCAGTACATGCATACAAAAACAAGAGTTAAAATCATGCAAAGAATATTCAATAATTTTTCTATATTTATTCAAGAGTAATATCATGCATTCTTCCTTTAGATTTACATTTGCAATTGGAAGAAGACTAGAATTAAAATCAAAGAATTCATACTCTGGATTGATTAAAAAGTTTTCAAATTTAATTTTTGGTTTTTTAGTTACCGCAATGTCAATGTGATAAAAAATCTCATGTGTTATCTTCTGCTGGGTACATGTGCTTGAATTTGATTCAAAAATTATTTCAATCACCTCATCAGCATTATCCTTAAAATCATCTCCTTTATCATCTGTCATGCAAATTTTCAATGAATTTTCCTGGAGAATAGGAATTGATGGTTCACAAGGAGGTGGTGGTGTAATATGCACAGGATCCTCTTCCTCAATTTCTTTCTCTTCAAAGGGGTATTCTATCTTGTCACTATCAAATTTATCCCCATCTATCTCATTAGTTCTTACTTGAGGATCCATAAATTCATTATCCTTCTTTTCACAAGTCTCCAAAAACTCAAATTTTTCTTCAAGCATGTCCCAAATATTTGTGTTGCAAGACACTTCATTATGTGAGAGGGGACTAGATGGCTGGTGAATTGTAGAGGAAGGTAAATCATAATCATCCAAATCATTAAAATTTGATGAAGGTAAATCACAATCATCAAAATTTTTAAAATCATCAAAATTCGAAGAAGGTAAATCACAATCATCAAAATTTGCAGAAGGTAAATTACAATCAGGAGTCATGACTAATGATTGATCTAACTCTACAAAATTCTTAGATTCATCATGGATTTTTTTATTTATGTCATTTTTATCAGTGTCATCAATCATACTATGAATATCCTCACTTTCCAAATCAAACTCAAGTATACAATTTTGTTGTGCTATCTGGGTTTCTAACCTTTTAGTATTAGCACATATAGATTCTACTTGAGAAGTAAGCTGAGCAATCATCTCACTAAGATCTTCAAGTTCCTTACTCTGATTTATCATAATTTTTTCAAGTATGGATTCTAGCATAGATTCTTCAGATTCCTCAAAGTGTGGTTCTGAAATATTATTTGAGAAATCCTCATCAAAAGAAGTTTGCTGATTTTTCCATCTAGAATTATACTGATCATCTTGGTACCATGATAAATTAGAACTGGCATGATTTCCAAATTGGCACTCAGAAGGATAATGATAATAGCTTCCACAAATATCACAAGTAACATAAGATTTCATTCTTAAATATTCAGTGTGTTGAGAAAAAGAATTTACCCTTGCTGCAGGTGATTGAAATGCAACTGGGGGCACATATTCTCTAGTCTTTACAGGTGGCACATATCCCTGATTTGATCATTGACATTGGTTAAACATTATTCTTTTCAATTTATGCAATAAATTCAAAAATATATAATGTAGAACAGGAAATGCAAATATGTAGACAAGTGATTTTTCAGTTCTCCTGCACATACAACGTGTTAATCCAAAAAGAGAAAAATAAAAAAAACTACCTATATAAAAAAATGTGAAAAATAAATAAAAATAAAAAAACAAAAACAAATAAAACAAATAAAATAAAAATAAAAACAAAAATAAAAATAAAAACAAACAAATAATAAAAAAAATGTCTAGTCTATAAATTTCACGATTAAATCAATATTGACTGGCCTGATCCCCGGCAACGGCACAAAAAACTTGATAGCGATCCGCAAGTGCACGAATTTATCGAAGTAATAAAAAGATTATCGTTCCCAACGAGGATCTGGCGGTCAAGTACCGATTACACGATCGATCTATATCTAGACTAATCAAATCGTGATTTTTGTTTTTTTTAGAACTTCTAAGTACGATAAAAAGAAACAGATATAGTGTTTTGGCAAAAATCAATTTGGATAAATTCAGAATTCAGGGTTTCACCGTGTTGACAAATATGAATTTAATAAAAATATATCCTTGAACAGAAAAATATAGTTTTGAAAGGGATTTTTTCTAAGGTACAGATTACCTCCTCCCGAAGCGTAATCCGGTATCTAACTATGCTAACTCCCTACTCTCGTGACAGTTAACATAGTTAGACCCTTTAAGTTCTATGAAAAATCATGTAAATCCTTCAAACGAATCGAAACTACTCTCGTGATTGGATTCGTAGGTTTTGACAAGAATAGATCCAACGTCGTGATTCACCTCCCGGTCCTTCTCGCGACGTCTCAAACGCAATAAAACATGACCAGAGAATTAAAGCGGGATACGTACAATTCTAATCAATTCAAATCTATAAAATTCATGTAAAAGATTTGAAACAATATATTCAATCCATAAATCGTCAACGGGCTAATCCCTAAATCCCAGAAATATGGTTTACATGTTCATATTCAAAGTAAACATCATGTTCATCGATGAATTACACATGTAATCTCTCTAAAATAATGCAAAGATACACTAATAAAGTAATTACAACTCTTCCCCTTGATCTGGTGATGAAGATGAAGCGATCAAACCCCTCCCTTGCGTGATCTCTCGCCGGAATTTTGCCCTAAAACTGATTTCCGCTGCGGCCGCCACTACAGCCGTTCATTTTCGTGCCTCGAAGCCCCCAAAACCCTTCCAAAATCTTTCCTTTTATAGTCTAATCAATATAGAACCCATGTAGAAAGGTTTCTGGAGAGTTTGATTCAATTCTGGTTCAATTTGGAGTCGAACAGAGTGAAAAACACGAAGGGGCGGAAACTTATACGGTCGGTGATGAGTTTACGGCTTCGGCCGTATTTATTTCGGTGTATAATGCTTTTGTCACAGAAACTTTTACGGCCCGTGATGGAATTACGGCTTCACCCGTGAAAGTTTCGGTGGACTTTTAGAATTAGCCGATTTTCATCTCCCGCTCGTCGTCGTGTTTACGGCCGAATCCACAATTACGGCCAAGGCCGTAAATGTCTCATTTTTCACCGTTTTTGCTCCAAATTTGACGTGTGGACTCGTGATCTCCTCGGAAATCTCATTATGGCTTCAAATCTCCCAAAATCCATCATTTTTAGGTCATTTTATCTACATTTTCACAAAAACCAAGAAAAGTGAAGATTCTATGCAAAGTAAAATAAAAACACCAAAAGTAGCACAAAATCATGCAAATAAGCCCAAAATATGATCTAAAACATAGGCAAAAACATGATGTAAAAATCACTTATCAAATAACCCTAGACTTAGAATTTTGCTTGTCCTCAAGCAATACCTTGATATGTATAAAGAATGTGTAGGGTCATTTTTGTTACATTGGGGATGTATTATGACCGTTTCAAATCCACCTTAAATTAATAAGGCTTTTTGTTTGATGGGTCCTGACTTCCAATGAGCGCAAGCGCTCATTGTTAATTACCCCTAAAATTAGGGAACCTTTGATTAAGAGATCTACAATACGCAACAAGATAAGAGCGATAATTAGATGATGTCACTTATAAATTTCATTCATGAATTTAATTTGACGTGATACATGTTTCGACATGATAGGAGAAAAAGAGTATTCATCAAGATGGGCAATTTGTGTTGGTCGAACTTTAGCCTTGTAACGGCGTGTTGGGTAATATCCGGCCCAGGTATTACAACGTTATATCGAGGAGCTACGCCCCGATGGTAAACATCGACGTACGCACCTCCCAAACGATATTCCATCGCAATACATTAAGGCGTGTTGGATAATTGGGTTTGGAGTTTTATCGAGCCTTACGGCGTATTGCATGATTTGGTTTTGGAATTTATCCGGCCCTACGGCGTATTGGATAATTCGGTTTGGAATTTATCCGGCCTTACGGCGTATTGGATAATTTGATTTGGAATTTACCCGGCCTTGCGGCGTGATGGATAATTTAACTCAGAATTATCCGGCCTTGCGGCGTAATGGATAATTTAATTTGGAAATTTATCCGGCCTTACGGCGTTTATCCGGCCTTACGGCGTGATGGATAATTTGATTTGAAAATCTATCCGGCCTCGCAACATGTTGGATGATTTCGAGGATAGTAATATGTCAGCCTTAACGAACACAACGTCACATTGAGGAATTACGCCCCAACGATAGACGTCGACGTACGCATCTCCCAAACAACGTTACGTCATGAAGCGCCAAAGCCTTCAATAATATTGTTATTATATTTAAACATTCAGCCACCGTGTAAGCATGAGTCGCGTGCCATCCTGCTGTCGCATAAACATCGTTTGCTTTTGCTTTGAGAATTATACTTTTTTTATCTTACACGAAAGAGTAAAGTTGCTTTACTCTTTTCGCAAGTCGCATCACGCTGCCGTTTTGGCGAGGGGTTGGCAAAGGAGGAAAAGGGGCGACATCATCATCACCTTTCCGGCGATGCTGGGCTTCTTTTAGCATTGCCGAGGTCGAGTGAAGATGGCCATGAGACGTCGCCGGAAAGAATCTAGGTCTCCGATTATTCCAGTGGAAGTGCCAACGAATCGCGGGGAGGGTGTTCGTCTGGAAGCAGCGATTCCTGCTGGGAGGCGACGAAAGCGGGTGGAGATGGCGCTGATCAGGGTTCTAGTGGAGGACCCCTTGCTTCTTGTTAGAAGGGCGCTGATGAGAGGCACTCGTTCAAGCCAAAGGACAGGGTGGCTTTGCTCATAATTTGAAGCGGTGACAAGAAAGATGGCTGGGTGACTTGCCTCTCAGTAAAGAGGGAAGCAGTCTGCTTTGACGACCTCGATTTCATAGGCCATTCCTGGTAAGACATTGATTCGGGTCTTGTTTCTCGATTTCATAGGCCATTCCTAGTGGTACTCAACAAATTTCCGGGCAGGACGTGAAGAATTGGGGAGTAACCGCCGGGTCTGAGCAGGCTTGGGGGACGAGAAGAAAATCGGAGGTGATCTCCTTGCATCAGGTTGGATTCGCTACGGGTCCCTACTGGTTGGCAAGATGGGCCTGGGCTGGGCCTGCCTGGTGGACGGTACATCTTTCCACTTTACTTACTTTCCCTTCTTTCTGCTTCTCTCGTTTTCTCTTTATCATTTCCTCAACGGCTATCATTTTCTCTTGCTCGGCAGCGGTTTTCAGCGGCAACCGGCGGTTTCCATCAATACAGTCCTGTTCGAATACTCCGAACTCTAAAATATTACTTGTAAAAGTGCCATGGCAGGACTCAACTAGTTTGCAGCGTCAGATGCGTAGGTGTTCGAACGTTTTTATTCCTCTCCCTTTTTTTACTTCCTTCACTTATTTTATTCTTGGTTATTCGTCCTGAGACTTTGAAGTCCAAAACTCTGGCAGTATTCTGGCGAAGGATATCCTCCATCGATTGTTCAATCAGCCTTCTCCTTCTAACGGAAAGCAGAAGAGTTCTGGCTGCTTGAATGCCCTTTTATTTGAACCGGGACAAACTCCTAAGAGGAAATCAAGGGGGGGATCGGAATAGGCAATCTACTTCTGCAGGTAATCTTCGTTAGTCTCTCCTCTAGATCTCCAAATCCCCTTCTTTTTTTCTTTTTTTTTTTTTGCTGTGCGTTTCTTTTATTTTATGTGTTTTCCGCTCGGCTTCTGGTTTATCTAGTTTCCCATGACCCTTCTTCCTCCCTGTTTGGGCGTCTTCCTCCTTCATAGCACCATTTTTCTTTTATTATATTTTTTATTATTATTATTTTGTGCTCCTCTCCACTTTTAAACTCTCCTTCTCTTCATTTCCTCATCGTTTTTTTTTTACGCTCTCGCCAGTCTTACCTCTTCACTCTTCCACCATCAGTGTTTTATGATGCCACCGGTGCTTAGTGCACCTCAGGCCTACGTATGTAAAAAAAACAAGGAAGTGTGTGTATGGTGGTGCCCTTTAGCACCTTGTGATGCCACCGGTGCTTAGTGCACCTCAGGCCTACTTAAACGAGATAACAAAACTTCCCTTTCTTACCTATGGACGTCTCTTCCTGCAGCCTCTTCGTATTCCGCCTTGCAACCGCCTCTTTAACCCCCCCTTTTTTTTTTCTCTCCTCCTACCCCTCTCCCTTTTATAAGCTTCCAGCTAACCTAAAAGCCATCTTTTTCTTTCGCGCCCTTTTTGTCTCATCTCGCTGCCTTCAGCGTTTTCCCCTGCTTTCCTATATCCTGACAATTGTTTCTCTTCTTTGGCAATTTTTTTGAACTTGTTTTGTCTTTAGTCATTTGATGGGACTTGGTGGTTTTATTTCCTGCGATTCATGCTGACACACGCCAGGTTGCGCCGGCTTCCTTTTCTTTCTTTTTGCCTCCTGCTGGCTCTTGGTTGTGCTTGTGGTTATGTTTGTACAGTCCTGTGAAGAATTCTCTGGCTTTCTTTTTAATCGAAATCGATTCTTTCTCGTTGTCCCTTGCGTGCATGATCACGTGCGTGATCAACGGTGCGATGTTCACCCCTTTTTTTGGTCTTTTAATGAGGCATCCGTGGCTCATCGATTATTTCTCATTAGCATCTAGTTACATATCGTTCTCCTTCTAGTTAGTGCACGTTATCATCTTCATCTTTTCTTCCATGCAGTGGCGGTTCAGCATTTGAGTATTCGTTTTTTTTTTATAATCGGCTTCAGTGCTTGGCTTTGCGTCACTCCCTTGGACTTTACCAGCGTTGGCAGCAAGTGGTGAAGTAGCATCTACGGGACATCTTATCAAGGTATGGAGTAAAACCTTTTCCTGGCCTTTTGCCAAAACCTACGGTGTAGTTTTTGATAATAATTTTCTGTAGGCTGGAACATATCATCTGATTTTGTAGTGCTTGCTATGTCAATATCTAGTTGAATTTGTGAAGATGCTTACACATATCGTTGATGCATTTTCTTTATTTGTGTTCTTTTGTTAACAAGCAGCTGCTGCATGTTGAATGCTGATGCCACTACATGTATCTCATATGTTTTACTGTATATAGTATATACCGCTAGCTGGATAGTGTCCTGTCCACCATTGCATTTTGTGCTGTTTTTTTTGAAAATCAAATGCAATACTGCAAGTGCACCATGGCTGTTGTCATCCACCTTGTTATGTTCTTTGCATGTCTTCCATTCCACTACAAACTCTCAAATGGATCAATTGTTTGTTCAAGTTACCTCGGCATCAGCCAACACAATCACACGTGAGCTATGCAACTGCACGTGAGGCCCACCACTCGGAGTGAGTGCACCATGACTGTAATGACGCACCTAGTTGTGTTTGCATGTTCCTCTTCTGACTCTCAAATGCATGGAGTTATTTGTAGTTACCTGGGAACCAGTCCACACAGTTCCTTATGAACTCCAACTGCAGTTAAGGTCTCTAAGTACATGAACTCACATGCTTTGAGGGTAGCATTAAAGAAAACCAATATTTGATAAAAGGATTGATGGCTTTCTTTTTGCAGTAATGCCTATTTTGGTGAATTAGTGGCTCAACAAATTGTAAAGATAAGGATTTGTATAAGCAAGAAACGTATACAAAATCGTTGGGAAGACAAAATATTCATATGTTTTCTTATTACTCTTGTTGTCTCTCCAGGTGCCGATTCGGTATTTCGCCTCTTCTGCTTCTATCTTTTGCGTCGTTCATGGGCTTCCTGTGGTCTCGCCGCGCTTCCATGCCATTGGACGAACCCAATGACGAGATGATTATGGAGTATATCAAGAAGTGTGACTCCCTCGGCCACTTTCGGGGAGTATGGCATGAGTGGCGTGATATGATGTTGGATGGTAGGGATGTGTTTCATAACAAGATACCCCGTCATTTACCCATGCCTCTGTTGCCGCCAGAGCATAAGACTCACCCTCCTTTTGAAAGTGGAAACTGGACGCCTTTAGGGCGTAGTGTAATCGGGTCGATGAACAAGTCTCGCATCTTTGATCAGGGCCCTGACTTGTGCTTATGCCTTGAGCCCCATACTAGAATATCCAATCAAGAGTCGAATTTCTTTTTAGGCTTGGAGATGGCCGCGAGACGTGTACCGAGATGGGCCTCGCGGTTTAATATTTGCGGTAGCATCGCGCACTATCCCGGCTATACGGAGTGGGCGCGATACATCTTGCGTAGCGAGAGGAAGATTCTTAAGAAGGCCGGGATTCATGAGGCCATCATACTGTCATTATTTAATTATGAGCATGACGTCACTTTACTAAAAGGCATTTTGGAACATTGGAGTCCGACCACCAATACTGTTATCTTTCTGAAGAGGAGATTGTCCCGAGTCTCTAGGACATGAGATATGTCTGCGGGCTTCCTATATTAGGTGCCCGGTATGATGAGCACGTGCCGGATGAAAAGGCACTCTTCGGTGAGACTGCACACGGCGAGTTTCGATGTTCTCCCTCTCTCAGGGCTGTGTTCCACCATTTCTATGAGTTACTTCATCGGTATTCTGGGGCCGTCTCTATTACTCAGTGGATTCTACATTTTGTCGACTTAGGCACCTCATACGAGACCGGCTTCCCCTCGCCGCGTGATCCCTTTGGTGTTGGTTCCGAAAACACTCTAGTGCAGGACTATGATACGCCCCTTCGGCCTCTTATCGCGGCACAAGAAATGGATCGAGTTACATTTCTCACCGCATTTTTGGCCTGTTGGCTATGTTATTTTGCCGTTCCCTACAAGTACCCGAATCGTATTAGACCGGAAGTTTTTATCATGGCCGACAGACTGGCGCGGGGAGTTCGTCTTTCTTTGGCCCCGGCGGCGTTATCGAATTTATTTCGGTCTTTGAGGGAGGCGTGTACCGCTGACTTCCCGGGTTCAAGGGACACGCTGATTCCGCTTCATTATTTATTTGGGTGGTTCAATTTGTAGTTTCAAGGGTTGTATAACACTGTTGCTTCTGAGGCTATGAAGCGCAAATTACCTCTCATGGTGTGCATTGCCGGGGCTCACCCAGTTCACTTTAAAGACCTTGAGGCACGTCTACTCTTTCGTAAAGATAAGATCTTTGGGCATCGTTGGGTCATATTCCCAAACAAGGCGGGATGCCTAAACGAGCAGGTTGATGTCCAGGATAACCCTATTGACGTACTGACCGAGGATGGGTGGCTTGCTACCGAGTTCCTCGTGAGCATTCGGGTGGGCTGGCTACCCTTTAGGAGTGGAAACCTTGCATCTCTGGAAGTGTACAATCCTCATAGATGCGCTCGCCAATTTGGCTTTGATCAGGTTATCCCTCAAAATGTCCTGGATTATGGAAGGTTATCAGGCGATCTTGCAACAATGGCCTCTTGCTGGTGTTTGCTGCTTCGGCGTGGGACCCATTCGTCATATGCCATCCCGGCTCGCAGCCGGGTTCCTAGATGCAGTTACGAATATTTGAGATGGCATTCCATGCATTTGAAGGCATTTTTTAGTTACGATATCAAGGACACGCTTGGTTCCACCGAAAAGTCCCATCCGCGGAAGTTCTTGAAGAGGACAACTAGTCGATCGTCATACGGCTTTGAGTTTGACCTCTCTCGGTCTTCATCCTGCAAGCGGCTAAAGATCTTGGACCCGGGGGCGGCGTCTCCTAGCTTATCTGAGGTAACATCTATCTTTTCTCCCCCTTTTTTATAATGTGCGGTATCATTGATTTGACGCTTCTACCTGGGGTGCAGGATATAGGACATGTACGAGGATCCAATTCTGTTCTTAGCGTTGAAGGGTATTTGGGCGAGGATACAATTCCGCAGCGAACGAGCAAGGACGAGTTGACCATCACAGGTGCTATTTTCTTTATTGGATATTCCGTGTATTTCCCTTTTATGCACTTGTTTGTTTGATACAACAATTATCTCTGATATATGCGTTTATCTCTGACTCATATGATTATTTCTGACGTGTTCTGTGTTCTTTAGAGGTTCGGTCTGCAACCAAAATTGCTACCAAAATTGCTGAGCAGGTACACACTCACCCCCCTGATGATGCGGTGGATATGGACGATATTGATACCGCCGAGCTGTTGAAACATTGTCCGAGCGACTCGTCTGACGATGTGATTGGGGCCTTGAAAGGAAGTACGGCTTGTTCAGGTTATGTAGACTGCAGAACTCCTTACGTTTGACTTACAGTCTGATCTTGGTGTAGTTGTTCACGTGCCGGTGGAGCCGACGAAGGAAGCTGATACCGGCGCGAGTGCGAGGAATTCCTTGATCAACTCAGAGACGAGTGAGGCCTAAAGTCCTCGAATTATATCCTTCTATTTATCATTTTTACTATCTTGATGCTGTAGTTTGGGTTACACATGATAAATCTTTTGAATAGCGCTTCTAACGGCGGTTTCATGTTTGATTGGTGTCAAATTTGCTTGTAGGTCTAAAGCATGCGCCGAGTACGTTGGGGACCGAGGCAGAAGGGGTGTCTTCTTCGTATAATGGTAATTTCTTATCCCTTCTCATACTGGCAGAATGTTTCAAGAAACAGCAGGGACATGAGTCCCTCTCCATATATCCTAGTGACTGTGTCACTTAGCAGGATTTTGCTCTTATTATTGTTACCATTTCGTGACATTTTTAGTGCCCGTGTCGGAAGGTATGGATGCCGTCGCAGGGAATGAGGGGGCCGCGGAGGACGGTAATTTTCGTCACCCGTCATTTTATTTCTTAGCTATATTGTATTACTATGAAAGTGGGAGAAGAATTTCATCTTCTATACTTGTGACTTGTTATAGCTTTGTTTTCCCATCGACTTTTATCGCCAATATTGTCTCTTTAGCTGCGTATGATCCTTGTTCCTTCTTGCCTACACACAATCTGTTGTGATGGCAGGAGGGTCTTCTACCGGGCTGGTATCTCGCGTCAAGCTAGCTGTTGCAGGGGTGGTGAATGTGCACAAAGAAGGTATGCCCTCCATAATCTTTCTGTCGGCATGTGTCCTGATATACTTGATCGCGGGTCGTTTCTTTCGCAATAGTAATTTAGTTTGTGCCACGTGTTGGGCGACTGTTTTTAGCGTACATAATGAAATCTTTAGCACTCCTGCTTTGTTGGTGGCAGGTATAGGGGAAGTAAGTGCTGAGGATGGTCGTTCTGTCGAAGATGGAGGATTCCAACGTGACGGACCCTCTGAACAAGGTAACCTCGCCATGTCCGCACGGTTTGTCATACACCAGCTATGTACCGCTATTTTCTTTAATAGTCTGCTCCATGTTGTCATTTCAGGGGCTGTGAGCGGGGTTCGGGAGACTACTATGCCGCCACCTCCCGGGCCGTCTACTTCTCGGGTTTCGGACGTAATCCGGCGATCACAGGAGAGAGCAACCCGTTTCCTCATTTCTGACTATCTTAGCATATTTCGTGACGAGGACTCACTTCCCATAGTAGAAGAATTTCTGGTTTCCTCACATAGCATCTCGCAAACCCTGACCAGTTTCAAAGCTCTAGAGGCTACTTAGGAAGGACTGAGTCGGGAGATAATAGAAGTCTTGAAGCAACTTGAGGTCGAGCAGGACTCATTGATCAGTTTGGATACTGCCGTTCTTGATTCCCAGATCAGCAAAGAGGCAACCGTTCTAGAGGATTTATGGTCCCTTCAAAGTAGTTTGATTATTGAGAAGAACGCTATAATGATGTCTTGTGATTTAGCCAGGGCCAAAGTGAGGCGGATTGACGCGCGCGTGGAACAAATTGACGAAGAAAGGGAGAGGCTCCTATCGGAAAGACGTGCGGCAATTTCTGACATGCAAGATTGTGACGACAATCTGGAGAATATTGAAACCGCCAAAGCACAGAACTCAGAGCTAATCGATACAACTGAGATCCACCAGGCTTCATTAGAGACTCAGCGCGAGATGAAGGAAGTTGAGCGCAGCAGACTTGCTTCTGTCATTAAAGAGCGAAGGCACGCTCTCCAGAACATAATCAAAGAATTTTGATGTGTTTCTTTTGTGCTATACGCTTGGATTTTTTTTTATTTTGGGGTGTCTCTGTATTTTGATGTATCCCTTCCCGTACCATGTGTTTGGACTTTAACATTTGGGATGTTTTGTGCTCTTCGCTTTGTCATTTGCCGGTTCTGGGTGTAAGTTCTGTTCGGTTATAGGAGTTTGTGCTTCTGAGCTACTATCAGAATGATCCTGTTGTTCCCAAGTTTTGGCAGGCACAAACTCAGCTGCATGAGGATTCATGATGCTGTTAGTAGGGCTACTTCTGCTTCGCAAATGCCTTCTGGGAGTTGGCAGATTAATGTCTCCTGCGGAAAGAATGACCAGTTCTGTAGTACAATGTTGATCTTGGACCACATGGTACTCTAGAATTAATGGATCGTGTTGAGGGAACCTCCAATGGTTGAGGTATTGTTTGATGAGGAACTCTTATGTCATATAATCCTCTTGTACCAATTGAGTTGTATGGATGAGACATAGACAACAATGATCCTGGATTGAAAGGAGGAGCTGAAGCTGATAGTTTGCTTCCACTAGTTCTGGCAATCTTAGATGTTAGATCCTGTATTATATTAGTATCCTTTTTCTCAATTAAATTTGATGTGTCCAAGTCACTGGGATTCGCTTCCTTGTCGCTATCATTACTTGATGTTTCTGCATGTGAAGTATAATCTTGTTTCTTGACCTCCTCTGACCTCTCTAGAGGACTGGGTGTTTCCTCTGAATCGTCAGTTTCCTTTTTTTCTTCTCCTCTGTCCAGTGTTGTCTTCAAAATTGTTCCAGGAGGTGAGATTGCTACTTCTTTGTAAGATATCAACTTTGAATCAACCATGACAAGTCTACCAGAACCTGAGGCTTTTGCAATTTGTTCTGTTGTAATATCTGTGTCAGGACTCTTGACATGTAGTTACTTGCATCTTCTCTACTGTTCATATTTCCAATTATTCTAGCTTTCCCCATAAAAGAAGATTTGGGAGGAGAAGTTCTGAGCGCTAGTTTTGGTGCTTGTGGTAAGCTTCTCTTGGAACAAGTGCTTGGAGAACTTGATTGCGGTGAGTTGATTACTTTTATTTTAAAGCTATCCAGCTTTGTTGGGCGCGAATTTCTTCTTGAGTGTCCAGAACGACCTTTTGAGGTTGCGTCTTGCCAACCTTCATCACAAGATTCAATAGGAGATACCACATCATCTTGTGTGATCTCACCGAGGACTCGACCATTGTGTTCCTTTGGTTCCCCTGAAGGGTTTTCATCAAATTCTTTCACCTGATTCAGTTCTTTGATAGTATTAATTCTTGATAATTGTTCATCATCCTGAGCCGCTTCTGCGTTTATAGTGGATTGCTCACGGACAAGCACGTTGTGAGGCTTCAGACTCGAGGACTTCGGGGCCGCCGAATCGCGGCAACAGCACGGCTCGCCAGTTTTTTTTTTTTTTTTTTTTATGTCACTAGGGACGAATTTATGCTTCCATCATCCAACCTGGTGAATGCTCATATGAGGAACTTACACAGGTCTAGCAAACAGTCAGCTGGCAACGGCTTTGATACTCTCGAGGCTAGTGTCGCTTGGTCAGGATCAGATTCGCATTTCAAGCATGGTACTTCTTTAAAAAACGGCCGTTAATGGGTGGCATCGGGTGCGCCCCGTCTTGATCTATCAATTGGTAGGCTCCTCCTTCGTAGACTTTTTCTATCACGTAGGGTCCTTCCCAATTAGGGTTGAACTTCCCTTTTGCTACCTTGTTGGATATGATGGGCCGCCTTACTGCCAGGACAAGATCTCCTTTCTTGAAAGTGCGTTCTCTAGCTAACTTGTCATACGCCCTTGCCATTTGCGCTTGGTATAGCTCCAGGTTTTGCTGTGCGATCAGCCTTTGCTCATCAAGTGTATCCAGTTCATCAAGACGTAACTGAATATTTTCATCCATTGTCATGTCACATTGCATTGCCATTCTTAGCGAAGGTATTTCGACCTCGAGTGGAAGCACGGCTTCGACACCGAAGACTAAGGAATAAGGCGTCGATTGTGTGGGTGTACGATACGTGGTTCGATAAGCCCATAATGCTTCCACTAGCTTCTGATGCCACTCTTTCTTGTTCTTTGAAACGCTCTTCTTGAGCAGCTTGCATAAAGTTTTATTGAATGCTTCAGCTAGTCCATTCGCTCTTGGGTTGTATATCGAAGAGTACTGCCAATCAATTTTGTGACGCTCTGCGAATTTGTAGATCAAAGCATTTTTGAAGGCCAAGCCGTTATCGGATATGATCCGTCTGGGGGTTCCAAAACGACTCAATATATTCCCGCGAAAGAAATTGACTATATTGGCGGCCTTGACTTCCCTTAATGGGATGGCCTCCGCCCATTTGGAGAAGTAGTCTGTCGCCGCGAGTATAAATCGATGCCCCAGAGAAGAAGGAGGTTCTATGGGCCCCACTATATCTGTCCCCCATATTTCGAACGGCCACGACGAAACCGTCGGATGAAGAGGGTTAGGGTGCTTATGAATTAAATCTCCACGTACTTGGCACAAATGGCAAGTCTTTGCGCAGTTTATGCAGTATCGTACCATGCTTGGCCAGTAGTACCCTAACCTCTTAATCTTAAGATACATCTTGGGTCCTGATTGGTGGGCACCGCAAAGACCGGAATGGACTTCCTATAATATGCGAGCGACTTCCTCCATTGCAATGCACCTGAGCCAAAGCTATTCGTACGATCGACGATACAGCGTGTCATTCACAAATGTATACCGAAGGGCCCGTTTTTTCAGTTGTACTCTTTGAGTCTTATCCTCGGGTAGGATACCACTTTTGAGATAGTTGACAAACGGCTCTCTCCAGTCATGTTCTTGCGTGAAGGAGACTGTCATAGCATCTGTTATTTCTTTCTTGTTGACGCTGTAACATCCCTCACAATCACACCCCACACGCATACAAGTAAAAGTACGGGGTTTTAAAAATTTTTACTCTTCCATTAAAACATAAGAAGAAAGCGGCATCGAAGGACATTACTACGGAACTGAAAACCGCACAGAACTGAGTAGGATCGATTACTAGGAAAATAGAAATCCGGAAATCCAAAAAAATCCGGCAGCAAGTATACTAAATTACTGCTGCACAGACCCACATATCCTGGAACAAAACAAATGTCCACACTACACATATGTGGAGAACACAAATTTCAGAAATATTGCAGAAACTGATTATTCAGATACCAAATACAACAATAACTCGGTTACACATCTCAAGGTATTTCGAACACAGTAACTCGGTTACACATTTCAGAATAAGAACAGTTTCAATTCTCATGACTCCAAAACTCGTATCCAACAATAAAACGAGACAACTATAATATAATATCCTGAAAACAGGCATAAGCCCTCAGGAGATAAAACGTGTCATATAAGTAAGTTAGGCACGCAGGCCTGATAAATCTTTAGAAGACAACTCTTAGAAATTATATAACACATTAGCATCATAACAAATTAAGTAGCTGTAGCAATCACTGTCCTGATGTCTCACCTGAAAATATTTAAACAACGGGGGTGAGCTAAAAAGCTCAGTGAGTAAAAGACACTAAAAGCCATCCATAGTATACATCAAAAATATCATGCTTGCAGATAAGACACTTAACATGCACACTCATATCAGAAACAAAACATAATCAAATACAGACACTTATAACAATAGGCATCAAGCATGAAGTAGGATATAAGTATACCAACCCATTCCAACTAATCACACCGCCCAACACATCTATACTACAGATCGAAACAGAACTACAGAAATCAGAGCTGACAGACAGAAAATCAGAATTTTCAGAATCCAAACAGATAGTCTACATCGGAAACAGAAAGGCCACAGAAGGCCTGAAGACCACAGAAGGTCTGATGACCACAGAAGGTCTGACCCCACCTCTGCCGAGGACGAGACATGCATGCATATCAGAAACAGAATGGTAGAGGAGGTATCAGTGGGTGGCCCCCGTCTTGTCAGGACGTGGCACTCTGGCCTCCAATACCCAGAACAGAACAGAAATAGTGGAGGGAGAACGGAAGGTGAGACCAGCTCACATCTACCCTTCACTAGTGTCTCATGGGTCGTAGTAGACTATCAGCACCATTACAGCGCCACAGAAGGAGGGTAAGGACACAGAAGAGTGCTACACTAGGGCATAATTTTTACAGAACAGGTCATGCTGAAACGGAGGAGTAGGACTAACCACTACCCAATTCTCACATCATGCCCAAAGTGTCTCACAAACCAGAAAATGACACACCCCAATATCCAGTCCTTAACAAAATTACACTTTGCAGAAAATCAAAGCTGAACATTCTTCATAATTTTTACCATCAACCAGAAGTAATATATGAGTGAATTCCTTAGATTTCATACAACTATCCTTAATTCAGGTCAAACCATTCTATGTTCTCACAAGGTTATAACACATTCAAAGTTTCAGAAAATTCACAACATATATATACAGAACAGTAATTATTCGCGTAACAAACAATTAAACAAGCCTAGAAATTATAGGGAAATATATATAGATACTCATTGCACTATTCTTCCCTAAAATTTCAAAAAACCGTGAGCCATAAAAATCACTGCAAGGGGCGAAATTTTCAGAATCCTTGCAGAACATACAAATTTCATGAAAATAATTTCAGTCCCCCACTACAGATAATTTTAATTGCACGTTTGTGAAGGAAAATGACAAAAGCCCCAAAATTGGCCCGAACCATGATTTTCGAAAATTCCTAAGTTCTTAGTTAAATCCCCAAATTTTGTTTTCTCTAAAATTTCTCATCAAGCAAATAGATTTTAGAAGAACTACAGACCACAATTTAAGAGATTAAACCATACAGGATAAATTTTCTGTCAAAGGAATATTCGTCCAGCACAGGTAAATTTCGAATTTCACATATGCACAAATTTACTTGTAGATTTTTAGTTCATACAAATAATCGTTGCAAATAACGAATTTTAATTAACTGATAATCTACAATTTAGCGGATTAGACTCCTTAGGATCGAATTACTCACCAGAAAAATCGTCCACAGAGAAAAACGCCAAGACAGAGGATCAAGGATCACCAGGAAATTCGTCCACCACCAGTCTGCCACCACCAGCGTCAGGAATTTCAGGAGGCGCCAAGCACAGTGAGGGGCGACAACCAAAGGCGGCTAGGGCAAGAAAACCAACAAAAGTCGTGAGGGAGAGGAGCCCTTACGAAATTCTTCTTTTTCTCCCACCCCAAACGGATCCAAGATCCAATAACCCAGTTAACTTAAGTGAAAAATCGGTTTTATGGGCTTACCTGGGCTTAACCACCCTGCGCCACTCCAATAACATCAGAAATATGCGCCACCATGGTGGAAGGAATTCCAGGAGCAAAGAATCAAGGTTGAGGGTTCAAATCCCCAACCAAAATAATTATTTTTGCCCTGTAGGAAAAATTCCTACACTTAGGCAAAAATCCCAAAATTTTAACAGATAAAAATACAGAAACAGAATTTCTAACCTTAAATCATAATTCAGAAAAATCGAGGGCGTTACAGACGCGATCGTCTTCGGCCGGTGCGATCAGCTTCCTGTCTCTGATCACGATATTGACTCGGTCAATGGATGGCCCAGCTAGCTCTTTGGCAAATTTTTCCAGTGCGTCCGCTCTACCATTAGCAGCCCTAGCGATGCAGGTCAGAGTGACATACGGTATTTTTTCCATGAGTTCCACAGCTTTCGTACGATATTTGTGCAATTCCGTTTTCTTGACTTGGTATTCACCCGTCACTTGTTTGACGATGAGCTGAGAGTCGCCGTACACATGCATTCTTTCGATTTTCAACTCCAGCGCGAGCTCGAGTCCGGCGATCAAAGCCTCGTACTCAGCCTCATTGTTGGTGCAAGGACCAGTGAGGGCTAAGGAGTAATGCAATTTTCCTTTTTTTTGGGGTGACGAATACCAGGCCGATCCCTGACTTTACTTTCGGGATATTTGGGGGAATAGCTGGTTGAATCGAAGACGCCCCATCGAAGTAGAGTTCCCAGTATCCATCGTCGGCCTCGATATTTAATATTTCCTCGTCTGGTAAGTCGTAACTCAGAGGAGAGTCATCGGGGACAGGGTGAGCTGCTAGGAAATCGGCGAGAACCTGCCCTTTTACTGCTTTCTGCGACACGTATGTGATGTCGAATTCCTGGAGTAGGACGGCCCATTTAGCCAATCGTCCCGTTAAAGTAGGCCTCGTTATCAGGTATCTTAAAGGGTCGACTTTTGATATGAGACGGACTTCATGCTCAAGGAGATAATGCCTTAACTTTTTAATGGCGAATATCAATGCCAGACATTGTTTTTCGATTGGGGAATAGGAATGTTCTGCTCCTACGAACATTCGACTAAGATAATATAAGGCGGTCTCCTTTCCATCGTCGTTATCCTGGGCCAATAGTGCCCCCAAGGATGCTTCTAATGCCGTGGTATATAAGATGAGTGGCTTTCCAGTGATAGGTGCCCCAAGGACTGGAGGGCATGAAAGATATTCTTTGATATTTTCGAAAGCGCTTTGACACGTGCCGTCCCAAATGAATGGAGCATTTTTCTTTGTCAGTTTCGAAAAGGGATGGATTCGCCCGGATAGGTTGGAAATGAACCTCCTAATATAAGCCAGTTGTCCTTGAAAGTATCTAAGCTCTTTAAGGTTTTTTGGGGGCGGCATGTCCTTGACTGAGCTTATCTTCGCGGGATCAATTTCGATCTTTTTGTGTCTAACCACGAAACCCAGGAATTTTCCAGATGATACTCCAAACGCGCATTTGAACGGGTTCATTTTGAGATTGTACTTGCGGATGCGGGTGAACACGGTCCTCAGGTCCTGACAGTGCTCTGCTCTAGATTGCGATTTGAACACCAAATCGTCCACGTAGCACTCGACGAGTTTGTGGATTAAATCGTCAAAGATCTTAGTCATTGCGCGTTGGTACGTTGCCCCAGCGTTTTTTAACCCAAATGGCATAACGGTATAACAAAAGATGCCGATAGGCGTGCGAAACGCAGTGTGCTTCTCGTCTTCCGGCGCCATCTTAATTTGATTGTAACCAGATGACCCGTCCATAAACGAGAACACTTCAAAGTTTGACACCGAGTCGATCATTACTTCTGTCACAGGGAGTGGAAAATCGTCTTTGGGACATGCGTTATTCAAGTCTCTGAAATCCACGCAGATCCGGATTTGCCCATTTTTCTTCTTTACAGGGACGATACTGGCTATCCAGTCTGCGTATTTCTCCTCTCTTATAAATCCCGCCTCGATTAATTTCTTTATTTCAAGGGTGATCTGCTCTTCAAGTTCTATCCTCATTCTTCTTGGCGCCTGCTTTACCGGAGTAGCATCGGGGCCGATCGATAAATTATGGATGGCGACCTCCGGGCTGAGGCCCGGCATCTCTTTATACGTCCATGCGAAGCAGTCACTAAACTCATGTAAGGGTGCCTCCAGCTGGTCCTTTTCATGTTGGGAGAGTTGTGCACTTACGTAAGTGGGCCTAACATCTTCTTCTGACCCGAGATTAATCTCAATCAAATCATCACAAGTGGTCTGTCCCCCATCTTCTAGCTCTTTCGGTGCCCTTTTGAATTCTTCGTTTTCTTGCTCCATTTCGTATGTTTCGCCTATTGTCACCATATTGCAAGTATATGGGTGAAACATAAGAGCTTCTTCACTTGGTTCTGTGTACCCTAAACCCCGAGTATTGGAGATCTTCCCATTTGGTAACGTGATATTCCGTGAACCTGGGTTCCACAACTTTTCAAATTGGCGCAACTCACTTTTTAAACGAGGGTTCAAGCAACCGTATTTTTCTACGAGATTTCTTAAGCTCAAAGGGTAATAAGCAAATGGGGGGATTTTGATGAGTTGCGTTGACTCTGGGTCATTCTCTTTGTCTGTCATGACGTGATGAATTTCATTTGACTGATAGAAGTGTATTGGTCTATGGACAAAGAGCCTTCCTCTTGTGCATTCCCTCTTGCTAGGGACAATAAAACTTTTCATCTCTACGACTTGCGATGCATTTAGGGGAGTGAAACCCTTAAGGTAGCCTTGAGGAACTCTCAATACTCCTATCTCGTATTCCGCCATGTTTTGTCGTATCGTCAGTCTTTGTGACCAACCTTCCTTTTCATGGGTTTCAACCACGTCGCACGTAGAGGCTGAGCAGTCACTCGTTTCTGACTCGGAGTCACTTCCGAAATGGGGACATGCTGACAGAGTTGCTTTCTTTAGCTTGGAGATGATCGAGCTCTGTAGTGTTGATTTAACTTCATGCACTGAGAAGGGTTGGATATCCCCATCGATACGCTCCTCCCTACCTTCTCTTAGGTATTTCAGGCATTGGTGTAAGGTAGAGGGGACTATGTGATTCTCGTGCAACCAAGGTCTCCCGAGTAACGCCTTATATGAAGTATCAGTGTCGATGACATGAAATTTAACTTTGGTCTTTAAATCGTCGAGCTGCAATGGTAAGCATATAGAGCCTAAAGCCTTCTGGCTGTTTTTATTGAACCCTTGGATAATAACTTTTTCAGCCGTTAAATTGTGGACGCCTAAAGAAAGGCTTTTTAAGGTCCGTAAGGTTATGAGGTTAACTGACGACCCTGGATCAACTAAGATTCTGCTTATCTTCATTCCTTCCACGTCCCCAGTCACGTACAGTGGTCGATTATGCTGCGACGTTCCCAATATCATGTCATCGTTGTTGAAGGTAATGGACGATGTAGCATATGTACTCAGCGCCTCTTTTATATCAGCCTCCACGAAGAATGCTTGGAATTTCTGAGGATTTTGCAGGGCGTAAATAAGAACATCTCTCAGTTCTTGTGACATCATCAGGGCGTCGTATATGCTGAGGAGGGCGGGAACCTTTCTCAAATGTGATAGTATGTTGTATTCCGAAGAGGACAGTTTTAGTGGGAGTACTGCGTCGTCGCCCACTTCCTGTGTTTCAATTTGCTTTCCTTTGAGTTTTTCCTTTTCTTTGTCTATCGTACGCCCTGTCACGACCTTGCCGCTCCTAAGATTCATTTGGCAGGATTCGTTTATTTGCTTGCTGCTTTTGGCAGCAGGTACTTCCTCATATAGATAGGCAGGTAAGATTTCATCTTCGGAGTCACTTCCCAGGTTAATCGCGTTACAGACATCCACCCTTGAGGTAGCGACGTCTCTAACATTGTCGGTTTTGTTTTCCTTCGAGGGCTCCAGGATCACCGATATCATCCTGCAGGATTCCACCCCGTACTCTTCATCCTCTGAATCGTCCTCCAGGAGTCTCTCCCACATCTCTTCCGTGATGTAGTGGTGAAGTTTCACAGGCTTAGGCATTTCCTGTACATACTCTTCAAGTGAATCGATGTATTTTTTGAGATCGCTTTTTCCTTGCGCTTTAGTCGAAAAGACTATTTTCTTATTTTTGTTCTTCAGTTGAGGACTCTTTTTCTTTTTCTCTTGTCTTTCCCTTGCTGGTGGACGAGGTCTTGGCGATATGTATCGTGGGGACAGGGAGTCTTTCCACACTATGCCTGGTATTTGTTGTAATTTTCGGAGGAGTCGCAGTGTCTTTTTCGGCACCACGGTATTCCACCCCTGGTCTTCTATGGGCGCCGGATCTATTCTTGTCTGAATAACATCAACCTCCTCGGTTTGAGTTTCATTCAATACCTGTTTCGATAGGGTTATCTTCCCTGTCTTATATTGTTTCTCCACCCAATCTTTGAAAATATAACAATCTTCTATCGTATGCCCCAGTACGCGATGGTAAGGGCAAAAGTTGGGATCGTCGGTTTTATTGCTTTCTTCAGGCCGCTTCGGCTCTGGTAGTTGTAGGCCATTCTTCAGGGCATCCCTAAAAATTTTCATCGTCTTTTCTCTCTTGAATGAATAGATTTTATTCTTTCTCTCTTCAAGGGTCAATGGTTTGCCCCTGCTATTTTCACCGAGCGTTGGCGCTCTCTCGATTCGAGGTACATTTGCGTTGTGAACTTCCACCCTTTTGCCCCTGTTAGCAACGTTTGTATAGGCGATCTTGGGTTCACTCCTTCTTGGTTCTTCCCTTCTGAATTTCGGGTTTTGCGCATTTACATAAGGCTGGTGGTTTGTTCGTTCTAGCTTTGCCACTTGGGTGATCAAATCTTGAAATGTAGAGATGTTATTGCCGCAGAGGAAGGGGGCCATCCAGCTGTCGATGTTGCGGACCAACAACTCCACGGCTTCAGTTTGCTCTAGTGGCTTTTCACATTTGATGCTCAAATTTCTCCACCTTGTAATGTAGTTGAGGACGGTTTCATCCTTCTTCCTCTTTGTATCGGCCAGATCTGCGATCGTAATCTTATCGCTTATCGAAGCAAACTTCATCCTGAAGGCTTCCTCCATGTCGGCCCAAGTTCTAATAACTCCATTCTCCAGAGAGTAATACCACTCAAAGGCGACCCCTGAGAGACTTTGCGGAAACTGCCGGAGCAATAAGGCGTCGTCGCCGCCAGTGTTCCCACAAGTCGCGACGAAATGGGCCAAGTGTTGGTCAGGGTTTCCTACTCCACTAAACATCTTAAAGTGCGGTACGATGTACCCTTTGGGGTAAGGGATATCATCGTATACAGCTGGGTAAGGCCTCCCTCGTCTCCTTCGCGGAGCAATTTTGGTCCCCTCCATTTGTCTCAGCTGGTCCATCACCAGTTCTTGTACTTCTCTCATAGTCAAGGTGATAGCCTCATCATTTGACTGAGCTGGTGATTGAGCTGGTGGAACTGGCAGGGAAGACACTGTCGGAGCGTTATTCTGTTCTCGCGGCGGCTGCTCTTGACGCAATAGCATCTGCTGCGTCTTTGCAAGAGCGCTAGTCACCTCCTCAAACTTCGCCATGAGGATGCTCATGTCGTTGTCTCTTTTCTTAAGCTGTCTTTTAAGGTCAATGATAGCTTCGTCTCTATGGTCGTGGCTTGGGGTCATGACAGGTTCATCCTCGTCTTCTCCCTCCTCTTCCAAGGTCTCCTGATGCAAAGAGGTCGCTCCGGGTTCATATCGCTGGGCGGGCTCTTGGATTACAACAGAGGCTAATTTTTTACTCTTAGCTTTTCTTGTCATGGTGCGAAGAGTCTCTTCCTCATAATTAGAGCCAGTCTCTCGTGCGTGCTCCACCATTCGCAACGGGCTAATCCCTAAATCCCAGAAATATGGTTTACATGTTCATATTCAAAGTAAACATCATGTTCATCGATGAATTACACATGTAATCTCTCTAAAATAATGCAAAGATACACTAATAAAGTAATTACAACTCTTCCCCTTGATCTGGTGATGAAGATGAAGCGATCAAACCCCTCCCTTGCGTGATCTCTCGCCGGAATTTTGCCCTAAAACTGATTACCGCTGCCGCCGCCACTACAGCCATTCATTTTCGTGCCTCGAAGCCCCCAAAACCCTTCCAAAATCTTTCCTTTTATAGTCTAATCAATATAGAACCCATGTAGAAAGGTTTCTGGAGAGTTTGATTCAATTCTGGTTCAATTTGGAGTCGAACAGAGTGAAAAACACGAAGGGGCGGAAACTTATACGGTCGGTGATGAGTTTACGGCTTCGGCCGTAATTATTTCGGTGTATAATGCTTTTGTCACAGAAACTTTTACGGCCCGTAATGGAATTACGGCTTCACCCGTGAAAGTTTCGGTGGACTTTTAGAATTAGCCGATTTTCATCTCCCGCTCGTCGTCGTGTTTACGGCCGAATCCACAATTACGGCCAAGGCCGTAAATGTCTCATTTTTCACCGTTTTTGCTCCAAATTTGACGTGTGGACTCGTGATCTCCTCGGAAATCTCATTATGGCTTCAAATCTCCCAAAATCCATCATTTTTAGGTCATTTTATCTACATTTTCACAAAAACCAAGAAAAGTGAAGATTCTGTGCAAAGTAAAATAAAAACACCAAAAGTAGCACAAAATCATGCAAATAAGCCCAAAATATGATCTAAAACATAGGCAAAAACATGATGTAAAAATCACTTATCAAATAACCCTAGACTTAGAATTTTGCTTGTCCTCAAGCAATACCTTGATATGTATAAAGAATGTGTAGGGTCATTTTTGTTACATTGGGGATGTATTATGACCGTTTCAAATCCACCTTAAATTAATAAGGCTTTTTGTTTGATGGGTCCTGACTTCCAATGAGCGCAAGCGCTCATTGTTAATTACCCCTAAAATTAGGGAACCTTTGATTAAGAGATCTACAATACGCAACAAGATAAGAGCGATAATTAGATGATGTCACTTATAAATTTCATTCATGAATTTAATTTGACGTGATACATGTTTCGACATGATAGGAGAAAAAGAGTATTCATCAAGATGGGCAATTTGTGTTGGTCGAACTTTAGCCTTGTAACGGCGTGTTGGGTAATATCCGGCCCAGGTATTACAACGTTATATCGAGGAGCTACGCCCCGATGGTAAACATCGACGTACGCACCTCCCAAACGATATTCCATCGCAATACATTAAGGCGTGTTGGATAATTGGGTTTGGAGTTTTATCGAGCCTTACGGCGTATTGGATGATTTGGTTTTGGAATTTATCCGGCCCTACGGCGTATTGGATAATTCGGTTTGGAATTTATCCGGCCTTACGGCGTATTGGATAATTTGATTTGGAATTTACCCGGCCTTGCGGCGTGATGGATAATTTAACTCAGAATTATCCGGCCTTGCGGCGTAATGGATAATTTAATTTGAAAATTTATCCGGCCTTACGGCGTTTATCCGGCCTTACGGCGTGATGGATAATTTGATTTGAAAATCTATCCGGCCTCGCAACATGTTGGATGATTTCGAGGATAGTAATATGTCAGCCTTAACGAACACAACGTCACATTGAGGAATTACGCCCCAACGATAGACGTCGACGTACGCATCTCCCAAACAACGTTACGTCATGAAGCGCCAAAGCCTTCAATAATATTGTTATTATATTTAAACATTCAGCCACCGTGTAAGCATGAGTCGCGTGCCATCCTGCTGTCGCGTAAACATCGTTTGCTTTTGCTTTGAGAATTATACTTTTTTTATCTTACACGAAAGAGTAAAGTTGCTTTACTCTTTTCGCAAGTCGCATCACGCTGCCGTTTTGGCGAGGGGTTGGCAAAGGAGGAAAAGGGGCGACATCATCATCACCTTTCCGGCGATGCTGGGCTTCTTTTAGCATTGCCGAGGTCGAGTGAAGATGGCCATGAGACGTCGCCGGAAAGAATCTAGGTCTCCGATTATTCCAGTGGAAGTGCCAACGAATCGCGGGGAGGGTGTTCGTCTGGAAGCAGCGATTCCTGCTGGGAGGCGACGAAAGCGGGTGGAGATGGCGCTGATCAGGGTTCTAGTGGAGGACCCCTTGCTTCTTGTTAGAAGGGCGCTGATGAGAGGCACTCGTTCAAGCCAAAGGACAGGGTGGCTTTGCTCATAATTTGAAGCGGTGACAAGAAAGATGGCTGGGTGACTTGCCTCTCAGTAAAGAGGGAAGCAGTCTGCTTTGACGACCTCGATTTCATAGGCCATTCCTGGTAAGACATTGATTCGGGTCTTGTTTCTCGATTTCATAGGCCATTCCTAGTGGTACTCAACAAATTTCCGGGCAGGACGTGAAGAATTGGGGAGTAACCGCCGGGTCTGAGCAGGCTTGGGGGACGAGAAGAAAATCGGAGGTGATCTCCTTGCATCAGGTTGGATTCGCTACGGGTCCCTACTGGTTGGCAAGATGGGCCTGGGCTGGGCCTGCCTGGTGGACGGTACATCTTTCCACTTTACTTACTTTCCCTTCTTTCTGCTTCTCTCGTTTTCTCTTTATCATTTCCTCAACGGCTATCATTTTCTCTTGCTCGGCAGCGGTTTTCAGCGGCAACCGGCGGTTTCCATCAATACAGTCCTGTTCGAATACTCCGAACTCTAAAATATTACTTGTAAAAGTGCCATGGCAGGACTCAACTAGTTTGCAGCGTCAGATGCGTAGGTGTTCGAACGTTTTTATTCCTCTCCCTTTTTTTACTTCCTTCACTTATTTTATTCTTGGTTATTCGTCCTGAGACTTTGAAGTCCAAAACTCTGGCAGTATTCTGGCGAAGGATATCCTCCATCGATTGTTCAATCAGCCTTCTCCTTCTAACGGAAAGCAGAAGAGTTCTGGCTGCTTGAATGCCCTTTTATTTGAACCGGGACAAACTCCTAAGAGGAAATCAAGGGGGGGATCGGAATAGGCAATCTACTTCTGCAGGTAATCTTCGTTAGTCTCTCCTCTAGATCTCCAAATCCCCTTCTTTTTTTCTTTTTTTTTTTTTGCTGTGCGTTTCTTTTATTTTATGTGTTTTCCGCTCGGCTTCTGGTTTATCTAGTTTCCCATGACCCTTCTTCCTCCCTGTTTGGGCGTCTTCCTCCTTCATAGCACCATTTTTCTTTTATTATATTTTTTATTATTATTATTTTGTGCTCCTCTCCACTTTTAAACTCTCCTTCTCTTCATTTCCTCATCGTTTTTTTTTTACGCTCTCGCCAGTCTTACCTCTTCACTCTTCCACCATCAGTGTTTTATGATGCCACCGGTGCTTAGTGCACCTCAGGCCTACGTATGTAAAAAAAACAAGGAAGTGTGTGTATGGTGGTGCCCTTTAGCACCTTGTGATGCCACCGGTGCTTAGTGCACCTCAGGCCTACTTAAACGAGATAACAAAACTTCCCTTTCTTACCTATGGACGTCTCTTCCTGCAGCCTCTTCGTATTCCGCCTTGCAACCGCCTCTTTAACCCCCCCTTTTTTTTTTCTCTCCTCCTACCCCTCTCCCTTTTATAAGCTTCCAGCTGACCTAAAAGCCATCTTTTTCTTTCGCGCCCTTTTTGTCTCATCTCGCTGCCTTCAGCGTTTTCCCCTGCTTTCCTATATCCTGACAATTGTTTCTCTTCTTTGGCAATTTTTTTGAACTTGTTTTGTCTTTAGTCATTTGATGGGACTTGGTGGTTTTATTTCCTGCGATTCATGCTGACACACGCCAGGTTGCGCCGGCTTCCTTTTCTTTCTTTTTGCCTCCTGCTGGCTCTTGGTTGTGCTTGTGGTTATGTTTGTACAGTCCTGTGAAGAATTCTCTGGCTTTCTTTTTAATCGAAATCGATTCTTTCTCGTTGTCCCTTGCGTGCATGATCACGTGCGTGATCAACGGTGCGATGTTCACCCCTTTTTTTGGTCTTTTAATGAGGCATCCGTGGCTCATCGATTATTTCTCATTAGCATCTAGTTACATATCGTTCTCCTTCTAGTTAGTGCACGTTATCATCTTCATCTTTTCTTCCATGCAGTGGCGGTTCAGCATTTGAGTATTCGTTTTTTTTTTATAATCGGCTTCAGTGCTTGGCTTTGCGTCACTCCCTTGGACTTTACCAGCGTTGGCAGCAAGTGGTGAAGTAGCATCTACGGGACATCTTATCAAGGTATGGAGTAAAACCTTTTCCTGGCCTTTTGCCAAAACCTACGGTGTAGTTTTTGATAATAATTTTCTGTAGGCTGGAACATATCATCTGATTTTGTAGTGCTTGCTATGTCAATATCTAGTTGAATTTGTGAAGATGCTTACACATATCGTTGATGCATTTTCTTTATTTGTGTTCTTTTGTTAACAAGCAGCTGCTGCATGTTGAATGCTGATGCCACTACATGTATCTCATATGTTTTACTGTATATAGTATATACCGCTAGCTGGATAGTGTCCTGTCCACCATTGCATTTTGTGCTGTTTTTTTTGAAAATCAAATGCAATACTGCAAGTGCACCATGGCTGTTGTCATCCACCTTGTTATGTTCTTTGCATGTCTTCCATTCCACTACAAACTCTCAAATGGATCAATTGTTTGTTCAAGTTACCTCGGCATCAGCCAACACAATCACACGTGAGCTATGCAACTGCACGTGAGGCCCACCACTCGGAGTGAGTGCACCATGACTGTAATGACGCACCTAGTTGTGTTTGCATGTTCCTCTTCTGACTCTCAAATGCATGGAGTTATTTGTAGTTACCTGGGAACCAGTCCACACAGTTCCTTATGAACTCCAACTGCAGTTAAGGTCTCTAAGTACATGAACTCACATGCTTTGAGGGTAGCATTAAAGAAAACCAATATTTGATAAAAGGATTGATGGCTTTCTTTTTGCAGTAATGCCTATTTTGGTGAATTAGTGGCTCAACAGAATGTAAAGATAAGGATTTTTCAATTATTTTTGCCCCTATTAATATCCTCAGTTTACAAATTAAGCAATCAATATTTCAAACTCAAGTAATTTAAGAAAAATCATAATATAAATAAATTCCCAAGAGGTTACAATCCAAGAAAGATAAAATTCACAATTCATGTCATAACATCCATTCAACACATACTAAGCATCAAATACTTTCATCCATTTCACTTAACAGATAAAATTTCTACTTCTAGAATTTCAGTGATGTTAAAGATAAGAGATTTTTAAAGCAATTTGGTCTTTAAACTGTTATATGCTATTTACTGTTAGCATCATAACATGTTTAAAGTATACTACAAAGTAGTATAATTTAACTCATAGTCTCAATCATGAAAGTTAGTGGAGTTGTCCACATGGCTTACAGCTTTCTCTTTTTCTCCATTTTCATCCTCTTTTTTTTTTATTATTAGACTTCGACTCATGTCTTAGGTACCACTGTCAAATTTAACAGTGCCAAGTAGAGGAGCCTTTTCCCTTTTTTTTTCTTTTTCTTTTTCTGTAGAAAGCCTCTTAGTGGCATGGTACTTAAATCGTTGTTGATACTTGATCGCAACAGATTTAAAGTATACCAACTTGTGGTATAGTATAACTCATGACCCCAGATCACTCAACTAGAGGAGTTGGAGCAAATCTCAGTTTAAAGATATATCACCAAATTTCTTATCTATAAAAATTTCCATCAAGCAGAAACAGATAAATTAAACTTTCAACTTCCAAAATAATATGCATGTGTCGTATGAACATATAACAATTCGCATATGCATTTTATCAATACCAGAATTGAATTTACTCAACAATTTAAGTCTAAATGAAATTTTAGAAATTCCCTAAGTCATCATATCAATCACTCAAAATGTTTCCTAAGTTCAAAATTAAGGGTAAAACAAATTTGATAATTCCTTAACAATCATAAACATTGAAAATTCATATCTATAAAGCTTTGAAGAAAAAGCAATATATGAGGGAAACCCTAGACTTAAATTGTTGCATATACATAAGCATTAAAATCAATGAATGATAGATTTCAGAAAAAAATTTGCAAGAGTTCCCTTTTTAATGTTGGCGAAACCATGTACAATTATATCAACATATGAAAACATAACTCAGAAAAATCTAGAAACTGTATTACACTAAAGATATTCATATTTTATTTGGTAAACAAGTTTCAAATATTAAATATCATCATGCTTCACTATCAAAATCATTTTTACAATACTCACAAAGAAATCGCCGCTAGAATCACGGTCGGTATATGAATCACGGCTGCACCCGTGATTGTTTCTTTTGGTGCTTATTCTTCATATAAAAATTTTCAAAAATTTTCTGCACATAAAGCAACTTATTAAAAGATTTTCTATCAATAAAAAATTCATCAATACATGCTGCAAAAATTCCTAAAAATAAAAAGAAAAATTGAAACTAAAAATGCTGGAATGAATAAAGTTCAAAGCCTCTGGGTTGCCTCCCAGGAAGCGCTTGTTTAAGGTCATTAGCTTGACCACAGCTTCATGTCATGGTGGAGTTGGTGAATCTGTGCCATAGTAGAGAGCATATAATCTTCTATTTTTTCTCCGTCTCAAGAGTGTGTCCACCAAAGTATATTTCCAGTGAAATGGGTGGATCCATGTTGCAGTGTCCAGTACATGCATACAAAAACAAGAGTTAAAATCATGCAAAGAATATTCAATAATTTTTCTATATTTATCCAAGAGTAATATCATGTATTCTTCGTTTAGATTTACATTAGCAATTGGAAGAAGATTAGAATTAAAATCAAAGAATTCATACTCTGGATTGATCAAAAAGTTTTCAAATTTTATTTTTGGTTTTTCAGTTACCTCAATGCCAATGTGATAAAAAAAATCTCATGTGTTATCTTCTGTTGGGTACCTGTGCTTGAATTTGATTCAAAAATTATTTCAATCACCTCATCAGCATTATCCTTAAAATCATCTCCTTTATCATCTGTCATGCAAATTTTCAATGAATTTTCCTAGAGAATAAGAATTGATGGTTCACAAGGAGGTGGTGGTGTAATATGCACAGGATCCTCTTCCTCAATTTATTTCTCTTCAAAGGGGTATTCTATCTTGTCACTATCAAATTTATCCCCATCTATCTCATTAGTTCTTACTTGAGGATCCATAAATTCATTATCCTTCTTTTCACAAGTCTCCAAAAACTCAAATTTTTCTTCAAGCATGTCTCAAATATTTGTGTTGCAAGACACTTCATTATGTGAGAGGGGACTAGATGACTGGTGAATTGCAGAGGAAGGTAAATCATAATAATCCAAATCATCAAAATTTGAGGAAGGTAAATCACAATCATCAAAATTTTTAAAATCATCAAAATTCGAAGAAGGTAAATCACAATCATCAAAATTTGCAGAATTCTCAAAATTTGCAGAAGGTAAATTACAATCAGGAGTCATGACTAATGATTGATCTAACTCTACAAAATTCTTAGATTCATCATGGATTTCTTCCTTTATGTCATTTTTATCAGTGCCATCAATCATACTATAAATATCCTCACTTTCCAAATCAAACTCAAGTATACAATTTTGTTATGTTATCTGGGTTTCTAACACTTTAGTATTAGCACATATAGATTCTATTTGAGAAGTCAGCTGAGCAATCATTTCACTAAGATCTTCAAGTTCCTTACTTTGATTTATCATAATTTTTTCAAGCATGGATTCTAGCATAGATTCTTCAGATTCCTCAAAGTGTGGTTCTGAAATATTATTTGAGAAATCCTCATCAAAAGAAGTTTGCTGATTTTTCCATCTAGAATTATACTGATCATCTTGGTACCATGATAAATTAGAACTAGCAGGATTTCCAAATTGGCACTCAAAAGGATAATGATAATAGCTTCCACAAATATCACAAGTAACATAAGATTTCATTCTTAAATATTCAGTATGTTGAAAAAAAGAATTTACCCTTGCTGCAGGTGATTGAAATGCAACTGGCGGCACATATTCTCTAGTCTTTACAGGTGGCACATATCCCTGATTTGACCATTGACATTGGTTAAACATTATTCTTTTCAATTTATGCAATAAATTCAAAAATATATAATGTAGAACAGGAAATGCAAATATGTAGACAAGTGATTTTTCAGTTCTCCTGCACATACAACGTGTTAATCCAAAAAGAGAAAAATAAAAAAAAATCTACCTATATAAAAAAAAAGTGAAAAATAAATAAAAATAAAAATAACAAAAACAAATAAAACAAATAAAATAAAAACAAAAACAAAAATAAAAATAAAAATAAACAAATAATAAAAAAATGTCTAGTCTATAAATCTCACGATTAAATCAATATTGACTGGCCTGATCCCCGACAACGACGCCAAAAACTTGATAGCGATCCGCAAGTGAACGGATTTATCGAAGTAATAAAAAGATTATCATTCCAACGAGGATCTAGCGGTCAAGTACCGATTACACGATCGATCTATATCTAGACGAATCAAATCGTGATTTTTGTTTTTTTAGAACTTCTAAGTACGATAAAAAGAAACAGATATAGTGTTTTGGCAAAAATCAATTTGGATAAATTCAGAATTCAGGGTTTCACCGCGTTGACAAATATGAATTTAATAAAAATATATTCTTGAACAGAAAAATATAGTTTTGAAAGGGATTTTTCCTAAGGTACATATTACCTCCTCCCGAAGCATAATCCGGTATCTAACTATGCTAACTCCCTACTCTCGTGACAGTTAACATAGTTAGACCCTTTAAGTTCTATGAAAAATTATGTAAATCCTTCAAACGAATCCAAACCACTCCCGTGATTGGATTCGTAGGTTTGACAAGAATAGATCCGACTTCGTGATTCACCTCCCGGTCCTTCTCGCGACGTCTCAAATGCAATAAAACTTGGCCAGAGAATTAAAACGGGATACGTACAATTCTAATCAATTCAAATCTATAAAATTCATGTAAAAGATTTGAAACAATATATTCAATCCATAAATCGTCAACGGGCTAATCCCTAAATCCTAGAAATATGGTTTACACGTTCATATTCAAAGTAAACATCATGTTCATTGATGAATTACACATGTAATCTCTCTAAAATAATGCAAAGAGACACTAAGAAAGTAATTAGAACTCTTCCCCTTGATCTGGTGATGAAGATGAAGCGATCAAACCCCTCCCTTGCGTGATCTCTCGCCGGAATTTTGCCCTAAAACTGATTTCCGCTGCCGCCGCCGCTACAGCCGTTCGTTTTCGTGCCTCGAAGCCCCCAAAACCCTTCCAAAATCTTTCCTTTTATAGTCTAATCAATATAGAACCCATGTAGGAAGGTTTCTGGAGAGTTTGGTTCAATTTTGGTTCAATTTGGAGTCGAACCGAGTGAAAAACACGAAGGGGCGGAAACTTTTACGGTCGGTGATGAGTTTACGGCTTCGGCTGTAATTATTTTGGTGTATAATGCTTTTGGTCATAGAAACTTTTACAGCCCGTGATGGAATTACGACTTCACCCGTGAATGTTTCGGTGGACTTTTAGACTTAGCCGATTTTCATCTCCCGCTCGTCGTCGTGTTTACGGCCGAATCCACAATTACGGCCAAGGACGTAAATGTCTCGTTTTTCACCGTTTTTGCTCCAAATTTGCCGTGTGGACTCGTGATATCATTATGGCTTCAAATCTCCCAAAATCCATCTTTTTTAGGTCATTTTACCTATATTTTCACAAAAACCAAGAAAAGTGAAGATTCTGTGCAAAGCAAGATAAAAACACCAAAAGTAGCACAAAATCATGCAAATAAGCCCAAAATATGATCTAAAACATAGGCAAAAACATGATGTAAAAATCACTTATCAAATAACCCTAGACTTAGAATTTTGCTTGTCCTCAAGCAATACCTTGATATGTATAAAGAATGTAAAATATAAAGAATGTGAAATAAGGATTTTTCAATTGTTTTTGCCCCTATTAATATCCTCAGTTTACAAATTAAGCAATCAATATTTCAAACTCAAGTAATTCAAGAAAAATTATAATAGAAATAAATTCCCAAGAGGTTACAATCCAGGAAAGATAAAATTCACAATTCATGTCATAACATCCATTCAACACATACTAAGCATCAAATACTTTCATCCATTTCACTTAACAGATAAAATTTCTACTTCAAGAATTTCAGTGATGTTAAAGATAAGAGATTTTTAAAGCAATTTGGTTTTTAAACTGTTATATGTTATTTACTGTTAGCATCATAACATGAAGTAGTATAATTTAACTCATAGTCTCAATCATGAAAGTCAGTGGAGTTATCCACATGGCTTACAGCTTTCTCTTTTTCTCCATTTTCATCCTTTTTTTATTATTATTATTAGACTTCAACTCATGTCTTAGGTACCACTGTCAAATTTAACAGTGCCAAGTAGAGGAGTTTTTTCTCTTTTTTATTATTAATTTTTTTTTAAATTTATTCTTAAAATTTAAAATTACTATACACAACCATAAATAATTTTTAGACTATTATATAAATAAATTTAATTTAAAATGGGCAAATTCAAAAAAAAAATTGTAAAAATTTCCCCTATATTTTAAGTGTGAAACCCTACATACATAATATATAAAATAATATCCAACCATAAGAAGAAAAAATTATCCATAATTCATCACAAATACTTGATAATCACACATAACAAACCATTTAATTATCAGTCATATCTAGGAACAAAATATTAAATTGCACTGTTAAGAATTCAAGTACATAATCATCCAACAGAATAGATAGTATTAAAAATTAAAAAAGAGGCATATGTTCAAACCAACATAGAACATTAAAATAATTCAAGTTCACAAGGATCCAAAATAAGTTCAAGTACATATTACAAGCATTTCACATAATAGAATTCAAGTACACAAGTCTTGAACACAAGTCTTTCTACCAACATATATAAATGTAGTCTATGGAATTCAAGTACACAAGTCTTGAACACAAGTCTTTCAACCATCTCATCTTTTGTCCAGCTGTCTTCAAATATTTCCACACTGATCTATTTCGTTGGTCCTTGAATAAACTGCATGCGAAATAAAATAATTCAGAAGTATCATCTATACCAGGAAGAGACCGTACATCCTCAATCACCTCGTCCATTTAGTAATCACATCAATTCATAAAGCGCGATAAGATGAGCAGTTTAGACAAATAATCACATCAATACATTTTAGTAATCACATCAATTCCATGGTTACTTATTTGACCTCTAGAAAATATTTATAATGAAGATTGCTAAATACCCTTGTGTTATTCACTGTTCAATAAGAATATTGCTTTGTTTTCATAATATAACAAAGAAGAAACCACAATTCTAACTATCATAAACATCATGAGAATGAAAATTAGTGTAAAAAGTCTAAAAACAATAAGAATATTCAACTTTGTGGAAGTAGTGCATCACCTAAGATCAGGATGAGGGAAGTAATAATGATACAGCTGAAATTGCAACAAGCATATTTACACAGACTCATAAATTATTCCAAAGGGTGACTTCTACAATTTGAATTCATTGTTAAAAGTGCAGTATCAAGGATGTTTGATGGCGATATTTCTTTCTGCACTACACAAATTGGTAGAGAAGACATCACGAGAAAGGATAGAAATCCGATTAGTCAAATACCAAAAAAATCTATGTATGTCTCATGTTTTCTAATGAAAGTTAACTAAACCGACTTAAATTCTCTTAAAGGTTCATTAGGTCCAACTTAATATGCATTCGAAGGAATCTAAAGGTATTAATGCTTTTGATTTTTTTTGTTTGAAGTATATAATCTAGCTAAATGTAGAAAATTTACGATTTGGACATCAAGCTTGCATTTAAGACATCAAGCAAGTAGCAATGCCCTAATCAATCAACTATTGAATCTGGGGGAGGAAAACTGCAGGGTTTTTCACATCAGGAAGCAGATGAATTAGAAAAGAGCAAGCAACTACCGAGTTCCTGAGGATCATTTGTTTTCACATTATAATCAATTCAGCGGCAGAACACTTCAAAAATCAGCAACTATGGATGAGGGATAGAAGGAGAGTGCACTGATCTACCACAGTGGTAAAGAACTTGCGCATTTGCAGAGATATGAACGATGGGTATTAGGTTGAGCTTACAAGCGAGTTGGGCGTCGGCTGGATACGCGAGAGACGTCAAGGAGGCGAGAAGGGGCAGATCTGGAAGGGGCGACGAAACTAACCTTAAATCTCAACAAATAAGGTGAAAAACGGGTACAAAATTAACCTTATGGTGCGGCGACGGCCGGAGGTGGCGAGAGCCGGAGGCAGTGAAGGCAAGGATGAATGCGAGAATAGCAGTCGCGGGAGAGATCGGGCGAAGCGGCGCACGGAAAGATCGGGCACTATGCATTCGAAGCCGCTTCCGCATTTCGGGAAAGCGGACCCTAGGCGGCTTTCCATCAACAGTGTGGCTTCTCATTTGGAAATTGAGAAGCCGCGTTCCAAACGCATAACGTTTCCAAAAGTGGCTGCCCGCAAACGCAAACGCAGCTAAAAGCTGCATCCAAACGGGGCCTGAGTCACCCAGGCTGCGAAGGTTTCAAGGAGGGGAGCATGGGGCGATTGATGGAGGACGGTGTGGGTAACAGCATGTTTCTTTTGAGAGAAAACAGGTTTTTTATTCTCTTTTAAAAGAATAAAATGAGAGAATAAAAAAGTAGAGAAAAAAAATATTTATTTTTTAAAAAATTTTCTTTCTAAATTGGGGAGAAAATCTGAATGACTCATCACTCACTTACAAAACCTCTTATCTCACACTCACTTGTTCTAATTCTCTCGAGCTTTCTCCCTTCCGTTTCTTTCGCTCACTTACTCTTGTTTATTCACCTCATCCTTTAGCTTTCTCCCGTTATCTCCCATGCTCACATCTCTTTGCCTCCTCGCTCGCTACACTCACTCGTGCTAGTCGTTTGTTTGTAGTGTCATCCATCAATCGCCTCTATATATTTGATAAACTCTTATAGGTGAATTATGAATGTATTTGTATCGAATACATATTACATTTTATTAATATATATTCTTTTATCAATCTTTTTTTAGTAATAAAATTTTCTTTCTCATTTTCATTCCCTCTAAAAGAACAAAAGACTTGAAAAAAGAAAATTATTTTCTTTTCTCCTATTTTTCTCTTTCCTCTACTTTTTCTTTTCTTCTTAATTTTCTTTCTTTCCAAAAAAATTAGGCTGTAAGAGTTTATGAAGGGCTGTGGGAGGGGAAGAAAAGTTAATCAGGGGTGACAAAAAGCATGAATAATTTTGTTTTGGATAAATTATATTTACATAATCTACATATTTTAAGCTATCTAACGGTATCAATATTATCGTAGATAAACTTATCCATGATCAGAAATTGATAAAAATATTACAATAGATAAATATGCTACAATTGTGGACAACTTATCTATAATACTAAAAATACTAATTTTTCATTGTAGATAAGTATATCCATAATAATTTTGGTACAATTAGATAGCTTAAATTGTATAGATTACGTGGATATAGTTTATCTAAAAAAAATTATCTATATTTTTTTATAACCCTTTTTAAGGTTCCTCGGTAGGGTACTTGTCGAGGAAATTTTTCGCTAGAGGGGCCTGCGTGGGGAGCAGCTGGAGTGTGAGGCTAAAGAGGTGGGGTCAGGCTGTGGGCCGCATGACCCAAATGCTTTAGTTTTTTTTTTTTTTTTTTTTCTACGTAAATCATCCTGAATACCAAAAAATTATAGGGTACTATGCTTAAAAGATCTTAATTAGGTTCCAAAAATATATAAATATTAAAGTAAACATACGAGGAGGTTTGACCATTACATCATATATATTAACTCTAATTATGGTAGATATTGACTAAGGCTCTACTTGAAATTTTGTAGCTTTTACTAGTTAAAAAAGTGTGAGTTGAAATGTAGCTGGTTATAAAAGTTAAAAGGTGTTTGGCTAAACTATTATGCTGATTAATTTTTTTAAAAAAAATATTTAAAAGTAATTTTAAATTTAATATTTTTTTAATAAAATAATAATTTTATTATAAAAAAGACATAGTGCAGACATGAGACGCAAGAAGAAAAATAATTAAAAAGTAGTCAAAAGCAACTCCCTCTCAGTTTTTCCAAATTTATACTACTTCTAGGTTCCAAACCTAGAAACAGCTTTTTAAACACTTCAGCTTTTCAAAATTACCTGTTTTGACCAGCAAAAGCAGCTGACCAGCTATGTCAAACAGGGCTTAAGTATTAATATTAACCAAACATCATAGATATTGACTAGAATATAGTAGATATTAACTAAATATTATGGATATTAACCAAACATCGTAGATATTAATTAAACTTGAACTTGAACTTGACTCGCGGGTATCCGATTAAATAAAATATATATTATTTATTATTTATATTTTATAAAATATATTTTATAAAATTAAAATAATAATAAATATATTTATATAATAACTATTTATTATTATTTTTATATTTTTACTAATAATAAATATTTATATAATAGTTATTTTATTATTATTTATATTTTAATAATAAAAATATATATTTATATTTATTATTAAAATCGTATATCAGTACTCGCATCCGTAAACCCAAATCAATCTGAACCAATTAAAATTTGACATAGCAACTCTGAACCATCTCATTTAGATAAATAGGCAGCCGAACTCAATATAAACGGGTCGAATTGAGTTAAGTACCAAACCCGGTGGGTCAAATTACTTGCGCGATTTGTGAAACCCCTTTCCATTTTAGAAAACAAATACGCGTTCTCTGAGTCTCCGAGTCGACTCAATAGCAAATCGCCCTGAGTGGGTCTTCGGACCCATAGTCCGTGTACCCGCACCCGCTTTGCGGCTCGGTAGCCGCTTCCATCCTATCCGTCATCTATGGACTACGGCTCCTCTTTCTTCTCTCTCTACGCTTGGGAAGACCCAAACCCACCACTACTCCGCCGCCATGCGCCTCAACCTCCGCCGGCTCTCTCCCCACCCTCTCTCCACCTCCCTGACCCGACCTTATCTCCGCCCTGGCTTCTGCTCCTCCGCTCTTTCTCCTCCTCTCCGATGCTTCTTTCGGTGCCGCCCGCCTCTTTCCGGCCCCGCCTTCGCGTCCAGTCCAATCCGTTCTTTGAGCCATCGTAGTTCCTTCGTTCGCCACGCTGCGACAGCCGCAGCCCCTGCCGTGGAAACACAGCTCGAGTATATGTCCTCCTACTCCATATGATTTGTTACTAAAATTGCTTTCTTGATCACGATTCTGTTTTATGACGCTGTGGTTTTTCAATTGAACAAACTCATCAATGGAGATTTCTGGTGTTGTTATACCATGATTCCATTGGTAGAGAAGATAGTATTATGAGTTTATTACCTTACCTGCTCAAAAGTTCAAAATTGCAATTTCATTAGAAACAAATGGTGAGAGACACAAATCAATAATGGGTGTAGTCTATTGAGTTGCAGCGGCTAGTATTGGTCCAGCGCAAGGAAAGTTTAGACCTTGTGCAGCTGTATGGTATAATCATCCGGAGAAAACCATACTGGTTCAAGCTTTCGAGGCTGCTAAGACGTTTGCCATACTGAATTTTCACTTTCCAGTCGAGTTTGAGTTTCAGTCATGTTAAACAAATTATAGTTGAATTGTTGCCACACTCGCTATGGGCTTTGTTTATTATGGTCAAAATAAGATTTTGTCCATTCTCTGCTCTTTGTTTGTAACTTTGCAAAACCTTTTCTCATCTTTATCGAATCTCAAGGTTGCATGCCTAGGAAATTTTGAAAATGGTTAGTGATCAAAGTTGTTTGCCACAAGATTTAGAAGCATATCTTCAAGTACAACTTGAAGATATGCTTCTAAATCTTGTGGCAAACAACTTTTTTTAAGATCATTAGTCATGATTATGGTCTTCTAGTGGAACCGTCAACGAAAATCAACGATTTTAGGTACTGGTCCATACTGCCTAGTAGGGTGGTTTGTACGGATTGGCACTAATATGTAGAAATGTACCAAACCATACCGGTTCAATCAAATACCAACGCACTGGTACAATGCGGTATTCAAAATCTTGATTAAGATCAGAACCGTCAACGAAAATCAACGATTTTAGGTACTGGTCCATACTGCCTAGTAGGGTGGTTTGTACTGATTGGCACTAATATGTAGAAATGTACCAAACCATACCGGTTCAATCAAATACCAACGCACTGGTACAATGCGGTATTCAAAATCTTGATTAAGATCAGATTATCTCTTTTCCTTTTTTTTCTCTTTCTCCTGAATGCTAACTAAAATGAAAGTAGATTTTACCATATGTCAAGTAACTATATTTGCAAAGGAACCCTATACTGATAGCATCCTAGATAAAACTAAAACGTGTTGTTTCCTGAATCAAATGTCTATTCAATCATATTTGGAAATGATGAAGTGAGAAGTGTAAACCAGAAAAGCAAAGAAGCACAAGAGAAAAAGCAAGAGGCTATCAAATGCCAAAAGATTTTTACAACCAATACATATTACTTTCATCACTTTATTGCCGTTCTGGGTCATAACCACTTGAATGCCCTTGTCATTAGATAACCAATACCGTTGTTGATATTTTTTATCTTATTGATTTGGGTTTCTGAGGTTACAACTAACTAGCATTGGAAATTTATCTTGTCTAAAATTCTAAATCACCAAAAAGAGGAAAGCTAAGTCTTCAAAAGAACATCCAAAGATGATGATGATATCCTGAGGAAAGAGGCACATGTTTGCACTCTTTTGCTGCAGAACATCAATAGGAAAAAGCAGTTTATCAATTTAACTCAGTAAAGAAAATGAAAAAGAAGGATCATACAGCTAACTGTTCTTTTCTTATTATTTTGTCAGCATATTAGTGTGATTTATTTGCATTTTACACCATTTATGATTGTAAGGGGACACTGTTAATCATAAATGTTGACAGGTGTGTTTGAACAACAAAGTTGATCATAAAAATGTTGTACTTGTTGTTTTTTTAATCTGTTAATTTTTTTGCCTAACATTGAAATATTCATGTAAGAAACTGATTAGCTATGTAGTTTGTGTTAGCCATACAATATAGATGCTAATCATGTTTTCCTTTGCACAATCATATAGTGATGATTCTCTTAAATTTGTTCTTTTTTTTATATTTGACGTATCTAATTTGAGTTTTGATATATCTAGTGCAGTATCAACTTCTGAAACAACCAGCAAGGGGCGTATTTACCATGAGACATATGGATGCCAAATGAATATAAATGATATGGAAATTGTGCTATCAATCATGAAAAATGCTGGGTATATGGAAACCGTGAAGGAACCTGAGAGTGCAGAGATCATATTTATCAATACCTGTGCTATCCGAGACAATGCTGAGCAAAAGGTTTGGCAGAGACTTAACTATTTCTGGTTTTTAAAAAGGGAATGGAAGAGCAATATTGCTGTTGGAAGGTCACAATCTTCACACCCACCAAAAATTGTTGTTCTAGGATGTATGGCTGAGAGGCTGAAAGAGAAAATACTTGACGCAGATAAGATGGTAGATGTAGTCTGTGGACCAGATGCTTATAGAGACCTACCTCGTTTATTGGAAGAAGTCGACTATGGGCATAAAGGAATTAATACCCTGCTTTCCCTTGAAGAAACTTATGCTGATATTAGTCCAGTAAGGATCTCAAGCAATTCAGTTACTGCATTTGTTTCAATAATGAGGGGATGCAACAATATGTGTTCTTTTTGCATTGTTCCATTCACTAGAGGCCGAGAGAGATCCCGTCCAGTATCTTCTATTCTCCGAGAAGTAGGTGAACTTTGGAAAGATGGTGTGAAGGAAGTAATGCTTCTTGGCCAGAATGTAAACAGTTACAATGATGTTTCAGAGCTGGATGACTTGGAACCAGGATCAAATTGGACACTTAGTGAAGGATTTTCCAGCATGTGTAAAGTTAAAAGCATGGGTCTGCGCTTTTCTGATCTCTTAGATCGGCTATCTACTGAATTCCCAGACATGCGATTTAGATTCACATCCCCACATCCCAAGGACTTTCCTGATGATTTGCTTGTTCTTATGCGGGATAGATATAATATCTGCAAAAACATACACTTGCCAGCTCAAACAGGGAGCACAGCAGTTCTTGAAAGAATGCGTCGAGGTTATACCAGGGAGGCATACTTGGAGCTTGTGCATAAGATAAGAGATATTGTTCCAGATGTTGGATTAAGCAGTGACTTCATTTGTGGTAAACTGTCTACCTTTTATGATTTAACACTTACAATGCTATGTTCCTATCTAAATTTGTGGTATTAAGGTTCGGAAATGCCATGTTCCCACATCATCAAGTGAGATTTGCATGAACAAAAAAACGAGCAAATAGGCAACGTAACCTGATTTTTATAGGGTCTTCATTTCGTCTGAGCTTATGATTCATCTTGTAATGAACAACCCGTGGTTACTTTATGAATTTCATTTATAGATTGAAATGAAACTCTTCAGTTTGCTCCCATTTTTCATACTTCCCTCTACTACTACAATGTTGTTCATATTGTATCAGTTACTGGATATGAGGGTACTTTGCAGAGTAGGTGAAATTAGTCAGCTGAGTAAACTTGAGCAATTAGCTGAGGAGACACGACTGCCAGACCGATTACATCAGTTTATTTCTTGAAATGATCTTTCTTTTCCTGTCAATTTAGGCTCACTCGCTATGGTGCTCCCAATTCACATTTGTTTCCTTTCTTGCTTTACGACTATTTATGCCTTGAAATGATACAGGTAAGTAGACTACCAACACTTTGAACCAAGATTTTTTTTTCTTCATTTAGGCATATAGGTATTCATTATATTGTCCATACTGCATACTAGGATTTGCCATTGTATTGCTATTGCTACTGTGTAGTCCAAAATGTGGGGTCTGACAAGACCTTCAATTTCTGGTGTGACACTAGACTTTGATATTTATTATAATAACATCATCTCCTTCTTAAATATCTGCTTCCTAGTTACAGACTTATCAACTTGCATCACTAAGACTTGGCCTTTGTGACAGGTTTTTGTGGAGAAACAGAAGAAGAGCATGCTGACACCCTAAGCCTTATGAGGGAAGTTGGATATGATATGGCATATATGTTTGCCTATGAGGGAAAGAACTCATGCCCACAGGAATTATGCGGACGATGTCCCTGAAAGTGCCAAACAGAGGCGATTAACCGAACTCATTGATGCTTTTCGCGAAAGTACAGGGCAGAGGTACGAGGCTCGAGTTGGAACCATCCAACTTGTTTTGGTCGAGGGACCCAATAAGAGAGCACCCGAGACAGAACTCATTGGAAAGAGTGATAGAGGGCACAAGGTAGCATTCCTTAATGTCCCTCTTCCACACTCATTTGAAACTGATGGAGAGCGAAAACCAGATGTTGGCGATTTTGTTGAAGTTCGCATAGTCAAATCCACAAAAGCATCTTTATTTGGGGAGGCGCTTGCACGCACTAGTCTGAGCAGATTTTATCAAAATGGCACAGCCTCCAGATCACTAAATGATTGATGGAATCAGTTTAAGGGTATAGGCCGATTCTGACTATTTATTCACTGTGTAAGTTGCTTCTGATGGCAATTAGCTGCGTCATATGCTTAATGAGAGAAGTCTCTCTTATTCATTCATAGTTTCTTTGGAGGTTCTTGTAGTGTCTGAGGCATCAATTTCAACGTTTCAGTTTCTTATGAAAATGGTGTTCAGATTGACAGTCGCAGAGTTTGATCAGCTAGAGAGTAGCAAACATTGATCAGGGCTTCTAGTTTCCTCAGATCATAGGTATGTATGCAAGCTGTTCATTTTGTGATAGATTAACAGTTGAAGAGTCTGATCAGTGTTTCTATAAATTCGTTTTTGAGCCAGATTTATACTGTTGCCACCGCAGGTTTGCTGTTCAGCAAATTCGGCTCCATGTATTAGAATGCTTTTTAATTGGATCAGACTAGAATTTAATATCGTTCTTGGATGAGAAGTTGGATCGGTATGTTCTATGGAAGAACAAATTGATTATAGCCGTTCAACAGATTGAGGTTGGGGGTTCTATAAACTAGCCACAATTTAAAGATGATGAATGAACGAATAGGGAATAGGTGAGTTGCGTGTCAGAAATCAGAATCATGCTAGAAATTAAAATTTTAAATTGTTCTAAATTCTTACTCGAATCAATCTATGGATCTTGAAATTTGATGCGAATCAAGAAATAGGAGTAACTAAGAGATACTATATTATATCTATTTTAATGCATCGTAAAAATAATATTATATATCATTTTCAGCTACTGTAATAGAATCCTTCGTCTGTTCTATTTCCAATAGGTTTTAGGCCAGGCCAGGGACGTTACAGATGCAGGCCATTTTACAAGTGGAACCAACAGGTTGGGTTGGCATGAAATTATTACAAAATTAGATGGCCTATTACAACCAATAGCATAACATATCAAAATAAAAATAACTTTTTAAAAAAAAAAAATAATAAGAAGACATTTTATTAAATTAAAGATAGTAAGAAAGTAAAAAATAAAAATGATAAATGTATAAAATTTAAAATTTCAAAACATCCATGAGTATTATTACCCAGGTGTCTCTGCAATATATAAATATAACAAGAGGGTCAAACTTATATAATTCTGTTTTAAAAGATACTTTCTAAAAAATATTCTAGATTGTACCTACAAAAGATGTTTACATATTTCATATGATAGAAGGATTAAGCTATCATTTTTTTTATACGAATATTATTTTTAATTATTTTAATTCACATCTGTGAGAGCTATCTATATACTTGTACCTTTTGTCACATGTAATATCATCTTGTTTCTTATCGTTTTCAATCTTCTTCTAAATTTGATTAAATTATCTTTTTTTTTTGTATTTGTAGGAAATTTTTAATCTTTTCTCAGTCTTTGACATGCATGCACTTTGAAGATTTTCTTTATTCATTCAACTTTAATATTACGAGTAGATCATGTATTATAGTATAGGCAACATGCTATATTTATATGAGCTGTTAATCATAACATTATATCCAAAGTCTGCTTTAGTATTTAACATCAAATTTCTGTTCTAAATAACAAAATCAATTGATCAAAACTAGAATAACTATATTGTTATAGCTTGCCTAATGAAAAAAAAGCTAACCTATTATCTGAGCAAGTCTACGCCCGCGTGCCCTAATTTAATATGCTAAGTTCAAGTTAATATTAATAAACATTTATATAATTATGAACCTATATAATATACAAAAATATTCTTTATTGAATATATATATATATATATATATATAATTATGAACCTATTTAATATTTGCAGTTTCTGTAGATGTTTGAGTGGATTATGTCTGGTGGAATTTTAATCCTTATTTGCGTCCATCAAACGCAAATTCAGAAAAATAGACATACATCCATGCCACTTTACCGTAGATATTACGTAAGTAGTTGTGGATTTGTAGAATCCTCACACCCCTAAATGAAACATCACTTTTTTAAAAAATTATCAACCTTATATATTTTATATTTTGTAATATTAATTTATTATAATTTTTTATACCATCTAATTTAAGTCTAAATTCCATATGAATAATAATTAAAGTAAAAAAGGAATAAATTTGTTAATATTATTTAAAACTAGTCCCTTTTTCTCTAACTAATTTGACATATTTTTATTATTTATATTTATAGGAAAATTTCAATAACCAAAACTAAATTCTTTAAAAAAAAATTAAAAAGGATAATTAAGACTAGATAATTTGAAGAGTATAAGTTATCTAAATTATTCGTAATAATTACATTTGTTAACTTCTATTAATATTATGGTACGATATTCTTTTATTATAAAAGTTAGTCAAGTCATCTTTAAATTCGTACAAATAATTAAATATAGTAAACTGAATTTCGTACTGATTATTTTTAAGAAACGAGATAGAGTGATTGGTCCCATTGCATTATGCATTTGCATAATGTCATTTTTATACTATTTTTATAATAATTATATCTTCATCTTTAATCGTTAGAATCATCACTTTTTAAAATATTACTTATTATTTTATGCATAATTGGTTACGTTTTTAACACTAGAATGCGTAATCTCTTCACTAAGTTGAGATTGTTGATCATTATCATGTTCAACAATCAGGAGATTATTCTATTGACGTTGATGAAACATAATGTCGGGTTGATAAACTTTTAAATGTTATCTTGTTTTCTATTATGATTGGATGACTCACATTTATATTTGACCAGATATATGAGCTATTAGAGGTTCTTTCATATATTTTACATGCACAGCACCAGTTAATAACTCTCCTAAGTTATAATAAAACAATAAACTCTTAAGATTATGGCACGACTTCAACAACCAAGGCTCTATTTAATTTCAGTATACTTGGGCCTTTGTAAAGTTAGTTTCCTTAACTACCAAACCAATTCAGTTATCCTTTCAGTTCATGTTTCAAAACTGAAATTTAGGCATCTAAATAAGATGCAACACATACACAAAGTATCTATTTGGTTATTGTAAAAAAGCAACAAATCAGTTAATTGATTTCAGAAATTAGATCAAAATCAAATGACTATTTGCACGAAGATTTGAACTCATACATCTAAGTTACCAAGAATGGAGAAATAACAAAAATCAAGGGAACCACATGGAGGAATAATTGACGTATCAACTGCGGCCTGCAGCTAATTTGAACATTTGAAGGACATTTTCATACACAACAAAGGTTACGGAAGATGCTGGTAAGTTTTTCAATAAATTGGACGTTATGCCCCTGTAAAATCCTCGAAGACCTTCAAACCTGCAGCACAGGAATAAATTTTGGTCTGCTAAAAAGCATAATTGCATGAGCGGTGTGTACATTTCTTGACAAAGAAAGAAGCTAAAGTTTCGATTCAAGTATTCTGATTGATTTGATAAGGAGCAGTCTGAAGACAACATGAACACGATCTTAAAACCAAAAATTCGTGAAATCTATGTAAGGAATTCCATTGAAAAGCGTGATCAACAAATAATCATTGGCAAAGATGAACCAAGAAAGCATATATCATAGATTTTATTTAGGCTGATTACGTTATCTGTTACTGAATAAGCAAAGAGATCCTTAAACTGAAACTCCTATTATATGATACAGTGCCTGGATTTGGTTACATTACAGTCATACAGCAAACTTGGTAATGGATATAACATATTTATGATGGAAGTAACATCAACTCAAGTTATTCAACATGCAATTTTGTGGACTAGCTCTTTCTAGTTTGGTTTCATCTGAGAGCATGTTGGCGGCATTCCAGTTTACATCTTTCATTTATTCCATCTTCTGGTTCCAGTATCGAGTCGATGGATTTACTAGCGCTACTATTATGTATACAAAAAAAATGACTCCTCTCTTTGTTCTCATAATTAACGACTGGATGACTACTATCCTTTATTCGACCAAGTACCAGATCGATTACAGGAGTTTTCACCTTTACTTGTTTTGTCTTCAAGAGCTAAAGATGATACGGTTTCCAAGTTTTCTTTTTGTATGATTTATTGCTCATATTTTGAATAAAACAGTAACTTCTCTTTCTCAATCTTCTCCTAATTGATGCTAGATGGCTGCTGTCTTTTACAGGTTGAGGATAAGCTGACAATACATTTTTTTTTCAAAATATGACATGGCAATCATTAACATAAAAGCAGCGATGAACTCATTGAAGAAACTAAGTAATTTATAGAAGCAAGGAATGTTTTTGCTAACTAACAGTAAAAAATATTAACCACCTGACAGTTTCCTTTACAGCATGCCAACTGTCCAAATATTTTGGGATTCCGTCAATATTAGGTCTTTGCTGCAATATAGCAAAAAAGATTCAAATTCAGCTACGAAGGGAAAACTGAATGGAAAGTTAACTTGAACTGAAACAAGATTATAACTTGCCACAAAACCCAAAATAACTTGATCCTCATAAAGAAAAATAAAGATACCAGCAATGGCAACAAGTCAGAAAATCAAGGTACCTGTAAGCGAGATCGAATAACCTATCAAGAAAAAAACAAGTATACATTAGAATTTCTAGATGTTGCTGTAAAGCTAGCCAGTTCAAGGCCGCTTTGCAGCACATAGAAAATGCAACAGAGCACATTACAAAAGAGAAGAGATCAATCTTGATCAGCTTGCCTGATATGGATATGTGAATAGAATGGCGACAAATTTTGAAGAAGCCCCAAGAGTAGCATAATCAAATGAGCTCTAATAGAATTCAAAACAAAACAATGAATCATAAAATAAACAAAATGATGCAAAAATCTTCCAAATTATCAAGTACCCTCTTGGTTACAATCATTTTCTACAATAAAAAAAAGAATATTGTAACCTAAACATATCCCAAAAACAGATAACGTACCATCTATATTCAAGTTTCACAAACAAATAGAAGTTTCAAGTTTCAACAACTTGAAATACATACACTGGTAATGTTGATATCAACTCATGGTAGAAAATGTTGGACCTATGTTTTCCATCATGGATAGTTATTGTCAGTGGGTGGTCAATTAGTTTATTATTACTAGGTAATTTTTTTTATAGATACTCCTACCATGTAGTTATATCAACTAATTAACTTTTTCTTATTCCTTTCAACCTAGACTCAGCACAAGGTTCTCCCTCTTGAAGTATCCCACTTGTCACTACGATCAGCACCAATGACATCATCCTACAAAAGGCTTCTTCCCCTTCTTTTTCTACTAGCCAATGAAATTTTCTTGTGTGTAACTGATTCCTTTTCTCATTTTCCCAAAGGTGCGCCAAGGTTTAAATGTACCCAAGACGCATGTGCAACACCTTGAAATCTCTCAAGCACACCTCTTTAACAAAGTACATGACTAAACAAGACATTAAGTAATATGCTTAGAATTCACTGATACTTTTGACCTCCAAATATGAGAAAGAAGGATATAAAAGGTATGATGATAAGGCTGTGTATAACACTAATGATGATTTAGAGAGTTTTAATGATTATGATGATATATCTATCTTACTATTTTTGAGATTGTGATGTGATACTTTTCATTCATAATTATTTTCAATTTATTATTACAATCTACCTTCAAATATTATGCCACTTATTTCAAGTTTTAATTCATAATGACATTGTGCCATTTATTTAAAGGTTTATTTTAACTAGATTCATGCATATGATCATTGTAAATTTGTTTGTATACATATAGCATACAATTCTACATATAATTACATATATAAATATTTTAGAATTTTGTGCTTTGAAAGATTGTAGATATTGGCATCTTAGTGCATGTTGTACCTTAAATAACATTGCTTCTCCCATCTTTAATTAACCAATTCACTTAATTTTAAGTAGCAATTATGAAATCATGTAAAAAATTGAGCATTAATATGCTCAGGTTGAGTGTTAAAATTGATTATCTTAGAGAGGTTAAGCTCATGTTTTACATCGTGGGTAGTTAGCATTAATTGGTTGTTATTTTATTGGTGCGTGGGTCAGTAGTTTATTATTAATAGGTGGTTACTTCGTTTAAATCTTATCTAATTCAACTTGTTCTATTTCTTCCAACTGGTCAGATTCTTACCAATGATGTATCTCCATTGATACCGCTTGCCCTCTTTTCTTTGCCTTTCAAGTAAGAAGCAAGTTTACGGAGTTCTTCATAAACCATAAACTGGATTGCACCATGCGTAACCTAATTGAAGGTTAACAAACAACAAAGACCATTACTAACAGAAAAAAGAGATAGATAAAGTAAAATAAGTATTTGCCTTGGAGCATGTTAGTACTTGCAAGAAAGAAGTTTACTAAATGAAATAGTATCTCAAATGGTAAACACAAAATTTAAAATATTAACTACAGGCTAAGGACTCATAAATTGAATGGTTAAAAAATGAAAATGGAATGCTTACCATGTACAACCATACTTCGAGATCATCTGGCATTTTCAATATACTAAAATATGATATGCCAGGTTCACCATATTATAATTGTCAACAGTATATTTAATAGATCGAAAAATTAAGCATTTTCCTTGAAACACAGGTACAAGAATGAACAGTACATGCAGAGATTCTGCAGATAACATTGTGTAGAGCATGGGAAAGGAACCAAGATCCTTCTCAAATTAACACAACAGAAATGTAGGGGGCAAGGATTTTTCTGCTATATGCATCTAAATCCTCAAACTAAGCAAGCTCACTTATCATGGGTGAGATGTTCATTTAACCGAAAAGGACAAACTACTTAGATGGCTTTGTCTCCATCCTGTAAATTCATAGATAATTCTCTCTCATCAACGTGGGACTAGTAGAAGAGTGTTTTGTCAATTCCCTCAAGGGTTGTGAAGAACTATATGGCATTCTCCTTCAACCTAATTCTTTCAATGATCTCACTGCAACTCACGAGCTATGGTGTAACTGTAGCCCACTAGCTCACCACCTATATCTTGGCTTATGTGGCCACTTATTATGAATAAAAAATTCAGTAACTTAAATGACTAACCACTTGGAGATCCACACCTACATTGAACTAAGACATCCATGACTACAGTATCGGAATATCTTACAATTCAATTTGATTTATGGTTTGCCCGCCTCCTCCATCTTTGTCACGTATACTACATTAGCTTCACTTAATGTTTGAGATTTAAGCTATCAGTAGACAACCAGATTAGCAAGAAGAAGAAGAGGTGTCATTGAGTAGCAGTCAGCTACGAGCTCACTGGGTGGAGCGGTGGATGCAGAGGAGGCGGTGGCAGCAGTTGTGGCAGTTCGCTGCAACCTTCCATTAAGTTTTGCAACAAATTGCAAGGGCAGCAAGACAAACAAAGCAACCCAGTACCTCCTCACCTCCTCCTTTCTCTGCTGCTGCTACGCGAGTTTCTTATTTGTCTCTTGCTGGGTTCTGTCCGGTAGGGACCAATCTATTGCCATAATGCCAAGGTTTAAAAAAGTAGCCTATTGTCGGATTCATATGTACCACTTGAAGAAGAAGAAAAGGTGCTGTCCACCGTGAGATTCCACGAAGCATGGATTCAGAGGAAGAGGAGGAGGCAGCTATGGCAGTTTTCTGCAACCTTCACGCATGCCGGTACTCCTTTTTCTTTTTCTTCTACATCTTCTTCCTCCTCCTTCATCTAATACATATATATATATATATACAAGATTTTTAAAACTGATTCGAATAAGTCGATCCGATCAAGGATAAGGGTGGAGTAGCGGATCGCGGGAGAAGGAGAAGAAGGAATGAGAAGGAGAAGGAGAAAAAGGAGATGAGGAGAGGAAGAGCGGCAAGAGGCTCTGCGAGTGGGGGAGGCAAGCAATGTGCGGAGGAGGCGAGCGGCGGAGCAGGTTCTCTTCTTCATTTTTCTTTTCTTTTTTTATTCTTCCTCCACTCACTGCTCTGCCCGGTTTTCGCCCGGTGCGACCTGTATGTACCGATCAGACCAAAACTTCAAATATTATTACAAATATATATATAGCACCACTACAAGGTCACACTACTACATATCAAGCAACATAGACGGGCATTTGATTCTATGATCTCTAATCTTCCACCTATTCAGATGAACTAGCACCAAAGACATTTCAGTCTGGTTTTGGTGCCAGAATTTCATAAACCATAGTCAAAGATAAGGAACAGGTTATACTTAATTGATCATTTGCAAGAATTCCATTCTCTCAGTAATTATGAACCAGGTTGCTCCTATATTCACCATTCCCTCGCAATAAACCTCCAGAATCTCAATTCTTGCATGAGACTTAGTTTGTTGGAGCGTACATATCGTTAGGATTCAATCAATAGAAAGCTGTGGAAAGGAGGTAGTTCTTTTTGATATTTTTCAGTAACAACTGAACCTTATAAACTCTTAATGCATAACAATTTTACCATGTGTTTTTGCCAATGCCAAAGAAGCTCGTAGCAACTTTCTCACCCCAAAGGACCTAAAAGACTAGGTTAGGAACTACTTAAAATTGACCCATGACAAAGCAAGTATAAAGAATTAAGAAAATCATTCGATCTTATGCATTAAGATTAGCATCATTCTTCAGTGGCAGAACTTTAGAATCCTGCCATGCGTTTGCCAAGATGTTAAACACCTTGCAGTATTTTTCAAAAATGCTCGTTGTTCTTCCCAATAGTTTCATTAACCTTCAAAAGATAGCACATGGATTGATATTTAATAACGTGGCAAAACGGGTATTTTATATCCCATATCACTATATTATATACATTGTATCTCTCAAAAGTGCAATGGTAAGAAAGGACAAGTAGCAACAAAGATGATTACTGGTAAGAAAGGACAAGTAGCAACAAAGATGATTACTGATAACTTGCAATAACTCTTTCATAATGCAAGACCAAAAGCATTTTTCTACCAATTAGATCACGTGATACTGAGTTGGATGGCTAAAAAATATTAAATATAAGTGAGCATAAAATGTGTGCACAGCTTGAAAGCCCAAAGAGATTTTAGAAATCCTAGGAAGTGTAAGGATGCATTTCAGTTAAAAATGACCGTTAAAACATTTAAATTTTTCATAAAATGCAGGGTAGTATTTTGAAATTATCACCATTGCTCAAAATGAGAATAAATACAGATACTTCAAATTCTTTTTACAAGCCTAGAGAAAACTTACAGTGTCTGGATGCCGAAAAGCTTTCTAAGATATGTTGAGATGATTAAAAAGATGAACAATGTAGTTTTAATTAGTATTAGAGCAGTAAAGGGAAAATCTGTTTAAAGTTTCTTATTAACCTAGAAAATCTAATGTCATGGATTCTTAAAGGCGTCTAAGTTCCATTAATATGATATAAAGGATGATTAAATATAACTATCACTACTTGGAATATTAATACAGTACAAAGAAATCTCGTGGTTTCGTTTTTCAGTTGTTTGAAACTCCCGTTACATATTCGTTCTAGACAAACTTTGATCAGCCAAACAGTGGAACAAAGAATAACCAAGTTAAAACATACAGATTTCAACTGAAACCACTATGAGAATAGTCAAATGAATAGTTCAAACTCAAAACGCACAAAGCCCAATAACACGAAACATAAGGATTCCAAGAGGAGCAAAGGGAAATGTACCTTTGATGGGTTGTTATGCTTTTATAACTAATAATATCTGTTAACTCTATTGTTGGTGATCAAATGGAGAGACGCAGGATTTCAAGCTAAGCCGATGGTGAAGAAAAATCATACTATGGAATGAGAATGTGAGTCATGGTTTAAAACCTCTATCCATATACATTTTAGATGTACTGATGTTATATGCTACCAGTACTAAATCTATCTTGAACAAGTACAAACTTGTCTTACCATTCGGTATAGACTTTTTTTTTTAAACTGTGGTTCAATTAGAAGTTTATACAACTACTAAAATGTATAGGGTACAAAATATGAAATTCAACTTTCAATAGTACCTATTGGTTAACACAAATAAGTTTACTAAGTACTCTTATACAATGGAGGCATAAATTCATGATAAAAAAAATAGAAAAATGAATGTATGATGCATAAGAATAAGGAAGATTAATAGTTAAATGTTCAATTAAATGGGAAAATATCAACTAATCCAATTAATAGATACTGATCAAGTGTACTGGTCTAACCCAGCATTCATTAGACTTGGACATACGAGTCTATGTTTTTGGGTTTAGGTAAGACCAATACATATCAAGCTTATAGCCCAATATAGACTGATACCTTAAACTATAGTTGATAGTGACTCGATCTATTGCATACAGATCTAGCCCTATCTTGGTATACTGGACAAGGTTGATACCAATTTGGTACCATATATATATATATATAGATTGTATTGAATATCGCTATATACCAAACTCAAGATTGCAAAACCGGTCCAAACTGGTACATACTAACAGGACCAAATGCAAGAGTTGCTTTGCCGTAAGAGCGGGCGAAGGTTCTTTCACTTCATGCTCTTGAGATAACAAAGCTGCTTCCACCAAGCAATAAGCAAAAGTAGAGTCGACTGAGTGATGAGTAACAAGTGGAGGGAGATTTCTTTCTTCTCCTCTTCTTCCTTTCCTAATTCCTTCTTTCTCTTCTTTCGCTCCACTCTACTACACCCTTGGTCCATATACTGATTCTTTCACATACGGGGTATGGACTGATTTTTTAATCCTTAACTATTCTAACATTGGATCATACGGATTGAAATTGAAAACATTAGTTTTAACTTTGTTATATAGAAAAAGCAAGAAAAAAAAACCATTGCTCATTATAGTGGTCAAGCAAAAAGAGGGCAATGATACATACTTTATCTTTTGTATCACCTGTGCCAAACCAATTGTAGCACAATGGAATAATCGAGTTATTTTTGTATTGATATTAATGATTCTCATTAATGTATAAAACAAATTGACGTTGACTTGCACTGTTGAAATAAATTTATACTCCTTTGATTAAATCAAAGAATTAACTTGCAAATATCTTTATCAAACCCATGCTTCTACTTATTTCTTTTTGTATAAGTTGCACACGGTTGATGTCTTTGCTCTTAACTTGAGAGGGAGGGCCAGAAATTGTTTATTCCCACATGGTCAAGTTAGATTTATGACAGACTGTATTTACTCTATATATGTCAATCAGTTATGTTGAAGATGAATTTTTAGTATATCGTCTCTTGATTTTTCTCAATACGGATTAATTTGAGATATTTCAACGACTAGAATGATACAAAAACATTTGATTAATATTTTTAAAAAATAAAAACAAAGCTAGTTTATTAAGATCACATTCACTTCTTGGTTCCTGGTGCTCTGGATGAGAAGAACTAGTTAATATCACAAATGTAGGGATAACTGACAACTATAATCCACTCATTCAGAAACACAACTAGAAGTACTCACAAACATGTTATGCGTTCTCAATCAAGTCCAGTAAAAAGTACTAATGTGCATTAGATTTAAAGGAAGCAAACCACAGAACATACAAGCAAAAGACTTGGTCCAATCCCTTTATAAAGTCCCTGCCATCCTTCCTCTCTTAAAATGGTCTTCAAAGCATCTGAACTTGATAAAAAATTATGTAAATATTTTTAAAAAAACTTATATATACACCATACAGACTGCAAGATTCAAAAAGTAGAGTCAATAAATTAGAAGTAATTTATGAAATAATCTTGAAAAAATTCATCCAAGGTAAGTAAAGTTGTTTCATTCACTGAATTGAGACATATACAGTGAGTTTCATTAAAGTGGTTACATTAATTTGAGGTCACAATTGTAGGAACAAACTAGGAGAAAGTAGACAAAAGATTCAATTACCAATTTCAGCATCTTGTATGATCCTACAAAATTTACTTTATGGATTAGGATTTATTATTTGATTGTTGGTTATAGACTCCCCACAAATGCGAGACTTCATAATTTATTAAACAAGGGACCTTGGATAAAAAAAGACGTCTTCATATTGAAATATAACAAATACAAGTACACATACGTAGCAAGGGAGATTTCGTTACTTTCAATATTTAGGTTTACAAAGATTAACTATGGACATATCCTTAGTATATATCATGGAGTGTTTGCTCTCTTCTCTCTTTTTTCAACATAATAACATTTTGTTTTCTATATGCATGAGATTCTATGTAAAGTAGGTAGAAGATTCTAGAAATGAATCACTAATGAGGACAAAAATTTGTGTTACAATCTCCTATTGAAGAATTTAGGTCCAAAACCTTGCTAGAAGTGACTCATTAAGTCAGTTGGAATTTTTGCACCAAATTAAATTGCACTACTTTGATTTACTAGTAGTGGATCATCAAATATCAATGTCACATATTCCTGCCAACTTATTTGTGGAGAATTTGTGCTTTATAATTATTAGAGCTTATAGTTTGTATCAAAGTTTTAAGTACCACTTTTGTACCAGTGTATTGGCCCACCATCAGACCAATATGCACCAGCTAGTACCAGTTTGTATTGACATACACTACTGACAGTATTAGTCAGTAACAATAATATATATTATAAAAATACACAAGTACCAAACCTTGTACTAGTACAAGGTCAGATTAGTATGTACCTCTTGTATCAGGTGGTCCATGATTTATAATACCTTACTTTATATCATGATTATTCTCCAACTGGGGCCTTATTGGATAGTTGTGTTATAGGGGTTCATATTTATTATGGGTTCTATACACTTTGTATCCTCTTATCATCTATGAAATAGATTCTTTATTATTCTCCAACTTGCTATTAGAGCCATGGTTCAAAAACTACTCGCCGGACCGGTATGTCCCGGTACAGTACCGGCAAACTGAACGAGATCTCACCGTATCTGCCACCGCTTCTCGCCGAAGGCGAAACAAAGCTTCCGGCGGCAGCAAAAACTTCGAACGAAGCTTCCGCCGCTTTTGCGCCGCCATTCGCCACTTCCATGCTCCGACCCTTGCTCCGGTGCCGATCCCTCGCTGAATTGGTATCAACCGGAGAAACCGGTGCGGTACCAACCGGAGGACCGGTTCCTCAAACACTGATTAGAGCTAGGGTTTTCTTCTTCTCTTACCACCACCGTCCATCTTTCTTCCCATGAGTTATATTGCCACCACCACCCTTTCCATTTCTCTCCACTTTTCTCTTACCTCTGTGCCTCTCTTCCCATATTCACCCACTGGCCCTCCTTTTCCCTTCACCTTCTTTTAAGGATTTATTTGTGTTGACCAAGTTTTCAAATTTGGTCCAAACCCGCCGGTTTTTCTAGTTTCAAACCGGTCTGATCAATGTTGGGACCAGACCATAAGGGCGGAGCAACGGATCGAGAGAAGGAGACAAAGGAGAAGGAGAAGAGGAGAGAAAGAAGTCCAGCAAGCGACTGAGGTTCTCCTTCTTCTTCCTCTTCTTCTTCATCATCTTCTTCTTTTTTTTCTTTTTCTTCTTTTGCCACTCGTTGCTCCACCCAGTTCAACTGGGTTTTCACTCGGTACGATCGATATGTATCGGTCCGATTAGCGACTAGCACAACCAGTCATATCGAATCTTTAAACATTGGTGTTGACACATTGTAGATAGTGACAACTTCATCTCATCTTTTACTTTACTCTTCCCCTCTTAAGTGATTTCTTTTGTTGTAGTAGTGTAATGATCTAATCTCACTCTCTAATCCTAACAACCCTCTCTTTGCCTCCCTCTCACCATCGATTTAACCTATATAAGTCATTATTCTAACCCCAAAGCTATTTCCAACACAACAAATGGCACAAACTATTTATTATGGGCTCTATCTATATGATATTTTTTAGGATCACATGGAAAAGAGCATCATTTTGATACTCTTCTTCCTGCCACTATAAAAGCATCTTATAAGTTGCAATGTTAATCTAACATGGAAACACTCACATCTCTGTTGAATAATATGAAATTGACTATTATTTCCATAGTCATAATCAATTATGAAGACTCCAAAGGTATATTGCATGTTTTACTCATTAATTATGCTTCACAACAAAATATTTGTCATATTTGCTATCTATGAAGATATGGCCGACATTAAACGAGACAATCAACTCTTGCAGGAGTACCATGCCATGCTAACGGGTAAGTATATGACACTCCTTCAGGAGAGACAAGACTTATCTATGCAAAATTTCTTTTAAGTATGAATGTACAATAACAATTACTCTATCATCTACTGGGTAACTAATAGCATCTTAGTTGTCATCGGCGAGAGATCGTGCAAAGCACACCCTATAAGAGAATAACAAAATACTTAGACACTCAACTCTAAACCCTAGACGCCTATTTATAAGACTTTTCTACTTAACGAACCGGGTATAACACACCAATCCAGATCCGCTTTATTATATAACCTACTAATAGTATTGGGCCTATAACAATTGTCACCCTCTCAAACTATAGCTTGTCCTCGAGGCTATTTATCAGTTAGTCTTTTCTCAAACTTTTCCTGGATCCACTTTTTATAAGTTAAAATTGCACGATCGCGTTTATCAACAATATGCTTCTTTGCTACAAAAAACTTTTCCTTTTCCCAGCATACATATAAGTAGTACCAAGTCTTCCAATGTGTTTTTGTAGCATTCACAACTTTCTTCCCATAAGATATTTTACTTAGATTGTTATCTAGATCACTTAGTCATCCAGATTTAGATTATCATTTTTGAAAAAATCAGCTTCACCGTCAACATCCCCTTTGGAGAGTTCATCACATTCGGTACTCACCACATCTATGGTTGGAAAAGTCTTATCAAGAATAGGAGTATGCTCAATTACTTCTTGTTTGCTGACCTCCTTCTGATTGCCGTCAAGTTTCTTCTCTTCATAGTAGCTTTCATCAAGAATTTTACGAAATCTTTGTATCATCTCTTGCTTCAACCCTTCCCAAGAAAGATTGGGAATATATCGTTTTAACCCTCGAAACCAATGGTCTGCTAGCCCCTCTATACGAACAAACATCATAGGAATTTTATAGTCGTCTAGCATGCCTTTAATGTCGAAATATTATTCAGCTTGTGCAATCCATCCTACTTGAATAATTCCATCAATCCCTGAAAGCTCTATGCTTGTGAATTCGCCGTATGTCCTCCCTTAAAGTCATCTCCCTAACTGGATCTCCACCTATGTGTACTCCACCTCCTTTTTTATCTTCATCAATGATTTCTATTCTGTTAGGTCTCATACTTGACTCTGGTGGAGACCAATGCTCACGTGATGGTAGTGGTCAGTATGCCTTGATGATGGCTAGGGCCTGTTGGAAGCTCCCTTTGTTCGTCTCTCCTTTCTTTCAATATCTTTGCAACTAAATTTCTCATCTCGTTCCTCAGCTCATTTATAGCCCCAAAGTGTCGATCCATCTCAGCCTGGCGCCTAGTAATTTCAGCCATTTCCTCTTGATGTAGACACCGCTCTTCTGCTGCTACCATAACTTCAATTCACTTTTCCTCCCTTGCAGATTAGAGTTTTGCCTGCACCACAGCAATAGAACTCTACACTTCTACCACCGTCTTATCAAGAGCCTCGTTTTTTTTAATAATTTTTTGCTACAGAAATTTGTAACAGTAATAACATTTTTTTTTCTCTCTCTGTTTTTTTTTTATTTTTTCTAATTCTAACCTAAGCTACAATACCCGCGTCCGCACGCGCAGGCACCTACTTTGCCGATCAGCCAGTCCCATCACCGGCTAGTGTTCCGGCGCTCGCTTCACCGGCCAACTTCTCTCGTCGCCAACTAGGGTTCCGGAGAGGTAGAGACCGGAAATAGGAACACCCTCACGGCCGCTGGTAGACGCCGATGCGTCCCGTCTGATGCCGCACCTCACTGCGTTGTTTCCGTCACCTAATGCAGCGCCGCATCCGTCAGTCTACGCTAAGGATGACGCCTCCACGCAATGGTCTGTCAACAGGAAGGCAAGGCATCGTGCACCTGGGACTCGCGGCGCTTCCTCGCCTCGCAAAAACTGTCGTCTCCTCGTGTCGAAGAAGAAGATGCCTTCGCCGGAAGCAAAGAATAGAGCAGGGCCGCCGGAAACAAGGTAGTGTTGATGTCGCTGCTCGTTCTTCCCCCTTAGTGTGAGAGATCTTTTCCCTTCTCCTTCGCTAGAGAGGCTTTTTTTTCCTTCGTCGCGCGTATTGGACGTTCACTGAGAAGAGAGATTCACAGACTCCTTATGCCCTAGGTTTTCCTTCAACGGCTAGTCAACGATAATAGATACGCCGTTTAGATCTACTACCGTCAACAGAATTTCTTCCGCCTTTATCCGTCGCCGGACCACTGGTTCCCCGACGATCGATCCAGCAGGTCGGACCAATTGATAGAACTCAGCCTTCACTGGCGAAAAATTGTGCAAAACACGCCCTATAAGAGAATAACAAAATACTTGGACACTCAACTCTAAACCCTAGAGGCCTATTTATAAAACTTTCCTACTTAGCGAACCAGGTATAATACACCAACCCGGATCCACTTTATTACATAACCTACTAATAGTATTGAGCCTGTAATAGTAACTCTAGTGTACCTATTTTACAAAATACCTTTTCTCAACTTATGTATACTTTAGTAATATCCTAAGCTTCCGTGCTACCACTACCACACATGAGATTATCTGATAGCTCTATAGTTAGGAAGTCACGGTGGATATTTTGGATCTAGTCAAAGTAAAGGTCAGGGTAAGGGTATCCCAACCTGTACCCATTATGGCAAGATCAATCGTATGCCAGAACGAGGTTAGCAAAAATTTGGAAAGTCTTCTCGTACAAAGATTATTGCTAATCGATTGAGCCTCTCACATCCAAAGCAATCCTCAGCCCTTACCGCACCAATATATTGAGTCTTACAACTCCACTATGGTCATTTCTAATACCTAGTATGAGCATCTTCTATGTTTTGTCTCATGGGGCATCTTCTACATTAACTTACATAGCTTCAATTATTCTTGCTTCTAGTATAGCCTCTCTAATCTCATCTCAAGCTTCAGGAGTTTTTTATTCAAGAACTTCTTTTCATATGACGAGCAACAGAAAATTATTTTCATCTCAATTTCTCAACACAAATCACTATCCCGTAGCTATTACTAATGGCCCCTTTGTCCATCTTCATAGTAGTAGAACTGTAGCACTTAACTTACATAATCCAACATAGTTGTTAAACTAGTGAGTCAACTTGTCTGATCCTCCAATTCTATGTTCTAAAATAGCCCTAGCAAGTTGATAAAGGTGTAGGATTGGTTTTCCTTAGTAAACTACTTTGCCTGCGTGAATTTACAAATCATTGTAGTTATGATCATTGTAGTTATGTATCCTTTGACTCTTGTCATATTTTTTGCTTTCTTACTCTCTACTCTATTCTATCCACATTACTTGTACCATTGATCTATTTACTATTCTCACAACCACTAAAAAAATATGTTTCTTAATCTTTATTTATTAGCAGGTCACACCCTCACTATTAAATAATTCTATTTCTTGAGAAATAGCATGCTAGTCTTGTTTCATATATCCTTCAACAATTACTATTTGTAACAAATACTTAGTTTGCATCAATCTCAATTCATATTAGTGTATCAGTCAATATGAATTAGTCCAATGTCAAACCAAACACATATATACCATATTACATCTTGGATGGGTAAGTACCAGAAGTACTGCCTCACACAGATCAATATCAAAACCATTCAATTTACATAGTATTTTAATAATAACATATAATAAATTCACTAATGCAATTGTACTATTTTTTTGAATGTAGATGTAATATGAACTATAATTTACATAATGTATTAATGAAATAAGATTCAATTGATTACAAAGAGATTTCACATAAACTCATAGGGTCAACTATTTTGACATTTTTCTCATCTATTTGTAGATTGTCTACTATGAAAGGTTTCAAAAGCACTTGCGTACTAGTCTAAGCTCCGACTGATGCATACCAGTCCATAGCACATGAAATCGATAGAATCGGGCAGAAGCATAAGAGGAAGAGAAGAAGAGGAAGAGGCGGTCCACCGCTCGCACCTACATCCACCTCTGGGCATGAGCTGCAAGTGGGAAGAAGAAAGGAGAGAAAGAAGAAGAAAAAGAAAAAGAAGAAGAAGAGATGATACCACTCACGTCCACATCTGCCTCCGCCACTCACACTAGGTTTTTTTTCTTTCTTCTTCTCCTTCTTCCTCACCTTCTTCTCCCTCTTCTCTATACTCTTTTTCCTTCTTTTCCTTCCTCTTCCACTACTCCCACTCGGTTCTGCCTACATCCAAGCATTGGTCCCTTGTTGGATCGGTACAAACTGGCCATACCACCCAATACGGACCCCTTTTTTGATCCATATACTATATGTATAGAGCACAATGATAGACAATCCATATATGGGTTTTTGAGATATATTGGGAGGAACCTAGTCACCTAGAAGATCAAAAAATAAATAAAATGTCCAAAACAAGCTATGGAGTTGAATACAAAGTTATGGCTCATACTAATGTGATTGATTAAGCTCATAATTTTGCTACTACATTTTAACCTTTCTTGCATAAGTTCAACGATCACATTCTATATTTTTAAAAGAACAACGAAGATAGAAGTTGATTGTCATTTTGTGTGAAAAGTTGTACCAAGCACACAAATTTCTACTCCCTACACAAAGTTAGAAGCAGTGTTCGAAAAGCCAATTCGAAACCGGCCAGTACAGTCGGTTTGTATCAATCCAGTGGAGGAGCGGTCGCGAAGCAACCGTCGGAGCACGGTTGTAGCGGACGGCAGGCGGACGGCGGGTGGAAGCGGTGGAAGCTTCCGCCGTCCGCCGCCTGCGTTCCGCCGCTTCCGTTCTTCCACTGCCTTCTACGCCTCAGCGCCACTACCGCTGGTTTGCCAATACCATACCGGTCCGGTGGCTCGCCGTACTAGATTTTAAAACCTTGGTTAGAAGAACAATTTACAAATATATTTACCAAAGCTCTTAATTTTACATGCATTTTACACATTATATGACAAACCAAGTATGCTTGACACTTAACTCTAGCTTAAGGGGTGTGTTAAAGCTTATAGTTTAGAATAGTATTTTATGTGTTGCTTTCCATTTGGGACCTTATTGGATAGTAATGATATTGGGTTCATATTAATTATGACTTCTATATATTGTATCATCTATGAAATAAAATCTTACTTTGGTTCCAACTATAACAAATCTTCTATAGATCAACATTAAACTTAAGACTTTCATATGAAATTTGGCGGTTCCTAACACTAACTTAGATTTGTTTTTTAATCTCATATTGAGGATTTTGTGCCCATGACATGCGGAAAGTATCTCACTAGATCAACCTCGTCTCAAACAAAATGCATTATAATAAGGCTGGTTAAGGATCATCAGTGCAATGTTTTAAACACCTATGTTCTAAAAACCGGTCCAAACCCGTCGGTTTTGCCGGTTCGTACCAGTCTGGTGAAACAACGACACAAGTGGACACATGGAGCAAGTGGGAGAAGGAGAAGAAGAAGAAGGGAGAAGAGAAGAAGGAGAAGGAGAAGAGGAGAGGAAGGAAAAGAATAGGGCGATGGCGGACATGTGAGTAGGGGTGAGCATTCAGTTTTTAAAAACCGAACCAAATATACCGAAACTGATTTTACCGAATTATATTTTACCGAAATTTTTAAAACCGAAACCGAACCGAATTTAAAAAAAAAAAACCGATCTCTTACTAAACCGTTTATTTGGTAAATTCAGTAATTCGGTAAATTACCAAATTTCCAATTTAAATTATTTTATCTATATAAATATAATAATATTTTTATTTTTATATATTTATCAAATAAAATTTAATAATTTTATATTTATATCGGTAAATTTGGTAATTTACCGAACCGAATGTAAAAACCAAACCGAACTCACGCCTACTATTAAGTATTAAGTCGTACCTAATATCACATATCGGTAAATCGGTTTTTAAACGAACCGAATTTTAAAACTTGAACCGAACACCAAAAATCGATTTTCACTAAACCAATACCGTTACCGAAACTGAAATATTTTTAACCGAACCGAATTTACCGAACTTTTCGGTAATCCGTAAAAACCGATTTTATCGATCCGAATGCTCAACCCTACATCTGAGCGGGTGGCGCAGAAGCGAGTAGGTCTTTCTTCCTCCTCTTCTTCTTCCTTCTTCCTCTTCCCCTTCTTCCTCCTCCTCTTCTTCTTCCTTCTTCCTTCTTCCTCTTCCCCTTCTTCCTCCTCCTCTTCTTCCTTTCTTCTTTCTTTCTCCTGTTGCTCTGGCCCGCTACTTCGTTCGGTTCCACCAGAATCCTATCCAGTTCCACAGATATATACCGGTCCAGCCAACGACTGATACAACTAGTCATACTAGAATCTTAAACCTTGTTAAAAACTAATCTGTACTACTTAATATAGGCGGTATGAGATCAATCCAATACTAGTATATGCATCAGTACATCCGGTACTAGTAACATATAGTCATTACATCCAATAAGTATCAAATCAAAACAAAAATGGTACACTAATATGGACTAAGATTTTAAACCTTACACCAATGCAATACTAACATAGTTTTCTTTTTCTTCCTATCTAATTGCAATTTGTAGGTATAATGATGTATTAAGTAAGATAAGTAACTCATGATTACAAACATTGAGAATTGTGGTTTTGAGGACACTACCCAATTTGTTTGCAACTTGTGTAGACTTTGGTCCGTGATTTGATGGTTTGATGCCAATTTGATTTGTGAAATAGAGGCATATTAAGTAAGATAAGTAACTCATGATTACAAACAGTGAGTATTGTGGTCGTGAGAACACTACCCAATTTGTTTGCAACCTGTGTAGACTTTGGTCCGTGATTTGATGGTTTGATGCCAATTTGATTTGTGAAATAGAGGCATATTTATTTCCTGTTTACTTGGACAATTTGAGTGATGCCTATTGACTTTTGTTGGTTTGATGAAGATGCTTGTTGTTTTGGTCTTTTAGATGGCTTAGTGTCTAATGCTTATTGAATTTACTGATTTGAGCACTGTTTGTTAACTTACGTGGGCTTTGATGGTTTCCGCTTGAATTTACCATCTTGTGAATTTTGATGGCTTTGTCTTGATGCCAATTTTGAAAGCATTAACCTGTTGGCTTCGGTGGCTTGACGTCATTTTTGTACCTAAGGCCATTATATACCTACCAGGTTGATTACTCTGAATAAACTATTCCTAGGTGTTACAGTTAAAAATGAGTAACTACAAAAGTTTATTGTTCGAGCAAATCAATACATGTTTCAAATTTCTTAAAATTTACATATGTACAAAATAGATAAACTACTTCTTTCCAAATGCAAGAATGCAAGAATGCAAGATCTAAGGATAGAATCACTGGACATTTCAATCAATTAATATCAACATTATGATGGCAAATGACAATAACAAAAATAACACCAACTTATCATGCATATAAAAATCGATGAAAAATAACACACCTGAAAATCCAGTATATGATCGATAATGATGATGAGGTGTTTGGAGCTGCAATCTTGTTTTCACAAGCCAAATAGGATTGGTAAACAGGGAAACCTGACAATGCCAACGGAGAATTTGTATCATACACTAGAACAATGGCTGGTCAGCATGCAATGAGAATTAGAAATAAAATTAACATATTTGAATTATTCTAATTATTAGTGTAGACAAAAATGAACAGAAAACCATGAAAAAAAGATGGAAACAGAAGTCAATTCAATATTATCAACTATAATCAACAAAAGAATTATAATCATTTCTAACAATCGGTTAATGGTCCTTGAAGAAATGAGCACTGGACCTATCCACCGCTTGGTTAAAGTCATCAAGGATATACATATCATTTTAGAATTTTTAGAAGCATTTGAAGGGAACCTGCAAGAGATAATCATCAAGGATATATTTATCAGTTTGGAAATTTATTTTGAATTTAAGTCACTGCAGGGATGGGACTTTGCCAAAATAGGAGTTAGCATCTTTATAGAATTGAGTATCAACTTACAGCTCTCACATATCCACCTGACAAAATAGTACGAAACCAAGGCTAAGAACAAAAATTGCCCTTTGGCATCATTTGAAAATCCAAGCAGTGATCACTAATTCTAGAGTATTGAACTAACTATTCTAATACAGTATGTCCCTAGTTATCACAATAACGTTACAATGGAAAGAGGCAATTAACTTTCTACTAGGGCTGGTTCTTTGGCTATTAACTTCAAACAAATAAAATATAATTAATTAAAATAAAATAAATCAACATAACTAAGAGATCACTGGATATATCACATGTTCTAGGAAGAAAACGGTTTGCTTATATACTTGTATGAAATATAATTTAATAGCGCATGATAGAATGCATACATGCAGACTTTAGAAGCAATTGAGAAATTAGATAGTATTGGTCAAAACAAATAAACCAACTAAATGTTTATAAAGAAGCTCGACTAGTTACCAAAACGCCAGCTTCTGCTGCAGAAAGAAGATGATAACGAGGACTGAGCTGCTCGTCATTCCCTCCTAGATACCTATGTTTCGCTCTGCTATAACTGAAAAAGAATTGGAGAGGTCTTATCTAGAAAAGTCAAAAAGCATACACAACATAATATATCAAGGCAATGCATATGACTCCTAGGTCCGTTTTTTATTAAGGAAAAAAGGAGAAGTAGAAAACTTTGGGAACACATTAGAAAAAACAGCATTTTGGAGTGGGTGTAAGAGAGAGTTCGTGCAAAGCATGAGTGAAGTTCATTCTGAAGTGCAGAGAATGAGATCTGAAATGTAACCAATGATTTTACTAATTGTTTTAGTATAACAAGAAAAACAGGGTTAAGGTGGATAGCCAAAGGACATTGCCACTGCTTGTTAGTTGTTATCCCTTCATGTGTGTACAAAGAATTTACATAGAAAAAACGCCCTTACCCCCAAAAAAACTGCATGCACCAAATGCACAAACACCAACCAGTGCACGCTATATGTCACACCGTCATGCAACTATTGTGCAAACAAACAAATTCGTCAAACAGCAAAAAAAGAATGGACAAGCTGACTAAAAATCTAAGCAAATAAGATATTATATTATATATTCCTATCTGGACAAAAGCAAACTGAACAAGCTGACTTTATTTGACTTATAATATTAGGAAGTTGTTAAAATGAAAATCGTTAGATATATCACATGTATCAGAAATCTTAGGCCATTTTTTGAAAAAACTCAGTACTAAAAGCATCAGGCCACATAATATACTTTCTGCAGTCCACATTCCTTTGGTGGCATTCCATACCTCGCTATTATCCTCAGTACTCTTCAAAAATAACATCACTGAACTGTAAGTTATCAACACAAGGATAATCAAAATTAATCAAACAATCCAAGTAATCGATCCAAAGGTGTTCATAGAAAGTCAAAAAGGCCATAGAGATGTCATAACTAGTAATGCACTAACCCAAGTTATCCTTAGTCAAACCAATGGAGTTGCATTTTGAACAACAATTAGGATAAGAACATGATCAGAGAGTGCTATATTGGAGATGAGCAACACTCAAGAACCAAAAAATCAAGCCAAACAATGTTTGCATAAGCATGATGCAGAGCATGAGTTTGGAATGAACCCTACAATCATTAGTCCAAATAAAAGGAAAGTCCAAATCAATAAAACTAGAGGAACTTACAAATTTATCAAAATGAAAAATTGAGGAAGAAATAGGAAATGGTAACCTTTTATCATCTTTCTTAAGTATACAGTTAAATTACCTAGAAGAAACCAAAGATTATTAGTAAATTGAAGAATATACATATCGTGCAACATTCTAAGGCATCAATACTAGCATAAAAAATTAAAATATTCTAAGGATCAAGTTTCAAGTCATCAATCACAGGATAAATGACAAGGTGTTGTACCAAGGTCACTTAAACCTAAACCTTATCAACAACCTAGGCAAGAAGAGTATCCGTCGAAGCACCAACGACCTCTAGGAAGTTACTCTAGCATTAACCAAGGGATCTAAGAAACTTCAATGCCCCTTCTTTACCTAGATGAGTTTACTGCAAAGCCACTTCATAAATGAGTGATAATGAATTAAGAATTTGAGGTAGTTGTCTATTACATGTTGTCCATCCTTGCTGCAGCTCCAGCTTAGAATATTTATTAAGATACAAGGTTAGAGAACAACCTCAGTTTAAGCCTTAGATTTTGACCCCATGGTCCAAGTTGGTTGTCTTGGCCATGATGGAGGAGCACCTGCCAACCTTCATGACGATCATCAGAAGGGTTGTCATGCACCTCCATTTGACACAAATACACATCTTCACCCAAATACACATCTTCACCCAATTGGCATTCTAGTAATCAGCATCTCCAACTTGCCGTGCTTCCTAGAAGAGAAGGAAAAAGGGGGAGAATGGAAAAATGGGAGAAAGAAAAGAGGGGAGGAGGGAAGCAAAAATCAGGTGCAAACACACGTGATCATCTTTTTGGCAAGGAGAAGAAAATGGCAGCACCAAGAGGGGCACGTTCGGGTGCGGGCGGCAGTGGAGGCAATGAGGCAGGAGCTAGAGGCGAGGTGACAAGGGAGGGAAGGAGGGAAGGCGGGATGTGGAGGTGGGAGCTAGAGGCGGGAGGCAAGGCTGAGGAGGGAGGTGGGAGCTGGAGGCGATGAGGCAAGGCTGAGGAGGGAAGGAGGGAAGGAGGGAAGAAGGCAAGGCGGAAGGCTGAGGCAGACGCAAGGAGGCAAGGCGGGAGCTAGAGGTAGGGAAGGCGGAAAGCAACGAGGCAAGGAAGATGGGAGACAGAGGTGGACGCAGGAAGCGAGGCGGGAGGCGACGAGGGAGGTAGGGAAGGCGGGTGAGCCCAGTGAGAGAGAGGCTAGTGGTGGGAGGCGAGGTGAGCTCAGTGACTAGAGGCAAGGTGAGCTCGATGATGGGAGGCGAGGCGAGGCGAGCCGAGGCGATGTGAGGTTAGCGATCTCGGTGAGAGAGGGGCTGGCGACGGGAAATGAGGCGAGCTCAGCGACAGAGAGGCTAGCGATGGGAGGCGAGGCGAGCTCAACAATGGGAGGCTGGCGAGCTCGGGCGACGGGAGGAGGGAGGAGGGAGAGGGAAGGAGGAGGGGTGGGGTAAGGAAGAAGGGAGAGTCGTGACGCGAGTTTTGGTTTCCGGAAACGTTTTCGACGAAAAACTTAGGATGTGTTTCTTTTGACGGAAAACTGGAAGGAAAGAATGAAAAGTACATTGAATCTAGTAGCATTTTGCGTCTAGATTCAATGTGTTTTCCATTCTTTCCTTCCAGTTTTTCGTTTAAGGAAACACACTTAGTGATTTTTCTCTCCTTCATTTTCTTTCTGTCCAAGGAAATGACAGAAAGCTTTACTTTCCATTCCATCTGCTGTGTATTCCTTCTAAGGAAACACAGCCTAACTCTCTACATGGCATCCTCTAGATATTCCTCTCTAGTGCTTGCCTTGTCACTGGCTTCATCATGAATTCATCTCTACCACCGGTGGCATCAACCTAAACCCCTTTGCCAATAGCCTAATTGAGAAGATCAAAGACTTCATATTTGACCTCTTAGGCCTACTTTACATACAATTTATATCACCTTGTCACTTCAGCAGCACACTCTTTCCTTCTTTAGCTATAACCGATCATCAAATCACCTTATATTTCTGGCATGTTAGAAACCTTTCCTCGGTACATCCTTCCTCTCAGCAGTCATGATATGTAAGCATTATACTCGACAGTGTCATGCACCCTATGACTAGTACTCTAGCAGCTACCACACAAATTCATTTTTGCAGTGTGTATTTATGCTGCTCTTCAGTGTATTACTACCTTCGTTGGTTTCTGCCTGTTATTGCCTACCAAGTCCAAACGAATTCTCAAAATTATCTTGGACGAAGGCCAAATAGAAGTTATTTTGTTTGTAGGGGAGTGTCAAGCATAATCCCTTGATCATGAACTGCATGAATTCTCAATTAGTTTAGCAGCAACATGTAACTCCCATGGTCACCAGTACTCTCCTCCATGTTCTTATAACCTTTTTTTATGTTACTAACTATATTGGGTGTATAAATATCCCAACATTAATGGTTTCAGTGGACAATGTCATACAACATTTTATTAACTTCTACTATTGAGTCAATCAGCATTTATAATTCAAAGTCACGGTCCTTAATCTTTGAATCTGATGGTCCCATAAGTTTAAATTACCTGAAAACCTCAAGAATGATACTGATGAGTCCTATAAATCTTCGTATATATGGAGGACCAAGATAAACTGTATTCCCACTTTTTTTAATATTTCCAAAGAATATTTGAAACGTCATTAACATTAAGCCTTAGAGAACAAAATCAGTGTAAAAGAGGTCACGAGGAAGGAAAAGACAAAAAATTTAACCCCAATATACCCCCTTGATATGGGGCCGAAGAAGAAGAATATTTCTAGAGCCAGAAAATCATATTTTCTTTTACATGAATACGATGTCAGTATTTGCATCCACCCAAGTCAATGTGCTAAATCAGAATTAAACATACAGATCAACAGAAAATAAGAATAGAGTTTCACAAGCATACAACAAGAAGAATAAGGTGTGATAACATCAAGACAATGATTCATAAGAAATAAAGAATGTAGGTCATGTTTGTTTTGGAATCACATGCCTCTGAAATAAACAGAAATCTAATATAACTTACAAGAAGAAATAAAGTCCCCACGAGATGGTTGATCCTAAAACTGCCGGATAAAAGCCTGCATATAGCCCTCTGACGCCCTTGAAAGATGCAACATCTAATTAGTGTAACAGCAAATAACAAGGTCAGGCAATATACTAGACTCAAAAAATATGTATTGAAATAGTAAACATCAATAATTTGAAGAACACCCTTGAGCCCTTGACCTTTTATCTCCATTTCACAAAATTTACCAAAAATAAACTATAGCAAACTAGCATGTTCCTTTAACTTGATTGTTGAAGCACTAAGGCCATGTTTCCTTGAACAAAAGGAAAAACAGGGGGAAAGAAATAAGTGGAAGGAAAGATAAAAAAGGGAAGGAAAATGACATGCAACATGATGGTCTCAAGGGGGCTGGTGAGCGGGAGCCAAAGAAGGGAAGGTGGGCGGTGAGCAGCGCGGGGAGTGCAGTGGGCGGCGAGAGATGGGTGGCGGGGATGGGAGCAAGCGAGCAGCTAGAGCTGGCGGGCGGCAAGCAGCAAACGACGGGCAGGGATGGGAGCCGGCAAGCGGTGAGCGTTGGGGGCAAAGCCGACAACCAACAGGACAAGCGAGCATTGATTGTTTTCTTTCTTAGCTTTCTGCAATCGGGCAGAAAGTAAAACGAGGGACCTCATTTTCCTTGGGCAGAAAGCAAAACGAGGGACCTCATTTTTCTTCCCTTGTCTATCTTTCCTTTCAAAGAAGGAAATGCAAACTTTCTTTCCCTTCCATCCTACTTTCTCTCCAAGGAAACATGGTGTAAATCTATTCACTTCCTAAAAATAAGAGGAGAAACAACTTCAACTTAATGATAGAAGCTCTGAGCAAAATCAAAATTCCTATCCTTTAAACGAGAGGGTTCTTTTGATCATTTATGGAAACACCTATATCCTAAAAATGCATAAAACCTATTCTTGTTCTCCATTGTATTTGGAATTCGTACCAAAAAGTATAGAAAAACTAATTTAAGGGAAAGAATTATTTGAAAACCCGTATTCCAAAATCAGAGTGAAACCTATTGTTTTCGATTCTTTAGAAAAACTAGATGAATCCAGGTAGCATTTTGGGCTATACTGAAATGATGCACTTTTTACATATCCAGTGAAGCCTAAGCATTCAAACTTTGGCAGATCACTAAAAGCGAGACCACCGAACTATTCATTGAATCTTCCAATTGCCTACAAATTTCGGAATCAAGAATCTCATTTTTATCATTTTGGATATTGTTTAATTTGAAAAAAAAAACACATCCGCACAGGACTTTTGTCAAGGAATAAGAACAAACAATTGATGAGCAAGGAGAAACGCCACCTCGGTTCGAGCAATAGTGTACATAGCGTGCGCGGTGTTCTTGTAGTTCGGAAGATGCGAAGCTCGTCCATCGCTCACTATTTAAGGGTATGGGAAAGATCAACAAAAACATTTCCGAGGAGGAAAACCGAAGAGAGGAGATGACCTTGGAAGCGGGTGCGGACGACATCAAGGGGATGGAGAGCGGCAACGGTGGCGAATCCGGCGGCGGCGCCGGCAGCGGCGTTCTCCCATTTCCACCGCTCCGCTTCGAACGCAAGCGGCATGGCCGGCTTCGTGGAGCAATCACTTGCTGCGCGAGCACGTAAGGAATTCGTTACGACTTACGAGACCAAGAAAGCGAGGCCTGGCCCATTTTGGAAAAAAAGCCCAATGACAAGGAAATGTGCCGGCTCATGATGGCTGGTAAGTAGGTTCATTTCGTGTCTTCCACAGCACCACCACCACCACCTCGAACTGGATCGTCCTCTACAAAACTCTAAATACCACGCAAATCATGGTTTTGATTTGGGTCTGAAGGAGAAGTCTCTTGGCAATGTCGGCAATTCGAAATCGTTCTGTGAGTAGGTTTGCATTTAGATTTTTGTTTCATCCGATAAAGCGGGATTTTCTTTGTTGAAATCGATGGCTTTATTTCATTCATTAAAACCTTCATTGTTTCTGCGCTTGCAATGCCAATTGGGAATAAATTTGATAATAACCTGGGTTTCACTGGGAGTCATGGGTAAGCATTAGGGTTTATGGTGCATCCAAGGAACATCTTTCTTTACTGCCATGACCTTGTAGCAGATCGGATGTAAATTGCGGAGAGACCTCTCACCCGCAATCCCTCCTCCCTCCCTCTTTCTCTTGCGCAACTAATTCTTGGTATAATTGGATACTAATCATCGATGTTCAAGTTTTGATTCAGATATGATTAGAATTTTTGAGTTGGAATGTATATGGTGATCGCCTCATGTAAGTTTGTTTCCAGCTATAGTGCTAATGTGCCGCCAAATCGCAACCTCTTCCACAACCGTAGTATTGACAGATACAAACCGTCCAGGGCTCTCTTCATCATGCGTATGCTTCATATACATTATAGTCAACTAATTCTAAACTGACGGGTCTGAAAGTGGATTTTCATTATATTCTTGTTCCGTTACCATCATGATATGACACCAGCATTGCTAATACATTTGTTGAAGCACAAACTTCCATATTTGTGTTGGCACTATAGATTCCTAGCATTGTAGAAAATATTATTTCAGACTTAGGTAATATTTAATTGATTGAATAACTTGATCTTTTGAGCACGGGCTCAATATTGCATGTCTTGTACATACCAACATACTAACATCAATGAGTTTGGTACCGATAATCGATCAGCTAAGTACAAAACAAGAAGTGATTCTATGATTTTGTACATGACTGCTTACAATAATACCAAAAAAATAAAAAGGTTTCTAGAAGGGAAACGGGATAGAGAGAAGAAAGGAAATAGGACTATTGCTCATTCTCTGTACCGGAAATCTAGAAGTGATGAAAACATAGGAGGAAACTAACTCTAAAAACTAAAAAGATACTGATGCACTTTCTCTGCACTCCCTTTCAAATAGGGATTGATATCTTCTCATTCCAAAACGCAAAATGATATAACTTATTTGAAGTATGATAGTTATTCAAATTTCTTTCATCCATCAGTGCTAATCATCTTACTTTTACCCATCTTGGATAATGGATACTACAAGTTTGAGCAAAAAAATAGTAAATTAATTTACCACTTTCTCCATATTTTTTATTTTAAATATGCAATGCATAGTCATTGTCCTTGGTCTTCTCCAACCCACCTATTATTTGTTGCTCTATCTTGAACTACGTCAAGATTGGGGTTTAAGATTTGCAATACAAGCTATTTGTTCAATAGGTTGATATCAATCCGGTGCCGTATTTGTATTATATATATAATATAGGTTTTAGGTGGTATTTATTATTATCATATATTGGTACATAGTCCGACATAGGAATGTACATTGGTACAAACTAAAATTGAAAACCTTGCTTCACATACCTTGTGTTGAATTCAGTGATCTTTCTTTCCTGCTCTTTTGTGTGGTCATAACTATTCAATTTAATGCCGGATCAAATAGTACTCACGGATTATGAGGAAGAATATGAGATTCTAGAACTGATATATCTCCATCCCACAATGATCTTTTAATGGATATGATCTTCTCAGTGGTCGATTTTGTGTCCTCTGGCACTTTTTTTTTCTCATTCTTAATGGTTTAATAATCACTCAATGTATACCATAACCTCTCATGCTGACATCCTCTTCCTTTTGAATAGTCCCTAGCCATGAAAAAGACCAATCATCAATTTAATATTATACATGAAAAGAGAAGGAAATTCCATCTACATTGCCCATACATGCTTAAACTATACATGTTGACTGTTGAGGGTGCAATTCCAACTTATCCTCATCGTTCTACATTTGTTAGTGATCCCGGTAACTATACCAATCCTCAAGCATCCCGTAAAATGTCGCTACCTCTCTATATGCTTCAGGTTTTATATGTTACCTGAAATGTTTAGTTGTAAAAGAAGATGAACCATGCCATTATCAGATGTTAAATATACCTTGTATTCCATTTGATCAATTTAACTATGTAGGCATTCCTTCCAAAAGAAGTGGTTGCAATGTTAACTTGTTAAGTAATGCATCCTTATTTTATTGGTGTATATTATCTTCAGAGTGTCATCACGCCTCACTTGTCTCAATTGTCTTATGTACTTCTCTTAGGTAACCCTCAAGAGGCTTTCGTCACTGCATAAGACAGAATTGTTTCGTCATTCCAATGGCTGGAGGTTAGATTATGCTTTTAGATCATTCAACACCCAGACTGCAACAGTAGGAACCAGTTCTCAGCCTCCACAACCACCCCCACCGCCTGAAAAAACACATTTTGGCGGTCTTAAAGATGAAGACCGTATTTTCACCAACTTATATGGTTTGCATGATCCTCTCCTAAAAGGTGCCTTGAAACGGGGTGACTGGTATAGAACAAAGGATTTGGTACTTAAGGGTAGTGACTGGATTGTAAATGAAATGAAGCAATCTGGTCTCCGAGGCCGTGGGGGAGCTGGTTTTCCATCTGGTCTCAAGTGGTCTTTCATGCCCAAGGTATCAGATGGCCGCCCTTCTTACCTTGTTGTTAATGCTGATGAGAGTGAACCTGGTACATGCAAAGACCGAGAAATAATGCGCCATGATCCCCATAAGCTGCTTGAAGGATGCCTCATAGCTGGAGTTGGCATGAGGGCAACAGCTGCTTACATTTACATAAGAGGCGAGTATGTAAACGAGCGGTTGACTCTTGAAAAGGCTAGGAAGGAAGCTTATGAGGCTGGATTATTGGGGAAGAATGCCTGCGGATCAGGTTACAATTTCGATGTGCATATACACTATGGTGCTGGAGCTTACATCTGTGGTGAAGAAACAGCATTGCTAGAGAGCCTTGAAGGAAAACAGGGGAAACCGAGGCTGAAGCCTCCGTTCCCAGCTAATGCTGGTCTGTATGGCTGTCCAACAACTGTAACAAATGTGGAGACTGTGGCTGTATCTCCCACAATTTTGCGACGAGGACCAGAATGGTTTGCAAGTTTTGGCCGGAAAAACAACTCTGGCACAAAACTGTTCTGCATTTCTGGTCATGTTAACAAACCCTGCACAGTGGAAGAGGAGATGAGTATCCCGCTGAAAGAATTGATAGAGAGGCATTGCGGTGGTGTTAGAGGAGGTTGGGACAACCTCTTGGCAGTCATCCCTGGGGGTTCATCTGTTCCTCTCCTTCCTAAGCACATTTGTGACGACGTCTTAATGGATTATGATGCTCTCAAGGCTGTTCAATCTGGGCTGGGCACTGCAGCGGTCATTGTGATGGATAAATCCACTGACGTGGTTGATGCAATAGCAAGACTGTCTTACTTCTACAAGCATGAGAGCTGTGGCCAGTGCACACCCTGCAGGGAGGGGACTGGGTGGCTGTGGCTGGTCATGGAGAGGTTGAAGGTGGGGAATGCGAAGCTGGAAGAGATAGACATGCTTCAGGAAGTCACAAAGCAGATTGAAGGGCACACCATATGCGCTCTCGGCGACGCTGCAGCGTGGCCTGTGCAGGGGCTTATCAGGCACTTTAGACCAGAATTGGAGAGGAGGATTAAGGAAAGAGCACAGAGAGAGCTGCTGGATGCTGCAGCTGCTTGAGTTCTGTGGCTTGACCATGCCAAAGTGCCGTTTGTCTAATTCTTTTCAGCTTATAAATAAAAATAATAAACTGCTGGCAGAGATTGTGCTGGTTTTGTATTATTCTGAGCTTCAATAAGAGGCAAGTATAATGCTGTTCTATTGTTGAACCTTTGAGACTGCAAACTGGTGTTCCTTTTAGCTTTCAATCCGAGAAGATTTCGTTGTTGTTGTCTCTGAATAGACCTTTTAAATACATATTGTGTGACTATAAGGATATCATAAATCTGATATTTACTGAAGAGCAGTGTTGCAACTTGGCCTATCTATAGCAAATAACTTAAATTACAATCAAAAAGGGAAATTTTAGCTTCCTTCTGGAGTTTATACTGTTTAATTTGGTTCTTAAAATTATTATTATTATTAGATTACAAGTTTTTAGATTCTTTCATTAATTTTTTTATCGTTTCATTCTTTGTTCCCAAATTTGGTCAGCGAACCATGCCTTTCTCACAATATAATTCCTTTTCTTTTCAGAAGTTCATGTTCTCAAACAATGAGTGAAGAATTGGTGTAAGAACTATATTATAAATTCCACGGACTACATTGAAAATGGCAAAATTTGTGAATTTTGAGGGACCGAAATTTCTCCCACAAATCACAGTAGTGACATAGTCCCGCTAGCATTTGAACACCAAAACTTGACTAGCGAGCTGAAAAATGTTGTCTAAATTCCAAAAATAAAAGGGTATTCGGCTATGGTCTGCGATCTTGATACCTCCCTCAGAAAGCAGTATCAAGAACAACTTCCGGTGTGTCAAATCGGAAGCCAACACCGACATTTCTCCGACAAGCCACCGGCGACCGAGGAGGAGCATCGATCGGAACCTCCCTGCTCGTCGGAATCTGACGGGCGATGAAACCGATGACCGGCGCGTCGTCGGAGGTGGAAGGAGGCTTGTAGTACATCCGCGCCGTTTGTGGGCAATGAGAATGGAACCGAGCAGCTATTCTCACCCCCATGTCCAACATCTCCATGTACTTGCTCATGGTCGATCGACCGATCGATCTCCAGATATGCCTTTCCTCACTCTGAAGAGAGATTGAGATCGCTGCAGATGGGAGAAGACGATAGATAGGGCGGAGGCGGAGAAGCAGAAGGATGAAGATTGAAGAGGCTGGCGAAGGTGGGAACTGGGAAGGGGAAGAACGCGTAATTAATAGGTGAAGCAACCCCCAATTTTCCGTTTCTTTGGTGTTTCTTGGGCCGGAGTATGGCAAGTTCGTAGCAGATTCCTTGTTGGAGGGAGAACACGGGTCAAGCTGCGTAGGTGGCACTGTAACGTGGAATTTTCCATTACCAACTTCCCTTCGCGTCCGGTTCACTTGGTCAATGCTGGTTCACGTGACCAATTCTTATATGATATATCTAGAAACGTTGGAGCAGTTGACCATATCTCCCGGTAAGGTCGGAAATTAAGACTCTACAGTTCCCGGATGATCACCGTCTATGAACTCGCAATACGTATTATTTACTGGCACGTGTAAGTCGGGAAATGTTTATGTTGGCCGGCAGAGATGCTGATGGCTTGGATCTCCATGTGCCGAATGGCACTGCAAGGGCCCATCTAGCCTCTAGGCCTTTAAGGCATCAGTTATGCTTAGGACGGATGGCCCATCAATCAGGTTGGGAAAGTTAAGTACGCTAGCGAAAAGAACCAGCCCAATACAGCCCACAGCCTGTTGGATCAGTGAGACCCACTACCTGGCAAGGTACATTAAAAATTGTCTTTAGACTCAGTTCAGCTTTTTAATCTGTCTCGTTTGCTCACCCTTTGTTCCAAAGTTGTACCAAAAGCTTGAGTGTTTTGAGTACGTTGAATTGTTCAAAATTGAAATTTTTTTATCAAAAAGATAAATTTAAAATTATAGAGGTGTATTATCATTACGAGGGCACTATTCATACTAATACTAATTATAAATCAAATCGAATGTTAAAAGGTAATTGGAGATGCATTTTGTCACTAAATATCTAGAATATTATTAATGTTTACTTACATTTGAAATGAAACATAATAGAAAAAACTTTCACGCCTCAAAACGAGTTATATTATTGACCTTCTAGGGAAAGAAATAAAAAATCTTCTGCTTGCAACTGACACTCCAATTTATATAAAAATTTGATGAAGAAGATTTTTGCTATAATAGAACGGTGAAATTTTAGTTACTTAATTGTTACACAATTGAATTTTTTGAGCAAAGGCATTTAGTCAATTTATGCAAATACCAAGCAATTTTATTATATTGTGCAAAGAATATTTTAGTATATTAGAATGTCTCATAAAATGGTCTTTTGTACGAAAGGGCTGTCAGACCTTCATACGAAGGTTTATGTTAAAGCAGAATGTGATCTTGTTATCGAACAAGAAATAGCTTGTTGATAACCTCAAAAGCAGAATGTGATCTTGTTATATGAGCCTTGCTTTACCCATTGTATATGATGGACGGCAAGGATCTAATACTATCTAAAATTCCTAGGAAATCTTATTAGAGACGTAAAGGTGCATAGAATCGAGCTGACTTTTGTTTTGAATTGTTCAATGAACACACGAGATAGGTTGATTTACATCTCATCTAGTTTGAAGAGTATTATTTTAAGGCACATATAACCTTGCTAGTTAAATATTTTCTTCACTGAGTAATTTATCTTGTTTAATAGTAGTAATTAAATATTTTTTTTTAGAGTGTTAGTTTGTTAAATTAGTAAAAACTTTAGTGGTTAATAACAAAGTCTTGAACTCAAACTCCGCTTTTATTACTATGTCAAAAAATATTTTGATTTTAACACGAAAAAATTATTTATTCTTCTTCTCCCAAACTAAAAAACTTGAACCGGAAGCTGCAAATATTTTATGAAGACACTTGATTAGACCAAACCCAGATTAATTTCAAGGTGGAAAACTAGTATTCATGCAATTTAAACTCGCCTAGAAAAACATCAGACAACCAGAACAATGACATGAACAAAACAACACTTACAACCCCTACTCCAATTGACAAACAAAACTTCCACACAGCTTGATGATATTATTTAGCTAATGTTTAACAATTAACAAAGAATACATAGATCTCATTCAACTATCTTAATAAAGTCACCAGTAAAACATTATGTGATTACAAAGTAGAATTTGGTAGAGAGCCCATGAGAATTACCGGGTTTCTGCCTCTAGTCTTCCATATTCTATCTGGCCTTGCTATTGTCAGAATATTAGAGAACAGGTTTGAAGTAGAACTAGACTCTGAAGGTTCACCGTGCTCATCCAACAACTCCTGGCTATGGCCGTGATCTTTACCCCGATTTCTGACTTCGCTGGTTGGCTTTCGGCAAGGGCAATTGATTATCTTTATAAAGCAAGACTTGTGGAAGACGGACCCACACGATCCGCATCTGGCAGTTTCAGCTTCCTAGTATTGAAGTAAAATTCCAAAATAAGTTAAACACTTGTATTAGTTTTCTCATTACAGAACGAAAAAGCAGGGTAGAGAACACAAGCCAGCTATGTAGGAAAATAAGACGACAGGCATAATTCCAAAGTACAACATTCCGCTTGAAGAACAAGATTATCAAACCTGAACATGACTTGTTTGTCTAAAATAGTGTACCCCATAAGGCTATGTTTTGTTAAATGGAATCTATAGTGGAAATGATGGAAAGTACAATGAATCTAGATGGCACCAACAGTAGTTTCATTTTACTTTCCATTCTTTCCATTTAATAGAACATAACCTAAATATTTTGAGAGTTCGAAAGCCTTATAGAAATGACTGTATTTAGTATTACGGTATACAAAGCATTATGATTGCACCAAAATTAATACAAACATAAGCAAGTACAGTTTGACCAAGACCATCTCTAGTCAACTGGGTGGGTTACTGTGCTATTTGGGTCAGGATGGTCCAACTAGTTTTATCACTTGTAACTAACAGATCGGAAAAAGACTAACCTGAAAGGGAAATATAAGAGAAAGTGGTTCATCACAGACTTGGCGAGCAGCACACGGAACACCAGTGTCATAGCACACAAGGCACTGTTGCGTGATGTGTTCGAGGATTTTATTTGAAACAGTTTCTAACATGATGGGAAGTGCTGCAACAGAAGAAAGAGTAGCATCAGATACAGATAGACACTTCGCAAGAGCATATTGACAAATGGAGGGCAACATAATGTTGCAAAACCTACAAGCAAATAATCGCGATCAAATTTTTCTTGCGTCTGCGTAGGACATGACCAGAACCATAAAAAATAAAAATCACAAAAAACAAACAATTGAAAGAGTGTATATCTTTATTATTGTTTTCTTTGAGATTTCTAGTGATTCAAAAACCCCATTTTCCATGTGTTCCACGAAACTAAATTGACTATGAATGTGATAAGTCTTATTAGAATCTATTTAAAAAGGGTATCAGATTACCTAAGATTGTAAGATAAGCCATATATCTCTTTCATGCCATCAATTATTAAGACTTCATGCACTAAAGACGTGCAGGAATTACATTTTGGGCAGCTACTACTACTTCAAGAAGGGCAACCTTAACTCTCTTTCTTAAGATTTCGTGCACTAAAAACTCGCAAGAATTATATTTTAGGCAGCTATTGCTACTTTTGCCCCTTCCTCTCTTTTTTTTTTCCAGTTATGACTGCACTTTTCTCTTATGTATCTGCCAATTGCACTCACCGAATCATTCAAAATAATTCAACTGAAAAGAGATGGAAGGGAAATATAGAGAAGGAACAAACAAACGGAAATGTATTTTGATAAGAGCAAGTGATAAACAAAGAACTTGGAACAAATTCATGTACTTTGCCTCATTTTAAGAATATAAACAATCGAATGTTTCATGACATGAAACCAATGAATTGAGCAGTCAAACACCTCCATTCATCTACCTCACTATGTTTGAAACGGACCATGCCAACCCAATATTTATGCAGTTTATTAATGTAGTGTAATTAGTCGGGTTAATGGTAGTTTTATTTAATATTGTTGTCAATATTGACTTAGTAAAAACATCTAAAGCCTATTTATAGGCTTCTTTTGTTGCAAGGTAGATTTGGATTAATGAATTATTGAGTTTATTTGATTAGTATCTATTCTACCATTGTCTCTCTCGCCTCTCCCTCTTAATTCTGTACCCTCTCTCTTTCAGACACTATCTTGCATTAATTGGAACCAAAGCTCAATCGATCTCTCACAAGTCACAACAACCAATCTTCACAGTATTTCATCACCGTTGACGCCCTGTGCCCCTATCGCTCTTACCTCATAATCCATCCACTCCAAAATCCTCGCTCTTGCTCACCTCTCATATTATCTTCCTCTACATATTGCACCTGCCACCTCCAGAGTCTCTCTTTCACCATACCTAATTCACCTTGCCCCGCCGCTTCAGTGTTCACCACATCAAAAAAAAAAAGACAAAAAAGGCGTGTGTGATATTGCAGCAGTAACTCATCATCCATCTCTTGCCCCAACCAAAGGGGAACAGAGAGGCAGTGGCCGTCCACTAAAGATTGCAGCAGAATCTAATGCCGCTACCTATCATCAATGCATCTTAGCCATCCCTATCATCCTGTATGTTATTAGGAATTAGGATGCCGCTACCCTATCGCTGGCTCAACTGATCACTTACTAAGACACCATGCTCAAGATCAATACTTGCTAGCTAGTTGTTCTCTAGATCACTTCTTGCAAGTAATAGGTTTTTGCACATCCTTTCATAGCCTCTCGTCAACCTCGACCACTTGCTACTAATCAATGTTTGTCTACCCATCTTGCCTCCCAATGCCAGATTGCCAGTTGGTTGCCTCTGCTTTCTGTCACATTGAACCACAACCAAAGTGTAGGTGTGGCACATCAGATATAAAAGAACAGAGCATTTGTTTACTATGTATGACCCACATGATAAAAGCATAACAAGAAAAAGAGAAAATACTAAAAACTGGAAGAAAAAAGTAAAAAATAGATAAATAGCAAAACAAATTATAAAGAATAAAAAAATTTAGAAAAGTATGGAAAGCAATGGTCTATTGCTTTTTTGTTAGACATCAACGTTCTTTTCTGGTGAAGAAGGATGACATGGTATATTAATTTTATTATATTACTGTTGCTAATGGGTTGTTTATTAATGGTGTCATTAGTGGAGTTTGTGGGTAGGTTTTTAATATTTGTAGCTAATATTGAGTTAGTGAAAATATTTAAAGCCTATTTCCAAACTTCTTTGGTTGCAAGTAAAATATATTTTGGTCAATAAATTATTAAGTCATTTGCTTGATATATATATATATATATATATATATCTCATGTTCAAAAAACTATTTATAGACTAATGAAAAATTTACAAATAACTTACCAGCAAATGCCCCTTTTGATAGATCAACAAGATCTCGAAGAGCAAAAAAATCATTGCTTTCAAGAAGATGTCGACGAGATCCTAGGCCTCTTTGGACAGATATTCGAAAAGGGCAGCGGATATAGGGGACCATTGCAGCTATCTTCTTCCGAATACCCATAACGTGAAGCAACGCAGGCACTTTGGAAAACAGAAAGGGGTTCATTGCACTCACACACAGCATCGGCTGGAAAATGTATAATGTATTAGAATTCAAAGATCATATTTATCAGTTCGAATCTTCATGTCATAATTTCATACGAATATACCATGCCTAACCTTCTGTAAAAATCTAAATTTGAAAGAGAAAATGTATATTGCAAACATCAGTGATTTCAATGATGATATACAGATTTAAAACGGTACTAACTCATATATTACCTTATCGTAAATGGACTCCAGATATGCTTTTGCCAACTGAGAAACTGGATAAACAGAGAAGTCCCAGAGATGCAAGACTTTTGCCGGCAAAACTGAAGTATCATTTGTATGGCATGAAGCACAAAATAACTGACCAGTGTACTCACACAACCGTGGTTTTTTCCATCCTAGTGTCTGAACAAGTTCCCCGAACAATGTCTTCCCAGCATCCAAATTTTTATGACATCCTGCACAAGTATAATGTTGCAATTCCAGCAACTGTTGCATAGACTTATGAGGCTTTATGTCAACCACGAGGGATATTGTCTTCCCTAATTCAGAAACATCTTCCGAAGAACCTCCATGAGTTAAGAACTTAATATTCCAACCCTCCCCAATCTTTTGGAGGGATTGAGGAACTATGGCTTTTAACAAGCTAGAGTTAGAAGCCACCTTGCCGGGGGAAAGAAAGGAAAGCAACGGGCTAGGAAATCCAAAAGGATATCTAGAATTAAGAACTGAACGCAAACAATCTTGAATAAGAGAACTTCTCTTGCTGACTACAATTGGCGATGCATTTCCAAAAAAATTCATGGATTCTCTCTCAGCAAAGACCCATTCGGAAGGAAGACTCAAGCCGTGTTCAGAGAAAAGAGTCTTTAGCTGCTGGTAAAGTGAACAGAAATCACGGTAGCGTCGTTCAACCTCCCATTGATCATTAGCACTCCACACTCTTAATATATACACTGTATACTCCTTGACTCCGATCAATCTTTCACCAAAAGAAACATCACCTGTTCTCTGTTTTGCTCCAATGACCTCAACCCAGTCAATTCTAGATGCAGTTGGGTATTGTGCAGGTGGATAAACTTCATCTGTCCCGGAAGTAGATGCAGTTGAGCTACCATCTCTGTAACCCTGATGATTCAAGTACCCAAGATTGGCCCCAAACCTAGTTCCATTAGATGTCCCATTATCTAGTAAAATTTCCTCCATCTCTAGAACCATTTCCTCATAGGCATCACCAGTGTTCTGTTTCTTGTTCTACAAAATAGACAATGGAGTTTAGTGCTTCCGAAGATGAATAGAGTATGAAAACAACTTAACAATGTATATATCATCAAAACTGTTGACTCTGGGATTAAGAAGGGTAGGCAACTTAAGGTTTAAATCACCAAAAAGATGGTTAATGGAAGTTAATTTGGCATATTCAGATTACTTAAACATAAAATAAAAACTTGCAGTCCTCTATGTTACCAGACCCATTGGGTAAACTGCATCAACAACCAAACAAAAGAGCAGAAATTTTTTCAATGTTAAATTGTTGGTGGGCGGTGCATCAAGGGAATTTATTATAAATTAACATCTCAACTGGAACTACTAGGATTGCCCATAATCTTTAATGGGAATATACTTTGTCAGTGTCATGATTGTTTGAATTAGAAGCTAGTTTAAAATTTAAACCTTAAATATGATTTGGATGCATGCTAATTTGCTTTTGGGTCAAATCACAGCACAATCGATTTTTAATGGTTTTATAAATTTCAGATGACAATTTTTTAAAAAAATTAAAACTCGTCTTGTTTGTTAAATACACTTGGCTTATGTATTGAATCTTTGATGAAATGTTCTAGTTAAGTTGGATGCTGTTTATGTCTAAATGATACACTAAATGTGTCTGTCAAATCATATAACTGGGGATGTTTATGAACTATACCTAGTGAAATGATTTAAACTGCAGTGTAACTGGCATAATCAAGGTTTTAGAAAGTATATTTCACAGTTCTCAGAACCGACCCTGGTTGGCTGGTCTAGGGAAAATCCAGGAACCTTCGGTCTTATAATTTGATATTCGATGTTATAAAAGTACTGAATGCTTGACCTGGCAAATTTTTAAGTAATTTTACCCAGCTGGTGAAGAAGCTGAAACCTTTATATTCACCTCGGCTCCTGAGATTCAAACAATGTGTAATCTGTAATGCCTTGCTCCGTGCTGTTACAGCTGAGAGCAACACAAGACACAGATCCAGAATATTAATTAATCCATTCACTGACCAGCTGGGGCCTTCGCAACTGCCTTGTGCTCCCAAGTTTCAAGCAATGCATAAGCGGTGAGCTTTACCTTGTGCTGTTAGAGCAACAGAAGGTGCAGAAGCAGTTTGTGATTGAGGAAGTATCATCCATCAAAGAAGGAAAAATCTACAAATAAAGTATAGATTGGAAGAAATGAAGTGAGAGAATATGAGAGTAGTAAGAGAATATGAGAGTAGTAACCGATACGTATATCGGCCAGTGCACCAGTATGGACCAATATCTTAAATCTTGCTTCAAACTAACAACCATCTAATTACTAACCTCTATCACAAACACAAGTAACTGAGAACAATCTCTAATACCATGTTGGAATAAGAAGAAGAAGAAGGGGAGGAGGAGGAGGAGGAGGAGCACAATCTGAGCACATTGGCATTGCTTGCAGTGTAGGAAGAAGAAGTTTGAGTGTACGTGCAATGGGAAAAGGAAGAAAAAAAGGAGGACGACTTGTGCGAGTGGAACCGAGAGCATTGGTACCATTCACGGTGGAAGAAGAAGAAAAAAAAAGGAGATGTAAGAGGACTAGTGCGAGCAAAACAGAGTGCATTGGTACCACTCACAACTAAAGTTCTTGGTACAGTATAGGGTCTCAAACTCGAACTGACATTTGAAACCTTGGTTAGGGTCAAACAAATACAACAAATAAGATATGTAAGCTCATATATGAAAGTGTGTATTCATTACAAAAAATATTTAATTAATTATAAAAATAATTTAGAAGTTATTGAAAACTTAGTCAATTGGATAATCATATAAAAATAGTTAATATAACAATATATAAAATTTTATACTCTTAGATAATAAAACAGTGTTCTTATACATACCAAAAGTAAAGTATGTACTGAACTTTTATCTTCATGGATATCACCATCATTAAATTTCTTGTTCAATATTAAGATACTAAGATTCAGTCTATTCATCCAATCAAGTTGAGGTTTATTCATTTTTGTTATTATTGATGTAAAAGAAGAATCTTGAGCTCCTCTCTTTAGTTGAGACTTGAGAGACTCATTAGCTCTAAATACTTCTACTAAATCCCACATCAAGTCTAACCCAAGTGTGACCTAATCTTCAATTAACAATCCATTTATCCTCTGATGTTTGTAGTCAACTACTCCCTTTTCATTTTATCAATTCTTCAAGTTATCATTATATCAGATAGAAAGTCGTTCATTTAAATTGTGGGGCTCACATTGACATAACTAACATAAGTGTCTTGAACCAACAAATAACCTAATTTGAATTTGGTTTGTGCTAGTCAAGCAAGGAAAAGCAATATGCTCTTCATATTCGAAGTGCATATGGAGCATACACTCAGTTTTTGTGATACATATGCACGTCTATGGAGCATACACTCAGCTTTGTGATACATAAGTAGGTCTACATATTGGCACACTAGATATACAATGCAGTAAACCTGTTAGCATGTACGTGTCCACATGTTTTTTAAAAAAAAAAACATTGGTAACAATAATAATAATGCCTGGTAAATTTGACAAAGATAGTCCGTTAAAGAAAATTTGGTTCTGAAATCTAAGTGCAAAGACAAGATCATTCATGTTTGTGGTGACAAAAGTTTCAGGGTAAATGTTACCTAATATATAAACTATGCGCACAATTTTATTTTATATGCAAACTTTGTTTTGTTTCAATTTGGTAAATGGCCAATGTCAAGAGCTCTAATCGAATACATTTGGTATGAATTCTAGTGGATTCCATTGGTTATCAACGAAGAGAATGAATTAAACATTACAAAGCATAGCAATCTATGTAGTGATCAAATCAACCTCTCCAACAATCAAACCAATAAATTATTTAAAAACACTTCTGATTTGCACCTGATGGAAACACTTATCATACTTTTGTAGCCAATTAAAACAAAATCAAATTTATATACCAAATTGAAACTATGAGCATAATTTATGTATCATTTGTATAATTTACCCTAAGTTTTAAGAACACTTTAACATTAACACTTTCACATCTAAGAAATTGTATGACTAATTTTGTAGCCTTTGCTGTAAAGTAGAATAAGACTAGGTAGTTGTCGAGAGCAGAATCTCCTTCAGACTTTATATCAACAAAACTATTATAATGATAAGAAAAATAAATTTGTGAAAAGATAATGACTGATAAAATGTGCAATAGTTTTTCTTTTACATTTTATCTTCCTAAATTTATTTACTTGAAGATTTGTAATGCAATAAGTAATTCTTAGTGAGAAACTATTGAAATTGAAGTTCAATAGTCATGATCATAACGGAAAATTAAATGGATCTATGCACTTTGTAAAAACTGACATAGTTCAAAATGTAGCCAATATGATAAAAGTATACCAGAAAAGCTTATAGTAGTCTGCTTGGGTGCTAGAACCATTACTTCAAATCTTCGCAGTGACCCAATAAGTTTCAGATCTAAATGAATAATCTCTCCAGATTGAAGTTAATAATTTTGGTCTCATCAATGACCTTGTCTGACACAAGTTGTTGACTTTATACCTTAGTTGAAACTTGAAAGTTGAACATTCAAGACTAGCATCATATTCATAACCATAAGAATTAAATAGGGCAACGCTAGTCAACATATTGAACATAATTTACTGCTCCTGTGAAGAGTTTGTTAGTGGAAAACAAGACTTGCCATCTTTTCTATTGTTTCCGGCACACACTACTAGTATGCCATGCACCTCTCTTTAAACCTTATGCTGCTAAGTCTAACTAATTTGTCTTACCAGTACATCTATTTGCTTCCTTTGAACTTCCTAACATCCCTAGCCATAAGCTTTCAAATGAAGCAAATTCCATTTGGTTGCATATTCATTCTTAAACTCATTTGGGTTATTGAGGATCCAACCAAGTTTGAACTAATTCAGACTATTCCAATAAATTGTTTCAGATATTCATGAAATATACCAAAATGAAAGATATTTGTAGCATATTTGACTAGTAAAAGAGTTTTTTTATTCTCATTCATATAGTAAATAAATTCAATTCACATTTGCTGACCTCATCAGTAACAACATCCTCTTCAGTCAAATCTGAAATTTTTGAATTCTTATTCAACTCTATCTGGAAACTTGAACTCTGGCTATTAGGAAGTACTGGTAGGGACGACCTTGGTTTATCATGTTCTTGGCTATAACTTTGTTCACTCTGAGATGCACCAGCTGAAAAAGAAAAAAAAATTTCGTTTATAGCATGGTCAACAGGAACTAACTCTCCAAACACCTGTTTTTCTGCAGCTTCATGAACATCAACATCCACAATGATCCCATCATCTAAGGAATAGATGCCTCCTTCTATACCTTTGAGCATATGCTTGATTTGATCTTCCATAGGATGTTCCACTGTAAGAGACATCTCCTTGTCTGAATCTCCATAAGCATCTAGAGGGTTCCTGATGGGAGAAGCTCTTACAGACTGGTCAGGCTGATCGGTAATTTGAGCTTGAACGCTCGCCACTGATACATCTGCAACAATCTCCTTTTCCTCCACAGCATTATGAAGTTCAATCACGCGATTATTGGCCAGAGATGGAACATTTTTCTCGTCTTTCGCAGGCACAAATTGCAGCAAAGCAGATTGATCCTGGTCAAGCGATGGATAATGTAAATCAAATCCGCCATTTTCTTGCAGAAACTCGTCCAAATCATCCGAACCAAATGCTACAGATGAGTTCATAAGTAGTGGGTTCACGTCTTCACATTTCATCCCTTCAATGTATTTAAAGTTCCTCTTTGCATGTTGACCTGTTGAATTTTCGCAATCTGTGCCATAATCAAGCATGGAGTCCTCACCTTCAGATAATTCGTCTCTGTTGGAGGTACCCGCATCTACATCTATCACTGCCCTGCCAAACTCTTCGGCGTTGGCTGTCGTAGGAAGCAAACTCATCTGACCAGAACATCCATCATCACGTCCTACAGACAGTCCGTCCTGCTGGCCCTCAACTTCTCCTAGCCTCGCGCTTTCACCAAGACGATTAACATATGCAGGGTGCAAACGAGACGGGGTTCTCATTCCAGAAAACGAACCCATTCGATTGGACGAACCCCATTCTCTCGGCGATGCGACGCCGCCCTCATCCAATGTTCGATTGATTCGGTCGCAAACCGGCGAGTCCGAGAAATCGAGCAGGTCGCCATAGTTCCCAACGGAGCTGCAAACGCTCGCGCTGCCGAGGACCGAATTGGCGCTGCAGTAACGGTCGAGCTCGGAGCCCTCACCGTCGCAGGAGGAGTAGTTGGAGGCAGAGGGCAACGAGGCTTCGTCGTCGTCAGCTTCGGCGTCGGAGTCCCGACACTGATGCTGAGGGAAGAACTTGTCGAATGGATCGCGAGGCGGCGATCCGGCCTCCATGAATCATCAAGATCCAGAAAGATCGAGGTTTCTCGATTGGATTCAACTACAAATGGAGTGAAAATAGGATCAAAATGCCACTAAGGTGGGGGCGACAAGGGAGAAACTTCATTGTTCTGCTTCGCTTCGCTCCCTGCCCTGCTTTTTCCGGTGAGTTTATGGGGTTAGGTTTGGTTGATCGACTCGAAGAGGAATGGGAAGAAGATGAGAGCGGATCGATAAATCGAGAGTTGGGAGATGAAAATTGAGGTTGAATCGAACAATTGGGAAGACGGCGAATTAGCGATGCATTGCCGAGTAGGAAGACGGTAGGAATTACGACGCAGTGTTAAGACTGGTGGGTGGCGCCGCGGCAAGTTGGGCCTTAATTGGATCTTTCTTATGGGCTTATATGGCCCACTGTTCTTTTATTTTCTTTTCCAAAACATGGTACAAATTTTTAATCACGTCCTACATTTTAAAAAAATAAAAGAAACCCTACTGAACTAATAGTCTAATACATATATCATTAATATATTTAAATTACTAAAAATATAATATGAATATATATATATATATATGATACATATATCAATAGGACAATAATAATAATAATTATTATTATTATTATTATTATTATTTATTATAAATTTAATTCTTGTGGATGTCTATGACTTTATGGTGACTCTTCGGATGACTCTTCATAACTCTTCTATTTACTGCATACGACTCTTTGTTTTGAGAGGAATGAATATTCATGTATCCACTTGCCTTATAAATAGGTGTTGTAAATTCTATTTGAGATATCAATGAGAATATTCTATACTTACTCCTCTCTCAATTTCATCCTTGTTTTATAATACGTTATCAGCACGAAGCTCTTATCAACGAAGGAAGCCAGGTTCTTTGAGGTTGTAAATGGTACTTCCATCCATTATGTTTTTAATCTTATCACTTTTTGTTCTTTGAGTTATCATGTCAAACCTCATAAAATTAGAGTTCACGGCCCTTGATATCACCGGAAAGAATTATCTTTCATGGATTCTAGATGCTGAAATCCATCTTGCTGCTAATGGTCTTGAAGATACCATCAAAAGGCAAAACACCACGTCCAACCAAGATAAGGCTAAAGCGATGATCTTTCTCCGTCGTCACTTTCATGAAGCTTTGAAAATTGAATATCTCACCGTGAAGGATCCTCTTGTTCTTTGGAACAATTTAAAGGAGAGGTATGATCTGTTGGGGATCGACTAAAGGTTGTGATCATAAAACACAACAAAATGATATGCTAAAACATTGAGAAAACAGAGACCGTAGCGAAGCGTACCTGAAGGATCCATAGAATTACCTCTGGATCTAGATTTTGCCTTGGTCTTCCAAGACTATGTGTTTCCCCGGACTATTGTAGTTGCAGCACTAGCCCCAATCGATGGGGATTCACCTATATATATAGGGAAGAGTTTTCCATAATAGGAAACTCCTTATTAATTAATAAAATAAGGAAACACACGTCTCGGGGACCACGACATAATAAAATAATATTTCTATTTCTAACACATCACAAAAATAGAAATAAAGACTTCAGTCTCTACACATAATAATTATTCCATACAAATTTGAGATAATTAAGCTGTGATAATTAATTTATTAATTGATCACTTTAGCACGGCTAAAATATTTAAGATAGCCATATACAATTATTAATTAATACATATGTGGTCCATATTAATTAATCTAACAATCTCCCACTTGAGCCACATATATATTACCTGATATAATTGTATACCTTAAGGCTATCTTTTATCTGAAATTATCTCTATCAATCTGGTCCATGAGTATATTAACATAGGATCAAGGCGGCCTTCGTCACAATATGTAACATGACTAGCCCGAACGATGGTCACGTATGCCAATACAGTCAACGACATAGATCATGTATGGATGTGTAGCATGGAAATTTCATGTAATGTGATCATAACATGCCTATTTCCAACTGGTCCAATTTTATTCCTTATGAGATCAAACCAAAACCTTATGTTCAGAGTGAAACCAAAAACCTTATTCTTTAGTGTGTACACAACATAATCCAAATACAAACTCCCACTAAACTGACATATCACTAAGTGGTATAACACCCATATGAGCAATGTGCTCATGAAAGACCTTGGGTTGTAAAACTTTATAAGTGGATCCATAATCATGGAGTTTGTACCAATATGTTCTATAGATATATGAATACTCTGAACTCTTTATTTAACAACTAGGAACTTAATGTCAATGTGCTTAAACTTTGATGAACTCCTGTTGTTATTGGAATATAATATTACAGATTTATTGTCACAGAATAACTTTAGTGGTCTTTCAATATTATCCAAAATTTGCAGACCTGTGACAAAATTTCGCTGCCATATCCCATGGTTGGATGCCTCATAATATGCTACAAATTCAGTTGTCATAGTGGAGGAAGTTATAAATGTCTGCTTAACACTTTTCCAGGAAATAGCTCCTCCAACTAGCAGAAAAATGTAGCCCGAAGTAGATCTGCGACTATCTTGACTATCTTGGCATCCAGCAAAATCAGAATCAAAATACCCAATGATCTCTAGCTGATCTGATTTTCTGTATGTGAGCATATGATCTTTAGTTTTCTGCAAATACCGCAGAACCCTTTTAACTGCTATCCAATGCTCCATTCTTGAGTTGCTTAGATATCTACTAAGCATTCCAACAATGTACGTAATATCCAGATGCATACATACCTGAGCATACATCAGATTCCCCACAGCAGATGCATAAGGAATCTTCTGCATTTACTTAGTTTCAAAATTATTCTTGGGGCATTATTTGAGACTAAACTTGTCTCACTTAGCAACAACAATATGTCATCGACACATAAAATAGGAAGTCTATACTTACTCCCACTGAACTTATGGTATATACAATTATCTACTATATTCATCTCAAAACCAAAGGAGATGACCACTTGATGACATTTATAATACCACTAATGAGAGACTTGCTTAAGACCATAGATGGATTTCTTTAGTATGCAAACCTGTTGTTTTGAATTTTTGATACAAAACCTTCTGGTTGCACTATATATCATTACCTTAATGTCTCCATTGAGAAACGCAGCCTTTACATCCATCTGATGTAGCTCGAGATCAAAATGAGCTACTAATGTCATAATGATCCTAAAAGAGTCTTTTAATGATACCGGAGAGAAAGTCTTTTTCTAGTCAATGCCTTCCTTTTGAGTAAAGCTTTCTTTTGCAACAAGATGCGTTTTATATCTCTTTACACTACCTTTTTGAATCTCACTTGGTTTTAAATATTTATTTACAACCAATGAATTTCACACCTTCAGGTAGTGATTCAAGATCCTAAACGTCATTATAAATCATAGACTTTAATTCCTCATTCATGACATCAATCCACTTTTGAGAAATAGAACTCTCTATGGCTTGGTGAAAGTTGACTAGATCATCCTCCACCATTCCAATATCATGTTCATTGAGAAATACGACATAATCATCTGAAATCACACTTCTGCTTTCTTTAGTGGATCTCCTTAATGACATTTCTTGAGTATGATGAGTTCGTTCTTCTGTAATAACCTCTTGATTTAAGTCAAGAGGTTGATCTGAATTCACTGGTTGAGAAATCTCAGGAACTAAAGACTGAATGTCATGACTATCAAAAACTGAAATCTAATCATTCTCACCAGTGATCAAGGGAAGAGCAATGAATTCCTGTTTAAAGACAAAGTCTTTAACTTTATTATCTTCCCTCCCAAACTCATCATCCTCAAAAAAATAGATTCATCAGTAGGATTATAAAACTTATAACCCCTAGACCTCTCAGCATAATCAATAAAATAGCAATTCATAGTTATGGAGTCCAATTTACTTTTATTTGGCCTATAAGGCCTTGTTTTAGTTGGCATCCACAAGTATACAAATGTTTTAGACTAGGTTTCTTACCTATCCAAAGCTCATGAGGAGTTTTATTAGTTGCTTTATTTATAACTCTGTTAAGGATATAAACTGCAGTCTTTAGTACCTTTGTTATAGGAATTTAGCAAGAGGACTTGGACGTTGTTCTCCTGATCCATCATATCTGCTGTAGTACTCACTACCATGATTAGATCTGATGCTCTTAATAGGTTTGTCAAGTTGATTTTCAACTTTAGCCTTAAAACTTTTGAACACATCCAAGCCTTGTGACTTCTCATGAATAAGATAGAGGTAGTTATATCTGGAATAATCGTCTATGAATGTAATGAAATACCATTGACCATTCCAAGAAGCCGAAGGGAATGAACCAAAGATATTTGTATGAATTAATTCTAAGACGTCTAAAGTTCTGATGGCTACCACTTTCTTCTTTATGTTTGTCTGTTTCCCCTTTATACAATTAATACAAATTTGAAGAGGCTCAAGAATTTCTTCAAACACAAGTCCTTACATTCTCCGTCTGGAGAAATGACCTAATCTTTTATGTCATGAAGAATTCTCATTTTTTAATTTTTTTTCACTTTGTACCACATATATATAGGGTTTCATTAATTGAAGCAATTATGTCAAACATGTAAAGGTTATTTAAAGAACTTAATAGATTAGTACTACTTAAGATTTGAATCTTTAGACAAAGTAAATTTACTATTCCTAAATGAACAATAATATCCTGATTTGTTTATAATTGGAATAGAAATTAAATTCTGTCCAAGAGACGGAACAACAAATGTCTCATTCAAATCTAAATAGTGACTAGTCTTACATAATCACCCAAATATGTTTATTGCATAAACTTCAACTGTTTTGCGATTGCCCACATAGATGAATCTTTCAGCTAAATTATGTGAGTAGTGACAACCGAATCCACCCACTATGTGTCTAGGTACATCAGCTAAATTAACTTCAAAACAAACCAAAGTGAGAAGTGTATATTTCTTTATGCACACCAAGTATGATACTTGGTGTAGCCCTTTTGGTATGTGCACCACCTTTATAGAAGAAACAGATGAATATCTGAGTCTGTTACTTCTTTTACCTCTTTCGTGGTGTACATATTGCAGTTTCTTTATCCTTTTATTTATTTATTGATTATGCTTTAAGGTAGAGGTCAAATGAGCACTTACTGACTTATCTTGCTTCAATCTCTTTTCCTCTTATACATAATGAGAAATTAACTCATTAAGAGTCTATTTCTCCCTTTAACAATTATAACTGATCTTAAAATAATAAAACTGTGTAGGAGGAGATATGAAAACCAAATGCACGAGCAAGTCTTCTGACAGCTCTAACTTAAGTACCTTTAACTTCGAAGCAAGACTAGACATATTCATAATGTGCTCTCTTATTTATCTTTTACTCTTATACCTTAGAGAGATGAGGTTTGTTAGTAGTATACCCCTAAATGCTTCTAATATGACACGCTTAATGATCATAAGACTCATGCTATTTGAACTGTCCTATCTTTCCAACTCCCTCTTATCATTAGAGGAACTTATAGTGGTAAGATCAGTAGGACGTTCTACCTTGAGCATGGTCTAGATCCATGACTCTGAGAACAATGATAATATTCTCTTATCATGATTTAAAATTTGTGTCATTCAGCATGAGAATGGAATTAATATTAGCAGTAATACTGGAAACAGAGTTAATAACTGAATAAACTCACATTAGTTCCAAATTATACTTAAATTAAAATTCAAGTATTAACCAATAATAAATTCAAACAATGATGGGTGCATAACAAGATACCTAGCACAACGTTAATATTTCATCTTTGGATATAAATATTAACTTGTAAGTGGTACTCTCATTGTAGTAATCAAACACTGATAATAAGTCCCATCTAACACTAAGCCTTTCTTTGGACCGACTTAATGTTGACAAGAAAACCAAATAATCATCACGTGTTATTACCACATGTGTGCACATAATTCGGCCAAGTATCAACCTTCCTTTGGGTCGATTAATACCTGCATGAATTACATACACACCATCTTAACAATATAAAATAAATTAACCTACATAATAAGCTACTTTGGTAGTCATATTGTTTCAATTAATATATTTCATAAGGTCAAACTTTTATTATTGAGACAATAATAAAAAAATATATGTCATTGTTTGAAATTATTAGAAAATTTATTTTCCTGGAGTTTTATTAAAATTGACAGCAAGTAGGCGCTATACAACATAGCTACCCAAAATAGCTTCCTGCTGCTTCTACCCGCAGCAGAAAATCAAGCCCAAATGACTCGGCCCAAGCTAGGCCCAGATAGTAGAATCAGCACAGCAACCTGCTTCTGTGCACAGCACAGCAGAAAACACAACCCAGGCCCTAGTCCAGCAAACTAGGCCCAGGCGCCAGGCCCAGAAAAATGGGCTAGAATCCAGCCCATTAGCTAGACCTGAAACCCGGATCTAAAAAAAATAGATCCACTAAAGAAACTGATCTAGATCTGAAGAAACTAATTCAGATCCGATAAGGAAATGGATTATCGGATCCGGATCAAATCAAAAATGGATCCAAAATTGGCTCCGCCCAAAAGTGCTACCGGTTCCGGATCCGCAATCAAATCCGTAACCCTTCTGCCCTAACGTGCACATGCCGCACGCCTGTCGACGATTGCCCTAAACGCCGAATGACTCGTCGCTCGCACACGGCAATAACGGCGCCGCCAGCACCAACTCGTGACCCACGTCGCCGGAGCTGGAAACCTGCCGGAAACCGCACATCGCCACGCACTACTACCGCACCCAGCAACCCACGTCACCAGGCTGAAGGATGTTCGCTCGCAGCCGTCGCCTGCATTGCCCATGTATTCGCCGCCACCAAAAATTCTATCGTCGCCGCCGAAATCAATGCCGCTGCCGCCAAAATCCTTCTCCGGTAGTCGCGAATTGAAGATTGGAAGCGTCGATTCGTCGATCTAGTCAGCCGAATCGACGATTCCAACTTGAAGTATAAACGGCCGCCACTGATGGAAAGAAAACAAAGAAGGAATCGATGGCGATTGGCGACGACGACGTCAGATTCGTCGACGACGATTAGGGAAAACGCCCTGAAGTTCGCCGCCGACCGAAAATTAGGGCAGAAGCCCTCGCTTCGATCGGAAGACAACGAGATGCGGCGACGACTGAGGGATGACGCTAGCGACGGAAGAAACCAAAATCGGTAGCGATTTTCGATTGACGTCAGCGATGACGTCGAACAAAAATCAAAAATCGAACTCTAAGAAATCTTTAATTCTGATATCGGCGACGAATGCCGAAAAGAAATCGCAGTATTAAAATTTAGGGCAAAAGCATAACAACAGACAAAAACCTCATATCGCCGACAATAATTACAGAACATGCGATAAAAATATTAACAGATCAAACTATAATGATCTCAATAGAAATCCTCAAGTTTTCTTAATGAATTAACATGAAACCTGGCTCGGATACCATTGTTGGGGATCGACTAAAGGTTGTGATCATAAAACACAACAAAATGATATGCTAAAACATTGAGAAAACAGAGACTGTAGCAGAAGCGTACCTAAAGGATCCATAGAATTACCTCTGGATCTAGATTTTGCCTTGGTCTTCCAAGACTATGTGTTTCCCCGTACTATTGCAGTTGCAGCACTAGCCCCAATCGATGGGGATTCACCTATATATATAGGGGAAGGGTTTTCCATAATAGGAAACTCCTTATTAATTAATAAAATAAGGAAACACACGTCTCGAGGACCACGACATAATAAAATAATATTTCTATTTCTAACCCATCACAAAAATAGAAATAAAGACTTAAGTCTCTACACATAATAATTATTCCATACAAATTTGAGATAATTAAGCCGTGATAATTAATTTATTAATTGATCACTTTAGCACGGCTAAAATATTTAAGATAGCCATATACAATTACTAATTAATACATATGTGGTCCATATTAATTAATCTAACATGATCATCTAAAGACAATCATCCTTCCAAAAGCTCAATTTAATTGGTTGCACTTGCGCCTACAAGATTTCAAATCTGTAAGTGACTATAATTCGGCAATATTTCGAATTACTTCTCAACTGAAATTATGTGGGGAAACTATCATTGACGGAGATATGTTAGAAAAAACATTCTCTACTTTTCATGCATCAAATGTGCTCCTGAATCAGCAATACCGTGCAAAGGGTTTTGAGAAGTATTCTGAATTAATCTCATGTCTATTGTTGGCCGAATAAAATAATGAGCTTTTAATGAAAAATCATGAGACCCGTCCAACTGGATCTACTCTATTCCCTGAAGTGAATGCAACAGCATATAATTATGGAAGCCAAAATCGCGGTCGTGGTCATGATTATGGACGTAGACGTGAACTTGGACGTGGACGAGGTCGCCAATATTTTCACAATGATCGCCCTCGTTATATGGATAAGGGAGAAAATACCAAAGAAGCGCATGAAAGCAAGAAGGGCCAAGACACTAAAACTATAGAGAACAAATGTTATCGTTGCGGTATGAAAGGTCATTGGTCACGTACCTGTTGTACGCCAAAACATCTTACTGATCTCTACCAAGAACACATGAGAAATAAAGGAAAAGACATGGTAGAGGCAAATTTTATCTCTAATGATGATAATGTTGATTATGGCCTCGACGACATCCCTCAATTTGTTGTAGCTGATTTCATAAGTCAGCCTGAGGATAACGTCGAATAATTTATCTAATAAAGTCTCGCACTTTCTTTACTTACAATATTGCATTTACTTTATCTTACTTTTTTGTTTATTAATTCTATAATTTTATCTTTATGAAGAATATGGAAAAACTTCCAATCGGATTCTCAATCTACGATGATGATGCATGCCTCATAGATAGTGCATCAACACATACTATTCTCAAAAATAAGAAATTCTTTACCTCGCTGGTAATGAATAATACAAATGTGAATACCATCTCAGGAAGTGCGAAAATGATAGAAGGCTCCGAAAGAGCTAACATTCTTCTACCTGGTGGAACAAATGTTCATATTAATGAAGCATTATTTTCTTCTAAGTCTCCTAGAAACTTACTAAGTTTCAAAGACATCCGTCAAAATAAATAGCATGTCGAGACTATGAATGAAAATAATACTGAATATCTTTGTAGAACAAGTAACATCTCGGGTAAGAAAAGCTTATTAGAAAAACTAACTACAGTTTCATCCGGGTTATATTATACAAAGGTAAGTGTCATTGAAATACACGCTGTTATAAACAGAAGTTTGTTGAGCAGGACAATTTTATTACATGGCATGAATGGTTGGAGCATCCATGTTCTATTATGATGCGAAGGATTATTAATAATTCAACTAGGGGTGTGTAAAAAAACCGCCGAACTATTGAACCGTAGTTAACCGACCGAACCGAACCGATTTGGCGGTTAACCGAACCAACGGTTCTTTGATCGGTTGGTTTTTTTTAGGTATAACGGTTCACGGTTCGGTTACGGTTTGGGGCTTGGCCGAACCGCGGTTAACCGAACTGAACCGTTTATATAATAGATATATATATATATATATATATATATTATACAAAAATCAAAGCGGTTAACTGTTGAAACCGCTGAAAACTAATGATTAACCGCCGAAAACCAATAGTTAAACACCGTAAACCAACGGTTAACCGAGAATATTTATATTTATTTATCTTAAATTATTTTATAATTTTAAATATTTTTTTATATATAAAGAATACGGTTAACCGTCTGTTTTCGATTAACCGTACCGAAAAATCGGTTAACCGGGGTCAACGGTTTTCAGTTTCCTTGAATTGATCGGTTCGGTTCGGGGCAAAAAATTGATGCACGGTTCGGTTAACCGAACCGTGCACACCCCCAAATTCAACTAGACATTCATTGAAAAACCAGAAGATTTTTCAGTCCAATGAATTTTCATGTGCTGCTTGTTCCCAAGGGAAATTAATAATAATGCCATCACCAATTAAAGTTAGGACTAAATCCTTAACATTCTTAGATCGAATACAAGGTGATATTTGTGGGCCTATACATCCATCATGTGAACCATTCAGATATTTTATGGTCTTAATTGACGCATCAACGAAATGGTCACATGTATGTCTTTTATCGACTCGTAATCAAGCTTTCACAAGATTACTTGCACAAATCATTCAATTACGAGCACATTTTCCGGATTATCCAATTAAAACTATTCGTCTTGATAATGCCGGAGAATTTACTTCCCAAGCTTTTAATGATTATTATATGTCAATTGGGATAAGTGTTGAACATCCTGTAGCCCATGTTCACATACAAAATGGCCTTTGCAGAGTCATTGATAAAACGTCTTCAATTAATTGCGAGACCTTTACTAATGAAGACAAAATTATCAATTACTACATGGGGATATGCTGTTTTGCATGCAGCGGCATTAATTCGCACCAGACCTACAAATTATCATGGGGTCTCCCATTTACAATTGGTTTATGGTCAGAAACCAAATATTTCTCATCTAAGAATTTTCGGATGTGCGATATATGTGCCAATAGCTCCACCACAACGCACTAAGATGAGACCTCAAAGGAGGTTGGGAATTTACGTTGGATATGAATTTCCATCAATTATTAAGTATTTAGAGCCATTAACTGGAGATTTATTTACAACTCGTTTTGTCGATTGTCATTTTGATGAAATGACATTCTCAATATTGAAAGGGGAAAATAAGTAGTTGGAGAATGAAATTATCTGGCGTGAAATATCATTATCTCATTATGATCCTCGTACAAAACAATCTAAACTAGAAGTTCAAAAGATTATTCATTTGCAAAATTTAGCAAATCAAGTGCCAGATGCTTTTACTAACACCAAGAGAGTGACAAAGTCATACATTCCATCTGCAAATGCTTCAATCAGAATTAGTGTTCCTGAATGACAACCCATAATTGCAAATGAGCCTACAATGCAAGTGAAACGTGGTAGACCTGTCAGTTCCAAAGATAAAAATCCTCGAAGAAGAAAAGAAATAAAGGCTCAAAATGAGAATGTTATGACTCTAGAAGAGACTCCAGACATTCATAATATGATTCCAGTAGAATCTCAGGTACCTGACAATGAAGAGATCTCCATAAATTATATTATGACTGGAAAAAGATGAAACCGAGGTGAAATCGATGTCGATGATATTTTTGCTTATCATATTGCATGCAATATTATGAAAAATGATGAGGATCATGAACCAAATTCTGTTGAAGAATGCAGACGAAGAAATGATTGGCTAAAATGGAAAGATGTGATTGATGCTGAATTAAAATCACTCGCAAAACATAAAGTTTTTGGACCTATAGTCCGTACACTAGAAGGTGTCAAACCAATTGGATATAAATGGGTGTTTGTGCGCAAATGAAATGAAAAGGAAGAGATTGTCAGATATAAGGCACGACTTGTTGCCCAAGGGTTCTATCAGAGACCTGGGATTGATTATGAGGAAACATATTCTCCTGTGATAGATGCAACGACTTTTTGATATTTGATAAGCTTATCAATTCATGAAAAATTAGAAATGCGATTAATGGATGTTGTCACTGCATATTTGTATAGCTCACTTGACAAATAACATTTACATGAAACTCCCCGAAGGATTTAAAATGCCAGAAGCATTTAATTCAAATCATCGAGAATTATTCTCAATTAACTTGTCTAGATCTCTATATGGATTGAAACAATCTGGACGAATGTGGTATAAACGTTTGAGTGAGTATTTGTTAAACAAGGGATACCAAAATAATCCTATTTGCTCATGCATTTTTTGTTATATATGAGTCTTGCATCATGCAGGGACCCACTTGCAAAAAGGAAAAGGGAATGGGGCTTTTTGTAAAAAGTCCTTAATTAAGAATTGGAAATCATGAACGTGATTGTGGGGTGCAATTGTGGATTTGGAATTTGGTTCTCGTTTTTGACGAGAGCAAAGACGTGAGCGGCGGCTGGAAAGAGGAGAAAGCGAAGAAAAGGTTGAGTTCTTTTGGGAGTGATTTTGGAGTCATCTTCCGTCAGATCGGCACAAAATTTTACAGAGTTTCTCCTGGGGTAATTCCTTACATATCCAATGGTCAGAATTTTCATTGATCTCTTCTAGATACTGTTTTTGATATAGTGGCGAATTTAAGGATAGTATTTTTTATCTTGTTGTTGATGAAATTATTGTTATGAAGAGACAGTGTATTTGTTGGATACATAGTGGAATTTTGATGGCCAGCTCCGTGGTTTTTTACCCTATTTTATAGGGGTTTTTTCACGTTAAATCTTGGTGTTCATATTTTCTGGATTGCTATTACTCTGGTTTCGTTATTTACATCATATATACTTTTGTGATTGCACAAGTGAGATTTAGGGATTTATCAAGTTGAGCATAAAAATCCCAACATTTTTATTAAGAGATCTGGATTAACGTTTGTGATAATTGTCATATATGTTGATGATATAAATATTATTGGAACTCCTGAAGAGCTTTCCGACACGTTTGATTATTTGAAGAATGAGTTTGAGATGAAAGATCTCGAGAAAACAAAACTTTGTCTCAGACTACAAATTGAACATTTTAAAAATAGAATTTTTGTTTATCAATCAGCTTATATAGCCAAAATGTTGAAAAAAATTCTATATGGATAAAGCACATCCATTAAGTACCCCGATGGTTGTTAGGTCGCTTGATTTAAATAAAGATCTATTTCGACCTCAAATGAAAAATGAAGAACTGATTGGTCCAGAAGTACCATATCTTGTGCTATTGGGGCACTAATGTACCTCGCTAATCATACTCGACCGGATATCACATTTACTGTAAATTTATTAGGAAGATATAGTTCTTCTCCGACGAGAAGACATTGAAATGGAATTAAACATATATTTTGATATCTTCGAGGTACAATGAATTTGGGATTATATTATCCTCACATGCATGAAACTGAATTAATTGGATATGCAGATGCGGGCTATTTATCTGATCCTCATAATAGTAGATCTCAAACAAGTTATGTATTCACATGTGGAGGAACAACTATATCTTGGAGATCTATGAAATAAACTATTACTGCCACATCTTTTAATCATTCTGAGATCATAGCAATTTATGAGGCAAGTCGAGAATGTGTATTGTTAAGATCTGTTATCCATCATATTCGGGAGGCATCTGGATTGGTTTTAAATAAGAATGTCCCAACAATATTATATGAGGATAATGCTGCATGTATAGCCCAATTAAAGGAAGGATATATTAAAGGCGATCGAACGAAACATATATCACCAAAGTTTTTCTTTACACACGATATCCAAAAGAGAGGTGATATTGATATTCAACACATTCGTTCGTCAGATAACTTAGCGGATTTATTTACAAAATCATTGCCTACTGCAACCTTTGAAAGACTTGTTTATCAAATCGGAATGCACAAACTCGAAAATTTAAAGTAACATTGCAACGAGGGGGAGTAAACGACTGCACTCTTTTTTCTTTAACTATGGTTTTTCCTGGTAAGGTTTTTAGTGAGGCAGTATCTGAAATGACATCCAAGGGGAGTATTATGAATTCAATTCTTGTGGATGCCTATGACTTTATGATGACTCTTCGGATGACTCTTCATAACTCTTCTATTTAGTGCATATGACTCTTCGTTTTGAGAGGAATGAATGTTCATGTATCCACTTGCCCTATAAATAAGTGTTGTAAATTCTATTTGAGATATCAATGAGAATATTCTCTAATTACTCCTCTCTCAATTTCATCTTTATTTTCTATTATTATTATTATTATTATTATTATTCAATAAATAAATATTTTTTAAACACTCATACAAAAATTATATGCTCTATGTTTTAAATTTTTTTTTTATATTTATAATGAAATGCACTTTTTAAAATAAGAAAAAAAAATATATTTATTTATTTTTATCTTAAAACCTAAATATAGTGATGCAGCAAAACCTGAACAGGGGTTTTCAAGCGGGAGTCGGGAGGCACGAGATGGTGGTGATTTCCCCTACCGTGACGGCGGCGGACGAGTTGGACAAGAAGAGGGGAGAGAAAGCGCTCGAGCGCCTGAGGTCGGCCGACCCGCCGCTTTACCTTTCGCCATCGCCCGAGCTCGCTCAGGACGCCCGCACCGCCGCTTGCTACCTCTTCTCCTCCATCGTCCAACTCTGCCCTAAGCCACCCCTCGACAACCTACTTGCTGGGGAAGGATTCGACAGCGAGCAGGTTTGGTACCAGATCGATCTCCTCTCCCGCCCCCTACTCTCCCTACTCCGCCGCGAGCTCAATCGCGTTGAACGAGAACTTCCTGCTCGCGAGCCCGTAAACCCTGTGGGCTCTGAGAGAGGCGGAAAAGCGTCGGAGCCGAAGAAGGATATTGAGCACGAGGAGGACGGCAGTGAGGATGGAGATGAACTCGTGGGAGATGAGAAAGGAGAAGAAACAGAAGAAGCATTAGAGGATGATGTTGGACACGAAGATGATGATGAAGAAAACGAAGAAGAGGAGGAGGAGGAGGATAGAGATGAAGAGAATGGTAACCGGGTTGAGGATAAGTTTTTGAAGATCAAGGACTTGGAGGAGTATTTGTTGAAGGCAGAGGAGGAGGAGTACGGGCTTCCGGAGAGAAAAGGAAGCAGACGCGAGGAAGAGGAATTGGATGAACAGGAAGATGAAGAAAATGACGAGGATGATGATGACGAGAACGATGAAGAAGACGATACGGATGTGAGATTACTTTTCCTTTTTCTTTCTCATGTTGTGTCATCACGCATTTAGGTTTTTTATATACTTATTGTATGTTTATATTTTATATTTGATACAGATAATCATATGAAAACTAACTTTTAAATATCAGCAGATAATGCAATTTTTTTTGTGTTCAAGGTCATAATAGATTATTAATTTTGTATTGACATTTGCACTTATTCTTGTTATGTTATTTTTTGTGCTCTTAGAATAATTAGATTGTTGCTATATGTTACTCGGCCACTAGTTTTAGCATGTTTCCAAAAGTTACATAATTGATTCCTCTTTCTCCCACGTTTACAAATATTTGAAGAAGTCATAAGAAAATAAGATAATGATAATAACTTTTGGCACATGTCAAAGTAATGCTGTGTTTTGTCAATGTGTTAGACTTAGGGATTGCATTGTTAATTCTTATCTGATTCCTTATGCTTCCAAAACTCAAAGTCATGTTCTTGCCTCTATGAGTCTTTCTTCAGAATGGAATTACTGAATTCATAGTCAGTCTCACTGTCAGAATCTGATAGTTAATGTTACAATGTTGATCTTGATTGATTACTTTGGATTGCAATGCTAGCATTCCTGCACGTCATTCATTCTTTTGAAGTAGAGTTGATATTGCAAATCTAACTGAAAAGTTTCAGTTAAGCTGGTTTGCTGCTAGGGATGGCAGCGGGTAGGGTATCCGTTTTTTTTCATACTACCCGTACCCTAACCCGGATAATTCTTGTACTACCTAGATAATTTTTAGAACCCCTACCTGAACCCTACCCTATTAAAATTTTAACTACCCATTTAATACCCGAACCCTATAAATACTTGCTTAAATATTTACCTTATTAAATTTTAACCTACAAATATGGTTACCCAAATAATATTTGGGTACCCGACCCTATAAAAACCCTAATAATAGATAGATTTCGGGTAGGGTAAAACGGGTACCCACAAACCCGACTAACCTGTTAAAACAACACAGCTAACATTCTATTATTATCACAACTTACAACTACAAGTCCACAAATGAACAACATACAACTACAACTACATGTTATTTACAAAAGCCAACACAAAACCGCATTTGATAAAATCAAACAAAAAATTTCCTGGTTGGCTATTGAGTTTACTTAGCATTTTCAAAATATGTAATATAGGGATGCATTGCATTCATCGGTACTTGAACAGAACAAGTTGTATAAAATAGTCTTCACTGTACTTTACGGAAAGGAGAAAGAAGTGAAGTTAGATTACAGGTATTCTTGTCATTCTTTTTGTCTATATTGTCTTAGCATAAATATCAGAATCACCAAATAAGAAATTAGATTACAGATATTTTCTCTTACAATTTCTAGTTCATGTTCCTAATAGTTTTGGTACCGAGAAGGCATCTTTCGATCTGTGAATGTCCCTTTCTCTTTCAGCAATCGGGGGTAGCAGTGGATTGGGGAAATCAGGCTAACCTGTTAGTGTTGGCCGGAGAATGGTCGGCAAAATAGAAATTGACGACAAAAACTGGTGGTGAAATCGAGCGTTGAAGATCTGGCGGTGAAATCTAGCGGCGAAACAGCAACCGGTGGCGAAGCAGCGAAGAGGCTCAGGAATCTGATGACGAAGCAGCAACCGCCGGCGAAGAAGCAACGAAGACAAAGAACTAGGGCTTGAGAGTTGAGACTGAGGTGAGGTTGAGGCAGCGCCTGCTCGAGAGATGAGAGATTGAGCGAGTGGATTAGGACTTAGGGTTAGTAAGTTATTGGGTTGATGGGTTATTGGATTTAGGGTTATAATTTATAAGATAAGTAAATAATAATTATATATACTACCCATACCCGACCCAAACCCGAATAACAGGTATCCGTTTAGCTTTAAACGGGTTCGGATAGCGCGGGTACCCACTAATAATTACCCATATTGCCATCCCTATTTGCTGCAACAATTGTTTACCTTTTGGGTACTCGAAAAATCTTTTCTATGTTTGTGTTCATGGTGTGCTTGTTTCATGAGAAAGAAGTTGTAATCTGACAATCCTATTGTGTTCTAACTATTTAAAGAGCATAACTGAATCATACTCTAAAATTGTCTCATACATTCTTATATGAATATCCACCTTCCATTTTCTATATTTTATGTTTTTTTGTTGTTCAAATCGTTTAGGTAGATGGTTTTGATAGTGATGGCCATGAAGATATGAAAGCAGCTGAAAATGCCAGGTATACCATCATCTCATTCTTAAGATAACTGGAATAAAAATAATTTTATGTTAACAATATTTACTTTTGCTTTGTAGTATTACATTCGTGTACTAGATGTCCTTCACATGATTCCTCGTCAATTTTGGTTGCAAAAAAATGGATAGGAATAACAGTATGCCTTGAACAATAAAAAGGATTCAAAGCAAGATTGGATACGGAATGAAAAATAATCTATGGTCTGAAATTGTTGTAATGCTAAATGCTTGCTCTTGCTATGTTATCATCTGTTTTGATTTTATATGCTGTAAATATTAGTATATAAGTAAAGAGGGTATGAAGATTAAGGACGTGATCATCTTGAATTTCGTAGAAGATAAAAGGAACACTTGTTTATGGATGCAAACAAGGATGTCATTAGAGTAGGTCCTTTTAGGTGCATATGAATTTGATGTTTCCCAAGCATCTTTATTTTATGGCTCGCATGTACTCATAGGATAGTTTTTCTCTACGATTATCTTCAAGCAGCAGAAGAGTTTTTTTGTGCTTGTCCTTTCATTTTTATTATTAATACATTTTCCCCCAGATATGAAGACTTTTTTGGAGGTAACATAAAAAAGAAGCAAAAAAAGGATGGTATTTCTGGAAAGAGAAATCAGTCTTCCAGTTCAGGTGATTTTGTTGATGGTCCAGAGAGCACAGAGATGGATGTTGAAGAGAATGATAGGGAGGTTGGTAATTTGGATATTGTGCTTAATTTCTCCAGTTTATATAATATGATGTTTTTGACCTTTAGGAAAACCATCATGTTTATTGAAAATTGTCCTTTGGTATAGGGGCAGAAATTTCTTTCAACTCATGAGAAAGAACTTCAAAAGCTGCATGCAAAAATAGAACAAATGGAGAAAGAAAACTTGGAACCTAAATCATGGACTATGCAGGGAGAGGTATTAAACATTTTTTATATATATATACACAATGGACTGCACAAAGATATAAATGACCATTTTGTTGCTTTTGCATTTAATAAAAAGAAAGACAACCATAATTCAGTAACAAAACATTGAAAACGGTTGAGAATTTATTGATATTTAGGTGATTTGTGATAGGTTATGGCTACGAACAGGCCAAAGAACAGTGCCTTGGAAGTAGATCTTGACTTTGAGCATAATGTCAGACCTGTACCTGTAATAACAGTGGAAGTAACAGCTTCTCTTGAAGATATAATCAGAAAAAGGATTATCGAGGTAATGTCACTCTATTATCATATCTACATGTTTAGAAAATTCCTTTCTATTTAATTGCATACGCTTTCTTTAGCACTGGAGGATGCAAATAAGGTCTTTATTATTCAGCACTTGAAATTCTCTTGTAACAGAGCGTTTTGTCCCTATAATGTGCTTACTTTTCTAACTGTTAGAGACCATGAAATCTGATCTTATGATAGTTTGAGTAGAGCGAGTCTTAATTCTGCAAAACATATTTTTGTTTTGAAAAACCTTTGAAGGAACAGAAAGCTATTTAATCTTGCTCATGATACTATGAAATGTGCCATGACAAATGCATATTGATTTGATTTGTCAAAACCTGGGATTAGTGAGGGCTGAAATTTTTTCAAGAAGCAAGGTAGATAAATGTGATGAGGGATGATGGATATGCATAGGGCTTTAAGCTTTGCTTTGTATCTAAAGACGCTGCAGAATGAGCAAACTGATCCCTTGGTAAGTCTAATAACAATGTGATCTAATTTTAGAATACTTTACCTAAGTTAATAGTAGTAAGCTCACTAAGCCTTATATGCAATATTATCATTTCTTTAACTTTTCATGTGGGCTAACCGGAGTATAGCATCTTCATCAAGCCCAAGCCTAAGGGTTAATGTCCAAAAACCACCCCTTAGTCGGTAGAGATCTACCCAATAATGGCTTCACCATCCTCGGTTGTCTTTTCTTATTAACCTCTTACCATGTGTAGAACTAAGGCCCCGCTACCAAGGAAAGAAAATAAGAAAGAAATGAAATTTACTAAGGAAAGAAAAATAGGTGGATAGAAAGCAAGAAGATTTTCCTTCCTTGTATTTCTTTAAAGGGAAAGAAAACTTTGTGGATGGATTTTATCTAATATTTTTACATGCATATTACAAGGAGGAAGGCGACAATGAGACTAGGAGCAGTGGCGGAAGTGAGCATCAATCGGCAGCAAGCAATAGTGGTGGCATTAAGGAAGAAGATTTGGGCAGGAAGAGCGGTGAATGGTAGAAAAAGATTGTGAATCGTAGAAAAAGAAGAGGGCAACGAGAGCAACGCATGATAGTAAAAGAATAGGGTGACTTTAGGATAGAAAACAAGAAGCGACGCATGCTACATTCTGCCCAATTTGGGCAGATTGCAAAACAAGGGAAAAGTAGAAACTTTTCCATGATTTTTTTAGAGGGATATTTTTTCCTCCTTTCCTTCTAGTTTACTCTTTCCTTCTAGTTTACTCTCAAAGGAAACAAGGTGTAAGTTTTGTTTTGATACCATTTGATATAAACTACTTAATCAGCAATCTAGTCTACTAATTTGGGCTTGATCATTTTAAATTGGGTCACATTCTCATTCAACTCACTAAGTTGGGAGATTAGTTTGCTGATTAAATAGGTTGTAACACTTAGTGCTCCAACAATCTAACTATCTTTTTTTTCTTTAAAAGAATATATTATTTAAGAATCATGAATGTTTCCCGGAAAAGCCAATAGGGTGCCAACAAGTGGAATTTTTTTTAATCTCCTTATATCAAGAATATGATTATTGCACTAGTATGCACCTACTGATTTGATGTCAAAGATGTTTTTCTTCTGTTTAGTTTTAGTTCTAATTATTACCCGAGGAGCATATAAAGTTGTTTTTATACTTCATTCTGAATAGAAAGTCACCCAATTGTTCTGATTCAGCAACATTTCCTCGAGTATCTTCATCTACAACAAGAGTATCCTGTTTTATGTTATCTTGTCATGTATGTAACTTATTATTTTAATTCCTCTATTTTATCTTGAACCTACTTCATATGAACACCTAACATGTCATGTTTTCTATTTCCTCATTATACCTACCTTTTATCCGTATAATATCTTTTTCAGAATTCATCAGATGGTTTAATTGGAGTCTTCTTATTGTATCTATCAACTAATGTAGGTCAATTTTTCATGTGATCATCAGATGACTAAATGGGTTTGCAATTGTTTTTTCAGGGGCACTTTGACGATGTTCAACGAGCACCTACCTTGCCATCTAAAGCACCAAAGGAACAAAAAGAGTTGGTGGGTTGCTTGATTGGGCTCTGAATTTTTTAAATGTTTAGATGCTGCAATGTCAATCAATTAAAAATTTGTTCATAGGAAATAACAACATTTATAAGTTCATTACTTGTTAACAGGATGAACAAAAGAGTAAGAAGGGTCTTGCTGAAATATATGAGGTGGGTTTCTATTTTTTTACAAAATATTTTATTAGATTGGTGAGCATGATGTATAATTGTGTGAAAATTCTTTTGCTTAATTGATACAGGAAGAATATGCACAGAAGTCGGGTTTAGCTCCTACTCCTCTTTCTGGTTCAGATGCACTAAAGAATGAGGTATTGCATTATTATTACGAAATACAGCAATTGCTCTCATACTTGTTTGCTCATGCTGGTCACCTAGTTCATAAGTTTTTACTCTTTCACAAAGATTTAATTGATAGGAATTTGTTTTTCTGTTTCTCTTAAAATACTAGATATGCTTACTTTGCTGATTGGCTTGTGATTTTATCCTGTTTGTTGTTTTCTATAGTTGCATCAGACCTTGCTATTCTTTTTGTCATTTACTCGTCTGTTTATAATCCTTTTGTGATGAAACATGTAAATTTTAAATTGAAGCTTTCTATGGAATCTTTATTAGTATGTAGTTATGCTATTTTTTTTAAAAAAATTTGAAATTGCTAATTTCTCTTATTATTTTCATAGCGAATAATTCTTATCAATCTCTTTTCAGCTGGACAGTGAACATACAATCTTACATTAACAATTATTTTTATTTCATCTATTTTCTATACCTCACTGATTTGTTTTCTATCATTCTTAACTATAACAATTATCTTGGTTTGGCTCTTTCTTCTCTTTTCTTCCTTTCTACATTTCTATTTCCTTTCTGTTTCATTTCTCATTTATTTTCTACAATGATTTCCAGTTCTGACTTTGATTTTCCTTTAGCTAGCTTAGAGATAGTGTGTATGCACCACAAAGATTTAATCGATTGCTAGTCAACATGGTGAAAGCCCGTGTAACAAATTGAATGTCTAGTGTTGTTTTTCACCTAATAGGTGCCTATTTCCATAATGGTATGATTGCTTGAATTGATGATATTTGCTTTACATCCATGATTCCTGGAAGTGTTAAAACTCATGAAGCATGCTGACAACTCGGTTACTTCTTTTTGCAATAAATGGAATATTCTCCCTTGGGAGGCTGTCTCCATGAATCAGGGAAAAGCTTGGAAATCTCTTTGGAAATTAGTTACTTCCATTGTGCAGTGTTTTAAATAGCCTTTTTCTTTCTTTATTGCTTTTCCTTGGAGGATTCTCTAAATTTGGCATGAAATCAAGCCTAAGGATGACCAGACAATGGATATGCCAAACAATGAATATAACTATCTTGCAGAATTTAATACTGAAATACCTGCGACTTGAATATACTATGATTAGAATTCTGTTTAAATTACTAGATACAACTGCCTTAAGAATGTTTCAGTTCACTAGACTTCTCTTCCATATTTGTGAGGTGCCTTGCATTTGTTATGATTTGTAGGCAAGTATGCTATTTAAGAATCTTTGTTCAAAATTGGACGCGCTATCTCACTTCCACTTTGCACCAAAGCCGGTTAGTAATAAAACTCATCACTGTGCATTGTCTTTGCATATATTTCTTGCCTTGATCATAAAATTTCTTGCAGGTTATTGAGGATATGAGTATACAAGTAAATTTACCTGCTTTAGCTATGGAAGAGGTAAAATATCTTTTGGTGATTCCTTTTAGTTTATAATGATGAGTTTGAATGAGTGCGACATTGGATGGCTATACAGGTTGCTCCTTTGGCTGTCTCAGATGCATCCATGCTTGCTCCTGAGGAAATTTTTCAAGGAGAAGGTGATATCAAAGAAGATGCTGAGTTAACAAAAGCAGAGAGGAAAAGAAGAAGAGCTAACAAGAAAAGAAGATTCAAAGGTTCTCATTACTGTCTTAAATTCTTTTGGTAAAACTCCATGCTTCACATAGAATTATGTGTAGCAGCGTAATTGGGTATCAACTGTTTCATAAATTAAAAAAAAAAACTACTTCGATTTTATGCTGAATTAGATTTTCAGTTTAGTTTGTTCTCTCATTTACGTGATCCCTCATAATTAAGATAGAAGCGTACTCATTTTTTCACCTTACTGAATCATCTCTAGTTAATCTTTCATTTGACTGCATGTTTGGTTGGGTTGAAATATTGAAATATGATTGTCTTCTTCTACAACTCATATCGTTTCTTTCTATTTTTTACTTACCAATGCCAACCAATTGCATCCTATCTGATTTTCCAATTTATGGAGACAGTGGAAGTTGATCTATGTTTTCTGTTTTACTTTTTTCCTGTTTGGCAGCTGAAACATCCAAGAGAGCAGCTAAAAAAGCTGGTCAAATTTCGACTTCTACATCCACCAACGGTAATTCTTGCTGCTTCACGTACTGTTTTGCAAGACTTGTGTCTTTTTTTTAATATCTTGGATCCAAATGCAGGCAAGCCAGATTCATGAAACAAAAATTTGGAACAAATTTTGGAACAAATTTGATCTTGTTTGTTGGTCTGAGTCCGTACTCTGGAGTTACCTGGGGAGTGCCTACCAATGACCCAAAAAACTGAAGAATCCGTTAGCATATGTTTTTTATGAATATGGGAAGAGGACATTCTGTAGCCCACACCATTTTGATCATTAGAGGGAGACAATATTTTGTTACTTTACCCACTTCGCATTGGCTGGGGAAAGTTACAGAGGCAAATGCAAGTTCTCTCAATTCACGCTGTCAAATAGTTTACTTGTGTACCAGTTTTGTTTGAGTTGAAATTGTAACTACTCTAATAAATATGCCAGAGTTTTTGGAATGTTCTTTTTACAACAGTGGAAATATTTTGTTTATGTTTATTTGACCTTATTGGCAATATATTGAGCCGTCTCTTTTAATGGAAACATTAGTGCCTCCATCAGCTGTATCTAATTTACAGGAAATAGTCAGCTAATTATTTTGTTCAAGTGGACATTTGAAAAACTAAAGGCTCGTTCTTAAGCGAGTATCTTCATCAGACGGATGCCATGGTTTCCTTTGACGCAATAATATTTGTATTATATATTTGAATTTATATTTATGTCTTTGTACCATAGTTAAGGACGGAATGTGCTAGATGTTACGCCCTTTTGCTTTTGAGCTGGGCCAGGAGGCGATTGGGCCTGGGCGGAGGCCCACGGCTGCATGAGCTGATCCCGGGTGTCACGCTTCAGTCGGATCGGTCTAAAAACGGTGCTTATTCATTGTCTTAGAGCCGTCCGGCGGAACACCAGAGCGTGCACTCCGCCTAGGGTTAGGTTTTCCCGAGTGTAGAATCATCCCCAATTTAAAAATCTTAACTCTAGCCCCGTCCAAAATTGATCCCCAATTCAGAAAACGAACGGAAACCCTAATTAAATAATACCTCTCGGTCAACCATCACTTTTGACCGAAAATTATCGAAAACTCGCTTGGCGTGACGTCAGCCCTTCATCCGTTTTTCGCAGCGCGTTCGACGCCTCTCACGTCGTCTCCTCCGCTGAATGCCGCCCACGCTCAACATCTCGCCGGAGAGGGGAACCGACAGGGGAAGAAGGTCGACGACCTTGAGCTCGGTCACCATCCTCATCCGAGAGCTTCGCGCGTCCACTATCGCAGCACGCCGCCATCTGCGCCTTCACCCGAAGCTTCCGCCGAAGCTGTCGAAGACGCGGCTGCAAGAAGCCAAAATCTCCATCAGATTTTGGCGTTGACCCCATGATTTGGGCTTCTCTTTCGACTCTTTGCAGCGTAGGTTTGGGCCGTCGCCCAGTTCAACTCCTCCTGAGCTGAACCTGATTTTCCAAGGCCTAACACCGGGGGTGGATCCGGGCGGCGGGAGAGACAGGCGGACCCGACCCGCCTTCCACCTTCGTCCGAAGCGCACGGAGGCGCGAATTCGAGGGGAGCGGAAGTCTTCGATGGAGATGGGAGTAGCTGGGTGGAGCAGGTGTTGCAGTCAACACCGCTGAGGAGAATTTTTGAATTCGGCGGATGGGTGTGATTGCTGATGTGGCACATTTAAGTTGATTAAATGCGCTTAAGTTAATCACATTCACGGGCCTGACACTAGGTGTTAGGCCTTGGATTCCCCAGTTCAGCCCAGAAAAGGGTAGGCCCGGCCCAAACCCAATCCCACAGATGCGTGTGGAACGAAGCCCAGGGAGAGGCGAAATCCCATGGTCAACATTGGATGTTGACCAAGGCTTGGCGCTGTTTCCTTCCCCGAATTGCGCGGACGCGTCGACGCGAGGAGCGGATGCGGGCGAAGCTTCAACTGAAGACTCGGATGAGGCTTCGGTCGGCACAACAACGGCTGCAGCGGGAGATTCGACGAAGGATTCGGACGTCGAAGAGATGAGGAGTGCCGAGCTTCTCGGGCGGACGCTACAGAGGAAAGGAGCGACAGACGCGGCAAGAGGCGGCGTCCGAGTCGAGCGGCGGAGGCGGCGCTCGCCTCTGCCCTATAAATCGAGATCAGAGGGGAGGGACGTCTTCTTCGATCAGGGAGTCTGCGAGAGCGGCAGAGCTTGAGGGAAGAGAGATCAGCGTCCAGCATCGGTGTGAGAAGAGCTTCGAGCGACGTGAGGTGCTGAGAGAACTGTAACCGGCGAGTCGCCGGTGAGGGAGGGAAGAGGGACGTCTGTCGACGACGAGAGAGAACTTTGTAAAGAGGTTTGGTGAATAAATCGAGTTTCCTTTCGATCTTCTCCCTCCTCTGTTCTCTGTTTCGGCTGACGGCGGAATCAGAGGTGATTCCGGTGATAAGCAGCAGCCAGACGACTCCAGCGAACGGCCGACGGGGAGACGCAGGCGGCGTCCGCCTTCCAGCCATCGAGCTCAGTTCTCCGGTGACGTCCGCCGGCGGGCAAGCGAGCTTCGGCGGTGTTCGACGCGAAGGAGACGACGAACGCGGCTTGGCGTTCGAAACGAGGCGATTTTGACGGAGTCAAAATCGATGGAAGAAATTGAATTCGCGATTTCGAATTCGATTGAAGCGCTGAAGTCAGGCTGACGTCATCAAGAAGATTGGAATCGGCGAGTGTGATTTTGACTTCGTCAAAAATCAAAGAAGGTATTTTAATTAGGTTCTCGATTTCTGATTTTAGGGTTAGGGTTTTCGGGGTTTCTTTGTGCGAGTTGTAATTTGGGGATCAAAGTTGAGCGGAGAAGTTAGGGTTTCGATTTGTGGGGGTTAGATTTGCCCGGAAATCCTAGCGTGATCACGTTCCGGTGTTCCACCGGACTACCCTGAGACAGCGGTTAAGCGCCAGTTCGGGGCTTTAAGGATCAGAGCAATAGTTGCCCAAGATCCGCCCATGACAGACATCGAGGACGATGTCCAAATTAGGCGGGGGAGAATTGTCAGGCCCGGGTTCGAGCGGTCCGACCCAAAGCCCGCTGGGCCAAACAAAACCCAAGACCAACCCACGCAGCAGAGCTGGTCAAAGTCGAGAACCGGGTCGATGCCCAAATTAAACGAAGCCTCGGCTTCGTCGCTGTCCCCTCCGTGTGCGGCTAACGCGGACGACGACGAATTTGGCGGAGGCAAACGAGCGGAAGCAGTCGACAGCGGAAACCTCGGACGCAACGGCGGCGTCCCCGAGAGACTCGGACGCGCGAGAGACTAGGGCGGCAGACGCCCTAAGAGGAGGAAAAGGAGGCGGCGGATCCTCCTATAAAGCTGCGATGGAAGGCGATCAGGGGGTCGACTCCATCTCCATCTTCAGAGAGCTTCGGGGCAGCTTGAGTGTGTAGAGGTGGGAGCATGGCGAGCGACCTTTGAGTGGACTTGGAGAACGAGAGAACTGTAACCGGCAAGTCGCCGGTGAGGGAGGGGAAGAGGGCGCCGACCAAGGGGTCGACGGTGAGGTTTGAAACGATTCAGTGGAATAAAACGAACCTACTGTTCCTATCTTCTCCTCTACTTCCGAGTTGTTTCCTTTTGTCGACGATCGATTTCAGCGGCGGCGGAAACTAGGGTTCCGGTGGCAGGTGGTTGCCGGACGACGACGTGAAAGGCGTAGGGGAAGCAGACGGTTCTCCCGGTCATCACATCCCTTCTCCGGCGACGGGCGGCTCTCAGCAAACGTAGGTGGCGTTGCTGCGGACGACGTCGAAGACGAAGAGGACAGAGGCAAAAGAGTGGATTTTGACTGGTCAAAATCCACGCGCAAAATTGATTTCGCGATCCCGGATCGGACGTGCTGACGCGAGGTGAACGTCAGCAATAGATTAATTCGGCGAGCGTGATTTTGACCACGGTCAAAATCAGGAGAGAGGTAAATTCCTAAATTGATTTAGGGTTTGACTTCAAAATTGGGATTAGGGTTTTCTCCGTGCGAATTGTATTTTGAGGATAAAATTTAATCGGGGAGTTAGGGTTTTCGATTTGGGGCCGGAAACCCTAGAGAGAGTTGCGCTCTGGTATTCCGCCGGACGGTCCTAAGACAACGGATAAGCGCTGTTTTTAGGCCGATCCGACCGGGGCGTGACACTAGGTGTCAGGCCCCGGTTCAACCGGTTTGGCCCAATGACCAATGGGCCATGTGCAAGCCCAAGCCCACACAAGAAATCGAGCACAGCGCTCGATTTGGCGAACAACGGCCGCTGGATCGGGTCAACATCAGGAAAATCGGAGCTTTCCGATTTGAACGCGGGGACAGAGTCGTCTTCCCCGCATGCTTCGGAGGCGGACGCAGCGAACGACTCGGCAAATCCGGACGCGCAGAGCGGCGGCTCGTGGCGTTAAAAGGAAAGGAGGCTGCGCGCAGAGGGATTCGCTCGATCGACTTCTACCAGCGACTACCACCTGAGGGCGCTAAAGCTTGGGGAAGCTTTGGCCGTGTTCCCGGCGCTTAGGGAAGCGCTGACGAGAGAGGAACTTCAAGCGAATTGTAACCGGCGACGGGGGTCGCCGGCGAGGGAGGGGAAGCGGGCGTCGACGGCCAGGGGCCGACGACCATAGAGGAGAGCTTTGTATTCAGTTTGGAGAAATAAAATGAAGCTTTTCTTCCTCCCCTGTTCTTCAACGCGGCGGCGACATTTCGGGGTGTTCTCGGCGGCGAGCGGCTTGCAGACGTCGACGAGAGATGGAGAGGGACGGTGGCGCCCTCCACCCGCTTACGTACCTTTCTTTCCGGCGGCGGACGACGATCGCTGACGAACGAGTGCAGGCGGCACTCGTCTGAGGCGTGACGAAGAAGACGGTTTCGAACGCGTCGAGCGTTCGAAACGAGGCGAGTCAACATCGACGGTAGTCAACGACGAAATCAGAAAACGATTTTGATTTCGAAATCGATTTCGACGGCTGACGTTAGCGTGACGCCAGCAATCCGAAATCGAGCGCAACAAAATCGGCGTGCGGCGTTAACGGGTGGAAATCCAATTTGAGGTATTTTGGTTAGGGTTCACCCTCGAAGGTGAAGAAAAGTTTGAAATTCCAGAAGATCACCCACACAGCCAGAAGAGCGTCAGAGGACATCCGGCCCAGGCAGGATAAAGGAAAAGCCAAAGAGACGGCTGAACCTGAGGAGATGGTGAACCAGGGTGATCGCATCGCTCAGATCGAGCAGGTGCTCAGTCTGGCCAGTGGTGGAGGCAATGGGATGATTCCACAAGTGGAAAGCCTTCAGAAGACAGTGGAGGATCAGGAATTGCTGATCGAGCAGCAGAGGTTGCAGATCGAGCAGCAGAGATTGCAGATCGAGCAACAGAGGGTGCAGATCGAGGTCATGCAACAGACCGTGGAGGGTCTGATCCATCTGCCAGGGGAGATGGCTCGCATGAAGGAAGACATGCACGCAGAAGTTAGGGTACTGCGTTTAGCCCTAACGCAAGTATCGCGATCAGCAGCGGCACCGGTGGAGCAGGAGGCTCCCAAACCGAGGATGCGCGTGCCTGACCCAGCGACGTTCGGGGGGGGGGGGGGGGGGGGGGAGGGGGGGCTCGATCGTCTAGAGAGGTCGAAAACTTTATCTGGGATATTGAGCAATTGTTTTCAGCTAACCATATTTCTGCAGGAGATCGGGTGCAAGTGTGGATCGCCTATCTCACAGGCGACGCGAAACTTTGGTGGCGAACCAAAGTAGGCTCTACATCAGGGACTACTAGCTGGACTTGGAAAACTTTTCGTGAGGAACTGCGACGGCAGTTTCTTCCTGGAAACTCGGCGGATCAGGCGCGTGGCAAACTGGATCGGCTGAGGTATACAGGCTAGATCCAGGAGTACGTCAGGGCTTTCTCTACTTTGATGCTGGAGCTTCCAGGCATGGCAGAGGACGATAGGAGGTATTTCTTCCTCCGGGGCCTTCAGCCATGGGCAGAAACGGAGGTCCAACGTCGCGAACCAGTTGACTGGAGGGCGGCTGCCAGACGACAGCGAGGAGCTGAGGAGAGCAGACGGCTTTCCTCTCCGACGAGCGACGCAAAGGAACGCGGCGGCGTTCCTGTGTTCTTGCGTCGTGAGGTTGAAGACGAAGCACGACGCGTGCTTCGAGGTGAGTCAACGACGGAACGCAGTCAACACTCAATTCGGTGAGTGTAATGTCGAATTGAGACGACGACGTCAGCGGAGTGATTTCGAAATCGAAGCGGCGAACGAAATTGGAGGCTGACGTCAGCGATCGCGTGGCTGATGCAGCATGAACGGTGATTTTGACTTTCGGTCAAAATTGATTTGGAGGTATTCTTAAATTTAGGGTTTCGTTTGGATTTCCCGAATTGGGATTAGGGTTTTCTCCGTGCGAATTGTATTTTGGGGATAAAATTTAATCGGGGAGTTAGGGTTTTCGATTTGGGGCCGGAAACCCTAGAGAGAGTTGCGTTCCGGTATTCCGCCGGACGGTCCTAAGACAACGGATAAGCGCTGTTTTTAGGCCGATCCGATCGGAGCGTGACACTAGGTATCACGCCCCGGCCTAAAGGTATTCCAACGGACTTCTAGACCGATGTGAAACTCTAATTCTCTGGGTGTAAAATCACTTCCAAATTAAAAAGAATTAAAAAATCATAATCTTCCGTCTAAAATTTATCCCCAAATTAGAAAATCAAACCCTAAATAAGAATTTATCTCTTGGTCAACCTTTAATTTTGACCGCCGCTCGAATTAATTCCGTTTTCGCTTTGCCGATTAGTCAGTCAAAATCGTCGCCGCTGCCTCTCGATCGATCACGCGCGTTGTCTCCTTCATGCGTTTGTGTCTGAACGCCGCCCGTGTTCGACTATCGCCACCCCTCGCTGCCGACGAAGAAAGGGGATGTCGTCAGGAAGGATGCCTCGTCCTCGCCTTACGCCTTTCGCTGCCGATGCAGGAAACGTCGCCGCTGCTGGAGATAGCGGAAATCACCGCCGGAAACCAAGAACAAGGGAAGGAATAGGATTGGTGGAAGAGAGGTTTTATTCGATATTAGGAACTACAAACCTTCTCCTCTCGTCGTCGGCCCCCTGGCCGCCGACTCCCGCTCCCCTCCCTCGCTGGCGACTCGCCGGTTACAATCACTCTTATTCCCCTTTTGCAACTTTTGCTAGTCGTCTCCCTAGAAGCCGGAATCGCTTGCCGAGAAGCTTCCCCAAGTTTTCGGTGTGGTGATGAAGTCGATGCTCTCTCTGGATTCTCTCCGTCTCCTCTTTGATCGGCTTTATAGAGGAGATCTGCCGCCTCTTCTTCGCGTCTTCCTCCAAACTTAGGGCGTCCGCACCCGATTCCTCCGCGAGCTTCGACACCGCATCCATCAACGACATCGTCCGAGTTTGCTGCTGAAGACCTCACCTCATCACCGCCAGCATCCGTGTCCGACGGATTCGACGAAGGAGACGACGATGACGAGTTCCTGCGTTTCGATTTCGATGACAACGAGGCAACTTGTGTTATTGGTCAAAATTCCCTTTCGATTTCGATTTCGATTTCGATTTCACCGCGGGCCAAGCCGGTTCTTGCCTAGTCCGGCTAGGTGCCCGGTTCGATCCGGTTCGATCCGGTTCGGCCCAAGGCGCAATGGGCCAAATACTGGCCCATACCCAAGGGGAACCCCACCGCCCGAAAACATCATCTGCAGCGGACACGGGTCGCGGTCATCAGATCCGTGCGTTTCGGACGAAGAAGACGCGGCGTCTTCAGCGGCCAACATGGACGCGGACGTGGGCAGCGTTGGATTGCGAGCAAAACTCGGACGAAGGCGCGGCTGCTACGACGATTGCGGAGGCGGCGAGGATCTCTACCCGAGCTCGTTCAACAACGCGGTCGCAGGCGGCATCGTTGACTGCTTCAACTGAAGACTCGGACGACTCGGCATGCGAGGCGATGTTGGCGAGGGAAGCGGAGATTGGAGGCGGCTTCGTCGTCGTCTCCGCGAGATTCGGACGACGACGCGGTCTCAAGCGGCAACTCTCGTTAAAAGGAGGAAACGAAGGCTGAGAGGGGGACCGAGCGACGGGTGACACCAGAGTAGCGAACGAGAGAACTCGGGAACAGAGAGCTGAAGGTGAGATCCAGAGAGAGAGAAGCACCGACGAGCTCGAGAGTGTGTAATCGGCGGCAGAGTCTGCCGCCGACGACAAGAGGTACGGTGAGAGGCAGGAGAGGTTTTTTTGTAGCTGTCGACGTGAATAAACGACTTTTCCTCTTCACCTCTTCTTCTCCTGTGCTTCGGCGTGATTCCGACGTTCCCAGCGGCGACATTGTTCGTCGGGAGACAGGCGAAAGCGGAGGAAGTAAGGCGTCGTCCTCCTCCCCTTTTCCCAGCGTGCCTTCCTCCGACGTTGACGAGGCGAAAGACGCGAGCTCCGGCGGGTCGATTTCGGCAGGAAAACGAGTGCAGTCGGCACTCTGTTTTGGCGACGAACGGCGAGCGCAGGGGACGTTCGCGTGGAGAAGACGAAGCGGACGAAAGCGGCTTCCGATTTTGACTCGGTCAAAATCGAAAGTGAAAGGCGTAAATCGGCTTTGATTTGGTGGCTGACGCTCGGTGACGTCAGCACACCCGGATTTCGGACGCGAGGCGGGCGAAATTGAGGGCTGATGTCAGGCGTGACGTCAGCAATCCGACTTTGAATTCGGAAGATGATTGACCGAGAGGTTGATTTTGACTTGAGGTAAATCTCTAAATTAGGGTTTCCGTTCGTTTCTTGATTTGGGAAGAAATTTGGACGGCTAGGGTTAGGGTTTCTGAGTGAATTATAATTTGGGGATTAAAATTGAGCGGGGAACTAGGGTTTCGAATTTGGGGACGAGATTCGGTCCGGAAACCCTAGCGTGATCACGTTCTGGTATTCCGCCAGACGGCTCTAGGAAGCGGATAAGCGCTATTTTTAGACTGTTCCAATCGGGACGTGACACTAGGTATATGAAGCTGTGTAAATTTTTAAGCATTGGGGTTTAGTAGGCACAACCTTTTGGGACCTTGCTTGTTCGGCTATGAGTCATCGTCATGCATTGTTAGTTGATGTAATTTTTTTTATCGTAGTGAATTATTATGTTTTTCTCGAGCTTTATGGTTTGGGGATGTCCGGTTTCAACATCTGGCATCCTAATTATATTACTCATTATCTTAATTCTTATGTGTTGTTTACTTAACGTATATTGGAATGGTTCATTGTCGTGTGGTGAATTGGAGAGAGAAACAGGCCACACAGAATTTCTTGATTTTATAAAGGAAGAGAGATATTCACAACTTGTGAAGAGTAAAAAAGTTACCTCTTATTATCTCAACATACAAGGATGGTTAGGCGGTCTCATATGCTTGCTGATGTAGCTTTGTGTGAGGAAGTTCACAATAGTCAGCTGTGAGTTACTATTTGATTTGATGAAGTTGGTATTGCGCTGCGAATGGTATTGGTATGTCTTTGTAAGAAAGATAGGATCAACACAAGTTCATCGTTCAACTCTAACTGACAAAGTTGATATCAAGCATTGCACCAATTGAGCTAGTTCACATGGTTTATCACACTAATTTGGTGGTAGAGCTGGTTAAAGCACCTTTGGTAGCGTGCGTTATCGCACCAATTGAATTAGACATAACAAAACTATAACAAAGTTGGGATCCATGTAGGTTGTGACCAAGGAGATTGCCAGAATGTGATATGGAGTAGACCAATCAACTCCATGAACAAAGTTGCTTTTAGTGTAATGTCAAAGCTAAGTTTAATATGGTGGTATACTTCATGGATGAAGTTTACAACAAAGCAAATCGAGGCAACTAGTGGCTCACGTGGATGGTGAAAATAAAAAATTGCGTGTTGTTGAATATACTTTGAGAATAACAAGCAATGCACCAAGAATCGGATGATAGATTTGGAGCCAAATTCTTCATTTGGATGTGACACTTGCAATGTGGGACACCATAAGATTATATGAAGACACAATAGACCATGTTAGTTGTTCATTGAGAGCACTCGAGAACTGTGTAGTGATTGTTGTGCTAGATTGAAAAATTGATAGCAAGAGTTCGTTACTCCTCAGGGCATCCAAGTGAGTGAGTGGGGCACTTGTAATCTCATATTGTTTGGGTAGAGCCTATGATAAATAGGGTTTTCTAAAATATGACTTTTGAATTATCCAACTTGAATTAGAGGAATTGGAGCCGCACATGAAGAGTGTATGGAGTTGGAGTTTTTATGTGTTTTATAACTTGTTCTTTTCAGTGAAAAGTACCTAGGGAGAGTTAAGCTTAAGTCCAACTAGTTAAGTTGATGGGGAGTTGCGTAGCCTTGGAAGAGAAGAATGTCACATGTTGGCACATGCTTATTGCATTTGAGATTGGTAGGCAAGGTGATCCTTTGGTAAGATTATATGTGAGATCAGGCGGTACAGAGAATTTGGAATCACACAAGCAATGGTAAAATAGTTCACACATTTCGTGCTAAGGCTAAATGATTAAGTGCAATGTTGATCATCGTCAATCCTCTAAGTCTTCAAAGTAGAAAGACTGTTGCCTAGGACAACAGAGGTAGATATTGGAGTCAAGAAGCCTTATATGTAGAGGATTGCACATGGATCAAAGATAATTCTCAACATAGTTCCTTTTGATTGCGGTAGTGGAGACCATGGTCACCCCTTAAAAGAACCGGTGAAATAGGATATGTTGAAAGTGATTTGTGATTTTTTTTTTGAAAAAAAGAAGAAGCGAATGTGCCAAAATTGTTGGCAAATTATGATAATTAAAAAAATTTTCTAAAAGGAAATCAAATCAGGGTGATGAGAGGTGGCTAACGGGCTGCCCGCACAGCCCAACACGACATGGGTCAGACACAGCACAGCCCGTGGGCCGGGTTGGGCTCGAGGCTTGTGGCCCACGGGCCGGGCCGAGCTCGACACGGCACGTGACCGTGGCACGGCATGAGGGCCGGGCTCGACACGACACGTGATCGGGCTGAGCACGGCACACGCGCCGGCCCACGACACGCAATTAACGTTTTTTTTAATTTGGCGCCCAAATTTAAATTGTTATCTATATTATTTTACCTTTATACCCTCTTAAAGTATCTAAAAAATTTAAATTTATGAGTATAATTATCTTTTAGTTATAAAATTATTATTTTATTCTCTTTTAATAATATAAAATAGAGGATAAATTTATAAATATACACTCATTTCATCCCTATAAATTTTACGATAGTTCCCTACATTTTCACATAGAAAATTTTAGTTTCAATTATTTTTTTAGTAGATTCCTCTTAATCACATGAATTTCAATTATTTTGTTAATTGTGTTTGCAGTCTTGCAGCCTACAAGTGAGCACGAGACATGGAGAAAAATAGCAGATAATAGAAGATTGAAGATAATTACCATTCTACCAAATTCTCAATGTTCAATCTTCCTTACGTCTTCCTTAACTTTCTTTAATGCTGATCAATGGAGAATCATTGTTTTAATTATTATCGAACGTGTTAGTCAAATCATACGAATTGATGTATTCAGGTTCGAAGAACACTTTATCCACTTATCTGATCATGCAACACAAGAATTTTTGTCTTCTCCCTTCCTTTCTGGGGTTGAGATTGAGATAGAGGTTGAGGACTTTCAAATTAATGATAGTGACAATATCAACGATGAGCTAGAGCAACATACCGAAGCAAACCAAGCTCAAGAGTCACTTGAGTTTTTCATTGTTGAAGAAGGAGGTAGAGCTACAAGCATGGAGTGCGCAATATGTATAGAGTCACTTGGTTAGCTGAGCGTAGTGTGGGGTTTATATTGTAACAGCACACAAGATCAAATCTCGAAAGTAATATTTTAATTTATAGACACGTCTGACATGGCCCATGGGCCGAGTGCTTCGGTTGGGTTAGGATTGGCCCGTGGGCCGGATCTGGCCCATGTGCCATGTGTAGCTTGTGGGCTGGATCCAAGCCAATCCAATGTTGAGTCATGCTTAGGCCGGCACCTGCGTGCGACTGTGGCCAGATGCCTCTTTTTGCTATTTAGTTTTGTGTTGCCCGGAGAAAGAATCGATCGCCCCTCTTCCTCCTTTTTATTTGTCCAGGCCTCCTTTCTTTTTCCTGGTCCTTTTTTTTTTCTTTTTACCGAGCGCTCTCCCATCTGCCCTCTTCTTCCAGCCTCCCCCTTTAAAATTAGTTAATTAATTAATTTTAAATTAATTATTAATTAAGTAATTAAAAAAATCTATGCTGATTAAAAAAATTTTGATTTTCGGCAGCCACACAAAATTTAAACCAATTTGGGATTTCGCCGAGAGGGAAATCTGATCCAAATAGATTTTGACCACAAATTTAATCTTGATCGAGCAAAAATCGGTGGAAGACTGCAAGCGAATTTAATTTTGACTAAGAGATCTGTCGTGGTGAAAAAGATGTAACAATCCAATTTGATAGTTTTGTGGCAAATAAATTTCGGTCTAAAGAAACGTGGGAGCGACTGTTATGTAGCAATAAAATAATAAAAGAAAGCCACGATTTTTACCTAGTGTCACGCCCTGAATTATAATAATATTTTTTTTTACGATTTTACACGTGAGTCAATGCTTGACTCGAGTCCGAATACACCCACACAGGGGTCACAATGGTCGAGACCGCTGAATCGGGCTGCCTGGCGGAGATGATTCCTTGAACCGACCCCCAGCCTGACTATGGACCCTGCGGAAGATCGCTGTCGTTTCAACACAACTTGGATCAACGCTCGCAATTCACCGAGAACTGGTGTCGTCGAGTCAAACCAGGTTCACCCCGAACCCAAAGGGGACCCGCCCGTAACCGACCGTGTCAGACGGGGTCCACAACAGTTTCCGAGCACGCTCACGTGCCGGAGAGAGAACAAAGGGGAATAACCGGACGTTCCTTGTAGGGGAGCCAGACTCACCCACATGTCCTCAAATCAAGCTGGCCCCCGGCGATCACGGATGGCCGTCCACACGACATTGCACGCCAGTGATAGAAAGAACCCGTTTAGCTCCTCACTCGCATACCGGCGAAGAGGCCGGACGATGCTTCGTAGGCAAACGACGAAACCTGTGGCCTCGTCCTTCCCGTGCGTAGACGGGAACGACCGGAAGGAAGGTACACCTAAGGGAAACCAACCAGGCCTGCGATGGTCGGCACCCGAAAACACAATGCTCGCACGCTGGCGAGCTCGCCGAAAGATCTGCGTCAAAGACAGAGACAACCACCACTAGCTGCTCTTCCTCGCTGGTGGAGAAGACCACCACTAGTTGCTCTCCTCGGATGGGGACGAAGACGCTGCCTAGCTTCACTGACCAGAACCCGTCCACTCGCTGCTTCACCGGAGAAGGGACGACCACCACCGAACACTGGTAGAGGAGGAGAGGCGGCTGGCCACAGTCGCACGCAGGTGATGGACAGACAACTCACGCACGTAGGCGTGACTAGCTCTGAAACTTCCCACGTGCAGGCGGGCCAGCAGCTGAGAAGAGGGGGAGCGGGCTCGCCTGAGGAGCAGGAGAAAGAAGCGGCCAACCAGAACCACCATCGGAGCGGAGACAGAGAAGTCGTGAGCTCGACCAGGGAAGGAAATGAGACGACGGCAGAAAGAGGTTACCTCGACGATCACTTAGGCCTCCGTCGAGTCGGTGAAGCTGATGCGAAGCCGCCTTCCTAGGCGATCTGACGGCGGCGGTAGTGGCTGCAGTCGCAAGGAAGATGTAGGCGGCGACGGCGGAGGAACAGGGAAGCTCGGCGCGTTCCGTCCACCCGCCCACACCACTGGAACACATGCGCGAGCTAGGCATAGCGACTGCCTAAGATCCAAACTCCGGCCAATGAATGGACTAGAGGGGAGAGAAAGAGTGAAAATCCTTTCTCGCAGGTGATGAAGCAGCGGAGGACGATGACCTCAATTTTTTTCTTCGCCCCCATGTTGACACGCGGAACAAGGCAAGCTCACATCGCGTCAGCCCACGCGCGCTGCGTCAGACTCGTACGCAAGTGACAAATTCGCGCGGGCTGCCCGTTGAGAAATTGGATCTGGATCCAGGCCGCGCCCAATCTGTTCTGTAAACTTGCCGATCCAATCGGTTGTAACGTCGGATCTCGTCCTCGAACTGCCACAGTTCGAACGCCTTGTACCATGTAGCTTCTTCCATTGGAGAACTTTCCCACCGAATAAGGAATTATCTTCATCAGTTCATCCTACTATATCCCAAAACTCGGTGATCTAGGATCTCTCCGATCCTTTGATCGAACTCCGTTCGAACCGTTGGAGGCGCACGAAGCGACTGACACCGAGCTGGATCCCCTGTATCCATATGGAACCTCTTTAAGAAGCTCACATGGAATGTCGGATGCAGCTTCATCCTATCGGGAGCTTTAGACGATATGCAACTGAGCCAACCTGACTCAACACCTCGAAAGGTCTATCGTATCTCTATATAAGTCCCCGATGTGCTGCCTTCGCAAATATCTTCCTCCATATATGCGGAGTAAGTCAGAGAAGCACTAAGTCGCCCACGGTGAATTCTTCATCCCGACGACGACGATTTGCATATTGTTGCATTTGTCTAGCGGCAAGCTTGAGGCTGTCTCTAGCATCTTGGAGCGATTTCACTCGTTCATGAGCTGCCCGTTGAGCCGCAGGACATCTCCCCTCGGAGGTCCTCATCGCGATATCAACAGGGGTTAGGGGCTATCTCCCTAACATTAGCTCAAAGGGGCTGTGCCCTGTGGACGATGATCTGTGGAGATTGTAGGCAAACTGTGGCGAATCCATCCACTTCACCCAGTCTTTTTGACTCGCAGTCACAAAGTGACGGAGGTAGTCCTCTACGAGGGCATTCACCCGCTTCATCTGTCCATCCGTGTGGGGATGGCTTGCTGTGGAAAAGTTTAACTTCGTTCCCAGCTTGTCGAACAACGTCAACCAGAATCGTCCGGTGAATCGGACATCCCTATCGCTCACGATATCCTCAGGGATATCAAAAGTGTTTCACCATGTTTTGGAAGAATAACTCTGCAGCCACCACAGTTGAGCATGGTTCAGGTGCTGGATTGAAAACTCCATACTTGGAGAATCTATCCACAACCACGAATATAGATGTTTTCCCCTCGACCTTGGGAAACCCACTAATAAAATCCATGGACACACTTGTCCAGGGGGTCTTGGGTATAGGCATGGTTGCAACAACCTAGTTGGTAACCTCCGATCGACCTTGTCTTATTGATACACAAGACATGTGCGGACATGCATCTCAATGTCAACACGCATGTCTGACCAATAACATGACCTGGACAATAAAGCAAACATGCGCCTTTGTCCCGGATGACCCAACCACGGGGTATCATGGAGCTCCATAAGCAGCTCTCGTCGCAATCCACCAGATGCGAGGACTAGTTGCCTCTCGCCACGGGCCGTGACAACGTCGTCGGCGTCCAAATAATATCGTCGGCCATACCCGACTTGATCTGCTGAACCAGTTTTCGATATGCCTCATCGAATATAGCTGCTGCTTTTATCCTCATAAGGAGATCTCCTTGCATTCTGAAGATTACAAAGCAGACTAAGGCGTTAAGCCTACTCAGTGCATCAGGAACTACGTTAGCCTTTCCAGGCTTGTGTTCCTACTGGAACTGGAATTGTGCTAGGAATTCTTACCATCTGGCCTATTTTGCTGACAATTTCTTCTGTGTGGTGAAATATATATTCGCAACATTATTGGTTTTCACCACCAAAGCGTTACCCAGGAGATAAACTCTCCATGTTTGGAGGCAGTGCACCACTACTACCATCTCCTTTTCATGCGTAGAGTACCTCTGCTCTGTCTCATTTAGCTTTTGACTCTCGAAAGCTACAAGATACCCATCCTGTATTAGTACACCACCGATCACTTGATCCGAAACGTCGGTGTGAACCTCGAAAGGTTTTCCAAAATCTGGTAATTTTAGGATTGGTTTAGAAGCTATGCGCTCTTTCAAGTCCTGAAAGGCCAACTAACACCGATCATCCCAACCCCAGTTGGTATTCTTTTTCAGCAAATTGCTGAGGGGTGTCATCACTCTCGAGTAACCCCGGATGAACTTTTAATAAAAGTTCACCACACCGAGAAAACTCATCAACTCGGTCTAATTTGAGGGAACTTGCTATTATACAATGGCTCGGACCTTGCCCTTGTCCATCTACACCTGGCCGTGGCCTACCACATGTCCAAGGAAGGAAATCTCTTCCGACATAAAAGTGCACTTTTCCAACTTTAAGTAAAGCTGATTTTCCCTCAAAACTTGAAGAACCCTCTTCAAGTATATCAAATGTTGCTCATCGCTTGAGGAATATACTACTATATCGTCCAGATATACCATGACGAAGTCATCCAAAAAAGGTACTAACACCTGATTCATCAGATGACAAAACGTCGCTGGAGCATTGGTTAGCCCAAAGGGCATAACCAAAAAATCATATGCTCCGCAGCGGGTCACGCAAGCTATCTTCAGTTCATCGCCCTCGGCGATACGGACCTACCAGTAGCCCTCGGCAAGAGATCTGCGTCGAAGATGGAGACGACCACCACTAGCTGCTCTTTCTCGCTGGTGGAGAAGACCATTGCTAGTTGCTCTCCCCGGATGGTGAAGAAGACGCTACCTAGCTGCTCACTGACCGTTACCCATCCACTCGTTGCGTCGCTGGAGAAGGGGCGACCACCACCGAACATTGGCGGAGGAGGAGAGGCGGCTTGCCACAGTCCCACGGAGGCGACGGACGGACAACTCAAGCACGCGGGCCGGTAGCCGAGAAGAGGGGGAGCAGGCTTGCCGTAGGAGCAGAAGAAAGAAGCGGCCAACCAAAACCACCGTCAGAGCAGAGACAAAGAAGCTGCCGGGAGCCGCGAGCTCGACCGGGGAAGGAAATGAAACGATGGCGGAAAGAGGTTACCTCGGCGATCACTCAGGCTGCTGGCTCCGTCGAGTCGGTGAAGCTGATTCAAAGCAGCGTTCCGAGGCGATCTAACAGCGGCTGGGTCGCGAGGAAGACGTAAGCGGCGGCGACGGAGGAACAGGGAAGCTCAGCGCGTTCCGTCCACCCGCCCACACCACCGGAATACATGCGCGAGCTAGGCACGACGACTGCCTGAGATCCGAACTCCAGCCGATGAACGGACCGGAGGAGAGTGAGAGAGAGTGAGCGAAAATCCTTTCTCGCGGGCGATGAAGCGGTGGAGGATGACGACCTTGATTTTTTTTCTTCGCCCCACATCGACACGTGGAACGAGGTGAGCTCACGTCACGTCAGCCCATGCGCATCGTGTCAAACTCGTACGCAAGTGACGAATTCGCGCGCGCTACTCATTTAGAAACTGGATCCGGATCCAAGCTGCGCCCAATCCGTTCTGTAAACGGATAACTTTCATCAATCTGAGCTAATTGGACAGCTATTGACACGGTCTAGGAATCTATCCCTATCAATGGTCTAGGTATATATCCCTATCAAATCAAGCTCGATCTTCCCAAATATGGCCTCCAATTTTAGATCGGAGATTTAAGTTGAAACATATCTCTAAATAAGTGATCTTAGTAATAATATACAATTCATTCGATTAAACATGAGCCAATACACTAACTCAACTTATTTGATCAAATCTAGCATATCACAGTATAATATTATTTAGGAGATGCGTACGTCGATGCTTGTTATTGGGGTGTAGCTCCTCAATATGACATTGTGCATGTGGTGCTCTAAAGTAATAATAATAATTATTATTCCTCATCTTTTGAAAGAATAAGTATATAAATTACTATAAGCTATCAAGGCCGAGCACAAATCAAATCCAAATGCTCATAAGTCATTAAGGCAAAGCTCAAATTAAATTTAGATGCACATAGAGCGATCAAGGCCAAGCACAAATAAATTTCAAATGCTCATAAGCTATCAAGGCCGAGTACAAATCAAATTCAAATGCTCATAAGCCATTAATGTCGAGCATAGATCAAATTCAAATACTCATAAGCCACTAAGTCCGAGTACATGTCAAATCCAAATGCTCACAAGCCATCAAGGCTGAGCATATATCAAATCAAAATATTCATAAGCCATCAAGGCTAAGTTTCTAAAGTTCAAATACTCACAAGCCGTCAAGGCCGAGTACACACCAAATCAAAATACTCGCAAGCCATCAAGGTTGATTATCTAACAAGTTCAACTACTCACATGCCATCAAGGCCGAATATCTCAAACTCAAAAGCCACCAAGACAAAGTACACAAATTAAAGTTCACATATTCGCAGGCCGTTAGGGCTGAGTGTTCATCAAATTCAAATACTTAAAGGCTGAGTGCTTCAAAATTTAAGCCATGTATCAATATAAAATTTATAAATTACTTTGTTCTCCAATTATGCAATATTGTCCATTTGTTGTATTGATCTCTTAATCAAAGCTGCCCTGATTTTCGGAGGTAATTGGAAGCCAAAACTCATTAAACAAAAAATCTTATTAATACAAAGTGAATTTAAAAAGGTCAAATCATATTAAACATGACCAAAAAATGACCCCATAAGATATAACTTCTATTTTGTGATAGAGGAGTAGAAGTTGTAGAGCTTCTAGTAAGTGTAGCAATATAAGTCAAGATGAAAAACAAGATTCTCAATGCAACATGAAGCAAGTCATATAGGAAGTGAGAGAGTCATCCAAGGGTATAAGGTGGAGTTTGAAGCTTCAGATCAAGCACAATGGCGAATGAACTCATGAAGGAGATGGACATTATGAGTAGCTCACAAGTTTTACTAGGATGTCATAGAAAATTAAAGACTAAGCTTCTCGCAAGATTGATGACTTGAGTCATAAGGGGGTTTCAAGTATTAGCAAGGTTTAAGCTATAGTGAAACCGACATTATGCTATAGTGAAACTAATTGTACTGACACTGTGCTAATATAAAACTAGTCTGATCTTTGAGCGATACAAATTAAAAATTTCAATTGATTTAGACTGAAATTTCAAGCCTTGGGTATTAGTACTACTCAAGTAGAAGAGTAACTAAGAACAACACCATCAAGATTGGACAAAAGACTATCTATACCAACTTTGGAGTAGTTGTAGTTCCTAGAGGTGGCCATGAGCCGTGCTCGAGCTAGCCCTGACATGGGCCCGCTGTTGACACAGATTTTTATAGAGTTTTACATGTCATTTTACTAGTAAAATCATCCTCATTTTATGACGTTAAACCTCATAATTGCCTTTATTTGGATGCATCTATGGAATCTACACCTGTTTCGGTATTTTCACGTTTTCAGGTCAATTCGACCTCAAAAGGATAGATTCCAACACTTCTGTGGCAAGAGGGGTTTATCCAAATTCAAGATGACCCCCAACCAAGAGCCTTTAGATTCATTGGAGACTTTGCCGGAAATCACGACCGGATCCCGACTAGAATCATACCCGTGATCATTGTTAAACTTAAACTGGTATTGATAAATCACGACCGGGTCATGACCAAATTCTCGCCCGTGATTGCAGACCCGCCTGTTACGAAATCACCGTTTTCTTCCACGTTTCTTTGATCTAACCTAAGCGGAGGCTGAAGGGCACTAAGGACCATTCTCCTTCGTTGACAAAGAGGGCGAGGAGCAGCTTTTTGGAGGAGTTTTGGCCACGCAATCATCATTCCACAAGAGATGGGCTACTGCAGCATTGCAGGAAAAGGGGAGCTGGCAGCGAAGACTTCTTTCGTCTGGAAACTGCAGCGCCTGCTGTGGCTTTTGCAGGGCATGGGGAAGATAAGGAGCAATATCCACTTGAAGAAGGATACAAATAGAGTTCGGCAAGAAGAGAGGGGGAGGATTTTTTACACGAGAGAGAAGGGACGCCTGTGGAGAGGAAGGCGACACAAGGGAGAGGAGGGTTGCGCACCTGCATATGTTGGAGATTTTCTTGTGCGGGCACCTCATAAACAAAGTTTGTAAGGAAGACTCTGCAATTACATTTAGTTTGCTGCACTAGTTGTATAACTTTAGCAAAATATCGCATGGTCTTACCCTTGTCTTGTGATTCCTGCATAAATATACATATGTGCATGCTGCCAATGAATGTTACTTGTGCTATCATCATGAATTTCTTAGGCTAAACTCCTAATTCAGGATGTGGGAGTAGCCATTTGATAACTCGATAGTTGTAGTAGTTTTACTCTATTGCTAAAATCCTTACTTGACCTTATGCGAGTGCTATGCCTATGTTATTCGTGAGAATGCATTTGAACCTCCTCACCTTGGACTGAGGTTTGTAAATCGGGGAATCACGAGGAGACTCGCTGATTGCCCGTACTCACCCAAGGTGTTGTTTAGGATCTTAGACGTGTTGGGAAGATGAGAGTCCGACCGCGTGTTGAAAGCATTAGGTCGGGGGTTTATCAAACCCGTCTGTACTCTTTGCCCACGTAATCCGAGAGGGTGCGTTGGAGCCTATTAGCTTCTCGAGTGGGGTTATTAAATCAGGGGCTGGGGAGAATCCGCTTGATGTGAACTGTGCTCTCCTTGTTAGTTCTTCTGGGCCTTAGCCGCACCTGACGACGCGAAAGTGTGTTGGGGTGTCAGATCACTTAAGAGACGATTTGCCTGCGCAGCCCGAGAGGGTGCGCTTGAGCCAGAGGTAACACTGAGAAAGTTTGTAAGCCAGGAATTCTTGTGGAGGACCCCTTTTGTTTAAACCTGTACCCACCTGGAAGGTACTAGAAGATTAGACGTGTTGGGGAGATGAAAGTCCGACTGACAGTTAGAACCTCACGTGTTTGACCGATGCCAGGATCTGTGGGAACAGACATGGTTATCGGAGGGGGGGGGCAACCTACGTGACAAGGAAGCTGAACCCCTTGAACTAAAATAGAGTAATGGCAATAGAGTTTAGACTACTCAACTGAAAGAAGTCAAGACGATGAACCCATATCCTGATATCTCATCTCACTTAAATCTTCTAGTGTGATTTCCTCCGTTTACGTCCTTGTACTTTTAATTGTTTCGTTGTCTTAAATCTTCATCTATTCTGGTGTAGTCTAGCTAGCGATTTCAAGATTTGTCAGTACTTGTCCATTAGTCCCTGTGGGATCGATATTTTATTACTTCGATAGACCCGTACACTTGTGGGAAATGCTGACTATATTTGTGGGCGCTATCAAGTTTTTGGCGCCGTTGCCGGGGACTAATTTTGGCAATATTGATAAGATTGAAAAGTTAATAGACTAGACATTTTTAGCTTAGTATTATCTCTTTTACTTCATTTTACGCCTTTCTTGATTTAACGAAATATTTGTCTATTAGAATTTTAGTTTATGCGTAAAACCTCGCGACCGGAACCTGCAATACCATTTGATTCGGAGATAGAAAGAACGTTCTGTCGTCGCAAGAATCTCCAGAAATATCTACCGAAAAAGAATTCACAAACATCAATCATGGACGGTAACAAGTCACTCCGAGACTTCGCAGCACCAAATGTTCAAGGACTGCATTCTAGCATTGCACGTCCACCAATAGAAGCGAACAATTTTGAGATAAAACCATCACTTCTGTCAATGTTACAGCAAAACCAATTCGGTGGATCGCCGACTGAGGATCCAAACATGCATTTATCTGTTTTTCTTGAATACTGTGACACTCTTAAAATGAATGGTGTGACCACTGACGCTCTGCGGCTATGACTTTTTCCTTTTTCACTTAGAAATAGGGCGCAAGCTTGGTTACATTCATTACCATCTGGATCCATTACCACATGGGAACAACCCTCACATGCCTTCCTTGCAAAATACTTTCCTCTGAGCAAAACCACGCAATTAAGGAACCCGATTACCAATTTCTCTCAAAAAGAAGGCGAATCACTATATGAGGCGTGGGATCGCTTCAAGGAATTGCAGCGAATGTGTTCTCACCACGGCCTCGAGAAATGGGTACTGGTACATACATTTTATAACGGACTACTTTATAATACTCGTCTTACTGTTGATGCAGCCGCTGGAGGAGCCTTGATGAACAAAGCTGTCGATGAAGCCTACAATTTGATCAAAGAAATGGTGCTCAACCACAACCAATGGTCGAGCAAAAGAGGTACTTCATCTCAACAGACCGGTAAATATGAACTTGACGCACTTAATTCACTTGCTGCAAAAGTAGATTCATTATCTTATAAACTAGATTCTATGAACATGCGTCATAATGCTGCTTTGTGTGAAATTTGTGGAGTAGAAGGTCATTTTTCTGACACTTGTCAATTAGGAAATGTGATATCACAAGAACCCCCACCCGCCTTGGTAAATGCTGTAGGTAGTTTTAACCTGAGAGTTCAAAACAACCCTTATTCCAACACCTACAATCCTGGGTGGAAGAGTCATCCTAACTTTTCCTATAAAAACAATAATGCAGCTCAGCCATCAAACTATAGGGACCCCCCGGATTTCATTCATCCAACACTGGGTATCAGTCTAAACAATTTGACCAGCCACTTCGTCCGAACACCAATGCAACATCACAAGAACAAACCTTAGAAATGCGATTTGACAACTTCGTGTTAGCGCAAACAAAAGAAATGGACTGCATGCTAGAAGCAATAAAAAACTTGACCACAAACCAGAAGATAATGGAAAACCAGATAGCTCAACAAGCTAGTACATCCACTAGACCCCCGGGCAGATTGCTTGGATAGACTGAGACGAATCCCAAAGAACATTGCAATACCATTACTACACGTAGCGGTAAGCAACTTGCGGAACCAGAAATGCCCAAAGATGACCACTGTGAGGATGACACCCATATCCCTGAATCTGAAGGACCAAATGAACCTATTGAGAGTGAACCACAAACGAAAGAGACAGAACCTGTTTATGTGCCTCCACCACCCTACAAACCGCCCATTCCATTTCCCCAGAGGTTGGCAAATGCAAAACTCGATCATCAATTCGGTAAATTTTTGGAGATCTTAAAGAAACTGTATATTAACATACCATTTACCGATGCTTTATCACAAATGCCATCCTATGCTAAGTTTTTGAAGGAAATCTTGTCAAATAAAAGAAAAATGGAAGAACATGGCACCGTGGCATTAACTGAAGAATGCAGCGCGATCATCCAGAACAAGCTACCGCCGAAATTAAAGGATCCAGGCAGCTTTACCATTCAATGTCTGATCGGAGATACTCCTTTTGACTGAGCTTTGTGCGATCTTGGAGCCAGCGTGAGTTTGATGCCACTATCCCTTTGCAAGAAACTGGACATCGGAGACTTGAAGCCGACGAACATCTCTTTGCAATTGGCCGACCGTTCTGTACGACATCCGGTAGGAATTCTTGAGGACGTGCTAATAAAGGTCGGTAAATTTTTCATTCCAGCTGATTTCGTTGTACTTGAAATGGAGGAAGACTCCAAACTTCCGATAATACTGGGAAGACCATTTCTGGCGACTGCCGGTGCTATAATTGACGTTAAAAATGGGAAGTTGACACTACAAGTAGGTGAGGATACAGTCGAATTTGATATCACAAATAGCCTAAAAAAGACTATCTTTACAGACTCATGCTGTAATATCGGAGTCGTCGACGATGAACTTGATTCGGCTTATATCCCTCGGACGAACGTCGATCCTCTCGAAGTTTGCCTGATTGGTGACTATGACGAAGAGCAGGAAGAAGAAGTCCATGCTTACGCTAATATTCTCGACTCGAGCACCATAGTTGAGCCAGACGTGGAAGAACTTGAAGAATCATCTACACCGAAATCTAAGGTTTGTAAACAACTTAATTTAGAGTTCAAATATTTGCCGAGCGACCTCAGGTATGAATTTTTAGGTGAGAACTCTACTTATCCCGTCATCATAACAAATCATCTTGATTTGAAACAAACAAACCTTCTCTTGGATAAGCTTCGACAATATAAAAAGGTAATTGGCTACACTTTAGACGATATAAAAGGTATTAATCCTTCTTTATGCATGCACATGATACATCTCGAAGAAGGCAGCACCCCATCTATTGAATACCAGAGACGTCTGAATCCGAACCTGAAGGAGGTAGTTAAGAAAGAAATTCTGAAATTATTAGATGCTGGGGTTATTTACCCTATTTCAGACAGCCAGTGGGTAAGTCCAATGCATGTGGTACCAAAGAAAGGAGGAGTAACGGTAGTAAAAAACGAAGATAACGAATTGATCCCGCAAAGAACCGTTACCGGGTGGCACATGTGTATCGATTATCAGAAATTGAACAAGGCCACCCGCAAGGATTTTTGTTTCTTGGATTGGCCACTAACTCCTATTTTTGTTTCTTGAATGGGTACTCAAGATTTTTCCAAATACCGATACACCCAGACGATCAAGAGAAAACGACGTTTACTTGTCCCTTCGGCACCTTCGCTTATCTGTGAATGCCGTTTGGTCTGTGTAACGCGCTAGCTACATTCCAACGTTGTATGATGGCAATCTTCTCCGATCTGATTGAGGACATTATGGACGTTTTTATGGATGACTTTTCGGTATATGGGTCTTGTTTCGATTCTTGTTTATCTAATCTAACCCGTGTTTTGCAGCGCTACAAAGAGACGAACTTGGTGCTTAATTGGGAGAAATGTCATTTTATGGTGAAAGAAGGAATCGTTCTTGGTCATCTAATATCGGAGCGTGGTATCGAAGTTGACAAAGCAAAAATCGATGTAATCGAAAGGATGCCACCTCCAAACTCCGTCAAAGGGATAAGAAGCTTCCTGGGACATGCGGGCTTTTATAGGCGTTTCATTAAAAATTTTTCTAAAATTGCTAGGCCTTTGACATCTCTGCTTGCTAAGGATATATCATTTGATTTTGACCAGAATTGCATGGACGCTTTTCAGCAACTGAAGAATGCATTGATTTCTGCGCCGATAATGCAACCTCCGGATTGGTCGCTACCCTTTGAAATTATGTGCGATGCTAGCGACTATGCAGTGGGAGTTGTATTGGGACAGTGGAAAGACAACCGGACGCATGCCATTTATTATGTTAGCCGAACACTGGATGGGGCGCAGAGCAACTATGCCACCACAGAAAAAGAATTTTTAGTTGTAGTTTTCGCCTTTGATAAGTTTCGATCATATTTGGTTAACTCGCGTGTCATTGTCTATACAGATCATGCGGCGATTCGATATCTCATGGAGGAGAAAGACGCGAAGCCGCGGCTGATTAGATGGATACTATTGTTGCAAGAATTCGATATTCAGATCAAAGACAAGAAAGAGACTGATAATTTAGTAGCAGACCATCTGTCCCGCTTGACAGCCACTCCCGTGGGAGAATCGGAAGAAGAGATAGATGATGCGTTCTTGGATGAGAACCTAGTAGCCACGACCACGGTAAGGACACCCTGGTATGCCGATCTGGTGAATTTCTTGGCAGTCGGCATTATGCCGCCAAACCTTACACATCTGCAACGAAAGAGATTCGTATCAATTGCGAAGTATTATTATTGGGACGAACCACTCTTGTTTAAGCTTTGCGCCGATTGCATCATTCGAAGATGTTTACCAGAGGAAGAAGTTCCAGATGTCTTATTCCAGTGTCACTCGTCGCCCTACGAAGGACATTGTAGTGAAAAGAAAACAGCGTATAAGGTCCTCCAATGTGGATTCTTTTGGCCGATCCTATTTAAGGACGCAAGAGATTATGTGCGGTCTTGTGATCGTTGCCAACGGACGGGAGGAATATCACGAAGAGACGAGATGCCTCTTAATGCCATTCTTGAAATAGAGATTTTCGACGTATAGGGTATCGATTTTATGGGTCCATTTCCACCCTCCTGTGGTAACAGATTCATCTTAGTTGGAGTTGATTATGTTTCCAAATGGGTTGAGGCCCTGGCTTCCCCAACAAATGACTCCAAGGTAGTTCTCAAATTCTTCAAGAAGTTGATATTTCCGCGATTTGGAACGCCTCGCGTGGTAATTAGCGACGGCGGATCTCATTTTATTGAACGAAGATTTGAATTACTTCTCAAAAAGTATAGGGTAATGCACAAGGTAGCCACCGCCTACCACCCTCAAACCAGCGGCCAGGTGGAGATATCAAATCGAGAGAAAAAGCATATTCTTGAAAAAATCGTATCGGACACACGCACAGATTGGTCACTCAAACATGATGAGGCTTTATGGGCATACCGTACAACATTTAAAACTCCTATAGGTATATCTCCATTCCAGTTGATATATGGTAAATCATGCCACTTACCAGTTGAAATTGAGCACAAAGCCTATTGGGCGATATGACAACTGAATTTTGATGGCAAACAAGTTGGAAAGGCCAGAAAACTGCAACTCAATGAACTCGATGAATTTCGACAAGAAGCCTATGAGAACGCTAGGATTTATAAAGAACGCACCAAAAGATGGCACGATCAAAGAATTGTAAGGAGGGAATTTCGCAAAGGTGAATTGGTACTCTTGTTTAACTCTAGGATCAAACTTTTTCCTGGTAAGCTTCGGACTAAATGGACGGGACCATACGTAGTATAGAACGTTTACCCTCACGGTGTTGTAGACATTTACCGAGAGTCAACTGGGACATTCAAAGTTAACGAACAAAGACTTAAGCATTACGTCCTCCATAAACCGATACCGGAAGGGACTGCACTGCTCCTAATGGACCCTCCTTCACCAGAATGACACAGACTATGGTCAAGCTGACAGACCATTAAATCAGCGCTTCTTGGGAGGCAACCCAAGCTTCTCACTTTAGTTTAATTTGTTTTCAGCATTTTTCCTTCTTATCTGCATATTTTGTGTTAGTTCGATTTAGCTTACATATTTCGACGGGATCCTAGCTTCCTCTGCTATAAATTTGGATTTCATTTCCTAGTTGTTCTAATGCATGGTTTCGATATCTTACATTGGTGGTAATCTTGCAGGTAATGCACATACGCTATGTTGACAACATGCATCGAACTTAGAGTGCTTAAGCAAAATCCTGAAACTGGTGTTGGCATAGGTCCTCAACAAGAAACACTCACGAGAAGGATGCAAGCTACACTCGCGCCAATTGATTTTAATCCGTTCTATTTGAGAACTTATACACATCCATAAAATTGATCCTACTTATTTTCAGCATCGCCAATTGACTCTTATGAAGTTGAAGGTGAGATTTGGGCCTTGATGTGCCCTTTCACTACTTATTTTACTTGACCTTGAATGACACAGGAATATCGCAAACTGATGCAGTAAAGAGAGGCGTTTTCTACCAGTTTTTCTAAAATCACGGGCGAGTCCTAACAGAAATCTTGACCGTGATTCCTACTTAGTCCAACATTAGAAGATTCGCCGAGAGAATTACGGCAGGGAGGTGACTAAAACCACGGCCGTAACCAGCAGCGCAGAATTATGCGAGAAAATCATGACCAGGTTATGCTAAAAATCGTGACCGAGATTTCTCGAAGAGGCAAAAACAAAGACTTATCCGCTGAGAATATTACGGCAGAACCGTGACTGTGGTAACGACCGTAAACCCTATGCGAATTCTTCCAGAAGAAATCACAGGCGGGTCGTGATAAAAATCACGGGCAGGAATTCTAAAAGACTTAATGAGTATAATTTTGACGAGAGTATCGCGGCTGTCCGGTGATTCCAGTCATGGCCGTAGAAACTTGTATCAAAAATCTGTAAGAAGATCACATCGGGGTCCCGATGAAAATCTCGACCGTGACTTCTCAGCAGCAGTTTCCACAAATTTCATGACCAGATCTTGACGGAAATCTCAGGCGAGATTATTCAACCTTAGCGACTTAACGGGTTCGCTTGGCCAGCCAAACCCGTTAAGCTACCCACTTAAGCATCTCGCCCGACTTTCTTCAGCTAGGGTTCTCGATTTTTTCCACTTCTGTACAAGACGCCGACCCCACCGTGTGCCCCACCTGTCGCCGCCGCTTGCCTCACCGCCGACCACTGACTGCCGGCGACTCTTCCGGTGACACCAGCCACCTCCGGCGAGCTCTCATTCCAGGTTCTAAACCTTTTCTCGCCGAGTACTATGTTCTTTTGGCTCAACCTCTGTTCCGCAACCATCTGCTCAAGCGACTATGCCACTGCGACGGAAAAACACTAGGAAGCGACCGGCGGGCACCTCAAGCCCTCGACCTGAACCTCAGCAACAACAAGCAGCGCCACCGGAGGTCCAAATGAGGGACAATCATCAAGCTGTCAGGTACCAAGTTCTGTCCAACCGTCGCATAATCAACACGAGATACATCGACCCTCCCTCGTTGGCAGCGTTAGGAATCTTTGATGATCGACTGTGGATGTTTAGACAATTTGGCTGGGGGACATTCCTTCAAGATGCACAGCCCACCTACATCCCCTTTACTCTCGAGTTTCTCAGCTCAGTTGAAGTTAAGGTCTCGGCGCTTGAAACTGATCCAGGGCTGATTACCTTCAGGCTTTGCAACAACGAGTATTGCCTTCTGTCGCAGATTTAAATGACATATTCGGATTTCCAGCTTACGCATATAGGCTCGGTCCTCCTAACTTCAATGAGGACATCTTCTGGCTTTGCATATCATCCATGGCAGCTTATTCACCAAGGAATGCCCGAGCTTCCACCCTTTCGAACCCCTATATCTGTTATGCACACTGTTTGCTTGCCCACTCCATCTTTGCGAGAGAGGGAGATGGAATAGTTCGCCAACCTGAGTTGTTGTGCTTGTGTGTCTTCTTCATGGTTTCTAGATCAATGCCGGCTATCATCTCGCCCGACAGTTTATGCGCGTCGCTCATGCGCAAAAGGGAGTTATCTACATTGGGGGCATGATCACCATGATAGCGCTCTCTCTTGGACACAACCCATACAGCCAACCTGAAGCAATAGGAAGCAAGCGACTAGACCTGGAGCATCTTCTCTCGATGAAGATGATTGTAAGGAGAGGAGATATCTACCACCTGACCTTCGCTGACACCACCGACACCATGGCTTTACCCAACTCAGCTCGTACAGACATCAGGGACAGTGCCAACTGGCGCTTATATCCGGAGCCGATAGCGCCCGAGGATCAGACGACACCTCTCGATGTCGACCCTAGCTCCTCCATCGGTGGGCAACCAAGGACTGCTGCCAGACCCTCCATGGATGACATGCTTCACCTGCTTCGCCAGGATCAGATTCAGCATGGGAAGCAGCTAGTAGCCCTGTTGGACACGGTAAAGTGCATTGAGATCTTTCTTCACAGCAACATGGCACCACCACCACCGAGAGACGAAGACGAGGACGCTAATGACACCATCCATGTTTCTGATTTTGATTCATCCGAGCAGGTCGACGACTGATGCCATGCATTTTTATAGTTATTTTTATTATTATTCCATGATAAATTCAGGCTTATTTGAATGTTTTTACACTCCTTTAAGGCTTATTTACTTCAAAGCTTCAGAATCTTCACTTTTCGTGTTTCTCATGGAATTTCAGGTTAAATCACCCAAATTTGAAGTCATTTTGAAGAATCTAAAAGCATGGGGTGATTCCTTATGATAAGACGAAGCTGCCCGTAAAATTTAGGCCAATCAGAGCTTTTTCTGGACTTCACGGCCAGGAGAACCCCACGGGGTTCACCGGTGATCTTGCCGAAGGACGAAACTCACCGCGCGTTTCACTGGTAGGTGAACGCGGCAGGGTTCACCGATGATGTCAGGGTATCCGAAAGTCGCCGCACATTTCACTGGCAGGTGAACCCCATGGGGTTCACCCGTGATCTTATCTGATGAAACCTGGGCAGAAATATACCGTGGACTTCACTGGTAGGTGAACCCGGCGGAATTCACCTGTGATTATTTCGCATCAGAACTGCACAGAACACTTCACTGGTAGGTGAACCCGGTGGGGTTCACCCGTGATACTATCATAGCAGCCCGACCTTCACTCGATTTTTCGTCGATTTCGGACCCGATTCAAGTCCAAATTTAGCAAGTGAGGACTTTTTGGAAAGCTTACTTCGAGACGAAGAGAAAGCCCAAATTTTCGTGACCTAATGGGGGGAGAAATCTAGTGATGAAGCGGCTAGGGCGGACGGACACGGCGAACAGGCGACTTCGAGGTGATTTCTGGAGATTCAAGCGTCGGAACTCAGTAATCCTTGGTTATTTCATTCGGTTCATCATCTCCTCCCTCTTAGAAACCTTTTCCTGTGATTTTCCTATGTACAAAGAGAGATATTTTAACGTTTCGACGATGGTTGTAGCGTAAACTTTATTTCAGGGCTAGGTTGAAGCCCTCTGACGATTTCTATTTGCAATTCATGTATTAACATTGTTATTTGGATCATATTCTCAGCATATTTCACTTGAAGTATTTATTTCTTGATATTTACTCTGGCTAAGTATTATCATGTCATAGTTATTACAGTTCATAACGAAAGTAGGATTGTACCGACGGAACCTCTTTGTGAATCTTGCGAGACTCGACACGAAAGTGCTTATTCTTCGCTCGAGGGTCCATAGTCTACCACGGAACCCATTGGGTTTGTCTAGAGCGATCCACCGTGAAAGTAGGAGACGTTCTGGATAAATACCGGGGTGTACACTCGAAAGAGGGCACCTTGTACCATAGGGTAGATTCCTTATGCATATTTGTAAATCCTTGTAACAGATATTTATTTCTTAGTGCAATTGAAATCGTTAGAGTGGTGGAAACCCAAGCCCTGATCTTCTCTCTCATATATTTTTCCTGCCGTAGTTGTTTGATTTCTTGCTTACGATTTCGCTTAGTTTTAGTTTTTAAGTTCCAAAAATCACGATTTGATCAGCTTAGATTCCAAGAATTAGATTTTCTGGTACTCACCTTGTTCCCTGTGGGATTCAATATCTTTTGTATTACTTCGACATTTCTGTGCACTTGCGGATAGTGTCAACGACGATGATGACAACCCGGCCGAGTGCAGTGAATACTTCGTGACATGTGTCCTGCTTTTATAATGTTTCAATTTTACAAAGGCACCATCATAATGATTTTCTTCATGCCTTGCCAGTAGACTTAGACGCTTTGACAACATACTGTATCTATCCGATGTGATTTCATGATTTCGTTGATAAGTTTTGAACCTTGTTGATGATTGCTTCCCAAACACGTAAAAGCTTAACTCGTAGATCCTAACAGTAAATTCTTATTCTCATTGATTAATACTTTATTCATGATTAATTCTTGTTCATCTACCTGATTTGCGATTGACTTGTACTCCCACACCATCTTAAGGACACCTTTCGTGCTAAGCGGTTAGTCTAGTCACTTGATTCCTTGAACACTGGACACTGCAGGATAGAACTTTGATAAAGCTTGAATCTAGGAGATATCCCCAACAAGAGTACTACTTGTTTGGATGATTATAGACCAACCCACTTGACACACACTTACCACTCTTGATAACTCTTGGTGTTAGTATTGGTTCAAGCTCCTCTAACTTGGCACCGTACGAGAAAAAGAGAAGAAAAAGAAGAAAAAAAAAGGAGGGGGGGGGGGGGGCAGTGGTACCGAAGTTGTAACTTGGCATTGCAAATCAAAAGAGAGGCAGTGGTACCGAAGCTACGACTTGACACTGCAGAGAAAAAAAAGGAAAAAGAAAAGGAACGGTGGTACCAAAGTTATGAGCAACGTCTATACTACTACCTTGGGGTTTATCTTTGAAATAGTAAGTTGATGTTTCATGTGGTAAGGGATTATGATTACCCAGATTTTGGTATAACTGTTGATCATAGATATGACCTGGATTCTTTGCTTTTTATCTTGATACCCTAAAAGTCTACAGTGATTTGCGCATCTTGTGACTAGCACTAGTTGTTAAGTATTTATAAATAAAAGGGAGTATAACTTCATGTGGTAAAAGCAACCCTCATGGATTTCATTTCTTTCTTTTTGCTTGAGGACAAGTAAAGGTTTAAGTCGTAGATATTCTGTTGACACAGATTTATATAGAGTTTTACATGTCATTTCACTAGTAAAACCATCCTCATTTTATGACCCCCAACCAAGAGCCTTTGGATTCATTGGAGGCTTTGCCGGAAATCACGACTGGGTCCCGACCAGAATCATACCCGTGATCGTCGTTTACATCCTTGAACGACGTGGTTATCGGAGGGGGGGGGGGAACCTACGTGACAAGGAAGCTGAAACCCTTGAACTAAAATAGAGTAACGACAATAGAGTTTAGACTACTCAGCTGAAAGAAGTCAAGATGGTGAACCCATATCCTGATATCTCAACTCACTTAAATCTTCTCGTGTGATTTCCTCCGTTTATATCCTTGTACTTTTAATTGTTTTGTTGTCTTAAATCTTCATCTATTCTGGTGTAGTCTAGCTAGCGATTTCAAGATTTGTCAGTACTTGTCCATTAGTCTCTGTGGGATCGATATTTTATTACTTCGATAGACCTGTGCACTTGCGGAAAACGCCTACTATATTTGTGGGCGCTATCACCCGCCTCTGCCCGACTCGTGGCGGGCTATGCCTAGCACGGCTCGTTTATAATCGTGCTGTGCCGGGCCTGGCACGGCGGAAAAAACTCTAGGCCCAGCACAGCCCACGACATGATTAGTTGTGTTGGCCCAGGCACGACTCAAGAGGTCGCTCGGGCCGGATCCAACATGCGGGCTAGAGTCGGCACGCGTGCCTGATCCAGCCTAATGTGTCAGGATTCGGCACGCGGGCGTGCCTGACCTGACCCGACTTTGGCCCACGGGCCGACTTTGGCCCGCGTGCCGAATTTAAAAATAATATAAAAATTTAATTAAAATAAATTTAAAAAGGCAAATTATTAATTAATTAAAATATATAAAATAAGAAAAAATTTAAAAAAAGGAGAAATTGAGAATTATGTATGTTGCACAAATTTTTTAAAAAATATTAAATTATTATTTAATTAATTAGTTTATTTTATTATAAAAATATATCATTTTAATTTTAATATATTTTATTAAATTAATATTTATTTATTGATTAACAACACTAACAACACATGACAAAAGTTAAAATCAACTCGATTAAATTTTATATTCATAAATTATACATTTAAGCTTAAATCAATTGCCGACATAGTGGGCATAAATAATTGACCAGTAGCCAGCGATGCAATCAGCTCCTATGGAAGATGTGCGAGCATTGTGTTAAGCATAGTTACTATCCGTGCTCCATCTTCTCTATACGTATTGCGCACTCCATGTTTTCAGCTCTACCTCCTTCTTCAACAATAAAAAACTCAAGTGACTCTTGTGCTTGGTTTGTTTCAATATATTGCTCCAGCTCATCGTTGATATTATCACTGTCCTCCTCACTATCATTTATTTCAAAGTCTTCAACCTCTATCTCAATCTCAACCCCAGAAGGGGAGAGAGAAGCCAAAAATTCTTGTCTTGCATGATCAAATAAGTGGATAAAGTGTTCTTCGAACCTGAATGCATCAATTCGTATGATTTGACTAACACGTTCGATAATACTTAAAACAATGATTCTTCATTGATCAGCATTAAAAAAATTTAAGGTAGACGTAAGGAAGATTGAACGTTGAGAATTTGGCAGAATGATAATTATCTTCACTCTTCTATTATCTGCCATTTTTCTCTATGCCTCGTGCTCACTTGCAAAACTGTAAACACAATTAACAAAGTAATTGAAACTCACATGATTAAGAGGAATGTAATAAAAAAAATAATTCAAACTAAAGTTTTGTGTGTGAAAATGCAAGGAACTATCTAGAATTTATAGAGACGAAATGAGTATAAATTTATAAATTTATCCTCTATTTTATATTATTAAAAGAGAATAAAATAATAATTTTATAGCTAAAAGACAATTATACCTATAAATTTAAATTTTTCAGATACTTTAAGGAGGTATAAATGTAAAATAACATAGGTAAAAATTTAAATTTTAGCGCCAAATAATACAAAAATAAGTTAATTACATGTGTTGTGCCTGGCCCGGCTCGCGTGCCATTCTCGGCCCGGCTCGCGAGCCGTGCTCGGCCCAACTCGCGTGCCGTGCCGAGCACGGGTCCATGCCGTGCCGAGCCCACCCCACTTGTGGGTCGTGCTGAGCACAGCCCACGAGCCGTGATCCTTCGGCCCAACACGACCCGAGTCGGGCCACGGGCCGCCCGCGGCATGTTGACTTGGTCAACGGGCCGTGCTGTGCCAGGCCCATGTCGTGCCGGGTCGTGCGGGCCATGGGCTGGACCACACGGCCTGGCCTGGCCCGTTGGCCACCTCTAGTAGTTCCCATGGATAGGGCTATCCAATCGGTTCAACCCGAACCGAACCAAACCGGATTGCACTTAACCCGAAATTTTTTTTATAATTTTTTTAAACCAAAACTGAACCGAATATTTTTAAAATCGAATTAAACCGAAGCAAAAATCTTGGGTTCGTTTCGGTTAAAACCGAGTAAAACCGAAATTATAACTTAAACAAGAAGGGTAGAGGGGCAAAACCGCCGGCGGCATTGATAAAATAATGCAACGAGCTAGGCGGAGTAGAAGATGATCAGATCCAGTGGAGAAGCTCCTCCTTGCGTTCGCGGTCACCAGCCACGACACCTGGCACTGGGACTCTGTCGCCATTGAGATACAGTCACAATCTGCAGTGGCGCTTCAATGGCAACGGCGTAGGCTTCGAGGCAGAGAAGCAGCACAAGATTTGATATAGTAGCAATTAAAGTATATTAGAAGATTTGGTGCAAGATTTGGTCCGGCAGCAATTAATGCAAATTTGAATGCCATCCTGACATGCATTTCATCAGCATTTGATTTTTGATAGGCGATTGTGATTTGAACGCCTGTCATGCATTTAAATCGCCTGACATGCAATTAATGCAGCACTGAGGATTAACGTTGGAAATCGAAAAACCGAATTAGGATTTGCACCGAATGTGATTTCGCAAAACGGTTCGGTTCGATTCAAGAGGTTTTTAATTTCTTCAACCTGAAATCGAACCGAAATTAATTTTCTCTTCTTGGAACCGAACCGATTTAATTAAAAACCGAACCAAATCGATTTTATCAGTTCGATTTTTTGGTTTAAACCGAAGTTTTGTGGCAGTAGTGGTTATGGGTAGTGCAATGATAATACAAGTCCAAAGCTCATCCAAAGATAAGCCAAAAACTAGATGTCATCTTTGTACTTTTTGTACTTGTGGTGTTCAAGAGATGCGTAGTTTTACCTTGCAATAGTGAAACTAATGAAGGAGTGCAAGATCAATAGGCATATCACATTAGAGAGAATGATGATAGATGTCACGTCCTGAATTATGGTAATATTTTTTTGAATATTTTACCCGTGAGTCAACACTTGACTCGAGTCCAAATACGTCAACACAGATATCGCAACGATCAAGACCGCTAGATTGGGCACGACTGGCGGGGACAATTCCTCGAACCGACCCCCAGCCCGATTAAGGACTCTTGCGGAAGATCTCTGCCGTTTCAACACGACTTAGATCAACGCTGATGATTCACCGAGAACCAGTGTCGTCGAGTCGAATCGAGTTCACCCGAATCTAAAAGGGATGCACCCATAACCGATCGTGTCGAACGGGGTACACAATAATTTTCGAGCATGCCCACGTGCCAGAGAGAGGACAGAAGGGAGTAACCAGACGTCTCACACCGGAGATCCGGACTCGCCCTTACGTCCACGGATCAAGCCGGCGCCCGGCGATCACGGACGGTCGTCCCACGGCGTCGCACGCCGATGATGGAAAGAACCCAGCCAGCTCCTCACTCGCAGGCCGGCGAAGAGGCCGGACGACATTCCATCTGTAACGTCGCTGAAAGGGGACGGGAAACCGGCGGCCTCATCCTTCTCGCCCGTAAGCGAGAACGGCCATAGGGAAAGGATCGTCCATGGACGTCCAGTCAATGCAGCCGATATGGTCGCGCGTAGGTGACAGCCGACGCCTGAAGGTGGAACTGGCTCGGAGGCAAGCTCAACTGAGAGAGCACAGGGGAGGGGATGAGTGTTATTTTTATATAATTTAAAGTACCATTCATATGATCTTTTCAGACATTTGTCTTGTTTTGTATCTGAATTTAGTATCTTTTCTCATCAAGTACATAATCTTCACTATTTTTCACATTATTTGTGAAATGCAGGCCATTGTACCATATTTTCGTAAAGATTTTAATGATTTGATGTTACGAGAAGATTCCTCACAGTGCTAGGAGGTCACAGGTCAAATTTGAGGCAAATCGGAGCTTTCTGCAGAGAACACGGCCTGGCCCTGACAGCTATCATGGCCATGATCATCTCGGCAGAACTCTGCGGCAATCTGCGAGCCAGACACGGCCTACCCGTTCCTCCCATCACGGCTGTGACGACTTACTCGCAGACTGACAAACTCATCACGGCCTGGCCGTGATGGCCATCATGGCCGTGACAGCTTCCATGCAGATTCGACCTTTTAACGGTTTTTCGCCCGATTTGAGTGATTCCGGAGTCGGAATTTGCTGAAGTTTGGAGGGAAACTTCCTAACTGCCTAAGGAAGAGATAGAACCATAAAATAGGATTTTTGGAACGATTTTGGGGGTCGAACTTTTGAAGGAACGTGACTAGGGCGAAAAGGGCGATTTTGCTAGTTCGAGGGCTTTGATTCGACCAGATTTCTTTGGGGCTTTTGTGAGAAGATCGAAGAATTGTCGTCTCCTACCCTTGTTCTGTAATTTTCCTAACTTTTGATTGTGTTTACTTGGGTTTTCATTGAGTAACCATGTGTTTCTTAGCGTAAAACCCTAGTTCGGAATTCGGGCGTAGCCCGTTGAACATATTTCCACATGTAAAACATTATTATGAATCTCAGTGTTATTTTAAGTAATTTGACTTATATAAATGAGTTGCACTTATTGCGTATTTATGTTGTGGCCAAACATTTATATGTGTTAAGTGTTACGAGAAGTACCGAGAGGTGAATCGTAACACTCGATCATGCTCATTTAAACTTGTGACTAGAATTACGAGAGTCATTCGATGTCACTCGAGGATTTACGGTCTTTCATAAAGCCTAATGGGTCTCTTAGGTTAATTTTGCTACGAGAGTAGGAGATTAGCTTATGCTAGACACCAGATTACGCTTCGAGAGAAGGTAATCCGTACCCTAAGAGATATCACCTTAAGTTGCTTACTGTCGGATTGCGCTTCGAGAGAAGGAGATCCGTTTTCTAATTCAATCTGATTCAATGTTTTGCATATAAAGCATTCAACGTGGTAAAACCTGAAGTTCCGAACACTTCTTAAACGGTAATTTTCCCTTAAAGTCGTTGACTTCTTAGTTCGATAATTTAGATAATTTAGTTTTAGTGCAATTCTTTTATTCCGAGTTTGAACCATCTAGCTTTCAATAACGCTTAAGGTCGGTACTTGACACCTACTCCCTGTGGGAACGATATTATTTACTACTTCGATAGACTGTGCACTTGCGGATTCTATCAGGAGGAGGGTTGCCTCCGGCGACTGGCGGCGCCGGGAAGATGACCGGGCGGACAGCGGAAAGGAGGTGGGCAACGTCTGCTCGTGAGGGTGGCGAGCGGACAGTGGCGGGCAAGCTACGCAAGGGCTCCACTATCCGCACGTCCGAGAAGGAAGGCGACGGCAGGAGAACATCCGGACGCGGCAGCGGCGGACGGAGTCAGGGAAGGCCGACATTGCTTCGAAGCGGACAAAGAAGACACCGGCCACCAGCTTACTCCACCAGTAGGGAAGAAAACCCACACGCAGGCAGAGGACTGGACCACTCGCACACAGGCGAGCTGGCTCCGGAACTTCCCGCGCCCAGGCGAGCCGACAGCCGAAAGGAGATAGGGAAAACGGGCTTGCTGACAGAGCACGAGGAAGAGGACGGCCACGACAGGTAGGGAACGAAGGGTTCGCCGGAGACCAGACGATCAGCCGGGAACGAGGGTCAGAGGAGAGCAAAAGAGTACCTCGGCGGACACTCAGGCTGCTGGCTCCGTCAAGGCGATGAAGTTGTTGTGAAGCTGCCTTCCGAGGCACTCTGGAACTTCGCTGGTGGCAGGGAAGACTGATCGCGACGGTGATGAGTTGGAGAAGACGAGGAAAGGGACGGGGTTCTCCGGGGGCCTCCGTCCACCCACCCACACCACCGAAAGCTCAGAGAACAACCACCGACGAAATGTCCGGCGAGGGAGAGATTGAAACGAGGGAGAGAGAGAGCGGGATCGTGATCGACGGCCAGTAAGCTTTTCATATTCGAAAGCTCGTGGCATCGAACGAGGACGATGCCTCGTTTTTCTTCGCTGCCGCTCAAGTCAAAGTCCACGTCACGTCAGCAAACTGTCGTCACGTCAGTGTGCCTGCCACGCGACGAATTTTGCCCGCGTGAATCGTCCGTTGGCGAGGCAAATTCGGATCCGGATATTGGGCGGCGCCCGATCCGATCCGGTAATTTCCTAAAAGCGGGGTTAGGCTGGCTGTTATTTGGGCCGCGCCCAAATCCGGCCCGCAGGCCTAACAATAGATGATGCATGTTTACACCAAGTCATGACCCTTTTTGAGGAATAGGGGACTTCAAGAGTTTTTGATGAGGAAGCCATCAATGACGGAATGCTATTATGGAAGTTTAACCAATTTGCCATAATCGAATTCATAAGAATGCTTTGGTGTGCAAGAATGAGGAAAGCCAACATCAATACTAGAGTTTTAAGTTAAAGAGTAAAGTAGATGACTCTACATTGCACTAGAAGTGGTGTCAACATCAATAACTCACCTTTTTGAAGTAAAGTCATGATGATAGAAGGAAGAAGACAAGTTTAACCATGAGCAGTCTTTCACAATTGATTGATCTAGGTAACCACATGGTGTAGCATGGAAAATGATAAAGCACAATTGAAGTATGTTTCTTATTAGTAGGAATTTCTATATTAAATATAAATAATAAAATATAATTATAATTTCTATATTAGAATTAATATTAGTACTTAATAGGAGCACTTATTGCATTCATAAAAGAATAAATTTAGACTAAAATAGTTGCATATATAAACACCATATACAAATATGCATTCCATGAGTTGTGCTTGTGTTGCAAGCTGTTGGCATAAGCTACAATTAAACCAAAGCATTAATAGCTCAGTTAGAACTAAAAGAGTTCGTATTAGATTGTATCAATCTTACTGCTTTTAATTATAATAATATATCTCTTTTTATTACCGTATTTTCTATCGGCCCCTCTAGTAATATTATTTTGATATTGCTTGCTATACTTCTATAATCACATTGGTCTATGTCTATGGTTATATGAGTCAATTAAGCCTCACATATCCATAATCGCAGTCCTATATTACTCATCATACTAGTTATCTAACATCATTAAAATCATGATAGACTTTACAATGAATAACTAAAAGGACTTTTGTTGTCGATAACAAGGTGATCGAAGTAGAGGTGTCACTCTCTCTTGTAACCAAGCGAATGTCTCATTTTTTTCACTGATACAAGTTAGTATTTAAAGCACCTAAACATCCATCATATGCTAATTATCTCATTACTACTACACAACTGACTGCATCTCATTATCTTATTATCTAACAAAGCACACAACACTGCATTTTCATCAGGTCTTTGATGATAGTGATACTACATTTCCTATACATTTGGAGCTGAAAACCAGATGAATATGAAAGCTCACACCATTCCTCACGAAGAATCACCCAGGAAGCAATATTAACAATCAACTATCAAGCACCAAAACAAAATACATACCTCACTACACTCATCTAGCTGCAATTGGCATGATCATATCCACTTCGAGTGGCATGTCTGGCTTTCAGAGGTTGATCAGGAACATCCACCATTGTTGCACGCCAATGGATCTATATACCAATAGTTCAATCCTCGAACAATCTTCTTGACTTAACCTCGAGATCCTCCTTTGCCTTGAAGTCGGACGACAATGTCACAGGAGCGCTTTTGCTTCTCTTATCACTCCAAAATCTGTTATCCTGATGTGTGCTGCTTGAAGGATCATTAGGAGGTCCTTCGTCGTCTCTGCTGAAGTTATCCATTGCGAGTTCCAGAACTTGACTGAGACCAGAAACTGCACTTCCACTGTCTCCTCCTTCTCCTTGGTTGGCGGCTTGATTGAGATTAGGAGGTCCTTCGTCGTCTCTGCTGATGCTAGCCTCGAGACCAGAAACTGCACTTTCACTGTCTCCTCCTTCTCCTTGGTTGGCGGCTTGACTGAGACCAGAAATTGCACTTCCACTGACTCCTCCTTCTCCTTGGTTGGCGGCTTGACTGAGACGAGAAACTGCACTTTCACTGTCTCCTCCTTCTCCTTGGTTGGGGGTTTGACTGAGACCAGAAACTGCATTTCCACTGACTCCTCCTTCTCCTTGGTTGGCGGCTTGACTGAGACCAGAAACTGCACTTCCACTGTCTCCTCCTTCTCCTTGGTTGGCGGCTTGACTAAGACCAGAAACTGCACTTCCACTGACTCCTCCTTGGTTGGCGGCTTGACTGAGACCAGAAACTGCATTTCCACTGTCTCCTCCTTCTTCTTGGTTGGATGCCAACTGCTCACTCAGCTCTGTTGACAAGATTGCAGGTAGAGCAATTAATAGTAGTCCCCCAAGAGCTCTCTTTAAGCCTGAAAAAAATGAGCGCCTAGAAGGGTCCAGTCGAAGGACTCGTTGATATAATGTAGGCAACTCGTTGAGCATTTGTGTTGCAAACATGACAATGAACATTGCCACCATTGACAATCCAACTCTCCTCTCAGTATCACCAGAAAGTTCTGATTGTCGATTCTTCCCAGAAAACGCAAGACAAGCTGCAAATAAACCAGCTTCACAAGCTACTGAGGTTACCTCCACAAGCTGCACCGTCTTTTTGATGAAGGGCTTCTCCAAGACAAGGAAGAAAAGCTGAAATGAGGTGATAGACAAAATTGTCAGAGATGGGTTCCTTGAAGGCTTGCTGCCGCGGGATGAGTAAACGCCAGCCAGAATTCCAAGTGCAGCTCGTTTAGCTGATTCAAGAAATGGGTAGTAAATTCTGAGGTTGCCAAAGAGGTTCTCGATGCATGGGGCTTCTGCGTCTTCATTATCATCTTCGGTTGCCATGGCGCGATCTTCGCGCTTTGCTTGACTTCCCCCATCTGCAATTTGTGTCAGCATGTGCTGTGGTGGTCCGCGGAGATCCTCGAATATTGGGCCTAGAATTATTTGATTAACTGAGTTCTGTTGACCTTTCCATGTCCATTGGCCTCTTTTTCCAGGACCAAGCGTTAAACGGCCAAGATCTTGGTACCGATTGAACTCCTGCCCTTCACGATGGACTTCTTTGTACTGGAGAAGCTTGCCTCTTGTGATGCCGAGTGAGACAAACACTAGCATGGATATAAGCACAACAGCAGTGATTCCCAGTAGCACAGCACCAACTGCTATACCTGTTGATTTCCCCCCTTCTACAACGAGAGAAGAAAACCACTTAGAAAATGATTTGTGTCAAAAACATCTGACTTCTAAATGAATGCTATAGTTTTAATAGAGGTGAATACACAGATTGTACCAAAATCTTCTACAAAATAAGTCCTACATATTTACATTCAAATTCCATCCTTACAGAAGTTATTGCATCGAAACTGAAGCTGTTTGCAAAAATCTTGTGAACTTTTGTTAGGGCCCACTTAACGAATAAATTGATTCATTGAGGTGAGTCAAATAGCAACATGACCCAAGATTTTAAATTTTAGTCCTTACCTCAGTATGGGCGGTATATACTTCTTCGAGAAAGAATCCAGTTATGTACCGTACTCTATCCGTACATTCAGTGTGTTGGTATATTTGGTAAATAATGGTACTAGACCAGTACACTATACTGAATCAAAATTCAAAACCTTGACATGACCTAATTTAAATTGCTTAAGCCTAACTTAATAGTAGTAAACTCATTAAGTATTATATACCATACTATGTTTTTTCTCCCACATCCCATGTGGAACTAAACTAGGATATTATAATCGTTAAGATATAATGTCCCCATCAAGCTCAAGTATATCCCATACTTAGGACTAGGTTTGTGCTAATACCATTTCTTATCACCTGCTTAATAAACAAACTGACTCATTTGACTTGATGAGTCAATAGCAATGTAATCCAATTTAAAATATTTAATCCTAAGTTAATAACAGTAAGCTCATTAAACCTTATACACCATGCTATTTTTTTCTCTCTCACTTTCTATATAGGACTAAATCGAGATATCATAAATTTCATATATATTATAGAAGTAAAAGATATTAACCATAATAATCAGTAAGCCATTTGAGATATTAATGTAAGTTAGAAATAACTTCAAAGCTATAATTGATGTACTGAACCAAATCCCCTCTTTTTTTTTGGAAAGAGGTCATTTTAGAATGTAGTAGAGGTAGATTTTGAAATGCTTTTCAAAAGTAATTTAGCTAAAAGCTAGTATTTATGTTGATTTTGCAAAAAGATTAGAAATCTAACCAAACACTAGGTAGATAATCTTCCACATGTCTACTAAAAATAAGTATATCTTAATTCTTGTCGAGCAATATGCTTGTAATACCCAGTTTAGTCCTACATCGACAGTGGATAAAAAGATAGTATAATATAAAAGACTTAGTCGACTTACTATCACTAAATGGCGCTTAAACATATTAAATTAGGGAATAAAAATGCTACTAAAAGTTTTTTTACTTAAGCTTCAGTTACCTTTAATTATTCCACCAGAGGCTTGACATATACATGGCAATGCAAGCTGTATCAAGAACATCTCAAATCTTGGGAACTCAAGGGCTCCATAGTGTTTCTGCTTCTCAGAGTTCTTCCTCTTCAGTTTTAAAACACCAAGAATTGCCACATGAAGCAAGATCAAGCCACCACCAAGTACAGCTAACCAGAACATGTCTTTACCAAAATCCCCCCATCTACTGCAATAAAGATAAATTCAGGACCTCTGAGTATTGAGTTTAGCGCTGTCATCTATTTAATGAACTTGAAATGTAAACCAGTTACAACTGATTCAGGAAAATATGGCTCAAAAATGTTTTTATGATAAAAAAAACGCAAAATTGGTCCTGCAATTTTGACTTACCTATTGAACATATGTTCAGCCTGCGGTTTTGTACTCTGATTCTGCAAGTATAGAAGTCAGAGTTGTTCAGAGAATAAAATGGTTAATGCAGATAAGTAAGGGAAAAATATGAAGACAAGTAATTACTGACCTGAAAATATGAGCGATATTCTTGTTGAGTTAATGGCGGTCCATTTACAAAGGATTTCTTCGGGTTTGCAAATGATGGATATTTGAAAAATCTGAACCTGCTTCTTTCCCACACTTCAGAATGGTCACGAGCAAAAGTTGAATCTTCATAATTGGAGCCTTCTTCCCATGGCAGGCGCATGTATGGAATAGTCCAGTCTATACCCATAGAAAATTCATCATACGCAATAGGCATGGTCGTTACCAACCATCTACTGAGTGCAAAGACCTGAACGTGGGACACTAGTCTCTGTAGAAATGAAAGAAAGTAGTCACACAAGGAGTTTTCACCTGTGTTTGATTTTATTAATAATTCTCTCCATAATTAAGCTGGAGTTTTAAACATTTCCCAGACTATGAGCCCATTAAAAGTTATTCCTTATAAAAAAAAAAAATGTATGGTCCATAGATGTTCAATGCTGGCAAATGCTACTTTTAACAGGCTGCAGTGTCAATATCTAATCTAAATACCATTAAAATTATTGGTATATCAGGAAAAAAAAATGAAAAAGTATATATCGTGTTGGTACAGACCGGTATCGATTAGTATATGTTGGACAGTAGACATGGACACTCGGTACTTAAGACCTTCCTTTGAACTATTTTGATATAATTTTGGCTTAAACACAAGACACCTTAGAGTTGTAAATATAAGGAGATTCGATAATATATAGAATTTCCCTTTCTTTTTTTTTTTTTAAAAAATTTTATTAAAAAATTTAATATATTCTGATCATGATAATAATGAACTTGATTATATGGGTCAATTTTGGCTGGATCTTGGATTCACCTGTGAGTATCAAATTTTGACCACAACACTGGTAAAATGCTGAAATTTTTGTACTCGCAGAATACCAAATAAAAAATAATTTACAAAAATTAGGATATTAAGGTATCAATAATACAGGATAAAGTGTAAGCATGACTCTGTCACTATCTATTTGACCATTGAAAGCAGTTTTCATCATTGTTCTAAGATAGGAAAAAGAAAATCAATGGAACAAGGGAAAGATTATGGAATCAATAGTTATGGTGCATCTTAAATTTGTAAGTTGATATGATATGAGATGAAACAGAAACTGCATTGTGTAGTAAATTGAAAGCTCCACAACTTAAGTACTGTACCACAAGATTGCTTGATGGATCAGAAACAGGATACTGTTCAGAAATTGCTCCAGAAGATATCAGGCTTGAAGTTGAAACAGTAAGCAGTGCTGCAATCGTTGATGTTATTGCAAGTGCAGCAGTAGAAGTTTTAGAAACGATTGATGATATTGTAGGTATGGAATCTGCCATATAAAGAGACAAGATTCAATCTTAAATCCACTTTAGGCCAATTGTAAGAATTATTGGATATGAGAAAATAGAAAGCCTTACAATGCTCCAATTGTAAACTGTCGGATGGCAAGTTCAGGTTTCCAGCAATATCAGTTATTTTATTTTCAGCAACTCGTACTGATACGAGACTATCATTGGGATGTATTTCAATTTGGTGGTACTGGACGTTGCTTATTTCAAAACTGCTAGTCACAAAGACGAAATTTGTCAGCCAAAAGTTTGCAAGACAACTTATATGTTAAACAATGGATGACAAGAAAGCAAAGAACATGACTGAAATTCTTAAAAGTGAAAAGCTACCGCACAATATGCCCTCCAGAAACGACTATAGCTGAATCATTGAAGCCGAAGACAGGCTTCGTAAACTGTACCAGCACTGGTATTTTGTCTGCTTTAGTCCGGTTGTTCAAAGTTGTCCTCAACGTTACAGAAGGCCTTTGATCATCTTTTTTATCTCAGCATCAAACAACAATTATTAGGCAACAATAGCAAAGATATTTAATGTTGCATGGAAAAAAGTTCAATTTCATGTAAGTACGGGTTTTACAAAAGGAATGTCATATTGTATAATAAGCAGATTAATAGAAATAGCCATTACATTTTCCTTTTCCAGTAAGAGCAATTCCATTAAGATTGGTATTTAATTTGTGCAGCTTACTTGATGTTTGTTGAATTGAAGAAATCCATTCAAGACATAGTGGAAGGCTAAAGCGGATTTGTTCTCCAATTCTCCAACTAAAGAGAAAATGTTTGATAGTCGTAATATTATTTAAAAAGGACAAGTTGTGCCAGCATAACTTATCTACCTTTTGATGACTCTTTTGTTATAAAAAGCATTATGTTGGATTGTCGGAATAGAAATTACCATAAAGGAATGTGATTGGTTCCACCGGTGAAACTGGAGTCCCTTGTCTACTGATTATGCGGCTAGTGTCACAGGTTATAACAATAGCTGTCCAGCCTGAAATATTTTGCATCTGAAAGAAAGAAACAAATAGCTATATTTAATTTACAAGTAGATCGGTTATATCATAATACTAAGATTAGAACTGTTGGAATATTGAAAAAAAAAACACATACAATGTACCCAAACCGCTGATTCTCATGATTACTCATATTTGAAGGAACAAGTGAACCACCAGTTGAATTAAGAAGACCATGAATTTCTTCAGATGAATTAAGAACTGGCTTAGAGAAAGATAAATAAATTTCCAAGTCCTTAGCAGTGTTTGTAGCCACCGCAGTTCTATTCTTGCCATTCAATGAAATTAGCTTTGGTGGAACCTGAGTAGTCAGGTTCACGAAGACGCTCCCTCTATCTGCAAGTTGCAAAATGACATTAGAGAAGAAGCGAAAATTCAGTGGCCAAGATATGTATATCATTCAAAATATACAGGAAAATATTTAATTATTTTGTGATTTAACTCAACAGGAAAATATGCACAGTTGATATGAACACAAAACACTCCTGACAGCTTGATATGCTCACTTGACTTTTTGTATCTCTTGAAGCTTTAATTTTTTTGTGATTTAACTTTAGAGGAAAATATTGTTCCTAATTTGATAAAGGTAATAAGTCTTTGCATGAATGAATACTTGGAAAGTGTGGATATAATCATATAAAAAATATTTATTGACACCTTATAGCATAAAGAAAACCAAAATCATAAGAGTGAAAATTTAGATAATTGTTTGATGATACAATGACATGATATCTATTTATTCACAAAAAAAGTTGTTTAAAGCAGTTAAATGGAGCCAAGAAACAAAAAAAAAAAAACAAATAGATGAGCAGATGACTTACCAACATAAAGTATGAAAGTCGAATTTGATGTTTGTTGGAAACTGTTCCTAGCATTGTCCTCACAAAAGCCCTTATCCATTGCTAGTACCAATCGACCAGATTGAACACCCTCTGATATACTCACCACAAGGGAGAAGACCAGATCAGGTTGAATAACGTTGAGAGTAGATGGTAAAACATGACCAGCTCCATAAACAAGAAGCTAAATAGAAAAGAGGACAATTAATGATTTGCATTTAATAAAAGATGTAAGAAAAAGAGGAAAACTATATGTGAAAGTTAAGTCTAAGCTTGATGATAACCATAAGCAATATTTTCAAGATTCAGAAATTTTGTAATATAAATATCATATAATAATACTGTCAGACAGGTCCAAAAAAATCATAGACAAATGAAATATGTAATCAAGAAAATTTTCAACCATGCCAGAAAAAAAAGCAGAAATTGCTGCTTAATGAACATAAAGTGGAGAAATTTGTCCTAATTATTTTGTGCATACTCACACTGCAGTATGTGGGGGAGCACCTAAATCCACCTCCACCTGTACAAGGTTCACTGAAGGAAATCCTTACTGATACATTTGCAGCATTGGTGAAGGACGATGGAGCAGAAATGTTAGCAGTAGGCGCAATTGTATCTGCAGTGAAATGACAAGAAAGATTATAAACTACAGGGTCCAACCTTAAAGGCAGGTCTAGGTCAAGTATAAACAATCAAAAAGATATTCAGCAGTTAAATGGAAAAAAAAAAGGTTCTTCTATTTTTAAGTAGGTACATACAGTATTAGCTTGATTATTTATATGATATGGTAATATCTCATTTGCTTTATACAACAGTCATTATGATGCTAAGTAAGAATTGAACAACTTGTTCACGTTTATGTATCAAATAAAGGATGCAAGATTAAATCATAAGAGGAATGATTTTATATTCAGTTTACTGCATGCCAACAATAGTGACATTGTAATGCCACATCAAAGGTAACAAAATTCATCAAAGAGAGCCGAGGAAAACAAGGGAAGTTTCTTAACCAACAGTCCAATTATGGCTAGCGCAGCGAAATGTTTGAGAACGATTGACGCAGACCACAAACATATGATTTCCATCAAGCAAGCCTGAATACGTCACTTCTTTTGATTCACAAGCAAAGCATCGTGAGTTGTCCAACTGCAGAATGCGCGAACAATCATATTAGGTAGATAAAACTTTCAGCCTGATAAAATAATCATGAGAATAGTCATTGTAATAGGTGAAAGTCAGTTTAGGAGGTCGTTTGTATTTGAAATCAGTATATTAACCAAAAAGTTAAAGCATAGTCATAGCATGCGCACAGAAATGGGAAAGTGAACTTTTCAATTATGTTGAATCATGTAGTTCATGCCTGATAAAACATTTTCTAAGATTCACAAAGTTATGTAGGACAAATGAAAAATAGAAGTAATGAAATTGCAAATGTCAACTGAAACAACTTTTTTTTTCTTTTACAAAAAAAGACTGGATGGGAGTACCATATGAAACGCACCTGCGTGTTTGTCATTATAGAAATCCTTTTTAAATTAATTGATTACTTTATCATGAAATTGTCTATGTTATGATTTGTAGCTAGCTGAAACAAGTTATCAACCACATGCAGGATCTTGCAGATGCCTTTTGGTGACAAATATTTTTAACGTGTCTTTGAGCTGGAAAACAGAAACACATCAGAGGTGCTCATTCTCTAAACCTTTTACAACCCTCCAAATGGCTAAAAGTTGAGCATTCAACTCGAGCAGATAAAAACTTACACCTTTTCAGACTATATATTGAGTATTGAACATCCAAGCATTAAAAGCATCCAAGTTCTAACATTAAGATACCTTTTTTTCTCAACGCTGGTCCATTTATGCAATATCTTTCAACCATGTAGACAAGAAACAAGCCCTAACCATTTTAACAACATGTTTCATCTTTTAGTTACTGAAACTATCACAGTCGAGCAATGGGAGAGTGGGAAAGAAGACCTTGAGACTTATAAACCAACTATTAAGAAAATTAAAGATACTTCAATCTACGTTGTTACTCTTCTTAGAAAGATAGGAAACTAGATGTTGAAGGCAACAAAAAGTTGAACAAGTTTGCAGTAAAGTTTAAACACATACCGTAAAAGCAATCGATTATTATGACTTCAATCTTTAGCTTGGTTCTAGTATTTCATTTATTGGTTTAGCAATTTTTTTTTACTTGTTAAGATAGCATCCATAAACAGGCTACAGCAGTGGATTAAAAGCAAACAAGTTGCAATTTGTTTAATTTAATGAACATTTGAAAATGAGTAAAATTAGAAAAAAATTGAAGCAATGATTAAGAGCTAGCACGAATAGCAAGCATTTTCAACTTTTTGACTGACAAAGGAAGGGTTAAAAGGAACAAAAAGATTCAACTTTTTTTTGGTCATTTTTAGTAATCATCATGGGTGAGAGAAAGGGGGTCGACCCACGAACCATGCAGCTGAAACTACAGCCGCTGCACGCGGTGCAATTCCTCTCATCCGCCACCTCAAACTTGAACGTCGCCGTCGTCGCCGCCGAGAACTCCGGCGGCTTCTTCAAGAACCGCACCACGGCATCTGCGTGGGCTTCCGGCGACAGTAGCAGCACGGCCGCGAGGATCCAAGGGAGGAGGAGCGGGGAAAGACGCAGGGCCTCCCTGCTCCAACCCATCTCAGAGATGAGGTGAACTGGGCTCCGGTGGCAATGTGGGAGGCAGCGTCAGGCCTGGGGTGGGCCCGGGCAAGCACACACTCCACTATAGTGCCAATAAGCGATCTTGAAGCTTTCGCAGAGCGGTTGCAGGAGTTGAACAAGAACGGGGCTTCTCTCACTCACTCGCACGCACACTCAGTGCACTGAATGCATGGTTTTTAAAAGCAGTATGCAGGGTCAGATTTAGGAAATTTTTTTCTCTTCTAATTTCTTTTTTCTTTCTGAAAAGAATCCTTTATTTGTTTATGAAAAGATTCAAGGCCCTGTTGGAAAGGCCATGTTGGATGTAGACTCATCAACTAGCACCAATTTATTAGACTTAAATGAGAATCCTTGTCATTTGCCAACACAGGTGGGAGTGCACAGAAGTCATCGTTGACCTAATAGCAAAAACTTCAGAGAACAAGGTTGAGGGGCTCTGATGGTGGGCAGCCACAGCCAAGAGTGCTTCTCCCTTGTTGTTTGTTAGTTGAAAAATTCGCTCTTAAATAATTGTTTAATATAGAGGATAATTTACATTGCTGTTCTGAAAAGATCCTGATCAAAGAAAATAAATTTCCTATTTATTTCAATCTTACTCTCTGTAGATTAAAAAATAAAAGGAAGAAACGCCGAGCCGTAGCGGTAGCGTCGGTAGGAAAATTTGAATTAGACATTTTATAAAATTAAGGGTTAAACTCTAATACTATGTTTTCTTGAACGGAAAAGAAAAAATAAAAACTATATTGAATCTAGACGAAAAATACTACTAGATTTAACCACCTCGAAATTTTTTTACAGGCTGTGGTGGTGTCCAAGGTCGCCTTGCACCGTTCCTTTTTTGCTGCAGCATGTCTCGCCATGGATATCACATCGCCGATGCTGCTGCTGGCTCCAATTACAACCGCACTTCCGGAGCCGTCGACGAAGGTGAATGGTGCGCCATAGTTCCTCCGCCAACGTCGGGGTGGGCTATCACCGCTCAAACGCGTACGTGGCGTGCGAGCGAATGCAGGGTCAAGGCATTCTAACAAACGCCAAGCTGTGCGACATGCGATTGAACCGGCATAACACGATTGGATTTGTACGGTTCGGCTGATTCGAATCGATTTAACGTTGGAAACCCCGATTAATTCCTCTTCTGGACCAATTTCGAATCCAATTCAAAACCTGAGTCCAGCTATGGCTATAACAAGTCAGACCCGAGCCTGATTTACGTTTTACCCTACTTTTAAGTCTTATCATAACAAGAATTAGTGATTTAAACCTAAAATTAATTAAGGTTGGCTAAGTAGACCTAAATTCAACGCAATATTATAACCCAAACTCAATATTGATTTGATTCACCATGTCAGAACCAAAACCAATTTGATTAAATTGAATATAATTATATTTAATTTAAACTCTATTTAACCAAACTAGTTCGGCATGGTTCAGTGAAATTGGAACATGTTGATATTAGATTAGGTTTGGTTCTCTCGAATTTAGATTGGTTTAATGCTATTTAGCATTGATTCAATATTGTCCTAAACTAGTTTAGCCTAATTGTGAAAAGTTCACACTTGGTTCAACCTTAGTTCTTATAACGGAAAAAAAAAATTTCCTTTTAGTGGGAGTAGTCGTATTAATACTATACCAAAAAAAATTGTCAAAATAAATACTAATAACCTAATTGTTGAGTCATTTGGACATATTTTTACCTCATAGAGCTAGAGAGTACTTACACCTATGACTAGGACAAAAGCATAAGTAAAGCAACTTTAGATAAGTATAGTCTTTATGATTAAAGACAAAAGAATAAGTTAAACAACTTTAGATAAGTATAATCTTTATTAATGAATATGTTTTATCCTTGTGTTTGTGATCTCACTATCCTGAGCTCATGGTTGACCTTGACTTCTAAAGAGTTCTATCACCTAAAATAGTCTGCATCAAGGCCACACTTTTATGACACCATTTGTTTTGCAAGAAAGGCTTAATTAGGTTATATTTTTTTAAATAAAAAATTAAAAAAAAGAATGAAAAGTACATTGAATTTAATAGCATTTTGTGTCTAAATTTATTATGCTTTTTAATTTTTTTTTTCTAATTTTCTATAAAAAAAAATATACTATTAATGAAAACCTAAGTTTCTTGAGACTGTGATCTAACTTTTTTTAAAGTAAGTGTTTAAATGTTGCTTTTGCCACAACTTTTATAAAGACTTGTAACACTCTTTTAAGTCCTTGGCGTTTATTTACTATATATTTTAATATTCTAATTAAGTACATGTTTTATGATTTGAAAAAAAATCTAATTAGAAAAAATAAGCATATATTTCAATATGGAATATTTATTTTAATATATCTAATATTTATATAATATACACACGTGTATTTCACATGTTCAATAAAAAAATGGGTCACACAAAGTGACATATTTGGAAAGGGATGGATAAGGATTGCATTTCTATATACAGAAAAGCTGAGCGAGATTGAACTAAAAGATGAAATGAGCAAAATAAAAGTCAAGTCAATTATTGACAAGGCCACCAGTGTTACAAGTCTTTATAAAAGTTGTGGCAAAAGCAAATTTTCTCCCTCTCTCTCCTCTATTATTTAATTATCTCTTGTTCATGTACATATTTGTCGAATTATCTTGCTTAGCTCAATTGATAAAAATCTTAATTGTTAATAACAAATTTAAAATATTTATCAAAACACTATCAATTTATTTATTTATTTTTATAATAATATCATTATGCACATATAATCTATATTATATGTTATATGTGTCATATATTAAACATTATCTAAAGCTCAAAGTAAGAGTCGACTTCGTTTTAAGATTCATGTAGATGATAGACGACTGTTATATGATTCCACTTAAAATTTCTAAGCATGATCAAAGTCTAAGATTTTTTCTTTCTTATGAATCTACCTCCAATAATTGTTCTTCTTTTTCCTTGTTTCCATCTAATTTCACAACAAAATGCCAACTAGAAAACGTCCAAAGACTTCAAAGTTAGGGTCAACGGAGACCACAAAGTAAGGATTAGAAAGGAAAAAAAGTTCATGTTCGTAAAATAGCATATTCTAAATCATGGATATTAATAATAAAATTTAAAGATGATTGAAATTTATAATAAAAAGGTGTTATTTAACCAGATCTTAGATTGAATCACGCCTTCATAATTTACATAAAATAAATAGAGAGGTTCTCTATTTATAGGGTGTGCCTTTTTTTAATTAATAAAATTAAAATATATATATATATATATATATATATATATATATATATATATATATATATATATATATATGATAAAACTATTTTTAAGAGAAATAAGCTTCGTATGTGAGAAAAAATTCATATGCGGAGTCACCGCATGACTCGCACATGCGGTGGCCTCATCCACCATTAACCTATGCCTGGGGATTTGTGTTTTTACAAATCTCTAAGTGTTATAAGATGTATTGATGGTGGATGGGCCACTGGTGCCACCGGTGGCCCCCGCATACAACATTTGTTCTCGTCTGCGAAGCATTAATGTCATTTTGGATGTGTTATTTATTTTTTATATGTCACTAATAGCCCAATCCAAAAAGATCCATGACAAATTAAAAAAAAGGCTATAGATATGGTCTCAATGTCGAATTGGGTCGCCCAATTAGACCCAAGTAAAAAAAAAAAAAACCTTTACTAAAAATTTCTGAACTAAACTTTTTGCAATCCAAAGTTTAAACTGAATCAAATTACTTCAGTTCAGCTTAACTAAGCAAATAATTGCAGATTGAACTCTTGAATTTGCAAATTGCCTCCTCAAGCCTTCATTTGCAAGCACAGTGAACTATTCATTCATACGCTTGCACAGTACATCGAAGCCACAGTTAAATCAACCGGCAAGCAATCGTTCCATTCTCTGCTAATTATCTCATTAATACTGTAGAACTGACTGCATTTCATTATCTAGCAAAGCATACAAGACTGCATTTTCCTCATGTCTCTGATGATAGTGATACTACATTTCCTATACATTTGGAACTGAAATCCAGATGAATATAAAAGTTCACAACATTCCTCACGAAGAATCACCCAAGAATCAAAATTAACAATCAACTATCAAGCACTAAACAAAATACATTAGGCTTGTAGACCTCACTATACTCATCTAGTTGCAATTGGCATGACCATGTCCACCTTGAGTGGCATGTTTGGTTTTTAGAGGTTGATCAGGAACCTCTACTCCCCTTGAATGATTTGTTTGAGCTCCAAACTCATGCTACCATTATGGCATGCCAATGAATATATGTATCAATAATTCAATCACTTTATGATGAGAAAATTGCCTGCAAATCCTTGTACAATCCTCTTGACTTAACCTTGAGGTCATCCTTTGCCTTGAAGTCGGACGACGATGTCACAGAAGAGCTTCTGCTTCTCTTACCACGCCAAATGCTGCTAGCCTGATGTGTGCTGCTTGAAGGATCATTAGGAGGTCCTGCGTCGTCTCTGCTGAAGCTGGCCTTTGCGAGTTCTCTTAGTTGCCTCAGCCATGATCTTTCACTTGTTCCAGAAGGTCGTTGAGCTCGACTGAGAGAAGAAACTGTACTTCCACTGTCTCCTTCTCCTTGACTGGATGCCAACTGCTCACTCAGCTCTGTTGACAAGCTTGTGGGTAGAGCAATTAATGCGAGTCCACCAAGACCTCTCTTTAAGCCTGAAAAAAATAAGCCCCTAGAAGGGTCCAATCGAAGGACTTGTCGATATAATGCAAGCCACTCGTTGAGTATTTGTGTTGTAAACATGACAATAAACATTGCCACCATTGACAATCCAACCCTCCTCTCATTGGCACCAGAAAGCTTCTTCACAGTAAGCACAAGACAAGCTGCAAATAAACCAACTTCACAAGCTACTGAGATGATCTCCACAAACTGCACCTTCTTTTTGATGAAGGGCTTCTTCAAAACAAGGAAGAAAAGTTGAAAGGAGGTGATAGCCAAAATTATCAGAGACGGCTTCCTTGAAGGCTTGCTGGATGAGTAAACACCAGCCAGAATTCCGAGGGTGACTCGTTTAGCCGATTCAAGCAATGGGTAGTAAATTCTGAGGATGCCAAAGAGCTTCTGCATGAATGGGGCTTCTGAATCTTCATTTTCATCTTCGGATGCAATGATGCGATCTTCGCGCTTTGGATGACTTTCCCCACCTGCAATTTGTGTCAACATGTACTTTGGTGGTCCGCGGAGATCCTCGAATAATGGGCCTAGTTTTGTTCGATTAACTGAGTTATGCTGATCTTTCCATGTCCATTGGCCTCTTTTTCCAGGACCAAGAGTTACACGGACAAGCTCTTGGTACCAATGGAACTCCTGCCCTTCACGATGGACTTCTTTGTACTGGAGAAGCTTGCCCATTGTGATGCCGAGTGAGAGAAACAATAGCATGGATACAAGGATAGAAGCAGTGATGCCCAGAAGCACAGCACCGACTACTATACTTGTTGATGTTCTCCCTTTTACAATGAGAGAAGAAAGCCACTTAGAAAATGATTTCTATGTCAAAAACATCTACACTTCTAAATGAATGCAATAGTTTTAATGGGGGTGCAATACACAAACTATACCAAAAATCTTCTACAAAATAAGTCATATATTTTCATTCAAATTCGATTCTTGTCAGAAGTTATTGCATTGAAACTGAAGCTGTTGGCAAAAATCTTGTGAACGTTCATTAATATTATATCACTAAGCCATTTGATACATTAAGGTAATTTAAAATTAATTTTAAGCTATAATTGATGTTTTGAACCAAATTTCCTCCTTTTGTGGGAAGAGGTAGATATTGAAATGCTATTCAAAAGTTATTTAGCCAAAAGCCAGTATTTGTGTTGATTTTGCAAAACGATTAGAAATTTAATCAAACACTAGTAGATAATCTTGCACATGTCTACTGAAAATAAGTTCTTCTTGATTCTGATCTAGCAATATGCTACTAGAAGTTTTTATAACTTAAGCTTCAGTTACCTTTAATTATTTCCCCAGAGGCCTGGCATATACATGGCAATGCAAGCAGTATCAAGAATATCTCAAATCTTGGGAACACAAGGGCTCCAAACTCTTTCTGCTTCTCAGAATTCTTCCTCCTCAGTTTTAAAACACCAAGAATTGCCACATGGAGCAAGATCAAGCCACCACCAAGAATGGCTAACCAGAACATGTTTTTTCCAAAATTCCTCCATCTACTGCAATAAAGATCAATTCGAGACCTCTAAGTGTTGAGTTTAGCACTGTCATATATTTAATCAACTGGAAATGTTATTTCCTTAAGAATTTGCAGGAATAATTATACAGGATGAAAGAAAACGCAAAATTGGTCCTGCAATTTTGACCTACCTATTTAAATTTTGGACAAGCGTAATGAATTCAGCCTGCGGTTTCATATTCTGATTCTGCAAGTATAGAAGTCAGAATTATTCTGAGAATAAAATGGTTAATGCAGATAACTAAGAGAAAATGTGAAGACAAGTAATTACTGACCTCAAGAAATGAGACATATTCTCCTGGTGTAAGTGGCCTTGCATGTACCGAACGATTCTTTTCTAGCATCTGGTTTGTAAATGATGGATATTTGAAAAATCTGAACCTGCTTCTTTCCCATGCTTCAGAATATGGGTTAGGAGCAAAACTTGAATCTTCAAAAAGTGAATTGGAGCCTTCTTCCCATGGCAGGTGAATATATGGAATAGTCCACTCTATACCCATAGAAAATTCATAATACTCAATGGGCATGGTCATTACCAACCATTTACACAGTGCAAATACCTGAATGTGGCACACTAGTCTCTGTACGAAATGAAAGAAAGTAGTCACTGAGAGGATTTTCAGCTGTGTTTGATTTTATCTATAATTAAGCTGGAGTTTAAAATCTTTCCCAGAGTATACACGCGTTAAAAGTTCTTCCCTATCAAAAAATATATGGCCCATAGATGTTCAATGCTTGGCAAATCCTATTTTTAATAGGTTGCAGTGTCAAGGGTCTAATTTAAATACCATTAAAATTATTGGTATATTCCGAAAAATATGAAAAGTATATGAGTGGAAGCTATAATCTTTTAGAAGTTAAGGGAAACAAGAGTAGATGGTTAAGGGAACCACCATAACTCCCCCATTTCTCCCTTTTCATAGACAAGAGTTTGATCTCTCTCTCTATATATATGGTGATTGAGGAATTGGAAAGATGAGCTCTCACTGTAATGCATCTTCCTCCTTATATTCGCATTCAATGTATGAGGTAAATGCAAAATTAAGAATATAATTATCGAAACAATGAGCAATACTACAATTATCATTCATGTTTGTGCTGATGGCACGTATGTTAATTCTTGCATCAAAGAAAATGAATATAACATCATGAAAGAAACCGTGAACAGAATTTAAGCGTTATCTTTTTTCCTCTTCTACAAAGCTTTAGTGTTCCATTAGAGTTTTGACCCCTTTTTTTGTCTTCTTGACTAGATCTCTTGATTGTTTGCTTGTAAGCTTGCCACCTTACTTTCTATTCCTTAAGTGAATGATGTAGGGTATTTTTATACGGGAAAATAGGAGGTCACAAATGGCTAGTAAAAGGAAATTTTTAGAATGAACTGTTTTTGTTTTTTTGGAAGATTGAAGGATAAGAGATAGAATATGATGAGAATAGGTGGGTTTGAATTTTAAATTTTGTGGATTTTTCTAGTTTTAATTCCAGAACGATTCCAATGACCAATCAGGTTGGTTCAAGGTTTCTAATACCAGTCTAAGCTGGCTGGTATTTTCAGGTATATGCTGGGCCTCCCATGTATGTATCAGTACACCAAAATTTTAAACCTTATCTAAATTAGCTGTCAAAAACATAAAGAGTAGTACACCGGACTTTGCATCATTAAACTGGCTCAGTATACCATACCATATAGCTCCTAGCCAAGACCAGTACACCAGCTTGCACTAGTAATTTAAATCCTTCAGTTGGTTTATGCTACTATTGACTAGTAAAACCTTTATAATCCTTTTATGGTATTTTTTAACCTATTTGTCCAAGTTAAACCTACGTTGAGCTTTCCTTGAGACAATTGTTGGCTTTAGGTCAATTATGGTCATCATGTAAGCACGGGATACCTTAGAGGTGTAAATATAAGGAGATTGGAAAAAATATAGTATCTCCCTTTCTCACTTTTTTTTTTATTAAAAAAATTTCATATGTTCCAATCATGGTAATAATCAACTCAATTTAGTTCATATGCGTTTAGTTTTGTCTCAATCTTGAATTCACTTGTGGTTATCAAAATTTAACCACAACAACACCGGTAAAATGCTGAATTTCATATTTGAAGAATAACAAATACAAAGGTTTCAATAATACAGTTTTCATCATTGTTCTAAGATAGGGAAGAACCATTGGCACAAGGGAAAGATTATGAAACCACTAGTTATAGTGCATATTAAATTTGTAAGTTGATATAACATGAGACAAAACAGAAACTGAATAGTGTGGTAAATTGAAAGCTCCATAACTAAAGTAATGTACCATAAGATTCCTTGATGGTTCAGAAACAAGATACGATTTTTGTCTCGGAATTGCTCCAGAAGATAGCAAGCTGGAAGTTGAAACAGTAAGGAGTGCTGCAATCATTGATGTTATTGCAAATACAACTGTAGCAATTATAGAAACGAATGATGATATTGTTGGTACGGAATCTGCCATATAAAGAGAAAAGATTCAAACTTAAAGCCACTTTGGGCTGATTGTAAGAGTTATTGGATATGGGGAAATAGAAAGCCTTACAATGCTTCACTTGTAAAATGTTGGATGGCAGGTTCTGGTTTCCAGCAATATCAGCTGTCTTATTTTCAGGAACTTCTACAGATACGATGCTATCATTGGGATGTATTTCAGTTACGTACATGCTCTTTGTTATTTCATGAAAGCTAGTCACAAAGACATGAAATTTGTCAGTCAATAGGTTTGCAATACAACTTATTTGTCAAAATAATGGATGACAAGCAAGCAAAATATATAACTGAAATTCTTTCACTACCTCAGCATGTAACCTCCAGAAACGACTATAGCTGAATAATTGAAGTCGAAGATAGGCTTCGCAAACTTTATGAGAATGGGTATTTTGCGTTCTCTACTCCTCATGTTCGAAGTTGTACTCAATCTTACAGAAGGCCTTTGATCATCTTTTTTTTTATCTCAACATCAAACAACAATTATTAGGCAACAATGGCAAAGATATTTACTGATGCATGGAAAAAATGTTCGATTTCTTATAAATGGGGGTTCTATAAAAGGAAATGCTATATTGTATAATAAGTGGATTAGTCGAAATAGCCATTACATTTTTCTATTCCAAAGAGGGCTTTTTTGTCATCTGGAAGGTATTTTTTCAATTAAGATTGGTATTGGTTAGTCAAATTTGTAGCTTTCTTGATCTTTGTTAAATTGAAGAAATCCACACAAGATATAGGTGGAAGGCTTATGCGAATTTGTTCTCCAATTCTCCAACTTAAGACTGTGTTTTCTTGGTAGAAATCCACAGCGAAAAGAAAGGAAAGTGTTGCATTCTGTTATTTTTTTGAACGAATAAAAAAATAACCGAGAAAAAAATTGTGTTACCTTGGTAGGAATCTATAGCAGAAAGAAGGGAAAGCATTGCATTCCGTCGTTTTTTTAGACAGATGAAAAAACAATGGAGGAAAAAACGCGCTTTCCCTTCTTTCCGCCGGAATCCGGCCTAAAAGAAATTGTTTTGTACATGGTGCTTAAAGAATATGGCTCCAAGTCACCAAAGGGATAGGCAAGAGTTTATCAATAATTTTATATTGGTATGAGAAAAAATGACTAATTGATCCATAATATGAGAGGCAACTAACAAGACCCATCATTCCCAGAAGATCTAGGAGATTACGATCATGACTAAAATCACGGCTTGCTACCAAGTTACAGCCGCAACCAAAGTCACAGCTTGCCCGTGATACTCACTAATGTCTTATTGGACTTTGGTCAAAAAAAAATCACGATTATAACGTTCCTCACGTGACAACTTTAAAAAAGCCAAAATTGTTACGACCCGCTTAGTAAGCAAATTATTTATTAACTTGGTGAGCCGATTTGCAACGTGACCCAATCTATTAAAATGTTTAAGCCCAAGTTAACAATAGCAAGCCCACTAAGCCTTATATACCATGTAATGGTTTCTCTCACTTACAATGTGGGACTAAACTCAGAGTATTACAATCTTCCCCACTTAAGACTTAACGTCCTCTTCAAGCCCACCATCCCTTAGTCGGCAGTATGTGAGGTCAGCTCAATGGCGGCTTTACCATCCTTGGTAGCCCTTTTCTATTGGAATCTCACCATGCTTAGGACTATTTTTTACTCTGATACCATTACTTACAACCCACTTAGTAAGCAAACTATTTATTAACTTGGTGAGCTGATTTGCAACGTGGCCCAATTTATTAAAATCTTTAAACCCAAGTTAACAATAGCAAGCCCACTAAGTCTTATATACTATATAATAGTTTCTCCCACTTGCAATGTGGGACTAAACTCGGGGTATTACAAAAATAGTCTATTTTGAAGGCCTTACAACATCCATAGCATCCAAGTCAGCCTCTTAAGCAGTACATAGGGATGATCATCCCTTCTTCAGCTTATAGAGCTCATTCAACCTAGGTGTTTGCTTCCACAATACAATGAAGAGCCCCATCTGGCCTGGTACAATAATCAACTAACAAATTAGCACAGGTGTCTGACAGCACTATAATGAACAAGTCAACCATCAGCCAATTATGCTACTTCATCATGGCGTACCTAGAGATGGTGTAGACAACCCATCTAGCCCAACAAGGCCCAACCTAGTCAAAGCTTGCGCATCCTACTTTAGTTGTTAAGATTTTATTCCTTATGTTACTTTTTAGCTTTAAGTTGTTAAGATAATTAAAATATTCTAACTACCAGTCATATGTTTGTTGTGCACCTCAGCTCCTTAGCATATAAAGGAATGGCTTGAGAAAAGTAGTGTTCAACTCACTTGGGATAGGAAGCTTACCTTGGACAGTTGCGAGAGTCTTGTAGTTTAGCTAGGGGTCCAGATCTTGTAATTTCTTGTTTCCTACTTGTAGAAATTAAATCGCACTTAAGTGCACCAAGGTACACCTGTTTTACACTTAGCATCTTTGTTCGCATTCTTTCTTTTTCAAAGTAACTCGATTCATCCAGAAGCTAGAGGATGTGGGAAGGCTATCTTGTTTCCTTATGTTTAGGGCTAAGACACCGAGCTATTCACTAGACCATGTGGATGCCCTAAAATACATGCTTAAGATAGAAAATTTGGCTTGCTTGAGGTTAGTACAAGTTAATTTCCATAGATTAGGTGCGGTTGTTTTTCTATTCATTTGCTATTGCTTAAATACGCATAGATGTGATTTTTTTATTGCTTTCTCATCAGTTCTCTCTTTGTGCACGTTTTACTTCCCTCGTCTAAAGACCCTTTCATGGTTTTATCATTGCATAGTCACATAAAACCTAAAGTCAAAACTAAGGATCATCCCTCGTTATTCCACCCACATCACAACCCCACTTAAATGGCCATGATGAAACTTAGCAATATTGTAAGTAGTGTTACAGAGAGCCCGTTTGAAGAAAGGCTAAGCTATAGGCTAGGTAAAAGAAAATGACTAAGTGAAATAGGCTAGGCAACAATTTAAGAAACTGATATGAACCATCTATGGGTGGTATATTTCGGTCCGACCTTGTATTGATACTAGCACAAGGTCGGTAACATTTATATTTATACATATTATATATATATATATATATATATACATATTATACATATTATATATATACATATTATACATATTATACATATATATATACATATTATACATATATATATATATACATATTATACATATTATATATATATACATATTATACATATTATATATATATATATATATATATATATATATATATACATATTATACATATTATACATATTATATATATATATATATACATATTATACATATTATACATATTATATATATATATATATATACATATTATACATATTATATATATATATATACATATTATACATATTATATATATACATATTATATATATATATATATATACATATTATATATATATATATACATATTATACATATTATATATATACATATTATATATATATATATATATATATACATATTATATATATATATAATTGATATTGATCGGTGTTGTTGGTACCATCTAGTGTTGACTTATACATATCAATCAATTATGAACAAGTACAATGATGTGGACCAATATACTAGTATAGACCAGTATCTTGAACCTTGGTAACAAACCTAAGTGGAGCTAAGGGATTACCACCCCTTTGGGGTCCTTACATTTCATGAGTTTTCCATCAAAGAAAACTTTTTATATTTCCTTTAAAAATAAAAATAATATATTGCCCCCTCTCTACCAAGTACGGATTAAACCAACATATAAGGACCCTAGTTGTTGATAACATACCTAGATTGAATTTTGTCGTTATAAATTACTTGCCCATGTTAAAAGAAGTACGAATTCACCATCTACCATAGGTTGTGGGCTCGAACAATAGGGTGACACATGCCAACAACACAAAGCATTAGATAGAATGTAATCCCATGTTGCTAAGAGGTTTGATAATAAATAGGTTTATGAGATAATAGATAACCTAAGTATTTTGAGTTGGTAATGTCATCACATGACATAGGTGTAAGTGGCTCCATGCTAAGTTCTTAGTGTATGCTTATCCTGGAAGTGCGAGGCTAATTTCCATGAAGAGATCACTTAAAATTGAGCTGAATTTGCATGTTTTTCATAAATTGCACCCATGGCTTTGCTAGTAATTATATTATTTAAAAAGAACAAGTCATGCCCGTCATACTTCCCTAGACTATTTTGTTATAAAAAGCATCATGTTGAATTGTTGGAATAGAAAGTACCATAAAGGAATGTGATTGGTTCTGATGGTGAAACTGGAGTGCTTTGTCTGCTAATTATTTGGCTCGTGTCACAAGTTATAGTAATAACTGTCTTGCTTGAAACATTTTGCACCTGGAGAAACAGACAACTATATTACTTTGCAAATAGATCAGTTACATCATAATACTAATATTAGAATTGGTGTGAATATTAAGAAACACATACTAGGTACCCAAACCTCCGGTTCCCAAGATTACTCCTATTTGTAGGAACAAGTAAACCACTACTTGCATGAAGAAGACCAAGAACTTCTTCAGATGAATTAAGAACAGGCTCAGAGAAAGATAGATAAATTTTCAAGTCCTTGGCAATGTTTGTAGCCTCTGCAGTTCTAATCTCGCCATTAAGCGGAATTAGCTTTTGTGGAATGTGAGTAGTCAAGTTCATGATGACGCTCCTTCTATCTGCAAGTTGCAAAGTGACATTTGAGAAACAGTGAAAATTCAATGGCCAAGAAATGTATCATTCAGGATAAATAGGAAATTATGCTCAGTTGATATAAACACAAAACACTCTTGACAGCTTGATATGCTCACTTGACTTTTTATATCTCTTGAAGCTTTAATTATTTTGTGATTTAACTTTACAGGAAAATATTGTTCATAATTCGATAAAGCTAAGAAGTCTTTGCATGGATGAATACTTGGAAAATGTGGATATAATTATATAAAAAATATTATTAACACCTTGTAGCATAAAGAAAAAATACATTGTTTGGTGATACAATGGCATGATATCTTATTTATTTAGAAAAAAATACAAATAAATAGTTGTTTAAAGCAGTTAAATGGAGCCAAGAAACAAAAAAAAACATTAGATGAGCAGATGACTTACCAAAATGCAATATGAAACTCGAATTTGATGTTCGTTGGAAACTGTTCCTAGCATTGTCCTTGCAAAAGCCCTTATCCATTACTAGTACCAATCGACCAAATTGAACATCCTCTGATATACTCACCATAAGGGAAAAGTCCAGATCAGGTTGAATGACCTTGAGAGTAGATGGTAAAACATGACCAGCTCCATAAACAAGAAGCTAAATAGAAAAGAGGACAATTAGTGATTTGCATTTAATAAAAGACGTAGGAAAAAGAGGAAAACTATATGTGAAAGTAAAGTCTAAGTTTGATGAAAATCATTAGCAATATTTTCAGGATCCTGAGGTAGGAACCAAGGATTCAGAAATTTAGTAATATAAATATCATATAATACAGTCAGAAAGGTATATAAAAAATATAGACAAATAAAATATGTAATTAAGAAAATTTTCAACCATGCAAGGAAAAGAAGAAATTGCTGCTTAATGAAGATAAAGCGGATAAATTTGTCCTAATTATTTTGTGAATACTCACACTGCAGTATGTGGGGGAGCACCTAAATCCACCTCCACCTGTGCAAGGTTCACTGAAGGAAATCCTTACTGATACATTTGAAGCATTGGTGAAGGAGGATGCAGCCGAAATGTATGCAGTAGGTGGAATTGTATCTGCAGTGAAATGACAAGAAAGTTATAAACTACAGGTTTCAACCTTCAAAGGCAGGTCTAGGTCAAGTATAAACAATCACAAAGATATTCAGCAGTTAATTGAAAAAAAAAGGGTTCATATACTTTTAAGTAGGTACAGTATTAGCTTCATTCTTTTTTTATATGATATGGTAATATCTCATTTGCTTTGTAACAGTCATTATAATGCTAAGAATTGAAGTACTTGTTCACGTTTATGTATCAAATAAAAGATGTAAGATTAAATCATAAGAGGAATGATTACATATTCAGTATACTACATGCCAACAATAGTGACATGGTAATGCCACATAAAAATTAACAAAATTCATCAAAGAGAACCAAGGAAAACAAGGGAAGTTTCTTAACCAACAGTCCAGTTATAGCTAGCACAGCGAACTGTTTGAGAACCATTGACGCAGACCACAAACATATGATTTCCATCAAGCAAGCCTGAGTATGTCACTTCACTTGATTCACAAGAAAAGCAACTTAAGTTGTCCAACTGCATAATGTGCAAACAATCATATTAGGCAGATAACAATTTCAGTCTGATAAAATAATCATGAGACTAGTCATTGTAATAGGTGGAAGTCAGTTTAGGAGGTCGTTTGTATTTGCAATCAGTGTATTAACCAAAAAAATTAAAGCATAGTCACAGCATGCGCATAGAAATGGGAAAGTAAGCTTTTAGATTATGTTGAATCATGTAGTGCATGCCTGATAAAACATTTTCTAAGATTCACAAAGTTATATAGGAAAAAATGAGAAATAGAACTAATGAAATTGCAAATGTCAACTGAAGCAACTAATATTTTTTTTCTTTTACAAAAAAAGACTGGAAGGAAGGAGTACAATATGAAACACACCTGCATGTTTGTCATTATAAAAATCCTCTTTAAACTCTCTTAATTGATTAATTTATCATGAAATTGCCTATGTTATTGACTTGTAGCTAGCTAATATAAGTTATCAACCACATGCTGGATCTTGCAGATGCCATTTGATGATAAATCCTTTTGGCGTGTCTTTGTGTTGGAAATCAGAAATACATCAGAGGTGTTCATTCTCTAAACCCTTGACAACTCACCAAATGGCTAAAAGTGGAGCATTCAACTCGAGCAGATAAAAACTTACACCTTTTCAGATGCTAGATATTGAGTATTGAACATTCAACATCCAAATAAGCATCAAAAGGATCCAAAGTTCTAACATTCAGTTACCTTTTTTCTCAGCCTCTTGTCCATTTATCCAAAATCTTTCTAACAAGCCCTGTCCATTTTAACAACATGTTGCATCTTTTAATTACTGAAACTATAACAGTCGAGCAATGGGAGAGTGGGAAAGACCTTGAGACTTATAAACCAAGTATTAAGAAAATTTTTTAAAAAAAATCGACTAATTGTGACTCCAATCTTTATCTTGGTTCTAGTTTTTCATTTATTGATTTAGCATTTTTTGACCGCTTCCTAAATCAAACAAATCGAGGCCCTTGTGAATATACTACTGTTGCTACAATGGATATTGCTAAAAACCAGAAAATTTTCTTAACAAAGCCAAAGTACTTCTGGTCTCATCCTAAAATCAGTAGAACATTAGTGCTATATTGCATCAAAATGTGGTAATTGACACTTGACATTGCATGAAAAGCAATTGTGTTCTGGGAACTAGCAAACGATGGCGTTAAGATAGCATCAACAACAGGCTACAGGAGTGGGTTAGGCAAGAAAGTTGCAATTTGTTTAATGTTATGCACATTTGAAAATGAGTAAAATCAGAAAAATTGAAGCAAAGGTCAAGAGCTAGCACGAATATCAAGCATTTCCAACTTGTTGATTTACAAATGAAGGGGTAAAAGGAACAAAAAGATTCAACTTTTTTAGGCCGCCTTTAGTAATCATCACGGGTGAGAGAAAGGGGGTCGACCCACGAACCATGTAGCTGACACTACAGCCGCCGCACGCGGTGCCATTCCCCTCCTCCACCACCTCAAACTTGAACGTCGCCGTCGTCGCCGCCGAGAACGCCGGCGGCGTCTCCAAGAACCTCGCCACGGCATCTGCGTGGGCTTCCGGCGACAGTAGCAACACGGCCGCGAGGATCCAAGGGAGGAGGAGCGGGGGAAGCCGCAGGGCCTCCCTGCTCCAACCCATCTCAAACATGAGATGAGCTGGGCTCCGGTGGCAATGTGGGAGGCTGTGCGTGGCCTGGGGTGGGCCCAGGCAAGCGAACACACTCTAATGCCAAGAAGCGATCTTGAAGCTTTGCGCTGAGCGTTTGGTGAAGGTTGCAGGAGGTGAACAAACACACACACACACACTCAGTCTCTCACTGCACTGAATGCATGCCTTTTGCCTGCCTGAACTGCTCTCTTACTTTCTCCATGTAAGAAATCAACAGGATGGGAGGAGGGGGAGGAGGGGGAGGAGGAAGGATGGGTGGGCACATAAATAGGAGCAAAATTATGTGGTGGTGAGATTGGAGTGGTTGGATATGGAAGGGAACTGCAGGAATGCTGCACATGAGGCAGACTGACATCTTTTTTTCTCTTGTGAATTTCTTTTTGTTTTTGAGTGAGACACACAAAGATCTCACCCTTGAAACTCGGTTAAGCTGTGCATGTAGTAAAATTGTGCTGGTAAATGGCCTGCACTGCGGATAAATCTCCATTCTCCATTCTCCATTCCTACGAGATGGCATTAATTGGAGCAACGGCTAATTTGATGGCTACAGCTTCGACATAAATGAAAATTTAGCAAGTGTTCAGAAGAGAACGAGGAATTCAGCTTGTCCTTCGCATGTTAATTTTACCTTTTATTAAATGCAAGTAACTAGCAATCAAAAGTCCATGCTCTGTTTTTTTTTTTTTTTTCATTCAAAGAGGTATGTATATATTGAAGAACAAATACTGTGATTAGAGTTTAGAACCACAGTTTGAAATAATAATCCAATTAAATTTTTAATAGGCTAATAATCTTGTTTAATAGTATATATTTAATATATTTATAGAAATAGCTCTTTTCAACACAAGGAGGGCCCAACGATGAAGCACTAGGAAGGAGGAACAAAAGACAAGATAAGATAGTGAGAACATAAATATTAGGAGAAGAAAGGCCCAATGAGACCACATATTATTATTCACTTTTGATGTAAGAGGTCCCCTTGCTCAATTATTTTGATGAAAATTAGTATCCTCAAGGGGAAGAATGTAGAAGAAAAATAAATAGTAAAGAATTGAAGAATAAAATGCATAGCTCTACTTATAGGATCTCTTGCATGAATCATGCTCTCTCTTATCGATATGGGACTATTTAAAATGCATCTATGGCTATAGCCTAATTCATTAGCTCCTCGTAAACTCATCATATAGATAAAATTATCTTATTACTTTCTATAAGCTTATGAATTATTGTCTCTCTTATCAATATGGGATTATTAGAAGAGTATCTGATTTATTCTTTAGAAAGTACAAATAATCTCATAATTAGTATTTATTCGCATGAAAAATAAAATATTATCGAAATATTTTTATAGTCACTTTTTTTTTTAGTGAAAGACTCACCTATCTTACTAATAATTTATTACTCTCCGGTCACCGGTTGAACAGGTGGCGCATGTGCTCTCCGGTCCACACACCACATCTCCAACGTATGGCGAGGAAGGTTGGCTGGATTGATTGATGGGGAACAAATACAGGTCATTTTTTTTCGGATTGGTCCTTCTCATCCACTTTTTTATTAATGCAAAAAGGGTGGAGCATCTTGCTATTTAGTAAAATTTTTTTTCTTTATGTTTGTAATAAATTTTTGGTCGTTGGGAATCATTTAGACATTTATGAATATAATAACTTCCTCTTGCACTGTTTTAGGGTGCACACGCCCCAAGGGGAAAAGCAGCTATTTGTTCATAATTGGAGACTATTTATGTTCTTTTTCTCTTTTTTTTTCTAAAGTGATGTATGTTTGACCTCTCTAGAGAATTATTTTTATTATCAAGGGGTGATATGAAATATTTAATCGAAAGTAATACATACGATGACTTGCATGGCACCACAATTATATGATTCAGCTCTACTCTTTGTAATTACGCACATTGAACTCTAACGAAAGAAAGAAAATATTTAGATTTTTTTTTATTTTTGCTCATTGATTGCTTGTGATTCAGCTCTAGTCTTTTGTATTTAGCCAACTCGCATGAAGCTTTTTGGCTTCTTTTTAAGTTAAAAGAAAACCCAGCTTCTTTTAAGTTGAGAAAACCCAACTTTTGAATCAGTCGCAGTCAAACGGCTTTTTAGCTTCTCGTCTAAGCTAAGAAAAATCTAGCTTCCGGATACAGCGGGGCAGCTCCATCAGATGGCGCTTCTGACTTTTTCTATCAGTCTTTTCAAATATTAAGTACCAGTTTAATTCTGTGCTATTATAGTTATGCTATTGTAATTATGCCGAACCTGCTATTATAGATTTTTAATAGTGTTTATCAAATCTATTGTATTATTATTGTTACTTTAGTGTAATTTTATATTTTAAATATTATAATTAAATAATAATAACACGTAAGAGTGTACACATAATTTTCATACATAAATAAGTTTTAAATTTATATAATTAATTAAATTTATTAAATTATTTAATAATATATATATATATTTATTAAATTAAAGTAATTAAATTATAATATATGATATAATTAGCAAAATATATTAAAGTTAATTAATTGTATATATATTTTATAATTAAATAAATTTTGTTTATAAAATTTAAAATAATTATTTTTATAAAATTAATAATTAAGTATAATATAAATTTATTAATTATTATATCATATTAATTAATATATTAAATTATATACATGCTATAGTAGCCAACAACAACAAAAGCATCAAAACCCTACCCACTATTTCATAGCAAAGCAGAGGCACCAAATGGGCATATAATGAGCATATAATGGGTATTAATATTGGGATATTTTAGATCATATATATTCGTTAAATATCCTAAAAAAATTATATAAAAAATAAAAATACTATTCACTGTATAATTTTATTTAGGATATTTAACAAGTATACATGATCTAAAATATTTCAATATTAATACCATTGGGTAGCTTAGGTTGTATAGATCATTTCTAAAAAAACAATTAAAAAAAATCTTTTTTATAACAAACTTAAGCAGGATGCTTAAGTTTGTTAAGCAGCATATGCTGCAGAAGAATTTTTTCCAGTTTGGGGTTGATTCTGTTTTTAGCTTTTGTTGGCGGGAGAATTGCTAATTGAAAGATAACTTGTTGGGAAGTATCCAGCTGTTTGGTTCAAGAACTGTGCTACTAAGCAGAATAAACTATTGTACTATAATATTAAGCATGAATTGATACTTTGACTTTAGTTCTAATAAAAATTAATTACAAGTTCAATAAAATGCATGAAAATATAAATGCTGATAATTAGAAATTTAATTAAATATCCAATAATATTTTACAAATTAAAAACTTAAAATTTTAATCTAATTAAATCAGTGCTACAAATTATAATATTTTTAATCAAAATTAAATCCTGTAATTCTCTTAATTAATTTGAGAATGCGTGGAAGTAGTAATTTTTTAAAATGGCATTTGTGTTATTAATTTTAAAAATCGACCCAATTTGTTTGCTCTTTTATTGTATATTTCCAGTATTAATTTTAAAAATCGACCTATATGTGATAAATTGATTTTTTTTATCACCTTGAGCTGCTCATCGACGCACGCCGCGTGGAAGTAGTGCCCGCACTTCGGCACCTGCCTCAGTGCCTCCCCGCCCTCGTACTCTAGCGACGATTGCTAGTCGCGAGCGAGAGGGGAGGCGGCCGACTGCTAGTCGGGGTCGCAGGAGGTGGACAGCTGGCTAGAGGCGGATGGGGAAGAACTCAAGCACAACGGCGACGAGCAGCGGCGGACGGTGGGCTAGAGGCGCCGGTTGCTGGTCGCGAGAAAGGGGAGGCGGCCGACTGCTGGTCGGGGTTGCAAGAGGCGGACGACTGGCTAAAGGCGGGACGGGGAAAAACTTGAGCGCAACGGCGACGAGCAGCAGCGGACGACGGCTAGAGGTACCGGCTGCTGGTCACGAGTGAGGGGGAGGCGACCGATTGCTAGTCGGGGTTGCAGGAGGCGAATGACCGGCTGAGGAGCAGCGACGAGTGCGGATGCATACGCGAGAGAGCAGAAAGAGTTGGAAAGCAGCTGCAACTGGGGAAAAGCAATCTTTCCTCAGTTTTCCCGCATAAGCATATTTTTGCTGCCGCTAGCTTGGGAAGCAGCCCCAAACCCTATGATTAAATCTACTTCTGCTGCTTGCGCTAGCAAAAGCAATGCGGGCAGTAACACCAAATGCAGCCAATATCTGCTTCTACTAGCCGCTCTAGCACAGTAGAAAGCACTGTAACATCAAATGGGCTGAGTATTTAGAAAACTCAAAATTGAGACGGGATACATTATTCTCTCGATATTTGGTATACATAAAATAAAAAAGAGAGGTTCTCTATTTAGATATTTGGTATATATAAAATAAATAAGGGAGTTTCTCTATTTATTGAGTGAAGACACTCTTTTTATTTTTTAATATTAGTTTTTTTTTTTAAAAAAAAAAGAGATAAAGCTCTTTTTAAGAAAAATAAGCTTCATCGGTCAAGTATTAATGTCATTTTGGATATATGTAATTTATTTATTTTTAAACATCATTAAAAGCCAATGCACTATTGCACTCTCTATCATCCCCCAACTTGACCCAAATCAAAATAAACTTTCTTTTACTAAAATTTTTAAACCCGGCACTGAACTAAAGTCTTTTGTGATCCAAATTTTAAAGTGAATCAAATTACTTATTAAAATTAGATCAGATCAACTAAACAACTAATTGTGTAGATTGAACTCTCGAACTTGCAAATTGCCTCCTCAAGCCTTCGTTTGCACGCACAGTGAACTAACTCACTAAGGACCATGTCAACAAAAAAAAAAAAAAAAATTGACAGACAAATCTCACGTCTAGCCTAGCTCTACAATTGCCACCAAAAAAATCTCATTCATCTATTTTTTATTAGGAGACAGACATGGCAGGGGAAGTTAAGCTACATCTAGGACATCCTAAGAACACCTAATTTTACAGAGAAATCCAACTGGAACTGCCTGAAATTAATCAAGTGAGTTAGAAAATAACCTCAGTCTCTGCGTGATCCAAATGGCTAAGACTTTGCATATTCCAGCCAATAAATACATTCTTTAATAGTCAGAAGCAAGTTGCAGTTGCATTATTGCTGCCAGCTTACCACTTGCTCCTCCTGTGAGCATATTCTGGAGAAAGATGCGAGCAAGATACAGTAGATAAGATCCATCATGGCATTAAATAATATAAAATAAGGTTGCCAAAACCCTAATGCCCAATCCAAGCTCAAAGTTGCTCTCTCTATATATATGCTGTATACACCAACCCAAACCCTGGCCGCTGAGCTCTCCTCCCAGCAGCTGCTGCCACTTTTGTTTAGGTTTCCTACATGAGTTCACTTGTATGTTCTTCTTTCTTTCAAGGTCATGCCTTTTTTAGCTCACTGACTTGCTGTTCATTTCCTTTCTTTAGGTTTTGTGTTTTGGTATGAATGATCCCCATCTGTGTCTCTATTTATCTGCCTATCTATGTATCTATGTATTTGTGAGTGCAAAATCTTCCAATCGGATTGTGACATGCAATGGGCAGTCCGGCCACCTTTTGCACAGATTAACTAGTGCTTTTGTAGCTTATTGTCTGGCACTTTAGCCAGGTCAGTTTCAGATGAGGAAGGCTACCCATGGCTTTCTTCTAAGCTACCTAGCACATATAATAATATACATCCTTTTTATTGACGTGTTGCCTAAAGATTTGTACAGCTGCAGTTTGTTCTTTAGATATGCTTCGTTACAAGTACTGCACTTCATGCAGATGCTAATTTGTCTTTGTGCCACAAGTTCCATATATCTGAGCAGATTACATCTTAATTTGGGAAAGACTTTATGCTAAAAAAAACTAATATTTGGTATAGATTTATAAAATAGTTGATATATTGATCATGATTCTGATAAATTTTGGTTTAGAAAGAAAATCACCAAAAAAATTGCCAAACTTAGAAACTTGAAAGTTTTAGTATCTGTGCGGATTGAGGATTGGCATAAAGCATAAGATCTTTTTGGTCATTCAACGGAGGTTAACTTTTTAGATGCAAGAATTGAGGATTCTCTCCTACATTGCTGAAAAGAAAATGGGCTGCTGCAAATTGATGAAAAAAAAAGGAGGGGCCCAAATGGTGTCTCTCTATGGTCCTCAATTGAAAGACCTACTGACTCAATATTCTATATATGACTTGACTTGAAATCTTGAATTGAGTGTTGGCTTATTAGACTTGCATTTTATTAACATTTAAAGTATATATATTTTTGAAAGCTTAAGCAATCAGGTATTAGATATTGTTAAATATATTTTAGAATTTAAAGTTCAATATGACTCAATTATAACAACTACATTATCATTTTAAAAAAAAAATAAAACAAAAGTTCTAGAAAATTTTACTAATTCTTATTAAAACCCATATGGTGTATGCGTTATATATAAAAAATATTAATATTAGAATTCAAAATTAAGAAAAATTTTAAAACCACTTACATTTAAAGTATTTATTATCCACATGTTTGGTGAAATTAATATAATATACCATTAAGTTTAGATATAAACAATTTATAAGCAATATAGAATGTAAAAAAATCAAAATTTTATAATAATCAACATAAACAATGAATATCAAGTGTTAAATATTATGGTATATAATACATGTTCGGTATCTGACAGCATTAGTGAAATAAAGTAATTATAGTCAAATGAATAATAACATAATTAATTTTAATTTTAATTTTTTTTATGAAGTCATAAATTTTCCTAATAAAAACAATCTGATGCTTGAGATGCATTTATAATTTACTTATGCAATAAATATTACTACTTGTAATAAATGAAATTTAACCTAAAATTGCTTATCCTTAATAGGGATTATATGAAAATTAATTTAAAATTTTATTTAATATATCTTGTACATTTTATTATTTTATATTGAATTGATAAAATGAATTGGACCAAATAACCAAAAAAAATTTGGTATATTAAAAATTATTGATTAATTAATACATCAAAGCACATGCAAGCATGCTGCTGCTTATATTAATTGACATTACACGTATGGGAGATTTGAACAAAGAATGCAATTTCGGGAATTTTTAATGTGCCATGTGGCACAGCTTAAAATTTAGAAAAGAGAATCTGAAACTCTAAATTTACAGTAAGCATTCATTTTTTTTTAAAATAAGATTTTAGCTGATTCGTATAGCAATGTCTAAGTCAAATGAAGAAAGAGGTATAAAGCGCTTCATACCTTGATAGATTTAACGTATGCCACACCTCTACAATTGGATGCAGAAATATCCGCCTTCTGCGAAGTAATCAATAATCAAGCTTAGGGAACATTCTTGACCTAGATATCCTCTTTGTTTGTGACTTGTGAGACTGGTTCATTGAATTTCTCCATCCACAGTACACTTCTGGAACAATAGCATCCAACTTCTTGTAAGCAAGCAGCATCCAACTTCTTATCATAAATAAAATATAACATATTTAAAACTTTCCATTTCAATTCTCAGGTTGAAGCTTGTTATATTTAGATTGTTGAATTGAAAAGAGAATAAAAATTAAGGGAATAGATTGTAGAAAAGTTCATAAGCTATCAGACAAACCAAATATCTACAGGCTTTACCACTAGCGTGGGACATTACTGAGTTCAGTTTTCATTTGTGGTGTACAATTTACCATTCTGAAAATCAAACAAAATATGCGATCCAATCAACCATCCCCTAAAATTAAAGCAAGCCCACCGATCCAATCTACCAATCCCCTACATAATCCATATTAACTATAAAAAGTAGAATTGTATAGAGAAACGAGTAGAACCTGACAATCGACTGTTAGATCGTTCTGGTCCGGTTATTTAATAAATTGGACTAAGTTATTGGATATTTTTATTTTCAGTATAAAATCATAAATAATCATATATAGTAATATAGTGTTGCTTAGGGTGGTTGTTTGACTAATCAGCAAATTAGTGACCGGTTGACCAACCATAATAGGAAAAAAAAACTGCCAACATGGTTCCTAAATTTCCAGTGACTAGAGCAACGAGTGTAAAATGTTCCACTGCTCTTTGTGCGCTTACCCTCACAACACATGCAAACATCCACCACCTAAAAGGAGCTCATTTCCATGACTTGTAAGATTGTGCTTCCAGAAAAGGTCATCATCTGAAAAATCACCTAGATTCTGAAGGTGTAAGTAAGATCACGATATTCTAGAGCTTGAACAAGATTCTAGCAATGAGGCTCTGCCTCAGTGGCTGTACCATTGCCTGCATAGTACCTGAAATTAAAGTAGATCTAATCCTTTACAGAGAGGTGTTTGAGCTTGTACCTATCGTGCTAGTGACCTTGAACTGCAGCCTGTGTTCTCCTCTAATTCCCTGGAAAAAAATCCACGCTTTCCTAAGTAGTATATCACAATTAATCTGGAGTTTCATCTCAAGGAACTTGAATGGTACCAAGGTAGAACCAAAGATGTGATCAACTTGTTGCATCACCTCACTTAAAGCATGTTTAAGTTAATAAACTGATTCCAACTTGACTCCAAATTCGGATGCATAATTCTCATAATTAATCCCGTAATGTTCGAAAGGTTTGTCATAAATCAGCTTATGTCATTGCTCTTGACCTCAGCAATGGTTTATTTCATATGAGCAACCGTTCTTTTTTCTTCCTGTGCTAACAATCACAATATTGGCAACTCAACAATAAGAAGCAGGTGTGCTGTGAATACCTGTCATTTCTGATATCACAAGGTCCAAAATTTCATATATCTTCAAAGATTTTGGATGCTTTGCATCCCAACTATAAAATGTATAAAGTTCATTTCTTATCTGAATTGAACTAGAGCCTGCATCCTTCTTCATTCCTATTCTTCTCATTTGAGTTCTTATTATGGCTACATCTTTCCATCTGCCACACGAAGCAAAAATATTCGAAAGCAAGACATAACCAGCTGAATTCCCCTTTTCCAATTCCCATAGCCTCATTGCAACCCTTTGGCCCATATCCTCATCCCTAAAAGTGGAACATGCACTTAACAGAGCTGCCCAAGCATTAGATTCTGGCTTAATGGGCATGGTACTGATCAACTCTTCAGCTTCTTTCAGATGACCAGCTCGAGCAAGCAGATCGATAATGCAGGTATAGTGCTTCGCGTTGGGTGAGATGCCATAGAACTTATCCATGGACTCGAAATACTTCATTCCTAAATCGACCAAGCCGCAATGCGAGCAAGCAAATAGAACGGACAAACATGTCGGTTCTGTTGGGGATATATCTTCACTTCTCATTTCTTCAAAAAGGGTAATGGATTCAGTTGCAAGGCCATTATCTGCAAGTCCTTGAATCATCGCAGACCAGGAGACCTCGTTCTTTATAGGCATCAAATAAAACACTCTCTTGGCGCTCTCAACATCCCCAGATTTCGCGTACATATTGACAAGTGCTGTTCCCATGAAAACCTCATCCTGGATGCCAAGTTTCACAATCTTGCCATGGAGGTTCCACCCTTTATCTAGTGAGCAGAGGTCTGCACAAGCAAGAAGCACACTTGAAAAAGTCATCAGGCTTGGCGTTTGATCTGAGATCAGCATCTTATCAAACGTCTTGAGAGCCTGCACGAAATATCCGTTATCTGCATACCCAGAAATCATTGCATTCCAAGATGCAACATTTCTTTCGGGCATCATTTCGAAGATATTTTCAGCTTCCCCAATCCAACCATTACAGTAATAGCCTGCTACCATTGAGTTCCAGCACACTATGTTCTTCTTTGGGATCAAATTGAAAACCCGGCGTCCATCTTCGGGGTTTTTACCCTTGCAATACATGTCTACCAGAGAACTAGCGACAAAAACATCAATCTCAAATCCGACCTTCAGTGCATGACAATGGAGACCATTCCCAAACATCGAATTCTCATAGCCAGCTGAAGAATTGATAGCACTTGCTAGACAGGAAACGTTCGGCTTAAAACCATCGCGACGCATGAGGCAGAAAAGATTCATAGCTTCTAATGCCTCCCCGCTCTGACCATGCCTCGCGATCATCGTGCTCCAAGCGACCTCGTTTCTTTCTGGCATTTCTGCAAACAGCAGGCGCACTTTTTTCAAGTCCCCCATCTGCGCATAAACGTCAAGAATGGCCGTCCACGATACGACATCTCTTTCGACCATTTCTTCGTACACAGCCCGTGCTAACCCCAAATCACCCATCCTAAGATACAGAGTGATTAAAGAGTTCTGCACGGAGATATGCCTATCGAAATTAGTCTTCACAATTAACCCCACGGTGCTCTTCCCAAGCTTGAATTCTTCTGCGCCCGCGCAGCCCTTGAGCACGCAGGTGAATGTTACCTCGTTCGGCATGACTCCGGTCGCAAACATGCGGCGGAAGTGGAGCAGGGCGTCTAGGTGAAATCCATTGAGGACGAACCCACTTATGACGGCTGTATAAGAAATGACGGTTTTGTAAGGGCTCCGCTCAAAGTAGGCGGCCGCCTCACGGACACTGCCCCGCTTCATGTGGCCGTCTACCATGAGGGTCCAGGTGACAGCATTTCTCTCAGTCATTCCGTCGAACAACTCGCCGGCGGCGACGAGGTCGCCCGATCGAGCGCGATCAGCAAGCACGAGGTTGGAAGAGAAGAGGTCGAGGGGGCGGGGGGAGTGGGCAAGCGCAAGCGCAAGCTCGCTTCCGGAGAGGGCGTACAGGGCAACGATCTTGGAGGAGACGGAGGGGTCAGCGGAGATGCCGGAGCGAAGTGCGTAGGCGTGGAGGGCGTGGCCGAAGGCCCTGAGGCGGCGGTCGACGGCACATTGGCGAAGAAGGGAAGCACAGGTCTCGGCGAAGGACTTGAAGGACTTGGGGGAGTTGAGGGAGCCGCCGCCGGCGAGCCTCCGCTTGAAGGTTCTGAGGGAGGAACAGAGGAGGTCATTGCATGATGCGGGCATAGGCGGGGCTGGAAAACAAAATTCAATAATTAGGTGTCACGCCTATGTCTTAGCCCTGTATACCAGGAAGGAAATAAGGGTGGAAAAAATGAAAAAGCTAAAAATCTGTTGTATACCAGCGAGGATGGAAATCAAAGGATGGATTAGAGGAGGGATTTAACCTTGCTTTTCCGCTGTTTTTAGATCCGCCCGAATCGGGCGGATCCACGTCTTGCTCCTTGTTGCTACGCTCATCCTCTGCTCGAAGCTCGTTTTTCTTCCCTGCTCGCCCACTGGCAGTCTCTCGCCGCTGCTTGAGCCGGCGTCTTCTTCCGCTCGCTAGGCGCGTTTCTTCCTTTCGCTCGCCATCGTCTTCCCCAAACGAGGCCGTCTTCCTCGTTTCTTCCTTGCCCGCTGGCAGCCTCTCGCTGCTGCTCGCCCGCATCCGCACGATGCTAGCCGCCGCTCGCCTGCATCCTCTCGACGCTCACTGCCTCGCTCGTCGTCTGCTCGCCTGGGTCTGCACGACGCTTGCCGCTCCTCTCCCGCGTCCGCACGACGCTCGCCGCTCACCATCGCTCGTCGTCTACCGCCACCACTCGCCAGCTCGCAGCCACCCGCCAGATGCACGTCCACTCGCAGCCTCCGCTCGCCGCCATTGCCGCTTCCACCGCCTTCGCTCTCCCCTCTTCCGTTCCCTTTTTGATCACGTGAATATCACGTGATCAATGTTTCCATCCTTTAATGTTTCTTTTCCCTTTCTTTTTTCCCTCCCTCCTATTTGCCGTCCGTGCCGGTAAACATAGCCTTACGGTTATACGACGGACCTTTAAACTAACGGAAAGTTCTAAATTTCCACACGTAAAATGACTTCAAATTATAAAAAAAAAATCATACTCCTAATTTTACCTCTTGTCAACGCCATCAACGCCCCCAAATTACCGCTGCACCGCTTGAATTATCAAATCTGCTCTTGCTGACATCATGCCGATGTCAGCTGCCAAAACCGATTTCGCCGCGCACTCGCGAATCGAATTTCGACTGCCGACCGTTGACTCCACGTCATGCTTTGAATCCAACGCTGTTCGATCGACTTCGTCTTCTCCGTTGGAACGAACGCCGCCTGTGTTCGTCCAACGGCGCCGCTTCTTCGCCGGAGACTAGAACGTGCTAGCAGGGAAACCGCTCACCTTCCTTCAGCCTCTCGTTGCCGACCACCTGGCAGCCGCGCGCCACCGGAATCACAGAGAAAGGAGCATCAAAGAAAAAACGCAGGAAATGAAAACAGGGGAGAATAAGAGAAAACTTCACCTGGTTTATTCCTCTCCAAAGTAGGTTACAAAACCCTGTCATCGACGATCCCCTAGTTGCCGACCACTCTTCCCCTCCCTCGCCGACGACCCCTGTCGTCGGTTACAATCTCTCAAAATCTGTTGCGACGTGGTCCAAAGAGCAAGGCGAACATGAGGGTGTCGCGGCTGCGACGTGATCAAAATCCACTGTTGACTGAGAGATTGGGAAAGGATTTTGGGCTCTGTGTGTTGTATTTGGCTGCGGGCATAGGTTTGGGCTTCCTTTTGGCCCACATTGTCTAACACTAGGTGTCACGCCCTAAATCAAGGTAATCTTTTTTTTTTTTTGAAGATTTCCACGTGAGTCAACATTTGACTCGAGTCCAAATACGTTAGCGCAGCGATCACAACAGTCGAAACTGTCAGATTGGGCGCGACTGGCAGAGTCGATCCCTCGAACCGACTCCCAGCCCAACTATGGACTCACATGCTAGTCCGAAGATCAAGCCGGCGCCCGGCGATCTCGAACGATCGACTACTCGGCGTCGCACGCCAGGGACGGAGGAAAGGAGTATTCGCTCGAAGGCATCAAACCACGTCGGCGAAGGCCAGCGCCGAAAGCAGACGCTCACACGAGGGCGAGCTCACAGAATTGGAACGAGGGTGGCTTCGGCTAACCACTGTACCTTTACTTGGAGGAGATACCGCTACAGGCACCGGTGGAAGGGAGATCCGGCGACGGACGGCGGTTGGGAGGTAGGCGGCGACCGTTGGAGCACCCTCGCGCCGCGCGGAAACCAGGACGGGGCGACGGTTGGAGACTGAGGAACTCGAACCCGTGAGCCAGAGAGGAGGAAGCAGCGCCAGGAACAGGACTGCCACCGAGCTACTCCGATGCGGACGAGGAGGCCGTCGACCACCAAGGGAGAACGCCGAAAGGGGAGAAGAGAAGAAGGCCGCACGCAGGCGGCGAGGGAAGCTGGGGAACTCCGCACGCAGGCGGAGAGAGCTCGGACGATGGCAGAGTTGCATTCGCACGCAGGCGGGTCTGGGCCAGAAGTTCACATGCGCAGGAGGCCGGCGCCGGATGAGAGGGAGACGAGGAAGGTTTCGACCACGACAGGCACGAAGAGGAGGGTTCACCGGAGCCGGAAACGTGGCCAGGAACAAGAAACAAAAAGGTACGAACATACCTCGACGGACACCTGGCCGTCGGCTCCTTCTAGTCGACGACGCTGTTGACCGGCTGTGCCTTCCAATGCGATCTGACGGTGGGGCTCCGGCGAGGTCGACGACGATGGCTCGGTGAAGACGAAAGCGACGAAGAAAGAAATGAGAAAGGGCGAAGCTTTCCGCGACGTTCCACCTCCCGCTCACACCACCGAAACATCAGAAAACTCGGCCGACGGGCGTCCGACGAAGTTCAAAGATCGGAGAGGGAAGAGCAGTTCAGCCAGTGATGAGTTCTCTTGACCGAAGAGACTCGTGAGGGAGACGACCGCGTCCTACCCTCTTTTCTCGCCCACGCTAGCTCGCACCCCCATGCCCCTGTGTCGTCCCATCCACGTGCGTCCCACGCTTGGACGAATCGCGCGGGCGATTTGTCCGTTGGGCGGGTTCCCAAATCCGGATTTGGGTTACGCCCGATCCGATCTGTCTAATGAGTAAGGGTAAGGTTGGGCTAAAAGGCTGGGTTTTGGGCCACGCCCAAAACCCGGCCCGGAGGCCTAACATTCTCCTCCTCCGGAGTGAGCCGCCGCTCGGCGGCGACTTGAAGTAACGTCGGATCTCATCCTCGAACTGCCACAGCTCGGACGCTGTTAAGTAGTTTTTATATAGAGATTTATATACTATTTCCATTGTAAAATCTTTACTATTTCGGCATTTACACCTAATTTACATGGATTTATTGCATTATCTTCGGAATCTATACTCGTTGGTGTTTTTACATCATTTCAGGAAAAAAGCGAGGGAATGCAACTATTTTCAGCTGGATCAGTATTCTAGGCAAGAACCACGGCCCACCCAGTGACCGGAATCACACCCGTGGCTTCTGCGTTACCCGATATTGATTTTTTCAGACTTTACCCCGCGCCTTATCCACGTCAGATAGAGGGCTCCAAAGGGGCAGAAGAGGAATTCGACCAAGAGGAAGGAGAAAATGACAAAAACCCTATTCACGTAAGGAATAGGGGAGATTGGGCGGACGATTTTTGAATCACGTAAGGAAGGACGTGGCGGCTGAGCGTCAGGAGAAGAAGACAACTCTTCAACGCGAGGGCATGAAGGAGGACGACGGCCGAAGAGAGGAAGAGGAGGCTACTTCAGGCGGCTCCTTCCTTCTTGAGGGAGTCTTGTCTTCTCATCCCTTATCTATTTGATCACCCCATTGTTAACCATGGATGTATTGACTGAACTAATTTATGCTTTACTTTGGAACATGAGTATTGTAGCTTAAACTTGTTTCAGGGCTAGGAAAAGCCCCTTGACTGTTCTATGTGTGGATTATAATGACATTTTGCAAACCCTAAGATTGTCTTACCTTGCCTAGTTGCACCTCTTGAATGAAGATTACCTTGTTGCTTTCTTCATGTTTTAGATATCCAGTATTGCCGAGAGGCACATCTAGATATTTGATAACCTAGGCAAGGGTACCTCAATCATCGCACGAGAGTGGTTGATTAGGTACGGGTAGTGCATACCATTTTGTGCTCATTGGGTTTGTTCGGGTAGGCGTACTACGAGGGTAGGCGTTGAACCGTACAAACACCTTGTTGCATCACCCGAGAGGGGACAACATGTACAAATGATGGGATGGTATGCACGATCCGGCACTCAATGAGTTTATTCGGTTTTGCATCCTACGACGATAGACGTTAAATCAGGTAAAGCTCCTAGTCGCAAGTTGCATCGTTCGAGAGAGGACGACTTGCGCACTCTTGGATCACCCTAGGATATTAAAAGGGAATTGCATGTTGTTATTTCATCCATGCATAACACATCAAGGTGGTGGACCCTAGCCCTGATCTCTTGCATCCTTGGATCCTTAGTTGTGCTATTACATTGCTTTCCTCTTGAGTTACCTTGCTTTGTTCTTTAGTTTTGATTTATTAACCGTTTCACAACCATCAAACGATCGTCTAGCTTGTGACAATCTAATCAGTCGATACTTGGTATTTGGTCTATGTGGGATCGATACATTTATATTACTTCGATAGTCTATATACTTGCGGAAGGGCTATCAAGTTTTTGGCACCGTTGCCGAGGACCAAATTTATCAATATCGACACGGTTGCGTTATTGCTAGACTAGACATTTTTTTCTTTCTTTTAGATTATTTGTTTTTAGTTATTTAGTGTTAAGCTCTTTTAGATATTTGATAATCACTACTTATCTTTTTGTTAATTGGAAAGGTTGCCTCTGAACTCACTTGGTTTATGCGTAGGACTCTACGGACGGGAGAACTAGTACCTTCAGATCTTGAAATTGAAAAGACCTTCCGGCGCCGTAGAAAAGCTAAGTTCAATGCAGCTATTTCTGAAGAATCTCTTGAACAGCTCAAGATGGATAACCGCCGAACTCTTAGGGACTTTGCTTCACCAAACGCACAAAGGCTTCATACCAGTATTACTCAGCCTCCGATCGAGACAAATAATTTTGAAATCAAACCGGCGCTTGTGAACATGGTGACCCAACACCAATTCGGAGGTTCACCACTTGAGGACCCGAATTTACATCTATCAATCTTTCTTGGAATATGTGATACACTAAAGATGAATGGAGTATCAGATGACGCAATACGGTTGAGGTTATTTCCGTTCGCACTGCGGGACCGTGCTCGTGCTTGGCTGCACTCTCTATCATCTGGATCTATTTCAACATGGAGTCAGCTCTCCACAGCATTCCTTTCTAAATATGTTCCGCCAAGTAAGACGGCCCAGTTGAGAGCTCAGATCATTAATTTCGCTCAAAGAGACAATGAGTCACTGTGTGAAGCGTGAGATTGCTTCAAGGAACACCAAATCATGTGCCCTCACCATGGCATGGAGAAGTGGTTTCTTATCCACACCTTCTACAATGGTCTCAACTACAATACTAGACTTACCATTGATGCGGCAGCCGGTGATGTGCTAATGAGCAAGGAAATTGATAAAGCTTTCAATTTAATAGAGAATATGGCAATGAACCACCACCAGTGGTCGACTGAAAGGGCAGGGCCATCTAAACTGAGTGGTAAATTTGAATTGGATACCTTGACTTCTATAGCAGCCAAAGTTGATTCCTTGGCTCACAAGTTTGATACATGGGGGATGAACTCCACCACTGCATCGGTCAATAGTATCTCTTAGGAGAATTGTGGTATGCAAAGCCAACCCTCAACTGAGTACCAAATGGGACTTCCTACTTGTGGAGACTCTACACCGGATCAAGTAAAACTTGCAAGGTAACTCAAGAGGAAAGCAATGTAATAGCATAACTAAGGATCCAAGGATGCAAGAGATCAGGGCTAGGGTCCACCACCTTGATGTGTTATGCATGGATGAAATAACAACATGAAATTCCCTTTTAATATCCTTGGGTGATCCAAGAGTGCGCAAGTCGTCCTCTCTCGAGCGATGCAACTTGCGACTAAGAGCTTTACCCGATTTAACGTCTACCGTCATAGGACGCAAAACCGAATAAACTCATTGAGTGCTGAATCGTACATATCATCTCATCATTTGTACATGTTGTCCCCTCTCGGGTGATGCAACAAGGTGTTTGTACAGTTCAACACCTACCCTCGTAGTACGCCAACCAGAACAAACCCAATGAGCACAAAATGGTATGCACTACTCGTACCTAATCAACCACTCTCATGCGATGATTGAGGTACCCTCGCCTAGGTTATCAAATATCTAGATGTGTCTATCGGCAATACTGGATATCTAAAACATGAAGAAAGCAACAAGGTAATCTTCATTCAAGAGGTGCAACTAGGCAAGGTAAGACAATCTAGGGTTTGCAAAATGTCATTATAATCCACACATAGAACAGTCAAGGGGCTTTTCCTAGCCCTGAAACAAGTTTAAGCTACAATACTCATGTTCCAAAGTAAAGCATAAATTAGTTCAGTCAATACATCCATGGTTAAGAATGGGGCGATCAGATAGATAAGGGATGAGAAGACAAGACTCCCTCAAGAAAGAAGGAGCCGCCTAAAGTAGCCTCCTCTTCCTCTCTCCGGTCGTCGTCCTCCTTCACGCCCTCGCGTTGAAGAGTTGTCTTCTTCTCCTGACGCTCAGCCGCCACTTCCTTACGTGCTTCCAAAATCGTCCGCCCAATCTCCCCTATTCCTTACGTGAATAGCATTTTTATCATTTTCTCCTCCCTCTTGGTCGAATTCCTCTTCTGCCCCTTTGGAGCCCTCTATCTGACGTGGATAAGGAGAGGGGTAAAGTCTGGAAAAATCAACATCGGGCGACACAGAAGCCATGGGTGTGATTCCGGTCGCCGGGTGGGCCGTGGTTCTTGCCTAGAATACTGATCCAGCTGAAAATAGTCGCATTCCCTCGCTTTTTCCCTGAAATGATGTAAAAACACCAACGAGTGTATATTCTGAAGATAATGCAATAAATCCATGTAAATTAGGTGTAAATGCCGAAATAGTAAAGATTTAACAATGAAAATAGCATATAAATCTCTATATAAAAACTACTTAACATACGTCTTATACCATGTAGCTTCCTCCATTGGAGAACCCTCCCATCGAACCAGAAACTCTGTTCGTCGGTTCATCCTGTTGTGTCCCAAAACTCGGTGATCTAGGATCTCTCCGATCCTTTGGTCGAACTCTGTTCTAACCGTAGGAGGCGCGTGAAGCGACTGTGACCGAGACGGATCCCCTGGATCCTTATGGAACCTCTTCAGGAAGCTCACATGGAATATCAGATGTAGCTTCATCCTATCGGGGAGCTTCAAACAATACGCAACTAAACCAACCCGGTTCAACACCACGAAAGGTCCATCGTATCTCTGTATAAGCCCCCGATGTGCTGCATTCGCAGATATCTTCCTCCATATATGCGGAGTAAGTCGGAGAAGCACCAGGTTTCCCACGGCGAATTCTTCATCCCGATGTCGACGATTTGCATAATGTTGCATTCGTCTAGCTGCTAACTCGAGTCTGTCTCTTGCCTCTTGGAGCGATTCCGCTCGCTCACGCACTGCCCGTTGTGCCGCAGGACATCTCCCCTCGGAGGTCCTCATGGCGATGCCAACCGGGGTTAGGGGTTGCCTCCCTAACACAAGCTCAAAGGGGCAATGCCCCGTAGACGATGATCTGTGGAGATTGTAGGCAAACTGTGCCGAATCAATCCACTTCACCCAATCTCGTTGACTCGCAGTCACGAAATGACGGAGGTAGTCCTCCACGAGGGCATTCACTCGCTCCGTCTGCTCATCCATCTGGGGATGGTTTGCTGTGGAGAAGTTTAACTTCGTTCCCAGCTTGTTGAACAACGTCGACCAGAAACGTCCAGTGAACCGGGCATCCCTATTGCTCACGATATCCGTTGGAAGCCCAAAATGTTTCACCACATTTTGAAAGAACAAGTCAGTAGCTACCACCGCTGAACATGTTTCGGGTGCTGGAATGAAAACTTCATACTTGGAGAATCTATCCGCAACCACGAATATGGATGTTTTCCCCTCGACCTTGGAAAACCCACCAATGAAATCCATGGACGCACTAGTCCAGGGGGTCTCGGGTATAGGCAAGGGTTGCAACAACCCAGCCGGTAACCTCCGATCGACCTTGTCTTGTTGACAAACAAGATATGTGCGGACATACATCTTAATGTCGGCACGCATATTTAGCCAATAACATGACCTGGACAACAAGGCGAACATACGCCTTTGTCCTGGATGACCCGACCATGGGGTATCATGGAGCTCCCTAAGCAGCTCACGCCGCAACCCACCGAATGCGGGGACTAGTGGCCTCTCGCCACGCGCTATGACAACGTCATCGGCATCCAAATAACATTGCCGGGTCGTACCCAACTTGATCTTATCAACGATCTTTCTATATTCCTCATCGAAAATAGATGCTGCTTTTATCCTCGCAAGGAGATCTCCTTCCACTCTAGAGATCGCAAAGCAAACTAAGACATTAAGCCTACTCAGTGCATTAGGCACTACATTAGCCCTTTCAGGCTTATGTTCCCACTAGAACTGGAATTCTCCTATGAATTCGTGTCATCTGGCCTGTTTGGCTGACAATTTCTTCTGAGTGGAGAAGTATGTGTTCGCCACATTTTCGGTTTTCACCACGAAGACGCTACCCAGGAGATAAACTCTCCATGTTCGGAGGTAGTGCACCACTGCAACCATCTCATTTTCATGCGCAGAGTACCTCTTCTCTGTCTCATTTAGCTTTCGACTCTCGAAAGCTACAGGATGTTCATCCTGTATTAGCACACCCCCTATCGCTTGATCCGAAGCGTCAGTGTGAACCTCAAAAGGTTTACTGAAATCTGATAATCTCAGGATCGATTCAGAAGCTATGCGCTCTTTCAAATCTTGAAAGGCCAGCTGACACCGATCGTCCCAACCCCAGTTGGTATTCTTTTTCAGCAAATTGCTGAGGGGTGCTGTTACTCTCGAACAGCCCCGGATGAACTTCCGATAGAAGTTCACAACACCAAGAAAACTCCTCAACTCGGTCTGATTTGAGGGAATCGACCATTCCACAATGGCTCGGACCTTGTCCTTATCCATTTGCACCTGGCCGCGGCTAACCACATGTCCAAGGAAGGATATCTCTTCCGACATGAATGTGCACTTTTCCAACTTCAAATAAAGTTGGTTTTCCCTCAAAATTTGAAGAACTCTCTTCAAGTGCCCCAAGTGTTCCTCAACGCTTGAGGAGTATACCACTATATCATCCAGATATACCACAACAAAGTCATCTAAGAACAGTGCTAAAATCTGGTTCATAAGATGACAAAATGTTGCTGGAGCATTGGTTACCCCAAAGGGCATGACTAGAAACTCAAAGGCTCCATACCGGGTTACGTAGGCTGTCTTTCGTTCATCGCCCTCGGCGATACGGACCTGCCAGTAACCCGACCTCAAGTTTAGCTTGGAGAATATCCTAGTTTTTCCCAGTTTATCTAGCAGATCTGGGATCAATGGAATCGGATAGCAGTCCCAGACTGTTATCTTGTTCAGGGCTCTGTAATCCACATAGAACCTCAAAGACCCGTCCTTCTTCCTTTGGAAAAGGACCGGGGCTCCATATGGTGACACGGTTGGCCGCACAAACCCAGCTTTCAACAACTCGTCGAGTTGTTTGCGGAGCTCGGCCAACTCCACCGGCGACATCCTATAAGGAGCCTTGGATGGGGGAGTGGATTCTCCCACAAGCTCTATCTTGTGGTCGATCCCCCTCCTAGGAGGGAGGTGCTTCGGCAATTCTGAATGCATCACATCGGCAAACTCCTCCAACACTCTTTTGACCGCCAAATGAGTCTCACTCTTTGTCAGGTGGGGGCCCTCCACCCAAACGGCCATAAGTGTCGGCTCTCCTTGGCGCAGCCCTACAGCCAAGGCGTTTGCAGACAAGGGCACTTCCCTGGAGTCCCTCTTCTTCCATTTTCTCGGCTCCGTGCTCCCAATGCACGGTACGAGACAACGGGAGTCCTCATCATGTATCTGTATCCCATATAGATATGGCATCACAGCTATCTTTGCCTTGACCAAAAGTTCAAGGCCGAAGATAGCTTTATAGTCCAGTAGCTTCAAAATCTTCGCATAGCAACAGCCCCGCCAACTGCCAATTACGATATCCACGTTATATGACACCCCTAAAATCTCGGGGTCCACTGCACCGACCGACCTCACTTGGTCCTGTGCTGGGGACGTCTTAAGTCCAACCCTCTTAGCCGTGGCTTCGCTTATGAAAAGGGGGGTCACACCCGTATCGATCATAGCGTTCACCGACTGAGAGTTTATAAGGGCTGCCACATAGAGAAACATAGGCCTCTCACTACAAGTGGAGGCAGTGCCCAATACCATGGGATTCGGGAGCGCCTCCTGATCCTGTGCCCACTCCCATGACGTACGCGCACCCCATTGGTTAACGGAGTCAGATCCAGATTCGGGCAGCGCCACCTGATCCCGTACCTCGACCCGAATATCAGGAGCGCTCAAATAGTATGTGGGATGGCACGCTACAATCTTTCAACCGGAATCGGCCATGGTCGGTGCTATCGAAGCCGCCGTAGCGTGCTTCAGCATCACGACCTCTGCCTGGGATGCCTCTAGCTCTTCGGTGAGTCGAGCCACCTGAGCTACTAGACGCTCGAGTTCCATCTGCACACGCGCAGTGGATCGACCAAAATGCACGTACGACACTCGCACGAGTAGGAACGTGCCGAACCTGGCCTCTGATACCAAGCTGTCATGCCCTAAATCGAGGTAATCTTTTTTTTTTAGGATTTCCACGTGAGTCAACGCTTGACTCGAGTCCAAATTCGTTAGCACAGCAATCACAATGGTCGAAACCGTCGGATTGGGCGTGACTGGCAGAGTCAATCCCTTGAACCGACTCCCAGCCCGACTGTGGACTCACACGCTAGTCCGAAGATCAAGCCGGCGCCCGGCGATCTTGAACGATCGTCTACTCAGTGTTGCACGCCGGAGACGGAGGGAAGGAATATTCGCCCGAAGGCAACAAACCACGTCGGCGAAGGCCGGCGCCGAAAGCAGACTCTCACACGAGGGCGAGCTCACAGAATTGGAACGAGGGTGGCATCGGCCAACCACCGTACCTTTACTCGGAGGAGATACCGCTACAGGCACCGGTGGAAGGGAGATCCGGCGACGGACGGTGGTTGGGAGGTAGGCGGCGACCGCTGGAGCACCCTCGCGCGGCGTGGAAACCAGGACGGGGCGACGGTTGGAGACTGAGGAACTCGAACCCGCGAGCCGGAGAGGAGGAAGCAGCGCCAGGAACAGGACTGCCACCAAGCTACTCCGACGCGGACGAGGAGGCCGTCGACCACCAAGGGAGAACGCCGAAAGGGGAGAAGAGAAGAAGGCCGCACGCAGGCGGTGAGGGAAGCTGGGGAACTCCGCACGTAGGCGGAGAGAGCTCAGACGATGAGCAGAGTCACGTCCGCACGCAGGCGGGTCCGGGCCGGAAGTTCACGCGCACAGGCGGCCGGCGCCGGACGAGAGGGAGACGAGGAAGGTTTCGGCCATGACAGGCAGGAAGCGGAGGGTTCGCCGGAGCCGGAAACGTGGCCGGGAACAAGAAACAGAAAGGTACGAACGTACCTCGACGGACACCTGGCCGTCGGCTCCTTCCAGTCGACGACGCTGTTGACCGGCTGCACCTTCCAAGGCGATCTGACGGTGGGGCTCCGGTGAGGTCGACGACGATGGCTCGGTGAAGACGAAAGCGACGACGAAAGAAACGGGAAAGGGCAAAGCTTTTTGCGACGTTCCACCTCCCGCCCACACCACCGGAACGTCGAAAAACTCGGCTGACGGGCGTCCGACGAAGTTCGAAGATCGGAGAGGGAAGAGCAGTTCAGCCGGTGATGAGTTCTTTCGACCGAAGAGACTCGTGAGGGAGACGATCGCGTCCTCCCCTCTTTTCTCGCCCACGCTGACTCACGCCCCCATGCCCCCGTGCCGTCTCATCCACGTGCGTCCCACGCGAGGACGAATCGCGCGGGCGATTTGTCCGTTGGGCGGGTTCCCATATTCGGATTCGAGTTACACCCAATCCGATCTGTCTAATGAGTAAGGGTAAGGTCCCAGCCCGGAGGCCTAATTTTTTTTTCTTTTTTTTAGGGGTTTCATATTTTCATTATTTTCCTTAAACTTCTAAAAAGTTCAATTTCATTCTAAAATAATTTTTTGAAATTGTCCTTGAACCTTTTTATATTCACATGTATACCATTGTAAAAAAAATATATAGATTATGAGGCAATCTAGCATCTTTCATTTTGGTTGGAAAATTTTTTTATGGATTCGTGAATTAACACCGTCCATGCACATTAAGCACGGTAATGTGCATGGCTGCCGGGTGAAAAATTTAACACAAGTTTCAAGAGTTAGAGATTTGTACTATCATCAATCAACTATGATGTGCACAGCTCCGAACGTTTCAGGCATTCGCGAATGCCTCAAACACGTGCCCCATTTGGTTGGCCCCTTGAATCCAATTGTTGAAGGCTTTGCGGCTTTCCTCATAAACCAAAGTGGCCCTGACGCAATTAACTCACAAACTTACTCGACGACATTAATTAAATAAGTGAGGTTTAGTGTGGAAGCGTCGGAATGCACGGAACGCGGGGGCTCGACCATCGCCTCCTCCGCCGCGCGAAAGGGTTACGTACCCCTACACCGCAGGTTAAAGAAGGCGGGCCCCGCTCCACGAACGTAGTAAGTACACGGTACATGAGACAAAGGAAAGTTCGAAATAATAATAATAATTTACGAAGAAAGAAAAAATAGTAATTTGAATTCTTTTTATTTATTTAGAAGAAAAAAAAAGAAAAGGAGATGTAATTTTCTCTCCTTTAAAATTGATAAAAATTATATAAATATTTTATATATATTTTTTTTAATTTTATTTTCTCTTATAAACTAAAATGTAAATATTTCCAACATTTCATCTCTATCTCCTCCAAGCTAGCGACATCTAGCAGTGCAGCGGTGGAGCTATAAGTTCCACAAGTTCCAACAGTGATGAAACGACAATTTTGTTTTTACAACTAAATTTTAAATTTATTTTCCCTTCAATTAACACTGATTAATTAGTTAAATTATTTACCACAGTTTCGATTGTGATGGATCGTGTGCTCAGCATTAGATCTGCCGTTAGATGCTCATCCAACGGCTAGGATTTTTTTACAAACAACGCTGCCTGTTTCGCTCAAGTTCCATCAGCAACCGCCGCTGTCCCTCTTGCGGCTTCCCGTTACGGCCATCAGCGTTCTCAAAATGAGAGCCAGGGCTGCGTGCGACGCCGCGCCCCAAATCCCAATGCTTGACTCCGCCCACCGTCACCTCCACCACCACCTCCGCCCAAAGGCTCGCACGTAGCGCCACACGCTCCACCTCACTTGTGGCTCTCCAGTCTCCTCCCTCCCTGGTCAATTAGTTTATACAGGAATCATTGGCCTTCTCCATTTTATATACACGCGCCTCTCCAAGCTCCGCCACCACAAGTTTAATTAACAAGTAAATTAGTATCGTATAGATTAAAGATTAGTCATGCAAGAGGAACAGGGAGGGCAACCCTACTCCAAGTTCGCGGTTCCGGTGGACGCCGACCACAAGGCCACTGTGATCCGCCTGCTGTCCTTCGCCGGTCCGCACATGCGCGCCTTCCACCTGGCTTGGCTGTCCCTCTTCACTTGCTACCTCTCCACCTTCGCGGCCCCTCCTCTCCTCCCCCTCCTCCGCCGCGACCTTGCTCTCTCCCCCACCGACGTCTCTCACGCCGCCGTCGCCTCCGTCACCGGCACCATCTTCGCCCGCCTCGCCATGGGCCCGGCCTGCGATCTCCTCGGCCCCCGCCGCGCCTCCGCCCTCCTCGCCCTCTTAACCGCTCCCGCCGTCTTCGCCGCGGCCGCCCTCGCGTCGCCCGCCGGCTTCGTCTTCCTCCGCTTTCTCTCCGGCCTCTCCCTCGCCAACTTCGTCGCCAACCAGTACTGGATGAGCTCCATGTTCGCCCCCGCCGTCGTCGGCCGAGCCAACGGCATCGCCGCCGGGTGGGCCGCCGCCGGGAGCGGCGCCGCGCAGTTCCTCATGCCGCTGGCCTACTCCGCGCTCCACCGCCTGATCGGCCAGGCCTCGCTGGCCTGGCGCGCGGCGTTTTTCATACCGGCGACGCTCCAGGTGGCCGCGGCGCTCGCGGTGCTGTCCCTGGGGCAAGATCTGCCCGACGGCGATTTCAGATCGCGGCAGAGGAAAAAGGAATCAGGGGAGAAACTAGGGTTTTGGGGGGTTTTGGCGGGGGGATTGGGGAACTACCGGGGGTGGATTTTGGGGATGACCTACGGGTACTGCTACGGGGTGGAGCTGGCGATGGAGAACGTGGTGGCGGAGTACTTCTACGGCCGGTTCAGGCTGGGGGTGGAGTCCGCGGGGGCAGCGGCGGCGTGCTTCGGGATGGCGAACGTGGTGTCGCGGCCGGCAGGGGGGCTGCTGTCGGACGTGATGGGGAGGCGGTTCGGGATGCGGGGGAGGCTGTGGGCGCTGTGGGCGGTGCAGACCGCTGGCGGGCTGCTGTGCGTGGCGCTAGGGAGGGCGGGCTCATTGCCGGTGTCGGTGGCGGTGTTGTGCGCGTTCGGGCTCTTCGCGCAGGCAGCGTCGGGGCTCACCTTCGGCGTCGTGCCCTTCGTCTCCAACCGGTAATTTCAACCGAACACTCCAATCGATCCTAACAAACTTATTAACTCTGCTTCTTTGCACTAATTTATGATTAAACTATTTGCTGGAAGGTATCTGGGAGTGATATCCGGGGTGACGGGAAGCGGCGGAGCACTGGGCGGAGTGGTGACGCAGCTGCTCTTCTTCTCCGGCGACAGGTACTCCAAAGAAACAGGCATATCCCTGATGGGAGTGATGATCATGGTCTGCACTCTGCCGCTGACCCTGATGCACTTCCCTCAGTGGGGAGGCATGCTGTGTGGCCCTCCCACGTCGGATGAAGACGATGACGTGGAGAAAGGGGAGTACGAGTTGCTCAAGTGAGGAAGAATGACGTGTAATAATATAGCCCACCCGAATCGATTCGTTGTTCATCAAAATGTATCTGTCATCATATGGTGCATAATTTCATGAACTAGTGGTGTTTAGGGATCAGGTAATGCTGATCTTTCGTGGCACAGATTTTCTCTGATATTTTGATTCAGAATCTTCTTGTGGTTTGGAATCATTTTGGTGATTCAATTTGAACCAAGAGCTAAATGTCAATCAAATCGCAAAAAGATGCGAGGCCACCACTACCTACCGCACAAGGCGAACCCTGGCAGACTTGCATCTAATTTCTGTTTAATAAATGAAATTGACAAAAAAAAAAAAAAAGCTGCAGTAATGACAGCGGCTGAACATAAAAAAAACCCGACTAATTCAATATTTCTGTTAATTAAAATTGCTTGTAACGTTTTTACTGCAATTTATTATTGTAGTGTAAGCAGTAATTTAATTACTTTAATATTATCTAAAATCATTTTTAGGGATATTATGACAAACATAAAGATCATGCACATAATATATATAATTAATATAATATATATAAAATATGTGCATATAAATAATATAATATACATAAAGTATGTACTAAACATAGTAAACTTAATGTACATAATGTATAAATTACTTATTTTAACAATAGTTAAAATAATTTTCATAAAGAAAAAATTATTTAGGTAGATAATAAGAAACTTTATTCCTTTTAAAATAGCTTTAAAAGATAAATCCTAAGCTAAACAGTTTTAATTGGTTTTAAAAGTAATTAAAGGTCAAGTGATAAAAATAAAATTAAGTAATCATATTAAAATAAAATAAATCCTACAAAATGACTTAACTTATATAAGGTTGTAACCTTTTATTTTCTAAAGATTGAGCGTAGATGACTTGACCGAAGGCTTGCCCATAATTAAGAACTTAAAAGTATAACATGAATGAGAATTAGTCTAAATAGGCCTTCTTAGTGGTAGGAACCAACCACTATGACATGAGATCCTTTAGGCTGTGTTTCCTTGAAAGGAAGGAGAACACAAAGGAAGGGGATAGTGTAAAGAAAAGAAATCGGTAGGAAGGGAAGATTGTTCACATGGAAGTCACGTGATTTTCTCCCCAACTTCCGAGCCTACAGCTCTTGAAGCTTCGGGACTCTCCTCGCTAGGGGCGGCAAAGCTAGAGGCGGCTGGAGGTGGCGAGGTTGGAGGGCGGTTGTGGGGCTAGAGGGGGCGGAAGGCGTCCAGGTTGGAGGGCGGCGAGCTAGAGGGTGGCTGCGGGGTTGGAGGCGGCGGAAGGCGACAAGGCTAGAGGCGACTGGATGCGGCAAGGCTGGAGGCGATTGGATGCGGCTGGAGGCGGCGACGACGAGGCTGGAGGCGCCGAGGCCAGAGGGCGACTGCGGGGCTGGAGGCGGCGAGGCTAGAGGCGACTGAAGGCACGAGGCTGGAGGCGGCTAGGTTGGAGGAGGTTGGAGGGCGGCGGCATGGCTCCAACGCGAGCGATTGGATGAGCAGGGGATCATGCAAGAGGCGACTGGAGGCCAGAGGGCGGCTACGAGGCTGGAGGCTAGAGGACGAGGTTGGTGGGCGGCGGTGGCGGCGAGGCTGGGGCGAGGCTGGAGGCGGCGGCATGCTTCCAACGCGAGCGGCGAGGGTGGGGCGAAGCAGAGGTGGTGGCGGCATGGCTCCAACGCAAGCGATCGCGTGGTCCGTCCGTTTTTTCGCCTTTATTGGAGGGGCCATAAAATTGCTACTATATACGTCCTCTTCTCCTTCCCTCCAATTCCATCCGTTCAATGAAACTACGAAAAATCTTAAAATCTATCCGCTCTCTCAGGTTTTCCCTGCAAAGAAACAGAGCCTTAAAGAATGTTCCAGATGATAATAATAAGTTTATGTATAGTGGATACACTATACTCTTATTAATACATTTTGTACTTATATTATAAAGGAAATAATTTTTTTTTTAAATGGTTAATACAGTAAGGGAGCATTTACACTCATCCCTGACGAACTTTGTATATAAAAGAATTCATATAAGGTCATAGCTAAGAATATGGACACTCTCATACTCAAAAATGTGCAGCCGAGAGCCCTTGTATTGTGTCTAAAACTATAGAAGTCTAAGAGAAGAAATTCTAGACTACTTCTTTATCTTTTTTTTATATGAAAATATTTTTTAAAAAATAAAAGTTATACTTTTAAGTACACCTGAAAAGCATGCGCATGTGGGCGGGGGTGGGATGGAGTGTTGTCAATCACTCAGAAGGAAGAAAGAACATTCATACAATGATTTTCAAAAAAAGATTTTGTAACATAACATAAAAATTGAATTACACTAACGAGGTTTTGAAAAATATTTTTTGTGTTTTATATAGTGAAAAATAAAAATACTATGACTTTAAATTAGGAATTGAAAAACTAGCAAAAGTTTTACAGTGCAATACTTGAGAGTAGAAGGGCTATAACGTCCCAATCTTAACCGGTTAACTCTGAGGAAAGCTGTTGATTCATTACACGCATATGCAGATAAATAATATCCGTACAAAAACAGATTTATATTATAAAATTTTAAGCCAAGGGGGAAGTTAAGCCTCACAAACTCTCTTGCTAACAATAAACTAAAGATAAAAGGAAGAGAGAGAGAGATGAGAGATGCGGGGTGCACCACTCCTTGTCCTTCAACTTGCGCAAGCCTTCAAGAGACAACTCAATTCAGTGTAGGAATATGCTTAAATTCAAAAAAGAAGATGAGTGAGAGAACTTAGCCGAAAGTTTGTCTTCATGTGGAGTTCTTTATGAAGCCGAGGGCTTGAAGTGCAAAGCAAGATCACTCCTTGATTTTTGACGGGGGAAACTTAAAGGACTTCTTTGATTCTTGCAAATTGATATTCAAAGGATCTCCAACGCTTTGGTTACAGAGGAGGGATAGAGAAGGGGGAGGAAGGGGCTCGGCCCTTTAGAAAGAAGGGAAGAAGATAGGATTTATGGCGAGGCAAGCACCAAACAAGAGACGTTTTTTTTCAAATACTATCAACTAATCGACAAAGCATGATATGAGTACAACTTATAGACAAGCTAGGGCCATGGGCAAGGGTGACAATGCACCTAGGTGAAAAATACACAAATGTAAAGAAGTTTTGATACTTTCAGCATTGAGGGAGTTTGAATTTCGAAATCCTTCCAAGTAGGGTGGTGCTTGGCTGGTTGTGGATGAGCATTTCCCTTGTGGTCGATGGCCTCCTTCCTAATAGGGTGTGAACACAATTTGAAATCAATCAACTCCCCTTTATTTGTGGATCTTTATTAGTTGGTGATTCTTGATGGATTGGCAACTCCAAGGATGGAATGAGCTGCTGAAGATGTCGCCTATAGCTGGATTTGGTATGTATGTTGCATTGATTGCAAGGAGTTCTAACTTGAAGTCTTGAGTTGAAGAGGTTGAAGTGTTGATTTTCAAATTGGTCCTCAATTGTTGAGTGACTTGAGCTAAGCTTATTAGAGTTGCCTAGAGCTGAGGTGAGCTTGCCATAAATTGTAATGCATATGCTCTACCCTAGTATGCAATGCAATTACAATACACAACCTATCAGGAGGTACTACATGATATACTTGGGGATGAAAAAATGCCTAACCTACCAATGTCATGCAATGCAAAAAAGGAAAGTGCAAATATAGAAAATGGCCTATAATGGAAAGCCCTATCGAGTGGGCTTTCTCCTAGTCTTGCTAAATCTTCTCGAAGCATGGTCAGGTCCTCCATCAACACCTTATTAACTTCATAATATAGACAATAAGCATCAGCTTAATTTTATTTAATTATTTAATTAATTTTAATTATATTCAAGAGGTTTTAAAATTTGTGGGGGGAATTGTTCGACAAAAATTTAAAATTTCTCCAACTAATTTCACATGTTAATATATATAATGCTATATTTGTCGTGTACTAACATGTAGCTACGATGAGCCATTGCATATTAACGGACTTGTTATTGGTTATGAGTCGTGTATTAATGTGCGATAATTTTGACTATTACCAGTGAATAAAATTATTTTTGGTTGTTGGTGTGGGGTCATTTTTGGTTAAATTTCAATGTAAATTAAAATATTAAAAGGTAGTGCGACCGTTTCAAATTCACCTTATAAATTATAAGGCTTTTTGTTTTAGTAGGTTCTAGCTTCCAATGAACGCAAGTATTTATTGTTAATTACCCCTAAGTGACTTAGGGCACCTTTGATTAAGAGATCTATAAATATAACAAAATAAGGACAAATGGTTGAAAGAATAATATCATCCATAATTTCATGCCATGACACGATTTACAATTTGGTTACAAGAGTATACTCTCAAGGCTGATGTTCATGTGACATAGGTCATGGGGAAAAATCTGAATTGCGTTATAACAACATTGAGAAACTACGCCCCGATACGAAGTATCGACGTACGCACCTCCCAAACAACGTTATCGACAAACACGCATCAAGAATTTATCGTCCATGACTATGTTTGAATTAATTGGGAGAGTTGATTGCAAGAGTTGGGTGAACAAGCCGTGAGGCCAAATGTTCGAAGTATGGGGTGAATGGGCCAATGGGCCAAGCGCTCAAGGTTTGGGCGAACGAGCCGATGGGCCAAGTATTCGAAATTCGGTTGAACGAGTCGTAGGACCAAACGTTCAGAATTTAGGTAAAATTGGTAAACGAGCTGATGGGCCAAGCATTCAAAATTCGGTTGAACAGGTCGTAGGACCAAACATTCTAGATTTGGATGAACGAGCCGATGGGCCAAACGTTCAAAGTTGAATGAACGGGTCGTGGGACCAAACGTTCGAATTCAATTGAATGAGCCGATAAGCCAAACATTCAAAATTTGGATGAATGAGCCGATGGGCCAAACGTTCAAAGTTGGATGAACGAGTTGTATGACCAAATGTTTGAATTTGATTGAATGAACCAATGGGCCAAACATTCAAGATTTGGATGAACGAGCCGATGGGCCAAACGTTCAAAGTTGGATGAATGGGTCGTGGGACCAAACGTTCGAACTTGATTGAATAAGCCGATGGGCCAAACATTCAAGATTTGGATGAACGAGCCGATAGACCAAACGTTCAAAATTTGGGCGAACGAGCCGATGGGCCAAGCGTTCGAAATTTGGTGAATAGACTTATGAGCCAAACGTTCGAATTTGATTGAATTGGGTGAAAGTTTGATTCATAAATCTACTTTGATCTAAGTCTCTGATCAAAAATTTGAGGGTAGATTTGGAAAGATTTGATCCAAATTTGGAATGATTGATATTCAGATAATTTCGAGAGCTATCCGATTGGCTAAGATTTGTGCAAATTAATCCTAGCTGTTGAAAGTTTAACTCGCGAATCTACTTAGATCTAGATTTCGGATTGAAAATCCGAAGGCAGATATGGAAAGATCTGATCCAAAATTATAAGGATCAATGTTTAGAGCACGCTTTGGAAGCCTTCTGATTGGCTGAGATTTGAGTGAGTTTATTTCAGTCGTTGATTGTGTTGCATTGAATTTGGATCGTTTCACTTTAGGATTAAATCTTGATTGTTGATCTTATGAGAGTTAATCAGGATTGTCTGATCAAAATTGGGTAAATCTAAACCATCAAATTAGAGCTAAAAAAATATGGATTGCTGGATTGAAATTTGAAAAATCTGGATCGCTATTTATTTGATCAGATCTGTTGAATTGATCCTGGGAAGTATAGACCATCATATCAACACTGAAAGATATGAGGTCTGATGAAAGGATCTAAATCGTTAGATTATGATCAAAAATCTAGCCGTTATATCCTTGATGATCAAATCTGAGCCGTTATCCTAAGATTTAATATTGGATCAGAGTCAAAATATCAAGTCAAAACTGTTAGATCTTTGATGATCAAATCTAAGCCTTCTATTTTCGGACCAAATCGTGGCCATCGGATCGTTGCTTAGATGAGATTGGATCGTAACCTTCTTTTCTCGGACGGAAACGAACGAATTCGTCCTTCCGCCTTCTACCCGTCCGCCGTTCACCGTCCACCGTCCACCATCCGCCGTAAGAGCAGTCGCCTGCTCCGGCTAAACTCCGGCCAATAGATTGGCTTCCGGCGATCACTGCGATTGAGAGCTCAAAAGCGGCGGCAGCTTGGCGACGGGTTCTGGAGGCGACGCCGGGAGAATAACTCGCTCAGGCGGTGACGGCTTTCGTTTAGTTCGAAGGCGGGAAGACCAGTCGGCAGAGTTTTTAGCAATTTCTGCCTTGGAGGCTTCAGTATGCCTCTGTCCCGGTAAGTTCGGCGGCAAAGAAATTCAGGCCCCGACCTTCCTTTGGCGGTGATCACATAGCTCGACTGCCAATTTCTGCTGGCGGCGAGTTCTGGAAGCGACGCCCTGCAACACAGCTCTGCAACGTTAACCAAGGCTTTCATCTCCAACAGGATTGGTTGAACCTTCCGTGAAAGATTAAGGTCCTGCAACACAGCTCTGCAATCTACGGTATAAAGCTCTTTTACTTCACGCCTTGGTAATTCTCTTCAGGTATCATAGCCATCTTCCTTTTTCATATGCTGACATTGGAAATTCTGTCCGAGCTTTAACGTACAGCTTTATGTATTCTTTAAAAAAATTTTGTGCCGTCTCTGTCTCCAAAGGCATCTCTGAATTCTGCGAACAATATTTATTTCTGGTGACTTCGCATATACTTTTACTCTGAATTCCCCACGATGATTTCATCTCTAGCAGAATTAAAATTCTGCAGTTTTACAGTTTTTTTTTTTTTGATCCACAGCAATGATTCTATCTCCAGCTGAATAAAAATTCCGTTTTGCTTGTTTTTTGCTTGTGAAAATCTCAGCCTGAGTCCTCTTCAACACCTGCATATATTTTTTTTGTTCCTCAGCCAAACTCCCTTCGTCATAAACTTTGATTTTCACATGGCAGCAGTTTTTTTGTTCCCAGCCTCCTTCCCTTTTTTTGTTTCTAGCCGATCTTTTTAAATTTTAACCAGCCTCTTTCCTTTTTGTTTTTCTAGCCGATCTTTTTAACCAGCCTCTTTCCTTTTTTTTTTTTTTTTTTTTTTTTTGTTCTAGCTGATCACTTTAACCAGCCTCCTCCTTTCTCATAAGAGTTTCTAAAAAAATTCTCTGAGTTTCTAAAAAAAAATTCTCTTTCCTTTGTGAGTTTCTGACGATGCCAAGAAAAATCCTTCCTTCATAAGCTCTAGCCAATGCCCAACAACCGATCCCTTTTCTTTTTTTATCAGCCTTTATATATAGACGCCTCTAGTTTTTTTTCGATGAATATGCTGCTACAGCACAATGATCAATTAACAATTAATTAATTAATTAATAATTAACTAATTAATTTTTTATTACACCACAATGATCAATTAATTAATTAATTAATTTTTTATTTTATTATATTTTTTTTACTGTCAACAGTTGGATCTCGCCTATAAAAAAGCGTCCAACCCTCGACTAGAAGATATCTCTAATGAGCTATTGTTTTTCTCATTTCTTTTCTCCATTTTTTTTTTGCTACTCTTAGCCAAACGAATGATTGATTTGTCTCATTGGAGGAGAATATTGATTATATTTTTCAATCTAGATTTAACTCATCATAGATTTTTACCATAAATTTCATTTCTATCTTACAACTCTTCTGATTTATTTAATAACATTTTATTTGATATTATATTGCTTTTAATTTTTGATAATTCTAAAAATCTAAAATCATTACATATTCACTATGAAATATTTTTTATTTAAATAAAATTTCAAAACAAAATCTTAGAAGGTGTTAGTTAAATTGATAAGGAACTTTATTAATTACTATATGTAAGAAAAAACAATGTCACCATATTTATTTAAAATAGTACTACATTTACTTTCTCTTATTTTATTTGTTTTATTTTCATTTAGTTTCATATACAACTCTTCTTCTTCACTCTATAAGAAGAGGCTTATTCAGACCCAACTAAGATTTCATTTTATTTTATTTTCAAATTTAACTACTATTTAAAAGGGCCAATTGGATGGTGCAAATCTTATTTATGCCATAGATATTTTAGTAGTTAGAGTAAGTTTATGATTTAGCTTTTGATTATAATTGATTTCAATATTATTTAAATTTTACATAATAATTGTTAAAATATTTTATACTTATTGTGAGATCTATGACAATTAGAGGAAAAAATATAAAAGGTGGGAGGACTAATTGCAAATAACCCAAAAATATTCACATAAACTATATAACACAATCTCTTATGTAATGTAGTGTTGTGTAGTAAAAAAAACGTTTATTTACTTTCACAATAAAAGGACAAAATTGCAACGTTACTTATTTGTTGCTGGCTTCATTCTTGGCTCTCCTCTTGGATGTTTTTGAAATCTGCAACACGCGGTTGGAAACCAAAGCATGTGTTTTCTGCCACAAAAATTGGGCCTGCAACTTGCTGTTCGCAAGGCTTGAGCAACAACTCTCGTTGCAGTCCACGAAGTACTTCCCGGAGACGCCTATCAATCGAGGGCTCAAGGCAACATAGCAACTTGTTGACGCTCCCTAAAACAAAAAACAAAAACAAAAGGTAGGAAACGAAAACACATGAATTCATAAATCGAATGCTCGGAAAGTAATTGATAATTTTTTTAACAAAAAAGAAAAGATTAACCTGTGATGTAGATTTCAGTAGCTTTGATGCTAGGAAGAAGAGTGAATCTGGAATGAGAGAGAACAGAGCAAGAAGATAATTCGTTGCTGTTCAAATTGCTTTTCAAAACAAAAACAAAAGAAAATGCTGCTTGTAATTACAAAAAAAGAAATATCATTTTCTCCTCCTTTTGTCCGGATTTCGTTGAGAGGGGAGGAAAAAACACAAGGATGAAAAGACCAAAATGCCATTGCCATTTGGGAAATTGACGCACTCTGCTGACAAGTAGATAAAACCAGCAAAGAAATTTACATTTCCGTCCTTGTTTTCTACTCCTTTATGTTTTCCATCCCTCAATTAGTCTCTAATCAGGTTCAACCTCAAAAAATGTCATTCAAAGTTATAAATTTCTCTTGCAAAAGACATTTCACATTTGACTCCACGCAATTTTAAGAAATTTGCTTTTTAATAATTAATCACACTTGTACAAGTTAATATTACCTGTAATCAAGCCCTTGTGATCTCTAATTATTCCAGTTTTCACTATTCCCGGGTGCACTGCATTGATGGTTACTTTTGCATTTATATCCTGCAAAATATACATTAACTTCTAATTAACACTAGACAATAAAAGTAACACACACACACACACGAAGATATTTTATTATAATTTTATAGAGCTCCTTTGTTTTCTTAAAGAAAATGACATAAAAGACCCTGCTGTGCATACTTTCAATCTTCTAGCCATCTCCTTTGCATGCATGACGTTTGCCAATTTGGATTGCGCATAAGCTAGTGCGCCATTGTATCTGCCACATAATTATAATTAATTAACCACTAATTAAGATATAGTTGAGGATTAAGAATGCTTAATAAATGAATGAATTACTCCTTGGGATTGAGCATGTCATGGAGCTTGAATGTTCTCCATTTGACCCAAGTGTGGATGACTGATGAGACATTAATGATCCTCCCTTCAATTCCCCTTCTCTTTGATGTCTCTATCATTCTCTCCAACAAATACTCTGTCAGTAGGAAATGACCTACATGCAGTTCATAGTAAACTATATGCTTAATTTTAGTTCAATGATGAAGTTTATAAATTTGTAATCGATATGTTGGTATCGTAATCTCTGCTAACATGCACCAAAATTTACGGATCATATCTTTCTTGATCTGATCCAATGACTTTGGGCATGTTTTACTTTTACTTTTTCAGCAAAGGGAAACAGATAGACTGCAATGGATGCATGCTCATGACACATAATTTCTTTGGTCTTTTCCTTTTTCCAGTGGATAACTTAATCATTCATGCATGTTTCCCTCCAAAGAAATTGAAATCATTTTACAGCCTTAATTTCAATTGCCTACTTTGCAATTTACTCCCATTTTTAAATCATAAAATGATCAAGTTTATTACCCAAGTAATTTGTGGCGAAGGTCATCTCAAACTTGTCATGAGAGAGCTGCAGCTTCTTGCAGAATCTTCCTGCATTGTTTCTGCATTTGTATGTATGAGCATTGTTGTTGCTCTTTGTTCATTTGGAAATTAAATTGATTCAACTTACATGAGGATGTTGAGCGGCAAGCCGAGGGACAAGAACATGGAGCAGAACCTGCGGATGGAGGCGAAGGAGCTCAGGTCCATCTCCATCACGATGACGTCCGCGCCGGGAGCTTCTCCCTCGATCCGCGCCTTCACCTCGGCCGCTCGCTTGAGGTCCCTCGCCGCAATCACCACCCTCAGCCCCCTCTTCGCCAGCACCCTCGCCGTCTCCACTCCGATCCCTGACGTCGCTCCTTTTCGTCGGCATTTCCGGCCACCAGTTAGTTTCATAATTCATCCAAAATGCAACAGCTAAACTACCTCTCGCCGCAGAATTCACGCGGCCACAGGTATTAAGTGCGGAAAACTCGATCGCTCAGATTTCAAGAAACTACTTCTTGACACTGAATTCATAGGGGGCACAAGGCAAAACCACAAGCTCAGATTCAAGAAACTACTTGATGATAAATCGCACAAGGCTCATAATTCATAACATGAAGCTTAGATTCAAGAAGCTACTTCTTGATAGTGAATTCATAGAGATCAAAAGTCAGAATTGGAAGCCAAGATTCAAGAAACTACTTCATGGCACTGAATCCGTAGAGGCACGATTCATAACTAGAAGCTTAGATTATAATTACTGCCTACAGTTCACAGTAAATTGGCACTGAATTTGGAGCACCTTACGCTACTGAATATGCAAAACCATAGAACACAGCTATGGAGAGAGAGAGAGAGAGAGAAAGTGGAAGCACTTGCATTAAACAATTAGTGAAAGGTAGGCAGATAAAGGGAGAGACAAAATTACCTGTGATAATTGCAGTGAGATTAGAGGAGCAACTTGAGGAGTAGATCTGTTGCGTGACATCCTCCCCAGTGCAGCTAGAACCAAACCCACTTGGCCCTGCTAATCCTAGCAGATACCTCATTGTTTCCCTCGTTGACTCAAACATTCCAATTCCAATTCCTCCTCCCGCACAATCGGAGCTCCTGCAAATGAGGAACGAACGTAATTCTGCACAACAGCACCCTTCTTTTATACATTTATAGATCATAATTCAGTGGCAACAAGTGTAGTACTGTCACGAATAAGTGGTATGCAGACAAGACATGACGTTTGGCATATGCAATCCTGCACTTGCACAGTCGTCGCCTGCATGCAAAAGACTGCACTGATGATCCCTCCACTGTAAGAACCCTAGATGCCTCTTTTCAGCGAAGACCTCGATCGGCTTTCACGTTGTAGGAGAGATGCAAAAGAGAGGGGCGTTGCAGTAAAAATTGGTAGCTGAGGGTGGTGAAGTGAAAGGAGTGCAGGTCAGCGAGGTAGCAGAATGATGGGTGTCCATCTGTTGGATTGGATTGGGGTGGAAAGAAGCAGCGATGGAGACCTCTCGAGGGACAGCCCCGACACTGTGGGGGGCAGAGGGGCCTTCGTGGTGCTCTCCCAATACTTAGGGCCGGGGGGGTTACAGGTACAGGGCATCATTGTTGCTGCTGGGTGGGTTTAGTCCACGGACGGAGCAGCGCAGGCTTTAGATTTGCATGCTGAGGCCGATGCTGGATCTGCCGCACGCACACACGCGCACGCGCGCTCGTGGATTTGATTCAAATCCAAGTGTGCGCGAACGAACTTGCGGCAGTCAGTAGTTAATTCAAGGTTTTCGCGCGTAGATGGCGCAGCGCACACGGCCCCGCAGATCTACCATAGATATATAATTTTTTAAAAAAAACATTTTTAGGTGAATTACTATATGTGATTAATTGCTTAAACAAAATCAAAATCTACAGGGAAGAAAATATAATTTATGATTTTTTTCCCTTTTTTTTAAAGTTATTCTGTCTTATTATTATATGTTTTGTCTCTATTTGACAGCAATCCAACAAAAAGAGGAAAAGGCAGGAGACAGCTAGAGCTTCTCCAGCTGAACCTTGTCATCCTACCTGTCTAGTAGTCCTCTTGATCAAGACAAAAAAAAAGGTGTGACAACCTAAAGCTAAGAAATCCACCAGAATAGGGTTTAAAAGGGAATGATAAGGAACCTCCTGCTTTTCCTCATTGTGCATTTTTATCTCTACCTTTTGTAGGGGCTGACTTATGCCGTTATCTTGAGAATGTGTAGGCAGCAAGAGTCAGTGATACGTATCACTGAGGAATAGTCAAACTTAACCTGACTTTGAAGCTAGGATTTATGATAGATTCTCAAGCTGTCCTTCTAGAAGAAACTCATAAACTTAGGTTAGACAAGTCAACGAATTCATTATAGGACACAACGAGTACTTGTGGAGTACATTAGAGTACTTAACCCAACTATACTGAAAATGCCAACCCCATTCTAAAGTCAAAATGAAGCTTAAATATTTTTAAGGCGTAGCATTGTTAATTGTTATCTATCATGATCACTCGCTTTAGGAGAAAAATTTTAAGACAAACAGTAATAATTGCCTTTTCCTATAGTTTTGAAAAATACTTTGCAGCGGGGGTAAGTGTATTTAATGATTGATCGGTAATTTGGTAAATAGGTAACTCAATTAAGTAAATTCAGTAAATTAGCAATCACTTGTTGTAGGAGAAGTCATACCATTGTGGTGGATAAGCTGAAAGCAGATTCTGAGGAGCTCTTGGCATAGAATAATAGTCTTCATGATGAAATAGAGAATAAAATATTGCAAGGTAATGACCACCAAGGATTCAAAACCTCGTTGAGAGAATAACAAGCTGAAAGCAAATATTGAGTTATTTCGGCGGAGAATAAAAGAATTAGTGCAGACTTAGATTCAATTTTTTTGCAAGGAGATGACCTTCAAACATTCATGATCTCGTTGAAGAAAGCAAGAGTCTGAAAGCAGTGATGTAGGAGGGGTCACTAAGGATGCAAATATGTTTTTTTTTTTAGTTTTGTAATAAGAAAATTGGAACTAAATATACAGTTCTAAGAAAGCGATAAATCTACATATGCAATTCTAGGAAAGCGGTAAATAACAAAATAGTAAAGGACGCTCACCTCGCGGCCCTTGAGAATAGAAGGGCCGAACTTTCTGTTTTTCACCAGTCCATTGGTGGAAGTTAAGCAAGTAGGCCCTATGAGCTTACACACAGATTATCAACAATCCCAAACATGCTTGGGTAAAATCTAAGTGTCCAAAATCCATTTACAACACAACTAAATCAAGGGGAAGGTTAAGTCTTCAAGCTCAAAATCATTTGATCAACTGGATCCTTCAGCTATCTACTACAGCTGGAGGCTCCTCCGGTCAGGGTGGGCTCGTGGCCGGAGTCTGGGAGCGCTCGGTGGCTGGTCGATGGAGGTCGACGGCGATCAGTGGAGATGGGGCGGAACAGGGGCGGAAGCTGAGGCGTCACCGGAAATCGTTCGATTCCGGCGAACCAGACGTCGGATGGGGCGATCCTGCCGGTTATGGGTTCGACCTGAAAGGGAGGATGTATGGCTGGAGTTTGAGGACGATCCGTCGGCCGGATCGTCGCCGGCGGTGAGGCGAACGGAGAGTTCAGATCTGGACTCGGCAAGCAAGCAGGCGTGGATTGCAACAGCGGCGGAAGAATGTTTAAACGTGGCTAGAGGTGAAAGATGGGTGACGGTAGGAGGAAGAGAGGTGCTCAGCACCTAGAGAAGGAGAGGGAATACAGTGGCGACTCAAGCGCCGGAGGGGAGAAGGAGACATCCGATAGACGGAGAAACTATTTCCATTTTTCATTCAACTTCAATTCTTCAACCTGGAATGTTTTACATAATATAGCCAAGCTGCCAACGGCTATTTTGCATTGGAAATCTGAGAGAGTCGAGTAATTCGGCTGGTGGCAGGATTTGTTGCAGACGTTGCGTGATGAGGAAGTTGCACGCGCAAGCTGACTTGAATTTTGACTCTCAAAATCCGTGGCCGAATTTGCTGAAGATCTTGCAGGATTTGGTGGATGGCATTAGCGGGAATTGCAAGTATTGCGCACGCTGAGAAGTTGATTGGCACGCTGATCGGCTTGGCTCCATGCGGCGCTTTGATTTGGTTGGCTGTGCAGGCACGTGGAGCTTGATGGAGATGAACCAAGCTGGAAGTTGCTGGCGCGTAATCTTTGAAGCTTGGATGAGTGAATAAATGTTGATTGCAACTTTTAGTAGCTTGAGCTTTGAGCTAGACGTTGATGTGTGCACCCAGTTGACTTGGCCTCATATTAATCACATAGCAAACAAAGCAATAAGGATTAGTGACTCATTATAACTTAGGATTGCATTTAAAATTTAGACATAAACATTGACTAAGTCTATGTTCAATCAAGGTTTACAATGATTATACAAAATTTGACTAAGTCAAAATTAAGTCAAAATATCTTGTGATATGCTCCTGCATCAAGCAGCTTTAGCTTTGGAATGAGAGGATTTTGAAAGAAAGATCCTCGATCCAATTGAGGAAAATAAAAACCTAAAAGGAGTTGTAGATATGTGGCGAGATGAATTTGACTAAAGAATTAGAGATATAGTTGAAAGAGAATAAAAATCTGAAAGCTAACTTCAGATTGCCAACAAGATGAATTTGACTAAAGAATTACAGATCTAGTTGAAGAGAATAAAAATCTGAAAGCAGCTTCAGATTGCTAACAAGATGAATTTAACCAAAGAATTAGAGATCCTGTTGATGAAAATAATTGATTGAAGGCTAAAATAAATGATCCGATCCTCAAGACAATGATGAAGATGTCACCAAGGAAGAGAAGGATATTGATGGTAAAGAAGAACAAAAAGAAACAAGTAAAGGGGGCAAGTAAAGGGAAGGGGAAAAGAGTGATAAAGATTTCATAGGTAATATCAAGCCCTTTTACATAAGAGAAGAAGAAAAATAAAATAAAATGTACATAAGTAAGTTAATATATTTACAGTTAACAAATTAGCTGATGATGAATTTTTAGTTTGACTCTTCTCAATTCATGCAGCCTATACTCACGGATGAAATACCCCAGAAAAGCCATGTAGATGAGGTAATTCATCTATTATTACCCTTTATTTAGGACATTGATATTTCAATAATTAATCCTAATCTATTTCTAATTATGCATAGGAGAGATTATCGAGCCTGGGAGGCAATATCAGAAGAACAGAGAACCCAAATCGAAATATTTCATGACATGGGAGCTATAAAAATTTAATGAAGGTTCTAGTTAGGTGATTCATAAGTCTAAGATATATGATGTGCTGTTCGGCAAAGAGATTAACAAGGATGTATGTATTACCATGTAGTTGATGAATTTCAAATACCATGGTACTTACATTATTTGTTGTTTCCATTGTAGGTACTCGATGCTTACGTTGCTATGCTTATTGATTCATGTCGTAAGAATTGAAGAAGATATCTTCCATTTTCTTACATATCTTCGATGTGCTTAGGATTATATTATGCCCTCAATATGGTGCTAGTGCCACTCAATTAGAGCACTCGACCGGGCAAGCCCTAAAGAAGGTCGATTTGCCCAATTTTTAATCGGAAGCATTGGTTATTGTTGCATGTAGACATAAAGAATAAAGAATTAATTATATACAATTAATTAAACCCCACTAAAGTGGATGCAGGGATTGTAGCTGAATATGTAGGTACCTACTTATAGTTGTTTTGATTAAGTTGTCAAGCCAATGAATCAATCAAACAAATTACTTGTTTTACCCAGGAATCTATATTGAATAGTCATTTCAAAATCCAGATACAGATAGCGGGACGCATTGAGATAGACCCATGGACAGTAACTTGGGATGAAAATTGCCCAAAGCAGTACAAATGTGTTGATTGTGGCATTTTTGTATTAAGATGTATTAATTATATTGCAAGCAAGAAGGATTTTAATTCTCCCATGCTGATATACCTAGAGTTAGGTCTATTGTCAGCCCTAAACGTTTTAGGGGGGTCTTTAGAACCGGATGTGAAAGTGTAGATAAGTGTGTAAAGCCATAAATATGTACATTTGCATGATTATTTATATATTTCTTATCTAAAGTTGTTTCATATGTGTATCTTTACCATTGTCTTGTCGATATCTACAAAATTCGTATGCATTTCTACAATAATCAAGCCAATATCTATGATTCATAGATCGATATCTACGATAAGTAGGTCAATAACTATAATCCCTAGGTTGATATGTAAGATAAGCAAATTGATATCTATAATCCCTAGGTTGATATCTAAGATAAACAAATTGATATCTATGATAAGTAGGTCAATATCTACGATATTCATATCGATATCTACGGTATTCACATCCATATTTACGATACTCATATTCATATATATGGCATTCGCATTTTATATCTACGATAATCAACTCAATATCTATGATATTCGTATCCATAAATACAAGATTTTTGAACACAATATTAAGTAACATGACAATATCACAGCAGTACGACAACTTATAAATCATCATAATCATTGAAACATCGAAGATACATCACAATTCTCATTTAAAATGGATTTTGTTGGCTATCATTTACAACTCTAATGTTCCTCAAATTGCTCCCGCCTCTTAGCAATTTGTGATATTGCATCTGAGCATGGCATTGAGAAAATAAGAATTTAATGAAGAGATAAGTAATTATCATACATAGTTTGCACTATATACTTATATAAAAAGATGTAGCTCTCGTTACCACATAACTAAATGAAAACACGGGCGGGACAGTCATCGAGCATATTACTTGGGGTTCCTATGATCATAAACCAACAATTCCATTATTACCTAGGCAGCAGATTCACAAATATTGTAAATCCTAGTAAATGTGCAAATCTGTGTAGACGCGAAATTAGGAACCGGAGGTCTACTTGATTTTTGGATAGATGACTTGATTGCTTCCAATTTTTTTGTCTTTCCTTCAAGCACATCTCTTTTGGACCTTTTTTAATAATCGGGTTTTGAATGGTAATATTTGGTTCAGGGTCTAACTCATTGCTATCTATATTTGCACTGTTGCTTAGCTCTTCTCCCATGTTAGGGAATCTTTGTGCCTATGCAACAATGTGTATGTAAGTGACTAAAGCCTCATTTAGCACAGCCGCATAACCAATAGCCAAAAATGAAGAAAATTTTTCCGCTTAAATTCATCACTTGTACAAAACCCAAGTGCTCTCGATGGTGAGATTCTTGAATGACTTTATTCACAAGTATGATGAGATCAATCAAGAGTAGTTCCTAAGTATCCCGAGTGTAATGCTTTCAACCTCCAATCCTTATTTACATAGAAAAATTCAAAATTCAATTGGATTTCTGAATGAATGACTGGGCATGACTTGTCTCTGAATGTGGCAATCAATCTGTCAAATGAGATGCGCTGAATTCGTATCTGCCCCCTCTATCAGGCAAACCAAGCTTGTGAGACTCTTGCGGGACATTTTCACTTCCGAATCAAAGTCTCAGCAAGTTTGATATAGGTTGCCATGCAAAAAGCCATGGCTTCTTGCTCGATGGCAGTGCAAAGTTGAGTTCGAACATCTCCTTGCTCATGTTTCCTCCCTCGCAGAAGCCTACCAGCCTAGCCACTATATCAGCACTTTCTTCAATGTGTGAAATATCCGTTGGATCTGTCCACAGCCTGTACACCAGCTGAAGCTTTCTCTGCTTTCCTTCAAGGGGCACTTGCCACTTGATGTACAGCCTCTCTCGTTCATCCTCTGTCAATCTTGATTGTAATCTTTTGGCAAGAAATTCCCTCTCATGTCTCAAGGCTTTAATACTGTAATTATAAAAAACATTCAGATTAACTCATCAACAATCATTATTAATTAATTAAACTAGTTCTTCGTGAAACAAGAATTCAGAAAACATATTCATTACGTTGATGACAGAGAAAATACGGAGTCATCCCCCTGTTGAGTAGGGCTTGCATTGCCAATCTCAGAGAAGTGTTGTTGCAGCCATGTCAATCTCTTTGTCTCCACTTCAATGTATATTTGATCAGCTGGATCACCTCTGAAGAGCAAGTAAAATTGGGTACGATGTATTATGGATACATGGCAAACGTCCCATAAATGAATAATCTGCTGCATTTGTTCCTCGAATCTGAACTTCCATGCATCAGGTGAATTTTCTATATCTGGCATTTTGTCACCATCCTCTCCATCATATCCTGCAGACTCATTTGCTTCTAGCTCCAACACCTGAGGCCATTAAGATGAAATAAGTTTTTTCATATAACGTATTCAATATGGAATATGTTAAAATATATTCTTTATATAAACTATTGAAAATGAAGATCTAGTTTCAAACCTGGCAAACCAACAACTGTTTTTGATACTGAAGTTTAGCCACCCGTTCTTTCAGTTCCGTAACATATGCTTGTATACTCCTCACATTTTCCTCTGCAGCATTCCGGAACATTTGTTGCATTTTCTTCATGTTCACTGAACTGGTACGGCGATAACGTGGTGTACCATCTCTTGATGATATGTCTCCACCATCTTCACTCTTGCATGGAGTAACTTTCTCTGGACCTGATATGTTCTCATGGGATTCAGTATTGGTTTCAGGAACCTTGTTCTCCACCTCACATTCCAGCACCTGATGTGAAGATGAGAGAGGAGAGCATGGTGCTCTTATAAAATGAGTCCGGTTTGCATTACTGCCTGTAGTCAAAGGAAGCATCTTCTTCTTCTTGCTTTGGGACTTTGAAGATTTTGGAGTAGTCTCAGCAGAATGATTGCTGGGAAGGGACATAATTAGCTTGTCTATTGACCTCTGAACATTTTCTAGCTTCTCCTCGAGACTGGCAATCGAATTACCGTGTGCATGGAGTCTAGTAATTTCTTCTTTCAGGTTTGCTCCAGGATTCTGGCTGGCAACTACATTGCAAGTGTCAGCCTCTTTACTGAGAGATCTAATTGTACACATTTCACTGATTTCAGCTTGGACTTTGGCAATAGTCTCAGCAGCATCTTGGTTACCAAGTCTGTGACAAGCCACCGCTTTATGCAAAACTTCAAGGGCTCGATTAGCCTCCTCTCCAAGCTGCTCCTCTAACAGCCCAATCTTGCGTATTTCATGCACTAGCATGGATGGAACAGTCGACGATTGCCTCATTTGGTTTCTCGCACGTTCTGCTCTTTTGGAACCCTTTTCGCCGCCAAAGGTGAGGGATTTTACAACTCGACGAGGTGATGAATCAAACGGGTTCATGCTCTGGGAAGACGATTAGCCAATGTAAGAATATTGCAACAGGAAAATAAAAGTCAATGCTGATTAAATATGAGGAACCCTAACCATTATGTGCCCATCGCCCACTTTCCGTCGTAATTCATCCAATTGTGAATGGGTTAGGTCTCTTTCTCTCTTCACTTCTTCCAGTTCCAATTCCAACTGTTTGTGACCATTTGAAAAAATTATTTCGTAATTGTCCTATATAATTAGAACAATTATAGAAGAGCAAGAATGAAAATTTATAATTTACCGAATCAAAATTACCTGCTTAATTGTCAATTCTCTTTCCAGCAGAAGGGATTCAGAACAGGCAGAAGGTTCAGGAGTGCGCAATTCTGCTTCAAGTCTTGCAACTTCCTTCTGCAATTGCTTAACTAGCTGTTTATCTGATACTACCTGTTTGAACAGAACAGAAACAAAATTTAGAAGATGCACAAACAGGAAACCTGCATCGCTGATCTCAGTCATGTGCATACCATATTAACTTGTGCTGTGTTGGTAACTTCCTTAGCACAAGTTGCAAAAAATAATGTATTTCTAGATTGTTCTACATGACTTAATGCTGGACTCATGGTGCAAATAATGGCAGTCCTTGCATTCCCTCCAAGGGAGCTCTGCAATATACGTGTTAGCTTCGAGTTCCTGTATGGAATATGAACACCTCGTTTCCCTTGACTGCAAAGCAAAAAATTGATTGCATGGAACCTATATTTTTCAGGAACTAATATTTTCAAATCTTTCAGAACACAGATTATGTTTGTTTTTATTTTGAACATAGCATTATGCAGAATAAAAAAAATGCAAGTGAGGCAAACCGAATCAAAAGGTTATGATGGCCTAAACAGTTTTTTACCATAATATGCAGAATAAAAAAAAATGCAAGTAGAAAACAACTGGAAGCAAACTAAACTCAAAGTGCACACGCTGCTGCTTATATAATTGCAGAATCATCTCAACATTTTTCATCCGTATGTTTTGCAGAATTATCGTAACATTTTACAACCTTGTGTTTCAACTTTCATAAAGCTAATCTGGTACCTTTTCAACTTTAAGTTTGTCGGTTCATGCGGTTGTATTCTGGTCAATAAGCCAGAAAAAAACATACACCAAGAGACACCAGGAATCCGCCCAGATGCATTGCATACAATCAAGTTCGTCAATAGTTAGGAGTCGAGTGAAAGAGCTCAGTTTTCAATTTTAACTTTGAATTATAATTAATCATTTCATTGATCCAATATATAAAATCGAGTTTTCTGCTCAGATTCCTTGATCATAGAAACTCATTTCATGATTGTGCATCTTGGGACCTCTGCCCTGGAGGTGAAGTGGTAATCTAAGTTAACAATTTCTACTGCCCATGATCTCATGTTAACAATAGGCATATTTACAAAATAATCACGGCATCCTGGTCGGTCGTGTAAATTGAATAATTAAATTAGAATAATGTCTAAACTATAGCATTTTTTCATGTATATTAGAGAAACTTTTGGCTGTTTTAACAACTGACACTGTCTGCTATGGAATTTGATATTTACTAAAGCCTAATCCCTTCCGCTGTATATAATTTCAAAGAGTTAATATGGTTGCATATGTGATGTCATTCAATAATTATATAGTGTTTTGTATGTGATTTCACCATCAAAACCACTCCTATTCTATTGTTTATGTACCTTATTGGCCTTAATTTTGTTATTTTTTTGTAATCTATACCTCTTTTAGTATTTTTGGTATTTCAGGGTAAAATGATCGAAAAATGGATGAACTCTGGAACCTCAAAGTTATAGGAAGTCTCCGAATATCAAGAAGAGATTGCCTTAAGGATTGTCAAAAACACTTAGAGCCTCTAGCAAGAATCAAAACAAAAATGTAAATAGTATTGTATTCTTTCAGAAATATTAGATTCATGAGACAAAAACCTTTTAAGTTCAAATTATTATTTTGAATATTAATTTCATGGTATCAACTAGTAAGTAACAAATTATGAGGAATCGCTACCTCAATGTTCTGATTACTGTTGTAAGATTCAACAAGCTACGATTTATGTGACAGCCTTCTTTCAGCCTAGCACCAGTTGCATGAGTCTGTCCAGCCCTCTCACTTCCTGCAAGGTCCACAAAGTTCTACAAAAAGAAAAGAAACTGAAATAAAATTACTGAAAACAGAGTTTAAGTAACGAAAAGGTGGATACAAGATAGCTTACCAGGCTAGCAACATAAGACTTAACACAGTCCGAATTCTCACGCATTACACTTTCTACTGTCTGAAGAATAAAAATTGCATTAGTTGGTATCTTTAGTATTTATCAATTATTTATGAACTTCTTTCTAATGGCGAAGAAGAAGAAAAATGATCATACCAGTCTTATTATTTGGTGTGATCTAGAGCTGTTATCATTCAAGGCAGTTTCACCAACTTGTCTTTGTTCTAAAATATTGGATTTTGAAAATAAATTTAGAAAATTGGTAAAAATTGTAATCAATAATGAAAAAAACAATGAAAAAATTAAATCATTTGCCTTCACATATTCCAATTAAATGTTTCAGGTGTTGACTATCTTTTGCAGTTTCTTCTTCCAATTTATCAACAATAGTTCCTCTCTGTGATGATAATGAAACATTACATGTTAAACTCCTATGACAATGATAAAACATGCTAATAAATTTAAAAAAAAGAATATGCTAAGTACCTCAGGATCATCAAGCAAGCGAAGGGGTCCGGAATCTGGCTTAAGAAGGTCCCTTACTATCTCGTTATATATCTCCATAGCTGAAATCTTAATCGTAAAATTCCTTTCTGGGTTCTGAAATATTGAATAAAAGAAACAAATAAAGTTGAAGTGAGAACCTGTCGTGGAAAACAGTCATACAAACAACAAGTACAAGCGCACCAAGACCCTTACATTATGTATGTGCTTGTAAATATCGTTCAAGGCATTTTCAGTAATTCCTCTCATGGTATAAGTTTTCCCACTGCTAGTCTGCCCATAGGCAAAGATTGTAGCTGGACACACGACAACAGGATTGTTAAAAGTAGTTTTCATACTGTCATTTATGAAAAGAATTGATCTCACACTAAATGCATACCATTGATCCCTGTAAGCGCTGATAATGCAACATCCTTGGCTCCTTGTTCATAAACCGTCTCAGTCAAACAAGTTGGTCCAAAAACCTTGTCTGGTACAGTAGGGCCAAGACACAAGGTATATACCCGTTACGAATCATAGTTCCACAAAAGGTATCCAAATACAACAAAAATAAACTAGACATTTAAGTTATTTCTTAATGTCTGAATATACCAAAAGCATATGAAGAAGGTGAGTTGGAGCGATCCTGGGCGAACATCTTAAACAAAATTTTGTTATCATCAGCACATTCCCATGCTTCTATGTCTTTAAGTGACAGTTCCTTTTTGCTCAGCGGCCGCACTCGTACAGTGACGAAAATCTTCTCCTCCTTTATTCTAGAGCCTCCAGGGGTAGAGATGGGCACCCTTTCTATCTTTGATGCCGGGGTACTGGGTGGTTTAGCTGCTGCCATCTTTGTGAATAACCAACAGGAACTGTCACAAATGTCTCAGATCTTGTGGAAAGGAAGTCGTTGTGCTGCACAAACCTTCCCTGATGCATTAAAGCAAACTAGTTATCTTTCAATACTAGGAGATACAAGTTGCAAACTGCTGCAACACATGAAACGAGTAACCAAAAAAAAAGCAAAACGAAATCAAGCTAAAGAGCTAAATATTGATTTAGTATAAACATTGAAGAGAACGATACCAAGATTTGTACAATTGCAGGACAACAATTTCATTTTACATGAAGAAGTATGCACTGATAAATTTGGGACAATAGTTGGGAAGAACTACGAAACCTTGAGAAGTATCAATTAGGGCTTTTTCGCCTCTGGTCGGAGATGACAGCGAAAGAGGGAGGCCGTACGAACTCTCGAGATGAGTTTTAGGTTGAGAAAGAAAGGAGCGGCCATTTGAAAAAAGGGTTGCCTCCTAACGGGAAAAATGTCCTAGGCACCTCCTAACGGCTAGTTTCATGTGGGTTCTGTTTGGCGCTGCGGCGCTTCCTACTGCGCTGGGTGAAATTTGTCACTTTGGGCGCTGCGGTAATTTTGGCAATTAATTTTGGCAATTAACTTTAATATATTTTGGCAATTAATTTTTTATATATCATAATTAATTAATTAATATTTTTTTGTATTAATTATTTAAAGTAGTTCAAATAAATAGTATAAATAAATTCTATAAAGAGAAAAAAAAATCCTCCCTCGTTGCCATTGTCTATTGAGAAAAAAAATACTAGACAAGGACCCTCCTGCCCATGAATCTTAGGTAGAATCCCCTAATACTCTAAAAATATAAATATTAAAACAGTGCTAAAACATAATTTTGCTTTAAAAATCATAATAAATGCAACTATTAAAACATAACACATAGTTTAGGTCATTAAATGTATTTATTTACGCGCACAATAGTTATGATGTATTAAATATTTAATTTTGATATTAAAGTATGCTATCTTTAATCTCTTTTCCCCATCCAATCTAGTTCCAACCAATATATTCATTTTTAATTTACAAATAATTATAGCTTATAACTTCACTATAAATCAATACTTTTATGTATTTGTAAACACAAAAAAAGCGTTGAATGATTTTGTTTATTTTAAATGTTCTTTTTGTAATTTTGACAAATGACAACCGTGAGTATTAATCGTACATGGTGTTTAATAATATAAAAGTTTGACAACCGTGAGTATTAATCGTAGAACGACCAAAGGCCTTGCCCAGTGTTAGGGCCCGGTTCAGGCGGTTCGGCCCAACCCAAGCCCAAGCCCACATGTGAAGCTCCAAATCAAGCCCACTCCAATGGACGAAATCTCAAACTGAGATTTCGTCGGATGCGTGCGAACGCACGTTCGCCGAAGGAAGCAGATGCGCTGATGGCGGCGTCTCCGCGACGCTCGGACGCGAAGGACGCGGACGCGAGCAAACTTCGGATGGCTTCAGCGGCGTATGCGACGTCTTCAGCCGCGCGGACGAAAGCGAAGGACGTGGTCTCAGATCGGCGCACGAGAAAGGCGGCGAACGACGGAAACGCGTCGTCGCCGAGCGAAACGGACGCGCGAGGAAAGATCGGACGCGTGCGACGGGAAGCTCGCGGACGACGCGGGCTGTGCGAAGACGAAGGCAAACCTTCCCTATAAAGGCTCGACGAGACGGACGAGCTCGGAGTGCGCAAGGGCGTCACCACACCACAAAGGAGAGGCGACTCCACCGGCGACGGCGAGGCGCCGTCGCCCTACCAGAGCAGGGCTCTGATGCCGCCAGGGGGCGAAGGTCGGCGCAGAGGTGCCGACGAGCGGAAGAGGGAAACAGAGCGATTGTAACCGTCGGCGAGTGCGCTGGCGGCGAGGGAGGGATGGGGGCGCCGACGAGGGTCGGTGACGCTTGTAAGCTTCGTTGAGGTGAATAAAAGCTTCTTCCACAACTCCACTCATTTCCCGTTTCTCTGTGTTCGGCGACTACAACCAAAGGGCGCGAGCGGCGCTCAAATCCGGCGGACGGAGCAGCGGCGCTTGGCTTCGCCTCGAGGAAGAAGACGCAGTTTTTCGAACGCGTCGGGCGTTCGAAACGAGGCAACAGTCAACGAGTCTTGCGGTCAACTCGGCGAAATCGAATTCGGCGAATTCGATTTCGAAATCTCGATTTCGCATCTGACGTAAGGCGTACGTCAGCGGCGCGAGGCAAAATTTCGCAGGCGGCGAAATTTCCAGTGACGTCATCGGCCGAAATCAGATTCGCGGCGGACGAAAATTGGAAGGTGACGTCAGCAACGGATTGCTGACGTAAGCAAGGCTTTGATTTTGACTTTGGTCAAAATCAGAAGAGGTATTTGATTTAGGGTTCTGTTTCTTTCCGGATTTCTAAATTAGGGTTAGGGTTTTCTCCGTGCGAATTGTATTTTGGGGATAAAAATTATCCGGGGAGATTAGGGTTTCGATTTTGGGTCGTAAACCCTAGGGCGAGTTGCGTTCCGATGTTCCGCCGGATTGCCCTGAGATAGCGTTTAAGAGCTGTTTCCAGGCCGATCCGACCGGGGCGTGACAACAGGTATCAGAGCCTAAAATGATCCAGCAAGGTGAATCAGAAGGATCCGAGAGGCAACACCATTACCACTGGCGACAAGGAGTGTCGTTCTTCCAGGGTAGGGGCCCTGATGCCAACACTAGGGTGTGTTGATGCCAATGTCTAAGAGCATTGATGCCGATGTCAGGGGACATCGAGGGAGAACTCTATAAGAGCTCAGTGATTGCAAGATCACTTCCCAGAGCAGGGGCTCTGATGCCAATGCATAGCATTGATGCCAACACTAAGGCGTGTTGATGCCAACCCCAGGGGGCGTTGATGCCAACACCAAGGCGTGTTGATGCCAATGCATAGCATTGATGCCAACACCAGGGGGCGTTGATGCCGGCGCCAGGGGCGTCGATGCCGGTGTCAGGGACATCGAGGTTCAGCTGAGTTCAGCAAATATGGTGAAGCAAGATTGTGGGCCCATGACCCACAGGTCCGAAATTATCCTTGACAAGTTTGTTGATGCAGGTTGCTATAAGCATGGTGCAGCAAACACTCATCATCAGACTGGAGATCGAAGATGGAGGACTTTGAACATTGGAGGGCCAGTGTTCAACTTGCATGGAACATCGAGGGCGATGTTCAAATCAGGTGGGGGAGTATTGTTAGGGCCCGGTTCAGGCGGTTCGGCCCAACCCAAGCCCAAGCCCACATGTGAAGCTCCAAATCAAGCCCACTCCAGAGTTTCGTCGGATGCGTGCGAACACACGTTCGCCGAAGGAAGCAGATGCGCTGATGGCGGCGTCTCCGCGACGCTCGGACGCGGACGCGAGCAAACTTCGGATGGCTTCAGCGGCGTATGCGACGTCTTCAGCCGCGCGGACGAAAGCGAAGGACGTGGTCTCAGATCGGCGCACGAGAAAGGCGGCGAACGACAGAAACGCATCGTCGCCGAGCGAAACGGACGCGCGAGGAAAGATCGGACGCGTGCGACGGGAAGCTCACGGACGACGCGGGCTGTGCGAAGACGAAGGCAAACCTTCCCTATAAAGGCTCGACGAGTCGGACGAGCTCGGAGTGCGCAAGGGCGTCACCACACCACAAAGGAGAGGCGACTCCACCGGCGACGGCGAGGCGCCGTCGCCCTACCAGAGCAGGGCTTTGATGCCGCCAGGGGGCGAAAGGTCGGCGCAGAGGTGCCGACGAGCGGAAGAGGGAAACAGAGCGATTGTAACCGTCGGCGAGTGCACTGGCGGCGAGGGAGGGATGGGGTCGGTGACGCTTGTAAGCTTCGTTGAGGTGAATAAAAGCTTCTTCCACAACTCCACTCACTTCCCGTTTCTCTGTGTTCGGCGACTACAACCAAAGGGCGCGAGCGGCGCTCAAATCCGGCGGACGGAGCAGCGGCGCTCGGCTTCGGCTCGAGGAAGAAGACGCAGTTTTTCGAACGCGTCGGGCGTTCGAAACGAGGCAACAGTCAACGCGTCTTGCGGTCAACTCGGCGAAATCGAATTCGGCGAATTCAATTTCGAAATCTCGATTTCGCATCTGACGTAAGGCGTACGTCAGCGGCGCGAGGCAAAATTTCGCAGGCGGCGAAATTTCCAGTGACGTCATCGGCCGAAATCAGATTCGCGGCGGACGAAAATTGGAAGGTGACGTCAGCAACGGATTGCTGACGTAAGCAAGGCTTTGATTTTGACTTTGGTCAAAATCAGAAGAGGTATTTGATTTAGGGTTCCGTTTCTTTCCGGATTTCTAAATTAGGGTTAGGGTTTTCTCCGTGCGAATTGTATTTTGGGGATAAAAATTATCCGGGGAGATTAGGGTTTCGATTTTGGGTCGGAAACCCTAGGGCGAGTTGCGTTCCGGTGTTCCGCCGGATTGCCCTGAGATAGCGTTTAAGAGCTGTTTCCAGGCCGATCCGACCGGGGCGTGACACCCAGGGTGCACGTGAGGCGCGCACTCAAGCGTATGCCAGCGGGCAAGCCGAGGAAGCAAGTGCATGCACATCCGAGCCGCATACGACATGAGCGCACACATATCAAACAGTGTGGATATATATACACGCAAACAATAATGTGGATACATTATTAGAGATCAAACGTTTAGCTGTGAGCTGTAAGTAGAGATGGCAATCGAGCGGGTCGGAATTGGGTTTTGCCATTTCTAACCTGACCCCGACTTTTTCAAACTCGTTCTTGAACCCGATGGGTTTAGAAAATCCTGCCCCACACCCGACCCCGCGGGGAAACCCGACCCCGCATGACATAAAAAATAAATATATATTATAAATAATATTTTAAAATTAATTTGTATTCTTTATTCATAATATATAAATAAAAAATATTTTACATAAACTATATCATCATTTCTACATAAATTATTAAAATTTAGTAACTAGGTTATAACTTATAAGGGGTAAATTTGTTATTTTAATAGTCGGGGCGGGTTCGGGGTCTGGTTCGGGGCGGGTACCTAAATTCCCATACCCGACCCCGACCCGACTATACCCCCGTCGGGTTTTCCCCGAACCCAACCCGACCCTTGGTCAACTCGGGTTTTTCCCGTTGACTTCGGGTCGGGTCGGGGATGGGGTTTTTTGCCATCCCTAGCTGTAAGGCTACCTTTAGTCATATTTTAAAACATTGTAATGAAGCAACCAATTAGCTTGTAAAATTTGGCAAAAACCTCTGTGTGCCATCTGTTTGGCACAAGGATTGGCCTCCTGCCTGGCTAATATTTTGTATGCTGACCTTGTTTGTTGTTTGATCTATAAATCCTTTATTTAGAAAAAAAATTAATGTGGATACATGCAATAGGTGACGTGGACAAAAGCAGGAACAGAATGTAACCCTAAAACAAGAAAAAGCCTAGTCCATACTCATGCCAAAAATAGTGAAAGTATGTCAAGGCTTGACATGGGACATCTAAGAAAAAGCCTAGTCCATACTCATGCCAAAAATAGCGAAAGTATGTCAAGGCTTGACATGGGACATCCAAGCAGAGAGTGAAAAAAGAGGAGACACATGACAATGGCTGGGAGGTGGAAAAGGGTTGGGCGTCGAGCTTTGATGGAGGCACCATCAAACTCAAACGCGGGGTGTCCCTCAACGCCACATCAATTGAGACTGATGAGTCAGAGTCGGCAACACCATGCGGTCTCCCAGAGGTGGAGACCTTCTCATACTAGTGACATCCTTCCACCGTCCTCTTGGAGCTTGTCGCGGGATGGTGTGCACGGGTCACCTTGAGGTAGCAACCCCCTCTTGTGATAGAGTAGCATATCTCGCTGAAGTAGTAGATCCCATGCTACGACATCGATCACTCTGAAATAGTGATCATCAAGTGAGGTCTAATCCCTAGGAGAGACTCTCCTTAGACCAGGGTTAGATGAGGGGTAGGAAGTGTACTTATATCTCTTGTGAATCTTCCTCTAGCGACCTAGGGTTGATGACTGATCTTCCTACAGTAGACAATATCGACGAGGATGAGCGAGACAATAATGCGTAGTAAGCGTAAGTGTAATTGTAGAAGAGAGTTTTTATATGTTATTAATATGCAGCTTTCCTTATTTGTTTATATTATTCTGTGATACAGGGCCATATATTTGCCATTGTTGATACTAGGTGTGATGCTCAGATCAGGTTGGATCGGGCCTAGAAGCAAATAAGCAGGTCAGCGGCCCAATATCCCTTCGTGGCCCAGGCGGAAAACCGCACGCGTGGACAACCTGATTCCAGCATCGGCTTCATCGATCCTCAGCGAAGCTATCGCCAGCGGCTTCGTCTCCGGCGAAATCAACGGCCCAGCGGTGGCACAATCTCCGGCGGGATTAACGGAGACGACGGAGGTGAGATCAGGGGCGCGACAGGCGGCTTCGATGGAGACGAGGCAGCTGAGGACCTGATAGCTGGATCACGCCGAGGCGTGATCTGCGGATATGGAAGGCTGGCTGGCGACTATCCATCTTGCCAGATCCGGCGATGCTCCTCCTTCTTAAGAGGCAGGCGTGTGACGGAGAAAGGAGAGAGAGGAACAAGGAGCGACCTCCCCTGTCCCGAGGGAAGCTGAGCAAGAAGACCTCCTTCTAGCTTCGTCCAAGGCGAGGGAAGAGGGGGAGGCAGCAGAACCGCGGGCGGCGAGCTTCCAGTGCCTCCCCCAAGTGATGGCCGGCGCCAAGGGGCGCTGATGAGTCTTCTGTAGTTGACGGCAAGCGTCACCGTCGAAGTGAGGGAGCTTGATCGAGCATGTAAGAGGGTTTATGTAGGTTGTTCTGGCCAGCAACGTAAATTTCCCTAAGCTTGTTTGTCTTCTTCTTCGGCTCCGACGAGAGTCCTTTCTGGTTTTCCAGTGACAGCATCTTCTTCTCTATCTCCACCAACGACCTCCGAGGGAGCTTCCGCGACGAGGGCTAAGGGCCGAGCGGCGTCACTCGGTCCTGCCGCACGCCTTCCCGTCCATCTCTGCCAACGATGACACCCGACGTCCAGCGCGGTCGGCTGACGAACGCAGGCAGCGTTCGCTCGACGCTGCGCGAAGACAATGAAGCAGATGAGCTTCGAATGCTCTCGGCATTCGAAACGAGGCGTGGTCAAAGCTCTGGGTCAAAATCAGCAATCGAACGCGCAGTTGCGATATCGGCAATTCGGATTTGGGATTTTGCACGCAATTCCAAGCAAACCGGTTGACGTTGCGGGCTTAAAAAGGCTGGGCGTGACAGTGGTATCAGAGCAAGATTCTGCCGGCATACATGGTGACGAAAGGAGATGGCGGTGCGCAGGTGGTGCACCATCAGGGCAGTGGTGAGCGTACCCCCCGTTCCAAAGCAAGAGGCTCTGATGCTGTCACCAGGTGGGTGACGAAGAGAGGTCTGCGAGATCTCTTCCCGGGACAGCGGGTTCGGATGCCGTCACCAGGCGGGTGACGAGGACTCCGGCATCTGTGAGCGAGATGCCGATGAGGGGTATGCGAGACTCCTTTCCAGAGCAAATGGCTCTGATGCCGGCACCAAGCGGGTGCTGATGAGTCCCTCCAGCGACCGGAGAGGGACTATAGTCGACGGCGACGTGTGGAGCGAAACTGGGAGAGCTCTATGTGCCGTCGAGAGAGCGAAACTAGGAGAGCTCCAATGCCGTCACTAGGTAGGTGATGAGGATCCCAACATTTGTGAGCTGGATGTCGATAAGAAGTCTGCGAGCTAGACTTCTTCCTGGAGCGAAACAAGGAGAGCTCTGATGCCATCACCAGGCGGGTGACGAAGTTCCGGCATCTGCGAGGTGCCGACGAGGGTCTGCGTGGCCCTTCCCAGAGCAGACAGCTCTGATGTCGTTGCTAGGTGGGCAACGACGAAGGTCTGCGAGGCCTCTTCCCGGAGCAGCGAGCTCCAATGCCGTCACTAGGCGAGTGACGAGGTTCTGGCATCTGCGAGGTGTCGACGAGGGTCTGCGAGTCCCTTTCCAAAGCAGGCGGCTCTGATGCCGTTGCCAGGCCGGCGACGAGGTGTTTTGGTGTCTGCGAGACGCCGACGAGGGATCTGTGGAGGCACCAGAGTTCAACCCTGTAATAGACGTCGAGGGCAACGTCTAGATTCGGCGGGGGAGAATGTGATGCTCAGATCAGGTTGGACCAGGCCTAGAAGCAAATAAGCAGGTTGGCGGCCCAATATCCCTTCATGGCCCAGGCGGAAGACCGCACGCGTGGACGACGCGATTCCAGCGTCAGCTTCATCGATCCTCAGCGAAGCTATCGCCAGCGGCTTCGTCTCCGGCAGAATCAATGGCCCAGCGGCAGCATGATCTCCGGCGGGATTAACGGAGACGACAGAGGCGAGATCAGGGGCGCGACAAGCGGCTTCGATGGCGAACAAGGCAGCTGAGGGCCTGACAGCTGGATCACGCCGAGGCGTGATCTGCGAAGGGCGGATATGGAAGGCCGGCTGGCGGCTATCCATCTTGCTAGATCTAGCTATGCTCCTCCTTCATAAGAGGCAGGCGTACGACGGAGAAAGGAGAGAGAGGAACAGGGAGCGACCTCTCCTGTTCCGAGGGAAGTCGAGCAAGAAGACCTCCTTCCAGCTTCGTCCAAGGCGAGGGAAGAGGGGGAGGCGGCGGAACCACGGGCAGCGAGCTTCCACCGCCCCCCCCCCCCCCCCCAAGTCATGGCCGGCGCCAAGGGGCGCCGATGAGTGTTCTGTGAGAGTGAGCACTGTAGTCAACGGCGAGCGTCGCCGTCGACGTGAGGGAGCTTGATCGAGCATGTAAGAGGGTTTATGTAGGTTGTTCTGGCCAGCAACGTAAATTTCCCTAAGCTTGTTTGTCTTCTTCTCCGGCTCCGACGAGAGCCCTTTCTGGTTTTCCAGCGACAGCATCTTCTTCTCTATCTCCACCGGCGACTTCCAAGGGGAGCTTCCGCGACGAGGGCTGAGGGCCGAGCGGCGTCACTCGGTCCTGCCACACCCCTTCCCATCCATCTCTACCAATGATGACACCTGACATCCGGCGCGGTCGGCTGACAAACGCAGGCGGCGTTCATTCGACGCTGTGCGAAGACGATGGAGCAAATGAGCTTCAAACGCTCTTGGCATTCGAAACGAGGCGTGGTCAAAGCTCCGGGTCAAAATCGGCAATCGAACACGCTGTTGCGAAATCGGCAATTCGGATTTGGGATTTCGCACGCAATTCCAAGCAAACCGATTGACGTGGGCGGGCTCAAAAAGGCTAAGCGTGACACTAGGTATGTAGGCGATTGGTGTAGGCCATGCGACATAAGTTTTAGTCTTTCAATCAAATCTCATGCGTACGTGTGGTGTGTGGAGAGGCATCTGCGTGGTATGTCATTAAGTTGAGTAGGCAGCCAAACCTTTAGACACGGACGTTATGCTAGTTGTGGACATGATACTTCAAGCTTTCGTGAGCATATTATACACCACGCACATAGATTAGAGAGCTAAAGAATCTATGATGTAGATCTTGCGAGTCACTTGCGTTTTTGAGATAAAAAAATTGCCTATGACACTAGCCTATATCTAATTTTAAATGACATAAAATTATTATTTTACTCAAAATTTTTTGCTAACAAATCTTAAAAACAACTATGACATAATTAATTAAATACATACAATTATTTTAATATACAAATTACAATTTATAAAAGTTTTGAGATGAAAATAAATATCAAATATTTAGTTTAACAAATTGACTATGCACCTATTTATATATTTAGATCAAATTTGAGTTATATAGTAAAATATTCAACTGGTAATTAGCGAGTTAGATATAAACTTTCTGTGATAAATTAAGTTCAAATTTGAGATAAATTAAATGTCTGACCTTGGCATTCCCATTTTAAACCACTTGTATGGAAGACTCCGGAAGGTGTTGACACTAAAAAGGGCAAAAAGTCATATGGGGGTCACCGCACATGCGGTGGCCTCATCCACCATTAATACATACTTTGGGATTTGTGAAAACACAAATCCCTAACGACTCGTTTACTTGGGAGGAAATTTAGAAGAAAAGAAAAGAAAATAAGAAGGAAATAAATATAAGCTTGTTTACTTGGACGGATGAATAGTTTAGAAAAAAAAAATAAGAGGAAAAATTAATCATTAATCTCTCCATTTGCTTTTCGCCCAAATCGAATGGAAAGCTAAAACTATGACTTAACTTTACTAACTTCACACCTAACTTTTCACCGCACTGTTATTTATTCTCGCTTAATACAAGCTTTTCTCGACTACTCGTCCTTGCCGTCGCTGCTCGAGCTCGCCGTCATTGCTCGTTCATGCAGCTGCTACTTGCCCTCGCCATCGTCGCTCGTATTTAATATTTAATATTTTATAATTTTATAATATTATATATATAATATGAATAAAAAAAATAAAAATTATGGTGTATATATCAATCCTTCATACTTTCTTTCCATTCAAGTAAACACAAGAAAGAAAAATCTATAACACATTCCATCCATCTTTTTTTCCTTTCTTTTCTTCTTTCCTTTTCTTTATACTTTTCATCCGTCCAAGTAAACACGGCCTAAGTGTTTGGGCATGTGCTGATGGTGGATGGGGCCACCCCGCATACAACTTTTATTTACTATCAACATCTATGTAATTTAGTAAAGTGCAAATTAATTCTTCCCGCTTTAAAATTTTTCAACCAAAATTTCTTTTAAAAGTAGATTACATTAAACAGATATATAACAAGATTGTTCTCATTGAACAAGAAATCTAAGACAAAAAAAATATAGTGAACAAACACTACAATGAAGTTGCTTAAGCGAGATAAATACATCTATCCAAAAACATATGGATCATTTTGGATAAGCATTTGATCATATAACAATTACTTAAAACGAAGCTGTTGGGAGACTTCTCTACAGACGTGGGGCCACGAGACTCCAAACAAAAAATTTGAGATACGCAGTCTTATATGCCGATTTTATGCCTCAGAGCAGGCCAAAGTTGAGCTAGATGAGTCTGAGCTCGTATTCCCCTGCCATTGTGATGTATCGCACCCAAGGAAGGGCTTGGTATCCACTCTTTTCAATAATTTTCAGATACCGAACCTAGGTAATCAATGTGATGATACATTAATTATTTAGCATTATTCTGTACAAGGCCATAAAGAAGGCAAAGGATACCTGTATCCCCGAGACAGTAAAATAAGGTATCTCAAACTTCACACGAATAGGAGCTTTTTTCTCTGGAATTGCTTCTTCTGCAGTTATACTGGGAAGACTAAATTCTGCCCTACACATGTACTCCTAAGAATAGCGAAGAAACAAATTAGCAAGGAAATGTGTGCTAGCGACCGTGAAAATCAGAGGCATCCTTGATGTTTGGGGAACAAGAAACTACGTCACATACCTTGCCACCGGGAAAGGATTTTATTTTCCAAACCAAGGCATCATTTTCTGGTGCATATGTAGCAGAACCCATGGATGTTCTAATGTTGGGATTGGTAGCATCTGAGGGTACGGGCAGCTCAATCTCAACATTTGTCGCAGTGCTGAATAGCAAATACATGATATGATAGCAACTCTTTAGTAATGAATAACAATATTTTACAACAAATACAAGATATGCAATGGTCATGACAAATGATGGTAAGTTAAACACCTTCGTTCCTTAAACTGACTTCTTGCCTTAACCATAATCTCTATACGACTTCTCGAATGCCTCTCCACTTGAGCTTCCACCCAGATTGGAGGTTTTACCTGAGTAATCAGGATAACAAGTAAAATAATTGGCCACAAAATACTATCAAGCAAAGGGAACGACAAATATTTCAGATACTGCACCATATAAATCAGAATTAATGTTACCTGAGTGCTTAGTCTGTAGGTCATTAGGTCAAAAGAGCCATCAGGTGGAATGAAGGATATTGTCCTGTCATTCTCAAACCGTGCCAATCTCACGCACCTACATCAATTCATCCGATCACGTTCAGCTAAAAAGTGTAAATACCTCAACGTTAATGAGGTAAGAGAGCACTTACTGGTGAAACTTGATATCATCTAAGTCTATAGCTTTTCCCTTGGTTGCCCGGCCTTGAGCTTCCAAAAGTACACGGTCATTCAGACCAAGTTTACATTCAGGCATTCCGCTGCATAAATTATGCACATGTGTTACTATGGAAGCCCAATTCCTGATTTCATATTCTATGATTCATTCAAAATGCAAAATACTTAAAAGAGTGTCCAAACAAATTGACGAGGAAATAAATTACTAAATGATTCATATTTTCAAATCACTGCATACTCATTTTCATTGATGAGGAAAACCCAATTTCTAGATTATATTTGACTAAATGACAGAGGTATTTACTGGTAGATCCCACCAATTGCACGCTGCCATGTTAAGAAAGAAGAAGTACGCCTTTTGATTTGTTGGTGCTATATATTAAAAGAGAATGGTAGCGATCACACTGTGCTAAAAAGTTCGCATCTACTTAGGATCCAAATTGTATTTGTTTTTTCATTCTAGGTAAAAACATAGATCTGGTTTTATTTACTTAAATCCAGATAGTAAAATTATACTCATTAGGGTCCATTTTATAATAGCGTAACAGAGATCTGAAGATCCAAGCATATTTCAGAGAATAACATATTTATCAATCCAAGAGTTCTACATTGTGTGTCTGATACATAACCATTTGTTTAATATCCAATGGCATGTGACACGCTAAAAAAAATATTTTTTAAAATGTGAAAAAGCAATGCATCTAAAAAGTACAATTCCAAGTTTTGATAAGTCTATTTAAGCACAGCCATCTAGCATGAAATTAAATGGGTTTGATTTTCATGTAATAGCGCAGCCATAAATGTAAACCTGCTCCCAATGTGACCAAATTTGAGAAAAGGACTAATGAATTAGAGACAGAAAAATTATATAAGCATAAGAGGAAAGGTTTCAGCAATTAAGGTTGTGTTCCCCGTCCCAGCCTGATTATTTTTTATCTAGAAAAATCTAGATCAGGAACCACAGGTTTGAAGACCCTTAGCCTTTTTTATTAAGGAAAGTGATTAGGACTGCTGCAGATTGCAAAAATTTATTCCAAAACAATCAGACATGTGCACGAGCACATATACTAGAGAAAAAGTATTTTGAGGTCATTATAACTCACTAAACAGCTTGAGAGGCCTTGTTCAACCTGGAAAAGGGTGGCCTTATTAGAAAAACAGCCATATGTGTTATTTCAACAAGCTTGTAAGCACATCTTAAAGCTCACAGTTGAATCCTTTTATTCTATATAAAATAGTAATTTAATTCTCTACTTGTTCACTCAAACCTTTTTACTCGGAAACGCCACATCAGAGGTACCCACTGGCCACTTCTAACACAAACAATATGGAAAAGATTTTGTGAAAGAATGTCTCTAACTTGTTGTGATTAAACATAATAGGCCTAACTGCAAAATGAATACTATCATCATAGTTCCATTTTTCAAAGGTAATTGATACCATCACATCCTTTACTAATAAGCCTATACCCTATCAGAAGCCACAGAAAATAGCTCATACAGCAGGATAAATAAGCAACGACGCTGAGAGTACAGTATCAGAAACATCACTACAATTTTAAATCTTATCAACAACATACCAGATATAATATTTACTCCAATATTTTCCATCATATTCGTTGTTCGCAAATTTCCTATTATATTTGTTATGCATTTTTATTATCAGTACAATCAAAACTCTACTATAGACAACATGGCTAGTACTATTATCATCTTGTTTCCTCTTACGTCAACTTAGAATCAAAAAATCAAATGAATTCCCCCTCACATCATTGTTGTTGATTTTCTTGACAATTGTTACCCACAAAACTTCTCATAATAAGAAGGACATCAATGTTTCCCTTTCTATCAAGGGAGTGCTGATTGCTTCTCAACTCCCTCTTCATGCAATAGCCCTAATTCACTACTCTGTCCCCTTCCCTTCCTTCTCCACCTCCAGGAACTAACGACTTTTCCTCTTCCAATAAAAGTTCTTTCCAATGATACCTCTCGACCTCCTAACTTTACCAAGCCCACAAGGTAACTCTTCATTGCATAGAGCAGCATTGATCTCCTCGCACACCTTTCTACTATTCACCAACGTCTCACATGATTTTTCCCTCCTTCCGTTATTAATGCAATTAAATTTTAATTTTACTCTAAAAGTTATAATTTCTTTGGCATTAAAACAATCCAAGACTAGAAGTACTCAACTATCTATGCAAATTTGATATCGACCATCCAAAAAGTTGTCTAAAGCCTTTCACATTTTACATTCCCATGTAAAATGTGATTGGAATATATGTTTAATGTAAAATGTGATTGGATATATGTTTGTTAGATTTAAAAGATTAATTACTTCTTGTGTGTGAAAAACTTAAGGAGGTTTTCCCTGATCAGACATCTTTGGATATGTTTCATAAAGCCTTGGATTTTCTGCAGTGCATTGCACTTCTAGCAAGTATGTGAGAAAGCTAAAAGTGCCTTTGGGAGTCTCATTTTACCAGAAGCACTTTAAAGAGTATTTATGAAATATCGCTTTCTATTCCCAAAGTCAGGAATACAAACTCATGCACGCCCTTTATTGTCCAACATAATGATGGAAATGCTTGATGTCCTGTATAACATTACTCTCAAAATATTTTTGACACCCCATCGTGCAAAAATATCCAGCATTTATTGCTAGTTACTGAAACTCTCTTATTCCATACACAAAAGAAGAATGTCATCAAAGACATGGAACAACCTTTCATTATGTGTTTATGTCAATAAGTGAACAATCATTTACAGCATAGTTAATGTATATAGGTTGGTGAACGAACTAAAATTGCAAAGTGAATCAAGTACCACACTGAAGTTTTATTCTTCAAGATTTTTTCTAGAATAACATGCACATATCCATTATATCCATCTCTAATTGAAAGGTAGAACATAGAGTGAGTTATAAGCAAGGACGAGCTTAAATTTGAACAAAAAAACTTCAATCTCGATATTAAAGTAAAGAATCGATACAGAATAATGAGATGGAGAGAAAGCTACGAAATAGTTAGTGCACCTCAAGTAAGTTCTCATTTTCAATGCTCCAACTACATCAGAACGAATAATCTGACCATTACTGTTGACAAGAATATTTACACTCTCAACCACATCCAAGAACACCTATAAGAGAATGAAAAGAATGTCAACATTTTAACACGAGATAAATTGGTGACCACTGCTAAACAGAATCTGCAAAGCAAGAAAAGGTGACCTACTTCATTTTTCTTGTATCGCACCCCTTCACTGCGCCATGACACTGCATTCGTGACAGCCATTGGAGGCCTCTGTGTGACTTCCATTTTGTATGCATCCGTCTTAATGAACTCACTAAGAATCTTAGCTTCAGTGTATTGAGGATACCCAAAGTCCATCATCTCATCGAGTAACTCATACTGTCCATATTACACAGGATTCTATTTCAACGTCGTAGAATGTAAAATCAAAGTGACAGAAAAGAAATTGCAGGATGTGATCTGCACGTTACTTAATGAACAATCACTGAGATTTCTGAGCAGAAAATGAAGTGTAATATTTTTTCACTAACCACAACAACAAAATTATCTCTTAGGGATTCTTCCTCCAATTCTTCGAAATAATGTTTAAATACCTGCATCGAAAAAAAATTCAAGAACTGGAACAAAATGAAGTGGACATGTAAAGTAGAGAAAAACGACTCCTGCCGTCAAGGATTCTCACATCAACGACGCGATGCAGGAAGAGGAGGATGCTGGCAGCGTTGCAGTTCTGCCTCGCAGCCGTCATCAGGAAGACATTATTGTGCTGAATGAACATGTAGCTGATCCCATCATCAAAAGCAACCGGCGAGTGCAAGTCCGGATCCCCCTGTCACCACCAAACCGAAGTTCATGATTCCATGTTTGCACCATAAAACGAACGGGACAAACCAACAGCACAGAGTTCGATCTAGCTCATGAAAGGGCAAATTAGGTCTCGGCGCAAGAAGGAACCACCTCTTTCTCGATGAGCTTGGTGAAGAAGCGCTCGGCCTGGACGGCGGAGACGTCGCCGCGGTAGTCCCGCCAGATGAGGACGCGACCCTTGATGTCAAGGAGGAACAGCGCCGAGACGGCGCCCGCCATGAGATTGCAACAGAGCGCGAGAACTCCCCGGATCAGTAGCTAATCGGAAGCGCGGATCCAGATCTGACGTCGTCGTCAAGTCCAAACATCGAGATCACGATCCGCAGAATCACCAATCGAGAGAAGAAGGAATTAAGAGATGAACAGATAGGGCGATAGATCGGTGGGAGAGAGGAAGGGGAAGAAGAATGGATTCAGATCTCGAAGGGATAGAACGAGGAAAGGATTTTTGTTTAGGGAGAGGGAGAGCTTCTCCTTCTCCTTCTTTTTGTTTGGGAATTAATTAATTAGGCGATGTTTTTTTGTGCGCGAGCGACGCAGATAGACGAAGAGAGAGGCTCTGCGTGAAACGTTGGTCCGTGACGTGACTCGAATTCTCAATTTGACTTAGTTCGGACTCAAATTGAACCTAAATAGGCCAGTTTATTTAGATCGGTGAGAGTTCTCCTTCTCAAAAGTCAAAACGATATTGGTGCAGAATCTTATTTATTTTCGTTCACTCGACTAAATGACCGGTTTAAAAAGATCTTATAGTGTGTTTCCTTGAAAATATATATATATATATATATATATATATATATATATATATATATATATATATATATATATATATATATATATATATATAAATATATTAAATTTAAACAAAATATGTAACTAGATTCAATATACTTTTTTTTTCTAAGCTTTTTATTCAAGAAAACACAACCTAAAATAACGATGAGTAATTTTGACGACTTAATCAGAATCTAATAGACTCTACGAGATAAAACTAGATTCTATGAGTTCGATTTTTGGGTTGACTTTAGATCTAAATTATATAGATTTCCATATCTGACTAAAATAGAAAAAAAATATAATTTCATCCAAAGTCTTCAACTAATTAATCCAAAGAAAATTATTATAGAAATATATAACATAATATTTCATATAAGAACTTAAATTGAGAACAAAATACTTTTTAGGACAAATTAAGCATCCCAAAAGTAACAATTTCACATATACTATCACGTATAGAGGTGCTTCATTTAATCACATTTTTCATGAGCAATTAAACATTAACAAATACTAATCAAACCCATGAAACATATAGCTTTATTAAGTTGGCAAATCAGTTTAAGAAGCTTATAAAATTTAACAAGTTTAAATGTATATCATGACTACATTTAGATTAGAAAGACCTTAAAATTTAGGCTATGTTCGGTTGGGTAAAATTCACCGTGGAAAGGATGAAAAGCATCTAAAGATATTCGATACCACCCATATTCCACGGTGGGTGGAATATTCCACATATTCCACATATTCCACCCAACCGAACATAGCCTTAAGGTTAAAATTCAGCGTGAAAAACATCTAGAGATATTCGATACCAATAACATTAACTCTTCCAGTAAAGATTTGGTCAGCTCAATTTCCAAAACAAGTAATTTGAATACAGAAGAGACTATCGAACTGGACAGGGAGCCTGTGTACCCTAAGACTAATGAGACTCTTTAAGATAGTATTAGTGCAGACAATTGAACTGTTATCATTCTAATTTGAATACAGAAGAGACTATCGAACTGGACAGGGAGCCTGTGTACCCTAAGACTAATGAGACTCTTTAAGATAGTATTAGTGCAGACAATTGAACTGTTATCATTCTAGTGTAGTGGTCAAATTTCATACATCTTAATTTAGTCAAATCTCCATCTATTCACCTCTACCGAAACATGGCCTCATTCAGAAATGACATTTTTCTCCATAAAAAAATAATGAACATTTCTTCATACAGATCACCCAAATCTCTAAACTCTTCGAGACTAAATCATTAGCAGCATCTGTTTCTCGCAAGCTTCCTGACCGACGTTCTCCTTAAAACCACTATAGTGCCAGCTTGGAAACACCTGCAGATCTTTAGAAATTAGAAAGACTTCAATTCAAGCAGGGCAAAGGAGGAACTGTACCTGTGGCAGCGTTTCATCATACTCTCTTCACGTTGTCTCCATGAAGAACGACGGCTCCCTCGCTCATTAGAGTGGAAAGAGCATTGCGCACCTGTCAAATTACTCAAGAACAGTTAGTATCGAAGACTCAGCAAATATGCAAAGCGCTATTTTTCAAAGCAAAAGGAAAGCAAAAAAGATGTTGATTTGATTTTAAAACATATATAAAAGAAGTTGAGCTTAAATAAGATAAACTGATTAAAGATCATTTTTAGCTTAATTAACCTGTTAAGGATTCTTCTTGTCAATTATCTTTCAAGGTGAAACCAGTTGATCTTGAAAAGTAGGAATCCATGACTTGTTTGTTTAGGTGAAATAATTGATTGGAACAAACATTCTCATGAGCCACAGATAGTATCTTCTCATGATTGTTCATTAGATTAGCGAATAGCGATGTGTTTTCTAAAGGAGAAAAAAATAAAATGAAAGAAAAAATAGTCAGGAAATAGAAAGAAAAGAAAAAGGTTAGTTTCTGATCAATTTGGACAAAACCATAAAAAAGAAAAAGAAATTTTTTATATTAACTTTTCCTTCCTCTATTTTCGTTCATTTTCTTTTTTTTTTCTTTTTAGGATACACAAGTACACAACACAGAAAGTAGAAGGAAAAGAAAATAGACTTTTTGATTATTTCTTTAGATTGAAAGAGAAGACAAAAGAAGAAAAAGGGCAAGGTAAATCCTTCTAGTTCAGTTCTAAATTGGGCAGAAACTACATAACTTATTCCATATTTTTCGTTTCACTTTTCCAGGAAACACAATGTAAACGTTTCAATATGCCTCGAAGTTTTTATTTGCATAGGTAAAATAGGTAGTGCATATCTATGCAACTTACATCATTGAGGTGAACATCCATAGAACTTTGCTTCCTGAGCTCCTCCAGCAACTGCATGTCATCATTTCCAGATTTAGAAAACTTAATATCAACGATTCCAACCTCGGTCTATACCAGCTTGATCTGTCTGGTACATACCGAGTATAGCTATATATGACTAATATATTGACTCAAGAAATCTATATACTGGTAATGTCTAGAGAAGTGATGGGTCTACCTACCTCTAATAATCGAGTAGAAGGTCCTCCTAGTTGTAGTTTCTCCATTACAAGATTGCGAACTGCTGTAACTAGATTCTCCCGTCTAACCCTCTCACTTGCTGAGATTCCAGTCATGATGAGATCCATATCAATTGTCCCTTAAGAGAGAAGGAAGGTCAGCGGTTGATATAATCTAATGAAACATGAAAAAGGAAACGAAACAAAATGATTCAGAAAGTTGGGTACCAGTGGAGTGGTCAGTTGCTGATTGCTGCAACGCAACCTCTAACAATCTAAAAGCTTCTGCCACATCCCGCACCTCAACCTATGAATCATTTCAGATTAATCTATGTCATATAATCGACAGAATTTGTTGCTTTAAAGTGGCATAAATTCACTTACCCATTCAGAAAATCGCATGCGAGCTAATGCTTCACTGATGCGAATTAAGCTCTCAATTTGTCTAGCTGTTGCTGTGATGACCTGTCATAGATGGAAAAATACGCCAAGATGGAAAATTATTAGTCAAGTTCAGGACAAAGAGTAGAAATGAATTGACAGAAGCCATTACTTTCTTCCTGCTTCCCGGTGTATTTCCTCTTTTCCTCATTTCCACATACCGACGCGTCAAATCTTCAGCAGCCGCATCAGATATCTGTGGATGAATGTGCTTTCGTGCATAGCTGATGTAGGAAACCAAGAAAGGAAGGTCAAGCACTTCCTGCTCTACATTCTGCAGATTGAATTGGAAGAACATTCCCTCTATTACATAATGCAACACATTTGCAGTTTTACTAAGCAGAAAAATATTTATACACGATCAAGTTTTGCTTGCTAGCAAATGAAACCAAACTTTAATCACAAGTAGATTATCCGACCTCGGGATCTCTAAAATGCAAAGAAACAATATGCTTGGCCAGGCGTCTGTCAGTTTGTTCATCAGCTTTGTCCAATATCAGATAAATCAAATCAAATCTGGCAAGAAGAATTCAGCGCCAGTGAAAAATTAGCACCATAAAAATTTCGGTTGTTTCCTCATCTTGCTGTAATGCCTTGCTCACCTAGAAAGCAAAGTTGGAGGAAGATGGATATTGTCGATCACTGACAGACGGGGATTATAACGAGATTCACTAGGATTTGCACAAGCTAAAACTGATGTCCTGGCATTTAATGAAGCAATTATTCCAGCTTTTGCGATCGATACAGTTTGTTGCTCCATTACCTGCATGCATTTAGGGAATTGATGCTCACATAGTTTGCAGAGGTACAAAGGATAACGTAAGCTCAACAATTCACTATAATTGAAGTCTTAACTGTGTATGACATGTTAAAAGAAATTGGACAAACCAAAATCACAGGGATGAACCGAAAGAAAATAAATGAATTAACCTTGCAAAAATCCAGACTATCATAACCTATTTGAATTTTCTTTTTTGCAATGCACTTTAATTTTGGTGAATCATTATAATATGGTACTTACGAAACTAATAAATTTTCAAGGATACTAAGACAAGTTCAACAATGGATTTTCAAAAGAGCTCCATACCTCATGCAACATGCTGCGTGCATTTTCAGACATTTTATCAAACTCATCAATACAGCAGACACCTCTGTCACTTAAGACTAGTGCACCACTTTCAAGGACCTGAGTAGAAGTTCAAGGGTCAAATTCAAGTTCCACAATAAGAACATCAAGGGATCAGCACTTGCTTACAGTTTCACCCGTCTCCGGGTCCTTCGCGACATAGGCAGTTAGACCAACTGCAGAGCTCCCTCTCCCGCTTGTATAAATTCCACGAGGGGACAGTTTGTGCATGTACTGCAGTAGCTGAGATTTACTGGTTCCAGGATCTCCAACTAACAAAATGTTAATGTCACCTCGAAAGCTAGCCCCAGATGGTAATTTAAGAGCATTGCCTCCGAAAAGCTAGCATGAATTAAGTATATGTCAGCTGCTATATAGATTGTTGCATGAGAGATTATAGTCCGAATGGAAAAAAGGAAAGCAAAACTATATTTAAATAGTGTTTTATGTGTACTATTAAATTGGGAAATGACCCATTAAGGAAGATTTAATTAGTCAGTAGCCTAAATTAGGATTCATGATATATTTGTATGTAACATACAATATATAATCAAGATTTAGACATTTGAATGTAGAAACTCAAAATCCAGCACGCTTCAAAGACCTTGTTTTCAGTATACATGCATATTTATATGGAAGAGAAAACTACCTGGCAAAGGAGACCTCTTTTGACATCATCCAATTCCCATATGTTTGGTGCCAGGGACCTGGTTAACCTGTCGTATATATCAGGCAATTTTGATAGCTCCTTTATCTTTTCAACCTGAAAGATCCAGCAAGATTTCAATCATCCCTTACATACAAAACTCCAAAAGTATTAAGAAGAGAAAGCAAATAAATGCATAAATAAACACCTTTTCTTGATAGTCAGGAGTCTCATCTTCAACAGTCCTACTAGTAGTAGTATCACAATCCATGGGATCATCGACATGAAGCCTAGATTTATCCGTCTTCTTTAGGTGAAGGCAATCAATATATGTCTGCAATTATCAAGTCCAAAACATTACATTGTAAAGGTATCAATTGCCTGACTCAGAAAATGCCAACTTAATGGAATAAAGAGAAGTGTTCTCAAGAATAAATAGGCACCCTGCAGAATTACCTTAAATATTGACTTGACAGTCCTTTGAGTAGGACCCACTCTAACACTCATGGCTCTGTATATCCCTGTGATCTGCAGTGATGGAAAAAGGAACAGAAAAAACAAAAATTCAACAAGAGCAAGTAGAGTACAAAAAATATGAGGCAAATATAAAGTACTCGTGAAACATTCACTAACCTCAACTCTGTCTCCTGGTTTTCCGGAGTCCACAAGTTTGTCGTGCATCAAAATACTTACAGTATGTGGAGTCCCTCCTTCTGGAATCTGGTCTGGTGTCTCCTGCAACTTCACAATCTGTTTATCGGCAAATCTGGATTTATCAACAGGTACACGATAAGTCACTGATTGAGTTTCATTTGATAGCCACTTCAAAAGTGCATTTTTATAATAAAGAAAGCACCTGCATCGATTGTGAACCAATGTCATTGAGTTCATGGCTAAACATTCCTGCCTTCCACACCTTGTGGGTTCACTTATTCGTCCTAAATCATAAAGGAAGAAAGGTAGACATAAACCAGATGAAAAGAGTAAAGCTAGGATATTTACAAACTGCACTGGATATATTAAAAGAAAATTATGATAGCAAAAATCATCTACAAATAACAATCAGATATTTGGATTCCGAAAAGATAGCAAGTTTTAAGTGCTAGTCAAACATCATTTCTATATATACTAGTATTGGCTTGAATCAGTATGATCAAGAATAGACACGATACTACCTAAACTAATCAAATATTATTTCTCTCTATATATATACCGTATATAATTATAGATACCTATATACAAGATCATAACATCTCTTTTTTGTATACCCATGTAGGATCTAACAGGTAAAGCCCGGTATGAACCAATTTTAAATCACCGGGTAGAAGCCATTTGGCGGTGTATGAATAAATGTATTGGATAAAATAATTGTGGCGGGTCCATTTTAAATTAATTTTTAAACGCCAGAGCTCAAAGTTAAAGCAGGAAACTGTTGAGCACTTGTTTCTTCCAGCCAATCAGCAAGATATTGTTAGTGAACCTGACACTTTTTGGTTGATTAGCTGCTCAAAAGGGGAAAAAAGGCATAAACAGACGGGCAACTGCGGTTTGATGCTCTAGTGTTTCTCTCGTTTATCAAAAACATTTCATGTAGTTGATTTATGTGCTCTCTTTTCTGTAAGCAAAGGTCCTCGAAATCATCCAAATCATAATTGGGTTCGTCTAATTTTCTTTTACTGCCGCTTCTGTTTTATTGAGTTGAAATGCATGTTTATCAAAACAGGTATTTTATAGCTGAAATTTGCAACATCTAAGAGCTGCTCAGGTTTGCCCAGACACGCAAACAAAGGCTCTTGCAGGAACTCGAGACACCATCTTAGCCAAAAAAAAAAAAAACTATCACCTGACAATTTGGATCAACCTGCTATTTAGTCATGATTCAACTGACCAAAAATACATGATTTGATTCATTTTATAAGTATATGTATACATACATAAGATTCACCTTGCCTAACAATTTACAATAACTTGTATAGATGGCATGATTGAACCAATCAATAAAGAAGAAAACTTTAGAACTTAAGTGCACACCAGTAATATGGCAGAAATATACCTCTGTCGACAAGGATAGGTTCCGAATAGTGACCGCAGACTAGGCAACGGAAAATAGCCTCCTTAACCTCAGGAATAATGGAGCTGCATCGAATAATCATCCCTTTCACAGAGACCATCTTTTCAATATCTGAACAAAAAAACGAATTCGCTCAAAGGCAGATAGATTTATATTCGTCGTGCAGGCTGGGAAAAAAATGTTAGGCAATGGGTATCAAAATAACAGTTTGGCACATACCAGAGGGATTGAGATTTCTCATGCATACAGAGGATTTAAGATTAAAGATCCGAGTTTGGATATGTTTCTCAAACAATGGATCAATTCGAGCAACCAAATCCATGAGCACGATGTCGAAGATGGCAAGCACCTCGAGGGGGTACCTAACCATCTTGCCATAGAGGTCGGGATCATAGTCGAACACGTCGTGGGCATCGACATCCAAAGACTCCCCGCCCTCGAGTTCCATGATGCGGTGCACGGTGCGCATGTACTTCCCGTCGTCCAACAGGCCGTCCCCGCGGGCAATCTCCCTCGGGTCACGGAAGTGGCGAAGGAACCGGAGAATTGCCGCGTTAACGTCCTGCACGCTGATGTTGGTTCCCCAAACGAACACCGGCGTGGAGTCGGCGTCCTCAGGGTCCGCTGCGTCGTCGTCCTCCCCAGCCTCAGAGGAAGGTGGCATGTTGTCGTCGGTGGACATGGGAGTGGAGGGGGTGGCTAGCGGTCGGCGGCTCCATCGGCGGCGTGAGCTGGAGGGGGTGGAGGAGGGATGGCCATTGGCGGTAGGCGTGGAGGCGGGTGCGCGGTGCGAGGAAGGGGTCAGGATGGCACCGGGGGACGGCGATGGGCTTGTGGCGGGTGCTCGGCGCCGTCGCCGACTGCCACGTCCTGATGATGCGTTCGCTGGGGAGGAGTTTGTGTTGGCGATGGGACTCGATCGGCCATCGGGGGACGATGCTCCTGCCATGAAAAGAAAAAAAAAAGAAATGTTATAATAAAACCTAGATCAGGATGACTACACTTCCATTAAATCACACAAAAAAAATTGCTCTAGGGCGGAAGAAAAGAATCAAAAGACATGATGTGTTCGTACCGTAAGAGGGTGAGAAATCGGAGGAAGCCATCTGTTGTGGAATGTGATGCAGAGAGACGACGAGAGGAGAGGAGAGGAGAGCGCGGTAAGAGTGAACAAATATGGCGGGAAACGGCTAGAGTTCCCGCCAAAAAGAAGAGGTTATGGGTTCACGCTCCCTTGGTCGCGAAGATAACGGGTACAAGTAACAAGGCCTTATACCTGTGTCCATTTATGTTAATGGATCGGGTATAAAAATCTAAAATAAATTTGATCGGAGTTTTTAAATAAAAGCATAGAGAAAATAACCGTCCATCATCATATTGGTTTTATTTAAAGGTAATTTGCTTTTAAGAAGCATTTGTTTTTAATCCACTCGATATTTAGATATTAAAACATAAAAAAAATAAGCATTTGCTCAGCGAGGGGAAATTTAAATATATTTAAAATATTCCATGTATTATCGATCATTTATGTCTAAAACTTTAGATAAACAAAGAAAATACATGCAAAACTTTAATTTGTCACTAGTGTACATATGAAATGTGAGGTACATAATAAATTAAAATATCCAATGGCTAGAAGATAAGAGATTTTCTATAAACCTTAATAAATATTTTTTAAAAATAAATTAAATTAACTTAGCTTAATATTTTGATTTTTTTTAAAAAAAATGCATTTAAAAGATCATAATTAGGGTAAGCACTTTTTACCATTTTACCTTGCATTGTTTTATCAATAATAAGGCAGCTACTACCAATGGAGAGTTGAAGGGAAAAAAAAAATTTAGTATCGATGGCTCTGGTCGAATTCACTCTCGTCCTTATGAATGAAAAGAATTCAAACAGCCCCCTCAAAAAGTAAACGCTGTGTTTAATAGGAAAGAAAGAAAAATGAAAGGGATGAAAAATAAGAAAGAAGATTACTTTTCATTGTTTGATAGGATGGATAGAAAGTAGAGTTGATACAACGGTAGCTAAACAGTAGTAGTTTTTCTCTCAAAATCGGGCGGAATGCTGATCGGTGACGCTTTCACGCTCGACATTTTTGCTGCTAGCAACGCTTGAAGGCTCGACGCTGCTATTGGCGACGACCCTGATGGCGACGGTCGATGATCGACGCTGCTGCTGGCGGCGATCGACGGTCGATGTTGCTACTGGCGAGCGGGCGACGGTTGACGATGCTGTTGGTGACGCTTGATGCTCAACGGGAGAGAGGGACGGCGGTGGATCAACGCGCTAGAGAGCTCGACGGAGACAACGGCAAGGGCGGGAAGTTCTTGGGCGGGTTCGATGCGAGCGCTCGATGCGGACGGGAGAGACAGCTGGCGACAACACGACGAGGATGGGAGAGAGGGCTGGCGACGGCTCGACGGGAGAAAGCTAGGGTTACACGAGAGAGGGAGGGAAAACTGGGCATGTGCAAGTCACGTGCATTTTTTTTCCATCCCCTCTTTTCTCTGTTCCCTTCTAGAGAGCCTTCCTTCCGTCCGTCTCCGCGGTTAAAGGTGCTTAGAAAACGCAGCCGACTTAAGCATACTGTGAGAAGATTTTGCGTTCATTGGTGAACAAAGCCACTCAACCAAGATACATTCAATATAACATACAATATTGTCTCCATGTTATCACTCCATTTCTTTTCATTAAAAATTAGTATATTCAACACAAATAGTTTAGGAACAAAACACAATTTGTTCAAACTAAGTTTTTTTTTTTGTCTTGCAAGTATCAAATAGCTGAAAAAGTTTGATACAGATTGCAGAAACATACCAACTTTCAATCCAAATTCAATGATTATTTCAACAGAGAAAGCTGCTAATTACCAAACAGACAAACAAGCAGCTGATCAAAAGGAACAAAGGCCACACATTTCAGTGGCTAATCCTCCTGCAGTTCTTCCTGATCTCCCCTCTGTTCCCAGTCAGTGGATTGGCATTGCCCATCCTCACAATTGACTTTGCAAACTGGTCAAAGAAGGCCTCGCGGCTCGCCGCGTACTTCTTCACCAGCTCCCTGGTGGCGGCGCTGCCGGTGAACAGGACCTCGTCAGAGCTCAGCAGGCCCTTGTTGGCGACGAGGTTCCGGAAGTACTGGTTGTCGAACAGGAAGGGGCTCACGGGGTCGAGCGCGAACAGGGTCTGGTCTCCGCCGGACCGCGGGCAGCGCGCCCGCAGCTGGGCGGCGTAGGCCGGATCGAGGGAAGAGTCCGGCCGCCCGTACAGCCTCTGCCGGAAGCTGGTGCACCGCGCGTCGCCGATCGTGTGACTTCCTGCGTTCGTAAGTTTCAGTTCATGGTTAGTTTCAGGAACCTGAGGTTAACGCCAAAGTCACGGCGATCAGGAACCTGAGAGGGCCACGAGATCCTCGACGCCGAGGCCGACGAGCTTGAACTTGGTGATGATGGTCTGCAGCGTGTTGTTGGGCGCTGGAATGTCGTTGTTGGAGCCCTGGATGCTTGCGCCGAGGGAATCTCTCCTCCCTAACGGAACCTCCCAGCTTGGCCCACCGGCCTTTTTCTCCCCCAAAAAAAAGCAACAAAACATCAAGAATTCACCCCGCTGCCTGCAGTTGTTGATTCACCCTTTGAAACGATGAGGACAGTCAGTGATCATACCAGCACGGTGGAGTCTCTCGCAGCAAGAGCCAAGATGTCAGCGCAGGAGACTGTGCCCGGGCATTCCTTCTCCAGCGCTGACTTGATCTGGTCAACCACCTCGAACCCCCTTGCTGAGTTTCGGTTTGGGTTAGACCGCTTCTCACTTGTTATCGTCCCGCTGCTGTCCAATAGAACTGATGCATCGCAACCCTATAAAAAATACATAAATATTAATAATATTCTCACTCAACTGCGTTTAATTTTCTACAATAATAAAAATAATAATAATATATTTATTATCTTTAAAAGACAAATAAACCTTAACAAAACAGTCATGAAAATGAAGACGAAGCAAAGAGGCAGCCATTCGAGCTTCTTTTGCAACTGCTTTGGCAACAACTGACTTCACAATCTCTTGAGCTCTAGGGCATGAGTGGTCGTAAAATTGCGGGTAGAGGGATCCTTGACTTACATGAACTCCATAACTAAGAGAGAAAAAAGAGAAGAAGAGCAAGCTAAGAGGAAGAGCCATGTCTTGTATCTTGCTTTCCTTGGAGGTGATGGCTATTTATAGAGCTTAAAGAGGTTAATGATGCCTTGAGGAAGGTGTAGGAATATTTGGAGGGGCCATAAAAAAGTGATTAGAGGGATTTAAACTCTGCTGCTTTGCAATAACAAGTATAAATGAATCACTTTCTGAGTTCAAACAATTCTGATGGCTTTAATCAGAAGGAGCATGAGCAAGTAAAGCTATTAAAAGTTTAATGATGCCTTGGGGAAGCTGCAGGGCATAGTTTAGAGAGATTTGAATTCTGCTGCTCCATTTTGATGGCCACTAGAAGAGTAATAATAACTGAATCACTTTTTTGTTTCTGATTTACCATACAAACAAGGATCTTTATGAAATGACGATCAAAATGGCATTATTTTGGTGTACGAAGAGCAAACAAGACTGGTTCTGCGTGTGCAGATGTTAATAACTTTTCAGTACGAAATTTTTATACCGGTGCTGGTAGACAAGTCAAGTCATATTCGTGAATTACTACGAAACCAAACCATTGGGAGGGTTGCAAAGGTTGAGTACTCATAGGCTCGTAAAGGATGAGCATTCATGTGGTTCGCGAAGGCTGAGCACTTGAGAACGTTGGTAAAAAACTTAGACACATTAAGCTCAGATCTTACCATCCATCATTGATGCGTGCCTAGTAATGTTTTTTACTCTCTTTCGGCTGCAAGTAAACCGAGCCATCGTGAAGCTTATGGATAATGAAGAAAAAAAAGGCCTAAGCATATAGATTTGTGAGCAATAATTTGGTATGTGGAGGCAGCGCATCATCATCATAATCATAATGTCCAAGTCAAAAGCCACATTTAATAATGCCAAAGCTTCCTTTATTTAATTTTTTTTTCTAAAAAAAAAGTGAGCTAGCCATGAGTTTATAATGGAAAGAAAAATGAGAGGAATGGTTCCAAATTCAAAGCAAAGCAAGCTTGGATTCCAAGCAAAAGACGCAGAGCACTATTTTCGTGGGACCCACTGAGAGCCCTGTTTAAAATTGTGATGTGTTTTTAATGTTATAAATTGGAGAAAGCAAAAGCCAGATGAGAAAGCAGGGAATATAAGATAGCCCAAAGCGTTGCGTTCGTGTTAGATATTGCTGTAGATGGGCCATTTTGTGTCTTTTAATGGAGCTCTGTTTCTCGCACCACTGCTCCAGTTCAATAGTAATCAACTAAACCCTATCATTGTCTAGGTTATAATTATTATATGCCCCGAAGATTTTTTTTTTCCTTCGTTATTTCTCTCCTATTTCCTCGATCACATTGTGGAGGGAGGGAAAGAAGTTTTGTTAAATCAACCGAAACTCAGTTCTTCTCGTTGCTCCACAACAACTCTGAAGCTCTACCTTAGGTCTTCCACATTAGCACCCTGCAGTAGCTCCAGATCCCCGCTCGCTTAGCTCCCTTAGCACTCAGTGAGCTCCCCCCTTCCCTCAGCTTTGCTAGTCACGGACGCCATTTGCCGCACGGGACGGGCAAGCAAGCTGAGTCGAAGTATGCAGCCAATGATGCGGAAAATTTTTACCATTAACAGAAGGAGATGAAGTTGATTCATTTAGCTAATTGGTGTATTTGAATCCGCCTTAGATGGGTCACGTCAGGTCCGATATGACCCATATGGATCATATCCTCCTGGGTTATAAATTTAAGAAGTTGGAATAAAATGAGTCATCAACGGAATGATATAAATTATGCAAGCAAATGAGATAAATTAGTCTACAACCACCAATTAGGTTCTTAACCTAGGATTTCAATTCAATTTTTATTATTAATTTTTTATAATAAAAATAATAAGTTAGTCTACAACCACCAATTACGCCCGTGATGAGAAACACAGCCAAGCCGTGACCGCGCCGCAGGAATTCTCGGAACCCATTCACGCCCGTGCTGGTAAGCACGGCCAGGCTGTGAACGCCTCGGAAAAGAAGAGTGGACATGTTTTGTATGAAGTTCGACGTTCGCAACGGTCCTTGCACCCCCTGATCGATATGTGGGCATAGTGAGCCCTTCTTCAACCTCGATGGCATCCATCCAACCGATTCCCATGGCACCCCTTCCCTGAGGACCACCTCAAGAGCCGCCAACGGACCCCTACCACAACCGAGTTCTAAACTCGGCTTAGGACACCGCCAACAACGTGCAGAACCAACCCACTATCAGCAAGTTTTGCTGCTTTGTAGCAGCCTGCTCGGAGATGGTTTAGCCAGCTACTCGGGCCGTTGTCACAACGGCCCGCAAAGAAGGCTCATGCGCTAGCCCCCTTGAGATTCCCTGCAAAGTAGTTGGCATCTTCTTTTAGTTTGTTAGAGGGCATCTTGACTCTCTTTTAGGAAGTTAAGGGTGGTTGGCTTCTCCAACAACCCCCATGTGACTATCATGTGACCTCCCTCCCCCTCTTATTCTATAAAAGAGGGCTGAGGGTTTGTGAGTTTTTAGTTTTCGCTGTAGTAGATGCTCTCCCCCACACGAGAGCCTAGGTCTAGTGTAACTCTAGTGTTCTTTGTTGCCTTGCTTTGCAATTCAATCAAAACACCCGGAGAACCCTCACCAAGCTCCGGGTCCTTTCCAAGCTTCCTGCAGCTCTATCTCTAGTTGTGTTTGGGGCGAGCGGTGTTCCCCCTCGCAGCATCGTGAAGAGCTTATGCGCACGTGCTCATTTTGAAAGTTGGCCCCTCGATTCAGGTGAGTAGTTTCAGTTTGTAGTTCGATCTGTGGTTCTCGGCTCACTGGGTTTTGCTCAAGTAAACTCCCACCTCAATTTTCATTGGCTTTCATCGTATTTCTGATCGCGCACGCATTCCTTTTCCCTCTTCTCAAGCCCCTCGCACGATTTCAGCATCATGGTTTCCACTTCCTTAGAGTACTGAACTAAGGACCATTCCTCCCATAGTTTCGCTGCGTCACTCGTCCACCGTTGCCATCGTTCGCTCCCCAGCCATGAGCTCACCCCTACTACCGCAGCGGTTGCGAGCTCTCTCCGTTGCCATCGCGAGCTTGCAGCGATGTCGCCCAACTGCCATTACCAAGCTCGCCTCACCTTCCTACTGCCGGGAACTCACCTCCCGCCCTTGCTCCGCTACCGTCGGCCGCCCTACTCCATTTGCCACTGACTGCCCTTGCTTCCTCTCTCGATGTGACATTTGTTCGTTTGTGTGATCATGTGCACACACGTGAGTTTTTTTTCTACCCTCATTCTTTTCTTTCCTCTCAAGCATTTCTTTCTCTACAATGTTCTACCTCTCAAAAAAACACAGCCTAAGGATTGTATTCAATTTACTTATATAGGTCCCGTTTGACCTAGCTTTTGGGCCTGCTTATGGTGTTGCGGCCAGCAGGAATTAAGAAGCTGAGGTATTTGGCCCTTCAGCTTCTCTGTTTCAACCCACAAATAATTGCTTCTCTGAGAATCAAGGGTGAAACTGCTTCTCTGGCCTCCCACCTGCTTATGCTCAATAACCCTTATATGTAATAATAATTTTTTAATAGTACAACTTATAATATTTTTAATAAATATTTTAATTATAGTTAACTATAAATTTAATCATATAATTTTTATCTTAGTAAATTTTTTAATAAAAACTTATTTATTATAAATATAATAACCTAGTTATAAATTGTGCATCCAAACACCCTCAAACTTCTTCAGCCAGCACTTCTTCAACCAGCAAAAGCTAAAAGTAGAAGCTAGGCCAAACGGAGCCATAATCGGTTGCATAAATATGTATCTATGGGCCTGTTTGGCCCCACTGTTAATAATTTTATAACTGTGCTAAACTGTGCTGCACTGTTAAAATTTATAAGATGTTTGGTTAATAACTTTTTAACTGCTATCAAAATTTAAAATAATAAATAAATATATTGTTTTAAATTATTTAAAATAATATAATATTTTATTTTCATTTAATGTGAAAATTTTAAATTATTTAAAATAATAATACCTAAAATTTTAAATAAAATTATGTAAATTATTTTTTTAGAGAAGCAGAAGTTGTAAAAGCATCAAATTGTAGCTTTCATAACTTCTGCTTTTTACTGCTTTTTACTGCTTCTATTTTTCATTACCAAACAGTTTTTCTAACTGCTTTCTGCTTAAAAGCTGGTTAAAATCAGTTTCAAAGCGGGGCCAAACATGCCCTATGTCTCGATAATTGAAAATTATTAAATCAACTACATAACTTAAAATTATTAGTAAGTGTACATAATAATTGCAAGTAATTAAATTAAAAACTAGTTAAATTGGATAATGAAAGGAGTAAGTAGGACCTACCAAGGAACTTGCAATAATTAGTTAACACATGGTATTGCAATATAAATGATTTATTGATTTTTTGTAATTAAATCTATTCCTAAACAACTTTTAGGAAGTTTGAAATGTTTTATTTTCGAAATAATTTCAAGAGATTCACATTTAACTAATTTCAGAAAAGAATATTTTATTTATTTATTTTAATCCAAGATTTCTAAAATGTATCCATTTCAATATATTCTTAGAATTTAGAATAATTTAATATTTGAAATACTTTAATTCTCTAAATTTTGAAGATAATAATTTTGAAATAATATGAATTTATAAAATCATTTTTTATTTTCCAAATGATTTCAAAAAGTTTTTATCATAAAATTAAAAAATTTTAATTCAAGAATACTGTAATATATGCAAATAATTAAGTTTTATCATATTACATAAATTTTAATAGTATTGTAATTTTAAATTAGAGAAGATTTGAAATAAATTTTAATTTGTAAATTTGAATAGAAAATGATCGACATAATTTAAATTTGAATATTATTTTTTGAAGAATATAATTATGTAAAATTTGATTATTTATTTATTTATTTAAATTTAATTATAATTATATTTTTAAATTTGGATTAATTAAATTTATTCTAATAAATCTTTTATCTGAAAAATTTTGAAAGTAAAAAAAACCGAATGTCAAATGAGTTAAAATTCTAATCAATCTAAATTGAAAGTCGTGATCTACATAAGATGCAATTCTTCATCATCTCTAGCTTGCTCTTATTGGTGGTGCCTCTATATTGTGCTTCCTTACCAAAGTCGCTCTCTAATACCGCTCAATTGCTCTCTCATTTCTCGAACAAATTCTCTTGATCTCCATTTGTTTTTGCACTCGGCCTCTTATACTTCATGACAACATCTCTCTTTGTTGTTGTTCCTTGATAATTTTCTTATCGGGCAAGATCCAATTACCCGATCCACTCCGTTATTAATAAGTAGGCAGACTCGATTTCAAAACTTTTCCGCTGCTGCTCCGTCGTCGAACTCCCTGCCCTCTCGCTCTCCGTCCGCTCAAGAAATCTCTTCGCACGAAAAAGAATTGGGAGAAGGGAACGTAATTGCCGCCGAAGCCACCGCCCAGCATGCGAGAAGGGGAAGAGACGGCCGATGGCGAAACCGTTCAGCGGAAGAACGCCGTGGCTGAGCACTCGAAGAGGCGCTTGCAGTTCCAGGAGATCTATGCCGAGTTCAGGACGCGTGCGTATCCCGATCTACCTCGTTACTCTTCCCCCCTTTAGGTCCTGTTCCCCGATAGATCTTGATTGTTGGTGAGTTGGTTTTGGCTTCTAGTTGTTAGGATTTGCCAAGTCTTTGTTTCGTTTCTTCCATATTCTCCTTTAATCTCTTATTTTCCAGAGAAACGCATACTTTTTGAACTGGCCGATGTAGTTTGTTAGGCGGAGTGTTAAAGATCAGAATGAACACTGGAGCAGATAAGAACACCATTCAAATCTGATTAACGTTTAGGGAAGTAATCGGAGTTAGACAGGTGGGAATATCCAAGACGTATGAAAAGCTCCCAAGGATCTGAAGAACCATGACTTTCTTGATGAATTTTAGAAGCTCGGGAGAAGCTGGATAATGGAGTAGATACGAAACGATCGAAAATTATCTTTCTCATGTGAGACAATAATCTTCATGAGAACCGATTGTCAGGAGTACTCCTAACATGCATACTAAGCCTCAGAAATCAGAATATCTAGAAGTAGTATTCTATCTACAAGCATGCTCACTGCCCATTTAGATCCCTTTATTCTCCTAAGGCAACCAAGTTTAGTCTAATCGAAGAATTTTTTAGATCCTGCTGCTCAAGTGCCAATACCAGACTAGGTTTAGACTTTTCCAGTTTCCTAGTTCTTGAACAAATTAGACATCGAGGGTTTAATTATTGTGTAGGATATGTTTATTTGGAATAAGTTCCCAGCACCAATTCAATGTTTTCTATAGAAATTCTTAAAGTTACCATTATTAATGACTGCATATCGTCTAAGTGGATTACATCAGGCTGTCGCCATATTTGTTATGTCATTTCCAAAGTATACAATTAGTTGACGGTATACAATTTCAGTTTTCCATATTGACACGGCATGGGTATATCTTATATTTATTGAACTTATTTAGAACTCTGGACATCGTTTTATTTGCAAAAAAATTCAACTGCATATTTTTTAATCCAAAGATGAAAATATATTGTTTGTCATGCCTATGCACTGTAGGGTTGACTAATACTGTAGCATGATCTTTTTCCATTGTAGTATAGCCAAGTATTTAATTTTAACTGGTAGCATCGGTAATTTTAGTGGACGAAGGTCCAATTACCTATTGTAAGTGATTATTTTTATTTATTTATTATGAATGTTTTTGTAGAATGAGATAGTAGAAGCAAAATCCTTTTTTTCCTTGTGCTAGAACTTATGAGTTATGACTATTATGCAGAAAGAGAGATTTGGGAGTCCTTAAAGAAGGAGTTTACTAAAACTGAGGATGATCTGAAGTCTCTCCGGAGCGCAGGTAGAATTGTTGCAGTGATTCTCGGGCAAATTGATGGTGGCCGATGTATGTATAATAAAATGCGCCCATTTGAATCCAAAGTTAGCCTCATACAATTTTGCTGCTCTCCTTTGATTACCAGCATTTATCGGCATAATTAACACTATTCCTTAGCATAGAACTTTGTAACTAATTTTGTTTGCCTCGATTCATATATAAATTATTATCCTCTCCTTTTGGAGAGTAATTGCGTAGCTATTTAGGATGTTCTATTCATCTAGGTTTTGTTATTTATTGTTATTTTGGTTCGGTAGAAAATCATATATTAGCGTCTTGAGAAGCCTGATTCTTTTATAATGTTGTGCAACCAGTGATTCAGTGGTCTGGTAATTAATCATTTGAATCTGGTTGCCTGTATTGAGTAATTGTGTAATGAGAAATACCGACAAAATAAGCTTCGGATCATTCTTATGGTAGGAATTCACTTTTACATTTTTTTTTGGGGTAATGGGCAATTTTTTTAATCGACGAGGTTAACATAAACGGCCTTACAGAAGTCTGTTACAAGCTTTCAATTCCCAAACACTCATTTCTTCTACCTTGCATTATGAAGTTTCCTCCTTTTCCCCCCAATTTTTGTTGTCTTCAGCATGTTGGTTATGTTTTCGTCTAGTTGTAGTTGAGATCAGCGCTGCCGTAAAGTACGTTGTTGGCTGCCGTAATAAAGTGGACAAAGCAAAGCTGACAACTGGAACGAGGGTGGTTCTTGACAGCCATACTTATACCATTGTGGATGTTCTTCCACGAAAGGTCTGTTAGGATTTTAAAGAGTCAATATCACAGAATAGAATATCCCATATGCTCCTCATCTGGTTGCAGGTTGATCTTGTCGTGTACAACATGCTCTATAAAGATCCTGGAAAAGTTAGCTACTCTGCCCTCGGTGGATTATCTGATCAAATAAGGGAACTGAGAGAATCCATAGAACTCCCCCTTACTAATCCTGAGATCTTCCTTAAAGTTGGAATTAAACCTCCAAAGGTTAGTAATGCACATTTGCTTATCTGCTTACCGTAAGTTTTAGCTATTTTCCCTCTTGATTGTCGATTTCTTGCATTGTTTCTTTCCTGCTTAACATACCTTCTAAGGAGATAGGACATTGAATTACTTTGTTTCTGTGTTATTTTATGGCCCCTGTAGCAAACTCATTTATTATTACAGGGAGTCCTCCTCTATGGCCCTCCAGGTACCGGAAAGACTTTACTGGCTAGAGCAATTGCTAGTAATGTAGATGCCAACTTTCTGCAGGTTGGTTATTATTGTTAGATTTGGGAAATCTTGTTGTCCGTTATGTTTATATTGTTAGTCTTTTTATCTTTATGATTAGGTTGTATCGACTGCTATAGTGCACAAATATGTTGGTGAAAGTGCACGAATGATCAGGGAGATGTTTCGCTATGCAAAAGATCATCAGGTAAATTCCTCTCTAAATTCCTTCAGCACCTTGTTTTCTTCTTTTCCATGCAAAATTTTCATGGATGAAACTGACTTGGTGAAATATTAGTCCATTCCTTTTCCTGGTTAATTTTCATGGATGAAACCTGTGCATCTCGTTAGCCCTGCATTATTTTCATGGATGAAATCGATGGAATTGGTGGACTTAGATTCAGTGAGGGAGCAAGTTCTGATCGTGAGATTCAACGAACCCTAATGGAACTCCTGTATCAACTTGATGGATTTGATCAACTAGGGAAGGTAAAAGCGAGTATCTCCGGCAAATCAGTTAGTTTATTTGACTTTTATTACTTATTAGTCAATGAGTCACTTCTTCTGCAAGAATGATAGTGTAATTTATCCCATATTACTTTCCTACTGATTGAGTGTTGACAATCTCTTCGTCTTCACCCCAAAAATATTTTGTCATTGTTCAATTAGCCACCAAGGTATCACCTTGTGCGGAACTTGTTATTATCTTTTTGTGCTATGTTTCTTAAAAAATAAGTTAGTTAGTGCTAACACCATCCTTATGGGATGTAGAATTACCAGCTCTAATCTTTGACTCAAGATGTCAGAGTAGATGTTGGCTATTTTTTATTCATATGCACAAGCTTTTTAAAAATTGATGGAGCATTTTGGTCAAAAACTAATAATATACTTGCAAGTACCGATATACTTAACAACTAGGATGATATAATCACAATATAAACTTTTAATGTCCTTTGCCCCTTAGCATGTTCTTGACTTAATGCAAATAAATCTATTATCAAACTTTATTATAGTACATGTGATTAGATAATGTTATTGTTCTTGATTTGTGCAAAGACGTCCATTGTCAAACTTTATTATTGCAAATGTGATTAGATAAGGTTATTATTCTTGACTTGTGTAAAGACATCCGTGTCAAACTTTATTATCACAAATGTGATTAGATAATGTTATGCATCTTCTGAGGGGGTTTTTGTGTATCTTTCAATACTCTTGGAGTAAAAGAGATTACAGTGTATTTTATCTATCAAGTATAGAGTATTACAGTGTATTTTTGCATACACTATCCTTTCTTAAACCCAAAAGCTATATATTTTTTTGGTTGTTAGGAATCATAACTACCACCATTGGATTTGAATTTTTTTTATAGTATTCTTTGTTTGCTTTACCTATGACATGACAATTAGATTATAAATTGCCATGGTGTCCATCATAGCATGAGTCTACTTGCCATTGTGCTTAATAACTTCAGGCATTATCTCCCTATTTATCTTTGATGATATAGCTTTCAATGATTACTTGTTTGTCACTTCTGTTGTATTGAGGACCTAAGCATCCCTATGCTTGCATCAACATACTTCTCTTTGCTACTTTTTTCACTTCATTTAAAGAAACAGTGTGGTTTATATCACTTTCATTTGAAGAAGTACAAGGTATGTTAGTTGGCATATCCAAGATATGTTATTTGGCATATCCTTTCTTCTTTGAGGCCACATCCATGGACTTTGCTACCATGGCATTATATACTTATTTATGGGGTCAATTCTTTACCAAGCGTGAACTTTCACAAACAAGCATTTTTTTTATGCAGGACTTTGTGTCCTCATTCATTTTCCTAGATCTTTTTGTAATAAAAATATATATAAAATAAAAATTTTAATTTCCCACCAAGTGTTTTTCTACTTGTCATCCATGTAAAAGCTTGGACGGTACGTAGAATCAAGCAAGCAAAATTCTCAGAGAAATTTGATAGCTTTCATTTATTTATAAAGCAAAGAAATTTGCATAAATCTTAATGTAGGATATAACCCTCCTAGCTTAGCTCTAATCTTGCTCTCTGAGGTACATAGAACCTCCTGAGAATGTCCTCTTTCAAATAACATAGAATCTCCATTTAATACTTCAGAACCTCCTTTTAACAACGTAGAACCTCAATTTTATTACTTAAAACTTTTTCTGATAATATAGAACTTGTTTCTGATGACGTAGAACCTCTTTCAAATAAAGTGTGCAAAGAGAGTAGAGAGTTGACAACAAAAAATCATCACTAATGAAGCTCAACCAAGGGTTGTCACTGATGAAGCTTAGCTAATAATCATTGGAATTGAGAAGCGGAATCGAAGCGAGGTTTCGGCTAGCGGGCAACTAGTGTCACGAGCAAGGTCAGGAGCAAGACCAAAGATGCTGAGAATTGTCACAAGAGTGGGAGTAGGGTTAGGTCAAGAAAGCGAGGAGAGCAGGATTAGGGTTGGGCGAGGGAGGTTTATTTGGGAGTTTTGAGATTCACACGCCTAGACTACTTTAAGATTTATAAAAATAATAGTAGGAAAATCCAAGTTAAACAGGACTGTTTATAAATTGCACCCCAAACCCACAGGTACTAATGCTCCGAAAAAAACTCTTCAGCGTGTACCCCGCTGGTACCCGATCCAACCATTGATGTGCATGCACCATGCACGGATCCCAATGTGGTTTAATGATTAGATCGGATACCCCGCTCAGTGGGGTACTCTAATGCCTCGACGTGGCACAAATTCTACACCAATTTCTCTTGCTCAATTATAAGGTCTACCATTTGACTAGTCATGTAAAGTAAGTACGACCTTTCATAAAATGTGCACATGAGCATATATTAGAGACATGCGACCAAGGGTTTAGTCTAAAGGGTCCATGGTGAATGGTGGTGAGGGCTTAAGGCAACAAAGATTGCAGTAGAGTAACTTATGAAAACTTAATGTTAATCCTTGAATTTTAATGAATTTTGAATGTACAAGTAATGAAAGTGATGGGTATGTCATTGAATATGCACCTAACGATCAAAATTGAATCGGACAATTGAAAGTGATGGGTATATTACTAAATATGCACCTAACGATCAATTGAACAGAACAATACTCATGAACAATAGAGCTAACCATCAAAATGTGATATCATTTTAACATGAATTTTATAGTCAAAATGTGTTATTACTTTAATACGAAGGATGTAAAGAGTTAGAGGTGCCTTAGCATCTAGCAATTTGTTAACGAAGACTTCGATATTTTCTACACTTTTTTATGCTCAAAATGATATTTCTTGATAGAATAATTTAGGGCAGTCCAAAATTGACACCACCCGCAAACTTAAGTTGATTTGACATAAAATTATATGAATTTTTTGTTATAATCAGTTAACTCATTTTTAACTCGATTAATTTTAGGTTACATTGGGTTATAATCGGATTTACATGTATAAATTGAATAAATTAAATTCCCTCTCATTAACCTACACTCCACCCCTAATCCCCCCTCTTACAACACTCTCCTCTATTCTTCTCCTTCTCGTTTATCGCTCTCTCCCTTCCCACCCCTTCACTCTCGGCTCCCTCATATGTTGTCTTCCATCCCTCCTTCTCTTGGCTTTTTTTTTTCTCTTTTTTTTCTCTTTCTCTTAACTAGGCAAGTCATTAGTGCGTCAGGTCAAAGTCATGTAGGCGGGCCAATGGATTGTATTTGGGCAGGTTAATTTTAAATCTATTTAATAAATAGATTATTTAGATCTCATTGAGTTAACTCAATTATATATAGAACAAGTTATCCTCAACTAATTGGATCATGTTTAAATTAGTTCAATTGGATTACTAAAGTCACTCGGCCTATTTATGAAAAAAATTTCTTAGGCACGACTAGGGGCCCTTAGGATTTCATAACGCGATTTTAATGCAGGCCTAAATTTGCTAATCCTAAAGCACGGCTAGTCCTGATAATGCCTCATTACTTGATTATATAATTAACTTTGGTTACTTTTATAATTGCATTAACCCACGTGCATGCTCACTCACTCTCTCTCCCACGCTACTTTCTCATCTCTCATTGAGCTTGTGATTTCCCTTATCCTCATCGAAAACCTTAGCTCATTTCCTCACCCACGTATACTCTGATCTCTCCCTTGTGCGAAAAATTTTCGTGAGCTTCTTGTCTACTTCTTGTGGATAGCTAAACCCCCATCGTCTTTCCCTCCTTCCTTGTCAAAACCCTTGTTCTCAAAACCTCAATCCTAGCTCGATTACCTCTCTCATGAAAATCCCTCATTCCTCTCACCTAAAATCTCATTCCTCTCGGTTGAAGGTTGTCGTTGTTCTCTCTCACAGCTAACCCTAACCATATCCATCTCGTCAAATCAAGTGAGATATTTTTTCATTTGATATTTCCTCTATATATTTGATTTGTCTTAGTTGTCGAATTTTAGTTGCTAATGATTGCTGCATTTTCTATTGCTTTCATCTTCTTCTCCGACCATGTCCTGCACAAGCAAATATCAGAGGACTCCCAGTTGTGGTTTCTTTGTGATATAAGTTCTATGAATCTGTTTTAACTCTTGTTTACTATAAGTAAATTATTATCAAATTGATTTTTTTTTTCTCTTAACATAACACTTCTTTATACTAAAACCCATTTTAGCATATTCATTATAAAATTTGTAGGATCATCTTCACTGGTAAAGGTCATACCAACCATAGGAACTGCAAATGAGTAGCACGATCCCTCATTTATACTTGATGTAATAAGGTCATTTTCCTCCTCTTCATCTTGGACATGAAATATATTCAATTTCTTCCTCTTTTTCTCTTACGGATGGATCAACTGTATTTTCCTCTTTCTTTGCCATTTTCATATTATTTAGGTTAAACTATAGTTCAAGTTCTTCACTACATGCCCACTCCATATGGGTTATCCATGTTAAACAAAAACTTTAGTGGATATTCTATCCACTATAAAATATGCTCTATCTATGATAGCATAATCTCTATCCACGATATGGTAGAGCTCATCCATGATATCATGACTATATTCATGGTAGCATAGAGTCTATCCACTATATTATAGAGTTTATCCATTATAAAATAAACTCTATTCACCACAGGATAAATTCTATCTACTCTAGGTAGAGCCCATCCACGATAGGATAGACTCTATCTATTATAAAATAGAGTTTATCTACGATAACATGATTCTATTTACTATAGAATAAGCTAGGGATGGCAGCGGGTAGGGTACCCGCATTTTTTGTACTACCCGTACCCTAACCCGAATAACTATTATACTACCCGTACCCTAATAACTACCCGTTTATTTTTTAGAACCTCTACCCATACCCTACCCTATTAAAAATTTAACTACCTGTTTAATACCTGAATCCTATAAATACCCTACTTAAATATCTATCCTATTAAATTTTAATCTATATATATTATTACCCAATTAATATTCGAGTACCCAACCCTATAATACCCTAATAATGATCAAATTTCGGATAAGATAAAACGGATACCGGCAAACCCGAATAATATATTAAAAAAAGTATAGTAAACAAATAAAAAATATATATTTATATACATATATATAACCGGGTTCGGGTAGTGGGTATCCGTCCTATGCTACCCGAACCCTACCCGAACCCGACCCGGGTAGCATATGCACTACCCATACCCTACCCAAACCCGAATAACAACTACCCGTTTACCTTTAAACAGGTTCGGGTAGAGCGGGTACCCTCTAAATTGGTACCCAATTGCCATCCACACTAAGGTAGAGCCCATTCACACTAGGATAAAGTCTATCTACTATAAAATAGAGTTTATCCTCGATAGCATGACTCTATTCATCATAAAATAAGCTCTATCCATGATAAGGTAGAGCCCATCCATAGTAGGATAGACTATGTTTACTATAAAATAGAGACTATCAATGATAGTATGACTCTATCCACCATAGTATGAGCTCTATTCATGCTAAGGTAGAGCCCATCTACGGTAGGATAGACTCTGTCTACTATAAAATAGAGTCTATTCATGATAGCATGACTCTATCCACTATGAAATAGACTCTATCCACTATAGACTAGGCTCTATCCACGAGAAAAAAAATATTACAATATTATGTGAGTTAAATTATACCACTAGATAATTTCTTAGAAGACATTCTCAGTTAGATGACACCCTTTGGCTTGACTGCAAAGCAGGAAGGAGCTTGGTTAACTTTCTATAAGCAACTAACAAATAATTGTACATTTTTACTAATTTAATATATTACTTACTATGACGCCACATAGAAGAATGCGATCTTGCAAAAGAAAAAAACACCAAGCTCTAGGGTCTTCAACGAGAAGTCGGCAAGGACACGAGAAATCATAGATTCGATGTGAGACAAGAGAGTGAGAGAGTATGAGTCGAGATATTATGGGAGAGAAAAAGAGAGCATTGTAGGTTAATGCAATTCTAAAACTAACTAGAGTTGGCTATATCATTGAGTAACGGGGCATTAACAACTTTAAGATTTATGATTTAGGCTTGTTTCCGGATCCTAAAATCCTAGGGGGCCTAACCTTGCTCTTCGGCATGGGCATTTTTCTTATTTATGTTTGTCAACCAACAATAATAGTTATAACATCAAAAAAGAATAATTATTTTAAATGCCCTCACAAGCGCAACTTTTATGTTAGCCATAAATGAAAAAAAAGGACAGGGCATGAACCATATCGTCTAGGTTTGGCAATTTGAACCGTCGGGTTCGGGTACTCGACCCGTATACCTAAATGGGATGGGTTCGGGTTTGATGAGTTGGATTTTAATCGGGTTCGCGTTGCGATGCTCAATTTCAATAATAAATAAATAAATATTTTTATTATTAAAATATAAATAATAATAAGATAACTATTATATAAATATTTATTATTAGTAAAAATATAAAAATAATACTAGATAGTTATTATATAAATATATTTATTACTATTTTATTTTTTAATTTATATTTTATAAAAATATAAATAATAAATATATAATATTTTATTTAATCGGGTATCCGTTTAAATAGCTGACCTGGGTTCCGGCCAGATATGGGTAGCAAGTTTTCATAATCGAGTCGGGTCACTCCTAATCTCGTCACCTTCTTCCTCTCAATGCAGTCGAGCACGATTTCTAGGGAGATAGACACGAATCTTAAAGAACCATTATACACATATCTTAAAGATAAACTTTTAAATTTTTTAACTAGAGTTAGAGTCTAGTCTTAGTCATCTCCAGACTGAGAGTTCACCAAAAGGTCGCCGGAGACTAGAGTACTCTGACACACGATATTAATCTAGCAGAGAATTAGGAGATAAAGAAATTAATCTAGCAGATCATTAGTTATTATATAAACAATCAATAATAATAAAGAAATTAATCTAGCAGATCATTAGGTGATAATTTAATCAAAATAATCAATAAGATAAAAGATGTGCACATATAGATTAAGCATGAATTAATATTTGCTATTTATATGATTATAAGGACAAGAGTAATCTGACACACGATATAAGGTTAAGTAGTGACACGGGATATATCAGTGACACTTTATATTTGCCATTTATATGATTATGGTGTCAATTGCATCATAAAATTAGTGTCATCTTATTGATTTATGATTTACTCTATTGAGTTTCTATTTAGTATTGTTATAGCATGCTTATGATTATTGATATGCCTATGTATATTATGTTGCACATCATGATGAATACGTACCCAAGTTAATAGAATTCAATATTTATTTATTATTCATTCGCATTGATGACACGATGTATTAGATTCTAAGGGTTGAATTAGTGAAGATGGAAAATCTAATCAATCGGTACTATTTCTTAGCTCAGATATGGACTATAGGGTTTTATGGATACTTGAGCTAGGTTTATAGTGTTGTCAATGTCATTAGGGGGCAAATGGATTATTCAATCAGATGGCTTTTCTTTCTTGTACTTGTAAATAGAATAGTTTTCTTATGGCTGAATACAGCAATTTTATAATGTATGATTGTCACTAGATGACATTAAATTTGTGCAGCAAATAACCTTGTCAAGAATTAGATGACATGTTCAATATTTTTCTATGCTAACATTTTCTTCCTTCATAAGATCAGGTAAAAATTATTATGGCAACAAATCGGCCTGATATTTTGGATCCAGCTCTGCTTCGGCCTGGTCGACTAGATAGAAAAATTGAGATCCCTTTACCAAATGAACAATCGAGGATAGAGATTTTGAAAATTCATGCTGTTGGCATAGCAAAACAAGGTGACATTGATTATGAGGCAATTTCTAAACTTGCTGAGGCAAGTCTGTTCATTCAAAAGAAAATTGTGAACATGAGAAAATTTTAAATATGTCAATTTCTTTTGTTCCCCTAGTTTAATCAAAATTATTTTTGGTGAACTTTATTCTTTAGGGGTTCAATGGAGCAGATCTTCAGAATGTATGCACAGAGGCAGGTATGTCTGCAATTCGAGAGGAACGTGACTATGTTCTTCATCAAGATTTTATCAAGGTAATTTTATTCGATTTCGGAAAACATTATTAGTTTCACATTTTACCTTACTACAAGGTGTTTTGATTATGGATTTCACTTTATTCTGGTTATGTCAAAGGTCCCTCAACGCACACTTGGACCGTCCAAGTAGACTCACCACTAAAAATTATTGATGTTTATTTTTAAAAAGACACCCGATTAGGATTTGATTATGGTATTATAATTTTAATGTGTGAAATATGGTAATTCTATATAATAGCAACGTTTTAGAAATTGATCTTTTATTGTTCGGTACATGTGGTAGTTTAAGACAAAGTACGAGTGGTGATTTAAGATTGAACCGATACCAATATATCATATATTGATATAATCAGTACTCTTACATATCAATGTGCCAGATTGGATCAGTATATGAGTAATAACCAAAATATAAAACCTTATACAATAGAACTATTTTTGGTGTGTTCTTTGTTCAAGATTATACCCATATATCAATAATGATTGCGATCTAAAATCTTGTAGAACTATGTTTGGTGTGTTTTTTTAATAGATACACAATTGTTATATGTGTATGTTTCCTATTATAATTGACTTATTCTTCATTTAATTCTTATTTCAGGCCATTAGGACATTAAGTGAAGCAAAGAAACTAGAATCTACTACTCATTATATTCCTCGTTTCGGCTAGGCATAGGCGACTCTTAGCTTTTGAAACTTGCAGCCTTTTGCCCGGTCCCTTGTATGATCTCGTCAATGAGATATTTCTCTCTTCTTTGGATAACAATTCTGTATCGCTCATCCTAAAGAATCTAGTGTTTTTTTTTACATAGGCAAAGTAATGCGAATAGGATTTGACCCAAGACTTTGTTATCAAATGATCGCTATTAAATGACCATTGAATCTGCTCACTGCTGCCCTTTTGGTAGTATTAAATTCTTAGGATATCCTCTGCCTTTGGATTTGCTTATGTTGCCCCTTGATAGTGTAATTTGTCTCCTACATCTTAGTAAAAATGATAAAAAAATTCAAATAATTAATTTTTTACCTAATACTTGACTCTGAATACCTTGTACTTGAACTCAACCAAAACTTAAGTTAGAGTCAAATATTTATAAAGTACCCAATTAAATAAAAAATATTAATTTTTTTATTTTAAAATATTCTATAAAAATATAATTTACAAATATATTTATATAATAATATGAATATATTTTTTATGTATTTCTTAAATTGGTATCATATACTAGGTACCCTCATATATAAACTCTGAACTTGATCCGAACTTTCTCCCATTTAGATAATTTGTACCTAAACTGAAGTAGGTTAGGTCAAGTCCTTCACATCTAGAATACTCTCTACCTTTGGATCTGTTAGCTACTTTCCGTTTTAGAAGAATCAAGTCCTTCACCACTCACCCTTGGAATGCTTGTTGCACCTAGACGTGCTCGCTGACGAGATTTGTCCGAGATTCAACAAGTACGAATTAGATTTATTGAATTTTTTTATTTTCTCTGTACCTATGCATATTCACATGAGTGTTTGATAATACTTACATTTTTAATTTCTATGGAACAACCAAGTGGCCTAGCCGGGTCTATATACAAACTACTAACGTAATGAGAAAAATGAAACTATACTAAACTAAAATCAAATAGAATATATTAAAGTTCAAGTCCTTAGCCTCCCTCTTGTGAAATGCTCTCGCCTTTGGATTTACTTGCCATTTTCAGAAATAATCCTTTGCCTCTTGCTTTTAGAATGCTCTCCGCCTCTAGTAAATTACCGATTGGTATTTTTTTTATTAAATAATGATAACAAAAATTTTACTTTGATGAAAAATAATAGCCGGCAAATAAAAAATTACCGACTGATCAATGAAGATTTCTACATGCACGATTCGAGTCTAGATTCAATAAGCCGGGGCTCTTCGAGCTACTCAATGGCCCCGTCACATATGATTCTTCCAAATTTTCTTATCTATAGTTTGCATGTTGTTGGCCTTAGGAACCACGTCAAAATCACCTTTATAATAATTTTAATAAATGTATTTGTAGTAAATCTCAATCCATTACTAGTTGCAGTTATTCTCACTAAATTACTACTTTGTAAATTTCAATAAAGTAGCAAAGAATTATAAGTGCAAAGATTATGATAAACAATAAAATTAAAAATGTCAATTATAGTGATTTTTTTTAAATCAATACTTTTTACAAGCTTTTAAAGTTACTGGGGTCACACCGAGCAGGTGTTGCAGAGTTAACCAGAAAGTACCTGTTTTTCTCACTCACGGCGGCCAGCGTACATTATCTTATTTTTCGAAATGGTGAACTCCATCTTTAATAAGTTGATGAATAAACCACAATGAATTGATAATTCCTTGTGAAATGAAGTGTAAAATTTTCTCCAACTCCATCAAAATTCGAAACTTTGAGGATACAATAGAAGTAATAAACGAAACAAACAAGTGTTGATTAGTGTTTACATTTTGCCATCAATACTTTGCGTAAACACAGCTAGAGGCGTTTGGTTATAACATAAATTGCATCTTCAGGGTTTCTCAACTACTATCTTTCAATATTGTAGCATATGGAGACCTTGGTGCATATTTGCAGCAAGATGTTATAATATTTTGTTGGTTTAAGTCTTCATGCTGTTTGGATACCAGAAGCTTCAAACAGTAATTGCTATTCAAAGTTATATCTGCACAGAACCTCCTGCGCCTTAATAATTTTTCTCCAAAATTATTAAGCTTGATTCGCCAAACACAGCAGTTACAGTGCGTTTGATACGAAATTTTTTTTACAGAAGGACTCCCTTCTGCGATCGCGACGATCGCAGAAGGGGGTTCATAATCTGTCAAGTACGAATCTAGAAGCAACTTTATATTATAATGCTGTGATTTATACTATCACATTTTATACGATAATGTATTGATTTTATACAATAACAGTTTTATACGATAATACATATATGTTATACGATATTTTAATTATACAGATTATACTATAATACAAGCGTGTTATACCATATTTATCATATAATATGTATATATTATAGTATAATTTGTATATATTATAATATAATCTGTATAAATATGGTATAACATACTTGTATTATAGTATAATCTGTATAATTAAAATATCGTATAACATATATGTATTATCGTATAAAACTATTATCGTATAACATCAATACGTATAACACATATATATTAACGTATAACACTATTACCGTATAACATTAATACATTATCGTATAAACCTGTTATCGTATAACATCAATACATTATCGTATAAAATGCGATAGTATAAATCACATCATTATAGTATAAAGTTGCATCTAGATTCGTACTTAGCAGATCCTGGACTCCCTTCTGCGACGATCGCAGAAAGGGGTTCTTCCGCAAAAAAATTTTCGTCTGATACCCCAGTGGAAGCATTTTAACTGCTCGAGTGTCCAAACCGTGAATTAGCCAAAACTGTAAAATGAAATGTCATTCTCAATTAGCAAACAAAAAACGGTGCATCTAGTCTATTTGTCCTCTGGTATCCCCACTATCTAATCATCACATCTCATAAATGTCATAAATGGAAATTCAACGACTAAAACATAAGTCCTGATCGTAACGAGGGCCAGGCAGCAGAAACTTTGATCCAATGCATCAAGCAATACAGAAATATGCAATAACCCTCCCTCCATTTGAACACCTTCTGAACAAATAGATCCCTCTAATCAGATTTAACCTGCAGAAAGGACGGAAAACCAATAAATAAAAAGAAGATATTCGGTGAATAAAAAATAATATAAATTTCATTCTCCATACTGGGGATTTCGACCGGGATAAACTCCTGCTCCTGCTAGGACTTTTTTGCTGGCAGACTTGCGCCGAGAGGGCTGCCCAACTCAAAGTTTCAGGAGAAAAACTATTAACACCAACAACTTACAGATGTCACAGGAGATCTGGATCTTGATTGTGATCTGCAAAAATTCCAGAACAACTAATTTTAACAATCTGAATGTGCTTTTTTTACCAGCGTCCTAAAAATCCTGGACATTTCTTCAGCGTCCCAGTTACCACATGACAGAATCTAGCTAAACAAACGATTAGCAGCATTTGTTCCTTGTGTTTAGTTGAGATTTTGCAAATCAATCAATCAAAATAGGACAAACCAATGCTGAAACTTGCAACAAAAAAAAACAGGAGAAATGCCACTGACCAAATTGCTCAAGATTATAAAATTATCCCACTCCATGAGTTACTCCATTGTACCAAAAGATGCTAGAAACAACCCCAAGAGTCTTTACACGTGTTGGAGGAATAGTAATCTTGTTCCTAATAATGGTCCACTGAGCCCCAATTTCACTTCGCTCATACAAATCCAGCATGTTATAGCAATCAGTCCATTCTACCCATAGAGGCCCGATGATTGTCAGCTAAAAGACACAAGGTGCAGTCATTATTAATATGTTTTCTCGTGTTCTATAAGCTGTTCTTCTATGAAACAGCATACCTCATGATATGAGAACATTTGGAATCACTTGCACCAAATCCAATGCAGATCCTAATATGCAATCCATAGATCGTCGCATGAAGCCCAAATCTAAAAAACAAACGGGTGCTTTTAAATGGGAGCAGGTGAACACACTTGTTATTCATGACAACTGACTGCAAAATGTCATGAGAGGCACAGAAGAAGATGAAAAAGAAAGATTGCATAATTATGCTTGTGAAAGTATTGAATATAAATGGAATTCGAAGCAATAAACCTGCCAAGAAAGTTTGGAAGGGAAGAGAAAAACTTTATATGGCAACACTCAAGGACACTCACCAATAAGAAGAATCATGAATGAATCAGAAAAATCCTAAAATGTTAATGAAAAGGCAATGAGAGAAAAAAAAACAAAAACTAAATATCATGCACACTGTTTCATCATAGTTTGCTAAATCCAATATTGCAGGTAGATAGTTAACAGGATTTTCATACAAAATTTTAGAATGCTGCCCAGAAGCGATGGCTTGTAGGTTTTCTATGCAAAGCATAAAGGTGGATTAACATGATAATTAAGAGAATAATACTACACAAGACGAGTGCCTAAATACATCTATTGCACATCTATTATCCAATCTCCTATGTGCCCAAACAAGGATAGAGACATAATCATCGTCATCTTTCCAGAGTTAAGCCACACATAGCTAAGACCATTTATTCTCAAATCTCCAAACCAGTTCGATGATGCTGTATTCATATAAAGCATGGCAAACCTTCTGCGAGTAGTGCAAAGCACCCTTTTAGAATTCCTCTAAAAATGCAGAGGCAAGGTTGGATGTCATTTTGCACGCAATGCATTATGTTGATACTCAACAATGCAAAGAGGCAAGGCAAACCAGATACTTTGACATGTTGATGCAAGGCATTTCCCAAGTGTCTCAATGAGAAGGCAGGCTGGAAGGTCACGTACAAAAAACACTTGGAACTACGATGATGACCCAATACCTTAACACGCTAATATAGAGTAAAACATGCTGGCTTATTATTTTTCTGAAGATTGATGCCATCATTCTTCTCAAGGTCGACGCATGTAAAAAAGAATCACAATCAAAGGATTCAAATAGAAGTTTGACATACAACAACACTGCACAAAATGTAGTATTGGTGAATTATAACACTAGAAGAGAAATCGGCATAGTTATTGACCGGAAAGCAATCATGGGTGTAGACATAGACTTAAGTATTCACGAATTAAACCTAGTAATCCCAAACATTATTAGTGACTAATTTAATGACAATAATATAGAGATGAAGATAGCTCAGCATCTAGTGTTAGAATACGAAACGACATAAGTTATTAAGTTTTAATCTCTTAATAGGAATGGAAGGGAGTGTCAAAAATGAATTTAGGTATAGATATAGGTTTACAAATATCTAAGACTGAATAGGTTGCGCATATAGAAAGAAAACAAGGAGAATATGAAAGCAAACAGAAGTATTAATAGAATTTGTCTTAAAAACAAAAAAGTTAATGCAAAGTAGTTCTAGATTTATTTTGAACTCCAAATTATGATGCCTTGAAGGTCAACACTTCATACAAATCAGATAAGCTTAAACGTAGTTTTCCGCCCACTAAAGTTACTAAAGAGATAGTGCAATTGACTAAAAAAACAAAAAAAGAATCTGTTTTATTAAATAAATGAAGGTGGAAGACTTTATTGAAGTCCACCATGGATAAAGAAGGAAATTCTCAATGAGACCGGGAAGGGATCTTTCTGAGAAGTAATACATGAATTAAAAATCAATGGATCAGAGTTTGTAAGCAAAATAGATAAGAGTAGGATATAACTGTAAATTAATGAAAGCTGATTGTGTAAGGAAGTCCAATAAGAAACAGTAAATATGAAGAAAAAAAGATGGAGGATCAGTAAATTTGTAAAAAGAAATGAAAAGCTTATAAGTATAGAAGTTGTAAATATATCCAAAACAAGGTTTATAATTGAGCTTATTGGCTTGGAATACATATGGGAAGAGTTATATTTGGTTACTAAAGTTTGAAAAACATGAATAGATATTTGTGTAATATTATAAGCTAAAAGCAAAATATCACAAGTTTATAGAAATTTTAAATAGGATAATCAATATTTAAGAACATATGGATGCCTATCTCAGGATTGCAAAACTGTGAAATCATAATAGATAGTGATAGATATTTTGTAGAAGCTAAAGATTTTGTATAAACATAACTAATTCCTAAGGATTCAAAGCAATCCAAAATATCATATAAGACAAGAAACAAAATTTGTAAGAACAAGAAATACATTTAAAAAGTGGCTGAGAGATTATACCGAGAGCGAGAGTGGCGTTTGAAGCCTGAAGGTGGATGTGGAGTCTCAGATCTGGAACTTCGTGGTATCTTTCTGTTTGGAGATTTCCTGTATAATATTATTTACATTAAAGATAGACTACTATCAATAAAAGTGATGATAGGTTGATTACTGCAGACCTAGTACTTTTGAGTTGGGCTCCTTGAGTAGGAACAGCTACGACTTCTGCTCCTAGACAAGCTTCGCATGGAATCATACTCCTTCACCTAGAAAGAATGATGGAATCCATTGTGCTGAGCACCTCACGCTGCAATATATAGAAAATAAGCTATTGATAAGCCACAAGAAGTAATACCCTAATATATGCCCAAAAATGCATTTCGAAATTCTGAGTCATTAAGCTTCTAGACCTGCAAATGTAGAAAGTTGCTACAATTATAAATATTGTAAAGGAGAAGAATCATGATCGTAAGAAAAAATGAACCAGGAAACTGGATATTTAAGAAGAATGGACAGGAACTAAACCCACCGCTTATTTCATGTCATCATAGTTTGTATAGTCAACAATTCTCATGGTGCCTAGCACAGAATCATTCTATTATTTTGTTTTTAGAAATTGTGCGCCATCTAGCAATGAAAAAGTTGATTTATAAATCTTATTTGGGTGTGTATTCATGCCATGTCTACTGTATTCGGAACTGATTTAGTAGCAGGTGTAAATTTAGCAACGTTTTCTCGATTTCCACAGGGTGAGCCTATTATATTATTAGGTCTTTGGATTTATTTTCTTTTAAGTAGCTTGATGGCTGAAGCACCATGGCAGTGCCTGCAAGTGAGGCAAACGTGTAAAAATTAAAATTTAACAAATATCTACTGTCACGTCAAATGACATCATAAAATCAAACTATCGACACACTTTCAATAGATCAACAGCACATGAGTCCTAGTGTTACAGTCGCAGACCGGAAGCATTTACTGGCTCTTCCTCTCGCTGTAATCGGCAGGCAAGCGCCGTTGTACTCGCCTTAGCCTCGCTCGAACGGGGAGAAAAGACGAGAACCTCCCCAACTTTACCCGAAGGGATAGAATCCAAGACTTTGTTCTTGCTAATCCACCCGCCTTAAGGCCATCCCTCCGAGGCTAGTGTAGCTTCAACCCTTACCTTTTCTTACTTTTTTCTTCAGCAACTCTCCGGGCCTTCTCTCTTTCTTTTCTTCAATGTCTTCCTCCTCCTTTCTCTTTCTTCTTTCTTTCTTTTTTTTTGTTTTTTTTTTTTTTCAATTTTTCCAGCTTTTGTTCCAGTTGTTGTATTCGCCCCTTCACCGAGCCCATGCCTGCCCATCTTTCTCCAATCTTTTCTTTTTCCTTCATTGTCAGGTGTGTCCATTCCTTTCTCTAGCGCGCTTCTTGAATCCTTTCTCCTAACAAGTGAAATCAGAAGAAGAACCAAATTCAATTGTTGACCGCGGAATGGTCAACCATCTCATTTCCAAAAGTGAATAACTAAGGGGAGCTTGCTACTGATCTCTTCATCAATCAAATCCAGAATGGAAAACTGAATGTATCAGATCAAAGTAAAGATATCTTAATCTAGGCTTACATATGAACTAAACGTTCACATAACTTTGCAACAAAACTAAGAAAGGAAGATAATATGTCATAAATAATATCCACAAATGAAATATGATTGGACTTGTAGTACCAGGCCTCTTAGAATCTCTGCCCTCAAGTCTACAGAAGGAAGAAACAACTATACATATTACAACCTAAAGTACCACTGATCATAAAAATTATAAGCGAGACATCACCATAAGATAAGAAATGCTTTTCCAGATTTCCAAAATAACATTGTAGTGAGAAATTTAAGATCTATACTTGTAGTATGTTCAAATGTTAAAAGTTTGCAAGAGCACATCAATAAGCTCTTATGCAAAACATATCAACTAGAGTGAATTCAATAGCTGCTCTGTCCAACCATAAACCTGATAAAACAGCTACGCGATGATCCAGGCATAGACAAGTTTCTATAGTTATTTCACAAGAATGGCGTCTGCATGAAAGCAACTCAGTTAAATTCAAAAACAGACAAGCTTCCACGGTTACTATACAGTACCCCAAAGACAAACGCAACCAAACTTTGACGTCAAAACAGAATGGTAAGCTCAAAAAGGCTTTTCAAGAGTTTCTCCACCTAAAATATCCATTGAATAATTTCTTCAAGAATACAGTATAAACAAAACAAATCAACACAAAAAAGAACTCTATTCTAATTCAACGAGGTCTAGTACATACATCGCTTGGGATACAAGCCTCTTTGGTTCAGCACAACCCAAAGGTGAACAGCAACGCCCTAGAGATGAATCTCGAACAACTTCTCCATGCTATCGGTCGCGGCAGAGGAGGCGTCGAGGCAGTGCAAAAGGGATTTAAGCAGCATGGGCTCCTCTGTGGTCGTAACAGTACCAGTGGAGGTGGAGATTGGATCGTTGTCATGGGATCCGTTGGCTCCGGCGAGGCCCTCGAGAAAGCGAAACCCACGAAATCCATCCATACCCAAAGGCGTTTCAGATTTGGATTTTTCTAGAAGATCCAAACAAACTCCCGGGGTATTGCTACGCGAAGGCTCACGTGCATGTGCTGTGAATATGATCCCAAAATAATTAATTGAATTAACATAACCTTTAATTTCAAAAATAAAATTAAACACCATGAGATATTATTATATGATTATGCGGGCTAAACTTTATAATGATGTAATTAATTATGGCAAAAAAGTAAAAAAAATAATTATTTTAATACAAAGCAAAATCTTAAATATTTTTTTAGATAACGCTAATTAAATTATTCATTAATGTTGTGTTTAAATACACCACGCTATATTTGAGAAATGGTTATACTAATTATGTTTATTCTTGTGCACATTAAAGTTTATAGTAATGCATTACAAATAAAGAAACTCTAATTAATGAAATGCCCACAAAAGATGACCAAAAAATATAATTTAACCTTTAAAAATAATTAATTAATTATGGAATGTGTTTAATTTACCATCAAACTTGTGTAAAAAATCGTCCTCATCCATTTTCAATAATTACAAAACATTTAATACTTATAATAATTTTCATGTTAATTCAATTATAATGGTTCTATTTTGTCCAAAAGAAAATAAAGGCTATATTTTTGTGACATTTGAGAAATAATTCTCTTTATTCAATTTGTTTATGTATATGCATAATTTTTTTTAAAAAAAATAGACATCGTAGAATACTTTGACTTATCAAATAATTTATTTTATTATTTGATATAATTTGATAACCTATGCTAACTAATATTTTTCATCTAGAACATGAGGCTACCTTTTAGTGAAAAAAAAATTACGCTCTCCATTTTTAAAATTCCTAATCTTAATTGTTTTCCTATTGAATTTGGAAAATTAATTTTTCATGTAAATCCTCCAAAATTATTAGGATCGTATTTCCTAATACTCTCCCTTAAAATATTTTATGAATTATCCTATCTAGGGATTGTATTCCCATTTTTTTGTGTCCTAGTTAATTCCCTGCTGTTTTTTGCTTTCAGTGGGGCTTTATATAAGGAGGTTGATGGAATTAGATGGACGCGACGCGAAAAATACAATTAACTGCAGCATTTGATCTGTACTTTGATTGATTATCGACGACGACGACGATGGCGCCGCTCACCGCCACCTTGCTCCGCCTGGCCACGGCCAGCACCTTCCTCCTCCTCCTCCTCCTCCTGCAAGCGGCGCCCCGGCTAGTGAGCGGCGCTTGCAGCTTCCCCGCCATATTTAGCTTCGGCGACTCGCTTCAGGACACTGGCAACTTCATCCACACCTACGCCAACACGACGACCAGCAAGCTGCCATGGGGCACGACCTTCTTCCACCGCGCCACCGGCCGCTTCTCCGACGGCCGCCTCATCCTCGACTTCATCGGTCCGTACGTTTAATTAATTTCACGTAACCGTCCCCCACTTAATTAATCACGTACTTAATTGCTTTCCTCTGCACGAGTTTGGCCTCCGTTAATTAAATTAACGGAGATTTATTTGTTTACGAATTAATGCATGCTGCAGCGGAGCATTTGGGGCTGCCGCTGGTGCCGCCGTACGTCGGAGGCGGCCAGAACTTCCGGCAAGGAGCCAACTTTGCCTTCGCCGGAGCCACCGCCATGCGACCTGACCAGGTTGCGAAGCTCGGGATCAACACCACCGGCTGGTCCGACCACTCCCTCTTCTTCCAGATCGACTGGTTCAAACAGCTCCTCCAATCCGTGCCAGCCCTCAATGGTATTTAGTTATCTATTTATTTAATTAGCGTGAGTCAAAATGTTTGACTTATGTGTTTGATATTCAGACCCGAATTTCTTGGGTAAGTCGCTGTTTATGGTGGGCGAGATCGGAGGCAACGAGTACAATTCGGCGCTGAGCCAGAACTGGCGGCTAGACGCGATCAAGTCCACCGTTGCGCCCAAAGTGGTCGAGACCATCGGCGCCGGAATCATCGTAAGTTAATCCGGTGCTCTCTAATAACTACTACCAATGACTAATTTGGCACGTTTCTCTCGTGGGCGGATGGGGCGGGGGCGGCGCGCGTGTTAATTGGGGTGGGGGTAGGATCTGATCAAGCTCGGCGCAAAAACGATGCTGGTTCCCGGGAATTTGCCGATTGGGTGCATTCCGGGGTGGCTGGACAAGTTCCGTAGCCAGCGGCCCGAGGACTACGACAAGAACGGCTGCCTCGTCTGGCTCAACGACTTCTCCCAGTTCCACAACGGCTTGCTGGGCCGCGAGCTGGACCGGGTCCGGAAGGCCTTCCCCGACGTGACCATCGCCTACGCCGATTACTACGGCGCCGGCCTGCGGTTGTTCTCGAACCAGCAGCAGTTCGGTGGGTCTAAGTTGGTTTGATTTCATCTTTAAATTCATTATCAATCCATTGTTTATTTATCTCTTATTTTTACGATTTAGGGATTACGGTGCCGTTTACGGCGTGCTGTGGAGGGCAAGGGCACGGGTGCGATGAGACCGGACCGGTGTGCAGGAACCCACAGAACCATGCGTCGTGGGAGGGGTTTCATCCGACAGAGGCGACTTATAGTGCGATTGCGAATGCGTTAATTAATGGCCCATTTCCAATTTCATTCTTCACTTGCAAGTGATTTTAATTTAATGAAATTTTAAAATAAATAAATAAATCTTTTGTGATAAATATAAAAATTACAAGCGTGTTTGCGTTGGAAGGATTTATTTGAGCGCACAACTTGTGCATATTATGAAAAATAATTAAATAATAATAATAATAAAATATCATGAACTATTCATGAAATAGAAAGTAAAATATTAAAATTTTATATATTTTAAAAAAAATGTGATTGGAGTGAAATTTTATTTTTGCGTAAGAATTGATTGGTATATTAAATGATGGATCTAGAATCACTCGGTGTTAGGCCCCAAAATCCCGGGCCGGGCCCAAAGAGAAGCGGGCTGGGCGACGACCCAAGCTCGTGCGGCGAAGCAACAAAACGGAGCCCGATTTCAGTGGTCAACGGGCAATGTTGACCCCAAAATCGGAAGCGGAAATAATTTAACGTCGTCATTTTCACCGCGTGCATCGGACGCGGGCGTCGACGACAACAGCGCAAGGTCTTCGCCACGATCATTGGACGCGAGATTCTAGCGGTGTCGACCGGAGCCGAGAGAAGCGAACGCGAGGCACTTGTGGGCTTCGGCAACGCCATCTTCAGAGAGGAGCGGACGCAGTTGTTGGCGACGAAAGCGGACGAAGCAGGCGACTTCGCTCCCTTGGTGGAGTTCTCGGATGCAGGAGCACACAGAGAGGGCAGAAGACTCGGGGGAATAGACCGAGTCCGACGCTGAAGAAGGCGACGTGAGGACACGGCTTCAGCTCCCTTAAATCACCAGGCGGGTGATCGGTAAAGGGGGTGAGAGCGAGGGAGCGACACCAAGGCAAGTGCATGGGGAGTGACTCCACCGGCGGCGACACCGTCGCCCTTCCAGAGCGGGGGCTCTGATGCCACCATGGGGCAAAGAATCCGACGCCAGGGGGCATCAAAGAGAGAGTTCTTGTGTGAGACAGCTTTGTGTGGTTGTAACCGACGGCAGGGGTACCGCCGGCGAGAGGAGCAAGTGGGAGAGGGGTTTTGTAGCTTTGAACAATGTTAATCCAAGCTTTCCCCTATCTCTGTTCCCTCCCCTGTTTCCGGTAGAAGCTTACCATCCTAGTGACGAGGTTTATCTGGCAGTGGCGGCTTCCGATGCTAAGGCGACGAGGCTGAGGGTGAAGAGGGGTCTTCACCCTGCCGGCACACCCATCCGGCAGACCTCCTTCTCCAGCGAACCCATGAGCGTAGGTGGCGCTCGGCATTCAAAGCGTGAGGAAGACGACGCGTGATGAGCGACGGAGAAACAAACACAGCGTTTGTTTTGAGGTACAATGGTGTGGATTTTGACCTGGGCAAAATCCAGATAGAAATTTCGTTCTCACAGTGTATTGAAGCGACTAACGTAAGGGCGTCAGCAATGCAATTTGATTTCAGCAGCGCGCGCGACGTTGACTGGGTCAAAATCAGAGGAGAAAATCAATTTGGGGCTAAATCTAGGGATTTGGCACACAGTCCTAGATTCGTCAGAGAACGGTTCATTGGGGCGTGACAATTTGGTATCAGAGCGAGGTTAGACCGAGTATGGGGATGCAAGGTTCAGCCAAGTGGTGAAGCAAGATTGTTGTGGGCCCATGACCCACAGGTTCGAACATGGTGATGCAAGTTGTTTCTGACAAGTTTGGTTGTTGCAGGTTGCTGTAAGTATGATGATCCAGTGTATTAGTACGTAAACTTAGCGATTGCAGGTTGAGCGGAGCATCTGGGGAGATGCGTTATGAACGTGACCCTATTCGTATTAGGTTGGGCGGAGCACTATGGCGTGTTATGACTGGGACACAAGAGGTTGGGCGGAGTACCAGAGGTGGTGCGATAGTGCGTGAGCCTGGTTGTGTCAAGTCAGATGAAGTGTCAATTCCATACAACGTGGTTCAGCAACATTCATCATCAAATTGGAGTCAGGAGGTGCCAAATTTGAACATTGGAGGGCCAGTGTTCAAGCCATATTGAACATCGAGGGCGATGTTCAAATCAGGTGGGGGAGAATTGTTAGGCCCCAAAATCCCGGGCCGGGTCCAAAGAGAAGCGGGCTAGGCGGCGGCCCAAGCCCGTGCGGCGAAGCAACAAAACGGAGCCCGATTTCAGTGGTCAACGGGCGATGTTGACCCCAAAATCGGAAGCGGAAATAATTTAACGTCATCGTCTTCACCGCGTGCGTTGGACGCGGGCCACGGCAACAACACAAGGTCTTCGCCACGATCATCAGACGCGAGGTTCTAGCGGCATCGACCGGAGCCGAGAGAAGCGGACGCGAGGCACTTGTGGGCTTCGGCAATGCCATCTTTAGAGAGGAGCGGATGCAGTTTCTAGCGACGAAAGCGGACGAAGCAGGTGGCTTCGCTCCCTTGGCGGAGTTCTCGGATGCAGGAGCACATAGAGAGGGTAGAAAACTCGGGGGAATAGACCAAGTCCGACACTGAAGATGGCGATGTGAGGATGCGGCTCCATCTCCTTTAAATCACCAGGCAGGTGATCGATAAAGGGGGTGAGCGCAAGGGAGTGACACCAAGGCGAGTGCGCTGGGGAGCCCCTCCACCAGCGACGGTGAGGGCACCATCACCCTTCTAGGGCGGGGGCTTTGATGCCGCCAGGGGGCAAAGAATCTGGCGCCAGGGGGCGTCGACGAGAGAGTTCTTGTGTGAGAGAGCTTTGTGTGGTTGTAACCGACGGCAGGTGTGCCACCAGCGAGAGGAGCAAGTGGGATAGGGGCAGGCGACAGGGGTCGCCATAGTCTGTGAGGAGTTTTGTAGCTTTGAACAACATTAATCCAAGCTTTCCCCTATCTCTGTTCCCTCCCCTGTTTCCGGCAGAAGCTTACCATCATAGCGATGAGGTTTATCCGGCAACGGCGGCTTCCGATGCTAAGGCGACGAGGCTGAGGGTAGAGAGGGGTCTCCACCCTGCCGGCACGCCCATCTGGCAGACCTCCTTCTCCGGCGAACGCACGAGCGCAGGTGGCGCTCGGCGTTGAAAGCGTGAGGAAAATGACGCGTGACGAGCGACAGAGAAATGAACGCAACATTCGTTTTGAGGTACAACGGTGTGGATTTTGACCGGGTTAAAATCCAAATCGAAATTTCTTTCTCATGGTGGATTGAAGCGGTTGACGTAAGGGTGACATTAGCAATGCAATTTGATTTCAGCACCATGCGCGGCATTGACTGTGTTTTGACTTGGTTAAAATCGGAGGAGAAAATCAATTTGGGGCTAAATCTAGGGATTTGACATACAGTCCTAGATTCGTCGTAGAACGGTTTGTTGGGGCGTGGCACTTGGTATTTAGGGGTGTGCACGGTTTGGTTAACCGAATCGTGTGTCAAAAAATCAAACCGAACCGGTAGGATCAGTTCGGAGAAATTCTGAACCGATCCCAAACCGTTTGTACCAGTTAACTGAACATCGGTTAACCAATTTTTCGATACGGTTAACTGAAAAAGGACTGCTAACCGAGAATATTTACGTATAAAAAATATTTAAAATTATAAAATACTTTAAGATTAATGAATATAAATATTCTCGGTTAACCGTTGGTTTTCGGTGGTTAACCGTTAGTTTCGATGGTTAACCGTTGGTTTTGATGGTTAACCAGTTCGATTTTATATAAAATATTTATTTTTATATATAAATAAATATTATATAAATACTTCGATTCGATTAACCGCGGTTCGGCCAAGTCCCGAACCAATAACTGATCACGAGTAAAAAATCAAACCGATTAAGAACCATTCGGTTTGGTTAACTAGAAAATCGATTCGTTTTGATTCGATTAATTGCAGTTCGATGGTTCGAGGTTTTTTTATCCCTCATATGCTTAATTCTTTTAATTGGGATTGTTTAGATTCTTTTTCACGTATGTAAGGAGAAATTTGAATATGTTCCTATTATCAATTGGATATTTATAATATTAGAAATGATATATTTATGTCATCTAATATAATATTTTTACTATTTAATATATTATCATCTGATGCAAATAATATTAGATATTAAATTTTTGTCCCTATGAAAAAGGAAACACAGCAGTACAGCACCGAAAGAAGCCCACGTTACAACCACAAGCATCAATAATAAAACATGTTGTCTACGGACGCCATAATTGGCTGCTGGCTCATGCACATGAACAAGTCCCAAGCTCCGGCGTTGTTGCTGCCGCCGCCGCTGCTCACAGACCAAATGATCTCATGAAAAACCCGCAGCCTGTGGTGGAGCTCCACCACCTGGGCACTCATCACGGAGTTCTCCGCCTCCACCGTGGCACGACGCTGGTCGGCGAGCGCCAACCTCGCCACGAGCTCCCCCTTCTGCTCCCTCAGCCGCCTCACCTCCGCCGTCAGCTCCTCCAGACGTTGCTGCTTCCGCTGCCGCGACTTCCGCGCGGACTCCCGATTCGATATCATCCGCTTCAGCCTTCGTTGTTCCGCCACTGTCTGCCCAGCATGTCCTTCTTGGCTCGAAGCAGAGGACACCCCAGTTGGAGAAGACATGGGGTTTTCTATCTGGTGTAGGGACATTTTTAAGAGAATTCTAAGTCTGAAAATTTGGTAAAGATGAGATTTTGGGTGGAAATTTAGCTGAATTATCTGCTTCACGTGTGGCTTTTTAGTAGTAAGAGTTCAAGAGAAGACGTAGAACCAGTAGAGGAAGACCACGGAGAAGGATTGAACGAGGTGAGTCCTGCGGCGGAGAGTGGAATTGATCATAAACCCGCAGAGGATGGCTTCACTTAGGATGGGCGACATCGATGAGGAACATCAAGAGGAAGACGCGATGCATGTGGAAGAATCAGAGGTTTTGAAAACAAACAACAAAGTAAAGGTCTTTCTTGCACCCTGCCTGCTGCAAGGTGCGATCTTTAGGCTAGGATCCTAGTAAAGGAAGGATTTTGAGGATAGTTTCTTGGGATTTGCACGAACCAGAAGATTGATGCTGGTTTCTCCAGAGTTTACAGAATGCAGCGCGTTCTTTTCGGCAGCAAGATCATATTTTTATCCCTAGAGGTGCAAGCAAAGTCTGGATTTTGATGATTGTGTCTTGGATGGACACCGGAGCAAAAGGAGTTCTTTGAGATAATTTGGCAGGATTTCCTGAGAAGATCGATGATGACTGCTCTGTTTTGAATCAGAGAAGCTGTTGAAGAGAAAAATGTTAGAATGAAATAGAAGACAAGCAGAGAGAAAGCAAACGAATAAATTGGAAACAAAGCAAGGGAGAAAGAGGAGCGGAGGGAAAAGGGAATTGGAGTTGAAGGGAGGGGTGGCATTTTATAGAGGGAAGTGGAGGAAAAGGGAGCTGAAAGGAATGATTTAATAATTGAGAGGAACAGAGAGATTTGGAGTCTTCTTCTGAATATTAATTTGATTAGCATCACAAAGTAATATTTCTCAATTACATATTGCCAAGGATACGCCTAGAGTTTGCTTTTGCTATTTTGGAAACTAGAGTCATCATGCTAGACAATGAATGGTGCATTCTTTTTTTTTTTATATAAAAAAAAAATTATAGGGCAAGGTAACTGCTAATTTAATGTCTTTAGAAAAAAGAACAAAAATGAGTTTAAAAAAGAAAAAAACTTTAAATTTAGCATCTTGGTAGCTAGCTTTAATATGATCACATTGTGGAAACATTTCTCAAAGGTTTCCACCTTAGATTACTATCTAGAAAAAGAGCAACCAATAGAAGGACTTTTTGGCTATTATAGTACCTTATTTGATCCTCAATGCAAAGAAGACAGTGATATTGAAGTAGTTTATTGGGTCTTAGATGCAAAGAGGACAATGATATTAGATCAGCTATGCATAGAGGCAATTCTAGAAAGAGAAAAAGAACTAATAACTTGGATGTGAAGTTAAGAATTTTAGAGAGGTAGGTGGCTCAACATAGTAATCTACTTTGAGGTGTCATAATTTCTTGATCAGCTATAAATAAGGATATATTAAGTTTTTAGTATTTTATTTACACTAGGAAAATACTTATGTTTTTATAAAGAAAAAAATATATAATTTATTATTTTCAATTTGGTATCCATGCATGAAGGAATGTGTAGTTAGTTTATGAGTGAAGAGATTCTTTGTTGATGACATCTTTACTACTTTGTCCTTTGCTTTTCACCAAATAAAATAAAACTGCCCACAGAGCATTAGGAGACATATTCTTGAGAAGCAAGCCAATTAAAGTGCCAAAATGCATGTGACAATCCTCTGTGACTAATTAGACTAAGGATTTATATCATAAGGAAAATGCATTATAGGAATATCTTTCATTATTAATATAGAATATTGCCAAATTGAAGTTGTCTTTGATCTAATGAAAATGACAATCTTAAGCAAGAACCTATTCCATCACTAACACTAATTACTAGGAGGGCTTAATTGCACTTTATTTTTGAAAAAAAAACTCGTAAATTCTTTTTATTTTTAGAATAAGTTAATATTTTGAAATTAAAAAAAAATCATTTGACCCTCACTCTATAAAAATGTTATACCAAAGAGTGATTAGAAAATTAGTAATAATATCTGTTTTCATTGACATTCATGAAATTGACTATAGATGCAGTTGATAGTTGATCGAAAGAAGAATTCTTGATGACTTATTTGATTAAAAAAAACTAGATAAAATAGTTTGTAAAAGTTTTTAAATCAATTTTCTTCTTATAATTTGCCAAAGATATAACAAAATGATGGAGTAAGAATTTAGCTTGAAGGTGCCCATGCATGTGAGTGCCAACAAAGTGTACCTTGAAGTGAGAAATTACAGAGGGCCACAAGCCAAAGATGACAACTGAGGCAGCAACTACAAAAAAACTGTACTGCAGATTCCAAAAGGCACTTCACCAGATCCAATGCTGAATCAACATCAATAATTCTCCAGCAAATTAAAAGTTGCAGCCATGTAGAGCTCCGAAAAAAGATGACATGATCGATGCACAAAAAAGAAACGATCGGTTCATTGTGCTTCAGGAGTTCCACCGTCCATGGAGGAGTTGAGTTTCTTTTAATCGTCTAACGTTCGATCAATTTAAGTAAGCACTCGACGTGCGGGTTAGAGAATGGAAAGTGCACTCTATCTAACTCATCTTGGATCGACTTTGTTGTTACTTACAGGTTCTAAGTTACATTCATAACACTGTGCTTATCTCACGTTGCAACTAAATGGAAAGTGCTGTTGGGAGACCACCACTTGCTCTTTGTTTTTAGTCCTTTGTGTTTTACTCAAAAGCATTGCTCATGGATTCTCTAAACAAAGTGGACTGCAGATTCCTTGAACTTTAGGATGGCACAGAAGAAAAAAAAAAGGAAAAAATGGACAGGATCTTGAGCGGTTTGCGGGGCTGGGCTTAGCTCCATTAGAGAAAGGCTTTACTTTAAAATTATTTTAAAGTGTCCGGGACTCCGGGACGGTGCTAAAAGGACTCTTTTTTATTCTCGGTGCTTGTTCTAAGTTTGCAGTTATGCACATTGAGATCGATAGATTCAGAGGTCAGAAGAAAAAAAAACTCAGAAGTTGGGATACTGAGGAAGCTAGTTGTTCATAAAATTATGATTTCTCTGAAAAGAAAAGAAATTGATACGCACTAGAGAGAAAAGCACCTCCTTATCAGATCTTCCGCGTGGGGGGATTTTCTCTTCTTTTTTTGCTTGCTTGGTTGGTAAGTCTGTCACAGGAGAAGGGAAAGCAGTTTCTCTTGTACTGAAACAGTGCGGCACTGAGTGATGGATGGTTTGATTTGATTGCCTCTGCATCTTTCAGGTCTTAGAATCCGTCACTTTTTTCTCCATGCATGATGGGGAATCTTGCTGCTTCTGCCCACTTGACTTGTGCAGTGGCCAGCACGTGCCCCCACAGTGGAGGAGAAGGCAGAGACGGCCACGGCCACAGCTTTGATCCTCCTGCGGCTGGACTGGCTCCCTTCCTCACATGGACTGGGCTTTTGAGTGTTTGAGCTGAAAAGTTTTTTACAGAACGCCAATCGCAGAAGGGGTTAACGATCTACCAAGCACGAATATTGAAGCACAATTTATAATTATAATTTATACTATCGTGTGTTATACGATAATGTATTGATGTTATACGATAATAGTATTATACGATAATATATATATATTATACGATATTTTAATTATACAGATTATACTATAATACAAATGTGTTATACTATATTTATTGTATAATCTGTATATATTATACCATATATGACATGATGTACGCCGCAGTGGGTCTGGAACAGTTCTAGCGTCTATTTTCTCCCACTTATGTTAGAGTGACGTTGGAGTTCTTGAGTTCTTTGGAAGTAAAAGCAGATCCTATTCTCGAGGATGATCCAGGGCATTTAGCATTTCGTTTGGATAATATCGAACACACCCTCACTCTTTCATAATTGCGTAGTATATATGGTTTTCCGGAGCCATGTGTTCGCAGAGTCCCCACTGAGTTCAGTGAGTAGGGTTTCTGGGGCGCAATTACCAACGAGCACATCTACTCTGCTCGCGTGGCCCGTGCATCTAGCTTATGCAACCCAGTGATCAAGTATGTCGACCGCGTGTTGGCCCACACCCTATTTGGACGCGGTGAGAGTGATGGTATGGTTCGGCAGACCGAGCTATTTTATCTCTAGTGTATGCTTCACAGTTTCAGAGTGGACTCTTGGTACTATCTGGCAAAGCAATTCAACCGCGTCGCCCGTTCTTTGAAGGGGGTGATAGTGATTGGCGGCTTGATCACACCTTTGGCAGTTTCTCTAGGCATCATCCCCTACGGCACATTGGAAGCTACTGGCAGCAACAGGCTCGACATTGAGTCTTGTGTTGCCTTGAAGCTGATCATTCACAAGGGTGATTCATATTGCATGACATTTAAAGGGAGCCCATTCTACCTACCCTTGCCGAACCCAGAGCGCACATCAGTCAAAGCCCGTGGAAACTAGCGTATCCAGCCAGTTGAGGACACACAGCCCGATCCAGTCGACACTGCACCACCAGCACCAGGCTCCTTTTCTTTTGGTGGCACCTCTTCTCACGATTCTATGATGTCTGTATTGCAGGAAATTAAAGAAGAGCAACTACATCAACGAGAGATGATTGATCACCTGGACACCACCGTTACCCACATCCAGCAGAACCAATCTTCGCATTGGGAGTCCATGGAAGCACACATGCAGAGATAGCACAAAATTATGGGATCGGTGTGGGGAAAGCTCTCTGCGATGGACGAGCGTCTCTCCTTCATCAATGAGGAAAACATGGCTCGCATGGACATCTCTTCCGACGAGGAGGCCGAGCCCGACTATAGCGCACGCGGGAAGAGCAAGAGCTCTCTAGCATCTGGCTCTTGCTCGCGCAAGAGGAGGTAGCCCCCCCATCAGCATCGGCATCATCATCCACTCCTCTCACATCATGGTATTGCATAGATGACTATGCAAACTTTTAGAGTGGGTGAGCTTTTTATACTCCGATTTCTATTTTCTTGCTGCATGTGGCTATTTGACTGTGATCGCTTGACTTTGCTATGTTTGGATGGATACTTCTATTCTGTGATGGATATTCTGGCATTGTATCTTATATGCCATTTTATTCGTGGGCCTGGTCCACTTCTTCAGGCCCCACACTGTGACAGACTTGTATGACATTATCTTTCTTGCTTGTGTCTGCACTTTGTTATAGTTATTATGCTTTTCATTCATGCTGTGTAAATTTTTCCATGAGTTTGAGTTTGCATGTGTATGAGTCTTGTCCTATGATGGCTATTTCAAAATTTTGAGCATTTTGAGTTGAATGCATAATTGGGTAGGAATGATCAAAGAATTAAGTCTGGAGTAATACCTCCTTGTTAGAGATACTTTTTGATCATGTCCATTTATTCTATGATTTAGAAATTTTGTGATTTGGATTGGTTTGAGTTGTTCATTAGTGGGTCAAACATTTCTATGATTGTTAAATCAACTAAGGCTTGCAACTTACATGAGAATCATATTGAGACACACATTCACTTAGTTATTCTTTTAATTCCTTTCTGTTGTTGGGGAGACACTGTATTTGTCCAAAAGGATATGTTTTCAACTACTTTGAAAAAAAAAAAAGAAAGAACACCCTCGGATTCCTCTACTTGGCACTGCGCAAAATTGGCAGTGGTACCGAAGAACATGAGTTGAAATCTAAGGAATGTGAAGTTGAAATCAATAAAGAGACTCCTCTACTTGGCATTGCGAAAAATTGGCAATGGTACCTAAGGTTATGAGTTGAAGTCTATTGCAATAATCAGTGTATCATACCCTGATGGAACATTTGAGTTAACCCCAACGATTTGAATAGGCAGGATTGGAATTGCATGAGTGTTATGTATAGGCTTGATTGAATCCTATGTTTGTCGCTTACTAGGTTGTTTGGCATCAAGAAATTGTGGGATTAAATTGTTGAACACTTTGAAACAACCATTTACTTGATTTCTCCTGATTAGATTTTGGAATGTTAGTGCTTATCTTTGTTTTTATGCTTAGTAAGATTATTCAGGAAATTTCTTACGTCGATACGATCATCATAGAAGTTTTCATTAGAATTATGGCCAGGCCGTAATTATTTTCACAATCATAATTTTCTCATCGTTGTTCATCCATACGAAATAGAAAGTTTCACGGCAGGGGTGTGATTTTTGTCACACCCATAATCTTGTATACACTGCTTATCTCTCAGGAATAGAAGTTTTCATAGTGGGGGTGTGATTTCAGTGTTCTGCTTCCCATTATCAGATTTTCTATATCGACGGTAACACAACTCTGCTTCCAGATTTTACCTTCTACATTACTCTACTTGAAATGGATCTAAAGAGGAAATAAGTTAGCAAGGGAAAGGCTAAGACATCAGCTGCCTCTTCTGCACCACCTCCCACAAATCCATACGGTATCATCTTCTGTGATAATGTTCAAGAGGCTAGGTATAATTTGCTTCTTACCAGGTGCATCACCAACACAAGTGATGTGACCGCAAGTGCACAACTTTATCGAAGTAATTAAATAAGATTGTTCCCAATGAGGATTTGACGGTCAAGTACCAATTACACGACTTGTTTATATCGAGACTGCTCAAAATGTGGTTTTTGTAGTGCAACTTCTAGTGCGAGAGAATAAAAGATAGTGTTTCGGATAAAAATCAATATGCAAAAGGTCGGGACTTGGGGTTTCACCACACTGACAATTATGAATATAGTGAAATAGGATGTTTGAACATAAAATTACAGCATTGAAAGAGATTTTATCTAATGTACAGATTACCTCCTCCCGAAGCGTAATCTGATATCTATTCACATTAATTCCTTACTCTCGTGACAATTAACATGAATAGACCCATTAAGTTCTGTGAAAAATCTAGAAATTCTTCAAGTAAACTCGAACTACTCTCATGATCGAATTTACAGGTTTGACAAGAACAAATCTGATGTCGCGATTCACCTCCCGGTCCTTCTCACGATGTTTAAGACGTAAACATACTTGGCCAAAGTAAAGTATGAAATACGTTCAATTCTGATCAAATCAACTCAGTAAAATTCATTACAAAGATCTAAAATAACAAGTTTAATTCATAGATTATCAGTGGGCTATGCCCCTAATCCCGAAAATAGGTTTAAGTGTTCATGTTTGTAGAAAATAGCATTTGTATTGATAAAATTTGCATAGAAACTCAAATAGATTACAAGAAAATACTAGAAAATAATTTGAAAACCCTTATTCTCGATCTGGAGATGAAAATGGAGCGTCCAATTCTTCCTTTGCGTGATCTTCCTGCTTGAATTTCGCCCAGAAAATGATTTCTGCCCTAACTGCCGCCTCTGTCGCTTTTGTCCGTAAAAGTCTTCTAAACCCTCCATAAATAATTCCTTTTATCGTTCAATCGGTTTAGAACCCAACTAGGAAGGTTTCTGCAAAGTTTAGTTGAGTTTTGACTCGATTCGAGTGAAAAACCGAATGAGGCGGAATAACTCATGACCCATGAGTCATTCACGGCTACGGCCATGAAAGTTTCTGTGAATAAAAGCTGTGTACACAGAAAAAACTCATGGCCCGTGAAGGATTCACGGCCTCACATGTGAAAAGTTTCTATGCACATTTAAACTTAGCCGTAGAACTGTTCCCTGAAGCGTGAAACTCACAGCCGGTGAAGGACTCACGACCGTGACCGTGAATCTTGCGTCTGACTTTCATTTCGCTCTAAATTTGACGTACGATTTTGTCTTTTCCTCAAGAATCATGCCATGGCTTTAAAATTCATGAAATTCATTATTTTTATGTGATTTTATCTACATTTTCATGAAAACTAAGAAAAGTGATGATTCCATACAAAGTGAAGTAAAAAACACTAAAAATTAGTATAAAATCATGCAATTAAGCCTAAAATATCATATAAACATAGGCAAAAATATGATGTAAATGCAATTCATCAACAAGATATACTGATAAACGGACATTGAAAATTCTTGCATTTATGAGGATGTGATGTGGATGTTTAGTCAAATTTCAACATCACAATTCTTTCAGAATTCATCACAGACCTTCATTCCTTTAGTTTTGGAGTTTCTCAGTAGTCTTGAGATAGAGCTGAGTTCTTATCATGATGACATGCATTTATATAATATTTTTAGTATACTTTTACCATCAATTATCTCTCTTTTTTATCATGATTTTACTCATTTTAGCTTAAATTCCTTTGTTTATTTGGAATCTCCACCTCTTTTTTTTAATCATATTTTAGGAGAAAATGATCAAATTTTAATGAATTTTGAAAGATCTGAGTGTACAAATGGATTCTAGACATTGAAACGAAGCTGCCCATCAATTTTCACGCAAAACGGAGTTTATTTGAAAAATTACGACCAACCTTTAATAAATATCACAGTCGTAATTTGAAGGAAAAGTATGGCCATAATTTGGGAAAAAGCACAAAAATAATTACGGCAGGGCCATAATTATAATCACGACCGTAATTTCTTCACGACTTTCCATAAAGAGAATTACGGCAATGTAGGCGTACTGGTGATTATTTTCATGGCCGTGATTTCCCAAAGAATTCACATAGAAAGAATTACGGGCATGGTCATAATTATTTTCACGGCTGTAATTCTTTGACAAGAATACACAGAAAGAATTACGGGCATGCCCGTAATTATTTTCACTGTCGTAATTTTGTCCGCCAGTTTCAGTTTTGACCTCGTTTCTTGCCCGATTTGGCTCGTTTATGAGCCAAATTTATGGGAAACCAAATTAGATGATGGAGAACTATATAAGCTGCCAAAGGATGATTATTGAGGGCTTTTGGCAGGGATTTAATGTGAATTCGACAAAGGGACGAAATCAAGGGCGACTGACGGCAGAAGGCATTTCTTCACTGGAAAAACTCTATTTTTCCGGCCGATTGGCACCGACCTTCACGAGGGAGCCTCACACTTCATCCTTCTTGTTGTTATTATTATTATTTTGTCAATTTTGTAATCAAAATATGGATTTTTACAACGTGAACATGAACACTATGCTAGCATAACTTCTTCTTCAGGAGTAGGGTGTAGCCCTCTTTGTTTTCATGACTTAATCATTGATTTCTTTCTTATGAAGTAATTTACTTGTGTTAGATGCAATTATTGTTGTGTTTATTATATGTTGATTACTGACCATAATTTGCATGCTTAGAGACGTCGCAAGAAGTACTGAGAGGTGAATTGCGATGTTGGATCTACAGTTTTTGGACAAGTTGATTCGAACACGAGAGTAGTTCAAATTGGCTTGAGGGATTTTATTGATTTGTCAAGAACTCTGAGTTAATAACCACGAGAGTAGGGGATTAATTCGAATAGACACCGGATTGTACTACTGAGAGGGGGCAATCTGTACATATGGATAAATCCCTTTCGGCACAGTAAATCCTTCTTAAGATATTTTTATTTATAAAAAGTCATGAAACATAGTGTGGTGAATCCGAAATCCTGAAATTCTATAAAATTGATTATAACCCAATTGTGTTTTACTTTTTCTGCAACTTAGTTAAAATTAAATCCAACTCTTTTCAAACTTGTCTAGCTAACAATCCTAAGATAAAGTCACTACTTGGCCATTGGTCTCTGTGAGATCGATATTTTTATTACTTCGACATATCCATGCACTTGCAGACGACATCATATCACTTTAGAGATACGACGGGGCACATTACCTTCCGGCTTGCAAATATCAAACGGAGCCTTACACTCCAAGAAGTGAGTCATGCATTGCGTTTATTGGGAGGAGGAGCACAAAATCCACCACGACAATATATGGAGAATGCATTTTGGTATCATATTTCACATGTATCAAGCTTTTCACCAAAGACAGCCCGAGCCACCAGCCTCTCCAACCCCTGCTTGCGATATGTCCACAGAGTTCTCTTGCACGCCGTCTTCGAACGTGGTGAGGGCGATGGTATGATTAGACAATTCGAGCTCTATTTTCTATAGTTTATGCTTCATGGATATAAATTGGATGTAACATATTTTCTTATTAAACAATTTGACAAAGTTACACGCGCCAAGAAGGGCACTATTGTGTTAGGAGGTATGATTACTCCTATTGCGCTTTCCTTAGGTGTGGATCCTTATGGTATCGAGACCGCACTTGGTAGCCCCAAGATCAACTTAGAGTCATACGCCGCTATGCGGATGATCGTCCGTTAGGGCGATGTATTTTGCTTGATTCTTAGGTCGAACTCTTCGACGTTGCCATTACCAAACAAGGAGCGAACTATGGTTTGCAATTAGGCAAATTGGAAGATTCCCCCTACTGCAGCTGTTGACGACACTCCCACCCCACTTGACTCTGTGCCACCACCATCTTCTTTTGGAGGTGCCGGCCTATATGGGATGGATTCTCCTTCGTTCAGAGCATGTTCTTCATCGTAAGGTGCATGCCTTGATACACAGAGATTTTAGTCCAGTGCTCAGGATCCTAGATTCCAAGCATTGTTTACAGAGGTGTTCCGCCAAGGATGCCTTTTGAAGATAATCTATCATTCTGTCCAGGATATACATGGATTTCTCCAAGAGCGCTTCTCCAACCACCTAGGCTCTGATGAGGAGAGAGATCCAGATCAGACCATGGGAGAGGCCAGCGCTAGCGAGGAAAGTGGCGAGGACACTGATACCGGTTCAGACGAGTAGTGCTCTGTGAGTATCTCTTCTCCTACTATCTTATTCTTTTCTTATTGCATCGAGGATGATGCATTCTTTTTGTAGGGGAGGATATACGTTCTTTTTGTCTCTTTTCTTTCATATTTGGTATGGTGGATTTTGTAACTTTGATACTATTTCACTTATGATTTGGCGCTATGTGTAGGCACATTATGAAGTTTGTTTGGATGTATTTTGATTAACCTCTTATATGTGGATGTTGTGCTCATTCTGGATTATATTCGGATTATTATGCAAGTTACAAATTTGATTTGTTTTGGACTATGAATCTTAAGGATTAAATTCGAAGAATAGTCTACTTTTTTGGAATCTTGTGTGACATGAGTTGGAAATCTTTAAATGAGTGATTATATTTTAGAAGTTTATTTTTCATAAGTGAGTTATCCTTTCTATACTCAGCATTGTTCTTTGGTCTATTTGTTTGCTTGAGAATAAACAAAAATTTAAGTTTAGAGAGATTTGATGTCTTGAATTTATATAATATTTTTACTATACTTTTTATATAGAATCTCTCTTATTTTTATTATGTTTTTACTTATTTTGATTTAAATTCTTTTATTTATTCGGAATCTTTACCCTTTTTCATTTTGTTGTATTTCAGAGGAAAACTATATTTTGATAGATTTTGAAGAATCTATGTGCACAAATAAATTTTACAAGTTAAGATGAAGCTGCCTATTAAATTTCATACAAATCGGAGCTTGTATGGAAATTACGGCCTGCCCGTGATTTTTATCATGGCTGTAATTCTTCTAGGTTCTTTTGGCAATATTCACAGAAAGAATTACGGCTTGCCCGTGATTATTTTTACGGCCGTAATTCTTTTTGTTTATTTCGAATTTGACTCAGTTTCTTGCCAGATTTAGCTCGTTATTGAGCTAAATTTTGGGGCAAACCTAATTTGAAGATGGAGAACTATATAAGCTACCTAAGGAGCAATTATTGGGAGTTTTTGGCTAATTTTCAAGATGAATTTGACGAAGATGCAAAATCTAGGGCGAAAGGAGGCGAACGATATTTCATCACCGGAGAAGCTTCGTTTTTCCGATCATCTAGAGTCGATCTTCATCAGGAAGCCTTAAACTTCATATTTCTAGTCGATTCTATTTTTACTTTGCCAATTTTATAATCAAAAATGAAATTTTACAACATTGACATGATCACCATGTCAGCGTAAACTTCTTCCTCACGACAAAGGGTGCAACCCTCTATGTTTTTATACTTAATTATTGATTTTTATCTTTTGAAGTAATTTATTTGTGTTAGATTCAACTATTATTGCGTTTATTTACATGTTGATTACTGGTCACAATTTGTATGTCTAAGACGTCGCAAGAAGTACTGAAAGGTGAATTGCGACGTCGGATCTACAATATTTGGACACGTTGATTCGATCACGAAAGTAGTTCGAATTGACTTGAGCGATTTTCGCATGATTTGTTAAGAAATCAATGGGTTCATTCTGAGTTAATAACCACAAAAATAGGGGATTAACTCAAATAAATACCGGGTTGTACCACTGAAAGTGGGTAATCTGTACATTCGGATAAATCTCATTCAGCACAGTAAATTCCTTTTTAAGATATATTTTGTTAGAAAAGTTATAAGACCAAGTGTGTTGAACCTGAAGTCTTGAATCTCCATCAATTGATTACAACCTATTTGTGTTTTCATTTTCTCTACAACAAAATTAAATCCTTTTCTAAATTATTTAGCTAATAATCCTAAGATAAGTTGGTACTTGAGCATTGGTCTTTGTGGGATCGCCGGATCGATATATTTATTACTTCGATAGGCCGTGCACTTATGGCACACTATCGTAGACCAATCCTTCAATGCCGACGGTACAAACCCAAAAAGGCATTCATGCTTGCTGGATGCGTGAAGCAAGTGACTTCAGCGGCGATGTCTTCATCTCCAGCATCTCCGGCTGTTTCGATGCCATCTTTGGCGCTGACAATGGCGATTGCTCTGGCGAGGATGACGGCAGCATCAACCCGTGGATGGAGGCGGAACACGTGGGTGGCTTCATCGGATGGTAGATGCACTCGGTGGACTAGACGATGAAATCACGCATGAAGGCGTGATTTTTGGATTCCAATTTCGGAAGGGTTGGCTCACTAGCCGATCCCCTTCCATAGGCGGCGACCTTTGTCCCCTTTAAGAACCGGAGTGGACGAGCGACAGAGGGGAGCAGGGGACGCAGAGCACTCCATCCGTAACTAGATCCAAATGGCTTCCCTTGGCAATAAGCATGAGATAGACCTTCTGGCGAGCAAGCAGCATGCGACGCTGATTCCTCCTCCCCGCCGTTCACAGAGGCGGACATCCTCCCCTCCAGGCAGCATACTCCCACGAGGTCGGCGATCTCTCGTTAGTGATGCGAGGTCAAGCGAGATGAGAGGGTGAGGGAGTGATCTGTAAGAGGGTTTATGTAGGCTTGATTTGTAAAATCAAATGTAAATTTCCCTAGATCCGGTTGTCTTCTTCGGCGGCAGCAAGCTTCCCCTATTCCGAGCTCTTCTTCCTCGCTTCTCCTCACCATCCGGCGACTGACGTCAACGGTGAAGGCTGAGGGCTGAGAAGGCACAACTCGGTCCTGCACACGCCCTTCAACCCGTTCTCTCCGGCGATGAACCCGATCGTCGACGAATGCAAGCGGCGTTCGTTCGAGCATGTGTAGGCACGACTGAAGAGAATCAAGCCAAATTTTGAAAGATTTTGGTGTTCACAATGAGGCCAAGTCAAGGTCAACGCACGGGGTTCAAAATTAAGTTTCAATTTGAAATTCGACGAGAAAGAACTCATTCTGGCACACATTTGTAAGCAAATTTGCCTACGTGGACTGGTGAAATTAGAGTGGCCATGACACTAGGTGTGATGCTCCCGGGATTTAGCACAAATCCCATAGCACACCGAGATGGAGCGATGGCGGGATCCCTCGTCGTCAGCCGTGTTGGACTACTCGGGTGTGCGATCGTGTCACTGAGGCTGACACAAGTCCATAGGGCGAGGATCGAGTCAAACCACAGAGTGTGGGTTCACACGCGGATGTGGGCTTCTGACTGGACCCATGGACCCCGGACCCTCTCGCACGAGCTTGCGAGCGTGTACATCGAAGAGGGTCAACCGTGGGGCGATTCTGAGGTCTAATCGACCCCGAACCGGCTTCAGACCGGTCTACAGTGCACGCGCGCGTGGAAGAGGGGAATTTCCCCTGTTTTTCTTCCAGCGCCGTGATCGACGCCGTCCGCCGTCGATTCCGCCAACCAGAGGGACGCTCGCCGGATTTGGAAGGTGGCCGGAGGTGCGGGCTGGCGTGGCGACGAGGGCGACGGCGATTGAGGGCTAGGACTCCGACGTGGACGAGCCTAGGGCGGATTTTCGGATCCGCCCCGGTGGAAGCGAGATCTCCGGCCAATCACCGGCGGAGATCGCGGTTGCGTGGCGACGAAGATGGAAATCCCATCCTCGTCGAGGGGAGGTTGCAATCAAGCGGAATCGAGCGCTTGTGCAAGGTCTGGCGACAACGAATTCTCGGCGAAATCTAGATCTGGGAACAGAGTATATTGTTTGGCGTCGGCGACGAGGCTCCGGTCGTGGACTCGTCGGGGTACCCTCTCAGATCGACTCACTGGTGCCCTGAGGTAACGAGGAGACTATCTCCTCCGGCGCCGGCAGCCAGACGCGGGAGTGCGATCGGATTTTCCGATCGCCGGTTCCACGCAGCCACAGCTTCCATTGGGTTCAAATTCGTGTCGACGGCGGCTTCTCCGGCGACAATACACCGGCGGCGAGTTCTCCTCCCGTCGGCGACGAGATCCTGATCGCCCGGCGTGATTCCGGTGACCGGACGGCGACGGACGAAGAAGGGGACGCCTCCCCTGTTTCGGCCAAACGTCGGCCCTGTTCCGGACGCGGAACGTGAAGGGAGGAGAGAGAAGGTTTTGCGCGCATGTTCGCGCGCGCGTTTCGTTTCGTCTCCGACCGGACTTTCCGACGCAGCTTCTCGGAGGATCTTGGTGGGCTCGGCTCGTGGAGTGGTGGCACGCTACAAGGGTAAACCCTCCCCGGATCTATCGAGTGTAGTGGTAGTAGGACGGTTTTCTCGTGTGTAGTGGATAGAGACTTTACCGCCGTCCGGACTTCGTGTGGCTTTTCGTCCGGACGGTTATTTTGCGTTATCTGCGCCCGCATATGTGTAGTGCGGGTTGTGCTTATTTGTAGGTACCGCTTGCTTGCCTGCAAAGTCTTGGACGTGTGTGCCGGCACCCTTGAAGGTGTTCGCCATCGTCCCCCTTGTGATTGATTGAGGCCGCGCCGGTGCCTATCTCGGCTGTGTAGAGAAAGGAGTGCGGGTTGAGGGAATTTCTATGAGTGCAAAGTGTCTTGGAGAGTCTCCATCACTTTGACACAGTTGAGAGATCTATATTCGTGTCCGAGGGGCGGTATCCATACCGAACCCTTCGCGCACGTGGTGTGAGGACTTGTAGAGTGCTGGGCCAGCTTCCGCAACGCGATCCTAACCGGTCGCGGGCCACTCTAGTGTAGGGCTGAGATCTCCGCGAGGGGATTTGCCGGTTGTGGTCAAATTTATTATTAAAAAAATAAATTTGCCCATAACACTAGGTGTGATGCCAATTTTCTAGACCGGCCTAGACATCGATGGGCTGGGGCAGAAGCCCACAGCCGCTGCTGAGAGCCCAAATACACCAAAATTTTCTCTAGCGCTCGAACGGATGAATCGCAAGGCTATGGCGGCGGCATCCGCGGCACGGATGAGGCGGGCGATGCAATCTTCGACATCGTCTTCTACCGCGATATTGAAGACGACGTCTTCGACGTTGACGATAGTTGCGACGTCAGCGGTAATAAAGCGGACGGCTTCATCGATAGAGGTGGATTCACTCCCAGAAATGGTGGTGAACGGGGGAATCACGCATGGAGGCGTGATTCGTGAATGCCTCGAATGGGAAGAGGTGAATGGTCGACGGCTGGCGAGGCCTTCTTTCCAAGGAGGGAATTGTCCCTCCCTTTAAGTCCGGAAGCTGACGACGACTAGAGGTAGAATGCTTGGGAGAAGAATGCGCGAAGGATCCTCTAGCGAGGAGTATCTGGTGGTCCTCCAGCGAGCAAGCAGCGTGTGACTCTACTCCTTCCTTCCAAGCGTTCACAGAGGCGAACGTCCTCGCTTCGGCGAGGTTCTATCGGTGGCGAGATTGGGCAAGACGAGAGGGTGAGGGTGTAAACTGTAAGGGAGGAGTTTTATGTATCCTTTGTGAGTAAATAAAGGAAAAAATTTCCCCTGAGATTTAATCCTTCCTCTCGAGCTCCGGCGGATGAGTTTAGGGCCTTCTTCGATGATCTCCTCCCCTGTTCTTCCGATGACGAACTCCGGCTTCCCCCTTTACCATCCGGCGACTTCCGATGTCGACAATGAAGGTTGAGGCAAGGACGTGGGAGGTCCGAGCCTGCCTCATGCCTGAACTCGATCCATCCATCATCCTTCCTCCCTCAACGACGGGCTTAGTCGATGAACGAATGAATGTAGGCGACCTGCGTTTGAGCGCGTGCAAACGACATCGAAACCAATGTTCGAAATAAGGCGTTGACCTGAGTCAACAAATTTTCAAACGCGTGACTGCAAATTGTGAATGCAATTTCGAATTCGGCATACATTTAGAGGCAGAAGGTGTCACGCCCCGGTCAGATCGGTCTAGAATTAGCGCTTATCTGCTTTCTAGAGCCGTCCGGCGTAATACCAGAACGTAACTCTCCATAGGGTTTCCGACCCGAAATTAGAAACCCTAAGCTCCCCGAACGATTTTTATCCCCAAAATACAATTCGCACGGAGAAAACCCTAACCCTAATTTAAAATACCTCAAATCACCTTTCTGAATTTTGACCGAAGTCAAGATTATGCCTTTGCTTGCGTCAGCAATCCGTCGCTGACGTCACCTTGCTAAATTTCGTCCACCGCGGATTTGATTTCGGCCTCTGACGTCGTGCTCGCGTCAGCCGCCGATTTTTGCCGCCGCGTTAAAATTTCGCTGTGCTGACGACCGCTTGCGTCAGCCACTCGAATTCGAAATCCGAATTCGATTTCTTCGCCGAATCGCGATTTCGTTCGCGTTGACCGTTGCTCTGTTGACTTTGCCTCGTTTCGAACGCCCGACGCGTTCGAAACTCGCGACGTCTTCTTCGTTCGTCCGAAGCCGAGCGCCGCCTGTGCTCGCTCGTCCGCCCGTGCGTCGCCGGAGAAGCGTGCTGGGAGGGTACCGCCTGTACCTCACCTCCACTCCTCGCCGCCGACAGTCGCCTACTACCGGAGAATCCTAGCAGCCGCCTGCTGCTGGGAGTTGTCGCCGGAAACGTCGAAACAGAGGAAAACAGGGGAAGAGGAGAACAACGAAGAAGCTTTATTTCAACCCAACGAAAGCTACCAAACTCTTCACAGATGCCGACGAACCCTGTCGTCGGTGCCCCTCTCCCTCCCTCGCCGGTCGTAGCCGGTTACAGACGCTAAGTTCCTCTCGCCGGTGCTTCCCTAAGTGCCGGAATCTCGCCCTCTCAAGCTCGGTGGTCGAAGATGCGGATGAAGATCTCCGATTCCGCTCCTGTCTGCGGCTTTTATCGAGCGAGCCGTCGTCTTCACCACTTGCGAAGCTATTCCGAGTCTTCCGCTGAAGACTCGTTCCGTCCGCTCCACCGGTGGCCACTGTCCGCGTTTTCCGTCACGAGAGATGACGACGCTGCGTCCTTCAGCCACGTCGTCCGCCAGCCGCCCGAGTCTCGCGGAAACATCGCGTCGCCGGCGTCCGATTCCTTCGTTCCTGCCGCGTCCGTCGAGTGTGTTCCACGCGAGCCGTTCGCGTTCGACGCGCGTGGCGATGACGAAGCAACAACTTCGTTTGCCTTTGATTTGGGGTCAACGTCCCAGTTTGACCGGGCTTTTCTCTGATTTGGGCTCGTGCTTGGGCTTGGGCCGAACCGGGTAGACCGGGGCCCTGACAATTCTCCCCCGCCCAATTTGGACATCGCCCTCGATGTCTCTAACGGGCGGATCCTACAGAACCATCGCTCCGATTCTCATCGCCCCGATCCGACACTGCTGCGCTCCCATGGCAGTGTGTGGAACTACCTGCAATGATCCAATCCGCGATTGCTCGGTTTCCTTGGCTTCCTCGGCTGGATCCTGTGCCGCTATCGCCATGAGCTTTTGCTTGCTAGGACAATCCTTTACCCAGTGAGGACCGCCGCACCAAAAGCAACCCTGTGGCTTTTGCTCCCGTCGTCCCGGTGAACCCTTGTTCTGCCGGTAGAATGGTCTACCCCTCTCTGGAACTCTAGCTCCCGGCGGTGTGCGTGGGGAGCCGCGCTGAGGTCCGCGCTTTGGTGGTGTCTTGGATTTCTTTGGTGGTGCTGGTTTGAAATTTCTGTTATCCACCAGAGATTCTGTAAGATCCAAGGATCTTAAGTCCTTGTAAGTACAATTCTTGATTTAAATAAAATCTTTGGCTGCGATATTTTTCCTATGTTTTGTTTTTGTAAACTCTAGGATGGGGGAGAGTTTTATCTCTAAAACCTTTAGGGGTTATTTATAAATTAGTGGCAAAGGGTTAGTGGATATTAATTTAAGTCTTAATGGATTTTGATTCAATTAGAGCTTATTGGATGTTAATTAAATCCTTATTGGATTTTCGGTTAAGTGAATAATTAATTATGGGTTATTGGGTTTGCACTTAAATTAGATGGATTTTGGGTTTAAAATTTGAATTAATCAGTAAGTGGGTTAATTCATAAACCCTATTCGAATTAATTAGTTAGCGGGTTAAAAATTAAAAACCGAAAATCCAAGGGGGGGGGGGGGGGGGCAGACGGCTAGGGCAAAGAAGTTGGCGTTTTGGCTTGAAGGCTTGGGCGATTTCTTGAAGGCTTGGACGAATTTTCTTCTTCCTCTTCTTTTTCCCCTTGGCCGGCGTCTTTGGTGTTTGGTGGCGTTTCTCTTCCATTGGTGGCGTCTACCTAGGAACATTTCAAGGCCTTGGACGAGTTGTGTGGAGAGATTTTCATCTTGGTGTTCACGGTTCAAGATAAGAGGTGAGTGGGGTGTCTTATTCGAATTCTATCCACTTGGTTGCGTTAGATGATACATTTGATTTCTTGGAAACCTTACCATGCTAAAAACCGAAACTTATATGGCATTTAGGGAGTTTTAAATCAGTGATTCTTGAGCATGAAATTCTTGTTAACTAAGGTTAAAGTTTAAGTAGATAATATGTTGTAGGAACCGTGGGCTACATGTGGTGTTATGTGAATTAGATGGTAAGAATACAAATTTTAATCCTATGTTGATTTTATGGATGCCCTGATAAATGCTAATAATGTTATAGGATCCATGATTGTTTCTCTATGTGCAGCATGTTATATATTTATGGCCATGTATCCTTGTTTGAGAAACTTGGGTGATAACTTAGCAAGGTTATACTAAACTGATCAGCATGAAACCTAAGGACACTACACTATATTATGTGGTTATATGTGGTTTCGAATATTATGTGTTGTGGTCTGTGTACCCATTATGGATAGGACTAAGGCTAAGTGTAACTGTGTACTCAAGGGGATAGTCTATATGTGATATGTGAGGGGTTGATGTTTCAGCCTGCCTGTTGTGATTGTCGTGATGAAAATGACTATCCTAGAGTCTGGTTGACACTTAGGAGTCCACTTTTGTGATTGTGAAATAATATATAAGATGTGTCTAGTGGTTGTCCAGATAAGGAACCCTTGGGAGAACGAGTGATTGATGCAAAGTGCCATGTCTTGGTCGGACAGGGGCCACCTCTTGATTTCATCACTCTTAGACTTTTAGATTTTTGTGTTATGGGGTGGTGTAGATCAAGGTATCACATCTTGACCGGGTGGGATCACCTCTTGAGTCTACACACTGTCCATGTTTGTGTTGCATGTGATTTGCAGGCTTCTCCCAGTGCTTAGGCCAGAGCCGGGTTGGACCCTAGGGGTCACTTTTGATTTATGCTGGACAACAACTAAGTGGTCGGTGTGTTAGTTGGTTTAGAGTATGGCTCTAGAACTTTGATTACTCTGGGGTGGCATTTGTGTGATACCTGTATATTTAATTGTTTATATGAGTTCTGTTCTTTGTTTTCTGTTCTTTGTTTTAGTTATATGTTGACATAATGTTCTGCTAAAGATTTTTTAAAAAATAATCTGCATGTATCTTTGAGTGTATGTTATGGATGGTCGATTGAGACTATCCACTCACTGGGCTGTGTAGCTCACCCCTCATTATTTTCAGGTGTAGAGCAGGAGCCCACTGCCTGAGTTTTTGATACGGATTTACAACTATGCTGGTTTAATGTACAAGACTTTTGTGCTTAGTTAACTGGGGCCAGTTATGGCCAAACCTTGTGAATTCGTGTCGCCGGTTGTGGCAGTTTTGAGATTTTGATTTTGTGTCACCGCGGGCTTGGGCCTGGTTTCGGTGTTTAATATCATTGACGTTAGTTTTATGAAATTATAAAATCGATATTGTGGTTTTGCTTCGAATTTCGAGTCGAATTGTATTTGCGATCAGATTTGATATAAATGTGAACTTGCATATGTCTAGTGCAAGTATTGCCTGGTGGCAGGTACCCTTATGTGATTTATGGATTTTACGGATTTTATATGGCTTTGATATACTGTTGCCTTGCATATGTCTAGTGCAAGGATTGCGTGGTGGCAGGTACATTTGTGAAATTGTGTTTCGTGGATTTTCAATGTGTGGATTCTCGAAAATTTTCAGATCGACTTTTCCTGAACTTGGTTTTACTTAGCGTGTGTATCGATCCTGTGTGATAACATCCTGTTCCTCTATGACTTGTGTTGCTTGTTTGGGATTAAGATAACGGGATGTTACAGATTCACCTACCGCCGCCGCCGCCCTCCAGTCAACTGGCTCGCGACGTCGGACCTCCGTTTCTGCCCATGGCTGAAGGCCCCGGAGGAAGAAATACCTCCTATTGTCCTCCGCCATGCCTGGAAGCTCCAGCATCAAAGTAGAGAAAGCCCTGACGTACTCCTGGATCGAGCCTGTATGCCTCAGCCGATCCAGTTTGCCAGGCGCCTGGTCCGCCGAGTTTCCGGGAAGAAACTGCCGCCGCAGTTCCTCACGGAAAGTCTCCCAAGTCCAACTAGTAGTTCCTGATGTAGAGCTGACTTTGGTTCGCCACCAAAGCTTTGCGTCGCCTGTGAGATAGGCGATGCACACTTGTACCCGATCTCCTGCAGAAATATGGTTAGCTGAAAACAGTTGCTCCATATCCCAGATAAAGTTTTCGACCTCTCTGGACGATCGAGCCCCCCCGAACGTCGCTGGGTCTGGCACGCGCATCCTCGGTTTGGGAGCCTCCTGCTCCACCGGTGCTGATTTCGATACTTGTGCTAGGGCTAAACGCAGTACCCTTACTTCAGCGTGCATGTCCTCCTTCATGCGAGCCATCTGTCCTGGTAGATGGATCAAACCCTCCATGGTCTGTTGCATGCCCTCGATCTGCAACCTCTGCTGCTCGATCTGCAACCTCTGCTGCTCGATCAGCAATTCCTGATCCTCCACAGTCTTCTGAAGATTTTCCACCTGTGGAATCATCCCATTGCCTCCGCCACTGGCCAAACCGAGCACCTGCTCGATCTGAGCAATGCGATCACCCTGGTTCACCATCTCCTCAGGATCAGCCGTCTCCTTGGCTTTTCCTTTATCCTGCCTGGGTCGGGCGTCCTCTGACGCTCCTCTAGCAGTATGGGTGATTTTCTGGAACTTCAGACCTTTCCTCACCTTCGAGGGTGAGGCTGAAGGTGCCGTGTTTGCTGGAACACGTTTGCCTGCTCTGATACCTGTTGTCACGCCTCGGTCGGATCGGTCTAGAATTAGTGCTTATCCGCTTCCTAGAGCCGTCCGGTGGAATAACAGAACGTAACTCTCCCTAGGGTTTCCGACCCGAAATTAGAAACCCTAAGCTCCCCGAACGATTTTTATCCCCAAAATATAATTCGCACGGAGAAAACCCTAACCCATTTAAAATACCTCAAATCACCTTTCTGAATTTTGACCGAAGTCAAGATTATGCCTTTGCTTGCGTCAGCAAGCCGTCGCTAACGTCACCTTGCTAAATTTCGTCCGCCGCGGATTTGATTTCGGCCTCTGACGTCGTGCTCGCGTCAGCCGCCGATTTTTGCCGCCACGTTAAAATTTCGCTGTGCTGACGACCGCTTGCGTCAGCCACTCGAATTCAAAATCCGAATTCGATTTCTTCGCCGAATCGCGATTTCGTTCGCGTTGACCACTGCTCTGTTGACTTTGCCTTGTTTCGAACGCCCAACGCGTTCGAAACTCGCGACGTCTTCTTCGTTCGTCCGAAGCCGAGCACCGCCTGCGCTCGCTCGTCCGCCCGTGCGTCGCCGGAGAAGCGTGCTGGGAGGGTACCGCCTGTACCTCACCTCCACTCCTCGCCGCCAACAGTCGCCTACTGCTGGAGAATCCTAGCAGCCGCCTGCTGCTGGGAGTTGTCGCCGGAAACGTCGAAACAGAGGAAAACAGGGGAAGAGGAGAACGGCGAAGAAGCTTTATTTCAACCCAACGAAAGCTACCGAACTCTTCACAGATGCCGACGAACCCTGTTGTCGGTGCCCCTCTCCCTCCCTCGCCGGTCGTAGCCGGTTACAGACGCTAAGTTCCTCTCGCCGGTGCTTCCCTAAGCGCCGGAATCTCGCCCTCTCAAGCTCGGTGGTCGAAGATGCGGATGAAGATCTCTGATTCCGCTCCTGTCTGCGGCTTTTATCGAGCGAGCCGCCGTCTTCACCACTTGCGAAGCTATTCCGAGTCTTCCGCTGAAGACTCGTTCCGTCCGCTCCACCGGTGGCCGCTGTCCGCGTTTTCCGTCGCGCGAGATGACGACACTGCGTCCTTCAGCCGCGTCGTCCGCCAGCCGCCCGAGTCTCGCGGAAACATCGCGCCGCCGGCGTCCGATTCCTTCGTTGTTGTCGCGTCCGTCGAGTGTGTTCCGCGCGAGCCGTTCGCGTTCGACGCGCGTGGCGATGACGAAGCAGCAGCTTCGTTTGCCTTTGATTTGGGGTCAACGCCCCAGTTTGACCGGGCTTTTCTCTGATTTGGGCTCGTGCTTGGGCTTGGGCCGAACCAGGTAGACCGGGCCCTGACAGAAGGGGTGACATGGATGGGCCAATTAGTGTCAATCCCGCTTATAAAAAGCCCGTCCATGTAAGCCTACGAAACTAGATTCAGCCTGAGTTCTATTTTTTGTTTGGGAACCAAATTGTCGTAGGGGAGGGACACTTGCGCCTCCCCTCAGCCTTCATCGACGCCCCTAAATGTCGGACCTCATCGTCGGAGGTGTAAAAGGAGGCCACTTCACCGAAATCTCAGGGAAGAAGGCACCAAGAATAGAAATTTTTTAGGTACCCACGGCTACCTAAAATTTTAAGAAGCCATGTTAATTTTAGGTTAAAGAAGATTTTAAAAAAAAATTATAAAAAAATAATCTATATGTTTTAAGCTATCCAATGGTATGAATATCATAATAAAAAAAATTTATTTATGATAAAAAAATTAACATTTCAAATATCATAGAAAAGTATTGATTAATGTAGCAAAATTTTTTTATGATATTAATTTTTTATTATAGATAAATTTTTTTATTATGATATTAATATCATTAGATCCCTTAAAACATATAGATTATTTTTTCATAATTTTTTTTAAACATTTCCTAATAAAAAATTAATAAAGCTTCTTAAAAATTTTAAGCAGCCGGAGATGCTTAGAAAACGCGCCCGGAAAAATTACTCATATTTTCTACTCGTCAAACAAGACACCTAAAACCCCTCTCACCTCTTTCATACACTCAGATCCTTGACCTCGTCGTCGTCAGAGGCACGCTGAGACTCATCGGTGTTCACCGCCTGGAGGGAGGAAGTGAGCAGCATTATCTCATCTGCAACTCGTGGTGAAGGCGAGCTCTCTCGCCTATCGCCGTCCGCTGCTTGGGAAGAAGACGAGGCGCTCTCGCCTCTCGTCGTTGTCTGCCTTTGTTGTCCCCGACTCGTGGAAACGACGCCACCGCAACTCTTGTGGAGCGGCTCGTCCACTACTCGCCGGAGAAGTAATCTGCGCTCGCGCAGAGGGGAGGCGGTGGAAGCTCAATGCCCGTGGTCCCGATCCCGCCTCCCCTTTTCCTCTCAGGCGGAGCTCCCTCTCTTCCCTCTCCTGATCTCGTCCGAGAAGCTCTCGACGCCGATCATGGCGTCGTATGTTCTCAGCGTCTCTGCTCGTGGGGCGACGCCACCGCTGAAGACACCGCCTGGAGGAAGGCTGTTCGCCGCTGCGAACACCAGAGAGAAGGAGCAACGTTCCTCTTTGCTGCTCCGCCCGCTACTCCCAACTTTATAGGAAGGGGAACGATCTCTCGATGGGAAGGAATCGCCAGCCAACGCCAGCTCTTCTCTTCCCATTTGAGGCGTCCGCGAATAACGCCTCCGCGCGTGATTTCGCCGCCGAACGCGTCCGCCTTCGTCTGACACGCAGAAGCCGCCTGTCTCGTCCGTGATCAAGCCCTCCGTCGTAGAAGCCGCTGAAGCCGCCGCAGATCGGGCTCACCTTCGTCCTCGCCAGCGACAGGGGCCGCAGATCCCACCCGCCGTCGTCCCCACCGGCGACAGCGCCGAAGACAGCGACGCCAGCGCCTGCTTCGTCCGCCTGCTCGACTGCTCGTTGACGCGGCGTTGGCATTTGGGTTTTGGTCTGCCGCCCAATCCGATTCAATCTCAGCCCGGCCCGATAGAAATTAAGCCTCACACTAGGTCAAATCGCTCCTGTCTGCACCAAGCAGTGTTGAGTAAATGGGCTTGTTAAGTAAATTGGCCCTCCTTGTGTGCATGGTCATGTATGTGATTCACTTCTGGACTCTTTGTGTCAGGCCTGGGTCAGGCCGGTTCGGCCCAAGCCCAATGCCAAGCCCGAAGAAAGGAAAAATTGGGTCAATGAGGTATTTTGACCCCAAATCGCAGCAAGCGGCAAAATCACCGAGCCACATGGACAGAGCGTCCTCTTCGCGTGGAACGGCGTCTGCTGCGAGAAGCTCGGGCGCGAGCTCGTTGGACGACCTCAGCCGGGCGACGGCGTCGTCTCCGCATGCGTCGGACGCGGACGCGAGCGGAGCCTCGAACGACATTGACAACATCAGCAGAAGAAGCGGACACGCGTGGTGAACGCGTTCGCAGGCAGCGGACGCTACGGACGTTGGCGGCGCGACGTCTCCGCGAGACTCGGACGGCTGGCGGACGACTCGGCTGAAGGATACGGCGGCTCCCTACCTATAAAGCTGAGGCGAGGGCAACAGGAATGCTCCCTCTGCTATTACCGACCCACAACGAAGCTTGGTGAAGCTTCGACGAGAGTGAACTGAGAGATTGTAATCGGCGATTGGTTCGCCGGTGAGGGAGGGGAAGAGAGCGGCGACGGGGTTTGCCAGTAAGAGGAGTTGTAGCTTTGATATTGAGGAATAAAAGCTTCTCCTTACCACTATTCTTTCCCTTGTTCTCCGACGAGTTCTGACGGCGAGGGAGGCAGGCGGCTTCCTTCCTGCCGGTGCGTTTCTTCTCCGGTGATCGTCCCCGAGCCGGCGACGAGGGCAACGCGGCGTCGAACGCAGACAGCGCTTGTACCAGGCGGCTCCGCTTCGTGGCGTAACAGAGGAGAAGGCGTCACGAGCATCCGCGCAACAAAGAAGACGAACGCGGCTCGGCGTTCGATTCGAGGCGCGTGGCTAACGTAAGCGGGGCGACGCTGATGTAGGCGGCACGATTTCGAAATCAAATTCGGTGCTGACGCAAGTGACGACGCCAGCAACAAATCGAATTGACGCGGCAGAAATCGATTTCAGACGCTGACGTCAGGCGGACGTCAGTGATTCGATTTAATCCGGCGAAGTCGACGTTGACTGGTCAAAATCGTTGACCAGAGAGGTATTTTGGATTTTAGGGTTTTGATCGGATTTCCTAATTAGGGTTAGGGTTTCTGAGCGACCTTGTATTTTGGGGATAAAAATTGTTCGGGGAACTAGGGTTTCTAATTTTGGGTCGGAAATCCTAGGGAGAGTTACGTTCCGGTGTTCCGCCAGATAGTCCTGAGACAGCATTTAAGGGCTTTTAGGTCGATTCGACCGGGGCGTGACACTTTGTATTATGTAGATAAGGGCACTTTTACGCTCCATAAGGAAGATAATTTCTATAAGCCCCAACACATGGAAAGGGTGAAAAACCCCCCTAATCGTCGATGATTTGACACTGCATTAAATATTAATTATTATTTGCTCCTGTCCATTTGCACTTATCACAAAAATGGCCCCCACCAAAAGATATTTATTCATTAAATGTCCTCCAACCCAACAAAAATATCATCCAACACCATCTCATAGGGGCGGTGAGTCACAGTTCCGTGAAAATTGATTTTTTTTTTTTTTGTCGAATATACTAATAAAATTAATAAATTTGATCCAAAAATTTTGGAGTTGATATTGGTATCAGTGATAAATCTTTTATAATTTGTTTTTCGGTTTCAATATCAATATTATTTTGATTAGGTAAAAAAGTAAATTTATCAATATTAATAAATATATTTTTAAAAAATATTATTATATTTATATAAGTAAAATAATCTTAATAAGTAAGTGCCACTCCGGCACGCCCTGCCGGCACTTCTCGAATCTCGACTACTCTTATCCTCGATTTTTATATTTCCTTATCGGATCCTTAATTTGCATTTATCGGGTCACCAACCGCTAATATTAAAAAAATGTTGTTCTGATTGATTATTTTATTTGTGTTCTCTCTTAGGCGAGAGATATTTTATTTATCGCCGTTTGGATCGCGCCGAGGAAGCTAATCGCCCCCGGTTTGCCTCTTTCCATTCCCATGTTGCCCTCACGATCATCGAATTCCACGCGACGTGGCGGTCTAAATCGTAGGGGTACTTTAGTCATTTAGTGGGAAGAGGATAAGGAACAAAGCCTGGACAAAAAGATATTTTAAGACCTAATTATGAGTGTCAGTGAGCCGGAATCCTTCGGTTCTTCATCTTTTGTCGGATGCCATGCGCCTTTCCACCTGATAAGGGATCATAAGCGTCCTCTGCTTATAAATTTTGATCAGTAGTTGCCTTCCACGAGAGAGATTTTTGTGTTTTATACTTGCTAGTTGTTCTTGATCTTTGAGAGTTGGAGCTCGCAGGTAAAAATTTTTTATCCGTCTTTTTGCTGTTTGGTAGTTGAAAGCTGAAACAAGTTGGATTCTACTTGATCTTGGTGGAATCCTCTTTTATTTATTTATTTTCAATGTTAAACCTCACATTTGGTTTTCTGTGCGCTTAAAGAAGGGAGAGCCCTCACGCTCCCGATCCTGCTTGCTTTGCCGATGCTTATGCTTTTTCTGCAATTTTAATCAAACCTTTAACTTTAGTTGTTTTTTTTCTTTTCGCGTTAGTTAATGCAATGGAGGTCTATTTAGACCATGAAAATTGAAGGTGATTTAGATAAGAAAGTTCCTGAGATTGGAGTAGGATTTTTCCTAGTTGTGATTTAGAAGAGAGGCATACTAGCCTCTCATACATTTCAAATGAAAGCATAACCTCGTGCTTGACTCTTCCATCCTACTATCAGAAGTCAAGGAGCTGCTTTGATGGCGCAAACCCTGGTAAAACCAATTTCTGTGGTACAACATTCCCTGCATAACCTTAACCTCTGTACTGTTGCTGTCAATGCATAACCATTAGGGCCATTCAATTTATGTCTTCTTTATGATCTATTTAGTTGTGTTCTTGTGTTGGCTCCCTGTTTTTCCTCTTTGTTTTTCCCCTCCCAGTCTCCTTTTCTATGTAATTTATTTGTTTTGAATGAATTATCGTGATTTCTCTCTCTTTGGAACAAAAACCATTGTGCCAAAGATCACCCTCTACATTGAATCAACGTATAGTTTGATGGAAAGATTAGAAAGATCAAGTAACCGATTAAGAAAGAGTGATCAGAATCACATACACGTGTTCATAGTTCATACCTCGTGCGTCTTGATCTTCGCAGAAGACACATGGGTTTACTGCTGTTATACTCATTAGTTTAAAACAATGTGCTGATGACAATTTTAGATAAAATGTATTTACTGATGGTGAAACATGTTTATTGTTTTCTTGTGGAAAAGCTTGTTAGATCGGCAAGCTTTTAGATTGTGAGGTTTTCTAATAATATCCAAATAAGTGCAGCTGAATCAATAAACATTTGGATGCCACATTGGCTGATATAGGAGAGCTAAACATTATACAAAGATTCACCTATCATGATTCACCTAATAATTTTGTTTTTTTATAGCTTATTTGCAAGAATGCCCAAGACCTTGTGTTATCTTGCTTTGTCTATTATGCAGAAGTTTTAAAACTCACCATTTCACAGCATCATATTGTTGTTATTTGAAATGTATACCATAAAGTAGTGAAATCAGCTCAAAGTGTCTGTGTGGACAAGGCAGAATAACTACTTACTATTTAATCAAGAAAGCTTAGCATGAAACATTCTGAACTGTCAAATGGCTGCAAGTTAAAATTTTAACAACTAGTAATAATTGTGTGAATAGACGCTGGCAGTATTTATCAAATTCTAAGTGTCATATTTTAATTATGAAGGATATGACATATATAGACTATTTTCTCAACCCATGGTTTTGTAGAATACAAATGACAATACAATTTGGTTGCTTGAGACATACTTATGCCTCTCTAGTTTCACTTAGGGGGGTAGTGGTTAGATGGATGTTCTGAAGGGATCAATTGTTTTTCAACCTGCTGTCGTCCAAACAAACTGTGTTGGGAGTTTTGCTCCACTTGCCAGCTTTCCTTTTACAAAGACTAGAAAATTTCAAAGTGGTTTATGGGGGTCTTCTGGTAGACTCAGAAGCATAACCAGCACTTGTGGGCATTCTCTTCAACCGTGCAAAAAGAGAATTTGGCATATTTGCTGTGTTTTCAGCTCCTCTTCAGATGGAAATGGCAGCATAGCTGAAAACTTCTTCGAAAATGATGAGGACTATGTCAACTCCACTGTGATTGAAGCTGGTATCTTTTGCTCCCATGTTTTATCCCTCTTTTTTGTTTTGTGTCTATGCTTGTGAAATGATATTAAGATTCTTATCTATGTAAATCATTTCGATAATATCATCGAAATAATTGATGGCAATTACTTTTGGAAGTCCTTTGTAATCAAATTTGTAATTAAGGCAGTTGTTGACATTAATTTTGTTGCATAGTTTAAAGCCGTATGAAATAGTTCAGTTTGAGAGGCATATTCATTTGCTGCTCTCAGTCAATTAGCTGTTCTTTTCATTACTTTGTAATAGTCAGTAATATTATTTTTCTAAGGAGAAAAAAAATTCTACCTTAGGATACAATAATTGTCGTTGATATAAATTTACAACATAGCAGTTACATAATTTTTTCATTTCGGTTTTCACAGTTCATGTTTGGGCTAAAAAGCACACGAAATGCCATTTGTCTGTTCTTCTTAACCGTTGGTTCATAGGCCTATGAATATATTTGCTTAACAAGATATGGACCTCATATTAGGGTAGGCACATAGAAGTTTGCAGACAAAGTCTTACAAGTGACTCTTCTTGTTCATGTAGTTGAAGCAAGAAGTGAATCAGATTTTCTCATGATCAAGATGCATGATGGTCGACATCTAAGATGCGTGCATAATGCCCCTGAGGCAGGAAATTCACTTTATTATCCGCCTCATCCTGCTATCGTATTGAAAATGGAAGATGGAAGTGATATTTTGCTTCCTCTCCTTGTCTGTAAGTACCTACCTTTAAATAGGCTATCAAATTTAAATAGAAGCTAGTTCAAAGAAGTGACGTCTGACCTTTTTTTAACTTGATAGTGGAGATGTCAAGTGTATTACTAATATCTGCAATCTGCAACATTCAGCTGGTAAAATTTATTAAAATTTGTGAATTTTTAATTTTTCATAGAATTTGTTACTTAGAAACATAGCCATCCAAGTCGAAAACAAATAATTTTCTCATTCCATTTAATTGTTTCTCAGGTGAGACCAACCATTTACGAAGTAGTTAAAGAAATGATTGAGAAGATGGGTTATGCTGTAAGTTAGAGCTGACTAAAGTTACTTCAACCGCACTTATTCCTACTACTGTTGGGCTTTTTACATATTCTCGTTTCTGTTCTGTTTTGACTTTCCCAAAGTTTACTTGGCAAGGTGCTTGCTGTTGATTTCTCTGAGTGTAATATGCATTTATACCTCTTTAACTTAAATTGATGAAGTTATCACTTTGTAGTAGTGAATTTACTTCAATCTAGGATGCATGCATTGCTCGCCAGACAGTGAATTCTACTGTTAATGTACATTGTCACTGGACTATCTTTCGACTATTTCTAGTAGTTTATGCTCTATTCTTGGCGAATATGTATAATAATTACATGAGACTTCTGTTTTAGGCATATCTTGTTAGAATCACCAAGCGAGTGAAAGAAACTTACTTTGCAAAGCTATACCTGAGGAAGGCAAGTATTGTTTCCTTGAAATTGGTAACATCGTATTTAATTAAAAACCTTAATTTTATATATATGCATTTCCAGATTGGAAGTACTAACGAGACTATTTGCTTCGATCTTCGACCTTCAGATGCCATTAATATGGCTGTTCGATGCAAGGTAAGATTTTTATTTGACAACCTTGGCCTTTCTTTATTATATATAATTTAGAAAATATTGAAATTGTTCTTGTTTTTCCTTTATCAGTCGTGTTTTTTTACAGACTAGTTTTAGTAATGTTTTAATCATTAAAAGCCCTCGTCGTTGTGTTGGCAATAAAGATTTGTCAGCTTTTATTTCACTTTTATACTCTTCAGGTACCCATACAAGTAAACAGACATCTTGTACAGAGGGATGGAATGATGATAGTCGATCCAACTAAGCCAGCAGTGTCGGCTGCTGTATCAGATGGCGCTTTGTTCACAGAACTTGATAGGTTATTTCTCTACTTTTTTTAATTGAGGAAAAAGATGCATTTGACAAATAAATTCAAAGATATATTTGTATCTTTGTGCTCTCATGAACGGAAACATATATCTTTCCTTTGAATATGTATTGCATCTGGTAATGTGTATCTTTTCTGAAGATGAGCCAGTCCGGTAGCAAAGAGAAGCTTTGTTTTTTTGTTTTTGTTTTTTTTTGCCTCCTGAAAATGATCAATAACTGATTACTAGAAAGATTGTGCTAGGCCACTAAGACGTCTAATTTTCTTTAGTCAAAATGCTTCTTGTCCTCATGCAGTTTGCTACTTGAAAGTTTTGAGTAGTCAAAGCTAGACATCTGCATGTGCTATGTCATGTCCATACCTCAATAAATATAGATAGGAGTCAATATATGGTTTTAGGATTACATTGTCTTCAAATGTGTGCTAGTGGAGATATACTCATATACAAGTAGTAGCTTGAAAGTTTAAAGTTTTCTTCATTTTCCCTAGTACTTGTTGGATTTTACTTTTATCCAACACAACAACTTTTGATGCATGTGTACAGGCCTGATGGCCAGCCTTGCTTAGAAGCTATGGAATTCGATTTGGTCCGGAACATGTTGATTGCTGCAGTCGAGGAAAGATACAGAGATGCTGGTATGTAAAATTATATTGATTTCTTTATGTACCCTTTCTTTTTCATTCTTTCTATTTTTTTTTTCTATTTTAATGAAAACTCATCTTCATCTTTTTGTTTATCTTATCATTTATATAATTTAATGTTTCATGCTTTCCCAATCAGACGACCAATTATATAGACAATATCTTGATGTCTTCTTTAAGGGAGGAGCTAGGACATTTTATTTACCTGCCATCTCCTCTAGTATTTTTAGGTATTTTATCTCATTAATTGACACATCTAAACAACTATTTGAAAATTGATCAAAGATTGATTAATTACATTCAATAAGTAGTTCAGACCAAGGAATAAGGTCTGATTTGGGTTGCATAGCATGGCTAAGACCATAGATATGGTAAAAGCTTAGAACCCAAATCTACCATGTCTTGATTTGCAAACCAAGGTTAACTAACCTCTTTTTTCTTCATCATCTTATATTTCTTCTCCCTTGTTGCGCTAACTTGAAGTTGTCATCGTTGCACTAATTTGAAGTCAAAAGACATTTGGGGTTGAAAGTTGCTTTGAGAGACCTCGCTGGAGTTGGATTGTCACTTACATAAATATAAAATCTAAACATGCTTGATACATTCACTTAAACTATGTTAGACATGGTAAAGTCGTCACAGGCCTAAAGCAATACTTGGCCGTGGGGTTAGCTTGAACTTACAAATGTTTTACAAATGTTTGAAGTTTGAACATATCACAAAAATTAGAAGACTTCCAAAGTAGACCTTAGTTCCAAGAAGATGGAGCAACAAATTTGTCATGATTGAGTTTCTACCTAGGAATGATAAAGGTTTTACTTGATCATATTATAAGATTGAAAGATTAAACCAAAATTTCAAAAACCCCTCCAAAAAAGAAGAATAAGAAGTGTGGCGTTTGCCTCCGCTCGCCGCGAGTGGAAGCAAAATAAGAAGAAAAAGAATACACCTTAGTGCCAAAAACATGGAGCAATAAGTTTGTGAGGATTGAGTTTTTACCTAGGAATGATGAAGGTTTCACTTATTCACATTATAGGATTGAAAGATCAAATTAATGATTCAAAAATTGGTCCAAACGAAGAAAAAGAAGAAGCGGAAGTAGCACATTTACCTCCACTCACATAGCAACAAAGAAGAAGAAGAATAGACCTTAGTACCAAGAAGATGGAGCAACAAATTTGGGAGGATTGCGTTTCTACCTAGGAATGACGAAGGTTTCACTCGATCATATTATAGGATTGAAAGATTAAACTAAGGTTTCAAAAATCAGTTTAGAAGAAGAAGAACTAGTGAAAGTGCAGTGTTTAACTTTACTCGCGGAGAAGAATAGACCTTTAGTGTGGAACAATAAACTCTTTGGATTGAGCTTCTACCTAGGAATGATGAAACTTTGACTTGATCATATTATAGGATTGAAAGATCAAACCAAGGTTTAAAAAATTGATCTGAATCAATGTTCTGATCTAAGCTCAGACCATTACATACTGGTTCGGGATTGAATCAAGCACAGTGGGAGTAGCGAAGAAGAAGAGCAGCAGAATAAGTGACTTGTGGTGAGCTTTCTTCTATATCCTCCTCTTCTTCCTCTCTTTCTTCCTTCCTTCCTTCTCTTTTCTTCTTCCACTTGTAATACTTGTTTAATCCCATGTTGGAAGTAGAAAAAAAAAAAATAATATATAAGACTTAGTGGGCTTACTATCATCGGCTTGAGCCTAAGCACTTAATTGGGTCATGTTGTCCTCTAATCACCAAGGCAGGCGAGAGCAAACTTAGTCTTAGTGAAAGGCCAAAAGGGATGCTGAGGGCTACGGATAGTGGAGCTGCTATTGGCTTGATTGCACATGAGTTGGCATGATTCTTGGACATGTGTTAAAGTCTTGGGCTTGACAAAGACGTCAAGTCTTAAGTAGGGTTTGATTGTAATACCTTGGTTTAGTCTTATATTGAAAGTGAGAGGAGACAAGATAGTATGACATATAAGGCTTAATGGGCTTACTACCATCAACTTAGGCTTAAGTATTTAGACTACGTGGTTGCTTATCAAGTTAATAGGTCAATGGGTCAATTTGCTCATTAAGTGAGGCGTAATAGCTACAAGCCCGTGTAGACTAGTACAAACCAACATGCAACTGAGTTTTTTTAATTCATAGACCATATATATACATATAGTGCGAGCAAATTTAACCCAAATATAATGTCATAGTGTATTGTATGAGTATAGGAAACTTCAGTGGTGGGTATGAGCATAGTGTATTTTAATTATCTTCGGTGGTGGGTATGCGCATAGGAAACTTCTACACTATTAGATTCTATCAAAATTTTTTCCTCCTGCCTTCCTTAGTTTAAGTTAAAGTATGCTATCGCATTTCTGATAGCCAAGATCTCGGAGTAGAGGGCAGAGTTACTTTGATGGAATGCTAAAGCATCAATGATAATTTCCCCCTCTTACTATATATCCACTTGTAACCTTCGTAGTCTTATGATCCCAAATTCCATCAGGGTTAACTTTAATATGACTAATATGTGGCTTTTTCCATTTGCAGCTGCATGGCTTCCTTTCTTGCCTTCCTTTTCTATTTCTTTTGTTAGTGCCTCATAGTTTACTATGTATTCTGAAATTACTTCCCTGCTTATCCTTGCCTTCCAAACTTGCCGAAAAGTTGTTATTATTAGTGTATGGGATTTCAATGTAGCATCCTTACCAGCTTTATGCAAGCTTCTGTTCTCCATGCACCCATGTTTAGATTATAACTCTTTAGGTTTAGTAATTGGTTCCTCCTCTATGTTGCACAGAATACATTTTGTGTCATCATTCAAGCCACATTATGTGTCCTATCAAAGGTTGAAAGTTGCTTATGAAGTAGCTTCCATCCAAATGTCAATGTATTTTAACACAAATATAATGTCATAGTGTATTGTACTAGTGGAGAAAATTTTTGCAGCGAGGCACCCTTTCACAAATTTTCCAGCGGGTGCCCCGATTTGGCTTGCACGAAGGTGCGGGCAAGCGAGAATCTCGATGCAATTTTACCTCTAGCTTTTGTTATACGATATTTCGTATAACACCTACATATTTTCGTATAACACCTATATATTATAGTATAACACCAGCTGACTTTGACCCGGTAAGTATGTTAAAATTTTATTCAAGCATCAAGAAGTAAATTTCATGCTATATAGCCTAATGTTATATGAAAATAGTAAAATATTATATGATAATAGTACGAAAATATTAAGATATTATTCGATAATAGACAAATCTTATACAACAATATTAAGGTGTTATACGATAATAGACAAGTGTTATACGAAAATATGTAAGTGTTATATGATAATAGGCAGGTATTATACGAAATATTGTATAACAAGTGATGGAGGTAAAATTGCATTGAGATTCTTGCTCGCCCACACCAAGATTCGTGCAAGCCAGATCGGGCACCCTGCTTGAAAATTTGCAGAAGGGTGCCCTGCTACGAAAATTTTTGAATTAGTACAATAAATTAAATATGAATCAAAGGAAGAATTGAATAGAAGTTCAATAATTACAACATCATATAAAGTTAATATTGGATTTTTGTCCAACAACCAGAGTGTCAGGCCTGCGGAGAGACGGGCCAGACAAAACGAACTTGGGCCCGGCCCAAGCCCACGCCGCGCACAGCAGAACGAAGCTCGGCAACGGCACCAATTCATTCGGTCAACGATCGAAAAATCGGATGCTTCCGATTTTGACCAGCATGCTTCATCCACGGCATCTTTGTCTTCACCACGTGCTTCGGACGCGGGACGGCGTCGTCTGTGGCAACAAGGCGAGAGACTCGGCGACCGCGGCGTGCAAAAGAAGCGGCAATGCGAGGCTTTCGGAGAAAACAGAGGCGGCAGCTTCTCGTTAAAAGGGACGGATGAGCAAGGGACACACACACCACCAGCGGCAAGCTTGAGGGTGAAAATTCCCGACCAGGTAATTTCTTAAAATACTAAATATAAGAATACTATCGACTGTACGAAACATCTATATATGTTATGTCTCTCCCTTAGCAATCGGAACTAATGGAAGAAATGGATGAAAATTCCCGTATATGATAAATGCGAAATGAAAAACAAAAGAAATAAGGATCCCCGTTGGGGATTAGATCTTGCTCCCTGTCTCCTTTTTCATAGAAAATGGAAAAATTAATTTCTTCATTCATCGGATCAGATCTTAGTTCGGGACTGACGGGGCTTGAACCCGCAGCTTCCGCCTTGACAGGGCAGTGCTCTGACCAATTGATTTAGTATCCCGACGAGGTAAGCTAGGTGTATTGTATACATATTCGTAATGGTTTCGAAAAACCATTTTCGTCGTCGTCTTGTAACAGAAACACGAATGATATACTAACTGATATCATATACACGTAGATATAGACTATAGTGAAAGTAACACAGGTTACCAGTATCATATGTTTTTTTTATTGCTAAAAATGGATAATCAACCTTTCAGTGAGAAAAAAAAAATATTTTTCCTTTCATAATCTTTGATTAAGTATTATGAATCTAGATCGATAGAAAGATCAGAACGAATCAGAAAAAATGGATAGAGAAAAAAAATGCCTGATCTGATATGTAAAAGAGAAAGAGTCCATTTTTTTTGTTTCTGGAGGACAAATTGCTTATATCATTTCATTGGTTATATCATATTCATTTTCATGGAGCGGCGAATTTTTAGGCCGAGCTGGATTTGAACCAGTGTAGACATATCGCCAACGAATTTACAGTCCGTCCCCATTAACCGCTCGGGCATCGACCCAGGAAGAATTCATTCTAGGCTTATTGATAATCTATGATCAACTTCCTTTCGTAGTACCCCCAGGGGAAGTCAAATCCCCGCTACCTCCTTGAAAGAGAGATGTCCTGAACCACTAGACGATAGGGGCATATCCGCCCGATCGTCATCATACTATGATGATAGTATGAGTAGTTTTTTGGAATTGTCAATATAATCTAATGATATGATTAGATTCGAACACTCTTTTCTACGTTTATGTTATGATTTCATAGAATTTTGGATTGGATTGGCTGATTCATTCTAAGAGCGGTAGTGTTTTCCGTCGTCTGGGGAGACGACGACGAGGGGTTTTGCGTGAGTGAGCGACTGTAACCGGCGGCGAGGGCGCCACCGACGAGGGAGGGACAGAGAGGAGTCGCAGGCCAGGGGGCCGACGACGAGAGATGACAGATTCTGTAAGCTTTTGAGAATAAAGTAAAGCCTCTTCTTCGTCTCCTTCCCCGGTTCTGTTAGCGGCCTCATCAACATCTCCAGCAGCAGGTGATCGCCGACGACAAGGCGGGAGGAAGGCAGGCGGGCGGCCTTCCCTGTCGGCATACCCCTTCTCCGGTGAGCTCACGAGCGCAGCGGCGCTTGGTGGAAGAAGCGACGCGGGCGGCGTTCGCAACGAGGAAAGTCAGCGGTCAACACCTAATTCGGCGGATGAAGGCAAAATTGGGCACTGACGCAGGCACGACGTTAGCAGTGCGAAAATCGGCTTCACGCGGCGGGATTTTGGAGTTGCTGGCGTCGGCGTGACATTAGCGAACACGGTAACGAGCGGCGTGCGGTGGAGATTTTCGGCGTTGACTGGTCAAAATTAGGGTTGACCAGAGAGGTAAATTTAATTTAGGGTTTCGGTTTTTCAATTTGGAAATAAATTTTGGACGACAATTAGGGTTTCCAATTTAGGGGTGATTTCATGCTCGGAAATCTAGGATTTCACGCCGGTCTAAAGGTCCGTAAGAAAACCTTTAATTCGGGGCATGACACTGAGCATCAAAGAGTCGAGTAAAGTGGCAGCAAAAATGCTTATTACAGGATGAGTATGATGATGATATGAGGAGATGGACCTTTGAGATTGATAGTAGTGGCGCAGTTAAAGTTAGACCGAGGATGATATTGAAAGTATTGTTATTTGAATGATGTCACAACAAATGACACTTAGTCACTGAGGTTAACATCTAAACAACATAGGACACTTAGTCACCTATTTTTGTGGGATAACAACTCATCATCAATCATATGGATATCATATGACTAGGTCTGCAGATTCTATTGTTCCTATCCCAATTAAGTTTTCATGTCCTGGATAGTTAAGGCTACTCTAGGTCATAGGATTATAGATTCTAAGATTCATAATGAGTTCTTGGCAACTTAGGCAACAACAACAAATGAAAGAGTGGGAAAGTTTCACATGCAAGCATAAAAACAAAGTCTACTATGAAGGACAAGGAGATGACACTAAGCATGATTTAGAATTGATGACATTGTTTTCATGCTCTACAAAGGTACATTTCATAGTGACACATACTATAGTCTGTTTTATTGCTGACGTCATTGGTAATTATGGCTGTGGGGTAAGTGATAGAACAATATCGATGATGCTTAGGAGTTTGGAGTAATAGCTTTCATGCCTACATTAACGTTGAAGCTGGGACCCCTTTTTTCCACTCCTATTCACAAATGTGGTAGTGGTCTTTACTTTTAAGCTGCTTCTTATCCTTTGACTTGTGGCCAAGTGACATCGACCCCCGGGCCTATGAGACTATTCTTGTAGCACTAGAACGTTGATCAACTGTGTATTATAATAAGTTCCACTACTTGTATAATAATTTGCAAGGTTTAGTGGAAGCATGATAGACTATACAAAAATAGGAAGATGATCTGAGCCTTGGCCTGCACCGTTACTCACTACTCAGTCGTTTATCATATTTTGATTTGAATTAATCAATTAATTTTCCAATTTAACGAAAGTACTTGTACAGCTCGATGGAAGAACAAGCTTTTTCTACTCCGAGCGAAGAGGAAGAACTGGCCTTGATGTGCGAGCTCAATAAGATCTACCACATTCTGATGCTGATGCCAGAATTTGCAGCACCCACCACTTTCTTTTTGCGGCAATGCTTGTAGACATCAATTTAAGCTCATGTAAATATAGTAGAGACAGCAGTTGGCATCAAGAAATGAATAATTTGTATAGGTTCCAAATGCCACGGTCCGTTTGGTTTTGTGAGAGTCCGTTTGGCAGTAAATAAATGCACAGAAACACCTAATTAACAGATCATGGCTTATCAGCAGAGATTTCTTTTTTTCCTGCTGTGGTGTCTTGGCTTCAATCAAAACATTGAATTGAACACAAGTCTTTTATTGTTGTTAGTTTCCTTTCTTTAAATTATTATCTCTAGCTGTCTCTTGGGCATCTCCAGTTTGGGAAATCTAGAGTCTATTTGAGATAAAGCACTACTATTATATAATGATGCCAGTGGGTGATTTTAGCGTTGTTAGGAGTCTTTTTGTTGTAAATAATGATTTGTTGTTATAAATTATAGGGATTAAATGATTTTTAAATAGTAGCTGTCTGCGTCTTGGATGTAGTCTCCACTGCATTGAACTGTCTCCTCTGACTTGTCAATATTTGCCAACTATGTTCTGCTAACACGCAGGGTTAGAATTTAGAAATATCCCCCTCAACTCGTTCAAAGTCGACGCCATGTGCTGTGCTAATCGGAAGTAGTACATCAAATTAGGATTCCTTCTTAGCATCACTGGTTTTAAAAAAGTCGTATTTTTGGATTAAAAATATCCTCAACACAGTAATGTTTTTAGGGTAAGGTAAATTTACTAAAATAGATAAAGAGCTGAGTGAAATTAATTTCCATTACAATTGTTTGATATGAGATTTAGATGATGTTTCTTGACTATTGAACTTGCTTAACGTCTTTGACCATAGGCATAATGTCAAAAGAGTAACCTAATTGGAACGCACATGTCCACAATCTTTGACCAAACTAAATATTTAATTCGTGCTATTTGTTTCACCATTTAATCTAAGTTTGGCTTTTATTAAAGAAAACGACTTTATATATAATAATAATAATAATAATAATAATAATAATAATAATCTTCAAAACTTGAAAACAACACGTACAGTTGTCAAATTAAAATAATTACTCGTAGTTTTATCCTGATAAAATATTTATATCACAATTTCAAGAAATAAAAAATGTAATTATGGAGAATTAAAAAAAAAGATTACACTAGTTTATGTTAGTTTGCAAAATTCTTTGACAAAATAAAAGGACAATAAGATTGAATGTGATGTTTGACGTGGTCCAGATGTCATTGCTGGGCCCCGCTGGCTTATCGCCTTAAAACTTCCAACCGTCTTCACTTGCATTGCTGGACGATTCTGCCGTCCGATTCCTGGCTGATGGTGCTTGTCTGACCGTCCGATCGCCAGCCCGAACGTTGACGCGTCTCTCCTCTTTCTTCATCTACCTCTACTCCACTGCACCACCGCGAGCGATTCGAGCTGTCCCAGTAGGCGAAGTTGTTCGCTCGCGGAGCCGCCGCCGGATCCTCGTCTACGGTTCTTCCTTGAATCGTTCTACCGAAATTTAAGGTTTTGCTTCTTCGTCTTCTCTTCTCTTTTTTTTTTTTTTTTCCTTTTGTCGATTTCAGAAGCTTGGCTGTGGTTGATCTTGGTGTTTGAATGTTTACTCCATAAAACAAAGAGGGAAATTCGAGTTTTCTTTCTTTCTAAAAACTTGGTGCGTCATTTTACAGATATGGATAAACTGGTGGATCGGCCCTCCAGGACACGTGAGTTGCTTCTTCCATCTTCCTTTTGTGGGATTTCTCGTTTTTAATGAATGCTTGGCATCATTATTTACTTATCAAATCATAAATTGTAAAATAAATACTTAGGTGAATTTGTAATTGTACTATTCGATTAAGAACAATTAACATATGTGATAATTAACTTCAAAGTTACTGACAGTTGACTCTGCCCCGTTCTAATAGTGGAAATTTTGTGTAATTTGTATAGTATGAAACATATATAATAATATATGCAATATCATTTTTTTTTAAGAGTAAAAAAGCTATTTAAGAAATACTCGAGGATATATATGCGAAAAACCCAAATTTTAACTTAAAAGGCCATAACTAACTCATGAAATTTTATTAGATATTTAGAAGAGGAGCTTTTAACCAATCCCAATTTTGAATTTATTTTGCCATATAAAGTTTTAACGTGCCATGAATTTGGAGATATAAGTCAATTGGGACGTGCTTATTAGTAGAATTACTCATTTATTCTGAAATGTGTGATTCCTCTTCTGTATTAAGCTTCTTGAAATTAGTGATTAACGGGCAATGATTCTTTGAGAGTTTCAGGCTTTGAAGGGATTTCTGCTGATGATGAGAAGAAGGAATACAAATCTGAAATTGAGTTCCCTGAAGATGAGAAGAGAAAAAGACATGGATCTCTGAAGAAAATGACATCAAATGCATCGTTAAAATTTAGGCAATCTTTCAGGAGAAAGAGCAAAAAGAAGATTGATACTAATAGCATTGTCGAAGAACTGCAAGCTGTTGATGAGTTTAAGCAGTCACTAATATTGGAAGAACTACTACCAGCAAAATATGATGATCATCACATGATGTTGAGGTAGTCAATTCTTTTCCATTTGCGTATTTGATAATCTCTTTTGGGTTTATGTAAGTCATCAATGGCTAATGCTTGAATTTCCTTGGCACTTCTCACATTTGTCCTTTGGATTTCGGAACCACCTAATCCTAGTTATCTATCATACAATTCCTTTCAGGTCAAGTCAGATATATAAGAATTTGAAAGTCCAAATTATATTCTCAATAATTTATTGTTTATAAATATAATCATTATAATTTGAGCTTCTTTAATTTCATGTTAAATTTGATTGGCAATTAGCTTGGCAAATTGACTTTTATAATGCAAAAGTAAAAAGGGAAACACAAGGAAGACAAGGAGAAACGGAACATAAAGGAGATTGATATGGAGTAAGCTAGGATGAATTTACACAAACAAAACCCATTGCAAGGGCGAGCCTGAGAGCAAAAGGATAGAATTATAATCTGGCGACGTCTCTAAATGCAGGAATGAATTCAATTCCTCCAATTATCCAAAAATCATTGAGGGGGACTCTGATGATGGCTCCTCTCTGTTTTCAGCAGTCTGTAAGTACTGAGAAATTTGACAAATTTATATTTTGATAATGATATTTCGAGTGGAATTCTGGACCCACACTTTCTTGGCTGCCTTTCTACAGTATGAATTTTCCCGACGAGAGGCAGTCAGGTAAAAATCTTTCTTGCAGAGGACCATTAGTCTATATGCTTACGCAAAGATCAAAACATAATAGGAAGAAATATAAGAAATTATCGGGAATGAGCTGCCAAGAAATTTTAAACTCTGAATTACATAGGTAGTATTTGTAAGTCTTCTTCGTAGCATTGGGAAGTTTAGAGCATCAAAGTTTTTTTTATACTGCCAGCAAGTGCTTTTGCCACTATAATTTTAGTGTGGAGAAAGCCTAGAATAAGTTGGAGCAAAGGAACATCCTCAATCTTACTAGCCATATTTCTGAAAATTTATTATCTTCTACCCCTCCAGATGAATATGCATGCAACTATTAAGTCAGTTGAAATTAGAATTGTCATCTCTAAGTGAATAATAAGACATTTAGTTTATCTAAAGATCAAAATGAAGATTATCATTTTAAGAAGTTTATGGACCAAATAATGTCAACCATGACAATAATTTTCTCAAACATTTTCCGTTCTTTGCTTCACGCCTAATTTTCCAAAAGATAAATATCATTGATTAAGGTCTCCTTAAACCCATTTTTTGCAGTAGAAAATTTCCCTTTAGCCTTTAGCAGTATTTTCTTTTCGAAATTCGAAAAAAAATGTATTAGAGTAAAAGGAAAACAAAGTAAATAATATGGATCCATGCTTATCAGAAGTGTTACGACCTGCTTAGTAAGCAAACTATTTATTAACTTGGTGAGCCGATTTGCAACATGGCCCAATCTATTAAAATGCTTAAGCCCAAGTTAACAATAGCAAGCTCACTAAGCCCTATAAACCATATAATATTTTCTGTCACTTTCAATGTGGAACTAAACCGGGGTATTACAATCTCCCCCACTTAAGACTTGACGTCCTCGTCAAGCTCACAATCCCTTAGTCGGCAGCATGTGAGGTCAGCCCAATGGCGGCTTCACCATCCTCGGTAGCCCTTTCCAATTGGCATCTCACTATGCTTAGGACTAAGTTTTTCCTCTGATACCATTTGTTACGACCTGCTTAGTAAGCAAACTATTTATTAACTTGGTGAGCCGATTTGCAACGTGGCTCAATCTATTAAAATGCTTAAGCCCAAGTTAACAATAGCAAGCCCACTAAGCCTTATCTACCCTATAATCTCTTCTCCCACTTCCAATGTGGGACTAAACTCGGGGTATTACAATCTCCCCCACTTAAGACTTGACGTCCTCGTCAAGCCCACATCCCTAACTCATGCCCAAGAATCATCCCTTAGTCGGCAGGATGTGAGGTCAGCCCAAAGGTGGCTCCACCATCCTCGGTAGCCCTTTCCTATTGGCCTCTCACCATGCTTAGGACTAACTTTTCCTCTGATACCATTTGTTACAATCCGCTTAGTAAGCAAACTATTTATTAACTTGGTGAGCCGATTTGCAACATGGCCCAATCTATTAAAATGCTTAAGCCCAAGTTAACAATAGCAAGCTCACTAAGCCCTATAAACCATATAATATTTTCTGTCACTTTCAATGTGGAACTAAACCGGGGTATTACAAGAAGTCCACAAGAAAACCGCCTATGTGGGAAGAGAACCATCCCTAAACACGCCTCACACAATTTGTAATCTCAAACCCACCATGTACATGCAGCCCACTCAAACTCATCATAATAGCCACATAATTTAGCATAAAGATAAAAGAACATTTGGTCGCATGTAGCTCCTCAAATCACCATGCAGCTTTATAAACTTATAAGCCCTAGCACTTTCCCTTATTTGCTAAAATCTCGGTTGACTTTGCTATAATAACAACACCAGCAGCAACTCCGCCAGTCAGCTCATTGAGGCTTGAAGGAATGTAGAAAAACTTTTTTTGAGTTCAAGATCTTTCAATATTGATTAGAAATAACAAATTATTTGATTCCATATTATCTCCCATCAAAAGGTATTTTTTTACCTATTCATACAAACAAAAAAAAATGTAAGGACAACAATCACGTTAACTGGAACTCGAAGCACAGAAGGTCAGATAATGTGATTGGGGCCGTTTGACTAAAAGTATGAATTGGTAAAGGCAAATCCTTTTGAAAGGAGACAAGCTTGAATCAATTAATTTTGTTCTTTCCAGGGGAAAGTTGAGAATTGACAATTCAATGTAGATGCCAATGAACTAAGCAATTACTTATTTTCCAGGAAATATTGCCTAACTCAGAGAACTAATGGAATGCCATGAAATACTCGAACGATAAAGGATAATAATTTGATTAGTAATAGATTGTTCATTGTTCGTCCATACATAGCAAATGCTATAATTCATGTGCACTTCTTTCGCATGACCCTAAATCAGAGAATTAGTGAAAACAATGAATTGCTAAACATAAAGGATAATTATTCGATTAGTCATAGTTGTTCATGTCTGTCCATACAAAGCAAATGTATTTTCTTGAGGCTAACGAGTTTATTATGCACTCTTCTTTTTACATATGACGGCTTTTGATCTTTTTATTCTTACTGGACTGATGGGTTGTTCAGATTTCTAAAAGCACGAAAGTTTGATATCGAGAAAACAAAACAAATGTGGACTGAAATGCTTCAGTGGAGGAAAGAATTTGGTACAGACAATATAGTGGAGGTAATGAATATGTTCTTCCTTATCTTCAACCCAGTTCTTAAACTGAATAATTGTAAAGATGTTAAATACCTGTTTTTAGTTCTCCAATATAAAAGTATAAAACTGTTGTAGTTACTAGCTATTGTTTTTCTGCAACACAGATTTAGAGCGACTCAAAATGGTGAGTAGTCAGAAACTTAATTCAACTGCAAACTTGTTCATTACTTATAATCTATGGAAGTAAAGAGTTTCTTGTGTATCCTCTAAATGAAGAGATTATCTCCTAATTACTATTGAATAATTGGAAAGTATAGTAATTTAGAACTTCTTGGTAGATGTATCATGTATGTATGTACAGAAAATTCATATTAAATAAATGTTCAACGACCAGAAAAACTAAAATGAAGTAGAAGCATCAAAGTATTTGTACCTAGAAGTAGATTCTATTAGTAACTATTACGAGAACAAATCATGATATCAGATTCAGCTGTATGGATTAACCTTTTATTAGATCATATCTTGAATATGGAATTCAGTGGTATCCTGATAAGTTCTGTCTGTAACATGTACAACTCTTTTTAGTTCCACATTTTACCGGCGGTCACGTTGACCAGGACAAACTCTTCTAATGGAAGGAACGACACCTCTAAATTTTGGTGGCTTTTATGTGGACAATGATATGTTCATTATATGAACTAATACATGATAATTTAACAATCCTTCTCGCAATGTGAAATAATACAAAAAGAAGGTAAGTGTTTCATACAATAATTGATTGTACATTTGCTTGCAAAGAAATGCCACCCTGTTATGCAAATATAGGGGCTATAGTATAAACACTAATGGATTACACATGGTTTGGTTTAATGAGGAGTCAAAACCAAGATTTTGAGAATAAGCGAAACTCCACATGAAAAAGAAATCGAAAAAATTTGCAGAAATTGGCGCCTAACACTAGGGAATGATCAGTTGATCCAATCTAACTGAGTAACTGACTTCTTCTGTAATTTACCCTAACTAATATTCAATAACTAAACCAAAACTAGAACTAAAAATGTTACGCCACATCTCATGAACATCAGATACCTAATTTATCTCTATAAGTGTATATCAAAACAAGGGAGGCCAAATGTACTTGAAAGGGTTTTAGTGATTCTATGCATTTTTAATAATAATGGAACATTTATTTAATTTATTTTTAAATCATGATACTACATGTAGCGTATAAAAAATTAGTTGTCAAGTATATATGTTATATTGTGCTTCTATCTTATGCTATTTGGTACAAACTAATATTTATTTCTCAACAGGAATTTGACTTCAAAGAGCTAGATGAAGTTCTGAAGTACTATCCTCATGGTTATCACGGTGTAGATAAAGATGGGAGACCTGTTTATATGGAAAGGCTAGGAAGAGTCGATCCAAACAAGCTAATGCAAGTAACAACCATTGACAGATACGTAAGGTATCATGTGAAGGAATTTGAAAAGTGTTTCAGAACCAAATTTCCTGCTTGCTCTATTTCTGCTAAAAAGCATGTTGATTCGAGTACAACAATTTTAGATGTCCAAGGAGTGGTATGTTGAAAGTTACATTTTCATCATTTTGATTCATTTGTTTACCAATCTTGTTTACATATAGACTAGATAGGCTTAATATACATAACTTATGTAGTGATATTGTTATACCTAAAGGGCCTTAAAAACTTCAGTAAGGCAGCACGGGAACTTATTATAAGGTTGCAGAAGATTGACAGTGACAACTACCCTGAGGTAATCGTGTTATTCTTATTCATATGGTCTTTTAATGTCTCTAAGGAATTCCGTAGTCCAAACAATCCTTTGATCAAGTATCCTTGATAATCTGTCATGTTTGTGCAGACATTATGCCAAATGTTTATTATTAATGCTGGTCCAGGTTTTAGAATATTGTGGAATACCGTGAAATCTTTTCTTGATGCAAAAACTACTTCCAAGATCCATGTAAGAAATTCAATTCCTGTTCACATGTTAGTATTCTTCATTCTTCCACAAGAAGCTTCCAATATAGCGTTGCAACTTTTCTTTAGGTACTTGGAACTAAGTACCAAAGTAAGCTTCTGGAAATTATTGACTCCAGGTCTAGTCATCTCCTTGTTTTGTAATATTCATGTACTTGTTTTTGTATTTTTCTTATTTCCTGATTCAAATGGGATTTCTCATTCCTTGGGGTCTTCAGGGAGTTGCCAGAATGTTTTGGCGGCAGTTGTACCTGTGCTGAGTTTGGTGGGTGTCTCAGATCCGATCGTGGGCCTTGGAAAGACCCTAAAATATTGAAGGTGTGTGTGTGTGTGTTGACACAACATGTCAACTTGTATTGGGTTGAACAGGTTTTTTCTGATTTATGAGAGTTTAAGGTCTCTCACACTAATTGATGGATAAGCAGATGGTCCTTGACGGTGAAGCGCAATTGTCGTGGCCAATTCGAACAGTTCCAAACGGAGAGAGGAAGATTTCTAATGATAAGCATAAGCACGCAGAAGTAGGTTATTTTCTTATATTTATTTTATGATGTGTATACTCATGATTTTAAAACTCATTCGATTACCATACTTTCATTCTCCTGTTGCATTAGGTGAAAGATGATATATACACTGAAGAGTCTAGAACAGTCACTGATGTTGCTTCTTCTAAGGCTTCAAATAAGTACATTCTTGATTCTCAACTAACCGGTGTTCAGAAAGAGGTATTCCTTGCTACCCATACCATTTATTGCGGAGGATTTGCTTTGAGGTCTGTCATAATTAATCTTTGTTGTTCAAAAATGCTTCTCAAGTTTTTCGTGGTTATTGGAAGGAAACTGAAATGTTCTTCAAAAGGCTTCTTAACTCTTTTCACTCTTCATTTCAATCTTTTAAACTTGTCACAACTCACTAATACCAGACTAAGTAACAAGCCACTAATAAGATGACACTCATGATAGACAACGTGGTTAAAACTACCCACTAATGCTTTATCAATCAAGTATAGCTTGTTGCATGATCTCATAGCCGCCAACAAAAACTAAGACAAGATGATGGTGTTCATTGTTCACAGATAGGAGAAGATATCAGATATAAGTAGAAGAAAAACTACTTGCCCATGCGTAAGAGAGAGAGAGAGAGAGTCGATGTTGGAAAAAGAGAGAAAAGAATAGTTTGGTTCCAATTCATTTTTAATTTTTTTACTTCTCAAAATTTCTTCTAAGAAAATAGAAATTTTATTTATTTTTGTAATCCTTCCTCATCTCTCCTTTGCTGTGCTTCCTTTGAGGGATGTAAAAGTAGAGGAAAATCACTAGGGGAGGGAAAACAAATCAGTGCAAACTGATTATGTACTCACGTGCAAGTCACGTGCATTCTGTAACGCTCGCAGACGCGCGGGGGTGTGGGCCTGCAGCGGGGTGCGACGGCGGCGGCGCCGGGGGGAAGGTCGGTGAGCCCCAGCAGGTGAGGGGGATGAAGGCAACCTGGAGGCGACAGCTACAAGGCCAAGAGCTTGTGGCAGATTTGGTTTCCATCCGATTCGGACGGAAGCAAAAAAGCCTACTGTAGTCATCCCTTCTTCCGTCCATTCAAATCCGTCTGTCAAGAAAACCACGGTAAATTCAGTTTTCCGTCCGCTCCCTCGTTTTTTCCCTCCAAGGAAACACACTCTAGTAGATATACCATAAGGACTTGTGATTTGTGAATATGAAAAAAAGCGAGAAAGTGTTGCATGCAGGAAATGAGAGCTGTTGCCATGTCGCAAGGTTTAGACTTTAAAGCTCAAGGGTGCTAATCATGTAAGGTCTAGATCCAATGTAAAGTCTGAATCTGATGCAAGAGATGTGATGTAAAGACATCATAACAATGGGCTTGACTTTGAAAAACTCCACAGGTGTTTGTTGGGTGGGAAGATCTAGTCAGGCATTAAGAGTGTCAAGCATGCCATGTAGTAAGTAGATAATGTCAATGGCAAGATTGGAGATTCCAAATGAACGGCTACTAGATAAGAAGATAGAGTCCACGGATATGAACAGGAAGGTTGATTTTTGAGGCAGAGAAGAACGCGACATTGACTTCAATAGGCGAGCGATGAGATGAGGCAACATCGGCCTTGGGTGGTGTCAAGAGAACTGTTGGATCCCATTGAAGACTCCAATCGACTATATGTGCTACGGAACCGGAAGAGGAAGAGACAATGAAGACAATGACAAGCACCTAAGATTTTTTAAGATAAAATCAATATCCGAGGCTGTGAAGAAGGCATCGTCTCATCCAAGTTGAAGAGGAGGCAATTTTAGTGCAACAGAGCGACTCTTTTCAGCACGCTAGTATCTCTGAAGAAGGTGAAACAAGAGACGAGGCTATAAAATTGAGAGGGTTGGTTTGAGAGATGAGGAAGAGGAAGAGGAAGGAGGAAGAAGTTTTTGTTAATTATCACCACTTGCACGAGAGAGAGAGAAGAGAGAGAGAGAGAGAGAGAGAGAGAGAGAAATGCTTTCGAAAAGATGGTGGCTAACAATTACTTATGAGAGAAAATGCTTTGGAAAAAAAATAATCCTACTCGTGGCCCGTGCATACAATGAGTTACACGGATGCTATTGTGACCATTTGCTTATTGGACAGGTGCCCAACATGCCGAGCATGCATGACGCATAAACACACATTGTTTAACATTGACCTGTGCACATGATTTTCGCTCAATGCTTTGGTAGCAAGTTGAGAAATAGAATTACTAGGATAGTTTGGAACTCGCACTCATGAAGAGGAACAAGTAACCATCAATTACTATTAGTACTAAATCAAGTAATACTTGCTCATAAGGTAACCACTTATTAATATGTCGATTGACAACGTAGTAAACTACCTACTAATACTATTCGATTTTCAGCAGAATGGATGCTGAAATTAGCACAATCCACCTATATTATCTATGCATTTAAGTTTTTTTTCCGTAATATTATTTTCTTTCCAAGATGTACAAGTTATATATAAATTACTTTTGAAAATGATAGCAATCATTTTAGTTGTCATATTTGATTTTTTTTTTCTAAACTACATAATTAGTAGACATTAAACTTTGTCTAGCCCCTCTTTTATCATTTATTAAATAATGGAGTACCATATTGTAATTTAAACAGGCATAATCAGACATTTCATCATATTTGAAGTTGACTTTAACTAGGAGCATAAGTAAATTATAACTGTCATGGTATCCCAAGATTTACTAACTATTATGATATTTGTTTGTTGGTTTTGGCAAGAATATTGGATTGATGAAATGTTTTGATCAAATTTCAGGCAAAAATGAAATTTACTACATCCGTCGTCTCTCCAGAGTTTAAAGAAATTGTGCCAGGCGTTGACAAGGCTGTAGATTCAGCTTGGGAGAATCAAGTTTCCAACCCAAGCTTCTCTCCCTTGAAAGGTTTATTGACTAAAGTATTTTTTTCCCCTCTTTTCTATTGTCTTGCAGTTGTCAATAGGAATTCTCCAGTAACAGAGAACTGATCAATTATTAAAATACATATTCAATGCTGACCTGGTCTCCTGAAGTAGCGTATACATACTTTCAGAGATTGATACAAGGATCTAGTTCAAACTTCTATTTTTCCTTTTTCTTCTCCAAACTTTCCAGGTCCTTATTTTAATACCCTGATATTTAGTAAAATAGAATGATGTCTAGTGGTTTATATTATTTTGACTTTCTTGACTCTTTGACCATATTTTATCTCTGAAATTTATTTGAAATTGACCTGCTTTTTCCAAAATTATCTTGGCATAAGCAACTTATGTAGGTGCTGTTCATATGCATGACTGCATGTTGTGTCGGAACTAAAATACTTGTAGCTAACTATGTGATTAAGCTGTTTTCTAACGATTTTTGTTTCTCAATTTCTGATAATCCTTTCTAGATCTTCTCTATGAACGTGGCTTATTAACACTCTACATACAGGTGCATTGTCATTGTTTGATACAAATGATTCTTCTAAACCGATGCAAGGTCAAACTGTCACATGGCTGACTGCCATGGTGGTGGCTTTTTGCTCATTGCTTTTCCCCATAGCTGGGCATGGTACTAAGAAACTTGACAAAAGAAAAAAGGAAGTCGATGTTTATAATTCTAAGCTTCCAGTAGATATTATGGTCAAAGAACAATTCCATCCTCTTTCATCTCTTAAATTCAGAGAGGCTGATCAACTTTCTTCTGTTTTGAAAAGACTGCATGAGATGGAAGAAAAAATAAAGACACTTGAAGCAAAACATTCTGAGATTCCTTACGAGAAAGAAGAGTTGTTAAGAAGCACTATAAGCCGTGTCGATGCACTAGAAGCAGAGCTTATTTCTACCAAAAAGGTGTTCTCTTCGTATCCTCTTTTCTAGGTTAAATCATATTGGTTCTTTCACAAACTAACATAGATTTGTTATGGCCTAAATATCTCAATTTAAAATACTTATTACTTGAAATAAATTCTTTAACACAAAAGCACCCTTGATAACCATTTGCTCCAAATATTAAGGAACCAAAGTTTAAAAAATTAGTTTGAACTGGTATAATAATATGGTTTCGAACCGAAATGCTACAATATAACTGCTATTGTGCCAAATTGAAATCAATTGTGCCGACATAATATTACAATAAAGTAAATTGGAACCATCTCAGATCAGTATAAATCTAAATAATTTAGTTTGAAATTTCAAACCTGGTGAGGAACCACATATGTGAACTTTAGAACTCTTTTCAAGCTCCTTCTCTTATGTACTATGTTAATTAGTAAAATACTAAAAAATAGTAATTTAAAGAAAGTTGTAGCCGAGAATTTGTATTAAGAGTTTTATATTTCTCTTAATATTATTTTAGTATTCGACAATGTGCGGAACAAGAATAGCCCATGTGATTTAGATTGTCAGCCTTAATTACATAATCATGTGCACAAGAAATTTTTTTTTGAAACAAGTAATATTATTCAAATTACCTACCTATGGCATTATAGTACAAACGGTTGGCCAATTGGATGGGCCAAGATTGCCTCCAAAATACATCTTGCTTACTATTTTAGCAAATTTGGCAGGCCAGTCTGCAATAACATTTACAGTGTCTCAAAGTGTACACAAATCTAACCTCCCTATTACGCTTGAGGATGCAAAGAATTTGACACAAACCATATCACATAACATATTATACAAGTCTAGGAGTATGAACCCTTCTATGCTGCTCTTTCATGATTTTTTCTTCATCTGAAAGTTACGACTATGCACCTAAAACAAAAAACGAAGCTTCCTTATAACTTAAATTTTGTACAAGTAGGTTAATTTCCATCTTATTATTGTTATGATTAACTTCAATGCCTACAATTTCAACAGCGTTGCTTGTCAGCACTTAGTTTAATTGCCACTCAACTCAAATGATGATGTATAACTGACAATAGTTTAATTGCCACTCAACTCAAATGATGATGTATAACTGACAAAGCCAACTCTTTTATTTGTCAAACCAATGTGAGCTATGTGTAATAATTCTTTAATGTCTATTGGGCACAGATCTGTATTCGTTTGCCTGTTCTGAAAAGATTTCCTGGGAAAATATGATAGAAAATGGTCAAACACTCATATAGCTAAATGCATAAGACGGGTGCTTCAATATAAACTCAGTTTTTTGGGCAAAGCATAAAGTTTCAAACATATGATTCTTATCATAGCATTCTCTACATGTTACATGCATAGTATAGCATTGTCCATAAAGTGAGAAAGCATTATGCTAATTCCATGGGACATTCATGTTCTGTTGTGTAGTCATGAGGACAAGCATTTGGATAAGTCCAAATTTTCATGTGTAGCAAAGATGGAATGGATATGTTCATGGGAGTATAAGAACACAAATATGATGATTAAGAGAGAAATAGCATGGTAATGTGGACTATGGTAATTAAGTTCACAAGAACCTTCATCACGAGAGAGTCAGTTTATGCGTTGTGCTGTTCTATACCAGAATATTTTAATTACAAAATCTGATAGATTTCGAACTTGCTGATATGTGGAAACACCTGATACATAATGTTGGTTACTTCAGGAATGTCCTTGGATGCATCTGACATAAACAAATATTTCCCTCAGTTTCGTAGTCTTTAACTAAAATTTTGTTTGTTCAAAATTCAATCTTTATGATAAATTGGTTCCAGGAAAGGCCAGATTACCCATCATCAAAATTATTTGTATTGCAGGCTTTATATGAAGCTCTGATTCGACAAGAGGAATTGCTTGCATACATTGACCAGCAAAAGAAAGCCAAATTCCAGGTTAGTTTTCTACAATAATGAGGGAAAAAATTGTGGGGGAAAACTGTCTAATAAATTAACACATTTATGTTCATTTAATAAGATAACTAAATAAAATTTAATAAGATTACAAAAAAAAACTGTAAATGAACCAAATGTTTGTGAACAGGCTTGGAGCTCAGTCCGGTAAGAGCTCATTTATGTTCATTTAATAAGATTACTAAATAAAATTGGGGGAAAAAAACTGTCTAATAAATTAACACATTTGCAAATAGGTGACTCCTCAGCTTGGCTTCTTTGCAGCCTCATTCTTTGGTAGGGATATAAAGGAATCGTGAATGAGCTCAAAGCTAGGCTAGCAAAGAGTTCATTTATATTCATTCTATATGATTAACAAATAAGCTTAAGCAAAGTCTAAGCTCTTTAATAAAAAGAATTAAGTCTGAAAATGCAAAAATTTGGTTTGGCTTGGCTCGGTTCATTTACAGGCCACTATAACAAAGTTTGAATAGAAACATAATAAATTACTATGTTTCCATTAACTCTGAATGGCTTGGTGATAGTAGCCAAAAGTTGAGAGGCACTGAGCTAAAAGTAGCAAAAGATAAATATTCTAGTTTCTAGTCCATCATATGATTATTTGAGCCACTCTGGTTGCATTCAAAGTTTCCTGATGGAGTTGGCAGTTGGGGGCGGAAAGGGATCCGACTAAAACTTCAGGTGAAACTATGATGAGCAAAAAAAACCTTTAGAAACCAAACTGAGATTTTTTTTTTTTCTTTATCTATAATTAGAGTGCCTAAATTTAGATAGGTGGGAACTACGTTTGGAACTAGCTTTGCCGATAGAACATGTTTCTCTGCATTCAAACGCCCTTGACTCGGTTATGCAACACATTTATTTTATGATAATAATGTTTAGATAGTAGAATAACAGGGATTCACTCTTCTCTTTCGTGAGTAAAGTTGACCACAAGCATTGTCTTTATACGTTCCTGAGAGCTTCCATTGAGCTCCCTTTGGTATATGAGCCATTGATTGCTGATCCTCCTTTCTATGTGCAGAAAAAGAAATTTTGCTTCTAAAGGATCTCGTTGGCGCCGAAGGATGTGGTACATACATTACGCAGAGTGTTTGGTGCATGCAAATATATGTAAACTAGCGTGTATACATTTGAAGTTGGCTTCAGTTTCCTTAAGCCCCAACTCTGAAATGAAATGTAAATCATGATGTTACTTTTTTGTGTTATCTATAATTTATTCTTCCACTTTTGTGTTTGTTAAAAGAATAGGAAGTGTTCAGTCCCACCAAATCGTTTGCATTTGTGCGTATTGCAATGGCCTATGCAGCTATGATTTTACAGTACTTTTGATCAATCAACAATAATTATAACATCTGATGGTGTTTTCAGTAAAGTGAGCAATGATAATTATCACTTACTCAAATCCTTGAAATAGTGAGCAATGATAATTATAACATCTGATTGTGTTTTCAATAAAGTGAGCAATGATTTTACAGTACTTTTGATCAATCAACAATAATTATAACATATGATTGGGTTTGTGCTGTTGAACTGAACTCTTGAGAAGTCACAACTTGTATGTACTGTGCAGTTCTTTCTAATAATCTCTTGCATTTTGCAAAAGAAAATCTCCACCAGATCTGTGTGAGCAGAGACACCAGCATCCAAAAGAAAAGAACATCTTAAAGCATATAATTCAATATGAACCAGTGATTGAACATATCAACTATATAATTGCAGGGAAAGGTAAAGAAAAACAAGCCTGAACATGTAATTTGTATTTATTCAGTCCGATACAAGTAATTCTATTTATGCAGATCCTGTTTGAGTCATCTAAGCATGCAAAACATGTAGAGCATGCTATCTAAGTGACTATTAAAAGGCTTCACATACTATACAGACAAAATTCTCTGCATTTATACTAAGAACGCACAGCTAACATATGAAAGAATAGCATAGAAACAAAACATACACATTTAACCTAGTCATGGCAGAACATTAAGATCAACCGAGCAGCGGCAAGCGAGGCCCTCCCTCAGTGTATTTATTGTAATAGGCAAACAGAAACAACTGTGTTGCTCCTAGGACTGTTCCGATACCATTTGGAACCTGAAAAGTATATCCAAGAAGGAAAAAAAATAATCAAATTTCATTAAAATAAATACTAACTTCGAGCCAAATGGCACAAATTATAATAGTAGAAGACTTACATATATGAAGAAGTCGTGCAACAATATCCCATATCCTAAGAATGACATGCTCATCAAGAAGGTCGCAAGGGATAGATAGAAGGGCATATACTCCACACTCTTCGTCTTAATCACCAATTTCTGGCAAGAGACAATGGAAATTCAGTAATATTGCGAGTCAGATCCTTCCAAAATGCATCTAACGATCAAAGCTGAGGATAAGAAACCTACAATGATGAACAATGGCGACGCAAACATGGAAATAAGTGACACAACACTGAGATATCCCACAAATGTTTGTCGTGTTTGGTGGTCAAACACATCGAGGCTCACAAAAATAACAAGACCAAAAACACATAAAGCTGCTAGAAGAAGTCCACCCATCCTAAGCTGCAGAAGAACAAGAAGAAAACGCTTGAACAATCTGAATATAGCACTAGTTTGCATTTAAGGATTTGGAGAGGGAAAAGATGGAACGAAATGGAGGAATACCATATCCCTTGTTTCGAAAGAGATATTGATGGAGGGAAAGGCAAATCTTTCCCCCAATTCCCATCATTCCTTCTATCTAATACAAATTTCGATTCTTCAGAATTAGGAGAAGTGCATTACCCCTTCCCTCATTTTAATTTCCTCTCATTTGCTCTCCCTCCATCCACCTTAGACCCTTGAGTAAAAGGTCTTCCAAATAGGAAGAGGGATGGAAATTGGAAGAGAACAGGGAGGGAAGCAAAAGGGGGGAAGGGGTCCGGGTTCCCCCAATTAGTTAAGCTTACCTTTCTTTCAACATCAGCATAGATGATGAAGATGATGATGTACGTCAATTGAAAAACAGCACCGATAGAATTGACAGTGGCCACTAAGATAACTCCATAGGACACCAAAGGAAGCCCATACCACATACAGATCAAGCAATTCAAGAAGGAATATATATAAGGCAATCCAGAGAACTGCTCAGTCGACTTGTTTTTCACAATTCTTTTAAATGTTGGCCTGAAGAAATTGAGCACATGAGTTCATACATGCAGTTGCTGTCGGAGTTGGCAAAGTGAACTAGTTGAAGTGGACTTACAAGGGCGAGATGAACAAGACGAAGGCGAAGATATTGCCTGAAAACAGATAAAAGAAAGCTCAGAGTTGGCAAAGTGGACTTATCACATCCCTTCTCTGATAAACAAGGTAAAGCGAACAGATGAACATGACAAAGTATTCTTTTTTTTTCTAAAAGTTAACTAAAAATCCAGAAGCCACGCTTCTCTTCATTAGGAAACAACCTAAATTGCTCATACACCATTTTCCTTTCGCTAATAACTTAAAACAAGTCATATATATAGGGCAAACCCAAGTCATCAGAAACATCAATCAAACAGAAAAAAAGCTGAAAACTTCGGAGGCAGACTTACTGATTCAATAAAGAACAAGCATAGCACGATAGAGAAAAGCATCAAAAACATCAATTACACAGAAAGCTCAGAAATCAGGAAGCAGAAGCACTGATACATAAAAAGAAGTCTTCGCCAGAGACTATTATGAACAGCCAGAAACCTATTTTGGATTTGGGAGTTTTTTAACTTCACCTGCAATTCCAGCTGCCAATGTACAGATGCTATACAAGGAGACAGAAGGAGGAGCAGCAGCAGCTGATGCTGCTAACTCTGAAGAAATCATGAAGCCTCTTGCCCTCACCTTTCTCTCTTCTCTCTAAATCAAAACCTCTTCCCCTCTCTTTTCTCCCTCTCTCTCTCTCTCTCTCTCTCTCTCTCTCTCAACCAAAAGCTCCTTTCTCCCCTCTTATATAAATAATAAAAGAAAATATTTTTGTTGGAGAATGCAATGTATGTCCCCCAAATTTTTGAAGGAAAATTAAACAACTTGTTTCTATTTGCAACGCATTGGTGGCTTGCTGAATGTGCTCAAGTTGCAAGAACAACGAAGAGACGCAGACAAACCATCGACGCCTGCGTGTTACTTGGTCCCGTCCACTACTTTTTTTTTTCCCTTGCAGTCAACGCGCGGACTACCACCACAATAATTTTTTTTCTTTTTTTTTCTTTTTTTTGTTTAAAAGTGTCCTCGTAATCAATGTGTGGAACTTTTCAAACATCGATCTATTTTTCCCATTCTTTCTTTTTTATTCATCAAAAAATAAAATTACAAAAATATGAGGCAAAGAGATATATCTATAACTACAATATTGATATTTAATTAAAAATTGTAGAGATCAAACTATATGAACCTTAAATTAAACTTTTTCGTAGAAACAAAAAATTCATTCAAATTTTATAAGAAAGTGATGACACAATTCGGATAAGCACAACAATAACTTTGAACCATGAATTTTGATTGTGTAGGGATGACGTGTCACAAAAAGAAAAGAAAAAAGAAAATATTTTCATTATTAACTTTTTTTTTATGGAAAATGATCATATTTATATAATTATATTTTTTTTTAATAAATAATTCTTTAATACTTAATTTTTCTTATGTAGTTGGATTGTAGTAAAATTCTAGTCAACTCTCATGTAAGAATTTTTAAAAAATAACAAATAATTTTATTTAAAACTAATTTAAAATTTTAAGAAAAGTTTATGTATAGTCGGATCAATTTAATGTAGCACCGCATGTTCTATGACAAGGATATGTGTACGGATAAGATTGATAGGTCATCAATCAAAAAGAGAAAATGAGAAGCAAGGTCAACAAACGTAAAGTGCTGGTTTCCTTGGAAGGAAACGCAAGGAAAGAAATATTTTTTTATATATTTTTTAAGATAGATAGACTTGAACGAAAAGAAAATTGGAAGGAAACTTCCTCAGTTTTCTTTCGATTTTGATTCAAAAATATATTGCTTAAAAATAGACAAAAAAAAATATAAATATCAAATAATTTTTTTTACTTAAAGAAATAAAAAATTAAAACTTTTTTTTATCTTTCTGAAATTTTTATCTTCCTATTTCCTTTCATTTTACCTAATATACGGAAACACGTGCGTGGATCATGAGGACGAAAATTGAAGACGTGATCAACAAAACTTGCCCTTTTTCCCGTTTTATTATATCGCAATTAGGGCTCATAAATTTTCCACCAAGAGATCCACACACGTGGAATATAAATCTAGATAACAATATTCTAAGAGAATATACTTGTCCTATATAAGATGTCTCTAGGTGTCAATTAATTCAATTAATAATTACTATTTATGTCTAAAAAATATATATTATTTATTATAACAATTTATATTCATGATTTAAAATAGATGTGTCATATTTAACCCGCACGATTATATAATCTATTTATATAAATGGGTTAATATTATAAAAAAATATGACTCGTCTATTAAATATGTGGCAAGAGATGATAAAATTAAAACTTGGTCACTTTTTCTTTAAAATAAATGAAACAAGTGGATGCCATGATATTTCATTTATGAGGACAAAAATAATTTGCACTAAAAAACAAAAAAAGAAGAAATTATGAATGGTCTTCGAGGCCCGAAATCTATTACAAGGCCCTTTCGGATGTCGCATGCGTATTAGCTCTCTTGTCTCTTCCCCTTTATTCTATGGCTCCAATTCATAATTGCTCCCTATATTTTGTTTTCATTTTAATTGGTCCACATTTAACATACATTTATTAAAAATAGTAAATAAGCAACAAATAAGAGGAAAAATTTTCTAGTCACTACTGCTGACTAAGAATTTGGGGAAGGGTGACATTATCATTGTGAAATTTTCTTTGAGGTTTGATTTGGTTAAATCAAACATATTTTTAAAATTTTTTGATATTCTATATTATTATTTATTATTTAATAATACTATAATATTAATAAATATATTATTAAAAAAATTTATTCAACCTAAAATTTTAAGATTAAACTCATTAATTTGTAGAATTTTTAAAACCAAATCAGATCGAACTTGTTTGAATGGAAACCAAATCAAACGGAAAAAAAAATAAATTTGATTTAATTCAATTTCATAAGTTAAACTAAGAAGTGGATAGCCCTAAAAAGGATTAACATATAGGCTGTGTTTCATTGAATGAAAAATTAAAAAAAATAAAAAATATATTGAATTTAGTAGTATTTTATTATATTCAATATTTTTTTATTTTTTTTTTATTTTTTTATCCAAGAAAATACAACCCTTATGCTACTAAATTTAATATGTTTTTTATTTTTTTCTTCTAATTTTTCGTTCAAAAAAACACAATCTAAGGCGAAGAAAATGAATATAAGAAAAGTGGCATGAGATGAAAAACGTGATTAATTTTGAGTATTTAAGGTAAATTGGATCCACAGATTTGGTCGGAATAAGAAGCCCAAATTGGAAATATACGATATGATCGATTTTGCTAGTTGTTTGGGTTGGATCCGATTTTCCCGAACTAAATCGGTGTAAAGTTTGCGCGTGTCTGACCCAATTAAGACTTCGTTAGTCGCTTCCCTCAAGTTGGTTCCGAGGCATGACCCTGAGCTGTGGGATGGGCATGCCGCCGCGGTGCGTCGGCGTAAATCCGGTGAGGGTTCACCGGACGCCGTCCCGGCCCTTGATGTCCCTCCACCATCCGCCCCGACGCGCTGACCAGCTTCGGGTTCAGCTCGACCAGCTGCGCACTGAGGCCGAGATCGCCCGCTCCAAAGGTATCATGCTTCTATTGTCTTCCTTGCCTTTCTCTTTTAGTAGCCCTAGATGCTGCTATGTAGTGTCTCCTTTTTGGTTCGGTGAAGAATTGATATGGAATTCGTGGAGGATTGACTATAGTGGTTTGGCTGCAACGTTTTCGCATTCTATGAACCTTTGAAGTGTAGATTTCAATTTTATAGTGAATTGTGTTTGCCTTGTATTATAACTTTTTTTGTTAGGGAAATTAATGAAATAATTTTCAGACGGGAGATTGGGTTTGTAGCGTAATGCAATGAAAAAGAAATATTTCCAAGAAAATGTCATTCGAAAAAATAGAGAAACAATTAGATTAAAATTTTCCTAAGGTTAAGATTCGATCTGGCTAGGGTTTGCTCCCGTCTTTCACTTCAAGATATTAGTAGTACACAGTTTTTGTTTTGGTACACTAGGTACTGTGTGTTGGTATGCACAGTGGCGTACCAGATGACTGATATACCATTACATTACTGAGGTTAATAACCATGGGTATCTTTTATAATCAAGAAAAAGATGGAATCAAAAATAGTAAATATTGTTTCTAATGTAATATGCATGGAAGCATTAAAATCAAACTGTACATTTGTGCATATAGTCCAGACATAATAACAATTTATAAACTTGAAAAATCCTATTTAACAGACTTTTATATATACAATAAAATTATCTTTAAGAATTAATACAATAAATCTCCCGAAATAATTACTTGCCAGAAGTAAACGAGTTCCAATGATTGGATCATTATATAAATTCTGTAGTGTCGTAAACCAATATTCAAAACCAAAATGATCCCATGACATAATCAGTAGGAACCGTTCATGATACACCATTTATCTAGTATGAGCCTGTGAGGTGTTAATTTGACTCTTATGATAATATTTGATTATCACAATAATTTATCAGGTTTTACATTTGTGCAGTTTGTGGTTAAAATATTACTTCTTGTGCCAGCAAATAGTGCACGTGTGAGGCTCATGCGTCTGACTGAGGCAGCTGAGAATCTTCAAAGAAGAGCTGCTAGAAGTATCCAAGTAGGGAAGGAAACTGAAGCAAGGGAGCTGCTCATACAAAAGAAGAAGTTGATGCAAGCCTTGGAGAAATCAAAGAGCAGGATCGAGGTGCTCGATAAACTCTCAGCAAAAATTACTGAGGTGAAAAATCATATTAAATATCAATATATTGAAGGTTTTTTATGTGTTCATCTTATTATTGAGTGACTTTCTAAATTTTATGCTAATACCTACGCATTTGTCATGTATAAATCATTTTGTGTACATGGTGCATCTATAAGGATTTTAAATAACCTTGAGTTATGGGACGTTAATTCTAATTAGTTGCTATTGCTTGGATTTCCATTAATGCATGTCAGTACATGTGCAGACATATGGCATCTCATTGACTGTATAATCTCTAGGTGGGCCTCCTAGAGATCACTTGAATGGAGAATGATTGTTGCTATAAAAGAAATGAAAAGCTAACATAAATTTCGATTGGACTTCATTTATGAGCCATAACTGCCGGTGACACTTGTAAGAATAAATTAGAGTTTGTCTCCCTCCTCATGACTAAAGTCTAAAATCATAAATTGGATATGAGTGCATTCAGGCAATCTCAATGTCTTTGTCCTCTTGTGGAGAAATACGACGCACTGCTAGAAACAACAAATGTGTATTCTTTCTTTCTCATAGTTCATTCAAGTTACCTCTTAAGTGGCCGGCTAGTTGGAAACTGTGTATGGTAGAATACTAGAATAGGAGGGAATTACCATTTTAGGACCAAGGTTTACCGTTTAGCTTAGTTTCTCTGTGTGGGACGTTGGCTTCATTGCTTTTCATCTCCTGATTTAATTTGGTTCCTGTCATGTGGAATATGTTCCATTCAAGAAAACTAATCTCTTATGTTTGAGATGTTCTGTGAGTATTGCTACTTCTTGGAAAGAAGATTACTTCTAAACTCAGTTGCGAAATCTCAAAAAACAATCAAAATTGAAGTTCATAAGTTGCATATTTTGATGGTTTCAGAAAAAAAAAGTGTTATTCAATGAAAATATTTTAAAATATTACCCGTTTTGTAAATGTTGATATAATCATTGTTATTCCAGAAGGTGCTTTTAATATATGTGAATAAAGTATGTTTTACATTCTATGCAGTACTCTCTGACTAGGTTTTGATTTGAGAAATTAGCCATAATGTCTTGATGTTCAATGTGTTCAATTGGTTTGATTTTCTTCAATTTATGTAAAGGCATGCTGCCATAGTCAATTTATAGAAGCTGCAAAAACCAATTGCCGTGTTAAGGTAGTTGATATTTTATATAGCATCTTCTAGTTGAAAATTGGACATCATAAGTTAAGACAACTTACATGTTTTATTTCTTTTGAAAAACTCCAAAAGTTTTAGAATCCAAGATTGTGGTACTAGTCTTGTATGCCTAATGTATAAAGTTGTAGAAATCTTCAGGTGGTTCAATTACCAATTGAAATGAAAATTTTGTATGTTTTAAGAAAATTCCCAGGTGTAATCTTGCTATTAAAACTGTTGAATATATTTGAGATATTCTAAAGTTGTTTTCAGGATCAGCAGTCAATGCTGATTCCTAAATCCTGACCTCGCAATCAAAGTAGTAGGACTGCTAGTAGATGAACATTGCATAAATGATCCCCAAAATTTACATTCAATTTCAATTTGGTGTTAATTTTTTTTTTCTGTATTAATTTAGTGCCCAAAGTTCTATTTATGTACCAATTAGGTACTTCAATCACTATTCCATTAATTTTAACTAATGAATCAATATTTATTTACAATAAGTATTGTGCTAATCTTATATTAAAATAATCTAAAATATTTATTAGATGATACACAGAAATATTAAATTCTTTTAAGATTTTAAAATGATTATTAAAAAATTTGTTTTGTTTTTTTTAATATTAGAAAATTATTCTTGAATAAAAAGTAAAAAACAGTATTAAAAATAAATTTATTAAGTATTACTTTCGTTAGCCATGGAATCTAGGTGGAAGCATGTAATTGGAATAATGAAAGTCTGAGCACCAAGGAGAAGTCGACCCTAGAGTAATTGTGGGGAAAGACGAATTAGGATTCCTGCTGCCTTCCACAATGTTTAGGTTAGTGAAAAAGAACAGGGAGTAAGAGAGAAAATGCAGCGAGATTGATTTGTAGTATTAGGTTTGTGTAGAAGCCCTTACATGCACGAATGCACCATCAACGAACATACATTATGTGCTAAGACCTACACTGATCATTTAAATATGAACTATCAGCTTGATAGAACCTTCATGGGATAAGTTGAAGGACTAGTAGCACGAGTTGAGTATTGTTTTACGTTTACTTCTTAAGCCATTTGATGATTTGTTTACCTTTTATAGTGATGAACGTATTTATTAGATTGCTGATGCCTCTAGTTGGATGATCATTTAACGTGTATCCTCGAGGAATGAAACGCATATGTGGGAGAAGCTGGGTGGAATAAAAGTTATTAATTTATAACAGAATTCCCAAGCATACGTTGGTTATGACCTTTTTGGTTTATGAGAATGAGTGGGACATCTAAGCTAATTTACTTACAAAATGAACACTCTGCATTGGCCTCTCTTGTTCATCTAGTGATCCTTGAGAACATCTCAAAATAGGCAGGAAGGTTCTCCAAAAAAATAGTAAAACAGTGAGGTATCAGCATCATTGTTCTAAGGCTACATGCGCCTGTGTTTTCCTCACTAGATTCTCTAGAGGATGGCATAGAGATATTTACTAAGATTCTATTCTATTATTACGTGGCTGTATCTCCTTTTTTGTGTATGATAGACTTGATATGTGATACGGTACAATTGACAATGTTGATGTGATTACTGAAAGAGAATTTACAAAGATAAAAGTAATGAGAATCTGTGCATCTTTTATGCTTCTCTATTTGTAGATATATTCTTTCATGACCATGAGTAACCTAAGGTAAGCTGTATTATTATTTTTTTTAGAAATTGATAATACCTTGAAGATAGCACATTGCTGATTTTGTATATTCTATATTACTAGACCTTTACGTTCATCCTATGTTTGTTGTTTCTTGAGGGAGTTTTTATTGTTGGTCAAATCCCGACCATTAATCTATATTAACATTGCATATTAAAGCAGTGTTGTTGTGTGCACTTACTTGAAACCCATACCTACGACCAGGCAATTTCTCTGAAGGAAACACAGCTGATTGGACAAGTTACCATTCAACCTGAAGATGACAGATCAGATTCTTGCCAACAGGTTCATTTCATCTCTCCAAAGGATGATACTGGTGAAATTTTGAATTCCAACAACGCAGAGGGACCCCTCGATCACATACTGGAGCATATTGATGGGAAGCTTAGTTTAGTGGAAATTGACATTGAAGACTTCTTAAAATCCCAAACATTAGTAGAAGAAAGCAACCAAAAGCAGGTGAACGAGAAACTACAGAAGATATCAGAGATTCTGAAGGATGTACTCAGCATCAGAGAAAAGTAAGTTTAGTTAATATTTATATGTCCAAAGAACTATATATCTCGCAGTGAGAGATGTGAGTCATTTAGCCTCGTGGATTATGGAGAAAATTAAAAATCGAATAAAACTTTATTCCAAACTGTAAATAGCATGAAAATAAGAAAGAGAAAGAACTAATAAAACTATAATTTGACTACAGATGCCCTCAACAAGATCAATGTCAGGGAAAGAAGCATAGTTGTGGACTTACGTATAATTGTTTAGGTTTTAGTAGAATGTAAAAGCAGAAATAACGACATCGACTTCTGATCATACTAATAATACTGTTGTCCTTGAAACTTTGGCTTTTATAGGTCTCTGGAAATTAATATTCTTTGTTATCCTCGAACTTGGTTCTGTATGTTCAGGATCGCAAGCATGATGGAGATGAAACAGCCGATATCTGAGATTTCAACTGCTGAGAGATGACCAGTGTTTATATTGTTGATGATATGAAGTCTTCGCGCCTTTAAGGTTTCTGCATTTTGTTAGGTATTTTTCCAAAGTTTAAGCTATTTTTGTATATAGAGTAACTCGGTAAGTATATGTAGAAGTAACAGCTAGCTTCGTTTTTAAGATAAGGTTAGACATTCACTAAGATAATTGGAGATATCAACAGGAAAAGTTTTGTTATATTTTGATATAACCACCTGGAATCAGTATAGCATTCTTAATTGGAGATTGGTGCACAGAGGCATATTTTAAAGAGGAATCTAGTATCATAATTACCTTCAACATCCATTTGTTATACCTAAAGACGCATTTCACTCACCTAAGGTTTGGAATATTGGTGTGTACCACTAATATTAGTCTTGGACTAAACCTATACATACTAGTATACCAAATGCATTGACGCACAATATGATGGGAACAATCCAAACCGTCTCAAACTAGATATTTTTAATTCCTTCCTCTTCTAATTTTGAACCCACATATTTTGTAAACCTGCAAACAATTAAAAATAATCAAATTAGTGCATACCCTTCATACTAAATGGTATGAACTAGTTTTAAAATCTTGATTCTAGTTGATAACCCAAAGTAGCATATGCAAAATGTACGTGCCACAACATTTCGCCATGAAAAAGAAGTGCTACTACACATTGTAACATTATATTTGGAAACAAAAAATTTGAGAACCTTCCCCCTTTCCCTTTAAAGCTCTCATTTCTTGTGAGTACAAACCTTTCCCTTCTCTCTAAAGCCCCAAACGTAAAGACTTATGAGAACAAATAAAGTTTGCAACAAATAATAAGCTTGTATCAAAGCTTTTGTTATGGCATCTTGCTTCCGATTTTGTTTTTAAAAGATGTATGGTTGACATAATCTTTCATGTCCCTTTATTTGTTCATCAATCACGATCATAATACCTTGTTTTGTAGTGGTGTCTTGAAGCTCAAAATTGAAGTACATTCTTTTGTATGGAATCTTCAATCATGCTTGAGCTTGAGCATGCTTTGGTTCTTTCTTAGCAGTCAAGGTTAGTATCATAAACAACATAATAGATGTTGCCATGTGTAGCCTCTTATATTTGCAAAATGCTTCTAGACTAATTAAGTGGTGTTTGGATCAGGTCATTCGCCATCCTATTTGGAATCTTGTTCTGGCTTGTGTTGCTAAACCCTCACTGATTTCACCCTTACAATAACTTGTATTTAAGGTATTATGTTGAACATTCTTAATTTTTTTACTAATTGTTTATTAATATTGTTGACATGTTAGTCTTGTTTGATAAAATTATCATGGTGATTCTAATAACCCCCACCGCAGTGATTTTGATCTCCTATACCAAACACAGCTGAAGTGAGCATTAATTGGATGTTCTCAGCTAAATATCAAGGATAAGCAAATAGGAAAAAAATGTATATATTGTTCTGCCAGCAATTTTTAACATTTATTTCATGGATCGATTATGTTATCGAATCATGGTGAGCTACAGTGAAGGAAGCCTGTGCTGACGGTATCAGCGATTCTTACTGCTTTGTATCATGAATGGGCGTATAAGTTTGCGCCATGTTTCTCATGTGCATTAACGGAGGGCTCATCTACATGATGCAATCTAGCAATCTAGTGCTCTTCTGGGTTAGAGAACGCCGTCGATGGATGGTGGCATCTCATCTTCCGCTGGAGTCCATAGCTTGTTTGTATTGGCAATAAACCCATTTAACCTTACAATAGTCCAAGGGATGAAAAGAGAGCAGATCTATTGAGCACGCCTCTAAACCAAATACATATAAGCATATACTTCAAAGCTGCCAATGAAAGTATATCGGTTAAGTATCACTTACGGTAGAAAAGAGTTCACATCCAGCAACGTAAATTTAAAGTAACATTTAACCCATGTTCCGATAGTGCAAATACGCAATTGTGCTTCAACAAATACAGAGTAACAATATTCCAATAGTACTTTAGCATTACATGATCATTTACAATAGAGGACCCAGACAATTTTTCAAAAGAATTGAGGAACAAGCAGCAATTCTGTTCAACATGTGGGTGCATAGAAATACATAGTCTAATACGTACATATTCTGACTATGTAAATGCCTAGCACCTTGGGCTCCTCATGCAAAAAATGCAATAATATCAACTAACAAGTGCCGATGAGGGAATATTTATATCAAGTTCATCCAAGCTAGGACGGTCATGAATGCTTAAACCATGTTCATTAGCTAAATGCAGTAGGCAAATGAAAATTAGATGTGGAGAAATATCCTTCGCTGAACCAGCTGTGCAGTCATTTTGGAAGTGTTGCAACACCTGCCTCAGAGTAACTGTGGCTTCGCAACCTGGTTTCTGTATATGAAGGGTAATTATGAGTTCCGAAAAAATAAACCAAGTAATTTAGAGAATGAAAACGAAATAAAGTCAATTTCAAGGCCTACCATCCTATCTTATTAGTTTCAGCGAAATGCAACAAAGTTTGAAATGGAAAAGGCATCCTATTTCCTGAATGTTTCAGTTTGTTTTGGATTGTTGCCTAGACTCAAAACTCTGTTTTTCTAATTGTGGAAATTGGTCTTAAAAACTCACAATACAGCAAATCTCGTTAGTAGAATAAACCAGTCAAAGATCAGATGAAAAATGATTCAATGTAAGTCGTGTGATAAACTTTGGAACTACACTACAATAGGTATCAGTTAGAGAGTAAAACTACTGACACCAAATGCCCTACCAAATAAAATCTACCTTTTGTAAGGTGGAAACAAATATAAGGCTCGGAATGCATCCAGTCTCATGATTAAGATAAGAAAATAAAAACCCTACTGACAATTGATTCAAGTGTCTGCCTAGGACAATACTGATATAGCTTTAAACTAGGTAATTACCTACTCTAATGCCGTTAAAGAAAGCAATAATAAAGTAATGATGAACGGAGAACATAGCCATCACTATCAAATGTCCGACAAGTAATCGACGTTAACCTTTTTCTAGTGTTGGTGTTAGCTAACCTAAAGTCATCACGCATGAAGAAATATGTCAAATTAATTGTTTAACAATAGGAATGCAACATGGACCCGTAGATTTGAACCAAGCTTTGCCTGGCCTTAAACCATTGCTTTCAGACAAAATGTGTCTGTTTATCGGCAATGTCAATTTTAGGGGTCTAACCATATTTCACTTGTTCATAATACCGTACCAGTGAACATGGCGCATCTGTGGGTTCATAGTAGCCTCACGTGCATGGAACATCTTTTGGCAATTAATACATAAAAAATTGTGGCATTTTCAAGATATCATAATCGAGTACAGAAGTATGCACGAATCTTGAGGCAATGTTCTTGTCCTTTATCAACTCTTCATTTCAAACTTAATGGAACTTGCTAGACTCCATTGCACATTAGGTACATAACTATTGTATTGATGTTTTAGAACCCTGGATTTAAGTTTCTCGAACACTGATTCATTGGGCACATCCCTCGTATTATTGTGCTTCAAAAATGTGGGTGTACAGAATTGCTGCAGGTAAACTACACAAATTGATCCAAGCATGCATATGAGATTCTAAAAAAAGATGTTCAGAGATTCCAAAAACATCCACTACAATGAGGAAACTACCAGAAATAGCTCGGCGGCAAACTGCAAAATGTTAATGCGTTAACTCTTAGCCAGCTTTAAAAAGTTAGACGCTATGCAGCTACAAAATTAGGGTCCCATGCATCTAAAGCATGAGAAGAATATGTGCCTCACTATTTGATAAGATTTTCTGCAGAAATTGCTGAAAAAAATGAAATGTCGTACTATGTGAATGGCATCCAATTGATATCTAGAGAAAAAGAAGGGTGTGGCCGTTGTCATCAACAAACAACCATTTGACATAGGAACATCAAATGTAAATGCATTTTTCAACTTTGACATTTATGAAAAGAAAGATATCGTACTACAATATGTTTCCATTATCCAAATGAAAAGGAGAAAGGACATTTATTAAAAACAAGAAAGGACTTACTTCATTTGAGATCTGAACTGATTCTTGTACATGATTCCAGAGCAAGTTCTTCAATGCATGAACGTCAACTTGTTTAGATACCGTGTCATACTGAATATCTACCTTGTTTACCTTAAGTTCACAATGAACAAATGTTAGTATGACGTTTCTTTTACTTGATGTGCTAAAGCAAGGGATAAGGTTCTGAAGTAAAGGCTATGTAGATATCTTTAAAATTCAGTGTAAAAAATCATATTAAAATATGCATATATACCCTAAATGCTTCATTATTTTTCTTTTTCAATTATGATAATATTCCACTGTTCACACTAACAGCAAATTTACCTGCATGTGTAGGAAGCTCAATTTCTGAAATATCATTTAACAAATAATACACTGATCTCCAACCTTGATTTTGATAAGTTGTAAGGATAAAGCTTAGGATCTCTAAGAACAATAGTAAAATTAATGGATAAAATCGTGTTTAAACACCAGTACTTAGCTCATTCCTTTGAGTAACTTGTCTTGCACAAAGTAAAGATTATCTTCAACGACCATGTTTTAAACAATCATCCTATAAGTTTAGTTGAATTCACTTACGCATGCTTTTTATAAGCTATTGAAGTTAAAAACATTTGATGCATAAATGGAGCCCTTACAATGCATTAATCCCCCTTTATACCAATGGGTACAAATTTCATTCCATTAATCAGTGATTTGGTCATAATGCATATTTTCATGTCCACGTCTTTAATTTAATATCTATGTACTTCATTATTGGATTTGCAACCAATTTGTAGTGACTATAGAATAATTTATATTCATGAGTACAAATATCGTTCAATTTATTATATAATGTTTAACCCTTTATTTCAGTAACTATATTAGTTTCAGGTATTTTAATTGAAACATATACCACCATATGCACCCAAATAAATAAAACACAGGCCTTGATTTCCCCACTTTTAAGACATCAATTTACCTTAGACAGGATTTTCCACTAGGTGGCACACTAGGATTGATTGGCCGTATATTACCACATAATGTTGTGCGTCAAGCAAGCATCTCAATATACAAGCATGGAAACAATACACCAAAAGATAAGTACCATTCAATACTAGTGGATAATAGCTCATTGGCTGCATTGGATTTTTGTTATCATAACATAGGGTGCCATAAGGTGAGCACAGACCTGACGTGGTTGATGAACAAGAGTCCCTTGATCTTCTGCATCACTACAGACAGTCCCATCATCAATGTGATCATAAGTTATGCTTTCAGTATCCCATGATGCCACTGGAGCACCATTCTCATCATCTTCTATTGCTTCATCTGTATAATAACAAATAGTTAATTGTTTAGATGAATATACGACACTAAACTTCATTTTAGAATAACACAAAAGAAATATAGGGGCGAGAATATAAACAACTTAAATTGGTTTATGCAATGGTTATCTTGCACTTTAAATGATCGAAAAGTAGATCAGGCTTCAACACGTATCCTGATTTAATTTGGGAGGGGCCGAGGGCATAGCCCCTTAAATGGAAAATTCCTCTCTTGAACATATTTGGCAAGTGAGAACCCAAAAAATAAACCTAGAGACTTTTATCTCATATGAAACAAGGAGTGATGTGAACGTCTTCTTCCTATGCAAATACTAAAAAAATCAACCTACCGTTTCTTTTTTTTAATCTCTCAACGAATAATTCAATACCTAAATGCATTCATATTCTTTAGATTTGGAAGATGCGCCACACAATTACTTGTAAATTGTAATCCTTTTTGAACAAGGACACGGAATAATGATAAATGGGCATGCCTGGATGACTGATGTTAAGACAGGACAGTAGTTGTGGGCAATTCTCCAAAATTATTAAGCTCAGTATTGCAGCCTATGCTAGAAAAGGCAAACGTCACATTGCTCAGAATAATATTTTTCTCATAGACATCTTATAGGTGATCCAATTAATCATTTATTATAACAATATAAACTGTAATCCTTTTATCAAACCAAAATATAATTCGATTGTTATTTTTAGATGAAATTTAGAAGCGTGGTGCTATAAAATAAGACGACAGATTCAGCACAAAAACTTCTCAACCACATTATGAGCAAAAAAATTGTGTAGGAAAACGATGAAAGCAAAAAAGCACACGAAGCCAGAGGTCATGAGGAGAAAATAAAACTTACCACAAAACTTTCTTCCATTCTTCCCGAGGCACTAGAAAAAATATTTTCCAACAATTTTGAATTAATACGGAAAAATGTCTTCACAACAATCAAATAGCTTGTTAACACATTAACTTACCATGATATGTGGTAACAGAAACAATTTGACAAGATTATCTGGTTGATAGTGACAATCTTCTGGAAGTGAAATAATGCCTGTTGTTTTATTCACAGGTAACAGCAATGACTTCGGATTCTTGGGAGGTGCAAAGATATCCTGTATATTATTTTCTAGCGATTTTGTGAAATCAATATCACGAACTTCCTTGCGGTTCTTAAGCTTCTTGTTTACTGTTTCTGAATTGGTATCGAATAGTTGAGTTTGCTCTACAGCTGCAATAATTTTCTTTAAGTAACTGAAACAGCCATATTAAGACTAAAAAAATGAAGAATTTTTTCTATATTTACCTTTTACTTTTCTGTATTTCCAATGATCAGGTCCTGCCCAAGCATTTGACTTTGAAGTAAATCCTAAGCCTTGAGACAAGAAATCAGCAATATTTTCATACTTTTCTTCCACATAAGGACCATCAAACTTGCAGTCAAAATCCTCCTGTAAGGCAAAGACGCAAAGTAAACCTTAAACAATCATATTCCTTAACTTTAGCAAAATATGAAAAACATACGTCTAGGTGGCTAGTAAAATTTAGGTTTGTGGTAGCTGAATTGTCATCAACAACACTTGATTGATCATCTTGATCCAGATTCCAAGCACCACAATCATCATCAAATGCATTTTCACCAGTCTCTATGTGGTTATCCTCTTCAAGATGACCCTCGGCAATTGGTGCTTCTGAAAAAATTATGTCTGGAGGCCTCCGATTATCTTCATCAAATAGATTCAAAATATCCCTTAGAGTTGGTGAAATGTCATTTGCTGCAGGCACACAAATCATCATCTTCTCAATGCAATCTGCGAACAAGAGGTTTTTGTTCAATTAGAAAATTCCTTTTAATCATAACACAAAAGCCATGAACTTCCCCTTAAGTATTTCATATGCGTAGCCATGCCTTTAGCAAATGAAAGATCAATTAGTTCTTGTTCCTGAGTTTCAAATTCAGACGGCATGCTGCTTTCAGGACATTCAAAAGAATCAAAAAGTACACGGCAGCCACCATAAACTCCAAGGTTGTTCAACAGGAGACCCTTAGCTCCACCTTCATCAAACTGTGCAGAGGTCTGATGATACAGAGGGTCAACAATAAAGGCAACTGAAAATAAATTTCATGTAATTAGTATCAAAAAGCTTCAGACAATTTTTCATTAAAAAAAATAGCATTAAACCATACCATCGAACTTTTTCACATTGAGGACCTCAAAAGATGATTCTAATGTTGATAGAGGCGACAACTGCAGTTTCAAAATGATGTGAGCTCCAAATATTATCACAAAGCTTTAGTATCAGGAGAATATGTACCTTTTTTTCTAATTCCTTTTTAGAAAGGCCGTCTGTTTGTGCAGTATCAATATTATCTCCCACTTCTATGTTATCTGTCGCTGCAGATAATAATGTGAGGAACTGATGCATTGATAGCTTGTCTCAAATATATACAAGAGAAAGGATGGCTAAATTTTCATGAGTAATAACATACTCAGATGTGGGATAAGTCAAAAACTAATTGACTTAAGATGTACAGAAAATCCCAGGGTCAGCATTTTCTGCTGAAATTTTCTATCATTGATACTTTTTACTCTGTGTTCAAACTCACTAGAGGAAAAATCTAAAGTTCCTTCTTAAATAAGATCTTTGTCAAATCCTTCTGGAATTCAACAAAAGAATGATCATCGATGTTGCAACTAGTTAACTAGCCTATATCAGTCATGTCCACAAGGGAAGTGGCTGAATTGGCATTTGGCTAAAAAGAATCCTGAAAGCTTCAGTAAAGAAATACTAAAAACATAATAGTAAACGCAGCAAGTTCATAAATTTTGTGTATTCTGCCAAATGTTAGGTATGAAGCTGATTGCTACAGAAGTATAAGAAAACCTTGGATGCAGATGTTTGCAAGCACATGAAGTTATTTGAATTCCACTAGGACCAAAAAGGAGTTGACTTGGGAGTAGTAAATCCTTACCATTATCTTCTTCACGACCAGCACGATTGATCCCTCCAAGAACTTTATATGCTTCTGAATGCACAGAGTCGACTCTCATTGAGTATATTTTTACCCCAGCCTCCAAAGTACAACTTGCCTAATCAAATTAATAATTACAAGAAGAACCGTTTTACATGCCATTTGAAATCATGCCGAATAAAACACAGATGGACAGATAAAAGAAGATAAGAAAAATGCTTAAATTCAAAAAGGAGGGAAAGGGATGACCTTCTGGAAATTGGTCTCATCGTCATCCCCAGGACTCACTCTCACTATTTCGCTGAGATGATCTATAAGGCTAAGCTCCCATGTGTTTTTCTGGTTAATTTTCTGCAATGGAAAAACGTAGTTTTTTAACTATAAAAAAGAACTCAAGAAAAAATCTAACACTAGAATTTCCATTTCTCCATTACGATCAAAGTAACTGAAAAATAAAGAACTCAACGAGGCTATGCCAATAAAAGGGAAGGGGCGGCGCACACGTTTTCGCTGGCGAGCTTGATGCAGTTGTGGAAAAGATCCATGATCTGACTGCGGTCCAAGATATTGCTTTTGCTTTCAAAGGAAACAGGAGGATTGGGGGCGACAGACTTGCGCCTGACGACGGCCGCACGAGCGGCGGCGCGGGCCTGGGCGCGCTCGCGCTCATCGTCGTTGGAGCCAAGGGGGAACGGCGGGGACTGCAGCCGGGAGGCCATCGGAGTCTTCGGAGGCGCTTGCCGGAGCGATTTCGCCGGCGGAGTGCAGCTTCCATCCTCTTCGCCCATTTCGGACGGATCGGGGGGCGGGGCAGTGATTGGCCGGTTAGAATTTGAGTTCCCTCTCTTTTCTTTCTTTTGAGAGGTTTTATGAATTGTTCGGCCCACGAGTCCCCGTCAATTTGAAACGCATGTTTTACTGGGCAGGGTTAAGAGCTTTGGGCTAGCCCAAAAGCTAGATATGATCTCAGCTCGGAAGCTGCCTACGGCCTTTTCTCCATTGGAAACCCATAGCCCATAGCCCATAGGCCATATTTCTAGAACTCATTTAATATTTGAGTTGAAATGTGGTTCTCCAGGCCCAAATATTAAGATACACTGATTTTATTATTGCCTCGAGTGCAGATTTTAATATTTCCGCAATGCAGATTCTAATATTTCATAAAATATTTATTCATTGAAAATTAGTAATTTATTTACTAACGTACAAATCAAACCGTGTAATACGATCACTCCATTTTGACGCCGTTAATCGATCAAATTCCAAGTTCAAAAAATTTACGAAACATTGAATCAACAATTCACATCTTTATATTAAACTTAAATGATAAAAGTCATTATCCAAATAATGTACAGATAGTTTGTAAAAATGGCTAAGATTATATAGAGTTGCAGGCTACCGGATAAATATTCCATCCATTATATTTTGAACTCTAGATAAACGAAACAGCAAGGGGCACAAGGATCAAGCAAGTTAAAATCTTGGGACATCAACTGGACAATTTTTTCTCATCACAATGCACATCTTTTCTGCTGGATTTACAATGATGCTTTTGTATAACAAAATTTAGCTTGAAAGTTAAATTTGACCTAACACTTTCTGCTACAAAAAATGGCAATTAGCCTATTATCATCTTCTAGTCGTTTCAGTTAAAACGTAGATATCCGTAATCACAAATAAGGCAGCAATGCCGGTCTTTGAATGATATGATACATTGCAAGTTTTGTTGCGGAGAGGAATTATGATTGCTACAAGGCATGGTCACTAGGTACTGCTGAAGTGAAGTCAGATGCATACCTTTGTGCCAATCCAAACAAGCCAAGAGTGCCCCCAGTGTGAAGCATCACTACTTTAACGTGCTTCTGACCAGCTTCTGCGTAAGCAAGATGAACAGCTTGCTCCCAAGCAGCCAAAGTGTAGACAGGATCCAAAAGAACACCAGTTTGTTGTGCGATTTGTCTGCACAAATCGATTTCCCCATCCAGTACCTTTCCAAACCTTACATGTGCAATATAACGAGTCAAGACTGGAAGAACCGAATCATGCTGTGCTTCTCTGATTTTTGTTGAAGTGTAGAGACGAGAAATATACGACACTGTATAAAATTTCAACAACTTGAACAAGACAATCGATAGGGACATTAAATTATCGCAAGGATGAAGCAAAAGAAAAATACATGGTTCAATCAAGGACCATATTTCTTCAAGTACATGAATCAAGTTATGCAATATTTGTTTACAAAACGACGACTAGATTTCTCATCTCCAATCCAATAATTACATATGTATGTTCTTCAAACAAATTACTAACATCTAGGCTGAATACCATCTAAGTGAAACAGAGCAGTATGATAGTATCTAAAGGAGAAAGAGTTGAGACAATGACAGTTGCAGGATATAAATTGAAATTTTCAAGATTCAACGTCATGTAATGAATGCCAACATGTTCAAGCATAGTTAACACGGACTAAGTTGGAATGCTGTAAAATGAAAAAAATACCTAACATTTCTCTAGTTTACTAACAATCTTTATGTGATTCCAATAAAGATCAATAAGCCACAAGTATCAAGAACATAAACAGATCACTTACAACCACATTTTAAATTAGCTATTAATCATGCTGTACGCTGTAATCGTCTTAGGTAACACTATTGATGTTCTTCAATTACTGGTTTATTTTCTTCATGAACAATATAATTGAAGCAAAAAAATTAATACGATAAAAATGCAAAATGATTTGAACCTCAAGGTACTAATAAGAACATTGCCCATAAATGCACCAACTTCTTTGAGTTGATGCAATCAAGGATAGTAATTCACCTTCTTGGATGAGGACGTTCAATCCATTCCACCATTCCCTCATTGTCTTCAAGACTTTCTAACCCATAAACCTTCTTGAAATCAGAGATTAGGTTTCTTTCACGTTCCTTGTATCTTTCCTTGGTATCTGCAAGCATGACTGCAGTAACTTTCCATGGAAGCCTACAACGAAAATGAAGTGTTGAGTTGAACAGTGATATGGTTTGCAAAGTTCCGATTGGATCGTACAATATGCTTAAGAATAAAGCCTACGGGTCCCAAAGGTTTAATCCACCAACTGCCAATCATTAAGGGTATGTTCGGTAGAGCGAAATCCACCGTGGAAAAGATGAAAACATCAATGAATCTAGATGGCTCCTTTCCACGATGGATTCCGCTTTACCGAACATAGCCTAAGATACGCAAGGTGTACGGAAACAGGACAATGAAGTAGGAGCACATGGGGCTTTCTTTTACATTACCACACAACCCAATAGGAACATGGTACGAACTTTGCAGGTATACCAAACTTGAAATGAGCTTTCAACATACGATGTTAACCCAAATGGCAGCATCCAGATTTACTCAAACCACTTAACTCAAATTTGATTCAATTAATAGGATTCTACCTAGCTTTCACAAGTAAATAAAATGTCGTAAGTTCAAATTTATTACACATCTCAGTCAACAATAATATGACAACATGCCAATTAGAGGTAATAGAGGCATGGATTCTGAGGCCCGCAGTTCAACAACAAGGCATCTTTTCATCAGATTTGCTAGTAGAACAAGGCTTTCAAACTCAGCCTCTAATATCTTCAAAGACAAAGAAAGAGGAACTTAGCTCACTCCAAATGAACTTTCTCAAGACTTATTACGATTCAAGGAAAATTGTAAACTATTTTGGTAGAGTGAAGGAGTAAATACTGGAACTTCATAGTTAAGTAGAATTTTGACGCACCCTAAATAAATGATTCCCAGAGCCAAACCAATAGCTGTTGTCCCAGTACCAGCATCCAGGACTAAGATAATTTTCTGATCTGTTCCAAATATGTGTGTTTGAGAAAGGTGTTTCACAAGTCGAATGAGACCTACAAGACACATGTGCATCAGGACGATCTGATCTTGAATGTCCATTACGATTCCTTGGTTGAAATCAAAGTAACCCCAGGATACGCACACTAGAAAGCTTTAAAGAAAGTCAAAAATTTACAAAAAAATCATATTCATATGCGTGCTTCATACAAGAATACTGTTAACCTTTAAGTGATAGGATATCCTGATTCAGGCTTTTGGATGCAATGCTACACAGGCATTCAAAAGTGGATAAGATCACTTCAAAATATGTTCTATGATTAATGGAAGTGGATCTCTTAAGACAGTGCACAGCAAACTGTGAAAATGCTTCATCCACGATGGAGATTGAGTTCATAGTGTTCCCCAAGTCAGTTATGCAGGCATATAAGTTCAACACATCTTTTATCACACCGAAGGTCATTAAAACCTTAATTACTTCACATAGAATTTGTGTAAATGCAAGTGTTGTTTTCTTCTCTTAGAACAATAAAAGTGACAGTTGAATAAACAAATTGAAACAGATTATCTTATCATAACAAGTAAAATGTAATTAAAAGAGAACTCCATCAACCAACTCATACAAAGATTAAAGTGCTAACTAAATTGTATATACTTGCAGTGCACAAACCAGACAATGTTATTCACTAGAAAATAAATAACATCCTCGACAGTTATGAGTATAGTTTGGATACCTAATATAACAATTGCCAGTCAGTACTGAGCTTTCGGTACATAGTGTTCAAACTTGAATCTTCATAATATGGAGACGAAAGTATTGACTAATCAACGGAATATGCACAACGTAGCATATGAGTTTGTATAAGATCAGTAGATATGCTTACACAGCTGCATCATATATCATGACCATAAGGCATAATCAAATTTTATTTTATATTATACTTATTGCATCGACTGGAGAACTAGACACTGTTAGGAATTTGTTCTAGATCATATAATTTTATGATCATATAACCTAACTAGCCCACATGATGGGTGTAGGAACTGTAGGATCTATATGATTTATGATCCATTTCGATCTAACAAAATAACTAGAGTCAAATCTACTTACCTTCAGTCCATAATTGCTATTCACTGACCCGAGCTCATAGGTTTCTTAAATAATTAGGGCAAACAAGATTTGTATTTCATTCAATTGTCTTATTCTTGTGACCTTCATTAACCAATAATACTTTAACATTATCATCAATCTATCTTCAACTTCACTAGCAACCATACTACCAACCTTGATGATACATCTCATTACCCTTAATGGTACATCTCCTCACCTTCATTGATATAGCTCCTCACCTCATCACCAAACATATCTGTGTTCCTAGCACGTTGCTGTGACTCCACCTTGTTGCTTTGGTGATCAACATAGTGCCAATTTTTTCATTGCTAGAAATATTCTTTGAATTGTTGTGCTTATACTAGATTCTTCATTTGATATATATTTAGTTTATTTTACTATTTAGAAAATTAGTAAACATTGATAGTAAACACATATATCTATGGATTCAATACACTTTGATTCTGTGATCTGATCTCATAAAACCTTCATTGTCCTAAGCAGGAGCTTGGTCCTAACAAACATGGTGCAAGTATCAGACATTGTAATATAGAGATGAAAGTATTGACTAATCAACAGAACATGAACAACGTAGCCCATAGTTAAATAAGTCTAGTAGATGTGATCACAAGCTATATCATATATCATGTCCATAAGTCATTATTAGTTTTAAATTTATATTATACTTATGGTGCCAAGTGAAGAATGTTAGACCCAAACCTCTAGATAGACTTCATGTGCTCACGTTCATGCATGCATCTCCAATATATCATTAAGGTCACAATTAAGTAGGTTTTCTTAAGGAAACATACAGTACATATAGACCAAGCTTATCAAAATCGCAAGTTGACTCATCCGAGTCAACAAGTTTACAAGTTGGTTGCGGATTAGCGAGTCTAACTCGGCGATAGAAACATTTTTATAGGGTTAACTCGGTCAAAATCATGAGTCAACTCGGTGGAATCGGTTGACTCGGACAAGTTTGACCGAGTTAACTCATAGAAGTGAATGACGCTTTGGCTTCATGTGCGTCTTTGTTCGCTTCGTCTTCCACGAATCAGAAAAGGAAACAGAGAGGAAATTGAAGGTAAGATTTCCTACCATGAAATAAATTCGTTGCGTCTTTGTTCGCGATCTTTTCGTCGCCGCTCGCGTTGTCGCCGATTTGCTTCGTCGCTGCCAGGAAGAGAGGTCTGCATTGCCAAGAAGCTTCGGCGTCGCCTAGAAGAGAGGTTTGCGTCGCCTAGAAGAGAGGTTTGCATCGCCAGCTTCAACGTCGTCAGCTTCGTTGTTGCCGAGCTTCACTGTCAACTAGTATTTCCTCTAAAATCGAAAGTCCAAATTGCAGTCGCCAGCTTCTCCGTAGGGTAATTTCCACCCAATCTAGTCCCAGCTTCTTAATTCACAGTATCAAATTCTTTCAACATTTTTTATTCTTCCTCAGCAATCAACATATTCTTTATTCTTCCATAGCATACTAATAGATTCATTAATGTTTATCTAATAAACATAATAGATTATCACTTAACTAATAGATTCATTATTATTTATTCTTCCACGGTATACTATTAGTCTATTAATTTATATTACTTTATTTTCATGATAGATTGATAGAAACGTCAAACATGTCTAGCAGCAACAACAAATTAAAAAGAAAGAATGCTTCTGGAAATCGATCTGATATTGGTTGGGAACATAGTATTGAAGTTAAAAATAATTCAAAAAAATTAAGTGCAAATTTTGTTAGAAAATAATTACCGGAGGAATCTATCGTTTTAAACATCATTTGGCTTGCATTAGAAAGGATGTTGAGGTATGTAAAAATATTCTAGATGAGGTGAAAAAGCAAATGATTCATGTGGTCAGAAAACTTGCACTTGATGCAATTAATAAACATAGCAGTATTCATGACATTAGAGAGGAAATAGGAGAAGAAAGCCAAGAAACCAATGCAAACAAAAAAGGAAAAAATATCTTAAAATATTTTGTGAAAACAAGTGCAGCTCAACAGACTACAATAAACATGTTCAAGAGAGATTTAAGAGATGAAGCTTGTCAACAAATTGCAAGATTTTTTTTACATAGGTGTCGTTCCTTTCAATTGTGTTAAAAATCCAGAGTTTGTAAAGATGCTTGAACTAGTTAATAAATATGGTTGTGGTTTCAAATCACCATCTTATCATGAGATTAGAGAGACACTTTTGAAAAAAGAAGTGAAGAAGACAACAAACATGCTTAAAGTGTATAAATTTGAATGGAAAAAAATGGTTGTTTAATTATGTCAGATGGATAGACAAATAAAAAAAATCAATTTGTAACTTTTTGGTGAATAGTCCTAAAGGAACTATTTTTTTTATCTTCTATTGATACATTTGACATTACTAAAACTGCTGAAAAAAATTTTAAAATGCTAGATGAGGTTGTTGAGAAGGTTGGAGAAGATAATGTTGTGCAAATTATCACTGATAATGCGGCAAATTACAAGGTTGCCGGAGAGATGTTAATGCAAAAGAGAAAAAAATTATTTTGGACACCATGTGCTGCACAATGTATAGATTTAATTCTTGAAGATTTGGAAAAGAAAATTAGCATTCACCGATTGACCAAACTTCCTGCAAAATTATGGGATTCATATGATGATGATTATATAGAACTACAAAGATTTGCAATTTGAATCTTAAGTTTAATATGCAACTCTTCTGGATGTGAGCGAAATTAGAGCATATTTGAAATAGTTAGTAAATCAAATTTATTTATTTAGTAATATATTAATTAGTTTTTGTGATCAATCTAATATATAATTTTATATTTTATAGGTTCATACCAAGAAAAGAAATCGATTGCATCAAAATAAGATGAATGACTTAGTTTTTATGATGCATAACTTGAAGTTGAAAAATCAAAATAAGAAAAGGACATTTAGGGTCTGTTTCTTTGAAGAGAATCCACATAAGAGAAAATACAAGGTGCATTCTCTCCAAAGAAACAGGCCCTTAGAGAAGCTACTTTAATTAGCTCCCTTCTGATGATGAATGGATAATAGAGACAGAAGATGGACAACCTAGTTCAACAACAAATAATTGGCTTGATATTCTCACATCTAAAGATAATGAGTTGAGACTTGGAGATCAAAAAGTGCAATTTAGTAATCAAGATATAAAAGAAAATGTTATTGTTGAAGAAAATGAGCAAGTCAATTATTCAAAAGACTTAGAGTTCAATTTGGATGAAAGTCATGCCCATGACCATGAGGATGAGATAGATGAGGAGGATGAAGAGAGTGATGAAGATTTTGATGTTCAAGCTACAGAAAATTTATTTTAGTTTTTTGTGTCATCAATGATGTTCTTTACATTATTTTATATTTTAAAATTTAAATGTCATTTTGGATAGAAATGTGATTTTAGAAACTTCTTATACCTTCTCTTTACTGTTTACTATTTTACTTTTAAAAACTTACATATTTATTTTATAATCACTTGTTGAAGTTATAGTTGTATTTTAAAATTGGTATTTGGTACATCTTTATATTTTATACTCTAATATATGCAAATAATTTATAAAATATTATTATTATATTATAATTATAGGATCTTAAGATCCTACGACCCGATCTTACGATCTGATCCTATGGAGCCTCTACCGTTCCTAGGTAGGATCATGATCCTGATAACCTTACACTTCACTCTTTATTGTTTACTATTTTACTTTTAAAAACTTACATATTTGTTTTATAATCACTTGTTGAAGTTATAGTTATATTTTAGAATTAGTATTTGGTACATCTTTATATTTTATACTCTAATATATGCACATAATTTATAAAATATTATTATTATATTATAATTATAGGATCTTACAATTCTACTATCCGATCCTATGAAGTCTCTATCGTTCTTAGGTAGAATCACAATCCTGATAACCTTGGTGAAGTCTAAGAAGTCTCTAAAATCACATTTCTATCCAAAATGACATCTAAATTCTAAAATATAAAATAAAACAAAGAACATCATTGATGACATAAAAAAGTAAAATAAATTTTCTTTAGCTTGAACATCAAAATTTTCATCACTTTATTTATCCTCCTCATCTATCTCATCCTCATGGTCATGGGCATGGCCTTCATCCAAATTCAACTCTAAGTCTTTTAAATGATTGGCATGCTCATTTTCTTCAACAATAATATTTCCTTTCATATCTTGATCACTAAATTGCACCTCTTGATCTCCAAGTTTCAACTCATTATCTTTAGATGTGAGAATATCAAACCAATTATTTGTTGTTGAACTAGGTTGTCCATCTTCTATCTCTATTATCCATTCATCATTGGAAGGGAGCTCATTAAAAGTAGCTTCTCTAAATGTCTTTTTCTTATTTTGATTTTTAACTTTAAGTTATGCATCACAAAAATCAAGTCATTCATCTTACTTTGGTGCAATCGATTTCTTTTTTTGGTATAAACCTATAAAATATAAAATTATAGGTTAAATTGATCACAAAAACCAATTAATATATTGCTAAATAGATAAATTTGATTTACTAACCATTTCAAATATGCTTCAATTTTGCTCACATCCAGAAGAGCTACATATTAAACTTAAGATTCGAATTGCAAATCTTTGTAGTTCTATACAATCATCACCATATGAATCGTACCATTTTGCAAGAAGTTTGGTCAATCGGTGAATGTTAATTTTCTTTTCCAAATCTTCAAGAATTAAATCTATACAATGTGCAGCACATGGTGTCCAAAATAATTTTTTTTCTCTTTTGCATCAACATCTCTCCGATAGCCTTGTAATTTGCCGCATTATCAGTGATGATTTGCACAATATTATCTTCTCCAACCTTCTCAACAACCTTATCTAGCATTTCAAAAAAAATTTCAGCAGTTTTAGAAATGTCAGATGTATCAATAGAAGAAAAAATAATAATTCATTTAGAACTATTCAACAAAAAGTTACAAATTAATCTTCTTTTTTTATTTGCCCATCCATCTGACATAATTGAACAACTATTTTTTTTCCATTCAGGTTTATACACTTTAAGCATGTCTGTTGTCTTCTTCACTTCTTTTTTCAAAAGTGTCTCTCTAATCTCATGATAAGATGGTGGTTTGAAACCACAACCATATTTATTAACTAGTTCAAGCATCTTTACAAACTCTTGATTTTTAACACAATTAAAAGGAACAACACCTATGTAAAAAAAACTTGCAATTTGTTGACAAGCTTCATCTCTTAAATCTCTCTTGAACATGCTGTTTATTGTAATATGTTGAGCTGCACTTGTTTTCATAAAAGATTTTAAGATATTTTTTCCTTTTTTTGTTTGTATTGGTTTCTTGGCTTTCTTCTCCAATTTCCTCTCCAATGTCATGAATGCTCCTATGTATATTAATTGCATCAAGTGCAAGTTTTCCGACCACATGAATCATTTGCTTTTTCACCTCACCTAGAACACTTTTACATACCTCAACATCCTTTCTAGTATAAGCCAAATGATATTTAAAACGATAAATTCTTTAGGTAATTATTTTTTCACAAAATTTGCACTTAATTTTTCTTAAATTATTTTCAACTTCAATACTATGTTCCCAACCAATATCAGATCGATTTCCAGCAACATTCTTTCTTTTTAATTTGTTGTTGCTACTAGACATATTTGATGTTTTTATCAATCTATCATGAAAATAAAGTAATATAAATTAATAGACTAATAGTATGATGTGGAAGAATAAACAGTAATGAATCTATTAGTTAAGTGATGAATTTATTAGATAAACAGTAATAAATCTATTAGTACGCTTGATGTCTCGTATTTATATCGTCTTTCATACCTATATTTACCCATGAATCGAGACCTATTATCATGCTTTTACATCTCTTTCCAGCTTATTTCATTGACTTTCTTTAGAAGCATCACTACTTGTCATGTTTGTTGAATACAGGATAATTCACTCACTTTTAGAGCTATACGGAAGTATATTTGCATCTCCGAGTGAATCAAGAATCTTCACAAGAAGTTTGGCTTCGAATGAGATTAATTTCAAGAATTACGGCTGAGGCCATAATCTACATCATGACCGTAATTCTCTGATTGGCTTCTCGATGGACCCGTTTTGATGTGAGCATAATCATATTTCAAAGACGCGCCCATAACTTCCTCGACGACAACCTTTCGGATGGAGACGACTTTCACAGAGAGATTATGGGCACGGCCATAATTCAGCATAGTCGCAATCTTCTGATTGGCAATTTTTGACGATATGACTATGGCCATAAATCAAACCGAAGCCATACTGCTCGCCTGCAAATTTCGAGACGAATTGGACTTCTACACCGAAATTATAGGCATAGCCATAATCTGCCTCACGGCCATAATCTACCCCATGATCATAATCTCGCAGCCGCCAGAATTTATTACGAGCAGCCAAGCTTTAAATGCTCATAACTCCTTCGTTTTAATTCGGACGTTTTTGAAGTCGAAATGAAGAGGATTAAATGAGCATAATTATATAGGGGTTACAAGAATTAATGAGGTTACAATTAATGCATAACAGTTACATTACCGTTACAACCATAATGGCCCAGTATGCCCATATTTATGGAGCCGCCTGCATTGAATGGGCCATAACTTCCTCATTATGGCTCCGATTTTAATGATCTTGGTATCAAAACACAGCTAATTCAATTCCCTATCAATGTATGCGTTCAGAAATGAGTTTGGACTCTCTTTAAGAGGCGAAATCTGGGTTACAAGGGGACAAGTCTTGGCTTGGTGTGAAGTCTTCGGTGAAAACTTTGGGGAGAAGATCTCTTGTGCTTCTATTCGTGAAGGCTTGGAGGAAGAAGATTGCAATCCCTTTTGAAGAGTTTGTGGTTTTCTATCTTCAATTCTTTCTTATATTTTCTTCTTCTTATAGAGATTTGTACTCAAACGACACTATGGTAGCGTAAATTCTTTGTCGGAACTAAGAGTATAGTCTCGTTGTTTGTATCTTTTGTTCGAACATGTTATTTCATAGCAAATATAAATTTTATCTTGTGTTTATCCATTCTATGCTAGAGTTACCTTGATCACGTAATTTTTTTTCTCGTGCGCCGCCTGAAAGACCGAAAGGTGAATTGCGACGCTAGATCTGCTAGTTCGGACATACTCTGAGTCGTCAAGAAATGGGGTGGAATTTGTATGAGGAATTTTATAATATCTCTAATCCCAATGGATCAATCTAGGTACAGTGAGCCACGAAAGTAGGATGCCGATCTAGATTGATACCGGATTATGCCGTCGAAAGAGGGTAATATGTACCTTTTGATATTTCCTTGAGCACTTTTAAAATTGTCTTGCTATGATTTTAACACGCTCAAATTTAAGATCCATCAATGAGATGAACCCGAAGTTCCGATATCTCTAACCCTGTTTTACACCAAAAACTTTCTCTTTGCTTGACTCGGTTTGCTAGCTTCACTTTTCGCAATTTCGAACCATTTAATGGATTGTTTAGCTATCGATTCACAACCACTTGGTACTTAATCACTGTCCTTGTGGGATCGACATCTAAAGTACTACTACGATAAAGCCGTCACGCTTGCAGTTAGTAGTGCGATAGTACAACACACACCAAGTTTTGGCGCCGTTGCCGGGGACAGGCAATCAATATCGAAGTGATTTAGCATTTGGTAGACTAGACGTTTTGTTTCTTTGCTATTGCTTTTGTTTCTTTGTTTTTGTTTGTTTGTTCTTCTTTCTTTATTTTGTTTGTTTCTTTGTTATTGTGATTTAGTTTTTCTCGCTATCTCTGTTATTTGTGCTTAACTATTATATGCGTAGAGGTTTACAATTAGGTGGACTTGAAGATCTGTAACTTGATCAAGAAATTGAGAGGACGCTCTATTGCAAAAGGCGATTAAAGGAATTGAGTACTAAAGAATCATCAAGGATTACTGAACCTATCCCTATCGATCTGTCCATGGCGAACGACAATAGAACTCTGAAGGATTTTACTGCTCTAAATGCACAGAGTCTTCACTCAAGTATTTCTCGACCTCCAGTGGAGGCTAATAACTTTGAGATAAAACTCTCCCTCTTATCGATGGTTCAGCAGAACCAATTCGAAGGCCTACCTTCTGAAGATCCAAACATGCATCTGTCTATATTCTTGGAGTTCTGCAACACGACGAAAATGAATGGAGTTTCTAGCGATGCACTACAACTGCGACTCTTCCCATTCTCTCTACGGTAGAGCTCGAAACTGGCTATATTCTCTCCAATCTGAATCGCCTACAACTTGGGAGCAGTTTTCTCAAGCGTTTCTTTCGAAGTACTTTCCCCGAAGCAAAACTGTCCAGCTGCGAAACTAGATCACTGGTTTCACCCAAAAAGATGGGGAATCTCTGTATGAAGCTTTGGAGCGATTCAAGGAGCTTCAACGTCTATGCCCACACCACGGCTTGAAAAAATAGGTAATTATTCATACATTTTACCATGGTCTTAATTATAATACGCATCTTACTGTAGATGCAGCCGCTGGTGGAGCACTCATGAACAAAAAAATCAATGATGCAATGAATCTGTTGAAGGGCATGGCACTGAATCACAACCAATGGGCTGGAGACCAACGAAGTACATCATCTAGGGCCGTCGTGCCAGGTAAGTATGAATTAGATACCTTAAGTTCTTTGGCTGCCAAGGTTGATTCATTATCTCATAAATTGGATTCGATGCATGCCAATTCTGGTGATTCAAGTTTTAATCCTTCTGTATGTGAAATATGTGGAATTATGGGGCTCAACCATGCCAATTGCCAGTTAGGTGCTTCTCAACCCTCTGAACCTCAACAAGAATATGTTAACGCTATAGGGAACGAAAATCCTAGACCACAAAATGATCCCTACTCGACTACATATAACCCTGGTTGGAGAAACCATCATAACTTTTCTTACAGGAACAATCTCAACCCTGCTCCACAATCGAACTATAGACCACCACCTAGTTTTAAATCTCAACCATATGCGCCACAACCTCAGAGAACCTCACTTGAAACTATCATGGAAAATTTTATCACCCAAACATCAAATTTTATCTCTTCTCAAACCAAAACAAATGAGAGTGTTAATAATATGCTACGTCATGTGACTACTAAACTAGATGCCATTGAAGCTCACAATAAACAAATGGATACACAATTAGCAAACCTTGCCACCAATCTAGCTAGACCCGCAAGTAGGTTACCTTCCTAACCTGAACAAAACCCACGACAGAATTGCAGTGCAATTACTACTCATAGTGGTAAGCAATTAGAGGAACCGAGAGTACCTGATTCAAACCTGAGTCCTAACGCATCTACCAATCATGTACCCGAAGGATCAAGTGAGGAAAAAGACGATCATGAGAGTGAACCAGCTTATGTTCCACCTCCGCCTTACAAGTCATCAATTTCATTCTCTCAACGACTGGCAAAGGCAAAACTGGATAAACAATTTGGAACGTTTTTAGAAATTTTGAAAAAGTTGTATGTTAACATCCCCTGAAGCTTTAACGTAGATGCCCACGTATGCAAAGTTTTAAAAGGATATTCTTTCAAACCGAAGGAAGCTTGAGGAACCAGACACAGTGGCACTAACTGAAGAGTGCAGCGCCATTATTCAAAATAAACTTCCAGAGAAATTGAAAGACCCGGGCAGCTTTTCCATACCATGTAAAATTGAAAATTTATCTTTTGAACACGCATTATGTGATTTGGAAGCCAGTGTCAGTTTAATGTCGTTTTCTATATGCAGGAAACTGGACATTGACGATGTAAAGGCAACACCAATTTCTCTGTAACTTGCTGACCGCTCAGTGCGCAAACCAGCAGGAATCCTAGAAGACGTTTCGATCAAGGTCGGAGATTTCTTCATTCTAGTTGACTTTTCGTGCTCGAGATGGAGGAGGTCACAAACTACCAATAATTCTGGGAAAACCATTCCTTGCGACTACCGGAGCAATCATGGACGTTAAAAATGGAAAACTCACCTTAAATATTGGTGAAGAGGCTATCGAATTTGACTTAGCACGAAGTCTGAAACATCCTTCTATCGCAAGCTCGTGTTGTAGCTTGGATGCCATTGATAAAATAGTTAAAGATGAGAATCCCGTAACCAATGGGATGCTAGATGACCCGCTGGAAGTCTGTCTTTTGCAAAGTTCATCAGTTGAAGAAAATAAAGAAGCTCAGGCTTATGTAAAAAAAATGGACTCAGCCGAAATAATGAACCCAAAAAAATGAAGGCTGAACATCTTGATGAGTTGGCGTCACAAGTGAGGTAAGAAAGATTGAGTTGAAATCCCTTCCTCAAAATTTGAAGTATGAATTTTTAGACGATGATTCTACCCTGCCTGTGATAGTGAATGCGAATTTGACTGAAATCCAGACAAAATAATTGCTTACTGAAATTAAACTTCATAAAAAGGTCATAGGTTATTCCTTAGAAGACATTAAAGGAATTGACTCATCTGTCTGTATGCATAGGATTCTCTTAGAACAGGAAAGTAAACCCTCCGTCAAGTTTCAACGATGATTGAATCCAAGTATGAAGGAGGTCGTGAAGAAAGAGATCATGAAACTGCTAGACCCGGGAGTCATCTACCCGATAGCGTACAACCGATGGGTGAGCCCTATCCACATTGTACCCAAAAAGGGCGGGGTAACCGTTGTCAAAAACGAGTAGAACGAGCTAGTTCCGGTCTGTACTGTAAGCGGATGGTGAATGTGTATTGACTACCGAAAGCTCAACAAAGTGACACGAAAGGATCACTTTCCTCTTCCCTTCATCAACCAAATGCCTGAGCGTCTCGCTCATAATGCTTATTTTTGTTTTCTTGACGGATTTTATGGTTTTCTACATATCCCGATTCACCCAGAGGATCAAGAAAAGAAGGCCTTTACTTGCCCATACAGAACATTTGCGTATAGAAGAATGCCATTCGGACTAAGCAACGCTCCAGCTATATTCCAATCTTCTCTGACTATAATGAAGATTTTATGGACATCTTTATGGACGATTTCTCGGTATATGGTCGATCTTTTGAATCATGTTTAGCTAATTTGTCCAAGGTTTTGCAGCGATGCGAGGAAGTGAACCTCATTCTGAATGGGAAAAGTGTCATTTTATGGTACAAGAAGGGATTGTATTAGAACATCTTATTTCTGAACGTGGGATAGAAGTCGATCAGGCTAAAGTGCAAGTAATTAAAAGGATGAATCCGCCGACCTCAGTCAAAGGAATCCGTAGTTTCCTCGAACACGCCAGATTTTACAGAAGATTCATTAAAGATTTCTCAAAGATAGCCCGACCACTGAATAATCTACTCTGTAAGGATTTTGAATTCTGTTTTGATAATGACTGATTGTAGGCGTTTGAGAAACTTAAGAAGGCTTTGATCTCCGCACCCATTATTCAGCCCCCTGACTGGACTATACCTTTTGAACTAATGTGCGACGCAAGCGACTTTGCCATCGGAGCTGTTCTGGGGCAAAAAAGAGACAAAAAGCTTCAGGCGATATTCTATGCCAGCCGCACTTTAGACGAAGTATAAATCAACTACGCGACAACAAAAAAGGAGCTCTTATCCATCGTCTTTGCGTTTGACAAATTTCGTTCTTGATTAATTCCAAAGTCATTGTTTATACGGACCACGCAGCAATCAAGTATTTGATGAGTAAGAAAGACGCAAAGCCACGACTGATACGATGGATACTTCTCCTTCAGGAATTTGATATGGAAATAAGAGATAAGAAGGGAGCTGAGAATGTGGTGGCCGACCATTTGTCACGATTACCTCTTGACAAAGAAAAAGATGAAGATGATAATTTGGAAATTGATGACACGTTTCCAGAAGAGAAGTTATTCAGAATTTTTGAGCAAGATGCACTCTGGTACGCTGATTTAGTTAATTATTTGGCTTCTGATATTTTTCCACCTGACCTGTCTTATCAATAAAAGAAGAAGTTTTTATCCGACATAAGACATTTTTACTGGGATGATCCATATCTTTTTCGGCGATGTGCTGATGGACTTTTTCGACGTTGTGTACCTGAGGATGAGGTTCCAGATATTCTTAAGCATTGTCATTCTTCCCCTTATGGAGGTCATGCCAGCGCTACAAAGACTGCATTTAAGGCACTACAATCTGGATTATACTAGCCCAGTATTTTTAAGGATGCACGAAATTTTATACTGACTTATGATAGTTGCCAAAGAAGTGGCAACATTTCGAAACGAGATGAGCTTCCCTTACATAGTATTTTAGAAGTTGAATTATTCAATGTGTGGGGGATGGATTTTATGGGACCGTTCTCATCTTCTTGCGGAAACAAGTATATCTTGGTGGCCGTCGACTACATATCGAAGTGGGTAGAAGCTGTAGCCGCACCCAATGATTCTAAAGTTGTGATACGAATGTTGAAGAAGACTATCTTTCCAAGATTCGGCGTGTCGCGGGTGCTGATGAGCGATAGACAAAAATTTACAAGGAAATGACTAAAAGGTTTCATAACAAGCGTATATTACACAAGGAATTTGAAGTCAAAGATTTGGTCTTACTTTTCAATTCGAGGCTCAAATTATTTCCTGGAAAGTTGCAATCCAGATAGACTGGTCCATATATTATGTAGAAAGTCTATCCTTACGGTGCGATTGACATCTATAGTGATCAGTCCGGAACGTTCTAAGTCAACGGGCAATGTCTGAAGCCATATAATTTCCCTACGCCGGTTGAAAAGGGAGTTTTACTCCTCTCTGATTCTCTTACTTGACCACAGATTTCTCCGTCGAGCTACCGACGTTAAACAAGCGCTTCTTGGGAGGCAACCCAAGTACCTTATTTTTCTGATTTTAATTAGTTATTTCTGACAAGTGCTATTTTATATTTGTTGCAGGTTCAATTATGCTATTTTACACAAAAAAAAAAAACTGAAGGAGTTTTTTTTAGGGATTACAAGTGTGGCCATAATGCCCATTGCAATAGTAACGGGGCGATTTAGGCAGGTCAGCTGAGAAGTGAAGCAATCACGGCGTCGAGGTTATCTTCCATACGCGCGGCTCTTCCAAAATTGCCGCTGGGCCTTCATCCTTCCATCTTCAACCCGTTGGCGACGCTTCGGTTCCTACCATTACTCCTCAAAGCCGTCGGACTCCTTTAACCGAAGTCCTCGACAGCCTCGTCCGTTGAGCAGCATCACCGCCTTCCACTAACTCCCCACTTGGCAAACCAACTTCCGCTGCTGCCGCCGTCTTTAAGCTTCCGCCGACCTAATCAATTGTCGCCGACCTACTTTAATCCAACTCCAAAGCGGCGCCCCTGCTTCCAGGTTCAACTGAAAATGGCGACACCAAATCACTGCCGCCCTTCCAAATCCGCAACTGCCACAGCCGCTGCTCTTCAACTTCTTCAACTAATTGTGCAGCCATTTGCCGTTTGCCGTTTTTGCTAGAGTTATAGCGGCGATGAACACTCTTCCACCGTTAATTGAACCAGCATTGTCGCCTTTAATTGATTCACCATATCTGTTCGCCGCCAGATTTTCTGCACCTGTCACCGATTTCTGTAACCCGATTTCATCCTCTGCCTCTTCAAATCTCCCGTCAATCGCCACGTTAAATACAAGCGATATTTTCGTCGAGGCGACCTCAACGGTAGCAAAACAGAAGTTCACCTCTGCTTCTTCAATTCATCCGACGATCAACGGGCGCGGCGACTCCTTTCAGCGTTCACTCGACCATCTCTCCAAGACTTAGCGCCTTCATCCTGCTGCTTCTATAAAATCCCTGAGCAGCATGTTCTTCCGCCACCAACCAATCTCGACACTACACTAATACCTAACTGACGAAGCTACCAATACACTCTGCTTTGCCGTTCTTGCTAGTGCTTGCAGATTTATCTCAACGCTTCTGCTTATGATTCCAGACTCTGCATATTCTGCTAGCCACCCCTACAAAATATCTCCGAAGCGCAAGATGACGGCCCGGAAATCAACTATCAATGTTCCTCCTCAAGGCCACCGGATGCCTTCATCTTCAGCGTCTGAACCCTCATCAGTGGAACCAAATCCAAATAAACAACAGAATTCTCCTTTTGGACTTCGCATGCACAACATAGTACAAGAGCGCAAGTGCCACCTTCATCAGCAACGAAAGGTGATTCATACCCGTTATGTCGATCGCTATTCTATGGGTATGCTGGGATTTTCTGAAGATATCGAATGGATTTTTCGCCGTATCGGTTGGGAACAGTTCCTGCATATGACACATCCGACTTATACGGAACTTACCCTCGAATTCTTTAGCTCTTTGGATGTCCAGATGGATTCACATGACGACGATGACTGACTTCGGCCAGATTACCTTCCGCCTGGGTGGAGAAGAGCATTATCTTGATCTTGCGCAGCTTAACAAAATATTTGGATTTCCGCCGCAAGCATCGCGCATTGTACCTGTCGAATATAAGAAGAATGCATTTTGGTGTAGCATCAGCGATGACGACTACTCTCCCTGCTCTGCACGAGCGAGTAGCATCAATAACTCTGTTCTTCACTACGTCCATCGTTTGCTCGCTCATACCATCTTTGGTAGAGGCGAGAGCGATGGGATGGTCCGCCAGGGAGAGGTACTATTTATTTGGGCTATGCTTCATTCGTTTCAGATTAACACTGCTTATTACATGATGAAGCAAATGCTTAAACTGTCACGTGCACACAAGGGTCAGATAGTTACGGGAGAGCTTGTTGCATCCATTGTTCTTGCACTCGGCATCGACCCTAGTGGTATGAAAATTGCTGCTAGTAACACACGATTGGACCTGGAATCATGCATTTCTATGAGGATGATTATCAAGCATGGGGACTCCTATTTTCTCTATTTCAAAGATGGCACCCAACCCATGTCGCTGCCTTGCCAAGAGCGCACAACTGTTAAAGACAAGAACATTTAGAAGATCCGGCCAATCACTACCTCTTCTGCCGACACTACTGCACATGTTCCACCGTTGAGCTATGTACCGCCACCAACTTCTGCTAGATTTTTTCCCTACTCTGGTGAGTATCCCTCCTCCTCAAATATTGAATCCTTACTGAAACAACTGCTTGATGAGCAAAAATGCCAAGGGGAGTACATTCAACAAGTATTTTCACATCTGGAGGACACACAGCATATGATTCGGCAGAAGTTATCTAGCTAGGGCTCTATGATAGAAAAGATGGCAGCTGAACAGACTCGCCAGGGAAAGTTTCTGAATTCCCTATGGACTTCATTTAGTGAGCTGAGGGTCACATTACTACCTAACGCGGACGATGAGCCCAACATACAAGGTGATGGAGACGATGACGAGGAGGATCCCCAGGAGATTAGTTCTGATGACTCTGACTGATCTAGTGAGTATTTTGCCCCAAATCTCTAAATTTTGAGTACCTTTACAGTGATGCATAGGGACTATGCATAATTTAAGTTTGGGAGATTATGGGTTGTTGTTGGTGATTTTTAAAACTCTACGATGCTGTAGTTCACTTTTAACTTTTTAAAGAAGTTATGTAGTATCATTTTTAACTTGTAGTTCACTTTTAACTTTTTAAAGAAGTTATGTAGTATCATTTTAAACTTGTTATGATGGTACTTTAGTTTCTTTTGGTGTGTACTGTACTATTACACTACTAACCGAAAGCGTGATGGCTTTGTCGTAGTAGTACTTTAGATATCGATCCTACAGGGACAGTGATCAAGTACCAAGTGGTTGTGAATGGATAGCTAGACAATTGATTAAATGGTTCGAAATTGCGAAAAGTGAAGCTAGCAAACTGAGTCAAGCAAAGAGAAAGTTCTTGGTGTAAAACAGGGTTAGAGATATCAAAACTTCGGGTTCATCTCGTTGATGAATCTTAAATTCGAACAAGTTAAAATCATAGCAAGGCAATTTTAAAAGTGCTCAAGAAAGTATCAAAAGGTAGAGATTACTCTCTTTCGATGGCGTAATCTTGTATCAATCTAGATCGGCATCCTACTTTCGTGGCTCACCGTACCTAGATTGATCCATTGGGATCACAGATACTATAAAATTCCTCATACAAATCCCGCCTCATTTCTTAATGGCTCAAAGTATGTCCGAACTAGCAGATCTAGCATCGCAATTCACCTGAGAAAAGAAATTACGTGATCAAGGTAACTCTAGCAGTAAAATAACATAGAACAGATAAACACAAGATAAAATTTATATTTACTATGAAATAACAAGTTGGAACAAAAGACACAAACAACGAGACTACACCCTTAGTTCTGACAAAGAATTTACACTACCATAGCGTCGTTTGAGTACAAATCTCTATAAGAAGAAGAAAATATAAGAAAGAATTAAAGATAAAAAACCACAAACTCTTCAAAAGGGGTTGCAATCTTCTTCCTCCAAGCCTTCACGAATAGAAGCACAAGAGATCTTCTTCTCCCCAAAGTTTTCACCGAAAACTTCACACCAAGCCAAGACTCGTCCCCTTACAACCCAGATTTCACCCCTTAAATAGAGTCCAAACCCATTTCTGAACGCATACATTGATGGGGAATTGAATTAGCTGTGTTTTGATACCAAGATCATTAAAATCAAAGCCATAATGAGGAAGTTATGACCCATTCAATGCAAGTAGCTCCATAAATACGGGCATAATGGGCCATTATGGTTGTAACCGTAATGTACCTGTTATGCATTAATTGCAACCTCATTAATTCTTGTAACCCCCATATAATTATGCTCATTTAATCCTCTTCGTTTCGACTCCAAAAACGACCGAATCGGAGTTAAAACGAAGGAGTTATGAGCATTTAAAGCTTAACGGCTCGTAATAAATTCGGGCCGCTGCGAGATTACGATCATGGGGTAGATTATAGTCGTGAGGTAGATTATGACTATGCCCATAATTTCGGTGTAGAAGTCCAATTCGTCTCGAAATTTGCAGACGAGCAGTATGGCTTCGGCTTGATTTGTCGTCATAGTCATATCGTCAAAAATTGCCGATCAGAAGATTGCGACTATGCTGAATTATGGTCGTGCCCGTAATCTCTTTGTGAAAGTCGTCTCCATCCGAAAGGTTGTCGTCGAGGAAGTTATGGGCACGTCTTTGAAATATTATTATGCTCACATCAAAACGGGTTTATCGAGAAGCCAATCAGAGAATTATGGTCATGATGTAGATTATGGCCTCAGCCGTAATTCTTGAAATTAATCTCGTTCGAAGCCAAACTTCTCGTCAAGATTTCTGATTCACTCGGAGATGCAAATATACTTCTGTATAGCTCTAAAAGTGAGTGAATTGTCTTGTATTCAACAAACAGGACAAATAGTAAAGCTTCCGAAGAAAGTCAATGAAATAAGTTGAAAAGAGATGTAAAAGCATAATAATAGGTCTCGATTCATGGGTAAATATAGGTCTGAAAGACGATATAAATACGAGACATCAAAATCTCTTAGACTTAAATCATTGCTTGTCCTCAAGCATAAGAAGGTAGATAAAAGTGGTGATCAAAAGATGAAATCATTCCAAGCTTGTAAGATATTTTGTCCCAGGAAGATATCATTATGAGCAAACCTCAGCAAGTCAGGGAATTCAAGGTAATCATCTATCGTCAGGAATAAAAGTATTAAGATCCAAACACCAAAGTTAGATGAGACTTCCCTCCATGAGCTGCAATAATCCTCTGTTTGGAGAATACGCTCTGTTCAGACCTGATTCAACCATAAATATGAGTTGGAAAAATATCAATACACTCTTATTTGTATTTTCATCCCCTCAAAATTTGTTTCTATTTTGACTTTAACTCATGTCTTAGGTACCACTGCCAATTTTACGCAGTGCCAAGTAGAGGAGTCTTATTATTTCTTTTTCTCGGAGACTTCAACTCATTTCTTCGGTACCACTGCCAATTTTACGCAGTACCAAATAGAGGAGTCCGTTTATTTTCTTTTCTTTTTTTTTTGAATTTTGAGAGGATTATAACCATAGCCAAATGCATTGATTATTTCAAAAAAGTAATAAGGAGAATCAAGCCGATAGAGTTATATACTTCTACAAAAAGATCGTAAGCATGTTTTGAAAGCAAAAACCTTAATCAAAATTCAGATCTATCACTCCAAACCTTTTTTCCATCAAAAGATAATTAAATGAATTACCTATCTTAGGACTAAGATTCAGAACATAATGATAATATATCAGAGATTCAATAAATTATTAAGCTATCATGATTTCCATTAAAAATACTATCATGATTTCCATTAAAAATTAGAAATAATATCACCACTTATAAAAAAATCAGATAAGATAATCCATTCATCGAAATCAAGGGTGTTGTTCAATATTCAAAATTATTAACAAAACACATCAGCACATTAACACATCATTATTAAACACAAGTACTGAATTAATGAAACCAAAGTACCATCATAACAAGTTTAAAAAGATACTACATAACTTCTTCAAAAAGTTAAAAGTGAACTATAGCATCATAGAGTTTTGAAAATCACCAACAACAACCCATAATCTCCCAAACTTAAATTATGCATAGTCCCTATGCATCACTATAAAGGTACTCAAAATTTGGAGATTTGAGGCAAAATACTCACTAGATCAGTTAGAGTCATCAGAACTAATCTCCTGGGGATCCTCCTCGTCATCGTCTCCGTCACCTTGTATATTGGGCTCATCGTCGGCGTCAAGTAGTAATGTGGCCCTCAACTCACTAAATGAAGTCCATAGGGAATTCAGAAACTTTCCGTGGCGAGTCTGTTCAGCAGCCATCTTTTCTATCATAGAGCCCTAGCTAAATAACTCTTGACGAATCATATGTTGTATGTCTTCCAGATGTGAAAATACTTGTTGAATGTACTACCCTTGGCGTTTTTGCTCATCTAAGTAGTTGTTTTAGTAAGGATGCGATGTTTGAGGAGGAGAAGGGATACTCACCAGAGAAGGGGAAAAATCTAGCAGAAGCTGGTGGCGGTACAGAGCTCAACGATGGAACATGTGCAGTAGTGTCGGCAGAAGAGGTAGTGATTAGCCGAATCTTCCAATTGTTCTTGTCTTTAACAGTTGTGCGCTCTTGGCAAGGCAGCGGCATGGGTTGGATGCCATCTTTGAAATAGAGAAAATAGGAGTCTCCATGCTTGATAATCATCCTCATAGAAATGCATGATTCCATATCCAATCGTGTGTTACCAGCAGCAATTTTCATACCACTAGGGTCGATGTCGAGTGCAAGAGCAATAGAAGTAACAAGCTCTCCCATAACTAGCTGACCCTTGTGTGCACGTGACAGTTTAAGCATTTGCTTCATTATGTAATAAGCAGTGCTAATCTGAAACGAATGAAGCATAGCCCAAATAAACAGTACCTCTCCCTGACCCTTGTTGTTGGTGATTTTCAAAACTCTATAATGCTGTAGTTTACTTTTAACTTTTTGAAGAAGTTATGTAATATCTTTTTAAACTTGTTATGATGGTACTTTAGTTTTGTTAATTCAATACTTGTGTTTAATAATGATGTGTTAATGTGCTAATGTGTTTTGTTAATAATTTTGAATATTGAATATCGCCCTTGATTTCGATGAATGGATTACTTTATCTGAAGTTTTTGATAAGTGGTGATATTACTTCTGATTTTTAATGGAAATCATGATAGCATTTTTAATGGAAATCATGATAGCTTAATAATTTATTCAATCTCTGGGATATTATCATTATGTTCTGAATCTTAGTCCTAAGATAGGTAATTCATTTAATTATCTTTTGATGGAAAAAAGGTTGTGGAGTGATAGATCCGAATTTTGATTAAGATTTTTACTTTCAAAGCATGTTTACGATCTTTCAGTAAAAGTATATAATTTTATCGGCTTGATTCTCCTTATTACTTTTTGGAAATAATCAATGCATTTAGCTATGGTTATAATCCCCTCAAAATTCAAAAAAAAAAAAGGAGAAAATAAACAAACTCCTCTACTTGGCACTGCATAAAATTGGCAGTGGTACCGAAGAAATGAGTTGAAGAAATGAGTTGAAGTCTTGAGAAAAAGAAATAATAAGACTCCCCTACTTGGCACTGCGTAAAATTGACAGTGGTACCTAAGACATAAGTTAAAGTCAAAATAGAAACAAATTTTAAGGGGATGAAAATACAAATAAGAGTGTATTGGTGTTTTTCCACCTCATATTTATGGTTCAATCAGGTCTGAACAGAGTGTATTCTCTAAACAGAGGATTATTGCAGCTCATGGAGGTAAGCCTCATCTAACTTTGGTGTTTGGATCTTCATACCTTTATTCCTGATGATAGATGATTACCTTGAATTCCCTGATTTGCTGAGGTTTGCTCATAATGATATCTTCCTGGGACAAAATATCTTACAAGCTTGGAATGATTTCACCTTTTGATCACCACTTTTATCTACCTTCTTATGCTTGAGAACAAGCAATGATTTAAGTCTAGGAGATTTTGATGTCTCGTATTTATATCGTCTTTCAGACCTATATTTTCCCATGAATCGAGACATATTATCATGCTTTTACATCTCTTTCTAGCTTATTTCATTGACTTTCTTCAGAAGCTTCACTACTTGTCATGTTTGTTGAATACAGGACAATTCACTCACTTTTAGAGCTATACGGAAGTATATTTGCATCTCCGAGTGAATCAGGAATCTTGACAAGAAGTTTGGCTTCAAACGGGATTAATTTCAAGAATTACGGATGAGGCCATAATCTACATCATACTGTAATTCTCTGATTGGCTTCTTGATGAACCCGTTTTGATGTGAGCATAATCATATTTCAAAGACGTGCCCATAACTTCCTCAACGACAATCTTTCGAATGGAGACGACTTTCACAAAGAGATTATGGACACGGCCATAATTCAGCATAGTCACAGTCTTCTGATCGGCAATTTTTGACGATATGACTATGGCCACAAATCAAGCCGAAGCCATACTGCTCGCCTGCAAATTTCGAGGCGAATTGGACTTCTACACCGAAATTATGGGCATAGCCATAATCTGCCTCACGGTCATAATCTACCCCATGATCGTAATCTCACAGCCGCCAGAATTTATTACGAGCCGACAAGCTTTAAATGCTCATAACTCCTTCGTTTTAACTCCGACTCGGACGTTTTTAGAGTCAAAACGAAGAGGATTAAGTGAGTATTAATTATATGGGGGTTACAAGAATTAATGAGGTTGCAATTAATGCATAACAGTTACATTACGGTTACAACCATAATGGCCCATTGAATAGGCCATAACTATTCATGGAGCCGCCTACATTGAATAGGCCATAACTTCCTCATTATGGCTCCGATTTTAATGATCTTGGTATCAAAACGCAGCTAATTCAATTCCCCATCAATGTATGCGTTTAGAAATGAGTTTGGGCTCTATTTAAGGGGCGAAATCTGGGTTGCAAGGGGATGAGTCTTGGCTTGGTGTGAAGTCTTCGATGAAAACTCTGGGGAGAAGAAGATCTCTTGTGCTTCTATTCGTGAAGGCTTGGAGGAAGAAGATTGCAATCCCTTCTGAAGAGTTTGTGGTTTTCTATCTTCAATTCTTTCTTATATTTTCTTCTTTTTATAGAAATTTGTACTCAAACGACACTATGGTAGTGTAAATTCTTTGTCGGAACTAAGGGTGTAGTCTTGTTGTTTGAATCTTTTGTTCGAACTTGTTATTTCATAGCAAATATAAATTTTATCTTGTGTTTATCCGTTCTATGCTATTTTACTGCTAGAGTTACCTTGATCACGTAATTTCTTTTCTCGGGCGCTGCAAGAAGGACCGAAAGGTGAATTGCGACGCTAAATCTGCTAGTTCGGACATACTCTGAGCCGTCAAAAAATAGGGCGGGATTTGTATGAGGAATTTTATAGTATCTCTGTTCTCAATGGATCAATCTAGGTACAGTGAACCACGAAAGTAGAATGCCGATCTAGATTGATACCGGATTACGCCGTCGAAAGAAGGTAATCTGTACCTTTGGATACTTCCTTGAGCACTTTTAAAATTGCCTCGCTATGATTTTAACTTGTTCGAATTTAAGATCCATTAACGAGATGAACCCAAAGTTCCAATATCTCTAACCCTGTTTTACACCAAAAACTCTCTTTGCTTAACTCGGTTTGCTAGCTTCACTTTTTGCAATTTCGAACCATTTAATCGATTATCTAGCTATCAATTCACAACCACTTGGTACTTGATCACTGTCCATGTGAGATCGACATCTAAAGTACTACTACAACAAAGTCATCACGCTTGCGGTTAGTAGTGCGATAGTACAGCACATACCAACGCTGAGGAAGAATAAAGAACATGCTGATTGCTGAGGAAGAATAAAAAACGTTGAAAAAATTTCATACTGTGAATTAAGAAGCTGGACCCAGATTTGGGGGAAATTACCTACGGAGAAGCTGGACCCAGATTGGGGGGAAATTACCCTACGGAGAATCTGGCAACTGCTATTTCGACTTTCGATTTTGGAGGAAATACTAGCAGATAATGAAGCTCGGCAACGTCGAAGCTAGTGACGCAAACCTCTCTTCCTAGCGACGACGAAGCTGGTGACAAAGCTTCCTGGCGATGCAGACCTCTCTTCCTGGCAGACGAAGCAAATCGGCGACGACGCGAGCGGCAACGAAAAGATCGCGAACGAAGAGAACAAAGGCGCAACGAATTTATTTCGTGGCATCAAATCTTACCTTCGATTTTCTCTCTGTTTCCTTTTATGATTCGTGGAAGACAAAGCGAACGAAGCCGAAGCATCGTTCGCTTCAATGAGTTAAGTCGGTCAAACTCGTCTGAGTCAATTGATTCCACCGAGTTGTCTCGCGATTTTGACAAAGTTAACCCTAAAAAACGTTTCTATCACCGAGTTGACTCGCTAATCCGCAGTCAACTCATAAACTCGTTGACTCGGAGTCAACTCGTGATTTTGATAAGCTTGGTATGAATCAGTTATAGTGAGTATCTTCACAAGATTAGGGGAGTCCATATGCATCAAATCATTCTTGTCTCTGTCTTCCATGAGTTACTAGAGATCCAAAGACCCCATAGTAGTTCCTAGTTGCCACCATACATTGTCTCAAGTGATCCCTATCCCTGTTAACAAAAGCATCTGTTTTAAATAGCTCTATATTGCCCCCAAGATCCAGCCGTTTTAGGCATTAAGCTAGTTATTTCTATCCAACACAACCTAATCTAGTTCTTCTTCTCCATCCCCTTAAAAGTACTTGTATCAGCATAAAATAAATTCTGTTAAAAGCCCTCAAGAAAAAAAAATTAATGAGTCAGTTTCTAGAAAAACTTAATGGTAGTCATATTCAGATAAAGGTAGGGAACTAAAAGGTGTTAATAATTTCCAGTAATTATGCTGGCGATTACAAGTAATTTTCTTGAGGAAGAAAACTCATTTGGTATTTAACAAAAGATTTCAAGCATATAAATATTAAGATATCTGAACATCCATAAACGAATGGCTGTTACCTATTTGGTTTATCTTATGCAAGACGACTCCTTAAGAAAGTTAGTGTTACATACTCAACAAACATAGCTACTCTCTGCCAAAAGGAACTATGGATAGAGGTATAGGTTAAAGAATCTCTGCTGTTTAACTATACATGTCTTTCATACACACGACTAAGATGAACCACACTAACATAACGAAGTTTACAAGACAATAAAAATGCAACATAATGAATTATTTCGAGAATCAAGGACTAATTTAGGCAATAAATGAGGTAAGTCAGTAGTACTACATAAAGAAGAGAGCATGTGCGTTAGCAAGCATAAGAATAAGCATAAACAAGATCAACTATTATTTTACTAGTACCATATGACGAAACAAACCTACCAAGTGACCCAACGAGACTGCCAGCACCCTCATTGACAATTACAACTTTTCTCGAACGCATTTCATTTCCATCCTTCAAATGTGAATCTCTACTGCCATCCAAAGGCACACTACCTTTCTCCAAATTCAAAGGACTAAAATCCTCCTGCAAAATGTCATCCATCCAAACCACAATACCTCCATCACCTGCCACCAGCTCGGCGTGCTTAATAAGCATCTCCTCCCTTCTCGAATACTCTGTTCGCGCAACATAGCTAACATTTCCGTACATCAATGATATCAGATTGTAACCGGTCGGCACCTTCAGCTGCTCCCCTCTAAGCAACAGATGCGCCCTCATTCCCATCTCCGCGCAACATACAGCTACAGCAAAACCTATCATTTAAGAACGATTTTTAATAGTAAGGGATAGAGAGCAAGAGGGCAATCGTACCAACAGCCGCTGCATGCGCACTCTGGCAACCTCCACATGTGACCTATCAACAATGCAAGATTTGGTGTCAAATAAACGAACAGAAAATAAAAGAAGTTTTTGCTCGCCAATGAATCACCAGGTCAGTGACGGCATGGCGGCGGAGGAGCGGGACGAGGGCGTCGAGCTTTCTGGCCTTGTTGCCATTAATCAAGGGATGCAAGAGGTCATCCCGTACCAAGTAGAATGACGGGGAGCTGCCGAAGTCCTCGAACCGTTGAGGAGAGCCGCCCAGGACGGGATCGAACGGGGCAGAGCAGTAGAAGGAAGAGGAGGAGGAAGGTCTGGAGAGGGATATGGCGTAGATTGGGGCGGAGGGGGAGGGAAGCATCCACCGGAGATTGAGAGTTGGGGGTGGTTCGGAAGAGCAGCGGTATATAGCGCTTAGTCTCCGGCGAAATGACCCCTGCGCCCGTGGTGGCCAAGGGGGCGGCAGCAGTGGGAGCGTACTCGTCAGGCGGCGAAGCAACATTTCCAAATCTTTTCCAAAGGCCACCGATTGTCACGCACAAGCTTAAGCATAAGCTAATCTGACGGAATACTAGATAGGGTATAAAACCCTAATTCTCCGGGTGTAAAATCACTCACAACAAAAAAATCAATCGAAAACTTTAATAGTCATTCTAAAATTTATTCTCAAATCAAAAAAATCAACGGAATCCTAAATCAAATTACCTCCTTTGAGTCAAAATCAGAATCGCCGTGCCGCTCGCTGCTTCGCCGAAATTCAATTTCGAATTTCATTTTTTTGCTGACGTCGTCTCATGTCAACCGTGCGAAATTGGAATTCCACCGTCGCTTGATTTCGCATTGACTGTTGACTTATTTCGCGTTCTCGAATCGAACGCCCAACCTTCGTCTTCGTTTCGACGTCGCCTACGTCGTCTTTCGCCGAGCGCCGCTGCGCTCACGAGCTCACCGAAGAAGGTTACCGGCGAGGGGAAGATCCCCTCAGTCTCTCGTCGTTGTCCGGAGGTTGCTCACCATCGTTCTCGCAACCACCTGCTGCTGTAACTTGTCGCTGAGAAGCACTAAACAAGGGAAACAGAGAAGGCGGAAGAAGAATCTTTATTTCGACGTATATCTTACAAATCCTCCCTTCCTTGTCGCGGGTGACCCCTGTCATGCCCACTTCCCCTCCCTCGCCGGCGATTCCCCAATCGCCGGTTACACTCGCTCAAGCTCACTTACAAACTTCACTCCCGTCGACGTCTCCCTAAACGCCGGAACTACACCAAAAGCTTCCCTAAGCTTGCGAAGGTGGTGATCTAGTATCGCTGGCTTCTCCCCATCGTCTTCCCATCGACTTCTTATAGGCTCGAGGCAGAGACGCGGCCTCTGCTCCGCTCTTAGACTGCGTCTCTAGCCCTAATTTGGGCGTCCGCCATCCACCTCTCACGCACTGAATCCGCGTCCGAACCCTTCGCGTGCGTTGCCTGCGTCTCCCACGTCGCTTGCACGCGTTTGTCGCCGTCCCCTGCACCGCATCCGACAAACGTGGCGAGGAGCTTGTGTGAGAAGAAGACTCGGCTGGATCAGCTATCGTGACGTGCTCACACGTCGATTTGGGGTCAACGGCTTAGTTTGACCGCAAATCTCCTCTGTTTGAGCTCCGCTTTCAGTTACGGCTTGGGCTTAGGCCAGGCCTAAGTTTCACAGTCCTGACAATTCTCTCCCGCCCAATTTGGACATCGTCCTCGATGTCTGTCACGGGCAAATCTCTCACAACCATCTCCCCGATCCGACACTACTGCGCCCCGTGGCAGTGTTCGGAGTTATTTGGATCGCACCGAACCTCACTTCCTCGATGTTGGTTTCAACATCCTCAGTTGGCTCCTGCGTCACGATAGTCATGATCTTCTGTCTGGTTGGACAGTCCTTCATCTAGTGAGGACCGCCACACAGAAAGTAACCCTGTGGTTTCGATTCTGCATGTGTCCTTCCCGCAGGATGATATGGCTCTTGTTTAGGGATGGCAAAAAACCCCATCCCCGACCCGACCCGACCCGACCCGACCCGAAGTCAACGGGGAAAACCCGAGTTGACTGGGGGTCGGGTCGGGTTCGGGGAAAACCCGACGGGGGTATAGTCGGGTCGGGGTCGGGTATGGGAATTTAGGTACCCGCCCCGAACCCGACCCCGAACCCGCCCCGACTATTAAAATAACAAATTTACCCCTTATAAGTTATAACCTAGTTACTAAATTTTAATAATTTATGTAGAAATTATGATATAGTTTATGTAAAATATTTTTTTATTTATATATTATGAATAAAGAATGCAAATTAATTTTAAAATATTATTTATAATATATATTTATTTTTTAGGTCGGGCGGGGTCGGGTTTGTTGGGGTATGCCCTTAAGGCTAATGTTTGAGGCCTTGGGATTGTATCAGTATCATGTAATAAACTTTTATGTTTATAAAGGCATGGTTATTATTCAGTTTCTTACATTGTCTGCTGCAATAAATGTACTTCTGAATAATGTCTCAAAGCTGTTCAGCTAGGCTGACATGCAGTTATGTCCTTAGTCAAGATATCTTGGTGAACATGAGACAGCCTTGATATGGTTAAGACTAATATGTGTTCTAATCTTATAGGATGCTTCGAGCATGGAATAAGATGTAGACTCATGGGTACATTGGATGTACTGGACAGACCCTACTAGGTTATTCAATTGCTTGTCACAATGTGAATAATCCTTGATTGTAACAAGTGGCACATTTCCTCTGACTTGAGATCACTTGTGTTTTCTAAATGATGATTGTCATTGTTTTGAGGTAGTTCAATATCATTTGAAACATAATGGTTATAGACTATCTTGGATGGTGAGCTTGAGTCAGGTTAGGGCACTAGTGATAGACATAGGATTGCCGTCTCCTTGTTTAAGGAGTGTGATGTTCTAAAGGGGCCCCCTGGATGAGATGATTGAGAAAGTGTATGGCCATACCCAGATGACTATGTTCATCTGATCTAATCATGCTCATCATATTGGAGTTACAGGCTTGACATGCTTGTCCAATAAGAACATCCAGTGGCAAAGGAATTATGCATGCCTGGTGAATTGGATTCACACTTGTGCTGTATTTTGGGTGTAGTCTTGGAAGACTCTTTCCTTTCTATCGGGAGACAGTGATGTGTTGCTAGATACCCCTCACTGATCGTGATGACGTGAGTTATCGTTACCGACATTTAAAGGAAACCCTCAGGGTCGCACAATTTGATGATATGGCTTACTTAAGTCAGATCGTGTGGACTGAATTGTTTGGGTTCAGTTTAAAGGGATCTTAATCTCTGATTGTAAGTGAGATATGGTCTGATCATGTTTGATTGATTAGGGCTTGAGATCGGTAAGCTTCGATTGAGAGAATGGATGCTAGATCGGTGAGATCAGGAGCATCAAGAGATTAACGGTCAGATCTTAAGCCTTAGGGGTTTATTATGATCTGGACTGATTGCTTGGTTTATTTGGTTATTGAACCAAAGTCAAGTGAACCGGCTCAATGGATGAGCGCATGGTTCAAGGGTGAATTGGATTTGCGATTGGGTAAACCCATGATCGCAACTTGAGAAGTGACTTGCTATTTTTAGATAGCACTTCTTCTAATCGTGGCCATGTCTCACGATAGCCTCCATTCACGCCTCTCCTCTTGGTTCGTCGCTAGCTCTAGTTCTTGACGAGAGTTCACATTTTCGTGGGTAGTGGACGACAAGGAGAAAAGACGCCAAGCAAGAAAGAACTCTCTCTTCCCTTCAAGCGATCAAGACACCTTGGACGATCCTTGCTAGCACAAGGAGCATCAAGGAAGGAGCGCATCTTCATCTTGTGTGCGAGACTTTGGAGAAGAGGCGCTTGCATCTTTTGCTTACAAGACGCCATCTAGAAATGGCTATGGTATGAATCGTTTTCATTCAATCAGAGTTTTATAAGTTGATCATAACGCATGCAAAGATCGTAGAAACCCCTTTCCGTTGCATCTTAACCTCCATATGCGCCTATAGGGTTTCGCCCCCCCCCCCCTTAGATTAAGGGACCCTTCAGGGTTTCCCCGCGGGGTCGGGTGTGGGGCAGGGTTTTCTAAACCCGTCGGGTTCGGGGACGGGTTTGGGGAAGTCGGGGTCGGGTCGGGGATGGCAAAACCCGACCCCGACCCGCCCCGTTGCCATCCCTACTCTTGTTGTCCCGGTGAACCTCTTTCCTGCCGAGGAAAGGGTCTACCCCTTTCTGGAACTCTAGTCCTTGGTGGGGAGCTGCGCTTCGGTGGTGACTTGAATTTCCTTAGTGGTGCTGATCTGAAATTGTGATTATCCACCAAGGACTCAGCCACCGCCGCAGCCGCCCTCCAGTCTGGTGGTGAGTGTCGCCGGACCTCCGTCTCTGCCCAAGGTTGAAGATTTCGAAGGAAATAATACCTTTTATCTGCCTCCGCCATGTCCGGCAGTTCCAACATCAGCGCGGAGAATGCCCTGACGTACTCCTGGATCGACCCAGTGTGCCTCAGTCGATCCACTTTGTCACGCGCCTGATCCGCTGAGTTTCTGGGAAGAAACTACCGTCGCAGTTCCTCACGGAAGGTCTGCCAAGGTCAACTAGAAGCTCCCGACGTCGAGTTAACTTTGGTCCTCCACTAAAGCTTCGCGTTGGCTGTGAGATAAGCGATGCATACCCGCACCCAATCTTCTTCTGGAACACGACTCACAGAGAACAACTGCTATATGTCCCAAATAAAGTTCTCTACTTCTCTGGACTATCCCCCCCCCCCCCCCCCCGAACGTCGCTGGCTCCTTTGGCTTAGGAGCCTCCTCGATTGTGATACCTGCGTTAGGGCGAAATGCAGTACAACAATCTCTGCCTGCATCTCCTCTCGCATGCGGGCCATCTGCTCTGGCAAGTCAATTAGACTCTCCAGAGTCTGCTGTAGAGTCTCGATCTGCAACCTCTGTTGCTCCACTATCCTATGAAGAATTTCCACCTGGGGAACCACCGCATTGTCCCTTTCACCATTCAGACCGAGCACCTTCTCGATTTGTGCTATGCAATCACCCTGGCTCACCATGTCATTAGGTTTAGCCGTCACCTTGGCTTTACCTTTGTCCTAGTTGGGCCACACGTTCTCTAATGACCCTCTGGCTATGTGGGTGATTTTCTGGAACTTCTGACCAATCTTCACCTTCGCGGCGCGAAGCAACCGTGTTGTCTCCTCCAATATCTGTGGGTTATCGGCCCACAGTCTGGCTTTGATACCAATTGTCACGCCCTGCCCTAACGTAGTATGACGGAACACTAGACCGAGCGTGAAACCCTAGTTCTCCGGGTGCAAAATCATCTTCAAATAGAAAATCAATCGGAAACCCTAATAGCCGTTCCGGAATCTATCCCCAAATCAGAAAAATCAACGAAACCCTAAATCAAATTACCTCCTCTGATTTTGACCAAAATCAGAATCGCCGCGTTGCTCGCTACTTCGCCGAAATTCAATTTCGAATTTCATTTCTTTTCCAATGTCGTCTCACGTCAGCCGTGGGAAATCGGAATTCCGCTGCCGCTCGATTTCATGTTGATTGTTGACTGTTGACTTATTTTCGCGTTCTCGAATTGAGCGCCCGACCTTCGTCTTCGTTTCGATGCCGCCTGCGTCGTCTTCCGTCGAGCGCCGTCGCACTCGCGAGCTCGCCAAAGAAGGCTACCTGCGAGGGGAAGATCCCCTCAGTCTCTCGTTGTCGTCCGGAGGTTGCTCGCCGCCGTTCTCACAGCCGCATACTGCTGTAACTTGTCGCTGAGAAGCACTAAACAGGGGAAACAGAGAAGGCGGAAGAAGAATCTTTATTTTGACGTATCTCTTACAAATCCTCTCTTCCTCGTCGCCGGTGACCCCTGTCGTTGACGCCCGCTTCCCCTCCCTCGCCGGCGATTCCCCAATCGCTGGTTACACTCACTCAAGCTCGCTTACAACTTCACTCCTGTCGGCGTCTCCCTAAATGCCGGAACTACACCGAAAGCTTCCCTAAGCTTGTGAAGGTGGTGATCTGGTATCGCTGTCTTCTCCCCATCGACTTCTTATAGGCTTGAGGCAGAGACGCCGCCTCTGCTCGGCGCTTAGACTGCGTCTCCAGCCCTAATTTGGGCATCCGCCCGTCCACCTCTCGCGCGCCGAATCCACGTCCGAACCCTTCGCATGCGTTGCCCGCGTCTCCCACGTCGCTTGCACGCGTTGCCGCCATCGCCCGCACCGCGTCCGACGAACGCGGCAAGGACCTCGCGTGAGAAGAAGACTCGGCTAGATCAGCTATCGTGCCGTGCTCACACGTCGATTTGGGGTCAATGGCTTGGTTTGACCGCAAATTTCCTCTGTTTGGGCTCCGCTTCTAGTTACGGCTTGGGCTTGGCTGAGCGCAAACTATTCGGGCCGAATGGGTCGGATCTCTCATAAACTTCCCATCCTTCTCGAAGCTTCGCAGTGTCACGAACGCACGTGCATGCGTAAGCTTGCGGCTTCTCCTTCCCCTTCGCCTTTATTAACAAATACGCGGAGTCTGAAACCCCAATTCCCCATTCTGGAACTTTTCCATCGCAGAAGCCGACCGAGGAGATTCGAAGAGACGAAAACTTCTTTAAAACCATCGCCAATCCTCATCGATTTCTTGGTGCTCCTTCTAGTGACGATTTTCTCGTGAAGAGGGGAAATCGCGTTAGGACGGTATTCTATTATCCGATCGATATGGATTTCGAGCTGCGAGCAGCGCGGGCGAAGCTTGAGAGGGAGCAGAAGGAGCGGAAGGCACAGGCCAAGGCCAAGCTCGAGCGCGAGAAGCGGGCCAAAGCGGAGGCCGCCCGCCAACGCGATGCCATCGATGCTGCCCAGCGTTCCAAGCGGCTCGATGCCGCACGAGCGCAGCTCGAGGTATCACATCCCTCTTTCTCCTCATAGCTGTCTCTGTTTCTAGTGTTTCTTAAGTTATTCCATGCTCCCTTTACTATGTCGGGCTTATTTATAGACATGATAATTAGGGCAAAAAAATATTTTTCTTTTTCTCCTTCTTTAATGTGCCTCCTTTGCTAGGTTTCGTTTATCGAACAGAATTCTCTGTGCTTATTAAGTAGCTGATGTAAATCTTGTTTTGGTGATTTTGTCGAAGGAAAAAAAATCTTCTTAGGGCTTGTTTGGAAAATTTTAGTACCCATATGATGTTGTGAAAGTTACAAATCACTAGTGCTATCGTCTCTCTTGATTGGACTAGGATGATTTAGTGGGCGAACAAATTTGCAAGTGTTTGGTAAATAAGACGTGTTAAGATTCATTTATATCATCATTAGAAATATAAATTTATCTAATTTGATTGTTTGTGATTGTTTAAGAGAAGATTAGCTATAGAAAATCTTTGGATTTGTTCAATTGTGAGCATCGTGTATAATTTAAGAGAAGGGAAAATTGGCAATATAAAGTCCTGGATTACCAATTAGAATGTATTTGAATCTTCAGGAAAGCAATAATGTTTTGATACTACAATGTTGCTTCACACTGTTTTTGAATGATTTTCTGGTTTTTACAATATTTGAGGATGTGGATTTGATCATGCTAATCTAAGCTATATATCATAATAGATTGCTGGGGAAAGAAGTGGCTTTCACATATTTGTGTGCAGAAGTGATTTTCCTGATAAGATTTAATTGCGGCATGGTGTTAGCTATATTTGCAAGCATTATAGTCATAACTAATCTTTATAAAAAATGTTGGACTGATGGCATGTTGATTTTCCTTATCCTTGTTAAGCTTCATTATTTTGCGTTCATGTCCATTTGCTTGTATGGTTTGTACATTTAGGCTAAGTTCGCTTAGATATGGAGTTTGATATGCACTAGTGTGTCTATTATGCATTACGATCCTTATGATCTTTCTCGTAGAGACTTACCCCTTTGATAAATGTAATGATTATCATAATTAATTTCATCTCATATTATATCATCTAAATCCCTCGGGAGTAATATTATTTATCTGGAAGCTGTTAATTTGGGTGATTGAGATGTCTCTTAGCAGGGTTACAAACTCGCTGTGTGTGGTGGTCTCTTGTCAATGCTTGTTTTATTAGCTACGATTTGCATTTAGAGTGAATTGATGCATTTTATCACTAATATTAGGAATACATTGCGAGTTCTTAAATTTCTACTTGACTGTTTGAAGAACTCAGCTATGCATAAACCTCACTTCTTTCTTATAGGCAGAGCGACAGATGGAAGAAAGTATGGTACTTGGAAACGGAACAGTATTCTCCCAGATTTTTGAAGCGTTACCTTTTAAAGATTTTGGAGACAAAATTAAATTGCCACCTTCTTGCTTTCAACAATTGTCTGATCAGGGGGCTCTAGATAAAGGCCCCATGTACTTTAGGCTATCATTAGTTGATGAATCAGGTCCATCTGGTTCTGATGCTACTGTTGAAAAAGAACATCGAGGAACTCATTCAGGAGTTCTGGAATTTACTGCAAGGGAGGGCTCAGTGGAATTACCTACACATGTGTGGAACAATTTACTCTCTGATGTTAGCCTAGATGTTCCTCTTGTTGAGGTTCGTTATGTTAGCTTGCCCAAAGGAACTTATGCAAAATTACAACCAGAAGGGATGGGCTTCTCTGATATTCCCAACCACAAGGCTGTGCTTGAGACAACTCTTCGCAAACATGCAACTCTTTCTCAGGGTGACATCATAACTGTCAATTATGGAGAACTTAACTACAAGTTAAAGGTTCTTGAGCTGAAACCTGCTTCAAGTGTTTCTGTCCTAGAAACAGATATTGAAGTTGATATAGAAGGGCCTAATTCTACGCTTGAGAATAACAGAAAAGAGTACGTTCTTACGCCACTTGTTTTGGGGAAGGTTGAAGAAGGAATTGTTGAAGAAGGGGAGTTTAATTATTACAAGTTCTATATCGAGGATTCCCTGGGTGACAAAGTTGCGTGTGGTCATATGAAAATTGAAGTAAAGATTGATGCAGATGCAACTGATGGTGATACCAATGTTTATGTATCAAGACATCCAATGATATTTCCAACCCAGCATCGTCATGAATGGTCATCTCATGAGATGGGATCAAAGGTTTTGATAGTCAGTCCGAAGGAATCCAGTACGGTTGCTGGTTCGTATAGCATTGGAGTCTTTGGTTTTAAAGGTGTTACTAAGTATAAGATCTCTGTGGCTCTCAAAGAAAATGCTAAGCAAAAGATTGGGGAACAAGCTACTGCTCCATCTCATGTTGATGTGGAATCAGTAGAATGCCGTAACTGTAAACATTATATATCCAGCCGAACAATTTTACTTCATGAGGCATTTTGCATTCGGCACAATGTTCTTTGCCAATATAATGGTTGTGGCATTGTCCTTAGGAAAGAGGAAGCAGCCAACCATGTGCATTGTGATAAATGCGGAGAAGCATTCCAACAGGGACAGATGGAGAAGCATATGAAGGTGTTTCATGAACCACTTCAATGTGCATGTGGAGTGATGCTGGAGAAGGAACAAATGGTATGCAACTTATTTGGTTATCCTTTTCTTGTGTGCTATTGTCGTGGTAACAATATCTACAATATCTTGCAAAGTTCCATTCTTCATCTACTTATCAGAAGCACATGAGGCAGTATATTTTCTCTTCTGTGCGTGCTATTTTTTCTTTATTGTATTTTGTAGGTACCTGAAACTATATTTTGCATGATTCATTTTATAATATTAGATATTTCTGGATTATTTTTTTCTTACAACCGTTTAGTTTTTACCTTGCCTTTGAAAGTTCAACTAGTTTCTTTGCACAACAAGCAAACATTGTGGACTTCTTTTAGTTAGACAACAACTATTTATTGCAGAAGGAATCGCTTCTGAATCAATAATTCCACACCCCCCCCCTTCCCCTTGTATATAACACAAGAACTATAGCTTCATCACATGTTCCAGTGGATTCTAAATGTTCGTTACAGAAAAAACTAGTTGATTAGGTTTTTATGTTAGCGTAGGTTCAAACTTACTCCAATAGCATATCCGAACCTTCCTCTTAAATTATCCACTTCCTTGCGCCTACACATTTCTCTATATTAGGAGTTTTTTTCTGTCCTCTTTTGTGATTCTGTGTACGGAAAGAGAATCATTGCCAGCAACTATTCTCTCTGTTAGAATATACATACATTATCAATAACATTTTTTATATGCGTTTTGCACAGAAAATTATTATTAATAATATATAACAATACTTAATCTGGAATTGTAAAATTTAAACATTGTTTTTTAAAAAGTTAAGGTGCATGTAATGCTCGTTACAACAACAACACTTTAATTATAAAGGCATGGCATGTGATTCTCACTACTTATAACTTGTGGCATTCTACGAGGGCCTTTGCAAATGTATACACATGCATCAGGTAACTGAACTATGCTGCAATTGCTAGCATTGGAGACCCTACCGAGGGGCAACTTGTTAGGCATGCAATCTGATAAAAATTGCCCGGTAACTTATAGCAATTCTTTCTTCACATGGCAGGTACAGCACCAATCCTTATCCTGCCCTCTTCGATTGATAATGTGCCGCTTCTGCGGAGATATGGTACGGGCTGGCGATACACCAGCTGATGCTCGGGATCGACTGAGGGGGCTTACAGAACATGAGAGTATTTGTGGTTCTAGGACAGCACCTTGTGATTCATGCGGACGCTCTATTATGCTGAAGGACATGGACATCCACTTGATTGCTGTGCATCAGAAGAGCTAACTGCTTGGTGAAGCCCTTTTTATCAGCTTATTCAGCTTAGACACTCGATGTCGATACAGAATATGCCACTTCTGGATGTGTTCCATCATATGTGTCCATCATGCTGTATATTTGCTGCATTATTATCACAGAGGGTGCATTTACTTACATGTAATTCTTTGAATGGCCTTGTCCTCTTTCTGAGTTACGCTTGCAGCATTTTGTGATCTAATTATCGGTATTGCTATAGTGCATACATTTTGCCTGTGGAAAATTCAGAACGACTGCTCTGGCTGTCAAATTTTGCTTGTTTACTTCATATAGAAGCAAAGCGCCTATTCCGCAATGAGGTAATTATATTGCATCCGGAGTCGGAATACGTGACTTCAATATGAATAGATTGTTTTAATTGTGATAAAAGTCTACCACTCGCTTATCAAGTGAAAGTAGGGGTAGTAATTGCTTCGAAGTTACGGAAGTTGGATATTAACACCATAAGAAAAATTAGTATTAGGAAGCTCTCTTCATTTAATAGTATAATACTCAACGAATGGATTAGGAATGTTAGTATTATTATTTAAAAGATTATGTTCATCTATCTGATGGAAGAAAGTAGGATTAATGCGTCTTCCGCGCATTGTAATCTCGTAAAAATAAGAAGAGTTGGTATCTTCACTGATGATCGAACCACTTGGCATTGAGTCTCAAGAAGATGTGCTCTATTAGTTCGCATTGTTGCCAAGAAACCGTATCTTCAGAAGCAGCATAACATAGAGAAAGTGAATATGAATGTTGAGTGATTCCTGCGTGATCAATACCCAATATATATTCTTGGGTCTATCAAGTATCCAAAGGGATCAAACTTTTGAAAATTCAAATTACTTGTAAGTATTTCCCGAGTGAAGTATCACAAGCTTTCCACTTGGGTCACCTAGGAGTTGCATGATTGATTGAGCCATGTCGTTACTCTGCTTGAATGACTTTAGTATTGCCCGACTAATCCAACCCACAACACAAACTTCCTATGCACTTACTGTTAGGCTAAGGGCTGGAATTTGGGCGCCGCCCAATTCCAGCACCCAGCCAGCCCAATTAGCCCAGCCCTTTATTCCTTCAGCTGACCGGGTCAGCGGATTTGGATTGGGCGTCGCCCGGATCCATTAACCCAACGGGCGACTGCACAATCGCGTCGCGCGTGTACGAGCGCAATCGACGCATCATGTTGGTCGGCGTGGGCAGGTCTTCCTCGGGCGCTGCATTGACTGAGAGGGCGGGAGGAGACAAGGGAGGAAGGCGGCGGACGTCTCTCTCTCTCGATTTTCCTCTTTGACGATCGCTCCCTCTGAAAAAAAAAACTCCCTCTGGCCACTGATCTCGGGCCCGTTTGGAGGCCGCTGCCCGCCCGCGTTGGCGTTTGCGGGCAGCCAAAAATCGGCAGCCGTCCCGTTTGGCGCCCAGCCTCCACTGTTTACCCGAAGCCGTTCGTGGCCAGCTTTTGGATCTTGAAAAGCTCTGCGAGGCTACAGTGAGCTCGCGAGCTTTTCTCCTTCCTCTGCTACGCACTCCTTCGTCCAGCATTTTCTCCTTGCCTCCGATCGTCGCCAGCGCTCCAATCGTCCCCATTTTGCTCGGCTCAGGAAGTAGTCGGAGAACATTCTTGACCCTCAAAATCGTCTGATCCCTCCTCTGCCCCTCTCTTGCAAACCCTAGTTACTGATCCTTGCTTATTCTCTCCGCCCTTGAGCCTGCCTTTGATCGATCACGTTCTCCGGACATTGGGTGAAAGGGGAAAGGTCCGGCGATCGGAATCGAACTCCGCACCACCCACTCCTGCGTCCGCGTTTCGGTGAGTATGCACCTTGTTTTCGGTTAAAATTTTGTTAATCAACTCCTTCGTTTCGAATTCAGATTGGAGAAGTGCGTTGTGAAGCGTTTAGGTTTTTGGTTAGGTCTACATGTGACCCTTTCTTTTGGCGGGTTTATGCGTGCATAATATTTTTATTTCCTTCGGTTCTAATTTGTTGCCTCTTAGATTCCCTCATCGCTGTTACAGGTTTCATAGGTGAGGTACACGCTTTGATTTGTTTGGATCTATCATCTACGCCTATTCTAGGTTTCTCCTAATCGAATTAATTTCTTTTCTTATATGTACAATGTATATATCTATCTTATATGTACACGCTCATTGTAGGATTTCAAACAAAGAGAAGGAACAATATAAAGATTGTAGATTTTGCTTTGGTTCCATCTTCGCATCAGAGCTGCCCCTCCAAAAACCATACTCACACATGTATCTATTCAATTCAAAGCACCATGATAACTAGTGTTTTGTCAAATTAGTGGTCATCTCTTGTTTTATTTCAGTAGCTGAGCTTACCCAGGTTACATCTCAAAGTTACTTCATCTATATATGACTGAAATAAATTGGTTACATGTTTTGGTATTGATATTGATAGGCAAATTGTTACATGTTACTGATGGTCTACATGTTCAAACGGGTGGTCTACATGTTCTATTAATTTTCATTTTGTTGCATTGTTCCTGTACTTGTAAAAGTCTACAAACACTAGAACCCTCGATAAAACTTCACTAGATAATCAAAATCGAAGTCCTGAACTCATGTCTGTTCTGCAGAACAAATTCGTTAGGTTTATGTGCACACACCCTCGATAAAATTATTTATTGTTGTGTAAAGTAATTTCAAATTTTATAAATAACTTAAAACAAATTTTCTTAATAGAACTGAACAGCACAGCAGCTCACAGTTGCTTATCAAACCAGCTAATGCACCCAAACAGCCTCAACTTTTCAGACCAGCTCTACTCAGACCAGCTCTACTCAAACCAGCCACCAGCCAGAAGCTCCAGCCACCCCAAACAGGCCCCTCGTCGGATGCTGCCGTCGGCGGTACGATCTTCAGGCCGTTCTAGTGGTGTGGGTGGGTGGAGGAACGCCTAGGAGAGCTCCATCCCCATTCCTCGCCATCGTTCCCGTTTTGTTGCCACCGTAGCCGCCGCCGTCGCTCAGACCGCCTCGAAAGGTGCTACTGCATCAGCTTCCCCGACTTGACGGAGCCGGCGTTTTCCGCCGACATATACTCTCTCTTCCTCCTCGGTCTTCGTCTCGGTTGAGTGCGCTGCTCCCGGCGACGTCTCTTTCATTTTCTTCCCCTCGTCGTTTGCCTGCCGTGGCCGTCCCCTCTCCGCGTGCTCCGCCGGCGAGCCCTCCTTTCCTCTTCCCTCCTTCTGATTGCAAAATCACGGGTTCAAAATCACCCCCATATTGAAGAAACAAATAGAAACCCTAACCATAATTCCAGAAATTACCTCTGATTTTTTCCCAAATTTGGATTTTGACCAAAATCAAAATCACGCTTGCGCTACTTGCTCGGATTTTCTTTGGCCACTGACATCAGCCCAGTCAGCCACCAAAATCGAAGCACGCCGCTCAAATTCGGCTTTTCTGATGTCGTTGTTGCGTCAGCCGCTTCGAATCGAAATAGGGTAATTACACTGTTACCCGACCTTGACGATGTCATTTTGCCCCGAAACTCTGGGGATATGTAAATCCATGTAAAGATAGGTGTGGGTTCAAAATTGTTACATTGAGAATGTATTATGACCGTTTTCAAATTCACCTTAAATTAATAAGGTTTTTTGTTTAATGGGTTCTGGCTTCCAATGAGCGCAAGCGCTTATTGTTAATTACCCCTAAATTAGGGAACATTTGATTAAGAGATCTATATTATGTAACAAAATAAAAGAGACAGAGTCAAAAGATCTCATTCATGAATTTAATTTGACATAATACATAAGATGATAAAGAAAAGGGCTTCCATCAACATAGACAATTTGTGTTCGTCCAACTTTGGTCTTATGACGGTGCATTGGGTAATACCCGGCCTCGGCAATACAACGTTATATTGAAGAGCTACGCCCCGATGGTAAACATCGACGTACGCACCTCCCAAACAATATTCCATCGTAATGCGTTAAGGCATGTTTGATATTGGATTTGAAAGGTCACCCGGCCTTGGCGGCGTGTTGGATGGCTCAAATTTGAATGAAATTACTCGGCCTCACGGCGTGTTGAGTAACTTGAATTTGGGAGTTATCCGGCCTTGCCGGCGTGTTGGATTATTTGGAAATTTATCCGACCTTGCGGCGTGATGGATAATTTGATTTGGAATTTTATCCGACCTTGCGGCGTGGTGGATAATTTGATTTGGGATTTATTCAGCCTTGCGGCGTGTTGGATAAGTTGGATAATTTGGATTTGAAGATTATCCGGCCTTGTGGCGTGTTGGATAATTTGATTTTTGAAATTATCCGCCCTTGCGGCGTATTGGATAATTTGATTTGGAACTTATCCGGCCTTGCGGCGTGGTGGATAATTTGATTTGGGATTTATCCGGCCTTGCGGCGTGCTGAATAATTTAACTTGGAATGTTATCCGGCCTTGTGGCGTGGTGGATAATTTGATTTGGGATTTATCCGGCCTTGCGGCGTGATGGATAATTTAATTTGGAAATTTACTTCAACCTTAGCGAATGCAATGTTATATTGAGGAGTCACGCCCCGACGTTAAACGTCGACGTATGCACCTCCCAAATAATATTTCATCGCTTCGAATCAAGGCTCTAAGTATTAATGAATATTCAGTTGGTGTGTTGGTTGGGTGCAACTTGTCAAAGAGAGCAACAGTAGGCCAAGCCTACTATCAGTAGATCAAGCTTAGTATTAGAATATTGGGCTATTGAGTTGAGATATATGAGATTGGATTAGATCCAAAGAAATGGATGGGGGTTGACTCCAATTTCACTAAATTAATCCAAGCTGAATTTTATGTAGAACCCGGTATGGTTCTCTACAGAATTTCATTTGTTGTTTTCAATTCGCTGCAACACCTGCCTACAGTGCGTTCAGCTTACTTTATCATGGCGAGGAAATAAGGTTTCTTTCCATATGGATTCATTTTCTTTCATCATTTTTATCTTAGTTGAGAATTTCCAAATTGCTTGGGCAAGGTCAATAAAATCCATAAATATTGTCCAGAGGATTTTAACCCTAAGAATATTTCATTTATGGATGTTGGATGTCTCCTGTGTAAATCTAGGGCATCCCCTCAACTTTGGTGTGTTTACGACTTATCTCTTTATTGTTAGCCATTTTCTTTTCTTGTACTTCTTTGCTTCTTTCTTTTCATCTCGTCTAGAGGAGCCTTCCCCTTTTTAGTTCGCTAGTGTATTCTTCGAGGCCATGAAATGATCAAGTGTTCTCTCATGTTCCCAAATCATAAACTTGCCAGGTAGGGAGACTAAAACATGATTAAGTTAGTTTCAGCAGGCCTTCCTTGTTCTTTTCGCCGGGCATGAATTCTTTAGTGATTCTCGGCAAAGTTTTTTTTTCGTTTGATAAATTGGCACTGTCGTTCCAGATTATATATGAAGCGTCTGATCTAAAAGATGAGATCAGAAGCGTTGGAATGCCAAGATCTGGCCATTGGGAGAAATAGGGCATCTCCTCCCTTTTGCATGTGGCGGAGATGGACAGGGCTTGTCGTCGCTCGTCGTCCGGCCCTCGTTTGACGAAGCTGCTTCGGGTGGAAGATCATCACACGAAGACGGAGTGATGGCTGGATTCTGGGATCAATTGGTGGCGAATCGCCAGAGAACGGACTCGAGTAGAGCGGCCTGGGCGAACAACAAGGGTCACCGGAGAACCTTTTGATTACGGTGATCCTACCATCAGGAAATCAGATGCTTTGGTCTGTCAATGTGCAAGAAGGAGGAGGATCCTTTGCCGGAATTTGAAGCCGATCCAATGGTCGGATGTGGTCGACGGTGCAAAGGAAACATCGAGGCTCCTCGGCAGGTTTCTTCTATTTTACATATTGAGAGTTGAGACCTCCCTCTTCTTCTCTCATTTACTCCTTTTGCTTTCCCCTTTTAACTTCAGGGTAGAAAGTCTCAAGATAGAGCCGTGGAGCTTTTACAGCCGTGAAGCTGGTTGATTTCTGGGCGAAGGATTTCGAGGTAGAGTCGTGAGACAAATTTCACAGAGGTGAAGCTTTTTTCTTTTCTTTGTTGACAGACAGCATTTTTGTGGAGATGTGGAGGATGGGGGATCGACGGTGCCACCCTGTCTCCGGCGAAGCCGAGCTTCTGCCAATGACCCGCAGCTAAATTGTCGGCTGGCTTCCCTGCGATGTCAAGTTGCCAACGATTATGGGCTTCGGACAGAGCAACGTCGTTGGAACAGAAGATGAATTTGGCGGCGGAAAGTGTGGAAGGTGGGCCTGGCGGCTATAGTGTAGTTGCAGACAGTAATAGCAGAGGAGGCTGTAATGGAGGAGAAGGCTATGATTCTTCCTTTGATCGAAGTCTCGACCGGCCCCCAAAGTTTCAACATGGTGTTACTTTAATCGGATTCGCACTTGTCGGCCAGCTAAGATGCCATATTGTTTATTTCCAGTGACGGTCATAGGTCCCTTCTTTCCTTCGCGCCGAGATTGTGAAGATCAACCTAGGTGACTTGTTTCTTACACGCGTTTGGCTACGTGTATATTGTCATCACTATTGTTCTTCTCTTTTTTTGGACTTTGTATTCTTTTCCAGGTGATCTGAACTCGTCAACCTTAGAGTCCTCCTTTAATGATTTCATTGTCTCGCAGGTATCTTCATCAGCTTTTCCTCTAGATCACCCTTCTCATGTGTTTTTTTTTTATTCTTTTGTTTCAGTTCGAGCTGGGAACCAACCAGGGCTTCTGTATGCCCTCGCCACAGCGCTTGAAGCAAAAGTTTTAATCTCGGCTGAAGACGAAACAAGGGGATTTCTTTTTCACGCCGGAGTTTGATGCTCGATCTTGAGGGAGTTGAGAAGACAAAAGAAATGCGGAAGACTCAAGCAGGTACTTGTTTTTTTGTTCTCCACTGCGTATCTCCTCCGGCTTATGGATTCTTCTTTTTTTTTGCTCTCTTTTTTTTTTTGCACGATTTTATCACTCGATCTTCATCCTCCCCTCTCTTCTTTTCATGATTTACCATCTCTCGGCATTTTAATTGCCTTCTTTCTTCCCTCCTTTTTTATATCCGACGCCCTTTCTTCCCCTTCCCCTCTGTTTTGCTTCTTTTTTTTTTTAACTCTTCAGCCCCTCGCCTTCTTTCCTCCTCTTTGCCTCTCTTTTTTTTGGGTCTCCTTTTTCCTCACTCGGTGTCATCGTTCGATTCTTATACCCCTTTTCCCTCGCTCTTCTCTCTTTTTCTTTTCAGGAATCTAGCTCCCTCTCCTTTCAGCCATTTCAGCAATTTCTTTTTCATTTACCGTGGTGCCACAGGGTGCTTAGTGCACCTTAGGCCTACAAAGCAAGCAAAGAAATGGTGTCGAGTGTGCATGGTGTATGTGTGCGATTGTGTATCTTGTGATGCCGGGATGCTCAGTGCATCTTAGACCGAGAGAACAGAAAAGGAAAAAAAAAAGGGTGCGAGCGTGCAGTAGCAAAAGGAAACTCTCCTCCTTTACCTCCCGCAATCTCTTGGTGTCTTCTGCGTCTGTTTCTTACGCTTCCTCCTCCTTGCTGATCGTCTCCTCCATCGCGATGTCTTCGACGTTGTCTTATATAAGCTACCAGCCGATTCTCCCTTCACAGCTGTCGTCTTTTGTCTTCTTCTGTGACTGGCCCGATCACCTTTTCATCTTCCTCCCTTGTCGGCCTGCTCTCTTCCCTTGGTCGGTTGTTTTCTTTGTTTTGTCCTTTTTGTTGCTGGCCGTTGTGATTCCCCTTTCATTTTATTCCTTTTTTTTACCTATATTTTTTTTGGACACATGAAGGTCGTGCCAGGCTCCTTTTCTTCTTCCTCTTTTGGCCTCTTTCCGACATATGAGTCAAAATAGATTTTGACTTCGTCTGCCTAGTTGTATGAGTCCCCTTAGTCAAAATATCATTGTTACACACGATTTTGCCCATACTCAAAATAAATTTTGACTCCATCTGACCAAACGTATGAGATTCCTTTCCCTACCTTAGAATAAAGAAGCTGCATGAATGAGTCTTCTTCCTTTGTAATAGCTAGATTAGATGCTATTGGCAATTTATTTGTTTTGCTCTATGTGCCAAAAGTTCCTTGCTAAGAGTCCGGCCACATGCTGCTCAGATTTTTAATAACAAATTCCTTCAAATATTGTATTCATAAGAGCAAATATTGTATTCATAAGAGCAGCCACTAGAGTTTTCTTTTTTTTTTTTTAGTTACTGACTCAACAACTCCTTCACTAATTTGCTTTCTTTTAGTTATCAATTGAGTTTTAAGCGCTAGTATCTCCTCATGCAGCTCCTGCGCTTATCTCTTTCTGATTTTTTTGAAGTTTTGTCTTATCTCCTTATTTGCTTATGCCCTACTTGCCTCACCCGGACATACATAAGTCAGGGTGGATTTTTACCTCATCTTTTTTGCATAATTCCGTTGGTAGTCAAGATAAGTTTTTTTTTTTACTTAGTTTGGTTACGCATGCTTGATGATCTGGTATGTACATCCCTTGGGGCCCCAACATGAACTTTAAATAAAAGCTAGTTCTAGCTTGGTAGGACCTGTTGTGTGTAAACACCAGAACTCCATTATTTATTAATCCTTCCTCAAACATCTTTAGTGTTATACCCTGGAGAATAACCCTTACTTGTTTTCATTTGCAGGTAGGGTATATTGAATTAGAGGCAAAAGGAGTTATCATTCATCATTTTTTAGCAGAGTCCTGATTGTAACTGTTGAGATAATTTCTCCCTGGAGCTACGGAACTTGGCCTTCTCTGAGCAGTCTGTATCTGGTCGACAACTGTCCGAGTATTGTGAAGATGATACGTGTGCAGATCTTCGCTTTGATATTGGTAATTCTGTTGCCTTGGATGTCCACAAGCCGCTGGAGAATGCAAAACATCTTGCAATGTTTCAGGAGAACTATGGTGGAAAACATGTTTAGTTGGCTAGGACGAATTCTTTCTTGTCAAATTGTCAGCCACACTTGTGTTAAATTGTCTTTGAATCTTGCTCTTCATCCACCCATAAAAGCAAGATTGGTTCATAAGCGCTCGTGTATTCAACAAGCTTCTCTGCTTATTATGAGTACCTTGATTTACTAATTCATATATATTTGTTGGCGGTACAGCTGGCATTCACATTCTTGCTTTCCATTGTCAATTTGGCTAGACTTCTGTGTACATTTCTGGGTAAAAATGCATGGTTCAACAATAGGATTTGGCATTTGTGTGTCATGTGTTTTGGTCATCAAGAGTTGTGATGCACTCGGGGGATTGTCTCGGGGCATGTACACATACGTGAGGGACTATGGATTCACAAGTACTCTAGGATGGGGGTTTAAATGTGTAAAATTAGCCCACCCAAGACTTGTGAAGCCTTCTACTCACACCCCTTTGTTTGTGTGTTTGGGATAGTATTGAGAGAGGTGGTGGTGTTTGGTTAAATGCAGTCTTGTGATCCCATACAAGTATAAAATTGCAAGGTTTCACACACCTGCTCTCTCCACCAAGTCTTAGGTCTATGGTCTACTTAATATTTGCTTAGTGTCTTGTATTATTGTCTTGTATTTCTTTCTTTATCAATGTATAACCGCGGGGTGAGTATTTTACTCGCCATCCTGTGCAAATCACTTGTGCCTCTCGATTGCTAGTGTTGCCCTCGAACTACATCGTTACCTCGATTTTGTAGTGACGCTTCCGGATTTAGTGCGTACATGCACACGGGATTAAGGCTGAGACTACTTCTAGTAGTCTGCCGCGCGGACATTAGGCACTAAGGAAAGTGCGTCGGTGACAAGTGGTATCAGAGCGACAACAATTCGTAGATCAGGCTCTCAAGAATGTCTGCTTATGAGGTGTCACGCCCTAAATTTCGTGCTAAATTTTTGCCTTAAAATTCTCGAGCGTGATGGCGCAATCTACACACCCTCTGTGTAAATTGCCAGCCAACACTCTATATGCGGAATTTCCAAGATCTCTAGTGCAAGCTGAACCTCTCTGATCCCTGTGCAACTCTGAAAGCACTGCGCTCCAAGGGATGAGCTCTGATGGAACTGAGCTCCAAGGCTGATCAGGTGGAACTGAGTCCTAGCCTTCTCCTAACCCTAGACCTAGGTCAATAAGTGGCGGGTGGCAAGCACATGTTGCTTCTCAACCCCATATGCACACTTAAAGACGGCCTTAGACGTAAGCGCCCTGAAATTGACACACACACAAGTGCTGGCAGTCACAAGTTGTGACGACCTGGGTGTGCGGGGTACACACCCAGACCCCTCTACATACTCATAGAGGTTATGAGCAGGGAGAGACCCTCATTTTGGGGGTGAGGCCTGATGTAGAAGGGGGCAAAAATCACAAAGAAATGTGTTAAGATGTTGCATGGGACACTTAGCATAATTTATAGTCTTGTACAAGAGTGTACAAGCAAAGAAAAAAATATGGCATGGGTGAGTCTCGAACCCGTGACCAAGAGGAGTGCAGATTCTTATGTTGAAGGGGATGGCCAACCCGAGCTTGGGTCATTCGCTGATAAGAAGTAGAGGCGCATTCTACTCATTCTCTTCATGCACTTCACCAATCTCAAAGCATCAATGGATGGCAGATTGAGTAAGTGAAGATAGAGAGATTTCGAATTAGGGAAAAACCCTAATCGGCTGAAAAAGGGAGATCCGAAAGTTGCGGCTGCTTTCTCTCTTGTGGGCGACTTTTGGGGCGATCTTGAGGGGAGTTTTCCGGCAGCATCTCCACCTTCTTCTCCGGCGAGAATCGAAGGTCCTTTGGGGCAGCAAAGGGTGCGGCGCCATCTCTTGGCGTTGGGTCTTGGAGCAGCAACTTGGAGAAAAGAGTTTCTCCATCTCGGTTCATTGAGCAGCAGCCTGCAGCAGTTCATCCGCCACCTTCCACCTTCTTCTCCGGCGAGAGGAAGGCCTCTTGAGTTCAAGAGGTGCGGCAGCTTGAGGGTTGTTGTGTCTTGGAGGGGCGGCAGCAAAGGGGAGAGGGTCCCCCACTTTCGGCAGCAGCTCAGCCACCACCTCCACCTTCTTCTCCGGCGGCCTTGAGGGCTTTGGAGCTTGAGGGAGGGGCGACAACATCTTGTTGGTCGACCTTGGAGTGCAGCAGCTCTAGGGGAAGGAGTTCCCCATTGGTGGCAGCAGCTTGTAGGGGCTGTTCCCTACTCGGTTACAAGGGGGAAGGGCTTCCCCCTCTCACGGCAGCAAAGGGGAAGGTGTCCCCTTGCTCTTGGCTTGATTGGAGTATCGTGGACAGCACTTGGGCAGTTCGTTGGAGGAGTTCACCGGCGGCCAAAGGTGGTGTTCCGGCGAGGACTAGCAAAGCCTAGCTTGTACAAACGGCTCCCAAGGGTCGGGCGATCCTTGGAGGTACATTTACATGCTTTCGTAGTTAGGGCATTGTAATTCGTTGTATAAGACGCTTGTGAGTAGCTAGTGTGAGGTTTTTGATCCCTCAGCCCACATTGGGTAGTGGAGGGGTTTTCCTCACTTTATATTTCATTGTGTACTGCCTGGCCAGCTGAGGCCTCGGTGTGATTAGGGGCGGGCGCACCTACTCTATAGGGCGTTCCCTCCTTGTTGTGTAGTGGTCGATATACTGCTTAGGATCGGGGCATATGTCTAGTGCCCGACTATTGCATTGCCTGTGACTTGTGTGCGTGTATTGCACAGGGCGCTATACGTATTAAGGACGGTCTTTGAGGGGCATATTGGGTTGAGGAGCAACGTGTGCTGCCCACCCGCCGCTCATTGACGTAGGTCTAGGGCTAGGAGAAGATTAGGCCCAGACCGTCAGATATCAGCCCGGGAGCGCAGTGATCCACAGAGCGCAGAGGCATTTGATCAGGGCACGGACATCCCATCCGGGGATCGAGGGGTTTGAGTTGGGGCATAGACGATTCTTAGACTTCCGCAGCGCGCACGTGCATAGAGCGCGTGTATTTGAGTAGTAGGCTGACGGGTTACTCATTGTGTAACTTTTGATACCAGGGTTACACAGTGTGTAAGTCGTGCCATCACGCTCATTTTACACAGCGAAAAATTGGGGCGTGACAATTGTGGTATCAGAGGCCAGCGCTAGATATAGAGCACTTTGGTATGCCAACCCGACCCCAGCTGTGGGTGTAGGCGGGTTTGAAGCTACCTGGGCTAAGGCTAGCTTCAACATGGCTATCTCAGCAGTTAGAGTCTCTACAGTAGACTCTAATCTCTGGACTCTGGCATCATTAACATGCTCATAATGTAACTGGAGTTCCCTGAGCGTCTGCATCCGCTCAGCTAGTGGATCTCCTTGCCATTCCGCCTCGTCTATCCCAACAGCCATCTCTAGGCGGATGAACCTCTCATCCAACTCTAGCAACTCTGGTAGCTCTGACTCTGCCATCTGGTGCTGTGATGGGTGAACTGTGCTGACGGTTGAATGGACCCCGAAACTGATCGATAAGTCGTGTAACTGAGGATTTACGCCCCGGCGCTAAGCACCGACGTACGCAACTCCCAAACAGCACAACGACTCACGTCTATATCCCGGTGTCACACACAACCACTGCTTGTCAGGTTGAGTTGTTGCTGCGCGTGGGCTCTGATACCACTCTGTCACGCCCCAATTTTTCGCTGTGTAAATTGAGGGTGATGGCACGACTTACACACTGTGTAACTCTGGTATCACAAGTTACACACTGCGTAAACCGTCAGCCTAACTCTCAAATACACGCGCTCTATGCACGTGCGCGCTGCGGAAGTCTAAGATCGTCTGCGCCCCAACTCAAACCCCTCGATCCCCGGATGGGAAGTCCGTGCCCTGATCAAATGTCTCTGTGCTCTGTGGATCACTGTGCTCCCTGGCTGATCTGATGGTCTGGGCCTAATCTTCTCCTAGCCCTAGACCTACGTCAATGAGTGGCGGGTGGGCAGCACACGTTGCTCCTCAACCCAATATGCCTCTCAAAGACCGTCCTTAATACGTATAGCGCCCTGTGCAATACACACACAAGAATCACAGGCAATACAATAGTCGGGCACTAGACATATGCCCCGATCCTAAGCAGTATATCGACCACTACACAACAAGGAGGGAACGCCCTATAGAGTAGGTGCGCCCGCCCCTAATCACACCGAGGCCTCAGCTGGCCAGGCAGAGTACACAATGAATATAAAAGTGAGGAAAACCCCTCCACTACCCAATGTGGGCTGAGGGATCAAAAACCTCACACTTACACAACTACACAGCAGTTCTTACACAAATATTACAAGCTATACCTAGAAATCTAGTAAGCAGGTAAAATGATACCTCCAAAGGTCGCCCGACCTTTGGGAGCAGTGTGTACAAGTTGCCTCTTGAGTTGCCCTCGCCGGAAGAACCCCTTTTGCTCGCCGGAAAGCTCCACCAAGCTGCTGTCCAAGGTCAGTCCGTGAGCTCCACTCAAGATGAATGCAAGGGGACACCTTCCCCTTTGCTGCCGTGAGAGGGGGAACACCTTCCCCCTTGGATCCGAGTAGGGGACAGCCCCCTACAAGCTGCTGCCGTGAAGGGGAACCTCTCCCCTTGTGCTGCCTCCTCTCCAAGCTCGCCCCACCAGCAGGTGGACGCCTCCCCTCAGCTCAAGAACACCCAAGGTGGCCGGAAACTGAAGTTGGAAGGAGGTAGGAGCTGCTGCCGGAAATGGGGAGCACACTCCCCTTTGCTGCCGCCCTCCAAGACACAACACCCCTTTAAGGTGCCGCACCCCCTGAAGCTCAAGTAGCCCTCAAGAGGTCCTCTTCCTCGCCGGAGAAGAGGATGAAGTGGCTGGACAAGATGCTGCCGGCTGCTGCTCACAAGCTGGCCGAATGGAGCAGCTCTTCCTCTCGGTTTTCCCCTCCTCCAAGACCCAGCAACCAAGATGGATGCCGCACCCTTTGCTGCCCCAAAGGACCCTCACTCTCGCCGGAGATGAAGGTGGAAGATGGCCGGAAGTTGCTGAGGAAGTCGCCCACAAATCGCCCCAAATGTGTGTAGCCGCAACTCACAAAGTTCGGATCATTGTTGTTGCCGATTAGGGTTGCCCCCTAATCCAAAATGCTCCAAAGCTCACTTACTCTTTCAGCCCTTTGATGTGCTTTGAGATTAGTGAAATCCATGAAGAGTATAAGAGAAATGCGCCCCTTCCCTTATCAGCGAATGACCCAAGCTCGGGTTGGCCATCCCATGCAACATAAGGTTTAGCACTCTCCTAGGTCATGGGTTCGAGACTCACCCATGCCATATATTTTTTTCTTTGCTTGTACACTCTTGTACAAGGCTATAAATTTTGCTAAGTGTCCCATGCTCCTCCATGGTCCATGCAAAACATCTTAATCCATTTATTATTGGTTTTGCCCCCTTCTACATCAGGCCTCATCCCAAAATGAGGGTCTCTCCCTGCTCATAACCTCTATGAGTATGCAGAGGGGTCTGGGTGTGTACCCCGCACACCCAGGTCGTCACATTCTCCCCCAGCTGACCTAGACCTCGCCCCCGAGGGCTTCCTCATATCTCTTGAACAACCAATGAAATTGTTCAAGGTCAGCCATCTTTTCCCAAGTAGCATCCTCTTCAGCCTCGCCCTGCCACTGTACTAACATCTCAGCCTTCTGTCCTTTGCCTTTCCATCCGTAGATACGGTGATTCAGAATCTTCAAAGGCTGCTTAGCAAACTCTACTGAGCCACGGGCTGGTTTTCTTCTTACTTGCTGTCGCTCAGGATGCAGATCATCTGAGTGAAATTTCTTGAGGAAACTAACATGGAATGTGGGATGCAGCTTATAATGCTTTGGCAGGTTTAACTTATAGGCTACTGTACCCACTCTCTTGATGACTGTGAATGGTCCTTCATATTTGGGTACTAGCCCTCTATGAACAGTGCCTGCCACTATTTTTCTCCACATCTGAGGAGTGAGTTTGAGGAGCACCGAATCACCTACCTCAAACTCCACATGACGCCTATGTCTGTTCGCATATTTAACCATACGGTTGGACGCTTTCCTCAAGCTATCCCGAGCTTCTTCCCAGAGCTCTATGCGGTCCTTGACATATTGATTCGCAGCCTTATTCCGACTGCTTGCTCCACTAGCCAGATTATCAACCGGGGTAGAAGGTTGATATCCCAAGACCATCTCGAATGGACTTTTTCCCGTAGCTGACGACACTTGTATATTGTAAGCAAACTGGGCCGTATCAAGCAAGAACGGCAAGTTTCTCTGAGTCGCAGAAACAAAGTGCCTCAAGTATTCTTCTACCATCGCATTGATGCGCTCGGTCTGCCCATCTGTCTGGGGGTGAAAAGCGGTGGACATCTTCAAGTCTGTTCCCAGCTTCTTAAACAAAGACCCCCAAAATCTACCGGTAAATCTGGTGTCTCTATCACTGATAATGTCCCGTGGTAAGCCAAAGTGCTTCACCACGTGCTGAAAGAACAGGTTGGCGGTCACCTCAGCTGAGCACTCCTCAGGAGCCGCCACAAATATTGCATATTTCGAAAATCTGTCCACTATCACCAACACAGAACCGAGTCCATCAAAGACTGGAAAGTGAGTGATAAAGTCCATCGACACTGACATGAATGGTCTAGCAGGCGTGGGCAATGGCTGGAGAAGACCTGCCTCCAGTCTTCTCTCTATTTTGTCCTGCTGACAGATCAGACAGGTTCTCACAAAGTGCTCTACATCAGACTTCATTCCTGGCCAGAACCAACCTCTTCTGAGCAGTGCATACATCCTGTGACCACCTGGATGTCCGGCCCATACAGTATCATGGAACTCCCTCATGAGGCCAAAACGAATGTCTCCCGAGGCGGGAACATAGGTTCGGCCACCCTGAGCCATGATAAGGCCATCCTCATCTACGTAGAATCTGCGCACTGTCCCCTCTCGGATCTGTGCTACAAGCTTCTGGTAGGCTTTATCAGTACTGGCGGTCTGCTTAAGATACTGAAAGATCTTTCCTTCTGCTCTCGAAAGTGCGCATATCATTGCAACAGTGCTGATCCTACTGAGGGCATCTGGGACCTGATGACACTTGCCCGGTTTATGCTCCCAACTGAAGTCGAATTCTGCTAAGAGTTCTTGCCAACGGGCCTGCCTGGCTGACAATTTCTTCTGAGTCTGGAAGAAAGTGTTAGCAATGTTATCAGTCTTTACTATGAAATGACTCCCCAGCAGGTAGATACGCCACAGTCTGAGACAGTGGACGACAGCTAGCATTTCTTTCTCGTGTGCAGAGTAATTTAGCTCAGCTGCTTTCAGCTTTCTGCTCACATAGGCTACAGGTCTGCCATCCTGAACTAATACTCCGCCAAGAGCACGGTCTGAAGCATCAGTGTGCACTTCAAACCCTTGTGAAAAATCTGGTAATTTAAGCACAGGCTCTGAAGTTACCAGCTTCTTCAGAGTCTCAAAAGCTTCTTGGTGAGTTTCATCCCAACACCAAGTCTTGTCCTTTCTGAGCAAATCTGTCAAAGGTGCCACTACCTTTGAATATCCCATGATGAATCTTCTATAGAAGTTTGCCAGACCCAGAAAAGACCGCAGTTGAGTCACACTAGAAGGACTAGGCCAATCCCAAATGGCCTTAATCTTATCATTGTCCATCCTCACACTGCCTTGGGAGGGTGGCCGCCGGTGCTCCTCCTCCTCTCCAAGAACCGCCGGTTCCCTCCTCCAAGGAACCAAGCCGGATGACAAGCAAATCTCGCCCCAAGCTAGATGTGACGACCTGGGTGTGCAGGTTACACACCCAGACCCCTCTGTATACTCATAGAGGTTATGAGCAGGGAGAGACCTTCATCCTTGGGTGAGGCCTGATGCAGAAGGGGGCAAAATATCTAATAATTGTGTTAGGATGTTTTGCAGGTACCATGGAGGAGCATGGAACCACTTAGCAAAAAGATAGTCTTGTACAGTAGTGTACAAGCATTAGAGAAAAAATGGGGCATGGGTGAGTCTCGAACCCATGACCTAGGAGTGTGCCAAAGCTTATGATGCATGAGAGGACCAACCCGAGCTTGGGTCATTCGCTGATATGAAGCTAGGCGCATTCCTCTTGAAGTCTTCATGCTTCACCAATCTCAGAGCACTCAATGGAGGGCTGATTGAAGCAAATGGAGTAATAGGGGCGCTCGGATTAGGGGTTGCCCTAAGAAAGCAAACCGAATTTTGGAGTGTTGCGGCTGCTCACATTTGGGGCGATCTTGAGGGCGACATTTTCCATCTTCCGGCAGCTCCTCCACCTTCTTCTCCGGCGAGACTTGAAGGTCCTTTGGGGTGTCCAAAGGGTGCGGCGACCATCCATTGGAGCCGGGTCTTGGAGCAGCAACTTGGGAAGGGAATGCTCCCCATTCTCGGCTGCATTGGAGCGACCGGCGGCAGCTTCCATCCACCACTTCCACCTTCTTCTCCGGCGAGAAGGAAGGCTCCTTGAGCTCAAGGAGTGCGGCAGCTTAAGGGTTGTTGAGTCTTGGAGTGGCGGCAGCTAAAGGGGAGAAGTTCTCCTCTCGGCAGCAAGGAAGAGAGGGTCTTCCACATTCGGCTACAAGGGGGAAAGGGTTTCCCCCACTCTCGGCAACAAGGGGAGGAGTTCCCCTTTCATCCGGCTTTGTTGGAGCTTCAAGGGCAACTCCTTGGACAGCAAGTGGAAGAAGATTCTGGCGGTCAAAAGGGGGTTTTCCAGCGAAGACAACAAGAGCTACCTTGTACATTCGGCTCCCAAGGGTCTTGTGATCCTTGGAGGTACATTTTATTTGCTTTCTAGTTAGGCTTGTAAAACTTGTATGAGACATGCCGTTGAGTAGTGTAGAGTGAGGTTTTTGATCCCTTAGCCCAAATTGGGTAGTGAAGGGGTTTTCCTCACATTTATACATCACTGTGTATTGTGCTTGGCCGGCCGGAGCCTTGTGTGTGATTAGGGGCGGGCGCACCTAACTGATAGGGCGTTCCCTCCTTGCTGTGTAGTCGTGGATATCTGCTTTAGGTTTGGGGCATATGTCTAGTGCCCGACTATTGTGACTGCCTGTGAATTGTGTGTGTGGATATTACACAGGGCGCTCTAGGTATAAGGACGGTCCTTGAGTGCGCATATAGGGTTGAGGAGCAACGTGTGCTGCCCACCCGCCACTCATTGACGTAGGTCTAGGGCTAGGAGAAGATTAGGCCCAGACCATCTGAGATCAGCCCGGGAGCACAGTGATCCACAGAGAGCACAGGGTCAGTTGATCAGGGCACGGGATATCCCATCCGGGGATCGAGCATATTGGTTGAGGGGCGCAGACATTTGGTTTGGCGTGGTGTTGTGACACCTTGGAGCTTCCGCACGACGCGCGTTTTGAGTGTAGGCTGACGGGTTGCGCACTGTGTAACCTTTGATACCGGGGTTACACATTGTGTAAGTCGTGCCATCACCCTCAATTTACACAGCGAAAAATTGGGGTGTGACACTAGAGCAAGAGGGGCTGTTGGGTGAGCCTCCCTCAAGCAAGCCTCCAAGAACCGAATCTCCTCCAAGAGTAAGTCCTCCAAGCCGAATGGAATGAAGAAGTGAAGGGCGATTACTCCCTCAAGCTGCCGCCCAATCACCAAGTGGAAGATGGCCGGAACTCCTCCAAGCTGCCACCAATACTCGCCGGAGATGGAAGGGATGGAAGGAGGCGTGAGCTTCCCTCAAGATCACGCCTAGATGCAAGGAAGAAGATGGCCGGATGAAGTCTTCTTCTCCAAGTCGCCCAAGTCTCCCTCACTCTCGGTTCTCTCTTGCAAAGCCGAATGTCTTCCAATCCGATTGCTCCCTTCCCAATCGAGATCCCCAATTTGTTTGGTCTTTTGTCATTTTTGCCCTTATGCTTGATGAAGACTTTAAGAAGATGGCGCCTCCTCTTTCTTTTAGCTAATGACCCAAGCTTGGGTTGGTCCTCTCATGCAACATAAGACTTTGGCTCTCCATAGGTCTTGGGTTCAAATCTTGCCCATGATATATTTTTTTGCCAATGCTTGTACACCTCTATACATGCCCAAATAATGCGCCAAGGTCCATGTAGCCTCCTACATTGACCCTTATATTTTTGCAAGTGCATGCTCCTTGTCATGTACCTACAAAACATCATAACACAAGATTAGTGTCCTAACTTTACTACTTCTCATGCTCTTCTCCAACTTTACCCCCTTCATCCCTACTCATAACCTCCATGAGTCCATGGGAAAGGCGGGGTAGTACCCAAAAGTACCCCGGGCGTCACAATTCTCCCCCACCTGAATTAGCATTCGCCCTCGATGCTAGGTACTTCTCGTACTACCTCAACAATCCTTCATATTGTTCCAAATCCATGGCTTTTTCCCAAGTTGCATCTTCAACTGTCTCGTCCAACCATTGGACTAAAAATTCAGTCTTTCGCCCACTGGGCCCACTAGATGCATAGACTCTATGATCTAGAATCTTCAATGGCCTCCTACCATGCTCAACTTTCCCTTGGGCTGGTTGCCTTCTTTCCACTCCACGGTCTGGATGTCTACTATCAGGATGATACTTCTTCAATAGACTGACATGAAATGTAGGATAAAACTGTAGCCATGGTGGTAACTGAAGTCTGTAAGCAACAGCTCCAACCCTCTTGATGATCTTGAAAGGCCCTTCATACCTTCTCACAAGACCTCTATGATAAGTACGGGCTTCAGTCTTTCTCCACATATGTGGGGTGAGTTTGAGTAACACCAAGTCACCCACATCAAACTCAAGATGTCTTCTGTCTCTGTTTGCATATAGTACCATTCTGTTTCTAGCTTCCTGCAAGCTATCGCGAGCTTCCTGCCATAGCTCGGTTCTATCTTCAACAAATTTAGTAGCTGCCTGGCATTTCCCTTCTAGACTCCTATTCAGTGTATCCACGGGTGTCATAGGCTGCCACCCTAACACTGTCTCAAAAGGACTCTTTCCTGTGGCAGAAGAGACTTGGATATTGTATGCAAACTGGGTTGTATCCAACAGTCTAATCCAATTCTTGTGAGTCGAAGAAACAAAATGTCTGAGATACCCCTCAAGCAAAGCATTGATCCTCTTTGTCTGACTATCAGTCTGTGGATGGTATGCTGTTGACATTTTCAAATCAGTACCCAATTTCTTGAACAACGAAGACCAGAATCTCCCAGTGAACCTATGATCTCTGTCACTAATGATCTCCCTGGGTAAACCAAAATGTTTAACCACATGTGCCATAAACAGATTAGCCGTCACCTCCGCAGTACACGGCTCCGGTGCAGGTGCAAACACATCATATTTTGAACATCTGTCAACTACCACGAACATAGATGACATTCCTTCCACACGGGGAAAATGGGTGATGAAATCCATGGACACAGAATCAAACGGTTTCTCTGGAATAGGCAAAGGCTGTAACAGTCCTGCCTCCTTTTTCCTCTCAACCTTGTCTTGTTGGCAGACAAGACAAGTCCTCACATAATGCTCTACGTCCTCCTTCATCCCCGGCCAGTACCAAGCTCTACTCAATAAGGCAAACATGCGCTTCCCTCTTGGGTGACCAGCCCAGACTGTATCGTGATACTCACGCATGAGGCCAAATCTGACATCCCCAGATGAATGTACATAAGGCCTACCACCTCGTGCCATGATCAATCCATCCTCACTCAAGTAGAAGCGACGGGTTACACCCTCTCTGATCTTCGCTACTAGCTTCATATAGGACTGATCTGCACTCATGGTGTCTCTAATCAACTGAATTACTTTGCTCGCAGCATACGACATAGCACAAACATAAGATATGGAGGAAATCCTACTCAAAGCATCTGGCACCTGATGAATGCGCTCTGGCTTGTGCTCCCAACAGAAATCAAACTCAGCTAGCTGTTCTTGCCATCTGGCCTGTCTGGCAGACAATTTCTTCTGAGTTTGGAAAAATGTATTGGCAACATTATCAGTCTTCACCGTAAATTTGTTCCCCAACAAATATACCCTCCATAGCTTCAGACAATGTACTACTGCTAGCATTTCTTTCTCATGAGCAGAATAGTTCATCTCTGCACTTTTCAATTTTCTGCTCTCATAAGCTACTGGTCTACCATCCTGTACCAACACTCCTCCCAATGCTCTATCAGATGCATCTGTGTGAACCTCAAAAGCTAAGGAAAAGTCTGGTAATCTCAGGACTGGTTCTGAAGTCACCTGTAACTTCAGTCTCTCGAATGCAGTTTGGTGCTTGGCCTCCCATGCCCAAGTAACGTCCTTCCTCAAAAGGTCAGTCAGAGGCGCTGCTATCTTGGAATAGTCCTTGATAAATCGCCTATAAAAGTTAGCAAGTCCTAAAAAAGAGTAGATTGCGCCATCACCCTCGAGAATTTTAAGGCAAAAATTTAGCACAAAATTTAGGGCGTGACACTTAGTGTCTTGTATTGCTTTCTTTATCAATATATAATGGCGGGGTGAGTATTTTACTCGCCATCTTGTGCAAATCACTTGTGCCTCTCGATTGCTGGTGTTGCCCTCGAACTACATCGTTGCCTCGATTTTATAGTGATGCTTCCGGATTTAGTGCGTACGTGCACACGGGATTAAGGCTGAGACTACTTCTAGTAGTCTACCGCGCGGACATCAAGCACTAAGGAAAGTGCGTCTGTGACAGCGCGGCGAATTGGGATTGCGGGGTTGACGCGTTCACCTGTCAAAATTAATTCTGATCAGAGGTAAAATTCTAACTTAGGGTTAGGGTTTTCCGATTCTTTTGATTTGGGGGTGATTTTACACCCGGAGATTAGGGATTTCACGCGGTCTAGAGTTTCGCCGGAGAACCTTAGGCTAGGTGTGACGACCCGGGTGTGTGGGGTACGCACCCGGACCCTTCTGTGTACTCATAGAGGTTATGAGCAGGGAGAGACCCTCATCTTGGGGTGAGGCCCGATGCAGAAGGGGGCAAAACAACTAATTTTGTGTTAAGATGTTTTGCAGGTACCATGGAGGAACATGGAACCACACTGGCGAAAATATAAGGCACATGTAGAGGTTACATGGGCCTTGGCACAACTCCAGATCTTGTGTAGGGGTGCAAGAAAAAGGGTTGACAAAAATGGGACATGGGTGAGTCTCGAACCCAAGACCCATTGGAGTGCCAAAGACTATGGAGTATGGGAGTGCCAACCCAGCTCTAGGTTTATTGCTGAAAAGGAGCTAGGCACATTCCACATGGAGTCTTCTCTCTACACCAATCTCAGAGCATGGAGCTTGGAGTAAGTGAAGCTCATCAAGGGGCGCAAATGAAGGGGCTCTAGCGGATTATCAAAACCCTAACCAAACCTTGGAAGAGACCTTGGCGGCTGCTCATTTGGGGCGACATTAGAGGCGATCTTCAAGGTGTTCCGGCAGCTCCCTCCACCTTCTTCTCCGACGAGAGTTGAGGGTCCTTTGGGGTGTCCAAAGGGTGCGGCGACCAGCTCTTGGCGTCGGGTCTTGGAGCGGCAGCTTGGAGAAAGTATTCTCCACTCTCGGCAGTAAGGGGAAAGTGTTCCCCACTCTTGGCAACACTTGGGTTCTTCACCGGCAACCTTGGGGCAGCGTGTGGGAGCTTCCTTCCGGCGAGCTAAAGTGATTTCCGGCGAAGGGCAGCAAGTGTCCCTCTTGTACAATCGGCTCCCAAGGGTCTTGTTGGCCTTTGGAGGTATCATTTACTTGTTTAGTAGAGATAACTTCTAAACACTTGTATAAGAACATGCTGCATGAGTAGATTAGGTGAGGTTTTTGATCCCTTAGCCCAAATTGGGTTGTGAAGGGGTTTTCCTCACAAAAGATATCCTTGTGTCTTTGTGCTTGGCCGGCCGGAGCTTGTGTATGATTAGGGGTGGGCACACCTAATTCATAGGGCGTTCCCTCCTTGCTGTGTAGTTGTGGATATCCTGCTTAGGTTTTGGGCATATGTATAGTGCCCGACTACTGTGATTGCCTGTGATTGTGTGTGTGTCATTCACAAGACGCTCTAAGTCTAAGGACGGTCCTTAAGTGTGCATATGGGGTTGAGGAGCAACATGTGCTGCCCACCCGCCACTTATTGATGTAGGTCTAGGGCTAGGAGAAGGCTAGGATCATCACCATCCTGAGATCAGCCTTGGAGCTCAGTACCATCAGAGTTTAGCACAGTGATCTACGGAGCACAGGGGCATTCAGGCAGGGCGCGTGATTTACCTATCCGGGGTCGTGCATTTTGATTGAGGGCGCAGACGTTTGGTTTGGCGCGGGGGCGTTGCTATTCTTGGAATTCCGCATTAGCACGTGGCATTGAGTGAGGCTGACGGGTTGCACATTGTGTAATTCGTGATACCAGGGTTACACATTGTGTAAGTCGTGCCATCATACCAGCAGTTTCTCATAGCGAAAAATTGGGGTGTGACAGAGGGTAATCCAAGGGTGCGCAAGTCGTCCTCTCTTGAGCGATGCAACTTGCGACTAGGAGTTTACCCGATTTAGTGTCTACCGTCGTAGGACGCCTAACCGAGTAAACTCAATAAGTGCCGGATTGTGCATAACATCCTATCATTTGTACATGTTGTCCCCTCTCGTGCGATGCAACAAGGTGTTTATACGGTTCAATGCCTACCCTCGTAGTACGCCTACCCGAACAAACCCAATGAGCACAAAATGGTATGCACTACTCGTACCTCATCAACCACTCTCGTGTGATGATTGAGGTACCCTCGCCTAGGATATCAAACATCTAGATGTGCCTCTCGGCAACACCGGATATCTAAAACATGAAGAAAGCAACAAAGTAATCTTCATTCAAGAGGTGCAACTAGGCAAAGTAAGACAATCTAGGGTTTACAAGATGTGATTACAATACACGCATAAAACGTTCAAAGGGCGTTCCCTAGCCCTGAAACAAGTTTTAAGCTTCAATACTCATGTTCCAAAGCAAAGCATAAACAAATCCTAACATAACATCCATAGAGAAACAAGGAGAACAAAATAGATGGGAAGAGGAGAATAGGACTCCCCCAAGGAGGAAAGAGCCGCTTGCCCCTTTCGCGCTCTCGCTGCAGAAGAGGTCTCCCTTCCCGTTCGTTCGATCTTAGGTTGTTCTTCCCTTGCTCAGCCGCCGCCTCCTCACGTTCGTCCTTCCAAAAATTGTCTGTTGAATCTCCCTTATGCCTTACGTGAATAGGGCTTTTGTGATTTTCTCCTCCCTCTTGGTCGAATTCCTCTTCTGCCCCTTTGGAGCCCTCTATCTGACGTGGATAAGGCTAGGGGTAAAGTCTGAAAAAATCAACATCGGGCGACACAGAAGCCATGGGTGTGATTCCGGTCACTGGGTGGACCGTGGTTCTTGCCGAGAATACTGATCCAGCTGAAAACAATCTCATTCCCTCGCTTTTTCCCTGAAATGATGCAAAAACACCAACGAGTGTAGATTCCGAAGATAATGCAATAAATCCATGTAAATTAGGTGTAAATGCCGAAATAGTAAAGATTTAACAATGGAAATAGCATATAAATCTCTATATAAAAACTACTTAACAAATCTCCTAGACTTAAACTCTTGTTTGTCCTCAAGCAAAGATAAAATGAAACTAAGCTATAAAGAGGATCCATAAGACCTGAGTTCAACCCCTCTAAGATAATGCTAATGCCGATCCATGTAATGGTCAAACTTCCCACAAGTGGTAGACTCCTATCGGATATCTAAGTGGTAAGTCTTGCATCCCAAAGTAAATGTGTTCCACACATAGCTACTACACCTCCTAATCAACATCCTAGTTCCTCCCCATACAAGGTTTGAAGCCTCCAAGTGGTTTGAGATGAAAGTGGAAAAAGGGAAACATCAGGATATTTCTACAAGTGATGTGAATGTATACAGATATTTGGAGAATTTTGAGAGGATCTTTGTCCTCCTTTTTTTTGTTGAAAGGATCTTTGTCCTCTTTTTTTTTTGAGAGGATCTTTGTCCTCTTGTTTTTTTTGAGAGGATCTTTGTCCTCTTATTTTTTTTTTGAGGGGATCTTTGTCCTCTTGTTTTTTTTGTGTCTCTAGACTTTGCTAGAGAATCTTTTCTTGATTTGACTTTTGTGGTAACCAACATGAAGGATATGGTAGGTGAGGAGGAGGAACCATTCAGTGTCACATTAGGTGTAGAAAGCCAGTGGCGTCCCACCATTTAAGTGGGAGCTCAACTTACCAAGAATCAATCTTTTAGTTATCTACCACGAGGGGATCAATCGCAAGTACTTGATCTATGCAAGCAAAATTAGTAAGGGGCAGAATCATGCATATGGGTCACACTAATAGTAGGGAACAACTTAGGAACATGCTCAAAGACAAGCGAGTTATACTATAAATTCTAGAACTAGGAGAGACAGTTTAGCGACTGATAAAAACACCATTAATGCACACCAATTAGAGAGAGCTAAATATGCATATGGAGCTCAACTTACCAACGTCAACAAGATGGTAAATGGTAAAACCGAAGTCAACAAAAATGAGCACCAAATGGTAAAAGTGCATGAAGCTAGTAATATCAAAAATGCACAAGTTAGAATGCACGAGTACCCCCCACCCGCATGGTAAAAGAGGCATCGTCCCCGATGCCAAAATAGAAAAGCAGTAAACGGTACAAAAATAGTGGGGTGCAGAGGGCTCACAAAACTAATCGCGGGGGTCATCCCCCGCGTTGCTGAGATCGTCGCTAGAGGCCTCAGATGAAGAGGTATCAGATGAAGCCGAGGAGGTGTCATCATGAGCTGGATGGCGCTGGTAAGGGGCATTGCTCCGAAAACCAGGGAAACGTGAACGTAGGAAGGCGTATACACCCTGTACGTTCTCCGTTAAGGTGTTGAGCTGGTTCCCCTGAGTCTGGAGTTGCTGGAGGATCGTCTACAGGAGTTCATGGGCCGAGGGCTCATGGGGAGCTCTTGGTGGTGGTCCGGTTGTGAAGGGAGCTGGCGCACTCATGGATTGAGCAGGATCATCAGCATCTGCAGCCGTGAGGTTCCAGTTCTCGTGGTAGCGAATAGAGGTGTGCGTTGTGTTGGGCAGCGGTATGGTTTGAAGGCTCCCTCGCAGAGTGAGATGGTACACATCGCCTCTGCGGAAGATCATCATCTTCATCGCGATACAAGCCTCGATGTCGAGTCGCCGGCTCCCTCTGGCTTCAGGAGTGTCATAGCGGTTATGCCCTAAGTGTAGGACCAACGGGGTAAGCAGGCCGCCGATAGCGATAGTTACTCTGGAGGTGTGCCGATGTGTTCCATGTGCCCACAAATAGATAAGCTCGACTCGGCGCAGCATACAGTCCCTGTCCCCTCTAGCAAAAATCGTGTTGGATAACAGACGGTGGGCATATCGAAGGCACAGGTTGGAGATGGCGCTCGCCCTGGTTTTCTTCGAAGAATAGCGCGCCTCAGAAGATATAGAATGCCAGGAGGCATCCTCCCAGTTTCCGTTAGGCGTGTGAAGCTCCACATCAGAAGGAAAGCCGTAAACCGAATTGAAATCCTCAAGAGGCAAGCGGTACTCGATATTATTCAAGCGGAAGCAAATCAAGAAGGTCTTGTTATCAGGACCCGATCGCCGAGTAGAAAAAGAGCTGAGTACCTCAAGGGTGAGACCGATATGTATGGGGGATGCTTGATTCAGAAATTGCTCCCAGCCTAGGTTCCGGAAGAGCCATAGAATGTCATCAAGGAGACCCAGCTGCACCAATGTAGGAGCATCCATATATCTGGTGTTGACTATCCGCCGCCTGGAGAGGGCGAAATAGTAGGCTTCGTGCTCTGCGTCGCGAAATCGAATAGAAGTGCCTTCTGTAGTGGGATGGAAGGCAGGGTTGTGTGGTGGAGGAGGGGTCAAAGATCGAGCAGGCTGCTTCCCTGCCCGACGCCGGCGATAGGTGGAGAAGGAGGGTTTGGGGGCGCTATGAGCAGTCGGCGCAGGAGCAGGAGGAGCTGGTGGCGGAGTGGGAGCAGGGGAAGGAGACGGGGGAACTCATGCGCGTGGGCGCTTGCTAGTGGAGGCTTTGCTAGCACACACCTTGCGAGGTCCCATGGAGTGGAAGAAGGAAAGGAACGCCGGTGAAGCCGCGTGGAAGAGAAGGGGTGGCTAAAGGGCGAAGGTAAAGTTAGGGTTTTCTCGGGGCATGAAACGATCGGGTAGTGAAGTGAGAGAGCGCGGGCAGGATGAAGGGTTTAAGCAGGCAGGAATTTCGAAGTTAAGTGAGATGGACCCCACCGAAAACCTCGGGTTGAGGTTGTGGACACTGGCCAACCCGAGTAACATTCTGAGCAAAACTGGGACTTAGACGATTTTGCGTTACAGAGAACCGCCTTCGGAACCACGGGCCGAGGTATGGGTCACTGGGTGCCCAGAGGAACTTTCTGTAGGGAACTTGAATTTAGTGTTTTCCTCTGTGAAATCTGCCTCCAGAAACCACGGCCGAGGTCTCGGTCACTGGGTTCCCCGAGGAACTTTCTGTGAAAAACGTTACTTGTACTTAGAGAGTCGCCTCCAATGGTCTGAAATTCCGCGGGCCGAGGTCTTAATCGCTGGGCGGCCCAAGGAACTTTCTGTGGAGAACATAACTCATAACATGAAGGGCAGCTACTGGAATCACGAGTGTGACTATCATCGCCGTGTCGACCGTGGAATTCTAGAAACAACGCAATTGGTCTCCAATTGCACCCAGATCATCCCTGAGCAATGATAAACATATAATTAGGCTCCACAAAGTCATCAAAATAGATTAAAACATAATACCATCACAAAGCCGTCTCAATACAATCAATGGGCAACACTAAGTACAAAAATCATGGAATACATCACTCAAAACTTCAGCATAGTGAACAGATAGCTCAACTAACCACATGAAGAGAGTAGAAGTAGGCAATTGATAACAACATCGAAATACTAACACACATCAATGACTAAGCAAGTAATCATGAATCCAAATAGCAGCTCAAGACCGTCTAGATGTAGCAAGTGAAAATGTTATGGTATCTTCAAGAAATCTCCAAGGTATCAGCACCATACCAGTTTAGCACAAATGTAAGCAGCAAGCGGCAATACCATGGTATTTGCTACAGGGATAGACTAGAGAGGGAGAGCAAAAACTAGGTAAATGATCAATAGTTCTAAATAGCAGCGCAATACCATCTCAATACAGTAAAGAAATTCAGCAAATGAAATACCATGGTAAACAACAAGCAGGAATACCCAGCAAGTAGAAATACAACTAAGTAGGATACAACTAAGGATGAGCAATGTAAGCACAAAGCTGGTAGATTACATAGAGAGCAGAAATTGAGCAAATGATCAACAACATCAAAATACCAGCTCCATACCATCTCAGCTCAATAATTGAGAACAACAAGTAATGAAACCATGGAGTAAACTACCAAAAGGGTTATCAAGTTAGGCACTCAGTTAAGTAAACTGCTTAAGAAGAGTGAACGTATGCAAGCAGGAGGTCGGTAAATCAAAACACATTACAGCAAGGCAAATTAAATTACCATTAAGCTAACTACCAAAAACTAAAAATACCATTAAGCAAACTATTAAAAGAACTAGCAAGAAAAGGAAAAAGGCTTGGGTTGCCTCCCAAGAAGTGTCATTTTAAGGTCTTTGGCTTGACCATGATGTTATGTCAAGGTGGATCCGGGGGATTGGAAAGATGAACAGTGCTCGGCTCCTCCAATGGCTCATGGATGAAATAGTGCTTTAAACGCTGACCATTAACCATAAAAGTCCCAGATTCCCTATCATCGATTTCAATTGCTCCAAAAGGATGAACTTTCTTAACGGTAAAAGGGCCGGACCATCGTGTCCTCAGCTTGCTTGGAAATAGTCTAAGCCTAGAATTGAACAAGGGTACTCAGTCCCCTTTTTTGAACTCTTTCCTTATAATTTTCTGATCATGCCACTTCTTTGTGCGCTCCTTATAGATACGGGCGTTCTCATAGGCACTTAACCTCACTTCATGAGCTCGTCAAGTTGTAATAGTCGCTTCTCACCAGCAGATTTTAGGTCAAAGTTCAGTGCCCGGATGGCCCAAAATGCTTTATGTTCTAATTCAACCGGTAGATGGCAAGATTTACCTATACCAACTGGTATGGGGACATCCCAATAGGTGTTTTGAACGCGGTACAGTAGGCCCAGAGAGCATCTTCCAATTTCATTAACCAATCAGTGCGTGCTCTCGATACCGCCTTCTCCAAAATTTTCTTTAACTCTCGGTTTGATATTTCAACTTGTCTACTGGTTTGTGGGTGGTATGGAGTGGCAACCTTGTGGGTGACTCCGTATTTCTTAACCAGTGTCGTAAACCGCTGCTCAATAAAGTGGGAACCACCATCGCTGATAACCACTCGCAGCACTCCAAACCGTGGGAATATTGTCTTCTTGAATAACAGCATAACTACTTGAGAGTCATTAGAGGGAGACGGCATTGCCTCTATCCACTTCGATACATAGTCCACTGCCACTAAGATATATTTGTGCCCAAATGAAGAGGGGAATGGCCCCATAAAGTCGACTCCCCAAACATCAAAAATCTCCACTTCCAGAATGTTGTTTAGGGGCATCTCGTTTCTTCTTGATATGTCACTGGTACGTTGACACTGATCACAAGTGAGAACAAACCTTCTGGCATCTCGAAATAATGTTGGCCAATAGAACCCACTTTGGAGAACCTTGAAGGCCATTTTGGATGTGCTACAATGTCCCCCATAAGCCGATCCATGGCAGTGAAACAGGACATCGCGGTATTCATCTTCAGGTAGGCACAGCCGGTAAACCCCGTCAGCACATCTTTTGAAAAGGAAAGGTTCATCCCAATAGAAATGACAGACATCAGAGAGGAACTTCGTCCTTTGCTGATAAGTGAGTTCAGGAGGCAAAACGTTAGCGGCTAAGAAGTTCACGAAGTCTGCATACCAAGGCATTTCAATACTGGAGAGTGTCATAAGTTTCTCATCGGGGAAAAAGTCATTGATACTTGATTCGTGTTCCAGTTCATTTTCTTGCTCATGGGTGATACGTGAGAGATGATCGACAACTGAGTTTTCGGCCCCCTTCTTATCTCGAACTTCTATGTCGAATTCTTGGAGTAGTAAAATCCATCTTATCAGTCGCAGTTTGACATCTTTCTTTGTCATCAAGTACCTAATGATGGAGGGGAGGAGCATGCAATTTGGGCTAGCATGAAAAATAAATTTGAGATAGAAAAAGCTAGCATGCAAGATTACTATGGGGTTTTCAAAAATATGTTTTTTTTGTATTTTATGATAAAAAACTGAGTTATGCTTGTATAAAAAAACTACGGTACACTACACATGTGATCTAAGGTTAAACATGCAACTAACATTAGGCTAACATTAAGCATGCGATTCTAAAGACTAAGCAAACCTATGACTAAACATGCATTTCTAGAACATTAAGACAATATTGTAAAGAAGCGCTCACCGTGCGATCCTTGAGAATAGAAGGATCGTCCTTCCCGATCTTCAACGGTCCTACTCTGATGGAAGGAATTGCTTCATTACAAACACTCCAACACATCAAACCCAAACATGCTTGGGTATAGAATATTAAATGACCTTTACAATGCTAAGATCAAGAGGGGAGGTTAAGCCTCCAAATCCCTCTTGCTAACAAGTTCAAACAAACTACTTAATCTAATCTAATTAATGATGATGTGTTGCTCAAGTCATGGATTGAAGGCCTTGTAACTTTCGGCCATGAATGATTCCTTGGAGATGTCTCATGTCATGGAGTTCCTTTTGATGCCGAGAGCTTCAACAAACAAAGAAGACATGTTAGATCATATTCAAGATTTAGATAACAAGGAATAAGGGTAGAGTGTTTGGTTTGATATTGCAAGGGCTTTGGGATGCGCCAAAGTGGGTGAATGAATCCTTGAGGAAGATGCGCCTTGATGATGGAGTGGGGATGACTTTGCACCAAGTTGATGGAAAGTTGCGCCTCTTAATGATGAGATGAAGGGCTTGCGCATCCTACAACATGCAACAACAACATAAGTGTAGATCAAGCAAACATAGATTAAAGAGAGAGTTAGAGATGCTTGTTAAAAGTGTTGTTGAAGAGGCCCTTGAGGAGAGGGGGTGCGCCACTTGTTGGGTGAAGAGGTTGAAGTTGCGTCACTATGTATAGAGAAGAGGTGCGCCACCAAGGTTGAAGAAGATGTTGATGCACCACAAGAGCTTGAAGAGGTGGAGAGGTGCCAAAGTGGATGATGAAGTCCTTTGAAGAGGAGATGCGCCACTTGTTGAGAGGAGTGTTTCTTGCACCTCAAGTTGATGGAAGATCTTTGAAGAAGAGGTTAGCGAAGGGAACCTTGGCCCTTGGGGAGGAAGTGGAGATAGGTGACACAAGCACCTCAGAGGAGAAGGGGAAAGGGAAGGGCGACACAAGCACCCAAGGTTGCTAGGCAACTAATCGACATTTTCATTATCAAATCTTCCTCCTCAACTTACATGCGATTACAAGTTTTGTAGAACTTCTCCTTAACGTTACAAAAGATCAAAATAAGAAAGAAATTATTGTCTTCAATGCTTTGTCGAGGCACTGGCTCCATTGATTGTGATTTGACTTGAAAACTTCCCTTATTTGTTTGTAGAGATGGTGTGGCCGAATTTGCTTGTAGACTTGCTTGCATGTTCGGCTAGGTGATAGCTTTCCTTCCTTCTTTGGTTTGGGCGAATTCCTTTGGGGCTGAAGCTTTCAAATTCGAAATTCTTTCCTTGAGTGTCTTTCCTTGTTTGTAATGAGCGAGTGCATGGCTTTGAAACTTGCCATTTTTGTTGTGGCTGAATTCCTTCTTTGCTTGGTGAATTCTCCTTGCTTGGGCGACAAGAGAAGGTGGCAATCCTTCCTTCCTTGGCCATGGACGAATTGCTTTGGTGATCTTCCCTTAATTGGATTCATGAGGTGGTATTGCTTCTTGAATTGGCGTGGCTCTTTCCTTCCAAGGTGTGAACACAACTTGATTCCTTGATTTAAGGGATTTGATGGAGAGCCTTTGAATGAGCGCATATCCTTTGATGAGTTGAGATTGGAACTGAATTCTTGGATGCCAAGGTGGCATTATACTTCAATGGAAAGGTGAGTTGAAATGCTTCAACTCAAGACTTCACTTTGAACTTTGGCTTTGAAGTGGCTTGCCATAATTGGAGCTAGCTTGTTGTAGTGAGCTTTGAGCTAACTTTGAGCTTATCCACATGACTTGTAAATGCTTATTACACTACTCCTACTTGGATGCAACATTATGACATGCACTAATTCTAGTATGATGCAACATAATTTCCATAAAAGAAAAATACAAAACAAAGTATAAAACTTACCAAATGTAGCTACATGATGCATGCAATGCAATGGTGCCTTAGGGTACCCATAAACTAGGGTAGCCTTAAGCTCCATTTATATTTTCTTGGGTCATGGTCTCTACCCCCATCACCTAATAGCTGCATGGTCAGTAAAAACAATAACTTTAGAATCAACAATGTAAGACCGAAACTTGTCAAATGCAAAAACCACGACCAAGAGCTCTTTCTCGGTGGTCGCGTAAGTGATCTGCGCGTCATCAAGCGTGCGGCTCGCGTAGTAAATTGCATGCAACTGGTTCTCCTTTCGTTGTCCTAGTACCGCACCCACGGCGTAGTCACTCGCGTCACACATGATCTCAAATGGGAGGGACCAATCTGGCGATTGCATGATCGGTGCCGAAATCAGGGCTTCCTTCAACGTGGTAAAGGCTTGCAAGCAGTCCCTGTCAAAAATAAAAGGCACATCCTTAGCAAGAAGACATGTCAATGGTCTAGCTATTTTTGAAAAATCTTTATAAAGCACCGGTAAAAACCAGCATGACCCAAAAAGCTTCGAATTGCTTTCACAGAAGTTGGAGATGATAGCTTCTCAATTGCATCCACTTTTGCCTTGTCCACTTCTATTCCTGTCTTTGATATCAAGTGTCCCAGCACGATGCCCTCTTGTACCATAAAATGACATTTTTCCCAGTTGAGCACGAGGTCAGCTTCTTGACACAGCTGCAAGACACGAGATAAATTAGTAAGGCAAACATCGAAAGAGCTACCGTATACGGAGAAGTCGTCCATGAATATATCAATCACATCTTCCACAAGATCTGAGAATATTGCAGTCATACAACGTTGGAAAGTTGGTGGAGCGTTGCACAACCCGAATGACATTCACTTGTAAGCAAATGTGCCATAGGGGCAAGTGAACGTCATTTTTTCTTGATCCTCCGGGTGGATAGGAATCTGTAGAAACCCAGAATATCCGTCTAGAAAGCAAAAATGAGAGTTGTTAGCAAGACGTTCTAACATTTGATCGATAAAAGGTAAAGGGTAGTGGTCTTTGCGGGTGGCTTTATTTAATTTACGAAAGTCGATACACATTCGCCAACCCGTTACTGTCCGTGTCGGTATTAGTTCATCTTTATCATTTTTAACCACCGTTGTGCCTCTTTTCTTCGGCACGACATGTACCGGACTCACCCATTCACTAACGGAGATGGGGTAAATTATCCCCGCATCAAGAAGCTTCAAAATCTCCTTTTTCACTACTTCTTTCAGGTTCGGGTTGAGTCGTCTTTGTCCTTCGACGGTGGGTTTGCATCGTTCCTCCAGAAATATCCTATGCATGTAAATGGAAGGGTTAATACCTTTGATGTCCTCTAATGTATATCCAATAACATTCTTATACTTTCTAAGTGTATCTAAGAGCAATTGAGTTTGCACCTTACCAAGATCCGCATTTACTATCACCGATAAAGTGGAATTTGAGCCCAAGAATTCATACATCAAATTGTCCGGTAATGGTTTAAGTTTAATCTCCTTAACATCCTTTACCGTGGTACATGGTGCTTCAGAATTAGCTTCGTCTTCTTTTTTATTTTTGGAGAGGCACTCCTCCAAAGGGTCAGGATTATCGATAATGGTGCCCGAGCTGCTTGACTCATCCTCCACAAGATCCACGCTATAGCAGGTCCCTGCAAAAGAAGGGCGCTTTAGGCATTCAAAAATGTCAAAATCGATAACGTCCTCGTCGATATTCAATGTGAGCTTCCCATTTTTGACGTCAATTACTGCACCAGCGGTGGCCAAGAAGGGTTGACCAAGAATTATGGGAAGTCGGACATTCTCTTGCATGTCCAATACAATGAAGTCAGCCGGAATGAAGAATTTACCGACTCTGATCGGTACGTCCTCTAATATTCCCACTGGGTGTCGAATCGAGCGGTCGGCAAGTTGCAATGAGATACTTGTCTCCTTTAGTTCCCCCATATCTAACTTTTTGCATATAGATAGCGGTATAAGACTGACACTGGCCCCAAGGTCGCATAGGGCACGATCAAAGCTCATGTTCCCAATCTGGCATGGGATCGAGAAACTGCCGAGGTCTTTTAACTTAGGAGGTAGTTTGTTTTGAATTATGGCGCTGCACTCTTTTGTCAGCGCCACGGTTCCTTGAATTTTCAATTTCCGCTTATTGGATAATATCTCCTTGAGGAGCTTCGCATAAGATGGCATCTGCACAAGGGCGTCAGTGAAGGGGATATTGATATATAATTTCTTGAGAACCTCTAAGAATTTACCAAATTGGCAATCAAGCTTCGCCTTTGCCAATCTTTACGGAAAAGGGATAGCCGACACATAAGGGGGTGATGGTGTGTATGCCGGTCCCTTAATCTTCTCTTGTTCAGCATCCGGTACTCCCATACTAGTCCCTTCTTTCCTCAAGTCTTCCAGTTCAGTATCTCTTTCCACATCCAAACTTGCCCTAGGCTCGTCAAGTTGCTTCCCACTGTGGGTAGTGATAGCGCTGCATTGTTCTCTAGGGTTCGCCTCAGGTTGTCCCGGAAGTCTCCCGGGAGGTCTAGGTGACATCAAAGCTTGCTGTGCAATCTGACTTTCAAGCATCTTCCCATGCGTGGTTAAGGCTTCAACTTGGGAGGCTAGCAGCTGAATAGTCTCATTCATACGTTCGTTCTGTTTAGCTTGGCGCTGGATGGTCTCATTCCTGTGTTCGCTCTGTTTAGCTTGGCTAGCAATAAAATTTTCAAGCAAGGATTCCAAACTTGGTTTCGCAGGTTGATGTGGAGGTGGCTGTCTTTGTTGCTGGAATCCCGCTGGCTGCCTATACTCGGGTTGTTGCGCCGCATTATTGTTGCAGTAAGAGAATTTTGGGTGGCTCTTCCACCCGGGGTTATATGTGTTAGAGTACGGATCGTGTTGTGGTCTTGATGGGAAACTGTTGAGAGCATTTACTTGATCCGGTGTAGAGTCCCCAAAAGAAGGAGGTCCCATTTGGTAGTCAATTGAAGTTTGTCCTGGTGTAGGACCATTTTCCCAAGAGACACTATTGACTGATGCGGTGGTGGAATTCAGCCTCAATGTATCAAACTTGTGAGCTAAAGAATCAACTTTGGCTGCTATCGAAGTCAAGGTATCCAATTCAAATTTACCACTGGTTTTAGGTGTCCCTCCCCTTTCAGTTGACCACTGGTGGTGGTTCATTGCCATACTTTCTATCAGATTGAAGGCTTCATCAATTTCCTTGCTCATCAATGCACCACCAGCTGCTGCATCAATGGTAAGTATGGTATTATAGTTGAGACTATTGTAGAAGGTGTGGATGAGAAACCACTTCTCCATACCATGGTGAGGGCACATCATTTGATATTCCTTGGAGCGATCCCACGCTTCACATAGCGACTCATTATCCCTTTGAGCAAAATTAATGATCTGAGCTCTCAACTATGTCGTCTTGCTTGGCGAAAAATACTTAGAAAGGAAAGCAGTGGAAAGCTGCCCCCATGTCAAGATAGATCCAGAAGACAGTGAATGCAGCCAAGCACAGGTGCGGTCCCACAATGAGAACGGAAATAACCTCAACCATATCGCATCATCCGATACTCCATTCATTTTCAGCGTATCACAAACTTCAAGAAAGATTGATAGATGAAGATTCGGATCATCAAGTGGCGAACTTCTGAATTGATGTTGGGTTACCATGTTCACAAGTGCCGGTTTGATTTCAAAATTATTTGCCTCGATCGGAGGCCGAGTGATGCTGGTATGTAGCCCTTGTGCACTTCGTGAAGCAAAGTCTCTAAGTGTTCGGCGGTTATCCATCTTAAGCTGTTCAAGAGATTCTTCTGAAATAGCTGCCTTGGTCTTAGCTTTTCTATGGCGTCAGAATGTCTTCTCAATCTCAGGATCTACAGGTATTAATTCTCCAGACCGTATAATCCTACACATAAACCAAGCAGTTCAAAAGCAACTTTTCCAAATAACAAAAAGATATTCAGTGATTATCAGAAATGCAAAAAATTTTAACACTAAATAACTAAAAACAAGTAAACTAAATGAAAGAAAAATGTCTAGTCTAGCAATAACTTAACCGTGTCGATATTGATAAATTTGGTCCCCGGCAACGGTGCCAAAAACTTGATAGCCGTTCCGCAAGTATGCGGACTATCGAACTAATATAAATGTATCGATCCCACAGGGACCAAATACCAAGTACCGACTGATTCTGTTATCACAAGCTAGACAATCCTTTGATGGTTTTGAAATGGTTGGTAAATTAGAGCTAAACAACAAAGCAAGGTAACTAAAGAGGAAAGCAATGTAATAGAACAGATAAGGATCCAAGGATGCAAGAGATCAAGGCTGGGGTCCACCACTTTGATGTGTTATGCATGGATGAAATAACAATGTAAAAGTCCCCTCTATTGAGTCCTAGGGTAATCCAAGGGTGCGCAAGTCATCCTCTCTTGAGCGATGCAACTTGCGACTAGGAGTTTACCCGATTTAGTGTCTACTGTCGTAGGACGCCTAACCGAGTAAACTCAATAAGTGCCGGATTGTGTATAACATCCTATCATTTGTACATGTTGTCCCCTCTCGGGCGATGCAACAAGGTGTTTATACGGTTCAACGCCTACCCACGTAGTACGCCTACCCGAACAAACCCAATGAGCACAAAATGGTATGCACTACTCGTACCTCATAAACCACTCTCGTGTGATGATTGAGGTACCCTCGCCTAGGTTATCAAACATCTAGATGTGCCTCGCGGCAACACCGGATATCTAAAACATGAAGAAAATAACAAAGTAATCTTCATTCAAGAGGTGCAATTAGGGAAAGTAAGACAATCTAGGGTTTACAAGATGTGATTACAATGCATGCATAAAACGTTCAAAGGGCTTTCCCTAGCCCTGAAACAAGTTTTAAGCTTCAATACTCATGTTCCAAAGCAAAGCATAAACAAATCCTAACATAACATCCATAGAGAAACAAGGAGAACAAAATAGATGGGAAGAGGAGAATAGGACTCCCCCAAGGAGGAAAGAGCCGCTTGCCCCTTTCGCGCTCTCGCTACAGAAGAGGTCTCCCTTATCGTTCGTTCGATCTCAGGTTGTTCTTCCCTTGCTCAGCCACCGCCTCCTCACGTTCGTCCTTCCAAAAATTGTCCGCTGAATCTCCCTTATGCCTTACGTGAATAGGGCTTTTGTGATTTTCTCCTCTCTCTTGGTCGAATTCCTCTTCTGCCCCTTTGGAACCCTCTATCTGACGTGGATAAGGTGAGGGGTAAAGTCTGGAAAAATCAACATTGGGCGACACAGAAGCCACGGGTGTGATTCCGGTCGCTGGGTGGACCGTGGTTCTTACCGAGAATACTGATCCAGCTGAAAACAGTCGCATTCCCTCGCTTTTTCCCTGAAATGATGCAAAAAACACCAACGAGTGTAGATTCTGAAGATAATGCAATAAATCCATGTAAATTAGGTGTAAATGCCGAAATAGTAAAGATTTAACAATGAAAATAGCATATAAATCTCTATATAAAAACTACTTAACAGACAACGCAGTGATTCCCCAAGTTGAGCATCTTCAGAGGACAGTGGAGCAACAGAGGTTGCGAATCGAGGTCCTGCAGCAAACCTTGGAGGGTCTGATCGACTTGCCAGAGCAGATGGCACGCATGAGAGAGGAGATGCAGGCAGAGATCGTTGTACTGCGTTTGGCCCTAACGCAAGTATCACGATCGACAGCCACGGCGGAGCAGAAGGCTCCTAAGCCAAAGGTACGTGTAATACTCTAGAAAAAAAAATGTCTTACATGTTTTTGACAAAAAAAAAAGATATGAGATTGTAGCATGCAAACTTGTAGTGCTATTACTCTAATGGTACTTGTGAATTTGTGGGTCTTGAATACTAAAGGATGAAAACCTAAAGGAAATGAGTAATCTTATGGAATAAATAAGATGAAAATGAGAAAGAAGAAAACAAGAAAATAATGGGTAAAGTTCACCTACAATTGTTGACCATGCCTATGCCACCTCATGCCATTTGATTCATCTTAAGCCTACACCTCATGCTATAGGATTAACTAGAGAGAAATGTAGAAAAAAAAAGTAAAAGGTAGCTTGATTCTTCGTGCATGACCTGAAGGGAAGAATAGCTAAGGAAAGGGAAGAAGAAGAAAGGGAGAAAACTCAAGTGAAGAGTGAATTGTGGTTTCTTAGGCAAGTTCTTCTTCTTTCTTAGTATTATTTTGCCTATTGATTCCAATGGATGAGAACTTATCTTTTATTTCCTTTATGAATTCAATTTGTTTCTGATATTTACGATTTTGGTAAATTCGGCCCTTGGAAGAATGAGCTATGCTATGTTTCACAACAAGGAATCCTTATGTGCAGTAAACCTGACCTTTACCCATTCAACTTATCATAACTTTTGATTCCCGAGCCCAAATCACGTGAAATCAGATTCTTTGTACAGAAGACTCAAACATCTTTCATTTGAGTAGAATACTGAGTACTTTTAAACAGATTATCGAGTGTGTAACATCAATTCAAGCCGATCCAGTAAATCTATTTATACAGTTTGGACCTTTATCTAGTGAGTGCTATATGTCCAAGTTATGTGATGGTAACGATACCAAATGTTTAGTTTTATATCAAGTACGCTTCATAACCTACTCCTGGAGCCTTTATTTGCATGATTTGGATACAAAATGAAATTATGCTCGAATTTACACTTAACCCTAAAAATCCGGAAATCTCATTATCCTGATTTTGACCTATTGCTATTTCATAGGTCATAACTTATTGTGTTGAGCTCCATTTTAAGTAAAACTTGTTTTCTCAGAAACTAGATTCAAAATCCTTTGTTTTGACATAAATATCATATAAAATGGTATCATATGAAGAACTTTATGTCCATGGTAAACAAGCTCCAGATTTTGGATTTTGGGTTACTTGACCCTACACTATGTACCAAATGGTCTTTTATTTGCACTCTATGGATAGATATGTCTCTTCCATTTGGCTTCCATTTGGAATTGAATATATTAGCACTTGTCACTTGTATGAACTTTATGATTAACCTCTTTGAGGGCTGATACATATCAAGAAGCCCATTTCACCATGAATGAAAGTATGTTCTATTTTGTCATGTATCTCATGTATGAACTTTAAGGTTCACATGTTTGAGGGTTTGATACATATATCAATAAACCCATTTTGGGTATGTTTCCATTTATTAATGTATGAATGCTAGTGGGAATAACATTATGAGCCCGAAAGGGAAAAGACTATGAGCCCAGAAATGGGAAGAGATTGATAGTTGTGGAGCAAAGTGCTACATGCAACAAAGTGCCACATTAGCAATAATGGGGGCCACCTCTTGAATCCATGGGAGCCACCTCTTGAATCCCACTATCTCTGATATGGGGAGCCATGACAGCTCCAGCCGACATATGTTTGAGTTTCACCTTGACGAGGGTGGAATATGCTTCCAGACGTGGAAGATCTATGTTATTTATGATTTCCCACTATGTTGTGTATGATAGGTCTCTTTGGATTGATTTCTTCTTTATGTTCATTATGCTTACCATGTCACTATCATGTCTCTATTTGATGTTACCTATGGAACCATGTGAAGATCTATTGTACATAACTTGGTATGACCCATCTTATGTTTGACATCTTCTTTACTTGCTGGGCTTTCATGCTCAACCTTTGTATTTCTAACCCTTTTTTAGGTTAACTTATGGGCTACATGTTTTGTGGAAGATAATGGATAATTGATGGGGAAAACTTTTGAGTATTTTGGAAATGCATTATGTATGCATTATGTAAAGGCTATTGTACAAAGTGTGATTTATGTACAAAGTATGTTTTATATCATAGTTTGTATATGAATGTTTAAAAGATGTTCTGGTCTTGAACGATGAACTTAAGTTTTTATGAGATGAGAAAGATTTCCTTCTATAAATGAAAGTTTGGATTGTTAGTTGTTACTCCTAGGTGACTATGCTATAGAAATCAAGTTCATGTTGAACAAGTTTTTTTTTATGAGTTGATTCTGGGTACATATAACAAATTTTTTTTTATATTATTAGTATTTCATAAATCGAATTCTCATCTAGGGATGTGACAGTACGTGTTCTTGAGCCAGCGACGTTGATCGTCCAGGGAGGTGGAGAATTTCATATGGGACATGAAGCAGTTGTTCTCCACAAGCCATGTTCCAGAGAATGAACGGGTGCAGGTGTGCACTGCATATCTCACAGCCGACGCAAAACTTTGGTGGCGGACCAAAGTTAGCTCGACGTCGGGGGCTTCTAGTTGGCCATGGGAGACTTTCTGTGAGGAATTACGACGACAGTTTCTTCTCGAAAATTGGGCGGATTAGGCTCATGGCAAAGTGGATCTGCTGAGGCACACAAGATCGATCCAGGAGTACGTCGGGACATTCTCTGCACTGATGTTGGAGCTACCAGACATAGCGGAGGAAGACAAAAGGTATTATTTCCTCCGAAATCTTCAACCATGTGTCACGGACGCACTTTCCTTAGTGCTTGACGTCCGTGAGGCAGACTACTTGAGGTAGTCTCAGCCTTAATCCCGTGTGCACGTACGCACTAAATTCGGAAGCGTCACTATAAAACTGAGGCAACAATATAATTCGATGGCAACACCACCAATCGAAGGCACAAGTGATTTGCACAGAAGGGAGAGTAAAATGCTCGGTGAAATGAGTCACCCGAACACCCCGCTGGTATATATTGATAAAAAGGAAACAATACAAGACAATATTACAAGACACTCTGCAAATATTAAGTAGACCCTAGACCTAAGACATGGTGGAGAGGGCAGGTGTGTGGAACCTTGCAATTTTATACTTGCATGGGATCACAAGACTGCATTTAACCAAGTGTCATGCCCCAATTTTTCGCTGTGTAAATTGAGGGTGATGGCACGACTTACACAATGTGTAACCCTGGTATCAAGGATTACACAATGCGCAACCCGTCAGCCAACGCTCAATGCACACGCGCTGTGCGGAAGTCCCAAGGTATCACAACACTGCGCCAAACCCAATGTCTGCGCCCTCAACCAAAATGCACGATCCCCAGATGGGATAACCTCGCGCCCTGATCAACTGTCCCTGTGCTCTCTGTGGATCACTGTGCTCCCGGGCTGATCTCAGGTGATCTGGTCCTAATCTTCTCCTAACCCTAGACCTACGTCAATGAGTGGCGGGTGGGCAGCACATGTTGCTCCTCAACCCAATATGCACACTCAAGGACCGTCTTAGACCTAGGCACCCTGTAAGATGTCCACACACACAATCGCTAGCAATTACAGTAGTCGGGCACTAGACATATGCCCCAAATCCTAAGCAATAGCCACAACTACACAGCAAGGAGGGAACGCCCTATCAGTTAGGTGCGTCCGCCCCTAATCACACACAAAGCTCCGGCCGGCCAAGCACAACACAAATATATCTCAATGTGAGGAAAACCCCTTCAACCCAATGTGGGCTAAGGGATAAAAAACCTCACCCTACTCTACTATAATGATGATACAATGTTCATACAAGGTTCTTACAAAGTAATAACACAAGTAGAGTAGAAGTATACCACTCCAACGCTAATGTTCAGTGGAGGATGTGCTCAGCCCCTCCAAGCAAGCCGAACACCTCCAATGCCCTCAAGGGATAGCCCTTGAGGTTCGGACCTAGGGTCGCCCCCCTAGGTTCGAACCTGCGCACTGTACCATCTCTGATCTGTGCAACAAGCTTCTGATAAGCATGATCTGAGTTGGCGGTCTGCTTAATGTACTGAAAGATCTTGCCCTCTGCCCTGGAAAGTGCGCATAACAGAGCAACATTGCTGATCCTACTGAGGGCATCTGGAACCTGATGACATTTGCCCGGTTTATGCTCCCAACTGAAATTAAATTCTGCTAAGAGTTCTTGCCAATGAGCCTGCCTGGCTGACAACTTCTTCTGAGTCTGGAAGAAGGTGTTAGCAATGTTATCAGTCTTTACCACAAAATGACTCCCCAGAAGGTATATATGCCACAATCTAAGACAGTGAACAACAGCTAGCATCTCTTTTTCATGTGCAGAATAGTTCAGCTCAGCTGCTTTCAGCTTTCTGCTCTCATAGGCTACTGGTCTGCCAGCTTGAACAAGCACTCCCCCTAGAGCACGGTCTGAAGCATCAGTGTGTACTTCAAACTCTTGTGAAAAATCTGGTAATTTTAGAACGGGCTCTGAAGTTACCAGCCTCTTCAGAGTCTCAAAAGCATCTTGGTGTGTCTCCTCCCAACACCAAGTTTTGTCCTTTTTGAGCAGATCGGTTAAAGGTGCCATGACCTTAGAATAACCCATGATGAATTTTCTATAAAAGTTTGCCAGACCCAAGAAAGAACGCAGTTGAGTAACACTAGAAGGGCTCAGCCAATCCCAAATGGCCTTAATCTTCTCATTATCCATCCTCACACTGCCTTGAGAAACCACATGTCCTAAAAACTGGATCTCAGTCTGCGCAAACTCACACTTTTCAGCCTTCAAATATAACTGATTGTCTCTGAGAACTTGCAGAACTTGCCTCAAATGCTTCTCATGCTCCTTTAGATCAGATGAATATACCACTATATCATCTAAGTAAACCACCACGAACTTATCCAAAAATGGGTTTAAGATGTTGTTCATGAGGTTGCAAAATGTTGCAGGAGCATTGGTTAGCCCAAAAGGCATAACCAGAAACTCAAATGAGCCATACCGCGTGACACAGGTAGTCTTCGGCTCATCCCCCTCAGCTATACGCACCTGCCAATATCCAGATCTCAAATCAAGCTTGCTAAAAATCTTGGCATGCGCCAATCTATCCAACAAATCTTGTGTCAGTGGGATGGGATAAGCATTGCGCACTGTGACCTTGTTCAATGCTCTATAGTCAACACACATGCGCAAGCTCCCATCTTTCTTCTTCTGGAAGAGGACAGGCGCCCCATATGGTGCCTTAGAGGGCTGAACATACCCTGATTCTAGTAGCTCATTCAACTGTCGCCTGAGCTCTGCCAATTCTAATGGTGGCATGCGGTATGGAGGCTGTGCTGGGGGTACTGCTCCAGGAATCAACTCTATCTGATGATCAATATCTCTCCTGGGAGGCAGCACCTTAGGCATCTCTGGAGGGATCACATCTGCAAACTCTCTCAATAAAGATCCAACAGATGGTGGTACTGATGTCATGATGTCCTCTAATGAAGCTACAGCAGCCCCCACAATGACTTCCTTCCCCTTTCGGCTACAAGAACTGGAGGAAGTGGCCAGTTCCCTCACACTCCTCATAAGCTGTCTAGGAGCTGAATCCACCTGGGGAGTGTCTTCCACTACTCTGATATGTGCTAGATATGTGGAAGCACCATGCCTAACTCCATTTGCTAAGGCAGTAGGAGTAAGCTCCTTCTCCTTTGCTTTCTTCTTTTCCTCTTTCATTCCAGTAAAGCAAGGAATGAAACAAGGGTTCTTCTCATCAAGTACTAACAAACTGTTGAGATGTGGCATTGGGGTAGCTTTAGCTCTCCTCAGCAGATCCATACCCACAATGACATCAAACACATCTAATTGAGTTACTAACACTGTGCATTTCCCACTCCATGGTCCCATCTTAACTGGGACATCATATGAAATACCCATAGCCTTTCTAACCTCAGCATTTACTATTTTCACATGTGTATCACTGGTGGTAGTCTTCAGCTTTAGTCGCTCACGCATCCTATCTTAAACAAACAAATGTGTGGCCCCAGTGTCTACCATGGCTGCAATCTCAACATCATTCAGGCTGATATTCGTGTACATCAACGGGGAAGATCTCACTAACACATTTGCAATGACTAAAGGGTTGACAGATGCAAAACCCTGCTGATCTTCTTTCCCTGCGTCTCCCTTCTCTACAAGGACCACTGCTACTGCTCTTTTTGTAGGACAATCCCTCATCATGTGAGGGCCATTGCAGACACAGCACGCCAGCTTCCTCTTAGGACTAGACTCATTCTTCTTCTATTGCACAGGTGGCTTCTGATGAGTCTGAGGAACTGGTGCTTTTCCTTTGGCTTTTTGTTTCGGGACATACTTCTTCTTACCCTTGTCTGGCACACGGGTATGGGAAGATGTAGAAGAAGGTACTCCCCCAGCATGAGACCTGGCACCTCTCATGTCTAACAATGCATCTGCAGCTACTACGGCATCTATGTAAGTAGTCACTCCTTGTCTCCTGAGCTCTAGAAGTGCCCAGTCCTGAAGACCTCCTAAAAATGAGATAAACTTCTCCTTTTCGTTCATATTAGGGATCTCCAAAAGCAATGTGGCAAATTGCTTGACATACTCCCTTACAGTGCCGGTCTGCCTGAGATTTCTGAACTACATGCGAGCTGTGAACAAGGTGTTTGCAGGCTGAAACTGAGCTCATCTCTAGTTTCAAATCCTCCCAAGACACAACCTCAGGATGATCTCCCTCGGTCCTCGGTGCTACAGAAGTGCGCCACCACAGTTTGGCATCTCCAGTGAGGAATGATGCACAAACCTCAATCTTATCATCTTCTGGCACCTGAGCTGCTTTAAAGTAATGCTCCATGTCGAACAGAAAGTTCTCTAACTCTTTTGCTACCCTGGCTCCTCCAAAGGTAGATGGATCAGGTATATTGCGCTTCACTACTGGATGTGAAGGCATGATCCCAGGTATAGGTGTAGGCGGGTTTGAAGCTACTTGTGCCAAAGCAAGCTTCAACATAGAGCTGATAATGCTGATAGAGCTCCCTGAGTGCTGATAATGCTGATAGAGCTCCCTGAGTGCCTGCATGCGCTCAGCCAGTGGATCTCCTTGCCACTCACCCTCGTCTAATCCAACTGCTAACTCCAGTCTGATGAACCTCTCATCCAAATCTGGCAACTCTGGAAAGTCTGGCTCTGCCATCTGGTGCTGTGATGAATGAACTGTGTTGACGATTGAATGGAACCGAAACTGAGCGATGAGTTGTGTAACTGAGGACTTACGCTCCGGCGCTAAGCACCGACGTACGCAACTCCCAAACAGCACAACAAACTCACGTCTATATCTCGGAGTCACAAACAATCACTGCTTGTCAGGTTGATGGTTGAGTTATTGCTGTTGCGCGTGGGCTCTGATACCACTCTGTCACGCCCCAATTTTTCGCTGTGTAAATTGAGAGTGATGGCACGACTTACACAATGTGTAACCCTGGTATCACGGATTACACAATGCGCAACCCGTCAGCCAACGCTCAATGCACACGCGCTGTGCGGAAGTCCCAAGGTATCACAACACTGCGCCAAACTCAATGTCTGCGCCCTCAACCAAAATGCACAATCCCCAGATGGGATAACCTCGCGCCCTGATCAACTGTCCCTGTGCTCTCTGTGGATCACTGTGCTCCCGGGCTGATCTCAGGTGATCTGGTCCTAATCTTCTCCTAACCCTAGACCTACATCAATGAGTGGCGGGTGGGCAGCACATGTTGCTCCTCAACGCAATATGCACACTCAAGGACCGTCTTAGACCTAGGCGCCCTGTAAGATGTCCACACACACAATCGCTGGCAATTAAAGTAGTCGGGCACTAGACATATGCCCCAAATCCTAAGCAATAGCCACAACTACACAGCAAGGAGGGAACGCCCTATCAGTTAGGTGCGTCCGCCCCTAATCACACACAAAGCTCCGACCGGCCAAGCACAACACAAATATATCTCAATGTGAGGAAAACCCCTTCAACCCAATGTGGGTGGAGGAAGGTAGTGGCGCCACCCAAGATGATGACCGCCGGCCTCCGTCACTCCTCCAAGCAAGACCGGTCCTCCTCCCTCAAAGAGAACCCCTCCAAGGTCAATGATGCTCTCGGCCAAGAAGGTGAATGCTTGAGCTCCTCTCAAGCAAGATGCAATCAAGCTTCAAAGATGAAGGGACTCTCGGCCAAGCAAGTTGAAGGTGGTCGGATGTGAGCCTCCTCAATAGATCCGCCACCAAGCTCCTTGCAACCTTCGGCCAAGATGGAGAAGGAGCTAGATGCGTGAGCTCCCCTCACAAGCAAGCTTCCCTCAAGCTCCAAGAACGGATGGAGGTGGAAGATCGGTGAGCTCCCTCAAGCAAAGCCCTATATCGGCAAGGAAGATGAAGATGAAGCTTTCGCCCTTCTCCCTTCAATGTCGCCCCTCCCAAGATCCCCAATCCGATTGCCCCTTTGCTTGCATGAGATCCCCAATTCGGCTTGGGCCTTTTCTTAAGTAAATTGGGCCTTCAAGTCTTTAACAAGATTGCTCCCCTCTTTACTTCAGCAATGACCCTAAGCTCGGGTTGGTCGTCTCATGCAACATAAACTTTGGCACACTTCTAGGTCATGGGTTCGAGACTCACCATGCCCCTTTTTTCTTCAACCATTTTGTTGCTCTTCTCAACATAGATTGAAGTGTGTCAAGGCCCATGTAACCTCTACATGTGCCCCTTGATTTTCGCCAAGCACCAGAGTACCTGCAAAACATCTTAACACAGTGATTAGTTATTTTTGCCCCCTTCTGCTTCAGGCCTCACCCAAGATGAGGGTCTCTCCCTGCTCATAACCTCTATGAGTACACAGAGGGGTCCGGGTGTGTACCCCCACACACCCAGGTCGTCACACCAAGTGTCACGCCCCAATTTTTCGCTGTGTAAATTGAGGTGTGATGGCACGACTTGCACACGGTGTAACCCCGGGTATCAAGGATTACACAATGCACAACCCGTCAGCCTAACACTCAAATACACGCGCTCTATGCACGTGCGCGATGCGGAAGTCTAAGATCGTCTGCGGACCAACTCAAAATGCTCGATCCCTTGATGGGATGCTCGTGCCCCGATGCTGCCTCTGTGCTCTGTGGATCACTGCGCTCCCGGGCTGATCTGATGGTCTGGGCCTAATCTTCTCCTAGCCCTAGACTCTACGTCAATGAGCGGCGGGTGGGCAGCACACGTTGCTCCTCAACCCAATATGCCTCTCAAGGACCGTCCTTAATACGTAGCGCCCTGTGCAATTTCCACACACACGAATCACAGGCAATACAGTAGTCGGGCACTAGACATATGCCCCGAGCCTAAGCAGATATCCACCACTACAGCACAAGGAGGGAACGCCCTATAGAGTAGGTGCGCCCGCCCCTAATCACACCGAGGCCTCAGCTGGCCAGGCAGAGTACACAATAATATCAAAAGTGAGAAAAACCCCTCCACTACCCAATGTGGGCTGAGGGATCAAAAACCTCACACTTACACTACACAGCAGTCTTATACAAGATTACAATGCCCTATCTACGAAAGCACGTAAATTATACCTCCAAAGGTCGCCCGACCTTTGGGAGCAGTGTGTACAAGTTGGCTCTCCTTGTTCTTCACCGGAAACTCTCCTTTAGGCCGCCGGAAGTGCCCTCCCAAGCTGCCCCAAGCTGCTGCCGTGAAGCTCCAAGTGAACCGAATGCAAGGGGACTCCTTCCCCAAGCTGCCGGAAGTAGGGGGAACTCCTTCCCCCTTGTAGCCGAATAGGGGATAGCCCCTAAGAGCTGCTGCCGCAAATGGGGACTCCTTCCCCTAGAGCTGCTGCCCTCCAAAACTGACCAACCAGTGAGTGGTCGTCTCCCCCAAGTTCAGGAAACCCTCAAGGTCGCCGGAAATAGGGATGGAGGTGGTGGATGAGCTGCTGCCGCCGGCTGCTCTCCACACAGCCGAGAGTGGGCTGTTCTCCCTTGCGATATTCCTCTTCCAAGACTCAGCAACTGCAGATGTTGCCGCACCCTTTGAGCTCTCTCAAAGGGCCTTCAAGCTCGCCGGAATGAAGGTAGAAGAAGGATGGCCGGAGATGACAAAGGATCGCCCTCAAAGTCGCCTCCTCAAGTCCAGCCGCAAGTCTCGGATCTCTCTTCCTCGATTAGGGCAGATCCCTAATCTCTTTTGCCTCAAGCTTCACTTACTCAATCCGCCATCCAATGTTGCTTTGAGATTGGTGAAGCCAATGAAGAATATAAGAGGATGCGCCAATGCTTCATATCAGCGAATGACCCAAGCTCGGGTTGGCCATCCCCTTCAACATAAGCATTAGCTCTCCTCTTGGTCATGGGTTCGAGACTCACCCATGCCACATTTTTTTTCTGTGCTTGTACACTTCTGTACAAGGCTAAATTTTGCACAATGGTTCCATATCCTCCATGGTACCTGCAACACATCTTAACACATTTTATTAATGGTTTTTGCCCCCTTCTACATCAGGCCTCACCCCAAGATGAGGGTCTCTCCCTGCTCATAACCTCTATGAGTATGCAGAGGGGTCTGGGTGTGTACCCCGCACACCCAGGTCGTCACATTCTCCCCCAGCTGACCTAGACCTCGCCCCCGAGGGCTTCCTCATATCTCTTGAACAACCAATGAAATTGTTCAAGGTCAGCCATCTTTTCCCAAGTAGCATCCTCCTCAGCCTCGCCCTGCCACTGTACTAACATCTCAGCCTTCTGTCCTTTGCCGCTCCAACCATATAAACGATGGTTCAAAATCTTCAAAGGCTGCTTAGCAAACTCTACTGAGCCACGGGCTGGCTTTCTTCTCACTTGCTGACGTTCCAGATGAACATCGTCTGCGTGAAACTTCTTGAGGAAACTAACATGGAATGTGGAATGCAACTTATAGTGTTTTGGCAGGTTTAACTTATAGGCTACTGTACCCACTCTCTTGATGACTGTGAATGGTCCTTCATATTTGGGTACTAGCCCTCTGTGAACAGTGCCTGCCACTATCTTTCTCCACATCTGAGGAGTGAGTTTGAGGAGCACCAAATCACCTACCTCAAACTCCACATGACGCCTATGCCTGTTCGCATATTTCACCATTCTATTGGAAGCTTTTCTCAAGCTATCCCGAGCTTCTTCCCAGAGCTCTATGCGATCCTGGACATATTGATTCGCAGCCTTATTCCGACTGCTTGCACCACTAGCCAAATTATCAACCGGGGTAGCTGGTTGATATCCTAGAACCATCTCGAATGGACTCTTTCCCGTAGCTGACGACACTTGTATATTATAAGCAAACTGGGCTGTATCTAGCAAGAATGGCCACTTTCTCTGAGTCGCAGAAACAAAGTGCCTCAAGTATTCTTCTACCATCGCATTGATGCGCTCGGTCTGCCCATCAGTCTGGGGGTGGAAAGTAATAGACATCTTCAAGTCTGTTCCCAGCTTCTTGAACAAGGACCCCCAGAATCTGCCTGTGAATCTGGTGTCTCTATCACTGATAATGTCCCGTGGTAAGCCAAAGTGCTTCACCACGTGCTGGAAGAACAGGTTGGCGGTCACCTCAGCTGAGCACTCCTCAGGAGCCACCACAAATATAGCATATTTGGAAAATCTATCCACTACCACCAGAACAGAACCAAGTCCATGAAAAACTGGAAAGTGAGTAATGAAGTCCATCGACACTGACATAAATGGTCTAGCAGGTGTGGGCAAAGGCTGGAGAAGACCTGCCTCCAATCTTCTCTCAATTTTGTCCTGCTGACAGATCAGACAGGTTCTCACAAAGTGCTCTACATCAGACTTCATTCCTGGCCAGAACCAACCTCTTCTGAGCAATGCATACATCCTATGACCACCTGGATGTCCGGCCCATACAGTATCATGGAACTCTCTCATTAGGCCAAAACGAATGTCTCCCGAGGCGGGAACATAGGTTCTGCCACCCTGAGCCATGATAAGGCCATCCTCATCTACGTAGAATCTGCGCACTATCCCCTCTCGGATCTGTGCAACAAGCTTCTGGTAGGCTTTATCTGTGCTGGCGGTCTGTTTAAGATACTGAAAGATCCTTCCTTCTGCTCTCGAAAGTGCGCATACCATAGCAACACTGCTAATCCTGCTGAGGGTATCTGGGACCTGATGACACTTGCCCGGTTTATGCTCCCAACTGAAGTCGAATTCTGCTAGGAGTTCTTGCCAACGGGCCTGCCTGGCTGACAATTTCTTCTGAGTCTGGAAGAAAGTGTTAGCAATGTTATCAGTCTTTACTATAAAGTGACTCCCCAGAAGGTAGATACGCCACAATCTGAGACAGTGGACGACAGCTAGCATCTCCTTCTCATACGCAGAGTAATTCAGCTCAGCTGCTTTCAGCTTTCTGCTCTCATAGGCTACAGGTCTGCCATCCTGAACTAACACGCCGCTTAGAGCACGGTCTGAAGCATCAGTGTGCACTTCAAACCCTTGTGAGAAATCTGGTAATTTTAGCACTGGCTCCGAAGTTACCAGCTTCTTCAAAGTCTCAAAAGCTCCTTGGTGAGTTTCATCCCAACACCAAGTCTTGTCCTTTCTGAGCAAATCTGTCAAAGGTGCCACTACCTTTGAATATCCCATGATGAATCTACGGTAGAAGTTTGCCAGTCCCAGAAAAGAGCGCAGTTGAGTCACATTGGAAGGACTTGGCCAATCCCAAATGGCCTTGATCTTATCATTGTCCATCCTCACACTGCCTTGGGACACAACATGTCCTAGAAATTGAATCTCCGTCTGTGCAAACTCACATTTCTCTGCCTTTAGATACAACTGATTATCTCGGAGAACTTGCAGTACTTGCTTCAAATGCTTCTCGTGCTCCTTCAAATCAGATGAGTACACTACTATATCATCCAGGTAAACCACCACGAACTTATCCAAAAATGGATTTAGGATATTGTTCATGAGGTTGCAAAAAGTAGCAGGAGCGTTGGTTAGCCCAAAAGGCATAACCAAGAACTCAAACGAGCCATACCGCGTGACACAAGTAGTCTTTGGCTCATCCCCCTCGGCAATTCGCACTTGCCAATATCCTGATCTCAAGTCCAACTTGCTAAAGATCTTAGCATTTGCCAATCTATCCAACAAGTCTTGGATCAATGGGATTGGGTAGGCATTGCGCACTGTGACTTTGTTCAGTGCTCTATAATCCACACACATGCGCAAGCTCCCATCTTTCTTCTTTTGGAACAGGACAGGTGCTCCATACGGTGCCTTCGAGGGTTGGATATACCCTGACTCTAAGAGCTCATTCAACTGTTTCCTAAGCTCTGCCAGTTCTAGCGGTGGCATGCGGTAGGGAGGCTGTGCTGGGGGTACTGCTCCAGGGACTAACTCAATCTGGTGATCTATGTCTCTCCTGGGAGGCAGTACCTTAGGCATCTCAGGTGGGATAACATCTACATACTCTTTCAACAAAGCTCCAACAGAATGCGGTACTGATGCCATTAAGTCCTCTACTGAAGTTATAGCAGTCTCCACAATGACTTCTTTTCCTTTTCTACTACAAGAACTGGAGGAAGTGGCCAGTTCCCTCACATCCCTCATAGACGGTCCAGGAGCTGAATCCAAACGTGGGGTGTCTTCCACTACTCTAATATGAGCTAAGTAGGTGGAAGCACCATGCCTCACTCCATTTGCTAGGGAGGTAGGAGTAAGCTCCTTTTCCTTTGCTTTCTTCTTCTCCTCTTTCATTCCAGTAAAGCAAGGAATGAAACAAGGATTCTTTTCATCTAGTACCAGCAAACTATTGAGATGTGGCATTGGGGTGGCCTTAGCTCTTCTCAGAAGGTCCATGCCCACAATGACATCAAAAACATCTAGTTGAGTAACCAAAACAGTGCATTTCCCACTCCAGGGTCCCATCTTCACCGGGACATCATAAGATATGCCCATAGCTTTCCTAGCCTCAGCATTGACTGTCTTAACATGGGTGTTACTGGTCGACGTCTTCAGCTTCAGTTGCTCTCGCAACCTATCTGCAACAAATAAGTGAGTGGCCCCAGTATCCACCATGGCTGCAATCTCTACTCCGTTCAGGCTGATATTTGTGTACATCAGTGGGGAAGATCTCACTGATACATTGGCAATTACCAAAGGGTTGACTGATGCACAACCCTGCAGATCTTCTTTTCCTGCATCCTTCTTCTCTGTAAGGACTGCAGCTATTGCTCTCTTGGTAGGACAATCCCTCATCACGTGAGGGCCATTGCAAACAAAACAAGCCAGTTTCCTCTTGGGACTAGACTCATTTCTCTTTTTCTGTACAACTGGAGGTTTCTGATGAGTCTGAGGAACCATAGCTTTACCCTTTTGCTTGTATTTGGGGATGTACTTCTTCTTACCCTTGTCTGGCACACGGGTATGGGAAGATGGTGAAGAAGTCACTCCCCTAGCTTGAGGTCTAGTACCTCTCATATCTAACAAGGCATCTGCAGCTACCACTGCATCTCTGTAAGTGGTCACCCCTTGTCTTCTAAGCTCTAACAGTGCCCAATCTTGAAGACCTCCAAGAAATGAGATAAACTTTTCTTCCTCACTCATGTTGGGGATTTCCAAAAGCAATGTGGCAAATTGCTTAACATATTCTCGTACAGTGCCTGTCTGCCTTAAACTTCTGAATTGCATGCGAGCAGTGAACAAGGTGTTGGCAGGTCTAAACTGAGCTCTCATCTCCAACTTTAAATCCTGCCATGACACGACCTCGGGATGCTCTCCCTCGGTCCTCGGGGCTACAGAAGTACGCCACCATACTTTGGCGTTTCCAGTGAGGAATGACGCACAAACCTCTATCTTATCTTCTTCTCGCACCCGAGCAGCTTTAAAGTAGTGCTCCATGTCAAACAGAAAGTTTTCAAGCTCCTTCGCTACCCTGGCTCCTCCATAGGTAGACGGGTCGGGTATATGGCGCTTCACTACCGGCTGTGAAGGCATAACCCCAGCTGTGGGTGTAGGTGGGTTTGAAGCTACCTGGGCTAAGGCTAGCTTCAACATGGCTATCTCGGCTGTGAGAGTCTCTACAGTAGACTCTAGCCTCTGGACTCTGGCATCACTAACATGCTCATGATGCAGAAGGAGTTCCCTGAGCGTCTGCATCCGCTCAGCCAGTGGATCTCCATGCCATTCACCCTCCTCTATCCCAACTGCATGCTCTAATCTGGTGAACCTCTCATCCAGATCAAGCAACTCTGGTAACTCTGAAATACCTGTCTCTGCCATCTGGTGCTGTGATGGGTGAACTGTGCTGACGGTTGAATGGACCCCGAAACTGATCGATAAGTCGTGTAACTGAGGATTTACGCCCCGGCGCTAAGCACCGACGTACGCAACTCCCAAACAGCCCGACGACTCACGTCTATATCTCGGTGTCACAAACAACCACTGCTTGTCAGGTTTAGTTGTTGCAACGAATCTGATATCAATCTAGTCTCGCGCTGGGCTCTGATACCACTCTGTCACGCCCCAATTTTTCGCTATGTAAATTGAGGTGTGATGGCACGACTTGCACACGGTGTAACCCCGGGTATCAAGGATTACACAATGCACAACCCGTCAGCCTAACACTCAAATACACGCGCTCTATGCACGTGCGCGATGCGGAAGTCTAAGATCGTCTGCGGACCAACTCAAAATGCTCGATCCCCTGATGGGATGCTCGTGCCCCGATGCTGCCTCTGTGCTCTGTGGATCACTGCGCTCCCGGGCTGATCTGATGGTCTGGGCCTAATCTTCTCCTAGCCCTAGACTATACGTCAATGAGCGGCGGGTGGGCAGCACACGTTGCTCCTCAACCCAATATGCCTCTCAAGGACCGTCCTTAATACATAGCGCCCTGTGCAATTTCCACACACACGAATCACAGGCAATACAGTAGTCGGGCACTAGACATATGCCCCGAGCCTAAGCAGATATCCACCACTACACCACAAGGAGGGAACGCCCTATAGAGTAGGTGCGCCCGCCCCTAATCACACCGAGGCCTCAGCTGGCCAGGCAGAGTACACAATAATATCAAAAGTGAGGAAAACCCCTCCACTACCCAGTGTGGGCTGAGGGATCAAAAACCTCACACTTACACTACACAGCAGTCTTATACAAGATTACAATGCCCTATCTACGAAAGCACGTAAATTATACCTCCAAAGGTCGCCCGACCTTTGGGAGCAGTGTGTACAAGTTGGCTCTCCTTGTTCTTCACCGGAAACTCTCCTTTAGGCCGCCGGAAGTGCCCTCCCAAGCTGCCCCAAGCTGCTGCCGTGAAGCTCCAAGTGAACCGAATGCAAGGGGACTCCTTCCCCAAGCTGCCGGAAGTAGGGGGAACTCCTTCCCCCTTGTAGCCGAATAGGGGATAGCCCCTAAGAGCTGCTGCCGCAAATGGGGACTCCTTCCCCTAGAGCCGCTGCCCTCCAAAACCGACCAACCAGTGAGTGGTCGTCTCCCCCAAGTTCAGGAAACCCTCAAGGTCGCCGGAAATAGGGATGGAGGTGGTGGATGAGCTGCTGCCGCCGGCTGCTCTCCACACAGCCGAGAGTGGGCTGTTCTCCCTTGCGATATTCCTCTTCCAAGACTCAGCAACTGCAGATGTTGCCGCACCCTTTGAGCTCTCTCAAAGGGCCTTCAAGCTCGCCGGAATGAAGGTAGAAGAAGGATGGCCGGAGATGACAAAGGATCGCCCTCAAAGTCGCCTCCTCAAGTCCAGCCGCAAGTCTCGGATCTCTCTTCCTCGATTAGGGCAGATCCCTAATCTCTTTTGCCTCAAGCTTCACTTACTCAATCTGCCATCCAATGTTGCTTTGAGATTGGTGAAGCCAATGAAGAATATAAGAGGATGCGCCAATGCTTCATATCAGCGAATGACCCAAGCTCGGGTTGGCCATCCCCTTCAACATAAGCATTAGCTCTCCTCTTGGTCATGGGTTCGAGACTCACCCATGCCACTTTTTTTTTTCTGTGCTTGTACACTTCTGTACAAGGCTAAATTTTGCACAATGGTTCCATATCCTCCATGGTACCTGCAACACATCTTAACACATTTTATTAATGGTTTTTGCCCCCTTCTACATCAGGCCTCACCCCAAGATGAGGGTCTCTCCCTGCTCATAACCTCTATGAGTATGCAGAGGGGTCTGGGTGTGTACCCCGCACACCCAGGTCGTCACACCAAGGCACTACCACCCCTCTCAATACTATCCCAAGTACACAATCTAAGGGGTGTGAGTAGAAGGCTTCACAAGGGTTGAGTAGACTAATTTTACACATTTGAGCCCCCCATCCTGGAGTACTTGTGAATACATAGTCCCCCACTCACGCGTACATGCCCCGGGACAGTCCCCTGAGTGCATCACTACCCCCAATGACCAAAACACATGGCACACATGTGCCAAACCCTGTTTTTACATGGATCTACACAAATATCCATGGTCATGACAAAAGACACCTTGTCAGGGTCGGGTAACATGGTTTAATTACACCCAAACTCCTCCGATCCCTGACATTCTCCCCCACTTGAACTGTCGATGCCCTCATCAACACAAAACATCCTTGTAGCTGGCCTTTGAGGTTAAAGCTTCATGATCATTGAGCTGCGGTGAAGGAAAACTTCTGCCTTCATCAGTGTCGCAGTCGGAACTCAGAGAGAATGTGACCTTCTTCTCTTTCGTTGGTTTCATGGATGTGGCCTCCTTGGCTACCAAGGCGTGCAATATCTTCTTTTGGGGGCAAGACCAGGGTTGGTGTTTTTCGCCGCATATAAAGCAATCCCAGGTGTTTTTGGGTCGCCAATTTTGTCAGCTTGGTCATCTCTTCAATCGTTGCTCCCCCACTTGAGCATTGCTCGGGTCGATCACCCGAAGTGTGCCTATCCTCGGCATCTTGGAAGAATAAGTGATTGCGCCTATCCTCGGCGTCTTTGAAGAGGAAGGCTTGCCCGAAATAACGATGGTGCCATCTGAGTCACTTGAGCTGGATGATGGCATTGGGGCTTTTCCTTTCCACTTGCTGTTGGTTGAAGCCTTCTCAACCAACATTGCGTTCAACATCTTCCTCTGTTGGCAATCATGTATGTGGTGACTGCCGCCACATAAATAACATACGTATGGCCGGTTGTGCGGTGGGTTTCTTTGGTTGCCACCATTGTGGGGTCGCTGGGGTTTGTTCTGATGCTGGGTCCTATTATTCCGCGGACTATGCGGTGGACTCCTCCTATATTGATTCCCATTACGGTGTGGAGGACTCCTAGTGTCACGCCCTAAATTTCGTGCTAAATTTTTGGCTTAAAATTCTGAGCGTGATGGCGCAATCTACACACCCTCTGTGTAAATTGCCAGCCAACACTCTATATGCGGAATTTCCAAGATCTCTAGTGCAAGCTGAACCTCTCTGATCCCTGTGCAACTCTGAAAGCACTGCGCTCCAAGGGCTGAGCTCTGATGGAACTGAGCTCCAAGGCTGATCAGGTGGAACTAAGTCCTAGCCTTCTCCTAACCCTAGACCTAGGTCAATAAGTGGCGGGTGGCAAGCACATGTTGCTTCTCAACCCCATATGCACACTTAAAGACGGCCTTAGACGTAAGCGCCCTGAAATTGACACACACACAAGCGCTGGCAGTCACAAGTAAAGGGCACTAGACATATGCCCAAAACCCTAATGCAGATATCGACTACTACACAGCGAGCGAGCTTCTTGCAAAAGCACGGCGCTTGCACAAGTCACAAGCTAAACACACCGGACAAATATAATAACAACCCCTCCAAGGACACAACCTCGGGTATGAGCAGTATATCTCTTCCAATGTGGATAGAGATACTAACAATCAACAATAATCACTACTCAATGTTCATACAATGTTTCTACAATGTAGTGTAAAGCAAATAACACAAGTAAGGGTAGTAATATACCACTCCAACGCTAAGCTAAGTGAGGATGAAGATCAGCCTCCTCTCCTCTAGATGTGGCCGGTCTTCCTCCAAAAGCTCTCCTCAAGCACAAGTGCTTGAGGCTCCACCCTAGGATCGCCCTCCTAGGTGGTTTAGTTGCCTTCTCTTGCACTCCTTGCCTCCAAGGTGTGCTCAGCCCTCCATGGACAGCAAGCAAGCCGCCCCAATGGATGAAGAATAGGGTTGGCGCCACCAAGATGAATGGTCACCAATCAGCCCCCTTCTTCCCCAAATCAGCCCCCTTTCCTCCAAAGGGACAAAACGTCAAACACAATGGCTGCACAAGGCTGATCCGTGAGCTCCTCTCCAAGATCAGCAACTCTCCTCCAAGCTAGCCTAATGTGTGGTAGATGGATGGACTCCTCCCAAGCAAGCCACCACCACCACCAAATCGCCAAGAGCAAGGATCTCTCGCCCAACTCCAAGTGGGCAGCAACTCTCGCCCACTCCAAGAGCAAGATGTTGGGTGCTTGAGCTCCTCTCAAGCTAGCCGAATGGAAGGAGGAAGGGATGGTGGCCTAAGCTCCCTCAAACCAGCCCCAAATCGCAAGGAAGAAGATGAAGCTCGGTTCTTCTCCTTCAAGTCGCCCCTCTCCTTCAATTTCGGATGAGATCCCCTTTTGCAAAGCCGAATCTCCCCAAATGTTGAGATCCCCTTTTGCTTAAGTGATTTGGGCCATATGGATGAAGAAGCCTTTAAGAAGATGGCGCCCTCTTTTATTTTAGTGAATGACCCAAGCTTGGGTTGGTCCTCTCATGCAACATAAGGCTTTGGCTCTCCATAGGTCTTGGGTTCAAATCTTGCCCATGACATATTTTTTTGCCGCTTGTACACCTCCATACAAGCCTTTGATGATGCATCATGGTCCATGTAGCCTCCTACATTGAACCATACATTTTTGCAAGTGCATGCTCCTTGCCATGTACCTACAAAACATCATAACACAAGGTTAGTGACCTCACTTCACTACTTCTCATGTTCTCTTTCAACTTTACCCCCTTCATCCCTACTCATAACCTCCATGAGTCCATGGGAGAGGCGGGATAGTACCCCAAAGTACCCCGGGCGTCACACCTAGGATTGTCTCTCTAATTATCCCCATTCACTTGATGGGGTCGCTGCGGTGGTGAAGAACGATGCCTTTCCACGAGCTTAAAGTCAGTCAATTGCTCCGCTGCCGCTTGTGCGGATACAAAATCTTGGACATTCCTCCTTTGCAACTCTTGTTGTGCCCAAGGTTGCAGAGCATCGATGAAGAAAAACAACCTTTCCTCATCCTCCATCGTGATATCAAGTGAGATGGTAGCAAACTTTCTCACAAATTCATGGATGTCATCTGTGTGACGGAGGTTCCTTAATTTCTTCCTGACCATCATACCAATGTTTTCTGGGCAAAACTGTGCCTTTAATTCTCGTTTAAGGTCTTCCCAAGTTGCCAAGTTGTCCATCCCATCTCGGACTCTTGTGTGCCACCAAAGTTTGGCGTCACCAGTAAGATACCATGTTGCCGTGGCAATCTTGAGACCTTCCGAGTCGGGTCGGGTGATAAGGAAATACTGATCCATGTCAAACAAGAAATTTTCGAGTTCTTTGGCCTCTCGAGTACCATTGTAACTTTGGGGTTCTAGGACCCTCATTTGTGCACACTGGGGTTGCACATTTCCCCCTCCCGCGTGTAATGCCATGGTGTCACGCCCCAATTTTTCGCTGTGTAAATTGAGGGTGATGGCACGACTTACACACTGTGTAACTCTGGTATCACAAGTTACACAGAGCGTAACCCGTCAGCCTAACACTCAAATACACGCGCTCTATGCACGTGCGCGATGCGGAAGTCTAAGATCGATGCGCCAACTCCAACCACACTGGACCCCTGATGGGTAAGTCTCGTGCCCCGATCAAATGCCTCTGCGCTCTGTGGATCACTGCGCTCCCGGGCTGATATCTGACGGTCTGGGCCTAATCTTCTCCTAGCCCTAGACCTACGTCAATGAGCGGCGGGTGGGCAGCACACGTTGCTCCTCAACCCAATATGCCTCTCAAAGACCGTCCTTAATACGTAGCGCCCTGTGTAAGTACACACACCAGAATCACAGGCAATGCAATAGTCGGGCACTAGACATATGCCCCGATCCTAAGCAGTATATCGACCACTACACCACAAGGAGGGTACGCCCTATGAAGTAGGTGCGCCCGCCCCTAATCACACCGAGGCCTCAGCTGGCCAGGCAAAGTACACAATGGATATCAAAGTGAGGAAAACCCCTCCACTACCCAATGTGGGCTGAGGGATCAAAAACCTCACACTAGCTACTCACAAGCGTCTTATACAGATTTACAAGCTCCTAAACTAGAAAGCAAGTAAAGTATACCTCCAAAGGTCGCCCGACCTTTGGGAGCAGTGTGTACAAGATTCCCTTGAGTTGCCCTCGCCGGAAGAACCCCTTTTGCTCGCCGGAAAGCTCCACCAAGCTGCTGTCCAAGTTCTGTCCGTGAGCTCCACTCAAGCTGAATGCAAGGGGACTCCTTCCCCTTTGCTGCCGTGAGAGGGGGAACACCTTCCCCCTAGTGGCTGAAGGTGGAAACCACCCTCAACCTTGCTGCCTCCTCTCCAAGCTCGCCCCACCAGCAGGTGGACGCCTCCCCTCAGCTCAAGCACCCTCAAGGTGGCCGGAAATGAAGGTGGAGATGGCCGGAAATGCTGCTGCCGAGCTGCTGCTCTAGCTGAACCGAAAGTGGGGATTCTCCTCCCACTTGTTGCTGCTCCACTCCAAGACTCAGCACCCCTCAAGATGCCGCACTCCTTGAAGCTCAAGGAGCCTCCAAAGCTCGCCGGAATGGAGGTGGAAGTGGTGGAGAAGCTGCTGCAGCCGAGAACTCCAAAGCTGCTGAGAAGGGGCTGCTGTGCTCTCCCTTTCGGATCTCTTCCAAGGCTCAGCAAACAGATGAATGCCGCACCCTTTGAGCTCTCTCAAAGGGCCTTCAGCTCGCCGGAAGTGAAGGTGGAAGGAGGTTCGCCGGAGGTGATGGACAATCGCCCCCAAATCGCCAAGAACACAAGCAGCCGCCACAAGCAAGTCTCGGATGCCTCTTCCTCACGATTAGGGCTGCCCCCTAATCCAAGTCGCCCCAAAGTTCACTTACTCTCTCAGCCCTTCGATTGTGCTTTGAGATTAGTGAAGTGAATGAAGACTTTAAGAGCATGTGCCAATGCTTCATATCAGCGAATGACCCAAGCTCGGGTTGGCCATCCCCTTCAACATAAGCATTAGCACTCTCCTAGGTCATGGGTTCGAGACTCACCCATGCCATATTTTTTTTCTGTGCTTGTACACTCCTGTACAAGGCTATAATTTTTGCTAAGTGTCCCATGCTCCTCCATGGTCCATGCAAAACATCTTAATCCATTTATTATTGGTTTTGCCCCCTTCTACATCAGGCCCCACCCCAAAATGAGGGTCTCTCCCTGCTCATAACCTCTATGAGTATGCAGAGGGGTCTGGGTGTGTACCCCGCACACCCAGGTCGTCACATTCTCCCCCAGCTGACCTAGACCTCGCCCCCGAGGGCTTCCTCATATCTCTTGAACAACCAATGAAATTGTTCAAGGTCAGCCATCTTTTCCCAAGTAGCATCCTCTTCAGCCTCGCCCTGCCACTGTACTAACATCTCAGCCTTCTGTCCTTTGCCTTTCCATCCGTAGATACGGTGATTCAGAATCTTCAAAGGCTGCTTAGCAAACTCTACTGCGCCACGGGCTGGCTTTCTTCTTACTTGCTGTCGCTCAGGATGCAGATCATCTGAGTGAAATTTCTTGAGGAAACTAACATGGAATGTGGAATGCAACTTATAGTGCTTTGGCAGGTTTAACTTATAGGCTACTGTACCCACTCTCTTGATAACTGTGAATGGTCCTTCATATTTGGGTACTAGCCCTCTATGAACAGTGCCTGCCACTATTTTTCTCCACATCTGAGGAGTGAGTTTGAGGAGCACCAAATCACCTACCTCAAACTCCACATGACGCCTATGTCTGTTCGCATATTTAACCATACGGTTGGACGCTTTCCTCAAGCTATCCCGAGCTTCTTCCCAGAGCTCTATGCGGTCCTTGACATATTGATTCGCAGCCTTATTCCGACTGCTTGCTCCACTAGCCAGATTATCAACCGGGGTAGCTGGTTGATATCCTAGAACCATCTCGAATGGACTCTTTCCTGTAGCTGACGACACTTGTATATTATAAGCAAACTGGGCCGTATCAAGCAAGAATGGCCAGTTTCTCTGAGTCGCAGAAACAAAGTGCCTCAAGTATTCTTCTACCATAGCATTGATGCGCTCAGTCTGCCCATCAGTCTGGGGGTGAAAAGCGGTGGACATTTTCAAGTATGTTCCCAGCTTCTTAAACAAAGACCCCCAAAATCTACCGGTAAATCTGGTGTCTCTATCACTGATAATGTCCCGTGGTAAGCCAAAGTGCTTCACCACGTGCTGAAAGAATAGATTGGCGGTAACCTCAGCTGAGCACTCCTCAGGAGCCGCCACAAATATAGCATACTTCGAAAATCTGTCCATTATCACCAACACAGAGCCGAGTCCATCAAAGACTGGAAAGTGAGTGATAAAGTCCATCGACACTGACATAAATGGTCTAGCAGGTGTGGGTAAAGGCTGGAGAAGACCTGCCTCCAGTCTTCTCTCTATTTTATCCTGTTGGCATACCAAACAGGTCTTCACAAAATGCTCTATGTCTGATTTCATTCCTGGCCAGAACTAACCTCTTCTGAGCAGTGCATACATCCTGTGACCACCTGGATGTCCGGCCCATACAGTATCATGGAACTCTCTCATTAGGCCAAAACGAATGTCTCCCGAGGCGGGAACATAAGTTCTGCCACCCTGAGCCATGATAAGGCCATCCTCATCTACGTAGAATCTGCGCACTATCCCCTCTCGAATCTGTGCAACAAGCTTCTGGTAGGCTTTATCTGTGCTGGCGGTCTGTTTCAAATACTGAAAGATCCTTCCTTCTGCTCTCGAAAGTGCGCATACCATAGCAACACTGCTAATCCTGCTGAGGGCATCTGGGACTTGATGACACTTGCCCGGTTTATGCTCCCAACTGAAATCAAATTCTGCTAGGAGTTCTTGCCAACGGGCCTGCCTGGCTGACAATTTCTTCTGAGTCTAGAAGAAAGTGTTAGCAATGTTATCAGTCTTCACTATGAAATGACTCCCTAGAAGGTAGATACGCCACAATCTGAGACAGTGGACGACAGCTAGCATTTCTTTCTCGTGTGCAGAGTAATTTAGCTCAGCTGCTTTCAGCTTTCTGCTCTCATAGGCTACAGGTCTGCCATCCTGAACCAATACTCCACCTAGAGCACGGTCTGAAGCATCAGTGTGCACTTCAAACCCTTGTGAGAAATCTGGTAATTTAAGCACGGGCTCTGAAGTTACCAGCTTCTTCAGAGTCTCAAAAGCCTCTTGGTGTGTATCCTCCCAACACCAAGCTTTGTCCTTTTTCAGCAAATCTGTCAAAGGTGCCACTACCTTTGAATATCCCATGATGAACCGTCTGTAAAAGTTTGCCAGACCCAAAAATGATCGCAGTTGAGTCACACTGGAAGGACTAGGCCAATCCCAAATGGCCTTAATCTTATCATTGTCCATCCTCACACTGCCTTGGGACACAACATGTCCTAAAAACTGAATCTCTGTCTGTGCAAACTCACACTTCTCTGCCTTTAGATACAACTTGTTATCTCGGAGTACTTGCAGTACTTGCTTCAGATGCTTCTCGTGCTCCTTCAGATCAGATGAATATACCACTATATCATCAAGATACACCACCACGAACTTATCCAAAAATGGATTTAGGATATTGTTCATGAGGTTGCAAAAAGTAGCAGGAGCATTAGTGAGTCCAAAAGGCATCACCATGAACTCAAACGAGCCGTACCGCGTGACACAAGTAGTCTTTGGCTCATCCCCCTCAGCAATGCGCACCTGCCAATATCCTGATCTCAAGTCCAATTTACTGAAGATTTTGGCATTTGCCAATCTATCCAACAGATCTTGAATCAGCGGGATGGGATAGGCATTGCGCACTGTGACTTTGTTTAAGGCTCTATAATCCACGCACATGCGCAAGCTCCCATCTTTCTTCTTCTGGAACAGGACAGGTGCTCCATACGGTGGCTTCGAGGGTTGGATATACCCTGACTCTAAGAGCTCATTCAACTGTTTTCTAAGCTCTGCCAGTTCTAGCGGTGGCATGCGGTAGGGAGGCTGTGCTGGGGGTACTGCTCCAGGGATTAACTCAATCTGATGATCTATGTCCCTCCTAGGAGGCAGTACCTTGGGCATCTCTGGTGGGATAACATCTGAGTACTCTTTCAACAAAGCTCCAACAGAACGTGGTACTGATGTCAATATGCTCTCTAATGAAGTTTCAGCAGCCCCCATAATGACTTCTTTTCCTTTTCTGCTACGAGAACTGGAGGAAGTGGCCAGTTCCCTCACATCCCTCATAACTGGTCTAGGATCTGAATCCACCTGGGGATGGTCTTCCACTATTCTGATATGAGCAAGATAGGTGGAAGCACCATGCCTCACTCCATTTGCTAGGGAGGTAGGAGTGAGCTCCTTCTCCTTCGCTTTCTTCTTCTCCTCTTTCATCCCAGTAAAGCAAGGGATGAAACAAGGATTCTTTTCATCCAGTACTAACAAACTGTTGAGATGTGGCATTGGGTGGCCTTTGCTCTTCTCAGAAGGTCCATACCCACAATGACATCAAAAACATCTAGTTGAGTAACTAGCACTGTGCATTTCCCACTCCAGGGACCCATTTTCACTGGGACATCATAGGATATGCCCATAGCTTTTCTTGCCTCAGCATTGACTGTCTTCACATGGGTGTTACTGGTCGTCGTCTTCAGCTTAAGTTGCTCACGCAACCTATCTGACACAAATAAGTGAGTGGCCCCAGTATCAACCATGGCTGCAATTTCTACTCCGTTCAGGCTGATATTGGTATACATCAGTGGGGAAGATCTCACTGATACATTCGCAATCACCAATGGATTGACTGATGCAAAACTCTGTGAATCTTCTTTTCCTGCGTCCTTCTTATCTGCTAGGACCGCAGCTATTGCTCTCTTGGTAGGACAATCCCTCATCACGTGAGGGCCATTGCACACAAAGCAGGCCAGCTTCCTCTTGGGACTAGACTCATTCCTCTTTTTCTGCACTGGAGGTGTCTTTTGATGAGTCTGAGGAACTGGTACTTTACTCTTTTGCTTGTATTTGGGGACGTACTTCTTCTTACCCTTGTCTGGCACACGGGTATGGGAAGATGAAGAAGTCACTCCCCCAGCTTGAGGTCTAGTACCTCTCATATCTAACAGAGCGTCTGCAGCTACCACGGCATCTCTGTAGGTCGTTACTCCCTGTCTCCTGAGCTCTAACAGTGCCCAGTCCTGAAGACCTCCTAGAAATGATATGAATTTCTCCTCTTCACTCATGTTAGGGATCTCCAGAAGCAATGTGGCAAATTGCTTGACATAATCCCTTACAGTGCCGGTCTGCCTCAAACTTCTGAACTGCATGCGAGCAGTAAATAAGGTGTTCGCAGGTCTAAATTGAGCTCTCATCTCTAACTTTAGATCCTCCCACGACACAACCTCGGGATGCTCTCCCTCGGTCCTCGGGGCTACAGAAGTCCTCCACCAGACTTTGGCATCTCCCGTGAGGAACGATGCACAAACCTCAATTCTGTCTTCTTCTGGCACCCGAGCCGCTTTGAAGTAGTGCTCCATGTCGAACAGGAAGTTTTCTAGCTCTTTCGCTACCCTGGCTCCTCCAAAGGTAGACGGGTCAGGTATATGGCGTTTCACTACTGGCTGTGAAGGCCCGACCCCAGCTGTGGGTGTAGGCGGGTTTGAAGCTACCTGGGCTAAGGCTAGCTTCAACATGGCTATCTCAGCAGTTAGAGTCTCTACAGTAGACTCTAATCTCTGGACTCTGGCATCATTAACATGCTCATAATGTAACTGGAGTTCCCTGAGCGTCTGCATCCGCTCAGCTAGTGGATCTCCTTGCCATTCTGCCTCATCTATCCCAACAGCCATCTCTAGTCTGGTGAACCTATCATCCAGATCTAGCAACCCTAGTAACTCTGAAGTACCTGTCTCTGCCATCTGGTGCTGTGATGGGTGAACTGTGCTGACGGTTGAATGGACCCCGAAACTGATCGATAAGTCGTATAACTGAGGATTTACGCCCCGGCGCTAAGCACCGACGTACGCAACTCCCAAACAGCACAACGACTCACGTCTATATCTCGGTGTCACACACAACCACTGCTTGTCAGGTTGAGTTGTTGCTGCGCGTGGGCCTCTGATACCACAATTGTCACGCCCCAATTTTTCGCTGTGTAAATTGAGGGTGATGGCACGACTTACACACTGTGTAACTCTGGTATCACAAGTTACACAGAGCGTAACCCGTCAGCCTAACACTCAAATACACGCGCTCTATGCACGTGCGCGATGCGGAAGTCTAAGATCGATGCGCCAACTCCAACCACACTGGACCCCTGATGGGTAAGTCTCGTGCCCCGATCAAATGCCTCTGCGCTCTGTGGATCACTGCGCTCCCGGGCTGATATCTGACGGTCTGGGCCTAATCTTCTCCTAGCCCTAGACCTACGTCAATGAGCGGCGGGTGGGCAGCACACGTTGCTCCTCAACCCAATATGCCTCTCAAAGACCGTCCTTAATACGTGGCGCCCTGTGTAAGTACACACACCAGAATCACTGGCAATGCAATAGTCGGGCACTAGACATATGCCCCGATCCTAAGCAGTATATCGACCACTACACCACAAGGAGGGTACGCCCTATGAAGTAGGTGCGCCCGCCCCTAATCACACCGAGGCCTCAGCTGGCCAGGCAAAGTACACAATGGATATCAAAGTGAGGAAAACCCCTCCACTACCCAATGTGGGCTGAGGGATCAAAAACCTCACACTAGCTACTCACAAGCGTCTTATACAGATTTACAAGCTCCTAAACTAGAAAGCAAGTAAAGTATACCTCCAAAGGTCGCCCGACCTTTGGGAGCAGTGTGTACAAGATTCCCTTGAGTTGCCCTCGCCGGAAGAACCCCTTTTGCTCGCCGGAAAGCTCCACCAAGCTGCTGTCCAAGTTCTGTCCGTGAGCTCCACTCAAGCTGAATGCAAGGGGACTCCTTCCCCTTTGCTGCCGTGAGAGGGGGAACACCTTCCCCCTAGTGGCTGAAGGTGGAAACCACCCTCAACCTTGCTGCCTCCTCTCCAAGCTCGCCCCACCAGCAGGTGGACGCCTCCCCTCAGCTCAAGCACCCTCAAGGTGGCCGGAAATGAAGGTGGAGATGGCCGGAAATGCTGCTGCCGAGCTGCTGCTCTAGCTGAACCGAAAGTGGGGATTCTCCTCCCACTTGTTGCTGCTCCACTCCAAGACTCAGCACCCCTCAAGATGCCGCACTCCTTGAAGCTCAAGGAGCCTCCAAAGCTCGCCGGAATGGAGGTGGAAGTGGTGGAGAAGCTGCTGCAGCCGAGAACTCCAAAGCTGCTGAGAAGGGGCTGCTGTGCTCTCCCTTTCGGATCTCTTCCAAGGCTCAGCAAACAGATGAATGCCGCACCCTTTGAGCTCTCTCAAAGGGCCTTCAGCTCGCCGGAAGTGAAGGTGGAAGGAGGTTCGCCGGAGGTGATGGACAATCGCCCCCAAATCGCCAAGAACACAAGCAGCCGCCACAAGCAAGTCTCGGATGCCTCTTCCTCACGATTAGGGCTGCCCCCTAATCCAAGTCGCCCCAAAGTTCACTTACTCTCTCAGCCCTTCGATTGTGCTTTGAGATTAGTGAAGTGAATGAAGACTTTAAGAGCATGTGCCAATGCTTCATATCAGCGAATGACCCAAGCTCGGGTTGGCCATCCCCTTCAACATAAGCATTAGCACTCTCCTAGGTCATGGGTTCGAGACTCACCCATGCCATATTTTTTTTCTGTGCTTGTACACTCCTGTACAAGGCTATAATTTTTGCTAAGTGTCCCATGCTCCTCCATGGTCCATGCAAAACATCTTAATCCATTTATTATTGGTTTTGCCCCCTTCTACATCAGGCCCCACCCCAAAATGAGGGTCTCTCCCTGCTCATAACCTCTATGAGTATGCAGAGGGGTCTGGGTGTGTACCCCGCACACCCAGGTCGTCACACATGGTGAGGAAGGCTATCTGAGCCTTCAATTCCTCAATCTAAGCCCTCAGAAACTTGACAGACTCACAAGTACTATCTTCGTGTCCCTCCATTTCTACTGCCAAGCCAGCATGTTTGGCATCGATCAAGTCTAGTCGGTCTTCGATATTAGTGAAACGCGCTACTTGGCGTTCACGGTGCCTTCTCTGTCTTTTCTCCCTATCCAGCTCGGGAGGGTTGCCCACTAGTGTTTCCACATCGGTTCCCTCGTAAATTGACATTCTTGAGAGCCTAATCTATAGATCGTTGGGCTCTGATACCACTTGTCACGGACACACTTTCCTTAGTGCTTGATGTCCGTGCGGCAGACTACTTGAGGTAGTCTCAGACTTAATCCCGTGTGCACGTACGCACTAAATTCGGAAGCGTCACTATAAAACTGAGGCAACAATATAATTCGAGGGCAACACCACCAATCGAAGGCACAAGTGATTTGCACAGAACGGCGAGTAAAATGCTCGGTGAAATGAGTCACCCGAACACCCCGTCGGTATATATTGATAAAAAGGCAACAATACAAGACAATATTACAGGACACTAAGCAAATATTAAGTAGACCCTAGACCTAAGACTTGGTTCAGAGGGCAGGTGTGTGGAACCTTGCAATTTTATACTTGCATGGGATCACAAGACTGCATTTAACCAAGGCACTACCACTCCTCTCAATACTATCTCAAGTACACAATCTAAGGGGTGTGAGTAGAAGTCTTCACAAAGGTTGGTAGGCTAATTTTACACATTTGAGCCCCCCATCCTAGAGTACTTGTGAAAACATAGTCCCCCACTCACGCGTACATGCCCCGGGACAGTCCCTCGAGTGCATCACTACCCCCGATGACCAAAACACATGGCACACATGTGCCAAACCCTATTTTTACATGGATCTACACAAATATCCATGGTCATGACAAAAGACACCTTGTCAGGGTCGGGTAACATGGTTTAAACTCCTCCGATCCCTAACACATGGGCAGAGACGGAGGTCCGGCAACACTCACCACCAGACTAGAGGGCGGCTGCGGCGGTGGCTGAGTCCTTGGTGGATAATCAGAATTACAGATCAACTCAACCAAGGAAATCCAGGTCACCACCGAAGTGCGGCTCCCCACTGAGAACTAGAGTTCCAGAAAGGGGTAGACCCTGTCCCCGGCAGGACAGGGGTTCACCGGGACGACGAGAGCCACATTGTCCTGCGGGAAGAACACATGCTGAATCGAAGCCACAGGGTTGTTTCTTGTGCAGCGGTCCTTACTGGATGAAGGATTGCCCCACGAGATAGAAGATCATGGCTATCATGGCGCAGGAACCAGCAGAGGAGGCTATTGAGATCATCGAGGAGCCAAGGCTCGGGGCGATTCAAGCAACTCCAAACACTGCCACGGGGGCGCAGCAGTGTTGGATCGAGTTCATCGGGGGGATGATCGCAAAACATCTGCCCGTGACAAACATCGAGGGTGATGTACAAATTGGGCGGGGGAGAATTGTCAGGCCCTAGAACAGTGGGCCTAGACCATCTGGACCAAGACGAACTAGGCCGAAAGGAAGCCCAAGCCCACGTCCACGAAGCCCTAATTGGGGAAAGCCTCGGTCAAACGGGGGTGTTGACCCCGAATCATCCTCTTCGGCTGCCACGCGAGGCTCGCACGTGGCTTCGGACGAGGGAGCGGATGAAGACGGCGAGAACTCATCAGCGGCAGAATTGAACGCCAGCATTCACGGACGGCGGGCTATTTGGACTAGGGTTGCAGCGCAACGAGGATCGTGGATGGCAGACGAAGCCTTCGGCGCGAGCAAAGTTGACGTGGCGAAGAAAACAGAGGCGGCGACTCCTTCGATAAAAGGGAGGAACGAGTGATCGTTGCCATCACTACTCCACCAGCCAAGAGCAGAAGCAAAGCTTGGGGAAGCTTCCGAGGGAATTTCCGGCGCCTAGGGAGGCGCCGACGAGCGAAACAACGTGAGCGAGGTTGAGAGATTGTAGCCGGCGTCGAGGAGACGACCGGCGAGGGAGGGGAAGAGGGGTCGTCGACGAGAGAAGAAGGGATTCTGTAAGTTTTGGGAATAAAGAGAACGAGTTTCGTTCTTCAATCCCGATTTTCCTTGTTCCCCTGTTTCGGCAATTCGGTGGCATATTCTCGTCATCTCTGACGACGACAGAGGCCTCTAGGTCGGCGGCATAGTTGAGGGCGAGGAGCGGATCTTTCCCATGTTGGTAAGCATCTTCCCCGGCGAGCCCAAGCGTAGGCGGCGCTCGGCTGTGAACGTAGGCGGAAGACGACGTAGGAGGCGTTGAACGAAGGAGACGAACGCAATTAGCGTTCGAAACGAGGCAACGTTGACTTTGGTCAACATTCCTTTTAGCGAGCAAAATCGAATTCGTGGAATTTGATTTGGAGCGCTGATGTCGGTGTGATGTCAGCAAGGCAATTTCAGAAATTCAAATGGCGTGCAGCGAATTGGGATTGCGGCGTTGATGTGTTGATCGATCAAAATTAATTTTGACCGGAAGTAAAATTCTAACCTAGAGTTAGAGTTTTCTGATTTTTTTTGATTTGGGGGTGATTTTACACCCGAAGATTAGGGATTTCATGCCGGTCTAAAATTTTGCCAGAAAACCTTAGGCCAGGGCGTGATAGCTGCATCTAATATTATTGGTTCGGTTTATTGTACTCTCAACACATGTAATATCCCAAATAAGCGTATCTTCTTCCCCGACAATGACAATATAAATAACCCATAGAATAAAATATAAAGAGAAGAACGTGAAGCTGGAAGGCGAGGAATTGGAGAGGCGGAGCAAACTCTTCTTCTTAAGGTCAACTTTCCAAAAATTTATAAGCCAGACATATCATCTGTTGACTTCTAGTCGTCGTCGTTGATTTACGCCGCATGGCAGGCGTTAAAAATGAGTTGCTCCTGCAGCTCCTTCCGCAGTTAATCTTCTGTATGGTGCCTACTTATTTAGAGGACACATGTTACGATTATCAATAGAACACAAAAGGAAACCATAGCTCAAAATGGAGAACAATGCAGCCTTTATACAATTCATCAAGGTCTCACATGGCATTCAAGAACCGCCCATTTCGTAACCACTAAAAGTGACGGTAAGACGATCTTGCAAATGATTTCTCGTGTCATTCAAAAGAATACAGAGGGAAAAAGCAAAGGAGCAATAGCAAGCATAAACTGCATTTATTCGAAAATGAACATAATCAGTAATTGCATAAAATCATAGGTTGGGAGGTAACAAGGGAACAGCTAGAAAAGGCTGTCCTGTCCTTTCACTGTAAACTTGATATCACTGAGGATATGATTTCCAAGAAATGCTTGCAACAGCCTTTTCGTTTTTTTTATTCTGAGATTACGCGATCAGACATATAAGCAACGCTGATGAATTACAATGCTTTTACGTAGTTGCTGGTTGAACAATTAATAGCTAGAATCATTAAAAAGAACATACATAATGATTTTTCACGATTCAAATGAAACCGGAACAAGCTTACATTTACAGTGGCAAAGGTGGAGAAAATTAACAAGGATTCACAATTGAAGGTGAACTTGCTTTCATACTCGGTAGCGGCTACATATATACATGTATTGGTTCAAATTGCAGAAGAGAGCGTGGCAATGGTAGTGTTACGTATATTCTCTACAAGATTTAAGGATATATCATTCGCTTCTTCTTACTCCTCCCGGGGAATCCATCTGCTCCACCATAGACTTTTCCTCTGCCTGTTCAGCTCGTCCATGCTCTCGTTCAGGGTTCTAACTATTTTCCTTTGAAGACGGAGGATGGACGCGAGAACATTCCGTTGGGCACTACCCTTCTTTGGCTCAGTTTCCTGCAAATCAAATTGCAGCGTGCCCAGGTAAGTACATTTTTCGCGTTGAACTATGTACTATTCCAACATTTTCTAAATGTATACCTAGAATCTTCTAAAAGTTTAATTGTATCTAGACTAGTCTAGTGATGCATCTAAAATAATATGATCATATTTACAGTATACCTGTAGAGAGAGTTCCAGAAGAACCCATCCTATATTTGTCATTTCTCATCCATACTAAGGAAGCCTTCTTAGTTCTTGAAAAGTTCAATTTCATGTACTGCTAGAGGCATCCCTTCTTTCGTACTAGTTCTCACAAGCAACTGTCTTCCCCTTATAAAGTTTCAATTCATACAACTTTCATGTATCAATTCACAACTAATACGAATCAGCTACAACAATAGCAGAACTTTGTTTGTTATTAAAGGGAGTGAAGGCATCACAACAATCCATCATTATATCGATTCTCAGTTTATATGGGAATAAATATATTGGATTACTTTTATTATCGCAGACTCCGGGACACTATTGAAGAGGGATTTAAAAATCCCAAAGACACTTCAACTTCGTCCGTAGTAGAGTTGAATCAGTTAACTAAAGAAGAACAAACTGACGAAACTGAAGAAAGCACGAGCATCCATTTGAGAAGCACTAGCTAACTCCATATTTGTAAGGTTCATTAAATCTAGAAAAGCAAAGCAAGTTTGGAATATTTAACTGGTAGAAAGCAAGTAGAGAAAAGGATGATGACTCTATAAGATGAACAAAGTTATACTGATAACATGAGTAATACACCTTCAACACCGTCTACTGCAACAACATCAGAGTTACCAAGGGCTCTTCTCTAGAAACACGATCAAGGAAGATGAGATAACTCTTTGATATCTACCATACATGCAACTACAACATACTAGGACCTGAAAGCTTCGGCACAGTATTAAAGCAAAATGTCGAAGCTACAAAAGAAAAAAAAGAAAATAAAGAAAATAAAACATCGGAACACTAATTGAAGCTAGATAAAGAAGTAAAAATGATTGATAAAATTAAAGCATAGGAGCTCAATAATAGAACACAAGATAAAGGTCATTGAGTTAGCGGGTTTACAAGACAGAACTCAACTCAGATGACTTAATCCAAAAGCAAGATCCGTAGCAAAAAAACCCTCTTATTCACATAGCAGCGACTAATGAAACTTTTTCTCTAGTTACTCGGCTAGACATGGTTGCTACCAACCAACCTAAAAGAGAAGGATAATTTTATCAACTTGGTGTTAGGTCGGCATTTCTAAATGCACTCAAGAATAAGATATTTATGTAGAACAACCATAGGCTATGTTTTGTTTAATGGAATCCAGGGTGGAAAGGATGGAAAATACAATGAATTTCCACTATGGATTCCATTCAACAAAACATAACCATAAGGTTTTATGGTTAAAGAAAAGGAGCATCATTTTCTGAAAATAAAAAAAACACTATATGGACTTGAACAAGCTCCAAGAGCTTGCTATTGCAGAATAGATAGATATTTCTCAAATCAAGAATTCAACGAGAGAAAAAGAGAGCTTATGCTCCGCATTAACACCAAAGGTGATTCCACTACATGCACAGTTTCTTTATATGCTTTATGATCTAATTTGGAGAACAAATAGTGGAGACGATAAAGAACAAATTGAAAACCTTTTTTTATGTACAAGTCACTAGTGGTATTAATTTTTATTTATTTTTACTTGTAGTTGTATTTCAATTATAAGGTGGTTTAGCTCTTAGATATCTGCTGGACTTAAAACTAGCGTAAGCATATAGATCATCTCGATTTTTTATTTTTTTGTTTATGTGCAGTGAGTTATTTACAACATAATATGGTGATTTAAATGAGTCAGCTAGTGAAAATCCCATGAGAGGTAACAGTTTAAAGCACTCCTCACTCACATGGTTTTTCAATAAAAGAGGGACAACTGTGCAAAATAATTAAGATGATCATACTGTTGGATTGATGCTCTACTTTCTAGGGGTGTACAAATTGTATGAGAACAATATAAACATACTTAGAATGTAGCTATAAGTTCTGACAAAGAGATGTCTAGAAGAAACACCATATTGTATTGGTCCCTTCTCATCCATGTCACCTCACACCTACTAATTCTACTCTGCTAGCTGTCAATGCGACAAAAGGCTTCTATTATTCTACAGTTTTATGATACCATAGTTACCTCTAAGCATCCCTTACTGCAGCTTAGTAATCTGTTATTACCTAGTTAATATAGCAAAACATATCTTCTAAATTGGCTCAAATCATATGATTTCCACTGCAAACTTGTATTAAACTTTACAAGTATATTGCCTAAACATGTTTGACTAAGCATATTTAATGTACTTACTCTCAGTTCCTGAAGTTGCGCTTCTGTGAAACCGCCTTCTGATGTTGTCCCCGATTTTGCCATAAGTTTAATGATCCAATTGGCAGCTTCAGTGTAATCCTTTTGTGTAGCACGATATTGTTGAAGCCTCAAATTTTGCATTATGGACAGACCCAGCCCTTCACGGTTAAAATACGGATGAGCTAAGGCAGACTTTGCGCTGGTTCTTTGACGTGGTTTAAAGCGGACCATAGAAGTGAGGAGCTCCCATCCAATGCCCCCATCTAAATCTAATAGTTCAAAGCCTCTACGGAGATCTGGATTGGCACGAGGCTCAACTAAATTTCTCCAAGCGTTTAAGTCATAGTTACACCTCTTAAGCTGGCGGTTAAATTGTATAAGACTGTTGTCTGTTCGTAGTGATGGAAATGCCTGACCCAAGCAGTGGCAAAATTAGTCACACTCTTCCATCTTGAAGCATTAATTGTTAAGAATAATGGTTGACCATTAGAAGTATTTGTGAAGAATAGTAAGTTTCTGCTCATGATAATATGTTCTTACAAAAAAATATCAGTTAATATTCTATTTTATACTAGACAATAAGAGAATTTTAATTATGGGTTCAATTGCACAAGAAAAAAAAAATCTAAACTTAGGATTAAAAAAAATCAAATATGTCCTATTTATATATTTTAGAAGATGAGATAAATGCATTGTGCTAAGAGAAAATGTTCACAACAAAAAGTAAGAGCATGAGATAAGTATCTCTCCTGACACAAGAACTAACCATTTGCAGGAATATAAGGCCCAAACTGTAAATGTCAAATCTGTCAGGTAAGTTCATCTGTCAAAGAAAAAACAAGAGATATGATAACCATTAATCTTCTGGTATTTATTACATTTATTAAATTCATTGCACCTTTATAAAGGAAAAAAAAGAAAGAGTGAAATTTCAGACAATGACACCTGCCACAAAACCGGAGATAATGCAGTAGCCACCGGTGCAGATGGCGCGGATGGTGTTTGTGTACTCATGATATACTGCTCAGGAGCAGAATACCTGCAGTAAGTGATAAAAATTTAGAGAATGAGAAACTTTTATAAATAATGAAAGCTAGTTGAAGGTACAAAGAATAACAACTTGAAACATCTATTGACCACATAAATTTGAATATTTGACTCATGATATTATCACATAAGCCGAGTATTTCTTTACTCAATGAACGCATCTGCAGAAAATTTTCAGATATTTGGAAAGAGAATGTAGTCACAAGTACCTGAAAGGGAATATAATAGTCAAAAGCAACACAAAGTGTCACTTCTGCAGATGGTATCCGTCACCAACCAAAGCTATCAATTAAGACAATTACTAAAGAAATTTACCTTTGTCATTAAGTGGGTAAAAAGAATAGTCAAAGCATAGTTTAACAGCTTACCAGACCGACCTTCCATCACCTAAATAGGAATCCTCATCCAAGGAGTTCCTTAAAATGAGTCATTATTACATGTTTTAAATTAGTAATTATATAAACCCTAACCTCTTGATATGAATAAAATACAAAAACTGTTGTTGAATCAACTTGATATCAGAGAAAACTAGCCTAGCCTCCACGCTCCTTTACCACAAGCAAGCATATATCATTCTTTAGTAAAGTGTACAGTGCATTCTAGCCTATTGAAACAGGAAGATTTGAGTTTTGGAATTAGCATGGATGTCTGCATGCTAGGCCAGCCTTGATTCTCTGTTAATTTATTCTGTATGACACTTAACTTTTTGTTATTAATAAATGATGCTATTTCACTTAGAACACATTAATAAACAAGTGTATGGCTGCGTAGACTACCGTGGATCTAGAAGAAACTCCTTTGGAATGTAGTTTATGCCAACTCGCAAATCTGTTGCAGCTCCCAAGTCAATGATTTTGAAGGTGCGTGCCCCTGCAAATGCAGATATAATTTGCTGAAAGAGCATCTATAAATTATCAGATAATAGAAGTTTTTGAAGCCAGAAAAATATATAGTACCTTCTGAGAAAATCACATTTTGTGGCTTAATGTCTCTGTGAACAATCCCAGTTGAATGAAGCCCATCTAAAGCAAATAGAAGTTGCCTCAAGATTGTTTGAATGATTTTGTTTTCTCTTTCTAGTCCCTTGGGCAAATCCTGAACTTCTCCAAGAATCTTAGTCTCAACCTAAAATCAGTGAAACAAAAAAGCCGGTAGATGAAGAAATAGGATACATTTATAAGAAAATGAGCTATAAAAGGTAAGCCAACGTCAAAATCTATAACAGAAAGTAAGGTAAATATGATCAGAAAACAAAAATTCCAAGTAGTACTTACACTTGAAGTATAACCCTTCAAGATATTGAGCAAGACTCGACAATGCTATATTCACTTAACACAAGACTGCTTTTCCATTAATCTTTGACTAGATGCATATATTCCTCAAAGTTAATGCAAGTTATGCAACACTTTAATAATGTTCATGAAATAGAAAAATGATCTGGTTACTTTCTATATACAATTAGGAAATTGCATAGTTTATTATGGAGAAAGGATAATGAGTAACCATCCATAACAAGCGGTATAAGCCCAATCAATGTATTAGTGGTTTCTAAGAAGTTGTTGCAACACTTCATTAATGTTCAGGGAAAGAAAAAATGATCTGATTACTTTCTATATACAAATAGGAAAATGAATAGTTTATTATGGAGAAAGGGTAATGAGTAACCATCGATAACAAACAGTATAAACAAATCAAAGTATTAGTGATTTCTAAAAATTTACTGCAACACTTCATTAATGTTCAGGAAAAAGGAAAATGGTCTGATTATTTTCATATAGAATATACAATAGGAAAAATCATGTTCTTATTAAGGAGAAAGGTACGAAGTAACCTTCCATAACAAGCAGTACAAACCAAAACAAGTTATTAGTGGCATTGCTGTACTGTTGCTCATAGATAAATCAACCTTTAATTGCTTAAGCTAAAAATACGATGACAAGTTAGATAACTTGTCTTTAAGTCTTGACTGTAAGACTTTCTTGGCTTCTTGGTTTGGTCAACTTTCATAATTTCATATCAGTTTTTTTGTTGACATATACTATTACAACTGTTGTTTTGTTTAAAAGGTTATTATTGACAGAAACAGCTAAACTTAAATTATATTTCTTCTAAGAATTTCAGTTGGATATATTGATTGATGCAATGGAAACCATCTATCTTACCATAAATTTGTCAATTACCACAAGACAGATGATGCCTAAAGAGCGTAGATTAGTAGCAGGGTTTCTCACTGATACCCATCTTTTAAATATTTGGCAAAACTAAAGACTGAACTTGCAAATTCAGTTCTCTTGTTAGGTTAAAAGTAATTATTTGAGGAACGAAAGTTTCTTCCACTAAAAGTCTACAACGAGATAAATAAAGCAATAAAGAGCAAGACAAGGCTGTAAAATCATACTGACGTTGTAAGGGAACTCTTTGCTTTGCATGAAATCAGCAAGCGTATCTTCGCCCTCGAAACGCCAAATGAGCCAGTACTCATCTCCCCCTTTCCCTTTGGATTTGCTCTGAAGAGAAGCGGATGGCGCAAATAAAGCAAAGGCTTGCTTTCATTAAATTTAAAAGCATGATGATCGACAGATTGAAGGAAGAATACCTCCAGAAAGCCATAAAGGAAATCTGCACAGCTGCTAGCACAGGCTCGTCGCACACGCTCATTCATCCATATCTCCACTGCTCCATATTCGGTTGCCTTCTTTAGCACCAAATCACCTTCCTTTTTAACACCAAAAGGACTAAGACAACATTTCAAGAATAAAAAAATAGGCCAATCATGAAGACATCTCAATGGCCCAAGTGGTCATTGACTTCAAATTCAAAGTTTTTTTTAACTAGAAAAGTAAGGAAAATCATAATTAAAAGGGAACATATTTTATGTTCCAAAAGAGGAATTTTTACCACAGGAAAGAATATGAGCACACCTTGATGGATGGCTTAGGCTTCGCTAAGGAAACCTTATAGACGACGCCGAAGGCGCCTTCACCGAGCTTCTTCCCCAGCACGACATCATCCTACACAACAGAAGCAATTGTGCCCAAGAGCTGGAAAAATAAAGTAATGATTTTCGTCAAGAGAAAGCTGAGACCTTGCGGAAGGAGGGGCGGAAGAGGCGCTCGACGAAGGCAAGCACGAACAAGTCGAAGAAGCCGGGGGCGACGCCGGGGGTGGCCCAGAGGTAGGAGACAGCGGCAAGGGCGAGGGCAACGCCAGGGGCGGTGAGGGTGAGGCCCGTGGGACGGGGGAGGGTGCTGCGGTAGATGATGTCGCCGCACTCCATGACGGTGCAGGGCAGCCCTACGCCCACCCCGACGAAGAGGTCGTGCAGGTGCGCCGAAGCCCTCGCCGGCGAGGAGGCCACCCGCCGGCGGCCGGGAGGCGTCAGGGGAGGAGGCCTAGGGTGAGCGGGGGAGAGGCAGCGGTTGCCGGAGAGAAAGGCGGAGAAGGAGGGGCCGAGCCGGAAGGCGCCGGCCGTTGCCATTGTTCATGCGGATTTGTGGTCGTCACGCGGCGTTCAAGAAGCGACGCAACCGAGCTTGCCGACGTCGATCGGTGGAAATTAGTTTTCGCAATTTGGTTTTAGGTTTCTAGTTTTCTTGGGTTTGAATTTTTCGGTTTTGTTGCTTTTCGACTTCCGCCTGAGCAATTATCCACTTGCCGATGGCACAAGGCAGGAAAAATAAGGAAAAAAAGAAAAACAAAATTGGTGAGTGTGGGTGTGCTAGTGAGTAGAGTTTGTGGCTGAGAAAGATTATGCGGACGTTGGAGAGGGAGAGAGAGTAGGATTACCGCTTACCCGCTAGGGACGAAGAGAGCGTGTGGTTGTCGTTTGAGTTACCAGAGAAAAATCTCTCCTTTTCCGTCAATTACATAATGGTCTATTTTTCAGATAAAAATCCTATGAAGATATTATGAAAATTAATAATAATTATTATTATCATCTTGAGGAGAAATATGATATAAATAATAGATAAATAAAGGACAAAAGTATAAAACTTTTTAATTTTATTCATAAAATAGTCACAAAATTGGAGTTAATTAATCACTAACATTTCTTTCTAAATATCTCAATAATACTCTAATTTTTATTCTATTTTTTAATAAATATAATATCTTAATTTAGTCTCATATTAAATATAAGGCGAGAAATAGTATGATATATAAGAGACTAATGAGCTTATTGGTATTAACTTATTTGCATATTTGTGTTTTACATGCTTTGATTTTTTTTTATTATTTTGAATTTATAAAAGTGATCCTTTAAAACTTTTCAGTTCATTATTATTCCCGGGGAAAAGTATTAGAAACCTAAAGACAAAGTCAATGCTCAAAGCAAAACGAAAGCAAGAACAAAGTGGAAGAATGAGAAAGAAGCAGAAGGGAGAGCAACTTACGTGGCAGAGGCAAAAAAAAGGGATTAAAAAAAACTTGAAAAGACTCCAAGACGAAGAACCATCTCTACGAAGAACTGTCTATCTCAAGAAGAACCTCACTGGACACATTGTTGGCAGCTCGTAGTCAACCCTTCCATGAAGAAGAAATCCTTTGAAGATGTCTTCTGTTTACTCTGATGGCAAGATTTCAGTCAAACTACCAAATACATGCAGTTACCAACGATCTGATTAGAATCTGACGATTGATATTAAAGAGAAGACAAGGATAGAGAAAGAAGAACTGAGCACGGATTGATTGATTGAAGAATGTAAAACTGCATTAGTTGCTTGACTCAGGAACTCCCAAGTTTGAGGACTTGTAATCGTTGCCGAAACAAAGGCAGGAGAAAAAAGATCCTTTTGAACAAACAAAAAATGAGATCCTACTCTACAGTGCTCCTCAGTGTATGAATATATACAGACTAACACACAAAATAGGATATGGGCAAAACTCAGCCAGCCGCCATTGCTAATCATGCCAACAAAGCAGCATGACAACACATCTCCTGATGATGTAGAGCCTGGCCTTTTGTTCCCTGAGCGCCCTGCTCAGGCCTTTTCCTCTTCCTCGGCTCCTGCTACTGCTGTTGCTGCTGCTGCGCATCCTGATGCTGCACATATTGCTGCAGTTTCTCTAGGCAGGGGAGATCAGTGATGTGTTCGATGAAACGTCTTGGTGTGCAATGATGAGGGGGCTCAGCCCTGGGGGTGGCTTTTAAAGGGAGTCTTTCGGTCGAACACCTCGGCAGGCACAGCGAAGCAGGGCTCGCATGCGTGAGTTTGCCAGTGCTCGAGCATGTGAAGTCCTCCCCCCTTCTTCACGCTGCCTGATGGGTTCCCAGGGGACAGAGATATGGATTCTTGTGTATTCTATTCTTAAATCCAGATGATCTTGGATTTCTGAAAAACAATCTTAATGGAGAGATGCAATTTTCAGAAACTCTAAAAGGACTCTCTCTTTTGCTACTCGGGTAATCTGATCTTGTTGTGAAGGAATCGGACATGCTGAAGCAGCTGAGGACCCACGCTATGAATTGGATGAACACAATCATATGGCTACTTGATGTAGCTTCAAACCAATCATTCAACGTTTCTCCTCTCCAGGTTTTGAATGAGTTACTGATTACTGAAAAATGATCGGGAACTATACAAACTCCCAGGAGGCAGCAGCAGCTCCAGCTGGAGAACACTAGGCACTTGGATCAAGGCAATTAAATTAATCGAGCGAGCCAACTTTATTGACTTCTCCGACAGTGAGAGGACAACGGTGCTCCATTATTTTGTTTTTCTTCAGCTGAGACAAGGGATTGAAGTGATTTAGTTTTCAGTAATCCATGGTAGGAGAGCATGAGATCTGACCACTGGAAATGCTCCCAAGGAAAGGTTATGTCAAAGTGCTGCTAACTTTTGCATTGATTCCTCTGTTATGTTTTCAGGTCTGTCTGCGTGTGATCACTGGAAATGGTGACAGCAAAAGGCTAGCAGCCTAGATTACAGTGCTAATTTTTGTATTGATTCCTTCATGTTTTCAGGTCTGTACAAAATTTTAACGAGTATAATCTAAAATTTTTAGATAGGATCTTTGGATCTAATAGCAGTAATGTTAAGTAGAGTTTTAAATATATATGAGCACACTATTTCTTTAATGCAATTGTGGACTTAACAAATTGCTTTGACCTTCCTAATTCAATGTCAACTGTTCGAAAGAGAAGAAGGTAACGACCATATAAGATAAAGTTTGACTTTTGGCTAACGATCATGCTTGAATTGAGGTTAAGTTGCCACATGCATCAGTTCGGCTGCGTGAAGTAAACCAGGTGAAGGCTTGAGGCTTCAAGGTCAACCAAAGCACCATGAACATGCATGCATGACATGAATTGTTTGTGTTATAAGTAGTCAACCAATTGCAAAATTTGGTTGACTTCCCGCATGCATATTATATATATTCTTCCATAATTTGTTTATTGCTATTTGACCCAAATCCCACTCTTAGTTTGGGGTTTGAAAGATTTCTCATTTGTTTGTTGATCATCGCTGCACCGCGCCATTCATGAAATGTCAAAACAATGTAAAAGATGATAAAACATTTTTTAAGAAAAAAATCAAACAAGTTGATGGAATAAAATATTTTTTAAAAAAAGTCAAAACAATTTTGAAGAAGATCATATTCCTAAAAACAGCTAGTAAAATATTCTTCCTTCATTTTTTTAAAAAAGTCAAACAACTTAAACATATATGCTTGCATGATAAAAGAACTTAACTTCACACCAAGAAGGTGTTGACTCAATATCAACAAAAAAATCTTTTAGATCTAAAGGTATTAGACTAAAATTTTAAAGAGATATTAGTGGGAAAATAGTTTTTTAAAAAAGTCAAACAAGTTAATGAATGAAGATAATTTTTTTAAAAAAAGTCAAAACAATTTAAAAGAATGTCATATTCTTAAAAACATTTAGTCAAAATACTCTTCATTTTTTAAAATGTATTATTCTAAAAATTTTAAAGCGACACTGATCGAAAAATAAATATAAATAATCATAACAGAATTGATCCCATGAAAAAAATAATAATAAAAATTGTGTGCTTTAATGTTCTATATTTCATTTCTTTTATAAAAAAAATAAAAAATAATTGAACTCTAATTACATCAAATTGAATTCAAAATGTTTGGCTAAATTACTGAGCCAGTGGGTCTTAATTATGGATCAAAAAATTATATAGATTAAATTTATTGTTGTTGTCATTCCAATTCATGCTCCTCGTACCCTCCTATCGTCCAATAGAATGGTGCCAAAGGCTTTGACTTTTTTGAGCTAACCTGGAGTGTTCATGTGAACCGAAGGTGTCAACTGTTATTTAAAGTTTGACTTTGGAAAAAATGGTAATTAAGCAAGAAATGAGAGTGTACTAAATTTGATCGTGTTGCCCGTATGCAGCTGTTTGAAGTAATTAGCTAATACATTGTTCACGGACATTGATTAGGTCTGATTAATTAGAATAGCAAGAAATTCAGGTGAACCAGTAAACCGAACGAGTGGACCAATTGAACCCGATTGATTTGCATTGGACCAAACTTATTTTTGTTGTCATTATTGCATAGCATAAATTATTATCTAAAAACAATTAGAATATAAAATTAATAATATACAATGTTTAATTAATTGATCCATAAATTCAATTTGAAGTTCAGCTAGGTGATTATCTGATTCGATAACTTAAACTCATACTTTGTTCAATCTAATAAATTGGAATATTAATCAAAGTATGAAATATCAATTTTCCTTTTTTTTTTGGTAAACCGTAAACGAGAGAATGCTACTAGGTTCATAACCACTTATGCTTAGACTTCTTCATGTCTCTAAACTTTAAATGCTACAATTCTCTAAAATATTTATAAACTAAAAGAGAATTATAGAGCATTTAAAAGTTATTTTAAAATCCATTTATTTTTCAATTGTGTATATCTCTTCTTTACAAGTCACTGTACTTCTGAAGTCATGCATTAAGTCGTTGACTTTGAACGGTTTTAAGTAATTTAGAAGTCAACCAAGATGAGTTAATGGTTTATTGGATAAAATTCCTTAATTATCTCTTAAAGTTTTGTTTTTTAGCTTATATTTGTTTTAATTTTAAACCTAAATCCACTTCTGCATTCAATATGGCACTTCCTAAACAAACAATAGACACGATAGATTCCTTCACTGCAGGCAGGCCTCATCAGATCATAAGATCACTCATTTACAGGTTCCTTTTTCAGATATTAGTGTCAATAATACAGACCAGCAAAATTCCATTGAATTTCTACCTAAAGACAAGAAATGGCTGTGTTTTGGCATAAGTAGTACAGTCTGTAACTATAACCCTTGAACTTAATGTTGAATAATTGCAATAGCATCACTGCTTAAGAGCTTCCAGGATTTCCTGAATGTAAACTAACAAAACACCTGATTGGAGTGACAGTGAAAAAGGAGTCGGTCGATTGAACTTCAGCTAATGAATTATTGATTATAGATCCCTGCATTCTCATTTTAGGACGGGATTTTACATCATTTGTCCATTTCTGAATAAGAATAAACTCATGTTTCACCAGATAGACTAAAAGGATCTGCATGAGGAACTGTGCATTGAGTCAATCTATGAACAAAGATTCAAAGTAAAAAAGATATTTCTTCTATTTTCCATTTTTGGAAACTTTTGATGTTCTTCGTAAAGATTTGAGGTGAAAAGTGTTTTGATTAGCTACTCATAATGCAATCAATCATGGTTGCATGAAGATTTGAGGTTACATAAACATCTTTATCTTTTGTTCTGTATTTTCCACTCACTCTTTTCACAAGAGTCTACGACTATAAACATCCAAGAAAGAACGTAATCTCATGCAAGAACAAAGAGAGAAGAAAAAGGAGCTAAAGAAATGAACCGAAGGATGATTTGTTTCATATAGAAATCAAAGCTGTCAGGTATTAGACCAGTGAAATTGTGCAAGTACAGATCTAAGCTTAAAGGTTTGTTAATTAGAATGCCAAGTTCATCCGGTATCTGCCCACTGAAGTTATTACCGTAAATCCTAAAGTTCCCTTTACTAAAAGAATAACAAGTGAGAAAGTTCTAACAAAAATCATTTTTTGCAGATAGAAGTGCTCCTTAAAACAAATAAAATGTTGTATCTATCACAAGGCAGCAAAGAGTTTTGTGATTGCAGAAAGCAAAGATATGAAACAATTAGAGGGTTTAAAATACTATATATCTAACATAAGCTTTGTATAGTTGTGTTTTTTGTTTCTCTTTATGTTATTGATATTGCAAGAGTTATTGTGTGTTGGAGTGAGTAGTATCACATTGTTAGTCCCACATTGCTTATTTCATTAAGTCTTATATAATTGAAAATATGTTCTCTACCTCTAAGCCTTGTACTGGTGGATATATATACATTTTACAATTTTTAGTGAACCACAAATATCATCCCTTTCCTGCCAACTGATAACCAGGAAATCCAAAATCAAGATTTAAGTACTGGGACTAAAGTACCAATCTTCATCAAGATTTGCAGTTTGCTTGTTACAAATGCCACATTGGGAGCACCATATTGCTTGGAAAGAAAGTCTTTCTGCTTTTGATGAATTAAGACAATTGCTTTAATTGTCAATCAACAATTTATTGGACTGGAAAAATCAAGTAAAAGCGAAAATGATAAGTATCTTATACCATCAATTTGTTTGTCTCCTAAAGTTTGGAGTGTTTAAAAATTGAACTCAACATTTACTGAAAGCTTCTGATACTTTGACCCCTTAAAAAATAGCTACTTCAAAGTTCACTCTGGAAATGTTGAAAATTTTCTAACGATTGTTGACTTGGTTACCGTTTCTATCATAGTCAACCCACAAATCTGATTCATGAGCAGCCGAATCAACTAATTCATTAAGCAGCTCTGTTTCAGGATTTCCTAGGCTTAAACCTAATATTTGATCACAGCTTTCACATTAGAACTTTATTACTGAAAAAAAAATGCTATGATTTCATTTATAAACAATGTGTGACCAAACATTAGATACTCTAGAAATAACCTTGGAAAGTATATTGTCTAACTATGTCTAAGAAAGAGCATCATATGAACAACAACGCAATTAAAAGTAATTGAACCGTACCATTACACCCATGCATAAGCCAGAATGACGTTACTCAACAAGAATGTTTGGAGGACGTATATAGACAAAAAAAATGCATACTATGTGTTAATTCTTCCATATGGGACTATGATTCTAGTTCTAACTCTCAATGTTCAAAGAAGAGCACGAACATTGAGTCCCCAGTTTTTCTGCAGCATATCAAATGCGTGTGAACTTTCTCTTTACAAAATTAGAAATAGAATTTTATACACAGCGTAAGATGATTGGACTGCTGTTCCTTCTGTAAAATATTCACAAGAATCTCATGGACTGAAATAAAAATGTTCTCTTTTTTTTCCTGAACAGACATGTTTGAGATAGCATGGTTCATTTTGAATTCACATAGCACGCCATTGTGGAGCAATGGGGAAGCTTGACCTATCGATTCAATTCTTTTGTTCTATAAAGTCACGTGAGTTGAGTTGTCATCTTAATTTAGATAAAACTTGCTCGAGGCATGATTCTGTACGTCTTTATTCTTTACCAACCCCCGCCCTCTCTAATCTGTAATATATCTTATATGCACATATGCTTTTGCGTCCCTAAAATATTAGCAAATCACTCCCGAATCCTTATCCCTTTAAAAAAACATCTAATATTTGAACTAATATGTCAAATAGGTCCTTGGTCCTTAAATAGTAAGGTCAAGTTTGGTGAGTATGAACGATAATAATGGTTGCTACATGGATTTAATTACAAGAATTCAAATACATAGTAGCTTAATAAATATTAAGATTTTTTAGCATATACGAAGAGTACTATTTCTTTTGGAGTTAACTACAAGAATGCCTCTTATTGTAGACACACTGTATGTCTCTAATATCTTCTAATTAAAATAAGATTATCTTTAATTATAAAATCTAAGCAATCGTATAATTCAATGAATCAAATAAATTAATGTGGAGGACTCAATCTAACTTAAATTAGAATACAAATAGAATAGAAATATCTAGATTCTTTGTTCTTTTAATCATTCTTTACTTTTTATATTTAGCTATTCTTAGTAATCACTCTTGATTCAGATCATATTTAAGTTTTAAAGTATTGGTGCCTAGTATTCGAAACTTTGATTAAAAAAACATAAATAGAATTATATTTTTACTAAAAAAATGCTCAACCAATTAATCATACAAATAATTACTACATAAATGTACAAAATTTGTATTATGAAAATAATTTAAAATATATATTAAATATTTTTATTGAATTGAGTAAATACTAGATACTTATTTAGCATTTAAGTTGGGTTTGTGTTATATAATAGAGAATTCAACTAAGACGGTAGATTTGAACATTAAATTTGTGCAATTAGGTTAATTAGGTTGAGTTTAAGAATCAAATAAAAATTTAAGTTTAAAAATAAAATTTACTTTGAATATCTTTATTTATTAATTTTAAATTATATTATTAAAAATATAGTTTATTTTTCTTATTTTTTTTACTTCTTTCCAAACAAAAACTAACCCAATCCACCAATCCAACTCGTCCAACGTTTATTACTTATTTGCTGAAAATAAAAATATTGAATGATTGTAGTATATGAGCAATTTTTTTTGCTTAAAATGTGAAAGCACGATCAATAATTGTAGGAACAGTAAATGTATACATTCAGAAGTGCGAACTTAAGAAGAGTCTTTGCATTCCGCGTCCCTCACACTTGTCGCATATATTTTTAGTCATTAGGAATGCCATTCCGAGTGCTCAGAAGGGAACAAAGTCTTTGTCAAAAAGCTGGTTGGGCACTTTTTTTTGCCCAGAAAACAGGCTGGTGTTTTGACCTAACAACATGAACATTGGAAATTGGGTTTTAAATGTCAACCATGTTCAAGAAGACAATAATTTTGACTATCTCTGAGCGAAAGATCTCATGATCTCTCTCAATGAACTGTCTGCATTCTTTGTCATATCTGTTTGCATGAGTGAGAATAGATTATACACTAAATGCTGTAATAGCTGAATTATCATGTGTATTTGTTTGCTCACAGAATGAATGGAATTTGATGGTTGAACTGTAAAAGCTAAATTTCAGTGTTGTGTGATCCAGTGGATCAACTGCTCAAGTTTTTCTTAATCTTATGATGATAAATTTGAAAGATTTCTTAACCGATGGGTAAACAAAAATTACTAAAAAAGAAATTTATCCAAGCTTTATAAAATGCTTCAGCTTGGTTTCCAGCTATTGGTAGCTCACGATGCGGCTTCGCCGAGTACCTGCATCTCCATCACGCCTAAAACTAATATATTGGAATTATGCCAAAGTCGTCGTCACGTTCCGTTCTCCAATCCTGGGCGAGGAAGAGGAGGAGGACGCAAAGCAGCCGCAAAGGTGGGCCCTTTCCAGTTCCCCCCCGGCTCTTCGTCTGCAATGTCCTGTTCTTGATGCCGCTAAGCTTCCGCTGCTGTTGCTGCCTCCGCCGCGGCCTTCGCAGTGACAGTGTGTCTCCGCATTGTGAGATTGAGCTAGTTGTTTGATTCGAGATCTATCACGTTTGGGTTTAGGAGTGAAACTTTTGCAAAAAGATTGCATCTTGATGAGTTTCTACGGCGCAAGTGCGGATTTTGGGGGGGACATTCTCTTCCTTTCTGTTTTGTGAAGAATCTTCTTAAGAGCTCTGATTTCGATGGGCTTTTTTTCCTAGTTAAATTTAGTTTTGGGTTGAAGATTCTTCTGTCTGTAACTTTGATCTTGAGCTCTCACATTAGAGCAGCGAATTTCCAGTCCAGTCCTGCAAAATTTGGGCTTCAGTTCATTACAAAGGAGTGAGGGAGGCGATTGCATTTCTGGAAACGTGAAGGTGTGTTGACTTTGCTCTTTTAGGAGGTAAATTCTTAAAGGTCGGATCCGTAGGAGAAAGATATCACATTTGTATTGGAAGAGACTAGATCGTTGTTATGGCGTTGAAGTGGAAGAAAAATATGGATGCTTTTTACTATGCGTCGCCGCCGCCGCCGCCATCAGAGGTCGTTTCACCACCACAAGCTCCATCTGGTGGCTATTATGACCCATCTCCACCGGCTCCTGCATCTAATGCCGTTTCCCCTTCACCCCCTCCTCCGCCGCCACCACCTCATCCGATTTCACCTCCGCCGCCTTCGCTTGATTCCTATTCTCCTCCACCGCCCGAGATTTGCCCTCCTCCAGCAATGCCGCCATCGGCACCTCCGCCATCAGCCATCCCTCCAATGTCACCAATCATTTATCAGTCGCCTCCGCCACCCCCGCCAATAAATATACCACCACCGCCACCACCTATGAGTCCGCCGCCACCAGCTCTACTATCCCCTCCCCCTCCATTATTGGCACCACCGCCCAAAGTCATCTCACCTCCTATGCCCCCCAGAAGCCCGCCCTCAGCACCTTCAGCTCATCGCAATAGCACAAAAAGTGCACCCCCCGTCAGCACTGCTGAAAGTGTCGCTACGTTTGCTGTTGTTGCAGGCCTTGTGATGCTTAGCTTTGTAGGGGCAGCTGTGTGGCTTGTGAAGAAGCGAAAGAAGCCAGTTGGACCTCTTAGAGATGGTGTTTTTGCCATGGCTTCGCCAGGATCTTCGCATATGTCAGGTAAATCATTAAGCTTCAATTATAAACTGCTATTTGCATTTCCTACATTGAATAGTTGAATCAGCCAGATTACTTTCATTTCCATCCTAGGATCATAAATTTGCCTGGTTTAATCTTTTTGCTTCCACTAATTAGGGGCATCCCGTGCAAGATCCCCAACTTATCCTCTTGTAAGTGTTGGTTCTGAAGGAGGTTCATATCCTTTTATAAGGCATGGCTCTGAAGGAAGGTCGTATCCTCTTGTGAGGCATGGCTCTGAAGCAAGTTATGGATTCCCGTACTCGCCATCAGAGACAGGGTTAGGGCACACAAAATTGTGGTTTACATTGGAAGAGCTATCAGCCATTACAAATAACTTCTCAAGTGAGAACCTTTTAGGTGAAGGTGGATCTGGTTGTGTATATAAAGGATACTTGAGAGATGGAAGAGAGGTGGCTGTGAAGCAGCTTAAAGTCAGTGGTGCACAAGGGGAACGTCAGTTCAGGGCAGAAGTTGAAGCTATCAGTCGCGCACACCATCGTCACTTGGTCTCGCTCATAGGATACTGTGTATCAGAGAATCAAAGATTGCTCGTCTATGATTATGTGCCCAACAAAACTCTATATCATCATCTTCAGGGTGAGTATTAGTATTTCTTCTTTGCTATCCATTTTTACAATCTTGGAATCATGTTAACTTGCAGAGATACCTGAAATTCTTTGCTGAGTTATGCACATTCTTAATTGGAGTTGGTTTTGCAGGGAAAGGAAGACCAGTGATGGAATGGACGAAAAGGGTGAAGGTTGCTGCTGGCGCAGCACGAGGAATTGCATATCTTCATGAAGATTGTAATTTCTAATCCCCTTCTTTGTCGAACTGTTTAGTGTTGTCATTGAAGAAAAATCATGCTCTAATGCAGAAATTTGTGCCAACTTTCTATGTCTGCCAGGCAATCCTCGGATAATTCACAGAGATATTAAGTCGTCGAATATTCTATTAGATTACAACTTTGAAGCTCAGGTTACTTAATGATTCCCCTGAATTCTTATGTCCGGCTCTGTTTAGCTTGCAACTAATTTATTTCAATGCGTTAGGTTTCTGATTTTGGTCTTGCAAGGTCAGCTTCGGATGGCAAAACACATGTGTCCACAAGTATAATGGGGACATTTGGGTACGATATGGAATTGCAATATCTTATGACCTCTTTGCCGTAAAGTATGCAAGTTCTGTGTACTTATCTTGTATCATTCTTACAGATATCTAGCCCCAGAGTATGCAACAAGTGGAAAGCTTACTGCCAAATCAGATGTGTATTCTTTTGGAGTAGTCCTTTTAGAACTTATTACAGGGCGAAAGCCGGTTGATACATCTCAGCCTTTGGGAGATGAAAGCCTTGCTGAATGGGTAAACTCTCAAACTGCTACCTTTCATATGCCTCTGTGGTCTGTACTATCATAAGTACTATAACTGGTTAAGCATTGCAGTGTTTGGTTCAGGAAAACATTGCTGTTGCCGTTGAGAGGATTGCATTTTGTTGAATTAAATTTATAAACATGGATCTTCTTTTTATCTTTGATGCAAATTCTAGTTGATTTCTGTTGAGGTGAAGGTTCTAATCCAGATCAAGGGGCATAAGGAATGAGTTGAATTATTACATATTATACATAAACCTATCTAACCAAGAAAAATATGATTTGCAAGTGGTAAAAAGTTGCTCTTTTATCTCTGATTATTTATATGTTTTTCCTTTTTTTTACTTTTTATTCTTAAATGTTGTGTTTAGTTGAATCTTCAAATATTAAATTTGAAACTATCCTGATTCAGCTGTTGGACTATTGATGTATCTGTGTTAAATGCAACCCTGGATTTTAGTGAGTGGCAAGCAATTGTTGACATACTTATTACTGCTTTTGATAATTGTGATGAGGGTTCTATTTCTAGATAAGCATCATCTGATGCATTAAACCCTAGCCATGAATCACTGACCTCAGGAATCACATAATCTAATGATATAAGCCTGCCGATAGTTCTTGCATAGTTTTTTTCTGAGATATATAAATTCTTGTGTGTGTTGTACTTGTATAGTACTTTATGAGATACAAAATTGCTATTTCAACAAGCACAAGTGTGTTGTATAGATGTCTGTTCTTCTACTTGTTGATTCACATTGTAATGCAGAACTCGCCTCAATATAAAGCGGTCTGAAACTTAAAACATGATACTGACCACAAAGTTACATGGTTGAAGAATCTTCTTCCATTCAATTTCACTTGTCAATCAGATTGCACAAATCAGTGAGAGTTTTTGGTTCAGATTAGAGTAACAAACATCACTCCTTATTTTCTTGTTGTCTTTCGATTATCTGACTCGAATAATTCTCTTCCGAAGACTTCTCTTTGAGCAGTAATGGCTCGGTATTTCTTAAAGAAATGCTTATATGCGAGGAGATAATGCTATATTTCAACTTATTCAATTCTGGAAGAAGAAGTAAGATCTAGTAACTGATTAATATCTCATCGCAGGCTCGACCGCTGTTAATTCAAGCTCTTGAAAGCAAAGATAGCGGGGATTTGCCAGATCCAAGGCTCGACGGGAACTATAGCAAAGAGGAGATGTATTGCATGATCGAAGTAGCTGCTGCTTGCACTCGCCATTCAGCTACCATGAGACCTCAAATGAGTCAGGTAAAGTATGATCATGAAAATCCAAATAAGCCACTTCAGCCGAGAATACTCTTAATGCCACATCGATTGTGAAACTGTTCTTCCAAGTGTTGGTGCACAAAATGAATTCACTGAATGAGAAATGTTTAGCTCTGCACTGAAATGTTGGAACTGAAGGAGTTTATTTGCCTACTGATTTTGTTATGCTTCGGCATTGTCTCATGTTTCAGGTGGTGAGAGCTCTGAGTGGTCTGGCCGATCTTGATATAAACAATGGCGTCCAGCCAGGGCAGAGTGAGAACTTCAATTCATCACCACACTCGGAAGAAATCAGAATGTTTCAGAGGATGGAGTTTGGCAGCCAGGACGACAGCAGTGATCATACTCCAACTAGTTGAAGCCAATAGGCAGAGTTGTAAACAACTTTTTTTTTCTCAGTGCCAATTGTGTTCTATCAATTTTTGATGTAATTATTTCCAGTCATAAATGATCTTACCAATTTTTTTGTTGTTTAGCTGAATAAATCTTGCATCTTTACCTCATTATGAACTCCTGAATAGCTGATCCTTGTTGTGAGGTTGTCCTTGTGGAATCATGTGGGCAAGCTCAATTTGAAGCTGCAGAGGTTTTCAGTTAGAAGAACAGTAGAGAAATCACTTAGAAGAACAGTAGAGCATAACTCGGAGCTACGATTTTATAAGAAATCACTTAGAAGAACAGTAGAGAATAACTTTTTTACATATTTACTCATTATTATTACGTTAATAATTTGACATATCACCTTCAACTCTTTAATATTTGCATCCTCAACTTTCTCTTGTTCTTGGAATGATATCTTATTTTCATCCAATTGACCCCAAAAGGAAATAAAATCGATGCGGCCCAGGCAGAAACCCGCTCGGAACACAAGCTAAGAGATTAGGCTTTTTGGCAGGCCTATATCTGTCAGCCCATTTACATGTCAAGCAAACGTAATGAGAAGGAGACCTAGGGATGTAACGGGTCGGGTATCCGTCCTTTTTAGCCAAACCCGAATCCGACCCAACCCAACCCGCCCCAAACCCGAACCCGGTTAATCCCGAGTCGGGTATTTAAACGGGTACCCACGGGTGTCCGTTTAAATTAAAATATTTACTTTTAAATTATTTTTTACATTATTTTTATAAAATATAACTATAAAATAATAATAATAATAATAAATATATTTATAAAAAATTATTTTATTATATAAATATAAATATATATTTTTTATTATATATAATCGGGTATCGGGTACCCGCGGGTACCCATGGGAGTAAACCCGAACCCGACCCGATTAGCTAATCAGGTACCCGAACCCGCCATAAACGGGTCGGGTCGGGTCGGATACCCATTGACACCCCTAGTGTCAGGCCTGATTTGGCCCGGTTTAGCCCAAAGCCCACCAGGCCAATAGGTGGCCCAAGCCCAAGCCGCGAAGAAAAGCAGAGCCCGTTCGCTGAAGCAAATCACCCGATCAACGACCAGCGTTGACCCATATTGGGCGGATGACGCGTGAGCGCGTCGTCTTCCCGCAGAGTTCGGACGCTGACAACGGCGACTTCAGCGGCGGCAAAATCGGAGCTCGCGGAGGCGATTTCTACCTCAACCTTCGCAGACGACTCGGAGCACGTGGGCGAAACGTGCGCGGACGCGGTCGCTGCGGAGACGTGAAGGCGGCGGCTAACTCCTTTAAAAGCCGACGGGATCAGCGAGGAAAGGGGGATCGGACAGAGGTCCGCAGAGGGTGCTGGGGAGCAACTCCACCGGCGACGGCGAGGGCACCGTCGTCCTTCCAGGGCAGGGGCCCTGATGCCGCTAGGGGGCGAAGAATCCGGCATCAGGGGCAGCGACGACGAGAGCTTCTTGTACGTCAGGTTGAGCGACAAGCGAGCATGAGTTCCGAGCGATTGTAACCGGCGACGGGGTTGCCGGTGAGGGAGGGGAAGAGGGCGTCACCGACAGGGGTCAGAGACGGTAAGGTGAAGTTTTGTACGATGTTCTGGGCGAATAAACGAAGCTTCCGCTAACCTTCTTCTTCCCCCTGCTTTGGTATTCTGTTCTGACGAGTTCAGCAGTAATCCCGACAACGGGCGACTACCAGACGGTGATGGGAGAACTGGGATGACGCGTAGGCGGCGCGGTGTCCTTTCCGGCGAGGCCATGAGCGCGGCGGCGCTCAGCGGAGGAAGCGACGTGGTGGCGTCGCGAGGTGAACAAAGGCGAAGAGAACGCGGCGTAGTGGCGTTCGCTTCGAGGAGCAGGTCAACGACGGGAGCGGTCAACGAGCGAATTCGGAATTCGATTTAGAGGCTGACGTAAGCAGACGTCAGCAGAACAGATTTCGCGTGCGGCGAAAACGATCGGGAGGGCCGACGTCAGCGAGATAATTAAATCGGCGACGGTTGATTTTGACTTCGGTCAAAATTCGATTTGAGGTATAATTTCTTTAGGGTTTCGGATTCCCCAAATTAGGGGTAGGGTTTTCTTTGAGCGACTTGTAATTTAGGGATAAATATTATTCGGGGAGTTAGGGTTTCTAATTTTGGGTCGGAAATCCTAGAGCGTTGCGTTCTGATATTCCGCTGGATTGTCCTGAGATAGCGTTTAAGGGCTGTTTTCAGGCTGATCCGACTGGGGCGTGACAACAGATATCAGAGCAAAGATTCAGCCATGATGGTGAATCAGGAAGATCCGAGAGGGAGCAATACCACCACCATCAGTGACGAGGGGCGTCGTTCTTCCAAGGCAGGGGCCCTGATGCCAACACCAGGGGGTGTTGATGCCAATGCCTAAGGGCATTGATGCCGGCGCCAGGGGCATCGATGCCGGTGTATGGGGACATCGAAGGAGAGCTCTGTAAGGGCTGAGTGATTGTAACTCAGCAAGATCACTTCCCGGAGCAGGAGGCTCCGATGCCATGACCAGGAGGGTGATGAAGAGGGGTCAGCGAGGCCCTTTCCAAAGCAGAAGGCTTTGATGCCGTTATTAGGAGGGTGACGAAGAGAGGTATACGAGACCTCTTCCCGGAGCAGTGAGCTTCGATGATAACGTCAGGAGGACGTTCGACGAACATCGAGGACGATGTTCCAATCAGGTGGGGGAGAATTGTCAGGCGTGATTTGGCCCAGTTCAGCCCAAAGCCCACTAGGCCAATAGGTGACCCAAGCCCAAGTCGCAAAGAAAAGCAGAGCCCGTCCGCTGAAGCAAATCACCCGGTCAACGACCAGCGTTGACCCAAATTGGGCGGATAACGCGTGAGCGCGTCGTCTTCCCGCAAAGTTCGGATGCTGGCAACGGCGACTTCAGTGGCGGCAGAATCGGAGCTCGCGGAGGCGATTTCTACCTCAACCTTCGCAAACGATTCAGAGCACGCGGGCGAAAACGCGCGCGGACACGGTCGCTGCGGAGACGTGAATGCGGCGGCTAACTCCTTTAAAAGACGACCGGATCAGCGAGGAAAGGGGGATCGGACAGAGGTCCGCAGAGGGTGCTGGGGAGCAACTCCACCGGCGACGGCGAGGGCGCCGTCGTCCTTCCAGGGTAGGGGCCCTAATGCCGCCAGGGGGCGAAGAATCTGGCATTAGGGGGCGTCGACGACGAGAGCTTCTTGTACGTGAGGTTGAGCGACAAGCGAGCATGAGTTCCGAGCGATTGTAACCGGCGACGGGGTTGCCGGCGAGGGAGGGGAAGAGGGCGTCACCGACAGGGGTCGGAGACGGTAAGGTGAAGCTTTGTACGATGTTCTGGGCGAATAAACGAAGCTTTCTCTTACCTTCTTCTTCCCCCTGCTTTGGTATTCTGTTCCGACGAGTTCAGCAGTAATCCCGACGACGGGCGACTGCCGGACGGTGACGGGAGAACTATGACGACGCGCAGGCGGCACGGTGTCCTTTCCGGCGAGGCCACGAGAGCGGCGGCGCTCAGCGGAGGAAGCAACGCGGTGGCGTCGCGAGGTGAACAAAGGCGAAGAGAACGCGGCGTAGTGGCGTTCGCTTCGAGGAGCAGGTCAAGGACGGGAGCGATCAACGAGCGAATTCGGAAACCGAATTCGGAATTCGATTTAGAGGCTGATGTAAGCAGACATCAGCAGAACAGATTTCGCGCACGGCGAAAATGATCGGGAGGGCTGACGTCAGGCGTGACGTCAGCGAGATAATTAAATCGGCGCTGGTTGATTTTGACTTCGATCAAAATCTGATTTGAGGTATAATTTCTTTAGGGTTTCGGATTCCCCAAATTAAGGTTAGGGTTTTCTCTGAGCGACTTATAATTTAGGGATAAATATTATTTAGGGAGTTAGGGTTTCTAATTTTGGGTCAGAAATCTTAGAGCGTTGTGTTCGGATATTCTATCGGACTGTTCTGAGACAGTGTTTAAGGGCTATTTTCAGGCTGATCTAACCGGAGCGTGACCCCTGGAGAGACCACAGGCCACTACATAATTATCGAGGACAAAACCCTCTCTCGCCTGTTTTTTTTTGTTTGTCGAAGTCGTCTTCTCTCCGATCTATCATTCCCAGTTTGAAACCATCGTTCTCTGTGAGAAGGTAGAGGAAGAATCGATCTTAGGGTGTACGGCCATGGGGGAGGAGGAGGGGGAGCGGCAGCGGTTGAAGAGGATTGCGGCGGCGGCGTACGACTACGATAGAGATCCCCGATGGGCGGAATACTGGTCCAACATCTTGATCCCGCCACACATGGCCGCTCGATCTGACGTCGTTGATCATTTCAAGCGCAAGTTCTACCAGCGTCACATTGTACGCCTCTTCGGTCTCGTCCCCTGGGCGTTCTTACTTTTCTTCCAGTGTTGATGTTCAATTTGCGTGGTCCGCTGTCTTCTGTTGATCCTTAACTTGTAGCGAAGTCGGTTGGTCCTTTGTGTGATCTTCCACTGCCACTTGGTTTTGTTTGTTAGTGTAATAGATACGTAACTTTATAATTAGACTTTGATTGTGTGCTCCTTTTGCTCGATGTTGTAAGCGTGGCACATTTTTTTTTTTTCTTATATGCATGTTTTCCGACTAACTGCTCGTTACTCTGCCCAAAAGTTGCTTTTTTATTCTGATGTGGTTTTCGTGGAGAAATTGTTGCCTTGATTTATGTGCTCTTCTTTTATATCTTTTATTTGACTGTCTTTTATCGTGTTTCCCCGGGGAACAAAAAAGTTGTTTGCTAATTAGTTTTGGGTTTTGTGCTTTGGGGAGGTCTACGGGTTTCTCTTTTTGTGAAGTTAACAATTTCTCAATATCTGGTGTAGCCTTGGCGTCCAAACCAATAGTTTCATGTCTAAGACTCTAATTGTTCTTTTATTTTTGGTGTGTGATATGATTTTTATTGAGTTGTAAAAAGATTTTGTGATGTTTACTTTTTGTTAGTGTTTGCTTGTGATGGTTGGTTCTGTTATAATGTGCAGATGAAAACGTTGACCATTCATTTTCAGTGATTCCCAAGTAGTGTTTTATAGAGATAAGTTCTCCCTAGAAGTGTGCTCAATCGACACTCGATTTACTTCCCTGGTTTTTCATTGGCAATACAATGAGTAGAATCCTTTCTTCAACTTTGCTCCCATTCATCAAACCCCTAACTGACATGAGCTGTACAGTAAGAAGGTACGTTGGTCTATTATTTTCATGGTAGGATAGCCTTTGAGACAATCAAGTTCCTGCTCTCAATGGCAGTGCAATTAATTGAAGGGTTAGCGTAGACAATTAGCTAGTCTAGTAGCAGGGAAGTGTTTTCTTACGCATGGTGGAGAACGGAAAAAGTCAAGAAATTTTAAACGTAGTTATGAAGGACAGGGGGACACTTAGTGAGGAGGAACATAACTATGTATTTATCTGAGTATCTACTTCTAAACTTTACATGTGTACTTATCTAACATCTATTTAGTACTTCTCTAGGACCCTGAGCTTGTTGTTGAGGCAATGTCTTCTACTAGTTCTTCTCAGTCATCTGGAGCGTCAGAACGATCTCCGTCACAAACAACTGAGCCATCAAGAGCATCAGAGAGACCTTCGTCACAATCAACTGCTCGAAATGCAAGGTCCCAAAATTCAGGTGCAATTGGAGATTGAAAACGTTTTTTCATATTTTATTTTCTACCAAATGTGATGTCTTATAAGTCCTCAGAAAATCACAAAACATATGAGCTATAAACCCTTTGTGCTAGATTCTGGTGGTGGAACTACGGCAACAGGCAGGAATGCTGGTTCATTGAGGCTGGATCAACGATCTATACATTTTTCTATCAATGCTTGGGTATATAGTTGTACCTTTTCTCCTTATTATACTTTGAATCCTATTTAATGCTAATATATTATTTCCAGGAATGAAAGGTTACATTTCCTGTTTTATATTCCATATGTGCTGCATTTCAATTAAAATTCTATCTCAAGCTTGTTAATTGAATAGAATAAAGGGAAATCAAACTTTCACCCTTGAAATTGTAAATATAATTAATTTAGGGCCTTCCTTACCTGGAAGGAAATATTTAAGCAACAAAACCCCACATTCATGCTAAGATGGTGTATGGAGTAATAGTGTGTTGTTGTCAAAAATGTGTTCCACCTAGAGTAGGAAAACTATTTTAGAATGAACTAGATCTAAAATGTGGTAGGATTGATAGAAACAACAATATGAGCTTTAGGGTCAGGCAGGATCTTATGATCCCATTGATTCTACATGATCCTAAGTTAATAAGTACAATGGATTTGGATCTAATGACTCCCCTACCAAACATTGATAATCTATTATGCTAAAAGAATTGTCATGGTATGTAAAATTTAATGAGTTTACTATCATTAACTAAGTTTAAGTATTTTAAATAAGGATTTGTTATTTTAGGCTCAACAAGTTTTTAACTCAGTTTTGGTGGAGCCATTATTAGACTAATCTTACATACTGTTGACTAGGAATAGTTTTTAACTAATACATTAGGCCTTGAGTACATCAAGTATCTTCTGTAGGGAAAATTGTGATGCCTCGTTTTTGTCCCATGTCCTTTAGAGAATTGTCATGGTATATAAAATTTAATGATCTTACTATCATTAATTTAGGTTTAAGTATTTTAAATAAGGATTTGTTATTTTATGCTCAACAAATTTATAACTCAGTTTTCTCGATAGCCTTAAACTTTGGAAACGTTATTTCAAAACTGATTTTGCTACGTTCTGTCTCTGTAAACCAAAATTTAGCACACTTCTCTGTTGCTCCAGGCTTTAGTCTCCTGGAAAATTTCTGCTTAAACATTACTATTCTTTGCTTAATTAATGGGATTGGACTGGGTATTGACCCAACATAGCTTATGGGTAATGGTTTACTGATGGGTTGGTGGATCAATTGGTTGGATGGGATGAATTTTATATATTAATTAATATAATTTCTATTGAAAAAATAAACAAAATTGATGTAGAATAATATTAAGAATAATAAAATTAGTTAGCCACATGTTACAACTTTGTTTTCTAGCAATTCTATTTATTTATTAAGAAGCAGATAAGAGCAAAGAGCAGAAATATTAAGAGAGACAAAAGAAGTTCCTGCATTGTTCAATATTATTGAACCACCACTTGAATTGAATATTGAACTTCTCAACTTCTGAATTTGGATTCATTCATTTGGGTTTAACCAACATATCTAGCACTATACAGGTTTTAAAAATCTGTGAACAGCCTAATTAACACTACATCTAAATTGTTATTGTAGAGGTCTTGAATTAGAAGCCTGCCAAATCTTGTTGAGAAGGGTGAGAAGCGGATGTCTTAAACCCTCTGCATTTGTCTAGTTACCATCATCAATTGTCAGTGGATGAAAATAGCTGGTGCATAAAAAAGTGAATGTGTTACTTTTCAATCTTAATCCAGCATTCAGCGTGGTTCTCTTGATTTTCTTATGATATCAGTTTGTGGTTTTGGGTAAATGGATCATGACTAACACTAATAACTTCTAGCCAGGCTCCTGCAACCAACTGTTACAAATAAAAAAAAAATATATTTCTGCGCTGATGTGCTATTGACAATATTAGGGACACGTGTGCAAAAAATGTTGGTTGTTCTATTGGTGATAGTATTTGTTTCTACTTATTTTTCCTTTTTACTTGGCTGCTTCTTATCGCTGCCATCTTTTTTTAATTGCTGAGTCATCGTCATATTAGGTACTAGCAGTTGCTGTGCTGGGGATACTTCCAGTTGTACCAAGAAATCTATCAAACAAGGCATATCGATTGTCCTTGCTGGGCACTGTGTTTTCCTCAATTTATTCAATATACAATCTTTATGGGGTAAGTTTTTAATAAACATTCATCATAGTTTAGTACTTAATATATGTAAGCTATTGGTGTAGCGTTGTTAATACATTTGACAACTTATTCATCATTTATTTATTTACAGAAACCGAGGGCATGGAACCTCGGTGCAATTCGAACATGGTTTCAGACCATGGTTGGAGCTAAAGATTTTATCCATTTAATATATTGCATTTCACTTGTTACATCTCAGCTACATTTCAAGTGTGAGTTACTCTTAACATGTTATTTCAACTCTGTAATTCCTGGAATCACATAATAGTTGAAATTGAGGCAGTTGTTAACATGATTTTTACTGCCTTCTTATGCTAATTTCCATGACAGTTGCCCTCATACCTGTATTTTGTTGGGCTCTTGAGCACGTGGCAAAATTCCTCAGGCGTAATTTTGCACATTCATCAATATACAGGTACTACATTACAATTGTTCTGATGATTGCTTAACAAATAAGCTTATTCTTGAATTGATCTATCACTATTTCATGTTACTAGAGCAATTTTGTCACGTTCAAGATTAGTCTTTGCTTATAATTTTATTTGTATTCTTTATTACTAGAATCAGCATTCTACTATGCAGATAACCACATCTTTGTTTATAGCGATGCACCAGGCTGCATGATTGTATTTGTCGCTAAAAATATTAGTGGAGCTTAATAGCCTTCTCATTGTAAACAGCAATGACTTTCTACCTCATTCAACTTCACTGCATATATTGAAGGCATGACCAATCATGGACTATGTTAGTGCTGGGTGGAAGCTCTAGCCATGGCAACCTGCTGCTTATAAAAATATTCTGTTATGATAAAAAGAATTTATAAGCTCAACATACTTGAAATATCTTTATTACTGCAGTTTGAATAAATTTCCTAGTTGCAATTTTTAAGTTTCTGTTGTATGAAAAAGTCCATTAGAAATAAAACACAGATTATATCTCTAGCATATAATAACTCATGTGAATACAAGCATCTTAAGGGAGTCCATTCCATTGTGTAGAGCACTTCTGAAACTTTCTTATAGAATAAATATGGCATTTTTAAGTGTATTGTCCTACACATGTATCAGCAGGTATGCAATTTCAATCCTTGGATGGGTTATTTCTATAAAACATGGAATTACAAAATGCAGCAAGGAGATGGATTTATAAGAATCTTGCATGTTGAGGTTTTTAAATAAAACATGTTGACCTTACGTCTTCTAACAAAAATATGAATGGATTACAATTTATATATACACCATCTTCACTTCTATAGTAATTACTAAAATGTGATTCTCATACTTTCCTGTGGTTGCAGTAATAACTTTTATAAACTTTCTCTTGTTTCGAATATTTCAGTTGTCATTCTTGATTCCCATTAATAACTTTTGGAAACTTCCTATGTTTGATTCCCATTAATAACTTTTGGAAACTTTATATGATGAATTTAGCAGTGTTATGAATTTTTTTAAAGATGTTTTTTGAAAGGCTAGGTTGTAATAAAAAACAGTTAACAAATACTTACCCAAACATCTTCTAGTCTGAAAATTACTTTGGAAATGCATTTCCAGATGCACCCATATTGTTCACCCAAATTTAGTATTCAGTGGTACAGAATTCTGATGAAATGAACATTAATTTGTTAATGTTACAATGTCAATCTCCGGCTGGAATCCTTACTTGCTCTTTAGCTCCTTTCAAAATGATTTTAATATTTCTTCTCATCTTGCTTCATCATAATGAATAAAGAACGTTTCATGTCCATCCATAGTCATGGAGTAGTATCGTTGATGTTTGTTAGTTTATTAGTGATGTAGGACAAAGAGTGTTAGTTAATTATCATCCTAATAGTACCATCACCATGACATATGCTTGAAATTAATCAAATTATAGTATAAAATTCCTAAACTAAGGCATGCAATTACAATAACATCCTAAACATAAAATCTAAGTAAGAAAAATGACCTAAGATAACAAAATAAGTAAGAGATGAGAAATTTTGCCCATGGTGAAGCTTTCATGGAGATGGAGTGGAGTGGTAGGGAGTTCACCACAAGGGATAGATGCACTGATACTTATTACAACGAAGGTCCTAAAAGGGGTGGAATAATCCAAAATTCCCTTTCACATGATTTCAAAGATTAAATGGAATTAGAAGAAGCATTGTGAAGTACAAATCACTACATCTTAATAAAGGAAAAGAAGTTCACAATAGCTTGAGCTAGGCGTGGAGCCTGATGGGAGTGCCTTCTCCATAGCACCTTGGAGGAATTTGCAATTTGGAGACATTGTAGAGCTTGACGTTGAGAGGAGCATTAAGTGTTGTTTGAGAGGTTTGGGAAGGAGGGAGGCTGGCTTGAAACATTTTGAGAGGATGGGAGAGAAGGGGAAGAAGGTCACAATATAGAAAGGACAACGGAAAGGTAGGTTATCTTGTTCCCACAAGCCTACGAGAGATTAGTTTCCATTTGTTATTCACCTTACTTGGATAGGGGTAAACTTCTTTCTCATGCTTCAAGAGTTGCCACTCCCAAATTGTGAAAACAATAATGGTTCTTGTATTTCTTGCGGACCGTTTCAAGACTCTTTCTATTCACTCAAAGGTCTAAACGTTGACTCCATGGTTAGTTGACATTTGATCAAAAGTTTGTTGATGGTTATTGCATAAATGAGGTATGTTATAGTAGGTCCTTTTTCCTTGTTCGCCCATAAGAGGCAAGGTTTGCCACGAGGATTCCCTTTTATTGTTTGGGCTTGAACTCTTTGGTAGGGCTGGAACCCAAAAACCTGTCTTGAATCAAACTAAAATTCTTGGTTTGGTTTCTCTCCAAACTATTTCAGTTTAGTTCAGGTTTAAAAAAAAATGGTTTAACACCAAAATTTTAGATTGAAATGAATAAACTAAAGTTTTAAATAATATTTTTTTAATTTTATATTATTATTATTTAAATAATAATAATATTATTATATAATAATATAAAATATTTAAAAAATTGGTTTAACTCAAACTAAACCAAATAAAACTCAAAATTTTTGGTTTGGTTTTGGTTTGCATTTGTAGAGGTCAGGTTAAATTCAATTTAAATTTTTTAAAAAATTCTAGTTCGAGTTAAACTGGTTCAAGGGACAACCCTACTCTTTGTTGACCATGTTGATGGACGAGTTTGCATCTATGATGAAGATTTGGCCTCCATTTGTGACATGACAAAGATGATAAAAAATTCAGTCTTATAGCACAAGGTTGACTAAGTCTAAATTGAGTCAAATATGATCTTAGTGAAAATAGGCATGCACCTATTAGTTTCTATCAATGTTTAAAATATCATTCCATACCGAGCCATATATACCGCTCCAACCATGGACCAATACCACTACATGGTCAGTATCGACTATATATAGTTATGTATAACATATATACATTTTTGGTACTATTTGCTAGTACTAGCGGTACGTAAAGGTCCAGTGAAGAATCAGTATTGCAAACCTTGGTTTCCAGTATGAGAAACTCTTTAAGCATGTTCTTTAGGAAACAAAAGTTAAGTAAACTAAAAAAAATAATTTTTATGGATTAAAGTAAAATAGTAGGCTGTAGTTACAATTATCAAAATTGAGTCAAATATAAACTAAGTAAAAAATGCTTATGCATCTATTAGTTTGTATATTAACTTTTCGAGTATGTTGTTTGAGACAACCAAAGGCAATACCGCCAATTTGTACGGGCCATAGCAGTGCCAAGTGGAGCGAAGGCGGATAGTCGGGCTTCTCGACGTTCTTGTTCTTCGCATGATGAGGGGAGGTGGACATACTTCGCCTTCTTGTTCTTCCCATGTGAAGCAAAGGCATAGACGGGAGGCGGACAAGCTTCTTGTGCTTCCAATGCTGCTTTCTTCATCCTCTTGGTACTGTGACAAAGGCGAATAGGGAGGAGAATTGGGAGATCATATGTTATAATTTAATTTAAAATTAACTTTCTATTTTATTTTGCAGGACCTATTTGTAATTTTAAGAACTTATGGGTTTTTGTGTAAATTTTTTTTAAAACCCTTTTTTTTTGGCTGAGGGTTTTCTTTTTTTTTTCCTTTCCCATTTTATGCTTTTCCCCTTTCGTGAGTGGCGGCGATAGCAAGTTCTCCTTGTCCCTCTTCTCCTTCTTCTTCGATGGGGCAATGATAGAGAAATTTCTCTAATGGCGCTTGGGTGATGGTTATTTCCTAAGAAGCGTGGACATCAAATTTTTCTTTCTCCATCTTCTTCCCGTTCTCTTCACTGCATTAAGGTAAATCTTCCATCCCTATCTCTTGGCTAATTTCTTTCTCCTTTTTTTTGAATTTGGATCCAGGTAAATTCCTTTATGTATGTTGTCTTTATTCGATTGTAGAACTGTGGTAAGGATTTTCCTTTCTATTCTTGTGATTTTAATCCAAAGGGGTTCTCGAAATTTTCTGTCATCTTGGAGGTTTCTTTTTCTAGAAACCATTCCCTATTACTTAACTTCCTAAACAGCATACGCACATTCATTGATGCACTTGTCATTTGGTTACTCTTGCATTTGACAATGGATAAATTGATTCTGATATATGAAGTTATCGATTAGGGATTATGCTATTGACGTTTATGAGATTCATTTCCTGGAACAATATCCAGAATTGCATCAAGCTCAATATATTTTTTTTATAATAGATCAGCCACGTTTTTTAAAAAATTTGACATATGATGTTGTGAACATTAAGTTTGTTGACATCTATGTTTTGGATAACAATTGATACTTGATGAAGAATTGTTCTATGATGTGTGTCGGAGGCTTGATTGATTAAAATAGAGAATTCAAATGAAAGGAATGAATCAGGAGATTGAAAACAATGTAAGGAATGCCACTGTGAATTAGATTTAAACATAGTTGCAACGTAAGTTAGGATTTGGTTATTATGAAATTGACTCCCTATTTTTATTTATGTTGTTTTGACTTAAATCCTTGAACATTTCTGATTTCTGTGCTTTGGAAAATTAGTAGAGTAGGATGAATTTTATATAAAGTAATATGTATTTGAGTGGAAAACTTACCTAATTAATTTTGTGAAAATTTTTAAAGTGAGTCCGGTTATTGAACACTCAAAGAAATTAGTACAGCCATTCTGATCTTATTGCTTCATTTGGTTGCAAATTAATTTCATTTAGATTTGATTTTCATATTTTTAATTCCTGACCTAATAAAATAGTTGGAATATAAACCAATTTTTCACTTTTCTATGACTTTAATTAGATCTGTTCTTTCACTTCTTTTCTTCATTCATAATCAATAAATGTTACTATGGCTTTTGGTGGACACTAATAGCAGTTTAATTGATTAATGTAGTAGATCTGTTATACAATGACTCAATTACCATTTTATTTTATTTTAGTACTAACTTCCTGCAACTGTCAAGTGTCTGAAATTGAGTCTTTTTCGTTAAAACTTATTTGGACGTGGTCTTTATATTTTAATAAGTAATTAACAAGACAAGGTAATACAATTTTTAAGGGAACACGAAAATCAAGATTAGACTTGAAGTGGACAAATACTACTGAGTTTTGGTAAGACGTTTGATAAGTCAACAATTGAGGTAGGAATCTAATCCTTCTCCTTTTATCACAATATTTTGAGCTTTATTTAAAATCTATGATATCTTATTGTTCGTTTCCTATGATTACTGTTTCTTTACCGTTATACTCAATAACATTTATTTAATGATCATTGTGACGAGTATGACATGGTTTTACAACTATATTAGTTACTTGGTAAAACACCTATGAAGATGGTTTTAATACTTTTGGTGATTGCTTGATGTTGTGGCATTGACTGATCTTATGATGAGTTATATTATACTAGCTATACCACTATGGACTCTATAGTGCCGAGTATGGATCAACTATAGAGGTGCTAGCTAGAGGCCACTTGATGGAAAGTCGTTAGACTAACCGGGGTCCTGGATGTTGGCTGCAACATCCTCTGAGCTATCTGAGGGCAGTTGTTTCATCGGTTGAGCAACGATGGAAACACTCTAACAAAGAGTGCAGACTTGAGTGTGAGGATATTTTGTGGTTATGCTCTTGATTTATACGATTATATGGATATGATGATTACCATGTAGAATAGTAAAAATTACTTTAATAATCTTTCCTTGTTGCATGCATTTTGTGATTCCTACTTGGCTCTTCTTGCTAACTCTCTTATTTTGCCTTCAGGTTTAGATATGGTTCAACCTCAAAATGAATAGCTAGATAGAAGTTGCAGTCTTGGGGAAAATAAGTGGCTAAACTTTGTTTTTGTTAAGTCGTCACATTTGTAATTTGGCATTGTTGCCAAACTATGAGTTTGTTGAAAGATATTATAATATGCATACTTGGGTTTGTTTTTGGCATAGTTTGTAAGTTTTAAAAACTTGATTCAAACTTTTGAGAACAAAATTATATCGTGATTTAGTGTGTAAATTGTACTTGTGTTGGCTTATATCTTTTAAACTCTTATCAAAGCTATAGGTTATAGGAACCTAGGGCTAATGGGTTATGCTTTAAGGTTTAAGGATTTAAGATTAATAACAATAACAATAAATAGTCATAACAAATAAGTAATAATAAATAAATAAATTAGCAAAATAGTAAAGTATGCTTTTGTTTGATATATGATGTGTAAATTTCAGGATGCTATCTAGGCTTTGCAATGGTCCTACTGCTAGGTTTAGGCGTGGAAGACGCAATGCACGTACTAGTCGCACTCAAAATCCGGCAGAATCTGTTCTTCAAATGTCTCCTCAGTTGGCCAAAGGTCAGAATGAGAACCTTGCTAGGCATATGGATCAGAATGCTCCTCTAGTTGGCTCTGCTAATCCTAGTAGGTTGGCTGAAATACCAACACCTGCACCTGCTATTATAAATGATACAGTTCATAGTGGTGTTCAGGCCTCAGTCCCATCTTTCTATGCTTCTAGTTTTATGACTATGTTTTCACATTTTGCTATGCTTGGAAAGGAGAAATTTGATAACTTAAAGGAGATTCAGATCCTTGGGCTGCAAGGAACTGGATAATAGGACTGAAGAATACATTCAAAGTTGGCCTAGCTAAGTACTTTTTAGATGATGGAGTTAGGGAGTGATGGACAGCTAGACAGATTGCTTTTGGATCTAGGGCATCCTTTTGGACGGTATTCAAGAAAGTTTTCTTTGAGAAATATTTTTCAAAGAACTTTCTTGATAGTCAAAGGCAAGAATTTATGACATCCCAGCAGTATGGGAAGACTGTTTCTCAGTATCTTATGGAGTTTGATAGATTGGCTGGTTTATTTCCAGAGATAGTGGCTACGGATAGATAGAGGTCCCAACACTTTGTGAAAGGATTGAATTTTGCCCTTAAGGACCATATGTCTGCCACACCACTTGATGATTTCGTTGTGATAGACGCAGCACTTAGAGTGGAATTAATTCGCGCTGAGATAGTTAAAGAGAAAAGGAAAATAGTGGCACATTCAGAGTCAAAAAGGTCTAGGCCATCTTTTAGTCAGGGTTAGGGTAGTACTCATTTGACAGACTTTTCTGGAAGGTAACCCAAGAGGGGTGGTGCTTGACCTCAGTTACCTTCTGGACCAACTCATAGTGCGGGTTCTACTGGTTCAGCAGTTGATAGGAGTTGTTACACGCGTGGACATTTAGCTCAATCATGTCCCATGAGGAGAGTTCAGTGCCACCATTGCAGACAGATGAGTCACTACCACAGTAATTGCCCTCAGAGAGATATCCGACCCCAGTTTCACCCAGCTTAGAGTGTTCAGTCTGTGGCTCAGCCATCTAGGTCGGCACAGCTAGGTTGTCCACCAGCTCAGCGTCAGGGTACCCAGCAGCGAGCTTCAGCCTCAGCACATGTATTTGCACTCTTTTAGTAGGATGCATAGCAGGTATCAGGCTCTGTTCTTAGATGTATCATTTCTTTATATGATGTCTCTGTATGTTTGTTATTTAATACTAGTAGCACACATTCATTCATAGTATCTTATTTTGTTAAAAACTTAGGAAAATAACCAACTGCATCTTTGTTTGATTTGACTACATGTACCTTCTAATGGAGTATTACGATCTTGCTGGGAACTTAAGCAGTGCTCCTTAAAATTTGGTGATACAATCATGTACACAGATATGATGATTTTAGACTTTCTAGATTTTGACATCATCTTGGGGATAGACTGGATGTCTATCAGTCTATCAATCATGCATTGGTAGATTGTTTTGAGCGCACAGTAATTTTCAGTTCTCCTGGTTTGGCCACTTGGACTTTTACAGGAGTATTGAGGCATGTTCGACCACTTGGACTTTTACAGGAGTATTGAGGCAGGACTTTTACATGTGTAATAACTCCTATCAACTGCTGAACCAGTAGAACCTGCACTTTGAGCTGGTCTAGGAGGTAACTGAGTTTTAGCACCGCCCCTCTTGAGTTGCCTTTCAGAAAAGTCCGTCAAATTAGTACTACCCTGACCCTGACTAAAAGATGGCCTAGACCTTTTCGACTCTGAATGTGCCACTGTTTTTCCTTTTTCTTGAACTATCTCAGCGCGAATTGACTCCACTCTAAGTGTCGCGTCTATCACAACTTGGAAATCATCAAGTGGTGTAGCATACGATCCTTAAGGGCAAAATTCAATTTTTCTCATAAAGTGTTGAGACCTCTGTCTATCCATGGCCACTATCTCTGGAAATAAATCAGCCAATCTATTAAACTCCATAAGATACTGAAAAACAGTCTTCCCATACTGTTGTAATGTCAAGATTCTTGCCTTTGACTATCAAGAAAGTTCTTTGAAAAATATTTCTCAAAGAAAACTTCCTTGAATACCGTCCAAGAGGACGCTCTAGATCTAAGAGCAATCTGGCTAGCTGTCTACCACTCTTTAGCTCCATCAGCTAAAAAGTACTCAGCTAGGCCAACTTTATCTTCCTCTAGGCATTTTATCATTTTGAATGTATCTTCCAGTCCTCTTATCCAGTACCTTGCAGCCCAAGGATCTGAATCTCCCTTAAAGATACTAAATTTCTTCTTTCTAAGCATAGCAAAATGTGAAAGCATAGTCATAAAATCAGAAGCATAGAAAGGTGGGACTGGGGCCTGAACACCACCCTGAACTGTATCATTTATAATAGCAGGTGCCGGTGTTGGTATTTCAGCCAACTTACTAGGAGCAGCAGAGCCAGCTAGAGGAGCATTCTGATTCATATGCCTAACAGGGTTCTCATTCTGACCTTTGGCCAACTGAGGAGACATTTGAGCAACAGATTCTGCTAGATTTTGAGTGCGACCAGCACGCACATTGTGTCTTCCACTCCTAGCCCTAGCAGCAGGGCCATTGCAAAGCCTAGGTGGCATCCTGAAATTTACACATTATATATCAAACAAAAGCATACTTTACTATTTTGCTAATTTATTTGTTTATTATTATTTATTTGTTATGACTATTTATTGTTATTAACCTTAAATCCTTAACCTTAAAGCTTAACCTATCAGCCCTAGGTTCCTATAACCTATAGCTCTGACACCAAATAAATTGTTACGCCCCGGCGAAAGATTTTACCAAGGACAGAAGAGTTTAAAAGATACAAGCCAACACAGGTACAATTTACACACTAAATCACAACATAATTTTGTTTTCAAAAGTTTGAATCAAATTTTCAAAACTTACAAACCATGCCAAAAACAAACCCAAGTATGCATATTATAATATCTTTCAACAAACTCATAGTTTGGCAACAATGCCAAATTACAAATGTGATAACTCAACAAAAACAAAGCTTAGCCATTTATTTTTCCCAAGACTGCAACTTCTATTTAGTTATTCATTTTGAGGTTGAACTATATTTGAACTTTGAGGCAAAACAAGGGAGTTAGCAAGAAGAGCCAAGTAGGAATCACAAAATGCATACAACAAGGAAAGATTATTAAAACAATTTTTACTATTCTATATGGTAATCATCATATCCATACAATCGTGTAAATCAAGAGCATAACCACAAAATAATCTCACTCTCGAGTCTGCACTCTTTGTTAGAGTATTTCCATCGTTTCTCAACCAATAGAACAACTGCCCTCAAACAGCTCGGAGGATGTTGCATCCAATATCCAGGACCCCGATTAGTCTTATGACTTTCCATCAGACAGTGTTGTTAAATAGTCGCAATAGCGGCGATATAGCGTTTTTCTATAGCGATTTTTTAGCAATCCGCTATGAAACGCTATAGCACCGCTATAGCGGATAGGACCACATTATAATAATTTTAAATTTTAGAAATTAAAATTATGAGTTGAATTGAGTTGGTACTATGTGATCTTTCTTTATATAATTTATTTTATTTTTATGTAGCTTAATTTATTAGGTATATAGCATATATTTCAAACGTTATATTTAATTTTTTTTATTTGTATAATATATATTTTGAACGCGATGTGACTTCCGCTATTTGCCCGCAACGCAATCCGCTATATCATATTGCGGATTTTTAGCTTTTCGTTATTTTCCGCGATACGCTATTGATAACACTGCCATCAGGTGACCTCTAGCTAGTACCTCTATAGCCGATCCATACTCGGCACTATAGCGTCCATATAGTGGTATAGCTGGTATAATATAATCCAGCATAAGATCAGTTAGTGCCACAACATCAAGCAATCACCAATAGTACTAAAACCATCTTCACAGGTGTTTTAACCAAGTAATTAATGTAGTTGTCAAATCATGTCATACTCATCACAATGATAATTAAATGATGTTATTGAGTGCAACGGTAAAGAAACAATAATCATAGGAAACGAACAATAAGATATCATAGATTTTAAATAAATCTCAAAATGCTGTGATGAAAGGAGAAGGATTAGATTCCTACCTCAATTGTTGACTTATCAAATGTTTTACCAAAATTCAGTATTATTGGTCCACTTGAAATCCAGTTTTGATTTTCGTGTTACCCTTAAAAATTATATTACCATGGCTTGTTAATTACTTATTAAAATATAAAGACCATGTCCAAATAAGTTTTAACGAAAAGGACTCAATTTCAGACACTTGACATTGCAGGAGGTTAGTATTAAAATAAAATGGTAATTCAGTCATTGTATAATAGATCTACTATATTTATCAATTAAAATGCTTTTAGTGTCCACTAAAAGCCATAGTAACATTTATTGATTATGAATGAAGAAAAAGAAGTGAAAGAACAAATCTAATTAAAGTTGAAATTGGTTTATGTTCTAGCTATTTTATTAGGTCAGGAATTAAATATATGAAATTAATTTGCAGCTAAATGAAACAATAAGATCTGAATGGCTATACTAATTTCTTTGAGTGTTCAATAATCGGACTCACTTTAAAAAAGTAAGTTTTCTACTCAAATACATTTTACTCTATATGAAATTCATCCTACTCTACTAATTTTCCAAAGCACAGAGATATGTTCAAGGATTTAAGTCAAAACAACCTAAATAAAATTAGGGAGTCAATTTGATAATAACCAAATCCTAACTTACGTTGTAACTATGTTTAAATCTAATTCACAGTGGCATTTCTTGTATTGCTTTCAATCTCCATATTCATTCTTTTCATTTGAATTCTCTATTTTTAATCAATCAAGCTTCGACACACATCATAAAACAATTCTTCATCAAGTATCAATTGTTATCCAAAACATAGATGTCAACAAACTTAATGCTCACAACATCAAATGTCAAATTTTCTATAAAATATGACTGATCTATTAAATAAAATAATATTGAGCTTAGTACAATTTTGGATATTGTTCCAGGAAATGAATCTCATAAACGTCAATAGCATAATCCCTAATCGGTAACTTCATACATCAGAATCAATTTATCCATTGTCAAATGCAAGAGTAACCAAAAAATAAAATAACTAATCCACTAAAATCGTTTCACTCGTCGCCGCACAACCATTCCAAAAGAATTAAATTATTCCAAATGACAAGTGCATCAATGAATGTATGTATGCTGTTTAGGAAGTTAAGTAATAGGGAATGGTTTTTAGAAAAAAAAACCTCCAAGACGACAGAAAATTTTGAGACCCCCTTTGGATTAAAATCACAAGAATAGAAAGGAAAATCCTTACCACAATTCTACAACCGAATAAAGACAGCATACATAAAGGAGTTTACCTAGATCCAAATTCAAGAAAGGAAGAAGAAATTAGCCGAGAGATAGGGATGGAAGATTTACCTTAATGCAGTGAAGAGAAGGGGAAGAAGATGGAGGAAGAAAAATTTGATGTCCACACTTCTTAGGAAATAACCTCACCCAAGTGCCATTAGAGAAATTTCTCCATCGTTGCCCCATCGAAGAAGGAGAAGAGAGACGAGAACTTGCTGTTGCTGCCACTCACGAAAGGGGAAAAGCATAAAATGGGAAAGGAAAAAAAAGAAAAGCCTCGGCTAAAAGGAAAAAGGGTTTTTAAAAAAATTTACACAAAAACCTGTAAGTTCTTAAAAATTACAAATAGGTCCTGCAAAATAAAATAAAAAGTTTGTTTTAAATTAAATTATAACATCATAGCTCTCTTAGGAGGGAGGAGAATTGGGAGATCATAGCTCTCTCATCTTTGTCACCCTTCTTTGTAGTTGAGACTTGAGAATAATACTATGCAACCGTAGCTGAGAATCGGGATAATCAAAGAGATAACAGTCTATGCCCACATCAACACCGTGTTGATGCTACTCGGCGTGTACCAATTCGAGCGTCGACTAGTATACAAGCTAGGGCTCGGACCAAGTATTAAAACCTTAGAGACAATAGTTATGTAAAGCTTTGGAAAATAATTTATAGACTAAGGAATAAAATGTCAATCCAAAATGCCTAATATTTCTAATTTGCACTAGTCCAAGCTTGACCGATGGAGCTAGTCGGTACTATTGGTACTATGTGCCGATACCAATTGGTATATACCAAATCGACAACGCAACCGACCATTTTTTAAAACCTTGCTATGGACTAAAATGAAAATAATAGGGCATAATTACAAATAGGTGTCTAATACTACAAGTTTTCAGTGCACATGACATACCTTTCTATTCTTATTTGGTACAATGGCTTGAGTTATTATTTTTGTAGTGTATGTCGGTGATATTAATTAACTCCGACACTTCAGAATTTGTTGAGATCATATAAAGTACACTGAAAAATATTATATGATAAAGGATCTTAAAAAGCCTTGCTAGTTCCTTGCTATTAAAGTTGTTAATCAAGCCACGGGATTTTTTTTCTCTTTTAAAAGGAAGTATTATTGAGTGGACCTTACATGAGCCTTTTACTTGATTAGAAGTTTCAGTCCTTTGCCAATGCTGAGATTGTGATTCTACTAGATATTGCTTTATCATTTATGAATGCATTCTTTCATAGTTACTAGACTAAATATTTCTTTCGTTGGTGATTTGTCAATCAATATATACATGAGCCTAACGTGAGTTCTAAGAAACTGTTCTTCGAATTCCTTATTATCTTTAAGATAGGTGTCTGATAGGGGTTTGCTATGTATAAAATGAACTTGTGAAATTTGAGTCCTATTGAGATGCAAATAACAGAAAATTTATTGAGAAATGTTTGGTTTTAGCTCTCGTATGTTGGTAGAAATTGTCACTTGGAACAGTAAAATAACATAGTATTGTGGCACTGCACTCGAGTAGTGGTCTATGAATCTACCCCATGTGAGATGATGAGGTTATATAATTCATTGAAGGATTTTAGTGATACTTGTACTAAACCAATTATGCATTGTGATAATTAATTTGAAATATATATTATCAGTAATTTTATTTTATATAAAGGCCTAAAGCATGTTTAGGTTGATTGTCATTTTATGAATGATGTGTGATGTCCATGTAGATTTTCACTATTTTCATGAGTTTGTATAATTGACTTTTCGTTCATGTTACATTTTGTAATAAGGGAATGATTAATAGATGGGTTTCTCCTTAAAGAGGGAGTGGGATTGTTAGTAGCAGTTAGTTTTTATTTTAGCATATTATAGAGTTGGTAGGATTGGTTTTGTGCGTATATGACATATATATCTTTTACTTAATAGATTTGAATATCTTATCTCCCATCCTTGAACAGGAAATACTTGGAGGAACCTTGTGTCTGGGTGGAAGCGAATGGAGCTACATTGAATATTCTTAGTTCAAATGCTGAGATTGGATTGGGCTTTCTTTTAATTATATCTCTGTTCTCGTGAGTTCATTATCCTGTTCTCCGTTTCTATTCTTTTATATTCTCAAATTCTTTAATTATTCTGTTCTCCGTTTCTATTTTTTTATATTCTCATATTCTGACTCAAAATGTCCATTTGTTCATGCAGGTGGCAACGCAGCATAATTCAGACGTTCATATACTGGCAGGTTGGTTCTGTTTGGTACAACATAAAGTACTAATATCACGTTTGTTCTGTCATAAATGAAGACCAGATGCTAACACCCTTTACATATTAAAATGAAATTCCCCTTATTAATATTTCGGTATTTTCTAACTTTTCTAGTTCTCTCCTTGATTGTTTATGCAGCTGCTGAAACTCATGTACCATGCTCCTGCCACTGCCGCTTATCACCGAAGTGCGTGGGCGACAATTGGTCGTATTACCAATCCATTTATCCATCGCTATGCCCCTTTACTAAATAGCCCAATATCAGCGATCCAGAGATGGTGGTTTAGATAGGGGGGAAAGAAGTTATCGCGAAGTGGGGAGGAAGTTGAAGCAGCTTCAGGTTTTTGTTTTTCAATATTTATGTGTTCTTCCGGTGGACAGTAGATCGCCTGTGGATTTCTAAACCTTTAATTTGACTAATTATGTTTTATGCTTATATAACTTAATCATTTACAATCAATTTTTAGTACATTGCAAATTTCTTTTTCGTCAATTTTGCCGTCTATGTTGCAACCTTCGTTATTGTAGTATATTGGCATGCCTCTCTGCCTCGAACATCTCTGCAAAACCTGTCTGGCAAGCCCATAAGCTCGTAGGGTAAGTTAAGAAGGAAAAAGTACACATCAATATACATATTTCTTAATTAATTGCTAGTTGTATGTATTTGTCATTTTAATGTGTAATATATATGCAATTTGCGAATGTGATGCTTGTTCTTAATTATATTAATAAATGTTTTAAATGTCATATGCCAACAATGGCCTCCTGAATAACTAATAAAAGAAGATAATGTTACTTTTGGTATTTTTGGTGATTATGCATGAGCTAGTGTAATGTTTAAGAGCAGTACTAAATTGAATATCTATTCTTCTCTACTAAATGATACAAGAGCGTCATTCTGTATCAGTAAAGCATGAGGTTGATACACAGGGATGAAATGAATTATCTCCCATATTATCTAAGCATTACATTAGTAAGGAATCAGAACATATTTGGTCAGCTACTATTAAGTAACCTGCAGTAGTTAGATGAAAACTGGAAATATAGGCAAATGTGAGAGATTAAAAAAATTGCAGCAATATATTTGCAATAACAATTTTGTAATGGCATAAAGGAAAGTACATATCTAATTGCTCCACAAATATATACATATGTATTCTTGTGTAACTGGAATGATGGAATTCTAGCCTGTAAACTATAATACTGATTTCATGAGTCAAAAGAAATGATATCTTGTGTCAGTGTAAGCTTGCATCGATATCAAATATCAGATAAACTATGAGCTGGTAGGCTTGCTTCTATCAATTGCCAGTTTCCGTGTGACTCCATCCATGTGCTGCTGTAAACAAGCATCAAACAGTTCACACCAGCTAATGGACATGCTTACCTTCAAATCTAATTTCTTGCTAAAATCAATCAATGAGTTGTTGTTCCACAATCAAATGGCTTTTACGTTTCCTCATCAAAGTGTTCTGTTGAAAGAGAATATGAATTCCAACTGAATGAGTACAATAAGCAACACAGCATTGGATTCAAATTTTGCCTTCCTTAACTATTTGACTATATAAAAAATATTAAGATATAGACTGGATCATGATAAATGAATGGCTTGTAAGCTTAGAACCACAATTGAACTTTCTTATTCTCAGCATTGACGAGGTGGTGCGGATGCTACAAATTGTTCGAAATATAATTTTGTTTTCAAGAAAACAAAAAAAAACAGAGACAAATTCCATAGGAAATTATTCTTCTTCTGTACATTAATTAGTAAGCCCAAGCGCATCACTAGCGAATGACGCTTTCAAAATGAAAGAACAGAAAAAGGGCAAACGAACAAAAATAGGTCAACACGGTTGGAATCGGTCGGCGTCGTCTAACTTGTTACGCTACGAAGGCGAGGCCGAGGAATTCCGCGGCGGACCTGGCCATCACAGCAGCGAACTCCTCGAAGCTGATGACGCCGTCTCCGTCCGTGTCGGCCTGGCGCATCATGTCCGTCAGCTCGACGAAGGTGAGCGGCTGCCCCATCCTCGCCATGGACCGCGCGAGCTCCGCGGCGGAGATGTAGCCGTTGCCGTCGCGGTCGAAGGAGCGGAACACCTCGAGGAGCTGCTCCTGTTCGACGAGCGTCTGCTCCGTCATCACGGGCGCGAGCGCGGCCGCCAGCTCCTCGAACTCGACCCGGCCGTTGCCGTTGGCGTCCATGTTGGAGAGTAGCGAGTGGATCTCGTCGCCGGAGGGCTTCAGGCCGAGGGATCGGAGCAGGGCGGCGAGCTCGAGGTGGGTCAGGCTGCCGTCGCGGTCCATGTCGAAGCGGTTGAAAATGTCGCGCAGCTGCTTCAGCTGCTCCCCGTGCAGCCCTTTCCCCATCGATCGCTAGAGCGGAGATGTCGCTGAGTAGCTATTACCAATGTCGTCGTCGTCGGCGCCGCCGCCGCCGCCGCCGGTGGTGCTGGTGACGGTAGAGAAGAAGAGGAGGAAAGGGGCTTGTTTTGGGGGATTGGTTAAGATCTGAGGGGATGGTAGAGGAAGGTGGTAGGGATTTGGGTAGAAACTGATCTATTTCTGTTATCGTATATATAGAAGTAACAAATTAGATACAAACAAAGGAGGAGGAATTGGTTGGGGAACGACGCGTCATTGGCTGAGTCAGTGGGTGAATTTGCTGTTGATAGCTGATTTGTTTTTTAATGGCTGTTTTCAGTATAGTCCTCTTATCTTCCGTCTATTCCCAATTTGACCTTCAAACTTCACAAAACCTCCACTACCATTTAACTAACATTTTATGTATTTATTTAAGTTAAATTAATAATTAATTTTACTCTTACCCTTCTACATGTAATGTAAAATATAATGTTGTTATCATTTGGTGGTGGAAAGGGGTTGTGATGTATAGATACCAACCTCTAAAGTAAAAAAAATGAAACTAGCATTGTTTTATGTATTTTGGATGATTAAAAAAGTCAGAGTGAAAAAGAGAGATTTCTTTTTTTTTTTATTTAATATGAATTGTGCTTTTCTTTTATGAAAAGACGGGCCAAATTTCATAAGTTTTTTCAATAGATGGAAATTTCTTTCGAAATTTAAATTTAATAAACGGCAATAACAAAATGCATGACAGGCATTGGGAATTGAGTCTTTACGCTGTGTTTCCTTCGATTGAAGAAAAATCTGAACGATAGAAGAGTCGAGAAAAAAAGAAAACAAAACGGGAGGAAAAGAAAAAAAAATGTGGGAATCACATGCACTTGCGTCACTACATGCTCTAGCTAGCGGGGAGCAGAAGTGTGACTAGAGGGAGTAGTGCTTCGGCAATTGGGAGTGAGGATGAGCAGCGGTCGGCGGTCGAGTTCCTATGGGAGAAGGGTGGGGAGAAGGAGGAAAGGAGGGAGGAGCAGCCTCTGGCAGTTGGGAGCAGGGGTGCTTGGTGATTGGCGATGGTTTGGCGGACAAAGGAGAGGCTGCTCGCTGCGATGGGAGGCTGGAGGGCAGTTGGAGAAGGCAACGAGGGCTGGAGGAGGCAGCGATAGTGACGGCCGAAGGAGGAGGCAGCGGCAGCGATGGCTGAAGAATGAGCGTCGCGGGGGCTGTTTGCTGCGATGGGATGACGATGGCTGAAGGAGGAGGTAGTGACAATGACAGCTAGAGAGCGAGCGATGCTAGCTGGCCTGGCGGGGGCTGCTTGCTGCGATAGGAGGTGGGAGGGCGACAGTGGCAAGGATTGGAGGAGGTAGTGGCGGGGGATAGAGGAGGCAGTGGAAGTGGCACAGGGGTTGGAGGCGGTGGCGGTAGCGGCTGGCGGCAACGATCGATCGCACGCGTTTGTCCGTTTTGTTTTCTATCTAATTCGGGTGAAAGACAAGATGAGGAAAAACACGTCTTTTTTTCTTTTTTTTTTGTTTTTTCAGTCATCTAAGAAAATAATAAAAAATACAGGAAAATACAGCGTTAGAGAATAGCTATGAAAAAGCTTTGAATAAAAAGTCTTAGAAAAAAAAATTTGAGGAACAAGTCAAACCTAAGACTTGTTCATCAAATCTATAAAATTAAATAAAAATATGACATACATAGTATTTTAAAATGTGTCAGCTAATTTATTTGGTAACGACCTTATAAAAAAGGTTTTGGGTCAAGTTTTACATTTATTACTTACTTGCCTATGTAAAAAATATTAAATGCCAATATATTTGTAATACATTTAATTAACTTTTCAAAATTTAGTCTGCAAAAAAAAAAAAATTCAAATTGAACAAATAAATTCTAAATCAAAGTATGACAAACATAATTAACTCGATCAATATTTTGAATCAATTGGATAAAAAAAGAAGAAAGTAGTAAATAATTATTTCTTTAAATAAATAAAAAGGTAATTTTTTTTAATATTTTGATTTATTTTTCCTTGATTATACCTTTAGTAATTATCAATAAAAACGAAAATGATTGATATTTTAACAACCACACTAATGTGTTTTTTTATCCTTATTATATTGTTAATTTTTTTTTTCAAATTGGAATGCTGATTTCTATTAAGTTATTAAGATTTTATTTTTTTTCATTTTTATTAAACTTAGGTCACGCGAGAGAGAATCTTACAGCTACGTGAGTCCAGCACAGAATCTAACAGGCCGATGAGTTAGATCGCACATTGTGCCTGGCTGAAATTTGAGTCCCAGCACGTGGGATGCGGCAGCGGCGGCGGCGGCATCTGCCTTCTCGCTCAATCACCGCTCTCCGCTCGTAATTCTTACACAAATGTACGCAACCAATTAGCTTAAAGTCAAAACAGATCGTCCGTTCGATTTCGAGAATTTTTAATTCTCTCTATATATTTATGAATGAGGTTATATTTTTTACAAAATTATTTATCCATTAAGATACTCTTATTCTGAATCCTAAAAACTACAATATATATATATACTTTTTCCCCTCCAACATTTTGATGAACAAATGTAATTTCTTTTATAAAAATGTAAGTATAATGCTCACTCGACCTTATCATATTCTGGTATACACCAAACATTATTGGTGATGGTGCTCCCCCAACATTTGATATAGGCGGACAAGCATAACATGTGCCTAGATGAGATGTGCATATGCCAAGATCTTGGCGCAATAGAATTCATAGGGGCGGTTAATCAAGCCACCCAAGTCCATGCAAAGAGTGTTGAAAAAAAAAAGAAAAAGAAAATAACATTAGCTGTTAATTGCTAACGTTACAATCTTTAATGTTAGTATTAAATGCTAATGTTACTAGCCTTAAGAAATAAGTCAAAAATCTCATGCGAGAGCATGAGATTGTTAGGTTCATCTTTTCCTTTTCCTTCTTTTTTATTTTTTATTTTATCTTCTTAGATTTTTCTGATTTTGCTGCTCGTTGTTGAAAGGATGTCTAATCAACTTCTCCACGGTTGTGCCCATAGGAGAAGAGTATCCGATTATATCTTGGGTGTTCAGTCCGAAATTAATTTGCACGAGAACCCAAATTTCATATAAGGACAAGCCGTGACGCTCCTCCGAATTCTATCATTCTAACTTTCATTTAAATATGTTTTGCAAGATTTTTTACTTCATAATCTATGTTTTATTTCTGTTTAAATAAAGATTTAGATGAAATTTTAGACGAACAAACTTAGATGAAAATCCGGATTCTAGTTCACAGTTTATTGTTAGATTGTAAATTTGCATGCTACTTTGTAAAAGATTCTTCTGCTCATGAAAAAAAAATACACTGTTTATATATGTTAAAATAAATACTCTGATCAATTTTTTAAGTAGATAAAGCTCAATTTATAAAACTAGAATTAGAAATTTTAATCAAATTCAGATTTAAAATTTTATAGTGTGCTAATCGATATTTGGAAATTTTTAATAAATTTAAAATCTTTACGAGACTCGCTGATATGATACTTTTCAATAAATTTATTACTGTTTTCGATTAAGCTATTCAAATCTAATTTATATTTCGCATTTTGTTGTCACAATTTCATATTATTAAATTTGGTTGCCCTATTGATTTGGTTACCGATTATTTGGAAAAAATTTATATGTGATGTCATCGCATGGTGCAATGACATCATCTACCATCTAACAATTAGAAAAAAGTATTGAGATAAGTGTATTCACGTATCCCAAAATAGTGTTTGTGGTGGATAATGTCATCGCATATAAGTTTTTTCCGAATATCTATTTCCAATTCTTACAAAATTGGGATTTCAAATCGTGTAATAAAAGCAAATACTTTACAGCACTATTTACATAGATTAATATTTAAAAGAATTTTATTTAAATAAGTTGAAACAGATTTCTTATTACTGGTTGTCTGACCGCAACACTTTGAATATCACTAAAAAAAATTATTTAAGACCAAAATTTGTAGTTCATAATTTATTAGTAAAATATTATTCTTACCAATAAAATAAATTTTATATTGTAACGGTGCAGCAATACATAAAATGCATAGTTTTTATATTATTCATAATGAAAATGCATTTAATGTACACAATGAAAAAAATGCACATATGAAAAATATGCATTGTCATAAAGAACTGTTCCACTTAATAATCATAATGTGTATAATGAATCTTAAATGCATAATATATAATTTAATTTAAACCTCAATATCTCAAAAATTTTTAAATTCACTTTAAAATAGTAATGTCTTTTATAGATTAGACTAATGATCCTAACTGTGGGTGCTGGCCCAGTTTATAATGTAACTTATAATTGTATCAGATTTGATCATTTGATTCAACTTAATTTGGCTTGGGCCAGTTTAGAACGTGCATAATGTGTAATTTAAATATTTAAACTAATACTTATAGACATTATGCAAAATATAATCATAATATAAAACATAATGGTCATAATGTATATTTTGAAATACACTTAATGTACATATAAAAATGATGTACATGCAAATGGTGAACATAATATGCATAATGTATATAATAGTCATAATATACATTTGTCAAACATCATGAAAACTATGTTCATAAGGAATTAAACATATTTATGAGGATTATGATTAAAATAATTCTCATGGAAGAAAATTATTTTAATAAAAAATATTTTTCTTAAAATTAAAATGACTTTAAAAAATAATTTAAAGTCAGAAAAAAAAATTTGGAATTAGTTTCTCTCTGTGATAAGAGCAATCAAAAGCCTAATTAAATAATTAGGCCTAAATGCTGTTTGAAAAAAAAAAATCCCTTTTCTCTTTATAAATTTTTTTAAAAAACTTTAAAGTAAGAGTAAAGGATTCAATAATAAAGATAGATTATTAAATTTCTAAAACAGCAATAGACTTATGTAAAAAAAAAAGTAGCCATATTAAAATTAGACATAAGTTTATATAATTTCTTGACTCCTAAAAAATTGTAGCTCTTTCTTGTATAAATATTGAGCACAACAAAGCTATTGGTTTGACCACAGTTTGCCTAAGATTATAATCTTGGAAGTATCAATAGGAATGAGATTAGTTTAAAAATAGGCCTCTCAGCAGTGGGAACCCAACCTCTGTGATAGGAGATCCCTTGAAGGAGGTTCAATGTGATAATAACAAGCTGATTGATTGACCAAGAAGCACTTTGAAAAATAAAAATTATAAAACACTATGGTGTGTAAAAATATTTATGTGATAGAATTGATACTCTACACTCTCATTCCTGAGGATACATTTTTTGTGCTTTTTATTGTAGAGGTAAGGAAAACTTCCTGAAGTGGTTAATGACCATGAGATGAGCCTCTACACTCATCCATTGTAGGGAACTTCCTATATGAGAGAGTTCGTATACGACCGTGGCTGAGGACATGGACAATCCTCAGAAGCTATTATGAAGATACATGTGCACGACCAAAAATGCACAACCCCACGATTGGACAAACCCTGTATTGTGTGTGGATTTGTTGAAGCATGGGTCAAAGGAAAGTAGTTCAAGACTAGTTCACTATCTTTCCTTTAGATGAAAATATTTTCACTAAGTAAAGGTTATGCCTTTAAGTGCACTTTATTGACGGCATGATATAAGCATAAGCAACAATTTAAATTGATTTAATCATCTTGTTAAGTTTAATTATAGTAAGATTTTTTTTTTATTTTTTTGGGAGATTGTTAGGAAAAAAAGGAAATAATATTAGCTGTTAATTACTAACGTTACAGCCTTTAATGTTAGCATTGAATGCTAACGTTACTAGCCTTAAGAAATAGGCCAAAAATCTTATGCGAGAGCATGAGATTATTAGGTTCCTCTTTCCCCTTTTCCTTCTTCTTCATTTTCTATTTTCTCTTCTTGGATTTTTCTGATTTTGCTACTCGTTGCTGAAAGGATGTCTGATCAACTTCTCCACGGTCGTGCCCGCAGGAGAAGAGTACCTGGGTGTTCAGTCCAGAATTAACTCGCATAAGAGCTTGGATTTTCACTTAAGGACAAACTGCAACGTGCCTCCAGGTTCTATCATTCTAACTTTCTTTTAAATATGTTTTGCAAGATTTATTGCTTCATAATCTATATTTTTATTTATGTTTAAATAAAGGTCTAGATGAAATTTTAGACCAACAAAGAGTGGGCACGTACGAGCTCGGATAGCGATGTGGGCGAGAGATCCTCAGCTACAATGTAGGAGCTTAGAGGCATTAGGGTACAAGCAATGTGGTGCGCAAGCGATATGAGCATATGTCATTAATGACTCTAACCTTAGGAGTGTGGTGTGACGTAGCGACATATTTGATGAGAGTGTACGTGCTTCAACTTGCCCATGTGTGAGCAGACAAGAACCTACCCTCATTGATTGAGGTTTCAACTAGATATGATAGCGGGTACTTGCCCTACTCGAACCCATTTACATATAATTTGATATCTATTAATCGGGTTTAGTTCGGTATGTGTGGTGTATATGCCACCAGAGTCAGGTTCAGATATCATAAAATATATATATATATATATATATATATATATATATATATATATATATATTCTACCCTAAATCTTCACCAGCTTGCTCACTGTAGCTATAGCTTGCCTTCCGCCGCTAGTCGTTACCACTGCTCCCTACCATCGACTCATCATTGTCTTCATGGTCACTGCCATCAACTTGTCGCTGTACTGCGGCATCAGAATAGTGAGGCAATGAGGGGAGTCAGAGCAGGGAATGACGAGGAGGTTGGTGTTGAAGGTGGGTTAGGGCATGAACATAGAGAGAAGGAAAGGAGTGGGTTGTGGGTAAGGTATTTGTCAGGTTGGGGATAAAGGTTCGGGTTTTTATCTAGTAGTAAGAATTTTAATAGGTCGGGTTTAGGTAGGGGTTGAAATTTTTTTTCAAATAGTTAATTAGGTATGGGTAGTCAAGTAATTAATCAGGTTCAAATACAGTAGGGTAAAAGTGGCGGGTACCCCACCATCCCTAGTTTCAATTGAGGGTGAGATAAGATAAATAAAAATTTCCCATGACAAATTTGTAGAAAAAAAATTAAGAAAAACTCATATCTAAGTTTGTATTTTATTCGGGTCAGTTTGATCGATAGATAATTCAGAGAGTACATTTAATATTTTGATTTAAAAATTATAAAAATCAAAATGGTGAGTTTAAATTAACGTGCCAAAAAAATTATAATTTTAATATTTTACATTTAATATTCTAGTCCTACGCACCTAAAAATTCAAGTCATCAAGCTGACAAAGTGCAGTGTTCGAATCTACTCAAGAGAAAGGATACACTTAACGTGATTAGCTACACCTTGGCAACGATTCTAAAAAAAACACGTCTTAAAGAAATTAAATTTTTACTATTATATATTTTAAAAATATATTTACTGTGCATTTTAGATAATATAGTATAAAATAATATAACTATGCATTTTAGTTTGACTCAAATCCAATCATAATTCGAACACGAGAACACTCGACTCAAACCTGCCTAACCTAATGATATGGCATGTTAGGTTAGCCTAAATTTTTGCTTAGTTATATAATCTTACTGAGCTAAATGTTTGATTTTGCTATTTATTTGAATGAAAATAAAAAAGAAAACTGAATCATAGGAAAAAAGGAAACTCAATTTCCGGCCCAACAAACTCAACGCACGGCCCATCTTGAGACGTTTCCTCGTTGGGTATTCGCTATGGAGTATAGCTGTATAGAAGCGAAAGCCCCTCTCAAACAACCTCGCTCTCGTTAAACCTCCTCGCTCTCGTCCTCTTTCCTAGTTTTGCGATCGTCAGCTCCGATGGGAGGCGCAGTAGACCTTTGCGATGGCGCCCCCGCTACGTCCAACAAGCGGAAGGCGCCGGGGTTGCCGGCAGCACAGCAAGCGTGGGTCTCTCACTTTTCGGGCTTTTTATAATTCTCTTGCTAATTTCTAGTTCATAATTCTGAAAAATAATCTGGCTTTTTGTTGGGATCTGAAGAGCACCGAAGCAATGCTGCGACGGTGATCGCGCCCGGCGACCTCGGTTCGAGGACAGCTTGGCGTTCATGATGGTTCTGAAAAATAAACTTGATGATGACGCGTACCGGGAGTTCATCAGAATCATGGACGATTTCTCCAAACAGAGGTCGATTATTATTTTCGATTTGTATGGTTTCAGATGCCTTCGATTTGGATTTTTCTTTGTCTTTCTTATGTTGGATGTGATTGCAGGCACCGTCTAGTTGAGTGTGTGGACAAGGTGCACGAACTTTTTGAATTGCACTCTGACTTAGCACTTCAATTCGACTATTTCTTACCCGAGGGCTTCCAGCCCACCCAAGATCTTTCAAAGTGCCTTCGTCCTACTCCGAGTTACTGCCTTCTTCCTGAGAGTGTACGTGCATTCAGAACTTTGTTTCTTTGTTTATTTTAGGGAATGTTTGATTTCACTTTGCCACCTAGCTTTTCTTTTTGCATTTTTTTTTCCTCTGCCGTCTTAGAAGTTTGGCTTTGCCCCCCTTTTCTTTATGGTTAAATCCTAGTATGCCTTCTTAAATTTCAAAAGAATCTCAGTCTATTCTGTAGTTTCAAAACAGAATCTGATGGTAGATATTTTGGTTTGATTTCACTCTATTTAATTCCAAATATTTATAAATCTGGTCACCGGATGGCAAAAATCTGTCTATGTTGCGGATTATCGTTGAGAATTAATAATGGTGATGTCTTTTACTATTATTATTATCTCACTCATGTCATCGGCATTTTGGTTGAGCTGATCTATAAGCTAAAATTATAGAGGATAGGAGACAAAAATAGGAAATTCATACTATATATGAGATGAAGTAGATTTTTTGAAACTATGTAGGTGGTCGTAAACAATCTTAAATGGTAAAATAGACTTAAATTAACCCTTATGAGATTGACTTGATTTTCCATGATGGCAACAACTTTTCTTTTGGTATTTTTCACTCATGTGATTGATAATTTGGTTGAGTTTTTGATGAAGTTGATGTTAGTGTTTTAATATCTTTGAGGTAAAACTATAAACTATAGCGTATTTGAGACAAACTAGGATTTTTTATGTACAAACTTAGGCTAAACCACAAAGTATATGGGCTAATTAAATTTTTTTTTATTTGTGTAGGTTGTGGTAAAAAAACATAGATGTTGTGGGGCGAGCCAAGTGAAACTAACTCTTGAAACTCGATATGATTTTGAATGACGGTTGTATCTTCTACTATTGACACCCTTGCACTCATGTGATCAGCAATTTAGATGAGTTAAGACAAAATTGAAGTTAGTGTTTTAAGTCCTTTGTGGCAAAGCTGTGAAGTATAGGAGAAAAATTAGGATTTTTACCCACATGGGGCAAACTAGAATTTTTATGTTACATGGGGAAAACTTAGGCTAAACCATAAATTGGATTTTTTTTTAAACTACTATAGTGATTAAAATCTAAATGGTGTGGTAAAGTGAAATTAACATTTAGGTAATGACACTAGGGGTGAGCAAACGGAAATTCGGGACTGGTACCGGTACCGAACTCCCGAATTTCAAATTGTAGGTACCGGTACCGGTACCGAATTCTAATTTGGGAGTTCGGTACCGATACCGAAATCCCTAAAATTATTTCGGAAAATTTCTGAAAACTCAAAATTTTAAATTTCTAATTTTTTTAAAGTACGGTACCAAACTCCCTAAAATTATTTTGGGAAATTCCCGAAATCCTAAAATTTTAAATTTCTAATTTTTTAAAAGTATTTAAGTGTTTAAATTAATAAATAAATAATTAGTAAATATACCTTATAAGTTGTAAATATGTCTCATAAATTAGTAAATAATATATAAATAAATATATTAATTAATTATTAATATATATTTTGGTACTTCGGGACTACAAATAAATCCCGAAGTTTTTTTTTCAGGTACCGGTACCGAAATTCTGATTTAAAAATCGATACCAGTACCGAAGTACCGAAATACCGGTATCGAAATACCGATACCGAAAAACCAAAAATTTCGGTACGATACTTCGATACCAGTACCGAATGCTCACCCCTAAATGACACTATTTTGTTTGCTAATATGTTGCTTTTTACCCTGATCAGAATTTGCTACAGCCGGCAACAGAGGCATCTAAGCTTGAGAAAGATGTCTTGAATAATTGTCTCTTATCTAAGGCATCCGATGATGCAACTTTTATGATTAGACAAAAGAATAAGTACGAAGAGTTTTTATTTGAATGCGAGGATGATAGGTACGGATTGCTTAGTTTTATTGTTGTAATTTGTTTCTCTTTTATCTCGTTTATATCCCTCTATGTTGCTTTAAACTGAACTTTGTATCACTATCTTGTTTCTTTTCCAGGTTTGAATTAGATGTCTTTATAAACAGACTGACATCAACCTTTGAGAAGGTGGAGAAATGGGTTCAAGCTGGCAAAATTGGACCAGAACTTACTTTTCCCGTTCCTTGTTAGTATATCTGTGAAATGATAAGATACAATTTCCTGCAATTTTAATCAAGTTTTCTTGGTACTGAGTAATATTTATATTTTTGCTTGTCATTTGCCTTCTATAGGTGAGGACCACGGTTTGGAGAATGCTGAGGAGGAGCATTTCACTCGTTAGTATGCTAATTTATTGATAAAGCTTATCTTTAGAGTAAACAAATTTTTACTTAAAACTGATGTTCTTAAATTTGTGCTTATATTGCAGCTCATGATTTAAGATGTATAGAATCTCTGTATGATGAACATGGATTGGATTTCATTGATGATCTACGTGAGAACATGAGCATCGGATTACCTATTCTACTTACTCATTTGAAGAAGAAGCTAGCTGAGGCATCTACGATGCGATCAAATGCTCAGGAAGTTTGGAATGAAGTTTACGAGAAGAACGTTCCAAGAGCTCGTGATTATAATGTCTGCCTACCTCAAGGGGAAAGAATATAAAGATGTAGAGTTTTAAGAAGTAAAGTTTTAGTTGAAGAGGTAAATTTATTATTGACGGTTGTCATATAACAAATTGCTCTAGAGTGTATTATTATGTAATTTTATTCTTTTGTATTTGTGTTTTAAGTTGTAATAATATTTATATCTGTATTTTAAGTTGTATTGCTGGACTCGACTCAACATAACAATCACTCCGCCCAAAATTACCTCCATCAAGTTTCGAAATATTGCCCTTTTAAGACTAATCTTATTAAGATTACCATAAAACCTTAATTTAATGTTATTTATATATTACAAATATAAAATATTTTTTAAAAAATATAAATTATAAAAAAATTTGAAAAAAAATAGAGAAATAAGAAAAAAATAAAAATATTAACTCATTAAAATTATTTATATATATATATATATAGCGGCTTGTGTCGTGCTTGGCCTGGTCACATGCCATGCCCGACCCAGCTCACGTGCCTAAAGGGCTGATGAGGGGGGTTCACTCACAAACAGGATGCATTCAAATGACGCTTTGAGAAAATAGTTTTTTTTTGTAGTTTTAGAATAAAAGCCGAAATTACTTCTAAAACGGATTTGAAAAATATTTTTTTTGTATTTTGTAAATAGGGAAAACCGAAACTTACACTACTTGCAAGAAAGTAAGTACTTGAAATAAAACTGGAAATAAACACTCACCTTGGACCCCTTGAGAATAGAAGGGGTCACCTTCCCATTTTTCACCGGTGAAATGGTTGATGGCAACGAAGTAGGGCCCAATGAGATTACACACATGCAATCATTCAAGCCCACACATGCGTGGGTGAGTGTTAAAATTAAGAGTTCAACAAGGAAATCAAATCAAGAGGGGAGATAGGCTCCCAAGTTCTCTTGCTAACATGTTCATGGGACTATCTAATGTTGATTTTGGGGGGGGGGGGGGGGGGGGTGTGTGGGTGGACGAAAGGTCTTGCGCCAAGGTGAGGGATCTTCAAGTTCTAAAACAGAGTGAAAATGAGGGGAAAAAACTTAGCAAAATGTCTTCATGATGCAATCCTTCTTGTTGGCCGAGAGTGGTGAGTCCATCAAGATTTTTCTAAGGCTTTGCCGATAACAAAGGAGGATGGATCTTCCTTAGGGACTCGCCAAGGATGTTCAAAAGTCCTTCAAAGTTTCGGTTGAGTGGAGGAATAAGGAAGAAGAGGGAAGAGAGGAAGGGAAAGGGCTCGGCCCTTTAGAGAAGAGGGAGGTAGAGATCATTAGGCGACACAAGCACCATTGCAAACACTTATTTTTTCATCTAGGCAACTAATCGATAATATGAGAAGAGATTACAACTTATAGGCAAGTTTGAGCAAGGGGTATTGGTGACATTCTACCCTAGGCGCAATTACAAAAACAAGTAAGAAAATTCAGCATTAATGTCTTGGTTGGATCCTTCCTTTAGAGGCTGAATTTTGAATTCAAATCCTTGTTGTTTCGGTGGAGCTTCTCTATGTGGCCGAAATTCCTTTGCTCTCTTTCCTTGTTGGCTTGAATGGATTCATGGCTTGGTTCAATGAATCCTTTTGAATTTTGACTTCTTTCCTTCATAAGCTTGGGCGGCTAGAAGACTTCCTTGATTGGCTTCCACAAATTGTGGATCTTGATTGATGACGCATTGATGGCTTGACTCAAATGGCAAGATGTGGGCTGGTCCTTTCTTGCATTCAACGACTCCTCAATGAATCCTTTTGAATTTTGAATTGCTTCCTTCATAAGCTTGGGCGGCTAGAAGACTTCCATATATGTTTCCACAAATTGGGGATCTAGATGAGGAGAAAATTTCCTAGGCGAGGTCGTCGCCTAGGAATGCCGAGCGGAAGAAATGTGTACCGTAAATGCTGCCTTAAAATTCGTGCAAACCTGCACAACACTTTGATGGGTGAGTGTGACACACATTTTAAAGCATCATATATGGTGAGATTTGCCTCCGCCGAAGATTCCTAGGCGACAACCTCGCCTAGGAAAAATTTTCCTAGATGAGGATCCCATGATTTGTGGATCTTGATTTGATCCTTGGTGTCTGTGGCGCAAATTGGGAAGTGTGGGCTGAATTCGATTCCTTCTCTCATGGTTGGCACCTTGGCTTGTTTTGGAAGGGATGTTGACTTAATTGCAAGCAACTCCATCTTGAAGTCTCTAAGTTGAAGTAGTTGAAGTGCTCCCTTTCCAAATTGGGAGCTCCACTAGTTGAGTGACTTGAACTGAGCTCCTTAGTGTCTCTTTGAGCTGACCCTAACCTGCCATGTTAGTTGCAAATGCAAATACACTATCCTAGCATGCAATGCATAGCCTAAAGAGAACTTCATGGATACTATAAGTAAAATTTATTCAGCCAAAGCAAATTGCAAATATGGAAAGTGCAAATAAGGAAATATGCAAGTAAGGGAAAATGCAACAAGGTGGCCTAGGAGGGGGAGCCATTTTGAGAGGGCTTCCTCCTAGTCCTATGTGATTTATGAGGGGTAGGGGTCCTCCATCAATTCTCCCGGGGTGGGAAGAATTCTCCTCTGGAGAATTATCCTTGTACCTTTGGAGTAGATCTAGAGCAACCATGGTGAGCTCTTCCTCGGAGAGCCAACCTTCATCACCATTCACATACTTGACTAGGTAAGAGAATTGTACCTCGTCAAAGGTGAATCGGGTTCAATCCTCAAGGATAGTCTCAACACTGGGACAAGGGAAGGTGAGCTAAGACTCACACACATGACAGGGAAAGGAATACCATACATCAAGCATTTCAGCTGGGGAAGTTTCAAAACAACTAGTCTTTTCAATGCCTCCTATAATGGAATACCTTTCCAAGCTATGCTTGCTAGTACACTTGGGATAAAGCTTCCCTATGCTACTATGCTGGCTTGGTAAGATAAAATCAATGGGCTCATTGTTATGCAGGGAAGACAAAATAGTATTCTCAATATTATTGTGCCTTAAAATTTGAGGACTAGACTCTTCAAAACAAGACATGTAATTTAGGGGATATGGATCTAGAATTCCTAAGTCATGAGACTGGTCATAGGGCTTGGGGTAAAGGTCAACTCCTAAGCTGGGAAACTCAAGTGGGCCCAGGGTTGGTCCTAGGGTTTCCTTGGGAGGCTCTACCTCAGGTTGAAGGCTTTGGGTCCCTAAAATATGTCTTAAGTTGAAGGGAGAATCCTTATGTTGGTCTATCCCTATGGGTGGCTCGGGTGGTTCCTTAAGGTTAGGCAGGTCTATCCCTATGGGTGGTTCAAGTGGTTTTTTAGGGTTAGACGGAGCTATCCCTATGGGTGGCTCAGGGGTTCCTTAGGGTTAGACAGGGCTATCCCTATGGGTGGCTCAGGGGCTTCCTTAGAGTTAGGCATGGTAACCCCTATGGGCAGTTTAGGCGGTTCCTTAGGGCTAGGCAAGGCTACCCCTATAGGTGGCTCGGGTGGGTCCTTAGGGTTATATTGAAGGGATTCTAGGGTTTCTATAGGCTCAGAGGGGTGGGATCCCTTAGTTTCAGAGGGGGCATCCTGAATCCTAAGTAGTTGAATAAGTGGTTTGGGACTTGTAATAGGATTCTCTAAGTGTTCCTGGATTATTGCTTGGGTCCTCATGAGTTTGATGGTAGGTTTTGGGGTTTTGATTTCTTCTATCCTACCTTTGTTTGTGGAAGCCTTAAGTTCCTTGGGCATGGATGGCTCCAGCTTGATCTTTTGTCCTTCGTGGCTAAAGACATAGGTGTTAGTCCGACCGTAGTGGATAACATCCATGTCAAATAACTAAGGATGACCGAGTAAGACTTGGGCGAAATCCATGGTTACAACGTCGCACCAGATCTTTCCTTGGTAGATAGCAAACTGAAGGGACACCAAACATCTATGGGTAATAGGAACACTAGACTGGTTGACCCAGGATATGCTATAGGGGCTAGGGTGCGGTTCAGCCTGAAGGTTAAACTTTACTAGGGTTGAATGAGAAACTGCGTTGAGACTACTTCCCCCATCTATTACTACTTTGCACATGTTGCCATTGCATTTCGTGTAGGTGTGGAAAATACTTATCCTACGCCAGTCCTCAGTTGGAGTAGGCTTGATAAGGGTGCACCTAACTACTCCTAAGGTGTCTTGGGTTTGTTCCTCACCACTATCATAAGTTAACTTTTCAAATACTACACGTCCAGATTCAGGGTTATGGTTTTCTTCGTGGTTCTCCTCATAGGTTTCCTCATGTTTTTCTTCACCTAAGTATAGGACTCTCTTGGGGCAGTCTTTCATGTAATGTCCTACTTGGTGACAAGCATGGCAAGTGACTCTAGGTTCTTGGACAGTTCTAGGTCTAGAGGGTGTTGATGTTGGGGCTTTGGGTTGGGAGCTTGAGGGGTTTGATGTAGGTGTCTTAGGATAAGTTCTAGGGGAACTAAACTCCCTCCTAAAAGCTCTCTTTAGGTTTTCCTCTACCTCTAAGGCTCTTTGGTAGGCGATTTCTCTAGATTCTATTTGGAAATAGGTCATTCCTCTTTTGATCTCAGGTCTAAGTCCATTCTTATATCTGCTAAGGGAGACATGGGACTCTTCATGAATGTCACTCCTTAAAAGGAGCTCATCAAACCTAGTGGTGTAATCAGTGATAGATAGGCTACCTTGGACTAGGCTCATGGCTTCATCAAATCTAGCTGTACCTTCTAAGAGACAACGGGTGAACCTAACCTTAGATCGACTAGGCATCATGCTCCAGTCAAAATATCATTCGAGCTTGTCAACCCAATCTAAGAACTCTCTAGGGTCAAGGGAACCACTAAAGGTTGGGGGGGGGGGGTTGAGTTTGATGTTGCGTTGTACATCATCCTCCCTAGGTCTGTGGCGAGTTTGAGTAGGTGTCTCATTCCATTCAGGTTCTTGGTCTTCCCTAGGAAAATCCCTATTGTCTTGAGTGGGCTGCTCTAGGATGGGTTCACATGAGGGGCGACTAGGGGATCTAGAGCCTCTACGGGTTTCTAGATTTTGAATCCTAGTGTCCATTTGGTCAAACCTATTCATTATCATTTGAAACATCCTAGCAGTCTCATTAGGTTCAGTTTCAGGGTGATTATTGTAGTTTGTTCCAGATTTAGTAGTCATTGTGGTAGTAGTTTTAAAAGAGAGTAGTTTTTTTGAAAATAAGGCTCCTAAGAATAGTATGATAAGAGATAGTAGCCAATTATGAAAAACCACTTTCTTTAAAACACCTAGGTCCAAGAAATGCCTTAGAATTTGAAAATTAGTTTTGGCTAAAAATCTATTCTAAGGTGTTTTGCTCTAATACCAAAACTGATGCAGAGGGGTTCACTCACAAACAGGATGCATTCAAACGACGCTTTGAGAAAATATTTTTTTTGTAGTTTTAGAATAAAAGCCGAAATTACTTCTAAAACGGATTTGGAAAATATTTTTTTTGTATTTTGTAAATAGGGAAAACCGAAACTTACACTACTTGCAAGAAAGTAAGTACTTGAAATAAAACTGGAAATAAACACTCACCTTGGACCCCTTGAGAATAGAAGGGGTCACCTTCCCGTTCTTCACCGGTGCAATGGTTGATGGCAACGAAGTAGGGCCCTATGAGCTTACACACATGCAATCATTCAAGCCCACACATGCGTGGGTGAGTGTTAAAATTAAGAGTTCAACAAGGAAATCAAATCAAGAGGGGAGATAGGCTCCCAAGTTCTCTTGCTAACATGTTCATGGGTGTTACGCCCCCGAGTGCCAACCGGGATCCACACCGGGAATCCCGGCCTCGGGACGCAACAACAACTGTACCTGACAAGATAGCACAGAACCCAAGAGGTACATGATAGAATAATATATTATAACAAAGGCCAACCCGGCCACAAATATTCATAAGTCAAACCCACAGACAGATACAAGACCGGCACAACGCTCAACAGAACCAACAATGCGACCGGCGCAGCGGTTGACAGACTAAACAGATAACAAGACCGGCGTAGCGGTCAACAAGTCTAACATCTACATAATATAACATAACATCCGACACACTGATAAGATGCAACACAAACCCACCTAGACTGGTGGTCACAAACTATCTATCTAATCCGCTCCAGAAGGAGCCGCGCCAGAACCTGGAGGAAAATCAAAGGGAGTTAGCCGAAGGCTAAGTAGGGATATAACAAACTGTATGGTGCATGATCCAAATGTAAGGATTTACCAGATTACCACCGTAACTCTACATGTCCCGTATATCGTATAGTCAAACTCAAATACGTATTAATATACGTGTCATCATACACAGGTAAAATTGGGAGCTGATACAGCAGTGGTCCACGACTTGCAACTCTATAAAGTAGAGTAGTCCCTACCGATGGCTCCCCGAACGGTAGAGACGATTGTCTGTCGACAGCCCGTTAGTGTAGCGTCCTACACTCCAATCAACCCCTCACTGGGCTGATATCAGACCTCAAGCCCATAACATTGGACTCTCTTGGTCAAACACAGGGAGACGATCACACAGTGTCTCGGACAGAAATATCACAGACAGTATCCGAGGTATACTGGACTATCTATCGCTAGATATCCAGCCCTCAAGGTATGTCTACATAACTTATACCACCTACCAACTACCAATAAACATGCAATAACAAAATACTCATACCGTGTTTCATGCAACAGGTTATGTCAACAGGAATATAACTCAGAGCAGAATGGGGATCAGATAGTAATCAACAGTAATATCAACAATAAAGAGGTGCCGCTAATCTACACATGTGGTTGACACCGTAACAAAGGAGAGGAGGTAGAATCCCTACCCCAAACAGTAGACAACAGAACAGATCCAACCCGATAAGTACGAGATCAGGTAACAGGTCCTAATAGGTGAATCATAGTGTAAGTCATAGTATCCCATTAATCATAATTATCATTAATTATGCTAAACCGGGTTCATTAGTTTAAACAGATTAGATTAAGTTCTTAATCAAGTTCGACAGATGTACAAGTCCAGGTTTGATCACAGACGTTCGTATACGTACGGAGAGGGTTCGGGTACTAACCGAGTTCACAGCCTCGTGCGAACGAATAACACCTCGTAACGTCGGAGTGTGCAAGAACCAACCCAGAATACATGGAATAAGGCGTCGGGACGGAAACCGGAGTTCGTCGGAACAGTAGCCCTGCTGCTACAGTGTTTTCGGCGGCGGATCGGGACGTTCCGGTAGCCAACGTGTAGCCGACGTTGAGAGGGTTCCGGCCGTACTGTCGGTTTCACGGGACGAGGTCTATATCACCGGAGATATGGGAAAAACTGGCAGTGGCGGCGTTCGCGTAACTCACTGGAGCCGAAGACGGAGATGCCGAAAAGGGGCTGGGAGGAAGCGGAGATGTCCGCTGGTGGTGAGGGAGGCTCGCCGGAGGTCGGAGAGCTTGTCAGAGCCGTCAACGACAAAGATCACACCGGGTCCGACGAAGTCGCGTGCGTAAGAAGGGAAACGGCACCGATTCAGTCACAGGAGGCGGAGCTTGGCCTTGTTAATGCCAGGTCTCGCCGGAGAGGCAGCCAGACGATGGAAGGTGGGGACGAGGGGGTGAAGCCGCAAAGAGGGTGAGTGCTGTTTGAAGAGAAGATGGTGATGTGCGTTCGTTCGTGAAGGAGAAGCGAAGACGAGCGGCTGGGGGAGGAAATAAAAAGGGAGGAGCACCAGCGGGCAACGACCCTTGGGCTCCCCGATTCAATGCAGCCCCTTGGACTCCCCCATTCAATGCCGATTCAATGCAGCCCCTTGGGCTCCCCCATTCAATGCAACCCTTGGGCTCCCCAAACCTAACGTTCTCCTCACCTTAAAAGAATTTGGTCCACCAAATTGAAGCACATTTATTAACGGTGAACAAAACAGGATTACAGAACACTCGTACAAGGATTACTCATCCACGTACACGTTCTCTGGAAATAGATCCGGGTGGTTCTTCATAAACTCATCCTCACGCTCCCAAGTGGCCTCACTCTTAGGATGATTCTTCCACTTAACTTTGATTAGACTGATAACCTTATTTCTTAATCGGTGCTCTTTATGGTCTAAAATCTCAATAGGCATTTCCGAATACGTGGCATCCTGTCTGACATGAATAGCACCATGCGCCAACACATGTGAAGGGTCTGCTATATACTTGCGTAGCATTGACATGTGGAACACTAGGTGAATGTGCGAGTACATCGGCGGAAGTGCTAACTGATAGGCAACGGGTCCAACTCTCTCTAGTATCTCGAATGAGCCAACATACCGCGGAGCCAATTTACCGAAATATCCGAATCTAGTCGTACCTTTCTTCGGAGAAGTCCGAAGAAACACGTGATCGCCGATGTCAAACTCGAGCGGACGTTGTCTTTTATCAGCATAGCTCTTCTGTCAGCTTTGGGCAGTTAGTAATCTCTGCCGAATGATTTGGACCTTTTCAGCATCCAATTCCATCATAGCTGGTCCCAACACACGACTCTCACCAGCTTCGTCCCATAGTACCGGAGATCTACACTTCCTACCGTACAAAGCCTAGAAATGTGCCATCTGGATCGCCGAATGATAACTATTGTTATAAGCAAATTCCACTAAGTGCAGGTGTAACTCCCAACCATCCGTAAAGTCCAAGGTAATAGCTCGGAGCATATCCTCTAGTGTCTGAATAGTTCGCTCCGATTGGCCGTCCGTCTGCGGATGATACGCAGTACTAAATCGTAGCCCAGTTCCCAGAGCTTTCTATAAGTTGCCCCAAAACCTAGACGGGAACCATGGGTTTCTGTCAGAAATAATACTGGCAGGAACCCCATGTAGTCATACAATCTCACTACAGTATAACCTTGCCAGCTTGTCCATAGAATAAGTCTTTCTGATAGGCAAGAAGTGGGCTGACTTAGTTAACCGGTCAACGATCACCCAGATCGAATCGTGGCTGGAACGCGACCTTGGGAACTCCGTCACGAAGTCCATAGTAATATGTTCCCATTTCCATTCCAAGATAGGAATACTCTGTAAAAGCCTAGAAGGGTTCTTATGCTCAATTTTCACTTGTTGGCATACCAGACATCATCCGACATACTCTGCCACATCCCTTTTCATTCCTTCCCACCAGTAAGATTTTCGCAGATCCCTATACATCTTTGTGGCACCAGGATGTACTGCAAATCTAGACTTGTGTGCTTCTTCCATTAATTCATCTTTAACTATCTCAGGCACACATAGGCGGTTTTGACATCTGATTACACCCTAACCATCCTGGGTAAATTTCGCTCTCTTACCTTTCGTAATAATAGACTGCAAATTCCAATCATTAGGTTGAGCCTCAATTATTTTCTGCACAATTAAGGATTGTGCCCTCATAACTGCCAAGCATCCATGCTCAGTAGGACATATAATTTCAACTCCTAAGTCTGCCACCTGTCTGGCCAACTCCGTCGGAGTCACCCGTAAATGAGTTAATACCTCAGCAGTCTTTCTACTTAAGGCATCAGCTACCACATTGGCTTTTCCCGGGTGGTAATTAATCGTACAATCATAATCTTTAAGGAATTCTACCCATCTACGTTGTCTCATATTCAATTCCTTCTGTGAAAATAAATATTTCAGACTTTGATGATCCGTAAATACTTCAAAGGTAACGCCGTATAAATAATGTCGCCATATCCTGAGGGCGAATACCACGGCAGCTAACTCCAAGTCATGTACCGGATAATTCTTCTCGTTCTCTTTCAATTGACGTGAGGCATACGCAATAACCTTATCATACTGCATTAATACAACACCTAAACCTTGAAAAGATGCATCTGTATATACCGTATACCCCTCGTCACCTGTTGGAAGAACCAGTATAGGTGCACTGACAAGTCTTCTTTTCAATTCTGTGAAACTATTTTCGCAATTTTGATCCCAGAAGAATTTCACTTCTTTCTTCGTTAGATTCGTGAGTGGACCAGCAATTTTAGAAAAACTTTCGACGAATTTTCGATAATACTCAGCTAATCCCAGAAAACTCCGAACCTCAGATACAGTCTTCGGACTTTCCCATTCCACAATAGCCTTAATTTTCTCAGGATCAACTGCCACGCCTTCGCCAGAAATCACATGGCCTAAAAAGGTAACCTCACTTAGCCAAAATGCACACTTGCTATACTTAGCATATAATTATTCTTTTCTAAGTGTTTCAAGCACAAGTCTAAGATGTCCCTTATGCTCTACTCTACTCTGAGAATAGATCAATATATCATCAATAAAAACCACCACGAACCGGTCCAAATAGTTAATGAAGACCCGGTTCATCATATCCATAAAAACTGCCGGAGCATTAGTTACACAAAGGGCATGACAAGAAATTCATAATGCCCGTAACGTGTTCAAAAAGCAGTTTTCGGCACGTCCTCACCACGAATCCTTAATTGGTGATACCCAGACCTCAAATCAATCTTCGAATATACACAAGTACCTTTGAGCTGATCAAACAAATCGTCAATCTGCGGCAAAGGGTACTTATTCTTCACGGTAACTGCATTCAACTGTCTGTAGTCAATACATAGTCGGAATGAACCATCCTTCTTCTTCACAAACAAGACAGGAGCACCCCAGGGAGATGCACTGAGTCTGATAAATCCTTTATCAAGAAGCTCCTGTAATTGTACCTTCAACTCTTCAAGTTCACGTGGCGCCATCCGATATGGTGCCTTGGAGATAGGCGACATGCTAGGCTGGAGGTCAATAGTAAAATCAATAGCCCTGCCTGGGGGCAATCCAGGCAAATCCTCAGGAAATACATCAGGAAATTTTCTGACAACTGACACACGTTCTATAGGGATGGAGGTCTGACCACCCGTATCCATAATAGACATTAGAAAACCATGACATCCACGGCTAAGTAACCTCATAGCTTGCATAGCAGAGATAATAGGAGCAATCTGACCAGATACTCCAGTAAATGTAAAGGTCCTATAATCATGAGTCTTGAATACCACTGTGCAGTCATCGCAATCAACCACCACACGGTTATAAGAAAGTCAATTCATCCCAAGAATGATCTCGAAATCAGAGAACACTAGTAACATCAGATCCGAGTAGATAATCAGTCCGTTGAAACTCAGAGGGCACTGTTGTACCTCTAATTAAGAACGTAATGTACCACCAGAGGGTACAGATATGGTCATATCATGTTGAGAGAAAACCGGCTCTAATCCCAACTTTTTCACAAAAGCATACGAAATAAAGGAGTGCGAGCTACCAGTATCTATCAGTAAGCATGCAGGTGTATCAAATACTGAAATTATACCTCGCATAACGTTGCCTGTCTCGCGCTGGGCATCCTGCTTAGTCAGCGCATAGGCCTGGCCAGTCGCGGGGGTCTGCTGTGACTGTGGCGAGGAGGTCGAGGTTGTCCTTGTCTAGTAGGTGGAGCAGATCTTTGCGTACTAGGGGCAACCTGAGGCTGCTTACCCCTATTTGGGCAGTGGCTCTTGTAGTGGCCCATCTCATGACAGTAATGGCACTGAATATACTGGAGTGGGCAGTCCTGGGAGATATGGCCCACCTCCCCACACTGATAACAGGCCCTCAGGTCAAGAGAAGATCCAATGCTTGGCGGAGGTGACTGGGTGGCTCGCCTAGACACGGACCCAGGGGCCCATGATTTCCGGCCCAGCTGGATCGAACGAGCACCAGATCGCTGCATATATGGATTCCGGCTTGCAGAAAAACCATAATCCCTAGTGTGGCTAGATGCGAGCGTCTTGCCCTTGCGGCCCTTCAATTCAATTGCCTTCTCATTCTTCTCAGTGCGGCGGGCCATAGCAACGACGGCCCAAAAATCTTCAGGTGGCGCTGAATTAGTTCCCCGAGCAATAAGGGGATCCAGCCCGCGAATAAAGTGACTTGACTGAGCCACAACAATAGGTACCATATCCAGAAACATCTTCGCCAGTCACTGAAATTTCGCTAAGTACTCGTCAACCAAACGACTGTTCTGTTCCAAGGTCATAAAGTCATGTCGTAGAGTCTCCCGTACCGTCTCTGGGAAATACTCAGTGTGGAAAGCCTCGTAGAAGACCTCCCAATCATAACGAGCCACGCCAATCGTGTGTTCGAGTCCCTCGAACCAATCCTTGGCGTCATCAGAGAAGAAATAGACAGCCAACATAACCCGTTGATCATTAGGGCACTGTAATATGTTCAAAGTGTTTGTCACACTTTGCAGCCATTGGTTCGCTTCCTTTGGGTCCGGTTGCCCAGAGAACACCCCAATTCTTCGCTCCCCTATGTAGTAAAGCGAGACGCTAACTTCAATGCTGCAGTCGAGGGAGTTTCACGCGTTCTACGCCGAGGTGGTTCTTGGACCGGGGGTTCTTGAGCACGTCGCCTGCTTCCAACCTCACTAACATTGTCATCGTACAGAGTCCGTGGAGCGGCCACAGAAGGTTCCACCCTTCTCTCACTGTCAGAACTGGATGCCCTCCGCATCCAACTAAGTGGGGCACTTAATGCTTCGCGGGCCAATCCCGCCATATGCCCGAGACGAGAAGTCCTTTTTGGTGCCATTTCCTGTGACGCACCAACAACAATTAAAGGACTACATTAAGTAAGATCACGGTTTATCGAAATCAGATGCGAGTAATACTAACGCGATCTTAAATCCTAGTGTTTGATCGTAAGTCCTTAAATCAGACACAAGATCCTAAACCAAACTCCTCTGATACCACTAATTGTTACGCCCCCGAGCGCCACCCAGGATCCACGCCGGGAATCCCGGCCTCGGGACGCAACAACAACTGTACCTGACAAGATAGCACAGAACCCAAGAGGTACAGGATAGAATAATATATTATAACAAAGACCAACCCGGCCACAAATATTCATAAGTCAAACCCACAGACAGATACAAGACCGGCACAGCGGTCAACAGAACCAACAACGCGATCGGCGCAGGGGTCGACAGACTAAACAGATAACAAGACCGGCGCAACGGTCAACAAGTCTAACATCTACATAATATAACATAACATCCGACACACTGATAAGATGCAACACAAACCCACCCAGACTGGTGGTCACAAACTATCTATCTAATCCGCTCCAGAAGGAGCCGCGACAGAACCTGGAGGCAAATCAAAGGGAGTTAGCCGGAGGCTAAGTAGGGATATAACAAACTGTATGGTGCATGATCTAAATGTAAGGATTTACCAGATTACCACCGTAACTCTACATGTCCCGTATATCGTATAGTAAAACTCAAATACGTATCAATATACGTGTCATCATACACAGGTAAAACTGGGAACTAATACAGCAGTGGTCCACGACCCGCAACTCTATAAAGTAGAGTAGTCCCTACCGATGGTTCCCCGAATGGTAGAGACGACTATCCGTCGACAGCCCGCTAGTGTAGCGTCCTACACTCCAATCAACCCCTCACTGGGTTGATATCAGACCTCAAGCCCATAACATCAGACTCTCTCGGTCAAACACAGGGAGACAATCACACAGCGTCTCGGACAGAAATATCACAGGCAGTATCCGAGGTATACTAGACTATCTATCGCTAGATATCCAGCACTCAAGGTATGTCTACATAACTTATACCACCTACCATCTACCAATAAACATGCAATAACAAAATATTCATACCGTGTTTCATGCAACAGGTTATGTCAACAGGAATATAACTCAGAGCAGAACGGGGATCAGATAGTAATCAACAGTAATATCAACAATAAGGAGGTGTCGCTAATCTACACATGTGGTTGACACCGTAACAAAGGAGAGGAGGTAGAATCCCTACCTCAAACAGTAGACAACAGAACAGATTCAACACGATAAGCACGAGATCAGGTAACAGGTCCTAACAGGTGAATCATAGTGTAAGTCATAGTATCCCATTAATCATAATTATCATTAATTATGCTAAACCAGGTTCATTAGGTTAAACAAATCAGATTAAGTTCTTAATCAAATTTGACAGATGTACAAGTCCAGGTTTGATCACAGACGTTCGTATACGTACGGAGAGGGTTCGGGTACTAACCGAGTTCGCAACCTCGTGCGAACGAAGAACACCTCGTAACGTCGCAGTGTGCATGAACCAACCCAGAATACGCAGAATAAGGCGTCGGCACGGAAATTGGAGTTCGTCGGAACAGTAGCGCCGCCGAAACAGCGTTTCCGGTGGCGGATCGGGACGTTCCGGTAGCCAACGTGTAGCTGGCGTTGAGAGGGTTCCGGCCGTACGGTCGGTTTCACAGGACGAGGTCTATATCACCGGAGATCTGGGAAAAACCGGCAGGGTGGCGTTCGCGTAACTCGCCAGAGCCGAAGACGGAGATGCCGAAAAGGGGCTAGGAGGAAGCGAAGATGTTCACTGGTGGTGAGGGAGGCTCGCCGGAGGTCGGAGAGCCTGTTAGAGCCGTCTGCGACAATGATCACACCGGGTCCGACGAAGTCGCACGCGTAAGAAGGGAAATGGCGCCGATTCAGTCACAAGAGGCGGAGCTTGGCCTCGTTAATGCCTGGTCTCGCCGGAGAGGCAGTCGGACGATGGAAGGTGGGGACGAGGGGGTGAAGCTGCAAAGAGGGTGAGTACCGTTTGAAGAGAAGATGGCGACGTGCGTTCGTTCGTGAAGGAGAAGCGAAGACGAGCGGCTGGGGGAGGAAATAAAAAGGGAAGAGCACCAGCGGGCAACAACTCTTGGGCTCCCTGATTCAATGCAGCCCCTTGGGCTCCCCCATTCAATGTCGATTCAATGCAGCCCCTTGGGCTCCCCCATTCAATGCAACCCTTGGGCTCCCCAAACGTAACAATGGGACTATCTAATGTTGATTGGGGGGGGTGGAGGAAAGGTCTTGCGCCAAGGTGAGGGATCTTCAAGCCATGCACTCACCTACAAGATGCACTTTGGTTAGTGTAGAATCAAGTTCTAAAACAAAGTGAAAATGAGGGGAAAGAACTTAGCAAAATGTCTTCATGATGCAATCCTTCTTGTTGGCCGAGAGTGGTGAGTCCATCAAGATTCTTCCAAGGCTTTGCCGAGAACAAAGGAGGATGGATCTTCCTTAGGGACTCGCCAAGGATGTTCAAAAGTCCTTCAAAGTTTCGGTTGAGTGGAGGAATAAGGAAGAAGAGGGAAGACAGGAAGGGAAAGGGCTCGGCCCTTTAGAGAAGGGGGAGGTAGAGATCAATAGGCGACACAAGCACCATTGCAAACACTTGTTTTTTCATCTAGGCAACTAATCGACAATATGAGAAGAGATTACAACTTATAGGTAAGTTTGAGCAAGGGGTATTGGTGACATTCTACCCTAGGCGCAATTACAAAAACAAGTAAGAAAATTCAGCATTAATGTCTTGGGTGGATCCTTCCTTTAGAGGCTGAATTTTGAATTCAAATCCTTGTTGTTTCGGTGGAGCTTCTCTATGTGGCCGAAATTCCTTTGCTCTCTTTCCTTGTTGGCTTGAATGGATTCATGGCTTGGTTCAATGAATCCTTTTGAATTTTGACTTCTTTCCTTCATAAGCTTGGGCGGCTAGAAGACTTCCTTGATTGGCTTCCACAAATTGTGGATCTTGATTGATGGCGCATTGATGGCTTGACTCAAATGGCAAGATGTGGGCTAGTCCTTTCTTGCATTCGACTCCTCCTCAATGAATCCTTTGAATTTTGAATTGCTTCCTTCATAAGCTTGGGCGGCTAGAAGATTTCCATATATGCTTCCACAAATTGGGGATCTAGATGAGGATCCCATGATTTGTGGATCTTGATTTGATCCTTGGTGTCTTTGGCGCAAATTGGGAAGTGTGGGCTGAATTCGATTTCTTCTCTCATGGTTGGCACCTTGGCTTGTTTTGGAAGGGATGTTGACTTAATTGCAAGCAACTCCATCTTGAAGTCTCTGAGTTGAAGTAGTTGAAGTGCTCCCTTTCCAAATTGGGAGCTCCACTAGTTGAGTGACTTGAACAGAGCTCCTTAGTGTCTCTTTGAGCTGACCCTAACCTGCCATGTTAGTTGCAAATGCAAATATACTATCCTAGCATGCAATGCATAGCCTAAAGAGAACTTCATGGATGCTAGAAGTAAAATTTATTCAACCAAAGCAAATTGCAAATATGGAAAGTGCAAATAAGGAAATATGCAAGTAAGAGAAAATGCAACAAGGTGGCCTAGGAGGGGGAGCCATTTTGAGAGGGCTTCCTCCTAGTCCTATGTGATTTATGAGGGGTAGGGGTTGGTCCTCCATCAAGGGCTCAACCTAGCCCTGAACGAGCCATGGGCCACGAGCAACGGGTCACCCAAATCCCGTTGACCTAGTCAATGGGATATGCCGTGCCGAGCCCATGTCAGGCCATGCCACGTGGGCCGCGAGCTAGCTCAGCCCGTTGGCCACCTCTAGGCCCAGCTCATATCTACAATCTCTCATGTCATATCTACCATCACCCAGCCCATGTATACGATCTTTCATCCCATTTCTACGAGCCCTCATGCCATATCTACCATCCCCCAACCTAGTTCTATGATCTCATCCCATATCTGTCATCCGTTAGCCCATATCTACGATCCCTCGTGTCATATCTACCATCTCCCACCCTTTATCTATGATATCATGCCATATCTACTATCCCCTAGCCCATGTCTACGATCCCTTATCCTATATCTACAATTTCTCATCTCATATCTTCCATCCTCCAGCCCATGGCTATGATCTCCTAGCCTAGGTCTATGATCTCCCAGTCCATATCTAGAGTCTCTAGTTTTTTATCTACGATTTCCTAGCCCATATTTATGATATCTAGTATCTTATCTACAATCCTCAGCTCATATCTATGATCCCTAGTTCTTTATTTACGATCCTCCAGGTCATATCTAGGATCTCTAATTCATTATCTACGGTATTACATTTTATATATATCATCTCTACATGTCCTCTCTCATTTACGATAATTAGCAACATGAAAAAAATATATAAAAAAATATATGCATAAGTTGGATTGCAAGGTTAAGTTTTACCGATATGAAAGAAGAAAGTTGTGCTCTAATGTGATGTTGCCGAAGTAGGTTGCTGGATGTAGCTAGAATGCGAACTCACCGGACAAAGAAATTAAACATATGGTCAAATGTTGAAAATTAACGGATATCAAAATAGTTGATATTCTTTACCTGGTATAGATTATCACATTAGGGTTTGGGTTAGAGATCTGAATACGATAGCCGGTGTGAGAGTGAACATTAAAGATGGTGAGTCAACAATTATGACATCAGCTTCCTTTTATGTACTAGCAAATCAAAGAAGGCAATGAGAAATCGGGGAAGGGAATGAGCTAACAATGACACTAACAAGAGAGAAAGCGGGTGACAGGAGTCGGGAAGAAGTAGATGAGTTTGTCTCAAGCTTATAGGGGTTTTGATGAGTGAGCTCGGAAGCAGGAATCGAAAACTCGCTAACCCCAATTAGCAAGACTGGCGGGTAATGGGATGGGAATGAAAAAAATATTTTTTTGAGATTGGTGTCAGATAGAGGCACTTTAAGATCCGTGCATGCTTGATCTATGCACTATGTTGAAAATGTTTGTAATTGTGATGGCGGACCTGCTTATGATGGGAAAAATTTCCTAGGCAGGCACACTGTCAAGAAAATCTTAAGGAGGGGCAAAAATGCACAAATCTTAAAGTAAACATGAGGTTTGGCGAGAACATCATGGATATAACTTTGTGTATCGTGGATATTGACCAAATATCGTAGATGTTGACCAAGCATCATGAATATTGAACAGAATATCATAAATATTAATAAATTTTCATAGATAGTGACAAAATATCGTAAATGTGGTGATCATGGATATTAACCAAACACCATGAATATTGATCAAATGTTGATATCTACGATATTTAGTCAATATACATTATATTTTGATTAATATCCACTACTTGGTAATATCTATGATATTAACTAATATCCATTATATTATATTCAATATCTATTGTGCTTGATTAATATATACGATATTTAGTTAATATCTATGATAATTAGGATCAATATCCATGATGCTATAGTGAACTCTTATTTTAAGATTTATGCATTTTTAACCATACCTAAGATTTTTTTGCCAGGTGCCTGGTTAGAAAATTTTTTTCTTCTGATGTCAAGGATACTGACAGTAAATACGCATGACGGTACTAACCTAGCCCAAGCAACACATGCAGATGGACAGAGAGACACACGACTATCACTAAAAAGTTCACTGAAACACTATCATATTCTCCGGTGCCAATAGCTACCGAACTGAAACTCCAACCCATGACGACATGAAGCATGCCGGAGTACGGGATCTCTGAAACCACGTCCTGGATTAGCAGCCATCGAAAGTAGAAATGCGGCTGAAACCTTTGTTGGAACCTCATCGCGGTAAGAAAGAATTGTAGCACCCAATGCCGAGTCCCATCGTATCTCGCCGTTGCCTGCAAGAACGAGCACCCACAGTGAGCTCGCCGAGGAGTGCTGAGCATGATGGAAGGAGGGAAAGGAGAGAGACACATATGTGGAAATGAGATGCGCGACAGAGCTTGGCGACGAAGTCGCTCGCATTGCGGAAGAAAAATTGAGAGAAGGGGGACGCTACCGAGCCAGCTAAATGTGTCAGTTGAGTAGTTTGCAATGGAGGGAGAGGGGACAAACAGAGAGATGAGCGATGGGGCAACCTCCTAGAGAAAATCTCCTGCCCAGGGACCCTGCGGAGGGGTTGTTGAGAAGGGTCCCAAAACTTTGACCCAAACACATCTAACAAAATACTACGATGATCTACACACTGAGAGCTATCCAATGGTACCAATATCATAATGAATGAAATCTTTTACGATGAGAAAAAAAACGTAGAAGATTCTACTATATTCTACGAAATAATGGATTCTTGGCCAAAACAATTGCTTATTTGTTATCGACGTTGACTTGTGTTAGCTCCTTCAATGGAAAGTGTATTTCTTCCATTAAGCGTCTTAGCCAGATCGCTTGCATCACGCATGAGTTGAGGGTGATGTATTCTTCTTCGCATGTTGATAGGGTCACAATTGGTTATTTCTTTGAGCTCCAAGTGAATGCTGTATTGTTTGTGAAAAAGACAAAACCAATTGTACTTTTTTAATCATCCGTGTCCCTAGTCCAATCGCTATCACAAAATCCTTCAAGTTTGAAATCATTAGTAGCATGATAGTATAGTCCAAAATTCAGAGTACTTTTGATGTAGCGCAAAATTCTCCTAGCAGCATTCAAGTACGACTTAGTCGGTGCTTCTAAAAATCGACTTACGAGTCCAACTTTAAAACAAATATCTGATCTTGTACATGTCAAGTACCTTAAACTGCCAACTAAACTTCTGAACAAAGTAGGATCAACTTTTTCAGTATCATTATACCTGGATAACTTTTCCCCATCTTCGACAGGAGTGTTGACTGGATTACAGTTGCTAATATTAAACTTCTTCAGAGTCTCTCTTGCATAATTTTCTTGAGAGATGAATATACCTTCACTAGTTTGCTTTACTTCCATCCCAAGATAGTAGGACATCAGTCCAAGATCTGTCATCTCAAACTCTTGATTCATTGCTTTTTTAAAAGCTTCAATCATCTCCACGTTGTTTCCTGTGAAAATCAGATCATCTACATACAGACAAATTATCAGAATTTCATCATTTTTCTTTTTTAAGTACAAGGAATGTTCGTATGGACATTTGATAAAACCATTTTCATGAAAGTATTCATCAAATCGATAGTTCCATGATCTTAGAGCTTGTTTAAGCCCATAGAGTGCCTTTTTCAATTTCAATGCCTTGTCCTTGCTTCCTTTCAACATGTATCCTGGAGGTTGATTAACATACCTCCTTCTCGAGATATCCATTCAAAAATACTGACTTAACATCCATTTGAAAGATGTTCCACTTATTTCGAGTGGCTAAAGAGATGATTAGTCTTATTGTTTCTAATTGAGCAACTAGAGCAAAAACTTCATTATAATCGATACCTTGCTTTTGTTTTGTAGCCTTTTGCTATAAGCCTGGCTTTGTGTCTCTCATCTTCTTCTTATGAGTTCTTCTTGGTTTTAAATACCCACTTAACTCCTATAACTTTATGCACTTCTGGTAGAGTCGTCAGCTCCTGCTCCCAAGTATTATTCTTCTATATTGCTGTAATTTCTTTGTTCATAGCTTTTCTCTATTTCTCTTCTTTCACAGCTTCTTCAAAGTCAATGGGTTCAGCATCTACAAACAAACAAACAAATGAGACATCATCAATTCTTTTAGTTTCTCAGTACAAGTCTTCTAGCCTCCTTGTGTGTATCTATTCATTGCTTGAGCTTCCTTCCAAAATAGATTCATTCTGCGCTAGTGATGACGGAGGTGTAATTGGTTGAGGTCTTCCCTCATCTTTATCTTGTTCTAAAGAGGGAAGGAGATCATAGTCACTTTGATCTTCTTGGACATTCCAGTCCCATGTAGCTTCCTCATCGAAGTCTACATCTGTACTAATAATAGCTTTCTTATTAATTAGATCGTAGAGCTTATACCCTTTGGTATGTGAATCATAACCAACAAAAATGTATTTCTTACTCTTATCATCAAGCTTAGTGCAATGTTGATCGTGAATGTGAGCATAAGAAATACTACCAAATTCCTTTAGATGTCTCATTGAGGGTTTAACTCCTCTCCATGCTTCAGTTGGAGTCTTTCTATTCAAAGCTTTAGGCTATGTTTTGTTGAACGGAATCCACGATGGAAAGGATATAAAGTACAAGATTCATTGTAATTTCCATCCTTTCCACCGTGGATTCCATTCAATAGAACTTAGCCTTAGTTTCGCACCTGTTCTGAAGGTAGACGGCGCAGTTCACTGCTTGTGCCTAAAACTCTTTTGACATCTCCTTTGTTTTCAACATGCTTCTGGCCACGTTCAGAATTGTCCGGTTCTTTCTCTCAACAACTCCATTGTGTTGAGGCGATCTTGGTGCGATCAGGAATCGTCGTATCCCATGAGTTTCATAGAACTCTTGAAGGTTCCTAGATGTGAACTCTCCTCCCCTGTCAAATCTTACGACCTGGATTCTATATTCACTATCTTTTTCCACAAAAGCTTTAAATTTTTAAAAATATTTGAATACTTCTGATTTTTTTCTTTGAGAAAATATATCCATGGTTTTCTACTTAACTCATCAATGAACAAGAGAAAATACTTGTTCTTACCAAAAGATTCTGGTGTAATTGGCCCGCATATGTCTGTGTGTATCAACTAGAGTGGTTTAGATGCTCTTGACTGAGACTCGTTTGGAAAACTCTTCCTGGGTTGCTTTTCTAGTAGACGCCCTTTGCATATACTGCTTTGCTCATCTATTTCTGGTAGCCATCTTACCATTCTACTTTTGGATATTCTCCTGAGTCCATCAAAGTTGATATGACCTAGCCTCATATGCTATAGCCATGATGACTCCATGTAGCATGCCCTCAGGCATTTTGCTACTCCTGTCTATATTGGTAGCACAAACAGACGATTCTGTGCCATTGGTACATTGACAACCATAATTCATGAACTATTTTTTAGATATAAATTGTCTCCAATAGTATAAAAGGTATAACTTTTTTCAAGCAATTGTCCTATACTTATAATGTTGTTTTTCATGTCAGGGGCATAATAGTCATTAGAGATATACTAATGAGTATTATCTTTTAATCTTATCAGAATTTTACCTTTCCCCCTTATAGAAATTTTGGAAGAATCTCTGAAGGTGATGGTTCCATTGACATTTTCATCCATCTCTGTAAATAGTGATCTGTCTCCGCACATATGATTATTAGCTCCAGTATCAAGGTACCATGAGGACTTGCTGTTCTGTTTTAAATCTTTGTAAGCAATTAAAAGAGTTGAATCAACTATATCATTACTTTCTTGGTGAGAGAGATTAGCACTAGCATCAGTTCTTGAATTCATGTATTTTCTTGACATATGTCTGTAACCTTGACAAGTATAGCATTATACCTTTGACTTATCATACCTTGGTTGATACTGATATCTTCCTCATCTATTTTGACCATGTCCTTTCGTTGGATTAAAGTAAGATGTGTTTTCTTTGTTTTGAGGAGTAATGTATGTACCTCGTCCTCCTCTTCCAAAATTATGGTTTTGCCCTCTAGCTCTTTCACGTCCTCTGAAGTTTGTATTGCTTCTTTCAACATTTCCTTGTAGTTTCAGTTTTGTCTACAAAACTTGTTCAATAAATTCTTTCTTTCGTCAATTTAGCTTCTCCTTGTGTGGTTCTAGTGATTCAATGAGTTCTTCAATGGACATTTTATCCAAGTCTTTTGACTCTTCGATAGCTATGACTATATGATCAAACTTCTCTGTTAGTGATCTTAAAATTTTCTCGACAATTTTTACCTCAATTATGGTTTCTCCAAGTCTTCTCATCTGGGTTGCATTGGTGATGTCTCTCACTTTTATTGGATTTCAACCCTCATTCTTACACATTTTCCAGGCTAAAGTTTTGTTTTATACCTTATTTTAGATTTTTCTCCTTTATAGTACAGAATCTTTACTATTTTCAATTGTTGGTGAAAAGCAAGTTATTTTCTCATTTTTTTTTCATGAAGATTTTGGGGATTTGAGATCATGAGAAGATTCATCATAATGCAAGGAGGTCATAGATCAAATTTGAGACGAATTAGAGTTTTCTGCAGAGAACACAGTTAAGCCATGTATATCATCATGATCATGTTCTTCTCGGTAGAACACTATAGCATCACCGAAGGAAACACAGCCAGGCCATGTCTTGACACACGGTCGTGATCATTTTCCCTCAGCAATTGTCAAGACGAACATGGCTTACCCATGTCTACATGCATGGTTGTGACTATCCTTTATCAGTTTGCTGCCAAGGGCATCATGCCCAACCCGTGTTTGCAAGCATGGCTATGATCTTCTAAGAACGCATCTTCATCAAATCCATGTTGAGACGATCACGGCCAGGGTGTGTTTATGTTCACAGCCGTGAAGTGATTTCTAGAGCACAATGACAAGAACACGGCCGAGTCATGTTCCTCATCATGCCCATGTAAATGTCTGCTGATCCCAACCATCCAGCGGTTTCTCGCCAAATCCAATCAATTTTGAAGAAAAAAATTGGGGAAAACCTCTAGGGGACCTTCCTAACTACCTGAGGAGTCAATTGAGGTATAAAAGGAAGAATTTTGGGTAGTTATCGTGTTCAAACTTTCGATAGGTGACTGCTAGGGTGAAAGTTGGGCGAAAGCAGTGTTCTTGGGCTTATTTGGATGGATTTCTTTTGGGCTTTCGAGAGAAGATCAAAGATTTGTCCTCTCTCGTCGAAGATTTGTAATTTCCCATCTTTTGATTGTATTTTCTTAGAGTTTTTGTGTGTTATGCGATGTATTCTCTAGCGTAAACTCTCTGTCGAGACTTGGGCGTAGCCCGTTGAATAAATTCTTATTATAAAATATTTTTATAAATCTTTGGGACGTTTACTTAATCTCGTTTATTCGATCTTTGTTGTGCTTATTCCATGTGATTGCTTCGGCCGAGCTTTCTACGCGTGTTAGGTGTTACAAGAAGAACCCAGAGGTGAATTGTAATGCTCGACCTACTTAGCTTGAACTTGTGACTTTAACCATGAGAGTAGGTTGAAGTCATTTGAGGGTTAGCAATCTTTTATATAGCTCATTAGGTCTACCCTAAGTCAATAAGCCATGATAGAAGGAGATTAACTTAGGTAGATACCGGATTGCGCTGCCGAGATGGGGGCAATTTGTTCATGTGGTTAGATCACCTTGAGCAGCTTAGGTTTTCAGAGTTGGATTATTTAATGTTTTATCTTTAGCCTTTCAGCATGGTGAAACCCGACGTCCCGATCTTTCTTGAATTGCATTTTTCTGTATTAGTCGATGAGTTTTCGAATTGATTTTATTAATTTAGTTTAGATTTTAGAATACATTTTGAGCTATCTAGCTAACAATTACAACGATAAGTCGGTATTTGACACTTAGTTTCAGTGGTTCGATAACTTTACTACTTCGATAGAAATCGTGCACTTGCGGTCACGCTATCAATTGACTGCAACTCTTGAAATGTATTCTGACATCTTTTCTGAATCTTTCATTTGAATTGCCTCAAATTCTCCATGAAAGTTTTATGGTCGAACCCTCTTTGCTTTGTTACTCCATCTACAAGTGATTTGAAGCATGTCCCATAATTGCTTGGAGGTAGTTGCGTTTGATATTTTCTCGAATGTAATGTCATCCAATGCTTGATGGATGAGTGATACAGCTTTTTGATCCTTTTTCCTAAGATTTTGAACCACTACAGGATCCCCTGAGCATCATAACCATTTTCTACAATATCCCAAGTATCATGAGCAATTAATAGGGCTTTCATTCTTATACTCCAATTTTCAAAATTTTCTTTAGTAAACTTAGGAATTTGAACAAGGAATCAAATTAGCATTTGCCATCTTCAAATTTTAATTGTCGTACCTCCTCTTGGTGATTGGAACAAAATATTTTTTCATCTTCATTTTTCCTTCTTCAACAAAGCTGGACTTGGCGGGCTTATCTTTTGTTCGTTGGGCAGCACAACAGCGGTGAGCTTTAACTCTAGCAAGGATTTCTAATCTTGCTTTATAGTGGCGGTAGCAACACAGCTCCAACACACTTTTGATCGATCTCGCTAATACCAGTTTGTTAGAAAAAACTAGATCACTTTCCTCACAAGCACACAATCGAGACAAGCCCATTGAGAGGAGAAGATTGCAATGAAACTCACTACTTGATCGAAGTGTAAAGGGATTACAAAGCTATTTATAGGGAAGAAAGTAACCATTCATATTCCCCTAATTAACTATAAGAATAAATACAAAATAGAATCGAAGAGTTTGAAACGTTTGTTGAGTTGACCGAGGCATTGCTTGCTTTATCCGAAGCGGTGGATTAAGCGATGCTTTGGAAAAAACATCATCAAGTTTACTATTTAACAGTGTCACTGTCATCTTCCTACACAAGGCGGCCCCCGCCGTCTTCCTTGATGCAGACGCATGAATTCGTCGCTATCGTCATCTTCGTTGCATGAAGCCATCGTCTTTGTTGCATGAAGCCATTGCTGTCATCGTCAGACTCTATGATCAGTGCAAAAAAGGTTTGATTCCAAATGCAAAGCAAAGCAAAAAAGGTTTCAGCGACAGACTCTATGATCAGTACTTTGTTGATATTAATTATGCCCTTAATTCGTTGGCTTACAAGGCAATTGAATGGCCAAGAAGAAGAAGAGGAGATCGATTCCTGTATCTTATACTGTTCTTTAGTAGACAAGGGCGGTTAAAGTTGAGGAGAACAAAAAAAGGATCACAAGTTGCTTATATGTTTTTAGTTCTGGGGAGATAGAAGTTTATTTCAAGAGAAAAAGGATTTTCAAATCGAGTTTATATATTCTTGCGAGGAAAAAGAGGCTAGCTTTAAAGGAGATGCAAATTAAATATTCTAAGGGGATATGCCACCACAAAAGTAATATCTTGGAATCATATAAGTGGGTTATTATTCCTCCGAGTTGTACAGCAAAGAACAAATCTAGCATAAAAAGCAGATTGTCTTTTTAATGTGTGTGTATATTTAAAACTCAAAGATTTGCACATTTCAGTAGAGAAACAAAAGTATTCTGAATTCAGCATCTCACCTTTGCGTGAAGGATTACCAAGTTTCTATGCTCAGTATCAACTTTTCAATGCATAAAAAATTCAGAGAAGAGTGAAGTTTCATCAAGCAGACCAATGATTGTTTCATCAACAAGACAAATGATGCTTATGGATAGAACGGAATCAGCTACAGAACAGCTGATGTGCACTCATCCAAAGAATTGTTCAGCTCAAATAAAAGTACATATGAAAACAGCAGAGATTCACTTAAACATGGTGTGCATGGTTCTGAAAAATATAGCAAAATATGGATTTGGACTATGAGAAAGTACAGAACCCTCCATTAAGTCACTTACAGGAAGCTGTGAAACAATCCAATATGGACACCAGAGTAAACAGACACCACCACTGAGGAAAAACCAAACACTTGATGTATCTACAAATCTACAAATCAAGCACCAAAACCAGGAGTTTCTATGCAGAATAATAACATATAAGCAATGAAAGCTTGTTCAGAACCTTGGCAATGCTCTGAAAGGACAGGCTTCTTCACCTCGAGAGACATAGTCAAGCACTCAGACATGTCAACTCCGTTGGCTTATGGAAACGTTCTCATCCTCCACGAACCGCTCCGGGCGGAAGCGCTAGGGGTCCTGCCACTCGCGCGCGTCGCGGGCGATGGCCCACATGTTCACCATCGCCGTCGTCCCCGCGGGGACGAGGTGGTAACCGACACGGGCGTGGCGGGCTCAGGAGAGCAGCGGCCCCGGGAGCTACAGCCGGAGGGTCTCCTTCACGATGGACTGGAGGTTGGGCAGGTTAGGGATGTCGGAGTCGGAGACCGGGCGCTGGGATCCGACGACGGCGCCGATCTCGGATTGCGCCTTGGAGTGGGTCCCCTCGTGCAGCACCATGATCCATTCGAGGAGGATGGCGACGGTGTCGGTTCCCCTAAAGATCATCTCCTGGAAGAAGACAACGAATAAAAGAAAATATCAATTAATTAAAGGTGGGATTTGTAACAAGCAATGATGTGAGAGTACTAACTCACTTACTCACCCAGACGACAGACAGCGTCCATATCAGAATCGGAAATTCGTTCTTGAAAATTAGATTAAAATGACAAAAAATAATAAATAATAATAACAGACATGAAAACAGGGATAAAAATTCAAACTTATTATTGATGATAATCCAACCTACTTATTCTATCATATTCTTATACCTAATGTTACTTGATTTATCTGAGATAAATATAAAAAGAATATAAATTTTGACGCGCATGAGGGAAAAAAACTAAAGAAAAACACAAGTTGAGAGTTATTTTAAATTCTTATGCAAGTATATTTATCTTTTTTTATAATATTTTGACTATTGCTTTAAATTAATGATAAATTCTATTTTATGCCATTTGATATCAATTTGCTTTTTATTGTCTCGATTTTGATGAATTTGATTCTTAGAAGAATAGTTTATATTATGTTAACACATTGTGAAAACTTATTCAAATAAAATATGACCTTTATACATTGTAACAAAGACTCAAATAGCTTTCGTTGGAGTCTAATATTGTATATTTTTAAGATGGTTATATAATTTGTTGATTTAGTTCAATTCGGCCTTATAAATTTGTTTTCGATTCATAGATCATTGCTTCTTTTATTGAGCTCTACTTTATATAAAATTTATGGTCTAAAAAATTAGATTTAAGATTCTTTATTTTGACATAAATATCATATAAAATGACACCATATGAAGAAATTGAAGTCTATGTTAATTAAACTCTAAATTTCTAAATTTTGGGTTCCTTGATCATACATATATGTACCTTGTATAAATGGTCTTCTATTTGAATTCTATTTATACATATGCCCCTTACATTTGGAAGTGAACATATCAGCATTTGTCTTATATATAATATTTACAATTCATCTCCTTAAGGGTTTGATACATGTCTCAAAGAACTCATTTCATTACGAATGAAAGTATGCTTCATTTTTTAATATAATGAAAGCTAGTGAAAATAACTTTATGAGCCCAAAAGGAAAAAGATTATGTGTCTGAAATGAGAAAAGGGATAGTTGTGTAACAAAGTACTACATGGAATAAAGTTTCACATTTAAAATAGGAATGGCATTGGGGCGGGGGCGGGGGCGGGGGAGGGTAGTTCCAAACCCGACTCCGATCCCGACCCCGACCCACCCGGGTTTAAGAAAATTAATCCCAAACCCGACTCCACCGGGGATCGGGTACCCACAAGGAAACCCGACCCCATCGTACTCTCTCTCTCTCTCTCTCTCTCTCTCTCTCTCTCCTTATCTCTATCCACAAGCACATGCTTCCTCACATGGCTAATCCTATGTTCCATGTGTGGCGATATCGGCTTCGTTGACAAGCTCTTCCACCGCATCCACTGCCACTCCCACTTCCAACACTTGTACAACTCTCTCTCCCTCGGCATGGGGGCGACAACAAGGGTGGAGCAGCGAGCAGTGGTAGTTGGCAAGGGCGTCGACATGAGCGACGGCGATCAGCGAGGGCTGTGACATGAGTGGTGGTGACTAGCGAGGGCTGCGAAGCGAGCGGCGGCGACCGACGAGGGCTTCGACGTGAGCGATGGCAGCCAACGAGGGCTGCAATGTGAGCGGCGGCGAAAGTGAGGCTAGGAAAGGATGAAGAGGATAGTGGAAGGGGGTAGAAGGGAGGAGAGGAAGAGGGAAGAAAGAGAAGTGAAGAAAGGGTGGAGAAAGGGGGAAGATAGTGGCGGCTGGTAAGTGGAGGAAGAGAGAGAGGAGGGTAGAAATTAGGGTTAGGTTTATATTTTAAATATATATTTTGATAATTATCTATAGCGGGGCGGGTTCGGGTTCGGGGGCGGGGTGGGTACTTAAGTCCCCATACCTGACCCCAATTGGTGTATATGCCCTAGGACCTAGTTTTGGTCAACTTATGTACTACTTGACATTAATATTTATATATCATTCTGGCATTGTCTTTATCATTGTTTGACTACACCTGCGATTGTGTACTTACATGATAATGTCCCTAGAGACAGATTGGATCTGTGCTCAAATGATTGTCCCCAGTCGATGTACCTCAGTGGATATGTGACAGCTCTGGTACTTGAGAGACTGGTATGTGGGCTGGTTAGGCACGTGGTGCTAACGCAGACACATGGGTATATCATTGGAGGATATACTGGATAGACCCGCTATGAGGCTATGACTTGGTGTCATGAGTTATCCTCATAAGTGACAGGAGATGCATTGATCCCTTGACTGGAGGTCATTGATCATTCTATATGGTTAGGGACTTGCTTTGATACAACCTAACACCTTGCCGTAGCTGGGAGGTCATAACGGTTGTTATTGAGCATGTCACGACCCATATGAGAAGATCAATGGACAAACATAGGATTTGCCCCTTCCCTAAAGAAGTATGATATCCATGGAGCTCCTATATGGTTCTATGACTGAGAGTGTATGGCCATACCCAGGTGAGAACCTGTTTTAGTCATAGCCATGTGATTGGATGAAAACAAGTGGTGACACACTTGTCCAATCGGATATCAGTACGGCAAAGAGACTGTAATGCATCTGTACCTAGTTGCGATGATGGGGATGTCGATGTCGATATCCATTCCAATGACCTGGGTAGCAGTGATGCACTGCTAGGTGCCACTCACTGCTTGTGATGACCTCTGGTCAGCACTGCCAGCGTCAGAGGAACCTACAGGGTCGCACACCTTGATACTTGAGTTCTCGTATTGATCGGGAAGCCTTATGATCGAGTTATTGGATAACTCGGATCTAATTGAGAGATTTCATCAGCGCCAATGGGCCTGATGAGATGGAAGAATGTTATTGGAGCCAAACTTCATTTTTGGCAGGTTGACCCGTATTTGACCATGGTTGGTCACATTTGGATTAGGGTTGCATTGGATTGGATCCAAGTGCTTAATCAACCCATGTAATGAAGTTTGGGTTAGCTCATTATCCAATGAGGCCCAATGACAAGTTCTCATGAAGAGATGAGAGGCTAAAAGGGTATAATGGGGAAAAACATGAACCATTAGGCGCCTAGGGGCATAATGGGGTCATGTTGGCGCCTTTGCTCCATTATGGAAGTAAATGGCGCCTCCCCTCTCTTGCTAGGATGGAATGAATGCCTCTATGGCATTGCTTGAGGCGCAAGGCAAGGCCTTGGCGCACAAGGAAAGGCGTGGGAACAAAAGGAAAGGTTGAATGAGAATTATGGAAATGTCTTGGAGACTTTCCTTGTCTCAAACCTCCTCATCCTAGCCCTACACTTGTCATGATCCTAGCCATTACCCTAACCGTCTCTTGCCCTATAAATGTGACCCTAGTCGCCCCCTCTTGTGGGTAATCAATCCTTGAAGGCGTGAACACAAGGAGAGGGGCGATTGCTTGGAGCAAGGGCGCATCTTCCATAACCGCAAGCCTCTTCCTCCTTTCCTCTTGGCGCAAAGAGATCTAGGGCTTGGCGGCTTGGGTAGTTTTCCCTCTTCACTTGGCGCATCTTTTCTCTAGGTGGCGCAAGAGAAGTAAAACATCTTCCTAAGGCTTGGATCTTTTTCCCGAGGCTAGCACCGGGCGTGGAAGAAGAGAACTCAAGAGATCCGTGTGTGCGAGACTGCAGAGGGCGCACACTTGGACGCCTACATCGGCATCTCTCCACATTGCTCCTAAGGTATTTACTAACTCATCGTGCCGACTCCCTTGCTTGCGATCTTCACTGGGTTTTTGGGACCGGCCTGTTTCGGGGACATTCTTCCGCTGCGAAAAATGTATGTCTATCACTCTGAAAATTATAAAATGTCCCCGGGGTTTCCCAACAAACCCGACTTCTATAAGTCGGGTTTTCCCCAAACCCGACCCAACCCCCGGTCAACTCGGGTTTTCCCAGTTGACTTCGGGTCAGGTCGGGTCAGGGATGGGCTTTTTTGTCATCCCTAATTTAAAATAATATGGGCACTTCTTGAATCCATGGAAGCCACATGTTGAATCCCACTATCTCATTTGAGAAGCCATGATAGCTCTATCCGACATATATTTGATTTCACCTTAATGATGGTGGATTATACTTCCAGACATGGAAGATCCATTTTATGTATTATTTCCCACTATGCAATTTGAATGATATGTCTTTTTAGATTGATTATTCTCTATGTTCATCATGCTTCTTGTTTAGCTATCATGTTGCTGTATGATCTTACTTATAGAACCATTTTGGAGATTTAATGCTTCAAAAGATATGTTATGATTTATTTGCATAAAAAATATAACATAAATTGCAACAACTTGGTATGACTTATCTCATGGTTTGATATTATTTAGTATCTAATTTTTTTTGTTAAGCAATCTTATCCAATCCTTGCATTCCAACCTTTTCATAAGTTAGCTTTGGGCTATAAGTTTTATGAAAGATTAAAAGAAAGTCAACATTTTGAAGTTTTTGGTTTTAATCATATAAAATATAAAGTTTATTGTACAAAATTGTTTTGAGTACATAAGATAATGTTGAATAAATTATGAATTATATATAATAATACAAAATATGTTGTGATCTTATTATGAACAAAAGTTTATCAAATATTTAAATGAGCTAAAAGATTGATATATGACTGTTGTTACCTTTTAAGTGATGATATGAAGTAAGATGCATTATTTATGTTAAGCAGAATTAACATTATTGAGGGTTTTACTAGCACCAAACGTAAAGCCTACGGCATGGATTGCAAAATCGACGACGCAATAGGGGGAACATTGCAGCTACATGGAAAGAGAAGAGTATGGCATGGATTGCAAAAATCGACGACGCAATAGGGGGAACATTGCAGCTACATGGAAAGAGAAGAGGCAGCGAGGATAAAATTAGTTCTTTAGACATATACATAATACACTAATAAAAAAAACTCTTTCTACCCTCAATATAAAAGTATTATAATCTCTTGAAAAAATTAAAGTTTTAATAATAATTTTAATATATATAATATGCTAGATAAATATTATATTATACTTCTTTGGCCAACTAGTTAACTCATTGTTACCTTTTAAACTTTTTTTCTATAAGTTCACCTATTACATAGATTGAGTTGCTATGTGAAAGCCAAATTTGGACTAATCTTTGTTCTCTTGCATTATTGATTTTCATTACTTAGAACACAAAATAGAATACAGCTAATTAATTACAAACTTTGAAGACTTCAATATATGGCTAACAATCAAAACTACATATAAAATTCTATTTCTAGAATAAAACCAAAAGTTAATAACAAGATTAATCGGTAATTGTAGAACCAAAATGAATCATAGCGTTCAAATCCACAATGAATTATCATGTTGTTAAGTTGATAGAGCTGCTAGATATATGTATGTATAATAATAATAATAATAATAATAATAATAATAATAATAATAAGCTATAAAACTTAACATATCATATATCATGTAGGATTATATTATGAAAATACGTTTATGGTCGATCGATATCTTTGCCAGTGAGAATCAGGCTGCATTTGGATTGGCAGCTTCTCAGCTTCTGCTTGGGCAACCAACAGCTTATAGTCCAACTAGTTGTTTGGGAATGAGAAGTTGCACTGTACATGAAAAGCTGTTGAATCCAGCTTCTTAGCATTTACTGTTCATGCGCTTTGAGCTCCCCACTTGCCCTCTTGTCTGCTACCGCTAGCTCCCCACCTGCCCTCCTATTTGCTGCCTGTAGCCCCCGCCTGCCCTCCCGCCCGCCCCTGCTAGCTCCCTGACTGCACTCCTGTCCGCTGCCGGTAGCCCCCGCCTGCCCTCCCCGCTTGACCTCCCACCCGCCCCCACTAGCTCCTCGCCTGCCCTCCCGTTTGCTGCCGCTAGCTCCCCGCCTGCCCTCCCATTCGCTACCGCTAGCTCCCCGCCTGCTCTCCCGTCTGCCCACTGCTCGTGCCATCACTTCGTGCGCACGGTGAGAGCCAAGGGCATCTGCGATCCACCAGTTCCACCCGGATGGAATGCCTCCCCTCGTTCTAGATCTGTGCCATCTCCACGTTGTTGCAGGCGTTGTCTCCTCTGGCTGTATCTTCTCGGCAGCATCCCTCATTGGGATGAGGCCACACCAGCGTCTTCCTCGCTTGGACGAAGCCACGACAGGTGCTTGTGAGCTTCGACAATCCTTGGCTTTTGCCTGCCACTCTCCCTCTCTTTCCTCCAATCACTAGAAACCTTTCTCTCACTTGTGCGTTAAAATTAATTTTGACCAAGATTTAACCAGCTAAAAATTGGTTTTCCCAAATAGTATGAAATTTTTCCAACCAGCTTAGATTGGACTAGCTCTGGTCAAACCAACTCCAGCTGCCCCAAACTGGCCCTCAATGACCAAAAATTAGTTTTAATTGCTTATAATTAATTCCAACATCTCATAAACTGCCCAAACCCTTGTATGTTAATGCACAACGACTCGTAATCATTGATAATGTGTTAATACGTGATGGTTGTACATTAATACGTAGAATTAATTAAAGAAATTTTAAAATTTTGTCTGGCAATTTTTCTAAAATTTAAAATTTATTAAATATAATTAAAATTAATAAAATAATTAAGTTAAATTAAATTATTGCCCTCTTGTTTATAGTGTGCATTTGCTAAAGTACACTTAGAGCATAACGATTGCTTAATAAGAAAAAATTATTAAAAGGAAAGATAAGAAACTTAAAGTTTTCAATTTTCGCCCTATATATATATATATATATATATATATATATATATATATATATATATATATATATATATATAATTCATATTTAATCGAGAGGGCGTGAAAAGCATTCCTTCTCTACATTGCTGTATAAAACTCAAAAGAAATATTCTTTTAACCTTCTCTACAATCCATTAACCTTTTCCTCCTTACCGGTCCTACCCCCATTGGGCCGGTTTGGGGTTGTTGCCCGCATTGCTTTTGCTAGGGCGGGCAGCAGAAGCTGGTTTAGGGTGAGGGTTTGGGGCTGCTTCCCAGCCTAGCAGCAGCAGCATTCTGCTTTTGCAGAGAAGCTGAGCGAATCCAGCTTCTTGCGGGCAGCAGATGTTTTTTTCTCCTCTTCCCCTCTCGTGTACGCCGCACGACCCAAAAATGCTGACCCTCGGCCGCCGTCCTCCGTTGCATCTCGTTGCCGCCGTCCGCCGCTGCATCTCGTCCCCTCCTCCCCTGCCGCACGTCCCCACCAGTGAGCTCCTGGTCCGGCGACGCGAGCACCAGTGACCACAGAGCTCGTGTCGCGCATCCGCTGCCTTCCCCTCCAGCGTCTGCTACCTCTCCCTCGCTCGCACCCTATAGCCGGCGACTCCATCCAGCTGTCCACCGCCTCCCCTCTCGCCCGGTAAGCTCTTGGTCCGGTGACGCGAGCACCAGCGACCACAGAGCTCGCGTCGCGCATCCCTCCAACGTCTGCTCCCTCTCCCTCGCTCGCGACCTATAGCCGGCGACTCCAGCCAGCCATCCGCCGTCTCTTCCCTCGGCCGGCGAGCTCCTAGTCCGGCGACACAAGCACCAGCGGCGAGCTGCGCATCCGGCTTCGAGCGAAGCGAAGCGGCAAATGCGTTTTTTTCTTATTTTCCCTAGTTATTTAACTAATTATTTAGCTATTTATTTATTTATTTAAATTAATTAATTAATTATTTTTCTCTATTTCTATAGTTTTTACTTAGAAAAATATCAATGAACTTTAAATTTTTTTAGCTAGTTTTTACTTAAGTGGAGTTGATTTCTAAAAAAAATATTATTTTTCAATTTCTGCTTAATATTACAGCACAGCAGTAGCTTCTGCTTATTGAACCAAACAGTTAGGTACTTTCCCAGCCAACAGAAGTTAAAAATAGACTTTCCCAGTCAGCAAAAGTTAAAAACAGAAGTAACTCCAAACTGGACCATTATCACTTGTCACGCTGTGGCCCTCTTGTAGCTACTAATACTAGCAATTGCCTCCTGCATTTTCACTAGCTTTAGAGGAGATGATGTAAACAAAACATTGTCAAAGCTCATTGACTTTGTAATGTTTGACTCCACCCGCCTCTCCAAGTCAATTCAAGAGGAGCTTGGATCATCACTTTAGGGAAGTTTGAGATATAATCATCATGAAATTTGCATTGATTCAACCGCTACTATCAATTTGGTTGCTTAGAATAATGGACTCATGTCATGCTTCTACATTATAGGAATACTACTGAGTAGAAAATAGGAAGACAATGTGAAAGAATTTCTAGATCTTGCATTTCCAAAGAAATCAACATGCTGTCCAACTATTGAAAAGTTCACAATGAAATTGAATACAGAACTGAAAGAAAAGAAGAAAGAAGCAGCTAGATCCGGCGCGTACAAGAATGTTTGCCCAAATCAGATTTAGGTGGCTTATCAGATATCCAAAATGTATCAAGAACTGCGGAATTTCATCACAATCTCCACTGTTGAAATTTAATATAAAAATGATTGTATGTTATATAATAGATTATATATTTTGCGCTAAGTATTTATAGCAAACACATCAGTATAAGTTCTTAGCGATTGTAGCCCATATCTCGCGGAGACAAAATCAGGACTGCTTCTAGCATTGACCTCGCAGGCGCAGTTCCTCCATGGTGACTCAAGAGTACCCTCAACGTCGCATGACAGCACCCAATGCCCCCACATCTACCTTTGTCGTTTTAAACAGACGGTGCATTTTGCTTGCTTTGTATTCGGGATTAATTGAGATATGGGCAGCTTTGAAGTTTCACAGTGACAAGGGCGTTGACAATTTCTGCAGTCTGCATTCATGGTTGGGACTAGCATGTCTCCTCTCCTCCGTTTTTTGCTTTCAGGTGATTTCCATATTAATCTAATCGGGCCTTGTTTTGTCTGTAAATTTTATGTGGTTCTTACCGAGGCGACTTTGTTTATGCTTGCAGTGGGCAGTTTGACTTCAACCTTGTGGTATTCAAATGGCTCATGAAATAGTAGAGCTTTCTTGTAATTCTCAGGGCATACAAATGTGCTCTTGCAGAAGTCGCAACTTTGTAGAGTTGCCATATCTCCTGCTGGTACAAGGTGAGTGAGATGAACAGCTCTTGTTGTTCACAAATTTCCACTTGTCTGCAGGTTCAGGCCCTACCATGTGTCTGATTGCAGAAACTGGATACCCTCTTTCTGATGGGAAACCACACATTGTGCTGAAAAAAGAAGGGCAAGAGTCTCCGTGTCGAGTAATCTGCCTCATCACTCAATTCGCCATGCAATTTCGCAGCCGCATAGCAGTGCCAGAGCAAACATGGTGGAGCATCTCGCTATCTGCGCGTGCTACAAGCGCTTACAGCTAAGAACTAATGCAACTCAGCAGATAGCAAACAAATGCAAAGGGGGCCTGGAGACGATGCTCCCATCCTCCTGTCTGACATGCATGGAGGCAGATCTGGTGGCACTCAACTAAATGCTTGGTAGGTCTGCATGTCTCTTCTGATACAACTCTGCTTGCCCTCTAGTCTTGTTGTGACAGGAGATTGGGTGGCACGATCCAGTCAGCTAGACCTGTGAGGAGGAAATGCAGGGGATGATACAACCAGGCTGTAGCGAGGCCTACTGCTGTTGATGACACACACACTGGCCTGATGGTTCTGCCGCCACTGGGGTTCCTTCAAGAATGCAACTCGCTGGGCTGGGAGATGTGTCCTGGTTCGACACTTGCTTCCTTCCATTTACTACATGTTTAGTTTCATGGCCTCAGAAGCATTTACTACATTGGTTATTTTGGGTGACTTAACATTAGGCATCTCAATCCTCAATGCTCAGAATGTTTTAGCTTTGGGATCTCAAGGTGCCTTGACTTTGGGGCAGCTCACTTTAGTGTGTATTTGACGTAGGACCTAACCTTTGAATAGGAATATGATCCTCCTCTAGATAACAACGATCAAGCTTATTCTAATTATTCGTGTGATAATATTATCGCCTACCAAGTTCTAATATTGGCTTAATAAAATAATATTGACAATGCATAAACTGATGTTTCTAAATGTAAAAGATGAGGCATATAATTGAAGTGATTCATCCCTTGCACTTGTCTAAACAAATTAGTGCTAGATTTATGCGTTTGCAGTAGGAAGAAAGCAAGGTTTAGGGCTCAATATCAGTGCCAACTTCACAGGCAAGAAGATCTCTTTTTCTTTTTTGCCCAACCCACATGCAAATTAAAGGTTGAAGGCTTCAAGCAGAAAAAACATGGAGAAAAAGTGGAAGCTTGGTCCCACGCCCACAATGTGGTATCCTTAAGCTCCTTTTAATTTCTTTTGACTGCTGCCTCTAAAGATTAGGGTCAGAGTCTCTTTTGAGCTTTGACGAATTAGGTCACCAAACCTACAGTATAGGCACTGGCATTGCGCAGTTGCAACTGGAATCGCCTGGAATTTTTAGATGTCCTACTGATAAGGACAGGTAGATGACACATGATAACAGAATAATTTACACAGTTGAAAATTAAGCCTTTATTTCTTTAACAATTGCAAATAAAATTGGTAAAAAAAAAATATTATTACATGAAAACCTAGAATATAAAATGTTTAGAAAAAAGAAATACAAATTCAAAACAAAATTGTATAAATTTTTAAGTGAAATTTGATTAGTCCAATTTTAACTTGTAACCTCTATCCATGAGCAGCCCCTTGTATTAATTGATAAAATCAAGTTAAATTCACATTATAATTTTAAAATAGCATTGTCAGCCCAATATTATTTAGTTAATATTAAACTCCACTATATAATATACTTAAATTAAAAGCTAGCTTTAAATCGCTATGTATACATTAAGCATAATATAAATTATTTAAAGGTTGGTAAATTATGCAAAACAAATATGAACTATAAATTCATTATATTTATTTTTGTTCTATAAAATAGTATAGGAAGGGTAGTATCACTCTAAAAAAATGAGGATTGGCTCAGTTTATCCTTAGTACACAGAAGATAATCCTACCATTTTCACATAAAGTAAATCTCAAACCTAGACTTTTTTATGAAGAATGTTTAAATTTTTATAAGAAAGATTAAAAAAATATTTTTTAAAAAATTTTTAATCAAATAACTTGAGTTGAATTCAAACAGATTGGGCGGTCAGAGATTCGGGGTATAAAGGAGTTAAAAAAGACTTCTTTTATAAGATTTCTACTTGAGTCAATACCTGCATCATGTCTGTCTGTGCGCTCGAAAACGGCCCGTGAAAGCGGCGGCCGGCGCACATGCGCTGTGCCCTCTTGATACTTGCGGTCAACCATTTCGCTTTTGGCCAGTTCAAAAAGCGCAGTATGTATTTGGCCGATCGATCAAAAGTTAGCGCGTCAGAGATGATGCTGACTTGGCCGCTCATGGAATGCTCGAGTAGCAGCTACTGGGGGGACTCGTAAAGGCGAAGGGGATCGCTTTGATGCTGTCCTCACTCTGCTGCGAGGACTTGAGCACCGCAAGGCGCAGGTACAGAATCGAAGCGAGATAAGAGCATCCTTCTGTCAATTACCGTTGCCTCTTCGGCTCAGCAGTCCTGGTCGCCGCTGGATTTTCTGTAGCGACCAAGATTACGCGCACATGCTCGACCAATCGGAGTCGTAATTGAAGATTGCTGCGTTTACCTTTGATTAGGTGGTCCGTCGCTGGCTCCCTCGGCTTTAATTTAGTTTGTTCCATGTGCAGCCCGGAGTAAATGAGGGTGACTCACTCCGTATGTCAGGCCTGGGTCAGACGGTTCGGCCCAAGGCCCGGTGGACAACCCAAACCCAGGCCCATAAGAAGAAGCCCGGTCAACTGAGGAGGTTGACCAAGCAAATCACGCGAGCATCGCAACCACGCGTGCGCGTTGCAGCGTGCGAACACGGCATCGAACGACAGGCGCGAGCTTCGCGAGCAGCGCGGAGTCGGCGACGGGCGTGGACGGCGCAACTCCGGAGGAAACAGCTGGCGAGGTTTTCGGAGGTTTCGGCGACAGTTGCGGAAGACGCGGAACTCGGCGCACGAGAGATGCAGGGCAGCGGAGTCTTCGCGTGGAAAGCGGACAACGGCGCGAGAACTTCGGCGAGCGACGAACTCCACGCGAAGGACGCGGAGCTGCAGCGACGGACGCGGACGACAGATGCGGCCGCGTGACGAGTAGTCGACGAAGTCCGAAAAGGGCGGCTGGAGCGGTTCAGAGGGAGACGGAGGCGTCTCCCTTCCCTTTAAAACCAGACGCAGAGGACGGAGTTCGGGGGTGCGCGGAGGCGACACCACAAAGGGGAGCGCGCGACGCACAGCGGCTTTCCCGGCGGGTCGGGGAGGACGCCCCTCCAGGGCGAGAGCCCGTTACCAGCGGTGAGCATGAGTGAGCCGGCGACGACGAGCGTCGAGGCGAGAGAAAGACGATGAAGCGGTTGTAACCGGCGATGACCGGCGACGTGAGGAAGAGCGACGAGAGGAGGTGAGGGGTTTTGTACTCGTTTATTATTGAGAATAAAGAGGAAGGTTTCCCCTACGAACTCGTCTTCTCCGGCGACGGCTCTTCCCCTGCTTCCGGTGGTTCGGTGACGGGTCCGGTGGCAGGTGGCTACCGGGCGACGTCGTAGCGGTTCGGGCAAAGCGCAGGCGGCGCGTCGGTCCGTTTCTCTTCGGTGAACTAGCGAACGCGGCAGCGTTCGCGTGAAGACGACACAGGAGGCGCTCTGCTCCGTTCGCACTGCGGAGACGAAGGTTGAAGACGACGCAGGCGGCTGACGCAAGCGAACGTAAGCAGAGCCGAGTCAAAATTGGTGGCGCAAATTCGAAATCGCGAATTTGTCGCTGACGCCAGCAAGACGTCACCCGGAGAGCGATTTCGCGGCGAAGGATTTAATCGTCGGCTGACGTCAGCGTGACGTCAGCACGAACGATTCGAACGGCCGAGTTGGAACAGTGAAGTTCGATTAATTTGGTGTTAATTTTGACTTCGGTCAAAATTGGAAAAGAGGTATTTTGATTTCCTGATTTGGGAATTAGGGTTAGGGTTTTCCAATCCTTTCCTTGAGTGAATTGTAATTTGGGAAGAAAAATTGAGCGGGAACTAGGGTTTCGAGTTTGGGCACGAGATTCGGTCCGGAAACCCTAGCGCGATCACGTTCTGGTGTTCCGCCGGACGGCTCTGAGACAACGGATAAGCGTTGTTTTTAGGCCGATCCGACCGGGGCGTGACACCGTACATGCATACACAGCAAATGAAATTATTAGTCAGACGTGAATCAAATTCTTCCTTTGCACTGTTGAATTATGCAACCTAGGGTGTGTTTAATAGAGAGGGAAGAGGGAGGGAATGGGAGGAAAGATGAAAGGATGGTATAATTTAGTTATTTAACAGGGAGGGAGGAAAATTGAAGAGGGAAAAGCCAAGGGAAAATTCCCTTGCAATCGTTCCGCCCAATTCGGGTGGAACGCCGTGCTTCCTAAAATTTCGTATGGAAAATAAGAGGGAACGGACTCGAGAAGGAAATAGAAAGAATGAGAGAATGAAAAAGAAAACCCATGACTTGCACGTGCTCCTCCTTGCCTCTCTCTCCCGTCGAGCCCGCACCGAAACTCTCTGTACCTTGCTACTGAGCCTTCGTCCGCGTCCAACGTCCGCCTTCTCCTCCAACGTCCACGTCAGCATTGAGCCTTCGCCTCAAGCATCAACATCAAGCCATCGCCGTCATCGAGCGTCCGCATCATGCTGTCATCGTCCGCCTTCTCCTCTAATGTCTGCGTCGAGCCTTCGCATCAAGCATCAGCATCAAGCCATCGTCGAGGGTTCGCATCGTGCTGTAGCTGTCCACCTTCGTCCGCGTCTGCCTTCTCCTCCAACGTCTGTGTTTGCGTCCAACGTCCGCCTTCGCCTCCAATGTCCGCGCCCAACATCTGCCTTCTCCTCCAACGTTCGCGTCTGCCTTCTCCTCCGTGTTTGCCTTCTCCTCCAACGTCCGCTTCAAGCCTTTGCCTCAAGCATCAGCGACACACCGTCATCGCATACCTCCTCTCCCTGCCAGCGTCGTCTATGAGCTCGCGCCATCCGTGAGCGTCACCGTCGACCCCATGCAAGTAGCAATGAGCCGTGGCCTTCGTCGTCGCCGTCGAGCCCACGCGAGCAACAACGAGCATACGCGGAGGCGAGCCGTCGCAGTCGAACCCACACGAGCAGCAATGAACGTACGCGGAGGCGAGCCATCGTCGTCGAACCCATGCAAGCAGCAGCGAGCCATCGCCGTCACGCAAGCAGCAGCGAGCCGGCCTTCCTCGTCGCCGGAGGCAAGCCGTCCTTCCTCATACGCGGAGGCGAGCCATCCTTCCTCGGAAGGACGCAAACGTGAGCAGCAGCGAGCCGGCCTTCCTCGTCGTCGTCACCGACGCTAGCGTGTTGTGAGCGTCAGCTTCACTTCAAGAGAGCAGCCAGCCTTCCTCGTCGCCGTCACCGAACGCTAGCGTGTTGTGAGCATCAGCTTCACTTCAAGCGAGCAGCCGGCCTTCCGTAGCAAGCGCTCGTCAACATTGCGTCAGCAGCGAAGCTCATTTGCGTGTTCCGTCCGATTTGGGCGGATCAATTTTCGGCGGAAAATGTGCTACTATATGAGCCTTCCCATTTTCCATCCATTCCATTAAACTATGGAAAATGGCTTTCCTTTCCACTTTTCACACCTTCCTTTCTCCTTTCCCTCTCATTAAACACAGTCTTCACCTAATCTCACCCCACTTACACCTTATATTTAATTAATATTATAGTAATTAATAATATTTAATTAATTTTATAGTAATTGATAATACCTAATTAATGTTATATTATTTAATAATATTTAATTAATGTTATAGTATTTATTAATATTTAATTTATTTTATAGCATTTAATAATATTTAATTAAGTTTATAGTATTTAATAATATTTAATTAATTTTATAGGTTTTAATAATATTTAAATTATTTATAGTATTTAATAATATTTTTATGATTTTATAGTATTTAATATTATTTAATTAATTTTATATTATTTAATAATATTTACTTAATTTATATTATTTAATAGTTGATTTATTAGTTTTATAATATTTAATAATATTATATGATAATTTTTAATAGTATTTAATGATATTTATATAATAGAGTGTAAAAAAAAATAGAGTGACTATATCAATCTTTTCAACTTTCTTTCCCTCTAATTAAACATAATTAAAAAAAAATTCTTACTTTTCTTTCTTTTTTTTTTTCCTTCTTTTTTACTTTTCCTTCATTTTAATTTTCTATCTTTCTTGTTTAACACAACCTAAGGTACAAGGTAAGTAAATACAACTCATATGTGACAAAAAAAAAAGAGAGAACAAATCGATGTTTCATGGGCCAAACTAGCAAGGACATTGGTACTACAATTATCTATGATGGAATACTTTCCTCACCACTGGCAACATCACATGTATTACCCTCACAAGTCATAATATATGTTGTCAGCCTACTTATAAATCAGTGTTGTAGGTGTATAGGGCAGTTAGCTAACTAAATTCAGCTAAACTTTATAGCCTGGGGAAACACAAGGCTGAACTTATTCAAGTGTCATTGAGCTAAGCTCTGAATTATCTCAATGGATGATAAGGATGAGCAACTCTGGAAGAGAACAATAAAAAACCTGCAACTCACAGTGTTCATTAAGGACCTTGTTTAACACTTTTTTCCTTTTGCTACTGATCTGAGATATGAAGGGAATAAGGGATTACTGTTCCCTCAGTGCCAAGTTAATCAGCCATCTCAAAAATGACACTCATACTTCCTCGTACGTACAAGATGCCATCCAAATCAAGCACAAATATGATAGTCCACGCACCAGCATTACTCCAGTGCTAACGTTGACCGGATACAATACATTAAGAGAGTATCCTGTCAGCCAAGTGCCCTGCAGACACAGATATTTTTAAATTTACATGTTCCAGTTACGTCAACTGTCTTTGCTAAGAGTGGCAAAAGTATTAAAAGAAAAAAAATCATCTCTTCACCCTTCTGTTAACTACATAATATCCATCGAATGTAAATGAACCAAACTGCAATGAATGTTTCAGCTGTAGATGGCATGACTGAGTGGCTATAAATGGCCATGTAAGGGCTGAAGTGACTTTTAGCTACATACTTGGATGCTTATCTTTTCATAGAGAAGATAGATAGTTCAATAATTAATTTGAAAATAGTAGCCCCGGCATGATTTGCATTCCCGACCTCATAGTCCAAAATAATTATTATCAGAATCCTCATAGTTTCTTTCTCAATTTAGTAAAAGAATTATTAGCAAACTATCTTTTGGTCACATATTATTCAAATATTCACTTTGACGATATTGTTCACCCTTACGTACTTTTTGAAAGTAAAATTCTATATAATTATAAATTGCTACATTGCTAATTAATAAGTGTAGTTGCAAGATAAGCTATTTGTTTAGTATCTAAATGGCTTAATGAAAAGGGTGATCTTGGTCTTATTATTTTCCAATTAATTACACTACTATTCCTCCAATTTTAATAATTGAATACCTCTTATCTGTCTATTTGCTCCTGTTTTTGTTTGTAATTAAACAAACGAATGCTCATTTCCTTTTCTACTTATTGTCTAATTTTTTTTCTTGGATATTCCCTTCCCATCAGTTCATTCAATCATATTTTCATCGATTTCATTCCATCCAATTAACAACACCTGGGTCAACCATCTTTTCAGTCGACGCAAGTAATGTCGAGAAGAGCACTTTCATTTGCCTACCATTTTTCTCTGAGATTAGTGATGTCAAATGATCAATGTGTGCTTCAACTTTTCTCAGTTTAACTACTCTTGCCTAAATTCTAATTGCTGGATTGGCTAGAAACAGAAAAGGATAATCCAAAGCACGTTGGGTTTTCCTTGATCCACAAACTTGAACGGAAAAGGATGTCTCTAATAAATCAATTAAAAGATCATCTGAATATACCAAAAAATTTGCAGTTACAGGTGGGTAAGATAGAAGAAGTTAAAGCTTGGGATCAAGGAGTAATTTGCAGTCCACCTTCATGTAACTTCAAAATTCTTAGTTTTTTTTTTTTAAAAAAATTGTATTATTCTTTCTTGGATTTCCTCCTAAAGATCCTAAAAATACAACATTGTTATATCCTTTATCTAAAGCTCAATAAAAAGCCCACACCAAATGATACAGTGATGATTAATATCATAATTCAGCTCCACTATAAACTCACAACTGGCCCCTTTTTGTCACGCGAGTGTCGCTTACAGTACTGAAAAGCTTTGTGACTATTTGAAGACTAATTAAGATACAATCAAAAGCATTGAAGTGAGGATTGTTAAATTACAGGAGTAAAGTGAAATCTCCGACTCTAATAAAAGAATTCTAAGAACATGAAAGGTGCAAAAAAGAAAAGCTCAAACTACTGAGCAAAGTAAAATTAACACTAATCTGAAACAATAACGAAGCATATGCAAGGCAGAACAAGGGATTTAATGCAGATGTCTTGCAAGATTTTACGGATGAAACTTAATTCACATACCTGTGGCTCTGTCCGTAAAGAAAACAAGTACCAGTTCGACAAGGGAAGGGAATTAAAGAGTGATACAGCAGCGCTTGACCATCTCGCAGTAAGTTGTGCCATACTATAGATCCACAGGGCTGCTGAATCCTCATCCACATTGGATAAATCCTACCCATTTTTCACTTTGTATGATGAACAGTGAGAGGTATGAGCTACCCCAACTCAGCATTCTGAGCAATCATCTGCTTGTCTTCTTTCTAGCTTCCTTAGTTAGCTATGTATAAATACCCACAGCTCTACAGCTCTAGTTAACTCAAGAACGCACCTTCACTTCCCCATCTTCCCCCTTCCCTTCTTTGAAAGCCAGAGAAACAAAGCAATTAGTTCTTCAGATTTCGCTGCCACAGAGAACTTTTTTTACCATCGAAAGCCAACTAGTACTCTATCGTGGCGCAGGCTATTGAAGAAGCAAGAGCTAATTGTGTAAAGTTATAGAGAGAAAATGATTTCGTGGCACGACCTGTACACGGTGCTGGCCGCAGTGGTGCCGCTGTACGTGGCGATGATCCTGGCGTACGGGTCGGTGCGGTGGTGGGGAATCTTCACGCCGGACCAGTGCTCCGGCATCAATCGCTTCGTGGCCATATTTGCAGTGCCGCTCCTATCCTTTCACTTCATCTCCACCAACGACCCCTACGCCATGAACCTCCGTTTTATCGCCGCCGATACGCTGCAGAAGCTGCTCGTCCTCGCGGCCCTCGCGGCCTGGTCCAATCTCCTCCCCCACCGCCGCCCGCTCCCCGGCGGCGCCGCCCCCCTCGACTGGTCCATCACCGTCTTCTCGCTCTCCACTCTCCCCAATACGCTTGTCATGGGCATCCCCCTCCTAATCGCCATGTACGGGAAGTACTCGGGGTCCCTCATGGTCCAGATCGTTGTCCTCCAGTGCATCATCTGGTACACCCTCATGCTCTTCCTCTTCGAGTTCCGCGCCGCGCGGATCCTCATCGCCGATCAATTCCCCGACACCGCCGCCTCCATCATTTCCTTCCGGATCGACCCTGACGTTGTCTCGCTCGACGCTGGGGCCACCGAGGCTGCCGCTGAGGTCGGCGGCGACGGAAAGATCCACGTCACCGTCCGCAAGTCCACCTCGTCGCGGCGATCTGCAATGATGACCCCCCGCCCCTCCAACCTCACCGGGGCGGAGATCTACTCCCTCAGCTCATCCAGAAACCCCACCCCCAGGGGATCCAACTTCAACCATGCCGAGTTCTTTGCCATGGTCGGCGGCGGCCCCCCTCCCTCTTCCTTCCGCCCCTCCAGCTTCGGCGCCGCCGACATCTACTCCCTCCAATCCTCCCGCGGCCCCACGCCGCGCCCCTCCAACTTTGACGAAGACCACCACCGCCACCCTCCGCACCACCACCACCACCCACCGGAGATCTCGGCGGCAGCGAAGAAAGCACACCTGCAACCCAACCACCAGCTTAACAACCGATCCGGGGCCGCGACGGCGGGGACGGCTGCGGACGCGAAGGAGCTGCACATGTTCGTGTGGAGCTCGAGCGCGTCGCCGGTATCGGAAGTGGGCGCGCTCCCTGCCTTTGGCGGTCACGATTTTGCCACGTCAGACTTCCCCGGCCGTGCCGATAACGGGGCGAAGGAAATCCGTATGGTCGTGCCCGCCGAACCCGAACTCCCCCTCAATGGCCCCACCACCAAAGGTTTTTCCGAACCAATTATTTAATTATCCCTAATCCTATTTCTCGTATTCATAATTCCTCCATTATTTGAACGCGGGCGAGCAGAGACGAGCGATTGCAGGCCGGAGGAGTTCAGCTTCGGCGGTGGGGGGCAGCGGCGAGGAGGAGCCGAAGAGGAGATGGAGGCGAGCATACCGGAGGCGCTTCAGAAATTGGGATCGAGCTCGACGGCGGAGCTGGATCCGAAGGGTGCGGGCGCGGGAGGGCTTCCGGCCGATGGGCAGAGGGCGGGCCATCAGATGCCGCCCGCGAGCGTCATGACCCGTCTGATCCTGATCATGGTGTGGCGCAAGCTCATCCGCAATCCGAACACCTACTCCAGTCTCATCGGCCTAACTTGGTCCCTCATCGCATGCCGGTTCGACCCACAAAGTAATTACCGTGGTTCAAATTTCGTGACCAATTACAATGCCCTCAATTTTATCGCGCAGGTGGCACGTAAACATGCCGAAGATTGTGGAGCAGTCCATTTCAATTCTCTCCGATGCCGGCTTGGGAATGGCCATGTTTAGCTTGGGTAATTCTAATTAACCTTTTTTATGAGTTAAAATGTGAATAATTCGGGGGTAATTAATCAGGGAATTAACTGGTGCCGCAGGGCTGTTCATGGCGCTGCAGCCGCGTATTATCGCGTGCGGGAACACGGTGGCGACGTTCGCAATGGCGGTACGCTTCTTGGTCGGGCCAGCAGTGATGGCCGCCGCGTCCATCGCCGTCGGCCTCCGCGGGACGCTTCTCCACGTGGCAATCGTTCAGGTAATTGATAGCCTCTTCGCGTCTGTGACGTCATCACTTGTTGTCTTTTCATTTTAAAATTAATAATTCTTCATATATTTGTCAACAATTTTTCAAAAAAAAAAAAAGGGGAAATGTATTTGTAATTTTTTAAAAAATTGATGGCGTGATGTGGAAGGTGGGCAGGACCACAACGGTAGTGTTGTGGGGGAGGAGGCTTCTCACATGCTATGTCTTGTTTTGGGTTCTGTTAGGCGGCGCTTCCGCAGGGGATTGTGCCGTTCGTGTTCGCTAAGGAGTACAACGTGCACCCGGCCATCTTAAGCACCGCGTAAGCAGAGATAAATTTGATCAAGTTCAAATAATGATTAGTTATTAGTAACGTTAATCACTGATTAGTGCAACTAATTGCAGGGTTATATTCGGAATGCTAATTGCCCTGCCCATCACTCTGGTGTACTACATCCTCCTGGGACTATGACACAATTGATTAGTAGTAGTAATGCAGCTCGCCCGTGTACATTAATGCTTGCAGGGGAAAAGTATATATTTTTTTTTGGGAGAAAAGACTGGACAATGTTAACAAGCATGTAGCTGATCGTTAATTTGCTGCTACGAGCTCGACCGCTGAAATTGATGGTGTTAGAGCTAGAAGAAGAATATTTGTTACAAGGTTTTGTGTTCTGTTATTTTGGGATGATATCTTGCCAAAAAAGGAAGCCTTATTTTGATCACTCTGTTAATTGACTTCAATGTCTTGCAGAAAAATTGGTAAATGTTTTGCCTGCTCCAACTTTTTTCCTTTGTTTTCACTTCTCCCCTTGAATCTTAAATCTTCATTAACACCAATGGGCACAAAATTGAAAGTCCCTTTCCTCTATCTTAGTCTCTTTCGACTTGGTCTTATTGGTATCCATTGATTATTAGCAACAATATGCTTAACATATAAATTTATGATAGAGGTGGGAGTCGATAATTTGTGTTACTTATGATACAATTTAATGAATAGTATATTGTCTTATACTTAATTGGTGAGCAAACTTAAAAATTTATAACTAATAAAAAAGTTCATGTTATCAGTGATCCCCTAACTATATTTGACTAGATAAAAATCATTTATTTTTGCACATATAATTTTTTTCTCATTTAGACCTAATCATCTTAAGTGGTGACAAACTCTTTTTAAAATGACTTAAACAGTTATTTAGATTGTATAACTCTCTAAGGTAACATATTGCTTTACTATTGACTTATAGTATGGTTTATCCTTTGCAAGTGTCGTTGAAGAGAGTTGAGAATTTTCTTTAGGATTCAGGGTGTGTTTGGCGTAGTTTTTTAGCTACTTCTGTTAGTTGCAAAAATAGCAACAACTTTCGGGAGAAGTTATTGCCCCCCTACTTATGGCTAGCCAAAGCTGTTGATTGGTCAAAAAGTTGATTTTACCAAATATTTTAAAACTTTTCCAGTTAATTCCTTTTCAACCAGCACTTTTTCAACCAGCAAAAACTAAAAGTTTTAGCTATGCCAAATAGACACTCAATCACTCATAAAAGTTTTTTTTTTTTGTCAATGACAAATCACTCACTCACTTATAATAAAACTGTTCTGGTTCAATGGTTAAGACATGTGCTTGCTACGTATATTCAAATCACTCATAAAGGTTGACATTATGAGTTAGCTCAAAATTTTATTTCGACATCATTCAAAAATTTCTAGATTTGACATGGTGGAATACTAAATATTTGGAAAGTTTTTTAATTTGACACTATGTAATACTAAATATTTTGACTTTATAAAATCCTTATTACTTCAATTTGATCGTCTAAGAGTATCAACAACATCTATTGCCTAATATTTAGCAAATGTGGTTCTCATTTCACAAAAGTATGTGTGTGATGTAGTCTCATCTCACTTGTCAGGCCAATGAAAGCATACTATAATGAGTATTGAGAATTTTGCTATCTTAATCATTGACCTTTGTGTTATCCCTTAAGAGTCACTCACTCACTCTACTTTCACATTTAAGACATTGGTATATATAATGATTAATCCTTCCAAGAAATGAATGGAGCATTTCGATTAAAAATTGGTGAAATAGTTGTACATATGAAACCAATTTTTTATGAATAATCTCTTGATGATAAGACATCCAATTTTTACGAATATTTGTTTATAAAATATAAAAAAAATAAAATTTGTTTAAACTTTGTGTGCTACTGATGTGTGTATATATACGCACATCATGTGTCGCATGGTGGTCCTCATGCGTGCACGCTTACACACAGGCCGGGCCATCAGCGTTGATGCGTACATGCATTTAAGTGGCTCTTGTAGGAATTATGTGAACAGAAATCCATCACAAACATGCAACAGGAGACATGAACGAGTGATCGTGCAGTGCTGTGTCGTATGTGGAAAACCTACACGTATAGTCCTATCAATTTGTAACACCCGGCGGGCGTGCCCAGAGTTTGATTATGAGGACGTCGCAGGTGGTGAAGGAAGACCTAGCCCAATAATACAGACAGCACTGCTGTTGCCTTAATCAACTCTATGCGTCCCCTCCCTAATTGCTTCTAGCTTCCTAATTATGAGTACGTAAATTAATTAATAAATTAATAAAACAGAAGATGCCGCATAATTAAGATAGTGGGAGGACACCTAGTTATCCTCCCCCATGCCCACGGCCACGGATGAGAGCTACATGCACGCTTCACACATGGGGCTGCCCTTCAATTAGGAACACGGTGGGCGCCTTTCAGTCACTAGGAAATTGTTCAATCTCTTAAATTTTTTTTCTTTTTATTTATTTTCCATTTAATATTGCTCCAAGATGCATTGTACTATATCTCAGTGCACAGTGCTATTACTGGAAGGAGATATTCTTGCTCCTGACCGACGGAGAAAAGGCCATCGCCGACGGCGACGTTCCGACAAAGACCTGTGACGGCGAGGAGGAGGATCCAATCGCGATCGGACGCTGGATTTGGATTCCTGAGGGAGAGGAGCAAGAACGTGGAGGGGAGCAGAAGTTGTAAGCGCCATGTCCTCGGGATGACGCGGCATAGGGATTGGGTGGACCCGATATTGGGCAAGTTCGGTTCGCCCATGCTGAGCCCATGTGGGGAATGGGTCCGGCTTAGGCTGGCCCAAAGCCAGCTTTTGTGATTGTATTATTGGGAGTTGTTCATCACTTCATCTAGGGCTTGGATTTTGAAACTTTTTTTAGGTTGGCCATGAAAGGGAAGGGTGGAAGCCTCGGGGAAGGGGATGTGCCTGATGTTGATGGTCATAATGATAAGATTGTTCTTTTTTTTTCCTTTTTGCATTAAGACTAATTTGAATTTATATAATTATCTAAATGTGTTGTAAAAAATTTATATCAATTTTAATTTTAAAAATTTTAGGAATAAAATGTAAATAAATATTTAAAACATTTTTGTTTACTGTTACTTATTTATATCGTTTCGGTTTCTGTAGATAACATATTTTCTTCTGTATTTATAACTCTGTTACACGATGTATTTTTTGTTTAAATCGATACTGTTTTCCAGATTTGGTGCTACTGCAACAATTTTGTATTGCTGTTATATAATTTCTATAGAAGCTCGAATTTATCATTATCATCGTTTTTAATCAATTCCGCAGTTACTGTTGCTTTTAAATAAAATGCTTAATTGGGCCGACCGCTTCGAACCGGCGACCCTTGACCAACTTTGAAACGTTTCTAACGAGTGAGGTTAAGAAAGAGTCTTAATTTAACATTGTTACCCAAATATAACAATAATACTAACTCTGTTACGAATAAAGAAGTAACGATATAAGCAGAAAAACAAAACAGAAACAGTAACAATTTAAAAACGTTACAACAATAAAACAGAAAGTTACAGGTTTTGAAAACAGCAAAAACTGTTATGTTGCTATACGTTACAGTAACGTTACAAACGGTTGAATGTGTTACGAAGAAAACCAATAGATAATAAATGTCTCGCCCTGTATTATGCAAATTACACGAATCAATTTTAATTAATTATTACAAGGTTCAAATGCCATATAGAGCTAAATATTTGATTCGTCTAAGTTTAGTGTGACCGGCAGAGGTGCACTCGCACACGCCCCTCAGCCTCCATAAAGGATTCTGACCTTCATCTAGGGGTGAGCATAATTCGGTAAAAATCGAATTTACCAATTTATCGATCGGTAAATCGGTAAATCGGTTCGGTAAATTCGGTTTCGGTTTTCGGTTCGGTAATAATATTTAGGTAATTCGATTTTCGGTTTTCGATTCGGTAAATGAATTTTCGGTTCGGTAATTTACCGATTTACCGATATAAATATTAATATATAAAAAATAATTTTTTTTTATTAATTTTTAATTTCTTATCGGTAATTTACCGATTTACCGATCGGTAAAAACCGATCGGTAATATTTTAATTTTTTAATAAATTAATTATATAATAATTAATTTACCGATTTATTGATCGGTAATTCGGTAATTTTCGGTAATAGGTTTTTCGGTTTCGGTAAATCGATTTTCGGTAAATCGGTTTTCGATTTTTCGATTTTTACCGAATGCTCAGCCCTACCTTCATCCAACCTAGGAGAGAGAGAGGAGGGAAAAAAGCCATGTCAGCATATAAAAAAAATAGACGAGGGGAGACTTATACCTTATTGGGTCTCGGATTCTCGCCCGAATCCGTACCCAAATTCAGTCGTGCTTGGAAATCGAATTCGGCAACCGAATCCTTACGCGTGCTCCGAATTTCGGTCTTCGTTTGAATTTCCGTTCGATTTCGGGGTCAACGGTTCAACACCCCATCTGCGTCACGCACGTGCTCGCGTCGAAGCACGTTGCTCCGTTCAATCGCACCCGAAGTGAAAGCCGACGCTGCGTTCGAATGCTCGCTCGCATTTATCGGAGAAGGAGAGATGACACTGTGTTCTTCCGGCAAGTCTCGTTGACGGTGTTCCTTTTCATCGAACGAGCGTTGGGGTGTCCTTCGGCGGTGGGGTCCTGTCGTCCATCCAGGGTGCCACCTCAAGCTTACTAAAATCGCAGAAAGAGATGAAAGGAGGGTTTCAGAGGAACACTCGGCGGCGATGAGGCTCCGTATGTCACACCCCGCGAACCGTTACTCCGGCGAACATGAGTTTGTGTGCCGTAGTCAAAATTTGCTCCCTCAATTTTGACCCCATGTTGACATGACCTGGTGCTCTCTCGCCTCGTGCTTCCTCAAGCTCGGCTGAATCACCTTCAACCGCGCCATCATCTTCATGCGTACACACGTAACTCATCACCAAAGAATAGGGGATGTGCCGGCAGGGAAAGGGCCTCGCACCTCGCCCTCAGCCTCATCACCATCGTCTATCAGCCCATCGGAATACAGATACAGGAACTTGTTGCTGGAAATAGGGATAAGAGAAATTTCACTTCTTATTTCTCTCAAATAATAAATTATAAAAACCCTCCCTCTTCTCTCATAGATCTCTCACCATATCTCGCTCAACCCATATCAATGACCTCGCTTGTCATTGATTTACAATCACTCAGATCCAGTGGGGACACCTCTCACTCAGATGCCGCACCTGGAAAAGGGGCTCTCATCTCAGCCCTGGTGACACTCCTCAGCGCGCCATGTGGTGACGCACCTCTGCACACACCTGAAAGAGGGGCTCCTCAGCCCCGGTGGGGACGCTCCCTCAACACCGCACTTGTGGTGACGCTTCCTCAGCGCACACACTCTACAAATCACCCTCCTAGTGATTTAAGGGAAGGGAGAGATGCTATTCCACCCGCTCGCGCACCAGCCCGTCGAAGACGCACGCCCACGAAGCCAGTTTCATCGAACCGCCGAAGCCACCCCGTCTGCTTCAACCGTCAGGGAACTGCCGCCCCATGTTCGCTGTACTGAACGTCGCCGAGCCTCCCTCGTCGCCCAAACCGTCGAAGCCGTCAGCGCACGCCCACGCGCCCGTCCGCATCCTTCGCCCAAGTCGAGCTCACCAGCTTTGCAGGGTCTACATCCAAAGACCTCACCGACGCCAGCCGCCTCAGCTACTGTTGTCTCCGCCGGAATCGTCACCGGAGACGCGTCCTTTGCCGAAGAACTCGTCAGCTCCTCTGCAGGGATTGCCTCGCTTGACTTCTCCCGCAGACGTTGCCGAAGCTGCTCCCAGCGCGCCAGGGGTCCCCGCCGGAGGTCGCCGACCCTCTCCCGTGCAAAGCCATCGAAGGAAGCAACCAGCCGAAGCCACTCACCGCTGCCGATGAAGCTCCGCGGAAGTCGGGAAGAGGACGACGATGCCACGTGCGTCCTTTCGATTTGGGTCAACACCCAAATGTTGACTCCAATTTGGGCGTAAATGGGATCTTAGTGCGTGGGCTTGGGCTGAGGCCCGAGCCTCCTCTATGTAGCCCGGCCTTCACGAATCCGGGAGTCACATTCTCCCCCACCTGAATTGAACATCGCCCCTCGATGTTCTCTTTCGAATCAAACACTGCCTCCAATGTTCAACTCTTATCAGCAACCTCCTTTCGTGCATCACCATTCTGGCTGAACAAACCACAGCTTTGATACCAAACTGTCACACCCCGTGAACTGTTACTCCGGTGAACATGGGTTTGTGTGTCGTAGTCAAAATTTGCTCCCTCAATTTTAACCCCATGTTGACATGACCCGGTGCTCTCTCGCCTCGTGCTTCCTCAAGCTCGGCTGAGTCACCTTCGACCACGCCATCATCTTCATGCGTACACACGTAACTCATCACCAAAGAACAGGGAATGTGCCGGCAGGGAAAGGGCCTCGCGCCTCGCCCTCAGCCTCGTTACCATCGTCTATCAGCCCATCGGAATACAGATACAGGAACTTGTTGCAGGAAATAGGGATAAGAAAAATTTCACTTCTTATTTCTCTCAAATAATAAGTTACAAAAATTCTCCCTCTTCTCTCATATATATCTCTCACCAAATCTCGCTCAACCCATATCAATGACCTCGCTTGTCATTGATTTACAATCACTCAGATCTAGTGGGGACACCTCTCACTCAGATGCCACACCTGGAAAAGGGGCTCTCATCTCAGCCCTGGTGACACTCCTCAGCGCACCATGTGGTGACGCACCTCTGCGCACACCTGGAAGAGAGGCTCCTCAGCCTCGGTGGGGACGCTCCCTCAGCGCTGCACCTGTGGTGACGCTCCCTCAGCGCACACACTCAGCAAATCACCCTCCTAGTGATTTAAGGGAAGGGAGAGTTGTTGTTCCACCCGCTCGCGCACCAGCCTGTCGACGACGCATGCCCATGAAGCCAGTTTCATCGAACCACCGAAGCCACCCCGTCTACTTCAACCGTCAGGGAACTGCCGCCCCACGTTCGCTGTACCGAACATCGCTGAGCCTCCCTCGTCGCCCGAACCGTTGAAGCCGTCTGCGCACGCCCCCGCCCGCGTCCACATCCTTCGCCCAAGTCGAGCTCGCCAGCTCCGCAGGGTCTGCATCCAGAGACCTCGCCGACACCAGCCGCCTCAGCTACTGTCGTCTCCGCCGGAATCGTCACCGGAGACGCATCCTCTTCCAAAGAACTCGTCAGCTCCTTTGCAGGGATCGCCTCGCTTGACTTCTCCCGCAGATGTCGCCAAAGCTGCTCCCAGCGCGCCACGGGTCCCCGCCGGAGGTTGCCGACCCTCTCCCATGCAAAGCCGCTGAAGGAAGCGACCAGCCGAAGCCGCTCACCGCTGCCGACGAAGCTCCGCGGAAGCCTGGAAGAGGACGACGATGCCGCGCGCGTCCTTCCGATTTGAGTCAACATTTGGACACCCAAATGTTGACTCCAATTTGGGCGTAAATGGGATCTTCAGCGCGTGGGCTTGGGCTGTGGCCCGAGCTTCCTCTATGTAGCCCGGCCTTCACGAATCCGGGTGTCACACCGTACCTCATGTGACACCCCAGTGTCCTCGGGCCGAGCCAATTGCGGCTGGGCTGGATTAGCCCAAGCGGCTTAAGCGAATGCGATGTCCAAACTTGAAGTCTAAATTGGGTCGACGCCCCAATTCGGAACACGCCGCGCAAAGTTGCAAGCCTCGTCAGCATCAGCTCCGTCTTCGTCTTCGGCTTCGGCGGATCTCTCGGACGCGGGAGGAAAATTGCAGCGCCGAGGAACGTGGACGAAGCGGGCGGCCGAGGAATGAGTTTGCGTGGAGATCGTGGCTGCGAGGGACTTCCAGATTTGGCAAGGCGACCGAGTTCGCGGGCGAGGAGCGGACGAGGGGTGTCTCACGCGGAGCAAAGGCGGCTGCTCCCCTTCCCTTTAAAGGTCCGACGAGCAGACGAGAGGAGGGCATCACTTCACCAAGGCTTTAGTGAGATCTGTGAGAGCTCTGTTGTAGAGCCGAGAGAGAGTTGTTGTGAGTGGTGAGAAGAAAGAGAGTTGTAATCGACGGTGAGAGGTCACCACCGACGAGCGAGAGAGAGAAGCCGACTGTGAGTCGACGAGAGAGGAGCAGAGGTGCTCAACGAGGGTTTTTGTAATCTTTGTGTTGAACAAGGAGGAAATTTTCACCCAATTGCTGAGTTCCCTGCTTCCCCTGTTCTTCCGCCAAGCTTCTGTTCTTCCGTCTCTTCACAGCGTCCGGCGAAGCAACTTGAGGAGAGGAGGCGATCGTCCTCACCTTGCCGGTGCACCCTGGAGGCGAAGCGTGTTCCACCAGCGACGAGAAATCACGCGGCGACAGAGAGCTCTATTCCTCGGGCGAAAGTGAGCGTGCGGGTGAGTGCACGAGGGCACGGCTGCGAGACACGCTCGGGTGTTCGTGGGGAGAAGAGTCAACCTCCGGTCAAAATTAGATGAATTGGGCACGCAAACGGAGGATCGCCGGAGAACGCTTCTTGGGTGTGACAGTTTGGTATCAGAGCCAACGTCCGGACGAGATGGTGAATCAAGGAGACCGCTTGGCGCGTATCGAACAAGTGCTCGGTTTAGCTAGAGATATGGACGACGCGGTTGTTCCCCAGATGGGAGTTCTGCAGCGGACAGTGGAGCAACTGCGGTTGCAAATCACTGCCCTTTAACAGACATTGGAGGGAATGGCTGCACTACCAAAACAAGTAGCAGCTCTGCAGGCGGACAATGTGGTGCTGCGCATGGTCCTAGCACAGGCACAGGCACAACGAGGTGCACCCGTAGCAGCGGCAACAGAGCAGGCGGCTCCTAGGCCAAAGGTTCGAGTCCCAAAACCTGCAATGTTCGGAGGAGCCCGATCATCCAAAGAAGTGGGAAATTTTTTGTGGGATATGGAGCAGTTTTTCATCGCTAACCATGTTGCAGATCAGGAACGAGTGCAGGTGTGCACTGCTTTCCTCTCCGACGATGCAAAGCTTTGGTGGCGAACCAAGTTGATGCGACATCCGGAGCGACCAGCTGGACATGGGCAGTGTTTCGAGAGGAGCTGCAGAGGCAGTTTCTTCCTAGGAATTTGGTAGATCGAGCGCGAGATGCGATGAATCGGCTGAGGCATACTCGTTCAATCCAGGAGTATGTGCGGGCTTATTCAGCTCTAATGTTGGAGATACCGAATATGTCAAAGGCAGATCGACGCTATACTTTCCTCCGCCATCTTCAACCTTGGGCTGAAGCTGAGGTTCGTCGACATGCGCCCTAGGATTGCCGAGCAGCTGCAGCAATAGCCGAATCCTTGGTGGACACCCGGGCTTCTAGAGCGACTTCACCACCGAGGGCGAGGTCACCGCAGAAGCACGGTTCCCCGATGAGACAACGAGCTCCAGAGCGAGAGAGAACCTCTCCCCAGCAGGACAGAGGTCAGCCAGCGAGACAAGAGGCCAACAGACCTGGCGAGAGAGTGCAGGATAGACTAAGGCCACTGACGTGTTTCTTGTGCAAAGGGCCACACAAGATGTACGATTGTCCGAATCGACAGCGAGCTGCATGTGGGGTCAAAATTGCTACATTAAGAAATGTAATATGACCGTTTTCAAATTCACCTTAAATTAATAAGGTTTTTTGTTTAATGGGTTCTGGCTTCCAATGAGCGCTCACGCTCATTGTTAATTACCCCTAAAATTAGGGAACCTTTGATTAAGAGATCTATAATACGCAACAAAATAAAAGAGGCGAGTCAAACGATATCATTTATAAATATGATGAGAATACATGGTTTGACATGACATATATGTGATAAAAAAAAGAGCTTTCATCAACTTGGGCAATTTGTGTTCATTGAGTGTTTGGCATTGCAACGTGTTATTAGATAATATCCGGCCTAAACAATACAACGTTATATTGAGGAGCTACGCCCCGATGGTAAACATCGACGTACGCACCTCCCAAACAATATTCTATCGTAATGCATTAGGCGTGTTGGATATCGGATTTGGAAGATCATCCGGCCTTGGCGGCGTGTTGGATGACTTGAATTTGAAGGAGATTACTCGACCCCAGGGCATGTTGAGTAACTTGAACTAGGGGATTATCCGGCCTCGTGGCATGTTGGACAATTTAATTTGGGAATTTATCCGGTCTTGTGACTTGTTGGATGACTTAAAAATTTATCCGGCCTTACGGCGCGTTGGATAATTTGATATGGGAGTTTATCCGGCCTTACGGCGTGCTGGATAATTTGATTTGAAGATTTATCCGGCCTTACAGCGTAATGGATAATTTGATATGGAATTTTATCTGACCTTGCGGTGTAATGGATAATCTTGATTTTGGAATTTATCCGGCCTTGCGGCGTGTTGGATAATTTCGATTTGGGAATTTATCCGGTCTTGCGGCGTGTTGGATAATTTGATTTCGGAAATTTATCCGGCCTCGCGGCGTGTTGGATAATTCGCATTTAGGAATTTATTACTCTTGCCTAGACGGACGCAACGTCATACTGAGGAACTATGCCCCAACAGTGAGCGTCGACGTATGCGTCTCCCAAACAATATTTCGCCATGATGCGTCGAGCCTTTCAGGATGCCCTCTTTGCACCACACATATATATTTTATTTGTTTTATTTCACTTAGCATCGTCACTACTGTCATAATTTATTTTCGTTCTTTTTGTTGTTGCTGTTCCGGTCGCGGAAGGGTAACTTTACTCTTTTACTTTTCCGCACGACTTTCGGTCAAAGAGTGAAATTTTTCTTCCTTAAAATTTGGTGCAGCATATTAGGGCTTAACAGCTTGTTTATCATTCAACCCCATTTTAGCTTTGTTATCAAATCGAAATCTAAAGGGGTGGAGAATTAACAGCGTCGCGTGTCTCTGGCTCTGCGACTTTGGTCAAAGAGTAAAGTTATTCATCTGGGTTTAGCGATGGACGAAATCCAAGCGATCCCTCTAGCCGGCGACCGCGGGTCTGCTTCATCGGCGGCCCTGGCGAGATGAGTGTGGACGAGAGAGACGCAGTAATTTTGGACGGGATGAAGAGATCCGAGGACGCGGACCCTGCTGTTGGACGGGAAGCATTGGCATGAGGCATTACTCCATATCTGAAAGCGACTATGGCCTTAGTTTGTTGCGGTTTGGTTCAGGGCAGCGGCAGGGGTCAAATTTCCCTATAAGGTGGAAAATCTGATCTATTCTTCTGTAGCACTTTATTTTTTTGAAACTTCTAGTTACCAACTTTTTAGAAGCGTATTCTTCTCTTCGATCCCTTTTCGACGGATCAGCAAAAAGTTTTGGTTGATAAAGTCCCCCTTAATGATTTTGTTGTCTTGCAGGTATTATTTCCATTGGCTTCTTCTTCTTCTTTTTATTACTCTTTTTATCTGATTCTCCCTCGTTTTAATCTTGAATTGGAAATTCACTAGGGCCTCTGTATGCCCTCTTCACAGCGCTTGTAGCGGATTTTAATCTTGGTTCGGATAAGAGCGTTCCTTTTTCGCACCGAAGTTCGACTCGATCTGGAAGGAGTTTGAGGAGACGAGAAAACGGCAGAAGACTCAAAACAGGTTCTTCCCTTCTATTCTTCTTCGTACTCATTTTCATGCATGGGCTCTTTTTTTCTGTTTGATCTTGCTGGTCTCCCTGCATCCCTTCTCCTTTTCAACCTCTCACGCCTTCTCCTTCGCCAGGGGCTTAACACATCCATGAGATCTTAAGAGAAAATAAATACAAACAAAAAAGTGTGCGTGTGTGATCCATCGTGTTGCCAGGACGCTTAGTGCGTCCATGAAGCCTAAAAAAAAATCGAGAGTAGAGAGAAAGTGTGTGTGTTTCGTTGTGGTGCCAGGACGCTTAGTGCGTCCATGAAGCCTAAGAAAACCGATCAAAAAAGGCTCCTTCGTTTACCTTCTTCTGTTTCTTCTTGCGATGTCCGTCCCCGTTTTTTCTTCTGCCGACCTCTCTTTATACAAGCCACCCGTTTCTTTTTTTGTTGGCCCCTCTTCTTTTATCTCTTACCACCGTCGTGGCCATCCTCTCTTTTCTTACCAGACCCGATCACTTCTCTGTTGTCTGCTTCTCCTTTCCATCTCTAACTGCTACGCTTACCTTCCCCTTGTTTTTTTTATTTGTTGGGGACTTGTCTTGTCTTCAGATTATCTGGTGGAATTTTCTCCTGCTGTTTTATCTTTCTTGACAGTTTCTATTCAACGGATTTCTTCAGCCTTTTCTTTATTATTATTTTTTGTCCCTGGTGGCTTATGTCATTTTTATCCGTCCCTGCTTCCTTGGCGCAGAATTGAGCTGTTCTTTTCTTTTCTTACTTGTTCGAGAACATCTCTGACGTGATTTGTTTGCATCTGAGAGGGAGGCAGCACCTTCCTAGTTGGCTCTCCAAGGAACCTTTCCCATAAGGTATCCTACTTTGCGTATACTGGATTTACTCTGCGTATGTCTTCTCGGTATTTTACTTCATACGTGTTAAATCTATTCATGTGGTGCTGCTGCAGTTTTACTGAAGCTCCCGTTAGCAAGGTGTTTGGACGGCGAACTTTACTCGTAGAATCAAGGTAAGTTAGTATTCCAGGCCATCTATTTAATCTGCTGCATTGGGTGTATCTTTTGCCATTTTTTTTGAATATTTGAACCTTCCTGTGACTTGCACACGTTTCGTGGCTTAGCCTTAGTATTCTGGGTAGCCTGTAAACAGCCCCTGATGTGACCAGATTTATTCATGGGGGTTAATGCTGGGCAAAGCTTCAGCCGTGAGAATTTCTATCTTCAGCCATGAGGATCCTTATTAGTTTTGTATATGTCTATAATGTTAGGGGCAAGAGTAATCCTGTAATTTGACTTGTTTTTTTTTTTTTACACATCGAGTTTAATATAGTTCCCAAGGCCTTGACATCTAAATAACTGAACCCAACTACCATGAGCATTTACTCCTTTAGTTTTCCAATCAAACTAACATGAGTAGCCAGTTGTCACTGTTCTAACTAAGTCGGCGTACGTGTGTAGCTTTAGTGATGAAGTCCGGTTCATAGATCTAATGGGGCCCAGAACAAATACAAACTTAACTTTAAGTAAGCTATCTCATAGCTTGTCAAAATTATCTCTTGAGCATCACGTTCTTAGCTCCGGAACCCCTTATATTTTATCTTGAAGAATAATAACTTGGCAGTTCTTTCAGCTATCTTCTCAGAATCATGAGCCAAATCTGTTTTAGCAAGTTCTCTTTTTAATTGAGCAATTTTGGCCTGAACCTCATCCTTAGTTTCATCTTTAGTTGCAGCGTCAGAAATTATTGTTGCAGAGTCTTGAGAAATAATTACTTTTCTTAATGTCGAGTTGCTCAACAGACATCCCCTGCATTCCATATATGTTAAATTTACTTATGCTATGTTCTTGTAGTCCTACCTGTATTGATTCTGAGACTATGTCCAGTGAGGCATTGAGCAACATGCTCTCCTTGTAGAGTCAAAAAGGCGAGTTAGTGGCTCAACAAATTGCCCCCCCAACGGATTTGTATAAGCAAGAAGCGTATACAAAACCGTTGGGAAGACAAAATATTCATGTGTTTTCTTACTACTCTCATTGTCGTTCCAGGTGTTGACTCCATGTGTTTTCTTACTACTCTCATTGTCGCTCCAGGTGTTGACTCGATATTCCGGCTCTTCTGTTTCCATCTTTTTTTGTATCGTTCATGGGCTTCCTGTGGTCCCGCCGCGCCTCCATGCCGTTGGACAAGCCCAATGATGAGGCGATTATGGAGTACATTAAGAAGTGTGATTCCCTCGGCCACTTTCGGGGGATATGGCACGAGTGGCGCGATGTGATGTTGGAGGGTAGGGACGTGTTCCATAACAAGATACCCCGTCACTTGTCCATGCCTCTATTGCCAACGGAACACAAGCCTCACCCCCCTTTTGAGAGTGGGATTTGGACACCTCTAGCGCGTAGCGTCGTCGGAATGATGAACAGATCCCGTATCTTTGATCAAGGCCCCGACCTATGCTTGTGTCTTGAGCCCAACACCAGAACATCTAACCAAGAATCAAATTTCTTTTTAGGTTTGGAGATGGCTTCTAAACGCGTACCGAGATGGGCCTCACGGTTTAACATTTGTGGTAGTGTCACGCACCATCCTGGCTACACGGAGTGGGCGCGATATATCCTGCATAGTGAGAGGAAGATTCTCAAGAAAGCCGGGATCCATGAGGCCATCATATTGTCACTATTTAATTACGAGTATGATGTCACTTTACTAAAGGGCATCTTAGAACACTGGAGCCCAGCCACAAATACATGTTATCTTTCTGAAGAGGAGATTGTCCCGAGTCTCTGGGACATGCGATACGTCTGCGGGCTTCCTATATTAGGTGCTCGATATGATGAGCATGTGCCGGATGAAAAAATGCTCTTTGGTGAGACTACACACGGCGAGTTTCGATGTTCTCCCTCTCTCAAGGCCGTGTTCCACTACTTCTATGAGCTACTTCATCGGTATTCCGGGGCTGTCTCTATTACTCAGTGGATCTTACACTTCGTTGACTTAGGTACCTCGTACGAGACCGGTTTCCCTTCGCCGCGTGATCCCTTCGGTGTCGGTTCCGAAAACACTCTAGTGCAGGACTATGATACGCCCCCTCGGCCTCCTATCGCAGCAAAGGAAATGGATCGAGTTACGTTTCTCACAGCATTTTTGGCCTGTTGGCTATGCTATTTTGCTATCCCCTACAAGTATCCAAACAGCATTAGACCAGAGGTTTTCATTATGGCCGATAGACTGGCGCGGGGAGTTCGTCTCTCCTTAGCCCCGACAGCGTCGTCGAATTTATTTCGGTCTTTAAGAGAGGCATGTACCGCTAATTTCCCGGGCTCAAAGGACACGCTGATTCCACTCCACTACTTGTTTGGATGGTTCAATTTGCAGTTCCAAGGGCTATATAACACCGTCGCTTCTGAGGCTATGAAGCGCAAATTACCCTTCATGGTGTGCATTGCTGGGGCCCATCCAGTTTACTTCAAGGATCCTGAGGCGCGTTTTTTTTTTCGTAAGGATAAGGTCTTCGGGCATCGTCGGGTCATATTTCCCAATAAAGCAGGATGCCTAGACGAGCAGGTTGACATTCAAGATAACCCCACTGACGTATTGACAGAGGACGGGTGGCTTGCCACCGAGTTCCTTGTGAGCATTCGTGTGGGCTGGCTCCCCTTTAGGAGTGGAAGTCTTGCGTCCTTGGAAGTGTACAACCCTCACAGATGCGCTCGTCAATTTGGTTTTGATCAGGCTATTCCTCAAAACTTCCTTGATTATGGAAGATTATCAGGTGACCTTGTGACAGTGGCTTCTTGTTGGCGTTTACTGCTCCGGCGTGGGACCCACTCGTCATATGCTGTCCCGGCTCGTGGCCGGGTTCCTAGGTGCAATTATGAATACTTGAGGTGGCATTCTATGCATTTGAAGGCGCTCTTCAGTTATGATATCAAGGATACATACTGTTTCTCCGAGAAATCCCATCCACGGAAATTTTTACAGAGGACAACTAACCGACCATCGTATGGCTTTGAATTTGACCTCTCGCGGTCCTCATCCTCCAAGCGGCTAAAGGTCCTGGACCTGGGGGCGGCATCACCCAGTCTATCTGAGGTAGCATCTATCTTTTCTTTTCCTTATGATACGCAATATCGATGATTTGACATTCTCTTCCTTTTCTCTCTGCTTGGGGTGCAGGGTACAGGTCATATATGACGATCAAAATCTGTTCTCAGTGTCGAAGGGTTACCGGGCGATGGTACAACTCTGCAGCGAGCGAACAAGGATGAGCTAACCACCACAGGTGCTATCTTCTTCACTATATATTTGTCTTTGTTGGCTTGTGATGATTTTTATACTCCCCTTTTTTTTACGCACTCATTTTATTGACACAGCGGTTATCTCTGACATATTTTGTGCTCCCTAGAGGTTCGAGCCGCAACCATGGTTGCCGAGCAGGTAAATGCCCACCCTCCCGATGATACTGTGGACATGGATGATATCGACACTTTTGGACTGTTAAAGCATTATTCCAGCGATTCATCTGATGATGTAATTGGAGCCCTGAAAGGAAGTACGTATTATTCAGATTATATAGATCACGAAATTCCCTGCGCTTAGCTCAAGATTTAATCTTGGTGCAGTTGTTCATGTGCCGGTGGAACCTACGAGGAAAGCTGATCCCTGCACGGGTTCGAGGGGCTCTCCGATCAACTTAGAGACAAGTGAGGCATAAAGTTCACGAGTTATAATCCCCATTTATTACTTTTGTCTCCATGATACTGTAGTTTAAGTTATGCATAATAAACCTTTTGAATGGGGCCTCTAACGATGATTACATGTTTCATTTGCTTGCAGATTTAAGGCATGTGCTAAGTACGTTGGAGACCGAGGCAGGAGGGGTATCTCCCTTGAATAATGGTAACTTCTCATTTCTTCTTATACTGGTAAAAATGTTTTCAGGAAACTGGCGGGGACACGAGTCTCTCCTTCATATATTTTGACGATAGTGACTGTCTCTCATACCTGAACTTGAGGGCTCGAGAGGACTAGATTATCTTGACTTTATCACTTAGCAAAAAATTTTTTTTGACATCTTCAGTGCCTGTGTTGGAAGGTCCGGACACCACCGCATGGGATGAGGAGGCTGCGAAGGACGGTAATTTTCATCGTCGTCTTTATTTCTCAGCTGCATTATGCTACTATGATAATGGAAGAAGAGTTTTCCCTTTTTCGTACTGTGACTCGTTGTCATTTTACTTTTCAATCGACTTTCATTATCAGTATCGTCTCTTTAGTCGCGTATGATCGCCATCGCTTCTTGACTATACACAATCTATTATGACGGCAGGAGGGTTTTTGGCAGGCTTGGTACCTTGCGTTGCAGGGGTAGCGAATATGCACAATGAAGGTATGTCCTCCTTGCTTTCTCTGCTGGTATGCAATCCGATATACCTGGTTGCAAATCGGTCCTCTCAGCAATGATAACTAGATCTGTATTACATGCTGGACGGTTTGTTTTAGTATATATAGTGGGACCTTCGGTACTCTTGTTTCGTTAGTAATCTATTCTGACTTTATGGCAGGTGTGGAGAAGGCAAGCACTGGGGATGGTTGTTTGACTGAGGATGGCGACTTCCCATGCGGTGACCCCCCGGACGAAGGAAACTTTCTTCTTCCGCCTCCCTTGCGCACAATTCGGTATACGTCAACTATATAGTTTAGCATGTATTAACGTCTGCCCTGAACCTGCAGCAGGTACCCAGAAAACCCGTGTTGGTTGTGAGGTTACCAGAGAACACACCGAGCCTTTTGGCATTGGTAATTCCAACTTACTTCGACCTGTAGTGTAATTCGTATGTTTTTTACCTTGTTAACGATCTATCCCGGGCTTACAGTGGCCATCGAGAGGGCTATTGCTAGAGACGGTCACACATTTGACGATGGTGAATTCCAACGTGACGGGTTCTCCGACAATGGTAATCTCGTTACGCCTGCACAATTTGTCATGTACCGGTCATGCACCATTGCTTTCCTTAAGTAATCTAATACATGTTATTGTTTCAGGGGCTGCGAGCGAGGTTCGGGAGATTACCAAGCTACCACCTTCCCAGTCATTTACTTCTCGAATCCCGGACGCGATTAGACGATCACAGGAGAGAGCAGCCCACTTCTTTATCTCTGACTACCTTGTCATATTTCATGATGAGGACTCATTTCCCACAGTGGAAGAGTTTCTGGCCTCCTCGGATAGCATTTCGCAAACTTTGACCAGTTTTAGAGCTCTGGAGGCTACTTGGGAAAGGCTGAGTCGAGAGATAGTAGAAGTCTTAAAGCAAATTGAGGTTGAGCAAGGCTTATTGACCAGTTTGGGCACTTCTGCTCTTGATTCTCAGATTGACAAAGAGGCAATCGTTTTGGAGGACTTGTGGTCCCTTCAAAACAGCTTAATTATTGAGAAGAATGCTATGATGATGTCTCGCGATTTAGCCAGAGCTAAAGTGAGGCGGATTGACGCACGCGTGGCACAAATTGACGAAGAAAGGGAGAGGCTTCTATCAGAGAGATGTGCAGCGAGTTCTGACATGCAGAATTGCGACAGCAATTTGGGGAACATTGAAGCCGCCAAAACATAGAATTCAGAGCTAATTCACGCAACTGAAGTCCACCAAGCTTCTTTAGAAGCTCAACGCGAGCTGAAGGAAATTGAACGTGACAAACTTACTTCTGCTATTAAAGAACGAAGGCATGTCCTCTAGAACATAATCGGGGAATTTTGATGTATTTCTTCTTTGTACCCTGTACTTGGATCCTTGAGACTTTGAAATGTTTTGTATCCTTTGCTTCACCATTGGCCGGTTCAGGATTGTAACTAAATTTAGTCATCACCTTTGTTCTTAATTAGTTGGGAACGCAGGGTAATTGATGTGATGATGACTCCCCCCTTTTTAGACTTCAATGATTTGCACGGTGTCTTATTTATACCATTCATATTGCTACTTAACAGGATCGCATATGAAATATTAGGGGGATATCTCTGCAGGTTTTTTTTATATATATTTATATTAAACTACAGAAACTAACAGTCAAATCTAGGAGTTCACAAATCTCCGATTATGAAATATTGTTCTGTGAATTATTGTGATTGCTACAGCATTATACAACCACACGGCCGGTATTTTTGCTGCTGCAGCTGAAGTTTCTCATATCCAAATATCAGAAACGCAATCGCCACCAGGACACCTCATTTCATATGTCGGGGCGGGCCCATCAGGCTCCAACCCAAAATCGACAAACAAGTCCGGGTTTAGCTTCAATCCACCTTCTTCAGTATTTACATCAATCTGCAAGATATGAGAACCTTTGTGCACTAGATCTGATCCGTGAAATTGCTTATCCCATATACTAAAGAGAGAGTTCGTAACATATAGCCGCTTCCCATCCAGGCTCAGCTGGATCATCTGTGGTCCACCTCTAGGTCAATTTCCCTTGATCTCTGGTACATCAAATTGTGTTTCTTCCCCATTCTCTGTTACATAAACAACGTCGCTTCCTTTCTGGAGAAGTCCTCCAACCCATACTTGTCCTTTCAGCACCGGCTTTGATGAATCTTCGATGTTGTACTGTCTAAGATCTTCAGCGGTGTGACAGAGATGACAACCTCATGATCCCAGGATCCGTCTGAAATCTCGAAGAATCTAACCATGTTGCTAGACAAAGCACAGCCAACAAAACCAGTGTCTTTGGATGGTGTCCCTTTTGCGTATTGCCAACCCACTAAATCCGATCCGTAGTCTGGTGCACTGGACAGTGCGGATTATCCTGAGCCATAAGCTTGGTAGGCTGTACCAGCGGCACGATCGAGTCATTCAACACTGACATAATGATGCCAGCCCAACAGATTATCAACAATGAGCCGAGCTGAAATATCAACATATTGTGAACGAAGGTAGCAGACCATTATTATTATTATTATTAAATATTTTTTTTTTGGTGACTAGGGGCGAACTTACGCCTCTGTCGTCCGACTGGGATGAAAGTTCGTATAAGGAGTTTACATAGTTTTAACACATGGTCAACCGAAAACAGCCTCAATATTCTTGATCATATTGTCGCTTGGTCCGAGCTAAGTTTACGCTTTAAACATAATATTTCTTTAGGAAGCGGCCATTGATGGGCGGCATCGGATGCGCCCCATCTTGATCTGTCAGTTGGTAGGCTCCTCCCTCATAAACTTTTTCAATCACGTAAGGTCCCTCCCAATTAGGGATGAACTTTCCTTTCGTCATCTTGTTGAATATGATGGGCCGCCTTACTACTAGAACAAGATCTCCTTTCTTGAAAGTGCGTTCCCTGGCTAATTTGTCATACGCCCTTGCCATTTGCGTCTGGTATAGCTCTAGGTTTTGCTGCGCAACCAGCCTTCGCTCATCAAGTGTGTCTAATTCATCAAGACGTAATTGGATAATTTCATCCATCGTCATGTCACATTGCATTGCCATTCTTAGTGAAGGTATTTCCACCTCGAGTGGAAGCACTGCTTCGACACCAAAGACTAAGGAATAAGGTGTTGATTGTGTAGGTGTACGATACGTGGTTCGATAAGCCCACAATGCTTCCACTAGCTTCTGATGCCACTCCTTCTTGTTCTTCGAAACGCTCTTCTTGAGCAGCTTGCATAGAGTCTTATTAAATGCTTCAGCTAATCCATTTGCTCTTGGGTTGTATATCGAGGAGTACCGCCAATCAATCTTGTGGCGCTCTGCAAATTTGTAGATCAAGGCATTTTTGAAGGCCAAACCGTTGTCGGATATGATCCTTCTAGGGGTCCCAAAACGACTCAATACATTCGTACGAAAGAAATTGATGACGTTGGTGGCCTTGACTTCTCTTAATGAGACGGCTTCCGCCCATTTGGAGAAATAGTCCGTTGCTGCGAGTATGAATCGATGCCCCAAAGAAGAAGAGGGTTCTATTGGCCCTATTATATCCGTCCCCCACATTTCAAATGGCCATGATGAAACCGTCGGATGAAGAGGGTTAGGGTGCTTATGAATTAAATCTCCATGCACTTGGCACAAGTGGCAGGTCTTTGCACAGTTTATGCAATCTCGTACCATGCTCGGCCAATAGTACCCCAGCCTCTTAATCTTAAGATACATTTTGGGTCCTGATTGGTGGGCACCACAAAGGCCGGAATGGACTTCATGTAATACGTGAGCGACCTCATCCATCGCGATGCACCTGAGCCAAAGTTGTTCGTACGATCGACGATTCATTCACGAATGTATACCGAAGGGACCGCTTTTTCAATTGTACTCCTTGGGTCTTATCTTCGGGTAGAATACCATTTTTGAGATAGTTCACAAATGGCTCCCTCCAATCATGCTCTAGTGTGAGGGAAATCGTCATAGCATCTGTTGTTTCTTTCTTGTTAACGTCATCATTTTCGGCCGGTGCGATCAACTTCCTGTCCCTAATTATAATATTGATTTGGTCAACGGATGGTCCAGCTAGCTCTTTGGCAAACTTTGCTAGTGCGTCTGCTCTACCATTAGCAGCCCTAGCGACGCAAGTCAAAGTAACATATGGTACTTTTTTCATGAGTTCCACGGCCTTCGTATGATATTTGTGTAATTCCATTTTCTTGACTTGGTACTTACCCGTCACCTGCTTGACAATGAGTTGGGAGTCGCCATATATATGCATTCTTTCAATTTTCATCTCCAACGCGAGCTCGAGTCCGGCGATTAAAGCTTCGTACTCAGCTTCGTTGTTGGTACAGGGACTAGTGAGGGCTAAGGAGTAATGTAATATCCCCTTCTCCGGGGTGATGAATGCCAGGCCAATCCCTGACTTTACTTTCGGGATATTTGGGGGAGTAGCTGGTTGAATTGAGGACGCCCCATCGAAGTAGAGTTCCCAATATCCATCGTCGACTTCGGCATTTAATATTTCCTCGTCTGGAAAGTCATAATTCAGGGGAGAATCATCAGGGACAGGATGAGCTGCTAAGAAATCAGCGAGAATTTGCCCTTTTATTGCTTTTTGCGACACGTATGTGATGTCGAATTCTTGGAGTAGGACGGCCCATTTAGCCAATCGTCCTGTCAAAGTAGGCCTCGTCATCAGGTATCTTAAGGGGTCGACTCTTGATATGAGACGAACTTCATGTTCAAGGAGATAGTGCCTTAACTTCTTAATGGAAAATATCAATGCCAAACATTGTTTTTCAATTGGAGAGTAGGAATGCTCTGCCCCTACGAACATCCGGCTAAGATAATACAAGGCGGTCTCTTTCCCATCGTCATTATTCTGGGCCAATAGTGCCCCCAAGGATGCCTCCAATGCCGTGGTGTATAAGATGAGTGGCTTTCCGGTGATAGGTGCCCCAAGGACTGGAGGATATAAAAGATATTCTTTGATATTTTCGAAAGTGCTTTGACACGTGCCGTCCCAAATGAATGGAGCACTCTTCTTTGTTAGTTTTGAAAAGGGATGGATCCGTCCGGATAAGTTGGAAATGAACCTTCTAATATAAGCTAGTCGCCCTTGAAAGGATCTAAGCTCCTTAAGATTCTTTGGGGGTGGCATGTCTTTGATTGAACTTATCTTCGCGGGATCAATTTAAATTTTTTTGTGTTTGACCACGAAACCCAGGAATTTCCCAGATGATACTCCGAACGCGCATTTGAACGGGTTCATCTTGAGGTTGTACTTGCGGATGCGAGTGAACACGGTCCTCAAGTCCTGACAGTGCTCCGCTCTAGATCGCGACTTAACCACCAAATCATCGACATAGCACTCGACGAGTTTGTGGATTAAATCATCAAAGATTTTGGTCATTGCGCGTTGATACGTTGCCCCAGCATTCTTTAACCCAAACGGCATGACGGTATAGCAAAAAATGCCGATAGGCGTACGAAATGCAGTGTGCTTCTCGTCCTCAGGCGCCATCTTAATTTGATTGTAACCAGATGACCCATCCATAAATGAGAACACTTCAAAGTTTGACACCGAGTCGATCATCACTTCTGTCACAGGGAGTGGAAAATCGTCCTTGGGACATGCGTTATTCAAGTCTCTGAAATCCACGCAGATCCGGATTTGCCCATTTTTCTTCTTCACAGGGACGATACTTGCTATCCAGTCTGCGTATTTCTCCTTTCTTATAAAACCCGCCTCGATTAATTTCTTTATTTCGAGGGTAATTTGCTCCTCAAGCTCTATCCTCATTCTTCTCGGTGCTTGCTTCACCGGAGTGATATCAGGACTGATCGATAAATTATGGACGGCGACCTCCGGGCTGAGGCCTGGCATCTCTTTATATGTCCACGCAAAGCAATCACTAAACTCGTGGAGGAGTGCCTCCAGCTGGTCCCTTTCATATTGAGAGAGTTGTGCACTTATGTAGGTGGGCCTAACATCCTCTTCCGACCCAAGATTGACCTCAATCAACTCATCGCAGGTGGTCTGCCCCCCATCTTCCAGTTCTTTTGGTGCCCTTTTGAATTCTTCATTTCCTTGTTCTATTGCGTACGCTTCGCCTATTGTCACCATATTGCAAGTATATGAATGAAACATAAGAGCTTCTTCATTTGGTTCTATATACCCTAAACCACGGGTATTGGAGATCTTCCCATTTGGTAACGTGATATTTCGTGGACTCGGGTTCCACAACTTTTCAAATTGGCGTAACTCACTCTTTAAACGAGGCTTCAAACAACCATACTTTTTTACTAGATTTTTTAAGCTCGGAGGGTAATAAGCAAATGAGGGGACTTCGGTAGGTTGCGTTGACTCTGGGTCATTCTCTTTACTCGTCCTGACGTGATGAATTTCGTTTGACTGATAGAAGTGTATGAGTTTATGAACAAAGAGCCTTCCTTTTGCACATTCCCTCTTTCTAGGGACAATAAAAGTCTTCATCTCCATGACTTGCGATGCATTCAGGGGGGGTGAAACCCTTAAGATAGCCTTGAGGAACTCTCAAAATTCCTACCTCGTATCCCATCATATTTTGTCGTGTCATCAGTCTTTGTGACCAACCTCCCTTCTCATGAGTTTCAACCACGTCGCACGCAGAGGCTGAACAGTCACTTGCTTCTGACTTGGAGTCACTTCCAAAATGGGGGCATGCAGACAAAGTCGTCTTTTTTAGTTTAGAGATGATCGAGTTCTGTAGTGTTGATTTTGCAGGCTGCGTTGTCGATCCAATGAAATAGTGTGCATCTTCATATTTAACTTCATGCACTGAGAAGGGCTGGATGTCCCCATCGATACGCTCTTCCCCACCTTCCTTCAGGTATTTCAAGCATTGGTGTAAGGTAGAGGGGACTATGTGATTCTCATGCAACCAATGTCTCCCGAGCAACGCCTTGTATGATGTATCGGTGTCGATAACATGGAATTTAATTTCGGTCTTTAAATCATCGAGCTGCAGTGGTAAATATATAGAGCCTAAAGCCTTCTGGCTGTTTTTATTGAACCCTTGGATGATGACTTTTTCGGCCGTTAAATTATGGACGCCTAAAGAAAGGCTTTTTAAGGTCCGCAAGGTTATGAGGTTAACCGACGACCCTGGATCAACTAAGATTCTACTTATCTTCATTCCTTCCACGTCCCCGATCACATAAAGCGGTCGATTATGCTGCGACGTTCCCAATAGCATGTCATCGTCGTTGAAAGTAATGGACGATGTAGTATACGTACTCAATGTCTCCTTATGTCAGCCTCCACGAAGAATGCTTGAAATTTTTGAGGGTTTTGCAGGGCGTAAATAAGAACATCCCTCAATTCTTGTGACATCATCAAAGCATCATATATGCTGAGGAGGGCAGGGACCTTCCTCAAATGTGACAGTATATTATATTCAGAAGAGGATAGCTTTAGTGAGAGTACCGCATCGTCGCCCACTTCCTGTGTTTCAATTTGCTTTCCTTTGAGTTTTTCCTTTTCTTTGTCTATCATACGTCCTATTACGACCTCGCCGCTTCTAAGATTCATTTGGCATGATTCGTTTATTTGCTTACTACTTTCAGCAGCAGGTGCTTCCTCATATAAGTAGGCAGGTAAGACCTCATCTTCGGAGTCACTTCCCAGGTTAATCGCCTTACAAACACCCATCTTCGCGGTAGTGACGACTTCAGCATTGTCAGTTTCATTTTCCTTCGGGGGTTCCGGGATCACCGACATCATCCTACAGGATTCCACCTCGTACTTCTCATCTTCTGAGTCGTCTTCTAGGAGTCCTTCCCACACCTTTTCAGTGATGTAGTGGTGGAGTTTTATAGGCTCAGGTATTTCTTGCACATACTCTTCAAGCGAGTCGATGTATTTTTTGAGATCGCTCTTTTCTTGCGTTTTAGTTGAAAAGACTACCTTCTTATTTTTGTTCTTCGATTGAGGATTCTTTTTCTTTTTCTTTTTACTTTCCCTCGTTGGTGGATGAGGTCTTGGCGATACGTATCGTGGGGACAAGGTGTCTTTCCACACTATACCTGGTATCTGTTGTAATTTTTGGAGGAGTCGCAACGTCTTTTTTGACACCATGGTATTTCACTCCTGGTCTTCTATAGGCGCCGGATCTATTCTTGTTTGAATAACATCGACCTCCTCGGTTTGGGTTTCATTCAATACCTATTTCGACAGAGTTATCTTCCATGTCTTATATTGTTTCTCCACCCAATCTTTGAAAATATAGCAGTCTTCTATTGTGTGTCCCAGTACGCGATGATAAGGGCAAAAGTTGGGATCGTCAGTCTTATTGCTTTCTTCAGGGCGCTTCGGCTCTGGTAATTGTAAGCCATTCTTCAGAGCGTCCCTAAAAATCTTCATCGTTTTTTCTCTTTTGAAATAATAGAATTTATTCTTTCTCTCTTCAAGGGTCAACTGCCTGCCTTGGCCATTTTCGCCAAGCGTTGGCGCTTTCTCGATTCGAGGTATGTTTGTATTATGAACTTCCACCCTTTTGCCTCTGCTGGCAGCATTTGTATAGGCGACCTTGGGCTCATTCCTTCTTGGTTCTTCCCTTTTGAATCTCGGGTTCTGCGTATTTACATAGGGCTGATGATTTGTTCGTTCCAGCTTTGCCACTTGGGTGATCAATTCTTGAAATGTAGAAATGTTATTGCCGCAAAGAAAGGGGGCCACCCAGCTGTCGATATTGCGGACCAACAATTCTACGGCTTCGGTTTGCTCTAGTGGCTTTTCGCATTTAATACTCAAATTTCTCCATCTGGTAATGTAATTAAGGACGGTCTCATCCTTTTTCCTCTTTGTATCTGCCAGATCCGCGATCGTAATCTTATCGCTTACCGAAGCAAACTTCATCCTGAAAGTTTCCTCCATGTCATCCCAAGTTCCGATAACTTCATTCTCCAGGGAGTAATACCACTCAAAGGCGATCCCTAAGAGACTTTGTGGAAACTGCCGGAGCAATAAGGCGTCATTGCCGCCGGTATTCCCACAAGTCGCGACGAAATGGGCCAAGTGTTGGTCAGGGTTTCCTATTCCACTAAATATCTTAAAATGTGGTACGATGTACCCTTTGGGGTAAGGGATATCATCGTATACAGCTGGATAAGGTCTCCCTCGCCTCCTTCGCGGAGCAGTTTTGGTTCCCTCCATTTGTTTCAGCTGGTCCATCACCAGTTCTTGTACTTCTCTCCTAGTCAAGGTGATAGCCTCGTCATTCGACTGAGCTGGTGATTGAGCTGGTGGAGCTGGTAGGGAAGACATTGTCGGAGCGTTGTTCTGCTCTCGCGGCGGCTGTTCTTGGCGTAATAGCATCTGTTGCGTTTTTGCTAGAACACTTGTCACTTCTTCAAATTTTTCCATGAGGATGCTCATGTCGTTATCTCTCTTCTTGAGCTGTCTTTTAAGGTCAGCGATAGCTTTGTCCCTATGGTCATGGTTTGGGGTCATGACAGGTTCGCCCTCGTCTTCCTCTTCCCCTTCCAAGATTTCCTGATGCAAAGAGGTCGCTCCTGGTTCATATCGTTGGACGGGCTCTTGGATTATGACAGAGGCTAATTTTTTTACTCTTAGCTTTTCTTGTCATGGTACGAAGGGTTTCTTCCTCGGAATTAGAGCCAGTCTCCCGTGCGTGTTCCACCATCCGCACTGCATGAATTGTATAACCCTCCGTTTTCTTATGGCTAGTCTTGAAACGTCTTTCCTTTCTTTTCATATTCTTTTGAGCCCTTTTGTATGCCTCATAAATCCCTTGAGATGTTGTCTTTTGAATAGTGATATTTCTGGGCTTTGGGTGTGGGTTGGTTCGCAGTTGCAGTCCCTCTACCAAATTAGAATTTTTTAGAACCGACAGAAGCGGCGCAAACTTGTTTGTCATGGCAGCCTCTACCTTAGCAGCAGAATGGTTACGCCTTACAGGGATTAGGCGACTTTGTCGGGAGAGCCTAGCCTTCTTCTTCCTTAAGGCTTGTCGTTCCCGTTAACAGTGAAGGATGATTCCTCCCCTTCTTTGTCGAACGTGCCCCCATCAGCAGCGACCAACGGTTCTTCTTTTTTCGTGGCAGTCCTCTTTTCCTTCAGGGGCATCTTAATCTTGACGACTGGAGTGATGTTCCCCTCACCCTTGATGTTCTCAGAGTCTGTAAAGGGTAGATAGATGAACTCGACGTCCTCTTCCGAAATAGAGCCAAATTGAACTCCATGCATGATGATTGATGCATCCTCAACAAAGATGTTCAGCTTCTTCACCATTGCTGTGTAGAACAAGAGAAGTGTAAGAACAAGGGTGTGAAATTTTGTGTCGCGTAATATAGATCTCAAAGCTGAAAGGAGAAGCTGGTCCCACCGGGCGTGCCAGAATTTGTGTGGTCAAAATTGCTACATTAAGAAATGTAATATGACCGTTTTCAAATTCACCTTAAATTAATAAGGTTTTTTGTTTAATGGGTTCTGGCTTCCAATGAGCGCTCACGCTCATTGTTAATTACCCCTAAAATTAGGGAACCTTTGATTAAGAGATCTATAATACGCAACAAAATAAAAGAGGCGAGTCAAACGATATCATTTATAAATATGATGAGAATACATGGTTTGACATGACATATATGTGATAAAAAAAAGAGCTTTCATCAACTTGGGCAATTTGTGTTCATTGAGTGTTTGGCATTGCAACGTGTTATTAGATAATATCCGGCCTAAACAATACAACGTTATATTGAGGAGCTACGCCCCGATGGTAAACATCGACGTACGCACCTCCCAAACAATATTCTATCGTAATGCATTCGGCGTGTTGGATATCGGATTTGGAAGATCATCCGGCCTTGGCGGCGTGTTGGATGACTTGAATTTGAAGGAGATTACTCGACCCCAGGGCATGTTGAGTAACTTGAACTAGGGGATTATCCGGCCTCGTGGCATGTTGGACAATTTAATTTGGGAATTTATCCGGTCTTGTGACTTGTTGGATGACTTAAAAATTTATCCGGCCTTACAGCGCGTTGGATAATTTGATATGGGAGTTTATCCGGCCTTACGGCGTGCTGGATAATTTGATTTGAAGATTTATCCGGCCTTACAGCGTAATGGATAATTTGATATGGAATTTTATCCGACCTTGCGGTGTAATGGATAATCTTGATTTGGGAATTTATCCGGCCTTGCGGCGTGTTGGATAATTTCGATTTGGGAATTTATCCGGTCTTGCGGCGTGTTGGATAATTTGATTTTGGAAATTTATCCGGCCTCGCGGCGTGTTGGATAATTCGCATTTAGGAATTTATTACTCTTGCCTAGACGGACGCAACGTCATACTGAGGAACTATGCCCCAACAGTGAGCGTCGACGTATGCGTCTCCCAAACAATATTTCGCCATGATGCGTCGAGCCTTTCAGGATGCCCTCTTTGCACCACACATATATATTTTATTTGTTTTATTTCACTTAGCATCGTCACTACTGTCATAATTTATTTTCGTTCTTTTTGTTGTTGCTGTTCCGGTCGCGGAAGGGTAACTTTACTCTTTTACTTTTCCGCACGACTTTCGGTCAAAGAGTGAAATTTTTCTTCCTTAAAATTTGGTGCAGCATATTAGGGCTTAATAGCTTGTTTATCATTCAACCCCATTTTAGCTTTGTTATCAAATCGAAATCTAAAGGGGTGGAGAATTAACAGCGTCGCGTGTCTCTGGCTCTGCGACTTTGGTCAAAGAGTAAAGTTATTCATCTGGGTTTAGCGATGGACGAAATCCAAGCGATCCCTCTAGCCGGCGACCGCGGGTCTGCTTCATCGGCGGCCCTGGCGAGATGAGGGTGGACGAGAGAGACGCAGTAATTTTGGACGGGATGAAGAGATCCGAGGACGCGGACCCTGCTGTTGGACGGGAAGCATTGGCGTGAGGCATTACTCCATATCTGAAAGCGACTATGGCCTTAGTTTGTTGCGGTTTGGTTCAGGGCAGCGGCAGGGGTCAAATTTCCCTATAAGGTGGAAAATCTGATCTATTCTTCTGTAGCATTTTATTTTTTTGAAACTTCTAGTTACCGACTTTTCAGAAGCGTATTCTTCTCTTCGATCCCTTTTCGACGGATCAGCAGAAAGTTTTGGTTGATAAAGTCCCCCTTAATGATTTTGTTGTCTTGCAGGTATTATTTCCATTGGCTTCTTCTTCTTTTTATTACTCTTTTTATCTGGTTCTCCCTCGTTTTAATCTTGAATTGGAAATTCACTAGGGCCTCTGTATGCCCTCTTCACAGCGCTTGTAGCGGATTTTAATCTTGGTTCGGATAAGAGCGTTCCTTTTTCGCACCGAAGTTCGACTCGATCTGGAAGGAGTTTGAGGAGACGAGAAAACGGCAGAAGACTCAAAACAGGTTCTTCCCTTCTATTCTTCTTCGTACTCATTTTCATGCATGGGCTCTTTTTTTCTGTTTGATCTTGCTGGTCTCCCCGCATCCCTTCTCCTTTTCAACCTCTCACGCCTTCTCCTTCGCCAGGGGCTTAACACATCCATGAGATCTTAAGAGAAAATAAATACAAACAAAAAAGTGTGCGTGTGTGATCCGTCGTGTTGCCAGGACGCTTAGTGCGTCCATGAAGCCTAAAAAAAAAATCGAGAGTCGAGAGAAAGTGTGTGTGTTTCGTTGTGATGCCAGGACGCTTAGTGCGTCCATGAAGCCTAAGAAAATCGATCAAAAAAGGCTCCTTCGTTTACCTTCTTCTGTTTCTTCTTGCGATGTCCGTCCCCGTTTTTTCTTCTGCCGACCTCTCTTTATACAAGGCACCCGTTTCTTTTTTTGTTGGCCCCTCTTCTTTTATCTCTGACCACCGTCGTGGCCATCCTCTCTTTTCTTACCAGACCCGATCACTTCTCTGCTGTCTGCTTCTCCTTTCCATCTCTAACTGCTACGCTTACCTTCCCCTTGTTTTTTTTTTATTTGTTGGGGACTTGCCTTGTCTTCAGATTATTTGGTGGGATTTTCTCCTGCTGTTTTATCTTTCTTGACAGTTTCTATTCAACGGATTTCTTCAGCTTTTTCTTTATTATTATTTTTTGTCCCTGGTGGCTTATGTCATTTTTATCCGTCCCTGCTTCCTTGGCGCAGAATTGAGCTGTTCTTTTCTTTTCTTACTTGTTCGAGAACATCTCTGACGTGATTTGTTTGCATCTGAGAGGGAGGCAGCACCTTCCTAGTTGGCTCTCCAAGGAACCTTTCCCATAAGGTATCCTACTTTGCGTATACTGGATTTACTCTGCGTATGTCTTCTCGGTATTTTACTTCATACGTGTTAAATCTATTCATGTGGTGCTGCTGTAGTTTTACTGAAGCTCCCGTTAGCAAGGTGTTTGGACGGCGAACTTTACTCGTAGAATCAAGGTAAGTTAGTATTCCAGGCCATCTATTTAATCTGCTGCATTGGGTGTATCTTTTGCCATTTTTTTTGAATATTTGAACCTTCCTGTGACTTGCACACGTTTCGTGGCTTAGCCTTAGTATTCTGGGTAGCATGTCAACAGCCCCTGATGTGACCAGATTTATTCATGGGGGTTAATGCTGGGCAAAGCTTCAGCCGTGAGAATTTCTATCTTCAGCCATGAGGATCCTTATTAGTTTTGTATATGTCTATAATGTTAGGGGCAAGAGTAATCCTGTAATTTGACTTGTTTTTTTTTTTTTTTTACACATCGAGTTTAATATAGTTCCAAGGCCTTGACATCTAAATAACTGAACCCAACTACCATGAGCATTTACTCCTTTAGTTTTCCAATCAAACTAACATGAGCAGCCAGTTGTCACTGTTCTAACTAAGTCGGCGTACATGTGTAGCTTTAGTGATGAAGTCCGGTTCATAGATCTCATGGGGCCCAGAACAAATACAAACTTAACTTTAAGTAAGCTATCTCATAGCTTGTCAAAATTATCTCTTGAGCATCACGTTCTTAGCTCCGGAACCCCTTATATTTTATCTTGAAGAATAATAACTTGGCAGTTCTTTCAGCTATCTTCTCAGAATCATGAGCCAAATCTGTTTTAGCAAGTTCTCTTTTTAATTGAGCAATTTTGGCCTGAACCTCATCCTTAGTTTCATCTTTAGTTGCAGCGTCAGAAATTATTGTTGCAGAGTCTTGAGAAATAATTACTTTTCTTAATGTCGAGTTGCTCAACAGACATCCCCTGCATTCCATATATGTTAAATTTACTTATGCTATGTTCTTGTAGTCTTACCTGTATTGATTCTGAGACTATGTCCAGTGAGGCATTGAGCAACATGCTCTCCTTGTAGAGTCAAAAAGGCGAGTTAGTGGCTCAACACTGCAGCCATTGTACAGTAAGAGTTAGCTGATGGAGCTAAAGAGACTAACAAGGACATGCAGGTTGGAAGAGTTGGTACATTGATACGAGTCAATACCAACACTGAGGAAGAGCTAGGTCAACAGATGACTGCAGGACATCGAGGGCGATGTCCATAATCAGGTGGGGGAGAATGTGGCACCCCAGTGTCCTCGGGCCGAGCCAATTGCGGCTGGGCTGGATTTCAGCCCAAGCCCAAGCGGCTTAAGCGAATGCGGTGTCCAAACTTGAAGTCTAAATTGGGTCAACGCCCCAATTCGGAACATGTAGGGGTGAGCATTCGGTGAAAATCGAAACCGAATTTACCGAAATTTTTTTTACCGAATTTTCAAAAACCGAAACCGAACCGAATTTTGTAAAAACCGAAATTTTACCGAACCGAATTTACGGAAAAAATTCGGTAAATTCGGTAAATTACTGAAAAGTTTAATTATTAAAGATTTAGTTAATTATATGATTAGTAATTAGGTTATTAAGTATTAGATAATAGATTTTATACTTTTAGTAACTAATTATAATATAATAAAATAAAAATATAATATAATATATTTTATTTTTTAATGTATATTGTATATTTTATATATTTTAATATATATATCGGTAAATTTGGTTTTTTACCGAACCAAAAAAAAAAAATCGAACCGAAAATCGAAAACCAAAATTTAATAAAACTTAAAACCGAAACAGAAACCGAATTTATTTTTACCGAACCGAATTTACCGAAATATTCGATAATCGATAAAAACCAATTTTACCGCACCGAATGCTCACCCTGTCTTCGTCTTCGGCTTCGGCGGATCTCTCGGACGCCGCCGAGGAACGCGGACGAAGCGGGCGGCCGAGGAATGAGTTTGTGTGGAGATCGTGGCTGCGAGGGACTTCCAGATTTGGCAAGGCGACCGGGTTCGTGGGCGAGGAGCGGACGAGGGGCATGTCACGCGGAGCAATGGTGGTTGCTCCCCTTCCCTTTAAAGGTCCGACGAGTAGACAAGAGGAGGGCATCTCTTCACCAAGGCTTTAGTGAGATATGTGAGAGCTCTGTTGTAGAGCCGAGAGAGAGCTGTTAGTGGTGAGAAGAGAGAGTTGTAATCGACTCGACGGTGAGAGGTCACCGCCGACGAGCGAGAGAGAAAAGCGAACTATGAGTCGACGAGAGAGGAGCAGAGGTGCTCAACGAGGGTTTTTGTAATCTTTGTGTTGAACAAGGAGGAAAATTTCCCCCAATTGCTGAGTTCTCTGCTTCCCCTGTTCTTCCGCCAAGCTTCTGTTCTTCCGTCTCTTCATAGCGTCCGGCGAAGCAACTTGAGGAGAGGAGGCTGAGGGTGAGGAGGCAATCGTCCTCACCTTGCCGGTGCACCTTGGAGGCGAAGCGTGTTCCACCGGCGACAAGAAATCACGCGGCGACGGAGAGCTCTGTTCCTCGGGCGAAAGCGAGCATGTGGGCGAGTGCACGAGGGCGCGGCTGCGAGACACGCTCGGGTGTTCGTGGGGAGACGAGTCAACCTCTGGTAAAAATTAGACGAATTGGGCACGCAAATGGAGGATCGCCGGAGAACGCTTCGCGGGGTGTGACACCTCCCACCCACGTCATCGGGGCACCGAGAAGAGGACGCCGCAAGTCCTCGTCGGATGGTTGCGTGCCGAGATTGGAGTCGGGGAGGAGGAGAGGCGAGAAACGGAGCATCACAGTTCTTAGGTGAGTTCCGACCGCCGGAGCATAGTCGAGCTTCTGTTACTCGCTGTTCAAGTTCTCTGTCTAGTCTCCTCCACTTATCAGTAGATCCTCCCAACTCAGATGTTTTACCTCCAGACGTCCGTCTCCAGTAGTTCCTCCCTTCCACTCGAGCTCGCCGGCCGCCCTCTTTTTAGGCGACTCGTCTACCTCTCTCTAGCCCACCCAGCTACACGCGGGCGCCCTCTTCCACACGACGTCGACCCAACTGTGGATGGCGCCCATGCCTTCTGCAGCCGTTGAAGACACGCGAGCTCGACCAGATGAAGCCTGCCGCTATTTCTGCATCCACCGCTGCCATCGCCTGCTATCAGGGATGATTGCCCATCCCTTTCCCCAGCGCACGGCACTGCCCCTGCTTCGATTCATGCTTCCGCCCGCCGGATCGAGCGCGGCAACCTGAGGACGGATCTTTGTTCGCGTCGTCCAGTCGTGTCCACTTCGTCGACCATGCGTGCGTCGCCATCTTGCTGGCCGGAAGACTGCCGCTCGGTAGTGCGATTCTTTCCCGGCGACCCTTCCTATTGGGTCGGTCCAGGTTTCCGGCCGTCGGAGATGCGGCGAACGTCACCGTCGAACGGAGCGGGATCGAGCGAACCGGTCACTCGTTTTTTCCTCTTCCCCTAATTCTCATTCTTTCTCGGCAGCTGGGCTTAGGCCAATTTTGACCCGATCAGTGGGCCATTTGACCAGGCCGGGTCCATTAGGCCTTGGGCCTAACAATAAACACTGCAACGTTAGAAACACAGTAAGTAGCAGTTTTAAATGGAGATATTTGCATACAAACAATGGTAACTTTATAAAAGGCAATCAATCGGTTTGATAATCGTAATTAAAAGGTAATTAATTAAATCGGTAATCACATATTTTGTAAAACGTAATAAACGCGTTTAAAAGGTAATACATAATTTTAAGACAAACAACTCCATATTGTATGGAGTATAAGCCGAGATGAAAATTAAGTAAACAGAATTAGAAAACAGTAAGTTTTTACAAATAAATTATACAAAAATGGCAGTCAACAGAATCGGCTTAGACAACATTAGTATTTTTTTTAATTAACTAATATTTATTTCTGGAAACAGGAAATTTGTACTCGGTTAAAAAAATTCCTCAATAAAGATTACCAAAACTGAGAACAAAGAAACAAGTAATTTTTAATCAAATTACAGAATCTGAGTTTATTTTTTTTATGTTAACGAAACATAATTAAAAATAAGGGTAAAAAATTAATAAACTTGAAAACAAATTACAATAATTTATGTAACTAGTACTATTTACATAAACAGAAGATTTGAATATAATATTATTTTTCCTGTACGTAAATAATAGTTGACTTTGTTTAATGATTATAATTTTAATATCTTGAATTGACAAAGTTATTGACTATAGTCTATTTGGTGAGTTGATCTTAACAACATTGAACCTATGATGTAGAGAATAAAACTCTCCGATTGACTAAATAGGTGATTTGAGACTAAAAACTTTAATGTAAAATAAAATTTTGACCTTTTTTATTCCTTTGCTCAATCATAAGAGTTTGAGACTGTTAAGTCAACTTAGAAAATAATTTCAAAAGTTAAATTTCATAAAAATAATTAGTCTCAAATTTCATTTACTTGTGCTATCAAATTGGTATCCTAAGTAAATACCTAATACAAAAGTAAATTATAAGGTTAGTTTAATAAAGAAAAAATAATTTTAGATAAATTTTTAATCTTGTTTCTCCACAACAGAAAAATCAAATTATTATAAATTTAATTATATTCTAAAATCAAAACTGAGATTTATTCCAAACGAGCTGTCTGTAGCTTTACTACGATCTTAAGAAAAAGTTATATCACAAGTTAATTCACTCTATCAGATAATAAACCAATGAAATTCTTGCGCTTGGTAGTCAACCAGCAGCTACCTCCCTTGTAACCACGCGTTTCTCAGCTGCACTTGCGCCGACTCCCCGAAGCATTTGGCCCTCACAAGGCAGAAGTGGATGCAGCAACCCACGCACGACTCGACCCGCGTGGTTTTAAGGATGTAGCAGGCGGCACAGTCCATGCCGCGGCCCTGTACCACCAGCCCCCACGTCTTCGCCGCCGCGGGGCAGGTGGCGATGCTGATCTCTTCCCCGTATTCTTGAGCATTCCCGAGCTCTTCCACCAGAATGACTGCGTCGGGCGTGCGGTTCTCTTGGCCCCACTTCTTCTTGATCCGCGACCAGTTCTCTGGCGATGCCGTCTCTCTCTCCAACTGCACGACCGATGCTCTGCCGCTGTCGGAGAATAGGTTTAGCAGAAATGGCGTATCTCCTATGTTCCGCACAATCTGCAAAAGTGATCGATGATAAGCAAACGGGAAGAAAACTTAACTGTTGAGCGGGGAAGAGAAATAGACGATACGCACCTCTCCGATCGATTCCTTCATCCACTGGTCTAGTTTCTCGGGGGTAACGCGATTCCTCTCGTCCACCATCTTGTCGGCAAATATCACCGCCGGGGATTCATGTGCCGGTTGCCATTTGGCAAGAGAAATCCCCGTACACGAGGAGGAGACGAGGCCTACCGCCGCTTGGGTCGCCATTACCTGCTGCCGCTGCAATGTTATCTTTACGGCCCATCGATAGCATAAACCACCTTGTTTAGTCAGCAAAAAAGGGGATTCCCTGGTCCATGTAGCCCCACGCAGTTCCAGGGCACGGAAAGAAGGCATTGACAACTCTAGGCGAGGTAAGAAGGTGATCGAATTCTACGTGTCCCGCAATTAGAGTTTGGTGATTGATGGCTAAGGCGGGATTTGGAGTAAAGAACAAGAAGAGGGCGGGTGTTGATGCTGTCAAAACTGCACGCACGGCCCCGTGAATCCTTCTCCCAATTCCACGCGGTTTTAGACTTTATAGTACAGAGAACGCCTTTACCTCCGATAATTCATAATTATCCTACGTGGCTGCCCTTCCTAATCTGCCGGTAAACTTGCGTTCGCTTTTCTTTCACTGGTTGGTGACTTGGGATCGGATGCCTTACTCCACGTGGGATCATGCTAATGGATACTATTTGCTTCGCCGTTGGAAGAATGTATTGGATCCGGACGCGTTTTTTACGTTCGCCTGTGCACATCACCGTTGATCGGTAATGGTATAAATCTCTCAAATTTCGAGTTCTCGTGTTAAATTTCTCACCTACGCACATCACTGTGCACATATGGGCGGCATTCAAGAATGCATAAAAAAATATTTTTAAGAAAGAGCACACTTCCTCAAGAGATTGTAACAAGGAGCTGAGGTTTTTTAAGCATAATTTTTAATATTGACTAACATCGTATAGTATGAGTATGACTAAGATTGTATAATTTAAATAAAATTTTTTAAAAGGTCAAACTATATCATCTTATTTAAAATACACAATCTTCGTGTAAGTTAACTAAGATAAGTATATCTTGACTAAAATTTTTTAAAAGATTAAACTATATGATTTTAGTCAAACTACTTGATCTTTATATATATTAACTAATATCGTATATATTAACTTTCTATTAAAAATCATGCGTGAAAGATAGTGATCGTTGCCGTCATCTCTTGAGGGAGGGTGCCCTTTCTCAAAATTTTTTTTCCGTAATCGAACGTTTCTGCACGTGGCGGGCTCGTGCGTTGTTACTTTGCCTTCGGTGCTCGAGGCCGAATTGTTGCGATTGCTGACGTGTGACGCTGAAAGGGACAGTGCATTCAAGCAAAGCAGCTCGTGGGCCGGTTTGCGTGTTTCGGTTTCCGGGGTGGAATTTGGGATATCGAAGCCCCGAACTCCCTTTTTTCTGCGACTTCTGCCGCCGCCTGATCAGATCGATCGATCTCGCTCGCCCAAGGAGCATCGTCAAGATTTGTCGATGGATCACAGCACGTTTGGGAACCATCCGCCATCGCAGCAGGCGACGCAGGGGACCTGGGTGATGGGCACGCCTGTTTCGCCGTATGCCCAGCCGCCTACCCTGGCGGAGCAAGGGCATTGCTCTGGCAATCCGAACTACTCCGTGCCTCCCAGTTATGGCGGTTCTTCCTCCTCTTCCACATCTAATAACAGGGCTGGCAACCCGTATGTGAACATTGCCCCTGTCTCTAGCAACAGCAACTCCGCCGGCAACCCCTACGTGAATGTTTCCCCCCTTCCTAGCAAGAGTGTGTGAACAAGAGATAAACAGTTTTCTTCTTAACTCTAGGTTTCTCCTTTTCACATCGTTTTACAGGAATTGATTTGTATTAGGTCCCACGGAGACAATATTGAAAGTGCTGGGGCAGTTCGGGAAGAAAATGGAAGACACCACGAGAAAGGCAAGCGGTGCAGCTGGAAATGTTTGGCATCATCGTATGTTTCTGTGTACCTGCTAAACTATTGTTTATGCTTTTATGACATCTATAGGTAGTTCGGAATATAAAAGTTAAGCAGTAGAGACTAAATGCATCCTTGTGGATGTTTGCTAATAATTGTTTGTCAATGGGTTTAGAAAGGATATATTTAGATGGACCACCAAGGTAAAACTGGTGACTCTTGGAGAGTTGCACTATATCTTGCCAGAATATTGGGACATTAAGGATCTTATTTGATTGATGTTTATAGGACTCTATTGCCAATGTCATATATGTATAGGTACTTCTAGAGATCTCATAATATTTTGAGCTTTCTTAACCTTTGCCCTGTTTTATATGATTCAAGCCATTGTGATTCAACAATTTTCCTTTTAATGTGTAATCGAATATACTTGATTCCAAATATGCATGATGCTAGTATGTTAATTGCTTCATCTGAGCCCACAGAACCTGTAGCCTCTCAGTTCTCATTCTTTGTTGGGCTGCTTGCGTGCCATTTTGAGCCATCTTAATCCACCGGAGTGGGCCTCATTTGGATTAAAGAAATCTAGTCCAATGCTTGTCCGGTTATGAAAGCAAAATCTGACTCTACCAATCATGTATGGAGACTCTGGCCAGGCCTCGTTCTGGGGCAGGTTGGTCGTATGATAACAGTGCTTTAGCAGGTTAACATACTAAGCAATTTTGTGCTTTGGTATCTATAACCAATGGTTCACTAACAATCTAACATATAGCATAGCATAACCACTTTATCTAAATTTATTCTCAAACTAGAGAAGAATTTGTAGAGGGTGTACATTTATTGTTAATGTCTAATTTGTCCATAGCAAACTTAATATTTTTTGAATGCTTCAAATTATCTCTAACCTATCCTTTTTTATATAGTTTCTTAAACATCATGGTTTTTTTTATAGCATTATAGTCTTAAAATTCTTCAAGATTTGAATAATTAATATTCATAACTAGATTGAAGTTTTGCTTAGATGATCAATATAAATTTAGTTAGAATTTGTAATGCTTGAAATTGTTATGACTTGATTTTTATGGAATGCTTGAATTTGTCTCTGCCAAATCTTTTATAATACAGTTTTTGAATCTTTATGATTTTTATTTTTTTGCTAAGATTGAGATCTTGAAATTCTTATGTTTTGTGCATTAATATATATAACTAGAGTGAAATTTTACTTGGAAGATAAACAGAACTTCACTTTGATAAATAGAAGTGGTTAATTTTAATGGCATTAAACAAGAAAGGAGGGAAGGAATCACAAAAATTAGGTGGGAAAAAATAATAATTGATACAATATAACACAAAGAAGCCATGTGTATATGTGTGTGATTTTGTTGTACAAGGAATCAGTATTGATAGTTGGGGACCTTAGATGTGCGGATGAAGCTAATTGCAAACATTGCAATGACAAAAAGATACACATGAGATGTAGCTAACCCAGGAGCACTTGGGAAATTAGGCACCCAAGAATTGAGCACGTGAGAAGCTTAGTACTTAGGAAGTTGGGCACATGAGAAGATAAGTACTCAAGAAGCTAAGCACTCGGGAGGTTGAGCACTCGAGAAGCCTAACAAGCAAAAAGAAGACAATCCTACATTTTGGTGATGGCATAAATGACAATGTCCTAAGTTATTTAAGAGGCCAAGCCCATAAAACTTACACTACAAGAAACAACCATGGTGACATGTTTCAATAACATAACTAGGGAGAAATGTAGTTAACCAATTCATTGGTTGGTAGAGATGGGTTTGGCAATTTGATCCATCTTAATGAAGGTGAAGGTGGGCCTAGTCAGTTTCACGCATTCATTATATATATTTATATATAGATATTGGATTGTACTAGTCCAAGATGGGTCTGGTTTATATATATACACGCACATTATACATATATGTATTTATATGTATAGGCTATGAGTTAAACTAATGCATGACTTGCACATTCAAAACTGTTAAAGGAAAAGATGCTAAAAGGTTCTATTAAAATTGAGAATTTATATATTATATGTATGTATGTAGAGAGGATAGTTTGAGGTCCACTTTCCTACATCAAACAAGACAAACTGGTAGGTATTATATGGAGAGGATAATTTGTGTATCAAATTATTTCTTGAATTAATGACAATAATAGTGCCTCCGAAGAAAAGTGTTGTTATGGTGGCAGGAATATACTATACAAAATATTAACATGAATACAAAGATGTCTAATTGTGTCCACAGTTTCTCAAGATGAGTAATCATAAGCAACTTTATATGGACATTCAAATTGTTCAGTCAACTTCAATTTAGTATCAACCTTGCACTTTTATCAATTTGGCACTAGGGGTGAAAGTGGATCTACTAATCTGTGTTGCATCCACCTTCAAGCAAATGGATGTAGATTCATTTCTCTAAATTCACCATTTGTATGCAGATGCGGTTCAAGAGGATTATCCAATCCTCTCTACCTATGTGCCAATTTATTAATATTTTCCTTGATAGAAAAAGCAATAACAGTTAACGATAATTTAGAACCTACATATCAATTTATCTAATGCATCTTATAAAATTTCGATTGGAATTAATTTATTAATTGAGGGTACACAATGACGATGTAGATTTATTGATGTAGACTTTACTTTTATATTTGATAGATATATAGTAGTTTAGTTATTTATCACTTTTTAAGACTTAATCCTACTTATTAGAAAATCCACCAATCCCCTAATGTAATCTACTAAAATTTGGCAAATTGGATAGGATTAGATATGTTGATGGAATTAGATCCATGTGGATTAAGAATTTCAAATCTGTCATTACCCAATCCATCCCAAATTCGCCCTCATCTACTCCGCTTTCACCCCTCTTTGTTATATAAATTATTATTATTATTTTATTATTTTATTTTTATTAATACTTTCTTCATGATTCCATAAACTTTAACCAATATGATTACAATTTTGTTGAAATTTTATTTTAAAATAATGAGTTAGTGAATTATTTAACTAATTTTTATTGCAAATTAATTTTTAATATTTTATTGTCATTTCTCTCCAACTTGTGTGCTTACAAAGGCATCGCTTTGCCTCATTTCTTATTCATTCTCTTCATCTCACCCTCCTCCTCATTTCTTATTCATTCTCTTCATCTCACCCTCCTCGCATTGTTGGTGCTCCACCATGCTCTCTAATTGCATAAGCTCTAGGCATGAGGGCATAGGAGGTGAGGTGTGGGTGGAATAGGGATATGGAGAGAGAGAAGTTAGGGAGACTAGTGTCCACATCGACATATGCATATGCAAAACAAGAGAGCCAGGGAGGGATAAAAGGGGTTGGAAGTTGGTGCTTCCTGTTACACTGTCATTGTTGAGCACTTGCCCCAGTGAGGTAAGAGATATGAGAGATTTTAAAATTAGTTAATAAAATTTATAAAATATTTTTTTAATAATAATAAAATATTATTTTAATTATTTTAAATTAATATAATACCGGTGAAAGTGCCTGATCAAAACAACAATAGAAGATTAGGTACCCAATTTACACAAATGGAAGGTTTGGTACTAACTTGAAACCAAGTTCAAAGCCTGGGTACCCTTTATACAAGTAAAAGTGGGATTCTACCAAAGAGGTACAAGGTACTTGTATAATTGTTATCTTGGGTGCCCTTTATACTAGTTAAGTTGATTATTTTGGTTCTCTACTTTTTTTGAGAGAAGTGCTTATTTGGAACAATATGTTTGGGGGTATCAAATTGATACAAATGGAAGGTTTTGTTCCAAGTTAGATGGAGTGTGTAATTTGAGTACCAATAGTGTTAATTACTCTAGGTACAATTCAAAAGTGAGATTATGATAGAAACCCCTCAGCCGTCACCGGCGAGAATCGTGCTAAGCACGCCCAAATGAGAAAATAACAAGATACTTGACACTTGACTAAACTCTAATTTCAACCCTAGGCCCTTATTTATACTTTCCCCTCGCACCCTTTCCCTTCACACCCTTTCCCCTCGCACCCTTTCCCTTCACACTCTTTCCCCTCACACCCTTTCACCCTTATACCCTTTCCCTTCACACCTTTTCCTCTCACACCCTTTCCCTTCACACCCTTTCCTCTCACACCCTTTCACCCTTACACCCTTTCCCACAAACCCTCACAAGATAATGGGCCTATAACAACTAATGATAATTGGGCTCGTAACAATTGCCCCCCTCTCAAACTAGCCTTGTCCTCAAGGCTAAAAAACTTGATCTTGAGCTACCTCCTGGATCCCAAGTTGCTCGATAATTTGTTGAATCAGGAACACTGAACACTGCCTCAAGCAGGTTGCCGGGATCCCAAATCGCGCGATAAGTTGTTGAAGGATGAACACCAAACATGGCCGCTTCAAGTTTGACAGCTTCTTGTGCTTGATTCTCTACTTGTGTGTCAAATATTACATCCTTGGCATACTTGTGCTTGACAACTTTAGCTTCCAGCTCCCCAGTTTCTTCATAAGTTTCAATAGCTAAGATAAAAGTGATGCAAACACTTGGGACTCGTTGATCAACTTCTGTTATCCCTTCCTGTGTAGTGTCTTCAAACTTAGAAGCTTCTTCTCTCGTTTCCTCAATAGCGCCAATAGCAACAGTTTTGTTTGAGTCTACCGATTGATCTTCAACCTCATTTGTTGTATCTTCACTAATATCCGCATGACTCAGGCTTGCACTGTCAAATACATTACCATTACCATTAACCAGCTCCGGGAAGATATCCTTTTCTTCCTCAATTGATACTTGAATGGTTGGACCCTTAGCCTCAGCTTTTTCAATGCCAACTACATCTTCATAGTAGCTTTCATCAAGAGCTGCACTGAATCTTTGCATCATTTCTTGTTTCAACCTTTCCCAATCAAGATTAGGAATTTGTCGTCGTAACTGTCGAATCCAATCGTATGCAGGTCCCACCATACAAACAAATGCCAGAGGAAATTTATAATCATCCGACGTACCTTTAATGTCGAAAAAATATTCAGCTTGTGCAATCCAATCCTCTGGATAAGTGCCATTAAATCCTGATAATACCGTGAGACTACGAGTCAGCCATCTATCCTCCGTAGTTCTTTGACTCGGTAATGTAGTCTTCAGGATCTCGCACCTGTCCATAGTCACATCCTTTCCTTCTTGCCTTTGCTTCTCCCTAACCATCTCCCTCAACATTAATTTTATCTCTAAAATGTTCAGACGATGATTCATCTCCTCCAAACGTTGATCAATCTCACTCCTCATCATTCTCTTTCAAGATTTTTTTTCGGTGCTACAGTAAGTTACAATACCCAATTTTTTTTTCACTCTCTGTTTTTTTTTCCTTCTAAACTACACTACAGTGGCGTCTTCACGCCCGCATAGGCGCCGCGCCTGCTCTCTCACCTGCGCCGCTTCCACATGCGAGCGTCTGCGTCGCCGGCTTACTCCACAGGCAAAGGTCTCCGGCCGGCTAGGGTTCCGGCCAGAAGGGGGAGGAGGAAAAAAGAACGTCGCCTCGATTCCGCCTCTGATCTGCGCTTTTCCCCTTGATCCGACGTCGCCCTGTCTGATCCGCACGCGTTGAAGCTTTCTCGCCTGCGACCGCGTTCGCCGATGCCCTCCTTCTAGCGCCACAGATCCCTTAAAGGAGCCGATGTCCACAGATCCCTTAAAGGAGCCGATGTCTTCACCGCGTCCGAAAAAGACGCCGCTCGCCGCTTTCGTCGCTGGGAAGAAAGCCAGCATCCGCGTCGTCAGCAATCGAGGAAGACAATCGCACGCCACTCGCCAGATCTGTGCTTGCTGGTCGCCCTCGCGTCGTGGCTTCTCTTCTTGCGTCGCCACAATTAGGAGTCGGCTGATGTCACCTGAGGAGAAACGCTGCCGTCCGAAATCGTCTCGAACCACCTCGAATCAATGTACTCCGTCCTAGGGTTTCTTTATCGGCTTGATCAACGATAATAGATCTGCCGATTAGATCTACCACCGACAACGGAATCTCTTCCGCCTTTATCCTTCGCTGGACCACCGGTTCCCCGGCGAATCGATCCGGCAGGTCGGACCAATTGATAGAAACCCCTCAGCCGTCACCGACGAGAATCGTGCTAAGCACGCCCAAATGAGAAAATAACAAGATACTTGACACTTGACACTTGACTAAACTCTAATTTCAACCCTAGGCCCTTATTTATACTTTCCCCTCGCACCCTTTCCCTTCACACTCTTTCCCCTCACACCCTTTCACCTTATACCCTTTCCCTTCACACCTTTTCCTCTCGCACCCTTTCCCTTCACACCCTTTTCCCTCACACCCTTTCACCCTTACACCCATTCCCACAAACCCTCACAAGATAATGGGCCTATAACAACTAATGATAATTGGGTCCGTAACAGATTATACCTTAGTGGAAGAAGTACTTAATTATTGTTAGTGTGATGCTTGGTTCCTTTGGACCAGGCCAAAAAGGGGTTGGGCTGGGCGACAGCCCAAGCCCACGTCTAGGATATGAACCCAGATCCAAGTGGAGGTTGTAGATTGGGTCAACGCCTGAATCGGAACACGTAAGCGGTGATTTCGGCTACGAGGGGGATGCGAGCGGCGTCGATGGTCTCGTCTTCAGCAGAGAAATCAAAGCGGCGCAGCGAGCTCTCCAGAGCGGACGCCGAGGGGTCTTCGGGCGCGGACGAAGCAGCCTCGGCGAGATCTTCAGGGAATGGCGAGGTCTTCGGAAGCGGGCGACGCGGAAGGCAGCTTCGAAGGCTTCAGCAAGATCTGCGGATGATGCGGACGTGAGGAAAGAAAGAGGCGGACGACTATTTCCATGGATGAAGAGGCAGAGGATGAAGCACGCGGTCGACTCGGCAATTGAGGAAGAGGCAGCTCAAGCATTGGCTTCCCTTTAAAAATACCTACGAGAAAGGAAATCCGGGGGAGATCTAGAGAAGAGAACCTGCGAGGAAGGTCTTGAGAGCAGAGAGTTTCGGAGGCAATGACGAGCATCGCCCTTTCAAAAAGATCATGTGAGATTGTAAGTTGGCGCCTTGGCGACGAGAGTTGCGTCCGACGTGGGGAGAGGGTTTAGGTGTCATGTAAGCAAGTAATACAAGAGGATTTTCCCTTCTCCAACGAGTACTCTGTGATTTCCGATCTTCCCTGTGTTCTCTGGCGACGATCCCTTTCTCCTTCTTCACCTTCACCGTCAACGATGATCTGGCGGAGCTTTCGGCAGCGATAAGAACCGAGGGCGAGGCGAAGACTCCTCCCTTGCCGCACGCCCTTCCATCTCTTCCGGCAACGGCAGCCAGTGTACTCACAACCGATCGCAGACAGTGTTCGAAGAGGCAAGTGAGACATTCGAACAAGTGGTGTTTGAAACAAGGTATGCGGGTCAACCCTCTCGGTCAAAATTGAATCGGGAATTCGATTTTGGATTTCAAAATCAGCGAGGCTGATTTCGACGAGAGGTGATTTGCATTCGGCGCACAAATTGAGGTAAATTTAGCTGATGTGGAGGGGAGTTAAATTAGGGCGTGATAGTTAGCTTGATTAAGAATTTAGTTTTTTTCTTAAATTGCGTGTTAGTTTGGTTTCCTCCCTATATCATTTTTCAGTCATGCTAAGTGTCAGGTCCCGGTTCAACCGGTTCGACCCAAAGCCAAATGAGCCAAGAGGAGGCCCAGGCCCATGCCCATGGAATCAGAAACCTCGGTCAACCTTCAATGTTGACTTGAGGTGCGAGTCTTCTTCACGCGTCGGGGCGGCGTCTCCGCAACGCTCGCACGCGAGCTCTTCGCCGCGAAGCTCGGATGCAGACGTTGGCAGTGGCGGCAGGATGGAGTCTTCGGCGGAAGATCCGGACGGGATGGCGGCGCGCGTGAGAAAGGGGCGAGCGGGTCTCGCGGGGGCAACGTCTTCAGCGGAAGACACGGCCCGTTGAAACTAAAGGAGTCGAGGCGGCGGCTCGTCTATAAGGGGAGCGGACGAGCAACGTGAGGGGGGAACCAGCGAGCGTCCACCACCATCATCCCCAACTCCGGCGAGCTTAAGTGAAGCTTCGAGAGGTGCGATATTAGTGAAGAACTCCGGCGTCAGGGGACGACCGGGAGAGCGTCTGTAACCGGGAGCGGGGCTTTCGGTGAGGGAGGGAAAGGGGCACTGTCGGCGACCAGGAGGTCGGTGACCTTAGAGAGGTTTGTAGTTACTGAAATCGAATAAACGAACTCTGTTTCCGCCTCTCCCTGTTCTTCCTCTAGTTACACGTATCGGTAGCAGGTGGCTGTCGGTCATCGATAGCATGCTTCTCCGGCGAGTCCTCGAGCACAGGCGGTGCTCGGTGGAAGCGGCGACAGGGGCGGCGTTGCGTGACGAGTGAAGACGACGGAGACAAACACCTTCCAATTTTGATTGGGTTAAAATCGGAATCGTCGATCACGATTTTGAACGAAATCGATTTAAGTCGGCCGACGTCAGCGTGACATCATCAGAAATCGAAATCGAGCAGCGAACGAATTTCCCGGGGTGACGTCAGCGACAAATCGGTGCGCGGCGAAATCCTTCGAGGGCTGACATCCCGCTGACGTCAGCAAGGGCGAATTCGAGCGGCACGCGGCGTGAAGATTTGGGGTGTTGACCGAAGCGGATTTTGACCTAGTCAATTAGGGATTTGACCAGAGAAGGTAAAAATCAATTTAGGGTTCCGATTTTCCTAATTAGGGTTAGGGTTTTTTCCGAGTGACCTTGTAATTTGGGGATAAAAAATATTCGGGGAGTTAGGGTTTTCAATTTTGGGTCAGAAACCCTAGGTAGTTTGCGCTCCGGTGTTCCGCCGGATAACCCTAAGACATCGGTTTAGGACCAGTTTAGGGCTGATCCGACCAGGGCGTGACACTTCACGCCCGCCGCTGACTTTCTCCCTCAACCGTCAATTCAGATTTCTGTCGCCCTAGTTAGCCCTGTGTTAGCCGCCAATTCAGATTCCCGTCGTTCGAATTCGTCCGTTGATCACGCCCGCCGCTGACTTTCTCGAATCGAGTGCCACCCGAACAAAAGTTCATTCGCTCGTCGTCTTCGTCTGCGTTCAATGCTCTCGTCGCCCTCGTCACCGGAGAAGGGACGAGCCAGAAGGAAGAGAATAACGCGACCTCCTCCCTCAACCGTCCATCGTCAACAGCCGCATGCTGTCGGGAACTGCCGCCGTCCGGCCGAATACACACGAGAATCTCAGAAAACAGGGGAAGAAGTTCTTGGAGAAGAAAGCTTTTATTACCCTTTTGAAGCTACAAAACTCTTCCACGCCGACGACCCCCTTCCCTCCCTCACTAGTCGTCTCCGCAGATGTCGGCTACAAATCTCTCTTTTGCCCATCGCTCAACCTCACGTACACGAACTCTCGCCGATCGCTCCCCTGAGCTCTCTCATTGACAGCTTTATAGAGGCGTCGCTCCTTCGTACCGCCTCCAAGTTCCGCCTTGCTTGCGATTCCTCGACACTGTTACCCTAAATCAGGGTAGCTGCGGCTGAAACCCTCGCTCCACTCCTTTTGTGCCCCTGCTCCAGATCTGTCGCTGGCGACGAGGTTGCTGCTCGCCTCGTTCGGAAGTTCCGCATCCATCGCGCGCGATGAGGATGCTGCCGATGAAGACAACGCATCCGAACGGCTCGCACGCGTTTTCAAGTCAACTCCCTCTTTCGAATTCGGCGTTGACAGGCCGAATTTGCCTCTTTTGCCATTCGGATTTGGGCTGTCGCGTGGCCCAATTCCTTTGAGTGCGGCCCGATAATCCATGGGTCTGACACTAAGTATCCATTCTCGCTATTATAGTGCTGACATCACTATGGTGTAAGTTCATTTTTAGGTTTTCAATTTTCGCTATTAGGGTTTCTTGGAAGACATGGCTAAAATTCTAAGTAATTGAAAATGCAAATGATGCAAAAGCTAGAAATTAAGATAGTGCGAGGAATATGCAATAGGGAAATACGAGCGAATAATAATGATGGATGAACTTAATAAGTTCACAAAATATGAGTAACTAGAATAATGCAAGTGTTTTGACTATTTGAAATTGCAAAGGTCGATCCCTACATGTCCTAGCCTTATGGGATGGTCCCAATATACTTGAAACGGAGGGGAAAAGGTTTTTCTTGTGAATATCCTTTTGTCCTTTTCAAAAGTTTGGCTACTTCTCTTTTTTCCTTTTCTTACTAGCTTGTTTGGATGCAGGTTTGCAATTGTCTTTGTTGCCCTAGTGGTTCTGACTAACTATGATGTCCAATGCCCTGCAATGGTGACTTGCAGTGGTAGGATCTGATTGGCAGAGTGGTATTTGGTGACATGGGTGAGTGATGGAAATTTGTTTGAATTTGGCAAGTTTAGTGTAAACATGGCAAGTTTAGTGAGGAATGCGAACTGTGAAGTGAAGGCGATACTGTTAATGATGATAATTGACAATTATGACAATTAACAATTGACAATGATGCCAGATAGACTAGTGAAAAGCAAAGGTGAAGTGCTGCAAAGCAATATATATTACTGCTGCATGTGTGGTCTGTGAACAACGACTTGTACTTTTCATGCCTTCTTTCTTGTTAACTATATTCTAACACAAGCCAACTACTAACTTCTAACTCTGACTGCATCACTTACCATGTGAATCAAGATTATGTGCTTTGAGAGCTATAGAATGATGATTAAAAAGAATGAAGAGAGAGGTACAATTTAGAAAGAATGTGAAGTGTTTGAAAGTTCAAAGGGACTTAAATAAGCAAGTCATTTGCAAAGCCAAAAGTGGCCTAAAGCTCCAAGATGTTGGTACTGGTACCACATGGACTTAGTTTGACGTGGGTCTAGGTGCTAATTGATGCTGCCGCAAGTGCACGGCTTGAAGTAATAAAATAAGATATCGTTCCCACTGGCGGTCAAGTATCGATTACATGATTTATTTATAGTTAGACGATTCATAGTGTGATTTTTGTTTTGAAACTCCTAGTTCGAAGAAACAAAAGCAAACGTGTAGGATCAAAAAAACTGATATGGAGAAGTCGGGACTCGAGGTTTCACTATTGACAAATATGAATTTAGTAAAAAATAAAATCTTTGAACAAAAAATTTAAAGTGTTGAAAGAGATTTATCTTAATGTACATATTACCTTCTCTGAAAGCGTAATCCGGTATCTAATCACAACAACTCTATACTCTCGTGATAGTTATTGTAATTATGCCCATTAAGTTCTGTGACAAATTATGAAATCCTTCAAGTAAATCCAAACTACTCTTGTGATCGGATTCACAGGTTTGAAAAGAATAAATCCGACATCGCGATTCACCTCCTGCTCCTTCTCGCGATGTCTTAAACGCACAATTATTTGGCCAGAGTAACATACGAAATAAACACAATTATAATCAAATCAACTCTATAAAATTTATGACAAAGATTTAGAATAACAAATTTAATTTATAAATCGTCAGTGGGCTACACCCCTAATCTCGAAAGAAAGTTTAAACGTTCATATTCATAGTAAACAACATGTATATTGATGAACTTTGCATGAAAACTTAGTAAGATTACAAGAAAATACTAAGAAAGTAATTGGAAATCCTTATCCTCTATCTGGAGATGAAGATGAAGCATCAAATTCTTCCTTTGCATGATTTTCTTGCTTGAATTTCACTTAGAATTTCAGTTTTTGCCCTAGCCACCGCCTGTGTTCGTGTTCGTCCGTAAAAGCCTTTTCAACCTCTAAAAAAATCTTTCATTTTATACTTTAATCGGTTTAGAATCCATCTAGGAAGGTTTCTGGAGGGTTTGGTTAAGTTTCGACTCAATTCGAGTCCGAATCGAGCGAAAAACCGAGGTTGCACAAGTCTACTCAAATATCTAACTTTCAGATTTGGTATTCCTTGCAAATAGAATCATGGTTGCACAAGTCTACCCCCATTCCATTTTGTATAAACAAATATAATCATGATTCAATCAACCTCCTAATTGTTAGCTTGCATGGAACCAAAAATCTTGAAGCATATACAACCTTCTCCTTTGTTTATGCAAATGAAAGATTACCTCTGGTGCAAAGGTTGCAAAATATTTATTTGTATATGTTTTTCTCATACGACTTGAGTGCTCCCCTTGGTCATTATACACATGGAAGCATTGTAGACCTATTATTATTATGCAGTATTTTGCACAATTTATACTTTGTTTAGCTTAGTTGAATATCTAAAGGTTTCCCTAATTTCATAGTTACAAGTTGGTAATGACTAATTCAAGGTTTACATAAAATAAGAAAAATAATTCCATTTCACACAAAATCTGGCCTCTGCCGTTACAGCAACAGGGAAACTGCCCTTTGAGCCGGTTGGCTACACATTCAACCTAAAGTCAGCCATGCTTGTGAGTTGTGGTAATTGCTGACCATTTATTAATCACATTTGTATGTTGACCAAGTGGAGGTGTTGTGAGATACCGCAATTAGCCACACATTGAAGCGGGGGAATTGTTGGACCAGTTTATAATTCTTAATGAGTCTACCACCATACATTGAAGTTCAGACAGCTAGTTCTCACATTGGACCGTAATTGTTTTCTGTAAGGTTGTGGTGACTACCTACTTCCTCCTCAAATCTTTACGTATACAAGATAATTTAAAGGTCTACTCATCAACTCTTAACCTTCAGAGAGATAATTAAAGGTTTTCTAATCTATATATATATGGGGAGGGGTGTATGATATGAGTGGGTGAATAATAATTTCTTATTAAAAGATTCTTCTCCTTCTCCCTTTTGTCATTATATCTTCTTTGGATTCAAGGGTTTTATTGTGTGGATTGTGAGTGATTTCCATTTGTGATTTGACTTTAGACTTTGGAGCTTCTTTCTTTGCTCCTTTCAATGGCCAGCCGAGTGAGCAGCATATCATGTCTTCCACAATAAACCTGTCATTTGTATTATATCCGTAAGGTTTGATTTTTTTTCTTTTGGGATATTTTGCATTATTTTGTGTTATCTAATTTGTACTTGGCTCAATTAAGGAGGAATTTTTCATTACAAATTGCTAAAGTTCAGATTCTGTAGATGCTCACACAGTGCATTATGCATCCAACCAGAAAAAATATCCAGTGCAGTGTAGTCGTTGGAAATTAGCACATCCCACTGTTCATGAAATTAAATGAAAAAGAGCGACTATGTTGGGCTAGCCTACTTAGTGCACATTAAGTTGGAGACGGCTAGGTATAACCTGCCCATGTGTTGCAATAGTTTATTTAGCTAACACATCTTACTTTAACTCAATAAATTTGGTCTGGAACTTCTCTTGAATATTACTTTCACCTATCTTTTAAGCAGTTCAAGAAGTCCATTTTTCCATTTCAAGGGATAAAAAAAATAGAGGTTAATGAAGAACACTGGAGAAGGCAATTTGTAACTCATATTTTTTATTATGTTTTATAAGTTTAGTATATGAAAAATAATAAATATAAATTCAGCTCGTTCCTAATAGCTTAAGTTTTTGGAGTAAATGATTATGTAATTAATTCTTAACGTGATTCAATGCCCTAAATCAGTAATTTGAAGCAACCTGCCCTCTTTTTTCTCTGGATATATGTTCTACTTAGTCAACTGTTTTAGTTCATCATTACTATTCTAGATCCGCTCATGTGAAGGGTTGTGGATCAAATTGTGCATTCTTTGCGCTTGTATTTCTTACAAGCTTTGGTTGGCTTGTTCATGAATAGATGTTAAATCCTAAGCACAGTATATGAGATTATAAAATTATAAATCTACCCAATTCATAACAGCTTAAGTTTTTGGGATAATTAGTCACCCAACCAAATATTTTCTATTGTTTATTCTTTTGATATGTGTATGCCATTCTATGCAGTTAAAACCAGCCCTAGTTTCACTGATGCAGCCTTAGCTAGAATTTCACAAGGAACAAAAGTTCTTGCAGAAGGTGGGAATGATAAGATTTTTCAGCAAACATTTGGTATTTTTCAAGGAGAGCGACTTTGGAAAGCATATGCCTGTCATATTTCTACTTCAGCAGGACCAGTGATAGGAACACTGTATTTATCCACAGCTAGAATTGCATTTTGCAGTGATAATCCTCTTTCTCACAGTATTTCCAATGGTCAACAAGGATGGACATATTATAAGGTGCGTCTCTGATTTCCATGCATGTTTTCAATGTTTCAATACCTATGATGTTATCTTAAATTATGGATGGTGGGTTTATTATCTTTGTTTTTTTTTGACATTTCTTTTGTTATATTAGATTTTTTATCTGTTTTAAATGCTTTATATTGTATGTTTTCCAATCTTTGTTGCGTGTGTCTTTTCCCTTGAATGGTGATAGTACAAAAAACTTTATTAAGATTGATGCAACTTTGTGTTCCAGTCATTTCTTTTTGTAGTTTTTGTGAGACAGGGGGGTTCGCTGTAGTTTCCGTCTACATGGGGTGCCCATCATTTAACCCTAATAACAATAGTATTTATGCAAGCATTACATCAATGCAAATTTTAGTTACGAGAGAAACAGGCATTTGGTCATGGTGCTACACTTTATAAACTTTGTTTGCAGCTTTAGTGGGATTAGAGGGGAATTACCATTATTTCTAATGTACTCTTTATGTCACGTTACATCAAAATTCAACCCCTAAATTAATTTCTTATGAGGTCAGTTATCATGCATCATGTAGATAAGGTGAATTATGATTTGGTTAATCCTAGTTGACCAGTGATTTAAAGGTTCAATTATAGGCTCATTAGTCACGAATATTTTTATGCTGGAGCAGCGTATTTCCAGATGACTTAATGGAGTAGGTTAGGTTCAATTATAGGCTCATTAGTCACGAATATTTTTATGCTGGAGCAGCATATTTCCAGATGACTTCATGGAGTAGGTTTAGAGGCCTTTGTGAAGCTCTGGAAATGCTGACAAGTCTTTGAAATGGTATTGCAGGAGTTATATGATCCATCTTGTGCTTATATCGTAGATTTGGTGAAAGTGTTTGGAAGCAAAGATATTGCAGATATGAGAAATCTGGTATTCAATGGCAAAAAGCATGGTAAATTTGGTTTGTGTTGTGAAGGTTGGATGATCAACCTTGTCTGACATAGTTTGAAATCCTCAAAATATTTTAGATAATTTTCATGAAAATAACTAAAATGTTTTGGGTAGTTTTTCCAAGTCATTGAAGCAAATGAAGATCAACCTTGTTCAACATAGTTTGAAATCCTCAAAATAATTTAGATAATTTTCATGAAAATAACTAAAATGTTTTGGGTAGTTTTTCCAAGTCATTGAAGCAAATGAAGATCAATTTGCCCAAATTATGTTAGAAGTAGGGACAAAATACTGTTTCTCTACGGCTTTAAACATGTTGATGAAGCAATCAATTTGACTCATCCCAATTTTAGATGGCATTGCTATGTTGCTTTGAGAAACCTAAACTTAAAACTTGACAAGACATAAATCTATAACGGGAGATTTAAATTTAAAGGAACTGATTGCAGCTTTGGTTAGAATTCTCAGTGAGCCAATTTACTTATGGTTTATCATTTATGTTTTCAGAATCGAATTAAGTAATTCTCGATTCAATCAATGTGCGTATGCCAAAAAGACGAACCTGTGGAATTGTTGCTTTCTGATGGCAAACCATTGAGTTCAATTTCCTCTAAACACTAGATTGTAAAGGATTTCTTTAGTTAACGCCTAGGATGTAACCGTCTCAGTTGCATAGCTCTACCACACACAAAAACATTATTCTTGAAGAAATCACTAGAACAATTTCAGACAATATAGAAAATTAGCTATTTCAGAGTTGCATGTTTATAGTTTGATTCTTATTTTAAGTTGACATACAGATTTACTGAATGATCACAATTCATGAATGTGCAGGTTGTTGTGCCTCTGGATCAGTTGAGGGCAGTCAACCCATCCGCAAGCACTAGGAACCCTTCCGAGAAGTACATCCAAATTATCACCATGGACAGCCATGAGTTCTGGTTCATGGGATTCATATCATATGAGAAAGCCCTCAAGAATCTCAGAGAGGCTCTACAATTTAGTCCGCATGCTTCTCACTACTAGTATTAAATGTACTCCCGGTTGTACGAACATCTCTTTAGAGTTCAAAATCTGTTATTTGTAGTAGAAGAAAATGTAGATTTAAAAACATGACTCCTCACAGCCTCCTGAAACCACCAGGTTGGAGAACAATGTGCTGCAGATGAAACATGTTTGTATGAATAAAGAACATGTGAGTTATGCGTTGGTTAGGGCGCAAAAATTGCCAGATACCTTAATCTGTGTTCTGTTGTAGGTATATGTGACATGAATGAGTTCGTCAGTTGACTGGATAACTGCAGGATACGAGAATTCCATATCCATGTTTTCTTCCAATGTCATAATCTCAGACCAGGAATCACCATCATCAGCAGAGGAGGCGAGTTTGAGGACTCCCCTTGACACAGTGTTATATGCAACAAGTAGACGCCCATCTCTAAGCTTGATTCCATCAATGCCTATCAACACCATCATTAATGCGTAATTATGTACACACATCCGCAACATAAGCCAAACACGTCGATTTGAAATCAAGAAGGCAGCAGAAGACCTGCGTTGGGATTGGGCAACGTCGTTGGTCGTGCGTAGCTCCAGCTTAGGCCGCCGTCAACGGATTCCGACATGCACACCTGCCCGATGGTCTCGAATGATCTCAGCAGCATTCGGAGGGTGCCATTGGCAGTCTGGTATGGTACTGGCTGAATCACACCGAGTGTTTCACCTTCAATGTAGATGGGTCCATACTTGTTCCAAGATCGACCGCCGTCTCTGGTGACCTCAAGCCATGCCCCCCAGGAGTTCCAGCTCTCCACGGAGGATCCACAGAGCAGGCGACCATCTTCCATCAGGATAGGCTGCGTTGCAATTAGAAAATATAGTTTATTGGCTGCTCCTTGGAAGAAGTAGAATGAATTTGAGGTAACCTTGTTCTTGGCTGGACCAAGGATCCCTGGTGGTAGTTGCTCTCTCTCCGACCAAGTAATGCCGCCGTCAAGTGATCGCTTCATGGCGCCGCTCCATCTGAGATTGGGATAAGCAGTGAACATTCTACTATGCTACGATGGAGCACGCTTTCTCGCATCGTGGTAAGCACCGTCGAAGGAGAAGAGAAGAATCACTCACTTTTGGACCTCTTGGCCAATCTTGTAGAAGAGCAACAGCTCCCTCGAGGGCAGCAGAAACAGAACTGGATTCCACAGGGGCACTCCCTCTTGCTCGTCTGCCACCAATGGCGGCTCCCAGTGTCCTTCCTGTTGACCACCAAATAGATCTAGTGAGCTTTAAAATAGGCAATCGAGCACCAAAAGTGGTGGAGATAGAAATACGAACACAGAATCTCTGCATCCAGATTTTGACATCGGGCGCCCCTTCATGAGAACCTCCAAAATAAGCCACCAAGAAGTTGTTTTTCTCCACCTAGCAAGCAGGCGGAAATGAAGTCCAATGAGATGGAATTAAGTAGAGAGGGAGAGACGAGAAAAGGATGCTTGCACCTCTACTATTGTGGAGGCGTGGCAGCTGTTGAAGGGGGCGGCGCCGGCTGGGAAGGGGAATTCCTGCTTAACTATCTTCCAACCACCGCCGTCTTTTCCTTCATTGGTAGATCGTAATCGTGCGGATCCGGGCAACGACGCTCCGCTCCTGCAATGTTATTGTCAGAATGGACTGGGATTCATAGAAATGAGGGATGGAGAGGCAAGGGAAGGGGATGGACAACAGACATGTGGAAGGGGAACAAGAGGGTTCTGGGGTCACTGCGGAAGAGGCCGGAGGAGGTGGCGCAGAGGAAGAAGAGGATCGAGAGTAACCTCATGGTTGTCGAAGCCTATTGATCGCGGCAGCGACGGAGGTGGCGCAAGAGGCTTCGGCTGCGACGGCGTTGAAAGGAGGACCACGAGAAGGTGCTAATCAGTAATCACTGAATCTGAGGTGAGATCAGCTAAAACGCACAGCCTGGCGCTATTTAAGTAATTTGCGTCCTCCTCATCCATTCCAATTAAGCGAGAGGTAGGATGGATGGAAGGAGAAGAAACGAAGCGAGGGAAAAAAAAAGAAAAGAAAATGAAAGCACGCCCTGAGTGTCGGTCAACAATAGAATAGCATATTCCTAGCGTAGGCTGCGTAGCCCTTTAGTAAAATAGAACAAAATATATGTCGCGCAACACAAAGGAAAAAAAAATCCCACGTAGGGACAAAAAACCATAGTAGGTAGAGGTGGCCAACGGGCCGGGCCGGCCCGCACGGCCCGGCACGACACGGGCCGGCCCGCACGGCCCGGCACGACACGGGCCGGCCCGGGCACGGCCCGTTGACCAAGTCAACGGGCCGCGGGCGGCCCGCGGCCCGGCTCGGGCCGTGCTGGGCCGAGGGTCCGCGGCCCGCGGGCCGGGCCGGGCACGGCCCGTGGTCGGGCCGTGCCGAGCACGGCACGGCACGGACTCGTGCTCAGCACGGCACGCGGGCCGTGCTCGGCACGGCACGCGGGCCAGCACGGGCACGGCACGCGTGGTTTAGGCGCCAACGGTAGAAAATTTGATTTTGGCATGTGTTTTTACCCAAATACCCCTATAACGGTTTGAAAAAATTTAAAAGTTAGGGATATAATTGTCTTTATGTTATAAAATTACCATTTTAGCCCCTTTTAATAATTAAAAATAGGGGATAAATATGTAAATTTATACCCAATTCATCCCTATAAATTGACCCCCCAACCCTCTCATTTCTTCACACAAGTTTTCAATTAACTTGGATTAATTTCTCATTCTCTCTTAATACTCTCTTAATCTCTTTTCTAAGTCTTGAGTTTCAATTAACTTGGATTAATTTATACCCAATCCAATATTTAATGGTGCTTTTTTTCATATACGATGTGCATGCCATATTCTAAATTTATGTGTTCAAGATGGAATAAGAGAAGTAGATGAACATGTAACTAAATTAAGAAATGCTGTTAGATTTGTTACTTCTTCTACTTCTAGAAATCAAGATTTTAGACAAACATGTAAATCTTATGGTTTGTCATATAAAAAATTTAAACTTGATATTAAAACACGATGGAATTCTACTTATGATATGCTAACAACATGTTTTCCATTTAAGGATCCTCTTACATTATTTTATAATGAAAGAATGCCTGATGGAAACATTGAAGAAAATGATTGGGATAAAGCAAAATTATTACATAAAATTTTAGAAATTTTTTATAATGCTAGCACTCATTTATCTGGTGTTTATTATCCTACATCATGTTTAATTTTAGAACATTTAGTTTTAATTAGTGAAATGTTTTCTCAATATAGACATGATGAAAATATTTTTCAAGTAATTTTTAAAATGGAAACAAAATTTAAAAAATATTGGAAAAATATATCTCCTTTATATTGTTTAGCTTCAATTATGGATCCTAGATTAAAATTAGAAGGTGTTCATATTTTATTAGATGAATATTATAGAAATATGGAACTTGAAGGAGTAGATGAGAAAAAAAATGAAATTTCTACCTTATTAGATGAAATGTATAATGTTTATAATTTAAAATTTGGACATACAATGAATCCAACATCCTCTCAAACTAATGTATCTACTAGTAGTAAAAATATTACAGGAAGAATACGCTCAATTTTAAATAGAAAAGGAACATCAACAAGTAGATCTAGTAATTTTAATGAATTAACATTTTTTTTAGAAAATAATCATACATCTTTACTCACAGAAGAACAAATAGATAATTTTGATATTTTATCATGGTGGAGATCACAAGGAAAATCATATCCTGTGGTTTCTGCCATGGCACGTGATCTACTAACTCCTCCCGTGTCTACTGTAGCATCGGAGTCTTGTTTTAGTGCAGGCGGCAGGGTGCTGGACGAGAAGCGAAGCCGAATGAACGAAGAAAGCGTGGAAATGTGTATTTGTCTTAAAGATTGGCTAGATGCTGAAGATCGTCTTCAAGATAAAGGTGGTCATTCAACTTCATCGGATAATGATGAACAAAGTCTTGGAAGTGCAAGCGGAAGCACCAATGGATAAACGTTGTAATAAATAATTATAAAAAAAATTGTAAAAAAGTTGTAGAAAGAGTTGTAGAAAGAGTTGTAAAAAGAGTTGTAAAAAGAGTTGTAAAAAGAGAACTACGTAGACCTGATTCCTCCTTTGAGTGGGATACGTAGGCAGCCTGTAATGGGTCCGGTCTAAAATATATAAAAGTTTAACATTTTTTCAAAAATTTGTGTAATATACATTCTTAATTTTTTTTTTATTTTTCACTTTTTATATATTTTAATTAAGTAATTTACTTATTAAAATTTTTTTTTTAAATTCGGCCCACAGGCCAAATTCGGCCCACGGGCCAAAACCGGGCCGGGCCCAACACGGCCCGCGTGCCTAATTGGGCCCGTTGGGCCGTATTTGACCCACGTGCCGCCGTTAGCCCGCGGGCCGTGCCAGGCCCGCGGGCCGGATTCGTGCCCACGGCCCGGCGGAGCCGTGCCGGCGACGGCACGCCTAATCGTGCCGCGTGCCGTGCCGGGCCGGGCGAAATTTCAGCCGTGCCGTGCCCGGCACGGCACGATTACAATCGGGCCGTGCCTGGCACGGCCCGATTTCTGGCGGGCCCGGGCCCGGGCACGGCCCATGGCCACCTCTAATAGTAGGTACTAGGGAGGGAGACTCACAGAAAACGCATAACACAAACAACAAAGCGCATACGCTCGTATAGAGGTGGCTATGGGCCGTACTCGGGCCCGGGCACGGGTCAGCCCGGTTCCTGGCGGGTCGTGTCTGTCACAGCCCGTTTCAAATCGTGTCGTGCCCAGCACGGCATGGTGGAAAATTTGTTGGGCCCGGCACGGCCCGCGGCCCGATTAGGCATGCCGGCACAGGCACGGTTCCGCCGGAGAATGAGCACGGATCCGGCCCGCGGGCTGACTTCGGCACGCGGGCCAAATACGGCCCAATGGGCCAAATGAGAAACACGGGCCGTGTGTGGCCCGGGCCGATTGTGGCCCATGGGCCAAAGTTGGCCCACGGGCCGACTTTGGCCCCCGCGTGCCAAATTTAAAAAAAATAAATTAATTTAATAAGTAAATTATTATTTAATTAAAATATATAAAATATGAAAAAATAAAAAAAAATGAGAAATTGAGAATGTATATTGCACAAATTTTATATATTTTAGACCGGACCCATTACAAGCTGCCTATGTATCCCACTCAAAGGAGGAATCAGGTCTACGTAGTTCTCTTTTTACAACTCTTTTTACAACTCTTTCTACAACTCTTTTACAACTTTTTTTATAATTATTTATTACAACGTTTATCCATTGTTGCTTCCGCTTGCACTTCCAAGACTTTGTTCATCATCATCCGATGAAGTTGAATGACCACCTTTATCTTGAAGACGATCTTCAGCATCTAGCCAATCTTTAAGACAAATACACATTTCCACGCTTGCTTCGTTCATTCGGCTTCGCTTCTCGTCCAGCACCCTGCCGCCTGCACTAAAACAAGACTCCGATGCTACAGTAGACACTGGAGGAGTTAGTAGATCACGTGCCATGGCAGAAACCACAGGATATGATTTTCCTTGTGATCTCCACCATGATAAAATATCAAAATTATCTATTTGTTCTTCTGTGAGTAAAGATGTATGATTATTTTCTAAAAAAATGTTAATTCATTAAAATTACTAGACCGACTTGTTGATGTTCCTTTTCTATTTAAAATTGTGCGTATTCTTCCTGTAATATTTTTACTACTAGTAGATACATTAGTTTGAGAGGATGTTGGATTCATTGTATTTCTAAATTTTAAATTATAAACATTATACATTTCATCTAATAAGGTAGAAACTTCATTTTTTTTTCTAATCTACTCCTTCAAGTTCCATATTTTTATAATATTCATCTAATAAAATATGAACACCTTCTAATTTTAATCTAGGATCCATAATTGAAGCTAAACAATATAAAGGAGATATATTTTTTCAATATTTTTTAAATTTTGTTTCCATTTTAAAAATTACTTGAAAAACATTTTCATCATGTCTATATTGAGAAAAAATTTCACTAATTAAAACTAAATGTTCTAAAATTAAACATGATGTAGGATAATAAACACCAGATAAATGAGTGCTAGCATTATAAAAAATTTCTAAAATATTATGTAATAACTTTGCTTTATCCCAATCATTTTCTTCAATATTTCCATCAGGCATTCTTTCATTATAAAATAATATAAGAGGATCCTTAAATGGAAAACATGTTGTTAGCATATCATAAGTAGAATTCCATCGTGCTTTAATATCAAGTTTAAATTTTTTATATGACAAACCATAAGATTTACATATTTGTCTAAAATCTTGATTTCTAGAAGTAGAAGAAGTAACAAATCTAACAACATTTCTTAATTTAGTTACATGTTCATCTACTTCTCTTATTCCATCTTGAACACATAAGTTTAGAATATGGCATGCACATCGTATATGAAAAAAAGCACCATTAAATATTAGATTTAACAATCTTTTTAATTTATCAATTGCACTATCATTATTACTTGCAATATCAAAACTAATTGAAAAAATTTTATTAATTATATTATATGAATGTAAAATGCTATGAAATTGTCTAACTATAGCATTTGCAGTATGAGGATATTCAAAAATTTTAAATGCAATAATTATTTTTTGTATAAAAAATTCACTATCTATCCAATGTGCCGTAATACACATATATGACTGATCAGAATGATTACTGGTCCAAATATCAGATGTTAAAGAAATACAAGAAGTTAATGTAATTAAAGCTTGTAAAAGATTAGTTTTATATTCAGAAAAAATTTTTATAGCATCCCTACGCATGGTTTGTCTACTTACTTTTTTATATTTAGGTTGTAGTGATTTATGTATAAATTTTTCAAATTTATAATTTTCTGCTAAAGAAAATGGTTGTTCATCCCAAACAATAAATTTAGCTAATTCTTTTCTAAGAACTTCAATAGAATAATTAAAAACTTCAAAAGAACTAGAAGAAAGATTGAGAGTAGCCTATGCACGATCAATTTGAGTTTGATGGCTTTTGATATGGCGAGTCAAATGACCAGTTCCACCCGATGATTTGCAAGTCATGACTTTTTTGCACTTCTTGCAGCTGGCTCTTTCTTCGCCGAACGTCGCTCGTGCGTTTTCTTGAGCCCGACATAGTAGACTCGTGAGGGTTTGCACTGCATCCCTCCTCTCCCTGCATAGTGTTAGTAGGCTCAAATTCAACATGATCTTGCTATTGTTGATTTGGGTCGTAAGGCGGAGGGTTGGCATCTTGATCTTGATCGGGTGGCATAACGGGGTTAGTTGTCCCCATTAGCTCCTGCTCTAATGCCTCAAGCTCCCATGGCAAAAGATCTTTTGTATTGTTAAATCCCGCCATTAATTCTACATATAATATTAAAAGTTAGCCAAAAAAATTTATAAAATAAGATTAAATACTTACTAATAATAAATTATACATTAAAAAATTACCTTATCACGTGTTTGAAGATCGCTTAGTAAGAACTAAGAAGTTGAGGTTTCAGCCTTCAACAACCTTAACTTAAACATAATTATGAAAAAAATTTATATTAGAATAATTTAAATTTAAGTACAATTACATTATAAAAGACTAAAAGTAAATTAATTTACTACTTACTTGATCTTCTCCACGTGACTAGACCGAGGGAGCTTTGAAATCTTGATGGCTAATTGAAACTCAAGACTTAGAAAAGAGATTAAGAGAGTATTAAGAGAGAATGAGAAATTAATCCAAAGTTAATTGGAAACTTATGTGAAGAAATGAGAGGGTTGGGGGGGTCAATTTATAGGGATGAATTGAGTATAAATTTACATATTTATCCCCTATTTTTAATTATTAAAAGGGGCTAAAATGGTAATTTTATAACATAAAGACAATTATATCCCTAACTTTTAAATTTTTTCAAACTGTTATAGGGCTATTTAGGTAAAAACGCATGCTAAATTCAAACTTTTCAAACGTTGCCGCCCAAATATCCGTGCCGTGCCCATGCCGGCCCGCGTGCCATGCCAGGCATGGCCCGCGTTAGCCCGGCCCATGGGCCGTGCCTAGCAGCGGCCCGTTGACTTGGTTAACGGGCCGTGCCGTGCTCGACCCGGCCTGCACGGCCAAGCCCATTGGCCACCTCTACGCTCGTACAACGAACACCAATCAGATGTCGAGAGACAGAGAAATTCGCACGCAGGCGGTAGAACAGATAACACAACATAGTAACGAGAGCAGAAAGCAGGATTCGAATGGAGCGTCATATGAAAGGAGATGCAATAATAAATAAACAAGGTTTGCATCCGAAAAACATAGCTGGGTAAGAAGTTTTCTGGGCAGGACATACCTAAAGGAAGGGGAGGATATCATCTCGGCGCCTAAATTGCTCACCACATACAATCAAAGTTTGCTGGAGAGAGGTCATTGCCGGAGTTTGCCAGAAACTGTTGCCGGAGATGAGAGCACGAGAGAGATGAGAGAGAGGGCTGAGGGCGTGGGAGCATGAATGAGACAACAAATTGTTCAACCAGCCTCAGCCAACAAGTATATGGTGAATCTTCGTCTTCCCCAGCTCACCAGTCAAGTGGAAGAACCTGCCTTCACCACCTAGACCGATGCTTGGGTCATCCCTCGCCGTGTGGCTCAGTTGCCTGTAGCAAATTGCGCCATAAACCCTGCCAAGATCTCGCCGTCGGGCCTTCACACCACTTGGCATTGGCTCATTCGCCGGGCGGGTGGACTGACCGCAATCCACCCCGTCGAGTGCCACTTGGCACGCGTGCCTTCAAAAGCCGAGCAGCCAACTCATCCCGTGTACTTAGTGAGATCCCGCCGATCTACTCCCCTCTCCCAAGTGTACATGCGACGCGTCGAAGTTTCGACGGCTACGCCAATGAGCAGCCAGGTGTGCATATATGCGCCTCTAGGAGCTAAAATGTGGTCGGCTCTGCTCGTACCATGGTCATCGCCCACCATACCAACCAACACGCATCGAAGCCATCGTCAACCTCTCTCGTTGTGCCTGCCTGCACGCGTCGCCGACACTCGAAGCATCCACAACATGCGGCTCCGAAGCCTTGCCTGCTGCAGCTACACCCACTACCTACGTCAGCCTGGTCCACTGCGGACACACCATGTGGCATCGCCTCATTGACCGATGGCACATGCACACCCAGGTGGTCGACCATCATATCCTGTTCCCACGACATCGCCTTGCTGCGTGTGTATTAGTGCAAGCATTGCTAGCTCTACTCCGCAAAGCTTTCATTGCTCGCCGTACTTGTGCCACGCGGCTTGTTTCGCCTGGCAAGCGTCTTAACTCGCCCACTATGTGATGTCTCATATTTTTATTGGATTTTAAGCTTATTTATATATATTTTTCAGACTAAATTTTTTATTTTTTTAAGTATTTTGGATCATACTTTTTATATTGTTCAGAATTTTCACTATTTTTTATTTATGTTAAAATGCAAGGAATATTGTCCTATTTTTAAGGATTTTTAAGAAATTCAAGATTATGAAATGATTCCTAATGTTATTACGAAATCACACGTCAAGTTTGGAGCGAAACTGAGCTCTCTACTTAACATAGCTAGCCTGTCCATCCATGTATGGCCATATTTTTCTCGGCTGACATCTTTTTCCATCACTAGGCATGCACGGCCATGGTGGCCTCGGCTAACAAATTCATTCATGTGCCAAAGTATGGCTGTGCATTCATGCATGGCCGTGTCTTTTTTGGCCAGACTCGACCTTGATCCCATTTTTTGCCTGTTTTGGATGACTCTGAAGGCGAAATTTGGGAAACTTTATAGGAACCTTCCTAACTTGATGAAAAAGAGATCTAGGTATTAAATGAGGATTTTTGGAAGGTTTTAGAGTTCAATTTTTGGCTTGATGAAGAAGAGATCTAGGCGAAAGAACGGGCGAAAGCTTCAATCGAGGGCATCTAGGGCTTGTTTGGACGGATTTTTTTTTATAGTTTTCGTGAGAAAATTTGAGATTCATCTTCTCCTATCATAGATATTTGATTTTTTTTTTCCCTTCTTTTGAATGTATTTTGTGAGAGATTACACGATTAACACGATGAGATCTATAGCTTAAACTATTTTCGGGACTCGGGCATAGCCCATTGAATGGATTATTAGTTTTGATGTTTTATAAATCTTAGTATTGGATGTTTACTATTACTTATTCAATTTTGTTATGCGTATTTTGTGTAGTTTCTTTGGCCGAGCCTTTACACATTTTTGACGTTGTGAGATGAACTAAAAGGTGAATCGCAACGTCCGATCCACTTAGATTGAACTAGTGATCTTGACCACGAAAGTAGGTCAAGGTCACTCAAAGATTTTAGCGATTTATCATAAAACTCATTGGATCTATTGCAAGTCGATATGCCACGAAAGTAGGAGATCGACTTGGATAGATACTAGACTGTACTATTTAAAGGGGCCAATTCGTATAAGTGGATAGGTCGCCTTAAGCGTTATAGATTTTTGGCTTTGATTATTTTACGTTTTATCTTAATTTTTCAATTCAATAAAACCCGATGCCCCGATCTCTCTAGAATTGCATTTTTCCCATAGAAGTTGCTTAGCATTCGAACTAATTTTGTTGGTTTAACTTAGTTTAATTAAATTTCAAAACTCATTTCATATCATCTAGCTAACAATTGCGTGATTGAGCGGTACTTGACACTTAGTCCCTAAGGATCGATAACTTTTATTACTTCGATAGAAATCGTGCACTGCGGTTACACTATCTTGTTTTTGGCGCCATTGTGGTTACGTTCGATAAAGGAAATGATGTTTGCTTATGTGAAATTGTTAGATGATAGTCCCATTGTTGATCAGAAGAAAGTGCTACAAGAAAAGCTTAAAGATGAGGAACCGTTGGTTGCTGAAAAAAAAAAGATTTGGAGTTTAAATCTCTTCCAAGCAATTTGAGAATAATTATTGTTGTTCCCCTATTATATTGGATACACATTTCAATAGGTGAATTTTTAAGGTGACAAAAAAAAAAGAAAATTACATGCTATTTACTACATCTCTGATCCATCGATGATACCTTGATAATTGACATTGATCAAGCTGATAACCTTAAATTAGTGCTTCTTAGAAGACAACCCAAGCTCTTTTCTCTTTTTACTTTTGTTGCAGTTTAAAATTTTTGCTCTCATTAAATAGTTTGATTTCTTAGTATCATTTCATGTATTTTTCTATTTGTTTAGGGGATTTTAGCAGCATTCGGGGAATGATTTTGATGACCTTTTTGTTTTGGATTAGTAAGTTTCCTTATCCTCTTCTTCCACCGTTTATATGTTATATGTTGCATAAAAGACTATGTAGTTATTTTGTGTGGAAGGGAGGGGTCTGTCTTGCCTTCATTTTTGTTGTTATTATCTTTTAGTTTATCATGTGTTTAAATACTCTTGCTATGAGACGATGAAGTTTTGATATTATGTTGCATGGTTTCTTTTATGATAAACCCCAGTCTAAGGTTTTAAGTTTGTGATGCTTACATGATTGTTCTCCTGCCATTAAGCTATTTAGACTTAACAATATGGGTGTGGAAATGATTTATTTCTTCAGTCAAATAAAATCTTCATATTTACACTATTGCATGATTGAAGACCAATAGGTAACGTATCTTTATCTAAGGTTTGAATATATATTTTATGCAATCGATTAGACATTGATTGTTTCATACCTTTCTTTTAGTCTACTAATGTGGTGATGTCTTGATAAGTTTTAAAAAAAAAAGTAAAAAAAAGAATTAAGAAAATGAGAGAAAAAGGGTTTTAGTAAAAGTGAGCAACTCCACTTTTATTTAGCTATGAGTCTACATGTATGCACTTTGAGTTTGATTTCAACTAAGTAACTGGGGGCATTCATCATAAATGTTTGACTTTCGCGTAAAAAGGTTAACAAACAACTGAAGGAAAATAACTCCACTAATAAGATAAAATGAGTTTGTGTACATTATGTGGTGTGTACACCCTGAATTTGTTTTTAACTAAGTAATCGGGGGCATTCATCATAAATATTTAACCGTTGCATAAAAAGGTTGACAAACGATTAGGGGAAGTAATTTTAGCCAACCAATAATAAATTCATGAATTCATCTTTGCACTTTAAAAGACTTTATCTTGGCATAGCCTGATTAGTTCAGCTATTTGAAGAATGAATTTATGAAAATAAATAGTCATTGCATAACATAAGTGAACAATCCTCTTTCAATTTAGATGTTTACCTTAAGATTAGATTTATATCTTCAGTTCTATTCACTTCTCAATTTTACTCCTAAAACAAAGGTTGGGTATAACTGTTTTCATATTAGACAAATCTTGGACTTTAGAAATTTCTACCTTCAATTCACCACTTGTTTCTAAATAATTTAATTTCTAAATAATAATTCATTTGTGATATTTTTATGTCTCATATTTTCATTAGATTTTAAGCCTATTTTATATACATTTTCCTAACTAAATTTCTTGCTTTTTGTTGTATTTTGGATCATTCTTCTCATAATGTTTAGAATCTTTATTATTTTTCATTTATGTTAAAATGTAGAAAATATTGCCCTATTCTTAAGGACTTTTAGGAGATTTAAGATTATGAGATGATTTCTAATGTTAATATGAGATCACACGTCAAATTTGGGGTGAAACGGAGCTTCTACTGAAAAGATCAGTGGCCTGTGCATCCATGCTTGGCTATGTTCTTCTAAGCTAACATTTTTTTCCAGCACCGAGGCATGCATGACCAGCCCATGCATTTTTGCACGACCATGATGGCCTCGGCTAACGAATTCATTCTTGTGCCGAAGAATGCACGGTCAGGCCTAACATTCATGCATGGTCGTGTCTTTTTCTGTCAGACTCGATCTTCCTCCTATATTTTGCCCGTTTTGGATTATTCTGAAGGCAAAATTTAGGAAAACTTTACAGGAACCTTCCTAACTTGATGGAGAATGCATCTAGGTATTAAAGGAGGATTTTTGGAAACTTTTAGGGTTTGAATTTTGGCTTGGCGATGACTAGGGCGAAAGAATTAGTGAAAACTTCAATCGAGGGCATCTAGGGCTTGTTCCAATGGATTTCTTCATAGTTTCAATGAGAAAATTTGAGATTCATCTCCTCTTGTTATAGATCTTTGATTTCCCCTTCTTTTGAATGTATTTTATGAGTGATTACATGATTTACATGATGAGATATGTAGGTTAAACTATTTTTGAGACATGTTGAATGGATTATTGGTTTTGACATTTTATAACTCTTAGTGTTGGATCTTTGCTACTACTTATTCAATCTTTGTTATGTGTATTTCGTGTATTTGCATTGGCCGAGCCTTTTACACATTTTTGACGTTGCGAGATGAACTGAAAGGTGAATCGCAACGTTCAATCCACTTAGATTGAACTAGTGATCTTGACCACGAAATTAGGTCATGGTTACTTGAGGGATTTAGTAATTTATCATAGAACTCATTGGATCTATTGTAAGTCGATATGCCACAAAAGTAGGAGATTGACTTGGATAGATACCAGATTGTACTACTGAAAGGGGGCAATCCGTACAAGCGGATAGGTCGCCTTAAGCATTTTAGATTTTCGGCTTTGATTAGTTTACGTTTTATCTTAATCTTTCAATGCGGTGAAACTCGATGTCCCGATTCCTCTAGAATTGTATTTTTCCCATAGAAGTTGATGAGCTTTTGAACTGATTTTACTTGTTTAGCTTAGTTTAATTAAATTTCAAAACCCATTTTGTATCATCTAGCTAATGATTGCGCGATTGAATGGTAATTGGCACTTAGTCCCGAAGTATTAAATTTTATTTTATTATAGGGATCGTAGATTCGGATGAATGAGACTTGCTTGGATATAGGATCAAGATAGATTAGACCTGTAGTGATCTGGTAGAGATCCTTCGTGTACTTTAATCATAGTTCCTACCAGTTGATTAGATAATATCCTATGGTTTGGTGTTACCGCTTGACTAGAGACCCATCACTTATTGATTTATTCTATTGTTCCTTTCCATTAGAATTTATTACCATTGTTGCAATATTATGTATAATATATATTTGTTTGCATAATATGAAAATCTTATCCCAAATTATTGGAGTTTAGTAATTATGTACTATGCATATGTGCTATTCAGCACGGTGTGTTATCTTCTGAGGGTCGTATTGGTGGGAGTTGAGAGCCAGTCATCCGGTGTTATTTGGGTTAGGTGTATAGTTTTATGGAGGGTGACCTCATGGATTATGATATTATTGGTTAGCATCATACAGACGTGCTATTATAGCACATGTGTGATAGAGTATTGGACATAATACTTGCGGGCTATTGACAAATAGTCATTCCCAGTATGTTGAGTTGACAGTAGAGGACCACTCAGCTATGAATATGTCTCCTTCAGGACAGGTTATCCCCCTAGCTAAGTGCTTGCATTGGCATGTTTATATATATATATATATATATATATATATATATATATATATACAAAGTACTTGTTTAGTTATGCACCATGTACTTATTTCCTACTTAGTCTTTCTAGCTAACAACTCATAGTTTCATGAATTTTATTTTAGGTCTTGGTACGGGTCCATTACAGGCGGATCAATGAGTAGATAGATAGTTATAGATGTCTCTTGGTATTTATTGTATATATATTATTGTATATTGATGTTTTAGATTTTTTGCACCGTCGGTATTAACTGAAACTATTGTATATATATTTTTGGCTTTTATTATTCGCTTCATATTAATAGTTGTTGGGTTGGGTAAGATTAGGAAACCCAATTGTCATGCGTCATAGGTGGGCCACCGGTCGAAGCCCAACACCCATCGGGGTGTAACAACTTTCCTACATGTGCTCCGGCATCCATGTGTCTCCGCCTGTTCGCACGCACCAATTCTCAGCAATACACTTGCGCCATATGGCAATGCTTCCATCGTCTGAAGCTTGTTGTCTGTTGCATGCGCCAAGGACGCCTGCTGCTCGGACGCGAGCCCTAACCCAATTTCTAGGCTGATTTTGTTCTAGTTAATTGTCACGCCCTGCATTATACAATTACACAAATCAGCTAATGAATTATTATTACAATTTATTTAAATGCCACGCAAGGCCAAATCAATTAGAATCCCACGCAGGGGACTATTTTAGCTGCTTTGGTTCAGGTTCAGCGCGACCAGCAGGGACGCATCAGCACGCGCATCCCTCAGCCTTATCTAGCCCTGGAAGAGAGAGAAAGAAGGTCCACGTCAGCATAAAAGGGAATAAAATAAGAGGGGAGTTTTATACCTCTTGGATTCTCACCCGAATCCGTACCCGACTCCAGGCGCACCCGAAAATCACGTTCAGCTCCCGGATTCACGTGCCGCGCCCGAATTCGAACGCCCGCTCAAAATCGCCGAAGCTAGGTCGGTATTTACCGAATTTACCGATCGATAAATCGGTTTGGTAATTTCGGTATCGGTAATCGGTTCGGTATATAGATTTTGGTTATTCGGTTTTCGGTTTCGGTAATGGTAAATTACCGATTGGTTCGGTAATTTACCGATTTATATATTATATATATATATATAGTTTTTTTTATTTTATTAGTTTAATAATTAGTTTAGTTTATTATTTCAATATTTCAATCTTAGATTTTAATTTTAATATATTATTTTGATAATTGACCATAATTATTTTAAAAATATAAATATCAATGATAAATTATTTATTTTTAATTTATATATCTATAAGTATTTAAGATAAAAATTAATCAAATAGCAAATTTGGTAATTCGGTAATTTACCGAATTTACTTATCGGTAAATTACCGATCGGTAAATTACCGATCGGTAAATTACCGATCGGTAAATTCCTTATTCGGTTCGGTATCGGTTTTCAATATTTCGGTTTTCGGTAAGTCGGTTTTCGGTAAATCGGTAATCGGTAATTTGGTAGATACCGAATACTCACCCCTAGCCGAAGAGAATTGGTCAACGAGTCAACGACTCACCACATCAGCGTTCCCGTTCGTCGTTTGCATCTGCAAATGAACGCTGACGCAGCGTTGCGAGCTCACATTCATCGGAGAAGATGATGGAAGGGAGAGGGGGTCGCATCCTTCCGACGGGCCCGACGACGATGTTGTTTTTGTCGAGCGGGTGTTCGTCGGTTCGCCTGAGGCCGCCGCTGCCTCGAGCTCTCTAGGTCCGAGCGGGAAATAGTTGGAGTAGAAGGAGGCGCCGGAGAGACAGGAAAGCGCACAGAAGACGACGACGTCGAGGGTACTCCAAACCGCCCACCCTCACCACCGGAGCACCTAGGCGAGGGCCACCGCCTGCCTTTGCCAATTTCGTCGAGTCGCCGTCGAGAGGAGGTTCAGGGACGAAGGGTCGGATGAGGTTCATTCTCAACCTCGCCGGCCGCCAAATCTTATCGTTCGTCCCAACCTCTCAACTATTCGCCGTCCCTCGGATCTCTCTTTCCTCACTCGAACAAAGGGGTATTACCTCTATCTGCCGACTCTCCCTCTTTCCAGCTTTCCTGACCCCTTTTATACGGAGCCCAGCAGCAACTCTACTACATCTGCAGGCATCGTCTCCCACATGACGTCGATTGGCCGGCAGGTGGTGCCATGCCGCATCGGACGAGCGCCCATGCTGGCTGCAGTCGGCTGCATCACGTTCCTCGTCGGCCTGTTGTTCTGAGCATCGCAGCCTTTCGTTTCCCTAGTTTATTCATGGGATCGGTCGGTGCCATTGTTCCTTAGTCAAGCCGCATCGCTTCCAAGCGACAACTTTGCTGCCCAGTGCCTGACAAGCCCATGCCTCCCCTGTCATCCTTCCGACCGCTCGCCATCGTCACTGCCTGACGCCGGACAAAGACAAGAAGACTTTGCGTCGTCTTTTCCCATCGATCCGCCAGCGCCCATCCACGTCCACCTCGTTGATTGCACGTGCTGCCGCTGCCTCGCCGGCCGAGAGACCGCCGTCTAGCCATGCGACCTTGTCCGGCGACCCTTCCTGCTGGGTCGGCCGAGGTCTCCGACCGCCGGAAACATCGGCGCTGTTGATTCCAGTCGAGCGGGCGAAGTTGATTTCGTCGCTCAATTTTCCCCTCTTTTGATTCCTCTCAGGCGCTGGGTTTGGGCCAACTTTTGGGCCTAGTCAACGGCCTGGTTGATCGGCCTGGTCCAATGGGCCCTTTATTATAGGCTAGGCCTAACGTTCTCCCCCCTCCTAAGCTGTTCGCCGTCCTCGGCGAATCTCATAATGCGGTTCGACTCACACTCGTAATTCTAACTGAATTGCAAGAGAGGGTTCGACGATATCTATGATCGAATCGAATTGCTTGATTCCCAAGGAGACTCGTCCAACTTGGTTGCGTCTAAGTCTCATCTTTTTTGAAAGCATCCCATATGACCTCCGTCGAAGAGTAACTTAGCTCGCCCCAATTACTATTTTATCCCTAGGTCTTTCATAAAGGCATCCCCCTATGACGGGAAACCCAGCTTTGACAACTTTCAAGGAATTTTCTTGTTTGTTCTCCCAAGCTTCCTTCACATAAAGGCGTCCCTTTATGCAAAATTGGCTCAGTTGAACTAAGAAGAAGGATCTGTTTTGTTTTAGTTGGACATCGTCCGCTCTTCTTGTCCCAAATAACAATTTTAGAGTCTGCTAACTCTTCCTTATTTTGTTTCTCCCTAAATAGTAGTTTTAGAGTTTACTAATTTTTCCATGATCAGTCCACAAATAGCAGTTTTAAAGTCTGCTAACTTGACCGCTTTAAATAGCAGTTTTAAAATCTGCTAACTTTTCCTCAAATAGCAGTTTTAAAGTTTGCTAACTTGTCCTCAAATAGCGGTTTTTAAGGTATACTAACCTTTTTAAATTTTCCCAAAATTCATTTGTCGAACCAAAATTTTATAAAAGGGTAATTGCATTAATAATATTTGGTGGTGCGCTAATGCATCCACCTACATCGTTGTTTTGCCCGCTATGGGCTACAAGACAACGCCACAAAATACATTGCCAAAATACATGACTTTCTACTAAGTCCCAATACAAAATATCATAAAAGGTCATCTCACAGCAGCTTCGGGATGGCGGGGGTCGGATCCTCGGCCTCTTTCTTGCCCTTGCCCTCCTCGGCGACGATGGCAGCGATCATGCTGCGCTTGGGGCAGTCTCTCATAAAGTGAGGGCTCCCGCAGATATAGCACCCTGGTGTAATTGGTTGCTTTGTCGGCTGTCCGATTGCCTTTGGGGCCCTGATTTCCTTCGGGCCTTTGAAGTTCAGCCTCCTTGCCACTAAAGGCTGCTTCCCCTTCGGATAGGCGGTCCTGCGGTTGCGGTTCGGAGGGGCTGGGACCACCTTATCCAGAATCCGAAGATCGACCAGTGCGACTGCCATGAGTGTTGCCTCCTTTAAGCTCATAACCTTCTGTTGTCGCAACTCCTTCTGCGCCCAAGGCTGCAGTCCGGCCAGGAAGTGGTAGAGCTTGTCCTGCTCAACCATGTCATCAATTTCCAGCATCAGGGTGGTGTAGTTCTTCACGTACTCGCGCATGCTCCCTGTGTGCTTAAGTTTGAAGAGGGTCTCGCGTGCCACCCATGCCGAATTGTCAGGCATAAATTGTTTCTTCAACTCTACCTTGAAGTCCTCCCATGAAAGCTGGTAAGTCTGGAACTCCCCCAGAAGAGTCGGTGCAGCCTGTGTACGCCACCACAGTTTGGCGTCGTCGGACAGGTAGGCTGCGCAGACAAGAGCCTGTTCCTTCGCGGGGACCTGGGCTGACTGGAAGTACATCTCCATGTCCCAAAGGAAGTTTTACACCTCCTTAGCGCTGCGGACCCCTGAAAAGGATCCGGGCTCTAGGACCCTCCGATGCAGTGTGACCCCCATGTTCGCTTCCGCCGCCCGGTGCTGTACAGCTACCTCCTGCTTCAGCTCGGCCAATGCAGTTTTGCAGACCTCCATGTCCCCCAGGACATTCCCCACTTGAGTCTGCAACACAGTGGTAGAGGCCAACAGGCTCTTCAGCATTTCCACAAGGGTCTCCTTGGGGAGAGCAGAGAGATCTCCCACAGCTTCCTCAAGCTGGGAGATTCGGTCCGTGTTGGACAGCACCATTCTCTCTCTTTTTGTATTTTAGACTGGCTCTGATACCAATCTGTTACGCCTTGTATTATACAATTACACAAATCAACTAATTAATTATTAATACAATTTATTTAAATGCTACGCAAGGCCAAATCAATTAGAATCCCATGCATGGGACTATTTTAGCTACTTTGGTTTAGGTTCAGCGCGACCGGCAGGGACGCATCCGCGCACGTATCCCTCAGCCTTATCCAGCCCAAGAAGAGAGAGAAAGAAGGTCCACGTCAGCATAAAAGGAAATAAAATAAGAGGGGAGTTTTATACCTCTCGGATTCTCGCCCGAATTCGTACCCGACTCCAGGCGCACTCGAAAATCACGTTTGGCGCTTGGATTCACGTGCCGCGCCCGAATTTGAACGCCTGCTCAAAATCGCCGAAGCGAATTGGTCAACGAGTCAACGTTCCCGTTTGCCGTTTGCGTCTGCAGACGAACGCCAACGCAGCGTTGCGAGCTCACGTTCGTCGGAGAAGATGATGGAAGGGAGAGGGGGTCACGTCCTTCTGACGGGCCCGACGACGGTGTTCGTTTCCATTGAGCGGGTGTTCGTCGGTTCGCCTAAGGCCGCCGCTGCCTCGAGCTCATTGGGTCCGAGTGGGAAGTAGTTGGAGCAGAAGGAGGCGCCGGAGAGACAGGAAAGCGCACAGAAGACGACGACGTCGAGGGTACTCCAAACCGCCCGCCCTCACCACCGGAGCACCTGAGCGAGGGCCACCACCTACCTTCGCCGATTTCATCGAGACACCGTCGAGAGGAGGTTTGGGGACAAAGAGCCGGACGAGGTTCATTCTCAACCTCGCCGGCCGCCAAATCTTACCGTTTGTCCCAACCTCTCAACTATTCGCCAACCTTCGGATCTCTCTTTCCTCACTCGAACAAAGGGGTATTACCTCTATCTGCCAACTCTTCCTTTTCCAGCTTTCCTGACCCCATTTATAGGGAGCCCAGCCGCGACTCTACTACATCTGCAGGCGTCATCTCCCACCCGACGTCGACTGGCGAGCAGGTGGTGCCATGCCGCATCGGACGAGCACCCATGCCGCCTGCAGTCAGCTGCATCGTGTTCCTCATCGGCCTGCTGCTCCGAGCGTCGCAGCCTTTCGTTCCCTGCTTTATCCGTGGGATCGGTCGGTGCCATTGTTCCTTAGTCAAGCGGCGTTGCTTCCAAGCGACGACTTTGCTGCCCGGTGCCTAACATGCCCATGCCTCCCCTGTCGTCCTTCCGGCCGCTCGCCATCGTCACCGCCTGACGCCGGACAAAGACGAGAAGACTTTGCGTCGTCTTTTCCTATCGATCCGCCAGCTATTGACACAGATTTATATATAGTTTTACATGTCATTTTACTTATGAAATCATTCCCATTTCATGACTTTAAGTCCCATAATTGCCTTTATTTGGATGCATCTATGGAATCTACACCTCCTTGTGTATTTTCACGTTTTCAGATCAAAATGACCATAAAGAGGGTGGATTCTGGGACTTTTGTGGCAGAGGAGCTCATCCTAACTCAAGTTGATTCTAACCAGAAATTTTCGGATTCATTGAAACCTTTGTTGGAAATCATGATCGGGTCCCGATCAGAATCATGCCGTGTTCGCCACTATGCCTGAAGCTGAGACTGATAAATCACGACTGGGTCACGACCAAATTCTCGCCCGTGATCGCGGACCCGCCTGTTTCGAAACCACGATTTTAACCCAGGTTTCTTCAACCTAACCTAAGGGGAAGCTTGAGGGCAACCAGGTCCTTTCTCCCCCATTGACTAGAGGCCCTAGAGCAGCTTTTGTAAGGAGAAATTGGCTAAAAAAATGATGATTACGTGAAGGAGCAAAGTAGCAGCGTTTGTAGGTTTTTGGGGAAGACGCAGCAGAAATCTGACTTTTGGAAGAGATTTGCAGCGGGACAAGGAAAGATCCAATGGACCTTGAGGAGGAAGATAAAGGGGATTAAGAAGACTTCTACAAAGAGATCATAGGAGATTGAGAATGAGGGGGAAGAAGTCAAAAGGAAGCAGCAGAAAGCTGCAGATTTCTGGTGGCTGAAAACAGACAAGTGATTTTCCAAATTTGCACAGCTTGGGAAGTAGAAAACCTCTAGCAACTGAAGGAGAAAAGGGGGAAGCTTCAGCCTATTTAAGAAGAGGGAGTTCAGCTGAGAAAAGAGAGGATCGTATATGAGAGAAGGGGCTGCACTTGGGAGAAGGAAAGCCAACGCAGGAAAGAGGGCTGCGCACCTGCAACTATTGAAGACCTTCTTGCGCCAGCACCTCAAGGAGAAGTTGGTAAGGGAAGATCTCCTGATATATTCTATTTTGCCATGTTCATTGTATGATCCTATAAAATACCTTATGATCTTGTCCTTCTTTTATAACTCATGCACAAAATCTGCTATTGTGTGTGTGATGTTCATGCTTGAGAACACTGTTTATACTTTTACCATGAACATTGTAGGTTGCACTCTTAAATCATAATGTGGAGTAGCCCTTTTACGATTTATTAGCTTAGTAGTCTTGCTCCAAGAACCGATTTCCCAGCTCAACCTTATGCGCGCACCTTGCCTTTGCTATTCGAAAGAATGCACTTGATCCTTCACTGCCTTTGCCGAGGTTTGTAAATCAGAGAATCACGGGGAAACATGTTGATTGTCTGTACTCGACTAAGGTGTCGTTAGGATCCTAGACGTGTCGGGGAGACTAAAAATCCGACCGCGCGTCGGAAGCATTTGATCGAGAGTTTATCAAACGCGTTTGCACATTATGCCTACATTGCCCGAAAGGGAATGTTTGAGCCTTTTACCTTCTCGTGTGGGGTTTGTAAATCAGGGGCTAGGGAGAATCCGCTTGACGCGAACTGCACTCTCCTTGTGTTAGCTTCTAGACCCTAGACTCACCTGGCGACGCGAAAGCACGTCAGTACGTTGGATTGCTTAGGAACGCTACGCCTGCACTGCCCGAGAGGGTGTGCTTGAGCTAGAGGTTATGCAGGACAGGTATTTAAGACAGGAATTCTTGAGGAGGATCCCTTTTGTTTAAGCTTGTACCCACTTTGAAGGTACTAGGATTTAAGACGTGTCAGGGAGACGACCAATCCGACTAAACGTCAGAACCATACGAGTTTGACCGGTAGCCGAGTTCATGGGAGCAGACGCGTCTATTAGAGGGAGCAGCTACCTATGTGACAAGGAAGGTGAGTCCCTTGAACTAGACAAGATAACGGTAATGGAGCTTTATTATGAAGCTGTAAAGAGTCAAAGTGGTAAACCCATATCCTGATGTTCCATCCTATTGAGATTCTCTCGTGTAATTCCTCCAATTATGTTTTTTTTGTGCATTCAATTAGTTTAACATTTAGACTTCACCAATTTCACATCATCTAGCTAGCAAATTCGAGATCTGTCGATACTTGCCCATTAGTCCCTGTGGGATCGATATTTTACTACTTTGATAGTCCCGTGCACTTGCGGGAAATGCCTACTACATTTGTGGGCGCTATCAAGTTTTTGGCGCCGTTGCTAGGGACTAATTTTGGAAATATTGACAAGATTGAAAATTTTCTAGACTAGACCTTTTTATTGCAATTTTTATTTCTTATGGTTGATTTTTTTTTTCTATCATCTGGAATTTCTTAATTTTCAAAAAAAAATGTTACCATATGTTTCGTGTGATATTTGTGGACGTACATGTCATTTTACTCATGAATGTCAATTGGGAATTTTATTTGATCTATACTCTAGCATGATGCATGATTCATCAAATATCAATCCTGCAATGTTACCTTATGCTTCTTGTGATATTTGTGGATATGTAGGTCATTTTTCTTATGAATGTCAATTAGGGATTCCATTTCCTATTGACTCATACTCTAACACCTATAATATGGATTAGGGGAATGACCCAAATTTCTTTTACGAGAATGACTCGAACCTTATGCCGCAAATGAATTCTAGAGAACCTGTAAATTTCCACCAATGGCAATTTGATCAACCCCAAAAATCAAGCTTAGAAACTAGGATTGAAAATTTTATTGATAAAACTAACCAAATCAACAACATACTGGAAGCAACCAAAGATTTACAAAAATCAAACTTAGAAATTAGGATTGAGAGCTTTATGGTTGATCATACTAAACAAATCAATGACATACTGGAAGCAATCGAAGACTTAACCACACGCTACAAGATGTTAGAAAACCAGGTTGCCCAATAAGCCATCACCTTAGCCGAACCCATGGGAGAATTAGCGGAACCTCAAGTGAAAATTAGCGGGTTAGGTGAAAGTGAATTGGAGAGTAATTTGGATGAGAAAGAATCAAGTAGCATCATAAATGTTGATGAAGAGGAACCAGTGTGCATTTTTCTGCCACCGTATAAACCACAGATTCCTTTTTCTGAAAGTTTGATGGATGTAAGACTTGATAATCGATTTGGTTTATGCCACAACAAAGAAATTTTGAACCAAATGATTGAGCAAATTCATGTCCCCCAAATCAGCAAAGAGCCATTAGCAATTGACATGATTGATGATGATAATCATGAGGTGATTGAAATTGATATCAAAGTAAACTCCCAACTGCAAAACTTAAATCCAACCATCGATGTAGAAAAGGGAGGAGCTGAGACACTTGACAACATCAACCTTGAGATAAGTGAAAATCTGAAATTTGAATTTGGATCTATCTCAAGACTGAGGATGTTTAACATGATCAACTTTCTATTAAAACACGTGATACTTATTTTGGTGGGAATTCTTTCTGGACGGCAAAAAAGTAGGAGACTTTATGCACTTTACTATGCTAGTGATCCACCAGCAACACCATGATATTCAAGCATTGGTCAAGCTAAAGGCCTTAAATCATCGCTTCTTGGGAGGCAACCCAAGCATCTTACTCTAGTTGTTTTTATTTTCAGCATTTTTATTATTTGCTTTTATGGTTTGTGTAGTTTAGTTATATTAACATGTTTTGATGAGTTTTCTTGATGATTGGTCTGAGATCCTTGTTGATCAGATTTTTCTGTTATATCTCGGGATGACTCAAGAAGGTATTGATCAATTTTAAAAGCCCTACTTTTCTCTGTTTCAAGTTTGGCTTACCTCCTAATTACAGTTTCTGCTCTACTCTGCTTCAAAGTTTTGATATCTAATAATGATGATAACCTTATAGCTATGCAGTTCCTCCATTCTGCACTTTTGGCAGCAATTCTTGAAGAGCACAGGAAGCCCTTTCATGCTGAATGCACAGATCTATGTTGGCTACACAAAAGAGCAAGCAACAATCATGACTCTAGCTGACCCTCACTTACCAGGATGACACAAGCTGTGGCCGAGCTGATGATTTTCAGTTTGCACTCTTGGGAGACTGTCTAAGCTCATCTTTGCTTACTTATTTATTCCCAGCATTGTCATTCAGTTTGTAGTTGTATTTGAGAATGTTATGTTGCCCTTGTTGTGCCCTTTCACTATTTACATTATCTATCTCCTTGGTTTTTATATGTTCCCGCTTATTTTGCTATGGTTATTGATGCTTCTACTTGACTTTGAATGACACGGGTATATCCCAAATTGATCCTAAGGAGATAGGCATTTTCTGTCATTTTTTCAAATATAACGGGTGGGTCACGACGGAAATCTCGACCGTGATTATCACTCAGCCAACATTAGAATTTCGCCGAGAGAATTACGGCAAGGAGGTGACTAAAACCACGTCTGTAATTAGCAGCGCAAAATTATGCGAGAAAATCATGACTGGGGTATGCTGAAAATCATGACCGAGATTTCTCAGAGACAAAACAAAGACTTATCCGCTGAGAAAATTACGGTAGAGTCGTGACTATGGTCACGGCCGTAAAATCTATGCGAAATCTTCCAGAAGAAATCACAGGCGGGTCATGACGAAAATCATGGGCAGAATTTCTAAAAAACGGAATAAAGTATAACATTGACAAGAGCATCACGGCTGCCCAGTGATTTAAATCACGGCCGTGAAAACTAGTACCAAAAATATGCGAGAAGAATCACGACCAGGTCATGATGGAAATCTTGACCGAGATTTTTACAATGCTGAATGAAGAAATCCTACCAAAAGAATCACAGCAGAGGCTGTGACTGTGGCCACGGCCGTAACAGCTATGCCCAAAGGTCCATCTAGAGAGGATAACGACTGGGTCATGACAAAAGTCGCGGGCGCGATTCTAAACTGCTATCTGATCCTGACTTGCCGCCCAACCTTTTCACTGAGGGTTCCCATTCCACCACAGAACTCGCACAGCCCACCAGCTCTGCCCCAACAAGTCATCGCTACTCATTTTTTTTTTTGGTGACCTCTCCAACCTCGTTCGGCGATCTCTACATTCTAAGTTTTTCATCTTCATTTCGCCGAACTCTCTATTCTGATAACCTGCTTTTCAGTACTTCACGGCAGCAACTTCATTTGTATCTTTTGCCTCAACCATGCCTCCTCACAAGAAGTTGATGCGAAAGCGACTGGCCAGCGCTTCCCGTCCAACTCCTCCACCACCATAACACTAGCTTCAGCGAAGATACAAATATGTGACAAGCTCCAAGCTGCTCATTACCAGGTCCTTTCTGGTCGCCAGATCATCAACACGAGAGACGATTCCTTCAATAAATTCACCCCACCTACATTCCCATAACACTGGAATTTCTGAGCTCCATAGAGGTGAAGGTATCAACGCTAAAGACTAACCTAGGAACTATCAAATTTCGGCTGGCCAACACCGAATGCAGGCACACGCTTATATTTTTGAATGACATTTTTTTGGATTCCCTGCACAGACATCTTGCATTGGACCTCCCAATTTCAACGAAGACATTTTCTAGGGCAACATCTCCTTGATGACCGCCTACTCCCCACGAAGTGCCCAAGCATCCACGATCTCAATTCCGGCACAGCATTGACTAGCGTTTGCACCCATATCCCACTGCTCCAGAGGATTCTACCACATCACTCGACATGGATTCTAACTCTTCCTCTGGTGCCCAACTGAAGACTATCACTTGTCCTTCTACTAATGATATTCTACAGCTTATTCACTAGGACAAATTTATGTGGGGGAAGCAAATTGCACACAAGATCGAGGTCATGCACTCCTTCGAGATGTTTCCTCACTTGTACTTCTCAGAATATCCCTTCCACGAAGAGGACGACCAAGACAAGACAGTTCATATCTCGGACTCATATCCATCTGACAATGACGATGACCCAGATGAATGCCGCAAGTAGAACTGCACTTTTGTAAGTTTCTCCCTCACTCCTTTTAATACATATCTATACTATACGCATCATAAACGATGCAACATTTTGCCTTGGGAGGGGAGATTTACATATTTTGATGGGTCACTTTACTGTTTTTATGAAATGCACTATGTGGTAAACTTTGTGCTATGCGGAACTGTCCTTGTTGATGTGCGGTTGTACCGAACTTGCCAACTTTAAACTCTTTTACTGCTGGACGTACATCGAACATTATGAACTCTGTTTACAATATGCTCCTCCTTCATGACAAATGTGCTACTTTTATGATATTTCGATTTTACAAGGACACTGTCATAATATACTTCTTCATGCCTTGTTGATAGACCTGAACGCTTTGATGACATGCTGTATCTATCTGATGTGATTTCATGATTTTGTTGATAAAGCTTTGAACCTCGTTGATGATTACTACTTGAACACGTAAAATCCTAAGTCGTAGGTCCTAGCTGAAATTTCTCATTTTCACTGATTGATATTTTCTCAATTCATAATTGATTCTTATTCCTTTACCCAATTTATGACTGATTTAAAACTCCCTACTACATAGAGAGTATCTTTCATGCTAAACAATTCATCCAGTCACTTGATTCCTTATACAATAAAAACTTAAGAATTGAACTTTGATAAGCTTTGAATCTGGGAAATATCTGTGTATCAACATGAGTACTATTTGTTTGGAAGATTATAGACCAAACCACTTGACACACACTTACCACCCTTAGTGACTCTCAGTATTAGTTTTGGTTCGAGCTCCTCTAACTTGGCACCGTACAAGAAACAGAGAAAAAGAAAAGAAAAAGGTAGTGGTACCGAAGTCCTGACTTGGCACTGTCACTAAAAGAGAAAAAGATAAGTGAAAGAAAAGAAGAGCAGTGGTACCGAAGTCTTGACTTGGCACTACAAACCAAAAGAAAGAAAAAAAAGGGCAGTGGTACCGAAGCTACGGCTTGGCACTGCAGAAGAGAAAAAGGTGCGATGGTACCGAATTTATGAGCAAGACCTTTACTACTACTTTAGAGTTTACCTTTTTGGTGCTTTAAGTAAATTAGTGCTTCATGTGGTAAGGAACTATTATTATCTAATATTGTCGTACAACTATTGTCCATAGATCTGACCTAGATGCTTTGCTTGTCATCTTGACATCTTTAAAGTCTACAGTGGTTTGTGCATCCTGTGACTAGCTGTGATTATTTCACATTTATAGATCGTTGGGGAGTATAATTGTAGTTGAACAACCCTCATGGAACTTCATTTCTTTCTTTTTGCTTGAGGACAAGCAAAGATTTAAGTTGTAGGTATTCAGTTGACACAGATTTATATAGAGTTTTACATGTCATTTTACTTATGAAATCATTCTCATTTCACGACTTTAAGTCCCATAATTGCTTTTATTTGGATACATTTATGGAATCTACACCTCCTTGTGCATTTTCACGTTTTCAGGTCAAAACGACCATAAAGAGGGTAGATTCTGGGACTTTCGTGGCATAGAAGCTCATCCTAACTCAAGTTGATTCTAACCAGAAATTTTTGGATTCATTGAAACCTTTGTTGGAATGATCGGGTCCCGATCAGAATCATGCCCGTGATCGCCACTATGCCTGAAGCTGAGACTGATAAATCACGACCGGGTCACGACCAAATTCTCGCCCGTGATCGCGGACCCGCCTGTTTCGAAACCACGATTTTAACCCAGGTTTCTTCAACCTAACCTAAGGGGAAGCTTGAGGGCAACCAGGTCCTTTCTCCCCCATTGACTAGAGGCCCTAGAGTAGCTTTTGTAAGGAGAAATTGGCTAAAAAAAATGATGATTACGTGAAGGAGCAAAGTAGCAGCGTTCGCATGTTTTTGGGGAAGACGCAGCATAAATCTGACTTTTGGAAGAGATTTGCAGCGGGACAAGGAAAGATCCAATGGACCTTGAGGAGGAAGATAAAGGGGATTAAGAAGACTTCTAAAAAGAGATCATAGGAGATTGAGAATGAGGGGGAAGAAGTCAAAAAGAAGCAGCAGAAAGCTGCAGATTTCTGGTGGCTGAAAACAGAGAAGTGATTTTCCAAATTTGCACAGCTTGGAAAGTAGAAAACCTATAGCAATTGAAGGAGAAAAGGGGGAAGCTTCAGCCTATTTAAGAAGAGGGAGTTCAGCTGAGAAAAGAGAGGATCATATACGAGAGAAGGGGCTGCACTTGGGAGAAGGAAAGCCAATGCAGGAAAGAGGGTTGCGCACCTGCAACTATTGAAGACCTTCTTGCGCCAACACCTCAAGGAGAAGTTCGTAAGGGAAGATCTCCTGATATATTCTATTTTTCCATGTTCATTGTATGATCCTGCAAAATACCTTATGATCTTGTCCTTCTTTTATAACTCCTGCACAAAATCTGCTATTGTGTGTGTGATGTTCATGCTTGAGAACACTGTTTATACTTTTACCATGAACATTGTAGGCTAAACTCTTAAATCATAATGTGGAGTAGCCCTTTTACGATTTATTAGCTTAGTAGTCTTGCTCCAAGAACCAATTTCTCAGCTCAACCTTATGCGCACACCTTGCCTGTGCTATTCGAAAGAATGCACTTGAGCCTTCACCGCCTTTGCCGAGGTTTGTAAATCAGAGAATTACGGGGAAACACGCTGATTGTCTGTACTCGACTAAGGTGTCGTTAGGATCCTAGACGTGTCGGGGAGACTAAAAATCCGACCGCGCATCGGAAGCATTTGTTCGAGAGTTTATCAAACGTGTTTGCACATTATGCCTACATTGCCCGAAAGGGAATGTTTGAGCCTTTTAGCTTCTAGTGTGGGGTTTGTAAATTAGGGGCTAGGGAGAATCCGCTTGACGCGAACTGCACTCTCCTTGTGTTAGCTTCTAGACCCTAGACGCACCTGGCGACGTGAAAGCGCGTCAGTACGTTGGATTGCTTAGGAACGCTATGCCTGCACTGCCCGAGAGGGTGTGCTTGAGCTAGAGGTTATGCAGGAGAGGTATTTAAGACAGGAATTCTTGAGGAGGATTCCTTTTGTTTAAACATGTACCCACTTTGAAGGTACTAGGATTTAAGACGTGTCAGGGAGACGACCAATCCGACTGAACGTTAGAACCATACGAGTTTGACAGGTAGCCGAGTTTGTAGGAGCCGACGCGTCTATTGGAGGGAGCAGCTACCTATGTGACAAGGAAGCTGAGTCCCTTGAACTAGACAAGATAACAGTAATTGAGCTTTACTATGAAGCTGTAAAGAGTCAAAGTGGTGAACCTCTATCCTGATGTTCCATCCTATTGAGATTCTCTCGTGTAATTCCTCCAATTATGTTTTTTTGTGTGCATTCAATTAGTTTAACATTTTGACTTCAGCAATTTCACATCATCTAGCTAGCAAATTCGAGATCTATCGGTACTTGCCCATTAGTCCCTGTGTGATCAATATTTTACTACTTCGATAGTCCCGTGCACTTGCGAGAAATGCCTACTACATTTGTAGGCGCTATCACCACTGCACAGCCACGTCCGCCTCGTCGACTGCACGTGCTGCCGCTGCCTCGCCGACTGGGAGACCGCCGACCTTGTCCGGCGACCCTTCCTGCTGGGTCGGCCGAGGTCTCTGGCCGCCAGAAACGTCGGCGCCGTTGATTCCAGTCGAGCGGGCGAAGTTGATTTCACTGCTCGATTTTCCCCTCTTTTGATTTCTCTCAGGCGCTGGGTTTGGGCCATCTTTTGGGCCTAGTCAACGGTCTGGTTGATCGGCCTCGTCCAATGGCCCTTTATTATAGGCTAGGCCTAACATTAATGGCCTATTGTTGATTAGTTAAATTGGGCCTACAATATATAGGCAACTAAATTGATTTACTTACCTCCTCCTTGACCAAATATTGAGGCTTCAAACTAGCGATAACTCTAAAGAGTTAATAAAATTATTTTCGAGCTTATGTCCATAAGCTTTGTGCCTTATTTCTTACATGATGATTAAGCTTGTCTTCGGCTGCATATTTACAGGCCACGCTTGGTCTCTTTTTCCTATTCTCTTACTACCACTTACATTCTTTCATTAAGGAATTCATTCTATTTTAGATAGATATGATTTGTTATTTTAATTTCCATTTAGTGATCTTTAGTTTTTATTGTCATTTAATTCTAGATAAATGCATGTGGATCACATAATTTAGGTTAGAGCCAAGTCTCTTTTGAGAACTGACTTTGACAAAAGACTGATGATGAGATTATAACTTAGTTCCATGATAGTGAATGTTAAAATTTAAAATAATAAATCCCATATCTTATTCCATATGATATTTTCATCATTTACCTTCATAATAGATTTCCCCCGTAAGAACATCCTACTTTACATAATAGTGAATTTAATTTTATTAATTTTTTAAAAATAACATTAGTGATTTTATTAATTTAATTACAACATACCACACACATGAATATAGATATTTAAATCAACTTCATATTCAAAATACATAATCATAACTTGTTCTACGAATTCTTATTCATAACTCAGAATCAATAACGATTTATTTAACTTGCACAAATTGTTCTATAATTCATATGAAATGGTTGAAATACTTTGCTCAAGATAATTAGTAAAATACTAAATATTATTTGAATTCAAGTACTAATATGAATAATTTTTTTTAGCATACAATCTTCATCTTATCACATGCGCATAATACACAAATTTAATAATGATCACACGTTCAATTTAATCATATATTCTAGAGTTTTATTCGTGATACATTTAAAAATAATATATTATTCCCTTTAAAATCTTGGACTAAATAATAAATTTTAAATTAACTAATAATTTTCCTTAATAACATATTATACATGCATTAGCACAAGAATTTTTTTTAATTACTAGAAAACTAAATTACTTTTCAAAAGTTAATAAATTATTTTATTAATTTTATTAACTTTTTTACATGGGTAAATAATTAATGAAGCCGAGAATCTAATTAATGAAGTCGAGAATCGATCTCAAAATTTTATTATCAACAATAAAAGTCCTTATATATTGACATGACTTATTCAAAAAATAATAATTTATTTTTTTAGTTTGGTGCACTAATATATAATCAATGTAGTTAATTAATTTGGTTATGTATAATAATATAGTGTAATTTCAGTAAAAAAAAATTAAAATGAGTATTTCTAGGCCAATTTCATATTATTAACAATTGACATAACAACATGTAATGTAATAATTGTACAAACCATAAATCTTAAAAGATTATAGAATTAAAAATTAATTTATTCCATTATTGATAATCAAAATTTTAAAAATTTTTTACATTTTTATATAATTTCATTCTTAAAATTCTTTTGTATTAAAAGTCACATGGAAAACTGTATAAAGATGAAATCCGAGCTTAAGTGATTAATATCCACTAAAAGTAGAGCTAAACCCATCAAACAGGCCAATGCTCAAATAAACTTGGCCCATCTATACAACAAGCCTGATCCACATGCGGTCCGGACCCTGGCCAGGAAAATTTGGCCTGCGTAGGGTACGTCACACGAGGTAAAAAAAAGTTGACAATTTTATCACTCAAATAATTTTAAAAAAAAATATTACAATCTATTCATTAAGCTATTTAACGGTACCAATATCATCATAAATGAAATCTTCTATAATAAAAAAAAATATATTAGAGGATAGTAAAATCTGTGATACCATTAGATAGCAGAGTGCATAAATCATTATAATATATATAAGAAAGGCCTTGCTCTTGAAATTTTTTTCCTGGCCTGGTGTGGGCCGCATGGCTCTCATGCCCAACAGCACTTGGCCGTGAGCCATAGTCTGGACTAGCGTCCCGACCAGGGCCAGTTTACTTTGGCATGATCCAAAAGACTTCTCAACTCCAACAACACGAGCGGATTTGGGCTCTACTGATCCCCCACTAGACCAGGTCTAAAGCTAAAGTGCTATGTGCAGGCTCAATCTGCATGTTCTTCAGTTCGATTGCAAAAGAATTGACTCAAATCAATAATTTGGGCTAAAACTATGTAGGCCAAATCTAGTATAGGGCCTCACGCAACCCAATCTGCAGATGATTGGGATCAGGTGCATGTCAGGCCACATCCAAAATTTTTCCAGCTGCTGGGCCGAAGAGCACACAACCAAGAGAAGCCCAGAAAGGTCCAAATAGAACCAGTACTCCAATTAAAGGACTTGTGTACATTTAAATTCATATCTTTTAAATTCTCATGCAATTTACACTTAAAAATTCATATGAGGCTTACTCATTGTGATCGACTTTATTATTGTGATGCTAGAATATATTTCTACACAATTTTATTGCATGAACATCCTTGATCTCACACATGGATGCATCTACTTTTCTTGAAGGAAACTGATACATGGTTTAGAAGCTTATTCCGTCTCTACAAGAAACATCTAAATACTGATGCAGACAAGAACACCAATATTGATATGTTCTGTTTCATACATAAAAAGGAGTTGATTAGCCTGCTTGTATACACATCTGTGGACAAAACTTTGGAGCTGAACTGAACGAACTCAAGAGACTCGTTGAATTCATACTGTTCAGATTCATTAGTACTAAAGTAGTGCACTTCAGCTCGTGCTGTTAATTAGAGGAACTCTAGCTGTGCACATTGTTGCAACTCCTTTGATCTGAGGACTCGATGCGTGCTGCTAGCGTCGCCAATTGACCTTTCACGCTTAGATCGATAACATGAGATCCATCGTCACAATAGCTGATGACAAACCCCGCAAGTAGCGATGGATCGACGGTGTTCTCCAGCCTCAATTTTCTGAACCCTGTCAGTCTTTCCATCTTCCTTGATATTAGATCGATTTGTGCATCATCCAATTTCACAGCAGAAGCAACAGAAACAAGAAGAACATCACTTGGCCTCAAGGAGCTTTGCTCATCGACTTCTTTGCTGACATCTAAAATGCTGAATCTGCTATTCTGTATGAAAGCATTCATGAGACTTGTGGTGAATGGCTGGAATTCCACACCGCAGACTGATATCTTGGACTTTACACCGTGCTCAGATTGATTTTGGTCATGTTTGATTAGATGGGTCAGGTTGCAGATGCTGTTGGTGGATGCAGCCAATGTATCATTCTTTTGTTCAACGTCAGAGGCACCATATACAGACTGCCCTTGTTGAGATGCTGCACTTGCAATGGTGATCGAGGCTTTCTTCTTTGAGCTGGATTGACATGCCCTCAGTGAGGAAGTGCATGGGAGAAGCATTTGGACATTATGACAAGAATCTTGGGCAGTAGAAACTTTGAGAGAGAATGTTGGCTGCCCAGTTAGGCCAATGGAGTGGTTTATAAGGCTCATCTGCAAAAATCTGTTGTCAATTTATCATTCTAGTCTTAATACAACAAACAAGAAACGATATAATTAACTTAGTGGGTGGGTCTAAAGAAAAGAAAATTACTTCTTTTAAATAGAGGAGCTCCTAGTTTGACAAAAAAAAAAAAAAACTCATCAATTTAAGATGCTCAAATGAAAAACTCATCATTTGTCAACTTATTGTTCTTTACAGAATACAAAAGAAAAAAAAAGCAATAATCAATTTTCTTGGACGAAATCCACAAGAAAAAGAATAAAAAATGCATTGAATATAGATGTATTTCAAGTTATAAATATAGTCTGCGGTGTTTTAATTTCGTAAGTAGTCTATCTTGCAATAATAACACAAGTTTCTGGGAATTTTTGAGCTTTTAACCGCACAAGTATTCTATCTCCATAATAAAGAGCAATTACTTCTAATCTATCATCCCTAGCTAACTGGAAGACACTTGAGCTTCTTCATTGCTTAAAAGAACAGGAAACATATTTTTTTGTATTCAGCTTCAGAGAATGGAGAGAAACGCTTCATATATTTCAGCCGGACTGCAGCTGAGGCCCCTCAAACTCTCCTCACTAGAAGTTACCCTCATGAACAAGGAGCTACTGATTTCAGTTTATTCTACTCCCATAAGATGTATATACAAAGACAGCACCTTTATGAACTGATTAAAATCAAGTTGACCTAATCACAACGTCAACAGAAGTCCTCAACATGATTCAGTTAACCCTTAGATCGAACATATAGAGGGCAAAAAGAGAAGCCACAAACTCGAACTTCACATTTCTTGGCAGTCAAAACAAGCCCAAACAAAATACATAATTGATGCCTGCATCAAGAAATAAACTCCAAACAGTGGGGTGAAGAGGGAACCTGAGGCGTAGCAGAGCTGCGAGCGAGGAGCAAGGAGCGGGAAGAGATTAACAAAGGAGGTGACAGATGAAGAATGGATAACGCGCTACATTAAATTAGGTGAGATGGGAATATTAAGGCAAATGACATAGATAGATAAATAGAGAGAAAGAGATAGATGAAAGCTAATTAACAGGTGGATGTGTGGCGGCCTCGTCGTTAGCGCTGACAGCCGCAGGAGCCCCATCTCCAACGAGAGCTCGCTGCCACCGCCGTGTCCACTCGATCAATTAGGGGAAGCTTGTGTTGTGGCCCCCATCTTATCCTGACACCGTCTGCCAATGGCTACTCTGCTCACTGACACATATTCATCTCATTGGCCAATGGCAGCAGCCGTGTTAATTTTGTAGGATGACATACTTGAAAAAAATTATTTACAAATTAACCCACAGTTCGTTTTATCCTTTGGCTCTAATTTTTTTCACGCCTTCTTAGTTTCATAAAGAAATAATAATTAATAGAAAACTTGATTTCATGATTTGGAGTTTGAATTAAAATACCAAAAGTTAACAAGAAAGATGACTTTGGCAATCAAAGTGCTTGGCTATAGCAAAATGGACTTGGCTACATTACGTTGAATCCAAACCTTGCAATATATTTGTATTAATAAATTTCAATAAAAAAAGGGGGTCGTTTGCAAAAAAAAATATATTATGTTTAAAGCTTAGATTGGTGGTGAAGGAGAATTTTCCCCTAATTCTATGCAACTTTAGTTTAAATTCATCCAATATATAATTTATAACAAGCACATGATAAATTTTACTATATTACTTAGATTATAGATATGACAAGTATCTCATGTTGTCACATGTACAAAAGTAGGTTTGTGCATTATATAGAAAAGTTCTATTATAATTTAAACTTTGATAGTATTTTTATTAATCAATTTGTCTATATTTCAACTGTCCTAACTCAATTCATTAGAAGGAGATTTAGTATTTGTTAGCCTGGATGATTTCAATTCTCTATTTTACAAGAAAGAAAGGTTTAGTATTTGTTGGAAGAAGATTCTATACAATTATTTCAAGATTTTCATGCAATTGGTGCTGCCTAAATACCTGAATTCTACATTCATCACTCTAATTTCAAAGAGACTTTGCTCCTATGATTTTCTCAAGTTTTATTTTATATATTTTAATAAGTTATTACATATGTTGTCTTTCTAGCTCAACACACTTTTATAGGGCCGGGTTGGGGTTGCTACCCGCACGGCAGCAAAAGCAGCATCAATCCAATGGTTTGGGGTTACTTTTGCGGCCAGCAGCAGCGGATATTTGCTACCTGCGGGAAGCTGAATAAATGTTGCTTCCCGTAGGAAGCAGCAGATTTCTTCTCAACGCCTCTCGCGTACGCCGCACGACCTGCTCATCCTCGGCCGCTGTCCACCACGACAGCTCGTCGCCGCCATCCGCTGAGCCTCGGCCTGCAGTCCAGCTCGTCGCCGCCATCCGCTGAGCCTCGGCCTGCAGTCCAGCCGCTGCATCTCGTCGCCAGCAGCCGATCTTCCTCTCCAGCCTGCTATCCGCCTCCAGCCAGTCGTCTCCTGGTCCGGCTCCTCGGCCGCCCTCGGTGCTCGTGTCCTCGACATGAAGCTTTAGACCGTCCGCTACCAGCTTCCACAGAGCTCGCCTCACGCATCCGCCGCCTTTCCCTCCATCCGCCGTCTGCTGCCTCTCCCTCGCTCGCGACCCGTAGCCAGCTCCTCCAGCTAGCCGTCTGCCGCCTCCCCATCGGCCGGCGAGCTCCTGGTCCGGCGACACGAGCACCAGCGACGAGCTGCGCATTCGGCTTCGACGACGCGAAGCGCAAGTTTCCTATTTGCCCTAGTTAATTTTAATCAACAAATTATTAATTTATTTAACTAATTATTTAGCTAATTATTTATTTATTTATTTTTTGCTGATTATTTATTTATTTATTTATTAAGCTAATTATTTATTTATTTATTTAATTATTTAATTAATCCTAAAATTTATAGTATTATTTTATCTAGGTAAATTTTGTGGATTTTAGTATTTTTGAAACTTATTTAGGATAAATATACGTAGACCCTAAAATTTTTTTAGTTTTATTTTCTATTTTTATAATTTTTATTTAGATAAATATTAGTCTCTGCTTAATATTACAGCACAGCAATTTATTCTGCTTACCAGCACAGTTGTTGAACCAAACAATTAGGTACTTCCCTAGCCAGCAGAAGCTAAAAGTAAACTTCCTCAGCCAGCAGAAGCTAAAAGCAGAAGTAACCTTAAACTGAGCCATAGAAGGCAAATAGATTTTGGATTGCTTTTTTATAGCTTTGGATTATTTGTGGAGAAAGGTATAATAAAAAAAAATAGTTTTCTCTAAAGCTAAATTTTAAAAAAGCTTTTAACGGTATCTCATAGGTTATATTAAAGAGGTCTTCAAGATAATAAAGTTCGGAGAAAAGTGACAATTATAGATTAAAAAATATATATCTACTCCAAAGGTCTGTACGCTTGTCAATGGTAGTCCATTTGAAGAGATTATCTTGGGAAGGGGCTATGTTAGGTTGATTCTTTAGCCCCACACCTATTTAACATTGCAATAGATGGGCTAAAAAGAATAATTGATAAGGCTGAGTCTAAATCTCATAGGAGGAATTTAAGTAGATAAGCTATTTGATGGAATATCAATTTTATAATTTGAAAATGATAGGCTTCTCTTTTGTCTTATTGATTTTAAAGTGCTATTTGATTTGCAAAAATCCTATGATGCTTTGAAGCAATTTCAAGTTTGAAGATTAATTTCATGAAATGCTCCTACAAAGGGGTAGAGATACTAGGCTGCAAAACTGAAACCTACCAACTTAGTCTCCTATGGTAAGAAAAAATAGAAAGTAAATTTACTTTAAAGAAAGGAAGTCTAATTTCTATCGCTAAAAGGCTTGTTTTCATTTAATCAAATATCAATGTGGCTTGATATGCCTTTTTTTTTTACTTAGCCTTATTGGGAATCAACATGAATTGTATATTGCCTTCATGCATACTCGTGCTTCAACTCATTTGACATGCAATTGATTTGATCCTATTGCACTTCGACTATCGTTATTATTGCCGCTACTAACCTCATACTGAGGTTGTTTAACAAGCCACATCGAAGTGAATCAAACATTTTTCTCAAAGGCATATTGAGCCATATTGAGCCATTGAAGCTAGAATTGTTTCCTCCAGCTTAATGTCTAAGTGACTTTTATCTCCGCAACCATGATATTGATGAAAGGCGATAGGTTCCACTAGCATATGTCAAAACCTTCATGTTTTTATGCTACATATTACTTGTTGAACCAAAATGACTTTAGCTGTTCACATAATATTGTGTCCATCTCTCATAATTCCTTCCTGTATTTTGAGATATTCAAGTAGCTACCAACAAGACGTTGTCTAATTTGACTGATGCATTTCCCCAAAAAATAAGATTTTTGTGGATGAATTGCCTGTGGTACCAATTATCTAATGTTTTTAGATTATAATGTTATGCGGGATCAACATTCTATTCTTTTGAAGCTATAAAATAGTGCTTAAGAATAGTTAATGAGAATTTTAATTTAGTCATTTGGTAACCATTCAAAGGTCTAATAGCAAGGAATCTGGCCACTAAAGTCTTGGTATTAGCCAATACCAACTAGTATCGTTTGTCATAACCAATACATGTTGGCATCAATAACAGTTGTTACTAGTGTTTTAACATATAGACGTACGGCCTATATTACATACTATAAACCAATTTCAAAATCATGACCCCAGCTAAATGGTTGTTTTTAGGTTGTGAGTATAAGTTAAGGCATAGACCTAATTGGGTTGGCTGACTGTTAATTACTTCATAATTATGCTAAATTGTGTTATACTATATTGTGTTGTGCATCAAAATTTATAAGATATTTGATAAATAATTTTTTAATCAATATCAAAATTTAAAATAATAAATAAATATATTATTTAAAATTATTTTAAATAATAATATATTTTTTTATTATTAAAATTTTAAATTATTTAAAATAATAATACTTAAAATTTTAAAAAAATATAAAAAAAATAAATTATAGCTTTTCTAATTTTTACTCTTTTATTAATTTTTTTTTTTTACTTTTATTACCTAATAATTTTTTAACTATTTGGAAAGCGAGACCCAGTAGACTCTAAAAAGACTACTAACTTAAGAAAACTTAAACCCTAGTCTAATCTAATTATTGCATGCTACACTACTAGGTGCTAACTAATCCAAAATCAGGATCTAAAATTAAAAGAAATTTTACAAAAATTTGAAATATAGTTTATTAGTGCAAATATTAATTTGCATTGTCGAAGATTTTAAATGTTTTAAATAAAATTTTGTAGGTTAAACTAAATTATTTTTTAAATAAAATCTTTCATAATGATTTCTAGCTATTAAAATATATAAATTAGCACTATTAGTATTATACCTTTAGCATTATAAATTTAGGAATTGAGTTTGAAACTTAGAATGATAAAATACAATCAAATCAACAAAATATGTACATGGTATATAATAGAATATGGCCGGACTATAAAACATGAATTTTCCAACATTCTCATGTTTATTTATTTCCTTAGGTAGCTATGGCATTTTATTTATTAAATTAAATTAATTAATTTCTCTTCTCCTATAATTATTGTATTTTGTATACGAAATCTTACCGATTAAAATTGTCTTTTATTTATTTATTTGATACATCCTTCTCTTATTTTACATCACGAGGGTGGTTTGGACAAAAATAACCCTCAACTTAGAGGACAAAAAGAGAAAAGAAAAATTGAGGTAGAAAATTTTTCATCCCATTTAAATTTAAATCAGAGTTTAAGGTTGTACACTCATTAAATCTATAAATACACCTACCACAAGCTATCCAAAGTACGTGGTCTTCTCTATATTTGCCTAATGTATATCTTGAATATATGACTGTTTTTGTAATTTATCATCTAGTGACCCGAACAACTGGCCCTATATCTTTGGATAAAATATATATATATATATATATATATAACACATTAAATCTATACACAAAATGTTATTAGATTTAATGTATTTTTTTCTTTCTTTTTCTGTGAATCCTGTCCAAAAAAATATGCCAAAGAAAAAAATTCTTAAGCAGAAAAGTAGAACTCCTTATATATAATAGTAGCACTCAAGAGTTTTACCCTACTTGTGGGAGGTCCTATCTTATTATGAGAGGCTTCGCTTAACTCAGTTAAGCGGAGGCCTCGCTTAGGAGTTTTATGCCCATGATAGTGCCACTTAAAAAGGAAAGGTAATATAGTTTAATATGAAAGCACTATAAATTACTACGAGAGAAAACAGTGTAAAAATTTTTATTAAATAAAAAATATATAAAAATTAAAATTTATTTTTTAAGATAAATTAATAAATTATCTCATATTATTTAAGTTTATATTTAACACATATATAAAAATATTATATATATTTATATTTAAGACTATAACTGTAGCAATATATAGTTGATTAGATTATTGAGGAGGAATAAAAGGGGGCGGGGTTATAATTTATAACCGTGTGCTCTCGTTTATTTAAATAAATATATAACATTTAAGAATAATTTTAAAAATACTTTTTGAAATGCATTTAAATTATGCTTACTAGATATTTAATATATTGTTAACAAGTATTATATTTTAATCAAAAATAATAAATAACGGTGAATGTTGAAATGGTGTAAATAGAAGCTTGAGTATTAATATAAATCCGTACCTCCAGGCCCCAGATACGATAGATACGCGTGTATTGCACGCACCGGTGAGTTACCTTAACCATTAAGATAGTTGCTATTGTTTAGTTCCAAAGCCGCTCCTCCACATTCGGACAATTGAATTCAAATTGTCGCTCGCTCGCTCTCTCTCTCTCTCTCTCGACCGTTTGCCATGGGAGGATCTCACAGTCGCGAGGGCTTGGAGCTCTCGGATTCCGATGAAGATGAAGTAGTAGTAGAAGAAGTGGAAGTAGAAGAACAAGAAGGTGGAGTAGGAAAACTACAAGGCTGCGAAGGATCGGCGGACCGATCTGGTGAAACCCTAACCCCTGCCGCTCTCGACGAGGTCGATCGGAAACTCCAATCGCTCAAGCTCAAGTACTCCAAACCTTTCTCTTCCTCTTCCCCACCTCCTTACCCACAGAACCCTAGCCCCAATAACGCCGTCAAGCTCTACCTTCATATCGGCGGCAACTCGCCCGCCGCCCGCTGGATCGTCTCCGACAAGCTTGCCTCCTACGTATTTTTCCGATCCTCGAGCTCCGATGACTCCGAAGGCGAGGAGGAGAGCCCGTCATCGTTGCCTTGGTTCCTGCGGATCGGCGCCAAGGTCCGTGCCAAGGTCGGCCCAGAGATGCAGCTCAAGTCCTTCCCCGATCAGCGTCGCGTCGATTTTGTTGCCGATGGAGTGTGGGCCATGAAATTCCCTACGCTGGAGGGGTACCGGGAGTTCCAGAATCGGTACCAAACGTGTCTTTTTGAGAATACATATGGCTTTGAGGCTAACGAGGAGAACAAGGTGAAGGTGTTTGGGAATGATTTCATGGCATGGGCGCGACCTGACGCGGAAGAGGATAGTATTTGGGCGGATGCGGAGGAAAGCTTTGAGAAGAGTCCTGTGCCACTAGCTACGCCGAGCCGAGTGACCCAGGACTTGTTGGAGGAGTTTGAGGAGGAGGCAAGTGAAGGCGGGATACAGAGCCTTGCGCTTGGAGCGCTTGACAACAGTTTCTTGGTTAGTAACTCAGGAATTCAGGTTCTCAGAAACTTCAGCCACGGGGTTCATGCGAAGGGGGTTTCAGTGAAGATTTCAGGTAATGGGAACCGAGCTGGTGGGTATTCGATCCCAAAAAAGGCACTTTTGATGAAGGCAGAGACAAATATGTTATTGATGAGTCCAGCACAATCAGGGAAACCCCATACTACAGGGGTTCATCAGGTGGACATTGAAACTGGGAAGATTGTCTCAGAGTGGAAGTTTGACAAGGATGGAACTGATATTACCATGCGAGACATCACAAATGATAGCAAAGGTGCTCAGTTGGACCCCTCTGAATCGACCTTCCTGGGATTGGATGATAATCGGCTTTGTCGTTGGGATATGAGGGACCGCAGAGGGATAGTCCAAAACCTCGCAAATGCAATGGAGTCACCTGTGTTGCAGTGGACACAAGGCCACCAGTTCTCTAGAGGTACGAACTTTCAGTGCTTTGCCTCGACAGGTGATGGATCTATTGTTGTGGGCTCTTTGGATGGAAAGATACGGTTATATTCAAAGAGTTCCATGAGGATGGCAAAGACAGCGTTCCCTGGGCTTGGATCACCCGTCACTCATGTAGATGTCACTTTTGATGGAAAATGGATATTGGGCACTACAGACACATATCTAATCCTTATATGCACAATCTTTAAGGACAAAGATGGAAAGGAGAAGACTGGTTTTAGTGGGAGAATGGGGCACAGGATTGCTGCTCCAAGATTATTGAGGCTTACTCCGTTAGATTCGCACTTGGCTGGCGCAAACAATAAGCTCCAAAGGGGACAATTTTCATGGGTATGCTTAGCATCTTCTTTGCTTAAGTTGCATTTTATTAGATTATCATGAACATTTTTCAGTATTGGTTGAATCACAAATTGACTTCACATTTATTACATCTTTGTTGGTTTTTATGCAAACAAGACATCTATGTGTTTTTTTAAGTTATAATATTGTGCATTTTTAAAATTTTACAGTCCTCTTTAATTTAGTCTCACATTAGAAGTGAGAGAAGAATTACCATGATATAGACACAATAAGATTACTACAATTAAATTGAGCTCTGCATCTTAAACTGGGCTTTATTGTTTTGCAAACTTATCAAGTTAATTAGTTAGTTTTCTTATTAAGTAGGTCATAATGCATGGTTTCAAGAGCCCACATTGTTGTGGGCATTGTGAGATTCTAATAAGAAAGGGTTTTTGTGAATGTTGGAGCTATCGTTAGATTGATTTCACAAGTTACTAAGTAGAAATGACATTTAGCTATGACTTACGCCTTGTGCTTGATGTCGTGGGGGAAACTGGGACAACTCACGTTAGTCCCACATGAGAAATGAAGAGAATTATCATAGAATGTAAGATATAGTGGGTTTAGTACAACTAACTTGGGTACAAAAATTTTCAAGTAGGCCATGTTGTTTCAAGCTTATCAAGTTAATTAGTCAATTTTCTTGTTAGATGGATCATAACATACTCATTAACCTAATTGTTCTATGGATCTTTTGGTTCCTTTTCCTAGTGTAATATTAGGTTTTCATGCATCTAAGATTATAAGATTCAAACATTTTACCTTTGAAAAAAGCAATCAGATAAACTTTTCTGTTAATATATAATATGTCTATTCAGTTCAAGATTTGTTTTACTGCACAAGTCATTTAATCGGTATAATTGTAATTGAAGTTTCTGTTTGCAATTCAGTGCCACTTTGTAGGGTCGCTCAGTGCCTCTTAGGTATTTAGAATTTGTCGTTTGGTCTTCAAACTTTAGATCATTTCTCTGTGCATGTATTTTGGTGACTTAGTTGCAACTTTCAATTTGGTGAGTCCTAAGTCCTTGTTGTTTATCATACATCAATTTTTCATAAATGGCGTACTCATATATTATGTTTATCTTTCTTACAGTTAAGTTAGTTTAATATCTTCATATTGTTCTAAATTAAGATTCATAAATAAAATTAAGTGTTGCGAGAATATGCATATGAATGTATATGTTTGTATATATCTACGTGCCTATATACACACCCAGACTCACATACACACAAACACAACTAATCTCTGTGTATGTGTCAGTCTGGGTCATATTAATACTCAAAAAAAGTATCTTACAAGATGTTTTTGATGGATCTGAGAGTTGCAAGATCGTTTTTGTCTGACATGAAAATTAAATGTTTTAAGCAATATTCTTCTTATAACTGTGACCTGTCTTTTGCTTAATTTGTTGGTAATTCTTTTGCATGCAATCAGATATTTGTTAGGCATTTTAACATTGAAGTTATTGAAATGATTTATTTTTGCCATCATTCAGATCTTTTTGTTGTTGATTTCAACCTGTGAACGCACTGAAAATATTACTTCATAATGAATTATGGAATCAGATCCTTTTAGAACCTTTTCTTTGCTACTCTTCTTTTCCAATAATTTCCTATCTTTGCTCATGAACTACTGTCTTCTCGTCTATTCAATCCAGTACCTTGTTTGTTCACATTCATAGTGGAAATTGCAATTTTGAGTTCTTGATGAATGATAAGCCTCTCACTTTGATCATTCCGTTGTTCGTTCTGTCTTTGTAGCCTAGTTCTATATTTACTTTGCCTTTTAACCTTTCAATGGATGAAAAACTGCTGATGCTAGCTTGCTGCTTACTGGGATGAGTGCAGTCCTAGCTGAAGGGAAGGTTTGACTTCATAAGTAGTTCAAGGTTTTGAGCGTAGAATTTCTCAAAAATTCTCCCTTGTGTATACTTTTTCCACTCAAATACAGATGATGAACAGTAGAATGTTCTGTTCAATATTTTCAATGGTGCTGTGAAATTTCTAAGGCTGTAAGCCCAGGTGTGGTGACAGTATACGATGTAGGTTTTGGTTAGTGTGTAACAGCAAATCAACTTCGGTGAATCTGATAACTATGTATTGTCAGTCTTTCAGAATCATTTTGCTGACTGTGATCTGGTTTATACTATTCTATATTTGTAAGTGGGATTTCAATTTACTACACTACTTTAGACAGGCCAATGGCTAGGTAGTTTATGGCAAGGTATTGATGGTTGGTTTACATACTAAGAGAAAAGTTCAGTGTGGAAAAGCCAGACATGACAATGCTCTTCTGAATTTTATGTTCAAATAACAAGGTTAAAGTTTAGAAATCCTTGGAAGTTATTTATAGAGAGTTGAGGGCCTCGAAGCACATATGTGGTGTTACCAACATAGATATAAAAATGGGTCCATGCTACTGGTATAGGCTATCTATGTTGATCTGAACTTGAACCTATACAAGGTTGGTACTACATTGGTAGTATATATTTATATATATAATATAATGCTTTCGTGTGGTACTGACCTGTACCAATTGGCATTGTTTATTACTTGTATAGATAGATCTAACCTAGCACTTGTACACCTATATCTACCGGTTACCATCTAGCTGAAGTGTCTAGAATTGGTAATATGTATTCCACTTACCTAATTGAATGAAAACGTTTTGTTTCTTTATTGTTCACTTAGGAATTCTTTTTATGAGTGTTGAGTTATTATGCAACTTCTTCGCTAATCTACCTTAGCAAAATGTGTTATAATATTGTCTTAGTAACTTTTACACAGTCTTTTTATCAATATCAACTATTAAGTGGATCATTACAAAACTGACTAGGGGGTTTGCAATAGAATCACATTCTAGGTTTTGGAAATGGTTATATTATCAGTTCTAGCCTTACTGTGAAGAGCGATGAGGTTGGAATCATGTTTAGAATAGATATATCCCTTTAACATTCAGAACATCACAAGCAATCGTAAAAGAGATTAGACATACTCTAGGGAGGATAAACCATGCTATTTAAAATTTTACAACATTAATACAATAAAAAATAACACAAATCCTTCCATATTGCTATTTGCATTTTAGTGATTCAAGTATTGCCTAGACCCAACCAAAAAAGGGAATTGGGCTTTAGTGTAAATATTACCTTGCATATGAGGTTTTGTTAGAACCTATGCATAGACTGATACCTACCGAGTTGGATTCGAAAAAGTAAGAGAGCCATCACAATGTATTACTTTATCAGCAATATGTGAATCTTTTAGTAGCTGAAAATGATAGTTCATTGGTTATAATATGTTTATCTATACTATAGTAGGCCTCTCCACTCTCCACTGTTCTTGGCTTATGATAGTGCCATAATAGCAATTCAGCATAAAAGAGAGATATTTGTGGGGTCAAAAAGTATTACAATTTAAATGTAATAACTAATATGACCTTATCAAATTCACCTTATGATAATGAGGTTTTTTGTTTAGTGGGTTCTGACTTCCAATGAGTACATACACTCATTGTTAATTACCCCTAAAATCATAGAATATTTGATTAAGAGATCCATAAATGGAAAATGCTAAATATAGTTGGAGGACAATATTATTCATAAATGCCATGCCAATACATGGTTTAATAGTCTTGAACTTTTGCTTTGATGGCCGGTTGAATATTTAAATTTGAAGAATATCCGGCCTTGATAACTTTAAAAAATATCTAGCCTTGGATATATATTTGGAGAATATTTGATGTTTTATTAGTTATTTAATTTAAAAAAATATCTAGTCTCTACAGTTAGTTGGATATTTTATTTGGAAAATATCCGGTTTTGACGACTTATTGGATAATTAAAGAATATCATACTCTAATGGTTTATTGGACATTTGAATTTGATAAGTACTCGGATTAAAGAATATCTTACTCTAATGGTTTATTGGACATTTGAATTTGATAAGATCTCGGCTTTGATGACATATGAGCATTTGGGTTTAATAAGTGATCGGCCTTAGTAACTTGTGAGCATTTAGATTTGGAAAGGACTCGACTTTGGTGGCTTGAAGGTATTTCGATTTAACATATGCTTGGCTTGGTTTGTGAGGATTTGAATTTGACATATGCTCAGCCTTGATGGCTTTATAAGCATTTGGATTTAATATGAACTCAGCCTTAATGACTTGTGAGTAATTAGATTTGATATGTGCTCGGTCTTGATGGCTTGTGAGGATTTGAATTTGATATATACTCGGTTTTGATGGCTTATGAGCATTTGGATTTGATATATGCTTGGCTTTTATGGCTTATGAGTAACTGGATTTGATATGTGCTCGGCCTTAATGGCTTATGAGCATTTTAATAGATACGGTGGCTTGTGAGCATTTGAACTTGACATGTGCTCGGCCTCGATGGTTTATGAACATTTGGATTTGATTTGTATTCGACCTTAGTGGCTTGTGAGTATTTGAATTTGATTTGTACTCAGCTATAGTGGCTTGTGATTAATTGGATTTGATATGTGCTTGACCCTGATAGCTTATGAGCATTTTGATAGGTACTCGACCTTGGTGGTTTGTGAGTATTTGAATTTGATATTAGCTTGGTCTTGATTACTTATGAGCATTTAGATTTGATTTGTACTTGACCTTAGTGGCTTGTGATTATTTGAATTTGATTTTTACTTGACCTTAGTGGCTTATGAGTAATTGAATTTGATGGTTGCTTGCCCTAGATAGCTTTTGAGCATTTGGATTATATATGCTCGGTTTTGATGGCTTGTGAATATTTAGATTCAAATAGTGTACTATGCGTAATTGAACTTTGTATTTTTTAGGAATAACTACTTAGCCTTGGCATGTAATTATACCATTGAAATTAATGACAAACACAATGTTATATTGAGGAGCTACGCCCCGATGGTAAGCATCGACATATGTATCTCCTAAACAATACTACATTGTGATGTGCTAGAACTTTCAGTTTTATTATAGCTTTCATGAACATAATGGTGTTGAGCTAAATAAGATGGATTTAGATCAAATTCATGGCGGATTTTCTTTCCCTCTTTATCTCTCTTTTGTATTATTTTTTAACATTGCTGTCGTGGCGGGTTTGGCCATTGAACTAGATTGAGTGTTTGGGCGGAGTGCTAAGTAATGGATTGGACATCCTTGATGACTTTGAATTTGAGTTAGGGAGATGTGATAATACTCTAACATGAAGTGCGCATATCTCATTCGTTTGTAGATTAAACAACATATTTCATCACAGTCAACATATGTATCTTTTAGCTGTTGCTGGTGAGTAGGGGTGTACATTCGGTATTTACCGAGACCGAATATTCTGAACCGAATTTACCGATCTAAAATTTATTGAAAAATCTAATACCGATACCGAACCGATTAACAAATTTACCGATTATCTACAGAACCGAATAGTATTCGGTAAATTCGGTAAATTACTGAATAAAAACTCAATTGCCATTTCCACCCGTAATTAGGGAACATTGGTAACATGGGTATACCTCAGGTTCACATTCTATAGATTTAATGAATTCCTTCATGAATGAGAAAAAACACAGAGGAATGAGTAAATTTCTAACAAATTAAAAAAACTTGGGATTTCTAGATCAGAGAAACAGGTGGGTTTCCAAATTGCATCAAGTTCTTTTGGAGCAAAAAGAACATCATCTAGTTTTCCTGAAATATTGCTTTATCAGTAAGTTATGCTAACAAATATGTTGTACTTGTATCAGTTTGTGAAATCTCGATTCACAACACGAAAAGTTATGCATACTGATTTAGTGACTAAATCAATAAGTTATGCATAACATATCAGATCCCAACACAATTTCTTTTTGAGAGTAGATGCAGTTTTAAACCCTAAAGAATCAAAGAAGACTTAGCCACAGGGGAACTAAGGGAAGGGCAAAAAAAAATTAGGGTTCGTGGCTCAAACCTCCGTCATGTCTTGAAGTGTCGAGATTTTAGGGTTTGGCTTCGCCTGCTACTCGTAGATTCACCAGTCGAAGAGACAAAGACTCGAAGTAGAAGAAGCTTAGGAATAGGATTCGCCAGAAACCGGTCGTCGCTCGCCTTGTCGTTGCCGAGACGCAGATTCGTCAGTAGCTGAGCTAAGTCGCCAGTTGCCACTCGCCAGAACCAGAACTCCAGAAGCCTCAAATCGAAGGCGAAGCAAAGGCTGCGAAGGCGATGAAATTAGGGATTTAGGCGAAGCGAAGAATCTGGCTATGGCTAGGTTACACTTACGTTACGGGTAGGTAACTAGGTATTGGGTAAATGGATAAAATCGTAAACGCTTAAATGGGTAATGGACAAAATCATATGTAAACCTTTAATCGGTATATTCGGTTTTTTACCGAACCGAAAGAAAATTTACCGATACCGATACCAAAAATCGATTTATCTAAAAATGTCTACCGATACCGATTTAACCGAACCGAATTTACCCGATCCGATTGTACAGCCCTACTGGTGAGGCTGTGGGCTGCACAACTGCTCTGTAGAGTGTTTGATAGAGGTTTCATATATAGCTGAGCTAGAACGATGATATAAATGGTCACCTCTACAAAGAGTCTTAATCCCCTTGCTTACTCGCTGCTTTTGATTTCATTTTTATACTTCTCCCCTCTTCATTTCGATCCTGGAACTCCCTCCTTTATGGGTCTCTTCTTTTTTTTTTCTTGTTCTTTTTTTCTTTGTTTTTTTGTTGATGCTTAATTAGATCTAGAAATTAAGATCTACTTCATTATTAAAAGAATAAAATCGGTAACCAAGAGGATACAAGAGGCAACTATACAACGGCGTTCCACAAATGAACATGGAGACAGAATTCATGAGTATTGTTTTCAGTCTCATTCGTAAGAGGAGACCAGAACCGCAATTTTGTGGAGTAAGCCATGTGCACTGTTTCCATCTGCGGCAGCTGCAGATGACCACTCCTGGTATTTATGGAGGTTTCCAGTAAAATCTGTGAATAATCCATCAACCCCGATTTTTCTTATCCAGTACTCAAATTCAGCATAAGGGTCTTGATGGAAATCGAAGTGCAGGAAAGAGTTTTCATTTCTGTGAGTGTATGAATGTACTTGAAGATTATGAGCATGTACTCGCTCAACAAGATCAGATGGCGTAGTCAAATAGTTTTTTTGTTTTTGGAGGAACAATTGTGTCTTTCCATGGTCCAATATCAACCACATAATTCCTGACGTATGCAAAGTAACTGTCGGAAGTAATTTTCCAGTATGACTGATTTGTGTCTTGTATTGATATGGTGAAATTAACAATCAGGAATATCTTTGGAGAATCCGTCAGGATTGAAATATACACTAAAGATGATGGAGCAAAGGACTGTATGAACACTGGTTGCTTCAGCCAATCATCTGACATACATGTACCTCTGTATCATACTTCAAGAGCAACTCTACGAACCTGTCAAATTTCTTCCGGTTGGACCATTTGACATGCTGATGATGAAAACTGGAATTTTCATCTCATTATACTGTTGATTTTGAAATGGGTACCTCTGTTTCACTATGTGATTTGAGTTCATCAAGCGTGAAATCCACATTTACTTTTTTTTATATATACCAAGCATAAGCATCCATTCTTTTTTTGTTTCCCTCCCCTGCCGTGACCCCTTTTAAGCCTTCTCTCTCTTATATATATATATATATATTTATTTTTTTAGCATACCTCTGCTGACTTCTTCCCTCTCCATCCATCCTCCTCAAGACCTAGTTTCTTTTTTTGTTTTTCTAGCCCCCCTTCTCCCGTTGACCTTCATCTTCTGTTTTTTTACTCACCTCGGCTTCTTTTGGCACATTTTTTTTGTTTGTCTCACCATCTTTGCCTCTCCTTTTTTTATCTTATGAGCTATGTGGTGCTCCTCGTCTCCCTTCTCCTCTTTTCTTCTACCAAAACCCCACTTCTTCTCTAGCCTCCTTGAGACCTACCTTCTCTTTTTTCTTACTTTTCTTTTTTTCTTTTGTATTATAGATATTCAAGCAACCAGATCTTCAACTCAATCTACTTCTTGTCAGGAAATCCTGATTCACCGGAATAGTGGCCAACAATAACATTGAGGAGTTATACCTCCGTTATAGTAGATGTCGGCATACTCACCTCCCTAACAGTGCATGTTGTTAGTGGCGACAGATATTTTCGTCACAGGATGGCACTGATGGAAGCAATTCCTCTCTTTTTTATTCTCTTTTCATGTTTTTGTTGGTGAACTCATTTTTTAGTTTTTACGACCTCCCTTAGCAGCTCGCTGTCTTTTTTTTTTTTTTTTTTTGAGAATTCCTTTGAGCAAAAATAATTGATGTCCACCACAAAAATCCTTTTCTTCTTGTATTTCATAAAAGATACCCATAAAATGTAGAATTCTATAATTATAGAGATATAAAATCCTAGAATCGTCGGGATACAAAAAATATGAAATTTATAAGGATATGAAATCCTTGAACTATGAGGATATTAAAATTCTGAAAATTGTGAGGATATAAAAATTCTGGTACTATAAGGATATGAAAAATCATGGAAATTGTTAGGATATAAAATCCTTGAATCATGAGGATATAAAATCCTGAACTGATAGGATATAAAAAAGATCTGATAATAAGGATATGGAACCCTTGAACAATGAGGTTATTTTTCTCTCTTTTTTTTACTCACAATAGATGACCATGTCTTTTATTTCGGAGTTATTCTCTCTCTCCATCATGGTAGATTTTTTTATTTCAGAGTTATCTCTCCATCGTAGTGGGTGATTTATTTTGGAGTTACCTCTCTCTATCAGTAGTTTTGTTTATTTCGGAGTTTTCTCTCCATTGTAGGTAATTTATCTTAGAGTTACCTCTCTCAATTAGTAGTAGGCAATTTATTTTAGAGTTACCTCTTCTCCATCATAGTAGTGTTTTTGGAGGGGAAGGAGAGAAGAAAGAAATTACCTGTTCCTTACTCTCCTCGCCGAGAGTTTGCTCCAAGCCTCACACCTCTATTTTCTTCTCTTTTCTTTTTTTTTTTGCTTTCTCCCTTGCTGAGGCCTCCCTCCTTTCTTCGTTTATTTTTATGTCTTTGCTCCTCTCCATCGAGAGCTTTCCCTCTATTTTCTTTTCTATTCTTGGCGCCCTCCTCACAAGACCTCATTTTCCTCTCTTTACCTTAGTGCATTCCTCTCATTTTTATTCTTCTCTCTATATTTTTTTCCCAAGAGCTTCCTTCTCTTGCCAAATTTTCGTTCCATAGCATATTTTATTAGTGTTTATGCCCTAGGATCGTTGCTCTGACATTTGTATTACATTCACTCTTGATATTTATATATCATAACATTGTCATTATTATGTTTTTGATATGTCTGCGATTGTGTATGTCTGTATAGTAATGTCCATGAAGATAGATTTTATCTAGTCTCAAAGTTTATCCCCGGTCGAGTGCTATAGTGGATAAGGAATAGCTATAGTGCATGTGAGATTGACATATGCATTTGTTGAGCACGAGTTGTTAAGCCTATAAGGAATATCAAGATAGATATACTAGATCAACCCGCCGTGAGAATTTAACTTGGTGTCTCAAGTTAATATTATAGTGATAGAGGTGCACTTGTCTTTGGATTTAAGGTAGTTGACATCTTTATATGGTAAGTAGTATGATTTGATATAATATAATGTGTTACGGGCCCATTAGTGTTAGTAGGTTATTAATAAAGTGGATCCGAATTGGTTTGTCATACCCGGTCCGCTAAGTAATAAAAGTCAATAAAGAAGGACCTAGGGTTAGGGTTGAAGTTTGTCTAGGATATTTGCTTTGTCTACTTTGGCATGCTCTTGCACGAGTTCCTATCAAATGGTCCGACCTGTCGGATCGATCGCCAGAGAATCGGTGGTCCGGCGATGGATAAAGGCGGAAGAGATTCCGTTGTCGGTAGTAGATCGAATCGGTGGATCTATTATCGTTCATCAAGCCGACAAAGAATCCCTAGGGAGGAGTCTATCAGTTTGTGATGATTCATTCTAGCAGCATCTTCATCGGACGCTCCCTGCTGAGGTCTACGGCGGCTGGAACCCTATTCCAGCATTGTGGCAACTTCCTCCAGCGGCCTTGCTCTCCTCTATCGGAATCGAAGACACAACAAATTGAATCGCTCGCCTGCGTTGCTTGTGATCTCTCAGGCGACGCGCGGCTCCGGCGAGAGGAATCGTTGGGGGCAACATCTTCTCCTTCGTCCTACGGCAGCGGCGGACCCAGGCATCATTATCCCGCATCCGATCCCGGACACTCGAGCAAATCGCATCTTGGACGCGAGCGGTGGAAGTGGTCGATTTGGGGGAAGCCTCGACGCTGTCGCCTCTCTTCCACGGCCATCCAATCCCGAAACCCTAGCCGACAAGAGTAGTGTCGTGTCCGACACGAGCAACGACGAGCTTCGCATTAGTTTGCGACTCAGGGAGGCGTCGACCAACCGACGAGTGGAGAATGGCTAGGCGGAGCACAAACTTGGATCCAGGTGCGGACAACTTGGCCGGAACCTTTGTCGCCGGTGAGGGCTGTTGATCGGCGAAGCGGCTGCGGGCGGAAGGCGACATCGTGGGTAGGCATGCGACGCGGTAAGCAGTTACTGGAGCTAGGGTTAGGAATTTAAAAAAAAAAATCATCAGAGTTACTGTAGCAAATACTGTAGCACCGAAAAAAAAAGATGAAGGATGACTACACGTAGTGAGGCTAGGTTGGAAGCTTTGGAGAAGACAGTTATAAAAGTGTAAAGTTCTCTTGCGATTATACGAGAGGAACTTCAATCTGTAGGAGAGGATAGGAGAATTGAAGCTATGACGGTAGTGGAAGAGCGGCATCTACATAGGGAGGAAATGGCTGGATTTAACAGGCGTCAGGATGAGATAGAGCAACACTTCGGGGTTATAGATGAGTTGAGGAACGAGATGAAAAATCTGGCAGAGACAATGAAAGAAAAGAGAGATGAAGAAAGGGAACTTTCAGTAGTCCCTAACCATTGCCAAAGCAAGGAACCATACCGACCTCCACAGGCACGTGAGCATTGGTCTCCACCAGAGTCAAGCATGAGGCCAAACAGAATAGAAATTATTGATGATGACAGACAAGGAGGTGGAGTTCACTTAGGAGACCTGGCCAGGGGGATGACTTCTGGGGAGGACATACGGTGGATCCATAAACGTATAGAACTTTCAGGATTTGATGGGATTGATCCTGTAGGATGGATTGCACGGGCTGAGCAGTACTTTGATATCCAAGGGACGACAGATGAATATAAGGTCCCGATGGCTTTCGTGAGCATGGAAGGCTTAGCGGGGCACTGGTTCCGGTGGATAAGAAGGGGGATTTCCAATCTGACATGGGAGAGGCTGAAGGAGGAAATGCTACAGCGCTATAGTGAGTTCCCAGCCACTTTAGGTTATGAGCGTCTGGCAGCCTTAGAACAGGGTCTCCTGACTGTGACCGAGCACATAGGGGTTTTTGAGGAGATTGTTTCACAGATACCTGACCTATTTGAGGAACAGTACGTGGATTTTTTCCTAAAGAGCCTAAACAGCTCTATCAGAGAGAAGATGCGAGCCTTTTTACCCACTAATGTTATGCGTGCCATGACTCCCGCTCGAGTCATTGAGAGGGAGCTGATTGGGGGATCCACATTGCAAGGGCGGACAGGGACAGAAGGGGTGGTAAGCAAAAGCTAGCCAGATAGTAGGAACTATTCTTGGGGAGGAAGTTTTCCTCCTAATCCAATTGTGCTAGATTCAACTTCCCAAGTGGTTTCGGCCTATAGTGTCCAGCAGCCAAGAAGAAGCATTAGTGTAAATTCTAGCAGTACACTGTCTGCTAATGAGAAAGGAGGTGACCATCTCATAATGGCTCCAAAGAGGTGGGGGGTCAACGTACATCTGCAAGCACTTATGACCGTTCTAGAAGGAACCGAGTTATGTCCCATCAAGAGTACATCAATAAGAGAGAGAAAGGGCTATGCTTCCAGTGTGATCAACCATATCATCCAATGCACCGATGCGCAAACAAACAATTCCGGATGATGTTGCTAGCCGAAGATGAAGATCTGGAGGGAGAGGATCGAGTGCCGTGGGATTCTGGAAACGACACAAAAGGAAGTTTTCAGTCTTGAGGAGAAGGCTAGTTCAAGAGGGGGGCAATTGTTACTGGCCCATTAGTGTTAGTAGGTTATTAATAAAGTGGATCCGGGTTGGTTTGTCATACCCGGTCCGCTAAGTAGTAAAAGTCTATAAATAAAGGCCTAGGGTTAGGGTTGAGGTTTGTCTAGGATATTTGCTTTGTCTACTTTGGCGTGCTCTTGCACGAGTTCTTATCATGATGCCTCACCATATCATGGAGGTTATAACGGTTGTCATTTGATGTATCATAAGTCATATAAGAGATTTAACTGTCCAAGAGAGGATTTGCCCCTTTCTTAAATGGAAGCTTGATGTCCATGGGCCCCATATGGATGTATGACTGAAGTGTGTCCACACTTAGTGAAAACCTAATTTAGTTATTAATATTAGATTAAGTTAGATAAGTATGATAGTCTGGCAAAGGGATTATAGTACAAAGATACTTCATTGTGGTTTAGGGGATGTCGATGATGACAACCATTCCGATGATTTGGGTAGTAATGATGTGTTGCTAGATACCTCTCGTTGCTTGTGATGATTGTCAGTTTATCACTACCAACGTTAGAGGAATCTACAGGGTTGCATGCCTAGACACTTAGAGATGATTTCCTTAGATGATTTGAATTTATTTGGAAATCTGATCTATCGTGGATGCATCTAATGAGATGGAGAATTTCATATAGAGCTAGATTACATTTTAAGATTAGTTGACTTTTGGTTGACGTATGGGTGACCACATTTGACTTTGGTTGATTAAATTCTAATTAACAGATCAAGTGGTAGAGAAGCACCGAATGGATTCGGTGTCTTGTTGACTTGATTCAGTGTAATCTAGATGGGTCTATGTGTTAGACACATATTTGAATATATTTAATAATCAAATAATAAATAAATTTATTTACGATTTAAGTCATGAGATCCACTTTTTATTCATTTATATATTAGAAGGCTTGGAGCTAGACGTATATGTATCTTTCTTTTCTTGCAACCCTAGCTGCCAAGGTGTCTTTATCATCAGCCCTAGCTGCCACCACTTGAAGCACGATTGCCCTTCCTCCCTAGAGGCGACGGCCCTTGAGTTGGCAAGAACTCAAGGTGAAGGTGGTGATTAGCACAATCTCTATTTGATGATTGACGCATCTTCAAGTGGTTAAGGGCTTTTCTCCTTGGTGTATCTCTAGGAGTTGGTGCAAACAAGGAAGATTCTCTCATAGGTGGGGATCTTTGCCCCTGAGGCTAGCACCAGGCGTGAGGTAGAGGGATCTCGAGGAGTCAGTTGTGTGCGCTATTGGATGCTCGTCATCATCGCCCAACCCTTCACTCGCAATAAAAGGTATCTATATCTATCATATCTGGTGGTTTTCTCGTTAGTTTATCTTATGTTATTTTGTGAAAACTTATTTTGGGCATTGCTTTTGCTGAGTTTTAAATTTTAAATTGTCTGGGGTTTTTCAACATATTTTACTTATTAGCTATGATTAATTAATTAATTTTTTTTGATTAAGTGCTATGCACCCTTTTTCTTTCCTTTTTTTCTTATGACCTAGCCAAATTTTTCTTTCTTTTATTTGAGCCTCTATTCCTTATTTAATCCTTAAATATAGCAATAAATTTGATTGATATATATTAAAGCTCACAATTACATGCTACTTAATTTGATTTTTTTTCTTCTTTAGAATGTTTCTAGTTTTTACGCCATGGTCAAAATCAATTTTAACTATCTTTTTATGCAAATTAATGGCTCAACAGTATTATTGGACCTACGCCCTATGTTCACTAAAAAGAACGAACCTGGTTACGATATTTCTAAGATTATTTAAAATGTATTAGCCGAAAAATGAATGAAGAGAGGGCGGTGAAGCAACAAGAAAAAACTCGTGCCCTTGTATCCATTGATCAAAATACAGGGAAAAAAATGGAGGATTAGAAAAAAGATTCTGAACCATAGTCAATATATATGCAGTACTTGAAGAAAATATGCTCAATAAAGAAGGATAAAGAAATGCATAATTCTTGAAAGAAAAAAAAAAGTTGAAAGGCCAATATAGCATCTTAGAGATGTTTCAACTTGGAGCAACTTTGAGGTTACAAGTAGCTTTCTACTTTCGCATACTTCCAGTCCCTGATACCAGCCAGATATTGATACACGCTTTAAAAGTGGCAATACCATTGAAAAGAAAACCCGAATCAGCGAATCTGCTCATCATCCTCCGGGCATATAGATAAATGCAAATTGACTATAATATTGCAATTATTATTATGAAATAATTACTGAGGTTCCACTTACCTTTGGCAATACAATAGAAAATAGTGCAGATGTAGTAGGAAATTATTTGTTAGTGTTTATTATTCACTTCTATATTAGCGGATAGCTATTTAAGTCAAGTGTTAGTGGTAAGGTTAGTATGTGCTTGGTATTTGTTTATATGTATCTGTCAAAGCTTATTTGTAAGGTTTTTGTGTATTATAAAGACATAATTTTGCTTTAGATTATGTACTTTATCCATAGATTTGTTTATGCTTTTGTCCATATTGGTAAGAATTTATCATGTATATTGGGTAATGTTACATCACTAGCCCTTTGTATTCTAGAAGAGAAAATAAGTGAGATTTGAAGGAAAGAGAATGCCAACGAGACAAAAATTTTATTATTTGGAAATAGAATTAAGAAATTAAAAAATGGTTGAATACTTAGGTTTGAATATTCATTTAAAATTTCTTCGTTTTAGTTCTATTTGTAAAAAAGATTGAACTTTTTTTACTTTTATAATTTTCTTTGAATCCTTCTTAATTTCTCCTCAAGGGTAGATTGATAAGTGCTGAATGTTTACCTTTATAATACAAATTGAAACATTCAGAAAAAAAGTGAATGTTCTTTACTTTCTGTTTGTCAAAACAGTAGGTTGTAATCCATGCACTTGCTGTCTATGCTATTTTTCCTAGTCCTTTGTGCCTCTCCCACCATGCACAAACCAAATCAGTTGGCTTGGCAAATTGCATTAATCTTTGCACTCAAGTTTATCCTCTGTAGATAGGAGCAGGAATTTCTTTAGGTCTCTTCTTTCTTGACAGTTTCATGACATTCAGGTGACTGAAAACGGCAAACAAGAAAGGCATCTAGTCGCAACTGTTGGCAAATTTAGCGTCATTTGGAATTTCCAGCAAATCAAGGACAGCAACCACGAGTGCTACAAGAACCAGGAAGGGCTGAAGACATGCTATTGTTATAAGATCGTCCTCAAAGATGAATCTATCGTCGACAGTCGGTTCATGCATGAGAAGTTTGCTGTGAGCAATTCCCCGGAGGCTCCACTCGTCGTAGCAACCCCAATGAAAGTGAGCTCTATCAGTATGTCGAGTCGGCGGCGCTGATGTTTGTGTTTGCTCTTTGTTTGTATGTTTGGTTTCGTATCAGATCTTTGCTAGGGTCCCTTTCTTCTCATTCTCATTCATGTATTAAAATCCTTCTTGGGTTGATCTAACAGTGATCATCTGAAAGTTGTAGAATGTGTTTGATCGAATTGGCTTTTGTAAGATCGGGACTCATCCAATTAAACATGTGGATTTGGTCTTTTTTTCCTTGGTAAGAGGATCGTGTGCATTGAATATCTTAGTCTTCCCGTACGTTTTGGAAAGTTCTTTCCTAGGCTCAAGTAATCAACTGAAACAGAACTTGATAACATTTTAGACTATGATGGTGCACTTGGTTGGTGCATGCGAGCTAAAATATTCTGTTTGGTGAACAATTATCGTTGGACCAACAAGCAACAGCAAAACGGTTCGGTTCAAAGATAATTAGTGTAGGAAAAATAAACAAAAGAGACTATAAACGGAATATTTTTTTCCTAGAATCCTATTAGGCATTGTAGACTCTGAGAAATGAACTTCAAACAAATCATGTGTGTTTCCTTTAAGGATAGAAAACTAGAGGAAATGAAAATAAGAGAGTGAAAGAAAAATAGAAGGGGAGAAAATTAATCACATGAGGGTCATGTGATTAATCTTCTCCCAATGAGTTGCAGTTGCTAAATGGTAATGGGCGACGGCAAGCTGGACGGCAATGGTGAGTGTTGGCGATGGCAGGCGAATTGGATGGCAAGTGGTCTGCAGCTAGAGGAATGGCGACGGTGGGCAAGCTGAATGGCGAGGGTTGCGACTGGAGGGATGGCGATGGCGGGCAAGCTAGATGGCGAGGGTTGGCGACGATGGGCGAGCGGCTGGACGACGAGTGGGCTACGACTAGAGAGATGGAGACAGTGGGCAAGCAGGATGGCGAGGGTTGGCGACAGTGGGCGAGCAGTTGGACGACGAGTGGGATACGATTGGAGAGATGGAGACAGTGGGCAAGCAGGATGGCGAGTGGGCTGCGGTTGGAGGGATGGAGACGGCGGATGAGAGGGATGTCGAGAGCTGCGGCGGGAGGGATGGCAAGGGGGGCAAGTGGCTGGACGGCAACAACAACAATGATGGCAAGCGAGCTTGGACAACAACGGCAATGACGGGTGAGTGGCTGGATGGCGATGATGACTGAGGTTGGATGCCAGAGTTTCGTCCATCGCGTGGCTGGATGGCGATGGCGACGACCAAACGAAAGAAAAATATCATTTTTGTCACCTTCAGTTTTCCCCACCTCAATTTTCTCCATATATCCTTCCAAGAAAACGCAATGTAAATTGATAGACAAGGGTACGCTTATTCCATTTGTTACCTCGGATAGAACTTCAATTTGTTGTTTCGGTTAATTTTCAAAAGGGAAAAAAAGCCCTTGATTTTCAGCTGCAACTACACTTGCCACCTTAAGCTAACAAATCCAGCACTCCCAAAATGGATAATTGTGACTGCCTTCCAAACTTACAGAAGTTCAATTATCAATCATTTGGACAGTGCCCTAGCTACTGCAGATAAAACTATTCTTGAAGCAACCTCTGAAATAGCAAGAACAACCTCACCAGGAATGTTGGGTGGGCAAGGGAGAGGAGTCACAGACCTCCCACTTTGCCCAGCTCCGGACGGATAACGGGATAAGACCTACACGGCCACGGAAAAGACTTTCCAGCAGCCCGTCTGCTGAAGTCGACTTCAGCAGACACTGCAACCGCCGTCCGATCTAATCTGCACGTATCTTGATGCTGGTTTAAGTATTAAAATCTTAAAGAAGCGGCTGCCGTCCGATTGAATCATCACAAATCTAGATGTTAACCTTAATCCTTGAAACAAAAAACTCTCTCGAACGAATGTTTTGCAACGGCTCTCTCGCTGGAAATGCTTGCTTGGAAAAACCTTTCTTCTTCCTCTCCGCCGTTGTTTCTATTTCTCCCCTGAACCTCCCGCCGTCGACTCTATTTCTTCCCTAAACCTTTCTCCTTCCTCTCCCCCTTCAATGTCGTCTCTGGCTGGACGAGCTCAGCCCATTAACGACGGGCTGCTGCAAAGTTTTTTCCTATTAACGACGCCACTCAATGTTCAACTGCCGACGCCCAGCTCTGAGGAACGACTTCACCGAGGCATCATCGACGATTATTCGGCCGCAACTTAGTCAAAATACGATTGTCTCCAGCAACCAACATCAAAGCATCTGTTCGGGCAAGATCAACTCCATATCCAACGATCGACGTCAAGAACTTCTACATGTACATCAACCAACATCCGTGGAGTATGTGGTATATATGCATTTATATTTGACCTAAACATTAATTAGTTGTTAATGCAATTTTTTTCTATTTCTACCAACATATATTTAGGTCAACAATGGATTTAAATAACATTATGGCATCATCAAGTGGGTCTGCACCAATAGAAAAAATACCAGAACCCGAACAAGTATGTTTATTTGTTTTTATGTTGAATGCTTAAATTATATAGTTTTTGTTTATATGTTGATTGCTTAAATTAAATTATTTGTAATAGGAAAAATTTGAGTGCCCTTCAAATGAGCCAAAAATTGGTATGGAGTTTTTGAATGAAGAGGAAGCTTATGCATTTTATAACGAATATGCAAGAAGAATGAGGTTTAGCATTAAGAAATATCACATCGGGCGTCGGAAAGATAAATCTTTAAAGTTTCGAAGTTTTGTTTGCAGTAATCAGGGCACTAAACAAATAGACAATAGACATGTTACTAAGAAGCCTCAATCTAATTGCAGAACTAACTGCATGGCTCATGTTGAATTCAAAATAGATGTGAATGATGTATGGAAGTTAAGTCGTTTAGAGTTGAAGCACAATCATGGATTGACAAGTCCTAATAAAGTTTATTTTCTGAGGTCACATAGAAAGATTCAACCGTATCAACGTGCCATGATAGAGCAAATGAGTAACTCTGGAATGAAGGCAACACAAATATTTAATTTTTTTCAGTCTGCATCTAATACTTCAGATGAGATTGGATTTATTAGAAAAGACAGCAACAATTTGATTAGCAAGAAAAAAAGGGATCAATTACAAGTGAAAGAAGCACAGGGCCTTCTTGAATATTTAAGAAATAGACAAATATCAGATCCAACTTTTGTTTATGCTATTCAGCTGCATGATACAGGAGAAGTTGCTAATCTATTTTGGGTACATGGTAAAGCAATTATTGATTATGCTTATTTTGGGGATGTTGTGTCATTTGACACGACATTTCAAACCAATAGCCACGAAATGCCATTTGCCCCTATTCTTGGAATTAATCATCACAAGCAAACTATTTTATTTGGGGCTGCCTTACTTTTTGATGAAAGTGAAGATTCATTTATTTGGTTGTTTAACACTTTTTTATCTGTAATGTCTGGAAAAGAACCAGTGACAATGTTTACCGACCAATCTGCTGCTATTTCTAAAGCAATAAAACAAGTTTTTCCTACCACTAGTCATAGATTATGTTTGTGGCATATTTTTATGAATGCCACAACCAATTTGAGCAATTTGATTCATGGTACACCTACTGTATTGTCGGACTTAAAAGCTTGTGTTTATGAGCGGACTAGTGTACAAAAGTTTGAGTTATTGTGGGAAAAGTTAATGAACAAGTACAACGTACACGAGAATAGTTGGATTCAAAATTTTTATAAAATTCGAGAGAAATGGGCTTCTGTGTATCGTGTGGATTCATTCTGTGCTGACTTGACTACCACCCAACGGAGCGAGAGCATGAACTGTAAGTTCAAAAAAATTTTTAAGAAAAAATTAACAATGTTTGAATTTTTAGAGTAGTATGATAGAGCTGTTGCATATTTTCGTGAGAAAGAAATGTATGAAGATTTTTGGTCCAGAAATAGTAGTCCATTTTTGCAAATCGGTGATATGTCAATGTTAGAGGAAGCTGCAATACTTTATACAAGGGTTATATATACAGAATTTGTTGAATAGTTTTCCAATCAACTGTTATTTTCATGTGAACTATGCAATTGTGAAGGGTTAGAGCAAACATATAAGCTAGCATGTAAACGCAGGGAGCAATCATATTTAACACTATTTCATTGACAGTTGATTGTGAATGTAAAATGATGGAATGTTATGGTATTTTGTGCTCGCATAGTTTAAGAGTGTTGACCCACAACAATATCCTAAATTTGCCTTCACAATATGTGTTGAAGAGATGGACAAAATATACAAAAGGTGGGATCAGTTCTAGTGTAAGTGGTAAGCAAATGGATTCTAATGGGAAAGAAAGGTTATCATCATTGTATACCTGTGTTTGTCAGAAATCATATACATTATCAACAAAAAGTATGAACTGTCGAAGAGGCCTTGAGATGATTGATGGTGCAATTGATAATATCACATCGATGGTGGAGCATGCAATTATAAATGACGTCGAGGATAATAGAGCTGAAATATGTAGTAATAATGTGGTCAACGGGATTAACATTACAATTAGGCCACCTCCGATTAAAAAGGGACCTAGGGAGAAAAGGAAGAAAAGCGTGCTTGAAAGGATACCGAAGAAGAATTCAAAATCAAAACCAATACCGTGTAGTCCTGAAGTTATATTCAATGAACTTGGAGGATACCATAATGGGATGGTTGAGTCACAGGTAATTGCTTGATTTAATTTATGTTTCATATTATTTAATGTATATTATTCAATTTTCTAATACTCTAGCTTTGTTGGTAGGAATCACATATGCATATGATGAATCCCCAGATGGATGTATCGTTCATGCAATTGCTACTATCTAAGTCAACTCTAAACCAGGTATGTGAGGAGACTTGACTTTGATCGGCATTATGTAATTTTGTTAGTTTATATATGACACTACTAACTCAATTGATTTCTTGCAGCATCAGCCTGAAGAATGGTCGGCTGGTACTAGTAGGAGACTTGACTTTGATCGGATGCCGTAGTACAACATGTGTTATTTAAAATGTTTAATGTAACAAATGTAAACTTACTTGATCGGCTGCTACTGGTAGAATTTGAATTGGTGTTTGTGATAAAACATGTTGTTTATGTATTATGATTGGTATTTGACATTTTGTTGTGATAGTCTCCATCTTATGACCTTGTCTCGTTTGGATTTACCAATGTTATACACGTCAATGGTAAATTGGTTTATATATGCCAATGTACACTAGAATAGGAGGATATTGAGCATTTATAAGTGACATCTTGTCAAATTTTTTTCCAATATATAGTAGGATATCGAGCATTTATTAAGGTCATCCATTGCAAAGTTTTTTACATGATGATCTACCATTTTGACTTGATGGTCTACCATTTTTTACTTGATAATCTACCATTTTGACATGATGATCTACCATTTTGACATGATGATCTACCATTTTGACTTGATGATCTACCTGTTGAACCATGGAATTTCACTAAACATGGAAGCTATTACTGACGTGGAAGCCATTGGACAAATTATTGGAGAAAAGCTAAAGGGTGTTGGTGAACGCTAAGAGAGAATCCAGCTCGCTGAGAAAATTCAACACCGCAAATTCAGCTCGCATGAGGAATCAGCTGGCAGTTTTAGGCTCCATAATTATGGCGGAGCGTAGCATAATATGACCTTTTTAAACAAGAGAAATAACTATCCACGTTGTCTAGTTTTAACAAGAAACAAAAGAGAAGACAAAACAAAGAATGGGTCCCCAACGTACAAACGGAAGAATACAAGAAATTTGTTGATGATAAAACTAGCAGGAGACATTTCGTGAGTTCGGCTGAAGAGGTCACATGCGGATCTATGGGTCTATTATTGCAAAATTAAAAGAGAAGTAGCATGGAAAATAGCATTTGTTAAACCATGAGATGGAAAGAGGATTATGCAAATAAAGGAATCATACTTACAAAGATGTCGCTTGATGAAGTTGTTGGATAGCCAAAGAATAATCAGCAAGTCTGTGTAAAATAATACAGCGATTATCAGGCATTTTGGGTTTTAAATCAAGGGACCACAGACGAAATTTAAACAGAACGTAACTGCAAACTGAAATTAAAAGGGAAAGCCGAAAGTGGAAACATAGACATCGTAATAAAAGGTGCAGAATGAGAGAAATTTCCTGCTAAAACAGGGAATCGCTAATCTCCAAATGTAACAATCCGAGCGCCAGATTATACTTACAAGAATTACTTGGAGAAAGTGTCAAAGAAAACCAAAGAAGAATTAATGGGTCTTTGACAACGTTGACCCCAGACGCGCCTGCAAAGGATAAAATAACCAAGTCAAGATTAATGTTGACTTTAGATGAAATCAAAAAGAGAAGAGAGGAGTCGGTGTAGTAGCACAACGTTAAAAAGGGGGACCAACGCAGGTGACGTGACCAACAGAGAAGCAAAAAAAAAACAAAGACACAGGGAAGTTCAAATGAAGGAACGGCAATTGTCAAAAAGGAGGAAATGAAAGAAAAGTTGGCAGCAGCCAATAATAAACTTAAAGACAAAAAAAGACCTGCAAGGAAAGGAACAGGGCCGACCAGGAAGGAAGATAAAGGGGGTTTGGGCCAGTCGATGGATGAGGGAAAGAAGACAAAAGATAACCAGGGAGAAAAGGGGGACAATTTATTAAGCTGGGGCTTATAAAAGGGAGGCACTCGGCTAGAAAAAAAAGGGATAAAAAAAAACGAAGAGAAGGAAGAGCACATAAGCTGCAAGAGGAAGGTAATGAAGGGAAGTCTTTTTTATTTTTTGTAGGCTTCATGGTTGCACTAAGCAACCTGGCTCACAATGGCTACACACACCCACTATGCCTCTTTCTCATTTTCTTTGTAGGCTTCATGGTTGCACTAAGCAACCTGGCTCACAATGGCTACACACACCCACTATGCCTCTTTCTCATTTTCTTTGTAGGCTTCATGGTTGCACTAAGCAACCTGGCTCACAACACACACTGATTACTGTGCTCACCCTTTTCTTCCTGAAACCTCACGAATGCGTTAAGCACCTGGGTGCTGCGTTTGAGGGCCAATGACGAGGGCGGACTGAAGGTTCGGTCCCGAAAGGCTTGTGCAAAAGAAAGAAAGAGCATGAGGGGCTGAAGGGTAGAATGGAAGAAGAGAAAATGAGAAGGCGTCCATTCGAAGAGAGAGTAGGAGAGGGAATATGATAAAGGAAGGAAGATGTGATTGGGTCAAACAAAAGGGGGTTGAAGAGAAGTTTGAAGAAGTATGACAATAAGAACGTGAAAAGATCGATGAGAACAGGAAGAGAGAGGAGCAGAAACGCAAAAGAACTACCGAAATCGTAAAAAAAAAAAAAAAAAAAAAGAAGAAGAAAGAGAGAAGAGAGAGGCTGTTTGAAGAAACAAGATGCCATGTATAAGGAGAGAAGCTGCTCAAAATGAAGGGATGAAAATTTCTTCTCAGTCTCATAGACCGTCATAAAAAAATGCCAACACACGATCTGGAGAGAATAAGAGGACCATGATCATATAAAAGAGAGTAAACCGAAGAGCAAAAAAATCGAAATCAGAAGAATTCGTGAAAATACGGAAGTGTAAAAATTTTGTTTCCCGGAAAAGGAACTGACGAAGGCGATCAAAGAGCAAGAACACATGCCTGATAAATTCTCTGATGCTCCCTTCAATTTTCTTTGAAAGTTGAGAAGACGTAGAGAAGCCCCGACCAACTTCTATCTCAAATTAAAGCGAGAGGAAAGCCGGATTGAACTTTTGTCTCCTCTCTGTTTTCTTCTGCTGCGAGACAAATAGCTTTTTAAGGGATTCAGCAGACAAAAATTACAAATTTGACAAAGGTTGGTTATCTAAGTTCGCTGAAAGGAAGAATTTCATCAAAAATGCTACTGAGAAGGGGAAGCGGAGTCTAATAAATTCATAGAGGGAAAGAAACTGTAAAACCTTGAAAGAAACCTTATGCCACTATGTTGCTAGAGAATACTTGGCTGAAGGGGGGCCACGACAAAATAAGACGCTGCTGCACTACAAAAAAGAGAGAGATCAAATAAATAAATAAATAAAGAGAAAGCAGCTAAAAATACTCGTCAAAAGGCAAAACAAGGGAAACCTGAGAAATAGGGCGAGGAGAAATTGCTATCGTCTCGTTGGAACAAAAATCTGCTGGCGACAAAGAGGGGGATAAACTTTTCTTCATGAGTTCCTTCGAAAGCTACGGGGAAAGTGAGTAAAAAAGGGGAGAAATCGATACATTACATAGCTACCTGGCTGGAGTCATTGCTCAACGCTTCTACCATATCGTTGCCGTTACCCATGAAGCGCCGCTGATGAACTCGCTCCACAGCAATCGCCGGCGTCATCTTCCCCAGAAGTCGCTGCCGTCGCCATGGCAAGGAGGGTAGGAGCAGCCGGCAAGGCGGTCGACGAGGACTTGTACGCGGTCCCTCCCGATCTCCTCAACCACAAGCCAAACAGAGTATGCTCGCTTGTCCCTCGATCGGTGAGGAAGCTATGGTCAGGATGCCTGGCGCCGCTCTACTGCGTTGGTTGAGGAAGAAGCCGCCATGGATGGAGAGGCCGAGGAGAGAGAATGAGGGATTGAGCGAGATCTGCACCTGCTAATTTGCCCCCGTGTCTTGTCAAGCAGAAAGCAAAAGTTATTGCGTTTTGAGATGGGATGTACGAGTCGAGCACTTTGAAGCCTGATTTTGAGTCGTCAAAAACAAATAAATAATAATAAAAAAAAATCAATTAAGTAAATAAATATGTGTCCGATAAAAGGGGATGACGTTAACTAAGCCGTGGTGGGTTTAGTTACTGGCAAAATGATTTGAATTTAACTAAGTTGCATCAAAAGAAAAATCCTCAAAACATTCTCTCAATTAAATACTAAAAGTCGTGACTTATCGTAACTAAGTATTGTTTGGGAGGTACGTACGTCGACGTTTATCGTCGGGGCGTAACTCCTCAATATGATATTACGTTCGTTAAGGCCAAAGTATTTTCAAAATTCAAATTATCCATCATGCCGCAAGGCCGGATAAATTTTCAAATCAAATTATCCACCACGCCATCAAGGCCGGATAAATCCCAAATTAATTTATCCAATACGCCGCAAGGCCGGATAAATCCCAAATTAATTTATCCAACACGCCATCAAGGCCGGGTAATTTTCTTCCAATCATCCAATACGCCGTAAGGCCGGATAAATTTTCTTCAAATTATCCAACATGCCATCAAGGCCGGGTAATTTTCTTCTAATCATCCAACACGCCATCAGGGCCGGATAAATTTCCAAATTAAATTATCCATTATGCCGCAAGGCCGGATAAATTTCCAAATCAAATTATCCATCACGCCGCAAGGCCGGATAAATTTCCAAATCAAATTATCCACCACGCCGCGAGGCCGGATAAATTCCCAAATCAAATTATCCATCACGTCGTAAGGCCGGATAAATTTTCTTCAAATTATCCAACATGCCATCAAGGCCGGGTAATTTTCTTCTAATCATCCAACACGCCATCAAGGCCGGATAAATCCCAAATTAATTTATCCAATACGCCGCAAGGCCGGATAAATCCCAAATTAATTTATCCAACACGCCATCAAGGCCGGGTAATTTTCTTCCAATCATCCAATACGCCGTAAGGCCGGATAAATTTTCTTCAAATTATCCAACATGCCATCAAGGCCGGGTAATTTTCTTCTAATCATCCAACACGCCATCAGGGCCGGATAAATTTCCAAATCAAATTATCCATTACGCCGCAAGGCCGGATAAATTTCTAAATCAAATTATCCATCACGCCGCAAGGCCGGATAAATTTCCAAATCAAATTATCCATCACGCCACAGGGCCGGATAAGATTCTAAATCAAATTATCTAACTCGCCGCAAGGCCGGACAATCCCCAAATTCTAGTTACTCAACATGCCGCATGGCCGAGTGATTTCCTTCAAAGTCAAGCCACCCAACACGCCATCAAGGCTGGGTGATATTAAATCCAATACCCAACATGCCTTAATGCATTACGATGGAATATTGTTTGGGAGGTGCGTACGTCGATGTTTACCATCGGGGCGTAGCTCCTCAATATAACGTTGTATTGCCTAGGCCGGGTATTACCCAATGAGTGCCACAAGACCGAAATTGGACGAACACAAATTGCCCATGTTGATGGAAGCTCTTTTTCCTTTATCATCTTATGTGTCATGTCAAATTATATTTATGAATGATATCGTTTGACTCATCTCTCTTGTGTTGTTGCGTATTATAGATCTCTTAATCAAAGGTTCCCTAATTTTAGGGGTAATTAACAATGAGTGCTTGCGCTCATTGGAAGCCAGAACCCATTAAACAAAAAGCCTTATTAGTTTAAGGTGGATTTGAAACGGTCATAATACATTTCTCAATGTAACAAAAATGACCCCACACTACCATTTTGACATGATGATCTACCTTTTCTACTTGATGATCTACCTTTTTTACTTGATGATCTACCATTTTTACTAGATGATCTACCATTTTTTACTTGATGATCTACCATTTTGACATGATGATCTACCATTTTGACTTGATGATCTACTTTTTTTACTTGATGATCTACCATTTTGACATGATGATCTACCATTTTGACTTGATGATCTACCATTTTGACTTGATGATCTACCTTTTTTACTTGATGATCTACCATTTTTTTACTTGATGATCTACCATCTTGACTTGATGATCTGCCTTTTTTACTTGATGATCTACCATTTTGACTTGGTGATCTACCATTTTGACTTGATGATCTACCTTTTTTACTTGATAATCTACCATTTTTTACTTGATGATCTACCATCTTAACTTGATGATCTACCTTTTTTACTTGATGATCTACCATTTTGACATGATGATCTACCATTTTTACTCGATGATTTTCCATTTTTTACTTGATGATCTACCATTTTGACATGATGATCTACCTCTTCTACTTATGATCTACCTTTTTTACTTGATAATCTACCATTTTTACTTGATGATCTACCTTTTTTACTTGATGATCTACCATTTTGACTTGGTGATCTACCATTTTGACTTGATGATCTACCTTTTTTACTTGATGATCTACCATTTTCTACTTGATGATTTACCATCTTGACTTGATGATCTACCTTTTTTACTTGATGATCTACCATTTTGACATGATGATCTACCATTTTTACTCGATGATCTTCCATTTTTTACTTAATGATCTACCATTTTTGACTTGATGATCTACCATTTTGACATGATGATCTACCTCTTCTACTTGATGATCTACCTTTTTTACTTGATAATCTACCATTTTTACTAGATGATATACCATTTTTTACTTGATGATCTATCATTTTGACTTGATGATGGCATATTTTTACTTGATGATCTTCCATTCCATTTTTACTTGATGATCTACCATTTTTGACTTGATGATCTACCATTTTGACATTATGATCTACCATTTTGAATTGATGATCTACCATTTTGTTTTCATAATCTACCATTTTGACATGATGATGATCTACCATTTTTTACTTGATGATCTACCATTTTGACATGATGATCTACCATTTTGACTTGATGATCTACCATTTTGTCTTCATTATCTACCATTTTGACATGATGATCTACCATTTTTACATGATTATCTTCCATTTTTACTTGATGATCTACCATTTTTGACTTGATGATCTACCATTTTGACATGATGATCTACCTTTTCTACTTGATGATCTACCTTTTTTACTTGATGATCTACCATTTTTACTAGATGATCTACCATTTTTTACTTGATGATCTACCATTTTGACTTGATGATGACATATTTTTACTTGATGATGACATATTTTTACTTGATGATCTTCCATTCCATTTTTACTTGATGATCTACCATTTTTGACTTGATGATCTACCATTTTGACATTATGATCTACCATTTTGTCTTCATGATCTACCATTTAGAATTAATGATCTACCATTTTGTTTTCATGATCTACCATTTTGACATGATGATGATCTACCATTTTTTACTTGATGATCTACCTTTTTTACTTGATGATCTTCCATTTTTACTTGATGATCTACCATTTTTTACATGATGATCTACCATTTTGACATGATGATTTACCATTTTGACATGATGATCTACCTTTTTTACTTGATAATCTACCATTTTTACTAGATGATCTACCATTTTTTACTTGATGATCTACCATTTTGACTTGATGATAGCATATTTTTACTTGATGATATTCCATTTTTACTTGATGATCGACCTTTTTTACTTGATGATCTACCATTTTGACATGATGATCTACCATTTTGACTTGATGATCTTCCATTTTTACTTGATGATCTACCTTTTTTACTTGATGATCTACCATTTTTTACATGATGATCTACCATTTTGACATGATGATCTACCTTTTCTACTTGATGATCTACCTTTTTTACTTGATGATCTACCATTTTTACTAGATGATCTACCATTTTTTACTTGATGATCTACCATTTTGACTTGATGATGGCATATTTTTACTTGATGATCTTCCATTTTTACTTGATGATCTACCTTTTTTACTTGATGATCTACCATTTTTTACATGATGATCTACCATTTTGACATGATGATCTACCTTTTCTACTTGATGATCTACCTTTTTTACTTGATGATCTATTATTTTTTCTAGATGATCTACCATTTTTTACTTGATAATCTACCATTTTGACTTGATGATGACATATTTTTACTTGATGATATTCCATTTTTACTTGATGATCTACCATTTTGACATGATGATCTACCATTTTGACTTGATGATCTACTTTTTTTACTTGATGATCTACCATTTTGACTTGATGATCTACCATTTTAACTTGATGATCTACCTTTTTTACTTGATGATCTACCATTTTGACATGATGATCTACCATTTTTACTTGATGATCTACCATTTTTTACTTGATGATCTACCATTTTTTACATGATGATCTACCATTTTTACATGATGATCTACCTTTCTACTTGATGATCTACCTTTTTTACTTGATGATCTACCATTTTTACTAGATGATCTACCATTTTTTACTTGATGATCTACCATTTTGACTTGATGATGACATATTTTTACTTGATGATCTTCCATTTTTACTTGATGATCTACCTTTTTTACTTAATGATCTACCATTTTGACATGATAATCTACCATTTTGACTTGATGATCTACCATTTTGACTTGATGATCTACCTTTTTTACTTGATGATCTACCATTTTGTCTTCATGATCTACCTTTTTTACTTGATGATCTACCATTTTGACTTGATGATCTACCATTTTACCTTTTTTACTTGATGATCTACCATAAATACTTGCAAAAAAATTGGCATGATGTGGCCATAATAAATATTCGAAATCCTGTTTTACTTAAGCAATCGAACCTATTTTATCATTACTTAAACAATCATATTGTACATAAACAACCCGAATTGAAAAAAAAACATTACTTAAACAAGTCTTACCGTTACAATATGTAGCAATGCTTACCACAATTAATGACAATCCAATAATTCCTACTATGTTTCAAATCATATTGAAAAAAACATAAACAACACGTTGAAGCTTCTACAATTTTGATTACAAAGTTTCAATACCATTGCCATATTAGAGCAATGGAAATTTGACAATGTAAATCTGGATTCCAATGACATTCCTTGCCCAACTTGCTGCGCCCAGGATTGCCCAGTTTGCTGCGTCCCTTGCCTACTTTTGATTGAAGTCTTTGAGTACACAATGCAAATCTGGATTCCAATGCCATTCCAATGCAAATTTTGATTGAAGTCTTTGCATCCCTCAGCTTAGAGGTGGCCAACGGGCCGGGCCGGCCCGCGGCCCGCACGGCCCGGCACGACACGGGCCGGCCCGGGCACGGCCCGTTGACCAAGTCAACGGGCCGCGGGCGGCCCGCGGCCCGGCTCGGGTCGTGCTGGGCCGAAGGTCCGCGGCCCGCGGGCCGGGCCGGGCACGGCCCGTGGTCGGGCCGGGCCAGGCACGGCACGGACCCGTGCTCGGCACGGCACGCGGGCCGGCACGGGCACGGCACGGCTGGAATGGGCGGCAACGTTCGAAAATTTGATTTGGGCATGCGTTTTTACCAAAATAGCCCTATAACGGTTTGAAAAAATTTAAAAGTTAGGGATATAATTGTCTTTATGTTATAAAATTACCATTTTAGCCCCTTTTAATAATTAAAAATAGGGGATAAATATGTAAATTTACACCCAATTCATCCCTATAAATTGACCCCCCAACCCTCTCATTTCTTCACACAAGTTTCCAATTAACTTTGGATTACTTTCTCATTCTCTCTTAATACTTTCCTAATCTCTTTTCTAAGTCATGAGTTTCAATTAGCCATCAAGATTTCAAAGCTCCCTCAGTCCCTCGGTCTAGTCACGTGGAGAAGATCAAGTAAGTAGTAAATTAATTTACTTTTAGTTTTTTATAATGTAATTGTACTTAAATTTAAATTATTCTAATATAATTTTTTTTTCATAATTATGATTAAATTAAGGTTGTTGAAGGCTGAAAGTGAAACCTCAACTTCTTAGTTCTTACTTACTAAGCGATCTTCAAACACGTGATAAGGTAATTTTTTAATGTATAATTTATTATTAGTAAGTATTTAATCTTATTTTTTAAATTTTTTTGGCTAACTTTTAATATTATATGTAGAATTAATGGCGGGATTGAACAATACATGGGATCTTTTGCCATGGGAGATTGAGGCATTCGAGCAAGAGCTAATGGGGACAAGTACTAACCCCGTTATGCCACCCGATCAAGATCAAGATGCCAACCCTCCGCCTTACGACCCAAATCAACAACAGCAAGATCATGTTGAATTTGAGCCTACTAACACTATGCAGGGAGAGGAGGGATGCAGTGCAAACCCTCACGAGTCTACTGTGTCGGGCTCAAGAAAACGCACGAGCGACGTTTGGAAGAGCTTCAATGTGGTGATGATTAACGGCGAAGAAAGAGCCAGCTGCAAAAAGTGCAAAAAAGTCTTGACTTGCAAATCATCGGGTGGAACTGGTCATTTGACTCACCACATCAGAAGCCATCAAACTCAAATCGATCGTGCACAGGCTACTCTAAATCTTTCCTCTAGTTCTTTTGAAATTTATAATTATTCTACTGAAGTTCTTAGAAAAGAATTAGCTAAATTTATTATTTGGGATGAACAACCATTTTCTTTAGCAGAAAATTATAAATTTGAAAAATTTATACATAAATCACTACAACCTAAATATAAAAAAGTAAGTAGACAAACCATGCGTAGGGATGCTATAAAAATTTTTTCTGAATATAAAACTAATCTTTTACAAGCTTTAATTACATTAACTTCTTGTATTTCTTTAACATCTGATATTTGGACTAGTAATCATTCTGATCAGTCATACATGTGTATTACGGCACATTGGATAGATAGTGAATTTTTTATCCAAAAAAGAATTATTGCATTTAAAATTTTTGAATATCCTCATACTGCAAATGCTATAGTTAGACAATTTCATAGTATTTTACATTCATATAATATAATTAATAAAATTTTTTCAATTAGTTTTGATAATGCAAGTAATAATGATAGTGCAATTGATAAATTAAAAAGATTGTTAAATCCAATATTTAATGGTGCTTTTTTTCATATACGATGTGCATGCCATATTCTAAACTTATGTGTTCAAGATGGAATAAGAGAAGTAGATGAATATGTAACTAAATTAAGAAATGCTGTTAGATTTGTTACTTCTTCTACTTCTAGAAATCAAGATTTTAGACAAACATGTAAATCTTATGGTTTGTCATATAAAAAATTTAAACTTGATATTAAAACACGATGGAATTCTACTTATGATATGCTAACAACATGTTTTCCATTTAAGGATCCTCTTACATTATTTTATAATGAAAGAATGCCTGATGGAAACATTGAAGAAAATGATTGGGATAAAGCAAAATTATTACATAATATTTTAGAAATTTTTTATAATGCTAGCACTCATTTATCTGGTGTTTATTATCCTACATCATGTTTAATTTTAGAACATTTAGTTTTAATTAGTGAAATGTTTTCTCAATATAGACATGATGAAAATGTTTTTCAAGTAATTTTTAAAATGGAAACAAAATTTAAAAAATATTGGAAAAATATATCTCCTTTATATTGTTTAGCTTCAATTATGGATCCTAGATTAAAATTAGAAGGTGTTCATATTTTATTAGATGAATATTATAGAAATATGCAACTTGAAGGAGTAGATGAGAAAAAAAATGAAGTTTCTACCTTATTAGATGAAATGTATAATGTTTATAATTTAAAATTTGGACATACAATGAATCCAACATCCTCTCAAACTAATGTATCTACTAGTAGTAAAAATATTACAGGAAGAATACGCTCAATTTTAAATAGAAAAGGAACATCAACAAGTAGATCTAGTAATTTTAATGAATTAACATTTTTTTTAGAAAATAATCATACATCTTTACTCACAGAAGAACAAATAGATAATTTTGATATTTTATCATGGTGGAGATCACAAGGAAAATCATATCCTGTGATTTCTGCCATGGCACGTGATCTACTAACTCCTCCGGTGTCTACTGTAGCATCGGAGTCTTGTTTTAGTGCCGGCGGCAGGGTGCTGGACGAGAAGCAAAGCCGAATGAACGAAGAAAGCGTGGAAATGTGTATTTGTCTTAAAGATTGGCTAGATGCTGAAGATCGTCTTCAAGATAAAGGTGGTCATTCAACTTCATCGGATGATGATGAACAAAGTCTTGGAAGTGCAAGCGGAAGCACCAATGGATAAACGTTGTAATAAATAATTATAAAAAAAGTTGTAAAAAAGTTGTAGAAAGAGTGGTAGAAAGAGTTGTAAAAAGAGTTGTAAAAAGAGAACTACGTAGACCTGATTCCTCCTTTGAGTGGGTACGTAGGCAGCCTGTAATGGGTTCGGTCTAAAATATATAAAAGTTTAACATTTTTTCAAAAATTTGTGTAATATACATTCTCAATTTTTTTTTATTTTTTCACATTTTATATATTTTAATTAAGTAATTTACTTATTAAAATATTTTTTTTAAATTCGGCCCACGGGCCGAAACCGGGCCGGGCCCAACACGGCCCGCGTGCCTAATTGGGCCCGTTGGGCCGTATTTGACCCACGTGCCGCCGTTAGCCCGCGGGCCGTGCCAGGCCCGCGGGCCGGATTCGTGCCCACGGCCCGGCGGAGCCGTGCCGGCGACGGCACGCCTAATCGTGCCGCGTGCCGTGCCGGGCCGAAGAAAATTTCAGCCGTGCGCACGATTACAATCGGGCCGTGCCCGATTTCTGGCGGGCCGAGGCGGGCCCGGCCCGGCCCATGGCCACCTCTACCTCAGCTTGCCCAGCTTGCTACGTAAAACACTATTGCCCAGTTTGATGCATCCCTTGCAAATTTTGATTGAAGTCTATAAATGGTGAAAAGCATTAGATTGACTTTACCAGCATTGATGCATTAGTGCTTTACGTAGATACCAAATACATGATGAAGCGATACCAAATACAGGATGCTCTTACCAGATTAGAGCAATATCTAATAAATCCTTCTGTAACTCACCCAAAACCAAAATATGACTACAGTGAAAGATAGAATCATCACAAAGGGAAAGATAGAATCATCACAAATAGAGTTTGTTTTCAAAAGCCATTTCTCAATTATAAATGAAAAAAATCCCTAATTGTATCTTACCTCGCATATTGGCGATAGTGGCGCATTTATTTTAGATGGCTTGACTTAATGTATCAAATGCTCTTACCAGATTGGAGCATTTATTAAATGATCTCCTTACCAGGTCAGAGAATGGTAAAATGCTCGGTTTGCTGCATTGCGAAGCCAACAAATCTTTATGTAGATAATTTCCCCTTGAAGAGCTCAAGAGACATAAGTGCTCTGATTCTGGGCATATCATCTTGCGAAAAATTGAAGGCTTCATTTCTTGATAAATAATCTATATATTTTGCGCAAAAGACACCACAATCGACACTGGAAAAAAGGGATAGAACCATCACTTATAAATAAACAAATTGTGAAAATAAGGGATAGACAAATTGTGAAAAATCCCTAATTTTATCTTACCTCACATATTGTTTGGGACAATGACCGTTCCAATTGATTTCCCATTTAGTTATATCCACGTGGGCTCGTATACTTAATAAACCTCTAATTAATGACAACTACATAACAAAAATCCGAAGCAATTTACTGGATTTTCATTTTGACAAACCTCTCATGTATCAATTACTTCAATAACCTACATAGGAGAATTATTTTATCAATTCATCAAAATATTCATTAAAGGTCTAATGAACTATAATAAATTACCTGCTCCACTTTTTTTTTTCAACATGTGCCTGTGTATAAGGGGTTCTAATTTGTCTGCCGCAGCCTTGTTTTCTACCCCTCCGACGGCTATACATTTTAGGAGTCTCTTTCACCAGGTCCCGTGTCTCTCCCGAATTTTGTGGTCCACTATATTCAACAGACAATGCTTCATTACACATTTGTACTTCCTCTTCCTTTCATGCTTCCTCTTGTGACCTCAATGCATTATGAAGAACACTAATGTTTTCTTTTAACAATCTATTTTCTACTTTAAGCACATCTATCTGATCCATCAACTTCTTTTTTTCTATATCCTATTAAAACAAAACAAATAGAGTTTCTTCAATTATAGTATTTGATAGTATAACTTAAACATTAATTCGATTGACAATATTAAAAGTTTACCTTCTCCTTTTGGAGCAACTCAATTTCTTCTTTTAAGATTATATTTTCAGCTTCAAGAGTCACGATCTTTCCAATCGATTTCTCAATGGTCTCTTTCAGTTCATCCTATTATACATAAAACTTGCATCAGTTTGGTTTCATTATAAGGGGTTAATAATTTCTATATAATTGAATACTTACCCTTTCACCTAGGGAAATGTGCGGTGGAACATCTTGTGTTGAGCAATGTTCTGGGGAGCTAGACATAAGAAACAGATACTCCTCTTCAGCAACTGGGACCAATTCATTTAGTATATGCAATTAAGAATTTTAGGTCAATACAATATGTAAATATATTTCCTACCGTATTACATAACTAGCTCGTACCATATGTTCAGCTACTTTCTTCATTGTTTTGCTCAACTTATCCTTTCTTATCAACTTCACATCGGCCCATCTAAAGAGCCGAGGGTACACATCCTTTTGAACAACATTAGTACTAGATGTATGCTCATAAAACTAGACCTAAAACATCAATAAGGAAATCACATCAATATACAAATGTAATACCACTCACAAAATTAAATATAATAAATCATGAATAGAACTTACATTGAGTATAATTGCACATCCCCCGATACTGCAAGAGCCACTCTTTTTAGAATTGTTCAATTCATTTATTATAAAGCTATATATAGCTTCTACCCAATTATATTGTTTTATTTCATTAATATTATCTATATAACTAACTTGACTACTAGGTACACTATAACATTTTTTACAAAAAAGAAATGTGCAAAATACGTATAAAACTACTAATTTCTTTATCCTAACATGATCAAAGTTTTCATATAAACTACAAGCATGTTTTAATTTTTTTTCTATATCATTATGTTTAATTCTTGCACCTTGGAATTCCTTTTTGAAAAATTCAGATTGGCCTAAACCATTTTCTAAATTAATAGGCTCACCTTGAATTTTTAATCCAAGAATGAGTGCTACATCATTTAAAGAATTTTAATAAATGTTGGTTAATCAAAAAAAATATTGGTTTCTCTATTCTAATTTTTAATTAAATACACTAAATTAATTACATCTAACTTAGTTTCAGGACAATCCCAAAAAGGACAATGGTGTGTTGTCCAAAAAGTTTTCTTGTATTCTACATATATTACTGAGTTCTTTGAAAAAACTTTTCATTCTACTTAAACTACACCTACTAGGTATTATCTTACTTAATCTTTTCCTACTTTCATTACTCATTTTTGAATATTAATCACCAACAAAAGAACAATGACATTGTTTAGTCAGCTACTCAAATTAATATCAGAATAATTGGTAGAAAAATATATTCATATGAAGGAAGATGATTTGTATAAGTTATGCATGTAAAAAGGTTATGATTTACGAAATTTCCTAGACACCGTCAAGTCAACTATTGTGCTACTTAAATCGGTGGATCAATGAAACATATCAAATTGAGCACAAAATAAGTTATTGATATTTTGCACATATCCATTGCCACTATTGAATCTATTGCTACTATTGAATCAAATAAATGATAACTAGGAGGCTCACCAGTGTGGCTTGATCTAGATTTTGCAGGCCGGCGATGCACATAAGTTTTCAGGCCGGTGGGGAAGCTCGAGACGCTTGGACGGATAAGAGTTTTGAGAAGAGCTAACAGCCGAGATGCTGCCGACCGTTGTACGATTTCTGGGAGGCGAGGGTGCTACAAGAATGAGGAGGGGCGCTGCACGAGCGACTCCTACAGCGGAAGCGTCCGCCGGTTGGCGACGAAGCTCGAGACGCGGAGAAGACTATCGAGGCGACCGCTTAGATGCCACTAGCCATTGGAAGCTTTCCAGGCGGCGAGGAGCTCTTTTCGGGCGGCGAGGGCGGCGAGTGAACGGGGAAGAGAGGGTTTTTTCCAAGCGAGCGCGAGAGAATTTTCGAGAGTCGTTGCAAGGGAGGAACGGCGGAAGCGTGAGTGTGTTTTAAACATAGGGTACACATCAAGATTTGTGATGATCCCATTGGACGGCTACGATTTGTTTAACATTTTAGCACTAAAGATGGCACTAAGATTAGTGATTATTTGGATCGGACGGCTGAGGCAGTCTGCAGCAGACGGGCTGCTGCAAAGTTTTTTCCCACGGCCACACCCCAAACAAGAGACTTCATCAGTTCCTGCTTAATAAGGAGTTAAAGGCTCTACTTTATGGACGTGATTAAGATTGCAGAATGGAGTCCTGCACTTTAGTTGGGTAAGTTACGAATAGTACAAGTAAAAAAAATAGAGTCCTAAGTCCTAACAAAGTAAACCCTCTCTTCAAAGTTCAAATGCTCCATTGTTATATTTCCACTTCCCTCCAACACCAATCGTTAGCTAACCTGAAACCCCATGCCTTGCTTCTCCTCCTCGACCAGCAGACATCCCCCGTCGCTTTACTCACGTCTGACCCCGCCGAGCACGACTAACTCACCTCGTTCTCCGCCGCATTGTCTTATCCCCGGCCGAGTCTTCTGGCTTTCGCTTCGCCCCTAGCCTCCAGCTCCGCGCCGGCCTCCCTGCTGATGCTGACGTCATTCACGTAGGTACCCTCTCCGCTGCCGTCGACTCGGCCCATCACGCCGCCGTCTCCAGACTACTCTACGATCTATTTAGCTGCCTTCCGGTATTCCTCCCCGCCGACCTCCAGCAGCGCTTCTACCATGGATTCTGCAAGCATTACCTCTGGCCCGTCCTTCACTACCTCCTCCCTCTCTTCCCATCCTCCTTGGCGCTCTCCTCTTTGACCGCGCTCTCGGGCTATCCTACCTCTCCGCCAACAAGCTCTTCGCCGATCGCCTCATTAAGCTTCTCAATCCCGACGATGATTTCGTATGGATCCACAACTACCAGCTCCTCTCTCTTCCGACAGTCCTCCGGAGGCGATCCCCTCGTGTAAGGCTCGGATTTTCCCTTCCCATCGTCCGAGATCTTCCACACCATACCATCGCGCAAAGAGCTACTTCGGGCGCTCCTCAACTGCGATATTGGCTGCTTCCATACCTTTGATTACGCCCGTCATTTCCTCTCTCCGTGCTCCCGATTGTTTGGCCTTGATTACCAATCTAAGAGAGGATATATTGGCATCGAGTACATTGGCCGGATGGTCACCGTCGAGATCCTTCCTGTGGGGATCGACTTGGGCCAGCTCGAATGGGTGATATCTTCGTCAGAGACGACGGCGAAGATACATGAGCTCATGGGGAAGTATAAAGATAAGATCTTGTTACTCGGAGTTGATGGCTTTGATCTCTTCAAAGGTATAGGCCTGAAGTTCTTGACGATGGAGCAACTGTTGGAGCAGCATGCGGGATTAAGGGGACGGGCAATGCTGGACCAGATTAACAACCCGGCCAGGAGCCAGGGGAAAATGTGCAGGGGTTCCAGGAAGAAGCCCTTGCAATCACGAGGAGGATCAACGAGCGGTTCGGGAAGCCTGGTTATGAGCCCATTGCGTTGATCAACCGTACTGTAACAACTCATGAGAAGGCAGCTTTCTATGCCATGGCGGAGTGCTGTGTGGTGAATCCTGTGCGGGACGGAATGAATTTGGTGCCGTACAAGTACACTGTGTGTCGGCAGCGTAGCCTCGTTGCAGAGAATGCTGCTCCAAAGAAGGGGGGCGCAATGAGCTTCCGAGTTGTTGCTCTAGGTCCCAATTTCAGGATGCTCTCAGTCAAGCATATAGTGTCAGCATACCAGAATATGAACAGTAGGCTCATCTTACTTGATTATGATGGGACGATGCCTCCGGCTTCTATTAAAAAAAACCAGGTGAAGAAGTTATTTCACTGTTGAATGTAGTCTTCGTTGTGACCCAAAGATATATGAACTGTAGGCTCATTTTACTTGATTATGATGGGACGATGCCTCGGGCTTCTGTTAACAAAAAACCAGGTGAAGAAGTTATTTCCTTGTTGAATGAACTATGCAGTGACCCAAAGAATGTAATCTTCGTTGTCAGTGGTAGAAGCAAGGATGAGCCAGTGACAAGTTGGGAATCTCTGCTGAACATGACTATTTCACAAGGTACCCAAACTGTCAGACAATAGACATTTATTAGCTTTTAGCACGTTTACACATTTATACACTGAATCTGTTGCTAGTTACTATTCAATTACAAAACTTATTGAAACTAGAGATGATGAGCAGTGTGATAGTTTCCTTGCAAGTACAAACGTAGGCTGGAAATAATTTCGACTCATGAATAAGCACATTTTCGCAGAGAACAGTAGTCTATTAAACTGGCCTTCTGCTTGTTACAATATTAGGTGAATTATTCTCTGTTACTATCCAGTATTATAGATTGTGTAGTACCTTCGTCAGAAATGTACGTCAGCCAACTAGTGGTGCATTAGGGTGCAAATCGTAAACGCAGATTGAGAGGGTTATGATTATTAGAATGACACGCTTATGCAAATATTTTCCCTAGAACTTTGTACAGATCCAATACTGTTTTTGTCTTGGCATTAACATGTTGCCTTCTTTGCTACTGTTTGTCACTTTAGGAGGAATCAGGATTCTCCATGGGACTCATTCACTCTAGTTACAGATTTTGATTGGAAAAAAATCGCAGAACCTGTAATGAGTCTTTGCGCTGAGGCAATTGATGGATCCTACATTGAATTTAAGGAAAGTGGCTGCTCAATTTGGCATCATCAGGATGCTGATCCAGATTTTGGATCTTGTCAAGCTAAAGCATTCCTTGATCAGCTAGAACACGTGCTTGCCAATGAACCTGTGGATGTCAAAAAGGGCCAACATATTGTGGAAGTGACGCCCCAGGTATGGAGTAGTATTATTTTGACTCCTTTATCATTTCTCTTAAATTGTTGCTTTTTAGGTTCTGATCAAAATGGGTATAAATTGTGAAACAAAGCGGCATGTTAGAAATGACTTGTGGAACATTTCTACTGCATCATCATGTGTATCAACCGCATACCTGAAAAGCATGCATTGTAGGAAAACTTAGCCATTTCCAGGTACAAGAAACAATTTAGCTAATCTGCTTGGGACCATGTTTGTGTTTGGCACTCGTGTATTACACTACAGACACAAGCATATGCTTTTGTTTTTCCTAACCGTTTCATGTCTCATCTATTTTTTTTTTGTTTCCGTAATTAGAACTAGTTGGCTAATTGTTTGATGGTCATTTATATAGGGAATAAGCAAAGGTGTTGTAGTCGAAAATCTTTTGTCAACCATGTTGAGCACAGGAAAGCCACCGGACTTCATATTGTGCATTGGTGATGACAAGTCTGATGAAGACATATTCGAGAGCATCATTAATTCAGCAAATAACGCATTATTGCCAGCAACTACCGAAGTGTTGGCATGCACAGTTGGAAAGAAGCCAAGCAAGGCAAAGTATTATCTCAATGATACGGTGGATATCATAAAAATGCTTTGAGGCCTGGCCTATGCGTCATTAGCACTTACGCACAAGCATGAAGATATTCGAGGATTATTTGAGGGCTGAGCTAAATGAAACAGCCATTTGTTAAGGTATATATTGGAGGATTATTGGAGGGCTTATTTCGGTGCATGGATCAAAGTAAAAGGTATATATTGGCCAAATTGAGTTTTAAAATTCAGGAGGATTATTGCCTAAGAATACACGATGTAGCTATACTAGACGGTCTTCGCTTTACATTTGACAAACAAATTATGGATACACTTCGGATGTCGAATGAAATTGCATCTGCAACATAGCAGGTTGGCCAACATCGTTTCATCTACTCCATTTTAATCTTTTTTATTTGTCATTGTAGATTATAAGTGTCTTATGATTTACATAGCTCATGTTTTTCTTTGTATCTGAATATGTGCCAAAATGTGAGACCAGGCAACCTTTAGGTCTCGAGTGTCATAATCAATTAATCGGTTGTAAATTTTTGCAATTCGCATGGTAATTTAAGATGCCAAGCTACTTCATACTATCACGTGCGCGGTATCACATTAAATTAACTACACTATTATGTCGTAGTCAGTTGCGACATAACAAATTGTGATCATGCTGTTCACTTGTATGATTAAGCTGCTCCTTGGGTGTAAAACATATGATCTCACATAATTCATGTTGTTTATTTTGCTAGTCAAGTTGTTGCTTTGATACAGGAGAGGATTATAAAAATTGTGTTTTCTTTTCCAAGATATATAGTTTTTTATTGAACTTATTTTGATCTTTTATTGGTGGGTTCCTACTTCCTCATTGTTTTACTGCTTCTCACACTATATACAGTGAACGTTTAGTGTTTCTATTTCTTGGCCGACTAGGGACTAAGGCTTCGTTTGGTAAAGCAACATTTGGGCTTTTACTGGTGCTTCCAGCTGCTTCTAGTCAAATCTTGTATTTTGTAAAGTGACCTCACCTAAAAAGCTACACTGTTTTCAGCAAGTAGTGAAAACTAGCTTTTCACTCGTTCATGCATTTATGCTGCCTTCATGTGTTCCTCGGCCTCCCTTCTTTTTCTACGCCGGCCCGAGCTCCTCTGCTCTCTTTCGTCTCCCTGAGCTCACGTGAAGCTCCTTCCTCGGTGCTCGTTGGTCTGCTATCTCCCTCCTTCCTCGGCGCCGGCCCAAGCTCCCCTCGCACTTTTCTGTCTCCCCGAGCTCACGCAAAGCTTCTTCCTCTGTGCTTGCTGGTCCGCCTCCCTCCTTCCTCGGAGTCGGCCTGAGCTTCGCCTAGCTCTCTTTCATCTCCCCGAGCTCACGCAAAGCTCCTGCCTCGACGCTTGCTAGTCTGCCTCTCTCCTTCCTCGGCACCGGCCCGAGCTCCCTTGGCTCTCTTCTGTCTCCCTGAGCTCATGCGAAGCTCCTTCCTCAGCACTCGCTAGTCCGCCTCCCTCCTTCCTCAGAGCCGCCTTCGGAGTTTGAGGAGAGAAATCCCTCGGCCACGAGGTCCTGGAAAGCCGCGGAGTAGAGTTCGACGGCCTTCCGCCACTCGCGGCTAGTCCAAAGGGCGCGAAGGGCAGGGATGGCGACCAATCCGAAGACCGCATGGACGGAGGGCAAGGGTGGCGGCCGCGCCAAGCAAGGCTTCGCTGTCGGCTCCTCCCTCCTACATGGAGAGCTCCCCCTCCTTGTCCGGCGATCCTTGCCTTGTCGCTAGCAACTCTCCCCTCTTTTTCCTCTTATCCAACTCTAATTTCTATGGGTTAAAATTGATTTGGGCCAGCTTTGACGAGCTAAAGTTGATTTATCTAAATAGCTTAAAATTTATCCAACCAGCTCTAGTCTGACTAGCTCCAACTACAAACTCTAGCTGCCTCAAATTGGCCCTAAAGTGGAAGCTGCTTTTGCCTCAGTCAAATTACAGGTTCATAACAAGAAACCATTGAACAGCAAACAGAAAACAAACAGAAAACAGAAACTTGGTAAGTGCAGACAACTTGGGCATATGCTATTGTATGTCTTAATAGAGGCTTGGAGCAGAAGAGTGGTGTATAAAAAAACCGATTAACTCAAATCCTTATTTTAGATAAGTTTGTTTTTTTAATCTCTATCCTTATTCTCCTCAATTTGAACCTAACTTATGATGCTTTATCGTTTATTTATTGATATTTAAATAACATCAAAATATTATGGTATTGCTTCTCCATGACCTGAAAGCAGTAGCGATGGCAATAGCAAAAGAAATGGGCATAAGATAACCCGAAAGCACTACTTAGCCAAATGTCACTAATGATATAACGAGGCAATATTGCAAAGATAACCCGAAAGCAGCTCACAACTAAAAATTTCCGTAAACAGAACAGGTAACATACTTCTTCATGAAAATTAAAGGATATACGAGTCCTCATATCCTTGATAGGAAGAAAAGGTAGTAGTGTTCAACAGAATGTTTGGTAAATGGTTCAAAATTATAAACCAAGGTTAATCAGAAATTTCCTCTCTCAGCGGTAGCAAAAGCAAATATGCACTAATTTGGATCCGACTTACCCGTTATATCCTTATACCTCGTCCCAGATTCACCATGCCAGCGGAAGCTTCCACCTGGGAACCTCTCATACTTGACCTCCCAGTGCTCCCATAATACCCACCAGCGCCGCGGGATCCCTGTCCGCTCCGATCCCTCTGAAACCCTCCTGTTGTCGATTGTGCAGAGCCGCCGGTCCTTCCACTGTACCCAAGGCGCCCTCCTCCGTAGCCACCACCCTGCCTGCCCTGCGAAGCTGAACCAGAGCCGTCCTGCCACCGGCCAGATGTTGCAGAGTAGTCCTGGCCCTCCCTGCGCCTAGGTGGCAGTCCCTCAAGTCCTCCGCCAGTTCTCGCTTCAAAAGCTCTCTCATTGTTCTCAGCTAAAATCACAAGCTTATCAGTGAGTTGGGCGAGCAGACTCTGCAACCTAGTTTGTTCCACATTGTGGAACACAATACACTTCGTTGGTTGATCCCAGCTAGCGCGCAGTTCCTCCGTTATCATCATTTTACTCACAATGCTGTGGACTTGAGCCTCAGTGAGGTCAAACATCGAAGTAAGCTGTTTCATGCTCAGGGATTCATAGCAAGATGAGAACGCAAAAAGGTAAGTCCGAAGAGCCTCTTCCTTGATCTTTGATTTCACCATCTCTAACACGTTTTCACGGTTCCTGAGAAGCTTCCAGATGTCCAAAGAGTTTATTACATCAAATGCTTTATGGAAGTTTCCCTTGCTAAGGGCTCTAGTTGCGGCCATGACATGGTCCCTAACATTCTCAGGAGGACCAATAAATGTCTGCCTCTCGCTCACTTCGAGAAGCCTCCTGAATGTCTTGCTAATTGGCTTACGCTTAGGATCGTATGTAGCAGCAGCCATATTAGGGACCTCGAGGAGCATAGCACAGATCAGATGAGTGGCTTCGAGAAGCTCAAGATTAATGTGCATGTGATAAGGCATCTGTCTTCTCCTCTCAGCCTTTTCCTGGTAAAATCAAAAGAAAGATATATTATTCTTTTTGAAAAAATTTAAAAAGAAATTGTTAAAATTGTGCCAAGACAACTAAACAGGCATATCTGCTGCTAATAAGTGCATACACCGACAAAAAAACCTCCACTAGAGATGTTCATATTCTAAATATCGTTGAATGAACCAATAAAGTTAATTCATGGAAAGAAAATGGACTAACATTGGTTCACATACCTGCAAGCAAAACCATAGTCAAGAGAGGCATCAGTCGACCCAAAGAGTTAGATAAAAGTAACAAACATAACTTGCATGTACAAACTAAACTAAGAACCATAAAAAACTGCATTATGATAAAAAAAACACTTAAAAAGAGTAACATCTGAATTTCTCAACCGCAATTACAAGTACCAATATGATAAAACAAAATTTATTCTGATTGTAAGTGCATATTGCCTAATTAACAAATCAAATCTGAATCTTCGAAATATCTAAGCATTTATATACTGATACTAAAATTAGAAAGTGAATTCAAAACCAAAGTCAACTTAATTGAAAACAAAAAGGTCATCATTTATAACCGCATACTCATGGTATACGACAGAAAAAAATTCCATGACATCTTAATTCCTATTTCATCCAAAACCAAAGTCCACAGAATTCCACAACTACACATCTTCTTTCAAAAAATAAAAACTTCATGGAGATTGATTGAAGTTTGAATATAGTGCACTATTTGATAACCTGTGTGACGGTATGGTACCAATGCCAACTTCCATACCAACACATCTTTCAAAAAATAAGAACTTCATGGAGATTGACTATTGATTCAAGTTTGAATATAGTGCGCTATTTGATAACCTGTGTAACGGTATAGTACCAATGTCTTCCATACCAACACATCTTTCAAAAAATAAAATCTTTATGGAGACTGATTCAAGTTTCAATATAGTGCACCATTTGATAACCTGTGTGACGGTATAGTACACCAGTGTACTCAGCAGCATACCACGCCTTGCTACCAAATTCCGACCAAAACATATATATACTACCTAGTGGATGCAGTAAGTTACAGAATTGGCTGGTCCTTCTAGCCTGCTATGCACCACCAACTCGTAGAAGATAGAAAACATTTAAAACAGAATCGATCAGACTACAACTGTATTAATAGAATTTGACACACAAAAGGCGAATATGTTGTTAGTTTGACCGAAAATGAAAACCACACTCATAACAGTGTATTGGGATAACATAACAAGAAAACAAAATAAAATATAAAAACAAGTGATACTGGAATGGCCAAATCAGCAAAGATTTTAGAAGTGACACAGGAGAGGGAAAAGGACATAAATACTAGTTTCTAATATCAGATATTCCATAATCTGACAGAATCTAAGTTATTTCTTCCGATTCAAAATATTCACTCCGCTTCAGATAACTTGACTAATGTCACTCAAATCGTAAATAGAAAAGTATACAAGTGCACAGGCTCAATACCTATTTTAAAGTGTAATTTCAGAAGAACTAGAACTAGAACTGAAAGGTCTGGTTTTAGTTTAATTTCAGGTAACTTGTTTTACATTATCATTGTTTAGATACAAATGAGTCTATCATTTTACTTTTTTCATAAAATTTTACACAAACAAACACATCGTTTTCCTCCACAAGACTAGTAAAAGTGACTTTGGTAGTGAATTACCAATAGTAAGCAATAATCAATATATAATTAGATGCATGTGACAATCAATTAGATCGGAAAGAGTGACCTTTTCTCTTATATAGGCATCAGATTTTCTGAGAAAAATCAGTCATTCCAACATGCTAACATGTTTAGCTAGAGGGCAACAGGGTCTAGATTTATATCCATTTTGCCAGTAGAGGTGATATGTACAGGATGGGATTTTTAATTTTCAGGCCATATGATTCTTTGTTGTGAAACGCATATCACTTTCCTCAGCTTTGATATTGCTGTCAAAAAATAATAATATGCATTGATACAGCACAAATATATATACACATATATGACAAAGGCAAAATATAGTAAAGTTCAATGTCCTACCAAGAAGATGCAATTCTCTTTCATGAAATTATAAAAAAAACAACCTGTAAGAAGGAAAAGTTACAGGAAGTCAGGATACCTGTTCAGGAGTTTTTTCATGGTATCGATTTTGCAACACGCCTTGAGCCAGTAACTCTTTTACTCTACCACCTTGATAAAGTTCAAAAAGGCATCCATGAGCTTCTTGAATCAACCCAGCTCTGAAGGCACAGAGACCAAGTTGTGCCATCACTCTATTGAACAGGATTTGTGAAGATATATCCATGAGTTGAACTCCATCCTGCAAGTGACTCATCAAGAGAAGATCACGTGCAACCGGGAATTCATCAAAAATAGCATGGTGATATATATCACACAGCATAGCCCTGGCCTTGGTTCTCTCATCACCATACCTGTAAATAAGCGATACCAATGTATCAACCAGTGTCCTACTTCTTTCAGGAAATGTAGGTTTCCTAGGCACAAGCTCAGCAATTGTGACAAAATGTGGCGGGCCCCTGTTTTGCTCTGCAATTGGATTCTCTTCTGCCTCATCTGTCTCTCCATTCTCCCCATCTGTCCCTGTTTGCTCAGCCAACTTCCTCATTGCATCATAAACCTCCTGAGGTTTGTAATATACAAGTTCAAGCCTCCGCAGAGCTACTTTAGAAGCTGCCTTAAAATCCTCAATCCTTTCAAGGTACTCCTGAATGTTTTGTGCAATAACAAGAAATAGAGGCTCATCCCTAAGCCTCTCAACATACTCTCGAGTGTGTGGATCAATGCACTGTAAGCTTTTAAAAAACTCTGAATCAAGGCGTTCAAGGAAAGCAACCAAGTTTCCCCAAACTCGGATTGTTCCCTTGTAATCTGCACCCTTCTGGGTCTCGTGCTCATCAGGCTCAACAGTATCATCCACTACAATACTGGGATACTGCTCGAGGATGTCAAGAACAAGAAGCATGTTACCTACACACCTTTTCCAAACATTTGTAGGCATATGCCCAAGTAGACTCGGGTTGATATCAAACTGAGCTGAAATAACACTAAATAAGATTTCTAGCTTTTGAGCAGGCGTTTTTGCAACACGGGTCAAAAATGTAAGCTGTTCAACCTGGTCAACTCTCCCTGTACCCTTTTTACCTCTAGCAGCTACAATCTCTTTAAACTTCTTGTCAACAATGTCCCATGTGATCTCGCTGGGGTCCTTCATGAACTGCTTATCCATGAGCTTATCCTTCTTGTTTGTCTTCCTCTCCCAGGAACCACCAGCCTGCTCATCGCCTTCCTCATCATCCTCATTATCTTCATCAGAGACAGCAATCTTAGAAGGGTCCTCCTCAACCTCTGAGCCTGACTCTTCATCCTCATCCTCGTCTTCATCTTCAGCCGCTTCATTATCACTCTCTGGCTTTTCACGGTACTTGGCAATGAGCTCCTCATATTGCTTGTTGTTCTTCTTTAATTTCTGTTTCATTGAGTTGAGAGCCTTAGCATTGCTGCTGCTCATCTTCTTCTTAGCATCCTTGTTAGCCAATGCCTGAGCCAAGAAGTCCTCCAGCATAACAAGGGCTTTAATATAAAGATTTGGGACTTTCTCAGACTCTGTAACCCGTACAACCTTCTCGAGCTGCTTGTTGATCTTTTCAAAATTCTCTTGCAGATTAACCCAGTCATTGATCTTCATAGCATTCCTCATTTGGTCAATAGTAGCAGCCATCTCGTCAAACCGCTTGTCCCGGGCTGACTTAACCACACGGTGCTGCCCGTCTGAATCATCACTGTCACTAGCTTGATCTCGAAGGTATCTACTCCTCGCCGCAGCACCAGAAGTATCACCTGCAGGTTGCTCATTATCGCTCCCATCTTCGTACTCACTGTTCTCCTCCTCCTCCTCCTCCTCGGTGTCACTGTCACCACCCTGCGATGGAAAGACCGTAACTTTAATTTAGCATAAACAAATCAAAGATAGCACAATATTTTTATCCAAGTACTGCATAGCAACCCAAGCACACCTGTGTCCAGAAACGAGAAGCCATTATTCTTTTTGGTTTCTTCTACCTCGAAGCCCTAAAATTCCACAGGAGATATTTTGCAACAATAAGCGCAACAATAGTTCAGATCGCACTTTTAATTACAACAATGAACGCCTAATATCAGTAAAAAAAAAAGAGAACAGTAACATAGAAAAAAAAAGGATATAAAATGGCGGTGAATGAGGCGGTGGGGAGCCAATGGAACAAAGCTATATGGGATCTAAGGTAAATAGCACATGCCTAACTAGCGTTTCATACATGAGCTCTTAAATAGACCAAAAAATAATTACATGAAAAGGAGTCATATGAGATAATGAAGCTACCCAAGGAAACTTCAAGGAAGGTGACCTAAAGAAGAGACAACGATCCATGAATATTGTGTCAGGTAGAGGGATCATCTCCTTGTGGTTGTAAGTCATGCAAACAAAACTAGGGACTTAGGAATATGACATTATATATCCTCTTAGTATAATTTCCATCAAAATGATATGTGCCAATTCTTCTGGAATTAAGGTGAAAGCTACTTTTGCCTCGGTTATATTACAGGTTCATAACAAGAAACTATTGAACAGCAAGCAGAAAACAGAAACTTGTTGAGTGCGGATGACTTGGGAATATGACATTGCATATCTTCTTATTAGAGTCTAGGAGCAGAAGAGGAGTGGTCTATAAAAAAAAACCCATTAACTCAAATCCTAATTTTAGGTAAGTTTGTTTTTGTTTACTCTCTAACCTGATTCTCCTCAATTTGAACCTAATTTATGATACTTTATCCTTTATTTATTGATATTTAAATAACATTGTACTATTATGGTATGGATAATATCTCAATCTTTTTTAAGATGCCTATAATAATTTATGTGTAATTCTTAAAATATTTTCATAAAATATAATATGAACATAAAAAGTTTGTATTGCACTATAAGTCATTTTTTATGCTCTTTGCTCTCATCTCAAATTATTTTCTATTATTATCTCAAGTGCATCAATAATAGAATAATACATAATAATTTTAAGTCTCCAAGGGTATTACTTGGTTATTTAAATTATCTTCTTGATTCAAATCATAACAACTTTTAAATTCTCCTTTTGTTAATTCTTCTTTTCTTTAGCAATTCATTTCTCTCAAATCATATCAACATGTTTACATAGCCTCCAACATCATTTAACAAGAAAAAAAATATGTTGAAAAGTGAAACCTAATTAATATTTGAAATAAACATTTGCAAGAGTGGAGCTAACGTGCAAAATAAAAATATAGAAAACTAACTAGATATTTCTAGAAATCAAGCTTTTTAGAGGATCAAGTACCTTGCATATTACTAGAATCATAATTTCTACATTTTTTTGATAAACAAAAACCATATTTTCCAAAGTAAAGATTATATTGTTATTTTAGTGATAAAATGGTTTTATCACTAACATATATGATGGCAAAAAAATCTTTCCAAAACTTCTCTCTTATATATAAAATACAAAATAACTTTTATTTGTTATTTATTGTATGTCTTTTAAATCTTCTATAATAATTGCATATAGATCATCTTCAAGCTCATTAATTATCACATTACTAGTTTTATAGTAACAATTATAAAATCCTTTTGAATATTAGAAGAATTAAATTTATGATATTATAATGTATAGGAAGATTACATTGTTTATTAACTCATTATGCTCATTTAAAAAACATATAAAAGTATAAGTTACTTTGAGTTGGTGAATATTTTCAAATCATCATGATTGCAAATGATCAATCTTGATGAGCAAAAAATCTGATATAATCTATTAATGCAATCAGACAAGAATACATTACGTCACTTGTGTGTGTGTGTATATATATATATATATATATATATATATATATATATATATATATATATATATAGTAACTTTGTTTTATTGCAACATTTTACTCATTTAATGCTTGGACATCAAACATGTGATGGGGTCATTAACCAAAAATGGCCAATAACTTATGTGAAATTATATTCCACCTAAACACAAGAATCATCACTAGGACTACGCGAACCATGCTTATGTTTCTCAAGCACATAAAGCAAAAGTTATCTTCATAATATTCTCCCCATATAAATCCCCTTAGTGCACTTATTAAGTTCTTCTCAACCCATTATTTAGCCTCTCTCTGTCTCAATGGTGAACCTCTCATAAGCTCTAAAGCTTAAATATTATTTGATGGAGGCAAATCCATCAACCTAAAATAATTAGTCTCTTAGGTGGGCTATCGTTTATCTTATACACATTAGGATCATATATTCTTTTACCTTGCTTTTTTTAAGGCACTTAGCATGAGTCACCTCTTAAGAGATTACTTCCTTGACTAAGAACCTTATGGCAAACTCTTCTATTTGGTGGTTTTTGCAACTCAATAAACCAGCCCATTATCTTGGTAGATAATGAGCCTAGCAACGTAGCCCAATTTAAATTGTTTAAAAGCCTAAGTTATCAGTAGCAAGCTCACTAAACTTATATATATACATATATAATTATTTTTATCACTTCCCAAAACTAAATCAAGGTATCACAATCTCCCTAACTTAAGACTTGACATCCTCATCAAGCCCAAGCCCAAGGCCTAACACATGCATAAGAATTATTCTTTAGTCGACAATATATAATGTCAGCCAAATATAAGCTCCAATGACAGCTCTTTCCTATTAGTCTCTTTTATTTCAATCCGCTTAATGAGTATATTAACCGTTAACTTGGTAGCAAACCAAGCAATTCATCAAGAAACACATTTGTAAACTCCCAGTGGTATTCTTTCAATTGGTTCCCTAGACTCTTGCCAACTATGGATAATATATAATCTTAGCATCCACTACTTAGATATCTCCTAGCCTGCATTGCTGAGATAATCGAGGCTACCTGACCAATCACCCCATTAAAACTCTATGTATTTCATTAGGACGATTGAAGTCACCACAACTATGACAATCCACCATAGCGGGTAAATAAGTAGTCCAAAAACAGAGATGTCTAACACCATCAAGTCTGCATGAGGGCAATCTTTCTTATAATCCCAAGTTACCTGGCATTGCCCTGGAGGTAGACTGCATGTCCTCACCAAATGCCCCTCCCTATTACACTTAAAACAAGATTTCTATGCAACGGCATAGCTAGACCCTGCACCCTGGTATGACTGAATCATCTCCTATAACACCACACCCATAGATCTCTACAGCTTGCACCCAATGTCTGTCATGTAATTGTCCCTTTGTAAAAGTTGACTTTGCCCAACAAATGGTCTATTTTAGAATCCTAGGATTCCCCAGCTAGGAGTGTTTGTTTTCAATGTTGCATGCACAACTGCCAGAAAATCCTTTATAGCGTGTTTAGTAGGAAGAAAAGGAGAAGAAAATAGATGGAAAGTTGGAAGAAGAGTTATAAAATCGTTTTTTGTAGAATGGACGAAAAATAAGAGAGGAAAAATAGAAGGAAATTGAGAGGGAAAATAATCTTATTTGCTTTCTGCCCAAATCGAAAGTTGGGTGAAAAGTTGGATTTGCCCTTTTAATGCCTATTTTCACCCATTCTCTTTTTTATACTCGCTCTCACTCTTGTGCTTCTCTTGTAACCTTCTTCACTGTCGTCATCGTCGCCGTTGCCGCCTCTTCACCGTCGCCTCTCACCTCTCGTTGTTGCCGCCTTTTCAATGTCGACTCCCATCGCCTTATCAATCTTTTTAATTTTCTTTTCCTCTAAATAAACACAGAGGATAAATCTAATTATTCTTTCTTACTTTCTTTTCTTTTCAACTTTCTTTCTTTCCTACTAAACACAGCCTTAGAGTGAGAAAAACATTTGTCTTCTAATGTGTCTGTCTAACCACTAATAAATGACGAACTTTCTCATCACCATATTAAGAAACATATATGACAATCGCTCAAACTCATCAATATATTCTGCCACAGGCCTACTTAACTACCAGCTATCCCAGAAAGATAGAAAAATATTTATCAAAGAAGACACTAAAGATAATTCACAATATAGCATCTTCTCCCAAAGCAAGTTTCTCAACATTCCCCAATTTTTAGCTTGCCCATCAAAAAGAGAAAACTACCAACTTAACTTTATGTGTCTCAGGTAATTCATAACATCTAAGATCTCAAATACACTCTCTATCCACTTTACGGCAGCCCAAGGATCAGTATGCCCCCTAAAAGTATTAAATCTATCTCTGCCTAGTGCCAACAAACTGGTGGTTCTTACAAGATGTCTTTCTAACTCCTAGTGTTAGCTGCAACACCCATACTAGCTGCAGCACCTAGACTGCACTATGAGACTATGCCATTGTAAGAATAACTCTTCTACTCCTAGAAATCTCAGCATCTGGTGCCTCAACTTGTAGCTCGGGCACATCTAGTTTCTCTGCCTCAATTGTAGCCTCCATGGATCTAACTAGTTGCCTTTTTAGCAGACACACCATCTAAATTGTGCACCCTGCGATAAGCATTATTATGACTTCGACAAAAAACCTTCAATTGGAACCCCACCCCTAAGCTGAGGCATTCTATTACAGAAAATAAATTCAAGTCAAAATACAAATGCTTACTCCTAGGCAAAAATCAAAAACATATCAACAATAATTGAATCCTTAGGTCTTAAATCCATAACCTTAAGTTTATCCTAAATCCTTAAGGTTTCATCCTAAGACACCCAAGGATACTTATCACAACCATAGTTCAAATACCATTTATTACAACTCACTGAGGAAACTAGTCCATTAACTAGTGAACCAAATAGCAATGTGGTTCTATTTAAAATGCTTCAGCTCACTTAAGTTGATAGTAGCAAGCTCACTGAGCTTTATATATATGTATATAAATCTTTTCTATCCCTTCCTTATGGGACTAAATCGGGATATCACAGTCTCTCCCACTCTTCCTCACGTAAAGCTTGACATCTTCGTCAAGCCCAAAGCCTAACAAAAACTATCCCTTAGTCACCCCAAATGGGCACCAACCAAACCACGACTGACTAACCACCCACAAGGAGTGACAATATAAACTTTTGATCCGTAAACTCACAGCGCCAACCAAACCACGATTGACTAACCACCCACAAGGAGTGACAATATGAGCTTATGATCCATAAACTCACAACAAACTCTATAATTGATAAAAATTCATCAACACAATCTAGACACGATATGTAATTAATAAAACCATATCAAATCATTTTAAAAAACACACCACAATAAAACCACACTTATACAACCTTTGTAAGGATTATAAAAACAACGCAAATCAACATCATCATAAATTTGTTTCACAATTCACTGATATTTATCAATATATAATAAAACCAAAATAACTCTTTAACATACTAAAACTAAAATAGTTTAAATCGCTCCACACTACCAATATCATACAACAAAACATATATCTAACCTCTTTTACCATTTAGTTACTCCAATATTCACATCATTTATTATTAGCAAAACATATGTTTACCCTCGTACATTTACAATTTCTCAACGGTACACGTGTATGCATACGTATACCCTGTATGTATGCATGTAGGTACACCCCTATACACCACCACACAAAACCCTATCAATAAAAAGCCAATAAAGGGGGAAAGTCGTCGTTACCAAATCGCACGCCGGAAAGAGAACTACGGCAGCGGAGCAGTGGCGGCACGGCACGGCTGGCCCAGAATCAACGCCTGCCCAATCGGAATAGCGTCGGAAGCCGGCGGCGACGCGAACGAACGAGAGCGAGAAGACGGCGCGCGCCGACGCGTGCTCACGCGAGAGGAAGTCGCAACGTCGCAGCCTGGTGCGTCGCCCGCCACCAATCGATGCCGGAAACTGCCGCAGGTCTCCGTAGATGGATCGGCGACGCGCGTGTAAGCGGACGTTATAGAGAGCAGAAGAGGGCGAGGGGCTGAAACTAGGTTTCGGCTGCATTCTTCATTTGTAAAAAAAATCACTTTTGCAAGTGAACCCAACCATTTCCGATATTTACAAAATGGTCCCTCTCAGGGACTCGACAACATTTTGTTTTGTTTATGCGTTATCTAGACTTAATAGATTACAATGTGTAATTAGTGTATTAGACGAGTATTATTCAAATGCAACTAAAGAAAAATTAATAAAAGAGTGAGATTTCTTCTTGATGGCTTTTTTTTTCCTTTCATCTTTAGCTCCATAGTTACTTTGCCCTCGTATTAGAAACATTATTTATAAGAAATATTCTACAAATTTGAAGAACGCTGTACTAGATTGATATTTAAACTTTTTTAATTAAATATTTTATTAAAAAATAAATATATTAATAGTTAAATAAAAGCTTTTGTATAATATTTCAATAAAGATGATAAGAAATGCCTACGTACTAATATAAGAAAGCTTTTGGTAGTGAACTAAACAATAGTCAAGATATCACTAGATGGATGTGACAATCAATCAGATTGGTGTACTGAAAGAGTTAACATTTTCTCTTATATAGGCATCAGATGTTCTGAGAAAAATCAGTCATTCCAACATGTTTAGCTAGAGTTCAACAGGGTTTAGATTTATATCCATTTTGCCAGTAGAGGTGATATGTACACGATGGGATAATAAAATTTCAGGCCATATGATTCTTTGTTGTGAAACACATATCACTTTCCTAAGCTTTGATTGATATTGCTCTTAAACGAGAAGCCATTCTTCTTTTCGCTTTCTTCTACCTCGGAGCCCTAAAAAGATGATAAGAAATGCCTACGTACATTTATAAGAAAGCTTTTGGTAGTGAACTAAACAATAGTCAAGATATCACTAGATGGATGTGACAATCAATCAGATTGGTGTACCGAAAGAGTTAACATTTTCTCTTATATAGGCATCAGATGTTCTGAGAAAAATCAGTCATTCCAACATGTTTAGCTAGAGTTCAACAGGGTTTAGATTTATATCCATTTTGCCAGTAGAGGTGATATGTACACGATGGGATTATAAAATTTCAGGCTATATGATTCTTTGTTGTGAAACACATATCACTTTCCTAAGCTTTGATTGATATTGCTCTTAAACGAGAAGCCATTCTTCTTTTCGCTTTCTTCTACCTCGGAGCCCTAAAAAGATGATAAGAAATGCCTACGTACATTTATAAGAAAGCTTTTGGTAGTGAACTAAACAATAGTCAAGATATCACTAGATGGATGTGACAATCAATCAGATTAGTGTACTGAAAGAGTTAACATTTTCTCTTATATAGGCATCAGATGTTCTGAGAAAAATCAGTCATTCCAACATGTTTAGCTAGAGTTCAACAGGGTTTAGATTTATATCCATTTTGCTAGTAGAGGTGATATGTACACGATGGGATTATAAAATTTCAGGCCATATGATTCTTTGTTGTGAAACACATATCACTTTCCTAAGCTTTGATTGATATTGCTCTTAAACGAGAAGCCATTCTTCTTTTCGCTTTCTTCTACCTGGAAGCCCTAAAAATTCCACAGGAGATATTTTGCAACAATAGCAAAGGAACCCTAATATCAGTAAAAAAAAAAAAAAGGGCAGAAAAAACAAAAGAAAAACAGTAACAAAGAAAAAAAAACTGATATAAAGAGGGGATGAAATTCTTACATAACTTTAGAATTTTAGAAATTAAGCTAGAGAAAACACATTGGAAAAAGTAGAAGAAATTGAATCGACATATAGCGAAAAAACCTAAAACTCAAATTAAATAAACAATATGAGATAGATTTCTGACCTCTAACATGATGCAGCAAAACCTATTTTAGAAAAAAAAAAATTGCTTATAATATTATATTACCAATTTTATAAGCAATCGGTAAAGACCATCATAACTCTAATGTATTATTGAATGTATCTACATATGTAGTTTTTACTATTTTATTTTAGTTTATATCCCTTATTTTTCTTGATAATGGGCTATATGTTCAAGATTAGAAATAGGGGTGAGCAAAAATCAGTATTAACTGAATTTACCTAGCATTAATTTGGTTGGTGAGCAGATTTGGTATCAGTAATTGGTATGATATTTTTTTTTATTACCGAGTTTAACTATTAGTAATTCGGTTCCATAAATTTGATATCGATCAATATGATAATTTTATTTTGTTACTCTCTTTTGGGTAATTGTTTCGGTAATTTTTTAAGCTTAGTAATTTACCAATTTAGGGATAAATATTTAATTAGTAAATCAGTAAATTATATGAAGATCCAAAAACCCATAAGGCTTCAAATCAAGCATCAATGCGTCACCAATCAATAATTTTCTTATTCGGTGTCGTATTAGTAATGAAAATTTCAAATGGGTAAATCTATTTTTAACAAATGCTCAACCCTAATTAGAAATGATAAAGACGATTCAAAAACCCAAATAGTTTCAAATCAAGTATCAATACATCAGTTGAATAATCTCACACTCGTCCAACAAAATCTGTCTTATGAGACTACAGGATTGACTTGTGTGCTTAAATTTTGAAACACCATAATTATTCTTGTTTGGATTTAGAATTAAACTTATAATTAGAACTAATTCTTCAGATAACAATTCAATCAAACTCATGATCATTAACTGATGTGATGAGATAAAAGGAGAAAATGAAGCATAAAAAATAGTCGATTCTTTTTCTTGTTTTCAGTGTCACTATATGAACAATAATTCATATATGGATGTACCAAGTTTTAACCTTACAAATATGAAGAATGTGGTCCTTGCAGTATGAAAGGGTGCTCAAATTCTTTTTCCTGTGTCATATTCAAAGCCACAAATATTTATTTCCACCTTATTAAATCATTATTAGATCAAGACCATTCATTTGAGATTTTGTGAGCGTACAAAAATGAAGTGGTCTTTTTGGTTTCTTCTACCTTGAAGCCCTAAAACTCAACAGGAAATATTTTACAACAATAAACTCAACAATAGTTCAGATGTACCCGTGGCAAACCTGACCATATCAGACATTGGATACCTGGAAAATACCCAACCTCACTAGGCGGAAAAACCCATGAAAAACTCGACTTGTCTTAATCAAATATCACAATTCACAACAAAATTGCTGTAGACTCAATATAATATCAACAAGATAGGAATCTAGTACTAAAACAATCAAAATACTAACATAGATGTAAACTCCAAAATCACACAAGTAAACAATACTCTAAATAATTACAAAAGTAAATTGTCAACACCCATGAAGTTAAAAAAACAGAACAATACTTGTCACTACAATTACAAAATTCCATTTGCCAACTCCCAACATAATAAAATTTATACATCACATTCAAAAAGATAAATTATCCAATAACATCAAATAAGATTAATCATCTTCCAACCCATTAATAATTCCACTTGCCCATAATTCATCTGCATAAAAAAAATATTATTAAATAGCTAAAAAAATGCAAAGAAGAACTCTTAACTTGTAACTGAAATAAGAAGTAAAAGTAAAAAAATACTGTCTTGATTCTATCAATAACATTAATATATTATTAAAAAAATATACCTTCATCATCAGAGTCCATCTCATCAAGTAATATTGCATCATTCATTACTTTAGAATTAGTTCCTATTAAAAACATATAAAAAACTCAATGAGTTTATGATTAAATAACTAAACAAGGTATAATAATTAACAAATTAAACTATAAATTCATTAAACATAAGTTTACCTTTATCCTCTCCGCTCCATAACCAGCTTCTAGCACACATTAAAGCCTCTAAAGTACGCCAATGAAGTTTACTTCGATGTGAGCTTACAATTCGGCCACAAGTGTTAAATGCAGATTTAGATGCTACTGTAGAGATTGGAATCGCTAATATGTCCTTTGCAATAACTTGTAATGTTGGATACTTTATTCCATTTAGCTTCCACCACAATAAAATATCAAAACTTGCAGTTCTGGGTAATACATCTTCCTCCAAATAAAGATCAAGCTCTGATTTCCCATGAGAGATTCTTGCTCTTTTTTTCCTTTTCACAAATGCATCAAAGTCATTCAATGAATCATCTAGGGTAGAATTATCACCCTCATCTTGATGATAAATACTAGACTCTTTATTCATTTGATTGTAATATGAAACCAGTTCATAACAAAGCTCTTGAATTCTATTAACTTCAACCATAGCATCAACTTGATATAACTTGTGAGAATAATATTCAAGCAAACTCATCTTGAATCTTGGATCTAACACTGTGGCAACACCCATAATATCATGAATGACATTCCAATAACACTTAAACTTATCAAGCATTCTCATTGCCATTTGTTGTATCACCACATTAGGAGAAGTCGTCCAACTTGATATTGTTAGATTAATCTCACAAATTTTTGGAAAATAAAGATTCGTAGTGGGATAATTAGTATCAGCAAATAATTCTGTAATACTATTAAAAATTTTCAATTTCCCACAAATTTCACTTGCAAATTCCCATTGTGTAGATGTTGGTAAACAATTATATTTGTCATCATGCTGTTTCAACCTATAAAATACCTCTTTATATGATATGGCACTATCAAGCATCTTATAAGTTGAATTCCATCTAGTTGGACAATCTAGACACAAGTTCTTAGTATAAGTCAAACAAAGTTGTCGAGCTGTCTCTTTAAATTTTTCCATTCTTTTAGGAGTTGCTGTCCAATAAACTATACTATCACGAATTTTTTCAACTTCATCTCTCACCACATCCAATCCATCCTTCACAATTGAGTTCAAGATATATGCACAGCAACACATGTGAAGTAAAGAACCATCCTTTAACAAAGTACTCAAATTCAATTTAGCCTTGATCTTTTCAATCATAGAATCATTGATACTACAATTATCTAAAGTGATAGTAGATAATTTAGTATCAATGTTCCAATCCAATAAACATTTAACTAACACCGTGCTAAGTCTATCACTAGTGTGAGGAGCAGGAACATAAACAAACCTAATGCAAAAAAAATAACCCATATTAAATCATCAATTATATAAAATACAATAAACAATTATTATCATTCACTATAACCATTCAACTAATGATAATAAAAAAATCATGTATATATGAATTAATAGATATGTACCTCAAAATGCGATTTTGTAAAGTCCACGAAGAATCAATATACTGTGCTGTGATTGCCATATAACCCTTCTTTTGATTAGCTGATGTCCACATGTTTGATGTAATTGCTATTCTTCCTTCGACATTGTCCAACAACTCCATTGCCATTATTTTCTCAGCATCATAAATTTTTAATATCTCCTTCTTAATAGTATTTCGATCAGGCACCTTAAATAAAGGTTGGAGTGCACTTGAATATCTCTTGAAACCAATATGATCCACTATTGAAAGTGGATATTCATGTATGATTATTGCACTTGCTAACTCTTGCTTTGCAATTTCTAGATCATAAATATCCCAAGTCATTTCTTGTTTATTCTTAGTTATCTTTGATGAAAGTGGATATCCGAAGTCATTTGTACTTGACTCTGTATTATCCATGTTGTGACTTGTGTCTCCTTCAATAATATTATCATTTGATTCATTTGGAGTAGAAGCTTGAGGATTATAACTTGCAACTTCATTTGATCGTGACAAATTTTCAGCTGAGTAAGATACTAATTGATCTGAAATATTATTATTTGCCATCTATATATGAAATGCAAAAACATAGTTACAAAAAATATGAAACTGATTTTTGTGTTGAAATATGTAAAGAAAACACATATATAAACTTCTAGTATATGCAATAAATTGATAATATCAAGCATGTTGTTTTCGCATACTTGCATGTACAAAAAAAAAATTCAAAATTTGCATGAGAACTTGAGAAGCAAAATAAATATAAAAGCTGTAAATTAACCCTAATTAGTAATTACATCATTGCAATTCACATCAATAACTATGAAAGTTATAAATCAAGAACTTAATTAAATATATAAAAATTATTTAAACATAGAGAAATAAACAACATATAGAAAATTAGAAATTATTTACCGTCAGGCACTGTATTGCAACTTGTTGAAGGCTTGAAGCGGTGGTAAAAGTGGTCTTGTCGACGATGGAGGACGGCAGCAGATGGCACTCAAGCGAGATGAAGCACGGCAGATGAGTCAGCAGCAGATGGCACTCGACAGGCGAGTCAGGCGTCGATGGAGGATGGCTTGAAAGGAGGAAGGATGGTAGGCGACTCGGCAACCATGGAGGACGGCAGATGAGTCAAACGATGGACGGAGGAAGGAGAAGGGTGGCAGGCAACTCGGCGACGATGGAGGACGGCAGGCAACGAAAGGAGGAAGGACGGCAGTGGACTCGGCGACAATGGAGGACGGTAGGTGACGAAAGGAGGAAGGAGGAGAAACGGTAGACGACTCGGCGACAATGGAGGACGACAGGCCAGTCAGGCGACGGAAGGAGGGCGAGGCGAGTCGGCGACGATGAAGGACAACAGGCGAGTAGGCGAGTCAGCGACGATGAAGGACAACAGGCGAGTAGGCGAGTCGGCGACGATAGAAAATGGCAGGCGAGTAGACAAGTCGGCGATGATGAAGGACAGCAAGCAAGAATCGAGAATTTGGTTAGGGTTTAGGAAAGAAAGCAAGCGAAAATAGAGAAAAAGGGTAATAGACTTCATCGGTTCAAAGAGAGCTGTGTATACTGGGAAGGTTGGTAAATATAAAGAATGAGAAAGTTAGAAGGTTGAGAAAATTAAATGGGAGGAAAAATGAAAAAAAAAATTTCTTTATGTTTACTAAGAAGAATAAAAAATAAGATAAATTTTATATATTATCATACTTTTATTACTTAAATATAATTAAATATTTATAAAATAATTATATATTATTAAATATTATTATTTATAATCACATATATATTATAATACTTAAAAATAAAATAAAAAAATTAAATAGTAAAATTTGAAAACAATAACAATGTCGAAAAGAATTTTTGAATTTGAATTAGTCGTACATATCAATAACAATTCAATAATCAAAATAATATGACATTCAATATCATGAGCATACATCTAAATAAACAAAGAATGTAATTTACCATCAACATAATCACAAAAACTTAGAAACTACAATAAAATCATAACAATTCACCAAATACCAATGACCATTTACCACAACATAATAATCCAAATGCAAGTTAAACTACAACAATCCACCAAATACCAATTATCATTTACTAAAATAAAACCATAACAATCCACCAAATACCAATGACCATTTACCACAACACAACAATCCAAATGCAAGTTAAATCACAACAATCCACCAAATACCAATTACCATTTACTACAATAAAACCACATCAATCCACAAAATACCAAATATCATTTACCATAACACAACAATCCAAATGTAAGTTAAATCACAACAATCCACCAAATATCAATTACCATTTACTACAATAAAACCATAACAATCCACCAAATACCAAATACCATTTACCACAACACAACAATCCAAATGCAATTTAAACCACAACAATCCACCAAATACCAATTATCATTTACCACAACACAACAATCACATAAACACACAAACATGCACTAATCAAATATCAAATACCAAGTTAAGTTACAACTTACTAAGCCAAGCTTAGTTAAATAGAGTGTAGCAACACAACAAAACATACACTGATAGAGTCTAGCAACACAACTTACTAAGCCGAGCTTAGTCAAATAGAGTCTAGCAACACAACAATCCACAAAATTCCAAGTTTCAAGCAAATACAATATCTTGTCTCCCATTAGCTTATTTAACACTTCCAATTGTATTTCTTCTGGAGCTGAAAAGAAAAGTCTAGTTTTGTCTTTGCTCCCCCCTAGAGTGACATAAGCATCAACTATCCGATGTCGTGACACTCTAATTCTTTGCAGCTCTTTAATTAGTTCTCTTTTTGTGTCCTCCTTATAAACTTCAGTAGCAGGTGCTGAAACAAGCTCTTTAAAAGATTGATTGACCTCCTTCATACAATTGACTAAATCTGCTAACCTTTGATTTGTGTCTACCAGTGCAGATGCAGTAACATCATCAACTTTTGTGTGCTTTCTCTTACTTCTGCTCCGGTGTGAAGTGGAATTTTCAATTGCTTCTTTAATAGACTGAGTCTGTGGTAGATCAAATGGACTACTTTCATCAATATTTTTGTGGGGCATTTGAAAGTCACCAGCCAATGGAACATCGTCCTGCTCTTCATCCTCATTTGTCAACATGTTCATAAATTCTCCACAAGTAGAAGATAAACTACCTGTGGCATAATCTTTTGCAAAGAGCATCTTTAACTTATCAAAGTTATGGATAGGAGTGCCCCTCCATCTTCTTAATTGAGGATTTGCTTGCAAGCAATTGATTAAATCAACAAATCAATACAATATTTCAAATGTATAACAACAGAACAAAAATAGAACTACTAACATACCAAAATAATATCACCCCACACTGCATCTTCAGCTTCAAACATCTTCGTCTCGTTGTTCTATGATATTCCGCTTTTGTGTTTGAACATCTCATTGCATGTCGTGAAATGCTTTTTAGAGTTTTTATGCAGTTCTTCAAATGATCTTTCGTTAAACGTACATCAAATGCAGGCATGCATATAGTTAACATATTTCTATAAGTAGTTGAGGTAAATGTACCATCAACTCTAAAGCCCCTTGTCTGTTGCTTAAGCATGGCATCAATAAATATGTTGTCGTGTTCTTCAGTCCATTTGATATTTTCTTTTTTCGATCCTTCAGTGGACTTGCTAGATTTTTTACTCATCTTATATTGAAATAAAACAACTACTAATACATAATTATTGAAACACAAAGTACAACAGGAGTTCATGCTTAACATAAAAACAACTATTAATAGCTAAGAATTGAAACACAAAGTACAACAGGAGTTCATGCTTAACAGAAAAACAACTATTAATAGCTAAGAATTGAAACACAAAGTACAACAAGAGTTCATGTTTAACAGTACAACAACTCCATTTAATAAGACAAAGTGAAACACAAAGTACAACAAAAACATCTTGTTTATCACAAAGTTCATAGCAAAATGCAATCACAATACATAATCACTCCACATCACATTTGCCATATTGTCCCTAAGACGAATCCCTTGATTAGCATCATCATCTAGTCTATCTATAGTAGAAGCATCGTGTATTATTGAATTTGCCAATTCTTCATCAATTTCAGCAATGATATTATCATCAGGATCAATACTCATCAAGTAGTTGTGTAAAACACAACATCCTAGTATAATTTTAATATGTGTTCTAGTAGGATAATGGGGTTCTGTTCCACCTGCTTTTATAGGAAATCTCTTCTTCAACACGTCAAAAGCTCTTTCAATGACGTTTCGAGCAAATGCATGTCGATGATTGAAAAGTTCTTTTGCATTTTGTGGAGAATGTTTTGAATATTCTTACAAGTGATAGCGGACTCCTCTATAAGGTGTGATAAGATAATTTTTTATCCCAAAACCAGCATCACCTAAGTAGAATTTTCCTACAATAAACATATGCCATAAAATGAGAAACCTAAAGATCAATACATAATTTTTTATTAATGAACTAAAATGTTTACCTTCTGGAATCTTTAACTTATCAGATCTAGTCATGGCATCCTTTAATATCCGAGAATCAGATGCTGTGCCTTCCCACCCAGCGAGGACGTAAGTAAGTTTCATATTGAATGAACATGTTGTCAAAGCATTTGTTGTTGGCCAATCCTTCCTCCTCCTATATCTAGGTGCATCATTAGAAGGTACTCTCACACGTATATGTGTCCCGTCAATAACTCCTAAACAGTCCTACATATGTGTGTGTGATTGATTTTAATAATTGAAATTTTATTATTTATACGAATTGCATTTTACAATATCGTACCTTAAAATATTGGTAGAATCTGATTGTGTTGCATATCTCAATCGGATCCGCTTCACCATTAGGTTGCTTGATAAACTGAGTGTGTAAGCTAATAATAGCATTCAACACCTCATGAAAGTGACAACTAACACTTCGAGGTGAATGATGGAAGAAAAAATAAAGTTCTCGATTCTTCATATTATGGGTGATCAAATATAAGAACTTTATCATTTTTTTCCTCAACACTAGAATATTTGGTGTTTTTCACTAGATTGGATCCTCGTAGTAGCTCACACAATCTACCAAAGGCATATGTACTCATTCTCAAAATGTTATAACATATTTGATTATAGCTAGTTATTTTCCTTAACACATCCCTTCGTTTGAATTTCATTTCTTCAACACTCTCAAATATTGGCTTATCAACATAAGATGATTGTGATCTTAAAAGCACAATTTGGTGCACTTGTTGTGATACCCATGCTTTAATGTCACTATTATCATTTTTGTGATAGAATCAAAAATTGAATTGAACCATCAAACAATTGATTCCAGAGTTGTTTTGTATAGGAACGTGAAGTTCACTTTATGATTCTTGGGGTGTGACACTTGTGCTACACATAATCCAGCTATAGTTGCAATACAATGCCTAAGGTAGTGGTAGCACATTATAAGATTTCTTTTGTCTTTGTTACTTGTTGGAGCCATTGTAATAAAACCTATGAAATCAGTTCATGTGAGGTTAAGTTGTAGAAATTGGTTAGAAGAATCTAATAAATTAACAAAGCATATTAAAAACATATGAAATCAATCATGAAAGGAACATTATGAAAGAAAAGAGGAGGGCTGAATTTTTCAGTTTAAAGCAAGCATATATGTTTACAAAGAAAAGGGGGCTGAATTTTCCAATTTATTATAGCTTAACTATCGACATTTTCCAATTTAAAGCAAGCATACATGTTTGCAAAGTGAAAGGCCTAAATAAGATAAGACAATCAACAAACTATATCACAATTTATTGTAGCATATCTTATCTTATTTAGGGAACTAAAATGCACGGTTCCATTTTCTTTCATGGAGCATAAACCGAAAGCCAACTTTATATTATTTAGGAAAGTAAAATATTGCCAGAGAAATTAGTTATAAGTTGAATTTCATGATGTTATTGAGAATAAGACAAACTGTAGTCAATAGAAGTTGCAACAATTTATGGAAAAAAGACAAATGAATGAAGAAGTACGGACAGATACAGTGGTCCAAAAATGGATGAAGACGTATGAAACAATTGCCGACTTCTAAATCTACTTCCATGTGATTAGATACAGTGGTCCAAAAACCATAACTTTTTCAGTAGGTGGTGACTAGAGTAAATCATAATTGGTCTGGAAAACACCAGCAATGCCTCGCTGGTCCAAAAAGCAGAGCACCGCCACCTTTATTATGGAATGGTGGGTGGGTGCATGCCAACGTTGAATAAGACAACAAAATTGTTGGTATTTGATACCTTGCATTTTAGTAGTGATTTTCATTATTATTCCATGATTAATCTAGGCCTATTTTGATGTTTTTATACTCTTTTAAGACTTATTCACTTAAAAGCTTCAGAATCTTCACTTTTTCTCGTTCTTGTAAAATTTCAAGTAAAATCACCCAATTTTGAAGTCTTTTGAAGATTCTAAGGCCATGGGGTGATTCCTCACGAGAAGACGAAGCTGCCTGTCAAATTTGGGCTCAATCGGAGTTAGTTTGAAAAATACGGCCAGGCGAACCCCGCGGGGTTCATCGGTGCTTTTACTAGATGTCCAAAAGTCCACAGAAGTCTTCACCGCTTGGTGAACCCCATGAGGTTCACCCGTGATTCTTTTTGAGGAAATTTGCATAGAAACCCCTAGTATTCTTCACTGGTAGGTGAACCCCACTGCCGGGGTTCACCGGTGCTTCTTTCGCGACGGAACTGTATAACAAGCTTCACCACTTGGTGAACCCCACGGGGTTCACCCATGATTCTTACCAGCCTAATTTCCACTCGAATTTTTGGTGATTTTGAGCCCGATTGATGTCCAAATTTGGCAAGAGAGGACTTTTTGGAAAACTAATTCAAAGGAGAACAAAAGAAATATAAAAGTCCTAATTTCTATGACCTAATCATCGAGAAATCATGGAAGAGGCGGCTAGGGCATACGGAGGACGACGACGGCAAGTTTCCCAGGCAATTTCGCGAGTTCGGATCTTCGAGGCTTGTCGATTCTTCCAGTTTTTCTTCGGTTCTTCGTCTCCTCCTCCTCAGAAACATTCTCTTGTAGTTTTCCTATCTTTGTAGAGAGATTTTTTAGGGATTCCATGAATATCATAGCGTAAAACTCTTTTTAGGGCTCGGTTGAAGCCCGCTGACGATTGTTAATTGCAACTTCTCATTCTAAACTATTATTTGGATTTTTGTGTTGACATATTTTACTTTACTATGCATATTTCATGATTTTACATTGGCCACGTATTGTTATGTTTTACTAGCACGATTTATACCGAGAGGAGGATCGTGACGGTGGATCGTCTTAGTAAAACTTGTGAATCCATGACACGAGAGTGCTTGGTATTCACTCGAGGATTTCATAACCTTCCACAGAACGCATATGGTTTGTTTAGAACGATCCACCGCGAGAGTAGGAGACCGTTCTATACAAATACCAAGGTGTACACTCGAGAGGGGGCATCTTGCACCTTAGGGATAGGTTCCTTATGTAAAAACCTTGAATCCATGTAATTGATCCTTTTAATCGCAATTAAGATTGTCAGTGCGGTGGATACCAAAGCCCTGATCTCTCTCATATATATTCTCTCTCGCTGCTGCTTTAGTTTCTGGTTTACGATTGAAGTTTATAAAAACCCCATTTCTGGTACTTAACCTTGTTCCATGTGGGATTCGACAATCTTTTATATTACTTCGACATAGCCGTGCACTTGCGGAACGTGTCAGTATTTTACCATTATTTTTCTCAGATCGAATCAATCCTCCTCTATAAATTAAAAGGGAGGAGGAGTAGGCATCATCCATGTCACACCCCATTTTTTTTTTTCATTTTGGGGATATTATAATCCACGTTACATTTCTAGGTTTATTGATCAAGTGTAGTGGAGGGGCAATAATGGCTCAGGGAAGGGGTAGTGCGAGCAATAGCATGGGCGTCACAGTTATGTTGCTTGTTTGCCTGATGTTGGTGGTTCAAAGCGAGATGGCTGCCGCCGCCGTCTACACCGTGGGGGACAACAAAGGATGGACCTTCAACATGGTTAACTTGCCCAGAGGGAAGCGGTTTAGGGCTGGAGACGTGCTCAGTGAAGAATCATGAAGAGATTGAATAGAGTCGAGAAGATGATTTGTTTATTTTCTCTTGTGTCAAAAGGAATCATATAGGAGTTTTTATAATCTACACTATACAGAAATGTTAATATACATAATTGATTTCGAAATTATGATTCGATTGCTAATCTTGTTTTCATGGAAGGTGGATCAGCTTTATTAGGTAACAATGCTGGCTGAATATCCTTTAAGATAACTTTGGCTAAATCTGGAATGTTCTGGATGGCTTTACAATTCTGGATGCGTTTACACTCCCCCTCAAGCTCATCGTGAGTAGCCACAACGTTGAGCTTGTGTTTTAAATGCTGAAATCAAGTTCGAGAGAGAGGTTTGGTAAAGATATCAGCAAGTTGATCTTTTGTAGAAATAAATGATATATTCAGTTGTTTACTTGCAACTCTTTCCCGGACAAAGTGAAAATCAATCTCAATGTGCTTTGTTCTTGCATGAAACACTGGATTTGCTGCGAGGTATGTGGCCCCAATATTATCGCACCATAAAGTTGGAGTTGTAGTGGATGACAAGTTAAGTTCTAAAAGAAGAGATTGGAACCATATTACTTCAGCCGTTGTGTTAGCAATAGCCTTATATTCTGCTTCTGTACTAGACCTTGAGACTGTAGGTTGCTTTTTAGAGGTCCATGAAATTAAGTTCTTGCCAACAAATATTGCAAAATCACTTGTAAATCGCCGATCCTCAGTGGATCCAGCCCAATCGGCATCACTGTAAGCATGTATCTCTCGAGAAGTTTCTTTATGAACGAGAAGTCCATGTAGAATAGTACCTTTTAAATAGCGGAGTATTCGTTTGACATTCTCCCAATGTTGGATAGTGGGTGCATGCATGGCTTGACATGTACAATTGACAGCATATGTAATATCTGGTCGAGTGATCATGGCATAATGTAATGCACCAATAGTGCTTCTATATAATGTCGCATCCTCCATAGGAGATGATGATGCAATCTTAGTCTCAATAGCTATGGGTGTTGAAAGTAGACGAGAGCCTTTCATCTTTGCACGAGTAAGAAGATCCAAGATATATTTAATTTGACTTAAATGATATCCATGTGAGTGTTTGGATAATTGAACTCCAAGAAAGTAATGAGCTATACCAAGATCTCTAATCGCAAATTCATTGCCAAGTGTTGTGATCAAGTCATCAATCACTATAGAATTATTGCCGGTCACTAGGATGTCATCAACATATACCAGAATATATATTTTGGATGATGAATCACAACGATAGAATAAAGAAGTATCAGTTTTAGAGCCAATGAATCCTTGTTGTTGTAGCCATCCACCTAGACGATGAAACCAAGCTCGAGGAGCTTGACGAAGTCCATATAGTGACTTTTTAAGATGACACATGATTAGGAAATTGAGGATGGGCAAATCCAGGTGATTGCTCCATAAAAATAGTTTCTTCAAGATGACCATGTAAGAATGCATTAGATACATCCAATTGACGTAGAGTCCAATTTGAGCTTGTGGCAATGGCAAGTAGTAATCACACAGTTGTAATTTTAACAACAGGACTAAAAGTTTCGGTGAAATCGATACCTGGTATTTGACGATAACCTTTTGCAACTAGATGGGCTTTGTGTCTCTGATGTGCTCCGCAAGTATACGGATAAATCGAAGTAATAAAATATCGATCCCACAAGTGCTGATTCTTACTTAAAATCGCTAGCTAGACAAATCTGGGAGAAAATGATCTTTATCACTACTAAAAATGAAGAAACAATAAGCAGACTTTGGTTGTAATCAATTTATGGAAAATCAGGATTTAGGGTTCACCACTCTGTGTCTCACTTATTAAAATTAAGTTTATCTTAATAAGGATTTACTATGTTGAAGGGGATTTATCCGTATATACAGATTGCCCATTCTCAGTAGTACAATCTGGTGTTTATCTGAATTAATCCTCTACTCTTGTGGTTATTAACTCAAGATAAACCCAATGAACTCTTGACAAATCAATAAAGTCCCTCAAGTCAATTCGAACTACTCTCGTGTTCGAATCAACTTGTTCAAATAGTGTAGGTCCGAAATCACAATTCACTTCTCAGTACTTCTTGTGACATCTAAGACATGAAAATCATAGACAGTAATTATCATGTAATTATAACAATAATAGTTGAATCTAACAAGAGTAAATCACTTCATAAGATAGTATTTAATGATCAAGTCATGAAAATAAGAGGGCTACGCCCTTAATCCTGAATAAAAGTTTACGCTGACATGTTATAGACGTTCACATATAGGAAATCCATGTTTTTTATTACAAATTGGCTAAATAATACGAAAAAAAACAAAGGAAGACAAGGATTAATGTTTCCTCATGAAGATCGTCGCCCACAATCCTTGAAATCGAAGCCTTTTTGGTGTAGAATCGCCAGTCGCCGCTCTGTGCTCTAGTTTTCACCTCTTCCTCGAATTCAGCTTGAAAATCGGCCAAAAAGTCCTCAAACTCGGCCCAAAGCTTCCTTAAATAGTTCTCCATCCTTGTATTACGTTTTCCCCCAAAATCTGGTTCGAAAACGGATCGAATCGGGTGAAAAATGAGGTCAAATCCGAATCTAGTGAATAAAATTACGGCCATAAAATATTTCACGAGCGGCCATGAAACATTATGTTGAATTATGGTATTTTTACCCGATAAAATTACGGCCGTAAAAATTTTCACGGGCGGCCGTGAAATCTTCTGTTTAATCTGGTATTTTTGTCTGAAGAAATTACGGCTATAAAACTTTTCACAGGCGGCCGTGAAACTCTCTGTGGAACTGTCTGATATGGCCATGACGAAAATCACGGGTGGGGCCGTAATTCTTTCTGTATGTTCAGAAAATACGGCCGTGAAATGTTTCATGGGGGGGCCGTATTTTCCCAAAAATGCTCTAACTTGTATGAAATTTTATGGGCCGCTTCGTCTTGACTTGTAGACTTCATCCATATGCTTAGATTCATCAAAATCTACCAATTTGTAATCGTTTTCACCTGAAATGTGATAAAATTGAAGAAGGGTGAAGATTCCGAACAAACAAAGGGATTTAAGCCAAAATATGTGAAAATATGATATAAAAGAGAGATAAATGATGGTAAAAATATACCAAAAATATTATATAAATGCATGTCATTAGTCTCTCAATAGTTCTATTAGCATGATGCTTTAAACGAAAAATCCATTTGCATCCTATCACATTCACGGATGTATGTCGCGGGTACCAAGGCCCAAGTGCCATTTCGAAGGAGAGCATCAAATTCTGATGCCATAGCAGCCTGCCATGCTGGATCCTTTGATGCTTTAGTGAAGCAACTCGGTTCCTTGGTAGTAATTGAGTTGACAAGCATCGGAGGTAGATGATGTTTACTATGAAACTTTGTTTGAAGGGCAATTGGATAAGTCTCCCTGTAAATATCCACAAGTGCCCGAGTGCGTCTAAGTAGTGTTGTAGAATTCGGCGATGGCATAGGCTCCAATAGGGGTTCTGCAGTGGAGTCTAGTTCTTCAACATTATCGGTGGAGATGTTCGTAGAGCATTGAAGAGCATCTATTCCAGTCGCTGATAGGCCCCGCAAGTGTACGGTTTCTATCGAAGTAGTAAATAAGATCGTTCCCAAGCAGGTGTCAAGTACCGACCTTTAATGTCATTGAAAGCTAGATAATTCAAAATTCAATTATGAAAACAAATAAACTATCCCAGTTAGACCTTAAATATCAACTTAAGAAATCGGCAACTAGTTGGAAGAAATTCAAATTTTTCAAAGGTTCGGGACCATAGGTTTCACCTCGTCGTTTGAATAATAAGTAAAACAATGAATCAAAATTTAAGATATAGAAAATAGATTACCTTCTCTCAAAGCGTAATCTGACGGTAAATTGATTAAGGCAATCAATCCTTCGGTACGGATTACCTTCTCTCGAAGCATAATCTGGTGCCTACTTAAGCTAATTTTCTACTCTCGTAGCAAAATTAACTTAAGTCAGACCCAATGGTCTCTATGATGATCGTGAGTCCTCGAGTGACTTTGAACGACTCTCGTAATTTAAAGTCACAAGCTAAGGTTGGGCAATCGAGTATTACGATTCACCTCTCGGTACTTCTCGTAACACTTAATACATACCAATGTTTGGCCAAAACACTAATACGCAATAAGCACACCCAATCATAATAAGCAATTTACCGAATAATTCCACTGAGATTCATGAATCATGTTTTACATAATAAGAGTTTTTCAACGGGCTACGCACAAGTCTCGAACAAAGGTTTTACTCAACAAAATACATCATAAATCACATGAAAACCCTAGAAAATAAGTTTGAAAGTTAGGGAAATTACAAATCGAGGTTAGGAGACGATGGATATTTGGTTTCCTCTCGAAAGCCGCAAGGAAATCTGTCTAATCGAACCCTTGAAGTGGAAAAATCGTCTGTCTTTGCCCTAGCCGCGTTCTTCACAAGATCGAACCCTGTAACCGCCCGAAATTCTCGATTTTATACTTCAATCAAAGCTTTGGGCGGTTAGGAAGGTAGATTGGGCGTTTCTCCCAATTTCCTAGCATTTGGAGCGTCGAATTTGATGAAAAACGGACAAAGGGTCGCGATCTGCGGAAGCGATCACGGGCGTGATCGCCGTCACAGCCTAGCCGTGACGAATCCTCAAACCTGCATCGAAGCTGGCATGGCCATGACGATCGACACGGGCATGCCGTGATGAGTCCGCAAAAAATCCAAAAATACTCGTCACGCCCGTGATGCTGCCGGTGATGAACTCGGCTGACTTTCGGTGAAATTACCATCACCACCAGGCCGAGATGAAGACGCTGACGGGTGAACACGCCCATTCTCTGAGCCGTGACGAGTGCGCTGATACATGTTGTGAACACCGAGTTGATCACGGCCAGGCCGTGATGAGCATCCATAACTCCAAAAATTTCTAAAAAATTCCTGTATGATGCTCACAATGTCTTGAACCTTTCTATAACTTCAAATCTTCAAAATATTATTGAAAATAGAGAGAAATAACCTGTATTTCACAAAAAACAAAAAATAGTAAAGATTGTGAACTTAATGGAAAAAGATGCAAAATAATAGCATATATGCAAGACTTAAGCCTTAAAAGAGGATGTAAATAAGACTTTAAACCCGGTAAAAATAACATGCATCAAAATATCACAGACTTAAAATCTTGCTTGTCCTCAAGCAATTACACTATCTGAAATAATCAGAGATAAGGGAGATAGCAAATTCCAAAGCCAAAGGATGAATTTCATATGAAAGGGATTATACTCAATCCTAGGTTAAAGAATGCTAATGGAGATATATCTAAACCGTGAGCAAAACTATATATTCAATAGTAATCCACAGATCTGAAGTAGAACAAACACCAACGCTATGTCAAGACTATTCAAAATCATCAAATCCTTAAAAGACAGCCAATCAAGTCTAGTTGCACAGTTTTTTTTTTAAGGGCATCATTAAAGTCTACTCGGTTAGCTCAGGCTACTTCTTTGAATTCACCTGCCACCTCGTCACGCGAAGGACAAACATTTGTGATGAATGCACCCTCGGTACTTAGTTAACAAGCAAACTCAAAGTGTGTACACCACATAATGTACACAAACTCATTTCTTCACCCTTAAGTAGAAGAAAGTGGGGTTGGGAAAGTTGTTCACCTTTCCCAACCCCATTTTTTACTGACCCCCGTTTTTATTATCTCTCTTTTTTTTATAAACATGTCGACAGTGCCAAGTTAAATGAAACCTTTGGATTCATCTTCACTTCGGTACCACTGCCCCTTTTTTTGTTTTTTAGTTTTTTTTTTGTTTTTTAGGCAAGCAAATTGAATAGCTGTCAACAAGGAATATATAATAATGAATCTTCAAAAACATAATGTCATGTATGAATTAAATTCAGAAGCTGAGGATCAACCAGTGAAATATTAAGCAATACACAGAAAGATATACTCAATAACAATCTAGAACCATAAGTCATAAGCATAATAACAGTCATAGTCAGAATTCCATTCATTGAACTCAAGACACACATACCATCCATATACTCATCATGATGCAAGACAGTATAAGAACCGAGGACAAGTTAGTGACACTATCACAGACTTAGGTCTTTGGCATGTGCATGAAGCAAAACACAGGAATAATCAGCATGAATCTCAATGCATATAGAAACTAACCATCATAACGAAACATACCATCATAATAAAAAGTACATGAATTGAACTAAATAACAAAACCACTAACAAAAGAGGGGAAAACCCTCTACCCACGGCAAAAGAACTGCATAGTCTCCTATGCAGTAAAAAGTACAAGATAGTAAGAAAAGGAAGCAAGTTACTAAAGTAAGAAAAGTAGCAGAAAGATAGCAGTCGCAGGGCAGAAGACAGCTGGAGATCACCAGCGCTTGGTATGGAGGATGCGCTCCATGTCCTAAATGGCACGAGTATGCTCCGCATGTACCCGCCCCTGACGAGCCTGCTCCTCCTCGATCGTCCCAAGATGACGCAGAACATCCCGAATCTCCAAGCACGTCTCATGCTGAGCGTCGCGAATGAACTTCAAATAATTTTCGATATTGGCATATGCATTCACGGTAGAGGCTGAAGACGACAGCGCGGCATGTGGAAAGGGCCGGAATGAAGGAGAGGGTGGTGCGGTGTCCATGGGGACATCATCATCTGGCACCGGGAGCATATGCCAGTTCCGCCTCTCGCGGATGGAGGTACACGCGGGGTTCGGTAGAAGCAGCGTGAAGTTGCTCCCACGAAAGAGGAGGCTGAAGGCGTCACCCTCACGGGTGATCATCTTCATAGCCTGGCACGACTCCAAGTCAATACGCGAACTACCCCGCGCCTGCTCCACTCCATAGGGATCAACGCCCAGGGACAAAGCAATCGGAGTGATAAGGCCCCCACTGGCAACAACTCCCTTCTGTGCGCTGGCCAACTTCTGCAATTGTTTAATTAAATAGAATGCAGTATTTAACTTGCAAGAGTGTACCATCGCCTAGAGAAATAAGAGCTCTGTCTGGCGCACAAGACCGTCACTCTCCCCGCGCGTGAATATGGTGTGCGCCAGCACCCGATGAACATAGCGGAAACACGGGTTGCTGACATGACTCGCCCGCGCCGTCCGTGAGACATAAGGGCGCTCGTTAGTAATAGCCTCCCAAAAGGCCTGCTCATTATACTGATCGGGAGGCAGGCGAGTGCCATCTTCAGGGAAATAGAAAATCTGATTGATCTGGGACAAGGTGAGACGATGATCCTGGTTGGCTAGCCGAAAAGAAATAGTGTCGTCGTCATGAAGGTTCATGTCGACTTCAAGGGATGACAGGAACTCCAAGGTAAGCGGCACATAAGTCGGCTGGGCCGTCCGGAAGAACTCGCCCCATCCAATCTGCTGAAACATCCACAGGACATCATCGTGGAGCCCAAGCGTCGAAAGGGTGTCCCGGTCAAGATAACGGGTGTTGATAACCCGCCGGGACTCCAAAAGAGCATAGCACGCCTTCTGCACGGCATCGCGGAAGAGAACGCCATGTTCTTTGGGTTCCTGCGACACAGCGGGTCGCTTGGAGGTGGACTTGCTCGCCATCTGCTTCTTATGGGTTGACATGATGGAGATGGCGGCTGAAGAGTAGCAGAGAAGAGCTGTGGAGAGTAGTCGGCGGTGGAATCCGGCGAAGTGGCGGCGCTAGCTGGAGAAGAACTACGTCTGGCGAAGTGGCAGCTCTAGATCTGGAGATCTGGTAGTGGAAGGTGAACGGCCGGCAGCAGCAGTGAAGAAAAACCGGTGGTGGCGACGAAAAAACTGCCGGCGGCGACGCTAGAACAAAACGCTGGCAGCGGCTGGAGAAAACCGGAGATCTGAGGCGAAAAAGGCCCAGATCTGGAAAGCTGCTAGTGCGGGAAGGTCTGGAGGACTGACGGCTGGAAGCAGGGAGGCGGAAAACTCTGGCGGCGGCAAGATCTGCGGCGAAAAGGGCAGCTGGTGGAGAAATCCGGCGAAGTGAGGAAATACGCCCAGAAAACCATATCGAGGTGTCGAGGAGCGCCAGAAAGGGGCAAGGATGCATCGGACGGCGGCGGAAGCAAATGCCAGAGAATCTCTGGGCCGAAAAGTAGGGAGAAAGGCAGCGGCGACGCTGGAACAGGGTGTCAACCCTAAATTCCGCCGTCGCGCCCCCTTATAGACCACGGGTCGGACTCGGTCAAAGTCATGATCACGGGCGTGATGGGTGACATAGCCCGGCCGTGTTGAGCGTGTCGAGACGGAAGAATGCAAGCACGCCCGTGATGGAGAACACGGCCAAGCCGTGTTGAGGTCGGCGAGATCCGTTCCTGACGCGACACGCCCGTGATGCTAAACACGCCCATGCCGTGACCATTCCGCGACAAATCATCCACTTCCGATCACGGCCGTGATGAGCGACACGGCATGCCCGTGGCGGATACGACAAACATCCTTTCCTGCGGCGACCCGACCACGGCCGTGATGGCCATCACGGCCAGGCTGTGTTCACGACGGCGACTCAGAAAATCCCTGAAAAATTACAACAAAATTCCCCAATCAGTAAGAGGCTATTCAGTATAAAAAATCATAAAAATAATGCCATGAGATATCACAAAAAGTATCAAAAGAGAGATAACAAACAATTAGGACATAATTTTCACAACAATAAGAAACATTCAAGTGGTCCAGACAACACAACACATAAGATAAAGCCATGGGGTGCCTCCCATGAAGCGCTGGTTTAAGGTTAGCAGCTAGACCAATGTTTACTTGTCACTTAGTCAATGGAGGGTCAGAGAGTTTAATGGCAACTCCCTGCTCAATAGGTTCCTGCGCATAATAGGGCTTGAGGCGCTGCCCATTCACTTTGAAGATACCAGTGCGTTCGCTCCATATTTCTATAGCACCATGAGGAAAGACTGCCTTGACCACAAAGAGCCCGGACCATCGGGTTCTGAGTTTCCTTGGAAATAATTTTAACCTGGAATTGAACAAAAGAACATGCTCCCCCTCTTGAAAATGCTTCTTGACAAGATGCTTGTCATGCCATCGTTTGGTACGCTCTTTGTAGATTCTAGCATTCTCATAGGCTGAGGCACGGATCTCGTCCAACTCATTCATCTGTAGCTTCCTATGTTCCCCTGCACATTGCAAATCAAAGTTTAGCAATTTAATAGCTCAAAAGGCTCTATGTTCTATCTCAACGGGTAAATGACACGATTTTCTATATATTAATTGAAATGGAGACATCCCTAAGGGTGTCTTAAAAGCTGTGCGATAAGCCCATAAGGCATCATCCAATTTTAGAGCCCAGTCAGTCCGTGAGGTAGAAACAGTCTTCTGTAATATGCCTTTAATCTCCCTGTTGGATACTTCAACCTGACCACTGGTCTGGGGATGGTATGGAGTAGCCACCTTGTGTTTAACACCATACTTTCTGAGTAAGGTTTCTAGCTTCTGATTGATGAAATGGGACCCTCCATCATGAATGAGCACTCGTGGTACTCCATAACGTGAGAATATAGTCTTTTTCAACATCTTGGTCACCGCTTTAGCATCATTGGCGGGCTCAGCCGAGGCTTCAACCCATTTAGAAACATAATCAACAGCAACCAAGATATATCTGTTCCCACATGATGACGGGAAAGGACCCATGTAATCTATCCCCCACACATCGAAGATCTCCACTTCAAGAATTGTCGTCATAGGCATTTCATCCCTCTTTGATATACCACCAGACCTTTGACATTGATCACAACTGAGGACATAGCTTCTTGCATCTTTAAAAATAGTCGGTCAATAGAACCCGGATTGCAAGATCTTGAAGGCGGTCTTGGTGGCACTTGCATGCCCACCATAGGGGAAGGAATGATAGTGGAATAACACGTCCTTGACTTCATCCTCTGGAATGCACCGTCTATAAAGCCCACCGTCTATAAAGCCCATCGGCACATTGCCGAAATAACAGTGGCTCATCCCAGAAGTAATGCTTCACATCAGATAAAAACTTTTTCTTTCTCTGAAAAGTCAAGTTAGGGGGAAAAACATCATAAACTATATAATTTACATAGTCAGCGTACCAAGGTGAAGCCATATTAGTGACTCCAAAAAGATGCTCATCAGGAAAATCATCATTAATCTTCAGCTGTCTCTCTGCGTCACCCTGTTCATGTACCAACCTAGATAAATGGTCTGCAACTGAATTCTCTGAACCCTTCTTATCTCGAATCACAATATCAAATTCTTGAAGAAGAAGGATCCAGTGAATCAGCCTCGGCTTCGCATCCTTCTTACTCATCAGGTAGCGTATAGCTGCATGGTCAGTATAAATAATAACCTTGGAATCAATCAAGTAGGAGCGGAACTTATCGAAGGCAAACACGATGGCTAACAGTTCCTTCTCAGTCGTAGCGTAATTGACTTAGGCCTCGTCTAGGGTCCGACTAGCATAATATATCACATGGAGCTTCTTATCCTTCCGTTGTCCAAGAACCGCGCCAACGGCATAGTCGCTGGCGTCGCACATCAACTCAAATGGCAAGGACTAGTCGGGAGCTTGCATAATAGGAGCAGTTATCAATGCGCACTTCAAAGTCTGAAAAGCAATCAAACAACTTTCATCAAATTCAAATATGGCATCCTTAGCTAAAAGATTAGTTAAAGGTCTAGCGATCTTAGAAAAATCCTTGACAAATCTTCTGTAGAACCCGGCATGCCCGAGGAAGCTCCGGATTCCTTTGACAGAGGTCGGCGGGGGTAATCTTTCTATAACCTCAATTTTTGCGCGATCCACTTCGATTCCCCGCCCGGAGATAAGGTGCCCGAGTATAATGCCTTCACGCACCATAAAATGGCACTTCTCCCAATTGAGCACCAAATTGACCTCCTCGCACTGCTGCAAAATTTTAGACAGATTAGTCAAGCATTTATCAAAAGATGATCCATAAACAGAAAAATCGTCCATGAAGACATCCATGATGTCCTCAATGAACTCAGAGAATATCGCGATCATGCATCGCTGGAATGTCGCAGGCGCATTGCACAATCCAAACGGCATCCTCCGGTAAGTGAACGTGCCATAGGGATACGTGAAGGTCGTCTTCTCCTGATCTTCCGGGTGGATGGGGATCTGCAAGAAACCTAAAAAACCATCAAGGAAACAAAAATACGAATTGGATGAAAGTCGTTCCAACATCTGGTCGATGAAAGGCAGCGGGAAATGATCTTTTCTGGTGGCTTTGTTGAGCTTTTGATAATCAATGCACATACGCCACCCGGTAATAGTGCGGGTGGGAATTAGCTCATTTTTCTCATTTTTTACCACTATGATTCCACTCTTCTTTGGAACAACGTGCACCGGGCTCACCCATTCGCTATCTAAAATAGGGTATATAACCCCTGCATCCAAAAGCTTCAGTATTTCTGTCTTAATGACTTCCTTCATAGTTGGATTCAATCTTCTCTGATATTCAATGGAAGCCTTGCTGTCTTTCTCAACATAAATGCGATGCATGCAAATTGATGGGTTTATACCAGTGATATCATCCAAAGAATAACCAATCTCCTTTCTATGGACACGAAGTTCATCAAGTAGGCGTCTCGTCTCTGACTCGGTTAAATCTGAACTGACTATAACTGGACAAGACGATCCTTCATCTAGAAATTCATAGCACAAGGTACTAGGGAGGGCCTTCAACTCAATGTCTGCTTTCACTGGTTCTTTCTGTGTCTTCACTTCCAAAACCTCGCCCTGGACTTTTTGCGGGTCCATACCAGGGCTTGTATCCAAAAATCTTGTATAGCTGTGTACCTCCTTCTCAACTTCTACATCCATGTGCTCAAGGTTGCCTAAGAGGCATGCCTCAAGCGGGTCTGCAATGTACCTCGGGACCTCAAAGTTATCTTCTACAACATCTACACGACAACATGACCCAGAAAAGTTAGGGCTTTTCAAACTCACAGAGAGGTCAAACTCCAAACTTTTCTCTCCAATATTCAGGGACAGCTTCCCGTTCTTCACATCAATCACAGCCCCTGCGGTAGCAAGAAAGGGCCTACCTAATATGAGGGGAAATCGGGAATCCTCTGACATTTCGAGAACGACAAAGTCTGCTGGTACAAAATAGTCCCCAACCTTAATGGGGACATCCTCCACTATCCCGACTGGATGTCGCAAAGATCTATCAGCAAGCTGTAGGGCGATAGAGGTAGCTTTTAAATCTCCCATATCCAATTTCTGAAAGACCGAAAGTGGCATGAGGCTCACACTGGCCCCCAAGTCACAGAGGACCCGTTCGAAAGGCACATTCCCAATTCTGCACGGAATGGAGAAGCTACCCGGATCTTTAAGCTTGGGGGGGTAGCTTATTCTGAATAATTGCACTGCATTCTTCCGTTAGTGCTACCGTCCCCTGCTCCGCTATCTTCCACTTATTGGACAATATATCTTTGAGGAACTTGGCGTACGTAGGCATATGTGAGAGTGCTTCAGTGAATGGTATGTTGATATACAGCTTCTTGAGCACTTCGAAAAACTTGCCGAACTGTTTGTCCAACTTAGCTTTTGCTAACCTCTACGGAAATGGCACCGATGGCTTGTACGGTGGCGGAGGCACTTATTCTGTCTGCGGTTCGACCTCCTTCTCTGCTGGTTGTTCATTGATGGCTTTACTCTCTTTCCCTTGCTCATTTGGCTCGCAAGCACTATCATGTCCAACCTCCAGTGGGGGATCCTTCAACTATTTGCCACTCCTTGTCATAATGGCGTTATAGTGCTCCCTAGGATTTGCTTCGGGCTGAGAGGGGAGTTTCCCAGCAGGTCGGGCTGATGAACTTGCTTGCTGGGCAATCTGGTTTTCCAGCATCCTAGAGTGCGTGATCAATGAATCCACCTTTGAATTCAGTGGCCCCACCGTGTAACTCAATTGCCCCACCGTAGAACTCAATTGCCTAATAGACTCGTCCACATCTTCATTTTTCTTAAACTGGGTAGTGACAAAGTTCTCTAGCAGTAATTCCAAATTGGACTTCTGCGGTTGATTGAATTGTCGGGGTGGAAGTCCAGGTGGTGGCCTGAAGGATGACTGGGGAAACTAATTGCCCAAGTTTCCCTGCTGCGGCTGGCTATTGAAATTCTGCATATTTGCTTGGTTCTGATTATTTCGGTAGGAGAAATTGGGATGGTTTCTCCAACCGGGATTGTAGGTGCCTGAAAAAGGATTATTTTGTTGCCTCTGGTTGGGATTGCCTAAGGCATTCACCTGTTCAACAGAAACATCAGAAGAAGAAGGTGTCATTATCTGGCAGTCAGTAGCACCGTGTCCAGAAACCTCACAAAGTTCACTAGAAATAGAATTGACAGGCGATGCATTAAATTCATCGAAGTAAGTTGGTGGGACAAGAAATCAACCTTGGCCGCCAACGAACTCAACATATCCAGGTCATGCTTACCTCCTCCTCTTACCGGGACATTTCTCTCACTCGTCCACTGGTAATGATTTAGAGTCATGTCCTCGATCAGGTTCATGGCATCGTCAATATTCTTCTTCATGAGCGCACCCCCTGCGGCTGCATCTACAGACAAACGAGTTTGATACAAGAGACCATTATAAAAAATATGCACGAGTACCTAATTTTCTAGTCCGTGATGCGGGCACATGCGTAGCAACTCCTTAAAATGGTCTCAAGCTTCATATAATGACTCGCCTTCCCTCTGGCTGAAATTTGTTATCTGGTTCCTCAATTGAGCAGTCTTGCTCGGCGGGAAATACTTGGAGAGGAACGCATGGGAAAGTTGATCCCATGTTGTAATTGAGCCTTGGGGAAGGGACTGCAGCCATGCTCGTGCGCGATCCCTGAGAGAAAAGGGAAAAAGACGTAAGCGTATTGCATCAGATGGTACCCCGTTTATCTTCAGGGTATCACAATACTCAAGGAAGATGGACAGATGAAGATTAGGATCTTCCTTTGATGAACCGCTGAATTGGTTCTGCTGAACCATATGCACTAGGGCTGGCTTTATTTCAAAATTATTTGTTTCGACCGCCGGTCGAGCAATACTAGAATGTAAGCCCTGTACATTAGGTGCAGCAAAATCTCTCAGTGATCGGTTCTCGTCCATTGCAGAGGTGGTTGGAAGGTGTTCCTAAAGCTGGTGGTCCTAAACTTTTCTTTGAGCGCGAAAAGTTCTTTCTATTTCAAGATCTTCTGGCACTAGCTGACCTGTTCTAATTGTTCTTGGCATGCACAAGGTTAGCTAACCAGTGAAGAATATATGCTTGAAGAAAGGAAGAAGATTGACAGTATTAACAAATGAGCTAAAATAAAAATAAAAAGAAATTAGCAAAAAAAAAAATATTTAGTCTATCAACTGAACTTTTAGTCGATATTGACTATCTGTTGCTCCCCGGCAACGGCGCCAAAAACTTGATAGGCCCCGCAAGTGTATGATTTCTATCGAAGTAGTAAATAAGATCGTTCCCACAGGGAGCAGGTGTCAAGTACCGACCTTTAATGTCATTGAAAGCTAGATAATTCAAAATTCAATTAAGAAAACAAATAAACTATCCCAGTTAGACCTTAAATATCGACTTAAGAAATCGGCAACTAGTTGGAAGAAATTCAAATTTTTCAAAGGTTCGGGACCATAGGTTTCACCTCGTCGTTTGAATAATAATGTAAAACAATGAATCAAAATTTAAGATATAGAAAACAGATTACCTTCTCTCAAAGCGTAATCTGACGGTAAATTGATTAAGGCGGTCAATCCTTCGGTACGGATTACCTTCTCTCGAAGCATAATTCGGTGCCTACTTAAGCTAATTTTCTACTCTCGTAGCAAAATTAACTTAAGTCAGACCCAATGGTCTCTATGATGATCGTGAGTCCTCAAGTGACTTTGAACGACTCTCGTAATTTAAAGTCACAAGCTAAGGTTGGGCAATCGAGTGTTACGATTCGCCTCTCGGTACTTCTCGTAACACTTAATACATACCAATGTTTGGCCAAAACACTAATACGCAATAAGCACACCCAATCATAATAAGCAATTTACTGAATAATTCCACTGAGATTCATGAATCATGTTTTACATAATAAGAGTTTTTCAATGGGCTACGCCCAAGTCTCGAACAAAGGTTTTACTCAACAAAATACATCATAAATCACATGAAAACCCTAGAAAAATCGAGGTTAGGAGACAATGGATATTTGGTTTCCTCTCGAAAGCCCCAACAAAATTTGTCGAATCGAACCCTTGAAGTGGAAAAATCGTCTGTCTTCGCCCTAGCCGCGTTCTTCATGAGATCGAACCCTGTAACCGCCCAAAATTCTCGATTTTATACTTCAATCGAAGCTTTGGGTGGTTAGGAAGGTAGATTGCGCGTTTCTCCCAATTTCCTGGCATCTAGAGCATCGAATTTGATGAAAAACAGATGAAGGGTCGCGATCTACGGAAGCGATCACGGGCATGATCGCCGTCACGGCTAGGCCGTGACGAATCCTCAAACCTGCATCGAAGCTGGCACGGCCGTGACGATTGACACGGGCATGCCGTGATGAGTCCATAAAAAATCCAAAAATACTCGTCATGCCCGTGATGCTGCCAGTGATGAACTCGGCTGACTTTCGGTGAAATTACCATCACGGCCGTGATGGTCATCACGGCCAGGCCGTGATGAAGACGCTGACGGGTGAACACGCCCGTTCTCTAAGCTGTGACGAGTGCGCTGATACATGTTGTGAACACCGAGTTGATCACGGCCGTGATGACCATCACGGCCAGGCCGTGATGAGCATCCATAACTCCAAAAATTTCCAAAAAATTCCTGTATGATGCTCACAATGTCTTGAACCTTTCTATAACTTCAAATCTTCAAAATATTATTGAAAATAGAGAGAAATAACCAGTATTTCACAAACAATCGAAAAATAGTGAAGATTCTGAACTTAATGGAAAAAGATGCAAAATAATAGCATATATGCAAGACTTAAGCCTTAAAAGAGGATGTAAATAAGACTTTAAACCTGGTAAAAATAACATGCATCAGTCTCCACCGGGGTTGTGATACTTATTATATGCTGTGGAAGTTGAGGAGTTGAGCCAAGAATACCTTGTGAAATGGTAGGAGAAGAGGGTGAAGATGCCGAACTGGGCTGTGTGGCTGTAGCAAAAGAAAATAAAGTCTCATCAAAAATAACATTTCGAGAAATGTAGATCCACCCGGTTGGTGCATGTAGGCAACGATAGCAAGATGCATATTACTGTAGCCAATGAAAACACATAATTCGAAGCGAGGTTGAAGCTTATTCTTGTTGTAAGTCTGAGAAGAGGATAGCACTCGCAACCAAAGGTTCAAAGGAATTTGTAGTTCGGAGTGCAGTTGTAGAGTTTTTCTAATGGTGTTTTGTTTTGAAGAATGGGAGTTGGAATGCGATTGATGAGGTAGACTCCAGTAGTCACAGTAGCATCCCAATATTTGAGTGGGATTGAGGCATGATTTAATAAAGCAAGAGCAGTTTCAACTATATGACGATGCTTACGTTTAGCGGTACCATTTTGTTGAGGAGTATGTGGACAGGAGATGCGATGAGCAATACCAGAGTTGTTAAGATGCCGATGCAAGGCTTGATACTCCCCACCCCAATCAGAATGGACATTTAGATTTTTTTTATTGAAAAATCATTCAATGTATTTCTGAAAGTTTTAGAAAATGTCCAATAGATCTGACTTGCGTTTCATGAGAAATAGCCAAGTATACCTGCTATGATGATCAATAAAAGAGACATAATAGGGATAACCATTATTCGATAAAATTGGAGCAGGTCCCCAAATGTCAGAGTATATAATTTCCAAAGGAACTAAAGATTTATTTAGGGATGGATAAAAAGGAAGTTTATGACATTTTGATTCATACATGCGTCACATAATGTAGAAACAGTAGTACGATTAGTAGGAAGACCATAATGGTTTATTATTTGTCTAACAAGTCGAATAGATGGATGACCAAGTCTGGCATGCCAAGATGATGAACTGGTGTGTTCCCTAAGAAATGTGGCCTTGGATGATGATGGAATGTGATAGAGGCCATTCTTAACTCTTCCTTGGAGAAGAGTGCTCCCCGTTGTGCGATCCTTAACAAAACATTCATTAGGATGAAATTCAAAAAAGACATTGTTATCATGTGTAAATTGACGTACTGAAAGAAGATTTTTAGTGATAGATGGAACACAAAGGACATTGTGTATGTTAAGATTTTGATTAGATGAAGAAATTAATGTGTTTCCAATGTGAGTAATATGCAAACCTATACCATTGCCGACTTGTACTTCATTATGACCATCATATGGCACTGCTTCTTGTAAGGCATGAATATTCAGTGTGACATGATGAGTCGCTCCTGAGTCTGGATACCATGAAGCAGATGCATGAGGAGGTAGTGACTCGATCATATTATGTGATGAAGCAGTCGTTGAGTAGGCCCTTGGATGAGATTGGAATCTTGTTTGTTGTGGTTGAGAAAAACTCCCAACAAAGTTTGTGTCATACCTTTTGTTACATTCATGAGCATAGTGTCCTGGAGTAAAACATATTTGACATCTTCCTCTTCCTCTTCCACATGTTCTACCTCTACCTCGGCCTCCATTATTATAGCCTCTACCTTGGTTGTTTGCATGACTTTGGCGACTTGTGTTGTTGATGGAAGGAGCAAGGAAATTTGTGTTCCTCATTTGAAGAAGGCGCTCATGTGAAGAAAGCATTTCGTGAACCTCTTCTAAAGTGAGATCATCAACACGAGTAGTTATGGTTGGTACAAGAGTGTCGTATGTCGGACCAAGTCCATTAAGAACATGCATTATCAAATCTGCATCAGAAATAGGATTTCCAATTGCGGCTAAACTATTAGAAACAGTTTTTATCCTTTGCATATATTCATGAATAGAGTCACTACCTCATTGAATCATGTGTAGTTGATTTTTAAGCTATAGCACACGAGCTCTAGAATTAGATTGAAAGGCTCTAGCAAGTGCAGTCCATACCTCGTGAGCAAAGTTAAGACCAACCACCATAGGGAAAACACTTTCAGTGAGTGTGGAGTTGATCCAAGTGAGAATGAGTTGGTTTTTAGTAACCCATTCATTAAAATTTGGATCATTCGGTGTTGGTATGAGATTTGTGTCTTCAGCAATACTAAGTAATCTATGAACTTTAAAGAGAGGAATAAACTGAGTCTTCCACAGCAAATAGTTATCAGTAGTTAATTTTAGTGGTAAGATGGGAATTCCACTAAGAGAAACAGATAAATTTGATGCTCTAGTTGATTGTTGTGAGGAGGCAGAATTTATTCCAGAATCCATGGCAAGTATGACTTACAGAGTCCACAAGCGTCAGCTGCTAAAACAGAGCTTCGGATCTCACCAACTCGAAATATCGGGCCATTAGCACATCGGACGTGGACGATGATGTCGCAAATAGAGGTGGAGACGGACGATGATGTCGCAAATAGAGGTGGAGACGTGGGGCCGCTTGTTGAGAAGGAGGGTCAGAGCACCGAATCTCAGATATCACCTTTGACAGAGAGAAATTTGACTTCGGCGGAGAGGGATTTGTTTCCGGATCTCCCTCGTCTTCGTTCAATGCTTGAGGATAGACAGATTCTGTGGAAGATTGGTATTTGCTCTGGATTTCTCTCGCCTAGATTTCACTTGTGGAGTGGATGGGTATTCGCTTTGATACCATGAAGAATCATAAAGAGATTGAATAGAGTCGAGAAGATGATTTGTTTATTTTCTCTTGTGTCAAAAGGAATCATACAGGAGTATTTATAATCTACACTGTACAGAAATGTTAATATACATAATTGATTTCGAAATTATGATTCGATTGCTAATCTTGTTTTCATGGAAGGTGGATTAGCTTTATTAGGTAACAATGCTGGTTGCATATCCTTCAAGATAACTTTGGCTGAATCTGGAATGTTCTGGATGGCTTTACAATTCTGGATGCGTTTACACTTAGTGAGTACTTTGAACTTGCTTCAAGCACTTAAACCAGCCAAATAGTTATTGAAAACTTAATACTCTGTACTAAAAAAGCTAGTAGCAGAGGCGGCGAGCAAATGGGCAACTGTGATGGCGGCGAGCAAATGCCTTGAGAGAAAACTTAATACTCTATACTGAAAAGGGGGCTTAGGGCTAGATCAACCTGAGAGAAAACTACTTAGGGCATAATGCCCTCGGCGATGGCAGCGAGCAAATGGGAAACGGTGTTGAATATCAAAGGGGGAGGAGGGCAACGGCATTGAATATCAAAGGGAGGCGGAGGGCGATGACATTAGCTAAGGGGGAGACAACATTGAAAAGGAGTAGAAGAAAATGGCTTGTTACCTTGAGTAGCAGAGGTGGCGGCGATCAGCAGGGCGGCGAGCGGCGGCTAGCAGCAGCAACACGAGACAGGCGGAAGAACTTCGAAGAAGACGTGCGACGGTGCGAAGACCTAATTTTTTCTCACGCGTTGATATTTCAGCCATCACGCGCTAAGATTTCCACCCAATTTGGACGGACGAGAAATGATGGATTTTTTCCTCCTCCATCCACCCAATTTTTCCTCTTTTAGATTCATTTCCTGGTATACAAGGGATATTTTTTAGATTGATCCCTTCCACCCTAAAATCCCTCCTAGTAAACAGACTAAAACTGATCTTGAGCCTATTCTACTACTTAACTGATTAACTGGTTAACTGAGATTAACTACAATTTTATAATTAATCATTTTTTTAATAAAAATTTTAAATTATAAATTTTTTTTAAAAAAACAAAAGCCTTCTCATATAATTACTTAATTAATTAACAATTAAATTATTAATATTTAATAACAAATAATGGGTCAATATTATTATTATTATTAACATTTAACTTATACATAATATATATATATATATATATATATATATATATTATATATATATATATATATATATATATATATATATATATATAGGTTTGGTTAACCGCAGTTAAAAAAATTTTTTGAACTGAAACAAAACTGAGAACCATTTGAAATAGGAAAAACCGAACCATTCAATTACCGTTGAGTCAGTTAAATGAAAATTTCGGTTCGGTTTAATCGGTTTCGGCTTGGTTCAGTTCGGTTCATTTTTTTTTTTTTTTGCACATTCCTAATTGGCGGCATACTCAGTAGAGGTAGGTTAGTTGTCAGGTTTTAGATTAAGGGGCTAGGGTTTAGATTAAGACGTAATATAGTAAATTTAATAGTCGAGCAGGTTCGGAGCGGTTAGTAAAAATCTTATATCCGAACCTAGTCAACTTAGGTTTTCCAAATTAGAACAGTATTGAGGTGGGTCATCTTAATTTCCCCAAATGAAAATGGCAATAAACAAAATAAAATAGCAAACATGAGTTGTTAAAATAAAGAAGTGCATACCAACCCACAATGGACTACAAAGTATGGACGATGATAGTTGAAGATGAAGAAACGATGAGGAGTAGATGATGATGATGATGAGTAGATGACTTTGTTACCATTTCGATGAGTAGACGACAAGTTGAAGATGCTTAGAGTAGTTAGGCACAAATGAGAAGACGTCGTTGCTTGACTGCTTTGAATGACATTAAGAGTTGGAGGGCTAGTGATGAGATTAGGGATTTTAGGCTTAACTTGCCATAGGGAGTTGGCAGGCTAGCAGTGCTACGGCGATGAGATTAGGGTATAGACATATGATGGGCGAGTTTGTTGAGTGGTGACAAGAGGGAGTCGGCAGGTTGGCAACGAGTTAGGGTATGGATGTATGGTGGCGGGTTTAGTGAGTGGTGACACAAACTCGAGAGTGGAGAAGTCATGTGAGTAGTCAATAGGATTTAGATGGGTTATAGGGTTAATGGGCAGTAGGAAAAAGTTACATGGGATCTAACTTAAATAGTACTTGACTAACTAAGATAATTCTTATTACATATTATCCACAAATATATGTGTTTGAATAATTAAAGGTGCCATAATAGTTCCTATAATTTAAGATAATTTATTTAAAAAGTTAATATTTTTGAAGTTCCATAATTGTTCATATTTGTTTTATTGTTATTGTAGACAAATAATTCAGTTATTATATATCTATCTATCTATATATATATATATATATATATATATATATATATATATATATATATATATACACCTTGAGGTTAAGCATCTTGTTACACATCTCTAAGCCCTATCATGTGATATCCCATACTTACAAGCTAGTGTTAAGCATTTTATTTTGCACCCCTACATTGAGCTCACTATCATAATCCCTAGTCTAGAATCCACGCATTTCCACTCAACTTTACTACACCAAGTTGCCCTTACGTGACCCTAGGCCAAACTCACTCTAATAAGACCTAATATGTCTTATCTCCTTAAGCACTACCTTGAGATAGAGCATCTCTGGCTTGAGGCTATAATGCTTATACATTTTCTTATAATTAAATAAATTTTAAATTTTTTTAAAATAATTAAAATAATAAAATTATTAATTTATATATTAACTATTATATTAATTAATATATATATATTACAATATTATATTAGTTAATATATATTACATTTATTAATAACATGTTAATTAATTAAACTATACTATATATATATATAATATTAATTACTAATATAAATTAAAGTTAAAATATTATATATACACATTAGTAATTAATCCATGCAAAATCGAAGCAATTCCCTAACTAGATTCGATGCCCTAAATAAGTAATTCGAAGCAATCCACCTTCTTTTTTCTCTAGATATATTCTCTACATAGCCAATTGTTTTAGTTCATCAGTACTATTCTAGATCCGCTCATGTAAAGGGTTGTAAGCTTGCGGATCAACTGTGCATTCTTTGCGGTTGCATTTTCTTACAAGCTGTGGTCGACTTGTGAGCCAACCTTACTAACAATTTACTTATGGTTTATGACTTTATGTTTTCAGAATCGAATTAAGTAACTCTTGATTCAATGGGCGGATGCCAAAAAGACGAACCAGTGGAATTGTTGCTTTCTGATGGCAAACCATTGAGTTCAATTTCCTCTAAACACTAGATTGTGAAGGATTTCTTTAGTTAACGCCTAGCATGTAACCGTTTCAGTTGCATAGTTCTACCCCATACAACACAACATTATTCTTGAAGAAATCACTAGAACAATTTCAGACAGCATATAAGCGGAACCATTAACATAAAAAACTTAGCTATTTCAGAGTTGCAGGTTTATAGTTTGATTCTTATTTTAAATCGACATGCAGACTTACTGATGGATCACAGTGCAAGAATGTGCAGGTTGTTGTGCCTCTGGATCAGTTGAGGGCAGTCAACCCCTCCGCAAACACTAGCAACCCTTCGGAGAAGTACATCTAAATTATCACAATCGACAGCCATGAGTTCTGGTTCGTGGGACATCCAGGAACCCTGGAGAATCTCACTACTAGTATTAAATGTACGAACATCTCTTTAGAGTTCAAAACCTGTTATTTGTAGTAGAAGAAAATGTAGATTTAAAAACATGACTCCTCACAGCCTTCCGAAACCACCAGGTTGGAGAACAATGTGCTGCAAATGAAACATGTTTGTATCAATAAAGAACAAGTCAGTTATGCGTTGGTTAGGGCGCAAAAATTGCCAGATACCTTAATCTGCGTTCTGTTGTAGGTATATGTGACATGTATTAGTTCGTCTGTTGACTGGATAACTGCAGGATACGAGAATTCCATCTCCATGTTTTCTTCCAATGTCATAATCTCAGACCAGGAATCACCATCATCAGCAGAGGAGGCGAGTTTGAGGACTCCCCTTGACACAGTGTTATATGCAACAAGTAGACGCCCATCTCTAAGCTTGATTCCATCAATGCCTATCAACACCATCATTAATGCGTAATTATGTACACACATCCACAACATTAGCCAAACATGTCGATTTGAAATCAACAAGGCAGCACAAGACCTGAGTTGGGATTCGGCAACGTCGTTGGTTGTGCGTAGCTCCAGTTTAGGCCGCCGTCAACGGATTCCGACATGCACACCTGCCCGATGGTCTCGACTGATCTCAGCAGCATTCGAAGGGTGCCATTGGCTGTCTGGTATGGCACTGGCTGAATCACACCGAGTGTTTCACCTTCAATGTAGATGGGTCCATACTTGTTCCAAGATCGACCGGAGTCTCTGGTGACCTCAAGCCATGCCCCCCAGGAGTTCCAGCTCTCCACGGAGGATCCACAGAGCAGGCGACCATCTTCCATCAGGATAGGCTGCATTGCAATTAGAAAATATAGTTCATTGGCTGCTCCTTGGAAGAAGTAGAATGAATTTGAGGTAACCTTGTTCTTGGCTGGACCAAGGATCCCTGGTGGTAGTTGCTCTCTCTCCGACCGAGTAATGCCGCCGTCAAGTGATCGCTTCATGCCGCCGCTCCATCTGAGATTGGGATAAGCAGTGAACATTCTACTATGCTACGATGGAGCAAGCTTTCTCGCATCGTGTTGTGAACCACCGGAGAAGAAGAAAAGAATCACTCACTTTTGAATCTCTTGGCCAATCTTGTAGAAGAGCAACAGCTCCCTCGAGGGCAGAAGAAACAGAACTGGATTCCACAGAGGCACTCCCTCTTGCTCGTCTGCCACCAATGGCGGCTCCCAGTGTCCTTCCTGTTGACCACCAAATAGATCTAGTGAGCTTTAAAATAGGCAATCAAGCACCAAAAGTGGAAGTAGTGGAGATAGAAATACAAACACTGTATCGCTGCACCCAGATTTTGACATCGGGCGCCCCTTCATGAGAACCCCCAAAATAAGCCACCAAGAAGCTGTTTTTCTCCACCTAGCAAGTAGCAAGCAGACGGAAATGAAGTCCAATGAGATCGAATTAAGTAGAGAGGAGAGACGAGAAAAGGCTGCAAGAAACAACTAATGCTGCGAAAACCAATATTGACATATTCTCTTTCATACATAAAAAAGATTTGATTAGCCTGCTTGTATACATATCTCTGAACAAAACTTTGGACTAACTCAGGACACTCGTTGAATTCATACTGTTTAGATTCATTTAGCACTAGAGTAGTGCACTTCAGCTCATGCTGTTAATTAGGGGAACTCCAGCTGTGCACATTGTTGCAGCTCCTTTGATCTGATGACTCCAGGCGTGCAGCTAGCGTCGCCAATTGACCTTTCACACTTAGATCGATAACGTGAGACCCATCGTCGCAATAGCTGATGACAAACCCCGCAAGTAGTGATGGATCGATGGTGTTCTCCAGCCTCAATTTTCTGAACCCTGTCAGTCTCTCCATCTTTCTTGATATCAGATCGATCTGTGCATCATCCAGTTTCACAGCAGAAGCAACAGATACAAAAAGAACGTCACTTGGCTTGAAGGAGCTTTGCTCTTCTTTGCTGACATCTAGCATTCTGAATCTGCTATTTTGCACGAAAGCATTCACGAAACATGAGGTGAATGGTTGGAATTCCACACCGCAGACTGATGATATCTTGGATTTTTCACCGTGTTCAGGTTGATTTTGCTCATGTTTGATTAGGTGGGTTAGCTTGCAGATGGTATTGGTGGATGCAGCCAATGTGTCATTCTTTTGTTCAACGTCGGAGGCACCATATACAGACTGCCCTTGTTGAGATGCTGCACTTGCAATGATGGCCGAGGCTTTCTGCTTAGAGTTTGATTGACATGCCCTTAGTGTGGAAGTGCCAGGCAGTGGGAGAACCATTTGGACATTATGACAAAAATCTTGGGTAGTAGACACTTTGAGAGAGAATGCTGGTTGCCCAGTTGCGCCAATGGAGTGGTTTAAGAAGCTCATCTGCAAAAAAAAAAGAAAATTATTGTCAATTTATCATTCTAATCTTAATACAACAAACCAGAAAGGATACAATTAACTTATTGTGTCTAAAGAAATAAAAAAAAAAAAATCTTTACAACCTGCTTCTCTTTAGAGAGAAAACAGGAAAGGAGGGAGAGAAAAATCTTTTTTTCTCTTGTTTCTTTGGAAATAATAAGATGAGAGAAAAAATTTATCCTTTTCTCGCCAAAATTTTCTCTCCAAATTGGGAGAAAACTTGACTAACTCACTCACAAAACCTCTCATCTCATGCTCGCTTACTCTTGTTCTCCTTAGTTTTCTCCCTCCCGTCTCTCTCGCTCGCTTGCTCTCGTTTATTCGCCTCATTCTCTAGCTTTCTCCTATTATCTCCCTACGCTCGCATCTCTTGGCCTCCTTGCTTGCTACGTTGGCTTGCGCTAGTTGCCCCTTTGCAGTGTCGTCCATCAAGCGCTGCCCCTTTGAAACATCACCCTCTAATTCTACGAGGTATGATCTCAAGCACCAGTCCTCTCTCAATCATCCAAATTTTTTTACTTTTGAATTTCAAGGGTTTGGGTTTTCTTCTTCCTACAATCACTTTCTCATGCGCCAGGCTCTCTGGAGCTTTGCCTTCACCTTCTACTATAAAATGCTCTCAATTATTAGACTGCATGTTGAACTTAATCATCTATTACGAGATCCTAAAGAAGGGGTATATTATGATGCAGAAAATTCATGATAAGAGAGAAGATATCAACAATAGTAATCCTCATCTCTTTATAGTCCAATTTGATTGCAATAGTCCAATTTGATTACTTGCATCTAATTTGGTTTCTAACGAAAGAGATATTTATGTTTTGCAAATGGCAGTAAAGACATCTAAAGATTCAGTAAATAACTTTTGCAATTTTTCTCTATTGTTCTGTATGTCATAGAACTAGACATGTTCTATCTCCATAAGTAGTCCGCAGAAAAAGACATGTTCTTTTAATAGCATAAGTAGTCTATCTCCATAATAAAGAGCAATAACTTCTAATCTGTCATCCCTGAAGGATTTAAGATCCTAGCTAACTGGAAGACACTTGAGCTTCTTCTTTGCTGGAAATAACAGAAAATAAACTTTCGCATTCAATTTCAGAGCATGGAGAGAGAGGCCTCATATATTTCAGTTTATTTTAATCAGTTCATAACGCAGGAGCAATTGATTTCAGTTTATTCTACTCGCATACGCTGTATATACAAAGATGGCACCTTTAAGAACTGATTAAAATCAACTTGACCTAATCAGAACGTTAACAGAAGTCCTCTACATGATTCAGTTAGCCCTTAGATCGAGCATATAGAGGGCAAAAAGAGATGCAACAAACTCGACCTTCACATTTCTTGGCGGTCAAAACAAACCCAAACAAAATACATAATTGATGCCAGCATCAAGAAATAAACTCCAAACAGTGGGTGAAGAGGGGAACCTGAGGCGAAGCAGAGCTGCAAGCGAGGAGCGGGAAGAGATTAACAAAGGAGGTGACAGATGAAGAATGGATAACGCGCTACATTACATTAGGTGAGATGGGAATATTAAGGCAAATGACGTAGATAGATAAATAGATGGACAAACAGAGACAGATGAAAGCTAATTGACAGGTGGAGATGTGGAGGCCTTGTCGTTACTGCGCTCACAGCCGCAGGTGCCCCATCTCCGTTATCCAACGAGAGCTCGCTCCCACCTAGAGGTGGCCAACGGCCTGCACGGCCTGGCATGACACGGGCCGGGCACAGCACGATCCGTAGACCAAGTCAACGTGTCGCGGGCGGCCCGTGGCCCGACTCGGGTCGGGCTGGGCCGAGGCCTCTCGGCCCGTGGGCCGGGCCGGGCACGGGCCGCAGGCGTGCCGGGCCAGGCACGGCACGGGCTCGTGCTCAACACGGCACGCGGGCCGGCACGGGTATTTGGGCGGTAACGGTCGGAATTTTCGAATTGAGCATGCGTTTTTACCCAAATAGCTCTATAACGGTTTGAAAAAATTTAAAAGTTAGGGATATAATTGTCTTTATGTTATAAAATTACCACTTTAGCCCCTTTTAATAATTAAAAATAGGGGATAAATATGTAAATTTACACCCAATTCATCCATATAAATTGACCCATCCAATCCTCTCATTTCTTCACACAAGTTTCCAATTAACTTTGGATTAATTTCTCATTCTCTCTTAATACTCTCTTAATCTCTTTTCTAAGTCTTGAGTTTCAATTAGCTATCAAGATTTCAAAGCTCCCTCGGTCTAGTCACGTGGAGAAGATCAAGTAAGTAGTAAATTAATTTACTTTTAGTCTTTTATAATGTAATTGTACTTAAATTTAAATTATTTTAATATAAATTTTTTTTCATAATTATGTTTAAGTTAAGGTTGTTGAAGGCTGAAACCTCAACTTCTTAGTTCTTACTAAGCGATCTTCAAACACGTGATAAGGTAATTTTTTAATGTATAATTTATTATTAGTAAGTATTTAATCTTATTTTATAAATTTTTTTGGCTAACTTTTAATATTATATGTAGAATTAATGGCGGGATTTAACAATACATGAGATCTTTTGCCATGGGAGCTTGAGGCATTAGAGCAGGAGCTAATGGGGACAACTGACCCCGTTATGCCACCCGATCAAGATCAAGATGTCAACCCTCCGCCTTACGACCCAAATCAACAACAGCAAGATCATGTTGAATTTGAGCCTACTAACACTATGCAGGGAGAGGAGGGATGCAGTGCAAACCCTCACGAGTCTACTGTGTCGGGCTCAAGAAAACGCACAAGCGACGTTTGGAAGAGCTTCGATGTGGTGATGATTAACGGTGAAGAAAGAGCCAGCTGCAAGAAGTGCAAAAAAATCATGACTTGCAAATCATCGGGTAAAACTGGTCATTTGACTCGCCACATCAAAAGCCATCAAACTCAAATCGATCGTACACAGGCTACTCTCAATATTTCCTCTAGTTCTTTTGAAGTTAATTATTCTACTGAAGTTCTTAGAAAAGAATTAGCTAAATTTATTGTTTGGGATGAACAACCATTTTCTTTAGTAGAAAATTATAAATTTGAAAAATTTATACATAAATCACTATAATCTAAATATAAAAAAGTAAGTAGACAAACCATGCGTAGGGATGCTATAAAATTTTTTTCTGAATATAATACTAATCTTTTACAAGCTTTAATTACATTAACTTCTTGTATTTCTTTAACATCTAATATTTGGACCAGTAATCATTCTGATCAGTCATACATGTGTATTACGGCACATTGGATAGATAGTGAATTTTTTATAGAAAAAAAATTATTGCATTTAAAATTTTTGAATATCCTCATACTGCAAATGCTATAGTTAGACAATTTCATAGCATTTTACATTAATATAATATAATTAATAAATTTTTTTCAATTAGTTTTGATAATGCAAGTAATAATGATAGTGCAATTGATAAATTAAAAAGATTGTTAAATCTAATATTTAATGGTGCTTTTTTTCATATACGATGTGCATGCCATATTCTAAACTTATGTGTTCAAGATGGAATAAGAGAAGTAGATGAACATGTAACTAAATTAAGAAATGTTGTTAGATTTGTTACTTCTTCTACTTCTAGAAATCAAGATTTTAGACAAATATGTAAATCTTATGGTTTGTCATATAAAAAATTTAAACTTGATATTAAAACACGATGGAATTCTACTTATGATATGCTAACAACATGTTTTCCATTTAAGGACCCTCTTACATTATTTTATAATGAAAGAATGTCTGATGAAAATATTGAAGAAAATGATTGGGATAAAGCAAAGTTATTACATAATATTTTAGAAATTTTTTATAATGCTAGCACTCATTTATCTGGTGTTTATTATCCTACATCATGTTTAATTTTAGAACATTTAGTTTTAATTAGTGAAATTTTTTCTCAATATAGACATGATGAAAATGTTTTTCAAGTAATTTTTAAAATGGAAATAAAATTTAAAAAATATTAGAAAAATATATCTCCTTTATATTGTTTAGCTTCAATTATGGATCCTAGATTAAAATTAGAAGGTGTTCATATTTTATTAGATGAATATTATAAAAATATGAAACTTGAAGGAGTAGATGAGAAAAAAAATAAAGTTTCTACCTTATTAGATGAAATGTATAATGTTTATAATTTAAAATTTGGAAATACAATGAATCCAACATCCTCTCAAACTAATGTATCTACTAGTAGTAAAAATATTACAGGAAGAATACGCTCAATTTTAAATAGAAAATGAACATCAACAAGTCGATTTAGTAATTTTAATGAATTAACATTTTTTTAGAAAATAATCATACATCTTTACTCACAGAAGAACAAATAGATAATTTTGATATTTTATCATGGTGGAGATCACAAGGAAAATCATATTCTGTGGTTTCTGCCATGGCACGTGATCTACTAACTCCTCCGGTGTCTACTGTAGCATCAGAGTCTTGTTTTAGTGCAGGCGGCAGGGTGCTGGACGAGAAGCGAAGCCGAATGAACGAAGAAAGCGTGGAAATGTGTATTTGTCTTAAAGATTGGCTAGATACTGAAGATCGTCTTCAAGATAAAGGTGGTCATTCAACTTCATCGGATGATGATGAACAAAGTCTTGGAAGTGCAAGCGGAAGCAACAATGGATAAACGTTGTAATAAATAATTATAAAAAAATTTGTAAAAGAGTTGTAGAAAGAATTGTAAAAAGAGTTATAAAAAAAGAACTACGTAGACCTGATTCCTCCTTTGAGTGGGGTACGTAGGCAGCCTGTAATGGGTCCGGTCTAAAATATATAAAATTTTAACATTTTTTCAAAAATTTATGCAATATACATTCTCAATTTCTCAATTTTTTTTATTTTTTCATATTTTATATATTTTAATTAAGTAATAATTTACTTATTAAATTAATTTATTTTTTTTTTAAATTTGGCACACGGGCTAAAGTCGGCCACTTTGGCACATGGGCCACAATCGGGCCGGGCCAAACACGGCCCGCGTTCCTCATTTGGCCCGTTGGGCCGTATTCGGCCCGCGGGCCGTGCCTGGCCCGCGTGCCGAATCCGTACTCACTCTCCGGCGGAACCGTGCCTGGGCCGGTAAGCCTAATCGGACCTTGAGTCGTATCGGACCGAGCATTTTTCCCATCGTGCCGTGCCAGCCCATGGGCACCACTACTCCCACCGCCGTGTCCACTCGATCAATGTGGGAGAGCTTGTGTTGTGGCCCCCATCTTATCCTGACACCATCTGCCAATGGCTGCTCTGCTCACTGACACATATTTATCTCATTGGCCAATGGCAGCAGTTGTGTTTATTTTGAGGTGCTCAAAAATATATTTATAAAATTGAAATTGTTTTTTAGATATTTATAAAAAAATAAAAATGTTTATAATATATTATGAATAAGTATATAATTATTACTGATAATCTATATTATATAATTTACTCATATCATTCTATCAAACAGTATTTTATATTATGGATAAGAATGGTACGGTCATGAATAACTTATTCATAGTAATAAGAATATCGTTAGATAAAATAAAATAAGTAGATTTCATAAATATAATTTATATATGATAATTATATGTTTATCTTATTTTATTATCCTTCTTTTAACTTTTCTAAGCCATAGTTCGTTTTATCGTTTGACTCTAATTGTTTTCACGCTTTCTTAGTTTCATAAAGAATTAATAATTAAAAGAAAACTTTATTTTTTGGAGTATGAATTAAAATTTAAAGTGAGTGCCAAAAGTTGCAAGAAAAAGACTGAAAAATGATTTTGGTAATTAAATCAAAATGGACTTAGGAGGCCACTATTGAAGTCGAATCCAAATTTATTTTAATATGCGAAAATTAATACGGAAATTGAAGTTTGAGCAACCCACATCCGTGCCATGCATGCATTAATGTACCCAACCAACTATTCGAGTACAGAATCATTAAATAGATTGAGAAGCTCATTTCTTATTCAACGACGCCCGACATGTACGTAAGAACGAACTGGCTTGGATCCTTCCCGAACTTCGATTCAAATGGACACGCTGTTAGGAATTCCCATGGCGGTCATTCCCGGCTCACTGCTACGGTACAGCAACGTGTATGGCATCTTCGCCGGCCCATTGCGGTTCTTCAAGCTCTCGTCCATGTTCCTCGCTTTTATTTCTTCTTCGATCTGCTTCAGTGTGTTCCCAAAGTTTCCGAACGCCTTACGTGCCCTCGGATCCGCCGTCCAGTCTGGGTCGTTCTCGCCAAGGTAGACCTCGTCGGGCGAGTGGAATGACAGGATCTCGATGAGCGCCATGCCTATCACGCACGGCTGTAGGCTGGTGATGGTCTGGAAGAACGCCCTCTGCGGATCTTTTTTTAGCTCATCGTACTCCGGCGTGCCGGGCTCCGGCATGAAGTGCCGACTCATGGTGGGACGGTTGGGGTGGAATCCACTGTACGGGTACTGCCCGAAGTTGACGGCGGCGTGGAACGCCGACGCCAGCCAGATGATAATAGTGCAAGATTGCGTCAGGTCTGCGACGCTCTGCATCGCCGGCCACCAAGGCTCGCTCTTCAAGTCCCCGTGACCAACCTCACGGATCTCCTTCCACCATTTTTGCAGCTCCACGTCGCCTTGGACCACAGAGTCGTAGGGGTAGTAAACGATGCAGTAGTCGTTGACCCAAGTCTCGATTGCTCGCCATATCGGCAGGGCGTCGGCGGCGTAAGGGTAATCCTTGATCAGAAGCTGGATCTCATTGTTTGAATCCTTGATGGCTACTCCCCTGAATCCGCCAATATGTATGATGTGATTCATTAATAGTTATAATATGGCATATATCAGACAAGCATTGATATATATAAATATGGTACCTTTTGATGAGTTCGGCAGGGAGAGCCTGTTCGACGAAATTCCAGCTCTTGTAGATCTTGGATGACATCTCCATCGAGTACTTGGCTGGGAAGACCGTCGTCTCCACGACGCCGTCGGCATTGACGAGCACCTGCCGAGCCAAGGCGTTAATGTTCATGGTGTCACGGAAATGAGGGGTGAGGAGCTTGTTGATCGGGTGCATCACGCTCAGGTTCCGGTTCGTCGCAATAATGAATGGCTCGATGGCCGCATGTGTATTGAGCCTGCAGGAAATATTATTTTAAATATAAGTACGCATGTGAATTAAACATTAATTTACGAAAAGTAAATTAGATTATACCAATGGCTAATGAGCTGGTGTACGCCGGAATCATTGACGGTGGCATAGGCTTTTGCAAGTGGCCAAAAATCCGGGTTGACTTTTTCACCCACCGGCGGCGGCGTGTACACTTTGCTGACGGCCCCATATTGCTCTCCGTCGGGGTTCGGCAAGCTGAGCTCGATGGCCAAAGGCTTCAAGGTGGAATCGTCCCTCAGAAGCAAAAGAGTCCTCGTCGCATAGATCTTGTTTTCAGTGTTGGAATTGATCAGGTTAACGTACGGCATCAAGGCGTCATGATGGTCCAATATGAACAACTTGTTGGCTCTCAATGCCTTTATAATAATCCATCAAATAGTTAGTTAATTGATTAAGCAGTTGTTATTTGTGCGAGTATCGCGCAGACCTGATCAACAGTCAATCCTTCAAGGTTGCGTTCAATGTCGGCGGCCGTAATTGTGCTGTGTTGGTTGCCATACTTGCTGGGATCAAGCATGCTGATCGGCGGAAATTCCTGTAGCCGCCTGATGATGACAGGATTAACACCGGCGAGCATCTCCCGCGCAAATTCTTCGTCACTTGTCCAAGCTTGCTCGTCGGCTGCATGCATATTTTAATCGATCTACGTACGTTGTAATTGGTGTATAAAGCAATAAAAAATATAAATTATAAATAGACCTCGGATGATTTGGGGGCGGGGGAACCATAAATAACTGCCAATTGCATCCATGCGAATCTTGAAAATCGGAGTTTGATCTGCGAGCTCTTTCACAAGTTTCATATCAGTTCCAGAAGCCAGCTCTAGATATCCGTCATATAAGTCTTCGGGACGGGGGAAACTTATGAAACTCTGATTGCCTTCTTTGCGAAACTCAAACACCGGACTATCCTCAGCCAGCTCCTGCATAAAGTCTCTCTTAGTTCCAGGAGCCAGCTCTAGGCCACTCTCGTATAAGTTGAGAACATCTTTATATGATTTGAACTCCTTTTTTAGGCCTAATTTTGCTTTCAGGATCGGAACGACTGTTTGGGCAAAGGCTCTGATTGTGTTGGAGCGGAAGTCGCTCTGCTTAATGTTGCCAAATCGCTCATCCCGGGGAACATAAATATCCTGATTCTTGGGCACTGGGGCCTCAGACTCCGGTTCTGTTCAAGTTTGACCCAGTATTCATTACAAGTGTTGAAGGTACATAATAGCTAAATAGGATTGCTCACCTTTCTTGGTGGATGGTCGGCCGGTCTTCCCACGGCGAGGATACGGGTAGTCGTCGGAGCCACCAAGGACCGGGCGAGGCTTAGGTCTCTTCGCGTCAGGGTCGCCGAGATCATTGTAGTAGGCGTAGTTGTAGACCCGGTCCCACTCCTTGAGTTGCTCGGTGACGTCCTCCCCCCTTAGATTGAGGAGCTCGTCTTCTCTGTAGGGTTTCAAAGGCGCAGGTGTGTCCTCGTGTAGGTATGGCTGCAATTAATAGCATCGATTGATTGGCGTCGTAAAATTACGATGAGGAGGGAGATCCTCTTCCAGATCGGATTGGCCTTGTAAACTTACGATATTTATGAAGAAGATGCGCTTGTACTTATACTTGTCCTGCGGGTAAACCCAGGACTTGCAGTAGAAGTAGATCTTGCCCCTCCCAGGGAAATCTTCCACGGTGACACTGTCGAGGAAGAACTCATCCCCTGAGGTACGCTCATAGGTGACAATGACGGCACCGGGGATGCCATTCTCCTCCTTCCACTTGAACATCACGTCGGGCTTGCTTTTGAGGTCATCTAAGTAGGTCGCCTCTCCGACGACTCCTCTGTTCCTGTCATCTGTGAGGAAAAAATGAATGAATGCATAAACTAAGGTTGTTTTATCCATAAATGCTCATGCTCCAACTGAGCTGCATTAGATTCTCATACTCGGGTCTCCGACAGTGGAGCTAACGAGCTGGAGAGATAATCTGGCCGACCGGTTCGTCAGACAGATTTCTTCCTTGTATGTTTTAAAGCGCTCCTTCTTTGTGAAGAGAACCACGGTGCCCTTCAGAAGCATGGGGTCGGAGCTCCCAGCGGTTACGACCATCTTGTAGGTAATTAGGGTTTATGTGACTACAAAGGAGAAGGGAGAAGCGAGGAGTGGAGTGTGGAGAGCTCGGCCTCCGGCGAAGGGGTGTTTATAGCTAAGAACGGGACGAGTGGCGAGCTAAACTGTCCATGTACTCCATTTAGTCAATAAATAGTTGTGTCAGCCTGATCAATCCTTCACATGGGCCAATCATTTATTATAATGCTTATGTTATCTTATCGTTTTTCTTTTTTTTTTTTTTTAAAAAAACAAACTGGTCTAGATCTACGAAGATTGCCATTGACCGAGAATTTAAAATATGCACTAGAATTAATAACTTACTAATTTTTTAGATAACGAATATAATATACATTATATTAAATTCAATTATTGGGATTTTCAATTATTTGATATTTATAACAAATAATCTAACTTGGTCAACCCGTTACATGTGATTGGGTACCTTTTCTATTAATTTGAGGGTGATGGATCCAACGATGTGATTATCTCGTGGAGGTAGAACCTAATACACATTAACAAGTATGGATATTGATGTAGGAAATGGACTGGTCTTCTACTTTAGTCAATAGAAATAACAATAAAATGTACATGAATAGATCTACGAATGTAAAGTTGACTTTATGATGAGGCGTTGGCATAATGATGTTCACACTTGCACCCGTAGAGCACAAACTCCGTAACACACTAGATTGAAGAAGGTTAGATGCTACTTTACATCTTTTCAAGTGGATAAAGTGTTTTCTCTTTTAGAGCATGATCGGCTTGTAGAATTTATAAATTAAGTAAAATGTCAATGAGTGGACTTGATGATCCAAATTAATCCCCAAGATAATTGCAAAGAGTTTCCATGATCAATCTAATTAATAGCATTGGTGGAGCGTTAAAACAAGAACGTCTTATGCCTTCTCAAAGCTTGTGATTTGGGCCTTTGCTGACAAGTGGTGAACTTTTGGAGGAAAACTTAGTTGAGAATTAGATCTGAATTTATTTAGGTAGTTAGGATATTTTGAGAGTTTAAACTCATTGGGCAAACTAGATGACACCTCTTTAGGATTTAATTTGGGTATTTGAAGGGGCATTTGTCCCTATATAAACATGTACGCAGTAGCAAATCGTGTGTCAAAAAATCGAACCGAACCGGTGGGATCGGTTCGGAGAAATTCTGAACCGATTCCGAACCGTTTGTACCGGTTAACCGATGTTCGGTTAACCAGTTTTTCGGTACGGTTAACCGAAAACCGACGGTTAACCATATTATTTATGTATAAAAAAATATTTTAAATTATAAAATAATTTAAAATTAATAAATAAAAATATTCTCGGTTAACTGTTAGTTTTTGGTAGTTAACCATTGGTTTTCGGCGGTTAACCGTTGGTTTTGACAATTAATCGGTTCGATTTTATATAAAATATTTATTTATATATATATATAAATATTATATAAACGGTTCGGTTCGGTTAACCGCGGTTCGGCCAAGTTCCGAACCGTAATCGAACCGATAACCGATCACAAGTAAAAAACCGAACCGATTAAGAACCGTTCGGTTCGGTTAACCGGAAAATTAGTTCGGTTAACCGCGGTTCGACGGTTCGACGATTTTTTTGTACACCCCTAATACGCAGCACCATTTGAATTGAATAAGTTGAAGTGCATTATAAATATAAATTTCTTATCTTTGCTTGTTATTAGCGGTCCAACAAATGGTATTAGAGCTCGAATATTATGTTGCCACAGCGAAAATGATTTGAGATATATACTTGCAACATTTATTAATGAGATAGAATTCTCATCATGCTCTATGGGAAGCCACTATAGTAGAGCGTGATTGTAGTATGTAAACAAGAAGTTGTCAAAAAAAAACTCATTGTGTTAGTAAAAGCCAATATGTAATATTTTAATTTGGTTCAAACGTGAGAAAAAAATAATATGATATATAAGGTTTAATGAGTTTATTATTATTAATTTAAATTTTAAATATTTTAAATTGAGTTGATTCAATACTAATTCTGATAATATAAACATGTAAAATATAGAGTTTAAGAGGTTGTTGAGAGTTAAACATAAATTTATTCATGTAATTAATATATTTGGAGAGTTTAAACGATAGATGAGTTGATAGTCAAAAGGATTAGTTTTAGAGTAGTTGAAGGGACATTTGTCCGTATATAAATAAACATGTACTCACCATCATTTGAATTGAAGGACTTGAAATAAATTACAAACCTAAATTTGTAGCTTTGGGTCGGTCCAGTGACGTGCGACTGTGCGAGCTTCCAACAAACTAATTTATTATGGAGCTTGACTTTTGGTCACGAGAGAAAATGTAATATGTTAACGGGAGGAGAGGCAAAAAGAAGGGAGAGTTCAGACTCTATAAGTTCATCGTTCACACACAAGTCACAAGAAACTATTGTTCACACATGGGTCAGGAGAGTTCAGACTCTCTAAATTCATCGTTCACACACAAGTCACAAGAGACTTTTGTTCACACATCGATCATAATTTATTTACTAGACAAGATAATAAGAAGAGAGGAAAATAAGAAGAGAGGAAAAAGAAAGGGAGAGTTCACACTCTCTTTCACACACAAGTCATAAGAGACTTGCTAAGTCACAAAGCAAAATTTAACCATATCTAACCATTGAGTTAGATGAACAATCATATTATAATTTTTTTTTCTAACTATAACTGAATCAAATCATAAAATTATAATCTAAAAATTAATCGTGAATCAAATTGATCCATTCGGTTAACCATGAAGTGAGACTATTGCATGGTAATCCTCATTCTTTCTTGGAGTTATTTGATGTTTCCCCTATTTAAATAATCCTTATTAATGCATTTGGATAGGGATGAGCAAATCTACCTAGTACAATACTTAAATTTGTGGTATTTAGCTCACCATCTTGTCTTATGGGTAATAATTAGGGTTTATGTGACTACAAAGATAAGGGAGAAATGAGTGGAGTGACCAGTGAGAGGAGAGCTGGGGGAGAAAAATTCTTAGGCAAGGTACCTTGCCAAAAGAAAATAAAAAGAGTGGTTATAGATTTATCTTAATTTTTTTTTCGTAAATGAACATACTTATAATGATTTATACACTTTAAGTTATCCAACAATATTAATATTATCGTGGATGGATATTTTCATAATAAGAAAATTAAATTTTTAGAATCTTAAAATTTTGACATATTGCTATAACATAGCAATTTATGATCCTAAAAATCTAAATTTCTCATAGTGGAAATTTTTATCCATAATAATATTGATATAATTAGATAGCTTAAAATATGTAGATCATAGTAGTTATATTCATTCATGAATAAAAAATTCTTAAGTCAATTTGCAGTCACCCTTTTTATTTTCTTGTAGGTATGTATGGTATTTGCTTAAGAATTTTTCTAGAGCTGGGCCGAAGTGGTATTTATGACAAGACTACACGTTGCAAGTAGTTGGATGACAGCTCGCTATCTATGGTACGGTTCATAGATCTCCAGAATCTATCGGCTAGGTCGGCTAGGTCCCACCATTTTGTTTTTCCTTTACCTACTGTAAAAGGCAGACTTTAATTTGGACAACAGTGCATTTATGACCACACCAACTTTGTAGTCTATTTACCCAAATTTAACTTATTATTATTTTTTTTAACATTAAGTTAGTTGATAAATACAGTTAATAAATACTGTTTTAAAGTAGTTAGAAATAGTGAATGAAAAATTTTTGTATCACGATTTCACCATTTTCAAAACATAAGCCTTGATGCAAAATATAAATTCTGATATTAGTTAAAATACACATAGTCTCGATCAACATACATGAATATTTAAATTTAATATATATAATATTCAATTAACACATAAGAAAACTCATAGTTGAACATAAAGTTAACATGTCCGTAAGGAAAATACTATGGAGGTTGATATAAGAGAACATCACAATCAATAAACCCGCCTAATTATTATAGGTAAAATACTCATAAAAGTAATAAATTGACAATCATTTCTCATATCATTGCAAACACTCCTACAAGACTGCTATGAGAATACAACGACCTTGACTAATACTTTAAAGAAATGATAGTTATTTTTATGTTGATTAATTATAATTAAGTTACCTCTTAGAAGATAGAGTGATTATAATCAGACTCAACCTTTCTATCTTTGACTTGCCATTTGAATTCTCTAATTGAACAATAGAAGGAATCGTATTGTCGCAGGCACACCAAATTGGCAAATTGTATGCAAGTGTTACGTACTTAATTGAGTAAAAATAATAATACTTGAGAGGGAGATGGTGATAGTCTTTCAGATCTTCCATGTCTCCTTGTTTTCCTTGAAATGTAAGTCGATTTAATTAGTCTGATTTCCTTCTTAATTCTAGTTATATTTCCTTCTTTACCGTGTAATGTCATACGAAGGAATTAATAAATTAAGGGTATAGAGTTTAGCCGCTGTGTTAACCTTGGGTTTAGATTCTAAGTATTTGCTTAAATTAAGTCAACTTATATTTTCATTCGAACAATACGCTGCATGCATTCAACGTGAGTCGCGTGAGTCGCCAACCAACAAAGTACATAATCATTCCAAAGATTGAGGAGTTTTGTTTTGGATTCAACGACACCTGACAAGCGCATACGCCTCGCTTAAATCGTCCACTTGGATTCAAATGGACACGCCGTCAGGAATTCCTATGGCGGTGATTCCCAAAAAATTTCTTAGGCGCGGACCGCGCCGAGAATGTTGAGCGCGCGGTCATCTTCAACGTTGCTGTTGCTTTATATTTCGTGCACCACTTGATGAATCAGTGCTGTACGATTTCTAAAGCAACATAAATGCTTCAGATGAACGCACGCCTAACAATTCTAGGCAGAGACCGCACGTAAGAAATTTTTTCGGTGATTCCCGCCTCACTGCTGGAATACAGCAACGTGTACGACATCTTCACCGGCCCATTCCTGTTCTTGAAGCTCTCGTCCGGATTTCTTCTTCGATGTGCCTGTGTTAGCAGCGGAACGTGACGATAGTACTTTTGCCAGAAAGAAAAATATCAAGAGCATTAAATATAGAAAGGAATTATAAATATTATTATTGTAAAATACAATAGAAAATTACATAATATATTTAAAGAAAATCTAATCTAATATATTTAGATAACTTATCTATCTAATGTGCATTAATCAACTTATATAATAGCTAATACTATAATATAGTAAATCCTAATTAATATTACACTAATATAGTAACACTTGGCGTATTTACCAATTTTAACACTTTTCCTTAAACACGACACTTACAAACTTCCAACGTGTCTCTCAATTCTATAAAATCGTTAATCCCAAAGCTTTGGTAAAAATATCAGCAACTTGATCCTAGGTCTTCACATAATTCAACTCCACTAGCTTGTTTGTCAGTCATTCTCGAACATAATAAAATCTTGTGTCAATATGTTTGCTTCGTTCATGAAATAGAGGGTTCTTTTGCTAAAACGATTGCAGACTTATTGTCTATGTTGATTTGAGTTGACTTCTTCTCCTCAGCATGTAGATCTTCCATCAAACGTCTTAACCAGATTGCTTGAGTCACACAAGAATTTAGAGCAACGTATTATACTTCATAGGTTGATAAGACCATAATTGGTTGCTCTTTGAACTCCATATCAAAGTGGTGTTACCCAAGTAGAACACAAAGCCTGTTGTGCTCTTTTAATCATCTATATCGCCAGTCCAATCACTATCATAATATCCGGTAAGATAGAATTTATTGGAGGTAGTGTAATATAGTCTATAGTCAAGAGTGTCTTTAATATACCGAAGAATCCTTTTTGCAGCATTCAAATGTACTGAAGTAGGGTTCTCCATATAGTGACTTACAAGTTCCACACCAAAAAGAATGTCTGTTCTAGTATAGGTCAAGTATCTCAAACTTCCAACTAAACTCATGAACAAAATTGGATCTACTTTCTCATTGTCATCATGCTTGGATAATTTTATATTATACTCGACTAGAGTACTGATCAAATTGTAGTTATTCAATTTAAATTTCTTTAGAACTTCTCTTGCGTAGTTCTCTTGTGAGATGAAAATCCCTTCATTTGTTTGTTTTACCTTCATGCCAAGATAATAAGACATTAGCCCCAAATTAATCATATCAAATTCAAGATTCATTTTCTTCTTGAAATCTTTAAATATTTCTAGATTGTTGCCTGTAAATATAAAGTCATCAACATACAAGCACACTATCATGATTCCATCCTTATTGGCCTTTAGATATAAAGAATGTATATAAGGACATTTCTTAAAACTATTTTTCTAGAAATAACTATTGATTCTACAATTCTAATATCTAGGTGCTTGTTTTAAACTACACAGAGCCTTTGAGAGTTTAAGGACCTTGTCTTCATGTCCTTTTGCCACATATCCTGTAGGTTGTCCAATGTAAACTTCCTCTTCTAAGTATCCATTGATAAAGGTTAACTTTATATTCATCTGATAGATTTTCTATTTTTGCTGGGCTGCCATGGAGACAATTAATCTGATAGTTTCTAAGCGAGCAACTGGAGCGAATACTTCATCGTAGTCAATGCCTTGACGTTGTTTGTAACCTTTTGCAACAAGTCTTGCTTTATACCTCTCTATTTCTCCTTTAGAATTTTTCTTGGCCTTGTAGACCCATTTAACTCCAATTGCATTGTGCCCTTTTGGAAGGTTCGCTAAATTCCAAGTCTGATTCTTTTCAATAGTTTTTATCTCCTCATCCATGGGCTTCTTCTATCTCTTGTCTTTGGATGCTTCAATGTGGTTAACGGGCTCTGTATCTCCAAATAAACAAATATATGTTACATCATCAATTCTCACTGTCTCATCATATATGTCAGCTAGACTTCTTATGCATGGATGTTGTCCACTTGTACTTGCTTCTGATGAGCTAGGCTCATTATGAGGTGGTGATGATGGTGGAGTACTTGCTTCAGGTGTATCTATTTTTCTTCTTCACTAGTAGAGAGCAGAAAATCATGATTATCAGTCTCTATTTGCTAATCACAGTTTGTTTCTTCATCAAAATCAACATCTCTACTCACAAAGACCTTATTTGTAGTGGGATTATAAAGTTTATATCTTTTTGTCCTCGAGTTATAGCCAACAAATATGTACTTCCTACTTTTATCGTCTAACTTTGTACGATTGTTATCAAGAATGTGTGCATAAGCTGTACTGCCAAAAACTTTTAAATATGAGACTGATGGTTTTCTTCCACACCATGCTTTAAATGGAGTTTTACGATTCACAGATTTAGTTTTACAATGATTCTGAATATACACTACACAATCCACTGCTAGAACCCAAAATTCTTTAGGCATCTGTTTTGTCTTTACCATACTTCTTATCATATTCATGATTGTGCGATTCTTTCTTTCAGCTACTTCATTATGCTATGGTGATCTTGGAGCAGTTAAGAATCTTCGAATCCCTCCTATTCTACAATAGTCTTTAAATTCTTTTAAGGTAAATTCTCCCCATCTATATGTTCTTATAGTTTGTATTCTATATCTCTTTTCTTTTTCAACAAGAGCCTTAAAATTCTTAAAAGTTTTGAATACTTCTGATTTCTCCTTTAGGAAGTATATCCAAGTTATTCTACTAAAATAATCAATGAACAGAAGAAAATATTTCTGACCAAAAGAATTTGGTATGATTGGTCCATACACATTAGTGTGTATCAGTTGGAGAGGTCTTGAAGACCTTGATTCAGACTCCTTTGGAAAGCTCTTCCTTGACTGCTTTCCTAGCATGCATCCTTTACATAGATTATTAGGCTGATTGATGTATGTTAGTCCTCTCACCACACCTTTTTGTGCCATCTTTTTAATGCTCCCAAAATTTAAATGGTCATGTCTCAAATGTCATAGCCACGATGAGTCTTTATAGCATGCAGCCAAGCATCGTGCTGCATCTATCTAAATGTTCAGTGAAAAAAGTCAATTTTTGGACATTGTTATCTTTGCAAGTAATTTTCCTATACCATTTTTTAGATATAGATTATATCCAATTGTATAGAAGCAGTATCATTTTTCTAACAATTATCCCATACTAAGTATGTTATTTTTCATAGCAGGAGCATAATACACATTTGAGATGAAATGATAACTTCCATCCATTAACTTGATCAAAATCTCTCTCTTTCCATGTACAGGAATTTTGGATGAGTCTCTAAAAGTAATATTACATTTTATTTTCTCATCAATATTAGCAAACAATGACCTATCTCCACATATATGATTGCTAGCTCTTATGTCCAGATACCATGTAGTTTTAACTTCTTATTTTATGTCTTTATATGCAATGAAGACATTAGAATCTATCTCCTCAATCTCCACCTGAGATAGATTAGCTCTTGGAGTATATCTAGAATTACATTATGAAGTAAAATATCCAAATTTATTACAATTATAACATTTGACATGGGACTTATCATATCTATTCTAGGTTTGATAAGATCTACCTCGACCTCTTCTGCTTTGTGTCGAGGTAAACTGAGAACTACCTTCATAATTTTGTGTACTTCTTCCTCTTCCAGGACTTTGACCTTGTCCTCTTCTACGGCCTCGACCTCCATAGTTGACAATGTCTCTTCTTGTTGTCTTTCTCAAATTGAGTTGTGACTTAAGAACCTGCTCCAATGGTTCTTTCTTTCTTCTGTTCAGTTTCTCTTCATGTGCTTCTAGAGATCCTGACAGTTCTTTTAGAGTCATTTCTTCTATGTCCTTTGACTTTTCAATGACAATCACTATGTAGTCAAATTTTTCAATGAGTGATCTCAATATTTTTTCAATCACTTTTACATCTGAAATATTATCACCCAATCTTCTTATCTGATTGGTGGTTGATGTAACTCTTGAAATGTAATATGAAATCTTTTCAGACTCATTCATCATGATGGCTTTAAACTCTACTCTTAAATTCTGAAGGCGAACTCTTTTGGCCTTTATACTTCCTTTGCAAGCAACTTGCAGCACATCCCATACTTGCTTAGCTATATTTGTATTAGAAATTTTCTCAAATATAGATTCATCTAGGGCTTGATGAATCAAAGACATGGCTTTTTGCTCTTTCTTTCTCAACTCTCTTTGAGCTTGAGTGAGATTACTTAAATTGGAATTTCATGTTTATTATCAGCAATGTCCCAAACCTTATGTGCACCTAATAGCGTCTTCATTCTAATACACTAATTATCAAATTTATTACTTGAAAATTTAGGGACCGGAAATGGGTTCATATTGTTATTAGCCGTTTTAAAAGTTATGTTCAGTAAATTTGAGTTTCCCTTTAAATTCAATGGATTAGCTCAAATGCATGACCAAATTATACTGTTCTCTTGGAAGGCTTTAAAAAATCTGGACCAAACTTTATTAATTGGGCTGGCCCAAATATTTGGTTCAGTTTCAATGCTGAACCAAATTAATTGAACTAGTCAATAATTGACCGAATTCGTTGGTTCGGCAGCAATCTCGACTCTTGAGCGGCTAACCTAGCCGCTTTCTCCTAGGGGTGAGCATAATTCGGTTTTTACCGAATTTACCGATCGGTAAACCGGTAAATCGGTAAATCGGTTCGGTAATTTCGGTTTCGGTTTTCGGTTCGGTATTTATTTTTATGTAATTCGGTTTTCGGTTTTCGGTTCGGTAAATAAAATTTCGGTTCGGTAATTTACCGATTTACCGATATATATATTAATATATAAAAAATAAATTTTTATTTATTAATTTTTAATTTTTTATCGGTAATTTACCGATTTACCGATTGGTTTTTACCAATCGGTAATATTTTAATTAGGTAATATTTTAATATTTTTTAATAGATTAATTATATAATATTTTAATATTTTTTAATCGGTAAATCGGTAAAATCGGTAATTTACCGATTTACCGATCGGTAATTCGGTAATTTACCGATCGGTAAATACCAAATTCGGTATCGATTTCGGTAATAAATTTTTCGATTTTGATAAATCGGTTTTCGGTAAATTGATTTTCGATTTTTAGATTTTTACATAATGCTCAGCCCTACTTTCTCCTTCCACTGGTCGCGTGAGCGGCATCGAATGAGAGATGTGGAGGAAGCCTTCTCTGAAATCGTCGGCGGACAAAAGATTTCTAGCGGCGGCGGTAGATGCCGAGGCCCCTAGATGCATGTGCTACTGGTGGAAGAGCTCAGCGGGAGGTGGAGGCATTGGCAGACGAAGCTGCTTCGTCCGCGAGCATCCAGCGGTGGCGGGTGGCGAGACACGTCTCTAAGCATCACTGAACCTGTGAGCGGAGCTGGAGATGGCTTCAACGCTTGTTGATCAGGGGCGGAATTCAGCCGGGAGGGATTCAGTAGTTTGGGCAATAAAGGGTGAACGACGGAGTTCGACGAAATGGCAAGAGACGGATTTTGGCCACAGTCTTCTCATTTTCATCTTGTGGACAGTGGTTGGCGGCAGATCTACAGGCGAACAACAAAGGATTCGCCTGGCACCGAGGAAGCAGTAGGTCGGACAGAGAGCGGACGATGATCCTTATTGGATTTTCATCTTCAACGCGTCAAGGAGAGTGACGAGGATCGAAGGATGGATGAGCACGCTGGCTGCGCGTTGAGCAGTTGTTCTCGTTGACGAAGAGGCGGGCAACCTTCGGGCAACCTTGCAACGAAGTGACGAAGAACGTCGGATAGAGATTCGAACTACTAGGAGCAGCAACCAAGTCGATCGACAGAAAGATTTGGCGGCGAGCAGGCGATGTCTGGAATAGTAGAGATTTTTGAGAACGAATCGAGCACAGCACGAAGTTTCAGCACGACAACGAGCAACCCACTTTTGGCACGACAACGAGTGCGTGCAAAATTTCTTCAGCAAATCAAACCCGTGCAATCTTGGCACGGTGGCACCAATCAAAGTAGAACAACATGCAATGCACGATTCTAAAAAAAAAGATTTGCAGCATAAAAGGCCGAGTAAGTTTTTTCAATCTTCAATCCCTAGTTACAAAGTATGTCACTGAGTCTAACCTAATAACGGCCAAAAACTGAGTAAACTTCTTCAAACTTCAATCCCTAGCTACAAAGATCGTCATCGGGTCTACCCTAAGAAATTTTGAACCAGTCTCTGATACCACTGTTAGCAGCGGAACACGGGGCAGCACTTTGCTAGAAACATCAAGAACACTAAGCATAGAGAGGAATCACAAACATTATTACTGCAAAATAAAATAGAGAATTACATAGTGTATTTAAAGAAAAGCTAACCTAATATATTTAGGTAACTTATCTATCTAATATGGACTAATCAACCTATATGATAACTAATGCTCTAATATGGTAAATCCTAATTAATATTACACTGATATGGTAACATCTGGCGTGTTTACCAATTTCAACCGCCTTAGCATCGCTCCAAACTTTTCGAGCGCTGCGCTGTGATATGAAGCGGCGGCTTATGGTGGGCGGGTTAGGGTGGAATCTAGAGTAGGATATAAAGATCCTAGGAAAATTTTTACAGGATATAAAGATCCAAGGAAACATGGGGATATAGAGATCCGAGAAAGATTTCTACTGGATATAAAGATCTTAGGAAATATGAGGATATAAAGATCCTAAGAAATCTCACCTGATTAGAATTCTCGTGAAGAGATTCCTTATGCAGAGTCTTCTCATCCATCTATGAGAGTTTTTTCTTTCATGTGTCTAGCCTCTCTTATATAGAAGATGGGTGGAAAAAATTTATTATTATTTTAATTTAGTTTAGTTTATTTTATTATTATTTTTTTACTATTTTTGTTTTACTTATTCTCTCCCCTTTTTTCTCTTTATTTTGTAAATCTGAATTTCCTCACTTCTTTATTTTTTATATTTTTTTATCTTTTTATCTTTTTATCTTTTTATTTTTTATTTTTTTTATTTATTTACTATTTTTTATTTATTTATTTTTGAAAATAATTAGTCCAACACATGTTTCTAGAGAAACTTGGAATATAAAATGTCTTTTTCAAATTGAATACAAAACTAGAATTTAAAACTAATTAACACATTATAATTGCTTCAACATGTGATTTATCTTATTGCCTAAATAGATACACTGCTCACTGTCGACTAGCTTCCTATGGCTTAGAAAGCCCTTCAAGGTATTAGAGACATGGACTTTAGAACTAGATTCAATCCACCAAGTGTTATAATGTACACCTACTGTCACGCTCAGCCCAACTAACCCATCCATGTCAGCAAATTCCACCTCCACGCATGGGACTGTGCGCCCAAAATTTACAAAAATTCAAAATCTCGATTCTATTTTGAATTCGCCGCACGCGCGTTCCGATTTGTCGTTGACTCAGTCAACTCCTCAAAACGAACGTTAACCACCCCACGCGTCTTCGTCTTCACGCGTTCGAACAACGCCACCTGTGTCATTCGTTCGCCGGGGACTCGTCCATCGCCGGAGGGAAAGGTGGCAGGGTTCAGGGCGTGCGGCAGGCCGGTACTTGCGTTCGGCCTCAACCTTCCTCGCTGGAAGTTGATCGTCGCTGGGAATGGTAGAGAAGGAGGAAGCATCGTCGGAAACACATAACCACGCCGCCGGAGCCGGAGAAGACAAGAAACATAGGGAAATTTACATTGATTGGCCAGATCAACCTACATAAACCCTATTACATGCTTCGCTCAGCTCGCTCACGTCGATGGCACACTCGCCGTCGACTTACAGGTTGCTCGTCGTCGCTGCCATCATTGGGGGAGGCGGAGGAGCACGTCGCCGGCTCTGGTCCCGCCTCCCCCTCCTCTTCCACTTGGTCGAAGCTGGAAGGGAAGGTTTGCTCACTGATTCTCGGAACAGGGGAAGGGAGCCGCCTCCTTCCTCCCCTGGTTCCTCCTCCCCTTCTCATGTCGCCCGACGGGGCTTTAAGGAGAAGGACACTTCCTCCCTTCGGGAAAGTTAGCCGTCGCGCGCTAGAGCTTTCCATTCAAGGCGTCTGAGATTTCCGTCCCCGATCCGGCATCTTCTGCGCTCGCTTCCTTTTCTGCGTCCGCGAGAATATCTGCCAGCCGACCCCTTCGCTCTCGCCAGAGATCACGTCGTTGTCCTCGCCGCTGTCAATGCCAAAGATGGCGCCGGGAAGAACGCCAGAATAATCGATGCCGCCTGCGTCGATTGCTTCCGCGCCGAAGGGGAAGATGGAGGCATTTGGGCCTCGTCAAGGGATTGGGCCGTTGCCCACACCAAAGCCTAGTCCACTCAACTTTTGCACCTCACATTCTCCCCCACCAAACTCGGACGTCGCCCTCGACGTCCTCTTCAGGGTCCTCTATCGGAGCACCGACTGTGCTCTGATCTGATGATGTATGCTGCTGAACAAACCTTGCATGGATTTGACACTCCGTCCAACTTAACACCATCAGGTTCACGCACTAGTGCACCACCCTCTGGTCCTCCGCCCAACCTCCTGTCATCCAGCCGACGTCCTATCGTGCTCTTGTCCTCCGCCCAACTCAATGCTATCAGGGTCACGTCCATAACGCATCATCCCCAGATGCTCCGCTCAACCTATAGTGATTGAGTTCATGTCCTATCGCACCGAATCATTATGTTAGTTAGCAACCATATCACCAACTCGAAGCCCTGGAAAGAGTCTCGTAGACCCTCATCGGCACCTCGGAGATGCTAGACCCTCGTCACTTGCCTGGTGATGGCATCGGAGTTCACTGCTCCGGGAAGAGGCCTCGCAAACCTCTCGTCATTGCCCACCTGGCAACGGCATCAGAGCCGCCTGCTCTGGAAAGGGACCTTGTAGGCCCCTCATCGACATCCCGCCTGACGTCGGAATCCCTCGTCACCTGCCTGGTGACGGCATCGGAGCCCTCTGCTCCGGGAATAAGCCTCGCAGACTTCTCATCGGCATTTCGCTCGCAGATGCCGGGATCCTCGTCATCCACCTGGTGACGGCATCGGAACCCGCTGTCCCAGAAAGATATCTCAGAGACCTCTCTTCGTCGCCCACCTGGCGATGGCATCAAGGCCAGAGCCTTGTCTCTGTTGGTGCGCCGCCTGCGCACCGCCATCTCCTTGTGTCACCATCATACCGGCAGGACCTTAGCTCTAATACCACTATCACGCCCAGACCAACTAACCCATCCACATCAGCAAATTCCACCTCCATGCATGGGACTGTGCTCCCAAAATTTATAAAAATTCGAAATCTCAATTCGATTTCGAATTCGTCGCCACACGCGCATTCCGATTTGTCGTTGACTCGGTCAACTCCTGAAAACGAACGCCGACCGCCCCACGCGTCTTCGTCTTCGCGCGTTCGAACGATGCTGCCTGTGTCGTTTGTTCGCCGGGGACTCGTCCATCGCCGGAGGGGAAGGTGGCAGGGTTCAGGGCGTGCGACAGGCCGGAACCTGCGTCCAGCCTCAACCTTCCTCGCCGAAAGCCGATCGTCGCCGGGAATGGTAGAGAAGGAGGAAGCGTCGTCGAAAACACATAACCACACCGCCGGAGCCAGAGAAGACAAGAAACATTGGGAAATTTACGTTGATTGGCCAGATCAATCTACATAAACCCTATTACATGCTTCGCTCAGCTTGCTCACATCGACGGCACACTCGCCATCGACTTACAGGTCGCTCGTCATCGCTGCCATCGTTGGGGGAGGCGGAGGAGCATGCCACCGGCTCCGGTCCCGCCTCCCCCTCCTCTTCCACTTGGTCGAAGCTAGAAGGGAAGGTTTGCTCACTGATTCTCAGAACAGGGGAAGGGAGCCGCCTCCTTCCTCCCCTTCTCATGTCGCTCGCCGGGGCTTTAAGGAGAAGGACGCCTCCTCCCTTCGGGAAAGCCAGCCGTCACGCGCTAGAGCTTTCCATTTGAGGCATCCAAGATTTCCGTCCCCGATCCGGCATCTTCAGCGCTCGCTTCCTTTTCTGCGTCCGTGAGAATCTCTGCCAGCCGAGCCCTTCACTCTCGCCGGAGATCACGCCGTTGTCCTTGCCGCTGCCGATGCCAAAAATGGCACCGGGAAGAATGCCAGAATAATCGACGCCGCCTGCGTCGATTGCTTCTGTGCCGAAGGGGAAGATGGAGGCATTTGGGCCTCGTCAAGGGATTGAGCCGTTGCCCACTCCAAAGCTTGGTCCACTCAACTTTTGCACCTCACACCTACCATATTAGATTCATAACAAAAGATGTAATTATCTTTCTTTTCAAGCCAAACTTTATGTTTAATATAGTCCTTCTTTACATATCCTTTTGTTTTACAAAAGAAATATTTGATTTCCTTTTTGGCATCAGATGGGATTGTGCACTTTCACTTAGTTCCATCACCAACCTCCCTTCCTCTTGAACACACATGGTCAAAATTTATTAATTGACCATTTATCTTTATGTGTGTTATAAGAGATTTTGAAAGGTCCATATTGACATGGAAGAAAATGAGTATAAAATATACAAGGAAAGACTCAGACATCTCAACTTCTTAATTGAGCTACAATGCCCCTCATTTGTATGAGATGCTCACGCATACCTTTAACACTTGTGAGCTTCATTGATGACAACTTTGGCATAAGAGTGCTAGGTGGAGTTTTACCAAAAGACTTAAATTGTTCATCAATAGTCTTTAATATCTCTCTAACTTAATTAAACTCTTCGATAGAACCACGTATACTAGCATTTATATTTGTCTTTATGTACATCATGCTGAGGTGATTTGATCGCTCACAACATTCATAAAGAGTAATTTTAGTCTGTGTGCTAGAATTAGATGGTGCAGGTGGTTCATCTTTACGGATAGCATAATCAATACCATCCATCTTAATTGGAGAAGAATTCTCTCTTTAAATTTTATAATTATCACCGTTGAGATCAAGAATTTTACATTTAATATCATAAAAATTCATATGTTATATAACTGCATCAATTAAAATACACATGCTTTTATTAAAAATGGTTTGAGGTAAAGATGAAAATACATGTATTTACCAATGCAAAAACATGCTACATAATTTTCGTGCATGAATTAAAGAATAATTAAAACTGTTTGTTGGCTAAGTTTTAATCAAAATTCACACATATTATTCATGATGAATATATCAAATTATATTCCTTTTTTAATCCCTATAGGTAAATTAAGAAAAATAATTTAATATTTCATCCTAATTAATTATACAAAATATAATAAAAATTCTTATAAGATAATTCTTATTATATTAAATATAATTAATTATCACTGATCTCATCCTATTAGATGTGATCCTAGCCCCATATATAATTTATCATAATTAAAGTTGTTGTGGCTACTCTTTAATTAATCAAAATTATATGAATCATAATTTATGCAAGTAAGCAAAAGAGATTCTAGCAACAATTCTACACATAATATTGCACTAGATTTTTCCATAAATTTAAATAAAATGCATATCAAAATTTCAAAATATATGACATAAATTTATACTACAAAATTTGCATAAATTTATACTACAATTCTAATTACATTTCATTAGATTAGAATATTTATCAAGATCGTATGATAATTCTTAAATATGTGATGACAAAAATTGACATAAATATTTTAACTTCGTATTTCAAGAGAAATAATAAAATATTTTATGTTAATCCTTAATCATTTAAGACACTCAACAATGTTTTAGGTATGACGCATGTCTAAGGAAAAAATTTTAGGTATCAATAATCATGCATGTCCAAAGATCATTTCGGGTAATGTATTATGCATACATCCAAATTTGATTCAGGTAGCATTGATCATGCATATTGAAAACAAATTAATTAGGTAGTATCTACCCTAAAAGCATAGGTGCTATAAATAAGCTCCTTAAAGCATAAATAATTCAAAAATGAGAAATCAATCTCAATGTTTTAATATCAATAAGACAGAGGTAAATAATTCCTCTGATACCACTATAAGACATATAATAACAAAAATACATGTCTAATAAATAAATAATATGCGAGAGAGAAATGTTAGATCGACATACCTCTAGCCATTATACATCATGCAAGAAATATTGAGCTATAGCAAACTGCTCAGATGATGTAGCCTTAATGTTCGCTAAGCACAGGACCTCTCTCACACTAGGTTGATCAAACACATGACTTTTTTTTGCCATCAAAGAGTGTTGTAACACAACCTGAATTTATTGACTATCCATATCTTATTTTGGCAAACCACTAACCCATATTTCAATTATTTAATAATATTATTAGAGAATATGTGTGACACCCCATGTTCTACTTATCTAATAATATTTTACTTATTTAATAATAATATTAGAGACATGGGATGTAACCCATGTTCTAATATAAATAATAATTTATTAATTACTAATTAAAATATTTATTAGTTACCACATCGGTCTTTACACTATATACTCTACTTCACAAGTTGAGAGTGTTACAATGGCTTACTTCTTTAAACTCCAAATGAATGTTGTATCTCCAAAGCTGAATAAATATCCTATAGTGCTCTTTCTATCATCAATGTCTCCTCCCCAATCGCTATCACTGTAGCTAACAAGCTTGAACTTCGAAGAAGGTGAATAAAATGAGCCAAAGTCTAGAGTGTCTTCAACATAACTTAAAATCTATTTTCAGCTTTCACATGAGTCAAAGTTGGTGATTCCATAAAATGACTCAAGATTCTAACTCCATAAAGTATATCAGGTCCTATATTTGTTAAATACCTAAAATTTCTAACAAGCCTTCAGTACATTGCTGGATCAACTTTTTTAGCATCATCAAATCTCGACAACTTTACTTCATAGTCTACAAGTGTAGTGACGGATTGACAATTCTTCATATTGAATTCTTCTAGGACCTTCATTGTATAATTCTTCCGAGACATGAAGATACCTTAACTAAATTGATTTATTTCTATGCCGAGATTGTAAGACATTTGTCTAATGTTTGTCATTTTGAATTTTAGTCATCATCTCCTTCTTAAACTTGTCAAACATTGCTACATTGCTACTTGTTAATATCAAATCATTAACATATAAGCAAACTATTAATATATCACAATTCTTCTTCATCTTCATATAAAGGTTATAGTGTGGGCTCCTTGTGATTTCCTTCGTCTTGAAATACTTGTCAATTCAAGAATACCAAGCTTTTGGCGCTTGTTTCAAACTATATAAAGCCTTCTTCAACTTAAGGACTTTGTTTTCTTTTCCTTCAGCAATATAGCCTGGAGGTTGCTCAATGTACACTACTTCTTCCATATAACCATTTAGAAAAGCAAAATTAACATCTTTTAGATTTCATATCGTACCCAATAAAAATAAATTTCTAACTTTTATCATTCAACTTATGTCTGAGCTCATGATCAACATGTGAAAAAGCAACATGTCTAAAAACTAGTGAATATTTTCTACTAGTCCATAGCTCTTGAGGTGTTACCTTTTGCAGACTCCTTGTAGGACATCTGTTGCATTGATAAACTGAGAAAACTACATCTTTTGCCTAAAAATCCGTTGGCATATTTTTTTTCTCTTTAATATGCTTCGTGTCATGTCCATTATAATTCTGTTCTTTTTCTCCACCATACCATTCTACTAGGGTGACTGGTAACTATCAAGAATCTTCTAATATTATTAGATTCATGATGTGTCTTACTTTCATTAGATTTAAAATCTTATTCTTATATGTTTATTAGACTAAAGACTTATTTTTTGCCTTATTTTGGATCTTTTTCCTTTATAGTGCAGAATCTTTACTATTTTTATTATTTTATAAAATATAATTTATTTTTATTTTTATGAAGATTTTAGAGATTTGAAGTCATGAGAAGATTTCTCACAGTACTTATAAGTCACAGGTTAAATTTGAGGCAAATCAGAGTTTTCTATAGAGAATACACCCATGCCATGTTTATCATCATGGCCATGTTGTTCTCGGCAGAACACTATACGCATCACCGAAGAGAACACAGCTAGGGTGTGTTTAGAATCACGGCCGTTACTATTTTCCATCACCATTCGATGAGAAGAACACGGCCAGGGTGTGTTCACCATCATGGACGTGTCTTTTTCCGCTAGATTCGACCTTTCATCCATTTTTTGCCCGATTTGGATGATTTTGGAAGCAAAATTTGGGAAAACTGCTAGGGAACCTTCCTAATTGCCTAAGGAAGAGATCGAGGTATAAAAAAAGAGAATTTTGGGTGGTTATAGGGTTCAAACTTTCAAGTGGTGATGACTAGGGCAAAATTTAGGCGAAAGCAGTGTTCTTGGGCTTGTTTATACGGATTTCCTTGGGGCTATCGAGAGAAGATCAAGGATTTGTCCTCTCCCGTCAAAGACTTATAATTTCCCATCTTTTGGTTGTTTTTTCTTAGAGTTTCCGTGTGTTTTACAATGTATTCTCTAGCGTAAACTCTTTGTTGGGACTCGGGCGTAGCCCGTTGAACAATTTCTTATTATAAAATGTTTTTATAAATCTTTGTGAGATTTACTTAAGCTTACTCATTTGATCTTTATTGTGCTTATTCCATGTATTTGCTTCGGCCGAGCTTTCTATGTGTGTTAGGTGTTAGGAGAAGTACTAAGAGGTGAATCATAACACTCGACCTACTTAGTTTGAACTTATGTCTTTAACCACAAGAGTAGGTTGAAGTCACTCAAGGGTTAGTGATATTTCATCGAGCTCATTGGGTCTACCCTAAGTCAATAAGCCACGAGAGTAGGAGATTGACTTAGGTAGATACCGGATTGTGCTGCCGAGAGGGGGCAATCTGTACAGGAGGTTAGATCGCCTTGAACAGCTTAGGTTTTCGAATTTAGATTATTTAATATTTTATCTTTAGCCTTTCAGCGTGGTGAAACCTAACATCCTGATTTTTCTTGAATTACATTTTCACAAATTAGTCGCCATATTTTCGATTTGGTTTCATTAATTAAGTTTAGATTTTTTTTAATCCATTTTGAACTGTCTAGCTAACAATAACACGATATTTTGGTACTTGACACATACTCTTTGTGGGATCAATACATTTACTACTTCGATAGAAACCGTACACTTACAGTTACAGTATCAATTCACAAAAATTATTAAAAATTTTAGAAGTAAATTCTCCTCCTCGATTAGTGTGCAGAGGCTTAATAGAGAAACCACTTTCATTTTCAACAATTGCCTTGAATTTCAAAAATGCATCAAAAGCTTTTAACTTTTCTTTTAAAAGGTAAACCTAGATTTTCCTACTAAAATCATTAATAAATAGTAAGAAATACCTATTCTTACTAAGTGAAACTGGATCAATCGAACCACAATTGTATGCATGTAACAGTTGAAATAGTTGTATTGCCCTTGAGAGTGATTCCTTTAGAAAACTATTTCTGAAGCATTTTCCATAAATGCAACCTTCACACTTTTGAATTGGACACTCAATATGTGGGAGTCCATAGACCAGCTTCTTTTTAGCTAATTGTTTCAAGCTATCAAAATTTAAGTGTCTTATTCGGTGATGCCATAACCATGAGTAATCTGATAGGAAAGCTTTCAAACATCTAGACATATCTATTTCAATACAAGAGGAAATATTCTGTTATGTGACATTTTCACTTTTGCAAGCAATTTATTATTTAAATTTTTAATTGTCAAGTGGTCGTCCTTCAATTGAATATCAGATACTTTCTCTAATAGTTATCCAAGACTCAAAATATTCAATGTAAGAGCATACACAAAATGTACTTAGAGATAAATTAATGAGATCCATCTTTGGTAATAACTAAAATATTACCAATTCTTTCAATATTCAATTTTCTTCCATCACCAAATGAAATACTTCTCTTAAAAGATTCATTTAAAGAGACAAATAAATCTTTCTTATCAGTCATATGACTGCTTGCTGTTGTGTTCAGATACCAAGCTTGTTGATCTCTTTCTTCATTGCATGTTAGCAGAAAAGCTACTACTTCTTCACCTTTTGCACAAAATAAATTTCCTCTTTCTTTTCTTGTTTGCTTGCATTATGAAGTATAATAACCATGTTTCTTATAGTTATAACATTGTACCTAAGATTTTCTTTCTTCTCTATCATACAATCTTCCTTTGCTACGATTCCAATTAGAGTTGCTATTAGAAACTCTATCTGCCGAATTATTGAATCTTTCTCTGCCTCTTCTAGAAGAATGACCACAGCCTCTGCCTCTCACATATGCTCTTTCTCTTCCTCTTTCTTTTTGGATTTTATTCTTAGCTTTCATCTTTGCATTTTTTTTTTCTATAATGGAAAAGTTAAAAAATAAGAGCTTGGTCATTTGATTCCTTCTCATGCATCCTCTCTTCTGGTAGAGAACCCATAGTTGATCTATTGGCATTGTGTCAATATCTTTATATTCTTCAATAGCCACAACAATATAGTCAATTTTTGGATCAAGTGAGCACAATATTTTTTCAACAACACGAATATTCTCTAATTTTTCTCCATAGCATCTTAATTGATTACCACAATCAAAACTCTAATAAAATAATATGAAATTGATTAACATGATTTCATCTAAAAAGACTCAAATTTTGCTTTAAGGATTGAAGGCGTACCTTTATAACTTTGTCAACACCTTTGTGAGTTCTGAAGAATTTGTCATGCCTCCTTTACTGTTTATGCACTTGAAACTTTCTCGAACATAGATTCATCCAAACACATATGAATTAAGGTTAGCGCTTATTCATCCTTTTTTTTATCTCATGTAAAGCTTCTTGTCTATTTGAGTCAATTTATCTGCACTTTTAGGTTGCTCAAAACTATTTTCAATAATTTTTCAAATATCTTGTGATCCAAGCAAGACTTTTTTCTTAATAAACCAATTATCATAATTTTCTTTAGTAAGTTTTGGAAATTGGAAACGAAACATTCCATCATTCATCCGCTTTAATCGAGTGCTCAGGTCAAAAATAATTTTGACTAGCCCAAATCCAATTGGGTTGATTGCTATTTGATGTGGATGCTTGGATGCGATGCGAATGCATGGCTCAGCAGTGAAACTCGATGTTGCATCGCGATTTGAGCAGGCTGGTTTGGTCCTTCCTCTTTCATCGAAACGGAGAGTAACTACTCTGCCTCCTTTTTTTCGCTAACGGCTGGCAACAATGGCACGAGGAAGAAGTGACTTCGTTGAGCAAAGTTTGGAAGGGGGCAGCGACAAGCAACCTTGGCACGTCAACAAGGCATCCAACGTCTGGCTGCGAGAACAAGCGGAGGATGCAGTGATTTGTGTGTTTGTCGATGCAGATTTGCAATCGATGATGAAGCTTCTCGTCTTCGTCAAGTGGAGTGACGGTTGGTGGTGATTGAGGGTGTGTTTGACCTAGCTTTTGCTGGTTGAAGAAGCGCTGGTTGAAAAAATACTGGCTGGAGAAGTTTAAGAGTGTTTGGGATGCGCAGCTTGTGAACCGCTTATGGTGTGCAGGATGAAAAAATGCTTATTAAAAAAATTACTAAGATAAAAATTATATGATTAAATTTGTAATTAATTATAATTAAAATATTTATTAAAAACATTATGAGTTATACTATTAAAAAATTATTATTACATATAAAGATTATTGAGCATAAGCATGTGGGGGCTAAAGAAACAGCTTCACACTTGCTTCTCAGAGAGAAGCAACTAATTTGTGGGTTGGAACAGAGAAACTGAAGGGCCAAACGCTGAGGCGTCTTAATTTTTGCTGACCGCAAAGCTATAAGCAAGCCTAGAAGCTAGGCCGGGGCTGAGTCATCTCCCCTATTTTGTAGGCAAAACAGGGTAGCGAGTCGTCCGCGAGAACATGCGATGTTGGTGACAAAGTGGTGCGACTCCTAGGTCAGGAGGTCATCCCAGATCGCCTGGTTTTCTTCAGTGCCGGAGCTAGTGAATAAAAACGGCTTCAGATATGCGATTTCGTCTGGATCTAAAGATTAGGTTGGAGCAGCAGGCGGATTTCAAAGGAGACGAAGGATTTTGGATACTTGTGGGTGACGATCTCGTTCGTCACGCGAATCAAGGAAGAGAGATTTAGGATTTATCTCGTCTTCGGCGCCGGATTTGGAGAAGAAGGTGGTGTTGGTTTGGATTGGTGGATTTTGGGCGGAGGCGACAGATGTAGGGCTTCTATGGTGTATTTGAGCTGGCGAGGGATCAAGGATTGAGGATGTTTTTGATTCGTCTATTTGTTGATATGGGAATGGCAAATGAGTCGACGTTGAATATGGATCCTGTGGGCGAATGATCATCAATCAAGTTGATGCTTCGCGTTGCAATGCTTGCGACAAGGATTTTTTCCTTCGTCGCCTAAATGACAAGCGGATGTTTATGCTTTAATATCATTTTATTGAAGCTGTATACACAAAACAAGAGAGACAAAATAGTGAAGAGAAAATAATAAGTCTGGTACTAATTTAAATAAAACAAGTGAATAAAAATAAGGGAATATATATTACATGATATTACTAAAATTAATTTACTCAAAAATAAATATTTGCTAAAAATAAAAATCACACTCTAAATTGTGGAGCACGTTTTCACATTGCCACGTCTACCATATTCAAATTTATTTGTAACAGACACCACCTAAATGATAATGGTGCAAAATTGGGTCAGGTCAATGACGCTTTGCATCATTGGCCACCACGGCACACTCTTCTTGTCACCATGCCCGACCTCGTGGACCTCCTTCCACCATGCTTGTAGCTCCTTATCACCTCGAACGACAGCATTGTCGAGTAGTAAATGGCACTGTAGTCGTTGACCCATGCCTCATTTGTGTGCCTTATCGCTAGGCCGTCAATGACATAAGGGTAGTCTTTGATTTGAGGCTTCATGTGGAATTTTGTGTGAGAAGTAAAAATGTTATGATCCATTGACTCATTAGTTTGGTCCGCTAAATAAGAATATAACCTAATTTATTAAAATGCTAAACTCCAAGTTGTTAATAATAAGTCCACTAACCTTGTGGTATAATTTTTAAATAAATTAATATGGTTTTATTGAGCATCTACTATGTACATATTGTGTCATGGCATTGGTCGGAGAAAAATTCTAGTGGACTTATTATTAAAATGTAGCACCCTTAGTGGTTAACCAACTAGAGTATAGTTTAGACTCATTTGGGTCATGGCATTGGTCGGAGAAAAATTCTAAACGGACCGTCCACTTAGAATTTTTAAACGGCCCCCCTTCGTTTTAGGTCAAAATAAATCCAAAAATAAAAATAAATGATGAAAAAATAATCTACTTGATTTAAGCTTTTCAATAATATCAATATCAGGATAATTTTTTTTTTAAAATGATACAAATTTACATTTAAAATATAATAGAAAAATATTAATTATTTATATATTTTAAATGATCTACGTGTTTTAAATATGAATTTGTATTATTTTAAAAAAAAATTTATCATGATATTGGTATCATTGGAAAGCTTAAATCACGTAGATTATTTTTTCATAATTTATTTTTATTTTTAGATTTATTTTGACCTAAAACGAAGGGGCAACTGTTTAAAAATTCTAAACGGACAGTCCGCTTAGAATTTTTTTCCGCATTGATCCTACTAAGTAAAGTCTAAGAGACCTAAGAAAATCAAGGCTTTGAAAAAGAAAATACTTTAATTTTCACCAAGTTTCTTAGATTAAGTATAAACAAGAGTTAACTCTATATCATAACAATATTTCTATTTCTCATTTTCCATCTCACTTATGCTATAATATAAAAAAGCACTCTCTATATTTATTTTTGCTTCTTGCTTGTAAATTAGTGTCACTCATGAATGTAAAACCCGATTAACTATACATGCGCATATCTATTGTTGGCTAATCTACTTTATTGCTTTATTTCATATTTGTCATATGAGTGTATAATCCAACAAGATATGTTGAATGGTTTATCAAAATTGTCGATAACTAAATTTAATTTAGCGTGGCAAATATTAGTGTGTTTTTAATTGATTCAATATGAGTAATAGAAATTTAGTAATTTTAGTTTGGCAAGTATTAGTGTTTTATAAAAATTCAATAAATAATGCCCTATTTGAATAATAATATATATGCAGTGTTGACTAATATTTTAAAGAAATGGTAGGTTTTTTTTTGGGTTGATTAATCATAGTTAAGTTTATTCTCAGACGGTAGTGTCATTGTAACCATGTGCTTTTCTATCTTTGATTTGCGATTTGAATTTAATTGAACAGGAGGAATCATATGCAACAGGAGGCACACCGAATTGCAAACTCCCTCACGCGAGCAAGGGGGCTGATTAAAAAATTCTGTGCTAACTAACAGCTCCTAAAAAAAATCTATGTTGGTAAAAATCTAGAAAAATTACTGTAGTGTAGTATACGATAAGAGCTTTCCATGGTACCAAGATCGTGAATTTTGACTGTGTCCATAATGAGATATCGTGGACACAAAGATCGTGGATCAAAATACTATTTACAATGCATCAAAAATCTACGATCTTTGTATCCATGATATCTCATTCTGGACACAGTCAAAATCTATGATCTTAGTACCGTTGGAAAGCTCTCATCGTGTACTATACTATAGTAATTTTTCTACGATTTTCAGGATCATAGACTTTTTTTTTTAAAGTACTATGCTTAGAATTTTTTTGAGCAATCCCCTTGCTCAGATTTTTTTGTCCTCATGCAGGAAAAAATTTCTTAAGCAACGGGGTTGCTCAGGATTCCTGAGCACAACCCCCTACAATTTGTTTCTCGAATCTTAAGGCATGTCGGATCGCACGAATCTCAATGCCTACCCGCTCCCGTTAACGTCCTGTTACCCGACTCTACAGCTAACCCTGGTTACTTTTCCGAATGCATTAAACCCCGCCCGTGCGCTCTCTCTCTCTCTCCCACGCCATTGTCGAACCTAAACCTGCGACAAAATTTCCCAAAATTTCCCGCCGACGCCGATAACCCTAGCCGACCTACCTCTTGCCCCCGACCCTGAACCTGCGAAAAAATTTCCCAAAATTTCACCCCGACGCTGAGAACCCTAGACGACCCCTCGCCCGACGCATAAACCCTAGCCAATCTCTCGCCCGACGCCTGAACCCTAGCCGACCTCTCGCCCGATGCCTTGAACCCTAGCCTTCTCCACTGTGCGTAGATACCACAAGGGCACACTTCCCTGGATCGCACCTTCTCCATCCCGGTGAAATCCTTGTTCTCGTCTGAATCCCTAACCCAAGCTAGAATCTGTCCTCCATCCTCTCCTTCTCCCTCTTTAGGGTTTCGCTATCGTCTCCCCATCCAATCGTAACCCTAAACTGCTCCGTCCGTCCCGTCGATTCAGGTGACCCTAATTTTATATTTAATATTTTTGTTACATTTGGTATTTAGTGCATAATGGTTTAAGATATTAATGATTGATGCATTTTACTCTCTGACGAGGTCCTGCGCAAGTAAACAGCAGTAAGTTGAGAAGCACAAGGTCACTCAGGCAGTCAGGCTTAATTCATAAGATCCTCTGCAAATTTCTTGGTAAGTAAAGTCATTTACTTTTATCGTGGATGCAAATTCAAATTTTCGTGGATTTAGAATAAACTATACACTGTAGAATTTAGGGTTCATCCTTGGTGTCCACATCGTGGACACGGTGTCCATCATCGTGGACACGGTGTTCATCATCGTGGACACCACCAATGTAACCCTAATTCTGTAGAATTTAGGGTTCATCCTTGATATCCACATCATGGACACGGTGTCCATCATCGTGGACACCACCAATGTAACCCTAATTCTGAAGAATTTAGGGTTCATCCTTGGTATCCACATCATAGACACGGTGTCGATCATCGTGGACACCACCAATGTAACCCTAATATGTAGAATTTAGGGTTCATTCTTGGTATCCACATCATGGACACGGTGTCCATCATCGTGGACACCACCAATGTAACCCTAATTCTATAGAATTTAGGGTTCATCCTTGTTATCTACATCATGGACACGGTGTCCATCATCGTGGACACCACCAATATAACCATAATTCTGAAGAATTTAGGGTTCATCCTTGGTATCCACATCATGGACACGGTGTCCATCATCGTGGACACCACCAATGTAACCCTAATTCTGAAGAATTTAGGGTTCATCCTTGGTATCCACATCATGGACACGGTGTCCATCATCGTGAACACCACCAATGTAATCCTAATTTGTAGAATTTAGGGTTCATCCTTGGTATCCACATCATAGACACGGTGTCCATCATCGTGGACACCACCAACGTAACCCTAATATGTAGAATTTAGGGTTCATCCTTGGTATCCACATCATGGACACCGTGTCCATCATCGTGGACACCACCAATGTAACCCTAATTCTGAAGAATTTAGGGTTCATCCTTGGTATCCACATCATGGACACGGTGTCCATCATCGTGGACACCACCAATGTAACCCTAATTCTGTAGAATTTAGGGTTCATCCTTGGTATCCACATCATGGACACGGTGTCCATCATCGTGGATACCACCAATGTAACCCTAATTCTAAAGAATTTAGGGTTCATCCTTGGTATCCATATCATGGACACGGTGTCCATCATCGTGGACATCACCAATGTGACCCTGTTTCTACATAATGCATAACCTAATACACTTTATTTTTCATAGTTTCCAGATATTTTCAACACTATGAGCTCCGAAAGTGAGAGTTCCAATGGTAGTTCAAGTGATGGTAGTGGTAGCACAAGATCTGACAAACGTGCTGACACAAGTAGGAGTAGGGGTAGATACAAGATATGTGCTAGAAAGCCAGCTAAGTCCTCAAGGAAGAAGGAAGTAGCTCGACCACGCACGATGTTCCCCAAAAATCCACGATGTTCACAAAAAATCCACATGATGTTCACCAAAATTCCACAATATTCACAGTAATCCACGATGTTCACCAAAAATCCACGATATTCCCAATAATCTACGATGTTCCCCAAAAATCCACGATGTTCCCCAAAAATCCACGATGTTCCCCAAAAATCCACGATGTTCACAAAAAATCCACGATATTCACAATAATCTACGATGTTCACCAAAATTCCACAATATTCACAATAATCCACGATGTTCACCAAAAATCCACGATATTCCCAATAATCCACGATGTTCCCCAAAAATCCACGATGTTCACAAAAAATCCACGATGTTGCCCAAAAATCCACGATGTTCGCCAAAACTCCACGATGTTCACAATAATCCACAATGTTCACCAAAAATCCACGCTATCACAATAATCCACGATGTTCCCCAAAAATCCACGATATTCCCAATAACCCACGATGTTCACCAAAAATCCACGATGTTCCCCAAAAATCCATGATGTTCACCAAAACTCCAAGATGTTCACAATAATGCACGATGTTCACCAAAAATCCACGCTATCACAATAATCCACGATGTTCCCCAAAAATCCACAATATTCCCAAAAATCCACGATGTTCACCAAAAATCCATGATGTTCACAATAATCCACGATGTTCCCCAAAAATCCATGATGTTGAGTAATAATCCACGATGTTCAGCAATAATCCACGATGTTGAGTAATAATCCATGATGTTTAGCAATAATCCACGATGTTTAGCAATAATCCACGATGTTCAATGAAAATCCATTCAAATTAAAACCTAACATTTTAATATCATATATACAAGTTACATACAAATAAATATCCTTGTTTACATACAACTATTCGTTGCAATTACCACCATGCACAGTTGGGACAAATATACATTACAAATTATTCAGTCATATATACACCTGACTTATCTATTCAAATTGTCCTCCTGATCCTAGACGTGTGAATATGCATCTGAGCACTACATCATACAAATAAATTAGTATTTGTAACCAAATTATTACAATAGACCACGAAGATAAGTTAACACTAACATAAAAAGATATAGTATTGTCCATCATCATAGCAGTGTACGACATATCAGGGTGGGAACCAGAGGCTGGCTGCGAAGGGATCATGAACATTACTTGAGATTCCTACAAGCAAAATTCTACACAGATAAGTGAAAATAGCCAATGAGAGTGTGATAGACAAAATCAAACAAGCTATTTGATTTCACCTGTGTTGGCATGGACACAGAATCAACAAATACAGTAGTATGAGTTATTTTTTTCCTTTTTACCCTTCTTTCTAGCACACTCTTCTTTCTGTTCTCTTTTGGCCCTTTTTTAGACACATGATTTTTTATAGTAATATTTTGTGTGGGGGATATATGGTTGCTATCATCTTTGTCCCCTTCAACTATCTCTTCATTCCGCAATATCTCATCAACTTCTAACCTCAGTCCATCCAATACCTGTTCTATCTTTTCAAGTCCTTTTTCTGGATAATAAACTCCTATTTCCAATGCTGGAAGCCTTCTGACATATGCGAGTGTATATGGAGATCAAGATTTGGTGTCCATCTGCAACTAAATTGGAATGACAAATAGTTGAACCATATCCGTCCCGTGCATATTTGGTCCACCTCTTCAATAAATACTCTTTCGGAATATGCATCACATTCTGAGCTGCAAACACTTTCAAGGAATGCATACATAGGATTCCACAGCATTCAAACTTCTTGCATGTGCAAATAACAACTCCAGTTGATGGATTGTATGTGACCACTTCATCTCTGCCTCCAGCTGGACTTATGCTGTAATTTATCTCTATCTCATCAGCACTTTTCAACACAATACAACAATCTAATTGCGCCAGAAAATCTTTGTACATGTTCGTCATGTATTGTCCACTTGCATGTTTCAGGATACGGAAATGAGAGGCTTGTCCAGCTGGAGTAGAATTCATAGACTTAAAATCTGCCTTTATCTCTTTCTCACGGAAGAAGCTGCTGGCTTTAATCATATTGTTCCAAAAAATGAAACAAAGATAATTTTCTCTTAAAAAACTGTTCAAAGTGACAGTTCATGCTCTCACTTCTTTGTGTTGTCATCATATCTGCATAGAAAGTCTCAGTTCGGTAACAAGCAGCCCATTTAGAACGCAATGTGTAGAAGTTTACCATCCAAGCATGGTCAAACAAATTATACTTATTCAAAAGGTCCCACCATAACCTTTCAAAAGTTTCCACACTGCACCGCTCATAAATACAATGTCTGAAATCACGGGCAAATTGTGGGAAATTATGAAGGACTTGGGATAGATGTGTGGCAGCATTCTGAAAAATATGCCACACACAAAGTCGATGTGCGCTACTTGGCAAAACAATTAGTATGGCTTTGGCAATAGCTGCAGACTGATTAGTAAATATAGTTACAGGCTGCTTCCTAGACATTGCTTGTAAAAATGTTGAGAATAACCAAATAAATGATTTTGCTGACTCATCATACAATAGGGCAGCCCCAAAAATAATAGTTTGCTTGTGGTGATTCACCCCAACAATAGGAGCAAAGGGCATGTCATACTCGTTGGTTTGGAATGTGGTATCAAAACAAATAATATCCCCAAAATAGGCATAGTCTGTAATAGCTTTACCATCTGCCCAAAAGAAATTTGCTATTTCTCCAGTTTCCTGAATTTCTATCGCATAGAAAAAAGATGGATCAACAGCTCACTTGTCCTGCAGGAACTTCATAATACCTCGAGTTTCTTTACCATCCAAATGAGAGCGTCGCGTGCGAGATGACGAGTCATGTGAGAAGGGTAAAGAAGATTACTATGCAGCTGGTTACAGAAGCAGGCTAGCGACGGCTTCTCCGGACCGTGGGAACTTTTGGGTTCAAAACCCAGAAGTTGATACCCAAACATAGTAACTTTTGATTTTTAGCTATTTTGACCAGCAGAAGTCGTTGACCAGCGGCGCTAAACGCAGCCATAGTGTGTTGACATAGGATTCATTTGACATAGCTAAAATTTTTAGTTTTTGTTAATTAAAAAAATATATTTATTGAAAAGGAGCTAGCTAAAAAAGTTTTAAGGTATTCGATAAAATTAGCTTTTTAACCAACCAGTAGCTTTTGCTAATCATAAGCAGAGGGCAATAGGTAGGGGTAAGCATTCGATAAATACCGAAATCGAATTTACAGAAAATTATTTACCAACATTTTTTTTACCGACATATTAAAAACCGAAACCAAACCAAATTTATCAAAAAAAATTTCAATAAATTCGGTAAATTACCGAAAAGTTAAATTATTAAGGATTCAATTAATTAGACAAATAAATAATAGATAATTGGGTTATTAGGTATTGGGTAATAAGTTTTAGGCTTTTAGTAACTAGTTATATTATAATAAGATTAAGATATATATATATATATATATATATATCAGTAAATTCAGTTTTTTACCAAACCCAAACTATAAAAAACAAAACTGAAACGGAAAATTGAATTTCATAAAATTATTACCAAAACCAAAACCGAATATTTTTTATCAAATCGAATTTATCGAAATTTTTAGTAATCCGTAAAAATCGAACCGAATACTTATCCCTAGCAATAGCTACTCAAAGAAGCAACTGTTTCTGGGTTTCAAACCCACAAGTTGATATTCAAATACTACAGCTTCTATAAATATGTTTATGCAATCAACATAAAGTAGCTATAAAGTTACAGCAGATGCACTCATAATAATATTTTTTTACTTTGGATTTTTGGGATTCAAATGCTCAATTTGTACCAACTACGTTCGCATATGGCTTTTGGATATATTTGACTTTGTGTATTCAAATGCCCAATTAAGCTACTCGTTACAATTTTAACATATTATTGATTCCACTTGCTTGTTTTCATTCAACATAGTTGTGTTGGGTGAGTTTCCCTCCTATGTGGATGATGACTCAGGTTATGCCCATGTGGAGAATGTCTCTATCATGGATGAAGCACCCCAAACCTTGGACAGCCTGTAGAAGATCGTGGATATCCTACAGAAGATCGTGGACATGAAGATCATGAATTTCCTGCATAAGATCGTGGACACGAAGATCGTGGATTTCCTACAGAAGATGGTGGGCACACCCCAAATTATGGTGGACACACCTCAGCTATGGTGGACACACCCCAACTATGGTGGACACACCCTAGATTATCATGGACACACTGCTGTCATCGTGGATATGCTACAGCTATGGTGGACATGTACAGTACTTATCGTGGACACACTGCAGTTATCGTGGATACACACTAACGTGGATGGGTTGTGAATATAGTGGATACGTAAATGTATGTTTGACACGTGTTATTGTCATTAGGTTTTATTGGGTGTACGGGTGCATGCTGTGGGAGGTGTGTGTGAGAGCAGACGTGAAAGAGAGAGAGAGAGAAGCTTCAGCGACAAGCTATGAACTTAGGGTAGCCCGTATAAATCGGCCGCTGTCAAGAAGTTCACCGTTGGATTAGGCTGACATTTTAGGAGAATGTTCGTGACTCAGAGCTCTTCAATCTGAACAGTCGGATCGTCGAACAGAGGTCTCTATTTCTCGCAGAAAGCCTAGAACCGAGATTAACATTCTTGGTGAAATCTGAACTCTGCTCTTCTCTTCGATCTGTTACCAACTTTGTGTTGATGTTTGTCTGAGATCCAAGATTATTCTTGATGATGTGGTCATGCTCCTAGATGTTATAGGAAGAGTTGTAAGACCCATTAATTGATTTAGTGGAAGGTTTGAGCGGACTTTGGTCCCATGGTTTTTACTCCTCAAATTGGGGAGGTTTTCCACGTAAAAATATTTGTGTCTCTTGTCTATTGTGATTTATTCCGCTGCTATTTCTGAGTTATATTGCCGTTAGTCTTTTAGTTTTAAATCTAGCAATAAAGTTTTTGCGCCATCTCTCCCAACAAGTGGTATTAGAGGCAAGTTCATGATAAATCTATTGCATTCGAGATATAGACGTTAGCTCATGCTGTTTGGAGGGTGCATACGTCGGTGCCTAGCATCGGGGCGTAGTCTCTCAGTCTGTTTGTTAATCGCTCAGTCTCGAACTAGATTAAGCCCTAGTTTTCCTTAGTGCACCTAGAGGACAGAACTCTGAAAGTTTTTTATTACTAGGGGAATCAAGCTTGGATTGCACTATGGAGGTGAATACAAGTAGGATGATTATCTTGATTGGTTCAAATTACCACAAATGGAGAGGAAAGATGGAAGATCTCCTTTATGTGAAGGATTATTACCAGCCAGTTTTCCTTAGTGAAAAGCCCGAGGGTAAGACCGAAGAGGAGTGGGCTATTGCTCATCGGCAAGTGTGTGGCTATATAAGACAGTGGCCGGATGATAATGTGTTGAACCATGTGTGTGGAGAGAAAAATGTAAAAACCTTATGGGCTAAGCTCGAGAATATGTATGCTCAGAAGACCAGTAATAATAAGCTGTATCTGATGAAGCTTATTATGTCCTTGAGGCTAAGAGATAGTGGTTCAGTTAAAGACCACTTGAATACATTCCAAGGAATTCTAAATCAACTAGCAGAAATGGAAATTAAGTTTGATGATGAGATACAAGGACTGCTGCTCCTATGCACATTGCCAGACTCTTGGGAAACATTTAGGATGACTCTATTCAATTCAGCCCCAGAAGGTGTCATGACAATGGACTCGGCCAAAAATGGTATTATGAATGAAGAAGAAAGAATGAGAGTACAAGGATCTTCTTCCCATTCAGATGTGTTGGTTGTCCAAAGACCTAAGAGAAGCTTGAGTAGAGGTCCTAAATGAAGAGACAAAAGTAAGCATAATGAAAGAGACAAGAGTAGAGGTAGCTCAAATAAATTTGCCAACATTGAATGCTATCAATGTGGTAAAAAGGGGCACATTAAAAAGTATTGTCGAGCATTGAAAAGGGACAACAAGAAAGGAGAGGGCATTGAAAAAGGTGCTAAGAAGAGCACTAAGAAGCCCAAGGATGGAGATAGTAATGATGATGACCACATTGGTATCACTACTGATTGCTTCTTACTTGTCCATGATAATGATGCAGTAAATGTTGCCTCCTATAATTTGAGCTGGGTGGTTGATAGTGGTGCCACTACCCATGCTACTTCCAACAAAGATTGTTTTGTCACCTACACACCTGTCAAATATAGAATAGTGAAAATGGGTGACAATACCACCATTGAAGTTGCAGGATATGATGATGTTTGTTTAGAAACTACTAATGGCACCATGCTGACTCTCAAAAATGTGAAGCATGTTCCAAACATTTGCTTGAATCTGATTTCCGTGGGAAAGCTTGATGATGAAGGTTACTACAACACTTTTAAGAATGATGACTGGAAGCTTAGTAAAGGTGCTATGGTTGTAGCAAAGGGAAGGAAGATGTCTTCTTTGTATGTCCTGTAGACTAAGCTTTCCAAGGACATTATTAATGCTGTAAAGAATGAAGAAATTGAATTGTGGCATAAGAGGCTATGTCATATGAGTGAGAAAGGCATGGTTGAGTTGGCCAAACAAAAGGTTATTTATGGAGTTCAGAATAACAAATTGAAAAGATGCTCTCACTGTATGGCAGGGAAGCAAACCAAAGTTTCATTCAAAAGTCAACCTTCTTCAAGAAAGCCAAATGTACATGATTTAGTACATTCTGATGTGTGTGGTCCAATGAAGAAAAGAACTTTGGGTGGTTCTCTCTATTTTGTCACATTCATTGATGATCATTCAAGGAAGACATGGGTTTATACCTTGAAAACAAAAGATCAAGTTTTGCAAACCTTTAAGCAATTCCAAGCCTTAGTTGAAAGAGAAACTAGGAAGAAATTAAAATGCATTAGAACTGATAATGGAGGTGAGTACATTGGGCCTTTTGATGAATATTGTAGGGAACACGGTATTAGACATCAAAAGATACCTCCAGAGACTCCTCAATTAAATGGTGTGGCTGAGAGAATGAATAGAATTCTAATGGAGAGAGTTAGATACATGTTGTCACATGCCGGATTACCTGGATCTTTTTGGGGTGACGCTTTAGATACAGCTGTGTATGTTCTAAACCGCTCACCATGTATACCTTTGCAACTTGAAGTTCCAGAGAAGATTTGGTCAGGTAAAAATGTGTCTTATGCACATTTAAGAGTCTTTGTATGCAAAGCTTATGTCCATATTCCAAAAGATGAGAGATCCAAGCTGGATGTGAAAACCCGACTTAGCATATTCCTTGGTTATGGCTAGGATGAATTCGGGTACAAATTGTATGATCTTGTTCAAAAGAAAATTATTAGGAGCAGAGATGTGGTGTTTGTGGAAGATCAAACAATGAAAGACATCAACAAGAATGAGAGTGAAATCTCTCAACTCAATGATGACTCTATTGATTTAAATCATGTTCTTCTTCACATGCAGATGTACAAGAAGATGATGATAATGAAGGTGCTCAGCCCTTTGAATCAAATACTCCAGAATTTGATATACCTCTGATTACATGCAAATATATGATATATCATGACTCATTTCTATTATTATTTTGGAATAAAATGCATACTTTGTCTCATTTAATTACTTAAATGCTTCATATTCTTCAGAGTCTTCATTTTTCCTTTGTTTTATTGAAATGTAGGTATTTTGCCTCAAAATTATTAGAATTTCGAAGATCTGAAGATATGGTACGATTCCTCATGATGAGACGAAGCTACACGAGAAATTTCAGCCCAATCGGAGTCCTCTACGCTCTTCACGGCCATGGGTGTGTATCCATGCACGGCCGTGCATGAGATGACTATCCCAGGCTTCACCGAGACGTTCACGGGCATGGCCGTGAAGAGTAAGTTTTCCAGCCACCGAGCCGTACACGGGCATGGCCGTGCATCATCCCGTGCAGCTTCGACAGGCGCCCGATTTTTCGCCCATAACTTTCTATTTTGGAAGCAGATTTCACTAAAATTTTGACAAGACCTTCATAACTTAGATACGCACGTTTTGGGACCAAAATCATCAGATTTTATTAGGCGGTTGAGGAGAATGAAGCAAAAGGGTGACAACCTAGGGTTTGGGGCGATTTTCTGGGCGACAACACTGTTCCGGCGTAATTCTTCCTCCGTTCCGACGTGGATCTTCATGCTGGGCCTTCTTCCATCAAGGATCTACCCTCCTCTTTGGTTTGAATTCATTTTCATGAGAGATTTGATGTATTTCATGATGTATATGATAGCGTAAACTTTCTTTTCGATGTTTGGGCGTAGCCCACTGTATGAATGTTGAATATTATAACTTGATCTATATATTTCTCTATTTATTTTTGTTCTTATTCATGTCTAGGATGTTTTCACTCATGTTTATGTACTGGCCATATGTATGCATGTCTTAGATGCTGTGGAAAGAACTGAGAGGTGAACCACAGTCATTGGAATCCCTTAGACTGGACTGGTGATTTCGTTTAGTGAGAGCACTCGAAATCACCCGATGAACCCTAATTCTTCATAGAACCCATTGGGCCCATTTAACCCAGTAAGCCACGAGAGTAGGAGACTTGGGTTAAGTCGGACACCGGACCGTGTCCTAAGAGGGAGCGCGTCAGTACCCTAAGAAGGATTACCTTGAGAACTTAGATAAAACTTGATTAGAACATCAAGCTTTAATATTTCTTCATGTTTCAGTGTGGTGAAACCCGACACCCCGAATCTCTCTCATAGACTTAAAGCCCCGATTGTTTTGCTCTCTACTATGCTTGATTTTAATTTGATTTTAGTTTGCTTTAGTTTAATCTCTTGCACTAGGATATTAGCCATTTCTCCATTAATCATTAACCTAGCTATTAGTTGATTGATTAGTTAATACTTGACCCCTAGTCCTCGTAGGATCGATACTTATTATATTACGCGATAGACCGTGCACTTGCGGTAGCAGCCGTCGAGGCCCCTATCAAGTTTTTGGCGCCGTCGCCGGGGACTAGGTAGCCAACAAGTCGATGTTAGAAAATTTCATGGCAACTCAAATGAAGCAAAATGACTCTATAAATGAGCAAATTCGCCAGTTGAACATGAAGGTAGACTCTGTCTGCACTCACACAAAATTGATAGAAAACCAGATCACGCATCTGGATCAAAGAACCAGTTCGCTCCAAGAGAGAATCGTCTTCAATGAGCACTGTAACGCGATTACAACAAGGAGAGGAATCTAGCTAGAAGACCTTAAGGTGCCCGAACCTAAGGAGAGAACAAGGCCAACTTCATCTGAGGAAATTCCACCTGAAGAGGACTCCACAGTTAATCCAGAGACAGAACAGCAAGGCTTGAATGCACCGAAGGAGCATGTTTACATTTCACCTCCGCCATACAAACCGCCCGTCCCTTTCCCTCAGCGGCTAGCTAAGGCCAAACTGGATCGGCAGTTTGGAAAATTTTTAGAGGTATTAAAAAAACGCTATATCAATATTCCTTTTACTAACGTTCTTTTACAAATGCCAGCATACGCCAAGTTTTTAAAGGATATAGAGGAGCAAGAAACAGTTGCCCTAACCGAAGAATGTAGTGCCATCCTCCAAAATAAGCTTCCAACCAAACTCAAAGATCCAGGGAGTTTTTCCATCCCATGTTAAATTGGAAATATGCCTTTTGATAGTGCTCTATGTGATTTAGGAGCTAGCGTTGCCTTAATTCCATTATCTATCTGCATGAAGTTAGGTATGGGTGAAATGAAACCCACCTCTATATCCCTCTAGCTAGCTGACCGGTCAGTGCGCAGACCAGCCGGAATCATTGAAGATGCAACAATAAAGGTTGGAGAATTCTTCATCTCTGCAGATTTCGTGGTGCTAGCGATTTAGGAGGATGCTCGACTACCCATCATCTTGGGGCACCCCTTCCTCGTGACTGCCGGCGCCGTTATTGATGTGAAAAATGGGAAATTGACACTGAATGTTGGTGAGGAGAAGTTAGAATTTGACTTATCTTCTACCCTGAAAAAGCCATCTTTTGCAGGGGCTTGCTGCGACATGGAAACAACGAAGAACAATATTGAGCTCACTTCACCGACCATCGAAGATACTTTGGATGTCTGTCTGCTGAGTGATGAAGACAAGATTGATACTGATGAACCTCAGGACCAAGTGAAAAGTTTGGGGACTGTCAACACTAAGAGATTTAGAAGACCGCAGTTCGAGAGTCTTGGAGAGGTTAAGTCTGGTCCTTCTGCAAAGAAGGAGTTAGAATTTAAACCCCTTCCGGATAATCTTAAATATGATTTTCTTGATGCTAACTCTACTTGTCCTATGATAATTAGTGCTGATCTGAATGCAGAGGAAACTAGGAAGCTACTGAAATAATTGCGCCTCCATAAATAGGTAATTGGGTATTCATTAGAAGATATCAAAGGAATTAATCCTTCGTTCTGTATACACCGGATCTTTTTGGAGAGCGACAGTAAAGCCTCTGTAGAGTTTCAACGCCGTTTGAACCCAAATATGAAAGAAGTGGTCAAGAAAGAGATATTGAAGCTACTTGATGCGGGCGTCATCTACCCAATATCAGACAGCAAATGGGTAAGTCTGGTGCACGTGCCGAAGAAGGGTGGAGTTACTATAGTCAAGAATGAGAACAACGAGCTTATCCCCACCCGCACTGTGACTGGATGGCGCATGTGCATCTACTACAGGAAGCTAAACAAAGCCACACGCAAGGACCACTACCCACTTCCATTTATTGACCAGATGCTGGAGCGGCTAGCAAAGAATTCTCACTTATGTTTCCTTGACGGCTTCTCAAGATTTTTCCAGATCCCTATTCATCCGGAAGACTAGGAGAAGACTACCTTCATCTGTCCTTATGGGACATTTGCCTATCGCCGAATGCCGTTTGGGCTATGCAACGCCCCAGCTACCTTTCAAAGATGCATGGTTTTAATTTTCTCTGATTTTATAGAAAATATAATGGATGTTTTCATGGACGATTTCTCAGTTTATGGTACTTCATTTGATGTTTGCTTGGCTAACCTCTCTAAAGTATTGAAAAGGTGCGAAGAAGTCAACCTTATCTTAAACTGGGAGAAGTGTCATTTTATGGTACGAGAAGGGATAGTGCTTGGACACCTAATCTCAGAATGCGGCATCGAGGTCGACCGGTTCAAAATAAATGCCATTGAAAAGATGCCACCACCTTCATCTGGAAGGGAAGTCCAAAGTTTTCTTGGGCATGCCGGTTTTTATCGTCGTTTTGTAAAAGACTTTTCTAAAATTGCTAGGCCATTGACTAATTTGCTCGCTAAAGAGGTTTCTTTCTCTTTTGATCAGGGCTGCATGACATCATTTGAAAATTTGAAGAAAGCATTGATCTCAGCCCCCATCATGCAGCCACCAGACTGGCCACTCCCGTTCGAGCTTATGTGCGACGCCAGTGACTTTGCAGTCGGGGCAATTCTAGGACAACGGGAGGACAACAAGCTACACGCAATCTATTATGCTAGTCGGACGTTGAACGAAGGTCAAATCAATTATGCTACTACGGAAAAGGAGTTCCTTGCTATTATCTTTGCTTTTGACAAATTTAGATCTTATGTCATTGATTCGAAAGTGATTGTTTACACTAACCACGCAGCTATCAGGTACCTCCTGGATAAGAAAGACGCGAAGCCAAGGTTAATTCACTGGATCCTCTTGCTTCAGGAATTTGATCTAGAGATCCGCGACAAGAAATGCTCAGAAAACTTAGTGGCTGATCACTTATCACGATTACCAAATGATGAAAAAAGAAGAAAAGAGCTTTTAAGACATTAATGATTATTTCCCTGATGAATAGCTCTTAGCTCTGACAAGAATCGAAGCACCCTGGTATGCTGACTTTGTTAATTATTTAGTATCTAATATCATTCCCTTTGATCTTTCATGGAAGCAAAAGAAGCGATTTTTGCATGACGTCAAACACTATTATTGGGATGATCCTCTTTTATTTTGACGATGTGCTGATGGGCTTTTCCGACGCTGCATACCCGAGGAGGAAGTCTAGGATGTCTTATATCATTGCCACTCATCTCCTTATGGGGGCCACGCTAGTGCTTCGAAGACGGCCTTCAAAGTGTTACAATCCGGACTTTACTAGCCCACTATCTTTCGGAATGCCTGGCGATTCATCACCCGTTGTGACCAGTGTCAGCGGTCAGGGAACATCTCCAAACGAGATGAGTTATCGTTAAATAGCATCCTGGAGCTAGAGATCTTTGACGTATGGGGAATAGACTTCATGGGACCATTCCCATCATCCTGTGGACATCGGTTTATACTGGTAGCTGTGGATTACGTTTCTAAGTGGGTGGAGGCCTCTTCTAAACACACATCTGATGCGAAGGCGGTAACCAGGATGCTTTAGCGCACCATTTTCCCAAGATTTGGTGTATCGCGAGTATTGATCAGGAATGGGGGATCTCACTTTCTGAATCACAAGTTAGCCTCCTTGTTGAAGAAATATGGGGTAACCCACAAAGTTGCAACCCCTTATCATCCACAAACCAGCGGGCAAGTAGAAGTCTCCAATAGAGAAATAAAGAACATCTTGCAGAAGACAGTCAACTTCTCGCGAACTGATTGGTCAATGAAGCTAGATGATGCACTTTGGGCTTATAGGACAGCCTTCAAGACCCCACTGGGAATGTCTCCCTATCAGCTAATGTACAGAAAATCATGTCATTTGCCGGTTGAAGTCAAGCACAGAGCCTATTGGGCAATCCGAAAACTGAACTATGACCTCCAAAGTGCTGGTGAAAAGAGAAAGCTTCAACTCAATGAACTGGATGAAGTCCGTCTCTCCACTTATCAAAACGCGAAGATCTACAAAGAACGAACAAAGAGATGACATGATCAACATATAGTCATAAAGAATTTTCACATGGGAGATCAAGTTCTTCTGTTCAACTCTCGTCTGAAACTCTTTCCAGGAAAATTGAGGACTCGATGGTCTGGGCCATTCATTGTAAAAAATATCTTTCCACATGGAGCTGTTGAAATTTGGAGCCAAAGAATAGGGAATTTTAAAGTAAACGACCAACGATTGAAACTCTACTTCGAATATGATATCATCGAAAAGGGCCTCTCTTTGCATATCTTTGATCCCCCACCACCAGATCCACCATGAGCATCACATTGGTCAAGCTAGTGACCTTAAAGAAGCGCTTGTTGGGAGGCAACCCAACCTCTTGTTCACTCTTTTACTTTCTTATTTATTTTCATCATTTAGACTTTGTTATTTTTCAATTTTTATTTCATATTCATGCTCTCTAAGCTGTACCATGCTGATGGAATTTTTTCTGAATTTTTCAGGAATCACCGAGCCATGCACGGTCGCACCCGTGCATCTGTACACGACTGTGCACGGCTCGGTAAACTCTTCTGCACACGCGGCCGAGAGCTGCACGGGCAAGGGCGTGAAGGCGCGCACGGCCGTGAAGCGTAACGAGCTCGGCCCCTCACCGAGACGTGCACGAGCATGCACCAATGCACGGTCATGCATCGTAAGTAAACTCAGATGCGTTCTTCAGTCGAGCATTGCACGGGCTGAGCCATCTATCCATACATGGCCATGCACGACATTTGATAAAAGGGAGCCACCTGCACACCCGTGTACGCAACCCTAGCGCCACCGCTGCCGTCCAGATCTGCCACCTCCGATACTCGATCGGCCTCCGGCGACCTTCCGTCGTCTTCCCCATCCTCCGGTGACTCTTTCCCCCAACTTTCCGGCGTCGATCTGCGTCTTCCACCGCCGCTCGCCGTCGCCCTAATTCCTATCGCCGCCCACCGTTTCGCCGCCGTCAACCTTCCTCCTTCGACTCCGGCGCCTCTGAAGCTTCCTCTACAACACCAGCTACCTTCCCGTCGCCTCCCTTGACCGCCATCATGTCTCGACGCAAACAGGTCACTTCCAAACACCGCGCCTCCTCTTCCAGCGCTGCCGCCGTCCAACAGCCATCGCCTGCTGCTCCTCCAACTCCCTATGGATGTTGGGAAACCCCGGGGACATTTTACAATTTTCAGAGTCATGGACATACATTTTACGCAGCGGAAGAATGTCCCCGAAACAGGCCGGTCCCAAAAACCCAGTGAAGATCTCTTGCAAGGGGGTCGACACGATGTGATAGTAAGTACCTTTAAGCAATTAGAAGCCGATGTCGATGAAGGCGCCCAAGTGTTCACCCTCTGCAGTCTCGCACACACGGATTCCTCAAGTTTTCTTCTTCCTCGCCCAGTGCTAGCCTCGGGAAGAAGATCCATGCCTTAGGAGAGTTCTCCAAGCAACTTGCACCACCACCAAGATGTGATGCGCCAAGGAGATGGAAAGAGAAGGGAACGCCGCAAGCCTTCTTATTCCTTTGCGCCAAGGAAAGGAAGAGGAGAAAGATGAAGCATGCTTGCGCCCTTGATGGAAGAAGAAGAGCTCTAAGCTCTCCAAGCCGTCGCCCTCTAATGCTTCACGCCTCCAAGGAATTAGCATCATCAAGAGAGGGGGTGGCAAGGGCTTATTTATAGGAGCAAGAGGCGGTTAGGGGAGAAAGGCAAGTGTTGACAATTAGGGTATGATTCTAGGAGATTATTTAATCAAATATACTGATTAAATCTCCACTCCCATATGCGCCTAAGACTTGCCAAAGCAAGTATCAGCCATATGCGCCCATATCATGCCATATGAGGCATTAATCTCATCTATGCGCCTAGACCTAGTCAAGGCAATATAATGGATTGCCTAATATGGCTTGGGCGCAAGTCCTAATCCAATTAGGACTCTAATTATGTTAATAATCAGCCCACAATTGTCAAACACAATCCAATCAATTATCTTGGGTGATTTATTCAAATCCAATTTGATTTAATCACCTAGGAGATACCAAACAAGGCATAGGCGCAAATTCTAGTCCAACTAGAATCCCATATGCGCCTATCCTATTAATTCATCCCCATTATACCCTTCAAGCCTCATAGCCCTTCAATACAACTTATTAGCAAGCCCAACTAAACAATGGGCCAAGCCCAAAGTCCATTATGCATGTTAACCAAGCTATTGGATCCAATCCAATTTAACCCATGGTCAAATGAGGTTAACCATGGTTAATTTGATCAATATGCTAAAAACGGAAGTTGGCTCCAATAAGTTTCTTCCATCTCATCAGGTCCATTGGCGCTGATGAAATCTCCCAAATAGATCCGAGTTATCCAATAACTCGATCTAAAGGCTACCCGATCAATATGAAAACTCAAGTATCAAGGTGTGCGACCCTGTAGGTTCCTCTAACGCTGGCAGTGCTAACCAAAGGTCATCACAAGCAGTGAGTGGCACCTAGCAGTGCATCGCTGCTACCCAGGTCATTGGAATGGATATCGACATCGACATCCCCATCATCGCAACTACGTACAGATGCATTACAGTCTCTTTGCCGAACTGATATCTGATTGGACAAGTGTGTCACCACTTGTTTTCACCCAATCACATGGTTATGACTAAATCAGGTTTTCACTTGGGTATGGCCATACACTTTCAGTCATAGAACCATAGAGGAGCTCCATGGATATCATGCTTCCCTAAGGAAGGGGCAAATCCTATGTCTGTCCATTGGCCTTCTCATATGGGTCGTGACATGCTCAATGACAACCGTTATGACCTCCCAACTACGGCGAGGTGTTAGGTTGTATCAAAGCAAGTCCCTAACCATATAGAATGGTCAATGACCTCAAGTCAAGGGATCAATGCATCTCCTGTCACTTGTGAGGATAACTCATGACACCAAGTCATAGCCTCACAGCGGGTCTATCCAGTATATCCTCCAATGATATACCCATGTGTCTGCGTTAGCACCACGTGCCTAACTAGCCCACATACCAGTCTCACAAGTACCAGAGCTGTCCCATATCCACTCAGGTACATCGACTAGGGACAATCATTTGAGCACAGATCCAATCTGTCTCCAGGGACATTATCATGTAAGTACACAATCGCAGGTGTAGACAAACAATGATAACGACAATGCCAGAAAGATATATGAATATCAGAGTTAAGTAGTACAAAGATGGACCAAAACTAGATCCTAGGGCATATACACCAACAATGGAATCATCTGCAGAGATCTTGAGCAGCTTGCCAAACTCACCGCCCTCTCACGCCGCCCAGTGGTAACCACACGATTCCTGGATCATGCTACGCCGAACACTCTGGGATTCTACGAGGATGTGCGTTGGCTCTTTCAACGTGTGGGGTGGGATCAGTTCTTCACTATCTGCTATCCCACCTACATTCCCATTGTACTAGAGTTCCTATCCTCCATGGAGTTTCATGCTATCATCCACACCGATGAAGATGATGACAGTCTATCCTTCCGGCTCAACAATACTGAGTTTGTGCTTACGTTGACAGAGCTGAATTCGATATATGGCTTTCCTATGGATGGAACAAGACTCACACCAACTGAATTTAAAGCAAGCAACTTCTGGGCCGACTTGACCGGTTTCCGACCTTTTGATACCAGGACAGCCAGAGCCACCTGCCTTAGGAACCCCGTCTTGAAGTATGTACATTGTGTCATGGCACACACTATTTTTGGCCGAGGGGAATCTGATGGTCTTGTTCGGGCATCCGAACTCCAATTTCTCTGGGCGATGCTGCATGGGGTCCGCCTCAACACTACCTTTCATTTTGCCAAGCAACTCAAGAAGGTATCAAGGGCGCCGAAGGGTGCCATTGCTCTCGGAGGACTTCTTACCCCACTGGCTTTTGCAGTAGGGATCCATCCCTACCAGATGGAACAAGCCCGGGGCAACAGCCGACTTGATCTTGATTCCTGCATCTCCATGCGGATGATAGTCAAGGAGGGAGAATTCTACAGTCTGCTATTCCCCGGGAGCGATGTTAAGCTACCACTGCCAAATCCCGCGTGCACCACAGTCCGTGAGCAGCAAAACTGGAGAGTTGAGGTAGTCGAGGATCATGACTTGCCTCTTGCGATTGAGCCTCCACCTCCTTCGCAGTGACCTTCTTCCCAGCTTGACCGCATAGAGACTATGATCCACTTTGTCCGAGACACCCAGCAAGAGACTCACTTGTCCGTCGATGCAGGAAATGACCGGATTCAACATTTTGAGACTGAGATTGAGCGCCAAGGACGAGTACAGTCCTCTATTTTAGAGTCTGTGCATGACCTTCAGGCAAGACTTCATCGGCGCTGGGGATGAGAATCTTTGGTTTCACCCATCACTTGGTCAGCTTTCTGTTTTTCCAGTAGTTTACTTTAGTTGTTAGTTTTCATTTGTCAGCTTTTATTAGTTTACTTTCACTCTTAGTTGCATGTTTTAGTTTTCCTAGTTGTATGAACATTTTAAGTGTCTTGCCCAACCCCTACCTTTATGCTATTTGCTTTGTCTTATGGTATTGCATTGTTCTATGATTACTTGATTGCTTGGGATGGGAATCTTGACTTTTCTTTGCCAATAGTCTATAATAGTTTTGGGGTATGATTCTTTAGTTTAATGCAGTTGATTGAATTAATTAACCCAATTCATTGTTGGTATGATCTTGAAGAGTGTGCTTGTTACTATACCTTACCCTTGATATCCATCTCATGTGTAGTGCATAATTGCATCTTGATTCATAACTCTGCTGTCATTGTACACTTTGTCATGGGAATCAGAAATAATAATAGTGGTACCGAAGTGTTCTTGTACGTTGCACATCGTACCTGCACTTGGCACTATTCATAGCACTTCCACAGAAGTAGAGACAGTGGTATCGAAGCAAAGCTTGGCACTTGGCACTGTCTAAACATATTTTGTTCTAAAAAAAAAGGCACCACATACTGACTATGTGGTACTGATGTTATCTTTCCCATGACTTAATGCACAATTATCCCCTATTTGAATGCTTGATCAATCATATCATTCATGTGAAATGTATTGTAGAGGTTTTTGGTAAGGTAACTTTGCATACTCTAATAGATTGCATTCATGATAATTGGTTTAATTTGCTTTCCATACTGCATTACAACCTAAAGACATGTTATGATTAACCTACAACCTAAATAGGCCACTTTAAGCTAGTTGAGATTCCCAATTTCATGTCATCACTGTGTTCTAGATAATTCAATTGCTTGAGGACAAGCAAAACTTTAATTCCGATGTATTTTGATGACATGCAAATATATGATATATCGTGACTCATTTCTTTTATTATTTTAGAATAAAATGCATATTTTGTCTCATTTAATTGCTTAAATGCTTCATATTATTCAGAGTCCTCACTTTTCCTTTATTTTATTAAAATATAGGTATTTTGCCTCAAAATTGGTGGAATTTGGAAGATTTAAAGATATGGGACAATTCCTCATGATGAGACGAAGCTACACGAAAAATTTCAGCCCAATCGGAGTCCTCTACGCTCTTCACGGCCATGGGTGTGTATCCATGCACGGCCGTGCATGAGCTGACTATCCCAGGGTTCACTGAGATGTTCACGGGCATGGCCGTGCATTTATGCATGGCCGTGAAGAGTAAGTTTTTCAGCCACCGAGCCGTACACGGGCATGGCTATGCATCCATGTACGGCCGTGCATTGTCCTGCGCAGCTTCGACAGGCGCCCGATTTTTCGCCCATAACTTTCTATTTTGGAAGCGAATTTTGCTGAAATTTTGAGGAGGCCTTCCTAACTTAGATACGCACGTTTTGGGACCAAAATAATTGGATATGATTAGGCAGTTGAGGAGAACAAAGCAAAAGGGCGACAACCTAGGGTTTGGGGCGATTTTTTGGGCGACAACACTGTTCCGGCGTCATTCTTCCTCCGTTCCGATGTGGATCTTCATGCTGGGCCTTCTTCCATCAAGGATCTACCCTCCCCTTTGGTTTTAATTCATTTGCATGAGAGATTTGATGTATTTCACGATGTATATGATAGCGCAAACTTTCTTTTCGGGGTTTGGGCGTAGCCCACTCTATGAATGTTGAATATTATGACTTGATCTATATATTTCTCTATTTATTTTTGTTCTTATTCATGTTTAGGATGTTTTCACTCATGTTTATGTATTGGCCATATATATGCATGTCTTAGATGCTGTGGAAAGGACTGAGAGGTGAACCATAGTCATCGGAATCCCTTAGACTGGACTGGTGATTTCGTTTAGCGAGAGCACTCGAAATCACCCGAGGAACCCTAATTCTTCATAGAACCTATTGGGCCCACTTAACCCGGTAAGCCACGAGAGTAGGAGACTTGGGTTAAGTCGGACACCGGACCGTGTCCTGAGAGGGAGCGCGTCTGTACCCTAGGAAGGATTACCTTGAGAACTTAGATAAAACTTGATTAGAACATCAAGCTTTAATATTTCTTCATGTTTCAGTTTGGTGAAACCCGGCACCCCGAATATTTCTCATAGACTTAAAACCCCGATTGTTTTGCTCTCTGCTCTGCTTGATTTTAATTTGATTTTAGTTTGCTTTAGTTTAATCTCTTGCACTAGGATATTAGCCATTTCTCCATTAATCATTAACCTAGCTATTAGTTGACTGATTAGTTAATACTTGCCCCCTAGTCCTCGTGGGATCGATACTTATTATATTACGCGATAGACCGTGCACTTGCGGTAGCAGCCGTCGAGGCCCCTATCAACGTCTTAGGAGGTCCACCAGAGACAGACAGCCTTCCACCAGGTACTCCCCAAATGAGTACATGTTGTTGACTGATGGTGGAGAACCTGAAGATTATGATGAAGTTCTAGAAGATTAACACAAGAAAGAATGGCTGGAAGCTATGGCTGATGAGATGAAATCTTTTCAAGAGAATCATACATTCGACTTGGTAAAGCTACCTAAGGGTAAAAGAGCCTTGAAAAATTGGTCGATCAAGATTGAACAGAGTACGTATACCACACAAGAGATTACAGCATTTCGAGGAGGTAAGCCTTATCTGACTTTGGTTATTGGATCTTCACACCCTTATTCTTGACAATAGATGATTATTTTGAATGCCCCGACTTGCTGAGATTTGTTCATAACGATATTTCCCTTGGATACAAAATTTTACAAGCTTGATGTGATTTCACCCTTTCTAACTACCACTCATGCTTGAGGACAAACAATGATTTAAGTCTGGAAGATTTTGATGTCTCGTATTTATGTAGTCTTTTTGACTAATGTTTCCTCGTGAATCGAGACATATTTTCATGCTTTTACATCTCTTTCCAGCTTAATTCACTTAATATCTTCAGAAACTTCACTACTTGTCATATTTGTTAAATACAGGAAAATTCACTCATTTTTAGAGCTATACGGATGTACGATCACATATCCAAGTGAATCAGGATTCATGACAAGAAGTTCAGCTTCAGACGGGAGTAAGAGTTTACCCGCATTCATCTTTTATTTCCAGTTGTAAAGGACACGCCATCAAGAGAACACCAAGAGGCACGCTATCAATGGGAATAATGAGCATTTAATGTGGAATAGCAAGGGACATTCATGAATGAGCATTTAATTCATGAATGAGCATTTAATGTGGAATCCCAAGGGACATTCATGAATGAGCATTTAATGTGGAATACCAAGGGACATTCATGAATGAGCATTTAATTCATGAATGAGCATTTAATGTGGAATACCAAGGGACATTCATGAATGAGAATTCGAAGAGACACCTTGAAGTCTATATAAGAGAGATGAGTTCTCTTCACAAGGGAAGTCCGGAGGCGCCCGAAGCGTGCGGAGGTGGCCGGAGGCCCGGGGGCGGAGCGCCTAGTCAGGGCTCCAGGGGAAGAGAGGAGGATTACGCTCGAGAACCAAGGCTTGGTCGCAAGAACGCAAGTAATTCCAAGGAGAAGAAGGATTCTTTGAGGAGGAGAGAAAGGAGTTTGTCTTGATTCTTTTCCCATCTTTACCTTGTTCTGTTTCCTTACTTTTAATTGGAAGGCTTGTTGCTGTTGTAACCATGTATCTATTAGCGTAAAAACCTCGATCGAGATTTGGGCGTAGCTCGTCTTTTTGATTTATAAGACTTAATGTTAAGAATTGCTTTTGGATGTATCTTTCGAGGCTATTTGATCTTGGTTTGTTTCATTCGTGCTTATCGTTTCTTGGCCAGATCGGTTTTCACTTTAGTTGATTATGGTAACAACTGAGAGGTGAATCACAATCAACGGATCCTCCTAGATCATTCCTGTGTGTTCTATTACTTGAAGACTTGAAATCAATGAGAGTTGTAGAGACCACTTGGGGAATCTTCGTGTCCTATTTCAACATGATCTATTTATGCTTAGTCCACCGCGAGAGTAGGAGACTAACTAAGTAGATCGTGTAGTTGTCCACCGTGAGAGTAGGAGACTAACTAAGTTGTTGAGTTGTGCATGGCTCAAGTGAAGGTTGCATAAGGGGGCGAAACCCTAAAGCATAGGCGCATATGATGGATGAAAGCAGCGGAAAGGGGTTTTCTAGATCTTGCATGCTATATGATCAACAAAAATGACCCGATTGCAAATAGAGAAGGATCATACCATAGCCATTTTGGATGGCGCCTTGGAAACAAAGATCGAAATGGATCTTCTCCAGAGGTGACGCACACAATTGATGTCGCCTACTCCCTTTGGCGATCCTTGTGCTAGCAAGGTCCCAAGGAGTCCTTGTCGAGTGAAAGGGAAGAGAACTTCTTGGCTTGGCGATTTTTCTCTTGTCGTCTATTCCTCTCGTTCACGCAAGAATGCCTCAAGACCGAAAGCCAAAAATGGCGACAAGGCATGAAGAGGGAAAACGTGAAGCGTGGTCACGTTGAGAAGTGCTATCCAAAAATAGCATGCCACTTCTCCACATGCGATCTTGGGTTTACCCCAATCGCAAACTCCACTTCACCTTTGAACCACGCGCTCATCCATGAGCCGGTTCATTTTGGTTTGGTTCAATGACCAAACACCCCAAGCCATAAGTCCAGATCACATTAAACCCTAAGGCTCCAGATCTGACCGTTCATCTCTTTGATGCTCCTGATCTCACCGATCTAGCATCCATTCTCTCGATCGAAGCTTACCAATCTAAAGCCCTAATCAATCAAACATGATCAGACCAGATCTCACTTACAATCAGAGATTAATTCCCTTTAAACTGAACCCAAACAATTCAGTCCACACGATCTGACTTAAGTAAGCCATATCATCAAATTGTGCGACCCTGAGGGTTTCCTTTAAATGTCGGTAACGATAACTCACGTTATCACGATCAGTGAGGGGTATCTAGCAACACATCACTGTCTCCCGATATAAAGAAAAGAGTCTTCCAAGACTACACCCAAACCACAGCACAAGTGTGAATCAACTCACTAGGCATACATAATTCCTTTGCCACTGGATGTTCTTATTGGACAAGCGTGTCAAGCCTGTAACTCCAATATGATGAGCATGATTAGATCAGATGAACACAGTCACCTGGGTATGGCCATACACTTTCTCAATCACCTCATCCAGGGGGGCCCCTTTAGAACATCACACTCCAATTAAGGAGACGGCAATCCTATATCTATCACTAGTGCCCTAACCTGACTCAAGCTCACCATCCAAGATAGTCTATAATCATTATGTTTCAAATGATATTGAACTACCTCAAAACAATGACAATCATCATTTAGAAAACACAAGTGATCTCAAGTCAGAGGAAATGTGCCACTTGATACAATCAAGGAATATTCACATTGTGACAAGCAATTGAATATCCTAGTAGGGTCTGTCCAGTACATCCAATGCACCCATGAGTCTACATCTTATTCCATGCTCGAAGCATCCTATAAGATTAGAACACATATTAGTCTTAACCATATCAAGGCTGTCTCATGTTCACCAAGATATCTCGACTAAGGACTTTACAGCATGTCAGCCCAGCTGAACAGCTTTGAGACATTATTCAGAAGTACAATTATTGCAGCAGACAATGTAACAAACTGAATAACAACCATGCCTTTATAAACATAAAAGTTTATTACATGATACTGATACATTCCCAAGGCCTCAAACATTAGCCTTAAGGGCATACCCCAACAATCTCCCACTTGCACTTAATCTAATGGTTGAGAAATCTCAAACCCATATTATTACAGTGCTTCTCATGCTTCTGCTGCGCCAGAGGCTTGGTAAGCGGGTCTGCTAGATTGTCATCTGTATGAACCTTGCAGACTTTGATCTCGCCACGATCTATGATCTCCCGGATCAAGTGAAACCGTCTCTGTATGTGCTTGGACTTCTGGTGCGACCGTGGTTCCTTTGCTTGTGCGATTGCTCCAGTGTTATCACAGAAGATAACCAAAGGATCTGCACTCGAAGGAACAACACCAAGTTCTCTCACGAACTTACGAATCCACACTGCCTCCTTGGATGCTTCCGAGGCTGCAACATACTCGGCTTCTGTTGTGGAATCAGCAACAGTTGACTGTTTGAAACTCTTCCACACCACCGCTCCTCCATTCAAGCTAAAAACATAGCCTGATTGCAATCGGAAATCATCCTGGTCTGACTGGAACGAAGCGTCAGTATATCCCTCAATACTGAGTTCTTCCTGACCACCATATATCAAGAACATATCTTTGGTCCTCCGCAGATATTTTAAAATGTTCTTGACTGCAATCCAGTGTGCCTGACCTGGATTACTTTGGAACCGACTGGTCACGCTTAACCCGTAAGCGACGTTTGGGCGAGTACACAACATCGCATACATTATGGACCCAATAGCCGAAGCATAAGGCGTATTGTCCATTTCATCTTTCTCAGTCTGTGTTTGTGGACACTGACTCTTCGAAAGATTCAGACCATGTCTGACTGGAAGATATCCTCTCTTAGAATTTTCTAAATGAAATCTCTCCAGGACTTTATCGATGTAAGTACTCTGGCACAGCCCGAGAAGCCTCTTAGATCTATCCCTGTAGATCTTCACACCTAACACATAGGCTGCTTCTCCTAGATCTTTCATCTGAAAACACTTCCTTAACCATGCCTTAACTGCATGCATTTCAGGAATGTCGTTTCCAATGATTAAGATATCATCGACGTAGAGGACTAGGAAAGTAATTACGCTCCCACTAAACCTCTTATATACACACGGGTCATCTTCGTTCTTGATGAAACCAAACTCACTGATTGATTCATCAAAACGAATATTCCAGCTTCTCGATGCTTGTTTAAGTCCATAAATAGACTTCTTTAATTTGCATATCTTATGACGATCTGATGGAATAGTGAAACCTTCTGGTTGTGTCATGTACACATCCTCATCCAGATTTCCATTAAGGAAAGCGGTCTTCACATCCATTTGCCAAATCTCATAATCATAATATGCAGCTATCGCGAAAAGAATCCGAATAGACTTAAACATAGCTACAGGTGAGAAAGTTTCATCATAATCTATCCCGTAGATTTGTTTGAAACCTTTCGCAACTAGCCTGCCTTTATAGGTAACCACGTTACCATCCATGTCAATCTTCTTCTTGAAGATCCATTTACAGCCTATAGGGATAACTCCCGGAGGCGGATCAACCAAATCCCAGACTTGGTTATCTGACATGGAGTCCATCTCGGCGCGCATAGCTTCAAGCCATCTTGCTGACTCCGGTCCACTGACCGCATCCGCATAAGTGAGGGGTTCATCATTATCAATGATGTAGACTCCGTCATAGCGCTCAGGCTGTCGACGGATCCTTCCCGATCTTCGCGGTTCCCGTGATATCTGAGCCTCAGGTTGTTCAATAACCTGTTCCACCGGCTCAGGCTCATCCAACTGTGCTTGACTACTTTGTTCTTCCTCTGGATTCTCATCCAGCTTTATTTCTCTCCCACTGGCCTCTTGCAGAAGAAACTCCTTCTCAAGAAAAATTGCCGTCCGAGCAACAAACACCTTGTTCTCTTTGGGATCGAAGAAATAATAACCCTTAGTTTCCTTAGGGTAACCGACAAAGATGCATTTCTCAGATCTGCTCTCTAGTTTCCCAGAGGCGAGCTTTTTGACATAAGCCTCGCAACCCCAGATCCTGATAAATGTCAAGCTCGGCTGTTTCCCATACCATAACTCATATGGAGTCTTAGAAACGGCCTTGGATGGCACTCGGTTTAGTACCTTTGCAGCTGTCTCCAGTGCAAAACCCCAAAAGGAGTAAGGTAGAGTAGCCTGACTCATCATAGAACGAACCATATCAAGTAACGTTCTATTTCTCCTCTCGGACACACCATTCCATTGCGGTGTTCCTGGCGGAGTGAGCTGTGAGATAATCCCACACTCCTTCAGATAGTCAGTAAACGCATGACTTAGGTATTCTCCACCTCGATCAGAACGAAGTGCCTTGATATTTCGGCCTAGCTGATTCTGTACTTCATTTTTGAACTCTTTGAACTTGTCAAAAGATTCACTTTTATGTCTCATAAGATAGACATACCCATATCTACTAAAATCATCAGTAAAGGTAATGAAGTACTGATAGCCACCTCTGGCATGTTTACTAAATGGCCCACACACATCACTGTGTATAAGGTCAAGTAAACCTGAAGCCCTTTGACCTTTGTTAAGAAAAGGTGACTTCGTCATTTTGCCCATTAAACAAGCTTTGCATGTATCAATCTCCTTGTAGGAGAATGATCCCAGCAGTCCATGATCATGCAACCGCTTAATGCGTTTCTCGTTAATATGGCCTAAACGACTATGCCATAGCAAGGTGCTGTCATCAGCATACTTGGCTTTCTTAATATCAATATTTTGTATAGAACATTCCATGTCCAACATGAATAACCCATTGTTAATTGAACCAGTTGCATAAACAATATTATCAAGAGAAAGAACACACTTTGAAATATTGCATTCAAAGGAAAACCCGTTCCTGACAAGAGCAGGAATGGAGATAATATTTTTAGTAATACTGGGAACAAAGTAACAACTGTTTAATTCTAATACAATTCCAGATGGTAATGAGATGAAATAGTCTCCTACAGCAACAGCAGCAACCCGTGCCCCGTTTCCTACTCGTAGGTCCACCTCATGCTGTCCCACCTGTCTTCTTCTCTTGAGTTCCTGCACATTTGAACAAATGTGAACTCCACATGCAGTGTCCAACACCCATGATATAGAAGAAGATGAAACCATGACTTCCGTCACGAATATACCTGAGCCAGAAGCGATGCTTCCCCTCTTATCTCCTTGGAGCGCTTTACAGTCCTTTTTCCAGTGACCCAGCTGGCCACAGTGGAAACACCTGTATTCCTTGGACCGCTTAACCTTCTGCTTCAGAGCCTTGCTGTAATTCTTGACAGGGGCCTTGCCCTTCTTCCCCTTCTTCTTGTTCCTAGAAGGAACCATTAAGACAGAGGTCGAAGGCTTTCCCTTCAGAGTTTCCTCAGTAGTCAAGAGCATATTCAGCAACTCTGCCGGAGTACAATCGATTTTGTTCATATTAAAGTTAATGATGAACGCGTCGAATGAGGGCGGGAGAGACTGCAGAATAATGTCTACAGCAAGCTCCTGATTGATGGTATGCCCCAGTTTCTCTAGAGCCTCCTTGTGCCCAATCATCTTGAGCACGTGAGCTCCCACTGGGCTCCCTTCAGCCAGTTTGCTCTGAAAGAACAGCTTTGTCAGATTATAGCGTTCTGTCCTCGCCTGTGCAGCATACAGCATCTTGAGGTTCGCTATAATCTCTATAGCCGACATATCCTCATGCTGACGCTGCAGCGGTGGCGTCATAGACGCTAGCATCAGGCAAGCGACATCAATGCTATCATTGACGTGCTTTTCATAGGCTTCCCGAACCGCCCTTGCGGCGTTCGGAGCGGGCTGAGGCGGTATCGCCGTCTCGAGGACATACAGTTTCCTCTCTGCCTTAAGAACGATCTTAAGGTGTCCAAACCAGTCTGAGAAGTTCGGCCCAGCAAACTTCTCTCTTTCCAGTAGGGATCGCACATTGAAGCTCATGGTGTTCGTTGCTGCAGGTATCTACAACAATGCAAGAACAGCAAGGTCAGTATCAATGTTAAGAATCAATCAGGACTTAAGAATGATTCTTTTTCTCACTATTTTATCTGGCTGAAAAATCCAGCAAAATAGCCCGAAAGAGTAGAACTCTTTTAGTGAGATGGGATCCAGATTTCATACTTGGTCTCCGCGTCCCGCTCAGGCGAGATAAGATGCACAGAGAGTACAATCACTAATCTCTGGTAGGCAATCCCTGCCAATCGCCAACCCGTGCGATTCCCCTTCATCTGGGCAATCCAGCAGACTGTGCCAACTGAGTTGGTACAACACAGTCTCTGATCCCTCAGATGGAAGACCTTAACCTAACTTAAGTCTTCACTTGCTTTTCTTCATGGGTCTTTTGCTGCTCATCTGGCCCAACCCAGGGCCCAAGCGCCATCTGCAGCTCAGGTGCGCCTACCAGGGAAAATGCGCCTGGTCCCAGAGTCGAACCCTGGACCTCCCACCTGGTCTAGCCACTGCTGCATGCGCCTCTGCCAAGTGTGCTCTGTGCTCTTGTCTGATTAATTTACAAATTAATCTATCTAGACAAGATTGACTCGCAGGTCAATTACATTTTATAAATTAAATGCAATGTGATACGCAGATCACAATATAAAAATAATTTACAAAATTAACCAGGCACGCAGGCCCCAGCACAGCACACATTAAAAACGGGCAGCCCACATAAGATTAAATAAACAAGCAAATGGCATCAATCAGCATGTGATCCAAACAAGAAATTAAAACTTTTGAAAACCCCATGGGATCATTTTAATTTCCTTATATGCCCTACTACCTTACAACGGTCCATCATTAGGGATCCACTCATCAGACCCAGTCAGATCCACTGCCCTTGCATGCACCAAGTCCTAACTGACTTGAGTCGACCCAGTGGTCAACTATGCATGCGCCAGGGCTGAACAACCACAATGATGTCTGGCAAGCGGGTGTGACCCCGGGCCTAACTCATGCGCGTTCATTGGTTGTCTCAATCAGATATCGCTACACGCTTGTCTGCAGTTGACCTATAGCCATCTTGTGCTTGCGCACAGATGCTATCTGGTCGACCCATCAAGGCTGTCAGATAGTCTGATTAGACTTGTTTGGATCTAACCTAGGGGATGACTTCAACCCTAATAACCCGTCTAAGGGTTTACAGCAGGCGCAATTAAATCTAATGGAAGCGCGCAAGTCGTTAAGTTTTTTTTTGAGAAAAACAACAACAATAAGAATTAAGCGCCACCTTCATACATGCGCAAAGATGAATACACAATATGTAACTTTCGCATGTCATAGATTTAAGCATCATTTCAATCATGGATCACAAAACATATAGCAATCATATAAATCATGCGTTAACCCTCGCTCTGATACCAATTGAAGGTTGCATAAGGGGGCGAAACCCTAAAGCATAGGCGCATATGATGGATGAAAGCAGCGGAAAGGGGTTTTCTAGATCTTGCATGCTATATGATCAACAAAAATGACCCGATTGCAAATAGAGAAGGATCATACCATAGCCATTTTGGATGGCGCCTTGGAAACAAAGATCGAAATGGATCTTCTCCAGAGGTGACGCACACAATTGATGTCGCCTACTCCCTTTGGCGATCCTTGTGCTAGCAAGGTCCCAAGGAGTCCTTGTCGAGTGAAAGGGAAGAGAACTTCTTGGCTTGGCGATTTTTCTCTTGTCGTCTATTCCTCTCGTTCACGCAAGAATGCCTCAAGACCGAAAGCCAAAAATGGCGACAAGGCGTGAAGAGGGAAAACGTGAAGCGTGGTCACGTTGAGAAGTGCTATCCAAAAATAGCATGCCACTTCTCCACATGCGATCTTGGGTTTACCCCAATCGCAAACTCCACTTCACCTTTGAACCACGCGCTCATCCATGAGCCGGTTCATTTTGGTTTGGTTCAATGACCAAACACCCCAAGCCATAAGTCCAGATCACATTAAACCCTAAGGCTCCAGATCTGACCGTTCATCTCTTTGATGCTCCTGATCTCACCGATCTAGCATCCATTCTCTCGATCGAAGCTTACCAATCTAAAGCCCTAATCAATCAAACATGATCAGACCAGATCTCACTTACAATCAGAGATTAATTCCCTTTAAACTGAACCCAAACAATTCAGTCCACACGATCTGACTTAAGTAAGCCATATCATCAAATTGTGCGACCCTGAGGGTTTCCTTTAAACGTCGGTAACGATAACTCACGTTATCACGATCAGTGAGGGGTATCTAGCAACACATCACTGTCTCCCGATATAAAGAAAAGAGTCTTCCAAGACTACACCCAAACCACAGCACAAGTGTGAATCAACTCACTAGGCATACATAATTCCTTTGCCACTGGATGTTCTTATTGGACAAGCGTGTCAAGCCTGTAACTCCAATATGATGAGCATGATTAGATCAGATGAACACAGTCACCTGGGTATGGCCATACACTTTCTCAATCACCTCATCCAGGGGGGCCCCTTTAGAACATCACACTCCAATTAAGGAGACGGCAATCCTATATCTATCACTAGTGCCCTAACCTGACTCAAGCTCACCATCCAAGATAGTCTATAATCATTATGTTTCAAATGATATTGAACTACCTCAAAACAATGACAATCATCATTTAGAAAACACAAGTGATCTCAAGTCAGAGGAAATGTGCCACTTGATACAATCAAGGAATATTCACATTGTGACAAGCAATTGAATATCCTAGTAGGGTCTGTCCAGTACATCCAATGCACCCATGAGTCTACATCTTATTCCATGCTCGAAGCATCCTATAAGATTAGAACACATATTAGTCTTAACCATATCAAGGCTGTCTCATGTTCACCAAGATATCTCGACTAAGGACTTTACAGCATGTCAGCCCAGCTGAACAGCTTTGAGACATTATTCAGAAGTACAATTATTGCAGCAGACAATGTAACAAACTGAATAACAACCATGCCTTTATAAACATAAAAGTTTATTACATGATACTGATACATTCCCAAGGCCTCAAACATTAGCCTTAAGGGCATACCCCAACATCAAGGGGACATGTCCTTGGTTTCCGAAAGATTTTCTAAGTAGTACTTTTCATTACGCTTATAAGTTGATAGACGTGGTGAACCCCGATTTCCCGATTCCTCTCATATCAGTAGGACCTTTATTTTATTGCACTTTTAGCTTAGTTTGTATCACCAACCAAGATTTTCAATCGCTTAGTTATCAAAGAGTGGAAGATTTGGTACTTGACAATCCATCCCTGTGGAAACGATATCTTAAGTACTACATCGGTAAGCCGTGCGCTTGCGGATTTTGTGCATCACAAAGCTACAAGAAAACAACTTCTGACCACTGCGTTTTTGTGAAGAAATTTGGCAGTGATGACTTTATTATTTTGCTGCTTTATGTTGATGACATGTTGATTATTGGCAGGAACGCTTATAGGATCAATCAATTAAAGAAGCAGTTGAGCAAGTCTTTCACTATGAAGGACTTAGGACAAGCAAAACAAATCATTGGTATAAGGATAGACCGAGATAGAGCCAATAAGAAGCTGACACTTTCACAAGAAGCTTATATTGAGAAAGTGCTTCAAAGGTTCAACATGGACAAGTCTAAAGCAGTCAGCACTCCACTTGCTGCTCACTTTGCATTGAGTGTTAATCAATATCCTTCTACTGAGGAAGAGAAGAAGAGTATGCTGAATGTTCCTTATGCTTCAGCAGTTGGAAGCTTGATGTATGCTATGGTATGCACGAGGCCAAACATAGCACATGCTGTTGGTACGGTTAGCAGATTTCTCTCAAATCCTAGTAAGGAGCATTGGAATGCTGTTAAGTGGATTATGAGATATCTGCGAGGTACTTCCCTTTTGAAACTTACTTTGGGAAAAGAGAAGCCCCTGCTTATTGGGTACACTGATTTTGATATGGCTGAAGATGTTGACTCTCACAAATCTACATCAGGGTACTTAATTACATTTGGTGGAGGAGCTGTGGCTTTGCAATCCAGACTCCAAAAGTGTATTGCACTTTCTACTGCCGAAGCTAAATTTATAGTAGCTATTGAAGCTTGCAAGGAATTGCTTTGGATGAGAAAGTATGTTGAGGAGTTTGGCTTCGAGCAGGAGTCTTATGTTCTGTTTTGTGATAGCTAGAGTGCTATTCACCTTGCTAAGAACTCCACATTCTATGCAAAGTCAAAGCACATTAATGTAAGATATCATTGGATAAGAGATGTGCTGAATTCCAAGAAACTGTCTCTTGAGAAAATTCATATTGATCAGAATGTTTCAGATATGATGACTAAGGCTCTGGTCAGAGAGAAGCTAGAAGTCTACCAGTTGATTGCTGGGATGGTAAACCCCTCCACATAGTAGTGAAGGGGGAGATTTGTTGGGTGAGTTTCTCTCATATGTGGAGGATGACTCAGGTTATTCCCATGTGGAGAATATCTCTATCATGGATGAAGCACCCCAAACCTTGGACAACCTGCAGAAGATCATGGATATCCTGCAGAAGATCGTGGATTTCCTACAGAAGATCGTGGACATGCCGGATCCTCAACGCTGACGTTTTGGTTGATGTGTTCGCGCTTGTAGTGGACCCCCGTTCGACGTGGTCGTCCCCGGGTAAGTCTACCGGATTTGGGTGAATCAGGTCCGGCTCAATAACACCAATCCTCGGTAGTTGGCGAGTGTTGACTTGAGTCTGGTTGGGACGGCAGAGATCCATGTCAAGTCCCTGGTCTGGCTGGGGTTCGATTCGAGGAATCGTTCCCACTGGTCGCGCCCAATCTCGTAGTGTTGACCGTGGTGCCCCTGTGTGGGCGTGTATGGAGTCGAGTCAAATGTTGACTCACGTGTATTTGGATTAAAAATTTGTTACTGTAATTCAGGGCGTGACAGCTTAGTATCAGAGCCCAGGGTCTGCACGTTCCAACTTGTACAAGCGATTGTACTCTGTTTCGACTTACTCTGCTGTTTGATTGCAGATGGTGATCACTACTGACAGCTGACTTTCCTGATTGGAGGACATTGTTGGGGACGGGTCCCTGGCCCCCAAGACCCTCATGGAGTTGGTCTCCACATTGCTCGTCTCCAACAAGCGTCTCACAGCTCAGGTGACCCGGCTCACCGGGGAGCTGGAGGCTGCTCAGGTGGAGATCGTGCTCCTCAAGTGCCTCACAGCTACTTCACCGACACCGACTGTGGCCGATCCCGGCCAGGGGACCATCGTGCGACGATGCGTCCTAGAGCCTGCCCCCTTTAAAGGGGTGCGTTGCTCCAAGGAAGTCGAGAACTTCCTCTGGGATATGGAAATGTATTTCCAAAATACCGAGATCCCCGAGGGGGAGCAGGCCCAGACCTACATCATGTACCTCTCCGGAGACGCAAAACTATGGTGGCGGACACAGGCCGCACCAAACTTGCTCGGGTCCGATCCCACCCATAAGGTCTCCTGGGAAGAGCTTAAAACTGAGATCAATGCGCAATTCCTTCCGGGGAAGTCAACTTGGTCTGCGAGGGACGCACTGAAGAAAGTCCGGCATGTTGGGAGCATCCGAAACTACGTGCAGTAGTTCTCCCAGCTTATGTTGGAGATTGATGACATGTCGGAGGAGGGCCGACTTTATACCTTCATGGACCACCTCCAAGGCTGGGCCCACGAGGAGCTGCACTGCTAGGAGGTGAAGACCCTGAAGGCCGCCATGCAGGCTGCTAACGCCTTGGTGGATCGACGGGATCCGAGGGGATAGGCCTCTCATGCTGCTGTTGCTACCACTGCTGGAGCTTCTACCTCGCGGGCGAGAGGCCCATTCTCTGCGAGGGGCAAGAAGCCCTTCACCATGAAGAATCGGCCTACTGCGCCGAAGCCCACGAAGTCGGTCAGGGACCGCCCACCCACTCCAGCGCCAAAGAGGACGAGTGCTACTATAAAGTGTTATATATGTAGGGGCCCCCACATGATGAGGGATTGCCCCAAGAGAGAGAGGGTTGCTGCCCTAGTGGCAGCCGATGAGAGCATTGTAAAGGATGAGGAGGCGCTCCTCAACCCTATTGTACTTGGTACCGCTTCTACCGCTACTGAGAGACCCACTTTACTCTATATCGAATGTCTCATAAACTACGTGCATGTGAACGCTATGATTGATACAGGTGTGTCGCACCTCTTCATAGGTCAATCCACAGCAAAAAGGATTGGACTAAAGACCTCTCCAGCACAGGACCGAGTGAGGTCAGTCGGTATGATAGATCCTGAAGTCGTAGGAGTGGCCTATAACGTGGGCATTGCGATTGGTAGCTGGCACGGCCGTTGCCATGCAAAGATCCTTAATCTCATGGACTACGAGGCTATCTTTGGCCTTGAGCTGTTGGTCAAGGCGAGGATAGCGGTAATGCCGCATCTGTACGGGATACAGATATTTGACGAGGAGTCCCCGTGCTTCATCCCTTATATTGGTAGCATGGGAGTGAAGAAGGGGAAGAAGAGAGACTCTCGTGGAGAGCCTCTATCAGCGAATACCTTGGCGGCGGGTTTACGCCAAGGCAATCTAACACTTATGACCGTTTGGGTAGAGGGCCCCTCAGAGAGGAGAGAGACTCCCCTAGCGGTTCAGAGGGTGTTGGAGGAGTATGCGGACGTGATGCCTTTGGAACTACCGAAGGATAGACCTCATGGCAGGATCCACTCCCCCATCCAAGGCTCCTTATAGGATGCCGCCGACAGAGTTGGCCGAGCTCCGCAAGCAACTCGATGAGTTGCTGGAAGCCGGGTTTGTGCGGCCAACTGTATCGCCATATGGAGCTCTAGTCCTATTTCAAAAGAAGAAGGATGTGTCCTTAAGGTTCTGTGTAGACTACATGGCCTTGAACAAGATAACAGTCCGGGACTATTATCCCATCCCACTGATCCTAGATCTATTGGATGGACTGAAAAAGGCTAGGATATTCTTCAAGCTTGATCTGAGACTAGGGTACTGGCAGGTTCGTATCGCCGAGGACGATGAATGGAAGACAGCCTGCGTTACTCGATATGGGTCGTTCGAGTTTTTGGTCATGCCCTTTGGGCTAACCAACGCGCCAGCGACATTTTTCACCTTATGAACCAGGTGCTTGCACCTTTCTTGAATGATTTTGTTGTAGTATATCTAGACGACATCGTGGTATATTCCTCAAGCGTTGAGGAACATTTGACTCACTTGAAGAAGGTCCTTCAAGTTTTGAAGGTAAACCAGCTCTATTTGAAGTTGGAAAAATGCACCTTCATGTCGGAAGAGATTTCCTTCCTAGGACACGTGGTGGGCCACGGCCAAGTGCAGATGGACAAAGGCAAGGTCCAAACCATTGTAGAATGGCCGATTCCATCTAACCAAACCAAGCTGCGAAGTTTTCTTAGTGTGGTGAACTTATATTGAAAGTTCATCCAGGGTTGCTCGAAAATAGCTGCACCCCTCAGCTATTTGCTAAAAAAGAATTCCAACTAGTGTTGGAACGATCGGTGTCAAGCTGCCTTTCAAGATCTGAAAGAGCACATTGCTTCTGAACAAGATCTGAAAACCCTTCGAGGTTCACACCGATGCTTCGGATCAAGCGATTGGTGGCGTCCTAATACAGGATGGACATCCCGTTGCTTTCGAGAGTTGAAAGCTAAACGAGACAGAACAGAGGTACTCGGCTCACGAAAAAGAGATGGTGGCAGTGATTCACTACCTCCGAACGTGGTGAGTTTACCTCTTGGGTTCTGCTTTTGTGGCAAAGACCAACAATGTGGCGAACACATATTTCACCACGCAAAAGAAGTTGTCAGCAAAACAGGCCAGGTGGTAGGAATTTCTAGCTGAATTCCAGTTCCAATGGGAACATAAGCCTGGAAAGGATAATGTAGTGCCGGATGCACAAAGTAGGCTTAACGCCTTGATCTGCTGTTCGATCTCCAGAATGGAAGGAGATCTCCTTACGAGGATAAAGACAGCAGCTGCTCTCGATGAAACATATCGGAAGTTAGTTCAGCAAATCAAGTTGGGCACGATCCGATGATATTACTTGGATGTCGATGACATCATAATGGCCTGTGGATGGAGGCCACTGGTCCCTGCATTCGGCGGATTACGACGAGAGCTACTTAGGGAGCTCCATGACAACCCTTGGTCGGGTCATCTAGGACAGAGGCGCAGGCTCGCCTTGTCATCCAGGTCTTGCTATTGGCCGGATATGCATGCCGGCATCGATATGTATGTCCGCATCTGTCTTGTTTGCCAACAAGACAAGGTTGATCGGAGGTTACCGGCAGGGTTGCTAGAACCCCTGCCTATCCCCGAGACTCTCTGGACAACCGTGTCCATGGATTTTATCGGTGGGATTATCCAAGTATGGAGTCTTAATTCCTGCACTCGAACCTTGCTCTACTGTAGTGGTAGCCGAGCTATTCTTTCAAAATGTGGTAAAGAACTTTGGTATCCCGGAGGATATCGTGAGCGATAGGGATACCCGGTTCACCGAACGTTTTTGGTCAACGTTGTTTGACAAGCTGGGAATGAAGTTAAACTTCTCCATAGCAAACCATCCTCAAACGGATGGACAGACGGAGTGGGTAAATGCCCTCGTAGAGGACTACCTCCGTCACTTTGTGACTGCGAGTCAAAAAGATTGGGTAAAGTGGATGGATTCGGCACAGTTTGCTTACAACCTTCATAGATCATCGTCTACGGGGCATAGCCCCTTTGAGCTGGTGTTAGGAAGGTAACCCCTAACCCCCGTTGATATTGCGATGAGGGACTTCAGTGGGAGGTGCCCTGCCATGCAATGGGAAGCTCGAGAGCGAGTGGAGTCGCTCAAAGAAGCAAGAGATAGCCTTGAGCTAGCCGCCCGACGAATGCAACATTATGCAAATCATCGATGTCGAGATGAAGAATTTGTCGTGGGTGACTTAGTTCTTCTTCGGCTTACCCCATCTACGGGGCACATCGGGGACTTATCCAGAGATACGATGGACCTTTTGAGGTATTGAGTCGAGTTGGCTCAGTAGTGTATCGTTTAAAGCTCCCTGATAGGATGAAGTTACATCCAATTTTCCATGTGAGCTTTTTAAAGTGGTTCCATAGGGATCCAGGGGATCCCGCTTGGTCCCAATCCCTTCGAGCACCTATGACCGTTCGAACGGAGTTCGACCGACGGATCGAGGAGATTTTGGATCATCGAATTTTGGGATATAGCAGGACGAACCAGAGATCAGAGTTTCTGGCTCAATGGGAAGGTTCCCCAATTAAAGAAGCTACGTGGTACAAGGCCTCCGAACTGTGGCAGTTCAAGGATGAGATCCGATGATATTTTGAGTCACCGAGGATGGCGACTCGCTCCAGAGGGAGAGAATGTTAGGCCGTTGGGCCAGAATTAGGCGCCGCCCAATTCTAGCCCAACCCAGTCAGCCAAACCTAGCCCATTTTGACCCATTAGTGGATGGGTTGGGTAAAGCGGTCGAGCGACCGCCCGACTCCGATTTCGCTAATGAGCGAAATTCCACTGCGCGCGCGGAGTTTGCATGGCGGACATGGCGACGTCGTGTCAGGCGTGGGTGGTAGTGTTTGGCTGGTAGAGCACAGGGATCGAGGCGAGGAAATAGAGAAAAGACGACATCGTCATCTTCGGCACGGCAGTTTTTCGAACATTTTTTGTTAAAAGAAACTTCCGCCGGTGTTGCCTCCCGCCAACTCTCTCTCTCCGGCACTGATGACATCGTCGGCTGTCTCTCCGAGCTCCCTCTCACGTAACCGGTGGTGTGGGTGGGTGGAACGGTTCGCGACGAGCTCCCCGATCTTCCCGTCGCCCCTGTCTCCGCTGACGCCACCGCCGTCGCCGACCACACTGTCAGATAGCCTTGGACGGTGCGGAACTCTTCCACGTCGTCGACTAGAAGGAGCCGGCAAATTTGCCAAAGTACTCTTGGCCAGAAACGGCTTCCTCTCTTGATCTCCGTCCTGGTCGAACGCTCTTCTGGCGATGCCGTTTCTCTTCGTTTTCTCCGTCCACATGCCTGTGATGGCCGTTCTGTGCTCTCTGGCGAGCCCCTCCTCCCTTGTTTTGAGTGCTCTGGCCCGCCTACGTGTGGTAATTTCCAGGCTCTACTCGCCTGCGTGCGAGTTCTTCGTGCTCCGTCAGCCGCTGTCGTCTGTGGTTGTCGTTGGTCGGACGCCTCCTTCTGCCTGCGTGCTAACTTCCCCTCTCCTCTCCTCGGCGTCCTCCCTTCCGATGTTGCCTCTATTCGTGCATTCAAAAATGTTTCCTGCCTGAGGTGTCGAGACCCTATCGCCATCAGCTTCCACCGGCCATCTTCAGCTTTCACCAGCTACCAACACCAGGCCTCCGCCTTCGTTGTCTCCCTCTCCAAGTGTAGATGGCCGCCGGCCATCCTCCCTCTCCGTTGGTGTTCGGACGTTTCCGTCCATTTCCATGGCGTGAACAGAGCGGAATCTGCCGCTCCCTGTTTGCAGGACCTAGGTTCACTTCGGGATTGACCGCCTCGGTCTCCCTGTTCCGGCGTGCGACGCCAATAGTTGGACAAACCGTCGATGATCGTCGCCTCAACGTGAGGACGTGCCGGATCCTCGGTCCGAGGTTTTTGACCGTACACTCGCGTTTGACTTTGGACTACGAATGCGTTATCTGTAACGTACGCGGCGGTGGGATGACCACGACGTCCTCGACGCTGATGTTTCGGTTCATGTGTTCGCGCTTGTAGTGGACCCCCGTCCGACGTGGTCGGCCCCTGGTAAGTCTACTGGATTTGGGCGAATAAGGTCCAGCTCAATAACATCGGTCCCCGATAGTTGGCAAGTGTTGACCTGAGTCAGGTTGGGACGTCAGAGATCCATGCCGAGTCCCTGGTCCGGCTGGGGTTCGATTCGAGGAATCGTTCCCGTCGGTCACGCTCAATCTTGCGGTGTTGACCATGGTGCCTGTGTGTGGGTGTGTATGGACTCGAGTCAAGAGTTGACTCACGTGTATTTAGATTAAAAATTTGTTACTGTAATTCAGGGCGTGGCACGTAATATCTATATGTTATATACAATCTAACGCTTGTGTTCTTTTGTCTCACATGCATATACATGATTGTCTGCTCTTGAAATGAATGCAGAAGATTGTGCTGAAGGTGAGCATCATCTGCAGCAAATGCAAGGTTTGCGTCATGCGCACCATCGCCAAGTTGGAGGGTTAGTAGAAGAGCATATAAGTATACATACACATATTTACATAGTCTCGTGATAATGTATAGTTCTGCATGTATATTTGTAGGGATTATTTCAATAACATTGAATGAGGCGAAGAGCACGGTGACAGTGGGTGGTGATAGAAACTATCGTGTAAGAGCATGCCCAAGAGGAAATAACAAGACTCTAGACAAACCCTAACACAACTCTAAGGCCCTTATTTATAGATTCTTACTACTTAGCGGACCGGGTATGACAAGCCAACCCGGATCCATTTATTAATAACCTACTAACACTAATGGGCCCGTAACAATTGCCCCCCTCTTGGACTAGCCTTGTTCTCAAGGCTGAAAACTTTCTCTTGTGTCGTCTCCAGGATCCCACGGCACACGATCCTTTCCCTCCAGATCTTCATCTTCAGCTAGCAATATCACCCTGAATTGCTTGTTTGGCATCGGTGCATTAGATGATATGGTTGATCACACTAGAAGCATAATCCTTTCTCTCTCTTATTGATGTACTCCTGGTGGGACATAGTTCGACTCCTTCTAGACCGGTCATAGGTGCTTGACGTTGTGCGTTGATCTCCCACCTCCTTGGAACCATTTTGGGATGGCACACCTCCTTTTCCCTCAGCAGGCAGTGTAATACTAGAATTTACACTAATGTTTCTCCTCGGTTGCTAGACACTGTAGGCCGAAACCACTTGGGATGGTGAATCTGGCATAGTTGGATTAGGAGGAATGCTTCCTCCCCAAGAGTAGTTCCCACTGCTTGTCTGACTTTTGTTTACCACCCCGTCTGTCCCTGTCCGCCCTTGTGGTGTGGTCCCCCCAATCAGATCCCTCTCGATGACTCGAGCAAGTGTCATGGCACACATAACGTCAGTGGGTAAGAAGGCACGCACCTTCTCTCTGATAGTGTTGTTTATGCTCTTTAAGAAGAAACCCATGTATTGCTCCTCAGACAGGTCAGGTAGCTGTGAGACAATCTCTTCAAAAACTCTAATGTGCTCGGTCATATTCAGGAGACCCTGTTCTAAGGCTGCCAGACGCTCATAGGCTGAGGTGGCTGGGAACTCACTATAGCGCTGTAGCATTTCTTCTTTCAGCCTCCCCCATGTCAGATTGGGAGTCCTCCGCCTCAACCACCGAAACCAATGTCCTGCTGAGCCCTCCATGCTCACAAAAGCCATCGGGACCTTGTATTCATCTGTCGTCCCCTGGATATCAAAGTATTGCTCAGCCCATGCAATCCATCCTATGGGATCAGTCCCATCAAATCTTGGCAGCTCTATTCGCTTATGGATCCACCGCATATTCTCCCGAAAATTCATCCCCTTATTTGTTTCTCCTCCCCAATGCACTTCACCTGCTAGTCTGTCTTCATCAATGATTTCTATTCTGTTCGGCCTCATGTTTGTCTCTGGTGGGAGCCAATGCTCCCGTGAAGGGGGTGGGCGGTATGTCTCCTTTCCTAGGCGATGATGAGGGCCCGTTGAACCCTCCCTTTGCTCGTCTCGCCTACTTGTTAATGTCGCAGCCAAGTTCCTCATCTCGCTCGTCAACTCATCAATAACCCCCCAGTGACGATCCATCTCATCCTGTCACTTAGTAAGGGCAACTATTTCTTCTCAATATTGACTCTGCTCTTCTTCGGCTGTCAGCACTTCAATCCTCCTTCTCTCTCCTGCAGACTGAAGTTCCTCTCGTATAATCGCAAGAGAACTATGCACTTCTCCTACTATTTTCTCCAAAACCTCTAACCGAGCCTCATTTCTCGTTGTCATCCTTCTGATTTTTTTTTTAATTTTTCGGTCCTACAATAACTTGCTACATAAGCTATTGTGCCTTTTTTTTTTTTTTTTTTTACTTCTACTACACTGCTTCTTTCAGCGCCCGCGTCCGCTCGCCTCGTCCGCTTGCTCCAGCGCCTGTCACCGATCACAGCTCCAGCCGGCTAGGGTTGTAGAAGCAGCGGTGCCCTTGTAGCCGCGTCTGCGTCGGAGAAAGCTTGGCGTCGGGAAAGAACCCAGCGTTGCTTAGGGTTCCTCACTAGTCCCCTCGACTTCGCCTGGAGAGACGTCTGACGCCGCCGCCTGGTCTCGCCGGTGCCGGAGAAGGGTCGGTTAGGGTTGGAGACTAGCGTGCTGGTAGCTGGCAGAGCAAGGCACGTCGGGTTCACCAACGGCTAGGGCTTCGGTGCCTCCTCGCGTCGCAATCGCCAAGAACTCCGCCCACCAGCGGCTAGGGCTTTGGCGCCTCCCCGCGTCACGAGGAAAACTCCTCCGCCGAAAGCAAGGAAACGAGCAGATCTGGTATCGTGCCGCTGCCTCGAATTTTCTGGATCTGGTGTAGCAGATCTGGCGCGTCCGTGAGATGTTGTGCGCCGTTCACTTCCTCCTTCGATTGACTCTTCTCTAGGGTTCTTCGTCGGCTGAGCAAACGATAATAGATCTGCCGATCTAGATCTATCACCGACAACAGAAACTCCTTCTGCCTTTATCCGTCACCGGATCACCAGTTTTTCGGTGATTAATTCGGCAGGTCGGACCAATTGATAGAAATTATCGTGCAAGAGCATGCCCAAGAGGAAATAACAAGACTCTAGACAAACCCTAACACAACTCTAAGGCCCTTATTTATAGATTCTTACTACTTAGCGGATCAGGTATAACAAGCCAAATCGGATCTACTTATTAATAACCTACTAACACTAATGGACCCGTAACAGATGGCGACGTCGATGTTGTGGCCATCGTGAAAGCACTAAGAAAGGCAAAGAAGGTGTGCGAGATTGTGAGTGTGGGGAAGGCAGATAAGAAGGAGGAGACAGACAAGGAGGAGGCAAGCAAGGCTGTGCCTCCTCAAGCAAGGCTGTGCCTCCTTGCTGTGCCACCTGCAGAACAGTGATCATATACGATGAGCCCAGTGGGTGTGCCATCCTTTGAATTCAAATCAGTTTACCTCTTCTTTTGTAATTTAGTTTAGGTATCTGTATTAATTAAATGTTATTCGCCTGTATGCATGCATGTGTGTATTCAAGTTTGGTGACTGATTAATCAGTTGGATTAGTAACTTCATTTCATGTCTTCAGGCAAACTATATGTACCAAGTGTCTGGCAATGAGATTAGTTTCATGTCTTTAACCGACCAACTCTTAATTAATCGGTTCTTTTTTGGCATGTAGCACGAAGAAGAACACCAACTGAAGCATATATTTTCTAAGACCCTACCCTCAAAGATTTTACTTATATTAAAGTATTAATTTGCTTCTAATCTTCGCTGGTACAATTGGCCATCTTCTTCATTGCTTTTTAATGGATTTTAGATTTATCTGAAGAAAAGCTTATGGCCAAATGTCCCACATCTAAGGTTGTGTAGAGAAAAGAAAAGTTTGTCTTTTCAGAAAGTCTTTCCAAGGTTAGGTTTTACAGGCAGGGCATCCTCCTCTTGTCTACTCCCAAGCAGAATGGTACCACGAACTTGTTAGCAGATATGTAATCTCTCATTTATTGAGTAGAAGAAGGTGGATAGTACAAAACATTACTCAGATTGTTGATCTCAACTCTGAAATGTCTTTTCATTTTGGAGCTAATATCTCTACTTAGAGTAAGTGTATTTGCGCCTAAAAAAACTTAGCTGACAAGACAATGCTTTGATTATTGTTTCAGAGTCAATGATGCAAATTCTAATGCTACACAAGATTGATGATTAGTCTGGGGCCTAACTTTAGCACTAAAACAATATCAAACAAAAAGAAAGGATCACCAAGAAATAAAAAGAGGATAAATCTCCGTCAGTGTCTGAATCAATCTCTGTGAAAAATCCATGATCATACAGGCTATCTATCATCCTGAGCTTTCTGCTCTGGTGGTGGCAATCTGTAGGAAAAAATAGTACCCGTTTACTTATTCTCTTAGCATTCAATTTCTGTATCCTGACTTGTTTAGCACGAGTCTTTTAAGTGATTTATCTTACACATTTGTTTATTCTCTGAGAAAATCAGAAATCAATTTCCTTGTTGAAAAGAATTGCAATCTGCCAATCCCTACTTTTTACTATTAAGTGTAACCGAAGGAGTGAGTCAACTTCATATAAGAATTGCATCACCTAGAAGAGATCAATGAGCTTGGAGTTACAGATTCACTAAACTAAAAGAACATAATGGCACATGCATTTGAACATTTTCAAATGGCAAATTAGACTCTCCAAATAAGGAAAATAATCTCAAGTCAGTGGACCAACCATTAAATAAGAAATAGATAAGATGAGACATCCAATTCACAGAATCAACAATACAAGTGACGAAAAGAAAACTAAAGAAATTGGGAATTCCGGGAGATGCGACCATAGTTTCTAAACATTAAAGGAAAACCACGAAATGGAGAAAACCAAGTCAAGATGAGAGCATCTGGCGCAGGTTCTTTGAATCTTGAATCTCAATCTCAAGAGGATTAATTCATACAAAGCCAGAAAGCCATTTCATATTGGAATGATAGGGAAAGCTTGTATCGTTTAGTGCTGGGAAGTATTCGCTCTCCTGCACAGAGCCATGTTGAAAAGAAGAGTACAACGTCCAATATCAGCACACACAAACAGTCCCCTCCAGATAAAACTCTCATAGTAGCAGCAGCCCTTCGGCTTGAACGAGAACGCCGACTTTGACTTGCGCATTACATATGCGGCTGAAACATTGCCTACGTATCCTTGAACGGAAAAGAAGAGGATATTTTTATTTTATTTTTCTTATTCTGAACAGTAGAGCAAGTGACAAAAGCTGGTTGTCAGTGTGCGGATGTAAGCTTTGCTATGTGCCGATGACTTTGGCCAGTTTGGGGCGGTGGGTTTCTGATTTTGGGCTGATTTGATCGGAAATGATTTAATTAGAGCTGGTTAAATAAATTAAGACTGTGATAGTAAAATATCTGATTTGAATAGCATTTAGAAGGATTATACTGTGTTGTTCTATTCTATTAAATAAAAATTTTATAAATACATATAAAATTTTATAATTTATAATAAAACTAAATTTTTTTAATATCCAATAATATATAAAATTTAAAAGTATCTAATATAACACTAAATATTTTTTAAAACTATTTTACACGTGAATTTCATCTTAAAAGTGATTAATTATGAAAATATCATCTTAAAGGTGACTAATCCTAAATTATACATTCACAGTTATTTACCATCCACATAACTGTCTATAAATACATGTTTTATGTATTACATTTTTTAAAATTTAATAATATTTTTTAATTTCATTTCTATAATTAAATTATCTGAAGGTATTAATGGCTGGTAGCTCTCATAAGATCCCACGGATTGTCTTTCAAATCAGAAACTGCATCACTTTATTCAGATAACAAAAAAAAATAGATTAGAAAATTTGCTCTACATATTAACAGAACGTTTTCTAAAAATAGTTCATCTGCACATTTCACCTAAATTTGAAAAATTATTTTAACCAGCAAATGAGGAGGAAAGAAGGAGAAAGGCGAGGTGGATTCACCCGAGAAGTCTATGTTGATTGGATTAAAGATCAGATGCAGATTTGCTTGAACTCTCGTCGCTGATGGGCAAAGATGAGTCGCTGAAGAAAGCTAGAGAAGAGATCAAGCGTCACCTCCTGCGAAGATCGGGCATCGCCTTCGGTGAAGATCTGGCATCGCTGATGGGCGTCGAGTGTTTAGGGTCGATGGCGAACAGAGCTAGGGTGAAGATGAGTCACGGAAGGAAGGAAGAGAAGAGATTAGGCGGCGATGCAAGGAGGTGACAACGGACAAAGATCTCTGGCCGCTGATGGGCGTGAGCGTTCAGGGTCGATGGCGAACGGAGTAAGGGCGAAGAAGAGTCAAGCAAAGGTGTTGATGAACAGAGCGGTCACGGGCGACTGGTGTTAACATAAGACAAAACTGTAGGCGATTAGCCTACTTTCCATTGATTAACTTTATGATAGATTGTTTACTAGGTAAATATATATATAGAAAATCATCCTAGTCTATTTTTAGTAAATACTAATATTAACACCCCCTTTCAAATTGAAGATGTTGTAAGTAAATGCAGTTTGGAACGAAGATGTGCAAACACTAATGATGGCATTGAACATTGAAAATAATTAAATCCACTAAAGTGATCCAAATGTCGATTCATAGGACAAGTAGTTCATCCACAAAAGCCAGTGGATTAGTTCGGAATACGGTATCAAAGGGTATTATTTTACCTAAAGCCTTTTCTATACAAGTAAACAAAAAATGCTTAGATTTGAGCATGCATGTAGAGAGTAGACTTGAACAAACTTATATTAAACTGTAGGTAGAACTTTAATGAGATTAGTTTATTTTCTATACAAGTAAAAAAAAATGACAAGTGATTACACAAATGCTTACCATGTTATTGTGTTTATGTTGGAGAATACATGCTTTAGTTTTTTTATTCCTCTCTTGTCTTTTAGCTTTGATGCAACCATGTTATTGTGTTTCTGTTGGAGAAAAGAGGGGAGAATGATAGATAGAAATGCTGGATACATTCACAAATGCTTACCATTTCTCATATGTTTACCTTTCTCATATGAAATTGAACATTAGATACATTCACAAATGCTTACCATTTCTCATATGAGGATATTGATATGCCTAAGAGAATGTAGAATTTGTATGCTTATCCCTTCTTAGAATTTTGTATGTTTCATTTCAATATTTTAGAATTAATTGTGACTTATTTATATTGAAGTGTCAATGACAAACAAAAATCCTAAGGCCGTGTGGAATTTTCAAATGACTATAATCTTTTGTGACACTTGTATTGCTGCAATCAATAAAGATTTTCGACCTGGTAGTCATTTCACTGCACAAGGCTAGAAATTTGTCATAGAAAATTTTCAGTAACTTACTGGACTACAATACGATAGAGTTAAACTTAAAAACAAATGGGATCAACTGAAAATGGATTGGAGATTATGGAAGGAGTTGAAGGGTAAAGAAACTTGTTTATGGTGGGATGCGAGGTTGGAGACCGTAGATGCATCCCCTGAATGGTGGGCCACCAAAATCTCGGTAAGATAATAATTTATGTCAACTTAACATATGTTGTACTATTTGATTATGAATTTTTATATTTCAAATTTATTTGTAGGTTAATAAAGAGTATGTCAAATTCAAAAAGAAAGTTATTCACTCTGACATTGAAACGAAGAATGATATTATGTTTGGATCAGCTGTAGCTACGGGAGAGTTCTCTTTTGTTCCTGTTACAGTGGATGAGAATGATGATGATGAAGAAAGGTATGCACCAATGGAGGATGAAGATGAACCACCATTAACGGGAGGAACATCTCAGCGAACAAGCAAGAGTAGTAAACGAAAGTTAAAGGGTAAAGCTGCAGATGAGATGTATGAGGGTATTAAGGAAATGAAAAGCTATATAGAGAAGCGATCCAAATTGGAAGATAGAATAGTAGGGTCTTCAGGGTACACCCTTAATGAAGCCATTATGCAGCTTCAAACTATTCCAGGATTGGAGGATGACCTTCCATTCTTCATATTTTGCACAGAATTGTTGGAAGATAGATCAAAACGAGCTGTTTTCTCTGCACTGGCAAATACTCAAACTCAGATTGCATGGTTGCAGTACCATTATTATAAGACTCGGAAATAGCCATTATGTATTGTTTTGCTACATTTCTGATGGGCCTTTTGTGTTAGTGACATGAACATGTATTAATTTGTGATAGTCTCATTTGTTTCGGTCATTTTATGTTGCTGATATGAACATTTCAATTTTGGTCCTACATGTAGTTGAACTATTTGATAGTAATGAACTTTGTGTTATCCATAAATTTTATGTGAACTCTTGGATAGCTTATTATTTACTTTTTTTTGTGTAGTTATGGAATCTGATAAGAGTGATGATACATCTACACAAGAAGAGCACATAGAAGATCTTTTGGATATTGAAAATGGCACTGATGATTTTTGGGATATTGCTCGTTACACAACTTTGGCAATGGAACAATATTACTTAAGATATATCTTGAAAACACCTTGCATGACATCAGAATATACAGGCGTAAGGTGGATGCGAGAAATAACAGAAGGGCATCCTGAAAGGTGTAGGAGAATGATGAGAATGGAACGAGAAGATTTTATACAACTATGTCAACTTTTGGAGGGATCATATAACTTAAGGCTTTCACGAAATATGACTGTTATTGAGAAGGTTGGTATCTTCATCTTTACATTAGCCCAAGGAGCATCAAACAGACATGTACAAGAAAGGTTTCAACATTCAGGTGAAACCATAAGCATAATTTTTCATGAAGTGTTGAGGACTATGTGCAAACTTGCAATAGTTTTGATAGAGCCCTCTGATAGAGGGTTTGAGGAGATTCCAAGTCAAATATTAAATGATAATCGGTACATGCCCCATTTTAAGGTAATTTATAATTTCAGGTTCAATATTTAATATTTGCATTCCTAATTATCATTTGTGAAATTAATACATTTGTTGAACTTATTTATTTTGTTAGGATTGTATTGGGGCTATTGATGGCACCCATATAGATGCAATTGTACCAACTTATGATCAACTGCGATTTATAGGAAGAAAAGGTCGGCCGACTCAGAATATCTTAGCTGTATGCAACTTTAATATGCAATTCACATTTGTATTAGCTAGATATGAAGGATATGCTCATGACGCTCATGTTTTGTCAAAAGCAATAAATACCCCAAATTTAAAATTTCCAAAACCTCCTCCAGGTATGGGATTAATTTTCAGTGAGATATCATATGCGATTATTCCGTTAATTAATAAGATTTGTATATTAATTTGTAGGAAAGTATTATTTAGTTGATGCTGGATACGCTAATCAAAGTGGTACCTTGGTCCTTATAGAGGAGTGAGGTATCATTTGCAAGAATATCAACAAGGGCATCCACCCCAAGGGCTGAAAGAGGTATTTAATAAGGCACACTCCCCTCTTAAAAGTATAATTGAGAGATGTTTTGGAGTGTGGAAGAAGAGGTGGGATATATTACGCGATATGCCCTCATTTGCATTTAAAACTCAAGTGAAGATTGTATTTGCTACAATGGCACTGCATAATTATATTAGGCAAACTACAAACTCTGATCGGATTTTTCAAGAAGGAGATAATAATCCTGATATCAATGTGGAAAATGTCTTTGAAGACCCTGAAGAGGATGAAGTTACAGGGGTTGCAGTGCATACTACTGATATTGATATGCTTCGCAATCAGATTGTCTTGAGTTTATTATCTTGAAATGTGTAATTGAGAGATACTTTGTGATTTGTATCATGACATTCGATGCTTTCATGTATGGGATAAGCTATATTTGATTAGTCAAAATCTTATGTTTTTATTGTGAATTTATTTTTTTTGTTTAACAATACAAAATATCACTTCTAAGTATTAACCAGCTCTAGCTATAAGTTGTTTTATCCAAACAGCTTCTAATTTGTCCAACCAGCTCCAGCTACAAATTATTTTATCCAAATAGCTACAAATTTATCCAACCAGCTTTGTTCCAACCAGCTCCAGCTGAACCAAACTGGCCCAATATCTTCGGTGCATATGAGGCAGGCGAGGATCATGTGCTGGCTGCGGCGACTCCAGGCATGGCAGCTTTCGACTACTGTCGAAGTTGGTGACGGCAAGATTGCTAGAGGTTGACTAAGACACGAGAAAGGGAGATTGATCGAATCTCGTGGCGAACGGTCGACAGGGAGCTTTGTCTCTTTCGAGCAGCAGACAGGGGATAAAAGAAAGAGCGTAGCGTGTATGGTAGACAGGGGATAAAACCCTAGAGAAAAACTTGGCTCTGGTATTATGTTAACATAAGAGAGAATTGTAGGCAATTAGCCTACTCTCCATTGATTAACTTTATTATAGATTGTTTATAAAGTAAATATATATATATAGAAAACTATTCTAGTCTATATTTAGTAAATACTAATATTAACAACTGGAAGGCGGCGACGAACAAGGAGCAACGGGAGCCAAAAATCGAAAGGCGGTAGTTACTGTAGCTAGACAACGCTTCTCAACAGGAAAAAAACTCCTACGTTTTGACTTTCTGTCAATAGTGCAGCTTCTCAATTTGGAGCTGAGAAGCTGCGCCCCAAACGCCTCCGCTTCCAGCTTTTGGCTGCCCGCAAAAGCAGAAGCCACCCCAAACGCAGCCTTTATGTGCACTAATGACGAAAGCTAGTTGTCAAATAAAACTCTCATAACTGCCATTGATAGAAATCTCTATCAATCATAATTATTGTTGATAGTTATTTCTATCTATCAACAATAATTATTATTATTGATATATATTTCTATCTATCAACAATAATTATTATTATTGATAGATATTTCTACCTAATACTCATGTGCTTGTTAGTAACGCAGATGCGTGTATCTATTTTTTAGTCATACACACCATAAATAATAAAATAAAAACGATTAGAAAAATAAAACCAAAAAAATTATTAGCAAATCCAATTCTCATATAGGTTAAGTATAATCGTCTAACTCAAAATATAATCACCGTCATTGTTAAGCCTCTGGTTTTTTGTTAACCATTTTTTTTAAAAAAAAAAAATTAAGTGAGAATGACGGAAGAAGAGAATGAAGAAGACTTCACCCTCTTCCTATTTCTTGCTCTAAAATTTGAGGATCAATTTTTTTTTTTTCTCTTTTGATTGAACAGCTTTAAGTGGCCCCTCTATGAAATCTTTGCCAGGACTACTTTTTCACGTTGTCGGAGTGTAGCGTCGATTTTTATTTTTAAAATATTATCCCCCATCGTTTTTTGTAGTCAGTGATTTTTTGTTGGCATTATCAACTTTGCATTCATTCAATAATTTATGCAGAGTAGCGTCTTTGTAGCTGATTTGCCGGACGCGTTTTCTAAGCGGACCGTCCGCTTAAAACCATTCGAACGGGTGGCTTAATTTTTATATTAAAAAATATTTTTTTTTAATTTTTTTTTTATAAATACTATATTCTTTATAATCTATCCAATGGTATTAAATTTAGGGTATTCTAGATTATATACATGTACGAAATATCCTATACAAACTCTATACAAATTTATATATAAAATATTTTTTTGTCTTATATGCAATTTTGCATAGAATATTTCATACATGTATATAATATAGAATACCCTAAATTTAATACCATTGGATAGATTATAAAAAATAGAGTATTTTTTTTTAAAAAAATTTTAATATAAAAATAAAATCACTCGTTTTTTCTATTTTAAGCGCACACACGCGCGTAGAAATTTTCTTGTGGCCAGACACTCGTGTCGTTTCTGTCATATAATGACATGTCGAACAATCCTATAATTTTCAGAGAAAACAAAAAAGAAAAAAATATAGCTTGATGGTGCAATTAGATCATATAATACGGCAAGTAATTAATTTCGGTAGAGAATGACTCGATTAACTACGCCAAGTAATTAATTATTATAGAGAATGACTCAATTATGCATTGATGGGGGCATTACATCATAAAATACAGTTTCAAATTAAGACTTACGTGGGCGCATAATTAATTATGCGAGTGCGTGCATACAATTGCATGAGGAATAGAATTATTAGGCAAAAGCTTGGAGACTCAGATAATGATGCAATAGCTGGGCTCGTCGTACCAGACGACGAACCTGTTGCAGGAGTTGCAGCAGGGCGGCAGCGCGTCCTCCTCATCGTCCTTCTTATCATCCTTCTTGTCCGGCTCGCCGACGCTGACGATCTCCACCGGCTTCTTCGCCTTCCGCAGCGCCTTCACGATGAGCGTTGCGTCGACGCTCCCGACGATCGTCATCGTGCTCTTCTCCCCGTCCACCGCCACTGAATCAATCCCTGCACCGCCACTTAGATTAATTCCCTAAATATTACTCACTGATCAAACGGCCACTGCGCATGCAAAAAGTTAATTGACGGACTGACCGCAGAATTTGGAAACGATGGTCATCACGCAGACCTTGCACTTGACGCACATGATGCTCACCTTCAACACAATCTTCTATAATATTTACATCCCAAATTCAGAACATGAACCAACGTAACCCACAGTCAACGATGAATGAGATTGAGAAAAAGCAACGCATCGCCGATTACCTTGGTAGTGGCCATATATAACGCATGCACTATCTTAACCAAGGGCAAGCAAGCTGCAACTTGTTAGAGCATATAGCAACTCTCGGAAGCTTCACCTTCATATATAGCAAATAGAAGCTGTGTTGTCCCATAGATTAAGAAGCTGACATCAAAGACTTGGATTCAACACACACATTAACATGTCGGACAGCTGCCTCATCGCTGAACAAGAGCGCGAGAAATTATGAAAAAATTTACTGGCTAGTGACATTGGAAACTGCAACTAGTTAGAGCATATAGCAACTCTCGGAAGCTTCATATATAGTGTCACGGTTAGTCATTTTGACCTAACTTGTGGGTCCCATTTTGGTCATAGAAAGGGGGGTGCTGACTAAGTCTTTCGAGAAGAAGCCTCAATGGGCTATTAAATGGGCTTGGGCTGCTGTATCACCCAAGTTTCCCTTGTTGTTGACCTTGGGTTCCTAACCCAATTCCAAGACTTGGCCACGTGAAGCCTGACATGGAATGGAATGGGGGATTTGAACCGAGGAAATGGCCTAACCTGGTACCCAGGTAAACCCAGGTTAGGATTTCTAACTTGGTCCCTCATTTTTTGTCTAAAAATTTTTTTTTAAAATTTTTTTTATAAAAATAATCTACTCCTTAAACCCTATCTAATGGTATAAAAATTAAAATATTTTAGATCATATGTAGGTAAAAAATACCTTATACAAGATTACATATAAAATAAAATAATATTTACTATATAAAAATATATAATTTTGTATAGAGTATTTTATATCTATACATGATCTAAAATACCTCAAATTTTATACCATTGGATAAGGTTTAAGGAGTAGATTATTTTTATAAAAAAAAATTTTTTTTTGGGCCAAAAACGAGGGACCCAGGTTAGAAATCCTAAGGTTAGGCCATTTCCTCAGTTGGACCCGCCGCCGGACGACTTGCCAGCATGGCTCCATGATTATGCAGTATGGGGAAGTGTAATGTTTTGCGGAGGGGACGCAACGTTAATTTGGGTAATAGCAGGAGAGGGAGGCATCGAGAGGAAGGGAGGAGAAAGCGATCGTGGAAGCAGGACTCGTCTCTCCCGGCTCCGATTGCGATCCGATGCCGCGAGGAGTGAGGTGATGTTTCAGCCAGTGATGGGTGTCGGCTTTACCTCCGGGCGGTTCCTGCTTGTGTTTACCCAGATTCATGCATAGGCAGAGCAGCGGCGGACAAAGACAGTGCGGATCGAAGCTCTTCCTCCTCCGACTCCGATTACAGCTGGGTTCTAGGCGCAACGGGAGCAAGGTGGGCTGGACCGCAACCTCCATCGACGTTCTCCTATAGCCCAACCCAAAGGCAGAAGGCTGAGGCTGGGCACACCGGCCCAACCTGCCGGGCGGGGTTTTTCTATACAAAAAGGAACGTCAACGGAGACGAAGACTAGAAGGTGAAGTATTGTATATTATTATTATTGCTGGAAAAACTCCGTCACAGAGGTATCAGAGCCTATCGTTCCATCACGGACCTACGATTTCACTGCACCTTCCTGGCGAAGTGAGATCAATGGCGGAAGACATTTCACCAAGGGGTTAGAATTTGACGTCCCTTCCCCACCTTCGGTCCACTGTCGCTCTTCCCTCAACCCAGGAGAGTGTTGCCCGCATCGAACAATTGCTGGGAGACGATGCTGACTTACCAGGTGAACAAATTTTCCCCTGCCTAGCTTTTGTCCGAGAACTAGTTAAGGATTTGGATGGCGAGACACATATGTTGCACTCGGCGTTGGGGAACTGCCAGGCGCAACTTGAGGAATGTCAACGAAGGCTTACTACTCTGGAGCTCTCTCCACTTCCTTCACAGGCTCCATCAACTGAATCTGATCATCGGGAGTCGACGATCAAACGCCGACTTCCTGAACCGAAAGAATTCAGTGGTAGTTGAGATCCACGTGATGTTGAGAATTTTATTTGGGATCTCGAAACTTATTTTGATGCTACAAGGATCTTGCCTTCAGAACAAGCATGTACGTGTGCTGCTTACCTTACGGGTGAAGCGAAGCTTTGGTGGAGAATGCAGGTGGCTTCCTCCACCGAAGCTGGGCTTCCTCCACCGAAGCTGGATCAATACGCAACCTAGTTTGGTCAGAGTTGAAGGAAAAGATTCGACGCCAGTTCGTCCCCAGCAACGCCAACTGGTTGGCGCGTGATGCTCTAGAGAAATTAAAACATTCTGAGTCCATTCGGGAGTACGCAGTGGCGTACTCTTCCCTGATGTTAGAAATGCCAGATATGAGCAATTTCGATCGTCTTTATTAGTTCGTCAACAAACTTCAACCGTGGGCAAAAACAGAACTGCGTCGTCGCGACGTGAAGTCTTTAGAGGAAGCACTAGAAGCAGCCAACACCTTGATTGAGCCAGCTAAGGAACCAGAAGCGGCCCCGTCTCACCAACCTGCATCCGGCACTTCTCGTGGAAACAGACGGCAAGCAGAAATGAAGTGGAGGCGCTTCCCGGTGCATGAACGAGGAGCCCGCATAGAGTCTCGACGCGAAGCTATGGGTAATGGTCGCCGTTCTGAGCGGCCGGCTGAATACCACAGGGAACGAAGTTGAATACCAGAAAATCCGAGTCCTAATAGCTAGGCGAATCAAAATTGGGTTTTGAAGACAGAAATCGAAAATAAGCAATTGCAACTACGACGATAGAAGTCAAATATGAGAGAGATATCAGGGCTACGGTTTCCACCACAATGATAATCTTAATCGCACAAGAAAGATATTAATTATTTGGTTTATTGGTTTTGCACAAGGAGTCTAGCCCTAGGGTACAAGGTGCCCTCTCTCGAGTGTACACCCCGGTGTTCGTCTTAGACCGACCTCTTACTCTCGCGGTGGATCGTTCTAAGACGAACCCAATGAGTTTTATGGCAGACTGTGAGATCCTCGAGCGAAGACTAAGCACTCTCGTGTCGAGGTCTTGCAAGTTTTACTAAGAGATTCCACCCTTATGATCCTTCTCTCGATATGAATCGTAACGGCTAACATGTGAAAATACTCGGTCAAGGTAAAATCATGAAATAAACACGTCAAAGTAAAATATGCTCAAAATTTATTCCGAATAACGAAAATAGATACAAAGTTTGCGATCAGAATCATCAAAGGGCTTCAACCAAGCTCCGAAATAGGGTTTACGCTACAATCATCATTGAAACGCTCAAAATCTCTCTTTTAATGAAAGGAAAAGTACAAGGAAACGAATCTAAGAGGAAGGAGACGATGAACCGAAGGAATCCTGAAGAAATCGTGATGATCTTGTGTCTCAATCTCCGAAAATCTCCAAAAATCGCCTCGTCGCCGTGTTCTTCCACCCTGCACCACTTCCTTGCATGATTACTCGATCATTAGGGCAATAAAATTAGGGATTTTATATCCCATGCGTTTGCCTCTGAAAGAGCTTTCCATAGACACCTTACTTGCCGAATTTGGACTCCGAACGGGTGAGAAATTGAAGAAAAACCGAATATAGGTTGGGTCTGAGCGCGAGCCTGGATCAGAATCACGGGTGAACCCCGCTGAGTTCACCTGGCCGTGATTCATTATGGGAGTTTGGCTGAAAGAAGCGCGGTGAACCTCGCTGGGTTCACCTGGCTGTGATGTCCTTTGGACTATTTTCGGCCTGGAGGAATTCTGGTGAACCCCGCTGGCCGTGATGCTCTCTGTGAGTTTCGCTGGCTGGCGACTGGGATGGTGAACCCAGTGGGGTTCACCTGGCCGTGATTCTCAGGCAAGCTCCGAATGAGCTCAAATTTGATGAGCGGCTTCGTTTTCACACAAGAAATCGTCCCATGGTCTCAGAATCTTCAAAATATGTCGAGAAAAAGGGTGTTTTTACCTGAAATTCCATAAAAGTGCCAAAAAGTGAAGATTCCGAAGATATGAAGGAAATAAGGCTATAATGAGTATAAAAATATTAAAATAAGCCTAAATTTGACATGAAATACAACGGAAAAACATTACCAAAATACGATGCATCAATATGTCTTTATCCTGGTTTACTGGGATTTTGCGTTATTTATGCTGCATGCGTGCTCTCTAGCACTTTGTATTATCATTTGGCCGTACTTGGTATGGTACATTACTGTTCGGGCCGTACTGGTGGCGATGGAGTGCCGGTCATACATGTTTTGGGGCTAGACCCATATAGTGCTATGGAGGATGACCTCGTAGACTATATTTGCTATTTTGCATACAACGTGCTATTATACACGGGTATGATAGAGTACTAGATACAGTACCAGCGGACTGTTAACGAGCAGTCGTCTCTAGTGTGCGAGCTAACACTAGGGACCACTTAGATATGAGTGCGTGTCCATAAGGGACGACTCGGCCCACAACTTAGTATTATTTGGTGTGCTGTTATATTTGTATGATATTGATCATGGTCTACATGTACATTTTTGGTATACTTATTAGGCTTCGTTGTATGTATGTTTGGCATGTCTTTCCATTAGTATTTGCTGCACCATATACTTAATCTCTACTTAGCCCTTCTGACTAACAACCCCTGCATATGTTGATTTGATTTTCAGGTCCTGAGGCGGGTCCGTCGCGGACGGATCAAGCGTAGATAGATAGTAGTAGTGGACTCCTCGAGTTTGGTATAGGTATGTATGCGTTATTCAGTTGTTTTTGGCCATGTGGCCGGTTTGTTATATCCCGTCAGTTTGGACGGAGACTGTTGTATTGGTATATTTGATGTATCACTGTCATTACTCATGTATTGGATTTACTGTTGCTTATGGGTTTGTGGTGTACAGTGTGGGGTCGGGCTGGATTAGCAGACCCAAATTGTTAGGTCTCATTGGTGAGCTGTACGGTTGGGGCCCAGTTGCCGTCGGGACGTGACAAACAGTTGGGGTACTTCCCCAGCCAGCAGAAGCTAAAAGCAGACTTCCCTAGCTAGCAAAAGTTAAAAGCAGAAGTAACCCCAAACTGAGTCATAGTTGATATTGAATATTGAAGCGTACCTTCTCAGCACATTATTTGTTGCTTGTTATGCCGTTAGATCTTTCTTTCGGCAAGTTAATCTCAGTCTTTGCCTCTCGACATTGTAGCCGGCAGTCAGTATACTCGAGGGAAAAAACTTCTCGCTAGGGCCCTTGCGGATTAGCAATTACACAAAAGAGGGCCTGATCGTTGGATCCAAATAATTACAAATCTCAAAGATTCAAAGATTTTATAAAAGAAAAAGTATATAAAATATATAAAAATTCATAAAAATATATAAACAATTAGAAAAAAATAATAAAAGTATATATATATATATATATATATATATATATAAATATATATAAAATGTATATAAAAGTATATAAATATATATAAAAATATATAAAATATATAAATATATATAAAAATTTATAAAAGTATATAAAAATATATAAAAATTAAAAAAATATACTAAGAAGTTCTACCATATTATCAAAAGGTTCTACCATAATGGTAACAGATTTTACCATATTTCTAACTTTTTTTAAATTTATGTGCCTTACATAAAAATAATGCAAACTCATTTGTAACGTCATCGAACTGACTTGTTAACTCACCATATGTATCAGGTTGTCTTTTAGCATGTTCAAGAACATGTTCTACAGGTTTTTGACTTTAATTTATATATTAAACTCTGTATTTTCACAAGAGGAAATACTAGCTAATCAGGAAGCTTTCAAACATTTCTGAGAGCTCCCTTCTATTCATCGCCATCCTCTCCAACATCAATTTCTTTTTCAATAGGTTAATTAATTTATAATCCTTTGGTTCATCACTATTACCAAAAACAAAACATCTCCCCCTTCTAATCAAATTAATCTCTCTAGAGAGATTCGTTAATAGAATATATTGGAAAACCAAACACTTCAAAGATACTGACCTAAAGTCTTTTTTGGTCCATGTTTCATACGGAGTCTTGTTGAAGAATTTTGCTCATAGTTAGTTACCACTTAATCCATTTTTTTTGTAGAACTCCATAAAGAGGTGATATATGAATTCTCAACAATGATCAATTCTTAAAAAGTCTTAATTTAAACAACTTTCCTTTTCAACAAGAGTTTATACTACATGAATATAGATGCATCAAACTTCTTATTAAAAAAATAAATCTAGATCATTCTAATAAAATCGTCAATAACTAAGTACCTCTTTCCTATAAGTGATGGGATCATAGTAAGAACAAAAATATCTACATGTGCAAGTTCTGAAGGAGCTTTGGCTCTCCATGTTGATTTTAGAAAAGGGAGATGATGTATATCTTCGTATATGCATCCTTTACAAATTTTTCCACACCCAATTTTTGTTAAACTAATCTCAAATGCCACAAATATGACTAATCCACTTCATCTTCCAATGCCCTATCTTTAGTGTATGACAAAGAAAGAGGAAATATTTTATTGATAGTCATCTCCAGTCTCCACCTTAGCTATAAATAAGAGAGTTACCCTTTTATCAAAATTCTGCATTATTTACCATAAAAATTGACTTAATATCCTCAAAAAATTAGCTAACCATCACTTAATCAATCGTGAGCAAAACAAATAGCGCAAAAAAACAAATGCTTCATATGTCAGCATTGTACAATGAAAATAGAAAAAACAAATAGCGCAAAAAAAAAAAATCACTTGGTTGGTGATTATCATAATTTTTATGCAATTATTTTAATTATTTCATTACCTTTTAATCCTACATAGATGTTAATATTTTTTTCAACTTTTTATCTTTCGACTTAGTACCTAAATTTGCCGTACTATAACTTTGGGAACATTGTATGACTTGCTTACCGCATTACAAACTATAATATTCTACTTAGAGCCACGTATATAACTGGTTGAATGTATAAAGGTGAAGTGACATTCAAAGATTCAATGTTATACTACTAGATTGATCCAAGTATTTTAATTTATTCTTTTTAAATTAATTTAATTTTGTAATTATGAGTTAGACAATTTAATTATGATATATATTTTTAAAAAAATTGCAGATGAATGGTCCTTACAATTTGGAGGTAAAGTCCTAAACATACAAAATATAGCAATCCAAATCCTCTCATTGTATGTATCACCAGATAGATGTTAATGTAATTGGTCAACCTTCTCATCTATTCATACAAAGGTTCAAAATTTATTATCATATCACCAACTTGAGAAATTAGTTTAGGTTTATTATAAAATGAGACTCAAACTTAGGCTTCTACAAGAGGAAAGAGACTGAGAGCTGGAAATTGTTTTGGACACTTTTGATAGTTCAAATATTCAAAATAATATTGATTCAATGATAGGTTGGTGGTTAGCTAAAGAAGATCAAGATCTAATTATGGATTCTCCTCGTAATCCACCTCAACCCTCTCTTTATACTACTGAACTAATTAAGAGACGGTGAAAGCAGCCAAGGGACTCAATCACTAAGAGTTTATGACACAAATAATAGGTTGGAATGGAGTGAACTACTTTGATCAAGTCATATTTAATCATCAGGGTTATCTTCTCAACAACAACGCCGACAACAAACTCGTCAATTAAGCCGGATTGAAAAAAAAGAGTTTGGTAACTAAGAAAGGAAAGCTCTGGATCCATTATCTGCTACTGGTGAGCAAGAAGATAAAGAGTTTGAAGAAATATTTTCTTCAAATACACATCTATATCGGGAGGTACAATATAATTTAAGCACCATAGGTAGCACAAGCATAGATGATTGGGGTGTTGAAGGTGGAGGTGAGATGTATGTGTCAAAATGCAACAATCATAAACTTAGTGAAGAAGGATGCATACATACCACATAAGATAAGACCATGACATCCACTTGAGTAGACTCAGAATGACATATTAATATGCGAGAAGAGCCAAGGGTTTAGCTTTAAAAAGCAAAGAACTCAAGCTTTAAGGGACAAAGAAGAAATGAGATCCATTCTACCATCAGAGTTTGAGAGTGGTTCATCATAGTCCCAATTGAGTTTTGAAAGATATAGTTGAAAAAGAGCTTATATGTATCTATATCTTATTTCGATTCCCTTGCCTAACTATCCCATAAGTGATAGTGATCAACGCAAGTTTAATAAGCATGTGGACTTCAACATACTAGTGCTATATGTCTTGGGAGAACTTCCAAATGTAGGCACTTCAAAACTATATAATAAACTTAAGCCACATATAGCCGATTGTATATTCAGATAAACATCATTGCTTCTAGATAATTGATATAATAAGAGCTTCTACTTAATGACTTATTAGCAAAGATCATACTCACAAATTATTATATCATAATCTAATTTTTATTATTTATTTTAGTTTTTAATTTTAATTTATATAAATATCACAATTCACAACTATGAATAATTCAAAAATTTTTAGGTATGGAACATAACTGAAAAGGCATGCCGATTTAAAATCAAATCTTAAAAGGTTTAAATTGCAAAGTATTGTGTTACATTTCAATATAAAAGTTATTTTAATTTTTATTTTAATCAATATATCAAAAAATTATATTTTTAAACTTCGGATTGGATAAATTATAGTTTAAGAATATAGAGAAGAAAATAAATAGAAGAAATAAAGCTAAAAAGATAACTACATATTGCCAACATGATATATAAAAAGTAAAAATTAATTAAAGAAGATTAATACCAAATTACCAACATGATATATGAATATACTTAACAAATTAAGCATCCATAATTCCATACCAACCACATAAATACCTACATTATATACAAATAGCTCCCAATCAAGTACTTGAATGAAAACAAAATTTAGGAATGAAAAGGAAAACTAGGTTGCCAATGCTTACATCAGTTTGATGAATGCACCTGAATTAGATTGATTATATCATCATCCAAAAGGTTGTCATATTCACACGTCCACAATTCTGATGCTGTCAAATTTATAGTCATAAAATGATATAGCTACGTTTCTATTTTTTCTCTTTCTTTAGAAGAGTTGTATTAGTTGGAGATATTTTGCAAATATAACTAATTATCACATATGCACCATCTTCTATAGTCCTTAAACACTTAATTAATTTTCCTAGGAAGATTATACAAGGATAATTTAAGAAAGTTTCACCAAACATAGAAATTGATTGAAAAAAATGCAGAAGAGAAACCTACTGCAACAGCATTTTGTCCGAAGTAAAATTGTTATCCTTGATACAAGAGATAAATTTATAATTTATTTTTCTACACTATGGTTAGTTGTAGTTTTTATTTGTGTATTACTTTTCATTTTTTTTTTCTCACAATGGGCAACTATTAAATGGGTACAATCTCCAAAACAGCGTGTTGTCATCTGTGCATCAGGCATGTCCATCACAAAGGTAAGAGGAGACCAGATATTATCATATTATCTCTCTATATGCATAAGATTGGAAGAGGTCAAAAAACATGACTAACATCACAAAATTGGATTTTAACAATAATGCATGTTCTCATGAATGTGTAAGTGTTGAATGTGCTAGTTCCCAGCTCTCAATTTTTTACATCAATTCATTTAATAGACACTTTCCTGTCATGAGAGAGATATTTAAATATTGAGAGATTAATTAGTAACAAACCGATTCACCTATGAGTCGCTGGACTGGTATGGTATTAATACAGTACCAGCAAATCGGACGATAGCAGGCAGAAGATCAAGTTGATGAAGGTTCCGGCGGCAGCGCCAGCATTGCCCACTGCCGCCATCTGCCTGCAAGCCATGCACCAATGGCTATTCCAGAATCGGATGGCCACCGGACCGGTATGATTTTTCAATCCTTGGCATCAATGGTTAATGGATTATTGAGACAAATAATTATGCTAAAAAATATTTAATTGATCTTAACAAGACCTGCCAAATAAATTTGATTTAACAACACACTGATGGAAACAGTATGATAGTTTAAATGAATGACGCAAAGACCAAAATTATCTTTATCATTTGGCATCAAGATGTTGAGAGCTACAAAATATATTATACTGGAAATAAGAATGACGCAAAGACCAAAATTAGTTGGCGAATATACCTTAATTGGAGGATATTTAGAAAAAGGAGGATGGCCATGTGCAAGTTCCTAGGATTTGGTAAAATCGAAATTGAATTTACCAAAATTGAATTTACCGATGAGGTGTTATTAGAAATTTTAAAATCAAAATTGAACCGAATTAAAAAAAAATAATTTTTTATTGAATCAAATTTATCAAAATTTTTTTAGTAAATAATTAATTTAAATTATTCTATCTATATAAAAATAATAATATTTTTATTTTTATATATTTATCAAATAAAATTAATAATTTTATATTTATATCGGTAAATTTGATAATTTACCCAACCAAATTTATTATTTTAATACTTAGTATCAGTAAATTTAATTTTTACTGAACAAAATAATAATAATAAACCGATAACAAAATTGAAAACCAAATTTTAAAACATGTATTATCGATACTGAAACTATTTTTTTTACCAAATTGTTTGCATACCCCTAGTCCATATGTCAACCCTGCCAATAGTTTGTAATGGCTAATAAGTTATTGGATTTAGAATACAAAAAGTTTGGTACACTAATTTGACCTAGGGAAGAAAGTAGACCAAGTTGAAATCGTAACCATGTAGTTGTTCCATCATCTCTGGTGCCATCCTATTTAAAAATGAAAACTTTTATTTGGAGAATGTTAGACATAGTCATGTAGAAAGATAAAAAGAATTTAGCATATGCAATATCAAGGTGTCCCCACAAATGTATTCCTCGATCTTTGCCTATCACCCGAATCAAAGAGGCAAGCAGACACACCAAAATCTCCAAGTTTAACAACACCTCGTGCATCACTAGAATATTTCCATCCTAGAAAACAGAATAACAACTAGAATGACAAGTCTTTCAACGGTAGATAATAGAAAAATAGCATACCACTAATTTGATATAAGGCCAACAATTGAAAAACTTGGTTTTCTAATATTAGTAGAAAATTTTCCCATAAATGACCTAGTTCTACTAACCTATGTTTTGAAGTTACATAAGTCGGAGGAAAAAAGAGTAATTCTATTCAATAGTTTTTTTTTAGGGAATTCTATTCAATAGTTGATAGGGACTACAAGTATATAAATTTCATAATAAATATGAACTCGATAAGTCAATTATACAATAAAGCTCCAAATACAAAATAACATAGTATCACACTTATAATCTAGAGGATAAATGTCAAAATATCCAACTTATTACGTAATGTGTAGAATTTTATAGAATTAAGTCCATTGATATATATATATATATTAGCAAATTATTCTTTTAACTAGTGTAGGAAATATACATTTGCTTGCTAAGCACAACTTTTTGAACAAAGTGGCAGACAATTCTTAAATGCTTTGCTTTTATGAGACATGGGATTACTAACAATATAAATAGTTGAATGATTATCACTAAATGTAGTCATTTGTGCAAAAGAAGGTTTAAAATCTAGAACAAAATTTTGAGCCACATCAGTCCGCAGTAGTATGAGGCATGAGCATAGTTATATATTAAGCTTCATAGCAAGATCTATACAAAACCCAAAAATAATGTGTCTCTCATCAGTGCTCCTTGTTTATTCAGCATTCGTATATAGTTCAATTTCAATATATTCATTCTTCTTATGTAACCGTCCTTTTTCCTGGTGCCTCTTTGATATATAACATTGTCTAGATTTTTTTATAAACTAACTCACAATGCCCACAGCAGAAGAAATAACTAGTCTAGTAACAATAAGCTATATTAGTTTTCCTAAAATTGTCTAGGTTCTTGTATAAACTAGTTGGCAATATCCACAACAAAAGAAATACCATGTCTAGTAACAATAAGCTATATTGGTTTTCCCACTAATCTCTAGGGTTTGGTCAGATCTACACAATCAGATCTATCATTGGCACTATTTTTTTAACTTAGAATGTAAGGAGTATTAGTAGGCTTATACCGCAAAATGAAATAACTCCTCAAGTAAATGCAAAGTATATTTACATTCCGAAAGAGATATACTTTGTTCTTTGCAAGCATTTTCAGTTCTAAGAAAATATTTTGATCTTCCAAAATCTTTGAAGTTGAAGTGGGAATGCAAGTGTTCTTTCATTTCAACAATTCCTGATTTTGTTATACAATATTGAGTTATTGTTATATGATGATTTTGTGATATTATACGAAATTGAGTTATTGTTATACGGTATTGTGTTATTGTTATACGAAAGTGACTATTCTATTATATAATATTGAGTTGATATTATACGATGTTCAGGGCTGTTATATGAAATCCATTCTCATAACACACCATAATATTGTATGATACAACATTAGTCAAAATTACAGATGATTAAATTACTTCTAATTCGTAGTTAAGACCCATTACACATCTCTTGAGAAAAATATTATATATCTCCTAAGAACCAATCTGCATAGGCCTTACTTGAGAAACTTCATTCGAGCATTGGCATAATATAGGGCAATGAATAAGATAAAATAATCAATGTAGCAAGAAAAGAAAACATTTAACTATCAACTTATATAAAAAGAGGATGCTCACATCATTAAAGCAGTGTAAGAGTAGAATGGGGTTGTTGGCATCGGTTGGTGGAACATAGGCACTTGCTATAAATTTAACTTGTAGGTAAGTATTAATTTGAGCTATATAAAGTTGTTATTATAGAAGTAATTGCTTGGCACTTCATACCTGAGTGCTTGTATATTCACCCATAAGCGTTATCATGTGTGGCCTCCTAACATCAGTAGCTGGCATGGAAAGTTTGGATGCATTAGTGCTCTTTTTAGGTCTTCGCTTAAGCACTCCTTTCTTACATTTCTCTTTCCACTCTTTCTTCACTGGAGGTGGTTTAAGATAAATATTTAGTTCCAGTTCACTGTCATTATTATTAAGATATGTCTCAATATGTCTATTGTCGGTGTGCAATTTGTCTTCAATATCTATACACAGTTGTTTAGTTGCCCTATGTGTTCAAGTGTTGTATACAATACAGGTTTTAACATACTAGATTATAAATAGAACTCAAACTCTCCTACCCCCGAAGAATCAAAGTTGTGCGAATTAACAAAGGATACATCACCTTCTCTAGCATACTTTGTCTATCTTTTTAATATGTATTGCTTCAGTTTATAAATCACATTGTTCGCTGCTCAAACCTTTATAGCATGCATACTCAGGATTCCATTGCTCTCAAACCTTTATAGAAATCACATTTCCTTTTCTCGAAAGAAGCTAAGTGCTTTGTCATATTGTTCATACTTTCACTACGTTGGGTTGTGATCATATCAATAAAAAAAAGCCTCTATTCAATAGCATGCATCCCACTTTGACCGTAGTTTATAAATATTTACCAGCCATGGGTGTTCAACAAGATTATATTAAATTAAAAGATCTTGCCTTAGTTTCTCAAAATTATCAACACTATACCACTCGTAAATGCAATATTTAAAATCTTTAGGAAATGTAGTATTACTATAAATCATGTGAGATAGATGTTTTGTTGCATTTTGAAATATATGTCATAAACAAAAATGGAGTGCTGTATTTGGCATCACCATTTGTATTGCTCTAACTATCGTAGCTGATTGATCTGTAAAAATAGTAACTGGATATCAATCATGCATGGCTTGCCAAAAAATCTTGAATAACCAAATAAATGATTCAGTGGACTCATCATATAGTAATGCAGCGCCCAATATAATTATTTGTTTATAGTGATTCAAACCCACAATTGGTGCGAACGACATGTTATACTTGTTTGTTTAAAAGGTCATATCGAAACATACTACATCACCAAATTTTGCATAATCTATTATAGATTGACCATCAGCCCAAAAAAATTCGCCATCTCCCCTAATTTGTCACAAGCTTTAATTGCATAAAAAATGAAGGATCTTTGGCCAATCTATCCTTCAAGAACCTAAGAATACTCTTATTTTTCTTAACATCCAAAGCTTTTCTTCTACTTCTTTGAATATAGTTAGTACTATTATCTCTTATGAAACTAACTTCATTATTGATTACACTAGACTAAAAATAATTATATATATGATTGGCCTTCATACCCGATTCTATCATTTGATCTTAAGTATATGTTGAAAAGGTAATGTTTTCGTATGAGATTTAAGCATGTGCACCTTATTCGGACTTATTATGGGATGATTATGGTTTAATTCAGCTTTGGACAATGTCCACATATCATCCTTGTCAATTTGAACTCTAGCCGAGCCATGCAATTTGTTCGGGTCTCCGGATGTGGTTTCTTAGCAATATGTCTATAGTTAGTTTGTTTTAACCCTCGTTTGTCTTTGGTGTTTCAAGCTACCATTCTTTCTACGTTTAATATGAAAGTTCGTTATACTAAACCCATTACTCTAGCATAGTCATTATAAAATTTGTAAGCTGAATTATCACTATTAAATATCATACCAACTATGAGGACTTGGGATATAGCTTCTTATTTATCATGTTCTATACATGTAAATGAGTCAATTTCATCGATGAACATGCTATATCTTCATCAACTTCCAACAAAAAATATAATTTGTCAACCGTTTTATCTAGCATACTTATAGTGTTGATAGTCAGGCACTTGACTATGTATATATGTGCCCTTACTAATTTACATTCTTGGGGTTAAAATCAGCATTGGGCATGTGTGGATCATCAACTGAGGACATATAACCTTCATTATTTGGTAATAAATACCCTTCGTCGTCTGATGATGACCACTCCAGCATCTCAGAACAAGTCATCAGCTTCTTCTGACCTTTACAATAAAAGTTACACTATTACAATTGACTCGAATATCAATATGTTATCTGAAAATAGTAGCATATTATTCGAAAGCCTTAACGTATTATACAATAATAGTCACATGTTATATGAAAATATTAATGCGTTATACGATAATAATTAATGTTATACAAAAATATTAACGTGTTATTGATGCGTCCGCAAGTGCATAGATTTATCGAAGTAATAAAATAAAGATCGTTCCCAACGAGGATCTGGCGGTCAAGTACCGATAATACGACTTGTTTAAATCTAGGCTGATCAAATCGTGATTTTTGTGTGAACTCCTAAGTACGAAAAACAACAGAGGTAACATTTTTGGGTTAAAATTTAGTTTTAAGAGATCGGGACTCGGGGTTTCACCACACTGATAATTACAAACTCGATAAAGATAATTCTTTGAACAAAAAACTATAGTCATGAAAGGGCTTTTTCCTAAAATACAGATTACCTCTTCCCAAAGTGTAATCCGGTATCTAACTACGCTAACTCTCTACTCTCGTGATAGTTAACGTAACTAGACCTATTAAGTTCTATGAAAAACCTTGAAAATCCTTCAAATGAATCCAAACTACTCCCATGATTGGATTCGTAGGTTTGAATAAAATAGTTCTGATTCACCTCCTGGTTCTTCTCGCAACATCTAAGACGCAACTATACTTGGCCAAGGTAAATTATGAGATAAACCCAATTATACTCAAATCAATGTTATAATAATCATAACAAAGAATAAAAGTAAAATTTTCAATCCATAATGTCAGTGGGTTACATCCCAAATCCCGAAATAAAGTTTTACTCGTTCATGATAATCGTTAACAGCATGTATATGAAAAGAATTTGCATTGAATCTTATCAAAAGTACAAGATTTCACTAAGAAAATGAATAGAAAAGCTTCCCCTCAATTTGGAGATAAAGATGAAGTGATCAATTCTCTCTTTTGCGTGAATTCTCGCTAGAAATTTGCCTTAGAACCGAGTTTTTGCCCTAGCCGCCACTTCTGATTGTGTTTGTGCGTAAAAGTCCCTTTAGCCCTCCAAAAATCCCTCCTTTTATAGTTTAATCAGTTCGAAACTGTTGACACAAATCTATATAGCATTTTATGTACGATTTTATTAACAAAATCATCTCCATTTCATAGCTTAAGTCCCATAATTGCCTTTATTTCAATACATCTATGGAATCTACACCCCTTTTGGTATTTTGGGACTTTTGGGATCAGAAGGACTCCTCCTAATCAAGATGATTCTAACTGGAAACTTTCGGATTTATTAAAGCCTCTGTTGAGAATCACGACCGGGTCACGATTAGAATAATACCCATGACTCCCCTCTGTGCTTAAAGCTGCAACCAACAAATCATGACCGAGTCACAACCAGAATCATGCCCGTGATTGCGAACCCACCTGTTTCGAAACTGTGATTTTAACAAGGCTTTTTCAACCTAACCTTAGGGGAAGCTAGAGAGCAACCAGGTCCTTTCTCCCCCATTGACCAGAGGCCCTACAATAGCTTTTGGAGGGAGAAATTTGCAAAAGAAATCATGATTCCATGAGGATAAGTTTAGCAGCGTTTGCAGGATATGAGGAGGAGGCAGCAAAGTCTTCCTTCAGCTGGAAAATTGCAGCAACTTTGCAGAGTCTTGGAAAGGGGGCCACAGCCCACTAGGAGGAGGGAAATAGATCCTTAGGAGGAACACTTGCAAAGGGGATTCAGAGAAGGATCATAGACAAGAGGAAGGGCTGAACGAGAGAAGCCAAGAGAGAAGGGTGGAAATCCTGCGCAGGGCAAGAACGAAGACATCATTTGCAGTGCAAGAAGAAGAAGAACTTCCCAAAACTCTCGGCTGATCATCTCAAGCATCAAATCTAGTTTGGGGAAGTCTTTAATCTCATTTTCTACACCTTCTAGATAAATATTTGGAATGAATGAGCATATCTTTATGTGTATTTGTGTGATGAATATGGATCTTGTAGCTTAAACTTTAAATCAGGATTTGGGGAAGCCCTTTGATGACTTACTAGTTGTAATAATCTTACTCCAAATGCCTAAGATCCTTGCATAACTGTATGTGTGCACCTTGCCTGCATTCCCGAAAGGGTAAGCTTGCGCCTTCAGTTGCCCAAGTGAGGTTCATAAACCAGGAATTCTGGGGGGAGGCCCCTTGATGATCTGTACTCATCTAGGGGGATTGTTAGGATCTTAGATGTGTCGAGAAGACCAAAAGTCCGCCCATGCGTCGAAACCATTCGGTTGAGAGTTTATCTAGCCCGTTTCCACCCTTTGCCTACATTGCCCGAAAGGGAGCATTTGAGCCTATATTTTCCTGAGCGAGACTCATAAATCAGGGACTAAAGGAAACCACTTGACGAACTGTATTCCCCGGGCGTGAGTATTAGGATCTTAGACGCAGTAGGCAAAACACAAGTTCGCCAACGCGTTGGATTGTCTCAGTGCCCTATGCCTGCACTGCCCGAAAGGGAGCGCTTGAGCCGGTACTCCGTAGGTGGAGGTTTGTTAACCAGGAATTCTAGGGGGGGACCCCTTTGGTAAACCTATGCTCGCTTTGAAGGTATTAGGAGCTTAGACGTGTTTAGGTGGATCGCAAGTCCTTCCTAACGTCGGAACCTTATGGATTGGACTGGTAATCAGTCCGCGGGAGAGGATGAGGGTATCAGTGAGAATGACATGTACATCAGGGATGGAATCCCTTGAACTAGACAGGACGTTGGCAATGGAGTTTGATTATTCAATTGTAAGGAGTCAAAGCGGTGAACTCATATCCTAATGCACCTTTCTTCAACTTCCTCTCGTACGATTCCTCCATTTACATTCTCATTCATTAAGTTAGTTCAACATTTAAACTTCACCAATTTCAACATCATCTAGCTAGTAAATTTGAGATATGTCGGTACTTGCCCATTAGTCCCAGTGGGATCGATATTTTACTACTTCGATAGACCCGTGTGCTTGCGGGATCCCTATCAAGTTTTTTGCGCTGTTCCTGGGGAATTAATATCAGCAATATTGAAAAGATTGAGAATTTGCTAGACTAGACCTTTTTATTTTCTGTAATTTTTGTTTCTTGTGGCTGAATTTTTTCTATCATCTAGAATTTCTAAATTTTTTTAAAAAAATATTACCTTATGTTTCATGTGATATTTGTGGATGCACATGTCATTCTACTCATGAATGCCAATTGGGGACTCCATTTTCACTTGATCCATACGCTAGTATGATGCTTGATTCATTAAATATCAATCCTGCAATGTTACATTATGCTTCTTGTGATATTTGTGGATGTATAGGTCATTTTTCTCATGAATGCCAATTAGGGATCCCATTTGCCATTGACCTATACTCTAACACCTATGATATGGATTGGGAGAACAGCCCAAACTACTTTTACGAGAGTGACCCAAACCCTTTGTCGCAAATGAATTTTAGAAAATCTGTAGATTTCCACCAATGGCAATTTGATCAATTCCAAAAATCAAGCTTAGAAACTAAGATTGAAAACTTTATTGTTGCTCAAATTAAGCAAATTGAGAGTATAATTGAAGCAATCAACGAGCTAACCTCCAAGGCATATGCTTTGACTACATTGAGCAACATGTTGGAGAATCAAAAAGCCCAACAAGCCATCACCTTAACCGAACCCATGGGAGAATTAGAGGAGCCTCAAGTGAAAATCAGCGGGTTAGGTGAGGGTGAATTGGAGAGTAGTTTGGATGAGAAAGAATCAAACACTAACATCATAAATGTTGATGAAGTGGAACTAGTTTGCGCTTTACCGCCACCTTATGAACCACTGAATCCTTTTCCCCAAAGTTTGATGGAAGAAAAAATTGATAAACGATTTGGGTTGTGCTATAACAAAGACATCTTGAACAAAGTAGTTGAGAAAATTCATGTCACCCAGATCAATAAAGACCCATTAGCAATTGACATGATTGATGATGATGATGAGGTGACTAAAATTGATATTCAAGTAAAGTCCCAACTACAAAACTTAAATGCAACTATCGATGCAAAAAAAGGAGAACCTGAGACACTTGACAACATTAACCTTGAGATAAGTGAAAATCTAAAATCTGAATTTGAATTTGTCCCAAGACTGGGGATGTTTAGCATGACGGTGATCAAGTTGCTTTTGAAACACAAGATATTTATTTTGGTGGGAATTCTTTCTGGATGGCAAAAAGGTAGGAGACTTTATGCACTTTACTATGGTAGTGACCCACCAGCAACACCATGATATTCAAGCATTGGTCAAGCTATAGACCTTAAATTAGCACTTCTTGGGAGGCAACCCAAGCATCTTACTTTAGTTGATTTTATTTCCAGCATTTTTTTCTTATTTGTTTTTATGGTTTGTGTAGTTTAGTTATATTAATATGTTTTGATGAGTTTTCTTGTTGATTGGTCTGGAATCCTTGTACATCTGATTATTTTGTTATGTCTCAAAAATGACACTAGGAGGTATTGATCAATTTTGCAAATCCTACTTTTATTATTCCAGATTTGACTTTCCTCCTAATTGCAGTTTCTGCTCTACTCTACTTCAAAATTCTGATATCTGATAATGGTGATAATCTTATAGTTATTGTAGGGGTTCCTAATGATCAGCTGTTAAGAATAGGAGAATCCCAATCAGAAGTTGTAGATTGACAAAAAAAAATCATCATTTATCCTTGTTCCAGCTATGCAGTTCCTCCATTATGCACTTTTGGCAGCAAATCTCAACTTTCAGTATCTTTAGTTCTTAAACACCACAGGAAGCCCTATCATGCTGGATGCAAGGACTTATTTTGGCTACAACAAAGAGCAAGCAATAGATACCACAACATATCTCAACCATGGCTCTTGCTGACCATCATTTACCGGGATGATACAAGCTATGGTCAAGCTGATGATTTTTAATTAGCTCTCTTGGGAGGCAGCCCAAGCTCATTCTTTGCTCACCTATTTATTCCTAGCATTGCCATTCAGTTTATAGTTGTTTTTGGAAGTGTTATGTTGGCCATGTCGTGCCGTTTCATATGACGAAAATCTTGATCGTGATTATCATTGAGCCTACATCAGAATTTCGCCGAGAGAATTACGGCAAGGAGGTGACTGAAGCCATGGCCGTAATCAGCAACGCAGAATTATATGAGGAAATCATGACCGGGGTATGCTGAAAATTGTGACCGAGATTTCTCAAAGACAAAACAAAGACTTATCCGCTGAGAAAATTATGGCAGAGCCATGATTATGGTCACGACTGTAAAATCTGTACAAAATCTTACAGGAGAAATCACGGACGGATCATGACAAAAATCATGGGCAGAATTTCCAGAAGACAGAATGTGTATAAAATTGATGAGAGCATCACGGCTGCCCAGTGATTTAAGTCATGTCCGTGAAAACTAGTACCAAAAATCTGCGAGAAGATCACGACTGGGTACCGATGAAAATCTCAACCGTGATTTCCCAGCAGACATTTCTATGAAAAGCTTCATAACCGGGTCCTGACAGGAATATTGGACGCAATCACTAAACATCTTAACGGGTCCGCCTGGCCAGCTAACCCGTTAAGCTTACTAACTTAAGCACTTGCCCGATTTTTCCCAGCTAGGGTTCCCCGTGACTATACATTTCACACCGACCCCACTTGCTCTGCCCCACTAGTCGCCACCACTTGCTTCACTGCCGACCACCGATTCTTTGGTGACACCTCTGACCTCGTCTGGCAATCTCTACACTCTAGGTTTTCCAATTTTTTCGCCGAACTCTCTGTTCCAATAACCTGCTCTTTGGTGCTTCACGAGAACAACATTCCTTCAACTTTCTGGCTTCTTCAACTGATTCTTCCACCTCAACCATGCCATCTCGAAAGAAGTCGATGGGCAAGCGACCAGCCGGCGCTTCCTGTCCAGCTCCTCCACTACCACCGCACCAGGTCCAGCGGATATACAAATGTATGATAAGCTCCAAGCTGCTCATTACCAGGTCCTTTCTGGTTGTCAGATCATCAACACGAGGCATCCTGCATCAGACCTCCCAACTTCAACAAAGACGTCTTCTAGAGATGCATATCATCGATGACCTTCTACTCCCTACAGAATGCCCGAGCATCCTTGATCTCAATTCTGGTACAGCACCAACTAGCGTCTACACCCAAATCCCACTGCTCCAAAGGACTCTACTGCACCATTCAACATGGATCCTGGCTCTTTTTCTGGCATTCAACCGAAGACTACCGTCCGTCCATCTACAGATGATATCTTGCAGCTTATTCGCCAGGACCAGCTTGCATACGGGAGGCAGATTGCCCAATCAATTTAGATGTCCCATGCCATTGAGCTGCTCCTTCATACACATCTCTCGGAGTACCCTCCACGCGAAGCGGATGACCAAGACGAGACGGTCCATATCTCAGACTCATCCTCATCCGACGATGACGATGACCCAGATGAATGCAGCAAGTAGAACTGCACTTTTGTAAGTCTCTCCCTCGTTTGCCCGTTTATACATACTTGTGCATCGAGGACGATGCACTCTCTAGCTTGGGGGAGATTTGCATATTTTGGCTATTATTGTGACATATTTTGGTATCGTAGGGTTATCATGCTTAAAACTTTATTTTTAAAACTTTACTGTTGTCTGCTGTTTTGACATGGTACTTGACGTTTTAACAATGTGCTATCAATACTTTAACTATGACATTTTAAATTTGCTGATGGACCATTTCGAGTTAGTTTGAAGCATGTTGAATATACTATCTCAACCATGCTATTTGAACACGTGAACTTGTTGCATATCATTTTTTTAACTTGATGGTTGAACAATTTCATTCATGGTTAGATTTATCTTCTTGCTACTTGCTTACCATAATCTTGTGTTGAAAACATTCCATGCACCCCCATGACTCTGGAAGAACAAGTTTTATATCACGTCTATTGTTCAAAATCGATGAAGCTTCATTTTCTTATGACTCTATATATGTTGAACGATATATTCTAGTCACTTGATTCCTTATACACTGAATACTTTATGATCGAACTTTGATAAGCCTCGTATCTAGGTATAATTTGTGTCTCTACATGCGTATTGTATGCTTAGATGGAGATAGACCAAGTCACTCACCACACTTGTCACTCTTGATAGCTTTTGGTATTAGTTTTTGTTTATGCTCCTATAACTTGGCATTGCAAAGAAAAAAAAAATAGTGGCACCGAAGTTACAACTTGGCACTGCAAAATAAAAGAAAGAAAGACGACAGTGGTACTGATGTTAAGACTTGGCACTACCCACAAAAAGAAAAGAAAGAAGAAAGAGTAGTGGTACCGAAGTTGTAACTTGGCACTATGAACAAAGCAAAGGAAAAGAAGCAGTAGTACCGAAGTTCCAACTTGGCACTACACACACACAAAAAAGAGAGAAGAAAAAAAAAATACAGTGGTACCGAAGTAATGAGCGTCGACCTTTACTGATACTTTGTAGAGTTTATCTTTACTTGGGCACTCAAGTGGAATTTGACTCGTGTGGTGGGTAAATTTCTGACATCGATATCCAACTTATAATGCAAATGTTGTCAATAGATTTAACCTTGATACCTAGCTTTACATTTTGACATCTTTATGATAGCCTCCGCAAGTGCACGGATTTTATCGAAGTAATAAAAGTTATCGATCCCACGAGGACTACGTAGCTAAGTACTAACTTCTTGATTTGTTTGAATTTAGGCAGACTAATTCAATGGATTCTTATAAACTTCTACGGACTAACAAACTCGGAGGCAGTTTTAAGAGGTCTTGATTTCTAAAGAATCGGGATTTCATGGGTTTGCCACAAAGACAGTTATGAGTAGTTAAAAGAATAACTATTTCATAGAAATTATCTATCATGCAAGGAACTCTTCCTAAGGTACATACTACCTCCTCCCGGAGCGTAGTACGGTATTTAACTAAATTAACTTCCTACTCTCGTGACAGTTAATCTAATTAAACCCCTTAAGCTCTGTGAAGAGTTGGTTAAATCCTTCAAACGAATTCAAACTACTCCCGTGATTGAATTCGTAGGTCTAATTGAAATAGATCGGGCGTTGCGATTCACCTCCCAGTCCTTCTCGCAACGCCTAAAACGTAAACTTACTTGGCCATAGTAAATCACGAATTAAGTACAATATCAACTAAATCATAAAGTTAGATCTATGAAATTAGTAAAAATATGATTAACTCATAAAAGTCAATGGGCTACACCCAATCATCACGACAAAAGTATCTACTCACTCATGACAATAAAGAAATACATGATGTTTGTGATGAACGAGTAAGAATTCATGTAGGAATGCAAGAAATCACTAAAAAAGACTATAGAATCGCTTTCTCCTTGATCCATAGATGAGGATTGGTCGATCAATTGTCGTTTTTAGAGAAAACCTCGCCGGAATCTCGTCGGAAATCAAGTTGTCGCCCTCTTCGCCGCCGCCGCTTGTCTTCGTTCGTAAAAAGCTCCCTAACCTGATCAAAATCTGTTCTTTTATACTTGGACCGCTTTAGAACTCCTCTAGGAATGGTTCTGCGAAGTTTGGCTCAAATCCGGTTTGAATCGAGTGAGAAACGAGCGAAAGACTCGCCGGGCGGAAGTTTTTACGACCCGTGATGCATTCAGGCCGTGAATGTTTCTGTGCTCAATGCCCTTCGGTCACAGAGAGTTTCATGGTCTGTGATGGAATTACGGCTTCACCCGTGAAAGTCTCTAATCACTTCGACACTTAGCCGTTTTTCTTCTCCGCTCGTCGTTGCGTTCACGGCCGACTCGGAATTATGGCCAAGGCCGTGAATGTCTTGATCTTCACTATTTTCGGCCCAAATCTGACTTGTAAGCTCGTGATTTCCTCGGGAATTGTGTCATGGCTTCAAAGCTCACAAAATCTACCATTTTTGTGCCTTTTTACCTACATTTTCATAAAAACCCAGAAAAGTGAAGATTCTGTGTAAAGTAAGATAAAAACACTAAAAGTAGCACAAAATCATGCAGATAAGCCCAAAATATGATCTAAAACATAGGCAAAAACACTATATAATTGCAATGCATCAAAATACCCTAGACTTAGAATTTTGCTTGTCCTCAAGCAATACTTTGATATGTATAAAGAATGTAAAGATAAGGAATACTCATTTGTTTTTGCCTTTAATAAATTCCTTAGTTCACAAGTTAAGCAATCAATCTTTCAAACTCAAGTAATTCAAGAAAAATCCTAATAGAAATAAATTCCCAAGAGGTTACAATCCAAGAAAGATAAAATTCACAATTCATGTCATAACATCCATTCAACACACACTAAATATCAGATACTTTCAATTTAATAAATCCATCTTACTCAATAGATATAAATTTATTTCAAGAATCTCGGTGATGTTAAAGATAAGAGATTTTTAAAGCAATTTGGTCTTTAAACTGTTATGTGTCATAACATTGTTTAAAGTATACCACAAAGTAGTATAATGTAACTCTCTTTCTTTTTTTTTTTAGACTTCAACTCATGTCTTAGGTACCACTGTCAAATTTAATAGTGCCAAGTAGAAGAGTCTTTTCCCTTTCTTTTTCTTTTTCTTTTTCTAGAGAAAGCCGGTCAGTGGCATGGTACTTAAATCGTTGTTGATACTTGATCGCAACAGATTTAAAGTATACTACATCGTGGTATAATATAACTCATGACTTCAGATCACTCAACTAGAGGAGTTGGAGCAAATCTCAATTTAAATAAATATCACCACTTTTCTCTTCATAAAAATTTCTATGAGGCAAGAACAGATAAATTAAAGTTTAAGTACAAAGATACTATGCATATGTCTTATGAATATATAACAATTCACATATGCATTTTATCAATACCAGAATTGAATTTTCTCAACAATTTAAGTCTACATGAAATTTCAAAAATTCCCTAAGTTATCAAATCAATCACTCAAAATGTTTCCTAAGTCCAAAATCAAGGGTAAAACAAATTTGATCATCCTTAACAATCATAAACATTCAGGATACATACCCATAAAGCTCGAATACAATCAAAATACATGAAAGCACCCTAGACTTAAATTGTTGCATATAAATAAGCATTAAAATCAATGAATGATAGAATTCAGAAAATTTTTTGCAAGAGTTCCCTTTGTATTTATTTGCGAGACCCTGTACAGTAATATCAAAAGATGGAAACATGACTCAGAAAAAATCCAGAAAAATTACCAATTCAAAGGTATTCAATTTATACATGGTAATCAACTCTCAAATATCAAATACCGTCTAGTTTCATCAATCAAAATCAGCATTCAATATACTCACAAAGAAGATGCCGCAAGATTCACGGTCGGTATATGAATCACGGCTGCACCCGTGAACACCTTGTCGATCAACATTCTTTCAAGTATAAATTCTTCCAAAAATTCCTACATATAAAACAACTCATTAAAAGATTTTTCATCAATAAAAATTCATCAATACATGCTGTCAAAATTTATTAAAATTTAAAGAAAACAAAAACAAAAACTAAGAGTAGTAAAAATTAAAAATTTGGGTTGCCTCCCAAAAAGCGCTTGTTTAAGGTCATTAGCTTGACCATAACTTCACGCTTCAAGTTTCTCCTGGGGAATTAGAGAGAATCAAATATTCGTCTTCTTCAGCCTTTTCTTCTTCGAAATAATGCTTTAACCGTTGCCCATTCACTTTGAAGCCTTCTTGTCCTTCTTTTGATATCTCCACAGTACCATATGGAAATACTTTCTCAACTACAAAGGGCCCTGTCCATCGGCTTCTCAGTTTTCCTAAAAATAGCCTAAGACGCGAGTTGCACAGCAGAACTTTATCACCTTCAAAGAATTCCTTTCTAGAAATCTGCCGATCATGCCGCCGCTTGGCACGTTCTTTATAGATGCGAGAGTTTTCATAAGCAGAATTTATGATTTCATCTAATTCATTTAATTGAAACTTCCTTTTTTCTCCAACGCTCTTCAAATCATAATTTAGTTTCTTTACTGCCCAATAAGCCTTGTGCTCAAGCTCCACTGGTAAATGACAAGATTTTCCATAAACTAATTGAAACGGAGGCATACCCAAGGGAGTTTTGAAAGCTGTTCTATAGGCCCAAAGAGCATCATCCAATTTCATTGCCCAATCCTTCCTTGCTCCTGACACAGTTTTCTCAAGTATCTTCTTAATTTCTCGATTTGAAACTTCAGCTTGCCCGCTAGTCTGCGGATGATACGGTGTAGCAACTCTATAGTGTACTCCATATTTCTTTAATAATGCTTCAAACTTATTCTCAATGAAGTGAGAACCTCCATCACTAATCAGAACTCTAGGGACACCAAACCTGGGAAAGATTATCTTCTTAAGAATCCTGGCTACAACACGCGAATCATTATCGGCCTCAACTGTTGCCTCAACCCACTTAGACACATAATCAACACAAAGGAGGATATACTTCTTTCCACAAGAAGCAGGGAATGGACCATGAAGTCGATTCCCCATACATAAAAAATTTCAACTTCTAAAATGCCTTGCTGAGGAAGCTCATCCCTTCTAGTGATGTTACCGGTGCGCTGGCATCTATCACAAGATTGAATAAACTTCTTAGCATCTCGAAAAATCGTAGGCCAATAGAATCCTGACTGAAAAATTTTGAATGTTGTCTTTGACGCACTGGCATGCCCCCCATAAGGAGAAGAGTGATAGTGGAAAAGGACATCATGAATTTCTTTTTCTGGCAAGCATCTTCGAAATAAACTGTCTGCACATCGGCAATATAGATATGGATCATCCCAGTAAAAATGCTTGACTTCAGCCTTGAATCTTTTCTTGTCTTGAAATGTCAGATCAGGCGGCATGATGTTAGACACCAAATAATTTACAATATCTACGTACCAAGGCGTCTCTTGTCTTATAATAGCATATAGATATTCCTCTTGAAATGAATCATTGATTTCTAGATCGTTCTCCACACTTTCTTCTCTCGTCAATCTAGATAAATGATCTGCCACTAGATTTTCTACCCCTTTTTTGTCTTTTATCTCAAAGTCAAACTCCTGCAAGAGCAATATCCATCGAATCAACCTGGGTTTTGCATCCTTTTTGTTCACCAGATACTTGATCGCAGAATGATCTGTAAAGACAACAATCTTAGAATTAATAATATAGGAGCGGAATTTATTAAAAGCAAAAACTATGGCAAGAAGCTCCTTTTCAGTTGTTGCATAGTTTATTTGCGCCCCGTCTAAAGTCTTGCTGGCATAGTAAATCGCATGGAGTTTATTATCTTTTCGCTGTCCCAACACTGCTCCTACAGCTTGGTCACTCGCATCACACATCACCTCATAAGGGAGCGACCAGTCCGGCGGTTTCATGATGGGTGCAGAGACTAGAGCCTTCTTTAGTTTCTCAAACTCTTCAGTACAACTCCTGTCAAAATGAAAATCAACATCCTTAGCCAGTAAATTCATGAGAGGCCTAGCAATTTTAGAAAAATCTTGAATAAATCGACGGTAAAACCCGGCGTGTCCCAGAAAACTCCTAATTCCTCTGACTGATGTGGGCGGAGGTAGTTTCTCTATAACTTCAATGCCTCTCTGTGAAATTCGATGTCCAAGAACAATCCATTCTCGAACCATAAAATGGCATTTCTCCCAATTAAGAACCAGGTTCACCTCCTCACACCTCTGCAAGACACGCAATAAGTTGATTAGACAATCATCAAAGGAAGATCCATATACGGAAAAATCATCCATAAACACATCCATAATATTTTCAATAAGATCAGAGAAGATAGCCATCATGCAGCGTTGAAAAGTGGCTGGTGCATTGCATAACCCGAAAGGCATGCGTCTGTAGGCAAATGTCCCGTACAGGCATGTGAAGGTTGTCTTTTCCTGATCCTCCGGGTGAATGGGTATTTGGAAAAATCCTGAAAAGCCATCAAGAAAACTAAAGTAAGAATTCATTGCCAATCGCTCAAGCATCTGGTCGATGAAAGGAAGAGGAAAGTGGTCCTTCCGAGTGGCTTTATTTAGTTTGCGGTAGTCGATACACATCCGCCATCCAGTTACCGTTCTCATCGGAATTAGCTCGTTGTTTTCATTCTTCACAGCGGTGACACCACCCTTCTTTGGGACTACATGAACGGGGCTGACCCATTTACTATCAGAAATTGGGTAGATCACTCCTGCATCCAGCAACTTGAGAACTTCCTTCTTAACCACATCTTTCATGACCGGATTCAGACGACGTTGATACTCAATAGTGGGATTGAAATTTTCTTCCATGTAGATTCGGTGCATACACAAAGATGGCTTGATTCCGGGTATGTCACCCAATGAATATCCAATCACCTTTCTATAACGTCGGAGCTCTTCAAGCAGTCTTCCTATTTGAACTTTATCCAAGTCTGCAATTACTATTACCGGATATGTGGCATTCTCCCCTAGGAATTCGTATCTTAAACTAGGTGGGAGTATCTTGAGCTCTAATTTATTTGTCTTTAATGATTTGGGTTTTATCAGGATAAGCTTCTCAATTTTCTCTCTCTGCAGCTCAAGTGCCAATGCAAAATCCAATATCTTAGCATAGCTTTGAACTTCTTCATTTGCACTCTCATCTTCCTGAACCTTGATTAGGCAAATTTCCAACGGATCTGCTTCACTTTTTAGATCTTCCATCTTTTGTTCTGATTCCAGAGTATCGAAAGTAAAACAAGAATCTCCAAAGGAAGGCTTCTTTAGGGAAGAGGAAAGATCAAATTCAATGTTATTTTCACCAATGTTCAAGGTTAACCTTCCCTTCTTCACATCGATAATGGCACCTGCAGTGGCCAAAAAGGGCCTTCCCAAAATAATGGGCAGTCTAGAATCTTCCTCCATGTCTAGCACTATGAAGTCTGCGGGCACAAAGAACTGTCCAACTCTGATGGGAACATCTTCCAATACTCCAATGGGTCTTCGGACCGATCGATCTGCCAACTGTAAAGTAATTGCGGTGGGTTTCAGGTCACCCATGTCAAGTTTTCTACAGATTGACAGAAACATCAAACTGACACTTGCGCCTAGATCGCACAAAGCTCCTTCGAATAACATGCTGCCAATCTGACATGGAAAGGTGAAGCTTCTTGGATCCTTCAGCTTCTGAGGAATTTTATTCTGTATTATTGCACTACATTCCTCCGTAAGTGCCACAGTACCAATTTCTTCAATCTTCCGTTTATTAGAAAGTATGTCCTTTAAGAATTTGGCATAGGTAGGCATCTATGACAGCGCATCGGTGAAAGGTATATTGATATACAACTTTTTCAATACCTCCAGGAATTTGCCGAACTGCTTATCCAATTTTGCTTTGGCCAGTCTCTGAGAAAAGGGAATGGGTGGAACGTACGCGGGTGGTCCTACATATTTCTCTCTCTCTTTCTCAGCGGCCTTTTCCTTTTCTAGATGCGGTTCTTCAGGTTGTTCCTTATCGACTACAGGCGTCACCTCTTCTGCAGGCATCTGGGGTTCTTCCAACTGATTCCCACTCCTGGTGGTTATTGCGCTGCAATTTTCTCTTAGACTTAATTCAGGTTGTCTAAGTGATTTCTCCTGAGGTCTGCTAGCTGTACTGGCTTGCTGCACGATCTGGTTTTCCAACATCTTGTTATGAGTAGTCAAAGCTTGCACACAAGATGTCAGCTGCTTGAGTTGATCAGCAAGGTCGTCAGTTTTCTTCTGTTGGTTCATAACGACTTCCAGCATGGAATCAAAATCTGACTTGGAGGGCTGCCCGTATTGCCTTTGTTGAAAACCCGGTGGTGGTCTGTTATTCTGCTGAGGATATTGAGGAGGAACTTGCCCTTGATTACTTTTGTAGGACAGGTTTGGATGGTTCCTCCACCCTGGGTTGTAGGTTGCAGAATAAGGGTCATTGGTTGGTCTGTGATTATACTTCCCCACAACGTTTGCTTGCTCTTGAATTGATTCCTCTTGTGGAGAAGTTATGATGTGATATTCAGATGCGTTATGCCCTGTTACACCACATACCTCACAAGAAACCGCATTAACTGAACTTGATGAAAAAGACAAAGAATCAATTTTCTAGACCAGAGAATCTACCTTAGCTACTAGTGATGTCAAGGAGTCATTGTGATACTTACCATAAAAGTCAATTTTCTAGACCAGAGAATCTACCTTAGCTACTAGTCTATGAAATTAGTAAAAATATGATTAACTCATAAAAGTCAATGGGCTATACCCAATCATCCCGACAAAAGTATCTACTCACTCATGACAATAAAGAAATACATGATGTTTGTGATGAACGAGTAAGAATTCATGTAGGAATGCAAGAAATCACTAAAAAAGACTATAGAATCGCCTTCTCCTTGATCCGTAGATGAGGATTGGTCGATCAATCGTCATTTTTGGAGAAAACCTTGCCGGAATCTCGTCGGAAATCAAGTTGTCACCCTCTTCGCCGCTGTCGCTTGTCTTCGTTCGTAAAAAGCTCCCTAACCTGATCAAAATCTGATCTTTTATACTTGGACCGGTTTAGAACTCCTCTAGGAACGGTTCTGCGAAGTTTGGCTCAAATCCGGTTTGAATCGAGTGAGAAACGAGCGTAAGACTCACTGGACGGAAGTTTTTACGGCCCGTGATGCATTCAGGGCCGTGAATGTTTCTGTGCTGAATGCCCTTCGGTCACAGAGAGTTTCACGGTCTGTGATGGAATTACGGCTTCACCCGTGAAAGTCTCTGATCACTTCGACACTTAGCCATTTTTCTTCTCCGCTGGTCGTTGCGTTCACGGCCGACTCGGAATTACGGCCAAGGCCGTGAATGTCTCGATCTTCACTATTTTCGCCCCAAATCGGACTTGTAAGCTTGTGATTTCCTCGGGAATTGTGTCATGGCTTCAAAACTCACAAAATCTACCATTTTTGTGCCTTTTTACCTACATTTTCATAAAAACCCAAAAAAGTGAAGATTCTGTGCAAAGTAAGATAAAAACACTAAAAGTAGCACAAAATCATGCAGATAAGCCCAAAATATGATCTAAAACATAGGCAAAAACACAATATAAATGCAATGTATCACTTTACAAGCTCCAATGTTTTGTGCATCTTGTGACTAGATATGTCTTAGCATTTTTAGATCATTAAGAAATATGACTTTAGTTGAAATATTATTTTCCTGATTATTTCTTATCATTCCTTTTGCTTGAGAACAAGCAAAGATTTAAGTCGTGGGTATTTTGTTGACACAAATCTATATAGCATTTTATGTATGATTTTACAAACAAAATCGTCTCTATTTCATAGCTTAAGTCCCATAATTGCCTTTATTTCGATACATCTATGGAATCTACACCTCTTTTGGTATTTTTATATTTTCAGGTCAAAATGACCACAAAGAAGATGGATTTTGGGATTTCTGGGATCAGAAGGACTCCTCCTAATCAAGATGATTCTAACTAGAAACTTTCGAATTTATTAAAGCCTCCGTTGAGAATCACAACCGGGTCACGATCAGAATCATGCCTATGAGTCCCCTCTGTGCTTAAAGCTGCAACCAACAAATCACGACTGGGTCACGACCAGAATCACGCCCGTGATAGTGGACCCGCCTATTTCGAAACTACAATTTTAACCAAGGTTTCTTCAACCTAACCTTAGGGGAAGCTAGAGGGCAATCAGGTCCTTTCTCCCCCATTGACCAGAGGCCCTACAACAGCTTTTGGAGGGAGAAATCTGCAAAAGAAATCATGATCCCATGAGGATAGGTTTAGCAACATTTGCAGGATATGGGGAGGAGGCAGCAAAGTCTTCCTTCAGCTGGAATATTGCAGCAACTTTATAGAGTCTTGGAAAGGGGGCAGCAGCCCACTAGGAGGAGGGGAATAAGAGCCTTAGGAGGAACACTTGCAAAGGGGATTCGGAGAAAGATCATAGACGAGAGGAAGGGCTGAACGAGAGAAGCCAAGGGAGAAGGGTGGAAATCATGCGCAGGGCAAGAACGAAGACATCATTTGCAGCACAAGGAGAAGAAGAAGAACTTCCCAAAACTCTCGGTTGATCATCTCAAGCATCAAATCTGGTTTGGGGAAGTCTTCAATCTTATTTTTTACACCTTCTAGATAAAGATTTGGAATGAAAGAGCATATCTTTATGTGCATTTTGTTGGTGTATATGCCCTAAAGACCAATGTATGGACATGGTCAGGCATTGGTTGAATGTACTTTGATAGAACTATTACTCTTTATATAGGCATGGTCATTATTATGCAGACTTCTCTACCTGCATTGATGTATTGAGTTGCATAAATAATGTCCCAGGAGTTTGGATTGGATCCATTCTCATAAGCTATCCCCAGACAAGGTACCTTAGCAGATATGGGACAGCTTTGGTACATGTGAGACTGGTGTATGGGCTGGTTAGGTGCAGGGCACAGTAACGCAGACATACAGGTGCATTGGATGCACTGGAGTGATCCACTGTGAGGATTGACTTGTCTAGTCAACAAGTCAATCTCACATGCAAGAGGTTTTGCATTGATCCTTAGACTTGAGGTATTCATGTCTAGACTTGATGATGGGTATGCTTTAATACAGTCTTACTTCTCACCGTAATTGGGAGACCAAAACGACTGTCATTGGGCATGTCATAACTCACGTAGAGACATGAATGACCAATAGTAGGATTTGCCCCTTCCTTCTGAGGAAGCATGATATCCACCTCGGGGCGCCCCACCTTATTGGTGCATGACAGGAGAGTGTGGCCACACTTGTTGAGTCATGACCAATGCATTGGATAATAAACTTGAGACTAATCCAATGGCAGGATATCAGCTTAGGCAAAGGGATCTGTAATGAAATAGGAATCCTCGTTGCTTGTTAGGAGTTGTTGCCATAATGACTTAAGTCCTATGACATGGGTAGTAGTGATGTGTTGCTAGATAGCCCTCACTACTTATGATGTTTACATCATTGCCATCGTCATATGGATCCTACGGGGTCACACGCAATAGACTCTTGACGTTGCTTTAATCAGAAGCCTTATGATCAAGTTATTGGATAACTTGGATCAATTTGGAAGATTTCATCAGCGCCAATGGGCCTGATAAGTTGGAAGAAAGTTATTGGAGCCAAACTTCATTTTTGGCAGGTTGACCCGATATTGACCTAGATTGGTCACATTTGGATTAGGGTTGCATTGGATTAGATCCAATGGCTTAATCAACCCATGCCATGAAGTTTGGGCTAGCTCATTATCCAATGAGGCCCAATAATTAGTTGTCATGAAGAGGAATTGGCTTAAAAGGGTATAATGGGGAGAAATCTCACCCCATTGGCGCCTAGGGGCATAATGGGGTGAGGGAGGCGCCTTTGCTTCATTACGGAAGTAAAGGGCGCCTAGCCCTTCTTCCTTGGATGGAATACTTGCCTCTAAGGCAAGTCTTAGGGCTGATATGGCTTGAGGGCTCTTTTGGAAAGAGCTTGGGCGCATATGAGAAGTAGGGAGATGTTTATGGTAAAGTCTTGGAGACTTTCCTTATGAACCCTACATGCACCCAAACCCTTGCCCTAGCCGAATTCTTCATGTTGCGCCTAGCCCTTCTCCTTGGATGGAAAGAATGCCTCTAAGGCATGTCTTAGGCTGATATGGCCATTGGGCAAATTAGGATAGGTTGAATGAGGTTTATGGTAAAGTCTTGGAGACTTTCCTTACCTCAAGACTCCTTTATCCTAGCCGCCCACTTGGGATGATCCTAGCCATTATCCTTGCCGCCTCTTGTCCTATTTATAGGACCCCTTACCGCCCCTTCCAATGTTCAACTTCTAGGAGGCGTGAACATACAAAGAGAGGCGTGAGCAAGGGCAAAGGGTGACAACAACAAAGGCTTAGCGCAACCCTTCTTCCAAGTGACCGAAAGACATCCTTTCTTCTTCTCCTCTTCTTGGCGCAAAGAGAAATTAGGCTTGGTGGCTTCTCCTTCTATTGTCGCAAGCCCTCTCCCTCTCATAGCCATTGGCGCATCTTGCTTGAAGGTGGCGCAAGCAAAAGAAGAAGAGGGAAGTTCTTGGCGGCATCTTCCCTATTCCCTCCTTGGCGTAACTTCTCTTGAAGGTGGCGCAAGTGGAGTGAAGGCTTGATTCTCTTCCCGAGGCTAGAACCAAGCGTGGAAGGGAGCAACGATCAAGGAGTCGACGCGTGGATACTTGTAGAGGGCGAACACATGGGCGCCTTCAACATGGCTTCAACATCTAGACAAGCAAAAGAGGTACATCTCTATCACATCCTTGTGTATACTCACTCGCATGGATCCTTGGGAAAGGAATGTGTTTCGGGTGTAATGCTTCTTCCGCTGCGTCCTGGGACTGCAAAATTTTAAATTACACCCGGCATTCCCTAACAGTGGTATCAGAGCTACTTGCGAGAAACACAAGGTGTACGTTTGCTTGTGTGAAAAATTTTTGAAAATTTTTCTTCTATCCATGCGCGTTTCACGTAGAAAGCGTTTTCATCTTCTCTTCTCAACTCTATGGCCGAAACTTGGATTGTGTTTATGCTTGATTTAAGACCAAAGGCGCACGTAGGTTTTTTCAAGTAGGACGGGCATTGTGTCTTCGGACTGGCCGGGTCTCTTGATCTGACAAAACTGCCAGCCGATAGGGTCTATGAAATCATCATGGAACTTGATCTAAATTTTGGCATGAAATTGGTTAAGAGAGTGCTTTGGATGATGTTGGCGCATAAGGTGCTAAAATTTGACTTTTCCGGATTTTCAAATTTTACATGCGCCACTTGATTGGGTTGATATGGTCATAGCGAGTGCCCTCCTGTGTTGTGATGTGGATGCATGTTTCCACCTATGATGAATGCTTGTAAGATCTTTCTACCACCTGCGTGTGGTTCTCCCCCTTCTTGATGTAAAATTTTCATCTTTCCTTAGAATAGATGTAGAATTGTTTACATGAGATAGGTTAAGGTTCATCAAAGACAACAAGGAGCCTTCTTCAATTGGAGTCAGAAGTGGCGCCAGCTTTGGAAGTGTGGTGATGGACTTGCGACTGAAGGAAGGACACATGCTTTCGGCTTCTGGCATGGGCTGATTTGCTTCAGGGACTCGCAACCCTTGGATGCACAATAACATGTCACATGGCTCGTGACAAGTTATATGTATGAAAAGGTCTATGACCATATCGACCAAAAATAGCATGCCTGTGATGGTTTATTATTTTGTCCATAGCATGCCTGTGATGTTTTTCCTTTGCTGCCATAACCATAGGAAAACTGCATGCTAGAAAAGAATAAAAACATGCATAAATTCTCAATACAATATCAAGTCGATAGCCTTCTAACGCGTAGCCCTCATCAAACTATCGATCGGTGGTGTTGTGAACTGTTTCCCACCCTCGTGGGACACACCCACTTATCTTTAGAAGGTGTGTGGTGACAATGATTTCCCCAGTCCAGTTTTAACCTGGGCATGCCTTCGCAAGGAAATTTGTTGGCCCTGGGCATAACGGTTAGGACCAGACTTGACTAGTTTTTCATATGTCATTGACATGATGAATTACTAGAGGCAGCTGTTAAGAGGATAGGGTTTTGTGTTGTATCCAGTCCTCGCTGGACACAGGGCGCCTAGTCTATCTTAACTAAGAGGAATTGTGCATGGCACAATTGGCTGGCATGCCTACCTAAGGAAGCATGAGATGTTAGGGTATGCCCTTAAGGCTAATGTTTGTGGCCTTGGATTATTTACAGTATCATGTATAATCTATATGTTTTATAAAGGCAATTGTTATTATTCAGATTGTTACATTATCTGCTGCTGTATGTATACTTCTGAATAATGTCTCAATGATGTTCAGCTTAGCTGACATTCAGTGTTGTCCTTAGTCGAGATATCTCGGTGAACATGAGACAGCCTTGATATGATGGAGACTAATATGTGTTCTAATCTTATAGGGTGCTTCGAGCATGGAATAAGATTTAGACACATAGGTGCATTGGATGTACTGGACTGACCCTATTTAGGATATTCAATTGTTTGTCACAATGTGAATAATCCTTATATGCAAGCAAGTGGCATATTCCCTCTGACTTGAGATCACTTGTGTTTCTAAGTGATGATTGGCATTGTCTTGAGGTAATTCAATATCATTTGAAAGATAATGATTAAGGATTATCTTGGATAGTGGGCATGAGTCATTGTTAGGGCACTAGTGATAGATATAGGATTGCCTCTCCTAGATGGAGTGAGATGTTCTAAGGGGCCCCCTGGACGAAATGGTTGAGAATGTGTATGGCCATACCCAGACAACTATGTTCGTCTGATCTAACCATTTTCATCATGTTGGAATCACAAGCTTGACACGCTTGTTCAACGAGAACATCCAGTGGCAAAGGGTAATATGTATGCCAAGTGAATTAGATTCACACTTATGTTGTGGTTTGGGAGTAGTCTTGGAAGACTCTTTCCTTCATATCGGGAGACAGTGATGTGTTGCTAGATACCCCTCTCTGATCGTGATGACGTAAGTTATCGTTACCGACATTGAAGGAAACCCTTAGGGTCGCACAATTTGATGATTTGGCTTACTTATGTCAGATCGTGTGGACTGGGATTATTCTAGTTCAGTTTAAAGCAATTTAAACTCTGATTGGAAGTGAGATCTAGTCTAATCATGTTTGATTGGTTAGGGCATATGATCGGTAAGCTTCGATTGGGAGAATTGATGCTTGATCGTAAAGATCAAGAGGTTCAATGAGATGTGTGGTTAGATCTTGAGCCACTTGGTTCAAAGAGATCTTAACCAGGGCTGGTTCGATTTGGTGCTTGAACCAAATTGGGATTGAACCGGTTCACTTAGTGAACGCATGGTTCAATTAAGAGGGAAGTTTTGATTGCAAAGAAGGGAGTTACATTTCGGTTTTACCATGTGTGGTAGTGGCCGAACTTTCCTTTCTTGGTCTCTCCCCTCACGGTTTCGAATCTCTCTAGTGTGCTTCCTCCTTTTCGCCTCTTCATCATCTTCACGAAAAGGAAGAAAGTCGACCAGCCAAGGGTGCACATCTCCTCTCCAAGACACGATCAAAGACTCCTTGGTGTCTTTGCTAGCACAAGGAGCACAAGGAAGAAGTTGACATCATCTTGTGTGTGACACCTTTGGAGAAGAGGCACTCGCCCCTTTCATCTTCCAAGCCGCACTTACATCATGGCAATGGTAACGCTCTAACTTGTTCTTACAAGGTTGATCATATGCTTAAGTCATGCGATTTTTGGTTTCCTAGTATTTCCGCTACAACAAGTTCTTGAATGATACTTGTGACCTAGGTTTCCTTTCAGTGGTATCAGAGGCAGGTTTTCTGGCTTGATGCATGTGATTGCCATCTTGTGATCCATGTTTGATTTTTATTTTGGGTAGATCTACATGATGCGCATGCTTTTGTTCTCATGCGAAAATACATGCAATGTTATTCATTCCATTTGTTAGATGTATTTTTACAATCAAGCTTGCGCATGTGATGTTAGTTCAATGTTTACATACATGGTTTGCGCATTTCAATGATGTTTTCAGTCAAAAATTATCTTCATGCGCGAATTAACTAGATCTATCTATGCGCCTACTTTAAACACTTAGACGGGTTAACAGTTGTGAAGTCGTCAGTCAAGTCTAGAACCAACAGCCTAATCAGACTATCTGACAGCCTGGATGAGCGGCCGGATAGCACCTGTGCGAAAGTTGTGCAGGTGGCTATAGGCCGACTGCAGAAGGGCGTGTAGCGATGTCTGTTTGAGGCGCCTAGTGAACGATCATGATTATGGCCCGGGGTCACACCCGCTTGCCAGAAATCATGCGGGACGTTCAGCCCTTAAGGCATGCATAGTTGACCATGAGGTCAACGCAAGTCAGTTATGACTGGGTGCATGCAAGGGCAGTGGGTCCGACTTGTTCTGACGAGTGGATACCTGTTAATGGACCATTGTAAGGTAGTAGGGCACATAAGGAAATAAAATTGATGCCATGGGGTTTTATAAAATTTTATTTCTGTTTTGGATCACATGTTGTACATTTCTTACATGTTGCCATGAATCAATGGATATTTGAGTGTTTATTTAATCTTATGTGGGCTGCCCTATTTTGTATGCTGTGCTGGGGCCTGCGTGCCTGGAATTAAATATTTTTGGTGTGATTTGCGAATCACATTTTGATTTATGAAAATGTATAATTGACCTGCGTGTCAAATCATGTCTAGATAGTTTTAAATGTAATTTGATCAGACATGAGCACACAGCACACATGGCAGAAGCGCATGCAGCATTTGGGTTCACCAGGTGGGAGGTCTAGAGTTCGACTCTAGAATTGGCCCATTCTATCTAGTGGGCGCATTTGGGCTGCAGATAACGTTTTGGCCCGGGGCTGGGTCGGATGAAGTACAAGAGTCCCATAAAGAGCTCAAGTGAAGACTTTTGTCAAACTAGGGTTTTACTTAAGTTTTTATGGGCGTTTACCACATAAGATAATGGTGCTTTCATTTACTGTTTTAAGTAATATTAGCACATGCATGTTTTATTCTTCTGCTATCACTATAGATTTTGCATGATAGTTTGAAGATAAAAGACCGTTAAAATCCAACGTCAATATCAAGCTATCGATTGCCTTCTGACGCGAAACCTCACTGTTCTGACTATCGTTGGGGCCGTGTTGTACCCACTCAATGGGCACGCCCAGCTATCTTCAGACGGTGCGTGATTACACCTACATGCTACAGAAAAGGGATTTATCGCTTCTCGTTGCTCAGCATAGCACGTGGTGATCTAGGAAGTAGGTCAGGTCGGCTTGACCATATATGAGCTACATGATGGCTATATGGAGGCAGCCATCTAAGGAATCAAAGACTGTGTTGTACCAACTCAGTTGGCACAGTCTTCTGAATTGCCTAGATGAAGGGGAATCGCACGGGTTGGCGATTGGCATGGAATGCCTACCAGTGATTAATACTTGGACTCTCTGTGCATCTTATCTCGCCTAAGCGGGACGCGGAGATCAAGTATGAAATCTGGATCCCATCTCACTAAAAGAGTTTCACTCTTTCGGGCTGTTTTATTGGATTTTCAGTCAGATAAAATAGTGAGAAAAGAATCACTCTTAAGTCCTGGAATGATTCTAACATGGATACTGACCTTGTTGTTCTTGCTATGTTGTAGATTCCTGCAGCAACGAACACCACAGGGCTCAATTTGCGATCCATATTGGAAAAGGAGAAGTTTGCTGGGCCAAACTTCTCAGACTGGTACAGACAGCTGAAGATTGTCCTCAAAGTTGAGAGGAAGCTGTACATCCTTGAGTCGGCAATACCGGCTCAACCCGCTGCGAACGCTGCAAGGGCGGTTCGAGATGCTTATGAGAAGCATGTCAGTGATTGCACTGATGTCGCTTGCCTTATGCTTGCGTCAATGACGCCTGAGCTCCAGCGTCAGCATGAGGATTTGTCTGCTATTGATATTATAGCAAATCTCAAAATGCTGTATGCTGCACAGGCAAGGACAGAACGCTATAACTTGACGAAACTTTTCTTTCATAGCAAATTGACTGAAGGGAGTCCAGTGGGAGCTCATGTACTCAAGATGATTGGGTACAAAGAAGCTCTAGAAAAACTGGGACATACCATCAATCAAGAACTTGTTGTAGACATCATCTTGCAGTCTCTCCCAGCTTCTTTCGATGCGTTCATCATTAATTTTAATATGAACAAGATCGACTGTACTCCGGCAGAATTACTGAACATGCTCTGCACCACAGAGCAGACTCTTGAGAAGGGAAAGCCTTCATCCTCTGTCTTGATGGTTCCTTCAGGGAACAAGAAGAAAGGGAAGAAAGGCAAAACCCCTATCAAGAGCTACAACAAGGCTTTGAAACAAAAGGTGAAGTGATCAAAGGACAACAGATGCTTCCATTGTGGCCAGCTGGGTCACTGGAAGAAGGACTGTAGAGCGCTCCGAGGAGAGAAGAAGGGAAGCAAGTCTTTCACTTCTGGCTCAGGTATTTACGTGACTGAAGTCATGGTTGCTTCTTCTATTTCATGGGTGTTGGACACTGCAAGTGGAGTTCACATTTGTTCAAATGTGCAGGAACTCAAGAGAAGAAGACAGGTGGGACAGCATGAGGTGGACCTACGAGTTGGAAACGGGGCACGGGTTGCTGCTGTTGCTGTAGGAGAATATCACATCTCTTTACCATCTGGATTTGTATTAGAACTTGACAATTGTTATTTTGTACCAAGCATAACGAAGAATATTATCTCTATTCCTGCTCTTGTCAGGAAAGGTTTTTCTTTTGAATGCAAAACTTCACAGTGCTGTATTTCATATGATAATATTGTTTATGCAACTGGGTCAATTAACAATGGGTTATACATGTTGGACATGGAATGTTCTGTACAACAAATTGATAATAAGAAAGCCAAGTATGCTGATCACAGCACCTTGTTATGGCATAGTCGTCTAGGCCATATTAACAAGAAGCGCATTAAGCGGTTGCATGACCATGGACTGCTGGGATCATTCTCCTATGAGGAGCTTGATACATGCAAAGCTTGTTTAATGGGTAAGATGACGAAGACTCCTTTTTCTAATAAAGGTGAAAGAGCTTCAGGTTTACTAGACCTTATTCACAGTGATGTGTGTGGGCCATTTAGTACACATGCCAGAGGTGGCTATACATACTTCATTACTTTTACTGATGATTTCAGTAGGTATGGTTATGTCTATTTAATGAGACATAAGAGTGAATCTTTTGACAAGTTCAAAGAATTTAAAAATGAAGTACAAAATCAGTTAGGCCGAAATATCAAGGCACTTCGATCAGATCGAGGTGGAGAATACTTGAGTCGTGAGTTTACTGACTATCTGAAGGAATGTGGGGTTATCTCACAGCTCACTCCGCCAGGAACACCACAATGGAATGGTGTGTCCGAGAGGAGGAATCAAACCTTGTTGGATATGGTTTGTTCTATGATGAGTCAGGCTACTCTACCTTACTCCTTTTGGGGATTTGCACTGGAAACAGCTGCAAAGGTGCTAAACCGAGTGCCATCCAAGGCTGTTTCAAAAACGCCATATGAGTTATGGTATGGGAAACAGCCGAGCTTGACATTTATCAAAATCTGGGGTTGCGAGGCTTATGTCAAAAAGCTCGCCTCTGGGAAACTGGAGAGCAGATCAGATAAATGTATATTTGTCGGATACCCTAAAGAAACTAAGGGTTATTATTTCTACGATCCCAAAGAGAATAAAGTATTTATTTTTCGAACGGCTATTTTTCTTGAGAAGGAATTTCTTCTGCAAGAGGCCAGTGGGAGAGAAATAAAGCTGGATGAAATTCCAGAGGAGGGACAAAGTAGTCAAGCTCAGTTGGATGAGCCTGAGCAAATAGATCAGGTTAATGTTCAACCTGAGGCTCAGACGTCACGGGAACCGCGTAGATCGGGAAGGATTCATCGTCAGCCTGAGCGCTATGACGGAGTCTACATCATTAATGATGAACCCCTTACTTATGCGGATGCGGTTAGTGAACCGGAGTCAGCAAGATGGCTTGAAGCTATGCGAGCTGAAATGGACTCCATGTCAGATAACCAAGTCTGGGATTTGGTTGATCCGCCTCCGGGAGTAATCCCTATAGGCTGTAAGTGGATCTTCAAAAAGAAGAAAGACATAGATGGTAACGTGGTTACCTTTAAGGGCAGGCTAGTTGCGAAAGGTTTCAAACAAATCTACGGGATAGATTATGATGAAACTTTCTCTCCTGTAGCCATGTTCAAGTCCATTCGAATTATTCTCGCGATAGCAGCATATTATGATTATGAGATCTGGCAAATGGATGTGAAAACCGCTTTCCTTAATGGAAAACTGGAAGAGGATGTGTATATGACACAGCCTGAAGGTTTCATCAATCCATCAGAATGCCATAAAATATGCAAATTAAAGAGGTCCATCTATGGACTAAAACAAGCATCGAAAAGCTGGAATATTCGTTTTGATGAATCAGTTTCTGAATTTGGTTTCATCAAAAATGAAAATGACCCGTGTATATATAAAAGGTTTAGTGGGAGCGTAATTACTTTCCTAGTCCTCTACGTCGATGATATTTTAATCATTGGAAACGATATTCTTAAACTGCATGCGGTCAAGGCATGGTTAAGAAAATGTTTCCAGATGAAGGATTTGGGAGAAGCAGCCTATATATTAGGTGTGGAGATCTATAGAGATAGATCTAATAGGCTTCTCGGGCTGTGCCAAAGTACTTACATCGATAAGGTCCTGGAGAGATTCCATTTAGAAAATTCTAAAAGAGGATATCTTCCAGTCAGACATGGTCTGAATCTTTCAAAGAGCCAGTGCCCTCAAACACAGTCTGAGAAAGATGAGATGGACAATACGCCTTATGCTTCGGCTATTGGGTCCATCATGTATGCGATGTTGTGTACTCGGCCAGACGTCGCTTACGGGTTAAGCGTGACCAGTCGGTTCCAAGGTAATCCAGGGAAGGCACACTGGATTGCAGTCAAGAACATTTTGAAATATCTTCGGAGAACCAAAGATATGTTCTTGATTTATGGAGGTCAGGAAGAACTCAGTATTGAAGGATATACTAACGCTTCATTCCAATCTGACCAAGACGATTTTCGATCGCAATCAGGCTATGTTTTTAGCTTGAATGGAGGAGCAGTGGTGTGGAAGAGTTTCAAACAATCAATTATTGCTGATTCCACAACAGAAGCCGAGTATGTTGCAGCCTCAGAAGCATCAAAGGAGGCAGTCTGGATTCGTAAGTTCGTTCACGAACTTGGTGTTGTTCCTTCGAGTGCAGATCCATTGGTTATCTTCTGTGATAACACTGGAGCAATTGCACAAGCAAAGGAACCACGGTCACACCAGAAGTCCAAGCACATACAGAGAAGGTTTCATCTGATCCGTGAGATCTTTGATCGAGGAGACATCAAGATCTACAAGGTTCATACAGATGACAATCTAGCTGACCCGCTTACAAAGCCTCTGGCGCAGCAGAAGCATGAGAAGCACTGTAATAATATGGGTTTGAGATTCCTCAACCATTAGTTTAAGTGCAAGTGGGAGATTGTTAGGGTATGCCCTTAAGGCTAATGTTTGTGGCCTTGGATTATTTACAGTATCATGTATAATCTATATGTTTTATAAAGGCAATTGTTATTATTCAGATTGTTACATTATCTGCTGCTGTATGTATACTTCTGAATAATGTCTCAATGATGTTCAGCTTAGCTGACATTCAGTGTTGTCCTTAGTCGAGATATCTCGGTGAACATGAGACAGCCTTGATATGATGGAGACTAATATGTGTTCTAATCTTATAGGGTGCTTCGAGCATGGAATAAGATTTAGACACATAGGTGCATTGGATGTACTGGACTGACCCTATTTAGGATATTCAATTGTTTGTCACAATGTGAATAATCCTTATATGCAAGCAAGTGGCATATTCCCTCTGACTTGAGATCACTTGTGTTTCTAAGTGATGATTGGCATTGTCTTGAGGTAATTCAATATCATTTGAAAGATAATGATTAAGGATTATCTTGGATAGTGGGCATGAGTCATTGTTAGGGCACTAGTGATAGATATAGGATTGCCTCTCCTAGATGGAGTGAGATGTTCTAAGGGGCCCCCTGGACGAAATGGTTGAGAATGTGTATGGCCATACCCAGACAACTATGTTCGTCTGATCTAACCATTTTCATCATGTTGGAATCACAAGCTTGACACGCTTGTTCAACGAGAACATCCAGTGGCAAAGGGTAATATGTATTCCAAGTGAATTAGATTTACACTTATGCTGTGGTTTGGGAGTAGTCTTGGAAGACTCTTTCCTTCATATTGGGAGACAGTGATGTGTTGCTAGATACCCCTCTCTGATCGTGATGACGTAAGTTATCGTTACCGACATTGAAGGAAACCCTTAGGGTCGCACAATTTGATGATTTGGCTTACTTATGTCAGATCGTGTGGACTGGGATTATTCTAGTTCAGTTTAAAGCAATTTAAACTCTGATTGGAAGTGAGATCTAGTCTAATCATGTTTGATTGGTTAGGGCATATGATCGGTAAGCTTCGATCGGGAGAATTGATGCTTGATCGTAAAGATCAAGAGGTTCAATGAGATGTGTGGTTAGATCTTGAGCCACTTGGTTCAAAGAGATCTTAACCAGGGCTGGTTCGATTTGGTGCTTGAACCAAATTGGGATTGAACCGGTTCACTTAGTGAACGCATGGTTCAATTAAGAGGGAAGTTTTGATTGCAAAGAAGGGAGTTAAGAAGGGAGTTACATTTCGGTTTTACCATGTGTGGTAGTGGCCGAACTTTCCTTTCTTGGTCTCTCCCCTCACGGTTTCGAATCTCTCTAGTGTGCTTCCTCCTTTTCGCCTCTTCATCATCTTCACAAAAAGGAAGAAAGTCGACCAGCCAAGGGTGCACATCTCCTCTCCAAGACACGATCAAAGACTCCTTGGTGTCTTTGCTAGCACAAGGAGCACAAGGAAGAAGTTGACATCATCTTGTGTGTGACACCTTTGGAAAAGAGGCACTCGCCCCTTTCATCTTCCAAGCCGCACTTACATCATGGCAATGGTAACGCTCTAACTTGTTCTTACAAGGTTGATCATATGCTTAAGTCATGCGATTTTTGGTTTCCTAGTATTTCCGCTACAACAAGTTCTTGAATGATACTTGTGACCTAGGTTTCCTTTCATGAGACTCTCTGTGCATCTCAACTCACCCTCGTGAGTCGCAGAGACCTTATGTGAAATTAGGATCCTACTCACTTATTTCCATGTTGAGTTAGAGAGTTCTCAACTTGTATTGAAAATAGTGGGAGCATAGCATTTACTTTAAAGTCCTTGTTAAATGCTTTATCATAGTACTTATTTTCCTTATTTGCTTATTGTAGAAGGCATCTCTTGATCTAAGATTGAAACTTTATAAACATAAACTGGATGGGACAAATTGGACAAAATGGTTCAAGACTTTGTCCAAGATACTGGAACAAGAACATAAGGTGCATCTTCTTGAAAGACCTCCGTCCCAGCCTAGTGTGTATTTCACTAATGACTGGGAGTGGAATGTCTATCTTGAACATTGTGAAGATAACGAACAGTACACTGCTCTTGTCTTAGAGTGCATGACCCCGGAGGTCAAGGTTGAATGTGATGAGATGGGGATCTATGATCTAATCATACATCTCAAAGGTCTCTTCACACCATGCTCTATAGACAATGATCAGGAGAGTTCTGTTGGATCTTCAGAATGTGTGCCTAAATCTGAGAAAGACCATGGTTCTGTATCTTCGAAGCTAATACTTCGGAAGACTGGGAATGCATGGGTATTTCGAAGAGGATTGATGGCCAAGAAAAGCATGGCAAAGAAGAAGGGATGTAATCCATCCGCTTCAGGTATTGTGTTACCAAGGTCTTTTGTCTACTTCTTATTCATGGGTACTGGGTACCGTATGTGAGGCTCACATATGTTTTACATGTGCAGGAGCTCAAAAGAAGTAGGACGAAGAGGCTTGATGGGATTGACTCTCGGGTCAGAGACGGAGCATTGGATGCTGCTGTTGATATCATCTCACTGCCTTGAAGACTTTATATAGAACTTTGCTATTATTGTATCAGCTTATGTATTAGAACATCATTCCTTTTGGAAAGGACTTCAGTTTGAAATAATAAATAATATTTTTCTTTAATCTGAGATGTTCTATTGAAGTGATACAATTGACAATAGTTTGTGGTTCTATATGTGACACAAGATCAGATCTAATGATTCAATAAACTTCCTCTTATAGCATTGTCTCTTGAACCATAGAACAATGGTCACATCCGAAAGTCCATGGACTATTGGGATCATTATCCTTTCAGGATTATGATACATGTGAGCCTAGTTCAAAGGAACAATGTGACAGATGCTGCCTTCACCGTAAAGGGTAGAAGGAGTAGTGACTTGTTGGATCTATTACACAGCAATGTGAGTGGACCCATGTAAACTAGCACTAAGAGGAGTTATATATACTTCATTAGGTATGGGTATGCCTTACGCAACCCAAGAACTTTGGAAAAATCCAAAGGTTCACAAATGAAGTATTGAGTCAAATTGAAGGATCTATTAAAGCACCTTGATTGGATCAAGATGATTAGTGAAAAATTTGATGACTGTCCTAAGAAGTGTGGAGTGATCTCACAGCTTTCTTAGTAGACCACTGTGTGGTGAATTTCAAAGAAAGAAAAAAGGAACACATTGGATGTGGTTCCATCTTTGAATAGTCATGCAAATATACTACTGTGATGCCATGCAAACAGATGTACTGCTGCTCCGTAAGAAAAGGTCTAAGTTAGCTTTTGAGTTGCAAACTGCAAATATCCCATTTCTTCAATAGAATTGGGAATGTAATATGCAGTGATTCAAAAGTATGTATTTGTGGTGCACTATAGAGTGCTAATTCTATCCCATGGAAAACAAAATATTTGTTGCTCAAACTGCTGTCTCTTTTGAGAAAGTATTTCTTTTGAAAGAAGCTAGTGGGAGTAGATTTGATTTGGACAAGATCCAGAATCAACCACAATATAATTAGACACACATGGAGAGCAAAATCTCACATACAGGTTGAAAGTCAACCTGAGGTTCAAGTAACACAGGAATAACATAAGTCTGGATCGATTCGATATGCTGGGCATGACGAATTTTTCATCAAGCATGAACCTAAGACTTATGAGGAAATGGGAGCGGTCGATGGACCAGATTCCAAGAAATGGCTAAGGGCCATAAGAACCATAATAGACTCCATGTCTGCTAATCAAGTCTGGGACTTGGATGAGCTGCCAAAAGGGGTAATTCCCACAGGCTACAATAAATCTTCTAGGAAGATAGACATGGAAGGTAACATAGTTACCTTAAAGGACAAGCTAGTGAACAATAATTTCAGGCAAATCCACTGGGTGACTTTCCTTATGAACCCTACATGCACCCAAACCCTTGCCCTAGCCGAATTCTTCATGTTGCGCCTAGCCCTTCTCCTTGGATGGAAAGAATGCCTCTAAGGCATGTCTTAGGCTGATATGGCCATTGGGCAAATTAGGATAGGTTGAATGAGGTTTATGGTAAAGTCTTGGAGACTTTCCTTACCTCAAGACTCCTTTATCCTAGCCGTCCACTTGGGATGATCCTAGCCATTATCCTTGCCGCCTCTTGTCCTATTTATAGGACCCCTTACCGCCCCTTCCAATGTTCAACTTCTAGGAGGCGTGAACATACAAAGAGAGGCATGAGCAAGGGCAAAGGGTGACAACAACAAAGGCTTAGCGCAACCCTTCTTCCAAGTGACCGAAAGACATCCTTTCTTCTTCTCCTCTTCTTGGCGCAAAGAGAAATTGGGCTTGGTGGCTTCTCCTTCTATTGTCGCAAGCCCTCTCCCTCTCATAGCCATTGGCGCATCTTGCTTGAAGGTGGCGCAAGCAAAAGAAGAAGAGGGAAGTTCTTGGCGGCATCTTCCCTATTCCCTCCTTGGCGTAACTTCTCTTGAAGGTGGCGCAAGTGGAGTGAAGGCTTGATTCTCTTCCCAAGGCTAGAACCAAGCGTGGAAGGGAGCAACGATCAAGGAGTCGACGCGTGGATACTTGTAGAGGGCGAACACATGGGTGCCTTCAACATGGCTTCGACATCTAGACAAGCAAAAGAGGTACATCTCTATCACATCCTTGTGTATACTCACTCGCATGGATCCTTGGGAAAGGAATGTGTTTCGGGTGTAATGCTTCTTCCGCTGCGTCCTGGGACTGCAAAATTTTAAATTACACCCGGCATTCCCTAACACATTTGTGTGATGAACATGGATCTTGTAGCTTAAACTTTAAATCGGGATTTGGGGAAGCCCTTTGATGACTTACTAGTTGTAATAATCTTACTTCAAATGCCTTAGATCTTTGCTTAACCGTATGTGTGCACCTTGCCTGCATTACCCGAAAGGGTATGCTTGAGCCTTCAGTCGCCCAAGTGAGGTTCGTAAACTAGGAATTCTGGGGGGAAACCCCTTGATGATCTGTACTTATCTAGGGGGATTGTTAGGATCCTAGACATATTGAGAAGACCAAAAGTCCGCTCGCGTGTTGGAACCATTCGCTTGAGAGTTTATCTAGCCCGTTTGCATCCTTTGACCCTATATTTTCCTGAGCGAGATTCATAAATCAGAGGCTAGGGGAAAACCCTTGACGAACTATACTCTCCTGGCATGAGTATTAGGATGTTAGATGCGGCTGGTAAACCACAAGTTCGCCAGCGCGTTGGATTGTCTCGGTGTCCTTCACTTGCATTGCCCCCGAAAGGGAGCGCTTGAGCTAGTACTCTACAGGTGGAGGTTTGTTAACAACGAATTTAGGGGGGGGGACCCCTTTGGTAAACCTGTGCTCGCTTTGAAGGCATTAGGAGCTTATACGTGTTTAGGTGGACCGCGAGTTTTCCTAACGTCAAAACCATATAGATTAGACTAGTAACTAGCCTGCGGGAGAGGATGAGGCTATCAGTGGGAATGACCTATACATCAGGGACGGAATCCCTTGAACTAGACAGGATGTTGGCAATGGAGTTTGATTATTCAATTGTAAGGAGTCAAAGTAGTGAACCCATATCTTGATGCATCTTTCATCAACTTCCTCTCATACGATTCCCCCGTTTACATTCTAGCTAGTAAATTCGAGATCGTCTAGCTAGTAAATTCGAGATCATCTAGCTAGTAAATTCGAGATATGTCGGTACTTGCCCATTAGTCCTTGTGGGATCGATATTTTGCTACTTCGATAGACTCGTGCGCTTGCGAGATCCCTATCTAGAACTCATCAATGAAGAATTCTAGAGTGATTAGTTCAATTCTGGTTAGATTTAGAGTCGAATCGAATGAAAAACTCAAAAGGGCAGAAAAACTCATGGCCCGTAAACAGATTACGGCTGCAGCCATAAATGTTTCTGTGAATAAAGTCCTGTATACACAAAAAAATTCACGGCCTCACCCGTGAATGTTTCCTATAAAGGGTAAAATGATAGAATTGGGAGCAAGGGTAAAATGCATATCTCCTATAAAGCAAGTTCATCGGAGCCCATCTAAGACCGTTTGAGGCTGTCGATGATAACTTGGTGCAAAAGGTCGACGGGTGTCTGATGTCGTCCGCAAGTGCACGGTAATGTCGAAATAATAAAATATCAATCCCATAGAGACCAATAACTAAGTTCCGACTTATCTTAGTATTGTTAGCTAGACAAATCCGAAAAGAGTAAGATTTAATCTTAACAAAGTTGCAGAAAAAACACAATAGGGTTGTAATCAAGTTATGATAATTCAGGATTTTGGGTTTCACCACTCTAAATTAAATAATTCTATTAACAAAGTTCATCTAAAGAAGGGTTTCTGATGCCTTGTATTCTGATATTATTTTATCTCAAAATAAGGCATATTCTGGTGTGTTTATGAAATTTTCAGGCATATTTACTTGCTTTGTTTAGAATCTTCACTTTTCCTTGTGCTTGTGCAATTTCAGGTAAAATCACTCAATTTTGGAGCATTTTGGAGATTCTAAAGTCACGAAATGATTTCTTTTGAGGAGATGAGTCTACACAGCAAATTTGGGATCAATCAAAGTTCATTTGAAAATCATAGCCAAGTGAACCCATCGGGGTTCACCCGTGAAGGCTACTGTAGTGAAGCAGAGCAGACTCTTTACAGAATACTTCACGGTCGGGTGAACACGCTGGGGTTCACCCATGATTGCGACTAACTCTTTTGGTATTCCTTCCGTTTTTCACTCGATTTAAGGCTCAAAAAATTCCAAAAAAATCAGGAAAAATATATTTTAGGAAGCTAATAGGGAGGTGAAACTTTTGGGCATAAAATCCCTCTTTGTCATGACCTAATTGGAGAGCAATTAACGGACGAAGCGGCAAGGGTGAGTAGACCGGCGACAAGGGCTTTCGGAGAGGATTTTGGGGCGATTTTGCGACGGATCTTCACCAAATCAGGAGGAAACGTTTGCATCATCTTCTCCTACCTCTCCTCAGTCTTTGTTTCTAGTTTTTTTTTTGTCAATTTGAGAGATTTATTCAGATTTATATGGTTTTTATAGCATAAACATTTAATCGGGACTCGGTTGAAACCCGTTGACTTTATCTATCATGTGAACTGAGTTTATTTTGATATTTTGAGTTTTATTTGAGCATATTTTACTTAGTTGTACTTATTTTATAATATGGCCTTAATCACATAGTATTGTGTGTTAGTCGATACGATCCTAACTAAGAGGAGGATCGTGTTGGCAGATTCCCTAAGTATAACTTGCGAACTTCTAACACGAGAGTAGTTAGGATTCGCTCGAGTGTAACATAATCTTTCATAGAACCTAGTGGATTTATCTAAAATAACTTACCGTGAGAGTAAGGGGTTTGTTTTAGGTAGATACCAGGTTGTACTGACCGAAAGGGGGCAACCTGTACTATAGGAGAGATTCCTTATGCAAAAATGATAAACTCATGTATCAAATAAATTATAGTTCAGATAAATCAGTCAATATGGTGAATTCCGTAGTCCTGATATCTCTCAATTAGACATCATTCATGTTTCTATCATTGCTTTTCCAATTTTATTTATAGTTGAGTTTAATTACTTTATTCCCAAAACATAAAAATTGGATTGCTTAGCTTTTAAATTTCAGAATAGTTGGTATTTGACCCAGTTCCTCATGGGATCGACAATCTTTTATATTACTTCAATAATGTCATTGCGAGGGAACTTCAATCAATATTAGCAAATTTCTGAAATTTAGTAAACTAAGTATTTTCTTTTTCTTAATTTTAATTTTAATTTTTTTTATTTCTACTATTTCCTTTCTTAAGCTTTATCATTGTATCTGATCAATATTTTTTGCAAAGGAGCTTAAGAACAGGTGATCTGTATGACCTAGATCTTGAAGCCTTTATCTTTGAATCTGGAGAATGCCCGAGTACCTTTGGCTGCTGAAAATATGAACAATAGGACTTTGAGGGATTACGCTGCTCCATCTATACAACACTTACAATCGGGCATTGCTCACCCAAATGTGGAAGCCTACAATTTTAAGATCAAGTCTGCACTACTATCGATGGTTCAATAGAACCAATTTGGGGGCTCTCCCCTAGAAGACCCTTACATGCACTTGGCCATATTTTTGGAATATTATGATACTTTTAAGATTAATGGTGTTTCTACTGAAGCAATTAAGTTAAGATTATTTCCTTTCTCTCTCAAGGATCAGGCTAGAGCATGGTTGCACACTATACCATCTACTTCAATCAAAACATGGGAAGAGCTTTCATAAGCTTTCTGTCTAAATACTTCCCTCCTAGTAAGACAATTCTGTTGAGGATTCAGATTACAAGTTTCACGTAGAAAGATGGGGAATCCCTCTATGAAGCATGGGACAAATTTAAAGATCTTCAAAGAATATGTCCACATCATGGACTTCAAAAATGGGTAATTGTTCACACTTTTTACAATGGTCTGAATTATAACACAAGGCTTATTTTTGATATACCTGCTAGCGGGGCTTTGGTGAACAAGACTGTGGATGATGCCATGAACCTGCTAGAGGATATGACCCTCAATCACAATCAATAGTCAGGTGAGAGAGTTAACTCATATAGAGCTGCAACTCCAAGTAAGTATGATTTACACAAATTGGGCTTGTTAGATGCACAGGTAGACTATTTATCACGAAAGTTAGATTCCTTTATTGTCAATTCGGTTGAAGCCACTAATACTTATTGTGAATTATGTGGAATTTCAGGACATAGCTTTGTTGAATGCCAATTAAGAATCTCACAACCTAAAACTTTTGGAGAGCAAGCCAATACCTTTTGGAATATCAACCCTAGACCACAATTAGACCCATTTTCCAATACATACAATCAAAGTTGGTGGGACTACAAAATTGTTTCCTATGAGAACAATCCCAATACAATTCCTCAACCTAGCTATAGACAACCTCCTTAATTTCAACTGAGGCAGTTTGTGTCACCTCAAAAGTCTAACCTAGAGTCACTAACTAAAAACTTTGGTTGCACAAACCAAGAAAATTGAGAGTGTTAGTGAAGGCATTAGGCAACTAACATCTAAACTAGATGCTCTCGAGGCCCATAATAAGATGTTGGAAACTCAATTGGCTAATCAAGCTAGCACCTCTATAAGAGCCTCTAGTAAACTCTCATCTCAACCTGAGATAAACCCAAGTGAATGTTGTAATACAAATATAACTTTGATAACTCAAACATTCATAGTATATTTTATATCAATTATCAAGTCTTTTGAGTCGTATTTATGCTCTTTTGCTTGTTTTTAAGCTTTATTTGTCAAATACTTCAGAATCTACACCTTTTCTTATTTTTGATCAATTTCAGGCAAAAAGGGCTCAATTTCAATGGATTTTCAAGTAATCTGAATGCATGGACAAATTCCAATCATCAAGAAGAAATTACTAGCCAATTTTCAAGCAAAATACAATTTTTGGCGAAATTACGGTAAGGCCGTAATAATTATCACCGACCGTAATTATCCCAGAGAATTACCCAGAGCAAATCACAACACTACCATGATTATTATTACGGGCTGTAATTATTTGAGGAATTTGCACAAAGAATATTACGGCACTGCCATAAAATATTCCACGGCCATAATTCTGAATTTTTGCCCGAGTCTTCTGCGAGTTACTGTAACCGAAAATTGCGAAGCTAAATTTTGGAGATCTAAGACACGATTCGAAAATTGAAAAGAAGGGGGAGTGATCTATAAGAGGAGGAAGAGATATCAAGTCTGATATCCCCAATTTTTATCCACGACGGAAGGAGAAATTAGAGAGATCGCCGCCGCCTTAGGGTTCTTTGCCAAGGGACGTACAAAGCATCCTAGATGATGAAATTTTGAAGGAAGGAGCACCTCGAGGAGGAGAAGATATACGGAAAGTTTCATATCAGAAAGAGCTCGATTGGAGGAGAAATCAGCAAGATTGTGATTGCGACTACTGTTCACAGCGTTTCAGCATAGATTTTACAGGCTGTGAAATTTTTCACACACCCGTGAATAGTAACACTATTTCCTTTTCTTTTCAAATTCTAAATTTTATGAAATGACAAATTATTGTACTTCTTCTACCATGATAGTGTAAAAACCTTCTTGGGACATGGGGGAGTAATCCTCTTTATTTCTGAAATGACTAGATGATTTTTATTTTGTCAAGTTGTTCTTCGATATGATAATTTTACTTAAGTGATAATTATCTTTAATCTTTTCTAATTTCAATTATCAGCATATTTTAGAGTTTGCAACATGTACTGATAGGTGACTTACAGTCCTCAGAACCCTTAAATTATGGTTTTAGAAACTTAGGCTATGAGAATAGATTTGTTCTTAATTCGTGATTTTTGAAGCATAAATTCTTGTTGATAATTTGATCTAGGGATTTTTATTGAGTTAGACATGAAAAATATGTACTAAGAGGTGATTTGGATTGTTGAAAACCCTTAAGTGAAACCTGTAAAATTAAGATATGAGAATATTTAATTTTGCTTGAGATATTGACACTGAGAGTTAAGCCACGAAAGTGATTTTTAACTTTCTTTGTTTGATTTACTTATTTTAAACACTGAATAGCAAGTTACGAGAGTGAAGGTTATTCGGTGTAAATTGTTCATCCGAGAGGAGGCAATTTCTTTATAAGTAAATTTCATCTTTATCATAACAAGAATAGCTGATAAACACTTATTTATGTCTAGTAATAGAAATTAAGAAGGATGAAACCCTATTCCCAAATTTCTCTCTCTGATAATCTGTAATAGTTTCCGATCGTACGCTTAGGACTTATTTCATACATTGTTCACTTAGCTAGTGAGAACACAATAATTTGGTAGTTAACACGTAGGTCCTTGTGGGTTCGATATCTTTTATTACTTCGAGTATCCGTGCACTTGTGGACACATCAAACTTGCAATGGGAAAAAACTTGAGGAGCCTAGGATGTCTGAACATGACACTGTGATTAGATCTCCTAAGATACTTCAACTTGAAAAATCAATTGAGGAGATAGAACATAAGAAATCACCTGAAGCTATAACTTTTTTTGTAGGGTCTTATCATAATGTTGATGTTGTTGAGAAAGTGGTTGACTAAGATGTCATTAGTAAATTGCTTGTGGATTCTATAGATATCTATTTTGCAGCTGAAGAGAAGATGAAGGATAATGAAAAAGCTCAACCTTTTGATATACTCCTTGATTCAACTGAACCGGTCATCCTAAACAAGGTACAATTTAAAAATCTGCAGGAGGAAGCAACCAAGGTAACTGATAAAGGAAACATAGACTTAAAATCATTTTCTGACACTTTAAGGTATGAATTCCTTAGTGCTTACATATACATTCTGATCTATGAATAACACTACGGTCGAGCTAATGACCTTAAACAAGCCTTCTTGGGAGGCAACCCAAGTCTTTTCTACTTTATTTACTTTTATATTGTGTGTTTTGTTTATTTAGTCTTTTGATTATGTAGTTTGATAGTTTATTTTGTTTTGTGTTAGAATGCTTATGATCTTATTTTCTTATCATTGTAGGAAAACCCAAAAAAAAATTCAAAGTTTTGGAGCTTTTTGACCCATCATGGTCTGTCTGTGACCTGTGCTACGGCCATGATAAAAATTTTCACAATTGCTGCAATATGCAATAAGAAGTTCACAGCTGACCCATGACTGATTTCACAGCTATGATAGGACTTTTAAAGGTAGCAACTTTACTTTATCTCTCCCTTGCCAAACTCGCACGACTGAGCGAGACAAAAATATTTGGAGACTATATCCTATATCTAGCGAGAAGGATCCCCCTATTTCTATTGTAACACCATCATCATTCACGTATTTTCATGTTGGCACTTTTTCTTTCTATATAAAACAACTGTTATATTACATGTAGGAAGAATAATGGCGCCAAGGTGAACTACATGAAGAGATGATGAGATTCAGGGAGATGGTGATGATGATGAAGATGACCCTTCAGCGGAAGGTACCGAAATGAACTCTAATGATGAGGACTTTAAGCTTAAGAGACAAAAGTGAGTATTACTTCCTCTTATTTCCCCCCACTCTCTCACGACACATTGATTACATAGAGGACTAAGCAAATTTTTATGTGGGGAGGGAATGATTCTGATGCATGTTCCTTCTAAAGCTCAGTATTCTAACTATTCATTTCGAATGATATTCTTACTAACTCTAACTTTTGCTATGTCTATGATACATGACTGTGACCTTTTGACTATACTGTGATGTTAGATATGCTCTTATTTGACTATGATTCTGTGATGATGATGCTGTGGCAATATTGTGACACTATGATCTGAGGATTATTTGCTGATGATTCCTACATATCTGCTATGACACTGGGACATGTGGATGTGCTGAAAATCTGATAATATGGATAAGCTACTCTACTAATAATTTGGTAATCTCTGTTGCAATACCTTTTTTTAGGCTATTATTTACTACTATGATGTTCTGTTTTGCTACTGATACTCTTTTGTATTGATATTATGGTGGTTTCATGATATTTTTATAATATTTTATTCATGTTATAATGTTGTAGTACTTGACACTTTATGATTTGATTGTGATGCTACTCTTTGTAGTAGTATATTTTTATGTGTGGATATGACATTTTTTATAATACTTCTGTGAATTGGTTTTATAATGCTATTGAGATATGTTATGCATTTGTCATGCTGAGATTATTTGATAATATCTTTCTTGGATATTCTTGCCTGGATTATGATAATGTAATTCTATTATGCTTCAATTATTATGCACTGAGTCTAATTCTAGTATTTTGCATGAATGACATTGCAACATTCTGATGATTTTCTATGATGAGTTGATGATTCTGTGATACACTGAAATATACACCTCGATATATTTGATAATGTTGTGATACCGTGATAGCCTTGAATAAACACTGAGATTTATTCCATGCATGGTGGGAAATGGTTATGATATGCTGAAGGCACCACTGGTCATGATATCTTTTATGATCCTATCCAATTATTCTAAGCTTCTGAAATCTTTTCATTGGAATGTTTGAGAATGTTGAATCGGTGGGACACGCATCTAAAATTGAGTAAGGATGACATGCTAGTAGCATACATATGTTTTTCTGTTGAAACATATAGACTTGTTCATTCATTTGATGATGTCATATTATCTGTTGGGTGATGATCACAAGTGTGATCTAAAAAAGAAAAAAAAGACTCCTCTACTTGGCACTACGAAAAATTAGCAGTGGTACCGAAGACATGAGTTGAAGTCAAAAGACTCCTCTACTTAGCACTACGAAAAATTGGTAGTGGTACCGAAGACATGAGTTGAAGTTAAAAAAAAAGGATTACCATCAGTTTTGGTAGCTTATCTTGCTACCTAAATAAAATGGAGGTGATAAAGTTTGTCTTGCAATAACACATTTGTGTTTGACCCCAACATTTGATTTTGGATGAATTGAATTGGTGAATGTAGTATGTATGCTAGATTGGATTCTTTGTATGCTCATAGCTGAATACCTTGTCATTTAAAGATTGTGAGACCTGCTTGATTCAATTCTTGTTAATAAACTCATCATCTGATTTCTTAAACTGGATCATGGTTAGCTCATGGAAATATCTAACTTGGTTGCATGCTTTCAACTTGAATAACTTCTTCCATACCTGATATGTGTCTCATCTTATTTTATTGCTTGAGGACAAGAAAAGATTTAAGTCTGAGAGTATTTGATGACCTGTATTTTGGTAGTATTTTCTGGTATTATTTTATCTCAAAACAAGGCATATTCTAGTGCGTTTATGAAATTTTCAAGCTTATTTACTTGCTTTGTTCGGAATTTTCACTTTTCCTTGTGTTTGTGCAATTTCAGGTAAAATCACTCATTTTTGGAGCATTTTGGAGATTCTAAAGTCATGAAGTGATTTCTTATGAGGAGACGAGTCACAGAATACTGTAGTGAAGTAAAGCAGACTCTTCATAGAATACTTCACGGTCGGGTGAACACGCTGGGGTTTACCCGTGATCAGTACACTTCACGGCCGGGTGAACACGCTAGGGTTCACCCGTGATCGCGATTGACTCTTTTGGTATTCCTTCCATTTTTCACTCGATTTAAGGCTCAAAAAATTTCCAAAAAATTAGGAAAAATATATTTTAGGAAGCTAAGAGGGAGGCAAATCTTTTGGGCATAAAACCCCTCTTTTTCATGACCTAATTGGAGAGCAATTGACGAACGAAGCGACTAGGGTGAGTAGACCGACGACAAGGGCTTCCAAAGAGGATTTTGGGGCGATTTCGTGACGGATCTTCACCAAATCATGAGGAAAATTTGCATTATCATCTCCTACCTCTCCTTAGTCTTTATTTCTAGTTTTCTTTATCGATTTGAGAGATTTGTGCAGATTTGTATGACTTTTATAGCATAAACCTTTAATCGGGACTCAATTGAAGCCCATTAACTTTATTTATCTTGTGAACTGAGTTTATTTTGATATTTTGAGTTTTATTTGAATATATTTTACTTAGTTATACTTATTTTATAATATTTTCATGATCACATAGTATTGTGTGTTAGTTGACACAATGCTAACTGAGAGGAGGATCGTGTTGGTGGATTCTCTAAGTAGAACTTGCGAACTTCTAACACGAGAGTAGTTAGGATTCACTCGAGGGTAACATAATCTTTCATAGAACCCAGTGGATTTATCTAAAATGACTTATCACGAGAGTAAGGGTTGTATTAGGTAGATACCAGGTTGTACCGACCGAAAGGGGGCAACCTGTACTATTAGAGAGAATCCTCATGCAACAATGATAAACTCATGTATCAAATAAATTATAGTTCAGATAGATCAGTCAATGTGGTGAATTCCATAGTCCTGATATCTCTCAATTAGACACCTTTGTTGTTTCAATCGTTGTTTTTCCTATTTTGTTTATAGTTGAGTTTAATTACTTTATTCCCAAAACACAAAAATTGGATTGCTTAGCTTCTAAATATCAGAATAGTTGGTACTTGACCCAGTTCCCTGTGGGATCGACAATCTTTTATATTACTTTGATAACGTCGTGCGCTTGCGGTGTGTATCAGTTTCACCATGTTGAAGGGGATTTATCCGCATGAACAGATTGCCCCCTCTCAGCAGTACAATCCGGTGTCTATCCGAATTAATCCTCTACTCTTGTGGTTATTAACTCGAGATAGACCTAATGAGTTCTTGACAAATCTATGAAATCCCTCAAGCCGATTTGAACTACTCTCGTGTTCAAATCAACTTGTCTAAAAACTGTAGATTTGACATCGCAATTCACCTCTCAGTACTTCTTGCAACGTATCTAAGCATGCAAATTATGGCTAGTAATTAACATGTAAATAAATGCAATAATAATTAGATCAAACAAAAGTAAAGCTTCAATAGACAAAAATAATTAATTAAATCATAAATCGCAGAGGGTTACACCCTAATCCCGAAACAATGTTTATGCTAACATTTTCTTAGATGTATAACAATAGAAATTCATGTTTGTTATTACAATTGGTAAAATAATAATAGAAACAACAAGAAGGATAAAGTGTGAGGCTCCCTTGTGAAGGTCGACGCCAATCGGCCGGAAAAATAGAGTTTTTCTAGTGAAGAAATGCCTTTTGTCGTCAACTACCCTTGATTTCACCCCTTTGTCGATATCGCCTTGAATCCTTGCTAAAAGCCCCCAATAATCACTCTGTTTGTAGCTTATATAGTTCTCCATCATGTAATTAGGGTTTCCCCAAAATTTGACTTGAAAATGAGCCAAATCGGGCAAGAAACAAGGTCAAAACTGAAACTTGCAAACAAAATCACTATTGTGATAATAATCATGGCACCACCCATAATTCCTTCTATGTGTTTTGGAAAAAAAAAAAGTTACGGCTGTGATTATTATTACGGCATGCCCGTGAAACCTTTTGTGGAAAATTTTTAGGAAATCATGGCCATGAAAATAATCACGGTTGGGCCGTGATTCTTTCATAGAACTTTGGAACATTGCACCAAATAAATTACAGCCGTGATTATAATCACGGTAGGGCCGTGATTCTTCGTACAAGCTCCGTTCTGCCTAAAAATTGATGGCCAGCTTCGTCTCGACGTCAAGAACTCATTCGTGCACTCAGATGCTTCAAAAATCCATCAAAAATTGGTTGTTTCCCCTAAAATACGATAAAAACAAAAAGATGTGAAGATTCCGAACAAACAAAAGGATTTAAGCTAAAATGAGTAAAATCATAGCAGAAAAGAAAGATAATTTATGGTAAAAATATACTAAAAATATTATATAAATGCATGTCATTAGTGTCCTCGATCATCGGAGAGCGTCGATGATTGATGAAGGGTCAGAGATTGTTCAAGTTCGTTGTGTCATTTCATTTACAACGTAAAACGACCCTTCCAAACGACTAATTTTTGTGCATCCATCAATCAAACATCATGAATGGCTTAATTAATTAAAATGCGGACGGAGAATTGGTCTCTTTGTGTTTCATCCGTGAACACAACACCATGGATTAATTAATTACCAAAAATTCATGTGCTTGATAGTAACGCAGATGCATGTATCTATTATTTACACATACACACCATAAATAATAAAATAAAACTATTATTAGCAAATCCAATTCTCATATAGGTTAAGTGTCACGCCCAGAATTAAGCTAATAAAATTTTTAACAAATTACACACAAGTCAACCCTGGACCCGCACCCAAGCACGCCCACGCAAGGGCCAAGCGGTCGAACCAATGATCTGCACGCGACCGGCAGGAGTACGTTCTCGACGCGCTCCTCAGCCTATCTCTGACGGCCACCAGTCTGCTTGTCTCGACGAGTCCTTGACCGCCACACGACTGCCAAGGACCGCTGCACGAACTAGCTCCAACGTCCACATAAATACATCACCCGAGACCCGACGCCAGCGCAACACACGTAGAAGTCTGGTACACCATAAAGGAAACAAAACCGCACGCAGGCGGTGGCGTACACTTGAGCAAAAGATAGCATCACGCAGGACGCCGGGCACACGCCCTAACTCCGACCAGACCACACGCAAGTGGTCAAATATAACACTCGCTCAAGAGGGACGTCTCACAGACATCCAGAACAAACAAACCGGCACACGCCGGGCAACACCACACATGGCCGGTGCACTTGACCGAAGTGCGGAGAAGGGCGAGGAGTCGCCAACCGACAAAGATGACTGGGCTGGGAGCGCGGAGCGCAAGGAGTCGGAGAGAAGAAGACAGCGGCCGAGGGCAGCTGATCCACCGGGAACGGGAGTCGCGTCCAGAACCCGCTAGAGGCACACGCACAAAAACTAAGGCACATGCACGTAAATCGAGGTGCATGTATGCAAATCGAGGCACGCAGATCGATTGTCGGAAGATTGTCAGAAACCGCCTGAGGCTCATCGGAGCACCATCCACCCGAGCCCGACCTCGCCGGAGGCAAGGGAGACACCGGTGAACCTACCCACGGTCGCTGGACGCCACCAAAGAAGGAAGCGGAGCCGCCGCCCAGCTCCCGCAGCTAGAGACGGCGGCGAACTCACCTAGTTCTTCGGACATCGCCAGGAAGAGGGGGCCGAAGCCCCAGCCCCACCGGCTATGCCCATCCTTGCCGGAAACAAGAGAACAAGGGAGGTGCGGCGAAGGGCGAAAGAAAGGAGTTGGCTAACACCTTGCCGATGGAAATCCACCCACCGGACGGAGTCGGAGCGGGAGGTAGAAGAGGCTTACCTCGGCGGACGACCATCTGCCGGCACCACCATCGGCGACGCCGAAGAAATCGGAGGAGGAAGGGAAAAGGGGACGCCGCCCCTTTGCTCCACGCATCCCGTACTGCAGCACCCAACCCACTAGGAAACGTAGGAGGCCACCGTTGCCTGGAACCCCATCTGCCAAACGTATATCGGTGGCTGAGAGAGAGGAATCGGGGAGAGAGGAGGAGGAGCAGCAGCCGCCGCCGACTCCTTGCGTTCAAACGAACGCCCCCTCCTCGCCACTATAGCAAAAAAGGGCAATGTAGCCCTAATCGTGTGCGAAGTGATTTCCAGCCAGATTCGGATCCACCGCCCGTTAACCTAACACCCGACCTGCTAGTTTAGTTCACTAAGGAACTAGGCTATGGGATTGGGCTTAGGCCACACGCAAGCGCCTGGCCCAACTCCTAAATGGGCCTAACATTCTCCCCCACCTGAGGTGGTCGTCGTCCTCAGCGACTCGAGGTAGCTCCTCAGCTCAGCCTCATTTACCAAACTTCAAAGCCTCATACCAGATGGCTTCTCCCTCGGGCATATCCTCTCCAATGAATGAGAAACACCCACTGTCTACTCATTCAACTATGACCCAAGAGTCAATAACCTCGAATCTCGATGATCCTTGGGTCGAACCTCATCCAAAACATCGGAGGAGTATAATTCGTAAGCTTTGTGTCAGGTTGCTTCCTCCATAGGGGATTCATCCTATCGGATGAGAAACTCCGTACGTCGATCAGCTTAAATTACCCATCATCTAGTGACACAAAATATCACATATCCCTCAGTCTAACCTCGTTCGCACCATCAGTGGGGTTTGGTAAGACAATGATCGAGGAGGATCGTCTAGATCTAAGTGAAATTTCCTCAAGCTCGCATGGAATGTAGGGTGTACCTATATTCTCTATTAGAGTTTCAAATGGTATGCTACTAAGCCCACTCGACTCAGTATCTCAAGCAGTCTGTCATATCTTAGGACAAAACCTCGATGAGCCTCCCTCACCAAGACCTTTCTACATATATGCGAGGTAAGTCAGAGAAGAACTAAGTCGCCCGCGACGAATTCTTCATTCCAACAACGATGGTATGCATACCGTTACATCCATTGTATAGCCAACTCCTAGCTCTCTCAAGCCTCTCGGAGTGAATTTATTCTTTCCCGAGTTTCCCGTTGGGCCACAGGGCAATTCCCCTCAGAATCCCTATGCACCACATCAACGGGAGTTAGGGGCTGACTCCCCGACACTAGCTCGAAGCTCAAATGAGGTGGGACTTGTGGATGATGGCCTTTGCAAGACGTAGACATTACATGCCATATCGAACCACTTCACCTAGTCACCACTGACATGCGATCAAAAAGTGAGAGGGGAATTCTTCCACAAGAGCGTTCACCCATGCAATTAGCCCATCCGCCTGAGGTTGATTGGCTATGGAGAAACTTACCTTGGACAAATACTTATTGAATAACATGGTTCAAAGTGTCCAGTAACAACGGGTATCCCTAATGCTCATGATATCCACTGAGATGCCAAAATGTTTCTCCATATTTTGGAAGAAAAGGTCTATAGCAACCCTTGTCATACACTGCTCAGGTGCTGGGATAAAGACTCCACCCATGGAGACTCTATCCACAACTACTGGCACTGAGCTTATCCTGTCAACTATAGAAACCCACCAATAAAGTCCTTGGACACTCTTGTCTAGGATGTCTCGAGAACAAGCAGTGGTTGTAACAACCCTGCCCCTAGTCTCCAATCGATCTTACCTTCCTAGCAATTTTGGTAAGTGCAGACATACATCCCCATGTTTGCACATGTATTGGGCTAATAGCATAGTCGTACTAACAAGACAACTATCTCCTTTTATCATGGATGTCTTGCCGAAAGTCTGTCATGGAGCTCCCACAGTAGCTCCCGGCGCAGTCCACCCATCGATGGGACTAGTGGTCAATCGCTTCTGGCCATGACAAAATCATCTGGACCTAGATAAATGTGTCAGATCGTATCCGACCTAATTTGCTGAAATTAGCTTTTGATCCTCCCTATCAAAGCTGAGGCTGCTTTTATTCTGCCTAACAGATCCCCTTCCACTCTGGACAGGGTACGACACCTAAAGGCATTAAGTCTACTAAGCTTGTCAAGACCCACGTTGGTTTTACCCGATTTATGTTCCCCTTGGAACTAGAATTCACCCTAGAATTCCAGCCAACGTGCCTATTTTGCAGACAACTTTTTTATGTGGTGTCACATTGTCGGTCCTCAATGCCTCGAGAAGGTTCTCTACGTCCGGAGATAATGGACTCATACCACCTTTTCCTTCTCATGGAGAAATACTGTCGCTCAGTCCTGTTAGCTTCCAACTCCTAAAAGATAAAGGATGTCCATACTATAAAAGTATACCACCGATAGCTTGGTCTGAAGCATCAGAGTGAAACTCGAAAGACATACTGAAGTTGGGTAACTTCAAGATCGGTTCAGAGGCAATACGGACCTTCACTCCCGGAAGGCTGGCTAACACCAATCACACCACTCCCATCTCGAGTTCCCTTTTAGCAGATTACTGAGGGTAATACTTTCCTTGAATAGCCTTTGATGAACCTTCGATAGAAGTTCACCACACCGAGAAACTCCATACTCGGTTGAATTTGAGGAGGCGTGCCATTCTGTAATGACTTGGACCTTTTTCCGTGTCTATGCGCACTTGTATATGGTCCATCCCATGACCAACGAAAGAAATCTCATCCACCACAAACGAGCATTTCTCCAACTTCAAATAGAGTTGGTTTTTCCCTCAACACCGGCTTTATATGGCTTAGGTATTCCTCAACGCTTGAGGAGAAAACCACGATATCGTCCAATTATACAACTATGTAGTCATCTAAGAAAAGGGGTTAACACTTGTTCATTAGATGACGAAACATAGAAGGGTCTTTAGTAGTTCAAAGGGCATCACTTTGAACTCTAAGACTCATATCGTGTTACCCATATGGTTTTCCTATTCGTTGCCCTCAGCGTAACGAATTTGTTAATGACCTGCCCTCAGGTCTAGCTTAGAGAAAACTCATGCTTTCACTAGTCGATCTCTCAGATCAAAATAAGTAGTATAAGATAACAGTCTCGCACCGTTATCTTATTCAAGGTTCAAAAGTCTACCCAGAACCTTAGCGACCAATCCTTCTTCGTTTAGAAGAGGATCAAGGCTCTATAAGCCGATACAGTAGGCCGAATGAACCCGGCTTCGAGCAATCCACACCATTGGTAATGAAGCTCGGCCAACTCCATTGGAGAAATATAGTATGAAACTTTAGATGGAGGAGTAGATCTCGTCTCAAGCTCAATCTTGTAATGATCCTTCTCCTTGGAGAAAGGTGTTTAGGACACTTCGAGGATAACTCATCGGAGAACTCTTCCAGCAAACCCTTCATCAACGAAGGGACCTCTCCTCCGCAAGGAGAGTTGTCAACCCATGTCTCTCTATGGCAAAACCCTACTGCTAGGGTATGTCTAATGATTGAACCTCATGTCTCCAACATTACCTAGGCATACCGTCGAACATAGTCGTGTATGGTCGAGTATGCCTTAGACATTTTGGGATGCCTCACGCAGCCCACGACAAGTTCCCCGAGTAGGAATTAATCATTGATCCTATTTTTGTTTTGAGTTCTCCTCACGAGAGCTTAAAAGTCATATCAAAACCCAAAAGGGCTCTGTGTGGCATGAGTCCACCACCACAGCTTTGTATCTCATGAGAGATACGCGACACAGTCATGTGCCTGCTCCACAGCAAGAACCTAGGTATTCTGGAAATAAAATTCCAGTACCCCATAGAGAGTCCTCAACTTCCTCATCATAGCAAACCCCTGAAAAGGGTGCTAGCTCGTGAGCACACCATCGCACGGCAGTCAGATGACCACTCTTGGCCAGTGTTCCGGACGTATCATCGCACGACATTCCTCAAGCCACAATGGCCTCAATCCCTAGAACATGTCATCGCACGACAGTTATTTGGCCGCTATTGGCTGGTCTCTAAGATACATCGTCGCACGATAATCCTATGGAGATAACAATCAGTGTCCGGGACATATCGTCGCACGATTGTCCCTTTTGGACATGTCATCGCACGACAGTCCCTATGGCCACCCCTAGCCTTGGTCGGTGCAGTAGAAGATGAGGTAACGCGCTTTAGCTACGCGACCTCCATAACGAATGTCTCCGCTAGGGAGACAAGAAAATTGAGCCGTGAGGCTCTAGTTGGTCAAGCCAAATCTGTAGATATCTTTGGAGCGAAGCTCCCCCATATCCGACAGTCTCCACCAGCAACTCAATGCTGTGGAGGTTTGTGATCAATGTATTGATCACTGCCACCAACATGTGTACAATGCCTGTGTACAAGTTGGAACATGCAGAACTTGGGCTCTGATACCAGCCTGTCATGCCCAGAATTAAACTAATAAAATTTTGAATAAATTACATGAGATTCAACCCTTGGCCCACACCCAAGGGGCCAAGCAGTAGAACCAACGATCTGGATGCGACCGGCAGGAGTACGTCCTCGACGCGCTCCTCAACCTATCTCTGACGATCACCTATCTGCTTGAGTCCTCGACCGCCACGCGTCTGCTAAGGACCACTGCACGAACCAGCTCCAACATCCACATAAATACATCACCCGAGACCTGACACTGGCACAACGCACGTACGAGTCTGATACACCGGAAAGGAAACAAAACCGCATGCAGGCGGTGGCGCACACTCGCACAAAAGACAACATCATGCAAGATGCCGGGCATACGCCCTAACTCCAACCAGACCACACGCAAGCAGTTGAATACAACACTCGCCCAAGAGGGATGTCTCGCAGACATCCGGCACAAATAAACTGGCAAACGCTGGACAACACCACACATGGCCGGCGCACTTGACCGGAGCACGGAGAGGGGCGAGGAGTCGCCGACCGAGAAAGATGATTCAGCCAGGAGCATAGAGCGCAAGGAGTTAGAGAGAAGAAGATGCTAGCCGAGGGCAGCTGATCGGCCGGGAATGGGAACAGCATCCAGAACCCGCTAGAGGCGCATGCACAGAAATTGAGGCATATGCACGCAAACCAAGGCATGTAGACTAACAGTCGAAAGATCATCGAAAATTACCCAAGGCTCTCCAGAGCACCGTCCACACGAGCCTGACCTCGCCGTTGGCAAGGGAGGTGCCGGCAAACCTACCCACGGTCGCCGAACGCCACTAATGAGCCTTATTTTTATTGGATTTAAAGTCTTATTTTTATGACTTATTCAGGCTTAATTCTTGTTTTCTGCCTTATTTTGGATTCTTTTCCTTTAAAGTATAGAATCTTCACTATTTTTGATTGTTTGTGAAATACAGGGTATTTTTCTTATTTTTCATGAAGAATTTAAAGATTTGAAGTCATGAGAAGATTCCTCACAGTGCTAGGAGATCACATGTTAAATTTGAGGCAAATTAGAGCTTTCTGCAGAGAACATGGGTAGGCCATGATCATGATCACGGCCATGATCATCTCGGTAAAACTCTGCAGCATTCTGTGAGACAGTCACAACCAGGGTGTGATCATGTTCACGGCCGTGAAGAGGTTAAAATCTATCAGACGGGATGATCACGGCCAGGCCAGGATGGCCATCATGGCCGTGACAACTTCCGCTAGTTTTGACCTTTCGATGATTTTTCGCCCGATTTGGATGATTTTGAAGTCAGAATTTGCTGAAATTTGAGGGAAACATTTTTTGGGCAGTTATAGGGGTCGAACTTTGGAGAGCGGCGACCTAGGGCGTAAAGTGGCGATTTTGCTTCATTGAAGGCTTGTTTGGACGGATTTCTTTGGGGCTATCGAGAGAAGACCGAAGACTTATTGTCTCCTACCCAAGATCTGTAATTTCCCCCTTTTTTGAATTCATTTACTTGGGTTTTCATTGTTGAACGATGTATTTCTTAGCGTAAAACCCTAGTTCGGGACTTGGGCATAGCCCGTTGAACAAAATTTTCACATGTAAACATCTTTATGAATCTCAGTGATATCTTTTAGTAAATTTATTTATTCAAATGTGATGTGCTTATTGCGTATTTATGTTTTAGCCAAGCATTGATATGTGTTAAGTGTTACGAGAAGAGCCGAGAAGTGAATCGTAACACTCGATTGCCCATTTGAACTTGTGACTTGAATTACGAGAGTTGTTCAACGTCACTCGAGGACTAACGATTGTCATAGAGCCCATTGGATCTTTCCTAAGCTAATAAGCTGTGAGAGCAGGAGATTAGCTTAGGTAGACACCGGTTTGTGCTTCGAGAGTAGATAATCTATTTTCTATTTTCTAATTTATGATTCAATGTTTTACATTTAATTCATTCACATGGTGAAACCTATGGTCCCGAATCTTTGTAAAATTGTGTAATTGTCCCTACTAGTCGTTGATTCTTGAGTTGGTATTTTAGGTTTAATTTATATTTTTTCACTTTCTATTTTTGAATTATCTAGCTATCAATGACACTAAAGGTCGGTACTTAACACCTAGCTCCCTAGGAAGGTATCTCTCCTTGCTTGATTCTAGTTGCATTGAATTACGTTGAATGCTAATAATATATTATTGCTTGTGATCTTGTGATAGTGCAAAACTCTAAGTCTGTGATGGTTTTTTTCTAGTGATTCTCACTTTGTTTTCAGTTCTTAAGCTATTTAGAGCTATGGTGTAGAAAGTTTAGTTTATTCCTTGTGTTAAAGTAGTTTTTATTATGTCTACTTTTATGCATTCAATCTGAATTTTCAGATTATTATTGAGTATGATTCAACTGTAGCATGAATGATATTCATTGGGTTAAATCTTATTTTCTAACTTAATTATTGGCATGAAGCTATGTTGTTGATTGGTCATGATTATATTATTCCTTATTTCAGCCCTTCAATCTGGTTGCATAAATTTGCTTAATGAAAAAAAAAACAAAAAGAAAACAAAAGTGTTTGAAAAAAAAAAAGAGGCAGTGGTACCTAAGTGACGATGAACCAAAAGATTAATCCAACTTGGCACTGTCAACAAAAAAACAAATTAGAGAATAAAAGGGTCATGAGAAAAGAAGGGATTTGGTAAAGGTGAACAACTCTGTTGTGTCTGCAAGTGCACGGATACTTGAAGTAATAAAAAGATATAGAACCACAGAGACCTACGTGTTAAGTACCGAATAGTTGTTTTCTCATTAACTAAGCAATCGAATACGACGTAAGCGAACGATCGGAAAGCATACAGATAATCAGAGAGGAAAAGCAGGGACTAGGGTTTCATCCACCTTAATTTCAGTAACTAGATATAGTTAGATGATCGTCAGTTTATTCTTATTATGATAAAGATATAATGTACTTTACAAAGAAATCATCTCGTTTTCGCGCAGATAATTTACAAAGAATCAATCCTCACTTTCGTACAAGATTTATTCAATGCTAAAGATAAGTAAATCATTGACAAGAAAAATTAAGATCACTTTCATGCATCCAATCTTTATGTCAATCATCTCAAGTGAAAACTAAATATTTTCATACTTTAGATTCACAGGTTCTACTTAAAGGTTTCCAACGATCCGATACCTAATGTCTTATGATATCTTTATGTTTAACTCATTAATTCTCCCTAGATCAGAATTATCAACAAGTTAATAAACTTCTACAATCTAGGAATAAGAACAAACCTAATTTCTTACGATGAGTTCCAAAATCTCAATTTTAGGGTTCCAAGTTTTGCAAGTCACTTTTTAGTTCATATCACAAAAACTCCAATTCATGTTAACAATATGAAACTAGAAAGGATTAAAGACAATCATCACTTAAGTAGAATTATCATAATAAAAGTATCCTAACTAAATAAAGATCATCTAGTCATTATGAAATTAAGGGGATTTTACCCCCATGTCCCAAGGAAAGTTACGCTACCATGGAGTTAAAAATATAATAAAAATTTATTAAAAAAAAATCAGAATCCAGATAAAAAGAGAGAACAAGGGTTTACAGTAATCACAGGGGTGTGAAAAATTTCACAGCCTGTGATTTTACAAATTTTCGAGTTGCTACAGTTCTGCTATAGTACCGCTATAGTAAGGCGAGACGTGAGGACTGGGGAGGAGATCAAATGCTAGCTGGCCGGCGACGCAAGGTGAATTGGGGAGGCGGATGCTGGCCGATTTGCGATACTGAGGGCGAGACAACGGCTGAAAAGGGGCAAGTGAATAGAAGCAACGACGAGTCTTGAGAAGCAACCTCCGACTCACTTCTCAACTACAGTAAAACTTTTAAGTTGGGAACTGAGAAGCTAAAAATCCAAACGCATCAGCTTCTCATGTACAGTTAAAATATTGCTACTTGAAGCCCCATAAGTTGGCCCTATAGCTGGACCAAACGGGGCCTAAGTAGGAATCACAATAAATGTAAATGCATGTATCTAAGTGAATTGAATCATAACCAATACCATATCACATATGTACATATAAATGTATAATCAAGACAATGTCATGTAAAACATGAGTAATGACCATAAAATTACTCTATTATGAGTCTGCACTCGTATTAAGGGTGTGTTCATCATTGCACACGTGATGAAATAACTGCTCTCAACTAGTAGCTTGATAGTGTTATGTCTAACACCAAGGAAACTCTAGATAATCCCAAAGGACTCCAAATAGGTAATCGATATAATGGGTCTCATAGCCAATACATGGCCTCTGGTATAAACACATGGTTTACAAGCTCAGCCTCCAGTCATATATCACAAAAATGTCATGACACATATCACATATATCAAATGCATCACAAACAAATATACAAAATATAAATCACAGGCCTATAAGCCCACACCAATAATCATTTACTGAATTAACAATAAATACACGTATACCAATGAGGAAAATTGTAGGTGTGTGTAGGCTAACATATGTTTTAAATGCCGGATATGATTGGTAGAAGACTAAATTGATATTGATATATTAGTAAATAAGTGTAGATATTTAAGGTATTGGTAGTGATGTATGTTGAGATATGTGATATTGTAGGTGACACTTAGTTTGAGACTAATGAGGGTGGTCCCTCAATTGAAATCTTTAGATGTGCTAGGAGTTTCAGCGAGATAGATAAGAATAATTTCTTTTTTTTATATTGACAATATTGTGATTCCTATGATTTTTAATTATAGAATGTGTAAGTATGATTTTTTTTTTTTTTGTTATGGTATTATTTTAAGTGAGTTAGCACAATTTTATTGAGTATATATATGATATATTCTTGATGTTTTGTTGAATTGAATGGATTATTATAAAATTATGAAATTTCATTAATTATAGTATCGCTTTCAACGGGTAGATTTTTAATTGTATTTAGGTTGATGTCTGTTATGGGTCGTGAGAGTTACCAAACATGAAAGAAAGACTAGAAAAGCAAGTCAAGATGTCAGTATCTGGAGCATGTACTTGGCTGGATCTTTCTTAATTTCTATGCGTCGTGCGCTCTCCAGCACTAAACGTTAGAAAACAAGAGCACAACGTCCAATATCAGCAGCACACAAACTGTCGCCTTCAGATTAACATCTCGACTTTGACTTTGACTTGCGCATTGCAAATGCGGCTGAAACATTGTCTACGTATCCTTGCACGGAAAAGAAGAGTAAATTTTTATTTTATTTTTCCTATTCTGAACAGTAGAGCGAGTGACGAACGCTGGTTGTCAGTGTGCACAAGTGAGCTTGGCTCTGTGCCGATGACTTCATGTGCTCTGCACGGCAGAGTCAACGGCTGGAGATTGGTCATGGCTTCTCATTTAGGACACAAAACGACCCTTCCAAACTACTAGTAGTGTGCATCCATGCAATGTAACCATCAATCAAACCGAGTACAATAAATAATAAAATAAAAAAGTTTAGAAAAATAAAATCCCAAGGCAATTAGCATCTTTCCACAGTGCAAATCCAATTCTCATATATCTTAAACATAATCCTCTATCTTAAAATATAATATCTTTGAAAAGTATGTCTCTAGTCTTTTTCAACTTTGAAAAACAAAACTAAATTTAAGTGAGAATATGGGAAGAAGAGAATAAACAAGACTTCAACCCCTTCCCATTTGATATGTTTGGTATACCTCAAATGTAAAGAGTGATATTTTATTTATAATATAAGATTATTCTTTTTTTTTTAATATCCTCTTAAATAATTCAATTAATTAAAAAGATACAATTTCTACAAAAGAAAATAAGTTAAAATAAAAGATAAAAATTTGTAACTATTAATAAAAATTGAAACGACACCAACACTGCTGTTGCCTCCATCCATAAGAATGAAAATAAGTTGAAAATGCTCACTTTTATTGCACTGTTGCTAGCTCATACTCTCATTTTTGTGACCTCCCTAAGAAAAGAAATATAAAACCTAAGTAGAATTTTTACGAATCTTATTTCTATAAATTTTAAGAAAACTAATCAAAATAGTTAGCGCTATGCACAACAACATCTTGCTAAATATACTGAAATTTGTGGATTAGAATTTTTTTTTCTCTAATCCAATGATTTTAAGTGGCCCTTCCTTAAAATTTTTTAGAGAGACCCTCTCCTACAAAAATTTTTCCATAAAACTTTCACTAATAGTAAATGATGAACACAATAGTCCATGACACATCGTTGACTACTTTTTCAAGTTAACGGGGAGTAGCGTCGATATATATATATATTTTTTCTGTATATTATCACCCGTCGTTTTTGTAGTCTTTATTGACATTATCAACTCTAAATAAATTCGATAATTTATCAATTAAACTATAGCTAGACAAATCGTGATAATAAGTCTTTGTAGCTCATTTGCTTTTGGCTACCCTTTCCTGTCGTTTCTATCTGTCATCTAATGACATGTCGAACAATCCTATAATTTTCAGAGAAAACAAAAAAGAAAAAAATATAGCTTGATGGTGCAATTAGAGATCATATAATACAGCAAGTAATTAATTTCGGTAGAGAATGACTCGATTAACTACGCCAAGTAATTAATTACTATAGAGAATGACTCAATTATGCATTGATGGGGGCATTACATCATAAAATACAGTTTCAAATTAAGATTTACGTGGGCGCATAATTAATTATGCGAGTGCGTGCATACAATTGCATGAGGAATAGAATTATTAGGCAAAAGCTTGGAGACTCAGATAATGATGCAATAGCTGGGCTCGTCGTACCAGACGACGAACCTGTTGCAGGAGTTGCAGCAGGGCGGCAGCTCCTTCTTATCGTCCTTCTTATCGTCCTTCTTATCATCCTTCTTGTCCGGCTCGCCGACGCTGACGATCTCCACCGGCTTCTTCGCCTTCCGCAGCGCCTTCACGATGAGCGTTGCGTCGACGCTCCCGACGATCGTCATCGTGCTCTTCTCCCCGTCCACCGCCACTGAATCAATCCCTGCACCGCCACTTAGATTAATTCCCTAAATATTACTCACTGATCAAACGGCCACTGCGCATGCAAAAAGTTAATTGACGGACTGACCGCAGAATTTGGAAACGATGGTCATCACGCAGACCTTGCACTTGACGCACATGATGCTCACCTTCAACACAATCTTCTGCAATATTTACATCCCAAATTCAGAACGTGAACCAACGTAACCCAGAGTCAACGATGAATGAGGTTAAGAAAAAGCAACGCATCGCCGATTACCTTGGTAGTGGCCATATATATAACGCATGCAAAATCTTAACCAAGGGCAAGCAAGCTGCAACTTGTTAGAGCATATAGCAACTCTCGGAAGCTTCACCTTCATATATAGCAAATAGAAGCTGTGTTGTCCCATAGATTAAGAAGCTGACATCAAAGACTTGGAGTCAACACACACATTAACTTGTCTTTTATGGACGCCGTTGACGGACAGCTGACTCATCGCTGAACAAGAACGCGAGAAATTATGAAAAAATTGACTGGCTAGTGACATTGGAAAAAAAACTGTGTGTGGCAGTGGCCGCATCCACCATTTAAGATATATATACGGGATAGATGTAAAAACGGATCCCAAAAAATTTCTAAATCCTTAAATGGCGGATGGGGCCATTGCATGGTGGAGTATCGCCGCACACAAGTCTTATTCGTGTCATTGTCTTTTCAGCCGCTCACATCTACGGGTAAATCTTCTAAGCGGGGCCTCTGCTGAGCGAGGCACTCCTATCTATTATTATTTTGCATTGAGATTAGTGCAACACAAATCTCAATATAAAATTAAAGGTAAAATGGGACTGCTTAGTGGACTCCCCGCTTAAGAGTTTTTTTCCACATCTAAACCCTCTATCATGGTAGCGGGCGAGGCAGCGAGCGAAATTCATAAGCGAAAAAAAGCGCTCCAAGCGAAAAAAAATTTGTATGCGATGCCACCGCATCCACCCCACGTAACTTAAACACTTGAGTTGGGATTCATGCAAGCACAAATCCCAAGTGGTTGTGTGGGGTGGATGATGCCACCGCACGGTGCGGTGGCATCGCATACAAACTTTTTCTCTTTGAACGAGGGCTCCATTTGCCATCTAAACACATCGGGATCTATGCTAGGAGAAAATTTCTAAGTATACCATCCCTTAGAAATTTTAAACGATTCCCTCTTCATTTTCGATCAAAATAAATTCAAAAAAAAATAAAAGATGAAGAAATAATCTAAATGAAAGATGCTAATATCATGATGAAATTTTTTTAAAAATGATATAAATTTACATTTAAAATATAATAAAAAAAATATTAATTATGTTTTAAATGATCTATGTGCTTTAAATGTGAATTTGTATCCTTTTAAAACAAAATTCATCATGATATTAGCATCATTGAAAAACTTAAATTATCTAGATTATCTTTTTATTTTTTATTTTTTTTTAAATTTATTTTGATAAAAAACGAAGAGGAAACGTTTAGAAATTTTCTCCTCTATGCCCCGCTCAGAGTACGCCCGCCGCTTAGGAATTTTCAGCCATAGCAGCTGCTATTAAAGCTGCACTCTTAAAGGAAAAAAATTGTAAAGCGGGGCTCCGTGTAGAGTAGGGCCCATCCACCGTTAAGGATCCCAATATGAGCATAGGCGGTAGATAGAAACCCGCTCCAAGCATGCACAAATCTTAATATAGATGTGGACGGTGAATAAAAACCGCTCCAAGCAGAGTGTCTGCTTACAAATTTTTTTCCGTTATATATAACTAGCTTCCATTGTGTAGGAATTTTTTTCAGCCCGAAATTATTGCTTGAGACAGCTGCTATTGGAGCTGTACAGTTACAACCATACGCTTTTTCTTTTTTTATCATTTTTGTTAAGATAACTACAGTTTTCTAAAAGCTTCGTAGTTTTTATAAGCTATGTATTTTTTTAAACATAAATATATATAAAGTATAAAAATTTCTTAAGGATAGATATTTTTAATAAAAAAATATCTAGAATATATAGAGCTTCTATAATATTTTAGAATTAAAAGAAGTCGAGATATCTATAAAGTATCTCTCCACTTTTATGATGGTTTATCAGAGGGCAGATAATAATCATTTATAATCAAGCAAAATGCAAACAAAATATTAGTCTCCTACACAACTCCTAGTTACTAAACCTTTCTTCTTTCAATTAGCTAACCTCTTAACTATTTTATAATATTATCCTACCATACATTACCATATACTAACACCCATCTCATTCCCAAATTTTTTAATAGTGGTATTAGAGCTAAGTTCGATTATACTAGGCATATTTCTTGAATCATACGACTTCATTCTTAACTATTAATTTCTTATAAGTTCTTATTCCAATTTTTACTAGTGAAAATTATGATTTTTGGAGACAAAGACTAAAAATATATTTTGTCACTCAAAATCTATGAGATATTATCTAAAATGGATATAACATTCCAATTGATATGTCCTTTATATCCAATCAATAACAAAAAGAATTTGATAAGAAGAAACAAAGAAATGTTCAAGCCTTATATGTCATTTAACGAGCTGTTGTAGACACTATCTTCACAAGAATATCAAGAGTTCAAAGTGCCAAGAAAGCATGAGATACATTGGAGGAGTTTGATAGCAATAAAGGGGTACATACTATAAAATTACAAAACTTGAGAAAAGATTTTAAACTTCTGAAAATGAAACACTATTACTACGTAAGAATAGTAGAAATAGTTAATCAGTTAAAATTATACGGGGAAGACTTATCTAATAAGAGAGTGGTAGAAAATATTCTTATCACTTTTACAAAAAGATATAATCCTAAAATTACAACTGTGGAGTATATAAAGGATATATCAACTCTATCAATAACTGATTTGATATGTGCTCTTAAAGCATATGAGAAAAGAATTAGTAGACATATTGAAAAGATAGTTGAAAGTGCATTTAAAATTAAACTTAACATAAGATTTCAGAAACAAAAAATAATGTTAGAAAATTCAATCAAACTATACATTGGAATAGAAACAAAAGATATATACAACCACAAAGAGTGCTAAAGAAAAAAAAAATACTCTCCATGTGATATATGCAAGAAAAGTAGTCACCAAGAAAAATATTATTTGTTATGAGATAAACCACAATATGACAATCATAAGAAATTTGGTCACTTGGAAAAGGATAGTTGAATCAAAAGTATTCATCAAGCCAATACTGTGAAAGAAAAGAGTGAAAACTTATTCTTTACTAGTCAAGACTCCTCACAAAAGACTCGTGACACTTGGTATCATAGTTAGTGCAGTAATCATATGACATCATATGATGATATTTTCTTCAAATTAGATACAACATTTCAATTAAAAGTCAAGTTGGGAAATAATAAATATCTTGATGTCAAAGGCAAAGGAATAGTTGCTATAGAAATAAGAAAAGGTAGAAGGTATATTCAAAATTTCTTATTAGTTCCTAGCTTAACTCTGAATCTTTTTAGTGTTAGACAAATGACGGAACGAGGTTTTGCATTACACTGTGAAGGAGATAAATGTACTATATATATCATTCACTGTTGTGCATGGATACACGACCATGCCCGTGAACAGCTCGTCGAGGTTTATTTTCTGTAAAACTTATTCTTCACGGCCATGTATGTGTTCACGAGTGTGCCCGTGAACGTTTCGTCGAATTCTGGAAAAGTCGGCCGAACCTTCACGGCCGTGCATGGATGCATGGGTGTGCTTGTGAACGGCTCGGCGCAGTCTAGCAAAGCAGGTTCATATATAGTCGTGTATGGATGCACGACCATGCCCATGAAGAGCGTAAAAAATTCTGTTTAAGCTGAAATTTCTCATGTAGCTTCGTCTCATCATGAGGAATCGTCTCATATCTTCAGACCCCCTGTTACGCCCCAGCGAAAGTCTTCACTAGGGACGTAAGAGTTTAAGGAATACAAGCCAACACAATCACCAAATATACATTCAACCACCACGATATAACATCTATCAACAAAAGTTTGCATATACATCAAGTCTCACAATCTATAACAAAAACAAATCAAGTCAAAGTTTGCTTATTACAATATCTTTCAATACTTTCTACAAAGTTCAACATTTGGCAAACAATACTAAGAAACAAATACCACAACACAAGAAAGATCAAACTATATCTATTTATTCCCCCATGACTGCAGTCTCTATCTAGCTATTCATTTTGGGGTTGGGCCGGACCTGGACCTGGAGGCAAAACAAAGGAGTTAGCAAGAAGAGCTAAGTAGGAATCACAAAATGCATGTAACAAGGAAAGATAATTAAAACAATTTCACTATTCTACATGTAAACATCACATCATCATAGTCGTGTAAAATCAAGAGCATAACCACAAATAACCTCACAATCGAGTCCGCACTCTTTGTTAGAGTGTTTCCATCGTTGCTCAACCAATGGAACAACTGCCCTTAGACAGCTCGGAGGATGTTGCGTCCAACATCCAGGACCCCGGTTAGTCTAATGACTACCCGTCAGGTGACCTCTAGCTAGCACCTCTATAGCCGATCCACACTCGGCATTATAGAGTCCACAGTGGTATCATAAGATCAATCAATGTCACGACATCAGTCAATCCCCAAAAGTACTACACTATCATCATATATGTTTCAACAAAGTAACCAATGCAAATATCAAACCATGTCATGTCCATCACAATGATCATAAATGAATGATATTGAATTCAATGGTAAAGAAACAATAATCAAAGGAACTGAACGATAAGGTACCACAGATTTCAAATAAGCTTAAAATACTGTGAGAAAAGGAAAGAGGTTAGATTCCTACCTCAATGGTTGATTCTCTTTGTCAAATGTTTACCAAGTCTTTGATTCATCTTAGTTTCCCGTCTTTGACCTCCTAACTTCTCAAACCTTAACTATCTTCTTTTCTAATTATTTCAAAAAAATAGGATTATTATATGCACATAATTAAAATTGTATTTATCAATCCTTTCAAGACAAAACTATACATATATTTAATTATTTCTTTACCTTTTATAATTGATTCCAACCCGTTCCTTATAAGTCTAACTTGCTATACACAAATACTTATATATAAAGGAACTCTAAATTAAAGAATTAAAGTACTGTAGGAAAGCATTCAATGTTTACAGCGGAAAAAATTTTGTTAATTAAAGTCATGAAATACTGGAATTGACTTAAACATTTCCATGCTGACACCTTAAATTTTTTTCTTTTCTTTTCCTTTCTGTTCCAGCACCAAGATCTTTAGGCACTGTTTTAAGGATAAGACGCATAGCCAATTTCTAGCAGCGAAGGAGAAGATCAGATTCAAATAAATTTCAGATGTTTAATATGCGTTACTTCTAAATGTAAATTGAAATTTTTATTAACATCTTCCAAAATAATTTATGAAAGTTTAGCAACATCTACTGTACAAATATGGTCATTTGCATAGGTAATGTGCAGAGTATGTGTATCTAGTTACGTATGCTCAACAAAAAGAAATACAAGGGCGATAAAAAAACAGTAAACTTGATATAATGACAATTATCTTTTTCCTTGTCATCAAATATACTACAACTGAAAGAAATGTTATCCAAAGATATAACTACAGGCAAATAATTGAGGCATATCTCAACTTTTATTTATATTGCCAAACTAGCAGATAATAAATATTCAATCCACAAGATTAACAGGGGTTAATGCAAGTTCAGCAGTTTTGTGTAGCTATATAATGCATAAACCCATATATTAAACGGATTTCTGTAATAGTATTCCTTACTGGACAATCATATTCTTCCACATCAGATAACTGTTGGACAGAAATTTGATCTGACTCTTCAAGGCATTAGAAATAGTATTCAAATGGATGTCTACAATGTCGCATCATGCATTGGAAATCAAGGAGCTCAATACAGTTAACACCTTGAAATGTACTGAACTAAAGGATACGAGTATTAGATTATTAGCCGGACTGAGCAATAGATCATGAAAATGGATATGTATTACTCTATTGAATTTGCTATTCTTTCATCTAAGATAATGTCATATTTTTCTCTCCCAATTCACTTTGCTCTCAAGTCTCAACTTGACTTCAACAAAGTAGATTAAACTTTTGCTAATCTGAGAAATTAGTTTCTCTCAGATAGAATGGTCATTAGCTACTTATAATCAAGGTCTGACCATCATAGAAGTGAAATAGATTTAACTAGATATTTCATTGAATTTTAAACTGTTACATATCATGATAATCCAAACAGATTCTAAGATACTTAATATTAACAGTTTCATAAAACTTCAAGTAAAAGATCCTGTTTCGTCTATTAGGTAACCATCATAAATAGTCGGTAAGTTCAGGGTTTTAAGTATTGTTCTAAATCCTAGTCAGCTAACTCAATCTAGAAGGCTGCAAGTGGAGAGCAAAAACCTGCCCCATGGAATTCTATTGTAAATCTATTACACATCTTTGCAGGCGAAAAGCTAAAACTAATTTTGAAAAAATCTCCATAAGAATGTAAAGATGAGGCTATTTCCAGAGATTATTTCTTTTATTTCTTTATTACAATTTCTAATCAAATCGAAGAGTATCTGCAGGAACAAAGTTACGCCCCAAAAATTCACAAGAAATAAGAAGATGGAAGAAATCCAATGCCAATCAAGTAGAAGAAGAACGCATCAAGGACTTACCTAACCTCCACAATTTGTAAACAAAAAGAAAATTCAAGAATTAATGCTGCACCCTTCTTCAAGATAATCCAACGTGGAGATGCCGCCACTCAAGCACTTGCAGCAAATCAAAAGAGGAGGCGCCACCAATCAAACTCTTCTAGCACAAATTTCAGCAATCAATGGGAGAGAAGAGAAAAAAACATCATTGGAAGAAGGAGAGGGATGAAGCCGCTCACGAAAAAAAAAAATAAACGGGAAAGAGGAAGAAGCCCTCGGCCAAAGAGAAAGGAGGGGTTTTAAAAGAGTTTTCCATAAAAGCCCATAAGTATCTATTAATTACAGTTAGGTCCTGCAACATCAAATAAAAGAATATTAGTTTAAATTAAATTATAACACCCCCCTCCCCCCACAAATTCCACCAATTTATGGGTGAAATCCCTACATTTCAATGAATCCAAGGAAAAGTAAAGGTTCTGAATAATATAAAGTATTTGGGCAAATAAATGAGACAAAGCATGCAATTTACTCCAAAATAATAGTAAAAAGTAAGTCACGAAATATCATATATTTGCATGCTATCAAAATACATCGGACTTAAAGTTTTGCTTGTCTTCAAACAATTGAATTGTCTAGAGCATAGTGATAAAATGAAATAAAGAATCTCGAACAACTTCAATAAGTCTAACAAGGTTATAGTTCAATCACAGCAAGCCTCAAGTTATGATGCAGTGTCAAAAGCGAATTAAATCAAATATTATTAATACAATTCATTCGAATATGCAAAGTTGACAATATCAATGACCTTTACCATACATCACACATAAATGAAATTTTTGATCAAGCGTTCACAAATGAGATAGTTGTACCTCAAGTCATGAGAAAATAACATCAGTGCCACATAGTCCCTACGTGGTGCCCCTTTTTTTTGGAACAGTGCCAAGCTATGGAAATGAGAACATCCTAGCTTCGGTACCACTGTTATTATTTTGAACTCTAGGGATAGTGCCAAGTATGATTAACAATGAACTTATGTATCACTATCCCTTTTGCTATTGGAATGCTATGAATAGTGCCAAGTGGGAGTACAATGTGCAATATACAAGTACACTTTGGTACCACTATTATTATTTTTGATTCCCATGACAAGGTGTACAAATAAGTATGAAATTATAAAGTAAGATGCAAAGAAGTGTATCACATATGATATATTTCAAGGTGAAGATAAATACAACAAGTGCACCTCTTATGAATGAATAATAATTAATTGAGTTAATTAATCTTTCAACTGTACAAAACACAAAAAAAAACTATGCGTGTAAACTATAACCAATATAGACAACGAAGCATGCAAGAGTCTCATTCCAATCAATCAAGCAACTATAGAACAACGCAATCTCAAAGACAAAGCAAATATCATAGATACGGGGTGGGCTAGACATCTAAGATATTGAAACTACTAGAAAAGTAAAACATGCAAAAAGGGAAATGACAATTTGACAAAAGAAAACTAACAGAATCGGAAAAGAAAACTAACAACTGAAATAAACTACTGGAAATAGAGAAAGCTGACCGAGTGATGGTGAAACCAAAGTGCTCATCCCTCCTACTTGGGGGGAAACCAAAGTACAATCTGCATCTGTGTGGCGACAACAAGGAGGAAGACGCTTCTTCATCGCGAGAGAGTGGGGAAGAGGAAGGACTGAAGAAGAGAGAAGATCTTGGACGCTCCTACCTCCTACTTGGGGCGATATCCATCTTCTTCTCCCTATTTTCTCGTTTTATCTTGTTGTTCATGGCTGCTGTGATTAAACTTATTGAAAACCTATTTTGGAACATGAACTTGATAGCTTAAATCTATTTCAAGGCTGGGGGAAAACCCCTCATATGATTTGTGCATAGATGTCTGATTTTAGGGTACAACTAAAACGCAAAATAAGATGACGCTCATGAGTCACGAGCCGAGGAAATCGATGGTCCTCGGCTCAAAGCAATAAAAAAAATAAATAAAATCTATATATTCTGTAAATTGGTAAAATTACCGAACCGAAAACCGATTACCGATTACCAAATATCCTTAATTTCATTACCGTTACCATTACTATTACCGAATTTACCGAATCGAATTTACCTTTACCTTCAGTAAAATAGATAAAAATCGGTAATTATCGATTAATGCCCAGCTCTAATGTTGACAAGAAAACCAAATAATCATCACATGTTATTACCATATGTGTGCATATAGGTCGGTCAAGTATTAACTTTCCTTTAGGCCGATTAATACCTACATAAATTGCATGCACACCATCTTAACAATATAAAATAAATTAACCTACACAATCGCTACTTTGGTAGTCATATTACTTTAATTAATCTATTTCATAATGTCATACTTATTATTATTTAGACAATAATAAAATTAATTATGCCATTGTTTGAATTTATTAAAAAATATTTTTCTTGGATTTTATAAAAAAAATTAGAAGCTGTCACCTTTTAATACAAAGTTATATTTAATTTTTATAATATTATGCAATTTGCTTATAAAAAGTATCCTCTTTGTAGAACCTATTATATTATTTATTTAAACTAATATAAATAATTAATTAAATTATAATATATAAAATATCAATTAGCAAAATATGTTAAGGTTAAAATTATATATATCTTATAATTTTTAGAAGATCAATAATTAATATTTAAATTTAATATAAAATTTATTTTTTAAATATATTTAATTTTATATTTTATATATTATATTAATTAATATATATTAATATATTAAATATATGTTGTAAAATGAGTAACTTAAAATATGCCTCTTACACACACCACAACGACCGCATCGCCCAAAGCAACATTTGCTTGTTTTGGTGAATAGTATTGTTTTACTACTTTCAAGCACGCAACATATAAGCCAAGTGCACGCCCAATAGTAATTTCTCTAGTCCATCTAATTGTAGCCCCAAATAATGGGGCCTAAATTTGGGGCTACAATTAGTGCCCCCTTGAATTATATATATACTGTCCCTCTAAAAAAGAAAAAAAAGTTTATTTTATGTACTAGTTTTCTTTAATTAAATCATTTTCTAGGATCGAAATATAGCAAGCAGATATATAGAATATTGGGTAGGGTTAGGTTTAAGTGTGGTTAAATTAATTGCTTAGTTGGAGATGGAGTAAGATATTTAAATAAATTTTATAGTTAAAAAATGATTGAAGTGATGCAGCACCTTGGAGGGTTGGGTTGGAGGGGGTTTGCGAGTAGGGTTGGCAAAATATGACATGATTTGTCAACACGATACGAGATTTTGTGGGTCTGAATTTAATTAATTATGTTTTGTGTCATAAATATATTGATCCATTTATGACATGTCAAATATCATATCGTGTCATGTCGTGTTAGCGGGTTAACCTGTGTAACCCATATTATATATATAACCTGTTTATGACCGGCCAAATTTCATGTTGTGTTATGTAATATGATTTATATTATTGCGTTTTGTATCGTGTCGTATATGATTGCATTTTGTATCGTGTGTGTCATGTGACATGACCTATTTATTAATCGTGTTATCCATGTCATGTCGTATGACCTATGAAATAAGTGGGTCGTATTTGTGTTTTGTATATTGATTTGTATACATAAATAGATCGTGTTCGTGTCAAGCATAACCGTGTCGTATATTAAATATGAATCACTTATCAAAGTAACCTTATGACACTTGCTTATTCATTAAGCCAACATATGTTTAGGTACTGATGTTTCTTAGTATAGAATAGACTCCTTATCAAAGTAAATGAGTACTAGTCTAGCCACATATGTGTTGTATGAGCTTATAGAATAGAAGTGGCTAGTTGAGCTCACCACTTGAAGACCTCAATGAAAGTAGTAAGAAAGGTTGAGTAATTTGAGTCAAACTTGACCTTAATATGTTTATATATTTGGGTATCTTGTTGACTCAATTTGTCCCACCTCTTAGTTCATAACTAGAAACTTATATACCTTAGAACTAAGTTGCTTAAACGCCAAGTTGAGGGGCTTGTGCCAAGCATCTACTATAAATCTTTGATAGATTCAACTCTACCACTCAAGTGAGTAGGCATTGATGGCATGTGGAAGCTTAGGAGCGTAGTAAGTCAAATACCAAATGCTTTAATCTAGATTTGTTTTAATTTGTCATGTTAGCTTTCACCCGAATCATTTATTAAGAAAATTATAAAGAACAATATTTGAGTAATATCAATTTATGATATATTAAATATAAAGTATTAAAATAAAAAATAAATAGATAAAAAAAATATATCAGAATACAATAAAAATATATCACCTTAAATCTTGAGTGATTCATATTGAATCACTAAAGATAAAAGGAATCTCGAAAAAAGAAAAAGACAGATAAATTTGAGTCAATTTTATTTGTCGCAAGTGTAAAATTTTAAGTCATAAATGACAATGGCAAATATAGGTGTCTCAACAACTTGGAATTCATTCCATGTTTTTTGACAAAATAACTCTAATCGATACTCATCAACCAGTGATGCAGGGGCATCTTCCAGAACCTAATTACATCTTGACTTTATTTTGGAAACTTGCTTCTATTGTGTTTATCTTTAATCACTTAGCTGATAAACTCTTGATTTGTGGTCCAAGCTAGTCTTAATGGTTGTAAGACTAGTTGTTGGACAATTTTGTAACTTAAACACTTGATGCTTGTGTATTGTAGTTAGGATGTAGCCTATGTTTATTTTCCAAGTATTTGTTTTATTTTGTAGTTGATGTAATAGGATGTATTAGCCTAGGATCTATGCACCTGTAATGCACTACAAGGCGCCCTTGTTCCCTCTCAACAACCTTCCATCAAAGTCAAAGTCAACATCCATCTCAACATTGCAGGTCAACAATCATCAAAGGGCAAAGAGAAGTCAACATTTCAAGTCAGCTTCATTCAAAGAATAGCTCGGCTCCAATATTTAAATTCAATACTGAAACATCTCTCCACATCAATTTCAGCTTCTTCAAATAATGTTTCAGCTACAACATTTCAAATCCAAAAGGAAGACACCTTTCATCCAGCCAACCTGGAGATACGCGCTCAGCCAATTCACGAATCCAGAAACCTGCAGGTGTATCTTGCAAGCAGCCACTGCAAACAGCCACCACAAATACTACCAATCATCAGGAAGACGCTGCTTCACTCAGCCAATCATCAGGAAGTGCGCCAACGGCAGGATGCAAATGGGCCCTTTAGTAAATTTACTCTATGTGAACGTTGAGGGAGGAGGGATTCAAAAGACCTTGTATTGACACACTTGCACAGTAGACAACTTGATGACATTTGAATGAAAACATATGTTAGCCTTGTGCTGAGTTCCCTAAGGGCGTGCCTTTGGCCCCTTGCGCTACCTTGAGGGTGAGCCTTTGGCCCCTCTTCTTGCTTGTTTGAGGGTGAGTCGTTGGCCCCTCTTCTTGCATCCTTTGAGGGTGAGCCGGAAGGTCCCTCTAGTTATCAATCTCTTCTCTTCTAATCTCTCCTCTTCCTCTGCTCTTGTTCCACTCATCACTCGCTGAATCCTCTTCCTTCACCATCGTCAACTGCTCCAAGTGCTCAAGGTTGAACCTGCCGTGAAGGCTTACAAGTGGCGGAAGTTGAAAGGATCTGAAAACCGACTATCAATACATCACAGCTCAACCGGCTGCCACCAAAGCTCATTGTCACAGAGCTAAGAAGGGGACTTGGCCCCCTTCCAAAAGGGGGCCCCTCAGGTGCTTTCTCTCCTTGATACATTTAAAAACTGCCACCCAATCTTCAGTGTTTGAAACCCTTGCCCCTGTTACATTTGTGAGCTACATCCTTGCGTTAGGAATTTCGTCCTGCATCAACCAGTTTCCAGACCAACGATATCGTTCATACATACAGAGCATTGTACACTTGAAGCTAATGTCACACATTTTATATATACTGTAGGTCATCCTTTCTCATTTCTCTAATTCCGAAAATCTTTATTCAATTATTCACAAAGAAAAGGAACTCTTGCTGAATGCTATGTGGCCAAGTAACTATCCAACATTGAGTGAAACATTTAGAGCGAAAAGAATAAAACAAAAACAAAAGCACTCGATGAAATAATTACAGAGAGCAGGAGCTGAATTGATCACCTCTCTCTCCCGGGCATCTGGCCAGGAAGACGCAAAGCTTGAATGTAAAAAAACACTTCTGCAAATTGCAATCAACGCATTCAGCCACGGAGGCGGGAGGCAGATGTGAGCGCTACAGCCTGAGCCCAAACCTTGAGCTTTGCTTTCACATCCCTCGGATCATCACCTGCACTCGTATGTGGAGATAAATCAGATACATTACATTGTTTGTCTTTTAACTCAGATCATAAAGCAAAGAAAAACTTTTCCAAGTTGAAGGACCAACAAGCCGTGGAGAACACTTATATCACCTAGTCGATTCAACATTATGAGCATTGATTAGCAGCATGCCTACTTTTAGCATCTTGTTTAATCATAGCTAATTATCGACTTGGTTGATAACAGAGCCTCAAAGCACAAAAATATGCAGGCAGGTTATAGCAGAAGATAGGGTTACTATCAGCATTTGGTACTTGGTTTCTTAACCCCCTCCCAAAAAAAAAAAACCCCAAATGCTATAAACCCTAGCTAGCTTAATCAATTACTCAAGTATTTTTTATTGAGAAGAAGATATCGTTAATTGTTTGCGAGAATTGGGCAGAGCAAGTAAAATGAGTACATGTATTTTGTTTTACCAGGGCTAGAGATCCTCCAGTTCATGGGGGAGTTGCCGCCACTGCTGGTATCCGCCAGATCGGAGAACGTATCAGGGATCTCCACCGTCCAATCCGGCGGTAGGCCGAAGCCGAGGTCGCGGCACGCCCTCACCTCCTCCATATCCATCAGCATCCGCCCGGATCCGCTCCGCGGGTGCACCACGATCCGGCACTCCCCCGCCGCAGCGTCCGATCCATCCTCCTCCGCTGCCAGGATCTTCCTGCGCTGCCACTCCCGCTCCAGCCACCGCTCCCTCTCCCGCCGCTGCCGGTACCGCCGCCTCCCGCCTCCGCCCCGCGCTTCCGTCTCGCTCGAGTACTCCTTGAACCGCCCCGATCGGACCAAATCGGGTCCACGGGCCGGCGTCCCGGGCATCGACGCAATCCCCATGCCCGACGACTCGTCCTCCCTCCCCGATCCGTGCAACAGCAGGCCTCCGCCGCCCGCGTCGCCGCTTCGAGCGGCGCCAAGCTTGGACATGTCGTCCTCGGAAGAGGGCTCGACGTCGGCGTCTTCGCCGCCGCCCTCGGAATCGAGCGAGAGAAGTGACATGGATGCGGCGGGCGGGTCGTCGTCAATGTCGTCGTCCTGGTCGTAGCCGCTGTAGTGGCCGTGGATGGTTTCGTCGGATGCCATGGCGTTACTCTTCTGGAACAAGTTGGAAGAAGAGTCAATGGTAATTGGAGGGACAAGGCTTTCGAAGCATTTGGCTTAACTATGATGGAAATTGAAAGGGATAAAGATTTGGTCAATTTGAAGAATGCCACGCCACGAGTGCCAGAAAATCATATTATTATCTAAAAATTTGCAAGTTTTGCTTGTAAAAAATAGTCCGTGAACGTTATCGATTTCTTTCCCTGGAAATATATATTCCAGAACCAACTTGTAGAGCGAAATTAATTGTTTATTTGCTGCTAATGCGTGTGTCGATTATTTTGCATTTAAATAACAAGGAAAGCACCGACTATTTTCTTTAGCTTTGAAATCATCGGCGACCAGTGTTCAATAAAAATAAATTTATTATCATTTTCCCAAAACAAGAACAAACCCAAAGGGACAAATTATTATCCTTTCCCGGCCGGGTCGGCTCGCGTCGCTCTCGAACCGCCCGCTGCCTGCGGGAGCGCATAGCCTGTCACTGTGCGGCTGCGCTTGTTCAGCGCAGTTGACGTAAGCCGGGGATAGAATTGAAAAAAGTTGGGGCTCCAGCGCTACGACAGGTCAAAGGTGAGGGAGGATGAATTGCTCCTTGGGCTCTACGTGGCATCACTCTCGTGGTGGGCTCCGCAGCATCGACCGTTGCACGAGCTGCTACGTTTAGTGGTAGTTGGCTGGGTAACTTTTGCCTGCTAATTGCACGTGCCGAAATCTATTTTTATAACCTGTAGATGGATATTTTTTATTATGAAAAAAAAAAACTATTTGAAAAGATCCTCACTGGCAAATTGGAGATTTGGAGCGTTGACATTTGGAATGGAAAAAAAAAAAAAACTATTTGAAAAGATCCTCACAAGCATGCATGCTTGTATGCGTATATAATAATGTTAGTTTAATTTTCTTGTATTTATTTCTCATTAGTTGAAAACAGAACACCACTTAAGTCATGATTAATTAATGTCCTTGAGTATGCTACACCGCCCAAATATAGTCAACGTGACAATGCGTACATTAGCTGGCCGATAAAATTTAATTAATGCTTGAACTGGACCTTCCGCCTGGCTTTCATTTACTGACACAAGACAATTGTCTTCAAATTTTAATAATGAGACTAGTTAGAATCAATCTATTAATGTGCTTAAGAACCAAGAAAAACAACTATCCGTGCCACTTGTTGGACGCTAAATTGCTTTTTTTTTAAAAAAAAAAAAAAAAACATGGTTCTTATTTAGTTATGGATATTCGCAAGCATGCTGACTTCTTGATATATAGAATGATACACTGGTCAAAGGTTTAAAATGTAAGATGGAGAGAGAAATATCATTGCTATGTTTTTTAAATAAATCGAAACAAAAGTAATTTATACTTGAAAAACATATGTCAAACACGCTGTTAGGTGCACTAAATCAACTAATTTTGTCCCCTTCCTCGTCTATTTCAGTAAGTTGACTATTTAACTTTGACTTACAAAGTTTTTTGTCTGTTTTGGGTTAGTATTATTAATCTTCCCTTTCACATCCCTTGCTTCAATTTTGATTTAACTCGTACTCGTTCGTGTTAACCAAATATGAAACTGATTAGTCTCAGGTGTCCAGGCTACCTTCAACATTTTTTCCTTTCCACCTAGTATTTAAAAACAAAATAATTTTAAAAGCAAACTTAGAAAAACGAAAAAATTTACCATCTATTTATACAATAAAATGCGCACAGAAGAAAAGAGTTTTGTTTGTTTTGGATTCCGTAGACTCTGCAACGGCCCAATAAACTGTGCAATGGATATATATTTCATTTGGCCCAAAAAGAACCCATGACATTCTTATATTTACCAATGTGACTATGTAGGATCCTCCTCATAATTTCCTTCTAAACCACATGGATTTGTCAAGATGGAAAATTTAAAAAAAAAAAATCCAGTCGGCTAGCTTTTTTTTTTTTTAGGGCAAAAATTTTGAAGTTGTTCTTTCCAGTCTGATTGCTGGATTCAGTTGCTGAATATCCGAGATCTAACACTCGTTATATCCTTTATTTTTTTTTTTTTTTTTTTCTTTGCTTAACTGCTTGCTGTTAAACGAAAGTACAATTGCTTTTTTTTTTTTTGCACTTTTTCTTAATATTTTATCCTGTTTCTGACAAAAGAATTGCTATAGTTTTATTGTAGATCCGATTGAATCTCAGTTGGTTTTCTAGATCCCATCGAGTTCATAACTAAGACCGCTTAGGTTACTCATAGATTCTTCCCTCCACAGCGGCCAGATTCATATCCATATATGGGAGCTGCCCATTGATACTCCTCTGCACTGAGCATCCAGCTTAGTACCTTCATGTTTGCACATCAGCTCCCTAAGTAGATTCTATGATAGAGTCTGTAGATTCGGCAGCTTAGTGTTGGATTCTCCATGTCATCAAGTTGACACATCAGCGCAGTACGTAGATTCTTTGATACAGTCTTTAGATCCAGCTGCTCACTGTTCGATTCTCCATGTCATCAAGTTGACACATCAGATGAATACGTAGATTCTTTGATAGAGAGTTTCGATTCGGCAGCTTAGTGTTGGATTCTCCATGATCACTTGCGATTTTTCTTCATTGTTTCTGTATATGCAAGGCACCTTCGCGTGAGATGGGCTGGCCCTAACTAGTTGCATTTTGTCTTAATTTAACCTAATTTTTTGCCTGCTTTGGTCAACATTCATAACGTACAGGCCACTCCACAAGACAAACAAACAGTGAGTGCATGAATGTTGCTCATTCCTTGTTCGTACAAATTATATTTGTTTTCCTTGTTGTTAGAATTATATAAAAACAGTGAGGAAAGGAAACGGCTTGGGTGATCAAATTATTATTTTCATCTTTAGAATTCAACAAGAAAGTCCTTCCTTTTTGACAACTTGACGAGGGTTGCCCAACTAAGATTTTAATTACTCTTATTAGATCACAATAGACTCATTTATTTAACTTAATCCACAGCAGGACTATCTTAAATGCTGCTAGGATGATCAAGATTATATTTTACAATAAAAAAGTTTTACAAAATGCTACTTTTTTCTCACTCATATTTCTTTTTCTTTCCATCCTATCAATCAAAAGCCTTGTGTAAGGCACAACATAAACAACTTCAAATGCATACTTGAATCGATAGTCACTTCAATAATTTTTAAAGGTGTTTCTTGTGTTACAAGTGTGACATAAACATTGCAAGTAAAACCGAACAATCCATGTTTCACATCAGCCATGAATATATAAACACAGTAAATATATTACATGTATAATTGCAAGAATTATTGTTCCATGATCAAGTAATATTGATGCCAACCACCGAACCAACACAAGGCTTAATATGCAAGTAAAAGGATCAAGAACCACAAAGCTGCTTTACCACATCTCTTCAACACTGAATTATAAATGAGAGATTTCTAGTCACTAAGAGCCTCACTTTAATTCACTTGCAAGCACATAGATATTGCTCCAGAGATATATTAGTAGAAGATTCTAGGAGCAACTTGACTGTTTAGAGATATATTACATCTTGTTATATCTTGAACAATTCACAAGTGGTGCATGTGAAAATCCTACAAGTCAAGAGTTTTTCATAGTTGTTAAGGGACCTAAGATACTCATACTCCTCCTCTTATATAGAAGAGACAAATTCTATCCTAATCACTTATATATATTTTTTTTTAATGATTCATGACATATTTAATTATAGTCTTTATGATTAATGAGTTAGTTACTAATGATATTTGATTATATCAAAATATATTACTAATTATTTAGAAATCCAAAATGACTTTAAGTGACTTAAGAATCACATATATTATTATCACAATAAAAAATGTATATGACAGCCACCTAACACTCCATGTAGTTTTATCTTAGGGATATATAGTAAGGTACTCAATATAAGTTTTTACAAACGAATTAATTTGGATATTTAGAAAAAAAAAATAGGGGTCAATTTGTTGTCATCTCTAGAGTTGATGACCACAAGCACAAAGGAAAAAAAAATCCAAAAACATAATTTTATCATACAAAATATATTGCATCAATTGAAGTCGACCTCCATAATAGGATTAAAAAAATATATATGCTTCATCCTCAGCCAAGGAAATTACAATTATGAAAGAAAATTAGAGACCAACTATGTGAACAAAAAAACAAATGCTAGCTTTGGACAGGGCCACGTAGTCAGCACCAACTCATTAATTTCATATTACTTCAAATAATTTACGAATTTTATTAGTGTCGGTGGCACAAGATGTTAAGCCAAACTAAGATTTGATTAATGGCGCTTTGAGTAGAATTTTGCCGTCTTAATCTGGACACACTACAGTTTGAATACTTGCAAGTGGCTCCCTCTCTCTCTTTCTTCACACTGCAACTGTGTGACGTATTCAAGACTTGCTAAAGTTTCAAATCAACTTTATTTTTTTTTTTTTGGGTCTTTAAATAAAGAAAATAATTATACTCAGGAATTCGAGCACCTGTTTGACAAAAAGGATTTACTCTCACCGACACAACTTGTGTCATTTTCTCTTTCACCCCCTCGTAAAATACCATCTTCTCTTCATTAACTCCTCCAGTAGCATCACGGTCAAGATCAGAAAATGATTTTTATTTTCTTAAATATTTAGGTGTTATTTTCTTGCTTGCATTGAGGCCTGCCTATCACTCTGATTTGACTCTTGAGCAATACTTTAAAGCAAGCATCAAACTTGTAAATTAATCATGCACTCGATCTTCTTCTATATTTTCTTTTTTCTTTTTGGCTCTGTGCTGCCGAATTCTACAACTTACGTCCATCTATCTTTGTTCTGTCCTTGCTTATAGTATAGTTTGTGTTCTCGCTTGTTCATCACCTTGTGTCCCTGCTGCATAAATCCCTTCAGCCAGTTGCTGTAAATCGTAATTCATGCTTCTCCTTGTCTGTAATTTCTCTGTCAACTCGTCCTCACAAGTCAACTCTCCTTTTTCTGTTCTGATCTAGTATGACAGCTTGCCCCTAATTAAGGTCTTAAGCTGTCTGCTCTGTTAGGAGGCTTTCTTCTTTCTAAATCTCGGGAAAAAAAAGGAAAAAGCTTCAAGATTCTATCTTTTCTGATTGTTCAGTTGGAAAATGTTATACTGAGATGAAGCGGATAATTATTTTGTTTTTCTTTGCAAAAAAAGAAAGAAAGAGCAAAAAAGCCATTGACATCTCCACGTTGAAAAGTAAAAGGGTACTACTCCTTTCACATTTACCTTGAATCAAGAGGCATGAATCTCATGCAGGCCTGGGAACGAGGTTTTAGATGATGCTCAGAGGAGGACATGATTGAGCTGTTTGTGATCAGAAATGGACTCAAAGTGGGGGCAAGCAAATTTCTGATTCTTTTATCTGCCAATGATAGTACGATTTAACAAAAAGCTAATCTCAATTTCTTGCTTCCAAATGCTTCGAAACGAGGCAGAAAGCTAAGCAGTAGCTGTCAGAGAACAAAAATGAGGGGACAGCAAGAAATCATTTCTTGCTGAAATATTCTGATTATTGAATGAATGCCTTGGATAGCAAGTCCATGTTGGCTGCTGAGAAGAAAGAAGATAATAAAAAGCTACCGACATTAATCAGAATAAAGAAAGATCAGCAGACGACAAGTAAACATTAATCAGTGTAAGCAAATCTTTATTTTACACCCGCAATAATTAATTGATTGATTAATTACCATGTACTTACTATACACGCCACATAAAATTTTTTTTTAAAAAAAAAAATTCGATACACGCAGGCCTGCAAAAGTTGGAAAATTTCTATAATTTTCTTTGTCCTTGTTCATCCTGTGCTACGTGTCTCAAACTTTCATGCGTATTTTTCCAAGGAATGCTGCCAAGCTCCGAGATCACTGAACAGAGATTGGGTCTCTGCCTTGATGTCACAATGCATTATGGCGGCTGCTGATATTGGGAAGGCGCCGCCGTCGAGGTACTCTGACCATCTGAGGTCTTCGGGCTCTTCTTCGAACTCGAAGATAGCGTGGTCGAACAAGGAGGTTGAGTTATGCAGCTCCATTCCGCAGCCGCTGTTATTGCTGCTCTGGCTGCTGTTGCTGGAGTAGACGGCGTCGCTGTACTGAATCCCGTCGGGTGCTGCAAAATCCGTGGCGAGATTCGTCAGGGCAGGAAATGACGGCAGTGCTAGCGACGGCGTGGCGTTGCAGCTCTGCTCGTGGTTCATCTCCAAGAGTCTGCTGGTCTGGCAGAGCCAGAGGGGCGGCGGATTTGGGCAGTTGTGCTGGGCGACCTCCAATTGGTCCAGAAAGAAGGCTTTGATCGGCCTCTCCGGCCTCTTCGGAGACGAAACCACGTCGGCGACTTCGCCGCCGGAGCTAGAAATCTTGGAGGCGGTGTCCTCGGCCTGAGCAAGCAACGGCTTGTGCGTGCAGGGATCGATGCCTCTCTGCCGCAGCTTCTTCTTCAAGCTGGAGTTCCAAAAGTTCTTGACCTCATTGTCGGTCCTCCCTGGCAACCGCGCCGCAATCTGCGACCACCTGCGCAAGCGTCGCAAAAGGATCAGAATCAACAGGGCATTTACCTTTTTCTCAACATTTCCTACCCAAATCGATCAATCGACCGCACCTGTTACCCAGCACCGCGTGGAGTTCGATGATGAGGCTCTCCTCCTCCTCCGAGAAGGTGCCTCTTTTAAGGTCAGGCCGCAGGTAATTTATCCACCTCAGCCTGCAGCTCTTCCCGCACCTCTGGAGCCCTGCAACAAATAAAATTGACAACCACAGGGGGTAAATCTTTGGCGCATCTTGCCGTCTGAGACAGTGGCAGCAATGCATTGTCGAAGAATGGCAAACCTGCTTGCTTTGGGACGGAGCTCCAGCAGCCATGGCCATGCTTGGTAATATGCTGGATGAGCTTCTCATCCTCCTCCGGAGACCAGAGGCCTTTCCTCAGCTTCTGCTTGTAGCAGCATGTGTGCTTCCCCATTCTTCCCTGATCCCCGGCAAGAATGCGCAGGAATTGAAGTAGGTAGTACTGGAGAAGGAATTGGAATCGAGCAAGGAAGACGAAGATATATAAAGAGCGGCTGCTGTCAAAATCAAAGTGGTTGGGTTCGGAGCTCTGCCCCCCCCTCTCTCTCTCTCTCTCTCTGTAGTCTCTTCTTCTTCCTCTCAGGCTGAACACGAGTTTAATTTCGCGTCTGGTGGGAGCAGTTGGTTGATATTTTCACGCGATGATTCAGTTGATTCAGTAATCTACTTTTTAGCTTGTCTTTTGGCAAAATTTAAGTTCAGTCCCCGGCAAAAAAATCAGGCTTCAATGCAAGAAAGTTCCAACTATAAGGACCCAAATGATCTTTTTTTTTATTTCACTTTTCTTCAGAAACAAAAATAATAATAATAATCGCAGCCTCCTCAACAATTTAGTCAATTTCCATATGTGACGCATGCGGGAATCATCCAAATCAAAACTAAATTCTAAACCAGAAAAAAAAAAAAAAAAAAAAAAAAAAGACTAAGTAGAGCATGAACTAACGTGGAGAATATGCACGATCCAACTTTGGCTGTGTTCGTGCACTGGATTGAGATGGAGCCAATTTGCATGAAGGCAAGTGCACATAAATGAGAAGGTGACGAGTAAGGATCAAAGAGAAGCATTTGTTTTGGCATATGCAGCTTTGGCTGCGTTCCTACATTTTCACCTCAAATACTATGAACATGTCGAGCCAATTTGCATGGACGCCGTTGCACATAAATGAGAAGTTGATGAGTAATTGTCAAGAGATGCTTTTGTTTTGTAGTATGCTCGACGATATTAAGATATACGTAAATTTCAATGAAGATCCGATCTACCCTTGCATGTAGTGAAACTTAGGGCACTTAAAAGAGTAACTTTGCTAATGTATAATATATAGGATTTTCCCTTTTTTTTTTACTTATTATTGTCTATTTTCATTATTCTATCTCGATTATATGAGGTGATTAAATGACTAACATAAATGGCATAAAAATAACCATATAAAAATATTTAATAATTATTTTAACCATGAAATAAAAGCTTTGTATGGTTAAGACTAAAAAAACTACAATTTTAGTTGGTTATGTATTAGATTCCTCTAATAATGGAGTTTAAAATATAAATAAATTCAACATGTTTTGAACTAATTATTATTTTTGCATCAATAAATTATTATATATTGAGTAAACTGAGCCTAATAAATGTCAAAATTGAATGAAACTGAAGTAGGTGATTGAAAAGTCTCAACATATTATTATTACATTAAAAACTATATTCTATTTATATAAGTTTGAAATCGTTCTCTCATATTTTAATTATTATTAAAGTTTACCATTAATATATATCATTATATATATATATATATATATATATATATATATATATATACTATATTAGTAAATTAAATTCCACAAAATAAAATGTAAACTCTTCATTGCTGCCTCTGTATTCTTTATATGCACTCATGTACTAATATTCTTTGCAGTTTTTAAAACAAAAATACTACAATAACGAATTTTAAAAAAATTGGCAATATTAATAGTCTAGTTTTTTTAGAGTAATTGGACGAAAAGGATTAATAAATGGACACATGATCAGAATTCATGAGATACATTAGCGTTGACGTGAGTTGGATGTGGCAATATTATTCAAATGTATGTAGCAAAGTCAAGAGAAGTAATTGTGTAAAGACTTTGAACTCGAGTCACTTAATGAGACATTTATATAGTTTAACTGTTTATCGTTGATTCCAACTCAGCATACTTGACCTGTGGCATGTGAAGATAACGGTTAGTCAAGATTCACTAGTGCATATATTAGTCGTATTCACTGTGTGATAGGACATGATAATGCATCACACTAGCCTAATTTATCTGTGATGGTTGACATAATTAATGTTATATAATTTTTAGAAGATAATCCAAGTTGCTATATAATTTAGCCGATTCCATGCACATGCTTTTAGAATCTAACTAATTAAACCGATGATTGCATGCAGCATCTTCTAGCATGTATGTCAAGGTCATGATTTCAATTAGTGCTATTTTTTTCACATGATTATTTTAAAATTACCTAGGATCTATTCAAGAAATAATTTTTCCGGCTTTTTTTATTTTATAGGACCACAAGGTTGCATCCATAAAAAAGGGGGTTAGTTGGATTATTTTCTTTTTGTATTTAGCAAAATTTTTCGGGCACAAAATTTCAATGAGTTAGATCCCAAAACGCTTTTGGGAGTGGCCTTCATGGATCCTTGAGTTTGACGTTGACTTTAGAAACGTTTTAAAAGGTGTCACACCTCTTTTTAATTTCGTGACATTTAAGCAATTGTTAAAAGATTAATTTACAATTAATCTCCAATTCAAATTTAGAATTGACGGCGTTCAAATATTGCCATTGTTAAACGATTAAAAAAAAGATTATAAATATGCCAATACACTTTCTACATGTACATTAATTAATTAATTAATTTGGTCAGTTGTCTAGTAATTATAATTAATTAGGTGCATGCATGCATCGTGTTGCAGTGATTCTTACTGTTATTATGTGGCTACGTGGCACAATTAATTATAAATGGATGGCAAATTAAGATCACATCTATCAATCGACATCTTTTCCTTTTTCAAATGTCGTTGAGTTACTAAGCTACGTGCTTGCTTTCCAACCAATATATGTTTTCTCAATAATTATTGCCCCCTTTTTTTCCTAATTAAAAGTATATGTACATTATTTAATATAATAATATATTGTTTTAATTATTTCCTAATTGTATGACGTGAAATGTAACTACAATACTTGGATTGTGACCTGATTGTGTTGTAAAATGCATGTCAACTTATTTCATGTATCTATATTGACCCTGATGAACACTCTCCTATTTACCTAATCAAATAAATTATTGGCCTTAGTTATTTTTGACACATGTGTGATTGTAAATGTTACTTTTAAAGATGACTTACTAGAGGTGGCCAACGGGCCGAGCCCGTGGCCCGGCTCGGGTTGTGCTGGGCCGGAGGTTCGCGGCCCGTGGGCCGTGCCAGGCACGGCACACGGGCCGGCACGGGCACGGCACGAATAATTTGGGCGGCAACATTCGAAAATTTGAATTTAGCATGCGTTTTTACCCAAATAGCCCTATAACGGTTTGAAAAAATTTAAAAGTTAGGGATATAATTGTCTTTATGTTATAAAATTACCATTTTAGCCCCTTTTAATAATTAAAAATAGGGGATAAATATGTAAATTTACACCCAATTCATCCCTATAAATTGACCCCCCAACCCTCTCATTTCTTCACACAAGTTTCCAATTAACTTTGGATTACTTTCTCATTCTCTCTTAATACTTTCTTAATCTCTTTTTTAAAGTTTCAATTAGCCATCAAGATTTCAAAACTCCCTCGGTCTAGTCACGTGGAGAAGATCAAGTAAGTAGTAAATTAATTTACTTTTAGTCTTTTATAATGTAATTGTACTTAAATTTAAATTATTCTAATATAAATTTTTTTTCATAATTATGTTTAAGTTAAGGTTGTTGAAGGCTCAAACCTCAACTTCTTAGTTCTTACTAAGCGATCTTCAAACACGTGATAAGGTAATTTTTTAATGTATAATTTATTATTAGTAAGTATTTAATCTTATTTTATAAATTTTTTGGCTAACTTTTAATATTATATGTAGAATTAATGGCGGGATTTAACAATACATGGGATTTTTTGCCATGGGAGCTTGAGGCAATACAGCAGGAGCTAATAGGGACTAGTACTACCCCTGTTATGCCACCCGATCAAGATGCCAACTCTCCGCCTTACGACCCAAATCAACAACAGCAAGATCATGTTGAATTGGAGCCTACTAACACTATGCAGGGAGAGGAGGGATGCAGTGCAAACCCTCACGAGTCTACTGTGTCGGGCTCAAGAAAACGCACGAGCGACGTTTGGAAGAGCTTCGATGTGGTGATGATTAACGGCGAAGAAAGAGCCAGCTGCAAGAAGTGCAAAAAAGTCTTGACTTGCAAATCATCGGGTGGAACTGGTCATTTGACTCGCCACATCAAAAGCCATCAAACTCAAATCGATCGTGCACAGGCTACTCTAAATCTTTCCTCTAGTTCTTTTGAAATTTTTAATTATTCTACTGAAGTTCTTAGAAAAGAATTAGCTAAATTTATTGTTTGGGATGAACAATCATTTTCTTTAGTAGAAAATTATAAATTTGAAAAATTTATACATAAATCACTACAACCTAAATATAAAAAAAGTAAGTAGACAAACCATGCGTAGGGATGCTATAAAATTTTTTTCTGAATATAAAACTAATCTTTTACAAGCTTTAATTACATTAACTTCTTGTATTTCTTTAACATCTGATATTTGGACCAGTAATCATTCTGATCAGTCATACATGTGTATTATGGCACATTGGATAGATAGTGAATTTTTTTTACAAAAAAGAATTATTGCATTTAAAATTTTTGAATATCCTCATACTGCAAATGCTATAGTTAGACAATTTCATAGCATTTTACATTCATATAATATAATTAATAAAATTTTTTCAATTAGTTTTGATAATGCAAGTAATAATGATAGTGCAATTGATAAATTAAAAAGATTGTTAAATCCAATATTTAATGGTGCTTTTTTTCATATACGATGTGCATGCCATATTCTAAACTTATGTGTTCAAGATGGAATAAGAGAAGTAGATGAACATGTAACTAAATTAAGAAATGCTGTTAGATTTGTTACTTCTTCTACTTCTAGAAATCAAGATTTTAGACAAATATGTAAATCTTATGGTTTGTCATATAAAAAATTTAAAATTGATATTAAAACACGATGGAATTCTACTTATGATATGCTAACAACATGTTTTCCATTTAAGGATCCTCTTACATTATTTTATAATGAAAGAATGCCTGATGGAAATATTGAAGAAAATGATTGGGATAAAGCAAAGTTATTACATAATATTTTAGAAATTTTTTATAATGCTAGCACTCATTTATCTGGTGTTTATTATCCTACATCATGTTTAATTTTAGAACATTTAGTTTTAATTAGTGAAATGTTTTCTCAATATAGACATGATGAAAATGTTTTTCAAGTAATTTTTAAAATGGAAACAAAATTTAAAAAATATTGGAAAAATATATCTCCTTTATATTGTTTAGCTTCAATTATGGATCCTAGATTAAAATTAGAAGGTGTTCATATTTTATTAGATGAATATTATAAAAATATGGAACTTGAAGGAGTAGATGAGAAAAAAAATGAAGTTTCTACCTTATTAGATGAAATGTATAATATTTATAATTTAAAATTTGGAAATACAATGAATCCAACATCCTCTCAAATTAATGTATCTACTAGTAGTAAAAATATTACAGGAAGAATACGCACAATTTTAAATAGAAAAGGAACATCAACAAGTCGATCTAGTAATTTTAATGAATTGACATTTTTTTTAGAAAATAATCATACATCTTTACTCACAGAAGAACAAATAGATAATTTTGATATTTTATCATGGTGGAGATCACAAGGAAAATCATATCCTGTGGTTTCTGCCATGGCACGTGATCTACTAACTCCTCCGGTGTCTACTGTAGCATCGGAGTCTTGTTTTAGTGCAGGCGGCAGGGTGCTGGACAAGAAGCGAAGCCGAATGAATGAAGAAAGCGTGGAAATGTGTATTTGTCTTAAAGATTGGCTAGATGCTGAAGATTGTCTTCAAGATAAAGGTGGTCATTCAACTTCATCGGATGATGATGAACAAAGTCTTGGAAGTGCAAGCGGAAGCAACAATGGATAAACGTTGTAATAAATAATTATAAAAAAAGTTGTAAAAGAGTTGTAAAAATAGTTGTAAAAAGAGAACTACGTAGACCTGATTCCTCCTTTGAGTGGGGTACGTAGGCAGCCTGTAATGGGTCCGGTCTAAAATATATAAAATTTTAACATTTTTTCAAAAATTTGTGCAATATACATTCTCAATTTCTCAATTTTTTTTTATTTTTTCATATTTTATATTTTTATATATTTTAATTAAGTAATAATTTACTTATTAAATTAATTTATTTTTTTTAAATTTGGCACACGGGCCAAAGTCGGCCCGTGGGCCATCTTTGGCCCATGGGCCACAATCGGGCCGGGCCAAACACGGCCCGCGTCTCTCATTGGGCCCGTTGGGCTGTATTTGGCCCGCGTGCCGACGTAAGCCCGCGGGCCGGATCCGTGCTCACGCTGCAACTGAACCGTGCCTGGGCCGGCACGGTTAATCGGGCCGCGGGCCGTGCCGGGCCCAGCGATTCTCCTGCCGTGCCGTGCCGAGCACGGCACGATTTGAAACGGGCCGTGCCAGGCACGGCCTGCCTGGAACCGGGTCGAGGCGGGCCCGGGCACGGCCCATGGCCACCTCTATGACTTACAATGACTTACACAAGTGAGGAAAGCATAAGCTTAATTTGTCATGGGCAAAGATCACATGAAGATTTAGTCATTGGCCACTTGCATCTTCATGCCTAATTATCTTTCACTAATTAAAATCCACATGCATCTATTGGCCTATCAATGACAAATTAGATCTTGTCTCATGGTTTTTATATTAAGACCAATGGATTTGGTCTTGTTTATTTTTTCCTAATTATGTCAAGTAGTAGGTATACATGACATTGTTTTGTCTAACTTTCAAGCATTGTATGTCATCTTCAACAACTTTTAACTATGTTTAAAGAAAATTAAGCCTAATGTTATTAGTTTAAGACTAGGAGATTTAAATTAAGAGACCTAACTAACTAAACCTCCTAGCCTAAAAAAAATAAACCCAAAAGTCATTAGTTTAAGCCTACAAGGTTTATTATTATTATTATTATTATTATTATTATTATTAAAAAACCTTGCCTAGCTAAGACAATAAGGTTCACTTGCTATTGGGACTAAATATAAATATAAAATTACATTCACAAAACACATAGGAATCAATAAATATGTCCAAATAGCATTCAATCTATCACGTGAAGATAAGAAAGGTCCCAATGAACCTAGCAATCAATGCATGCATGAATTCCTGTATGTTATTTCTCATTTAATCTTCCTAGTAGTTCCAAAAATATTTGTTGTTTCTTATTACATATCCTCCAAAGTAGATGGAATTTTGCTCATCTTATCTCTTGCCCATAATTGATACACAAGGCATGCAAATAATTTATATTATATGTGAATATTATAATTTATGAGGTTTAAATCGAGTTTCTTTTTTTAATTTCCGTTTCCAAGTCACGATCGAGCCATATCTCACCAAGCGTCGGCTTTTTTTTTATTTGTTCCATTGCTCGGCTACTGGAACAGGACGGGTGCCACAGCAGGGAGGGTATTGTGCTGCATCGTCGGTGTAGTGAGAAGACCGGCACGAGGAGGTGAGCGTCAGACGTGCAACGGTGGAGACCCGCGCGTGGCTGTCGGCGGTGGCAGTCTGCCCGGACGCGCGTGGGGCACGTTCCCACTCTGTTCTGCATGTGGGACCCGCGCGTCTACGTCTGCTCCCGCGGGGTCGCGTCGACGGGAATCTTTGATCTTTCCTTGGTGTACCCTCTTCTCTATCTTCATCTCAATAATGGCGTGGGACCAGCGGACAAGACAGCCGCTGAGGCAGTGGGTACCCCGGGGCGATGTTTTTTTGTTTGGCAGATGCCTGCGCTTCGGCTCGAATCACGACACAACTCATGGATTATGTCACGACTGGCTAAGAATGTTACGCAGCCGTACATCATTCTAAAGTCACACCAACATTCACACATCTTAAGATGAACGGCTCAGATAAATCCCTATCTCAGATAATGACGCCGCCTATAAATTTTTCTCCGGAGGAGGATGAGACAACCCCATGGGCCCACCAGTCGTTCGGACTCAAACGGGCTTGAGACACGAGGCCCAAGCCACCACAAGCCGCGCCGATAACTCACAGCACGTGTTTCACGTAATTCAGAAAAATCAGCTTGTTTTAATTTATTTTTGGATTTTTTTTTCAGTTTTAAATTAATTATCATATTTAGTTTCTCTTATATGTGATGTAGAATTAATATAATAATATCTCATGCATTTTAAAAATTAAAAGAATATGTCGCAGTCTATTGAATTATAGAATCTTTTTTTTTTCATAGAAAAGTTGTTTCTCTCTCTCTCTTTTGGAGTATGGCGAGCTGAAATCCTCAAAGGATTTGTCCTTTGACCGCGTGCGTCTTCCACCCAATCATATTTAACTACATAAGCCGACATGGATTGGCCGACCAATCAAGAACAAACTTTGCTTCTCGTTACAATTTTGATCCATGTGTGGACAGATCTTTTTATATTTAAGGAAATTTTTTATTTTCCGCTTTTGTTAGTCACTTAATTGCATGAGCTCTATATTTTAAAATAATAATAATATTTAAATATCTTGATTTGACACTTGGGTATATTCGAATACTTCACAACAAGAGTGGGAAATCCATCACAGACATGATAACATTGTAATTTATTTTAAATTTTTTTTATAGAATATTGTCTGACACTTGGGTACCTTCAAATACTTCACAACAAAAATGTGAAATCGATCACACACATGAAAACATTATAATTCATTTTGGATTTTTTTTTTCATATAATATTTCATGGCCAGACTACAATTTGCATCACACTAGTGACATATGTGATGAGAATCCACAGCAAGTTTCACGAGTAGATCATGACAATTATTATCTTGGGATTCACAAAAATTCCTTGGTCCAACCATTATAATTTTTATGATCATGATTTCAAATATACACCCAAAAAAACTACTTTAGGTGATGCAACTGCTCTAATAAACGCTTCGAGTAACGTTTCCCTAGAAGAAAAGTGGGTTAATCTCATTTAATGCTTCTTCTTTGTCTTGCATTTTTTTTAACTCTCTCTTGACCTTATTCAATCTTAAAGGCTACTCCAAAATTTTAGAAATTGCCTTAGGACATTGATTGATAATATGCCTTAGGGCTCTCGATTTTCTACCCTTCTGATTCTCCTTTCTTAAATTCTTAGCCCCCAATAATTCTAAGGGCAAAACCATGGAGGTGGATCTAAACCCCAACATGAAGGTGTGATTCTAAGAAAAAAGGTTCAAACTTTATCGGATTGATGAGACAAACTACACTCGCTACAACATTGAATCTATACTATCTCCTAAACTCAAACTTACCACTAATCCGAAATAAGACCTATGGATTTACATGTTGTGAAGACTAAAAGTTAGCTGCAGAAAAAAGACAAATTGACAAAATGTTTTATAGACAATACATCCTCAACTCACTCAAGAAGGTTATACGATATGTATTGTAACTACAAATTGCCTAAAGAGGTATTATAAGTGCACACATGAAGCAAGATTCGGATAAGTTTTTGGCATTAAAGTACTTCGAGTTTAATGTATCTAACAACATGTTTATCATGGACCAAGTTAGAAAACTAAAGATCCTTGTTTTTCAAATGAGTGAATTATAAATTAAAATTCCTAATGCAATTCAAGTAGGAGCAATATTTTCTAAGCTCTCATCTACTTGAAATGATTACATAAGAAAACTTCTAATTCTACTAAAAAGTATTCAATTGAATTGTTCACCATTCATTTACAAATTAAGTGTAAAAATTGAACCAGAGATGAACTAATATTGGGTTCAAAGGCAAACCATGTTTATGTTGCCCCAAATGTCGAGGTATCCTCCGGTTGTTCTTGAAACAATCTTAATATAAAGAAAAAGACTCTCAAGAGGCCTATGAATAACTATTATAATATCAAGAAGAATCATCTATATTTTAATTATGGAAAAAATAATATTATATAAAAGAGTGTAGATACAAGAAGAATGTGACAAAAAATAGACAACCATAAGACAAGTATGGTTAAAACTGAAAATATAAAATTTATTGCAATGATTACATAACTTCACATAGCTTCTATAGCTGTGTCTAAAGGTTGGTGGCAAGATTCTAGCACCACCTTTCATGTTTGTAATGATAAATCATTGTTCAAGGTATATAATGAGCTGAAAGATCCTAAACAAGTGCTGATAGTTAATCATGTTGCTACCAAAATTATAGGCAAATGGAGTGTGAAACTCAATTTCACCTCTAGAAAGAAACTCATACTTATTAATGTGTTTCATATACTTGATTTTAGAAAGAACTTAGTTTCTCCAAGCTTGTACACAAAAATAGTTTTAAGATTATTTTAGAGGCGAACAAAGTTACTGTAACTAAAAATGACATACGTATGGGAAAGAGATACTCTATGGATGATATATTCAAATTATCTATTAATAAAATGAATGTTGTTGTTGTTGTTGTTTATATTGTTGATTTTTTTTTTATGACATGCTAATTAGCACATTTAACTTATAATTATTTATATTACATGTCAAAGCATAATTATATATCTTGCATACATGATCATTTTCGTAAATGTGAAACTTGTATAGAAGCTAAGGCTCTGTTTGGCCCCACTTTGAAGCTAATTTTAATCAGCTTTTAAGTAGAAAGCAGTTAGAAAAACTATTTGATAATGAAAAGTAGAAGCAGAAAAAAGCAGAAGTTGTGAAAGCTACAATTTGATGCTTTTACAGCTTCCGCTTCTCTAAAAAAGTAATTTATATAATTTTGTTTAAAATTTTAGGTATTATTATTTTAAATAATTTAAAATTTTCACACTAAAGGAAAATAAAATATATTATTATTTTAAATAATTTAAAATAATATATTTATTTATTATTTTAAATTTTGACAGTAGTTAAAAAGTTATTAACCAAACATCTTATAAATTTTAACAGTGCAACACAGTAGTATAGCACAGTTTAGCACAGTTATAAAATTATTAACAGTTATAAAATGAAGAACAAATCATTGGTACACATGTTTAACGTCATGCTATTGAATGCTAAGTTACTCTATACACTATGGGAGATGCTTTGTTGTTAGCCTATCAAATTTATAACAAAATTCCATTTAAGAAATTTAAGGGTTCACCATGTGAACTTTGGAATAATTTAAAAAACTCTTACTTAAACTATTTTAAAGTGTGAGGGTGTATTGCATTTTGTAAAATAAATGAATAACATAAATCAAAGTTAGGACCAAGAGGCATAAAATGTGTATTTGTTGGATATGCACAAAATTCCAAGGTATATAGGTTATTGAACATAGACTCTAATACAATTGTTGAATCAATACATGCTGAATTCTTTGAAAACAAATTTATTAATAGTGCAAAAGAGACTCAACCTAATATAACATTAAACTTTTTTTGATGTGGGGTTGAAAAGAAAAAGAAAGAAATTAATGAACCAAGATAAAGTCAAAGAATAAGAATTGAAAAACATTTAAATAAAGATTTTATCTCACCTGATTCATCAATTTTCCTTATTGAGGGAGACATAACCAAAACTCTAAATAAAATATCTGTTATATGCAATTTAGAAAATCAACCCAAATCATGTTGTGGAGCAATGGTTTCAAGAGATGCTTCTTTTTGGAAAGAAGCCATAAATGATTAAATAGACTTTATATGTCAAATGGGACATGGGTTCTTGTGGATTTACTATTTAGATTTAAAGCAATTTGATGTAAATGAAAGTTTAAAAAGAAATATATACCTGATCGTTCTTTACAAACTTATAAACCTAAATTGGTAGCTAAGGGATTTACACAAAAGGAAGGTGTTAATTACTTTGATGCATATGCACTAGTAGCTAGAATAACATTCATTCAATTATTATTTGTTTTATCTTCAATTTATAAACTACATATGCATCAAATGAATGTTAAAACAACCTTCTTAAATGGTGAACTATATGAAGAAGTGTATATGGAGCAAATTGAAGGCTTTGGTGCTTCTAAGTAATGAGTATAAAGTTTGCAAACTAGTCAAACCTATCTATGAATTTAAGCAAGCTCCAAAGGAATGAAACAAAAAATTTGATTCAATAATTCTCTCAAATGATTTTAGATATAATAATCCTGTCAAATGTAGTTATCATAAGTCAACAAATGAAGGTGGAGTGATTTTATATCTATATGTTGATGACATGCTAATATTTAACACAAATGAGAAAGGAATAAATGAAATCAAATTGTATCGAACTTCCAAATAAAAATTTTAGGAGAAGTAGATATAATTTTGAGAATCAAAATAAAGAAACATGCTAGTAGATATTATTTATCTCGATGTCATTATATTGATAAGATGCTTGATATATTCAAGTATCTTAGTATGAAAGAAGCTAACACTCTATTTTATTCAAGGATAAAATTATCAGAAAATAATGAGAGAGTTATTGATTAATTAAACTATGATACTATCGTTAGTAGTTTAATATATGCTTTGTATTTTACAAGACCTAATATTACTTATGCTTTATGCATATTATCAAGGTTAACTAGTAAACCTAGCACATATCATTGGAAAGCTATTAAAAAGAATATTTAGATACTTAAAGAATATAAGAGAATTAAGTCTTGTATATAGTGGTTATCCATGTGTGCTAGAAGAGCATTGTGATATAAGTTGGTTAACAAATAATCATGAAAGTAAAACCACATCTGTTGGATTTTCATGTTAGGTGATGGGTCTATAAGTTAGGCTTCTCAAAAGTAAACTTGTATTGCATATTCTATTATGGAATCAGAGTGCATAGCCTTAGCTGCAGTAGACAGAAAAGTAGAATAGTTGTAGAATCTAGTAATGGATATTTAGTTATGGCTATAACCTATGGCAATTATCTTTTTGCATTGTGACAACCAAGGTACAATGTCTTAACACTTATAGTGAAATGTATAAGGGTAAGTCTAGACATCTTGGTATGAGATATGCGTATTTCAAAGAGTTAATATATATGGGGTGATCACCATAATATATATTAAGTCAGAAAATAACTTAGTCGATCCTTTTACTAAGCCTCTTACCAACGATTTTGTGAGGTATACAGCCCATAGTATGGGACTTCAATTACTAAAGTTAAGCACCTATAATAGTAACCCAACGTCAAATTAGTAAATCACTAATTTTAAAGTACATTGGGTAATAACAAATCATTGTTATGTGCTTGTGACCACTAAGAAGTCATATACTAAGTTGATGAATAATAAATCAAGTGTTAGTGCTAACAGTTGCGTAAATTGAAGGATGAGCATTTGCTCCTAATGGAGTTTATAAATAATTTTTTTAGCAACTAGGACACATGTAGAAGCTCCACCTACAAAAACATTGAAGTGGTGCCACTTCAATAAAAGAATAAGCATTTGTTCATAATGGCCCCGTTTGGCGGCCGCGTTTGGGTGGCTTTTGGCGTTTGCGGGCAGCCAAAAGCCCGAAGCAATGCGTTTGGCGTCCCGCTTTTTAGTCGGCGACTGAGAAGCTTTACTGTTCCTGGGAAGCACTCATGAGCCAGCTTTTTGGAATTAAAAGCGGCTGCTTGGCAACAGTAACGGCAGCCGCTGCTATCACGCGAATCGTCTCTTCGCAAGATTTTCGTCCAGAGATCCGCCACTGTCGCCGCCTCTGATCTTCGCCACCTTCGGCCATCCCCGCCTCCGGCCATCGCCGTAGCCTAGCAGTCTTCAACGTACGCCTCTGGATCTCATTTTTCCCCTTCGTTTTTTGAGATTTTGGCTAACTACTCGCCTCTTCGCCGATCCGCCTCTCATCGCCTCCTCGCCGCTTCGCCTCTCGCCGATCGCCACTCCTCGACCTCTCGCCGGCATTCTGACGCGTGAAGCCCTTTCAGATCTAGCCGCCAGAGCTCAGATCGCATCCAGTGCCAGCCTCGTCGTCGATCCCATCTTGCTTTTAACGCTGCCCACCACTCCTTGCTGCTCCGTCGTCGATCACATCTTGCCTTCTAACGCTGCTCGCCACTCCTTGCCGCTCCATCTTCGATCGCATCTAGCACATTGTTTAATATGTAAGCCCTTCTAACGCTGTTCAGTAATGCAACATCAAATTCGAACTTGAAATCACTTTGTTGACTCTCATCCTTCTTCCTAATAATGCAACATCACATTGTTTAATATGTAAGAATCAATGAACAAGCAACCGCCGTCTGCTCCTTCTAGTTCGAGTTAAGGAAAGCAGAACCTTCCGCTGTCTGAACCTGATTTGTTGACCTAGATTGACAAGTTCCTGATTTGTTGATAGTAAAACTTCCGCCGTCTGTTCCTGATTGATAAATCGGCATTGTTTAACTGTTAAAAAGAAAACTAGTTTCTACATTTCAAGTTGCATTTATCTGATCAAACGGGTGGTCTACATGTTCTATTAATTTCCATTTTGTCGCATTGTTCCTGTACTTGTAAAAGTCTACAAACACTAGAACCCTCGATAAAACTTCACTAGATAATCAAAATCGAAGTCCTGAACTCATGTCCGTTCTGCAAAACTAATCTGTTAGGTTTATGTGCACACAACGTACATGTTTCTTGGTGCATGTGAACTGAATTGGTATAAATGTTAAGGTGGCTCATGTAAAATGTGAACAAGCAAACTGATTAGATTAGAACAATAGAGTGCACGTCATTGACCAATTCAAGGAATATGATTCTTCCTGAAAGTATTTAAATCTTTTATAGAGATATACGTGAATCCATAAAACTCATCTGCTAATGTTTCTAGTAGCTAAGTTTGATAATATTGAATATGTTTTAGTCCACATCCATTTCTCATTAAATTGTACTCTTTTGGTCTATGTTCAAGATTCAAATGTCAACTAAAGGTGGTAAAGCAGTTTGGAATATACAAACAACACAAAATTTTTGTGATGTTTGTATTGCTGCTATTGATAAAAACATGCGTCCTGGATCTCATTTCAACCCGAATGGATGGAAGTTTGTTGTTGAAAACTTCCAACAAATTAGTGGGCTACCATATGATCGAAAAGTATTAAAAAACAAATGAGATCAATTGAAATCAGACTGGAAGTTATGGAAAGAGTTAAAGGGGAAAGAGACTGGACTATGATGGGATTCAAGATTCGAAATAGTAGATGCGACTCCAGATTGGTGGGCGAGTAAGATTGCGGTATGTACTTAGGTTATTATTAATATTTTATCAAATGTAATCAAATCAATTTTTAATCCAATGTAAATGTAGGTGAATAAAGATTATGCAAAATTTTGAAAAAAAGGTATTCATCCTGACATTGAAACCAAGTTGGATACGATGTTTGGAGATACAATAGCAACCGGTGAGTATACATTTACACCAGAAGTGCATGAAGAATCTGCTGCAGACTTGGGTGTAAATGAAGAAAGTGATGTGCCCATGTCTGATACTAATGAATTAGTGCATGTTGCTACAAGCTCTCGACCAAGTAGTGGTAGTCAACGGGGAAAAAGGAAGAATGTAGGTGCATCACTGATGAGGGATAATATGATTGAAATGAGAGATTTTATTCAACAAAGAAAGAATATTGAAGCTCGGCTAGCAGATGCTCTTGGGTGTACTCTGGACGAGATACTGGAGGATGTATTGACTCTTCCTGGTGTAGATGGTACTTCTGAGATATATTTTTTCGCTTGTGCTTTATTCAGGGACCAACGAAATAGAGCAGTGTAGAAAAATCTGAAGACAGTTGATCAAAGGATGAGATGGTTGACATATATGCAACGTTCCATAGGAATTTCATTCCATAGGCTGCATCTATATATGTTGGTAACTAGACTTGTGTTCTTTTGAATTCTACTCTACTTGTAATATGTGTTGGATGCTTATGTGTTGAGCACATTCACTGTTGGATGCATATGTACTTAAATTCTACTCTGTTAGATGTTTGTCCTTAAATTCTACTCTGTTGAATGTTTGTCCTTAATTTTTATTACTATCTGTTCTACTCTACTTGTAATATGTGTTGGATGCTTGTGTACTTAAATTCTTAACAATGTCCATAATTTTTTGTTCCTAGATATGGCTGATCATATACGTGACAGTGATGCTCCACAGGAGATTGATGCAGAAGAGTATATTAAAAATACAATGCATGACACTTTGATGCTGGTTCATTATAATAGTATTATTGCACAGGAGTATTATTCAAAATATGTAGATAAGTCACCTTGTATGATGTCTGAGCATACAGGAATGAGATGGATGAGAGAGTTAATGAAAGGGAACACTGAAAGATGTAGGCGAATGATGCGAATGGATAAACATGATTTCAAACAATTATGTACTATTTTGGAGAATTCATACGGTCTAAAATCCTCAAACAATCTAACAATTCTTGAAAAAGTGGGTCTTTTTATTTTTGTATTAGCACAAGGTGCATCTAACAAACATACGCAAGAAAGATTTCAACATTCTGGTGAAACAATAAGTCGGATCTTTCATGAGGTGTTGAAATCAGTATGCAAGTATGCCAAGGTCTTGATACAACCCACAGATAGAGAGTTTCGAGATATTTCACCACAAATATTACATGATACTCATTATTACCCTCATTTCAAGGTAAGTCTTTTGATTAAAATAATATGATAGCTTATAGTATGTATTCTATTCTAAAATTTTGTTATATTTTCATAGAATTGCATTGGAGCTATAGATGGAACACATATAGATGCAGTCGTACCTCTTAGTGATCAAGTTCGATTTATCGGAAGAAAAGGTCATCCAACTCAAAATATCTTAGCTGTATGCACATTTGATATGAAATTCATATACATACTCGCTGGATATGAAGGTTCTGCACATGATGCCCGAGTTCTTTCAAAAGCGATGAATTTAAACTTTCCAAAACCTCCAGTAGGTATAAATTTATTTTCATTTATACACGTTCTAGTATAAGCTTTCAAATTTACAACCCTTCATCACAAATAAGTACTAATTGAACTTTTTCGTAATATTTGTAGGAAAGTATTACTTAGTTGATGCTGGATACTCACAAACGAGTGGGTTTCTTAGACCTTATAGAGGGGTGAGATATCATCTTCAAGAATACCAACAAGGACATCCACCACAAGGACTTAAAGAAATATTTAATAAATCTCATTCATCTTTTAGAAGTTGTATTGAACGATGTTTTGGAGTATGGAAGAAGAGGTGGAACATATTACGTGACATGCCTTCATATGCATTTGAGACACAAGTCAAAATTGTAATTGCAACAATGGCCATCCATAATTTTATTAGGGAAAGAACAAACACTGATGACATTTTTCAAGAATTTGATGCTAATCCAGATCTTATCCCAACAGATGATTATGAGGTAGATGAAGAGGATGCTGAAGATCAACATGTGTCTACGGAGATAGATCACCTTCGAAATCAGATTGCATTAAGTTTAATGAATTCACATGTGTAGCAAATATTTTATTGTATTGCTATTATATGAATGTGGTTACTTTGTACTCGTTGGATGTTGTGATATTTGGATGGTTTGTTATGTGGACTTAATTCTACTATGTTATGATATTTAGATGGTTTGTTATGTGTGATTACAAGTATTTGTGATGAATTTTGGATAATTTTTTCTTGTCATGGTTGGATATTATTTTATATATTATGTATGCAGGGTTTCACACTTAAAATATAGGGGAAACTCTTGCAATTTTTTTTTATTTGTCCACTTTAAATTATATTTAGTTATATAATAGTCTAAAAATTATTTATTGTTGTGTAAAGTAATTTCAAATTTTACAAATAACTTAAAACAAATTTTCTTAATAGAACTGAACAGCACAGCACAGCAGCTCACAGTTGCTTATCAGACCAGCTAATGCACCCAAACAGCCTCAACTTTTCAAACCAGCTCTACTCAAACCAGCCACCAGCCAGAAGCTTCAGCCACCCCAAACAGGCCCAATAGAGTTTATAAACAATTATGTCTTTAGCAACTAAGACAAATGTAGAAACTCCACCTGTATGAACATTGAAGTAGTATCGCTTTAATAAAAGAATTATGGTTCTCTTATAAATATTTGTTACTCTGAGATTAGCACATGATCATATATAATAGTGAAAAGGTTGTTAAAGAAAAGTTTCTGAGAATATTATGGTAACTATTACGTGTGATATCTTCTGTACTAACACAATAAGTCGAGATACAATTTATAAAACATACAACTTCATTAGAACTTTAAAATGTTCACACTAATTGTAAGTTCAAATTGAAAGATACTTACTTATATACGTAATACACACCTGATAGGAAAGTAATTATTTACAACTAATAGGGGATTGTTATATATTTTTTGTAATTGTAAATAATGATGAAGCATTAATAGCCCTACATTACTACAAGAGGTGGGAATTTCCATGCTTATATACCTTGTTTGTATTTGTTAAAATAAAGAAAAAGAAAAGAAGCATTAACATTGATTCATTGCATGAGTTCTGCAGCTTTATGGATAATAATAATATTTAAATGTCTTGATAGGATAGAGCTTTTTATCTACCTAAGGTTAAGAGTTCGAGTGTGGACTCTTTATAATTTTGAACAACCCCTCCACATACGTCTATTGCACTCTTTCTAATTTTGAACACCTCCTCCACGTACGTTTAGTTCATATATTCCTTTCTCCTCATGTGACACATCAAATTAATTTAAAATTAAAATTTTAATTTTAATTTGATTATTTAAAAAATGTTATATCTTTAGTTCAAAACTTAGATCTATCACCACTTATGATCATAACCACCAATATTCTATTTGACAATATTGAGATTGTAATTTAATTTAATTATGTGATCTATTAGGTTCTTGTGATGTTAGTAATAACACTATTATCTTATTATATTATAACAAACCATGAGTGCTACTTAACAATATATCACTATCTTTGGTATCTAAATTAGGTACAAGTTACATAGCATACTTGTATACTTCAATCATTATATTTCTTAATTTTTAAGTAAACTAATATAATAATTGCAATACATATCTCATATTCATTCATCTAAGCATGATTATATATTTTTGATCTGACTTGATCAAGGGGCTCAATGTACTAGTAGTCCTATTATTATACAAGAGTGATGATTTCTTTTTTGATCGCTTGCATTTCTCTTCATGATCTATGACATATCGAATTATAGCTTTTATGATGTCATAACTTAATGAATAAACTGACTTAATAACTTGGTGAGTTGAATAATAATGTAATCTAATTTAAAATGCTTAAACTCAAACTAATAATAATGAGTTCTAAGCTTTATATGTTATATCTTTTTTTTTTCTTACTTTTCACATAGAACTAAACTAGAGTATCATAATCTCTTCTATTTAAGATGTCATTATCAAACCCAAAGTGTAACAAATATCCAAGAACTATCTCTTATTCAATAACATGTGTGGTTTGCCTAATAACTACTCCAATATCCTTAATTTGATACCATTATAATTCTCTAATTTAATCCCACATAAAGAGTGAGAAAAAAATAATATAATATGTAAAACAGTGAGTTTACTATCATTAACATGAACTTTAACTATTTTAAATTGTGTTACATAGATATTTTGCTGACCTAAGTTAATAGAATAATTTACTAATTGTGTTATAAGCTCTCTTAATTTCCAAATATATAATTGTCTCTACCGAGGCAATAATTTAAATTAGACGAACTACGTGAGATATTAATTATTAGGAGATAGGAATAAACAAAGAGCAGTGAGACAACTAAGTATTCAATGCCTTAATGGCAAAATAATAAAGAACATTTTTTTATACATAAAAAAAATAGCTTAATCTATTTAATTTAGCTTGTTTTGAGTTGTTTAAAGTCTAAACTAATTTCCATACAAAACCATATAAACAAGCTAAACTATGAAATTTTGATTGACTAATTACTTTTAAATTTAGCTTAATTTTAACTAGTAATGTGCATAGCTTTCTCAAATTTTAAATTTAAATTATTTTATGTTTTTATAATCTTTCTACGATGCACGTAAGCTCGCAAGGTGCATGCATGCATGAAGTTAAACAACGTCTTATTTCATAATTTGTCGAATCTTATAGTATGAAAAAGAAACACATTGCATTAAAAATCAAATCCTCCAAGTTAAATCAATTGGATTCTTGCCCTACTTGTTTTGTCCATAATGCTATTTGCATTGAAATCCATATTTTTGGAATTTCATTTAAATAAGGGAAGATTAGTGTCAATTGCACATCCATGATGGTGAGATCCATGCATGCTTTCTTTAATGATTTGCCATGCCAACCACTCTTTCATTTTTAATTTAAAACTATTAATTTGCTATATAACACAATCATGCATAAGGTAGACTCATCATCCATGGCCCTACTCACTAGAATCTTTCGGAGAAACTTTCCATTCTAATTATTTCACATGAGCACCAACAATGAGTAAGAAATAAAGGTGTTTAGCTTTTGATCAATGAAAGGAATATTTGGTGGCTCATCGGTGTTGATGGTTGACTCTTGGGGAAGCAAAATACATGCAATAAAATGTCTTTGAGTGTTTCTAGCATATTCTCAATTGTCCGCCCTTGTCTTCATCTCCCCCCAAACTTTCAACTATTGCCTTTTTATTCTTCACTAGTCAAGCATTAGTTTCTTAATTACATGGCTTTCCAAGTTGCATTACGAATTTGATTAATTAGCTTCGTAATTTGCTCAAGATTAACTATTGCCGACATGAGGCTATGGCCCTAGACTAGGGCAACTCTAGAAATTAGAAAAAGTTAGAGGATGAATTCAAAAGAATGAGAATTTGGTAGTGTGATGAAAATTTGAGGCGATGCAATGATTTCACATGTGACTTGGCTAACAAGTTTGCAAGTTGATGTTAGAGAAGAAAAAACTGGGAAATGCAATCTATCTTAATATATTTTAAAAAAAATAAATGGTGAAAATATTGATCATACTTTCATTGTGTGAAGAGAACGAACATAGGCCCACTTGAGGAGATACTAATCTTTAAAAAGATATCAAAGCTAAATAATTTATCACATATGGATAGCATGCTCTATATTTTACTTTAGCATAAGATTGAGATATGTTTGTTTGTTTTTTTTTCCGTTGTAAAGAGAACTTTTCAAGACAAAATTATGCCTAGTATTATGAAAGACATTATGTAATCGGAGAAAGTTATCAAATGATAAGATAAATAAGATTATCAACTATTTTCATACAGAGAATGTGTCAAAAAAAAATATTGTCGTCTGTTGGATATATATTTTTATATATAATAGATTGGACTAATTTAGTTGAATTAGGGTTGACCAACAAGACACTAAACCCAACCGAACTAACGATGCCTTCAACAGGTTGACTTGTACTGAAATCTAATCAATGTACATACACAGCCTTTAGTTAGTCAACTCATCTATAACTCTTTGATCCAATAATATTTATGCGCTACTCCTCTAACCTTTACTTAATATGTAAATGCACTTTAATTTTTCGAGTACAATAATTATACATTTTGTAGAAGGTAGCTATAATATTATAGTTATTAATTAATATATTTAATGCTATTAAGATTAATTTTCTTATTAAGTGATTAGTGACGGATAATGACATCATCAATCGCCGTCTTATTCCCGTTTGCAGGTAACGATCAAGCATCTCACCACGCGTCGCCCGTTGGAGCGATGCATGCATGGCCAAATTCCCGCCTTATTTAATTTCCCGGTAACTGAATAATATCTACTGACGGTGCGCTGACGTGCAAATCTTCGAGAGACTGATCTAATTAATTAAGCATGTTTTATGCGTTGCACAAGTCATTAATACTGATATTAATGTTTCATTTAATTAATTTTCTGTAGGAAAAAGAAACACGGGAAAACGACCCATTAACGTACCGCTTCGGGGTCACCGGGATAATCGCGTGGCGGGCCGGGTACACGATCCAGGAAAACAAATGTTACGCGGGTGCGGCAATTGCATGCTTCATTATTGTGCGGGTGTACTGTACGGTCATGAGTATTTAGATAAATTATTGAACCGTTAAATGGGTGGTTAATTGACCGAATCAAATTTTAAATATAATTAACCTAATTGAATGGTTCTCTAAATAAATATATTTTTAAAATTCTTTTTTTTTTTTTTATCAATTTATGATTTGGACCGGTTCAAGGTTTTATAAATTATTTAGCTCGAGTACTAACGTTTCAATATTTGATCCAATGCGGGCCCGGCCCAAAATAAGTTGCCTGCATTCGAGTTTCAAATCACATGGCCCACTGACAAGGCCAAGCCCAGTTCTGATTTCAGTTAAAAGAACTCCATAATTTTATTTTATTTTATTTTTTGGTCAAGAAGCCCCAAATAGGCCTGTTTATGATTGGTTGATCCAAATTGTCATCTCTATAAAATAATAATAAGAACTTATAAATATAAAAATTTAATCTTGAAAATTGGTAAACCATGAACACACTCTAATTAGTTGCAATTATGCAAACTACCATTCAAACCTAAAATTTTGACCGAAATAAAACCAATTTGCCTGAAAGATACAGCTCAGAAAGATAATCTGCAAGTGAAATCTAATGCACAAGACATAAATGAATCATGAGATCACACCTCTTCATTGAAGGCAAAACTGCCATATTCCTGGAACTGAAGCAAAAGGCACAAGGACTAGCAGAGTAGCTCTTTCTCTGCTGCCTCTGGGCAGCCAAAAGTGAAAGTTCACTTGCTATTATGCAAAAGGTTAAAGGACTCTACAACTGAAAGCAACCCCTAATGGAATGGAGGGATGATCCTACAAGGAAAAATTTGTTCAAAGCCTTGAGGCTCTCACATGCCCCCATGATGCACTGCCACTTGCCCTCACTAATAGCTCCTCATGGCCAGAGGACAGCCTAGAAATTAATGGCCATCGCTGATCGTCTTCCATGGCCTCTGGCCTCCAAACACATGCAATAATAATTAAGATTTCCAGCTGCATTATTCTATTTGTTGTTTGTTGTTTCTTTTCCCTTCCTTTATTTGGACTATTAGCCATATATCCACTCATGCCAGCTCATGCTTTTTTGTAGTATTAGCATGCAACATCACTCGCACTCCTCTGCTCTGTCTCTTCCTTATCTTCTCACCCCCTACTTTCCCTGCATCTCCTCTATTCAGCACAGGAATTCTGTGTCCACTTTGCAGCCAAAGCTTGGAATTCCATGGCCTCTGAAGCTTCTGTGGCAGATCAAACAGTGATTGAGGTCGGTGAACGAGTACCCCCCCCCCCCCCCCCCCCCCCCCTCTTTAGTTTCTTTTTCTTTCTTGTTTTAGCACAGATGAATTCCTTATTTTGTGTTTGATTATTACAATCAACAGATTAACTTGGCAAAGTCAAAGTCTCTTTTATGAATCCTCTGATCGTACTTCTGTTTCAGTTCGGGGTTTTGGGATTATCCAAACAAGAAAGCAAATTTAATGATTTTATTTTTCTTTGAATTTTTCTAATTTGTAGGGGAAAGGGGTTTTACAAATATCCTTGACAAACTTTCAGCCTAAAACCCTATCAGATATCTCGCAGGGTTATCTGTGCAAATCTTGAGGCTATCACGCTATCAGATAGCCTTTAGCCATCAAGACTCAATCTTTCCTTTATCTTGTTCTCTTCACAGGCATTTGAAGTTGCCTTGATCCTTTTCTTTGGCCGTTTATTCTATCATTTATGATCAGGTCAAGTAATCACCCGTCTTTGTTGAGTAATGTTAAATTCTTTGCTTATGCTGGAATTTCTATAAATTTTTGTCGAAAATATTGAAATCAAAGGATTGTGAAAATCTGAATAAAGTTACTGATAGCAAACATTATTTTATGAATGTCAATTTCTCAGAATTCTTTACCCTGAGTATCAACTGTTGGTAGACGGTTGTCTTTGTGAATCCCACAGAACTGAAATAGTATGAAATTTCTTATATCTTCTTTATTTCATCCTGAACTATAATATTCATAAAAGTATACAGGTTTGATATCAAAAAATAACTTGGATCATTTGAACGTCTGTGAACTAACAGATTACAACCATCTGAATTCCACGCAGAACCTGACCAACCAGACTCTAGACAAAAATTAAATGGCATTAGGAAGAAAATATGATATAAGAACTGTGATGTATTCATTGAAATGGAGTAATGGAATCTCATAGTTGGCATTGGCAGGGACTTCATCTACTCTATCAAAAACTTCCTAATGTGTTCCGAGTTGCAATTTGCAGTTGACAGAGAACTAGCAATAGGCATAGGTTCTGCCAATAGGCATGCTAGATTGCATTGGTCATTTACCTTTCTTTTCTGTTGTAGTAGCTGTTTTCATGTCCAAGACAAGAAAGCTTCCGAAGCTCTTCTGATTCATGTAATGATGCGGTCTCTACTAACATAATGCAACCAATTCATTCATCTTTTTTTCCTAGTTCACAAAGATAATTGGGTATAAGAATATACATATTTTATGAACAGAAACATGTTGCCTTCAAAATAATCAGCAATGTTAGTTCTTCCTTTCACTTTTTCACTCTCATATGATGAAAATTATACAAAAAAAAATTTCAAGTTATTTATGGTGCCTAGCAAATATCATTGGCATTTTCATCTCTGCTTTCTCTTTTTATTACTAACTGAATAGTTCAAGGACTCTAAACCTTTTACAGCAGGAGGAAGTTGTTGTTTCTAGTGGCATCACTAGTGTTGATGAAGTGGGCGACTCGAAGCCTGCTGATCTGCAAGTAAAAGAAGAAGAGAACAAGGTGCACGTTTACTGAATTGGCAAAATATGATTGCAAAATTAGCATATTCTATCGCACAACATGTCATTGCTACTATTCCTTTTATTTAACTATTTCTAATGCTCCTTATTATGATGCACCTTCTAGCAACATAGCTTAACTAGGTAATTTGTTTAATCATCCTACAGTGGCAAACATGTAAAGGAGTTTGATGGTTCAACGCATCATATGTTGTATCATATAGATCAATCAATTATGAACTGTAACATGTTCCCCTCAAACTCAGTTCACAGTTCCAGTGCTCCCTTTTACTTTTTGCACTACTAAAAGAGAATATAAATTTGTTTTCATTTTATAAATGCCATCTAATAAATGAAATTATGCATTTGCATTATTTCTTTCTTTTTTCTGAGCTTACTATCAATAGCTGAATAGTCCAAACTTATACAGCAGAATGAGAATATTGTTTCTGATGTTAATCATGCTAAAGAGACAAGTATCTGAGAGCCTGATCATCGAAAGCAAAAAAGAGGAAGATGATGCAATTTCATAAATTTGATATTCTGATTGACTATGATCTTTTTCTTTAGCTTAATTAGTACATCAAAAGTTCTAGTTTGTTTTAATTGGCTTTGTAGTTCAAAAATTTTACAGCAAATTGAGATTCCTGTTTCTGATACTTCAACCAATGCTGATGAGGTGAGTCTTCCAAAGCCAGAAGATGGACTAGGACAAGAGGAAGAGAAAAAGGTACATTTGCATTTGTATGGCAAATAGCATCTTATACATTTGCAGTTGAATATTTATAAGAGTTGGTAGTTAAATTGTGCAAACCCTCTACACCAGGTCGACATTAATGTTTCTGATGATACAAGTAAATCTGATGAGGCAATTTCTTCGACTCCCGAGGATATAAAAGGAACAAACGAAGAGTCAAAGGTGCATTTGCACATTGTACAAATATTAATAACTATACACCTCCAAAATTTAGTTGTATGATTTGTTATTTGTGGCTGAATAGTTCAAGCCGTTTACTGCAGATTGAAGTTGATGATAAGAAAGGAAAAGATGAACAGGAAGAGGTCAAAGTCGAGGATTCATCAACTGTTGAAACACCCACAGTTGAGTCAGATCAAAAAGAAGGTGATGATGTGATTGAGGAGGTCAAAGGAGCTGTAGAAGATTCATCTACAGTTGAAACACCTACAGCTGAGCCAGAACAAAAAGAAAGTGGCAATGTGATTGAGGAGGTTAAGGAAGAAGCGGTCGATCAGCAAGTTTCAGAAACATCAGCTGAAACCAAAGAAAGGGAAGTAATAGATAAAATTGATGCGCCTCAGATTCCTGAACTATCAAGTGAAGTATCAAATAGACTAACAGAGCAACCAGCAGAAGTTTTGGAAGCATTGGCCGTAGAAGAGTCAACCGAAACAACCAAAGAACCAGGAATTCCAGAAATCATCACTGACGAAGCAAAAAGTGTTGAAGAATCGTCAGATGTTTCAAATGTAGTTGAGAAACCAGCAGAGGTTTCTGAAACATCAGAAGACTCAGTTGAAACAATCAAAGAACCAACAATTTCAGAAGTAAACACTGAAGAAACAAAAGGTGTTGAAGAATCCTCAGATATTTCTGTTGAACCGCCCTCAGTAAGCTTGGTCCAGGAATCTGATCCTGTTACTACTGTGACCCCCCATTCTGATGAAATCACAGACAAGCCAATATCTGATGTAATTGAGGTCATTCCTGAGTTGCCTAAGGAAGAAGTTTCTAAGAGTGAAAATTCAGAATCCATTGCTGAAGAGGTTGAAGAAACTATTGTTCCTGAACCTTCCATTGAAAAAAAGGATGATGATCACAATGCTGATTCTGAAGTCACAAATGTTTCTGAAGTTGCTGTGGAGCCAGAGGTCAATGTTGAGAATGTGAAGGAAGATAAAAGTGTAGATGTTGAAAAGCCTACTTTAAGCATAAATGAGGTAACTGAAACTGTTGCTGAAGAAGTAGTAGCTTCTGTATCTGAAGAAGTAAAGGATTCGCAATGTGTTGAGGTAATTGATGGTCAAGGGAAGAATGGAAGTGTGGAAAGTGAAAAGTCAAATTTAGTTGAAACTTCTCGAGACATCGACTTGGTTGGAGCAGAAAGCAACAACTCAACTCAAAAAGATCCAGAACCTGATTCTAAAGGCACAGATACAGATGAAAAGCCAACTACTAGGCAGACTCTACTGGATAAAATCGTCAATGAAAGTTCAGAAGAAAAAAAGCCAGCGACTGAGCAAGTGAATAACGGAGCATCAGTTGAAGCACCTAAAGAAGGCAGTGATACAAAAGAAGATGGTAAAAAATCTCAAAGCCAAGGGAATAACTTAATATCAAAGGTGAAGAAGTCAATTGGGAAGGTGAAAAAAGCAATTATTGGGAAGTCACCAAGCTCTTAGACTATGGCACCTGAAGGAAATGATGACATGAAGTCGAAATAGATGGAGTACTTCGAGATGGTAGCATTATTTTGAGTGTAATTTCGTTTCTGAGTTCTTTGTTGATTTATTCATGCATATGTGCTGTTCATCAAGCATGTTCAGGAGACTACTCATGCAATCGTGCCTATTTGTCACCAGCCAAAAAGCTAGCATATCTGTACATGGAAGTGCTTCTTTAGGTATCCACATCTTGAAGAATCAAATAGAGAATGAGCCGATCATCTCCTTTTGTTCTTATTTATTATTGTTGGGCAGTCTTGCCATTGGCTTGTAATAGTTTGGAAGTGTTCATAAAATTGTCATGACATTTTTTTAGTTGGTCATTTCGGTGTGCATATGTTCAATTATGTATTGTAAGATGTTCATATATTGCTTCTTGGGTTCATATCAGAATGTTTGTTGCCTCCGAAATTAATTGTGTTAGAGGAAAAGGAGTTAGTTTGTGTTGATATTTCCTTCGATAATAAATCCTAGTCCATGACATAATTGTATGCTTCTTTTTTTTTCCCAAAATAAGATGAATTTATTGGAAAAAAAGAAAGAGTGCTTAGAACACATTATGTGTATTTGCATAATTATTTTGATATCAGAATTTTTCGGTCAACTGCAATGACCCACTGTGGATACTGCTCCAAGCAAAAGTAGAACTAGAACAATTGTCATGTTTATTAGCTGAAAAATGGAACGCTAAACAACTCTTTTACAAATATTTTATTTTTTTTTTAAAAAAAAAAGGAAAAAATGGAAAAAGAAGTTTGAGATCTTTTGCTTTTTCAGCAATTTTTTTCTTTGTGAGTGAAAAATTAGACAATACCACTTTAGCATTCATATCAAAATAAAAAAATAAGAGTACTTTGGAGTTGCTATTAGACAATACAAAAGTAACTAGGCTCAGTATCATGCCTAGAATATTTGCTCTTTCTTTGCCCCCTTAGTTTCCCTACTAGAAGACATTGTCTTAGGCTGATGTTTTACTTGCTACTCACACGTTAACTCTGATGATTATAACCTAACCTCCTTAGAAATCATTATATATATATATATATATATATATATATATATATATATATAATCATGTTTGCAGGCTAGAGATTAATTATTTGACATAGGATACAAGTATATATACTTACATATAAAAAATCCCAAACAAGCTAGCTAATCATAATTCAAGCCATTTCTCAGTACATGGATGCAATCAGATACATACGTTTCCTATGTAGACATTCTTTACTTCTGCAAGTGCATTCTCTTACGGACTCTCTCAATGTATTCCTTGGCCTTCCTGTCTATGTCAGGCTCCACATACCAATGCTCATACTCATCAGCATCACTTGGCTGGATCTTGCTGCGCTTTGGCTCTGTTTGCTCCACTCCTCTCTGTGTTCCACTTCCACTGAAGCCAAAAAAAGAAAGAAATGATCTCTCTCCTCTACCCATCTTCTCTTAAACTCACAAACTACTGGTCTGCAATGAAGCAATGTTATTTGTTAGCTAAGCTAGCTCTGCTTGTTTGTAGGGTGGAGAAGTATCCCCATATTTATAGCAGAAGCTGGATTAGCGGTTTAATTAATCATTTAGGCTAATTAGGCAACAATTGATGTCCAAGAAAAGGAATGCAAAAGAGTGTTAATACAATAATGTTGTTTGACCAGGACAATCTTCTGCTTTTGGACTCTGACCGATATGGTAAGCTAGAAAGAGGAAGGAGAATAATTTCAGATTGGTCCCTAAGTTTATTATTTCCTTACTGCATTTTAGTTAAGTCTCATAGTTGTTTAAAAAATGGGACAGATATGTTGATTATGAAGAATCTAGTTGTGTTTTAAAGTGGAATATCAGAAATGAAATTATGGAAAGACAAAATATCAAGGACTGAATTAAGAAAAACTATAAATCATGGGACTCGATATGGAAGTTTTCCTAGATTGCAACTCCACAAATGACTAGCTACTTTGATTCTATACGTGTTTAAACCATATAACCTAGAAGAATTAATTAAGATATCCTGAACCAATGTATAAAGGTGTTAGGAACGTATCAGAGTTTTGTGAAAATTAATGAGAATGAGCCATGTGTATAAGGAGTAGGCCACGACAACTATTCTATTCCACTTGTGGCTCCTTCTAGCAACTCTTTTGTGGGAGGCGACTGATCCATGTGATAAAATTAGGATTATATTATCTTATCCCTTGTAGAGTCTTGCAGTTCAAGAATCAAGTAATTCATCCATATAGGAAGGAGTGCCTTTTCGTATAAGTAGAAATTTAATTTTCTTCATTCATGAGGTTTTTCTCTTAATTTTTTAAGTAATTTTGTTAATGAATACTAATTATGATATTTGACATGGAAAGAGGCTGAAGGCTTTTCTTTTGAGGCTCATTGATTTTGAATTTTCTACTTGGTTTCTCATTTGAAATCGCCTTACTCTATCAGTTTCTCCTATCAAAAGTAGGGGTTGGCTGATTCCAAATTTTTCAGTAAGCTAATTGCTTTAGAATTTTCTCGGAGCAAAAAAGAGCTGTACAAAATAACCAGACAATGGAATAAATTCCTTCTTCTGAATAGTCTAACTAATACTTTTCTACTGTAATTTTTGAACCAACAAAGATATGAGAATGGATATTGTGGTATCTGTAGCTAGTATGAGTTCCTGCTCTTTGGTAAGTTCTGATTCATATTTCATCAAAATTAAAATTTACATGAAGATTTCTTTTTCTTAGGAAGTTTGTACGTTCACCTGCACAAATTTTAGATTTGGATGATACTTGATAACCCTTGCCACTGGAGAAAAATTTTGCTTGTCCCAAGAAGATAGAAATTGAGGTCAGGTTTTGCAGAGTTTCATTCCAAATGTATGTTCAGTAAAGCATTGCACTATATTTTTCAAATTACAGTTTACATTCTGCTTCATCTCCAAATTGATGAAAGGCAATGTACTAAAAATGTGCTTGGATTTGTAAAAGGAGACATGAATTCCAAGACTGCTGAATTAGCCATATCAGTCCAATTAACTTCTCCTCTACTTGCTGATTTACTGAATATTTGTTCCCTTTATGACAACAGGCTTTAGGTTTCAAATTTGGTAACTAGAGTTCTGTGCTTTTGTTCATTGAAACCTTACATATATATGATATACTGAAATCCGATCCTTTTGCTGAGACCTCTGCTTCTCTCTCAATGCCCCAGAGGGAGATAGTAAAGTCAATCCACTGAACAAAGAGTCAAACTAGGAAATCACTATAGATTACCCCTGGAAATCTTTTGGCTTTTTAGTAAATTATATATTGTTTTTTTTCTGTTTATATGACAAATAATTATTATTGTTTCTGTATTTCTTTTTCCTATATCATATATCCAAGAGCATCATCTTCTAAGTTAACCTTCTTATTAGTACAAGAAAGTTTTTTTATTTATTAAATTATTGTTTTAGCTTAAGAGGATACTTAAAAGAAACTAGAAGCTGGAGTAACAACATCAGATAAGCACATACAACCATGTTGTTAATTCTGAAACAAACATAAGTACAGAACTCATTGACAAGAACAACACATCCAAATATTAAAAAAGAAAGAAAGAAAGAAATAAAACCCGGAGAAATGAAGCAGAATGACAATAAGAACACAGTTATTAATTAACAAGCCAAGCGCTAATTCTATTAAGACTGCTTCTGCTGGTATATTTCCTCACGAATTTTCTTAATATATTCTTCGGCCTTCCTGTCTATATCAGGCTCCACGTACCAGCGTCCGTACTCTTCTTCCTCCTCCTCTCTCGGTCTGATCCTCCTTGGCCTGACTGCACGCGGCGGCGCCTCCGCCTCGTCGGCGCCTCTCTGCGCCGCCCTACCGAGGCCGAAGAAAGAGAGAAACGATCGGCTCCCTCTCCCCATCTCCCTTTCCGACGCGATCGATCACTGAGACCGGCGATCTTCTACAGCAGGCGAGCTGCTTGCTTGAGAGTTTATAGCATGCAGGGCGGGGCCGCTCCAGGCGATCGCAGACGTCCATAAGGAAATGGAGGGTCAGGATGGATGAAGGTGCAACAATATTTGCAACTTGACCAGTTATCAATCGTCCGCTTTTCTGACTCTGACCAAAGAATTCCAAGGCAACTCTACACAATGAGCACCTTGATTCTCTACGTGTTTAACTTAATTAATTGTGCATTAATTTACATTAAATATAACAATCATAAGTAAATGAAGATTTATAATTATGAAAAAAAAAAAAGAATTTGCAGAAAAGAGAACTGATTCCACCCAGCTGCCTACCTGTTTCCTAGGAAGGAATCTTTGAATCTGCATGATTGGCTCCACAAGGGGGAGATTTCAAAAGGTATTCTTTAATGTATATCCACCAAATTAATTAATGATTTTGTTTATTAATTTAATCGGAATTGTAACCCAATTTCATCAATCTGCCGACTTCATTAGGGGCATTTGGTGCACCTACTCATTAATTAATTGATTAATTAATTAAAACTGAGAACAAGCGATCAACGTCAATTTGTGTTCAACACTCAAACCTAAGTATGATTAACTTTTAACTATGATTACTTAATTAGCTTCACCTTTTTCTTTTGAGGTAAAGTCACGAGGCTTTTAGTTTGGTTCATAGACAGAGACTCTGTCTCTCTCTTTTCTCTGTGAAGTGTTAGGCCTGCGTAATTGTTCTTCAGAGTTTTAAATTAGTGAATTAATTAATTAATGTTTTGATTAAGTATCACGCTACTAATATAATAATAAACAAGGATTTCTCCAAAGAAAGAGTCAAAATGGTGGGTAGATTAGTACTCTGTGTACGAATTTAGTAGGAACTAATTAGCATGGATAAGAATTCAAAGATTCACATTGTAAAATATTTAATTTAGTCTTTCTTGCCTAACTCTTGAACTTATTTTGTACGTGCTAGTATTTTTTATTTTAACCCAAAATTTCGCATATCATTCACATTTGCCTAACTCAGTACTCTTAATATTTAATCTTTTTTAAAAAAAAAAAAAAAAATCTTCTTAAGCTTGATAGGACAAAAGCAAACATCTAAAATGCTAATATCCTAGAAACCTAGAAAGAAAAACCTCTAAAATCTCATGTAGAAAAAAAAAATGTCTATTCATTTTAAAAAGTAGCTCTAATAATTTTTGAAAAAAAAGGAATTAAAAGAAAGCGTGAGCTAGCCATATTAAGGCAAAGGATTTTTATTCATAATATTGTGGGTTATGTAGTAGACCAAGATCAATAATAGGAAGTAATAAAACATTAACAAAAAAAAAATCATCCGCTTAAATGGTTCCCGAGTAGGATGCTGATATAATATAGAACCTCATGAAGGTTCTATTCTAGGTAAGTTTTACGTTAGACAAATTCTATGTTAATACATTATATCAGGACCACACTTAGGCTCCATTTAGAATTGTAGATGGCGTCGTAGGCTGAGTGGTTGTAGACATGAGAAGCAACAAATAATGCTGCTTTTTCAGCTACTTATCTTTTTGACTGGAGTTGACCCACAGAAAAATAATCGGTTCCACCTATAAGCAAAACCACTGCCAAACTTTATTGTAAATTCAATGCTCTACCATTAAACTCATAGACATTTGATAATATTTATATATATTAACCTATAAGTAGTATGTATACTTAATATATAAGTAAAACTAAAATAAAATTTTAATAAAATCTAAACTTTATAAAAATAAAAATATATATGTAAACATATATATATATGTAAACATATATATATATATATATATATATATATATATATATATATATATATATATATATATATATATATGTATAAGAGGAATAATATGCAATGATGAAATGTTTTAAGAAGGTGACGTTGATCTTGATTTGGTGGGAGGAAAATTTATTTGGTGCTGAAGAATCATACCAATTACATCAATACAATGATATCGATAATATTCATGATCAAATTACATTAAGTTTGATGGAATCTAAAAATTAATTACTGTATTTATATATAAGAAACATGGTGTGAAATTTTAGATTTTTAAAAATATGTAGTATCCTATTCGTAATCATTGTTTTTAATTTTATATAGAATTTTATTTAATTATATTTTATACTACTTTTTTCAGCGGTAATCTATAGTAATTCATAGCAAATAGTACTATTTTTAATCTTATAGTACATATAACAATACTGCTTTTATAACCTATAACTGCAGGACCGGCACTGCAATCCCAAACTAGCCCTTAGAACCTTTTAAATGAGTGCCTTGCTAATGGCGACCCAGTTTAGAGTTCAAACCTAGAACTCAGCTCATTCTCTAGCCCAAATTTTAGCCAATTTCAAATCAATCAACTAAAGAAAATTCAGAATCGATAGTCAGCCAACCTAACCTAACTTCCTTGTACAGCCCACTAGGCCTATCAATCCAAGCAACGTAACATCAACCCAAGCAGCACTTGAATCCAGCTTAGATCTAGTACAACCTACCCATCTTCCCAGCTTAGGCCCAGCCCACCCGATCCACATCCGCAGGCATGTGATGCACGTCAAGGCCGAATCACAAGCAAGCTCCACTTCTTCGTCTCATGATTGGGCCATCTAACAACTAGATCACCAGAATCGAAAGCATCTCTAGCCGCCCCTTGTTATGCCCTAATAGTCACTCGTCCTACTTCATCTTGTCATATCCCATCGACCTGCACCACTTGCCTAGTCCAATGCCATGGTCTATGAGCCAATTAGCCCAATTACCTTTGTCGAGCTCCTCTCCATGTGAACAAAGCCAGCCGCCCTCCCCTATCACAATGTTTGCCTCTCTTGTTCGATGAGTAACCTACTGCCACCACCCCTCGCCACATGCTCTAGCCAATGAGAAGACACTGCCACAACACTACTCCTTCACTAGCTAATCCATGCCTACTCCCTGCATAGGTGACACCTACCCCTTTTAGCACCAGAATTTCAACCAATCTAACCACTAAACATACATCCATTGCCTCCCCTTTCATCGTTGCAACTTTAGTTGGTTGCCACATTAAGTTGCAACCATCACATCACTAGCCACCGCGTATAGCACCACCAAGCTTCACTACCATCTGATAGCATGACCACAAGTGCATAGCTTATATCGAAGTAGTAAAAGATATCGAACCATAAAGACTAAGTGTCAAGTACCAACTTTTCGTGTAATTATTAGATAGACAATACTTTGGAAATTTATTTTTCATTAGTGATTTATTTTTTTTCATGCTCAGCATTACTCTTTGGTCTATTTATTTGCTTGAAGACAAGTAAAAGTTTAAGGGCCTGTTTGGCCCCGCTTTGAAGCTGATTTTAATCAGCTTTTAAGTAGAAAGCAGTTAGAAAAACTGTTTGGTAATGACAAGTAGAAGCAGAAAAAAGTAGAAAAAAACAGTAAAAAGCAGAAGTTGTGAAAGCTACAATTTGATGCTTTTACAGCTTCTACTTCTCTAAAAAACTAATTTACATGATTTTGTTTAAAATTTTAGGTATTATTATTTTAAATAATTTAAAATTTTCACACTAAAGGAAAATAAAATATATTATTATTTTAAATAATTTAAAATAATATATTTATTTATTATTTTAAATTTGGACAGCAGTTAAAAAGTTATTAACCAAACATCTTATAAATTTTAACAGTGCAGCACAGTACAGTACAACACAGTTTAGCACAGTTATAAAATTATTAACAGTGGGACCAAATATGCCCTAAGTCTTAGAAGATTTGATGTCTTATATTTTTATAGTATTTTTACTATACTTTTTATACAAAATCTCTCTTATTTATATCATATTTCTATTCATTTTGACTTAAATTTTTGTATTTGTTTGGAATCTTCACTCATTTTCAATTTTTTTTATATTTCAGGGGGGAATGACTATATTTTAATAGATTTTTAAGAATCCAAATGCACAGATGAATTCTACAAGTCAAGATGAAGCTACCCATCAAATTTCATGCAAATTGAAGCTTGTTTGGAAATTACAACCTGCTTGTGATTTTCATCATGACTATAATTTCTGGATGGAATATAGAAGGAATTATAGCCTGCCTATGATATTTATCACGGCCGTAACTTGATGACATAAAAATTTATAGTAAATTTTGTGCCATTTGATAGGTCTTTTTGTGTCATATTCATGCTCTTTTGCTTGTTTTTAAGCCTTATTTGTCAAATATTGCAGAATCTACACTATTTCTTATTTTTGATGATTTTCAAGTAAAAAAGGCCTAATTTTGATGGATTTTGAAAGATTTGAGCACATGAATGAATTCCAGACATCGAGACAAAGCCGCCCATCAATTTTCATGCAAATCAGAGCAAGTTTGAAAATTACACCCCGGGTGTAATTTTTATTATGGCCTATAATTTACTGCCCATATTACACCCCTGCTATAATATAAATTACACTACCGTAATTTAGACCTAAAATTCACATAAGCAAATTACAGCAGTGCCTTAATAGAAATTACACTACCGTAATTCTGCCTAGAAATCCACAGAAGAAATTACGGCATTGCCGTAATGAATTTTACATGTTGCAATTTCAGCCCAGAAACACACAGAACCAAAATATGGCAGTGCTGTAATCAAAATTACGGCCGTAATTATATTTTTTTGAACGAGTCTTCCGTAGCCGCTCAAAAGCTCAATTTTTGTGATGCAATATCTAAATATCTAAGGCACCAATTCAAAAACCGTAAAAAGGGGACTCTTCTATATATCGAGGAGAAAATTTGAGGACAAGAATCATCCAATTTCATCACCAATTGAGGGAGAAATCAACAAGGGCGTCCCTAGGGCTCAGCCTCATGCTGAGAGGCGTAGAGGCCACCTCAGGCCCCAAAATTTACAGGAGAGCTTTGCCCAGGGGAGGAGAGGATACACCAAAAATTTTAGATCGAAAGGAGTTCAAATGAGGGAGAAATCAACAAAGCAAATTTCAACTGAAGGAAAATTCGTATTTACTATAGCAGATTTGCTGTTCACGGTACTGTAGCAGTCGAAATCTCCCAAAATTATGGTGGTGTAAAATCAGTAACTTCTATTCTTCCTCTTTCGAATTCTAATCATGAATTTTTATTGTATTTTTAACTCCATGGTAGCGTAACTTTCTTTTGGGACAAAGGATGTAATCCCCTTAGTTTCATAATGACTAGATGATCCTTGATTCGTCAGGGAACTTTTGTTATGATAATTCTGTTTATGTGACGATTGTCTTTAATCTCTTCTAATTTCTTATTGTCAACATGTATTGGAGTTTTTGCGATATGGACCGAAAGGTGACTTGCGAGAACTTGGAACCTTATAATCGTGATTTAGGAACTCATCGTAAGAAATTATGTTTGTTCTTGTTTCTAGATTTTAGAAGTTTATTGTCTTGTTGATAATCTAATCTAGGAATAATTATTGAAATAACATGATGATACTATGAGAAATCAAATATTGGATCGTTGGAGAACCTTAAGTAAAACCTGTGAAAATTATAGTATGAAAGTATGTAGTTTTCACTTGAGATGATTGACATAGGATTTGGATGCACGAAAGTGATCTTTGAGTTTTTTTGTCAATTATTTACTTTTATTTAACATTGAATAAATCTTGTGCGAAAGTGAGGATTTGTTCTTTGTAAATTATCTGCGCGAAAACGAGATGATTTCTTTATTAAGTAAATTATATCTTTATCATAATAAGAGTGGACTGACGATGCGCTTATTTCCTTCTAGTCATAGAAATTAAGGTGGATGAAACCCTAGTCCCAGCTTTTCTCTCTGACTCTTTGTATACTTTCTGATTATTTGCTTACATCGTATTCGGTTTGCTTAGCTAGTGAGAAAACAACTATTCGGTACTTAACACGTAGGTCTCTGTGGTTCGATATCTTTTTATTACTTCAAAGTATCCGTGCACTTGTGGACATAATAAGTTTTTGGCGCCGTTGCCGGGGACCTTAGTTTTGTTAATATCAAAATAGTTGATAGTATTGCTAGACTAAGTTTTATTTGTTCTAGATTTAACTTTGTTTTTTGTTTTTGCAAGTTTTAGATTTTCACAAGTTGTGATGATTTCTGAAATTTTTGAATTTGCTTGTGTTTTGTGTTTTTATATTTTGACAAAAAAAAATTTAAAAAAAATTTCTGATTGATTGGTGTTGGATAATCTTTCTGTTTCTATTCTGAAAAATTTTGAGTTTATTTGATTCTTCTATTTATTTATGCACAGGACTCTTAGATCTTGATAGATTTTATTTCCTGTGAACTCTGAGATTACAAATTTTTTTTAGTTGTGTAGAAAAGCTTTGATTTGAAGATATGTCTTTTAATCACAACTCGTGGGCAACTGAAAGAGGTAAGGTATACATGCCATAAGGTAAGTATGAAGATGATTCATTGTGCACCCTTGCAGATAAGTTGGATTATTTGGCTTATAAATTAGACACTTTTGATATGCACTATGTTATGACATCTTATTCTTCTATTAGATGTGATATTTGTGGATGTTTAGATCATTATACTTTTGATTGCCAATTTTTAATTCCTCAAAATCCCAATTCACCATGGTATCAAGATGTTCAATATTATTCTAGATGGGAAAATCAAACTTCTTTTTATGAGGATTGCTCAAATCATGTTTCTGAATCATACTTTGAGGATACTGAAGAATCTAGGTTAGCATCCATGCTTGAAAAATTTATGACAAATCAAAACCAGATCATGACAAATCGAAGTAAGGAAATTGAGGATCTTAAAGGGGTGATTGATCAGCTTAATTCTGAGGTAGAATCTTTAACAGAATATTCTAAAATGTTAGAAACCTAGATAGCACAACAAGGTTGTTTATTTGAGTTTGATTTGGAAACTGAGGAAATTGATTTAGAAAAATCCCCTTCTAATTTTGGTAATTTTGAAATTGATTCTTTTGTGAACATTAATGAATCTCACTCTGATTTTGATAATTGTAAAATTGATTTATTTGATAAATTATTTGTGGAAATGATTGAGGAAATTGATTTTGAAAAATCCCCTTTTGATTCTAGTGATAGTTATGAAATTGATTCTTTTGATGATATATTATTTGTGGTTAAATCTGATGAAGGATATGAGGAAACTGATTTAGAAAAGTCTTACTCTGATTTTGTTGGTAATTTTGAAATTGATAAATTATTTGATGATGGACATGAGGAACCGGAAAATGATTTAAAAATTATGAATATTGATGAATCTCACTTTGATGTTTTGCCCATATCTACTGTTCAATCTTCTGATTTATTTAAAAAATTATGCTTTATTGAGGTATCTAATGTGAGACAGAAAGACTATTTTGATGATCCAATACTTGAATCTTTTGATCGAAGTCCTATTGCAATTGAAGATATAATTTCGAAGAAAGGACTAATGATTTTGCTTACTAACAAATTTAGGAAGATTATTGAATACCCTTTGTGTGGATTTGAAAATTTTGATTTCTACATATCTGAGAAAGCCACGTCGATTGTGATTTACATGAAATTTTGGATGTTTGGATTAGTAGCTAAACTTTTAGGACAACGAAAATGCAGAAAATTATATGCTATTTATTATGGTACCGATCCACCTGCTTTGCCATGATATTTGAGTTTTGGTCAAGCTATAGACCTAAAAATTAGCGATTCTTGGGAGGCAACCCAAGCACTCTTATTTAGCTTAGTTTCTTTTATTTTAGTTTATTTTTAGAATTAATTTTTCTTCTCTTTTTGCAGGGAAAATTGAACTTTGCGTAAAATATGGCACTACCGTAATGGAAATTACAGGCTATAATTTAGGTTGTTTTTCGTCCAGAAACTTTTGAGAGTTTTATGGTACTACCATAAGAAATTTTATGGTACCGTAATTTGGGGTAATTTTTGTACAGAAAGTTTTATGGCATTTACGGCATGGCCGTAATAATTTTCACGTGCCGTATTTTTGAGTGATTTTCAATTCAAGAGTTTTTAGATTTTTGTGAATAGTACGGCAGTGCCGTGATTTTTTTACGGTGTCATAATTCTAGTATATTTCTGACTCGAGAATTTTGTGTATATTACGGCACTGCCGTAATGAGTTTTACACCCGTAATTTAAAAAATTCTGCATTCTGCTTATCTGATTAGGTGTATTCTCGAAGTGATTTTAAGAAAGTGGACTGGTAAAATTTTTGATCTTTGGCACAATTTGGAAGTACGGATCTTTTACTATTATTTGGATATTTTTATTGAATTTTAAAGTCCATGGATACTCCTATAACACCTAGCATCTTTTGGTAACTGATTAATTTCTACATTAGTTTTTTTTTTTTTTGACTAATCTGATTAGCATTTTTGCTACAAATATTTAAGATGCTTTAATAAGTTGTAACCCTGATCTTTCACATGGAATATAAAGAACATGTTTCATTCTGCTCTGTGGATTAGTTGTTTTCATTAAAATATTTTCTGAACATTCTAGGAAGCATGACAACTTTTGGTAACTGAATAACTTCTACAGCAGTTTTTAATTTTGTAATCTAATTAGCCCTCTTTCTGTTAATACCATAAATTCCTGAAAGATACTGATCCTTTAATTTTCATAGGCCTGGAAAGAACAAGTTCTATTCTACTACATGGTTATGTCTATTTTCTTTATGGATCATTAAATCTTATTCTTGGGTATAGCTACTTTTCGTAACTGAATCAGTATTAGCAGCTCCTTGTCTTCAAATTGCCACCAGAAGCTGCAGCCCAGCCACCACCACTATTTGCCTCTGACGCCACTGTTTCCAACCGTCAACACTGGATTCTACCACCACCAGCCTCTTACTTCTTCTTCTTCCTCTATTTCCATTGATTTTTGTAGCAGAATCTTCATTAGTGACTGATTTTTTTTTTTTTTTACAGTGCTATCTCTCGCACCCACCGGCCGACGACTTCGCCACCACGACTGTAGGCTCTAGCAGGCCACTAGAGACTACTCATCATCACTCTACTGTCGGCACCATCATCTTCATTGCTAGCAGCTATTCAGCTAGCATCTGTTCCACCTCTGCTTCTCGCCAGCATCAACTCTTTCCACCGGCACCCTTTTGGACCTCCGATGATATCTTTGATTACCTTTTGAGATTTCTATTCGATGTGGTTTCTTGAATCTATCATTTTACACTTTTGATCATGATTATATGAGTTTGATGCTTCACACCTTTTGCATTGGTATTGACATTTTTTATGTTTAAATTTTTTTTTATGACTTGAATCCATGTGATGAGAGGTGTGTGGATTTTTCTATGATGATGAATGTTTATGCATATGCCTGTGAATGGAGATATACCTATTATGTTGAATTTATTTCTTCAATATATATCTACTTGTTGAAATCCTTCATTGACTGATGCATATGGTTTTGGGTAGGCATGTTGTTTGATGAATGCAATCTAAGAGTGAAACATCTTTTTTGAATAAAATAACCATATGAGTGTAATTTTTGAATTGATGTTAATTGATTAACCTAGTTGATGATTAGTTTATCGTACTATTTGTTGGAAAGAAAGAATCCAAGATCCAAAAAGAGAGAGAGACTCCCCAACTTGGCACTGCATAAAATTGGCAGTGATACCGAAGATATGGGTTGAAGTCTGTAAAAAAAAAGGGAGAGAAAAAGAAAATGACTCCTCTACTTGGCACTACGTAAAATTGGCAGTGGTACCCGAAGATAAGAGTTGAAGTCCAAATAAAAAGTGTGTATCTATATGGCTACATGCCATAAAAAAAAAGGGAGAGAGATTTTGTGTGGAAAAAGATTTTGGATATCCAATTCCTGTAAACAAAGGTATGATAGATCTAAACTGAAACTTGGGTGAAGTCATGAGATTGAGATTCTATTTATTATGCGAGTTGCGAAATTTTATTTGATCAAAGTTGTGAATCTTAAGGATTAAATTCAGAGGACAGTATATTTATCTGAAATTTTGTGTAACAGTTGGTGGAATATTTCATGAGTGATTTATATTTTAGAAATTTATTTTTCATAAAAGAGCATATTTTCCATACTTAGCATTGTTCTTTATTTATTTGCTTGAGGACAAGTAAAGTTTGAGCCTTATGTATTTGATGACACGAAAACTTACAGTAAATTTTGTGCCATTTGATAGGTCTTTTTGTATCATATTCATGCTCTTTTGCTTGTTTTTAAGCCTTATTTGTCAAATATTGTGGAATCTACACCATTTCTTATTTTTGATGATTTTCAGGTAAAAAGGGCCAAATTTTGATGGATTTTAAAAGATTTGAGCACACGAATGAATTCCAGATGTCGAGACGAAGCTGCCCGTCAATTTTCATGTAAATCAGAGCAAGTTTGAAAATTACACCCCGGGTGTAATTTTTATTATGGTCTATAATTTACTGCCCAGATTACACCCCTACCATAATATAAATTATACTACCGTAATTTCGACCCAGAATTCACAGAAGCAAATTACGGTAGTGCCGTAATAGAAATTACACTACTGTAATTCTGCCCAGAATTCCACAGAAGAAATTACGGCACTGTCGTAATGAATTTTACGGGCTGTAATTTCAGCCCAGAAACACACAGAACCAAAATACGGCAGTACTGTAATCAAAATTACGGCCGTAATTATATTTTTTTGAATGACTCTTCCGTAGCCGCTCAAAAGCCCGATTTTTGTGACGCAATATTTGAAGATCTAGGGCACCAATTTAATAACCCTAAAAAGGGGACTCTTCTATATATCGAGGAGAAGATTTGAGAATAAGAATCATCCAATTTCATCACCAATCGAGGGAGAAATCAACAAGGACGTCCCTAGGGCTCGGCCTCACGCCGAGAGGCATAGAGGCCACCTCAGGCCGCGAAATTTACATGAGAGCTTTGCCCATGGGATGAGAGGATACACCAAAATTTTCAGATTGAAAGGAGTTCAAACGAGGAAGAAATCAACGAAGCAAATTTCAACCGAAGGAAAATTCGCATACACCAAAACTTTTGTTATGATAATTCTGCTTATGTGACGATTGTCTTTAATCTCTTCTAGTTTCTTATTGTCAACATTATTGGAGTTTTTGTGATATAGACCGAAAGGTGACTTGCGAGAACTTGGAACCCTAGAATCGTGATTTAGGAACTCATCATAAGAAATTATGTTTGTTCTTGTTTCTAGATTTTAGAAGTTTATTGCCTTGTTGATAATCTGATCTAGGAAGAATTATTGAAATAAATATGATGATACTGTGGGAAATCAAGTATCGAATCATTGGATAACCTTAAGTAGAACCTGTGAAAATTATAGTATGAAAGTATGTAGTTTTCACTTGAGATGATTGACTTAGGATTTGGATGCACGAAAGTGATCTTTGAGTTCTTTGTCAATGATTTACTTTTATTTAACATTGAATAAATCTTGTGCGAAAGTGAGGATTTGTTCTTTGTAAATTGTCTGCGCAAAAGCGAGATGATTTCTTTATTAAGTAAATTATATCTCTATCATAATAAGAGTGGACTGACGATGCGCTTATTTCCTTCTAGTCATAGAAATTAAGGTGGATGAAGCCCTAGTCCCAGCTTTTCTCTCTAACTCTTCGTATACTTTTCGATTATTTGCTTACATCGTATTCGGTTTGCTTAGCTAGTGAGAAAATAATTATTCGGTACTTAACAGGTCTTTGCGGTTCGATATCTTTTTATTACTTCAAAGTATCCGTGCACTTGCGGACATAACATAACTTCCTCAGTACAAATTTCAGAAGATATAGAAGGAATTACGGTCAGCCCGTGACCATAGTCACAGCTATGATTTCTTTGGCGCTTTTCGACATTTTTCATAGAAAGAATTATGGCCTGCCCGTGATTTTCATCACGGCCATAATTCTCAGCCATGATTTTTATCATGGTCGTAATCCTCCCAAATTCCTTCAACAGTACTCACAAAAAGAATTACGGCCTGCCCGTGATATCTGTCACGGCCGTAATTCTATCCGCCAAGTTCGAGTTTGACCTTATTTCTTGCCCGATTTGGCTTGTTTTTGAGCCAAATTTTGGGAAAAAACTAATTGGGATGTTGAGAACTATATAAGAAACTGAAAGAGCAATTATTGGGACTTTTTGGGCAGATTTTCAAGATAAATTCGACAAGGGGGCGAAAACTAGGGCGACTGGCGGTGATCAACATTTCATCATCGGAAAAGCTTCGTTTGCTCAGCTGGTTGGCATCGATCTTCATCAGGAAGCCTCGAATTTCATCCTCCTTGTTGATTTCTTATTTTATTTGCCAATTATAATAAAAAAACATAGATTTTTACAACGTTAACATGATTATCATGTTAGTGTAAACCTCTTCTTCAGGACTAAGAGCGTAGCCCTCTATGCTATTATGACTTAATCATTGGTCTCTATGGGACGATATTTTTTATTACTTCGATAGGCCGTGCATTTGTGGTACACCCATCAGTGCCTAAACCAAAAGGTTCTTTCTTGGGACATATGGCAAGTCTGGCTCTCAAGGCAATGAGCCTGCCCGTTAGCTAGATGAGGAAAAGTACTTGATCTAGTGGGGAAAGAAAGGAAGAGCCTTCTGTGATAGCTCAACGTGACTATGATGATGAGCTAAGTGAAGTCGGAAGCAAGCGACACGTCCAAGAACCGCATATACAGGAACCCCTACGCAAAGAGTTCACGGAGCTCCGTCGACTGCAGCGATGGAATTAGCAACACGTTTCACAACTATGGGGGAACGTAGATTTGGAGTCTTTTCTGGACAACAGGACCTGTGAGAAGTGACACACTGGTTATAGAGTGTAACAAACACTCTGAATTTACTACAATGACCTACGGAACAAAGAGTCATGCTAGCAGTGTATTTCCTTACAGATGATGTAAAGGATTGAATGGGAGAGGCCAGATATGACTAGGACATCTTTCGTCATGCATTCCATACGGAGTACTTTCTGCAGACCTTCCGAGAGACTATGCACTATGAATTTATGACACTAGAGCAGAATGATCGCTCAATAGACCAATACTTGGCAGACTTTCAGCATTTTTCCCAGATATTCTCGGACATGGTGTCGATTGTTGTTGCATTGTCAAAGCAATTTATTCAAGGACTGGATCCCCATATCTAGAGAGGAACCAACCCAGCACCTCTGGAGGATTTTCAGGTCGTGGTTGTTATGGCCCATATATATGAGAAGTGTGAGACTACCATCAATCAAATTCGTCGTAAAGGCAAGGCGCTAGCTCTAAGCAATTCTAGAGAGTGGGTTTTCTACCAGTTGGAGCCCACCGATGCAGAGATCTGGATCCCGATCAATTCAGGATGGTCGGGAGTCATGGGCCCTAGGGTCCATGTCTATGAGATCTATTTAGTCCCTACCACCGAGTGTTGGTTCATCGCCAGACCCTAGAGCTTATTATCAGTGTGGGGAGATTGGCCATATTTCTCGAGATTGCCCACTCCAGTATAGTGCCATTATTGCCATGAAATGAGATATTATAAGAAGGACTACCCACGTAAAGGAAAGCAGCCTCAGGTTGCCCCTGGTTCACAGAGGTCTACACCACCTCCTAGACGAGGACAGCCTCGACCTCCTCACCCTGGTTATAGAGCATCGGCTCCATAAAGGTAGACAAGTGCAATTCCCTGCGACTGGGCAGATGTATGCATTATCTGAGGAGGATGCACAGCGCGTGACTGGCTCCATGATGCATGATATCATTTATGTTTATGATGTTCCTATGTGTTTATTAATTGATACTGATAGCTCGCACTCATTTGTCTCTTATTCATTTGTAAAGAAATTGGGATTAGTGCCTACTCTAACCCAGTATGATATGACGATATATGTACCATCTGTGGTATGCCTATCTTAGATCTTATAGTCCTTAGCATCAATATAGACTTAGGAGTCTACAGACCTTGATAATGAGTTTAGTCTAGATAGTGATGACCTTTCTATTATACCCGTGTTTTTTTTAACACAAGGGTATACTTGTAAATAAACTAAAACTAAATAATATTATCTCTATCATTCTCTCTCTTCTCTCCCGATTCTTCTCCTGTTCACTAGGCCGCCTCTCGCGTCCGGCATTCAATTTGTTATTGTTTGTGTTCTGGCCGCCGCCTCCTCTCCTCCTTCGTCAGGTGATGTCGGGCGACCCTTCCAACAACGTCTCTGCGATGTCTTCATGCCTGTGTATGTGCCAGCGACGCCTTCTTCTTACTGGAGCTCGCCTATGCCGCCATCGAAGTCTAGTGACCTTCTTGCTGCGGGGAAATGTGATTCAGTCTTGGAGCTTCATGATTGTGGGGTTTTCCCTAATTTTTCGTGGCTGCTTACCCTTCTTCCCAATTTTTCGTGGCCGCTTGCCCTTCTTCGCTTCCCAACAAAATCATCAGCATTCCAACACAAAACAAAATAAGTTATCTAACTTCATGATCTAAAGATAAAGAAACAAACCACACAATGCAAAAGTAAAGAAAAACAGAAAAGACTTGGGTTGCCTCCCAAGAAGCGTTTGTTTAGGGTCATTAGCTCGACTGCAGTATTATTCAAAGTTTAGAATGGGGATGTAAGAACTAAGGAATTCTAGGTTTCTTTCATCAATTACCTTGGTTGCTTTGTCATTCAAATTTTCAAATTTTACCTTCCTTAGGTTGACTGGTTCAATTGAATCAATGATTTTTACAAAAGCTTGAGTTTCTTTATTGTCCTTCACCTATTCTTCAGTGACAAAATAGATTTCTATAAGATCCATAAGTAATTCACTAATCATAGCTTGGTTAACCACTTCCTCAACAAACATCAATATTATGGCAAGAACCTACAAAAGAAGGTATATCTTTAGGTGGTTTCTTATATTCTATCTCCTCATTTGATTTTTCAGGTTGAAGTATCTTAGGAGATCTAATCTCAGTGTATTGTTCAAGCATCCTAGGCTCCTCAAGTTGCTTCCCATTGCAAGTTATAATTGTATTACAATATTCTCTCATGTTTATCTCAAGTTGAGATGGGAGTTTATCAGAGGTTCTTGTAGAGGTGCTAGTTTGATTAGCCAATTGGGTTTCCAACATCTTATTATGGGTCGCAAGAGCGTGCACTCTAGATGTTATTTGCCTAATGGTTTCACAAACACTTTCATTTTCCTTGGTTTGTGCAGCCACAAAAGTCTCTAGTAGTGACTCTAGGTTAGACTTTTAAGGTGGCACAAACTACCTCAGTTGAAATTCAGGAGGTTGCTTATAGTTAGGTTGGGGAACTGGGTTGGGATTGTTCTTATAGGAAAAATTTTGATAGTTCCTTCAACCTGGATTGTATGCATCAGAATATGGGTCCAATTGTGGTGTAGGGTAGAGATTCCTAAAGGTGTTGGCTTGCTCACCAGAAGGTTCAGGTTGTGAGATTCCTAATTGGCATTCAGCGAAGATATGTCCTAAAATTCCACAAAATTCGCATGAAGTGTTAGTGGCTTCAACCGAATTTACATTGAAGGAATCTAACTTTCATGATAAAAAGTCTAGCTTCGCTGCTAACAAGCTCAAGTTGTCCAACTCATACTTACTTGGAGTTGTAGCTAACATTTCGCTTTGGCCTTATTTATCCTTTGCATAAAAATGATTAGAGATAATGATAAAGCTCATGAAAGGAAATGACTAAAATAAAAATAAAAAGTAAGAAAAAGAAGATGCTTAGTCTACTAAATTTTAGAAATTTGTTAATATTGACTGAAGTTCCCCACAGCACCAACAACTTGATACGCATGGCAAGCACATGGTGTTATCACAGTAATACAAAAGATGTCAGTCCCACAGGGATCTAGGTCAAGTACCAACAATTCTGATTTCTAGAAGTTAAACAATTCAAATTTGATGTTTAGTAATAGGTTATCGATTTTTATTACAAGCAAAGTAGGAAAAAGCAACGATAAAAATGGAAAGGGTGCCTATTTGAGAGATATAGGGACTTCGGAATTCACCATGCTGACTGATCTAACAGAACTCAATGAAATGATGCATGAGTTATTCTTATCACATAAGGAATTCATCCTAAAGTACAAGTTGTCTCCTTTCAGCAGCACAATCGGGTACTTACTTAAATCAATCTTCTACTTTTATGACTTATCGATTTAAGCAAGCCCATTAAGTTCTATGATAAACTATGTTGCCCTTGATTGAACCCCAACTACTTTCGTGATAGAGGTTCAAAAGTTCTATCTAGCAGATCCGACGACGTGATTCTCCTTGCGGTCAGCATCGTGACATCCAAGACACAAAATTACTTGATCAACGTAGATTATGCAAATAATACAAATAGACAAAATATACTCAGAAATAACTCATAATCATCAAATAAATTCAGTTCATAAAGTAGATCAAGTCAACGGGCTTCATCCAAGTCCCAAATAAGAGTTTAAGCTATTATAGCCATGAAATTGACATAGATCTATCAAATCGACAAAAAAAAAACTAGAAACAAAAATTAATTAGAGGTAGGAGAAGATGATGCAAATGTTTCCTCCTGGTTTCGTGAAGAATTATCGTGAAATCACCCCAAAATCCTCACCAAAAGCCCTTGTCGCCGGTCTTCTCGCCCTAGCATGTTCATCCATCAATTTCTCCCCCTAAATCATCAAGAAAAAGAGGGCATTTATGTCCAAACTCTTTGCCTTCCTCTTAGCTTTCTATTCCATATTTTTCCTGATTTTTCTGAATTTTTTAGAGACCTCAATCAAGTAAAAAATGAGTAGGAGGTCAACAGGCAGCAACGATCACGGCCTGTGATTATAATCATAGCCTGGCCATGATTTTCACTGTAGATTCTGGTAGACTTCAATCACAGCCTGTGAAAATAATCATGGCCTGGCCATGAACAACACTGTGGATTTGGCATGCTTTATGAATTACGGCCTATGATTGTGATTAGGGCCTAGCCATGATTCTCAAGGAAATCTCCGTTTCACACCAAATTTGTTGTATAGCCTTGTCTCATCACCAGAAATCACTCTATGATATTAGATTCTCAAAAGAGCTCTAGAAATTAAGTGATTTCACCTATATTTCTAAAAATCCAAGAAAAGGTGAAAATTCTGAACAAAGCAAGTAAATAAGTCTGAACATTACATAAAAAACTAGAATATATCATGTTTTGAGATAAAATAATATTAAAAAATACTACAAAAATGCAAGGCATTAGATAGTAATCATATCCTAATCTTTTAAATTATGGTATTGGTTGTTATATTGAGTACTTGAGATATACCATAATATCTTGTAGATAAGTTGTTTGATCTTGATTTAGTATCCATTGCACTCTATTATTGTCTTTTATTCATGTATATAGATGCTTGTGTGATGTTGTTACATGGGTCACATCGTAGCTACATTCTTATTGAGTTTGTGATGCTTGTGTAGGGTCAGAAAGTGTTACATTAAAAATGTAATAGACATTTTTCAAATTCACCTTATAAAAATGAGATTTTTTGTTTAATGAGTTCTGGTTTCCAATGAGCGCAAGTACTCATTGTTAATTACTCCTGAAATAGGACACCTATGATTGAGAGATCTATGTTATGAAATAATGAAAAGATGGCTGAACAAAATCATTCATTAAACATTATAACAAAAGTACATAATTGAGTTTAGAAAGAAAATGACAAAAAAGAAAAGTCTTCATCAACTTGGATGATTTGTGTCTTAGGAGATATCTGATGCGTTGCATTTACATCATGTTTTTGCCTATGTTTTATATGATATTTAGGCTTAATTTTATGATTTTATACCAATTCTTAGTGTTTTTACTTCACTTGGTATGGAATCTTCACTTTTCTTGGTTTTTGTGAAAATATAAGTAAAATGGCATAAAATTGATGGATTTCATGAGTTTTGAAGCCATAGCACGATTCCCAAGCAAATTATGAGGTCGCATGTCAAATTTGGGGCGAAAATAGTGATAGACGTGACTTTCACGACCGTGTAGCCGTGAGTTTTTAGGCCGGCCGTGAGTTTCGCGTTCGAAGGGTGAAAATGCGGCTAAGTAAAATAGTTCACAGAAACATTCATGGGTAAGGCCGTGAATCCTTCACGGGCCGTGAATCTTTCTGTGTACATAGGACTTTATTCGCATATACATTTATGGCCGCAGCCGTAAACTGTTTACGGGCCGTGAGTTTCTCCACCCTTTCATGTTTTTCACTCGATTCAACTCCAAATCGAACCAGAATTGAACCAAACTCTCTAGAATTCTACCTTGATGGGTTCCAAACCGATTAAACTATAAAAGGAGGGATTTTTTGGAGGGCTAAAGGGGCTTTTTCAGATGAACACAATAAGAGGCGGCGGCTAGGGAAAAAACTCGATTTCATGGTGAAATTTTAGTGAGAATTCACGTAAAAGGGTGAATTGATCGCTTCATCTTCATCTCCAAATCAAGGGGAAGCTTTTCCATTTACTTTCTTAGTGAATTCGTGTACTTTTGATAGGATTCAATGCAAATTTTATTCATATACATGCCGTCAACGTTTATCATAAGTAAAACTTATTTCGGGATTTGGGATGTAGCCCACTGACATTTATGGATCAAAATCTGTAATTTCATTCTTTGTTAAGATATTTTATAGTATTGATTTGAATAGAAGTGTGTTATTTACGTGATTTACTCTGACTAAGTATAGTTGTGTTTTAGACGTTGGGAGAAGGACCGGGAGGTGAATCGCAACGTTAGAACTATTCTTTTCAAACCTGCGAATCCAATCACAGGAGTAGTTTGAATTCGTTTGAAGGATTTCAAGGTTTTTCATAGAACTTAATGGGTCTAGTTACGTTAACTGTCACGAGAGTAGGGAGTTAGTGTAGTTAGAAACCGGTTTACGATTCGGGAGGAGGTAATCTATACCTAAGGAAAAACCCTTTTTATTACTATATTATTCTTTTCAAAGGTTAACTTTTATTAAATTCATACTTGTCATTGTGGTAAAACCCTGAGTCCCGATCTTCTAAACCTGATTTTTTCCAAAACGCTACTTCTGTTGCTTTTCGTGCTGAGAGTGTAAACAAAAATCACAATTTGATTCGCCTAGGTTTAAGCAAGTCGTATAATCGGTACTTGACTATCATATCCTCGTTGGGAACAATCTTTATTTTATTACTTCGATAAATCCGTGCACTTTTGGACGTATCAAGTTTTTGGAGACATTGCCGAGGATCAAGCCAGCCAATATCGATTTGACCGATAAGTTTAGAGACTAGACATTTTTTCTTTTATTTTTTTAGTTATTTTTTGTTATCTTAACTCTATTTCACTTGATTGACACGTTGTATGCCTAGAGTTTTAAATACAGGTAGTCTATTTCCTGAAGATTCAGAGCTTAAACACATCTTTCGCCTTCGAAGAAGACTGCAGTTTTAGACTAAAAAGACTTCAGATGAAGGCGCGATGGTGAACAATCAATTGTTGAGGGATTTTGTAGTGCCTAATGATAGGGCCTAGATGGCTGCTACCGCAAGTGCACAGTCTATCGCGTAATAAAAAGATCGAACCCATATGGACTAGGGTCAAGTACTAACTGATCGGTCAATTCGTAGCTAGGTTAACAATTAAGGGAGAAATGGCTAAAATCCTAATGCAAGTAATTAAACTAAAACAGACTTAAATCAAACAACGCAATGAGCAAAGCAAACGGGGTTTTAGATCTATAAGAGATATTCGGGGTTTTAGGTTTCACCACACTGAAGCATGCAGAAATATCAAGGTTTGATGTTTTAAATTAAGTTTTATCTTAGTTCTCAAGGTAATCCTTCCTAGGGTACAGATGCGCTCCCTCTCAGGACACGGTCCAGTATCCGACTTAACCCAAGTCTCCTACTCTCGTGGCTTACCTAGGTTAAGTCGGATACAATGGGATCTGTGAAGGATTAGGGTTCCTCGGGTGAATTCGAGTGCTCTCGCAACACGAAATCACCAGTCCAGTCTAAGGGGTTCCGATGATCAAGGTTCACCTCTCAGTCCTTCCCTTGACATCTAAGACATGCATACGTATGGCCAATACATAAAGACGAGATAAAACATCCTAAACATGAATAAGAACAAAGATAAGTAAAAAAATATATAGATCAAACATTCTTACAGTGGGCTACGCCCAAACCCCGAAAATAGAGTTAAGCTACAGGATTCATCGTTAAATACATAAAATCTTTCATGAAGGTTGATTCAAACCAAAGGGAAAGATAGATCCTTGATGGAAGAAGGTCCAGCACGAAGATCCACGCTGGAACGACGAAGAAATCAAGCTGGAACAGTGTTGTCGCCCAAAAATCGCCCCAAAACCCTAAGGTCTCGCCGTTTTGCTTCGTTCTCCCCAAATGCCTGATCAAATCCCGTAATTCCAGTCCCAAATCGTCCATATCCAAGTTGGGAAGGTCTCCCTAAAATTTTGTTCAATTCCGAGCCAGGAATAGAAAGTTATGGCCGAAATATCGAGCGCATATCGAATTTGCGCGGGACGATGCACGGCCGTGCATGGATGCACGCCCATGCCCGTGTACGGCTCAGTTAAGAGAATTCTGATAACTTACGAGGCACGGCCGTGCATGGATGCACACCCATGGCCGTGCACTCTGTAGAAGGCTCCGATTAGGCTGAAATTTGGTGTGTAGCTTCGTTTCATCATGAGAAATCGTCTCATACCTTCAGATTCTCCAAATTCCATTAATTTTGAGGCCAAAAATCTACATTTTCATAAAACAAGGGAAAAGTGAAGACTCTGAAGAATATGAAGCATTTGAGTGCATAAATGAGACAAAGCATGCATTTTACTCCAAAATAATAATAGAAACGAGTCACAATATATCATATATTTGCATGTCATCAAAATACATTGGACTTAAAGTTTTGCTTGTCCTCAAGCAATTGAATTGTCTAGAATACAATGATGACATGGAATAGGGAATCTCAATTAGCTCAACTAGGTCTAATAGGGTTATTGGTTAAACACAATAAGTCTTCAGGTTATAATGCATTATAGAAAGCAAATTAAACCAATTATCATGAATATAATCTATTAGAGCATGCCAAGTTACATTACCAAAAACCTTTACAGTGCATCTCACACACATGATATAATTGATCAAGCAACCAAAAAGGCATATAATTGTGCAATAAGTCATGGAAAAATAGCATCAGTACCACATAGTCCCTATATGGTGCCTTTTTTTTTTTTTGAATAAGAACAATGCTAAGTGTCAAGCTTTGCTTCGGTACCACTTAGGTTCCATTGTTATTATTTAGAAGTATGGGGTTAGTGCCAAGTAGGAGGGGCAGTGAACTTAGGTACCACCAACCCTTTTTTTTCATTGAGATGCTATGCATAGTGTCAAGTGGAAGTACAATGTGCAATGTACAAGAACATTTCGGTACCACTATTATTATTTCTGATTCCCATGACAAAGTGCACAAGTAAAGTAGGGTTATGAAGCAAGAGTCAATCAATCATTACACATGAGATGCATATCAAGGGTAAGGTAAAATAACAAGCACACTCTTCAAGATCATACAGATGATGAATTGGGTTAATTACATCATTCAACCACATTAAACCAAAGAATCATATATGCAACCCAAAACCATTATAGACTGTTAACAAAGAAAAGTCAAGATTCTCATCCCAATCAATCAAATACTCATAGAACAATGCAATAACTTAGGACAAAGCAAATAGCATGAAGAAGAGTAGGGGCTGGGCAAGACACTAAAGATGCGGAAACCACTAACTAACAAAGCATGCAAGAAATAGAAGCGACAAACGTAAAACAACCAAGAATTGACTACAGAAAACAAACAACTAGAATAAAGAAAACTACTGGAAAAACAGAAAGCTGACCAAGTGACGGGTGGAACCAAAGATGCTCATCCCCAGCGTCGACGGAGTCTTGCCTGAAGCTCGTGGACAAACTCTAAAATGGAGGACTGTGTTTGACCTTGGCACTCTGATGCGTTCCATTTATATAGTGCTTTTACCTATGTTTTAGATCATATTTGGGACGTATTTGCATGATTTTGCGCTATTTTTAGTGTTTTTATCTTACTTTGCATAGAATCTTCACTTTTCTTAGTTTTTGTAAAAATATAGGTAAAAAGGCTCAAAAATGAAGGATTTTGAGAGTTTTAAGGTTAAAGCATGATTCCCAAGGAGATCACGAGCCCACACGTCAAATTTGGAGCAAAACCGGTGAAGAACGAGACAATTATGGCCTTGGCCGTAATTGTGGATTCGGCCGTAAACGCGACGTCGAGCGGAGGACGAAAATCGGCTAAGTTAAGAAGTTCACCGAAACTTTCACGGGCAAGGCCGTAATTCCATCACAGGCCGTAAAAGTTTCTGTGACCAAAAGCATTATACGCCGAAAGAATTACGGCCGAAGCCGTAAACACATCACGGGCCATAAAAGTTTTCGCCCGATGAGTTTTTCGCTCGATTCTCACTCTTATTGAACCGGATTTGGACCAAACTACACAGAACCATTCCTTGATGGGTTCTAAACCGGTCTAACTATAAAAGAGGAGATTTTGATCAGATCAAAGGGGGGCTTCTATGGACGAAAGCGGACGGCGGCGGCGACAAGGGCGAAAACGTGGTTTTCAACCATTTTTCCGGCAAGATTTTCCCTGAAGACAACGATAGATCAGTCAATCTTCATCTTCGGATCAAAGAGAAGGCGGCTCTGTGGTTCTTTTAGTGATTTCTTATAATCTTTCATGCGTTTTCTTGTTCATCAAAACATCATGTATTTCTATTCTAACATGAGCGAGTAGAAACCTTTGTCGGGATGATTGGGCGTAGCCCAATGACTTTTATGAGTTAATACATGTTTTGCTATTTTCATTAGAATTTATCTGCATGATTTGGTTGAAATTTCGCTTATCTCGTAATTTACCCTGGCCACGTATTTTTATGTCTTAGACGTTGCGAGAAGGACCGGGAGGTGAATCGCAACGTCTGATCTATTTCAACTAGACCTACGAATCCAATCACGGGAGTAGTTTGGATTCGTTTGAAGGATTAACCAACGCTTCATAGAGCTTAAAGGGTTTAATTAGGTTAACTATCACGGGAGTAGTTAGTTAATCTAGTTAAATACCGTACTACGCTTCGGGAGGAGGTAGTACGCACTTTAGGAAGAGTTCCTTTCATACTAGATAATTTCTGTCAATTAGTTATTTATTTAAAGGCTCATAATTGTCAAAGTGGCGAACCCATAAATTCCCGACTCGTTGAAATCTCAACCCCTTAAAAGCTGTTCCGAGTTTGCATGTCCGCATAAGTTAGGAAAACAAACCATTGATTTTGTTAGCCTAAATTCAAACAAGTCGAAAAGTCAGTACTTAGCTTCGTAGTCCCTGTGGGATTGATAACTTTTATTACTTCTATAAATCCGTGCACTTGCGGATTGCTATCAAGTTTTTGGGGCCGTTGCCGGGGACTACGGATAGTTGATATTGACTAATTGATAAGTTAGGAGATTAGGCATTTTTCTTTTCTTTTGCCGTTAGTTTTTACTATTCTTTTCTTTTTATTGTCTACTTACACGTTGTATGCCCAAAAATTTTCGTGCAGGTGCTTTGTTTCCAGAAGACCCAGAAATTGAATGAACATTCTGCCTTCGAAGGAGACTGCAGTTTGAAGCTAAAAAGAATTCTGAGAAAGGAGAGATGGCGGAGGACAATCATCATCAATCTTTGAGGGACTTCGCAGCACCTAATGTACAAGGGTTTAATTCAAGTGTCGTTCGACCCAACGTAGAGGCGAACAATTTTGAGCTAAAGCCAGCATTAATGACGATGGTTCAACAAAATCAATTTGGGGGTTCCCCAAATTCAGAACCAAATCTTCATTTAGTTGTTTTTCTTGAATACTGCGATACAATTAAGATTAACGGAGTTTCATCTGATGCCATAAGACTGGGACTATTCCCGTTTTCTCTCAGGGACCGTGCCAGAGCTTGGTTGTACTCTATGCCAGCATGATCATTCACCACGTGGGAGCAGTTGTCTAGAGCATTCCTGAACAAATATTTCCCGCCAAGCGAAACTGTTCAATTGCGCAACAAGATCACGTGTTTTACACAGCAAGAGGGAGAATCGCTTTATGAGGCTTGGGAGCGTTTCAAGGAGCTCCAGCGAATGTGCCCACATCACGGACTTCAGGACTGGATTTTAGTCCAAATCTTTTACAACGGTTTGGACTATAGCACCAAGATGATGGTGGACGCTGCGGCCGGAGGAACAATCATGAGCAAGAACGTGGAAGAAGCAACAGCTCTTCTAGAGGATATGGCCATGAACCATAACCAATGGGCCGGTGAGCGGAACACTACTTCCACGGGATTTGGTAAGTATCATAATGACTCCTTGACGTCACTCGCAGCGAAGGTTGATTCTCTAGTTCAGAAGATTGATTCCCTATCTTTTTCACCTAGTTCAGTTAACATGGTTTCTTGTGAGGTATGTGGTGTAATAGGGCACAATACATCTGAATGTCGGATCATAACTTCTCCACAAGAGGAATCAGATCAAGAGCAAGTGAACGCTGTGGGGAATTATAATCAGAGACCTGCAAATGACCCTTACTCTGCTACTTACAACCTAGGATGGAGGAACCACCCCAACTTGTCATACAAACAAAATCAAGGGAAAGTTCCTCCTCAATATTCACAGCAGAATAATAGGCCACCGCCAGGTTTCCAGCCGAGACAGTATGGGCAACCCCAAAAGTCGAATTATGATTCCGTGCTGGAAGCCGTTTTGAACCAGCAAAAGAGGACTGACGACCTTGCTGATCAGCTCAAGCAGCTGACATCCTGTGTACAAGCTTTGACTACTCACAACAAGATGTTGGAAAATCAGATTGCACAACAAGCAAGTACTGCCACTAGACCTCCAGGGAGATTACCAGGATAGCCTGAGATGAATCCCAGGGAGCATGTCAACGCAGTCACTGTAATGAATGCTGAAAATGAGGAGATACCTGAGGAACCGGTTGAGGAATCGGTAGATCAGTCTGTAGGCATTGTTCTAGAAGCAGAATATTGCAAGGAAGTAAGGGATGAAGAGAAATATGTAGCCCCGCCTGCATATGTCCTTTCTCCTCCTTTTCCTCAAAGGTTGGTTATAATAGAACAAAGGACACATGAGATTGGTAAGACTGAGGTGAAGAAAGATCAGGTAAGTCAGAATGTTGAAATAAATAAGGTAAAAGATCCTGGGGATATTTCAATTCCGTGCAAAATTGGTGAGTTATCTATTGAAAATGCTATGTGTGACATAGGAGCTAGTATTAGCTTGTTATCATCACATTTGGTTGAGAAAGTAGACTGTGAAAAATTTAAACCAACTGATACATATGTCCAGTTTGCTAATGGTTTTGATCAACAACCTATTGGTATATTAGAAAATGTAACGGTTCAAATTGATAAATTTTCAATTGTTACTGATTTTTTGGTTGTTAGCATGAAAGAAAATGTTAAGTTTCCTGTCATATTAGGGAGACCATTTTTATCAAGTACAGGAGCTGTAATTGACATGTTTAATGAAAAACTTACTTTGAATTTGGATAATAGCAAGTTGATTTTTGATTTTTCATCAGAAACTAAAAAGATTAACTTTGCAGGTTCTGATCAAATTCCATAAGTGAAAGAAGACGACTGTGATAGAAGAAGTGGATTTGAAGTTGATAGACGGTTCTTGGAAAATTGGGAAAGAAATAAGAAGGATGAGCCAGAAGAGGACGAGACATGGACACTACATAGAGTGTTAGGGTTAGAATGAGTAAAGAATTGGAGAGGCGTGATGGGCAGTGATTGCCATTGATTCATCGCGCTTTGTACCCACCTAAAGGGACATAAACATTACCTTGGTTGAGCTGAAGGCCGTAAACAAGCGCTACCTGGGAGGCAACCTAGAGGCTTTGAAACGATTTTAGCATGTTTTTTTTCTGTTTTTTTTAGGGTTTATCTTTTAAGTTTTATTTTGTGCTTTTAATGGTGTTATCTGATGAAGTTTTATATATGGAAAGTCTTTTAAAACTGGTGTTTTACATGCAAAAAATTTTTGGCGATTTTTAAGGATTTTTAGGACGAGAAGCCAAGTCAAAACGCGACGTTTATAGGTGCAGCCGTAATTATAGCGCAACCGTAATTGCGGATTTGAATGAGTTCTGCCGGGATGTTGTACGCTAAGGCGATTTTACGGCCCAAGCCGTGACATGTTTACAGGCCGTAAGTTCTTACGGTTTAAACCTCACGGGCGGTTTAGGGTTTACGTTTAAGCTCGTAATTCGCCAATTTTCGACGATTCTTCCTACGAGCTGCGACGAAAACTTTCCACCAGTGTTCCTCCACTTCCAGATAGTGCTTTCCGACGACCTTTCGCCAGATTTCCATCAGATTTCGTGAAGAATAGACGCTTGCCCGCCGAGTCGCCAACACCGTCTTCCAGCCGATTCAAGCCCGATTTGCGCACAGATTTGTGAGTTTTCTTTACTCTAACTTGTGATTCGTCAGTAGAACTTGGATCACATACCTTTTGCACCGATTTGGAGTTATTTTGTTCGAATTCTGGGACAATTTCATTCACGACCTTCACGGCCAAATACCACGGTTATTGTAGTACCACGATTTTCGAGTTAGGTTTACATATTTTGGATTGATCTGCTTGGTACTATGGCACCGAAGAGATCTGTGATGTCTACGCCCTATGGGGTAGTGATGAAGAGTAGATATCCTGGGCCGGAACCACGTTACATGTATAGGATGGTGTCCGGAGTGTTACCACACACTTTTGAGAGGATTGTTTATCCTGACTCAGAGCCTTAGACCCATGCACAGGCATTAGAGGCTCCGAGTGCATCCTCAGTACCCAGCACATCACATATGGCAGAGCTACAGCCTGTTAGTTCTCCAGAGTTGGAGATTATTTCAGAGAGGCCTGCCGACAGGCTAGAGAGCCGCGATCAGAGGATCGCCAGACGGTACGCTTTATCGCTAGACGGTACGCTAGGAAGCGTACCGGTCGAAGCACTAGTACTTGGGGGAGGAGGATCACTTGCCCTCTATCACCTATCGTGGAGACTGTAGAGACTCCAGTAGTACCCCCAGCTTATGTTCCCACTATACCAGAGATTGAGAGAGTGGAGGAGGCACAGACAGATGCTGTACCGATGGATGTGGAGGGTCCTGCAATATCAGCGCCTTCCACAGATTCACCAGAGTCTGTGGCACCTACTGACACTCAGGGTATGGAGGTAGACACTCCACATGATATAGAGCGCACACCTGAGATAGTATCACCCTCCTCAGCTTAGGGAGATCTGCCTATCCCTGAGACTAGTACACCAGTATTGTCAGATCTAGAGGAGGGATCACCTGAGATATTCATAGACTTACCAGAGATATCAGTGGAGATACCCGAGCTTCGTTCTTCTTCGCCGTCAGTTGCACAGGAGTCTTCTGCTACTCCTGAGATAGTTCCACCATCAGTTTCTGAGATCCCGCATATGACTGAGCCAACAGAGCCAGCACCCATTCCAGTAGCACCAGTACCCTCACCCAAGATTCATCTACCTTCACTAGAGCTCTCATCACCTGAGCCGTCACCTCCTGTACCAGAGGCCATTATCCAGGAGAGGAGACGGGCGCGATCGCCACCTCCAGTGCTTACTCCCTACCCGCGTCAGATTCGTCATAGGAGTAGGGAGATCGAGAGGAGATATCGTGCTCTATCCACTAGAGGGGTGATCAGCACATGATATTGGGACGACCAGACATTGCAGTCCCTAGGATTGTTCGACGACATCCAGTGGATGTTCGCGAACATAGGGTGGCAGGATTTTTACCAGCAGAGGCACCCTACATACACCCAGCTCACTTTGGAGTTTCTCAGCATCGTCCAGATTTCATTAAGGAACCACGATGATGGAGATCTTGGAAGGATGTCATTCCGGTTGGGGAACCGGGAGCATATGCTTACATTGGACCAGCTGAGCCACATATTTGGATTCCCCTCGGATGTGACAATACACCGTCCTAGTGAGTTTTCAGAGGGGACCTTTTGGAGAGAGATCACTGGCGAGCAGGGATTTGACCCTAGGACCGCCAGAGCATCACATCTGACTAGCCCGGTTTTCAGATATATACACAGGGTGCTTGCACATACCATTTTTGGACGGGCAGAAAGCGATGGCATTGTCAGATCTACGGAGTTATACTTACTGTGGGCCATGCTTAGAGGATTCAGGGTTAGCACTTCATTCTACCTGATGAAGCAGATCCAGAAAGCCTCCAGAGCTCGGAGAGGAGTCCTCGTGATGGGGGGTTTGATCACTACGATTGCCCTTGCCCTCGGTGTCGATCCTTCAGGGTTGAACGAGGCGAAGGGTAATCCTAGATTGGACATAGATGCATGTGTTGCCATTAGGATGATTACGAGGCTTGGGAGCTCGTACCATCTTATGTTCAGGCACACTGATGTTACCATGAGGCTGCCAAATATGAACCGTACTATGGTTTGTGTTCAGCAGAATTGGATCATGGATCCCACACTTGGGGGAGGTCCTAGAGAGGCAGCTTCACCACCATCACAGCCCAGATCTTCAAAGCATGTACCTCCAGTCGCGCCATCAACTGCTGATCAGCCTTCTACATCTGCCAGACCGTCCACTCTAGCATGATCAGATCCATCGGTGGAGCAGATGCGAGCTGAGCAGAGGAGGATGCGCGACGACATATCGCCCCTGGAGTAGGGACAGTCGAGAGCGCTCGATTCATTACGTGCGATAGAGGAGTTGCTACGGCGCCATCTTCCATCATCATCACAGACCAGACGTACCAGGGATGAGGAGGAGGACTCTAAGCATACAGAGACGGACTGACAGGCTTTGTGAGTATTAACTTTTAATTCTATATGCATATTTCCGATATCGCATGAGTAGCCTCACAATTGTCTGATTTATGCGCAGGCTTAGTGGATTTGATACCGATGCAGCCTCACACCATCATTTTCATGATTTATTTGTGTGTGTGCATTGTATCGGGATATTATGTGATTTATTTTGGTTGTTTTTATACGCTGCTCTATACTTAGCTCGATATTGTATATACTAGATGGTATTGAGTCTTAGGATGCTGTACATGACCCAGATGTGAAAGTTTTGGACATGTTGGATGTTTGTCGTGTATATGCGATATCATGCGATGGTTTTGGGTGTCTGTTTGATGATTTTTGCATGAGGGAATGATTTTGAAGCATATTTTGATATTTGGTTTGAAATTGTGATTGAAAATGGTAAACTTAGTTTTGATTTGTGAAACTAGATGGTATTTGATATCTGGAAGTTGATTGCCATGTAAAATCTGAATATCTACGTGATGATAATTTTTTCGGATTTTTCTGAGTTGTAACTCTCATTTTTGATATAACTGTATAGGGTCTCGCTAACAAATACAAAGGGAACTCTTGCAAAATTTTTCTGAAATTCTTTATTGGTTGAATATTTGTATATATGCAACACTTTAAGTCTAGGGTGTCCTTCATGATATGCATACTCTTCAAGGCTTTATTATATATGAATTTTGAATGTATATGATTTTTAAGGATGATCAAATTTATTTTACCCTTGATTTTGGACTTAGGAAACATTTTCAGTGATTGATTTGATGACTTAAGGAATTTTTGAAAATTCATGTGGACTTAAATTGTTGAGTAAATTCAATTCTGGTATTGATAAAATGCATATGTGAATTGTTATATGTTCATAAGGACATGTGCATAGTATCTTTATACTTGAAGTTTTATCTATCTATTTGTGCTTGTTGGTGATAAAATCTTTAATTGAGATTTGCTCCAACTCCTCTAGTTGAGTAATCTGAAGTCATGAGTTATATTATACCACGAGTTGGTATACTTTAAATCTGTTATGATCAAGTATCGCTTAACGATTTAAGTATCATGCCACTGACCGGCTTTCTCCAAAGAAAAAAAAAGAGAAAAAGAAAGGGAGAGACTCCTCTACTTGGCACTACAAGGGAATTTGCAGTGGTACCAAAGACATGAGTTGAAGTCAAATAAAAATAAATGGAGAAAAAGAGAAGGCTGTAGGTCATATGGACAACTCCGCTGACTTTAAGATTGAAACTATGAGTTACATTATACTGCTTTGCAGTATACTTTGAACAATGTTATGATGTTAATGGGAAATAGCATATAACAGTTTAAAGACCAAATTGCTTTAAAAATCTCTTATCTTTAATATCACTGAAATTCTTGAAGTAAAAATTTTATCTGTTGAGTAAGATAGATTGATTAAAATGGAAAGTATATGATACTTATTACGTGTTGAATGGATGTTATGGCATGAATTATGATTTTTATCTTTCTTGGATTGTAACCTCTTGAGAGTTTATTTCTATTATGATTTTTCTTTAATTACTTGAGTTTGGAGAATTGATTACTTAATTTGTGGACTAAGGAATTTATTAGCGACAAAAAAAAACAAATGAGTGTACCTTATCTTTACATTCTTTATACATATCATGGCATTGCTTGAGGACAAGCAAAATTTTAAGTCTATGGTATTTTGATGTGTTGCATTTATATAGTGTTTTTACTTATGTTTTAGATCATATTTGGGACGTATTTGCATGATTTTGCGCTATTTTAAGTGTTTTTATCTTACTTTGCACAGAATCTTCACTTTTCTTGGTTTTTGTAAAAATATAGGCAAAAAGGCTAAAAAAATAAAGGATTTCGAGAGTTTTAAGGTCAAAGCACGATTCCCGAGGAGATCACGAGCCCACACGTCGAATTTGGAGCAAAACCGGTGAAGAACGAGCCGTAATTGTGGATTCGGACGTAAACGCGACGTCGAGCGGAGGACGAAAATCGGCTAAGTTAAGAAGTTCACCGAAACTTTCACGGGCAAGGCCGTAATTCCATCACAGGCCGTAAAAGTTTCTGTGGCCAAAAGCATTATACGCCGAAAGAATTACGGCCGAAGCCGTAAACACATCACGGGCCGTAAAAGTTTCCGCCCGACGAGTTTTTCGCTCGATTCTCACTCGTTTTGAACCGGATTTGGACCAAACTTCGCAGAACTATTCCTTGATGGGTTCTAAACCGGTCTAACTATAAAAGAGGAGATTTTGATCGGATCAAAGGGGGGCTTCTACGGACGAAAGCGGACGGCGGCGGCGACAAGGGCGAAAACGTGGTTTTCAACCATTTTTCCGGTAAGATTTTCCCTGAAGACAACGATAGATCCGTCAATCTTCATCTTCAGATCAAAGAGAAGGCGGCTCTGTGGTTCTTTTAGTGATTTCTTGCAATCTTTCATGTGTTTTCTTGTTCATCAAAATATCATGTATTTCTATTCTAACATGAGCGAGTAGAAACCTTTGTCGGAATAATTGGGCGTAGCCCAATGACTTTTATGAGTTAATACGTGTTTTGCTATTTTCATTAGAATTTATCTGTATGATTTGGTTGAAATTTTGCTTATCCCGTAATTTACCCTGGCCACATATTTTTACGTCTTAGACGTTGCGAGAAGGACGGAGGTGAATCGCAATGTCTGATCTATTTCAACTAGACCTACGAATCCAATCACGGGAGTAGTTTGGATTCGTTTGAAGGATTAACCAACGCTTCATATAGCTTAAAGGGTTTAATTAGGTTAACTATCACGGGAGTAGTTAGTTAATCTAGTTAAATACAGTACTACGCTTCGGGAGGAGGTAGTACGCACTTTAGGAAGAGTTCCTTTCATGCTAGATAATTTCTGTCAATTAGTTATTTATTTAAAGGCTCATAATTGTCAAAGTGGCGAACCCATAAATTCCTGACTCGTTGAAATCTGAACCCCTTAAAAGCTGTTCCGAGTTTGCATGTCCGCATAAGTTAGGAAAACAAACCATTGATTTTGTTAGCCTAAATTCAAACAAGTCGAAAAGTCAGTACTTAGCTTCGTAGTCCCTGTGGGATAGATAACTTTTATTACTTCGATAAATCCGTGCACTTGCGGATTGCTATCAAGTTTTTGGCACCGTTGTCGGGGACTATGGATAGTTGATATTGACTAATTGATAAGTTAGGAGATTAGGCATTTTTCTTTTCTTTTGCCGTTAGTTTTTACTATTCTTTTCTTTTTATTGTCTACTTACATGTTGTATGCCCAGAAATTTCTATGCAGGTGCTTTGTTTCCATAAGACCCAGAAATTGAACGAACATTCCGCCTTCGAAGGAGACTGTAGTTTGAAGCTAAAAAGAATTCTGAGAAAGGAGAGATGGCGGAGGACAATCATCATCAATCTTTGAGGGACTTCGCAGCACCTAATGTACAAGGGTTTAATTCAAGTGTCGTTTGACCCAACATAGAGGCGAACAATTTTGAGCTAAAACCAGCATTAATGACGATGGTTCAACAAAACCAATTTGGGGGTTCCCCAAATTCATATCCAAATCTTCATTTAGCTGTTTTTCTTGAATACTGCGATACAGTTAAGATTAACGGAGTTTCATCTGATGCCATTCACTTTAAAGTCTCCTGATCGCTGGCTCAAAATTTCAACAGCCCCATGTGGAAAAATCTTCTTCACAATAAATGGTCCCGACCATCTTGTCCTTAACTTCCCTGGAAAGAGTTTCAAACGTGAATTAAATAGAAGGACATGATCTCCTACTTGGAAATTCTTTGTAACAATATGCTTATCATTCCATCGCTTTGTCCGTTCTTTGTAGATCCTTGCATTGTGATATGCAGACAGACGGACTTCATCGAGTTCATTGAGTTGGAGTTTCCTGTTATTGCCGGTACTTTGGAGGTCATAATTCAGTTTTCGGACTGCCCAATATGCTCTGTGCTCAACTTCAACTGGGAGATGGTAAAACTTGCCATAAACTAGCTGATAGGGAGACATTCCTAGCGGGGTTTTGAAGGCTGTCCTATAAGCCTAGAGTGCGTCATCTAGTTTCAATGATCAATCAGTTCGTGAGAAGTTAACCGTCTTTTGTAAGATATTCTTTATCTCCCTGTTGGATACTGCTACTTGTCCGCTGGTCTGTGGGTGGTAAGGGGTTGCGACTTTGTGGGTTACCCCGTACTTCTTTAGTAGAGAGGCTAACTGGTGATTCAGGAAGTGAGAGCCTCCGTCGCTTATCAAGACTCGCGGTATACCAAATCTGGGGAAGATAGTGTGCCTAAGCATTCGGGTCACCGCTTTAGCATCGGATGCGTGTTCGGCTGAGGCTTCCACGTACTTAGAGACATAATCCATGGCTACCAATATGAATCGATGTCCACAGGTCGATGGGCATGGTCCCATAAAGTCCATCCCCCAAACATCGAAGATCTCTAGTTCCAAAATGTTGGTTAATGGCAACTCATCTCGTTTAGAAATGTTGCATGATCGCTGACACTGATCACAATGAGTAATGAATTGCCAGGCATCCCGAAAAATGGTGGGCCAGTAAAGTCCGGATTGTAGTACTTTGAAGGCTGTCTTCGAAGCACTAGCGTGACCTCCATAAGGAGATGAGTGGCAATGAAATAAGACATCCTGGATATCCTCTTCGGGTATGCATCGCTGAAAAAGGCCATCAGTGCATCTTCGAAACAAAAGAGGGTCATCCCAATAGTAGTGCTTCACGTCGTGTAGAAATCTCTTCTTTTGCTGCCATGAAAGATCAAAGGGGACGACGTCAGACACTAAATAATTAACGAAGTCAGCATACCATGGGGCTTCAATTTTGGTTAGAGCCAAGAGGTGTTCATCAGGGAAGTAATCGTTGATGTCTTGACAGTTCTCCTCTTCTTGTTCTTCATGTGGTAATCTGGATAAATGATCAGCTACCAGGTTTTCTGAGCCCTTCTTGTCATGGATTTCCAGATTGAATTCCTGTAGCAAGAGGATCCAACGAATCAATCGTGGCTTTGTATCTTTCTTGGTTAGAAGGTACCTGATAGCTGCATGATCAGTGTATACGATTACTTTTGAATCAATAACATAGGATCTAAATTTGTCAAAAGCAAAAAATAATAGCAAGGAGCTCCTTTTATGTGGTAGCGTAATTGATTTGAGCTTCATTCAGTGTCCAGCTCGCATAATAGATGGCGTGTAACTTGTTGTCTTCCCGTTGTCCTAACACTGCTCCGACTGTGAAATCGCTGGCGTCGCACATGAGTTCGAACGGGAGTGACCAATCTGGTGGCTGCATAATGGGGGCTGAGATTAGTGCTTTCTTTAATTTTTCAAATGAGGCCATGCAGTCCTGATCAAAGGAGAAAGAAACATCTTTAGCTAGCAGATTAGTCAATGGCCTAGCAATTTTAGAAAAGTCTTTTATAAAACGACGGTAAAAACCCGCATGCCCAAGAAAACTTCGGACTTCCCTTTCAAATGAAGGTGGTGGCATCTTTTCAATGGTATCTACTTTGGACCGGTCGACCTCGATGCCGCGTTCTGAGATTAGGTGTCCAAGCACTATCCCTTCTCGCACCATAAAATGGCACTTTTCCCAGTTTAAGATGAGGTTGACTTCTTCGCACCTTTTCAACACTTTAGAGAGGTTAGCCAAACAAATATCAAATGAAGTACCATAAACTGAGAAATCATCCATGAAAACATCCATCACATTTTCTATAAAATCAGAGAAAACTGAAATCATTCATCTTTGAAAAGTAGCTGGGGCGTTGCATAGCCCAAATGGCATTCGGCGGTAGGCAAATGTCCTATAAGGACAGGTGAAGGTAGCCTTCTCCTGGTCTTCTGGATGGATGGGGATCTGAAAAAATCCTGAGAAGCCGTCAAGGAAACATAAGTGAGAATTCTTTGCTAGCCGCTCTAGCATCTGGTCGATGAATGGAAGTGGGCAGTGGTCCTTGCGTGTGGCTTTGTTTAACTTCCTGTAGTCGATGCACATGCGCCATCCAGTCATAGTGCGGGTGGGGATGAGTTCGTTGTTCTCATTCTTGACTATAGTAACCCCACCCTTCTTTGGCACAACGTGCACCGAACTTACCCATTCACTGTCTGATATTGGGTAAATAACCCCCGCATCAAGTAGCTTCAATATCTCTTTCTTGACCACTTCTTTCATATTTGGATTCAAACGGCGCTGGAATTCCACATAAGCTTTACTGTCGCTTTCCAAGAAAATCCTGTGCATACAGAACGAAGGATTAATTCCTTTAATATCTTCCAATGAGTACCCAATTACCTGTTTATGGAGCTGTAGTTCTTTCAGTAGCTTCACAGTCTCCTCTACATTAAGGTCAGCACTAATGATGACAGGACAAGTAGAGTTAGCATCAAGGAATTCATATTTAAGATTATCAGGAAGGGGTTTGAACTCTAACTCCTTCTTTGTAGAAGGACCAGACTTAACCTCTCCAAGACTTTCAAACTGTGTTCTCTTGAATCTCTCAGAATGAACAACTCCCAAACTTTCTACTTGAAGAGTCATGGTGCTTCATTTGAGTTGCCATGAAGTTTTCCAACATTCACTCTAATCTGGACTTCTATGGAGGATCTTGTTGTCTTTGGTTGGCGGATGGATATTGTATTCCAGGAGGAGGTCTGAAATTAGAAGAGAAGTTCTGATTAGAAAAATTAGCAGGAGGAACTTGCCCTTGATTTAACCTGTAGGAGAAATTCGGGTGATTTCTCCATCCCGGATTGTATGTGTTCGAGTAAGGGTCGTTCTGGTTCCTGAAATTCCCAATGATGTTGACTTGTTCAAAAGGAGCGCTCAGGATATGACAGTTATCAGTAGAATGCCCTGTCACTCTACAAACATCACAAGTCAAAGAATTAGAAGCAGAGATATTAATAGAATCTATCTTTGATGAAAGAGAGTCTACTTTTGCCATTAAAGAATCAATCGAGTTAGCATCAAACTTCCCTAAGTTTCGAGTGTACTGGCTCCTCTCTCCTGACCACTGATAATGGTTGAGGGCCATGTCCTCTATCAACTCCATCGCATCATCATAATTTTTGTTCATTAGTGCCCCACCGGCAGCAGCATCTACAGAAAGTCTGGTCTGGTAAGCAATCCACTGTAGAAGGTGTGAATAATCACCCACCTCTGTAGACCATGGTGCGGGCACATCCTCAACAATTCTTTGAACCGATCCCATGCTTCATACAAGGACTCTCCTTCTCGTTGGGCAAAGTTGGTTATCTGATTCCTGAGTTGGGAAGTCTTGCTCGGTGGGAAATATTTTGATAGAAAAGCTTGCGATAGCTGTTCCCACGTTGTGATTGATGCCTGCAGTAAAGACTGCAACCACGCCCTAGCTCGATCCCTGAGAGAAAAAGGGAAGAGTCTAAGTTTGATAGCATCAGGATGAGCGCCATTAATTTTTAAAGTGTCGCAGCATTCTAAAAAGATAGATAAATGAAGGTTGGGATCATCAGTAGCTGCTCCACTGAATTGATTCTGTTGCACCATCTGTACAAGTGATGGCTTGATCTCAAAGTTGTTAGCTTCGATAGCAGGCCGCGATATGCTCGAGTGTACACCAGAGATGGTAGGTGCTACAAAGTCCTTCAAAGAGCGATTGGCTTCCATCGTTTGAGCGTCAGAAAATTGTCCTTCAAGCTTAAGTCTTTTCAAATTTCTACTGACTTAGCAGAAAGTACGCTCTATCTCCGGGTCTCCAGGTACAAGTTCCCCTGTTCGCACAGTATTCCTGGGCATAAACAAGTACCTAGACAAAAGAGATTAGTAGCACCCGCACCAAATAGAAAATCTACAACTAAAAATAAAGAGTAAAGAAACAATAGGTAAACAAACCGAATAAAAAGAAAAAAATGAAATCTAGCTAAACCTAGTCTACAAATTTTCTGATCATGTTAATATTGGCAACCTAGTCCCCGGCAACGGCGCCAAAAACTTGATAGGGCCTAGACGGCTACTACCGCAAGTGCACGGTCTATCGCGTAATTAAAAGATCAAACCCACAGGGACTAGGGTCAAGTACTAACTGATCGGTCAATTCGTAGCTAGGTTAACAATTAAGGGAGAAATGGCTAAAATCCTAATGCAAGTAATTAAACTAAAACAGACTTAAATCAAACAACGCAAAGAGCAAAGCAAACGGGGTTTTAGATCTATGAGAGATATTTGGGGTTTTAGGTTTCACCACACTGAAGCATGCAGAAATATTAAGGTTTGATGTTTTAAATTGAGTTTTATCTTAGTTCTCAAGGTAATCCTTCCTAGGGTACAGACGCGCTCCCTCTCAGGACACGGTCCGGTATCCGACTTAACCCAAATCTCCTACTCTCATAGCTTACCTAGGTTAAGTCGGATCCAATGGGATCTGTGAAGTATTAGGGTTCCTCGGGTGAATTCGAATGCTCTCGCAACACGAAATCACCAGTCCAGTCTAAGGGGTTCCGATGATCAAGGTTCACCTCTCAGTCCTTCCCTTGACATCTAAGACATGAATACGTATGGCCAGTATATAAACATGAGATAAAACATCCTAAACATGAATAAGAACAAAGATAAGTAAAGAAATATATAGATCAAACATTAATATCAAGCATTCTTACAGTGGGCTACGCCCAAACCCCGAAAATAGAGTTAAGCTACAGGATTCATCGTTAAATACATAAAATCTCTTATGAAGGTTGATTCAAACCAAAGTGAAAGGTAGATCCTTGATGGAAGAAGGTCTAGCATGAAGATCCACGCCGGAACGACAAAGAAATCAAGCCAGAACAGTGTTGTCGCCCAAAAATCACCCCAAAACCCTAAGGTATCGTCGTTTTGCTTCGTTCTCCCCAACTGCCTGATCAAATCCCATAATTCCAGTCCCAAATCGTCCATATCCAAGTTGGGAAGGTCTCCCTAAAATTTTGTTCAATTCCGAGCCAGGAATAGAAAGTTATGGCCGAAATACCGAGCGCATATCGAAGCTGCGCGAGACGATGCACGGCCGTGCATGGATGCACGCCCATGCCCATGTACGGCTTGGTTAAGAGAATTCTGATGACTTACGATGCACGGCCATGCATGGATGCACACCCATGGCCGTGCACTCTGTAGAAGGCTCCGATTGGGCCGAAATTTGGTGTGTAGCTTAGTTTCATCATGAGAAATCGTCTCATACCTTCATATTCTCCAAATTCCATCAATTTTGAGGCCAAAAACCTACATTTTCATAAAATAAGGGAAAAGTGAAGACTCTGAAGAATATGAAGCATTTGAGTGCATAAATGAGACAAAGCATGCATTTTACTCCAAAATAATAATAGAAACGAATCACGATATATCATATATTTGCATGTCGTCACCTAACATACAGGGTTTTAATTCAAACATTGTTTGACCTTATGTGGAGGCGAACAACTTTGAGCTTAAACCAGCATTGATGACTATGGTTCAACAGAACCAGTTTAGGGGTTCCCCAAACTAGGATCCTAATCTTCATCATGCTATATTTTTAGAATATTGTGAAACCGTTAAGGTAAACGGTGTATCTTCTGATGTGATTAGATTAAGACTATTTCCATTTTCTCTCAGGGATCGCACACAAGCTTGGTCATACTCTCTTCCTGCTGGATCAATTACTACATGGGACGAGCTCTCACGTGCTTTTCTGACCAAATATTTTCCAACTAGCAAGGCAGTTCAACTGAGGAATATGATAACATGCTTTGGACAAAGAGAAGAAGAGTCGCTCTATGATGCTTGGATTCGCTTCAAGGAGCTCCAGCGGATGTGTCCTCATCATGAGCTTGAGAAGTGGGTCTTAATCCATATCTTCTACAATGGATTGGATTACAGTACAAAGCTCATGGTGGATGCTACTGCTGGGGAAGCTATCATGAGTAAAAATATTGAGGATGCGATGACTTTGCTTGAGGACATGGCCATGAATCACAACCATTGGTCCAATAAACAAGGTACCACATCGATGGGTATGAGTAAGTATAGCAGTGACTCCTTGACATCTTTAGCTGCAAAAGTAGATTCTCTAGCACAAAAATTAGACTCTTTTGCTTTTCCCTTAGTTGCAGTTAATTCTATTTTTTGTGAGGTTTGTGGTGTTTCAGGTCATATCTCTACTGATTGTCAACTCTTAGCTTTGCCACAGGATGATTCTCTTTAGGAGCAAGTCAATGCTTTAGGCAACTATAATCAAAGACATGTGAACAACCCTTATTCTGCTATATATAATCTAGGCTGGAGGAATCACTCTAACATGTCATACAAGAATAACCAAGGGCAAGTTCCTTCACAATATAATCAGCGGAATAATAGGCCGCCACCAGGTTTTCAGTCTAGGCAGTTCAATCAGCCTCAGAAGTCTAACTTGGAGTCTCTTTTGGAAGGATTCGTTGTTGCTCAGAAAAAGCACAACGAAGATGTCTCTGATGCTATTAAGAAACTAACATCTCGAGTGGATGCCTTGGCAACCCACAACAAGATGTTGAAAAGTCAAATAGCTCAGCAGGCAAGTACCTCTAGTAGGGCTACAAGTAAACTTCCAGGGCAACCAGAGATGAATCCTAGGGGGCACTGTAATGCCATCACCATTGTGAATGGCGAATATATTGATGAACCCCGGATGCCTAATGAAGAACCTGCACGTGAAATTTTGGAAAGGAAACCTGAAGCGACTTCACTTGAGGAAGAGATGTCAGTGGAGAAGGAGAGGGTGGAAGTCTATGTAGGTCCACCTGCATATGTTCCACCCATTCCTTTCCCTCATAGGCTAGTAAGAGCAGACTTGGGAGAGTTTGACATTGCAAAACTTGAGGTAGAGAGCAGTGAGGTAGGTGAGCCCAAGGTGATCAAAAAGGTAAAAGACCTTAGAAGTTTTTTCAATTCCCTGTCAGATTGGTAAGATCTTTATTAAACATGCTTTATGTGATCTAGGGGCAAGTGTAAGTTTGATACCCCTATCTATTTCTAGAAGGATCGATAATGGAAATATGAGGTCTACAAAAACTTTACTTCAATTTCCTAATGGTTCTATTCAACAATCTATTGGAATGATTGAAAACGCTTCTGTTAAAGTTGGTAACTATTCTATTTTAACTGATTTTATAATTGTTGATATGGAAGAAAACATTGAGTTACCAATTATATTGGGTAGACCATTTATGGCTAGTGCAGGTGCTATTGTTAACATGATGAATGAGAAACTAACATTGAATTTAGGAAAAGATAAACAAGAATTTGACTTTTCTCTGAAGACTAAAAAACATTTTTTTTTTTTTGCAGGATCTCACCATCACATCAAAGATGAAGGAAGCATGTCTTATGATGGGAATACTTCAAAAGTTGACAAGAACCCCTATGAAAGATATTTGAAGCATGAAAATGATAGAGGGAAAAGAGATGGAACAAGGGCACAATCACAAATTTCTAATTTAAGCCCACAAGTTGATTTAAGAAGGCGTGAAGATGAAAAATTTCTTATTATTCATTATGCCTCGGACCCACCAGAATATTGATAAACTTTGTTATGGTCAAGCTAATGACCTTAAACGAGTGCTTTTTGGGAGGCAACCCAAAAGCTTTAGAGTTTTATTAATTTTAGTATTTTCAGTTTTAGATTTTAATCTTCTTAGAATTTTTAGAGGTTTTAAATAGCATTATTTGATGAACTTTTATTTATGAAAAATCTTCTAAATTTGTTATTTTATGTGCAAGAATTTTTTAGAAATTTTTTGAAAATTTTTTCGTAAAGAATGGAGTTTTGGTGCAACTTTCACGGTCACGGCCATGAGTTACTCATGAGCCGTGAATTTATAAGTAAAGGGACTGAGTCACATAGATAATTACGGCCGAAGCTGTAAACCACTCATGGACCATGAGTTCTATAGTTTTGAACTTAACATGTGAAACTAGGGTTTACGCCCATGCTTGTTAAATACCGATTTTCGACGATTCCTTCCACCTTGGGTGACGAAATCCTTCCTCTGACTTTCCTCCACACCAGCAAGTGATTTCCAGCGATCTTTCACTGAATTCTGACCGGATTTCGCGGAGAAGTGCCGCCAGCCCGCCAGAACACCAATTTCGCCATTTCACCCAATTTTGATCTGATTTTCATACAGATTTGTGAGCAACCCTTACCCAGCTTTACACTTCAGTTTCTATGCTTGATTTGCATGATTCTAGCATCGATTTGGAGATCATCTACATAGATTTTTGGGTGAGTTTTTGCAAAACTTTGGACATGCGATTTTTACGGTTACTGTAGTTTCGCGGGTGTGGTTTAAACTTGAATATTTGTGTTGATTATATTGAGATTTATGGCACCAAGGTGATATGTGAGGACTAGGCCTTATGGAGCGGTGATGAAGAGTAGATATATTTGACCCGCCCCACGGTTCATGTATAGGATGGTATCTGGAGTCTTACTAGATACTTTTGAGTGGATCGTTTATGATGACTCGGAGCCTGAGACTCAGACGCGGACATCATAGGCTCCGAGTACACCTACAGTTTCGAGTACACCTACGGCTCCCAGTACCTCACAAACTACATCTGAGCCAGTCAGTTCTTTAGAGTTGGAGATTATTTCTGAGAGGCCTGCTAATAGGCCAGAGAACCGCGATCAGAGGATTGCTAGACGGTATGCTAGGAAGCGTACCGGTTGCTCTACTTCTGCCTGGGGGAGGAGAGTTGCTCCATGATTATCACCTGTACTAGAGACTACAGAGACACCTGTAGCACCCCAGAGCCCGCTACAGTGACCATTGAGATGGAGCATATTGACGAGCAACAGACGACTCCTACTCCTATGGATGTGGAGGAGGCTACTGCCTCTGAGCATCCTTCCGATGTACTAGAGTCTGTTGTTCATACTGATACAGAGTCCATGGAGGTAGAGGACGCTGTACCAGATTCATTCCAGACTCCAGAGATTCCTTCTCCATCCTCAGCTCAGGGTGACTTACCTGTCCCTAAGGCTACCACACCAGAGTTATCAGATGATGAGCAGGGATCTCCCGAGATTTTTGTTGATTTACCGGAGATCTCAGTTGATATTTCTGAGCTACATTCATCACCGTCAGTTACACCAGAGCCATCTGAGGCTCCAAAGGCAGCACCTCCATCACCTAAGATACCACATATTCCAGAGGTATCTGTCCCAACTTTAGTACCACCAGTCCACTCTCCGGAGATACATTTACCATCACCTAAGTTATCTCTAGAGCATTCACCAGCTGCATCACTGGAGCCATCTCCTCCTGTACCGGAGCCTGTTATAGTAGAGAGGAGACGAGCACGATCACCACCTCCTGTCCTAGTTCCTTATCCATGATAGATCAGATATAGGAGTAGGGACCAGGAGAGGAGATACAGAGCCATGACAGCTCAAGGGGTCCTTAGCACCCAGTATTGGGATGACCAGACATTGCAGACCCTAGGATTGTTCGACGACATCCAGTGGATGTTCTCAAACATAGGGTGGCAGGATTTCTATCAGCAGAGGCCTCCCACATATATTCAGCTTACCCTGGAGTTTTTCAGTTCTATCCAGATTACCATGCATAATTATGATGATAGAGATCTAGGACGTATAGCCTTTCAGTTGGGGAACCGAGATCACGTTCTTACTCTTGACCAGATTGGTCATATATTTGGGTTCCCTACAGGCGGCACTAGACATCGCCCTCATGAGTACACCGACAGGACCTTCTGGGAGCAGATATCTGGGGAGGGAGGATTGGATCCGAGGACCTCTAGAGCTACACATCTATCTAGCCCAGCACTCAGATACATACATCGGGTACTCGCATACACCATTTTTGGGCGAACAAAGAGCGACGGGATGGTCAGAGCTTCAGAGTTATTTTTCTTATGGACTATGCTAACTGGATTCCGCGCTAGCACCCTATTTTATCTTGTGAAGCATATTCATAAGGTAGCTAGGGCGCGGAGGGGAGTTCTTGTTATGGGTGGTCTGATTACCACCATTGCCCTTGCCCTCGGTATTGACCCTTCGAGGTTGAACAAGGCTAAGGGCAATCCATGATTGGATATGATGCCTGCATAGCCATTAAGATGATCACGAGGATTAGAAGCTCGTATCATCTTATGTTTAGGCACACAGATGTTACCATGAGGCTGCCAAACATGAACCACACCACGATTCGTGTTCAGCAGAACTGGATTGTGGATCCCACAAGAGGTGGGGGAGGTCCTAGAGAGGCAGCCTCACCTCCTTCGTCACCATCGAGGATTTCAGAGCCTACTCCTCCAGTCAAGCCATCCACCTCTGCTAGGCCGTCTACATCTGCTGGACCATCCACATCAGCACCATTAGATCCATCCTTGGAGCAAATAAGAGCTGAGCACCGGAGGATGTGTGATGACATATCGCGCTTGGAGCAGGGACAGATGAGGACACTTGAGTCTCTGTGCGTGATTGAGGAGTTGTTGTGGCGACGTCTCCCTTCTTCATCGACACAGCATACCAGGACCATGAGGAGGAGGACTCTGAGGATATAGAGACAGATTGAGGATTTTTGTGAGTATCTCTACTATTTTATTTGTTCTTATGCATTGAGTATTATCGTTCGATACTTTCTAGTGATATCTCACATGAATCTTCCTTGTGAGCAGGATTTGATAGAGTTGGTGCTGATGCAGCGCACACATATTTTTTTATGCCTTATTTATGTGTGTGCGTTGTATTTTACTATTTTTGATGTATATTTCTAGATTTATACTTAGTACTGGATACTTGAGCTAATATTGTATATGCATGATGGTATTAGACTTTTAGGTGCGGTACATGGTTAGGTTGCTATGGTATTGTATATATTTATTGCCTATCATGTATCTGTGATGGTTTGTGATGCTATGCTGATGATTTGGTTGATTTTTGAACGATTTTTTATGTAAGTGTTGATATTTGAAGCGAATAGTGTTTTTAAAATGGTAAATGTGATTTAGATGATAAAACGTGACGGTATTTGATATTTGAGACTTGTTTACCATGTAAAATGTTGATATCTTTGATGTAATACAATTTCCAGATTTTTCTGAGTCACGTTTGCACATATTGATATAACTGTATAGGGTTTCGCTCACATTTTAAAGGGAACTCTTGTAAAAATTTTTCTAAAATCTGTCATTCATTGATTTGATCTTTATGCATAAACAACAATTTAAGTCTAGGGTGTCCCCATGTATTTTGCTTATTTTTTAGCTTTATAGGTGTGTATTTTGAATGTTTATGATTTTTAAGGGTAATCATATTTATTTTATCCTTAATTTTAAACTTAGAAAACATTTTGAGTGATTGATTTGATGACTTAGGGAATTTTTAAAATTTCATGTAGACTTAAATTGTTAAGTAAATTCAATTTTGGTATTGATAAAATGCATATATGAATTGTTATACGACGCGTGCATATGTATTTTATTACTTGAAGTTTAATTTATCTATTTTTGCTTGATGAGAATTTTTATGAATAGAAAATTGATGATATTTCTTTAAACTAAGATTTGCTCCAACTCCTCTGGTTGAGGAATCTGAAGTCATGAGTTATATTATACCATGAATTGGTATACTTTAAGTCTGTTACGATCAAGTAACAGAGGGAAAATCTTAAAAGTAAACATTTATCCCTCACGTAGAAAGATCGATAACGATTTAAGTACTATGCCCTTGACTGGCTCTCTCCAGAAATAAAAAAATGAATAAAAGAAAAAAAAAGAGAAAAGAATAAAAAGCATAGAAAAAGAGGGAGCTGTAGGTCAAGTGGACAACTCCGCTAACTTTAAGATTGAGACTATGAGTTAAATTATACTACTATGTGGTATACTTTAAATAATATTATGATGCTAACAAGAAATGGCATATAACCGTTTAAAGACTAAATTGCTCTAAAAATCTCTTATCTTTAACATCATCGAGATTCTTGAAATAAATTTTTGTCTACTAAGTAAGATAGATTTATTAAATTGAAAGTATCTGATATTTAGTGTGTGAAGAATGAATACTATGACATGAATTGTAAATTTTATCTTTCTTGGATTGTAACCTCTTGGGAATTTATCTCCATTATGATTTTTCTTGAATTACTTGAGTTTTGAAAGGTTGATTGCATAAATTGTGGACTAAGGATGTTATTAGGGGCAAAAAAAAAATAATTGAGAAATCCTTATCTTTACATTCTCTATACATATCAGAATATTGATTGAGGACAAGCAAAGCTTTAAGTCTAGGGTATTTTGATGTGTTGCATTTACATCATATTTTTGCCTGTATTTTATATGATATTTAGGCTTAATTTCATGATTTTATATTAATTTTTAGTGTTTTTACTTCATTTGGTATGGAATCTTCACTTTTTTTATTTTTGTGAAAATGCAGATAAAATGGCATAAAATTAATGGATTTCATGAGTTTTGAAGCTATAGCATGATTCTCGAGGAAATTATGAAGTCGTGAGTTTTTCGGCCGCAAATTTGGGGCAAAAACAGTGACAAACGCGACTTTCACGGCCGCAGTCGTGAGTTTTTCGGCCGGCCGTGAGTTTCGCGTTCGAAGGGTGAAAATGCAACTAAGTAAAAAAGTTCACAGAAACATTCACAGGTATGGTCGTGAATCCTTCATGGGCTGTGAATCTTTCAGTGTACATATGACTTTATTCATAGAAACATTTACGGCCGCAGCCATAAACTGTTTACGGGCCGTGAGTTTTTTCGCCCTTTCAAGTTTTTCACTCGATTCAACTCTAAATTGAACCATAATTAAACCAAACTCTCCATAATTCTTCTTTGATGGGTTCCAAAGTGATTAAACTGTAAAAGGAGGGATTTTTGGAGGGCTAAAGGGACTTTTTCAGACTAACACAATCAGAGGTGGCGGCTAGGGTGAAATTCCGGCGAGAATTCACGCAAAAGGGAGAATTGATCACTTCATCTTCGTCTCCAAATTGAGGGGAAGCTTTTCCATTTACTTTCTTAGTGAATTCGTCTACTTTTGATAGGATTCAATGCAAGTTTTATTCATATACATGCTATCAATGTTTATCATGAGCGAGTAAAACTTATTTCGGGATTTGGGATGTAGCCCACTGACATTTATGGATTAAAATCTGTAATTTCATTCTTTGTTAAGATATTTTATAGTATTGATTTGATTAGAAGTGTATTATTTACGTGATTTACTCTGGCCAAGTATAGTTGCGTTTTAGACATTGCGAGAAGGACCGAGAGGTGAATCGCAATGTTAGAACTATTCTTTTCAAACCTGTGAATCCAATCACAGGAGTAGTTTGGATTTATTTGAAGGATTTCAAGGTTTTTCATAAAACTTAATGGGTCTAGTTATGTTAACTGTCACGAGAGTAGGGAGTTAGCGTAGTTAGATACCGGATTACGCTTCAGGAGGAGGTGATCTGTACCTTAGGAAAAACCCCTTTCATTACTATATTATTCTTTTCAAAAGTTAACTTTTATTAAATTCATATTTGTCAGTTGTTATGTCCGCAAGTGCACGGATACTCGAAGTAATAAAAGATATCGAACCACAAGGACCTACGTGTTAAGTACCGAATAATTGTTTTCTCACTATCTAAGCAAATCGAATACGATGTAAGCGAACGATCGGAAAGTGTACGGATTATTAGAGAAAGAAAGTTGGGACTAGGGTTTCATCCACCTTAATTTCAGTGACTAGACAGAAATAAGTGTTCATCAGTTTATTCTTAACATGATAAAGATGAAATTTACTTTAAAAGGAAATTGCCTTGCTCTCGCAATGACAATTGACATTGAACAACCTTCACTCTCGTGACTTGCTATTCAGTGTTTTAAAATAAGTAAATCTTGACAAAAAAAAGTTTAAATCACTCTCGTGGCTTAACTCTCAGTATCAATATCTCAAGCGAAATTAAACATTCTCATATATTAACTTCACTAGTTTTACTTAAGAGTTTCCAACAATCCAATATCATCTTTCAATGCATATTTTTATGTCTAACTCAATAAAATTTCCTAGATCAAATTATCAATAAGAATTATACTTCAAAAATCAAGAATTAAGAACAAGTCTAATCTCTTAGCATAAGTTCCTAAATCATAATTTAAGGGTTCCAAGTTTTGTAAATCACCATTCAGTACATATTACAAAACTCTAAAACATGCGGATAATTAAAACTAGAAAAGATCAAAGACAATAATTACTTAACTAAAATTATCATATTACATAACTACTAACGAAATAAAAATTATCCAGTCATTAAGAAATTAAGGGGATTACACCCCCTGTCCCAAAAGGTTTTTACACTAGCATAATGGAAGAATTACAATAAGAATTTATCTTAGAAAAATCGAAAATCAAAGAGGAAAGAAAAAAAATATAGAGTTACTATGCACAAGGCTGTGAAAACAATCACAGCCCGTAATTCTGCTATAAATAGTGGCGGCGTCCATACTTTCGTTGGTTTCTCCTTCCTCTGAACTCTTTCTGATCTGAGACTTTTTGGATGTGTTCTCCTCCCTCAGGCGTAGCTTCCTTACAAATTTCATAGCCGATGATGGTCTGTACGCTTCTCAGTGACGAACCCTATTGCAGCGGCGATCTCTTTGATTTCTCTCTCTATTGTCGATTAAAATTGGGGCTTCCGGTTCTAAGAGCTTCTCCTCCTTATATAGATCACTCTCCTTCTTACAGATTTAGAAATCGTGGTCTAAATCTCCCAGAATCATCATCGAGAAACTCGATGAACAGTAACCGTGGAAGATTCGGGCAAATGCGGCCGCTAGGGTTAGAATTACGGCCTGTGAAGAATATTATGGCAGTGCTGTAATTTCTTCTATGGAGAATTTTGAAACAATTACGGGCTATAATAAAAACCACGATAGTGCCATGATTTCCTCTGGACAAAAATCTACAAAAATTACGATATAGGAAATAAATCATATTAGTGTTATGGTTTATTCCATAGGACCCAGCAAAACCATGGCCGTAATTATAATTACGGCACCACCATAATTTCACTGAAAATTCAGATTGTCTTGAAATTTGACATGTAATCTCCTCTTGATGATTAGAATCCGTCTATGCACTCAGATTGCTTGAAAATCCATCAAAAGGAAGCCTTTTTGCCTGAAATTGATCAAAAACTAGAAAAGGTGTAGATCCCAAAATATTTGACAAATAAGGCATGAAAATAAGTAAAAGAGCATGAATATGACTCAAAAAGACTAATCAATCAATATAAAATATACTATGAATTTTTGAGTTATCAAAATACATAAGACTCAAACTTTGCTTGTCCTCAAGCAAATAAAGAAATCAATGTTGATTATGGAAAATAAACTTTCTTATGAAAAATAAATTTCTAAAAATATAAACACTCATGAAAAATTCCACCAAAAGCTACATAAAATTTCAAATAAATATATCGTCCTCCAAATTTAATCCTTAAAATCCACAACTTAGTCAAATAAAATTTTGTAATGTGCATAATAAACAGAATTTCAATCTCATGAGTTTACCTAGTTTTAGTTCAGATCCATAATACTTTTGTTTATAGGAATAGGATTTCCAAAATCTTTTTCCACTCAAATTTTCTCTCTCCCCCACTTTTTCCACTCAAAATTTTTGACATTTTCTAAATTGATTATCACCCTTTTTCCGGTGACAAATTTAAAGTACACTGGTCACATAACCAATGTAATAGAACTCATATCTCTTTAGTAAGAAGGATCTTACGTGAGACAGCGGAGTTAATGTCACACGATTTCTTTCATGGCATGTACTCACATAGGTACATACTTTTTATTTAGACTTCAACTCTTAACTTCGGTACCACCGCAAATTAATACAGTGTCAAGTAGAGGAGTCATTCTCTTCTTCTTCTCTCTTTTTTTTTATCTTGACTTCAACCCATATCTTCGGTACCACTACCAATTTTACGCAGTACCAAGTAGAGGAGTCGCTTCCTCTTTTTGGATTTTGAATTCTTTCTTCCTAGCAAATAACAAAACAGATTAAACATCAACTAGGTAAATTAATTGATATCAATTCAAAAATTACACACATATACTCATTTTATTCAAGAAAGTAGTTTCACTCGCAAATTGCATTCATCAAACAATATACCTATCCAAAACCTCATGCATCAATCAATGAAAAATTTCAATGAGTAGATATATATTGAAGAAATAAATTCCACATAATAGGTCCATCTCCTATCATAGGCATTAACATGCATAGACATTTATCATCAAGAAATTAAACACATTGTCACAGCAGTGATTTCACAAAAATATACCATACATCATTGTCACAAAAATAGGCATATCAACACAGTAATAAATAACAAGACACCGTAGAGAGCCAAAACCAAAAGTATCATTATAGAACATCATTCAGAGTTATACAATGCAAAATAACAGAACGCACCTACACATGGTGCCAAATCACAGCATCAACAGAAAATATCATAATATCATAATACAACCAGCTTGAATCAGAATTCACAAATGCAAAAATATAAAACCGAGGATCGACGAGTAGTGGACACAAGAAGTATGACTGAGTCATCCTTCCCTACAAAAAGATGTATCATCAATAGGGTATAAGGATGAATAAGACATAGATAGGAGAAGAGAATACTCACAAAGCTCTAATCATCCGCATCAGAATCTGTCTCCTCGTTCCCTTTAGTTGGGGCAGCGTCCATGGGATCGTCCTGTCCACCTTCTTGACCCCCATCTCCATCTTCACCATCGTCCTCATCGCCATATCTATAACCGAATCTATCATAGAGAAAGTTTCTCATCTCTTTCATATAAGTCCCCAGCTCTTCAACATCTTCATGAATATGCCCGACAGCATCAAGCATCTTCTCCATGAGGTGACCCATACGATACACTTCTGCAAAAAGAGCCTGAAAACCAGGGTCCTGGGCACTAGACCATCTTCTCTCATCAGCTCTGCATGAGGAACCTGCAGCTCGGTGTGGTGGAGAATCAGCAGTTCCGTATGACGGCAAATCCATACTCATGCCAAATGGGTCATCTTTGCCCCCCCCCCCCCCCCCAAAGTGGGAGGTGGTGGTTCTGAATCCAACGGTGTGGGGGTGGCGGCTGTGACAACATCTGGTGAAAGCTTCCAGTTAGCTTGGTTCTGGACCGTTGTCTTTTCTGTGTTTGGCAGTGGTAAAGAGAGAGCACTCAGTCTAAGAATCAAGTAACAGATGTCCCCTTCTCTTGCAATCATCTTCATCGCCATACATGACTCAATATCTATTCTGGCGTTTCCCCTGACTACCTCAATTCCATAGGGCTCAACTCCTAAAGAGAGTACTATAGGAGTAAGAAAACCTCCTATGACAATAGCACCCTTCTTTGCCCTTGCAACCTTATCTAAGTGCTTGATTAAAAAGAACGCTAGATCTACGGGGTATCCATGAAGCATGCACCAAAGAAAGTAAAGTTCATATTGGCGTACCATACCATCACTATCTCCTCGTCCGAAAACTGTATGAGCCAAAACACGGTGCACATATTTGATGCAGGGGTTCGAGATGCTTGTTGCTCTTGCTGATGAAGATGAGAAATTGGACTATGAGGTAATATAGTTCTAAAACACATGCTCAATAAACCCAACCGGCACATGTGTATGCCCTCCTCCTGATAAATGAAAAATAGATCTGATGTCTCTAAGTGTAAGGCTCCTCTCAATATTGGCCATGCGAAAAGTAATCTCACCTTCAGCATGCCGATCAGTATATTCATGTAACTCCATATCCATACTGCTAAGAAACTCCAAAACCAAGGGAGATAGGTCTGCGGTGAAATCTCAAAGAACTTTTTAGCTCTAATTTGGTCATGCATCCAAAATACATCATCATAGATTCCCAAAACTTCCAATGTACACTTGTCAGCATATTTCGTGTTTACCACACGCCGGATAAGAAGTTGATTATACCGTGTGACGCAGGGCGGAAGTTTGGGAAGAGAAGAGAAAGGAAGCTTCCAAATCCATGGAAGTTCTGAGAAGAAGAGAAGATAAAGAGGGGCCAGCGGCTCACCCTCAAGAAAACACTAGGGGCCATCGGCTCACCCTAACCTCACAAGGAGGAAGAGACCAACCCAAAGGTTTCCAATAATAACTTTCTAACTTATCCAAATGAGAATTACATTAGCTTTTAAAGCCCATTCTCCCTCAATCGTTAACTTACTCTCTCAACAGATAGAGGGCTGTCAATCCTTTGTTTCAAAATGGAAGGTGGAGATTAATTAGACCCTTCATCTTCTTTGCGTGTAGAGCTGGCTACTTGATTTTCCTTGCATGCTTGCCATTGATTGGCTGGAGCTTTGGCTTGAGTAAGTGTTGAAGCCAAATGTTTGAAGAGGTTCGGTGCATGCTTGGATGCATGCAGCTCATGTATTGGTTCATTTGAAAAGATGTAATAACTTGAAACCAGATTGTTGAAGAGATCTTGACTGGAGCTTTTTGCATGTTGACTTTGAATGTGATGTTGTTGGCATGTTGCGGCAGAGCTTGGAGGTGGTATAAGTTGACTTGATGTTGACTTGTAATTTGATGTTGTTTGCAACGTTGCATGTTAGTGTTGCAAGTTGACTAAGGTTGACTTGATTTTGCCCCTTGAAGCTTGATGTTGACTGATATTGGATTTCAGCTTTGACTTTCTTTGAGATGTTGACTTGGCTATTCCTACTTAAAAGAAGGGGAATGCAAACCTAAACTAATTGTAGCCTAATACATTGACTAGGAACTTAAAGTGCTTAAAAGGAAATAAAACCTAAGCTATTACAGCAAAACAAAGGGAAAATAAACACATAGTTAAGTTCTCAAAATGCTCCTACATCATGACCCTCGAGATATTTCTATCTCAGTTTGTTTTGTCCTGAGTCGAGTACCATAGTGGATAGGGGACAGTTATTGTGCGGGTGAGACTCATTTATGAGCTGGTTAGCACGAGTTATTTAACGCAGGAATAAGGGTATATCAAGGGAGATATACTGGATCAAGCCATCATGAGAGTTCTTCCTAGTGTCTCAAGAAGAATCTCACAATGATAGAGTTGTCTCTGTCCTTTGACTTGAGGGAGATTGTATATCTGTGTTGTAAAGAATATACTTTGATACAACCTAACGTCTCACCGTAACAGGGAGGTCATAAATGGTTGTCATTGGGTATGTCTTAAGCAAGACAAGAGGTGCATCTTGCCAATAGAGGATTTGCCCCTTCCTTGCAGGGAAGCTTAATGTTCATGAGCCCCTACATGGTGCATGACTAAAAGTGTGTGGCCCTGGCCACCTAAGTTTAGCCTGATTTAGTCATGGCCCACCAGAAATGCCTGCGTTAAGCAACCTCAATTGACCTTGGGTGACCATTTTTGATTCCGATTGACTAGGTCTATGTCGACGGGTCAAAACTCGAGTCAGCGCCGAGATTGGTGCGGTGGGATGACTTGATCACATGCGCCCATGGCTTTAGTCGAATATCTGAATATTTTATTCAGATATAATAAATTAATTAAATAATTAATTCATGACTAAAGTAGTGGGGCCACAACTTAACTTGCGAATATTTTGAATAAAAATATTGCGACTTAAGTTGACGGACCCACATATTAAATCTACAAATACATGGGCTAGGCGCATAAGCCTGGTGTACTCTCATATTGCAAGCCCTAGGCGCATAAGCCTCGTGATTGCACGACACATGTATATGGTTATCATATTATGTTTGATGTTGATTATTATCATGTGGAGTTATTCTGTATACATGGTAGATTGATGTATCTCAATTATTGATGAATTGCAATCTCTTGTGATTCCTACTTAGCTATTTAAGCTAACTCCTATTGTTGTTGCTTCCAAGTAGTGAGATTGTTCTTGATGATCGTGATAGATAGATATAGAGGCCACCTAGACCATGTAAATATTGTTGACACCTGAGTAGATAGATAGAGATGTACTTGAGTATGAGCTGAGATTATTAGTTGTGATGGACTTGATATTATTTTGATGTATTGGTATTGTGATATTCTGATTGATCAGATTGTTCTAATTTTGGTGTTGGTATCTAACTATCTACTTTAGTTTTTTATGTTGACACTCATTGAAAATAGTTTTATATAGTGATGATTGTAGATATACATGATTTATTATTTTTGATATGATTGTTTATTCAGTTTTTACTAGGGATATATTGTCCTGTGAGTTAATTTATCGTGCTTCATGAATAATTTGCTAACCTTGATTAGGTTAGTGCTTGTTTGGGGCATCGACACCTTCCTAGGATAGCAGAGCCTATCATAAACTCATATGTTAGTATAGACCTAGATCATCATGAGTCTACACATGGTTAGGATCTTGATCAAAACTTAACCTTAGATAATGGACTTATCCTGCCCGTAGATCATAATTCACTACCTAACCCAATAAGATCTTGGTTAATGATGCCCTACGCTTTTGGATCTATACTATTACCGCACCCCTTAGAGCTAGGATATGTCACAAAGGACCATAATATCTCATTAGGACTCCTGTAATTTTCTAGTTGTGCTTTTAAAACTTTTGAGTCATTTTCTTTAGATAATGTCCCTGTGTGCTTAACTAGGTTACCTCTCATTTATGTTTCTATTTCATTTGGTGTTAGCTTAGCTTCTCTATCTGACCTACCAAATGAGATCAAACACATCAGTATTTAAGACGAATGGGTTAGCCTCACGCCCTCCACCTGAGCAAGACAAATCTTAACCCTTGGACTCCCCTCAATCTCCCTAGGCGCAATGCAATTATCTTTAAGGAGATCAAATAATACTTAGGTTAGCCTAAGTGTCTTAAGAGAATTTTCTTATAGCTAATCTAGAAAATAAAAAATAGTTAAAAAATATGTTAGATTTGAGGTGTTGATTGAATTATAATTGACTTATGCAGTCTTGTGAAGTCTCATCCGCTATTACAGACTATTGCATCTATTGTTGATTTTGACGCAACTAAGTTGTCCATAGGTTTTTTATAACTTATTATTGAGACATGGTTGTCATATTTATACATCATTTTGTGATCATATACTCTACCTTAAGCTATCTACTATGTCTTGAGCAATATTTTCCTTGTGAAAAAAAAAAGAGTGTGAAAAAAAGTGAGTTGGTGAGATATTATCTTAAGAGATTATCCCTGAAGCCAATTGGAAGTCAAACACATGGTGCATGGACCCTACAAGATTCTTCGAAAAGTTGGCAAAATTTTATACACTCTTAACCTTCTTGATAGCATGTAGATCACTCGACCTTTAGCTATCTCCTATAATGCTCTGTTTGAATCCTCTCCCCTAGTTCTCCAGAGGATAACTCAACTTAGTCAGGCCTGACAATCTAGTTCAGGCCTAGAACTCAACTTAGTCTCTAGCCCAAATTTTAGATAGTTTCAAACCAGTCAACGAAAAAAATCAGGATCGATGATCGGCCAACCTAGCTCAACTTCCTTGCATAGTCTACCTAGCCTATCAATACAAGTAGCCCAACATCAACCCAAGTAGCACTTGAATCTAGCCCAGATCCATTACACCCTGCCCATCTGCCTAGCTTAGGTCTAGCCCTCTTGACCTACATCTGTATGCGCACGATGCACTTCGAGGCTGAATCGCAAGCAAGCTCCATTTCTTCCTAGCTTAGGCCTAGCCCTCCTGACCTGCATCTGTAGGCACGCGATGCACTTGGGGGCTGAATCGCAAGCAAGCTGCACTTCTTCCTCCCATGTATGAATTGTTGCCCTACCAAAGCTTCACATCCTAGCCTCCAATCGACTCTAGACTTTGTCCACGACATCTCCTCCTCCGGGTGACGCGACACCCAAGAGGATAAGGCTATCGGACGAGTGGATCACTGGAATCGAAAGCATCTTTGACTGCCCCCTATTATGCCCTAATAGCCACTCATCCTACTTCATGTCGCCAGATCCCTCTGGCCCACACCACTCACCTAGCTTGATGACACAACCCATAAGCCCGTTGCCCTACTCCATGTGAATGTAGCCAGTTGCCACCACTAGTGCACCCTCTCCTATTGTAGCGTGTGCCTCCCCTGTTATAGCACCTGGCCTGTTGGCACCACCCCTTGCTGCATGCTCTAGCCAATGAGAAGACACTGCCATCTCCACAGCCACACCACTGCTCCTTCATTGACTGATTAAAGCCTGCTCCCTGCCTAGGCACCGCCTCCCCCTTTTCAATACCGAGATTTCAACTAATCCAGCCACTACATGCACAACCACCACCTCCCCCTTTCAGCTCTGCAACCTTAGTCGACTACCACCTCAAGCTGCAACCATCACATCACTAGTCACCGTGCACATAACCACCAAGCTTCACTACCTTCCTAGCCGCCTCCACCGCCATGATAGTGCTAATCCCTACTTCCCTATTCTCTACACTATTGTCTTATTTCGGTGCTGAGATCCTACTTGTTTTGTTCTTGATCCCCTTCTCTATAAAAGGGGAACTAGTGTAAACTTTGAAAGATCATCCAAGAATCAATTAAAGTTTAAATTCATGTTTGTGTTATTCAGCTTCTCTTACCTTCCTTTCTTTGGGCCGTATTCTCCATGCCTAATCAACTTGTCTAATGTGTTCTCCAATCTGGGCAAATTATTTATTTTTATTTTCTCCTATCACTTGGGAGCCCTCCCAACACTGGGTCACATTCAAATTGGAAAGAGAGAAAATTTTTAATTTTTGCCCTAATTGTTTAGCACCGAATCTAATTGGGTTGAGAACAGAGCTTTACGGCCCCTTCAATCATTGATCGTGCTCTTATCACCAGACTTATGGCAGGGGTTGAAGAGTGGATTTGTCTATTTGTCCTTCGCTATGCTCCATTCAGAGTGAACTTTGAGCATCGACCATTGTTGGGTCGAGAAAAAGCGAGTGACACATAGTCACCTTTTATATAAACATGTGATCTATAGGTTGTACGAAATATTGTCAGCTTGCCACTTGTGTAAATATCTTATGACTCTTTCACTTTTTTGTGAGTATCTTATTATTTCTAAATTTTTATTAGTCATCTAGCCTATAGTTGATTAGGACCTACCCCTCCCTAATTAGGCTAATTAGGGTGCATCATATTTAATGCCACGCTTAAAATTTGGCTACATCGCATAGGATTTTTTTTGGTTGAGTGATCTTATTTCCTATTATAGATATTGGCCTACTACATATCCACGTGATTGTGAACAAAAAATCTTTCGCTTTAATATGACTAGTAGCTCTTGCTTTTTTTTTTAATTCTATGTGACCTATTATCCACCCGCCTCTTTCTCATTTCTCTCCCACCTGCTGCGATCATATAAAATTATATATATACTATTAATATCATAAAAACTCGACGGATAGGAAAAAAAAATAAATAGATGAAATGTGTTATAGGTTTACCTTTTTTGTATTTACTTGAAAAAAAAGAAAGTTTGAAGAATTGATATATACACCATAATTTTTATTATTTTCATTCATATTATATATATACTATTAATATTATAAAATTATAAAATATTAAATATTAAATACGAGCAATGACGGTAAGAACGAGCAATGACAACGAGCTTGAGTAGTGGTAGTGAACTCGAGCAGCGACGATAAGGATAAGTAGTTAAGAAAAGCTTGTAGTGAGTGAGGACGAGCAACGATACGGTGAAAAGCGAGGTGTGAAGTTAGTAAAGTTAAGATATAATTTTATTTTTTCACCTAATTTGAGCGGAAAGCAAATAAAGGAATTAATATGTAAGTTTTCCTCTTTATTTTTTTTCCTAAATTATCCATTTACTTATGTAAATAATTTTATACTCCCTTTTTTTTTCATATATTTTTTTTTTTTTTTTACTTTTCTCCCAAATAAACAAATTCGAAGTGAAATACTCTGTTGCGAACCTGAACTCAACCCAACCCGTTCACGACGGCCCAGAGCGTTATGCTCGCCCACATACCACTCCAGCGTACGTTTCCCACCGCTCTGCCTTCGCAAATCGGATTCAAGGCTTCAAGCCTCGATCGCACTACTCTCTCTCTCTCTCTCAATTCCATCCGCCGCCAGCGCACCGCCCCAGGTTACAATTCTCTCCCTCCCGCCCTTCTCCTCCTTTTGGATCTTTAGACTTTGGCGTTCGAGATAAGGTTGAGCTATGCTGCTGAAGTAGATCTGTAGCTTTGATCACCACAATTTCGATCGGTTTAGGTCTTAGGTTGCACCGCCGTTAATGCAGTACGATCTGTGTTGGGCGGATTTTATGGGGCTTGCCAGACTTTGAAGTCGTGTTGCGGGTCCACTTGATTACCTTTTTTCTTTCTTAGATTGTGGACTTTGGAGATTTTGGAGCTGTACTTCTACTTCGTCTCCTCGTTTTCTTGTGGTATCAGCATCATTAGCCATAATTTGACCTGCCACTTTGATTAGAAATTCATCTGTGGCTGATGTTTGGAGACTTTGTTTCATTCCTCATCACCTAAAGTTCTTTTTTTTTTCTACAAGGGAAGGGTTACTGTTATGGCGTTTACTTAGTCGTCACTGTGACGTTTAGATGATATCCGATGCTAACAGAGCTTTGTAGACGTTTGCACTAAGCGAACATCTTTCTTATTAACTTAGTAGGTTATTCTGTGAGAGAAGTGATCAATTAAGAAATTGCCCATATACAAAAGTTATATAGGATCTACTTATCCCATTAGGCAAATTCGACTCTGAAGTCCTCAAAGTATCACAATTAGGATAAACATACTGGTAACTGATGTATCTATATCTGTTTGTTTATGTTATCAAATTGCACTTTTCATACGATAAATTTGTTTTCATTGAGATATGATGATTTCCTTCTCTCTGACTCAAAGCTTGCCAGGTCGATCATGGTGTCCAGTGAAACTGATTAGTCTTTTCTTTCAACAGATATCAAAATCGTTTTGATCTTCCAATTGTGACAAGACTTCCATGGCTGCATCTGAGGATAACAGCTCTTTGTTCCTAATATTTATACTGACAATCATGGCAATACCTATATTGCCTTATACACTCCTCAGGTTATCCCGTGCTTTTACTAAGAAAACAAAGAGTATCCACTGCCAATGTAGTGTATGTTCCCGTTCAGGGAAGTATCACAAATCCATTTTCAAACGAGTAAGGAACTCTTCCATGCAAATTCTAATATTAAATTTGCCTTTTTTCCTTTCTCATGACTGTATTTATGATTGTTTGCAGATCTCAAATTTCTCAACTTGCAGCAATCTGACACTTCTACTACTTTGGGTCGTCATGGGGGTCTTGGTTTATTATATAAAACATATAAGCCGTGAGGTACATTAAGTCATACTGTTTACAAAAGAAATTATAGGGTCATTTGGTCTTCGTTTTGCTTGGTTTATTATACAAAATAAATAAGCTGTGAGGTTTATTAAGTCATACTGTTCACAAAAGAAATTATAGGATCGCGTAGTCTTAGCTTTTCTTTCAGCTGTGGAACAAGTTGCTTCTTCTTATATTCTGATTTAACAATTGCTCTTTAAGGAAATGCTTCTATATCAGCTGGGTCTTGGCTGCAAATTTAGCCATTCATTGTACTTGTCGTTTCTCTACAGGAGTCCTTGTCATATTTCTTTGTATACTGATTCAGCACTTTAAATTTCCCTTTTTTCCTGGCATCAGGTGAATTTATCTGATGGCTCTTACTAGTTTTCATGATATTTGTTTCACCCAGAACAAATTCTGTAAAAATGTTATATTTGTATTTTCACTATGTGAACCCTCTTCTTCCTCTTCCGCCATCAACTCATCATTGTTTTTTCCTTTATGGTTTCATCATTTCCATCTTAATCTATATAAAGTGCTTTGGCCATCATTCTAGTGATTGTGTAAATTGAGGCTTTCTTAGCTTGTTTAGTATGTAACTTCAAGATACGCATATTAGCTGTTTTGCCATTGATAAAGTGAAAATTTTGAACATGTCACTCAAAATGATGAAAAATTGAAAACTGGCCTCTTCATGACCACCATTTCCAGCGAGTACAAAAATGAGTCTTACTTAGGCCTCGTTTGGCCCCACTCATGCACACAATCCAAGACAATAAATGCTCACACAAGTTTTCAGAAGTTGTGGAAGCTGTAACTTGTGGCTTCTCACAGATTCCGCCTCAAAAGTTGTGTATAAGTGGGGCCAAACGAGGCTTTAGCTTGTTTCTTATGTAACTTCAAGTTGTGCATATCAGCTGTTTTGCTGAAAATTTCAACCGTATCACTCAAAATGTTGAAAATTGATATATAAGATCTTGGACTAAGTTTCCTTAAGTTTTTGCTGCAGTGAATATGTAAGTAGGTGACAACTAAAAGGAAGCTTATGTTAGATAAGTAGGTAACAGCTAACAAGAAACTAATGTGAAAAAGATACTTATGAAGAATGTTCACGATACTTTAATTTCTACTGCTTTAATTATTTAGTACATTATACATATGTGGTGATTATGTGCTTGGTAAAATACTGAATCTTGTACCCAATGTGAACATTTTAGTATTATCAGAAGGGCTAATAATGGAGTCTCCCTTTATCTTTTGTTCTTCAATGTATTTCTGGCATAAGATTGTGTAGGTTAAGAAACTAGCATTTTATATGATCTGAAAATGGAATCTAGTTGTTCGGGACTTCATAAAGATGACTTGTGAAATTGAACTAAAGATGATAGTAATTACGTAGAATGTATATGCAATTTTTGGAATTTACAAAAGGTTTACATGCTGTGCAGAAAAAGAAATCACGAATCACAACAAACATTATCTTTCAATAAGATGCATTATTATAATCCATTTGTAGTCGTAGTAATGGTTTCCTCTTCTGTTTGATTATGCATAATGCTAATCTGCTTTTCAGATTCAACCATTCGAACCATTTAGCATCCTTGGATTAGAGTCGGGTGCTTCAGACTCGGAAATAAAAAAGGCATATAGAAAATTGTCAATTCTGTATCATCCAGATAAAAATCCTGATCCAGGTAAAAGAACTTACAACCTTGTTATGCTTCCATGTTTCTTACTGTCACTTAAATCAGCGACTTGATAAATTGGCTAATTTCAGCCTCTTGCTGCTGTTTCAGAGGCCCATAAATATTTTGTGGATTTCATATCCAAGGCATATCAAGCGTTGACTGATCCAATTTCTCGTGAAAATTTTGAGAAGTATGGTCATCCAGATGGTAGACAGGTAACTTATTTAGTTTCTGTATACATATTATGCTTTTTTCATGCCTACATGGAATTTTCTATCAGATTAAAGATGACCCTGTAGATTTTATGTTAATGTTTCTTCCTAGATGTTCATAATAAATCTTTACACTGATTTTCAGGGACTTAAAATGGGGATTGCCTTACCTCAGTTCTTACTCAATTTTGATGGGGCAACTGGTGGTGTATTATTGCTTGGCATAGTTGGAGTTTGTATACTACTGCCTTTATTGATAGCAGTTATATATCTCTCAAGATCATCAAAATATACTGGAAACTATGTCATGCATCAAACATTATCCACGTACTACTATTTCATGAAACCGTCGTTGGCTCCAAGGTATATGGCTTTATGGATAAAGCTATAATTTAGCTAACAAAGTCTTTTAATTTATTTTTTAACTACACATTAGTTATTAACTATATTCTTCAGTCATTTTAATGGCCAATTGAAGATGTACCATCTCTGGGATGCTCTTGTTTTGAGTATCAGAAACTTTAAATTACTGCAAAGGTTCTTACAAGGTTTTAGAAAGCAGATGCAAGTCATTTTAGTCACGTTACATGTATGGTACAAGGGCATATGTGCGGTCCTTATTTAAATAATATTAAAATAATAATAATGATAAAATTGATTGAAATAGTTATAAAATTAATGAATGAATATAGAACACCCAATAAACTGTGATTTAGTAAGTGTCATCATGACAATCATTATTTAGATTCTCAATTGCACACTTAATTTCTTCATCTTAAACAAGACATCATTATGAGAGCCCTGTTCATCATTTCTTGAGGACTTGGGTCATTTGAATTTTATAGATAGATATTTCACAAGTTATATATAGCTTGCAGGCCTAAATGTTCGAGTCTGATAAATGGTTTTCTCTAGTCAACTCATGGAATATGTAACATCCTACTATTGTCTCGCATAAGGTATGTAGGACAGTAAGCAACTCCACGTGGGCACGTTCTGCTTCAGGAACTTGGTAAACTGCTTGGTCAATGAATTTATCAAAGAGGCATTCGCAAGAAATTGGGTTGTGAAGAATGATAAAAGAAGGCTGAACTGTGTAAAATTCAAACGACCAAAAGTGAATCATATGATGGATCAGTAAACGATGCGGGGCGTATAAGCTAGAAATTGGGCTTGCAAGAATGATAAAAGAGGGCAACAGTTTAAAAGTAAAATGAACAAGGTCATGTATAACCTAGACTTGGAGATAATTGAAAATTTGATATTGGTCTTGGTGTTTCCGATAAAAACATGGATGCTTGGATTGAAAAGACAAAGTTAGTTTGCTTATGCTAATGATCAATTGCAAAGATATCCACGAACAAGGGGCTTCATGTTTCTTGGATAAATAGTTGGGGAATATCCTCTGACTCCTTTGCATATATTGCAACATACAGGAGAAATAAAGGACAGGTGAGTTTACTATGTTGTGGTAATGTTAAGAGGAAAATATTTTCCTTGGAACATGGCCAAGTTAGTATGGTCAAGTTATATGTCTGTGACTCTTCTCTAGTTGAAAAATAATGACGAATTATTTTAGGTAATTGCATGCTTAAGCATAATGGTAAGGAAAAAATAAAATATCACTTCCATGCCAATCTACAACCCACGGGGATCTTCTTAGGTGTAGTATTATTATATGATAGGAAATTCTTACTGATCTTGTCAGGCAATGCTTTGAGGTATTATTATTAAAAATAACGTTCTTAATGCTTATTACAAATTGGAACATTACAGTGCACTTAAGTTTCAAATGTATTTGCTAGTCTTAGGATGGCAAACAACTTTTTTGTTGCTTCAAAGAATAAAAGAGCATCAGTGTTCACACTCCAAAGCAGAGATTTGGGAGAAGAGTGAAATGGGGATAATCCAAATAAGCCCACAAATGCTATGATCAAGCAAAAATTATTTTTTCTTCATATCACATACAAGAGTAGTTTCTCCCTCCGCAACAATGCTTCAGCTGTAAAGTGAGCTGAGTGGTCTTATAACCTTATTTAGATTCCTTAAAAATCAGCTGACGGAAACCTTTCCTAATATTAAAAATATCAAAATCATGAGTCAATGACTAGGTTTAAATCAATGTGATATTGCTTCAATAATTTATTTTCTTTCTGTGAACTCTTCTATCAGGAGATAATTTGTTTACTGTTTATGCAAAATATGATGGATATCTGCTCACTATTTGGCTCAAATTTTCAAACAAAATGTCCCCTTTTTATAAATTGTACATTGGATGAATTTTTAATTAAACTAACCACTGAAACATAATACCATTTATTGTTACTTGACATGGTGCAAATATGTAGGATATCTCTGCTAATAATTTTGTTCAAATTTCTTCCATGTCTGAACAAATATTAATGAAATTTTAGATAAATATAGCTGAAACATCCAACAATGACTCGGTACCATTTTCTAACCGACTGGCTACAGCCAAAACTGTTACACTGATTATCCACAATAAGAAGGATATATAGTCACTAGTTTGACCAATATTATCTTTAAATTCAACAAAAAAAATAAAATAGACAGTATTAGGTTACTAAAATAACCAATGACAACTTGATACCATCAACTGACTGGTCTTTTGGTACTTGAACCGCTCTGGATTTGCTTAAGCTATTTGAAAAGAAAAACTCATTTCTAAGCTGACAATGTTAGTTATACAGCAAGGTTATGGATGTCTTTATCAAGGCTGCAGAATACATGGAAATGCCAGTTCGCAGAAGTGACGATGAACCCCTTCAGAAACTGTTTTTGGCGGTTAGAAGTGAACTGAATCTTGATCTTAAGAACATCAAGACAGAACAGGCAAAGTTTTGGAAGCAACATCCTCCCCTTGTTAAGGTAGCTACATGATTACACATATAGAAGTCTATTTACTGGTTGCAGTGTTTCATGCTAGGTTAAACCCGTACCAGTCCAAGCACAACCTACTACACAAACCACCTGTATACTAAGTTATGCTACGAATATTACAATCAATTATTTTGTGATATAATAAAACATACCATATGTTGGTATTCTTGGTTTGGATCAGTACCTAAAAGTATTTTGGGCCATGACGGGTATACTGGCTTGGGCCAGTGCTTTAAAACTTGATTGGTTATAAATTGTTTTATAATTCACTCACATATTGATATACCAACCTTTCCCATCCACTAGGAATGCAGAAGTTAGATAAAGTTTGTTGTGTTTTTTAGTAACATTGGTAAACTTAATTTTGTGCACGGTTAAGCTTTATCTATTTATTTGCTGCCCATTACTTACAGATGGAGTTACTGATCCAAGCTCACTTAACACGTGAATCATCCGTGCTATCTTCATTGCTACTGAATGATTATAGACGTATGCTAGAACTTGCACCTCGTCTTCTTGAAGAGCTTGTCAAGGTGATAGATTTTTTTTTCGTTGCTGCTAATTTTCTAAATTGAGCTACAAGCTTCTATTTATGAAGTGACTTTAAGTTTGTAAAATTTGTTCTTGAGCAACATGTAAGTTTATTAACATGATCATGCATATTTAGTTGCAATATTCTTCTTTTCCTTTTCTATACAGAATAAGAAAATGAAAAAGTCGAGGAGCAATTATCCTTTTCTATTTTTTTTGCTTTAAATTGTATGTTTAATTAATGGATCTTAGGAAACAAGATTCTGTCTTTGTTATGACTTGCATTTGAAGAAACCAGGTGAGGCAAATGCATATAACACGAAAGCATTTGATATCTTGTCATTCCTTGCCTGTCATGTGTAATGGTCTAATACATTCCTAGCATGTTGCAGGCACTGACATGAAACTTTTGCTTTTGTGTTATAATGATATAATGTTTGATAAATGGATTATAATATTGGTCCATACCACTTGGAATAACTAGTATGCACCAGTTTGAGTGTCGTAGGTACACAGTACCAAGGATTAAAAAACTAGACCGTACCATCAAGTGCAACCGGTTTGTATTGATTCGAGGAGAGAGCGATACACAAACCAAGACTGTAGCAGAGCGGAAGAAGAGAAGGAGAAGAAAAAGAAGAAAGGAGAGAGGGAAGAAATGAGGAGAGGAAGAAGGAAGAAATCTTACACTTTTGCTCGAGGATGAAGCGGTGGAAGCAACTCTCACAAATGAAGCAACTCCATTCTCTCGAGAGCACAAAGAGGATGAACCTTTACTCGCTCTTGCATATGAAGCAATAGAAGAAGCAACGAAAGCACAAAGTCGCTCTTGCATTCGGTTTCATGATAAGTGTTGCTAACTTTGGTCGGTACCAACCGGTATCATGTACTAAACGGTTGAACCGGTTGGTATAACTACCAATTCCATTGACACATAATAACAAATTAGAAGATTAGAAGACCAACTAGTTCTACTAGTCGATTAATACTATTAGGTGAAACCAACCAGTTCCACTGGTATGAAATGATTCAAGGGTGGTGAGACATGTGTCTACAATACAATAACTATGGGCTTGTGAACAAAGCTATACGCATGCTACACAAGATGAAGATCATGGTGGTTGATCTAGTATACCTAAAGGAAATTTGACATAAGAGGAGAGGCAAGGGTTCAGTTTTATAAAAGTAAAGAATCCAAGCTTTAGAGGACTATAAAGGAATGTGATCCACTCTACTATCAGAGTCCATCAGACCATGACTCATCATGATACTAGTTGAGCTGTGAAGGATATAGTTTAGAAGAAACTTACATGTATATGTATCCTATTTCAGTTCTCATGTTAATCTCAATACTGATTGCAACATTATCTATCCCACAGGAGGTAGGAACTCACGTGAGTTTAATGAGTGTGTGGACTTTAATATAGTACCATACAATGTTGTCAAATTGCAGCTATGGCATCACCATAGCATAGCATCACCATAGCATAGCATCACCATAGCATTTTTGCATTTCGGACTCTAAGCATTCTGCAATGCAATGCTTGTAGCATGGTGTGTTCCGTTATTTCCATCAATGCAGACGCATTTTACATTGAGGAGAGAGGCTGCAAATGATATTGATGAGTGTAACGAGTGGGGCAATGAAGATGATTTTAGGGATGAAAGGGCCTTGATGATGGAAATGATAATGCCTTTAACTGGGAAGATGTTTATAGGGCTTTAGGAGTTGGGGACCTAGAATATATATTAATATTAGACAAAATTTTAAAAAAGAAAGTAACCCCTAGTGTTGTTTGTGTTGAATCTAAGACAAGGAAAAGTTTGATAAGTGCATCTTCTTCAACCAAAAGAGGAAAAGAGAATATGGTTAAAGTGGAAGATGATGTATTCATAGAAGAATTATAAAAAGAATTAGAAAATATTAATTTTTAGAATTCAAAGGAAGAAGTTGAAGGATATGCCTTTGTACCGCATTATCCAACAATGAGAATAATGATTATGTTGGGAAAGAGACGGATGAGAATGAATAGATTTTTTTTTTTCTTTGTTTAGTGTTTATAGTATTTTTGTTTTGAACTTTGTCGTTGTTTAGTGTTCCCATCATTGTGTTTTAAAGTTTTTCAAAAAATAAACTTATGACTTGAGTTGAGTTAGTAATATCTCACCGTTCTTTATATATTTTTTTGTATTTTTATGCAACTTATTTTTATTTGAATATAATTTAATTTTTTTATGCAAGTAACATATGTTTCAACTACTTATTTGCCCGTAATGCTATTCTCTATATCACATTTGCCGATTTTTAGCTTTATGCTATTTTTTGCAATATGTTATTGATAACATTGGTATTGTATATCCTAGGACTTTTTAATGTAGGCATTATAAAACTATGAGATGGATATAACTTACATGTAGCCGATTGTATATTCAATTAGTCACTATTCATTCTAGATATAATAGGAGCTCCTACTTAGATAACTTATTAGAAAAGCTCATGCTAAGCTCTAATTACATCATGCCTACAAGATACGTATCATAAAATTATTATGTTCCTTATCATATTTGCTCGTTTTCATATTTAAGCACTTTACAGTTGTTTAAACTTATTATTTTGTAAGTTGAAATAGATCAAAATATTAAATTACATTGTAATATATATATTTTTTGAAAACAAACTTGATCCACGATGGTCTGAGTTGAACTGTGTTTTGGTACGGATGGTATACTAGTATATATTAGTCTAATTGACGACCAGAGCAGTATCTTGAACCCTAGTTGATACACTTTGTTCCTTAGTTGACTATGATTTATGGTTATGTATAACCTAAGCATTATTAGGAAGGTGAGTTAGAGCAAAAGAAAAGCATTGTCAGGCAAGTGATTGTCACGCCCCGATTAGGTACCCGGGCCCTGCCTGACAATCCGCCCTCAGGATACGACAAACCGAACCTACCATAAGTCAGTAAAAATACAAATGCACAAATCATATGAATAACAAGATTGACAAGATGGTCAAACCCATCCATATAGAATCAGAGCAACATAGTGGTCTAAATAGTCTGCAAACCACCATGTCGCCGGTCCATGACTAGGATAATAGATCCAATAATATAGGTTCGAACATAAGCAAATAAATGTAGAAATAAATACAAAAGAATAATATGGGAACCGACTCTGCTGGTAGCCACTATCACTATCTAACTACTCAGCCCCAGAGGGAGCAGCGCCAGAACCTAGAGGAGAAAGCAAATGATTGTTAGCTAGACGGGCTAAGTAGGAAATAAAATAGATATAGTGCATGAATAATAGTATGAAAATTGTACCAGATTTCTACCATACTCTACATGAATCATATATTGTATAATATGTCTAAATCTGATAACGATTAATAAACATATGATCCACAACATAAATAAAACTAGGAGCTCATAGCTAAAGTGGCCTAACGACTTGCACTCAGAGAGTGGTCCTACTGTCAGCTCCTCAGATAGTGAAACAATAGCCCATTGATAGCATGCGAGTGTAGTGTTCTACACCTAGCCATACCGCCCGAGGCAACTCATCGACATGACGCATACCAGAGGCCCATAGTCCAATAGCCCGTACCATGACTATGATCGTGGCCTGATTGGTCACTAGGAAAAAGTAGGATGAATCTAAATAACTCAAAATAAACAATGCAACAAGCTATATTAAATCATGTAGGCACTATCATGTTCCAACGAAATTACAAGAGAACAATAGACTGGAAGTAAACAATGGAATGAAAGATAAGATAAGATGTCACTATCCTACATATGCAATTGACACCATGTCAAAGGATAGGAAAGGATCCCTATCTGACAGTAGCGGTGGGTTTGACTACTGTCCAAGTGAGTCATGCGTGCCTGAGTCTCCAAACCCTAACAACCATAATTTACTATGTAAGTCCACGTTTCTAAAGTATCATAATTATTTGCATTATTATTGTTATTATTATTTATTCATTTTTTATTATTATGATATTATTTTATTATTATCATATCATACTATATTGTTTGCTCAAATAGATTATATTAGTAAACTGGGGCAGGTTCTGATACCGGCTACAGGTATACAATTTGTTTGTATAAAAGTATATGATTATATAAACGATGTGCTACAAATCTAGTCCGCGGCTCTCATGCGGACGCAACCCACACACAAGTCGAACACACCACATCAACGGTGATCCCTAGGAAAACAGTCAGCCGTGATCACACCGAGTCCGTGAGCATCAAAGATCGGGTTGGGACTAGAAGGTTTCAACCGTCTCCTCTCTGTCGGAGGTCGCCCATCGGAATCTCACCAGAAATCAACGGAACCTTGTCGGAAGTCACCAGAAGAAAGCAGTACATCGCAAGAGTTTGGTTTGGCGTTCTTTCGTCCACCAACGTTTCACAAGACGGAGTGGCAAGGGAGGAGGGGGAAACCTCGTCACCGATGCCAGACGCCGAAGAGAGTTGAGAGGGAGATGGGAGTAAGAGGGAGACGGTTGCGAGAGAGGGAGTGGCATGTGCGAGTGAAGAAGATGAGTGGCGAGAGAAAGAAATAGGGGAGAGAGGGTCATGGGCGCGATAACATGCGCTGTCTCATCCCATTAAAGGATTTTTTTTTTCGCGGACGTAACAGTGATAACCTTCTTTTCTACTTATTTGTAAAATGGTGTTGTTTGAAGTTTCTCAATTCATGTATGGTTGCATTTTCATGGAGGAAAATCCTTAGGTCTTATACTGTATTGGATTGACAAGTATGCCAGCATAGATATTAAATGCAACTATTCAAAAAACTAATCAAGAAATTCGATCTTATGGCATAAGAAATCTTCCCCTAAATATGGTGTTTAAAATGCTCCACTGTATAGGTCATGCCAACCCATTTCTTATTCTACTTTAACAAAGATTAATTAGCGGCAAATGCATCTGTCCTTTTTATTGTATGTTTATTCTAGAATACAAATTCTCAAAAAATCTCTGATGCAATTTTCTTTCTAGCAGATTGCTGTAATGCCACGTAACCCTCATGGCCATGGATGGTTGAGGCCTGCTACTGGGGTTGTAGAACTTTCACAATGCATCATCCAGGTGCTCAACTGCTACTTTTTATTTTACCCAGATGCTGTTGTTCCTCATAATGTCTGCTGTTGAGTTGTCTAGCTTCCGCTTTAAGTGTATCAGTGAACTAGTGTGTGAAAAGTCAAAATAGGATATATATAGTTGTGCGTTTGCTTTGGTTATATACCCCCACTAGCTCGCACATCTCTAATGTATAATGGAGATCATGAATAAGGTTGATACGAGTTGCATATTAAAGAATTTGAAACGTTTTTGTCAGTATTGATAGGATTGTTATTAGCCTTCTTGCTTTGCTGCTGTGTTTGACGTTTCTTGGATGTTATTATCCCTCAGATTATGTGTTTCTGAGTTCTATATCTACCACCTCAAGTATCAGTGAATTAAAGTGAAAGGTCAGAATACGGTATAGTAGTTGTGTGTTTAAATTGAATATTACTTGTATATCCAGATTGAAACTAGACTTTAACCAACATTACCGAATTTCACTATATTTTCTCTTGAATTTCAGGAATGTCGAATTGCACTTGCAATAACGAATTAAACAATTTCTAGAATCCTTGTTCTTGCCGCATATTCGCATAGGACTACTCAACAATAAGAACGAGACCTTCCACTTCCTGTTCCATATAGAATCAAGACTCAAAATATCAATGCCTTGGGTAAATGCCTGCCTTTGAGGGAAGATAACTGAATGAGCTTTTGCCCTCTTCACTTCTCTAAATTTTTAGGGAAAGGACCTTGTCTTGAGCCACTTCTCGCATCGATAGGGTCCTCTGTGTGAGTTAGTTGGAAAGGTATGTGTTTGTTATGTCCCTTGTTTGCACATTCTTTAGGAGGGCGATTTGGTGATCTCGTTTCTCACATTAATCTTGTCCCTAGATTTCACTCTTTTAACACTAATCTAAGGGCTGTTTGGCCCTGCTATAAGAAGGGTGAGTATGAAAGTCGAGGATAGTAAAAGCTAAAGTTGGAAAAGCTCCCATTTTTAGTTTTTCTAGAAATTGGTGTCTTTCTTTTTATTAGTGTCTCTATCTCTTAAATCCTTGTTCAACTTTCATCCTTTGATTGCCTACTGAAGAAAGCTAACTATGATCTTAAACTAGCACCCTGAGCATCGATGTAAGAAATTTAAGATGGCCATGCTGAATGAAGCTTAATTTAGATAGAGCTTGATCATTCTTTGTTTGTTATACATCTTTTGGTGTGGTCTGTTCTTTCTATGTTGATGTTGAGATCAATATTTTTAATGCTAGTCCATATCAGGCAATAAGTATGGTTGATGTTCTACGCTGGTACATGGATTAGGGTTGGTATCTATATCGACTAGTGTGTACATACCAAACCATATCCATCTAAGTAAACAAATCAATATTTTAAACTTTGCTTGAGATGAATGATATCCTGGGAATTGTATCTCTGAAGTAACACCAACAATATTTTAGAATGAAAGAACTTGGTGACTCCATTTTCACGTCGACTGTCTTCATCATTTTTTGGAAACCTGACCGTCTATCCATATATATGCTTCACTAACATCCGCAATAGATTGAGAATTGTTATTGTCGGACCTTGTTCTCTTCTAACAAGTATCCTCCCGTTCTGTTAGGAACCACTAGTCCAACACCTGGGGTCGGGAAAGGATAAGACATTCTGGTTGTCTTTGTTCTATGCAAAGAGCTATCTGCTCAAGTCTCACCAATATTCCTAAAAGCAAAGTGAGGCCCCAGACAGATAGCTAGAGAAAGAAAACATTAATCAGATGTTCCAATACCCTTTTACATGTTAAAAGGGCAACCAAATTTTTAGGGGCTCAAAAAAGGGTGGATATGAGTTACATCTTAAGCATTTTGAAATTTGTTGTCAGCCTTAGATTTCGTTTTTTAAATGATGTTTACCCAAGTAGAGGTTTGTTTTAAAGGTTTTCTTATTCGTGATTTTCAGATTATTTCATTAGCTACTGTCTAGTTGTTTCTCTGTTACCTTTTGTTTTTTTAGAAAAATTTTCATGAGAAATTTGTTATGAACATTTTGCTCATTACTTCTTTCTTCCTGCTGTTGTTACCCTTGTTTTGCTTTCCTCTTCAATTCATCAAAGCAAAGATTCTGCTTGTAAGAAATATAAACATAGCTTGCTAATTATGAACCTTATAAACCCGAGTATTAATAATACCCACTTCTACACATGATCTGTTATATGTTGCACCACTGGCTAATTGCATTGCTACGTTATCTTCTGTCCTAACCTTATCCCGTTGCTTGCTTTATCTTTTCTTCATTCCTCACCACCCACAGGTTCTGAGCTGCTAAGTTGAATTTCCATTCAGTAAATCAATCGCATATAAGGGTGTTATCTGCTAAAACTAGAAGAAGATGCATGTGTGTTCTTCATATGCAGAATGAGGACAATCATTGACATGGTTTCTTTTGTATATCTTACATTTTTGGTTGTTTAGGACTCTATTATATGCCTCATGTAATTGGAAATTGGTGCTTTTGTGTTTCAAAGAGACTGAACCGAAAGGGAGGAGTTCAATCTAGGTTACTTCCCTAAAGGTGACCGTAGACGAAGAAAATGGCAATTGGTCTAGATTCAGATAAGAAAGCTCCCAAGGGCAAGTAGGCATTAGACAACCGAATGACGTTATCTTTTTTTCTCTTTCATTTTCTCATATCTATGGTGTGCTTTTTAAGTTTGATATGAGGAAACCATTACTTCTACACGTTGACATTTATACAATGAATCACATATTTTCTGCATGCATCTACGATGCTTATTCTCTGCCTTCTTCCTTTTAGTCAAACCCTCAGGTTCTTAATCTATTTTAATATGTTGAACAGGCTGTACCACTAAGTGCGAGGAAAGCCACAGGAGGAAACCCTGAAGGCATTGCACCCTTTTTGCAGCTTCCACATTTGAGCGAGTCTACTATCAAAAAAATTACCCGCAAGGTATTCTACTATATTCAGCTGAAAACTTCGAGTTTGCTTTTCTATGTTTAGAAGGTAATCTGGCTGATATTAACCATTATGTTTGCCTTTGCCAATGTAGTTCCGGTGCACGATTTTTATAATCTGTGTTACTAGGCTTTATGGGCCTAGCCCATATAGTCTAGCCTAACCCTATTTTGCTTATATATTCCCTGTACTATGTAGTTTCTCTAATTAACCTAATTACAAGATTAGATCTGTTAACTTGGTATCAGAGCTACGTCACCGCCGTCGCTCCTTCCGCCCGCCTCAGATTGTTCTCCTGCACGCCACCGGCGCTTCCTCTTATTCCCTTACTTCCTCCTCACCACTCTCCACCGCTTCCGCCCTCTGCCAAATATCTAAAATTTCTTTCGCTCGTCGTCGTTTGATCGTCTTCTTCGGAAGTCGACTGGAGGACTAGAGGAACTCGTCCTCTCTCGCTGCTGGCGGATCTCTTCGCGTGAGGCTCCCTTGTTGCCGTTGGTGGTTTGCTGCCGCAGATCTCCACTGTCCTGCGTACTTGCTGCATCAATATACTTGCAGCTGCTCTCGGACATCAATTTCCTGCGGCTGCTCTACATCAATTCTCTGCGGCTGTTTGGGTTCTTCTGCGTGAAACGTTATTTGGAGACCTCTTCCCTTCCAATCGGGTGTACTCTAGCCGACAACAACCAGGTTCTCCGTTGGCTGCTGTCCTCACGCATCTTCTCTCGCCAGCATCATATTTTCAGTCGGGTATCCTTCTTCTCCTTCAGTCATCTACCTTATTCAATATGGAAATCACTACCACTGAATTAAAGCCTGCATCTAGTGTTGCCACTACTGTAAAATTTGATGGTAGCAATTATCTTTTGTGGGCTCGCTCTATGCGCTTTTACCTTGGCTCTCATGGCAAGAATGTACACCTCACGGGTCTTGCTTCAGACTCTTTAGACCCTACTTATGAAGTGTGGAGACACTCAGACATGGCTGTTGTGACCGCCCTTCTTAGTAGCATAGAGGGTGAATTGCTTCCACTCTTATGTGTTTAGACACTGCCAAGGAAATCTGAGATGTTCTAGCGTCTACCTACGCTCCTAAAGAAACAATTGGTCAAGTTCATCAGCTTTATGAGGATCTTTTTAATCTGAAACAGACTGGCTTGCCTTTGCCTGATCTTTATAGAACTCTGAAAGGAAAATGGGACCAGTTGCATATGCTCCAACCTCCCATTGCTGATGTATCTGTAACAATTCAGCAGAGACAGGAGCTCTTTGTGGTTATCTTCCTTACTGCACTGGATGACACTTATGCAGCTGCTAAAGCACAGCTACTTACAGATCCTTCTGTTCATACTATTCAGAGTGTTTATTCTCGGCTTCTACGAGTTTTCTTGGTTACTCCTGCCTCTTCCGTTAGCAGCGCCCTTCTTACCCCTCAAGGGGGACGACGTGGTGGTAATTCTGGTCGAGGCAGAGGTCGTGGCCGTAATACTACACCTTGTGGACACTGTGGCAGGACCAACCATCCCTCCGAGCGATGTTGGAAAAAGTTTGGCAAGCCTCCCTTTGCCAAGTTGACCATTGGATGGGTCTCATATATTTGGAGAGACAGTTGTTGCTGCTCCTTCTCCTCCAGCTGACTCGACTGTTACTGTTTCCACAGCCGAGTATGATCGTCTGGTTCAGCTAGCTGCTCAAGCAAGTGCATCCTCCTCATCTATGATGGCTACCACTCCTGGTGTCTCCGGTACTGCCTCTCTTATCGCCTCTTCTAACACTTGGGTACTTGATTCCGGAGCCACTTCTCATGTCTCAGGTAATAGATCATTATTTGCCACCCTTCGCATTGACATCCATTATAGTCCGGTGTCAATTGCCGATGGCTCCCTTATTCCAGTTCATGGCATTGGAACTATTCATCTAACCTCTAAACTTACGTTGCTTAATGTTCTTTATGTTTCCAAGTTTCCAGTTAATCTTATTTCTGTCTATGCCCTCTCTAAAAGTTTAAATTGCTCAATCACCTTTCTTTCCTCATCTTGCATTTTTCAGGACCTCAGGACGAAGGTGAAGATTAGTGGGGGGCTTAGGGTTGGAGGAGTCTACGTTCTCACAGACCCTGCTCCAGACACTTCTGCTGCCTTTTTGATTGCATCATCTCCGTACACTTGGCACTGTCGGTTAGGTCATATCTCCCCAACAAAAGTTCAAGATATTTTGTCTTTGAAGTCCTGTCCTAGTTTTGAGTGTGATGCTTGTCAGCTTTGAAAGCATCACAGGACGTCTTTTCCTAGTAGTCATAGTCCTCCTACTACTGTTCCCTTTCATGTCGTTCACTCTGATATTTGGGGTCCGAGTCCTGTTTCAACCAGAGATGGTTTCAAATATTTCGCCACTTTTATAGATGACTTTTCTCGCATGTGCTGGGTTTTTTTGCTGAAAAATTGTTCTGATGTGTTTCATGCTTTTAAACTGTTTTACTTTGAAATACGAAATCAGTTTAACTTACCTCTCAAAATTCTACGTACTGATAATGCTCTTGAATACACCAGTTCTCTCTTTATGCAGTTTTGTGGGTCTCAGGGTATCATTCATCAAACCACTTGCCCCTATACCTCTCAACAGAATGGGGTTGCAGAACGTAAAAATCGTCATCTGCTTGATGTTGCTTGTGCCCTAATGTTTCATATGCACGTCCCCAAGTATCTTTGGGGTGATGCTGTTCTCACTGCCACATACCTAATCAACCGTGTTCCTACATCATCACTGGATGGTAAATCACCCATATCTGTTCTTACTCCTAGTAGTCCTGTTTTCCAGGTTCCACCCAAGACATTTGGTTGTTCCTGCTATGTTCATAATTTATACCCGGGGGTTGACAAGTTAAGCCCTCGCTCTACGCGCTGTGTTTTTCTTGGCTACTCTCGGACTCAAAAGGGCTACAAGTGTTATGATCCTCTGCGAGGTCGGTACTTTGTGAGCTTGGATGTTACCTTCCTTGAGTCCACTCCATATTTTTGTCCCTCTGCGCCACTCTCACCAGACCTTGCTCCTCCTTGCCCTCAAGCGGTTCCTTTAGAAACCTTACCAGTTCCTGTGTCGCCTTGTACTTCTTCTGTTCCTTTGCAGGTTTATCATCGGCGAGCTCGAACTCTTCCGCCTACACCTCCCCTGCCTGATGCACCTCCGCCTGAGGCTCCTTGTCCTGCGTTGACTGACCTCCCTATTGCTCTTCGCAAGGGACGTCGCTCCACAGTTAAGTATTCCTCATCTAACTATGTTTCCTATTCACGGATTTCTCCTTCTCATCATGGGTTTTTCAATGCTATCTCCTCTAGTACAGTTCCCATCTGCCTTTCCGACGTTGTATCCTCATCTCACTGGAAGGCTGCTATGGATAAGGAGATGGATGCCCTAACCTCTCGGTGCACATGGAGTCTTGTATCCTTACCTCCAGAGGCCCGACCTGTTTCATGCCGGTGGGTCTATACTATCAAACACAATCCTGATGGATCGGTCAATCATTACAAAGCTCGCCTTGTGGCCAAGGGTTTTACACAGATTTATGGTGTTGACTACCTGGACACATTCTCTCCAGTTGCTCGCTTGAACTCTATTCGAATTGTTTTATCGCTTGCCACTAACATGGATTGGCCTCTTCACCAATTGGATGTCAAAAATGCCTTTTTGTATGGGGATCTATCTGAGGCTGTGTATATGGCTCAACCTCCAGGTTATGTCAAGCTGACGGGGTTCATGCGTCAACTACATAAGACTATCTATGGCCTTAAACAAAGCCCAAGAGATTGGTTTCAGAAGTTTTCAGCCATCATATCCCAATTTGGTTTTCTTCATTGCAAATCAGATCACTCTATATTCATTCGTCGATCCACCAAAGGCATTGTTATTCTAGCTATTTATGTGGATGATATTTTTCTTTCAAGAAGTGATTCTGTGAGTATACATGAAACCAAAATATTTTTACAATCAAAATTCTCCCTTAGAGATTTGGGAAAACCTAGATATTTTCTGGGTATTGAGATGACATACAAAGGTTCTTCTCTTAACGCAAATATGTTCTTGATCTTTTATCTGACACCGGTATGCTTGACTGTAAACCATTTGATGTGCCGATGATCCCAAATGAACATCATAGTATGTGGGAGAAGTCAGAAGATATTGATCCTACTATATACAAGAAAGTTGTGGGAAAACTTATCTACCTTACTGTTACTCGCCCAGATATTTCATTTGCTGTGGGTGTTGTTAGCCAATTCATGCAATCTCCTAAACAATGTCATTGGAAGGCTGTATTGAGGATTCTACAATATTTGAAGAAATCTCCAGGCAAAGGTCTTCTCTATAAGAAGAACGGGCATTCTGCCATTGAGTCTTACTGTGATGCTGACTATGCTGACAATATTAATGACCGTAAATCCATTTCAGGCTTTTGTACTTATGTTGGGGGTAATCTGGTCACCTGGAAAAGCAAGAAGCAGAGTGTTGTTTCAAGATCCAGCTGTGAAGCTGAATATCGTGCCATGGCCCTTACCACTTGTGAGTTGTTGTGGATCAAAGGATTACTGCAAGAATTCGGGTTGAAAGTCTGTACTCCTATGACTATGTATTGCGACAACCAGTCGGCAATATGCATTGCCAACAATCCTTCGTTTCACGAACGTACTAAGCATGTGGAGATTGACTGCCATTTCATCAGAAATACTATTTCAAATCAGCTAATTTCTACTCCATACACCAAACCTGAGGACCAAATTGCTGATATTTTTACTGAGGCCCTTAACTCCGTTAAAAGTCATAGTTTCAGTAACAAGTTGAGCATATGTGACATTTTTGCTCCAACTTGAGGGGGAGTGTTACTAGGCTTTATGGGCCTAGCCCATATAGTCTAGTCTAACCCTATTTTGCTTATATATTCCCTGTACTATGTAGTTTTTCTAATTAACCTAATTACAAGATTAGATCTGTTAACTATCTGAAGTCTGAACTATATGAGGCCTTTTGCTGTTGACTGAGTACGAAGAAAGTAGGGGAAAAAGTGCTAAATCTGAACGGTTAAGTACTCCACAGTTCACATCAAGAAGATGCTACATAAAAAGTTTTCACCAGATTCTCGCTCATATTATAGTTATATCTGGACTAATACGATGATTTTTTTCTCCATCCAGATTACTGGATAAAGGTGTTATTCAGTTGTTTCAACTAAATTTTGCTTCACTACTGATTTTTTGAACCAGAGTTTTGACACGGTAACACCTCCTCTATCAACTCAAACTAATTGGACCGATGAATGTTTTTTAATTAACGTATTCCTTCAATACCAAATTACCAAATATCTCAGAATCTGTGTATAGAATTGATTTACCCATGAATCCAAAATAATGCAAGTTTAGATGTGGTTTTGATACCATTCTACATGATTGACTGGTACTATTCATGGGTTAATACTAGTCGTGCAGAAAGAGTATTCCTCCTTCCTGACCTTTTCCCAGCATTTATCCATGCAAAAGAGCACCTAGGACGGGTAAGGCATCGCATTCCTAAATACGCTTTCTTTTTTATCAATAATTTTTACCGATGGAGAGTCGAGTCAGGTTGGGAGATAGGATTGCGTCGAAAGACTTAAGATGGGAAGTTAGATTGGGGTCAGACTCAAGCTTAAAAAATTAGTATAGTGTACTGGTTCATTGTTGAACCAGTATGTACAAGTTGGTACATACATGGTATAGGATCAATTGAATATATATATATATATCAATTGAATATATATATATATATATATCTACATATGTATGTATGTATGTATGTATGTATGTATGTATTACATACATACTGATTGAGAGTTGAGTCAGGTTGGGAGATAGGGACTGAAGATGGGAAGTTAGATTGGGGTCAGACTCAAGCTTAAAAAATTGGTATAGTGTACTGGTTTATTATTGGTACATACATGGTATAGGATCAATCGAATGTATATATATAGGGTCTGAGTGATGAGAAATAGACTAAAGATGGGAAGTCAGATTGGGGTCAGACTCAAGTTTAAAAAATTGTTAGTGTATTGGTTCTTTGCTGGACCGGTATTTAGCATATGGTACTGATGATATCAATCGATACATACCAGTTTTGTAAACCACGGTTGGACAGTCAGGGTATGATGGGTGACCTCTCTAATACAGAAGTTTGGTAATGTTTTCACAAGTAATAAAAGAACAAATAATGTAGATAAACATAAACTACTGACAGAAAATATAGCTCAGGCACTCACATCAATGGTTTTGAATCCATATTTACATGCACACATTGATGAGTACAGGGATTTAATATATCAAATTGGGTTGGACAAGCCTACTCTAAAAACATAGTATAAATTAGAATGGGCAGGGATCATCCTCCAAAAATGAGTCTGGTAGGTGTTAGATCGAGATGCTCAAACGGTTGACATCAGAAGCCAGTCAGATTTGTCCTTCGATTGAACGCTCAATGACTCCGGTGCTCAATTATCGGGTTCTGCTTGTTCTTGGATTAGGACATCCAATGAGTAGAGTATTTGGTAGGTGAGGGAATTGTAGTTGGCAATGTAGTAGAATGGGGGGCCAAGCAAATTCATGGTGTGATTGTCGATGGAAGATGGAAGGTGTACAGAGTGTGTGGAACAAGTGATGAAGATGTCAACAGGTTGAGATTGAAGGGAATGAAAGAAAGGGTTAGACCTTCTGCTCGAGCCATGTAACACAGGGCTCTAACGGCCAATCTCATCCCTCACCGATGCATGTAAAAGAAACTTTGCAAATTTCTATTCATTTGCTATCCTTATTCTGTCACAATTTTGAAATTTCTCCTTGTAAATAGTAATGGAGAATGTAGATGGTGCCACATTGCATCCATCTAGGAAGTTTGTCACCCACACAATGTTACCAACAAGTTCACCGTGTCGATAGCATGCTGGCTGTTAGCCTGGTACGCTTGTTGCGACCCTTGGGGATGTCGTGCTGGTCCTGAGTCTTCATCATGCACACATTAAAGTTTCCAACAAATTTACCAGAGAATTGTTTAACAGCAACGTCGAGATTATCCCAGACCTTCGGATACTTATTAATGAATAATTCATAATGCTTGTAGAAACACATCAATCTAGCTTAACTATAGACACAATCCAAAATTGGAAAAAAATTATGGAGTATCCAGCAATCAGATATTTGCTATTATAGTTGCTAGCTTCAACACCAAAAGTGTGCAATTATTGTCTTAGAAAAGCTGTAATCTGTTGCTATTTGAAGGCACGAATAAGCTCTTGGCACAATCCCTTGGCCACCATAATCCTTGGAAAATTAACAACCCCTTTCTCCTACATCAATTCAAAGAAATTGTTTTTTTAAAAGGAATGCATGACATAATTAAAAGAAAATTCCGTCCTCTATGTAGGATGCAGTTTTGGCTACTGATCATAAATATATGTTATAGATAACCCAATCATAAGCTAATATTGCCTGATTCTACCAGTTTCCAAGTTCTTAATCTTTATAAAACCGTTGGTTGAGACGTTGAGTCCTGCTACAGTTTTATTAGATTTCTTAGAATGTTCTCCAAATTAAAGTTTTGTATTTGGCATGTTTTGCAGAAAGTGCGGACATTCCAAGAACTACGGGACATGGCTCTTGCAGAGCGTGTAGAGCTGCTAACTCAAGTTGGAGGACTTTCTGAGATTGAAGCACGTGATGTTGAAAGTGTACTCGAAATGATTCCATCCATCACAGTGGAGATTACTTGCGAAACTGAAGGGGAAGAAGGCGTACAAGAGGGAGACATTGTTACAATGTATACTTGGGTAACTTTGGAGCGGGGCAATGGCCTGATCGGTGCCCTTCCTCATGCCCCCTACTACCCCTTCCATAAGGAAGAAAATTTTTGGTTGCTGCTTGCTGATCCCGCTACAAACGATGTTTGGATATCGCAGAAGGTGAGCTTCATGGATGAAGCAGCTGCTATTTCAGGCGCATCAAAAGCAATTCAAGAAACAAAAGAGAGCTTGGGTGCAAGCGCAAAAGAAATCAATGCTGCAGTGAAAGAAGCTGTTGAGAAGGTGAAGAACGGGTCAAGGCTGGTGATGGGCAAGTTCCAAGCTCCATCAGAAGGGAACTACAATTTGACATGCTTCTGTCTGTGCGATGCATGGATAGGATGTGATAGGAAGACTAATATAAAATTAAAAATATTGAAGCGAAGCCGAGCAGGTACTAGGGGCCACGTGACTGAGGAAGGGCCAACAGCAGATGAAGGCATTGAAGAAGAGGAAGAAGAGGATGAAGAAGAGTATGATGATTATGAGAGCGAGTACAGTGAGGACGAGGATGATGAGAAAGATAAGAAAGGTAAAGTTTCAAATGGTGTTGCTAATAAGAAAGAAGAGTCGAGTCCAGAAGGTTCAGGCAGCGATGATGAGTGAGGAACTTTTTTCACTCAAATTTCTTGCCAAGCAGATTAAATTTGATTCTTCCAATGTGAAAGCTCATTCTGGGCGAATTATAAAAACGTTAATGCTCTCAGAATTCATAAAATACAATTAATTCTAGGAATTTTGCAATTCGTGATGAAGAGTATGTAGCTGATGATGATGCACGGACAATGTCCTGTCACCTTTTTCTGGCACACGTTTTACTGAGGCAAGATGCATTTGCTTGTCTTGGCCGCTGGCCTTCCTCGTGTTGCATGTAGATCCGGGTGTCATTTCCACGCACCATTGGTGGTAAGGTTTTTAAACTCAGACCGTTTATATGCATTGGTTCAGTATCGGAATAAATTTAGATCAATTAAGAATTTCCGGAGACAACTGCCTGCGATTATAGAATTTCTCGTCAATACTGTATTTGTATATCTTTTTATGAAAACTATATAATTAACAATTTAAAGTGAAAGATAAACTTTAGAAAGCAGCTGTTAAACAATACAACAGATTTTAGAAGGTCCAAACTACAGATTTTCCATCTCCGAAGGCAAATAACTTAGAGACAAGTAAATTTGTATAATCCAAGCAACTCAAACTAAAGAAACATGAAATTATGAAAAAGATTCTATATATACATATATATCAGCTGATAAAGTTTGCATCACACAGCTTCATGGTCTTGTTCATATACATATCTATTATATTTCTTATTTTTAAACTGTTATAAGGCACTAAGATCTTCTCGATCACATTTCAGTACCTACTCCTAGCAGTCGGTTATCTACAGCATAATTTCACAAGTTAGAAACGCTCAAGCAGACACTGCAAATCCTATTTTCTTTTCGCCGAAATCGAATACTGTGTGATAAGCACCCATGAAGACATCTCCAAGAATCCTGCGCCAGAAGTTTATGAATGCATAAGCATCTCATGAAAGACTTAATTTGTAGCCATTCTTTGGTGCAATGTAAACATGTAATCAACAAAATTTATCATACCACAGAGGACCCTGAGGTGGAGGTACATCAAATGCTGTGAAGCCACTTAGGCAGACAGCTATGCCTCCTCGTTCAACTTTTAGAACGTACTGGAAGCAAAAAAAAAACAGTAGAGATTAAAAATGAGCCAATTAGTCATCACTTGGTGAATTTTATGAATGAAAGTGAGTAATCGGTTTTTCATGAACTCCTCAGACGGTTTGTAATATAAAATACCATGTTACTGACCCAAAAGTGAAGGTTCCATGATTCAAGTCAAAAGAGATTTATTATCAAGAACTATCATTAACTTAATGCAATTTGAGAACCTTTTGCATCCAGTAAAGACTTTAATTACTATTTACAAGTAGCATTGCAGGCAGCAATGCCATAAAAGACCAATTAATTATCACCTCTCACCAAAATATGTTCATGTGAGAAGGACAAAAGATTCATGCAAATTCCTAGGCAAGAGTAGTTTAACTGAAATTGTTAATTCTGTTAAAAGAAAATAAGATGTCATCTAGATGGAAGAATGAAAAGCAGACCAAAAGCGAGAACAGTTATTTGACTGATAAAAGAGGCTCTGCAAATATGGACACAAGGAAACCAAGAACACAAGCACCACCCACCTGTTCAGGAGTCAGACTAAATGATTTATTTCCAATTGTAAATGCAACATCTGGCATGCTTGCAATCTGATCGCAAGCGACGGTTGATGCCCCCATCGGGCTTGGTAGGCATTCACAAAGCTGGAAAAATTTTTCAAAGTAATTGAAAATAAATTGGGGAGAAAAAAAATATCAACGTCTAATTATGTGTCTTACCTCACTTGCATAAGACAGTATATGTTCCTTAGTTTCATTCTTTTGTAGCTGATTCTCAATCCATGCAACAGCCATCTCACAAGCAGTACACAGAAGATCATTTTTAGCAGATGCTTTCCCCTTTTCTTTCTCAAGCACAGATTGGATGCCAGGGCTGACATATTCACATTTGATATTATTTGACAAATCTACTAGTATGAAATAACTGATTATACTGAAAAAAAAGGCTAAGCAAATCTAATGACATTTAGAAAAGTTTCATATAGGATTGCTCTTGATGTACCTGATTTGTTGAGCCCCACCAAGTACACACAGGCCTAAGTAGCTACACACCATGGAAGGTCGAAACTACAGTCGTCGATACCAACTTCATGAGATATTATAGAAGACACCAACGTTCTGTCTGTTTCTGTCATGACAATAGAAGGGAAAAGAAAACAACATACAAACCTCTACAATTAGTAATTCAAGGATCATTTCCCCATACTCACGAACAACTTCTTTACATTCCATGCTAACAATTCCTTCAGCACCAATGGCATGATTGACTTGAGCAATAACGGTCTATAACCAAAGAGAGGGATCAGAAACAGATCTATCAAGATGCACATAAACACAAGAAAAGAAAGAAAAACAACATGTAGTTCACTTTATGGATGTAAAGGAATTTGATTATAGTCTAATGGAGCAAGTCCTGAAAATATAGATGAGTGCATACCATAATTCATTTTCTGGGATACCCAAATAACAGTCTTGGTAGAGTGAAACAATTCAACATATCCCAACATTGTTGAATTGCAGTATTGAATATGTTGCGCTCAAGCAAATATTAGGATGTACCCAAAAAAATAAAGCAAATAATAGTTAAGGATAACCAGTTGAATGAGGCAGATAACTCTTTTTCCCAAGCAATGTGCCTAGAATCTTATTTATTATGTTTGAATAGACTCCATCTGGTATAAAATTAAAGCAATCCCCTCTATCTGTTAGATACTCTAATAAGATTGAGATACATTCTGCAACCATGAACAAAAGCTGGGACCCTTGTTAAACCGAATTCTTCTTGATAGTTTATCTTCTCGTCTCGTATCCGGGGCTATTTTCTCAATAGCCCCTAAAATCCTACGCAAAAAAGTAAGGCAACATTCTGATTCATTCTCATGTGTATATTAGATTACCAATAAATGTTACTACATAAAAGAGCGGCTGCCATGAACTCATGTGGTGGAACTTGTTCTATTTAATAAAAAAGATAAACAAGAAATATGAGCTTTTCTTGAGGAAGAAAAGAAATGTGAACAACAATTTACTTTTCAAAATACACAAGCAACATCTTCTAGTGACTTTGCCCACTTGAAATGGAAATCCGTGAGAAATCAATATTCACAAAGAGTTTACCGGAGAAACTCTATTGGAGATCATAAATGATCACTGGCAACTTTAAACACAATTTCTCAAATCTTCAATTGAATGTTTAAAGCAGTTGATTAACAAATGTTATTTCTAGAATCAATTAATATTCGACCAAAATTTCTAATAGAAAAAACATACTGTGGGACCAGCAAGCAATGACGTTCCGGAATCCACAATAGCAGCGCAACCTCCAGAACAAAAGCCTACAAAATGAAAATATTTGTAATCATCAAAGGGGAAGGTACTGCAGGGAATAATAGTGTACGGTGAAAGTGAATTTTACCTGTAGATTGTCCATCAATCGCAAATTCACCCATATCAAACTGGGATACAAAAAAAAATCAGAGAACAACAATAAAAAGGGAAAATATTAATTTCCTGAAATATCTTCAAATTTCATTTACCTGCCAGTACCCTTTGTGAGAAACTGGGACGTAAGTATGATTGCCTTTATAGTGCTTCGGATCAACACCTCCAAACACAAGTTCCCCTCCATTTACTGCACTGGCATTTCTGTTGAGCCAGAAGGAAAAGACATTCTTCTCAATAAGACCCTGCTTGACCATGTTATACCTGAAAAAGGAAAGAGAATAAGTATGAGCAAAACCTTTAATTTCAGTCGCATCACAATATCTTTGTACCAAAATCAAATGAGGAGAACCTTTCGGAGATCATACAAATCCTTACCATAGGGGTGGAATTTTATCCACAGATATTTCTTGGAAACCAAGACCAAGAATTCCGTCAAATTTAGCCAGTAAGAATGTAGGGCCTAATTCTCTTGTTGTCTCAATGAAAACCTGTGATGATAACAACTATTAACTCGTCACCACAGGGAACTAAAAGCAACAAAAGATAGGTGATCTCAAGTTCAAAGTGAAGGTAGATAGCCAGGCTGCCAAAAGGGGTAGAGAACCTACTTGGTCTTTAACAACCAGGTCGCCAACAAATACATTGTCTTGGCTAAAGAAACCAGAAATCATCCCAGAACCGTAAGTTATCTTACATGATTTTCCTAACAAGAATTATAAATGAACCATAAAAATTATTAATCCAAATAACACATAGGTAAAATAAGTTGCGTACTTGACTCTAAATCATAAAAAGGAAGCAATTCTCAGAAACACAGTGCATATTGGGAAAATAATTAGCCATATGAGGCTGGTGATTGAATATGACTAACAAAAAAATATATTATTTTAAGTGATAAACCATAAAAAGCATGTTTAGAAGGGAATTGTTGGATGCCCAAAGTGAACCAACTAGTAACACAAGAGCATGAACTTCAATGTCATTTAGATCAAACATACACGCAATGGAAATTGTACCATTCTTTGTATAAGTGCTTGACTTGGCTTCCCTGTACTTGTGGTGAAAAAGGCAGGCAAGCTGCAAATCATTAGCTTCCATGGTGAATTCCATGTTTCTTTTACATTAACAATACTGCAGCTGAAATAGGTAAACTAGTTGACATGAATGGTTGTATCCACAACTTACAGAGAAGTAGCACTTTGACGATGGGACCCACAAGTTGGAACTTCCTGTATCGAAAATGACAGTAAAGTTCTGCGGAGGTGTTCCAATACCAATCTCACCATAGTACTGTGCATCCATGTAGTTCTTGAGGGATACTATGTCAATATCCCCATCTCCTAGATAACTATGGATAGCATTATTTTGACTATCAATTTTCTCTTTTCTTAAGATTCTTGCTGCTTTCAGACTATCAAGTTCCAAGGACATCTTATTAAGTTTGATTCTCAGTAAGCCATCAGACAAGACATGCAGAAATAAGCAAGCTAAAGTCCAGAAAAATATGCACCATAAGAGATACTTCCTTTCCATTGTAAAGAAACTACCTGCAGAAATAATGTAAGCAGATCAAAATGTAGTATTTAGAAAATAAATAAAGATGAAAATAACGTTCCATACAAAACTACAGGTACTGACATGCCAATATCATATTAAGAGTTGAAGGGTTGAGTATATGGGTAGGTAAAGATCAGTCATGAAGATCTGAATTGTAGTAAGAGATTCAAGTTGGAACATTATTGCAATGATCAATACTGGTAGGGCCGGTATGTGCCTAGTTTATTTACTTGTCTAACTAGCAATTTAGAACATTAGACTCCATAAAACTAAGGATAAATTAGTACTAACAAGTCACGGAAACTAGGAGCAGATTTGTTTTTGAAGTCAACAATTTGCCAGTGAACCTCGCTTACAGGAAAAGATTCCAGGGAACCATCAGAACCTGGATTCCAATTGCAATATATGATGTGTTTTCGAATTAATTAATCTCAACCTGGAATCAATATCATCAATAATATTTATAAAAAAAATACTTTTTTTCCTTTAACCGTTGTAGTCTGAACAACAGAAAACCAATGAAATTCATACAGAGATGTTATCACAAGTAGAGAAACTATAGTTTACAACATATCACCAACTAATGAGTTTTCTAATTCTAAATTATATATAAACCGAAATTCTAAGATTCATTTTCACACACACAAAAGTCTAAGAACATAAGAATAAATAAAAAAGAAATAAATACCTGGTCAATTCTTTATCAAGAAAAATAAAATATCAGGTAAAAAGATAATAATTCAGAGGTTTCTTATTAGTTAAGGTAATCGAAGAAAGAGAAACAAATGCGGAACCATATATATGGATCAAAACAACAAAAAAGGTAATGAATTCCAAAGCATGCAACACAAAAAAAGAGCTAAAATTTACCAGGGGAAGTAACAAAACCTGGGGTCAGTTAAGCATCAGCGAGACTACAAATAACTAAGAGAGACGTACGCAAAAGGGGTTCTGTGTAATAGCAAAGAACATAAAGAGTCCTAAAGATGCGGCCGTGTACGAAGAACAAAATCATAGCATGCTTTATGAATGACTCAATATCAAAAACAGATGAACTTTGCCCTAAATTAAGGTCTCCGTACAGTTCCTTCACCTACGAGCTGAGCAGAGCTGAAGAGAATGAGCTGAGCGTCTACTTTGCCCACATATGGCAACGAATTGGTCGCTTCAGAGTTCTGAGCTGAGCGTCTACTTCCCTTGTTTTTCTGTTTCTAAGATTTCTGAAGTGCACTCGCTCTTGTATATGGACCCCGATTGTCCGCCATGGCTCAAACTGTGGCCCGCATATTTTTTTCGCAGTCCGACCAGTCACTGCAATGGTTACTCAGCGGGTAGTTCTGTTGTACTAATTAATTTTCACATTTCTTTCTGATTTGTCTCTCGAATTTATTACTTGGGAAGCTATGGAATATGCCCTTATTTTGGGCTGGATTAAAACATGGCCCAAGTGCGAGGTCGTATTGGGGCCTAAATACTTAGAACTTTTATACTTCAATTTGGGCCTATTTTTCTTTACCGATACCTTTATTGTTAGGCCCTGGATCAACAGTCCAGGACAAACGGTGGCTCAAGCCGAAGCCCATATGGCAGCCCCCTGGATCAACGGTCCCAGGACAAATAGTGGCCCAAGCCCAAGCCCATATGGCAGCCCAAGCCTGTGTCGGGAGAAGGGCAAAAAATGGTCAATCCATAGTACTTCTTTCGATTTTGACCGTGGCGCGTGCGGTTCGTCCGTGTCGACGCCATCTTCTCCGAGTGAGGCAGACGCAACATCAGCTGGCATCGGGCACACAGACGATGGAAGCAGTCGATGGCGACAATGGAGCGCATGAGAAGCGGGAGGCGGGCGCCCTAAGATGGTAAGGAGACGCGGCCGTAGCAGGGACAAGAGGCAGCGACTCCCATCTTTAAGAAGTGCGATGGGCGACGAGAAGGGGAGGGAACAGCAAACCTTTGACCACCACTAGCAACGAGATCTAGAGGAGGTTTGAGGGCATCTTCCGGCGTTTGGGGACGACCGGTGAGTGAGTCCTGTAAGTGAGGCATAGGAGAGATTATAACTGGCGACAGGGATCACCGGCGAGGGAGGGGAAGAAGGCAGCGACGGGGGTCGTCAAGGAAGCAAGGTGTAGTATTTTTTGATATCGAATAAATCTTTCCCTTCTACCTCTCCTTCCCCTATTCCCTGGGTTTTGGCTTGCGGCGGAGTTTGAGGTGATTTCGGCGATACGCGGCTGTCGAACGGCAACAACAATCGGCCGAGGGCGAGATGCAGGCGGTGTCCTCTCTCCTAACCGGCGCGTTTGCTCTCCGGTGAAGTCTCGAGTGCAGGTGACACTTAGCGGAAGTGGCGACGCAGGTGGTGTCGCGGGCAAAACAAAGATCAGAGCAATCGAACGTGTTTCGTGTTCGATTCGAGGAAACGTTGACTGGGTCAACAATTTAGGCGAATTCGATCGATTTCGAATTCAATCGGTGTAGCGGCGAGCGGATTTTTGGCGGCTGACGCAAGCCGACGTCAGCGGAGGCGATTTTGCATTCGGTGAAATCAATTTGGGAGGGCTGACGTCAGCAATCGAATTTTGGCCACGACGCGGCATTAACGGATCAATTTTGACTCTCGGTCAAAATTGATAATTGGGGACAAAACCAGTAGGTAAATTTTGATTTAGGGTTTTGGTTCTTTCCGATTTCTAATTTGGGGATAAATTCTGGGACGAAAATTAGGATTTTTCGATTCTTTTCAATTTGGGGGTGATTTTATACCCGAAGAATTAGGGTTTCCAAATTGGGATGAAATCACGCCCGAAAATCTGAGGGTTTCACGCCGGTCTAAAGGTCCATCGGATTACCTTAGGCCAGGGCATGACACTTATACTATGCTTGATGTCATGCCCATGGATCATTGGGCCAGATCTAGCAGGTGAAGCAGACGTGGGCCAGGCAACAGCCCAAGCCCACGTCACAACGCACGAGAAAACGAAGCCCAAAGCTTCGTTCGGATGGACCACACAACAGTGTCTTCGTTCCCACAGCGTTCGGACGCGGCAACGAAAACTTCCCCCAATGACGCGGACGCAGGTGGTGGCTAGGCGCGGTCTTCGGTGATAATCTCGGATGACGACGAAGCTGGCACCAGCGGAAGACTCGAGCGATGAGGGCACGAGAAGGGGCGGCGGACGTCCCAATCGGGGAAAGGGGAGATGCGGGCTGTGCGAAGAAAACAGAGGTGGCTCTCCCCTTTAAAACCATCAACGAGGAAGAAGCGAGGAGGACCAACATCAGTGAGTGACGGAGAAGTTTAGGGTAACTTCTATAAGTATCTCCGGCGTCTAGGGAGACGTCGGCGGGCGATTCTGGTGAGCGTATCTTGAGTGATGGTAACCGGCATCTAGGGAGATGACCGACGAGGGAGGGGAAGAGGGCGTCGACGGCAAAGGAGGAGTTCTGTAAGTTCCACCGGTGAAATACAAGCTTTCCTCTTCAAATTACCTTCTTCCCTGTTTTCGGTGTCTTGACGGCGTGTTTCCGACGCTCGGCGACTGCGTCTGGTCGGCGGCGTACGCAAGCGGACGGGAGGAGTTCCGGCAGCATTGGTGGCTGTGTTCGGCACTCGGACGGTGAAGGACACGGCGGCGGACGAACGCGGTGGCGTGCGTTCGTTCGCAGCGAAGACGACGACAGAGAGAATCGAACGGATTTGGGCATTCGATTCGAGAAGTCAACGAATTGAGTGGTCAATGGTGAAAGCAAAATCGATTTGGCGGCTGATGCAAGCACGATGTCAACAACACCAAATTCGAGTGGCGAATTGAATTTTGTTGGCTGACGTAGGGCTGGTGTCAGCAGAGGCGATTTCGAAATCAATCGGCAAGCGGCGAGACTTTGGTCAAAATTGGCATTAACTGGATTGACGAGAGGTAATTTAATTAGGATTTTTCAATTCCTTTTTTACTTGGGATAAATTTTGGACGATAATTAAGATTTTTAATTTGGAAATGATTTCATGCCCGAAAACAGAAGAACCATAAGGCTAGTGCGTGACATCTTAGAATTTTTCTGTATAAAATGCTTAAAACTCTGCACATTTTACATGCACCACATTTGCTTAATTTAAACATCAATCAACTAGTTTAGACAACTTACCATCCATTGGTTTGACTTAGCTTACCCACCCCAATTGACTGGAAAATTTTTATAGACAGGAGCACTAATCACTGTCGATGAAAATAATGAAAATAAATCTTAGATAAATTTCTACCATATATAAGATATATAAAATATATAAAAATATATAAAATATTTAAAAAAAATATGAATTTCTAGTGGCTTAAATAAATTTCTTACATACATAAAAATTATAAAAATATAAAAATATTCTGTTTAAGCAGATAAAAATTATATAACACTAAATTTGTACATTTCAAATATTTTTTATTATAACTTCTATCATCCTATATAAATTTTTCCCATCTTAGGCTCATCCAATTGACCTTCACATATGCACAAATTTGTTGGCCTCCGTTGTCCCCACATTAAAAATCTTAAAAAAAAATATTGATCATGTTCAAAAGAATTCTAAAAAGAAAACAGTTATAAAAATTTAAAAAATCAAAATATTTTTAAAATGATTTGGCCACACTCATATTTATACTATTCTAGGAGTTCATCAACTTCCAATCCACAAATTAAACTCAAAAATAGAGTTTCATTTAACCTGGAAACAAACTATCATCAATAGTCACTAATCATCACAATAGTTCCCCATCCTAGAGTAAATAATATCATAGCACCTTAAACATATAAACTACACTCAAACTATACAAAGCAGAAAAAGAATATAAACCAATGTCAGATTACACTAAACAGAGAAAACTATAGCTCTTCATCTCTGTCATGACTTCTACGCTGCCAAAAGGCTTCCTCTTGCACCTTTCTCACCAAACAAACTGGCCACAATTGTACCGACATCTCCAACCCCCACACCGAGACACAATGGATTCCTTGGAGCACTTGCCGTAGCACCAACCCCATCAGCATGTTTCAGAACTCGAACATTAGGTCCATCCCTGCACTTGCCCATGCACTTGCACCCAACAACTGCTCCTTCAAATCCAATTTTCCTATTGAACTCTTCCATGAGCTCCATTGCTCCGGATCTCTTGCACTTGCCTCCCATGCAAACTTCAATCTTGTTCACGGGGTTTTCAACTACTGATGTGATGTTGTTGCAATTGCTGCGGCTACAACAGTCAATAAATGCAGTCGTACGTTCAACAATTTCCTCTGGCTTGGTTGTTTCAGGAGCAATTGTTAGGATTTCTGATTTGGGCTCTTCTTGGATGGCAGGAGTTCGCAGGCTGCTCATTCTGACAACCTCGCTGTGGCAATCGCTGTCACTGGATTCGGAGGAAGAGCTGGAGGAAGATTCATCATCCTTGGCGCAGCCTTTCATCTTTGCAGCCTTCATTACGGCCTTTTCTTCCTTCATCTTTTTCTTCATCTCCTTCTCTTGAGCTTTCAACCGTTTCAACTCTGCCATCAATAGCTCGGCTGCCTCCTGATATCAATCAAATTACCAACAGATTAAGCTACGAGCCATTTTCAAACTCTTATCAACTATTATTAGCAACTGCAATCATCTACGGTTTGAATCAAAATAAAACCCATGCTTAATTACTTACAAGTGATTTAAGATATGCACTTTTGAACCTTCAGCAATATTTAGTAGAAAATACAATCGTGTTTGTTCTAAAAATAAACAATCAGTATGAAGAATAAACAAAATAAAGTCAAATTTGTGCAAAACTTTAGATCTGGCAATAATTCGCAATAATTCATATAGTTACATACCATTACCAGGTAATAATAAGTTGTCAAAACGCCATATAATTAGAACACCAAACACACAAATCAAAACCTTCATCAAACTTTACGAGCAAATCGAATCTTCCATGTTATCCAAATCAGCAATCATTATACATAAAATTAAAATAGATCCAGTGCATTGTTACAAACACTACGAACGCGCAGATCAAGAAAACGGGGGGAAAATTTAGAATGTAGTTCAGTTCGATCAATCCAAATAATCACACAGTTTAACCAAGTTGAACAAGAAACTCGAAAATTCAAAAGGGAAAAATAATAAACATTCAAAATATTCACCTTGACCATCTTGCCCTTGACTTCTCCGTGGAGCCCTTCGGAGGCGTCAGCGCCAATGCCCACCGTGCACAGAGCGGCAAGATCCTTCGAGAGCCCCTTCACCAGTTTGGCCCTCTTCTTCTCCTCTTTCTTGTTCCTCCCACCGCCGCATCTCACAGGCGAGGCGTAGTACATGATATGACCTGGGTCAGAGAACGGCAGTGAGATCCCCCTCGCCCGCCTCCCGATCGCCACCATAGAGGGGCCGGCAGGGGCTGCCGCGAGGGAATCACGAAGAGCTCGATTGCCGGAGACGACCGGGGTTCTCCGCAGCGCGGCGCCGGACAATTCCATCTCTGGGTCTTCGAATTTGCTCCGAATTCGGGGGAGGGAAAGGAAGTTGCTTGCGGTGGGGGAGGAAGCCTCGCTCGAGCTTTGGTTTATATAGGAACGGACGAGGCGATCCACGTTGCATGTTATGATTGGCTAGCAATGACGTGTCTAAAACGTGGACCAATTGTTTCTCTTCCATCTGAGGGCTCGTGGCGGGATACGGCTGCGCACATCCTCGAGGGCGCACCGCTCATCCAGGCACGCGTGCGAAGGAGTCGTGGATCGTCAGATTGTGCAATTCGCGATCGAACGGTTGCAAACAGAGACAGGTAGGCGATGCGTCATTGCGTTGGTATAGTATAAATCAGAAAATGACATTAATGCTCTTGTCCACGTCAGTCAGTTTCTAATTTTTGACCGCCAATTAAAGAGCAATTGAGTCTTTTGATGTTAACGCGGACAGGGATTGTAATAAGCCGAATGCGAATTTGCGTGGAACCTAGGATAACGGATCACGTGGGGAAAACGTGACAAGCGAATGGATGGACCGTTGTTCGATTGGGTGGATATTGTTGACGATTTCTCTTAGAGTCATAAAATATGGACCCAATTTGACTCCATCCGTTCACGTAGCTTGACTCGGTACAAATCAAAATAGGGTGGGATCAGATAGGTCATTATAAGATTAATTAATTTATAATCTAAAATTAATAATATCCCCAAATGCGGCGAATGAGCGAGCGAATTAGGGCTTAGGCCCAAATCGACGGGCAGTTCTCTCGCCGGCGGCAAGGAGGTCGAGTACACAAGCGGCGTGGAGGATCTTCGTGAGGTCCGGTCGGACCCTGTTCCATCTCTACCTGTGGAGGGCGTTTCGAGCTCTCGGGATCCCTCTAGGTGGGCGGTCGGGCCAGCGGTGATTGATACTTTGGCTCTTCCTGTCTTGGAAAAATCTCCGTGTGGGCTCCGGTATGTCTCGCTAATACTATTGGCGTGCTCTGGGCTGTCGTTTATACTATTGGCACTTCACTATCTCTTTTTTATCCTGATTCGTCGGGGTTTTTCTTGTCTGCTTCTGAGTTTGTGGCCCCGTCCCTTGTTCGCTCTCTTATCTGGCGGATTCCTTTCTCCGCTGGTTTGTCCCTTGCGGCCGTGTAGACGGAAGGTTTGGGTGGCCCCGTATTTATTTTGAATGAGATGGAGTTTCCTCCATCTAGAGTAAATACTGGTAAATCAGCCCAGATTCTAGTCCCGGGGGACCTTCGTATCGCCCCCCAGGTCTCAGAAGATAAACGCAGCATAAATACATCTTGGAGCTCTCTCTTTGCACAAACGAAACCAAGTGAACCCCTTTGTAAGTTATCCTTCTCAGAGGTTTCTGTCAAGGAGGGGACCTTAGCAATCTCGGTTCCGGAGGAGGAACTGGAGGAGAACTGTAGCTTATGGGACAATACTCTCGTCGGCTATTTCTTAGGGTACCGGCCGAACAATCAGGTGCTGAAGCAGAAAGCAATTCAGCTTTGGAACCCCAAAGGCAAAATGGAGATGTACTTGCTCCCTTCAGGGTTCATCCTCTTCAGATTTAACAATGAGGAAGACAAATAGGGTGTTCTTGAGGGTGGGGGGCCTGGTTTTTCTTTGGCAAAATTCTTATCCTGAAGCTGTGGACGCCTGAAGATGACCTGATTAGGGTGGATCTGTCCTCCATTCCAATCTGGGTGCGGATTAAAAATTTACCACTAAAATGGTGGTCCGCAAGAGTCATCGGTAAGGTGGCTAGTGCAATAGGAATGCCCCTCTTCTCGGACAAGGCAACTGCTTCAAAATCAAGACTGGGATTCGCACGAGTATGCGTTGAAATGGAAGCCTCTTTTGTTTTCCCTGAAGAGCTCTCAGTCCAGGTGAACGGGGGAGTGGCTGTGAATCTAAAGTTTGACTATGAGGCAGTGCCGCTTAGATGCAAAAAATGCAACACCTTTGGGCACAATCCCAAAGGTTGCACTAGAGCTGGTAAGGCAGAGGAAAAGCAAGTATGGAAGGAGAAATTACACGTGAAATAGAATGAAAATCCGAGGGTGGAGCTTAATAGAAATCTCATATCACCAGTGCACTCATCCTCAGCGAGTTCTAGGGCTATCATCTTGGCCGCCGAATAGAGGCCTTTGCCGCAAGACAAAACTCAGGAGAAGGGGAAGACAAAACTGGACCCCATTCACCTGCCACCACCTGAAGACCTGGAGGGGATTTGGATTTTGCTTGCGATCCCAGATCCGAGTTAGATAATGGAGCCGCAACTCACATCAACATGACAAGAGAAGGGAAAGAAGTAGTTTGCACGCAGGGGTACCAAGAGTTCACGGTTGTCGGCTCTGAGAAGAAAAGAAAAAGAAACAAAAGAATCCTACCAAACAGTAGTCGGACCCTAAGAGCATGTGTCCCTCACCCCCGGATATCCCATGAACCTCTTTCTGGACCCAATTGTGTGTTGGAACGTGAGAGGTTTCAACACACCCGCTAAGAGAAGGGAGGTGGGGAAATTGGTTAGGAAGTACAATATAAAGATGATTGCAATCTTGGAGACCTGGGTTTGTGAAGCCAGATGTGAAGACATCAAAAACTCGGTCTTCCCGGGGTGGGCTTTTTCACACAACTATTTCACTATATCGGGTGGTAGAATTTGGGTGATTTGGGACCCTGGTGCATACAAGGTTGAAATCTTAGAAATAATGAACCAAGTAGTTGTGAGCAAAGTGTTAAACGCTCGAGGGGATTACCTCTTCCACTTGGGTGTGGTGTATGAGTTATATTTTGCTGGCGATTGCAAGATGATATGGGAGGCAATTGCTAAGTGGTCACTTACAGGGCCTATGGCTATTCTAGGGAATTTCAATATGCTCTTTCTCCCTAGATGATAAGAGGAGGGCACCCTCCACAACGAACCTGAGATTCTTAATAATCTCAAAATGAGAGCCTCTCTTGACATCATAGACATAAAATCCAGAGGAGTCTTCTACACGTGGTCTAACTCACAAGCTAGATCAAATAGAATTTGGTGCAAACTCGACCGAGCCATGGCTAACAGGGATTGGATATTAAAATTCCCACTTGCTGAAGCCATTTTTCTCAACCCAAGTATTTCTGATCATTTGCTGGCACTTATATTGTTCGGCGCGGAAATTATGCATAAGGGGGCCAATTTTCATTTTTTCAACAAGTGGGCGAAGGACCCGGACTTCACTCGGGTTGTGCAAGATATTTGGAGATCTACTCATGTTCGAGGCACCTCAATGTTCTTCCTCTACCATAAGCTAACTAAGGTCAAGCTGGGCCTTAAAATGTGGGCGAAAGAGAGCTAAAAATGAAACACAATTATGTGAAAACCACAGACGCCTAGCAATGATCCAACAAGAACTCCAAGCAAACCCTCATGACTCTAGGCTATGTTCCCTGGAAAAGATTTATCAAGATAGGATCCGATTATACTGGGAGGAGGAAGAGTCGGCACTCAAGTAAAAATCAAGGGACCAGGTGATCACTCTAGGGGACTCCAACACTGCATAATTTTATAACCTAATCAAAACCAGGAAACTTCGGAACTCTATCAACACTATAAAAAATTCCCAAGGTGTTTATGTGACAGGCGAGGAACTCTCTAAACAGGCTGTGCGTTACTTCCAAAGCCTCTTGGCCCCAACAATTAACCTGCTGGTCTGCGATATACCTGTGAAGAAGTCGCTTTCCGCAAATACTATTGGCATCCTCAACACCAGATTTTCTAGGGAGGATATAGAAAATATAATTATGAAGGCCGATCCATCTAAGGCGCCGGGGGTCGACGGGTTTAATGCGACTTTCTTCAAATCATGCTAGGAAATTATCAAGGAGGATGTTCTTATCACCATTATGGACTTCCTAGACAATGGGCACCTACTAAAAAGGACAAATATTACCTCCCTCACCTTAATCCCTAAAGTTTATAATCCCTCTTGTTTTGCAGATTTCATGCCTATTTCAGTCTGCCAAATGATTTACAGGTTCATTGCAAAGGCCTTGGCGAACATGATCAAAAATGCGCTTCCTGAGATCATTGATCCCAACCAACATGCTTTCATCTAGGGGAGAACAATACAAGAGAATATCCTACTATGTCAGGAAATCATGTGTGACTTCCATAGAAAACTTGGATCTCCGTGGATAGCAATAAAGGTGGATTTGCACAAGGCTTTCGACTCGGTCAGATAGGATTTCTTGGAGTACATACTTAGTGCATACAACTTTCCACCTTGGTTTAGGGAGAGGGTCCTCACCTGCGTGACCTCCCCTTCCTACACTATCACTCTTAATGGGTAGGATGTTGGTTTATTCAAGGGTACCTGTGGATTACGTCAGGGTTGCCCATGTCCCCTTACCTTTTCATCCTTGCAATGCAGTATTTCACCGACTTGCTATCCGAGCAGTATGAGAAAGGCCGGCTCTTTCCTCACAATAAATGCAAAAAATTGGGTATCACAAAACTTCAGTTTGCGGATGACGTTATCATCTTCTGTGCCTCTTCCGAAACATCCACGCAAGCTATGATGGATGTTCTAAAAACTTTCCATCAGAATATGGGGCTAAAAATTAATAAGAGGATGTCCCAAGTCTTCTTCTCGGCCTCTACCGATACACACATGCAGGATAAGCTCATTCCCATCCTTGGGATCCCAAAAGGATCCATGCCATTCCACTACCTGGGTATACCAATCACAAGTAGACCGATCAAAGCAAAAGACTGTATGTCCCTCATTGAAAAGATCACAAATTACCTCTCGGCCTGGTGGGCAAAAAGCCTCTCCTATGCAGGACGAGTTGAGCTTATGAAGTCAATATGCTATGGTAATATCAACTTTTGGTGCAGTGCCATTAAGCTGTCGCTCGGGATAATTGCTAAGCTTAACTCCCTTCTCGCCAACTTCCTTTGGTCGAGAGGACAAAACAAAGGTATGCCTAAAGTTGCGTGGTGCAATATTACCAAACCCACAGACTTGGGTTGGCTCGGCTTGTGTGACATAGGAAAATTAAATCATGCTTCCTTTATGCACCATGTTTGGCATGTGGCGACAGATAAAGATTCCCTTTGGGTCAAATGGGTCCATGAAAGATACCTGCGGTCGGATACTATATGGTCGGTTAAACTTCCGAGGAGTGCACCCTGGCCTATGCGCATCATCTTGTTGGTTTGCAATACTTGCATGCAGATGGTAGACTATAAGATTGCAAATAGAAAATCTATAAAATTCTGGTTGGACCCTTGCTTCGAATCAAGACTATTACTTGATTCGGAAAATGACATACGATTTGAAAAACCTCCAGGGAAAGATGCTCTCCTAAATGCCCTAATTGAAAATAATCGATGGGTGGTTCCAATACCTAGATCAATGGGACTTATTGACACTTATGCAAGCTTCTTTCAAATCCATATCTACTCAACCTACGATAGGGACCGCATTTACTGGAAGTAGTCCTCAAAGGGGCAATTCTCTATAAAATCAACGTATGAGAGTCAAGTACAAGATACTAAAGTACCCTGGACAGACTTAGTTTGGTTTAAAGGAAGGATGCCATGGTACTCTTTTCTCATGTGGTTATTTTTTCTGAACTGTTTAAGTACCCGCGCAAGACTTTATAATTGGAGGATAGTGCAAGAGGCCTCTTGTATGCTATGTAATTCGCACCCAAAAATTATCAGCGATCTTTTCTTCCAATGTGAGGCCATTGCTGATTTTTGAAAATTATTCAAGAGAGGGTGTGACTTCCATATTGTCGGAGACACTTGGGAAAATATTCTTATCCATATTTTGAATCAATGGACAAAAGGCGATCAAATTCTGAATTACATTAGAAAGCTCCTTCTCACAGGAACCATCTATTATATCGGGCGTTTCAGGAATAATAAAGTATTTGACACTTACGACAGGAGCATTACGGAGTCCCTTAAGCACTTGGTCTCGGATATCACATCAAAAGTAACGAAGCAAACCTGGCAAGCGGACAAGAAATCCCAACTACTAAACCTTTTAAAATCATGGGGGACCTACTCTGATGCCTCGGATAGCATGCTGTCTTTTATTTATCAAACTGACAAAAACACCTCATGCTCGGACTATATGCAAGTTGTGTGCAGGCTGGTGCCACTCCTTTGAAGCTACTAGCTATTGGGCAATGAAAGCTCAAATCCATGTTGAAGTGAAATACAATGCAAAGTATCTTGTGCGTGGCTACCAGGATGGCAGGCTGCAAACTCGGGGAACTATCTGTTGCGCCTAGGTTTCTAAAGCCGATGACGCTGGCTGGAGTCCCATTGGTGCACTACAAGTCCAATCACCATACTTAGTGTCACGCCCCGGTCGGATCGGCCTAGAATTAGCGCTTATCCGCTTCCTAGAGCCGTCCGGCGGAATACCAGAACGTAACTCTCGCTAGGGTTTCCGACCCAAAATTAGAAACCCTAATCTCACCGGATAATTTTTATCCCCAAATACAAGATCGCACGGATAAAAACCTAACCCTAATTTAGAGAAATCCAATCGGAAAACCCTAAATTCCAAAATACCTCTCTGGTCAACGATTTTGACCAGTCAACGTCGACTTCGCCGGATCAAATCGACTCGCTGACGTCAGCGTCTGAAATCGATTTCTGCTGCGTCAATTTATTTGCTGCGGGCGTCGTGCCGACGTCAGCCGCCGCATTCGAAATCGAATCGATTTCGTTTCTGTTTTGACCGTTGACCTCTGCCTCGTTTCGAACGCTCGACGCGTTCGAACTCACGCGTCTCGCCTTGCTCTGCTTTCGCTACGCTGTGCTCGCGTCGTCTTCAAGCTCGCTGCGAACGAACGCCACGTTCGTCCGTCCGTCGCCGGAATCGAGCGCCGCCTGCGCTCGCGACTCACCGTCCGTCGTCGACGGCCGCAGCTGCCGGAAATCTCGCCTAGCAGCCGCCTGCCACCAGAGTGTAGCGGAAACCTCCGCCGAGAGCAGAGAACAGGGGATGAAGAAGAGAAGCTTTATTTCACTCGAAAAACTTCTACAGATTCCTCTCTACGCCGCCGACCACCGTCGCCGGTGCCCCCATCCCACCCTCGCCGGTCATCGCCGGTTACAAACTCTGCTTTCGTTCTTTTTCTCGTCGACGCCGCCGCGCAGACCTTCGCCCCTTGGCGGCATCAGAGCCCGGCTCTGGAAGAGGCGACGGCGCCCTCGCCGTCGCCGGTGGAGTCGCTCCCCGGCGCTCTATATGGTGACGCCCTCTGCGCACCCCGAGCTCGTCGTCGTCAAGCTTCTTATAGAAAAGCTTTGCCGCCTCTGCTCCATCTGGTCGCGTGGACCACGTCGCCCGCAGATCTCGCCTCCGCGAGCTCCGCGTTCTCCGCGTCGTTTCTGCGCTGCACGCTCCGTCGCCCAGCTGCGTCCGTGTCTTCCGCGAAGCCTTCGTCGTCGTCCACTGAAGACGCCGCCTCGCTCCCATCTTCGTCGTCCGCGTCCGTCGCACGCGATGGCGATCTCGCGTGGCTCGCGTCCGCGTCGTCTCCAGCTCCTCTCGACGTCGCCGAAGCCATCGTCCGCATCTTCCGGCGGAGAGCTCGTGCCCAAGCTCCGTGACGCTGTCGACCCCGCCTCCGAATGCTGTGCGGACGAAGACGCGGCTGCTGCTGCGATTTCCGTAGAGCTCGAGTCAACGGATTGTGGCGTTGACCGCGCTGTTTTCCCAAAATTCAGCCGCTGGTTCTTGGGCTTGGGTTTGGATCAGGCCCAATGGGCTTTGGGCTGAACCGGGTGAACCCGGGCCTGACAATTCTCCCCCACCTGATTTGAACATCGCCCTCGATGTTCCATGCAAGTTGACCACTGGCCCTCCAATGTTCAAAGTCCTTTCTCCTCTGATGATGAGTGTTTGCTGCACCATGCTTATAGCAACCTGCATCAACAAACTTGTCAAGGATAATCTTGCTTCACCATATTTGCTGAACTCAGCTGAACCTCGATGTCCCCTGACACCGGCATCGACGCCCCTGGCGCCGGCATCAATGCCCCCTGGTGTTGGCATCAATGCTATGCATTGGCCTCAACACGCCCTGGTGTTAGCATCAACACGCCCTGGTGTTGGCATCAACACGCCCTGGTGTTGGCATCAAAGCCCCCTGCTTTGGAAAAGGATCTGCTGACCCCTCTTCATCACCCTCCTGGTGATGGCATCAGAGCCCCTGCTCCGGGAAGTGATCTGGCAATCACTGAGCTCTTATAGAGTCTCCTTCGATGTCCCCCGACATCGGCATCGACGTCCCTGACATCGGCATCAATGCCCTTAGACATTGGCATCAACACACCCTAGTGTTGGCATCAGGACCCCTGCCCTGGAAGAACGACACTCCTTGTCGCCCGTAGTGATGGTGTTGCCTCTCGGATCCTTCTGATTCACCTTCATGGCTGAATCTTTAGCTCTGATACCTGCTGTCACGCCCCGGTCGGATCGGCCTAGAATTAGCGCTTATCCGCTTCCTAGAGCCGTCCGGCGGAATACCAGAACGTAACTCTCGCTAGGGTTTCCGACCCAAAATTCGAAACCCTAATCTCACCGGATAATTTTTATCCCCAAATACAAGATCGCACGGATAAAAACCTAACCCTAATTTAGAGAAATCCAATCGGAAAACCCTAAATTCCAAAATACCTCTCTGGTCAACGATTTTGACCAGTCAACGTCGACTTCGCCGGATCAAATCGACTCGCTGACGTCCGCCTGACGTCAGCGTCTGAAATCGATTTCTGCTGCGTCAATTTATTTGCTGCGGGCGTCGTGCCGACGTCAGCCGCCGCATTCGAAATCGAATCGATTTCGTTTCTGTTTTGACCGTTGACCTCTGCCTCGTTTCGAACGCTCGACGCGTTCGAACTCACGCGTCTCGCCTTGCTCTGCTTTCGCTACGCTGTGCTCGCGTCGTCTTCAAGCTCGCTGCGAACGAACGCCACGTTCGTCCGTCCGTCGCCGGAATCGAGCGCCGCCTGCGCTCGCGACTCGCCGTCCGTCGTCGACGGCCGCAGCTGCCGGAAATCTCGCCTAGCAGCCGCCTGCCACCAGAGTGTAGCGGAAACCTCCGCCGGGAGCAGAGAACAGGGGATGAAGAAGAGAAGCTTTATTTCACCCGGAAAACTTCTACAGATTCCTCTCTACGCCGCCGACCACCGTCGCCGGTGCCCCCATCCCACCCTCGCCGGTCATCGCCGGTTACAAACTCTGCTTTCGTTCTTTTTCTCGTCGACGCCGCCGCGCCGACCTTCGCCCTTTGGCGGCATCAGAGCCCGGCTCTGGAAGAGGCGACGGCGCCCTCGCCGTCGCCGGTGGAGTCGCTCCCCGGCGCTCTATATGGTGACGCCCTCTGCGCACCCCGAGCTCGTCGTCGTCAAGCTTCTTATAGAGAAGCTTTGCCGCCTCTGCTCCATCTGGTCGCGTGGACCACGTCGCCCGCAGATCTCGCCTCCGCGAGCTCCGCGTTCTCCGCGTCGTTTCTGCGCTGCACGCTCCGTCGCCCAGCTGCGTCCGTGTCTTCCGCGAAGCCTTCATCGTCGTCCACTGAAGACGCCGCCTCGCTCCCATCTTCGTCGTCCGCGTCCGTCGCACGCGATGGCGAGCTCGCGTGGCTCGCGTCCGCATCGTCTCCAGCTCCTCTCGACGTCGCCGAAGCCATCGTCCGCATCTTCCGGCGGAGAGCTCGTGCCCGAGCTCCGTGACGCTGTCGACCCCGCCTCCGAATGCTGTGCGGACGAAGACGCGGCTGCTGCTGCGATTTCCGTAGAGCTCGGGTCAATGGATTGTGGCGTTGACCGCGCTGTTTTCCCAAAATTCAGCCGCTGGTTCTTGGGCTTGGGTTTGAATCAGGCCCAATGGGCTTTGGGCTGAACCGGGTGAACCCGGGCCTGACACTTAGGGTGGGTGGCCATCTGGCGAAAATCTGTATTGGCACTCAAGCTATGCAAGCGGACGGCAAGCAATACAACGAAGGGTAAATGGCTGCACGGTTCCTCCACGGTGGATAATGGCATTGCGGCGTTCTTGATGTTATGGGTTGTATTGTAATGGGTATATGTGCTATTTTGGTATGTAAGTATGCTGTAGTGGTGTGAAAAGGGTAGAATCATATCTCTGTGTATGAAGTTGGAGGGATGACAGCATGTAACGCAGGGTTCACAGACTAGAAATACAAAGGAGACTCTGCCAAAATTCTATTGGATCCTGCGTGAGAGGATAGGGTGGGCAGGATTGTAAATAAATCTGTAACTATACCTTTTTAAAAAATAACACACTTCTTGCTCTTGGTAAAAAAAAATAAAATAATATCCTCGAATGCTGAAATTGCATGCTGTCTACCCATAGGACACAAAGTATATAAAAGTAAAATTATATATATTATTTTAGTAATATGGATAATAATTTTTTCAGCTTAATTCTTTTATACCATATATTGCCACCAATATTATAAGATATACATTTTTTATAAATCCCAATAAGGAGAAGCAACATAGATTTGTCCTTCATCATGTCATTGAGTTGAGTATTAATAGCAAAAAAATATAGCTACCATTAATGAGGTGAATAGGCAACAACATTGCAAGGCCTTAATATGAAGAAAAAAAAGTGAATTATGAGATAGCACTCAAGTGTAGCTCTACTAAGGAGGCATAATCCCCACCCTTGTTGATAAGAGCCTCATGCTTCCCCTTCTCTATGATCACTCCATTCTTGGCCACCGCAATGACATCAGCGCCTTTAATGGTGGACAATCTGTGGGCTACAACGACTGTGGTTCGATCCACCATGACACGATCCAATGCCTCTTGCACAATCCTTTCAGATTCGGCATCAAGCGCACTGGTCGCCTCATCTAGCAGCAAGATTTTGGGGTCCTTCACTATGGCCCGTTCGATCGCGACACGTTGCTTTTGTCCACCAGACAGCTGCACCCCTCGTTCTCCAACTAAGGTGTCGTAGCCCTGAAACAATCCCATTTTGATGACAATGAAGAACACATGAGGAGTTGACTTAAGTTAAATATCAACCCTTGTTATGCAAGTAGAACAACAACAACAAAATCACATCGTGAGCTTGATGGAATTTGTAGAGAGTCAAACCTTCTGCAAACTGCTGATGAATTTATCAGCATTTGCTAACTCTGCAGCAGCAGTAATCTCTGATTCAGCAGCTGTCCCCTCCTTTCCATAAGCGATGTTGGCTTGAATGGTATCATTAAACAAAGCTGGTTCTTGGCTTACAAGTTACAAGTCCCATCTTTTGCCTTAACCACCGGAGCTGCAACTTCTGTATTTCAATGCCATCGAGCAATATCTCACCAGAATCAGGATTGTAGAATCTCTGTAGCAATGATATTACAGTCGATTTACCGCTGCCACTCTCTCCAACAAGTGCTACTGTCTGAGGATAAAGAAATCTGTCAATCTTTTGCGTCTCTGATCCTTGTTTAGTCCAATACTTGATAAATAGAATTCACTAGTTTCGATGGCAAGAGGCATGCATTCTTACCTGTCCAGAATGGATTGTCAAGCAAAGGTCATGAAAAATCTGGATATCCGGCCGTGAAGGATACCTGAAGCTGACATGCCGGAGCTCAATGGTGCCTTTCAGTCTGTCTATGATCAAGCCAGAATCATCAGTGGGATCTATCTTAGATTCTCGATCCAGAATAGCAAATATTGAAGATGCAGCAGATCTAGCTTTCGACGAATCCGGTGCAAGTGAGCTCGACTGAGAAATCCCTACGGCAGCCATCGCAAGAGCAAAAAACACCTTCCAAGAAAATTAAGCAAAAAGTATTGGCAGATTTGAAACGATGAGACAAACTTATCTAATTCTGTTCTCAAGTTCATACACATTGTCAAACAAATCTTGGTATAGAACTCGCATACCCGAAATACTTTGTCGAAAGTAGTCTTCCCACTCTCAACCAACCTTGCCCCAGCGTAGAAGCTAGCAGCATAAACGCAGAACAGCAGGAAGATGGAAAGACCAAATCCAGCCCCACTGATCACCCCTCGCCTAATTCCTTTGCTTGTAGGACCTTCACATTTCTGCTTGTAGATTTCCATCACCTTCTCCTCAGCTGAAAATGAAGCAACTGTTCTGATGCTCCCCACTGCATCATTTGCAACTTGACTTGCTTCCTCATACATCATCTAAATATTGGTAATTTTAAGAGCAATATGATTAGTACCAAACTCAGAAAATCAAGAAAGGATAACATTCTTTAAATTTCTAGACAAATCATATTTTATATGAAAGAACAAGCTTTGAGTTTGATTGGTACTTTTCCATACTTAAGTGCAAAATAAGTAATTGAGTACATCTAGCTGCCATACCTTTGCATCTTTACTAAATCCTTTGACAAACTTCATTTGTATGTATCCACTCAGACCCAGGAGGGGCACCAAGCCTAGGATTATGAAGGAGAGTTGCCAATTGGCAAGGAAAGCAATCAACAATCCAGCAACCAGCGTCGTAATGTTTTCAACGATTAATCCGAGTGCATCACCAACAAGACTTCTAACTATAGCTGCATCTGCTGATAGTCTCGCCCCAATTGCTCCGCTGGAGTTCCTAGGATTGTCAGACCATTCAATCTCCATGTTAACCACCTTCTGAAATGTCATCAGCCTAATCCTCCGGATCAACTTGGATCCAGCCATGCCAAAGAAGTATGATTTGATTGGGAGAGCAAAGAATGCTAGTCCACCAAAGGCCAGGAATATCAAAGACCAAAAGTTTGAGTCTTCCTTGAGCTTGTGAGGGGGCTGGTAAAATGCATTTATCACATTTGATAGGAGTATTGCAAACACCGGAAATATGACTCCATTAGCCGTGGCAGCAATTGAGCCAAGGATCAATACAGGGATCTCCGGTTTATTAAGATAGGCTAGACGTCGGAGAGGAACTTCTTTCGAATCTTTGGTAGGATTCTCAGGATCTGCTTCTCCATGTGTACTATCTTGGGCATCCACTCCTACATGCAAATTGAGTGGACCTTGGAAAGAGTTACTGCTGCTGCGGCTGCCTGATGATCGCCGACTAATTGAAGAGTGAAAGGACTTCTGTTTGCCTACGGAGCTTAGCAAACCAGACTTGTTCATCTCATGCCCATTTATACTATCATTATCCCGGTTAACTTCTTGAAGGCGGATCAGCTGGCTATAAGCTCCATTTGGATTCTTCAGGAGCTCTGTATGTGATCCTGGAAGCCATGTATATAGGTAATAAGCTAAAATTTTCAAGGTAGCTGCATTTTGCAACATACTACCTCTTGTTGTGCAGGAAAGTCCAGAAATTATATGAATGAACTAATTGATTCACCAACAAACTCAACTACTTTACCTTGTTCAACAATTGATCCTTGATGAATAACAGCAATGCTATTGGCATTTCTAATGGTGCTCAATCGATGAGCGACAATGACAGTAGTGCGGTTTCCCATGACTCTATCAAGTGCTTCTTGTACTATCCTTTCGGACTCTGCATCGAGGGCACTTGTAGCCTCATCTAGAAGTAAAATCCGAGGATTCTTCAGAATTGCTCTCGCAATTGCAACTCTTTGTTTTTGACCTCCAGATAGCTGAGTTCCATGCTCGCCGACCATAGTATCAAGACCCTGGAGTAAAATGAGCGATTCATTCAGCCATTTCAAACTGTATCCTAAAGTTTAATCAAGAAAAGGATATGTAAATTTGTGAAAACTCTATGTTTTCAAATTAATAGTTAATTTTCTTGAACACATTACATAAAAATGACCACAACAATCAATAGTTAATTCTATGAGCAGCATTGAAATAGTCTTCACCAACGTTCAAGCATAGTATAAAATACCTACTATAAAATATATCTACTGGTATTATGGTTTGTACTAGTTTGAGCTTCAATGGTTACGTGGAATAAGTTGGTATAGACCAGTATAAATATAACCGGTGCACCAGTTTGACATTGAACCAGTACATCAATTTCAGATTAGTTTTTCTGAACCTTATGTTCAAGTAAACCTGCATTACATTATAAGTAAAACTTAAGGCCAATTCTAATAAAGACGAAAACTTTTATGTCCCTTCTTCTAATATATAATTCTTCTACTATTTTGAGGTATTTTGAAATAATTTTCTCTAATTAATTTGCAGAAAAAAAAAGTACTTCATTGTAGGTTTAGATATTGGTTCATACTAGTCAACTAGTATAAGTCAGGTATGTTATGTGCTAACTTGGTAATGCTTGGAACTCTAACCTATATATACCCACTACTTACCATATTCCCTGCACTGGTATAGGGCCAGAACTACGCAAATGTGTGTATCATCTATTATACGTTGGTATTTAAAATGTTGTATCATTATGTATAGCAAAAGAAGAATTTGGTCTTATCTCGGAGTCAAAATCTTAGTAAGACCCAAGGAAAGGGTTGACTTTTTGTCTCATGACATTGATTCATAATCTCCAGTTTTTCACTTCTCTAATCTCCCCTTTTATTTTAATTTCTACTGATTTCTTGGATATGGTATCTAACAACAGGATCATGGTTTTCAGATGCAAAAATGACTGATTTTACTTTCTGCAATTTATTATTGTATTTCACCTAGTTGATTGTATACACAAATTTATTGACAAGAATGCAATATTGAAATTGAGTCTATATAAATGGAAGGTGCTCTTAGAAGTCAAAATATACTACCTAAGGCAACTTATCAATGAATCTGGCAGCATTAGCAAGTTCTGCTGCAGCTCTAATCTCCTCAATAGTTGCGTTCTCCTTCCCGTAGGCTATGTTATCTCTAATGCTAGTAGCAAACAGGACTGGTTCTTGACTCACCAACCCAATTTTGCCTCTAATCCACCTTAGTTGAAACTCCTTTAGGTTTATGCCATCTATGAGAACTTCCCCAGACTGTGGATCATAAAACCTCTCCATTAAACTAATAACTGTGGATTTTCCACTACCGCTCTCACCGACCAATGCAACAGTTGCTCCTTGCTGAATGACCAGGGAAAATCCCTGAAAGATTTGCTATTCTGGTCTGGCCGGATAACTAAAATAAACATCTCTGAATTCAACTTCCCCTTGAATGTCATCAAGTATCTTTCCTTTTGCATCGTAGGCATCTATTTCAAGCTTTCGGTTGATCGTCTCAAACATCTTGTAAGCAGCAGATTGTCCCGTGGCAAATGCTTTCATGCACGGTGCTATCTGGCCTAATGAGCTGTAGAATCAGAATAAAACATTTGAATTAAAGAGTTTATATAGTCACCGAACATGTTTAATTGTGAAACTACTGAAAAAAATTCACAATTGCAACTTACAAGGAACCAGTGAGGATTGCAAATATAATGTTTATGACCTTGCCACCTGTGTAACCTTTTTGAAGTATCAGTTTTGCCCCAAACCATAGTCCCAGTGAATAGCCGGCTAACATGAAAAGTATGACTGTGCCAAGTCCTATTCCAGAAACCAGACTCTCTTGAACACTTGCAGTGTATGCTTTTACCAATGAGTTGTCATACATGTTTACAGCTTGCCTTTCCCCAGTAAAAGAAACAACCTGTTTGAAGGTCAGAATCAGTAAGAAAGAGTTTATAGTAATGAGTTAACATACATTTCAAAACAAGTCTACTCAGATAGACATTTTGTATCACTATATTCAGTCAGTGCTGTTGTCACTGCAATTCCGGTTTCAATTTTTTCTGTCAAAACTTACTGTTCTAATCGAACCAATTGTCTGCTCAACGACGTTTGCAGCATCCCCATAAGCTGCCTGTCCTCGTGATGCCATCTTGGCGAAGATATTGGCCATGACTCCTCCAGCAACCACCAGGGCAGGAATAATGCTCAGCATGACGAGAGTGAGAAGCCAACCTTGAACAAATGCGACGGAGAAGCCTCCAATGAATGTTGCTAACAGCTGAATGAATTTACCAACCTGGGGGAAGAACATCAATGAGTAAGAGATCAACATAGGGACATAATTGAATTCGTTATAATGGATACCAGTTGTGTGAGCTGAAGAAAGACTATGAAGAGACTTACCTTCTCACCCATGGCATCCTGAATAAAAACAGTGTCGCCAGACATCTTCTCGACGATTTCACCTGTGTTTGTTTCCATGTCAAAGAATGCTATTTCTTGCCTCAGAATTGTTTTCAGGTACAAGTTTCGAATTCGCAAAGATTGTCGTTCCCCCAAAGCCATCCAACAAGCCACCTCTGTCGGAAATCAGAAATTTCTCTCCACTGGTCAATGATACAACATCTGAATTGAACTATCCTTCATATGTTCATAATATAGCTAGTAATCTTACGAAGGAAAGAAACGATGCCAGCTCCAACCGCAAGGTAGACGAAGTCCAGTGCTACCTGAGTATGATTAGATCATCGATGATTTAATTGTTCCTAAAAAAGTGTCATGTTTATGATGCAAGAACCAGTGTGAATGTGCAACTTTAACAAGCTATGATGATCCACTAACAGTGGAAACTCTAACAAGCACATCAAGCACATCTGAAGCTCCTCCAAAAGACTGGATTACATCTCCAAACAGGACAGTCATGAGAGGCAGAGCAAGGCCATTGCCAACCGCGCCCAGAGATCCAACGATCATCAGAATCACATCAGTGGAATCCGCAAAGGAAAACAGCTTGTAGAATGGAACAGTATGCTTGTTGTCCTCTTGATTCTTGCCCTTGCCTCTGCATTCCTTCCCTTCATTTCCCCTCTCTGAATAACTCATTTTTTGCAGATTCAACGCAGAATTGCTAGACTTGTCACTCTCTTCAACCCCTATCTCTTGTTCATGGTCTGGTCTTGACTGGAAGCTGCAACAGTCACTATCTCAGTCAACACTGAGGCTCACCAAATACATAAGAAAAGAAACGCTGAAATGGGATTCTAAACTTCCACAAAAAAACAAAAAAGCTGAAATATTCACTGCAAAAGAGATTCAGCAATTTTCCTGAAAACATCTTTCCACAGAAGTTCACTGAGATAACATCTTGACCTAGAAAAGTAAAGGAGTGCTCCAAGTTTAAATGCTGAAACAACACAGAAACAAGAGAAAAATCAACATCAGTTTCATCATTTCTGATAACCTGTAAGATGAACTAAAGAACTTAGTCATCAGGGAGCAGACACCGGGAGCCAACGAGCTACACATGAATGCTTTTAAAAGCAAAGGAGCCGGCAACATAGAACAACAGACCGGGAAAGGCAAACCCCTCTTATCTATTTCAAGCTATATTACACTACATGAATCATCAACCTAAATGCTAAGAACTACACGGCATCAAATAATGGCAAAAAGAAGATAATAAATATACAGCAGCAACAACCTTTGCGCCTCGGAATTAGCTAAAACTTGGAAGCATCAGCTTTGCGTGGAAGCCAAGGCTGGACGTCGATCGTCAGATGGTTTCCATAGGATAGATACTACGTCGCTAAGTAACCGTGTCAACGAGTCACTCAATAAATTCTGAGAGGAAGAGGAAGCTGCCGAGCACACACGAGGCATAGGCCTATTATTTAATAGATCTAGCACTGAAGAAACAATTATAAATTGAGCAATTGAGATCGAGCTCTTCTAACGTTTTATATAAAATCCAACACTGAATTTTGAAAAAAAAAATGGCGATGTCTAATCATCATCAATAATAAATATTTAAAAGATTATTTGTTTGTTTGTTTCAACTCAAAAATTATTATATGACTATGCATGATCCATACATACTTCTTTTTTTACTTTGCCTTCAGTTCTATTTTGAATCATATAATGCTTGGTTAATTTAATTTGTAATAAATAATGGAAAAGTGAGGCCAGAGCACGAGCTCGAGCCAAATGCTCTCCAGTTGGCCAAATTCATTATGCGTTTTAGTTTTGTGGTGTTTGGCTGCCGCGCACAATGCACGTACCTTTTCCAAGGAAAAAGAATAATAATAAAATTATGTACCAAAAATTTCACTTTTATAAATGCCATTATCCTCTTATTAATTATGGAAAAAAAAACACATACATAACTAGCAAAAATAAAAATAAAATAATATTGAAAAATTTTAAAGGAATCGTATCAGAAAACTCTATCACTAAAATCTATGAAAACTAAATAATAATAATATATAAGAGAATAAAATAAATGAAAATTTATAGTTATATTTATCACAAAAAAAAAAAACGAATGACAAGTAATAAGGCAAGCAAAGTTTTTTTTCCTTGTGTCCTTGGAAAGATAAAGAGAAAAAGTAAATTATAAAAGAATTAAAACAATAATTCAACTTAAATTCTAAGTGGGCTGGTAGGGTGAGAAAGATAAAGAGATAATTTGACCATGCCCTTACCCAATATAGTGTTTAAAATGTCAAGTCAAACAATCATAAGGTGCGTTTGGCATAGCTTCTGACCTACTTTTGCTGGCTGCAAAAGTTATTTTTGAGAAGCTAGCCTATTTGACTATCAACTTCTGCACTAATTTAACACACCATTCAACTTTTTCAGCCAGTTATTTTTCAATTAGTACTTTCTCAACCAGCAGAAGTTAAAAGCTCCAGCTATACCAAACACACCCATAGTCAACTCTACTTTGATCGAGCAAACTTCAATCATTGCGATCAATGGGTTGGTGAAGTACATATAATATTTCTTATTTATTATTTTTGAGGCAAAAAAAGTAATTTTCTTATTAAAAAAAGCATTATAAGATAAATACAATTTTAAAATTCTTTAAAATTGAAATTCTTAACCATGATTAAAAAGTCATTTATCGCCTAACTAATTGATCATACATAAATTTAAGGTGGAATTGGTTGATGTGGCACATATGCCCATAACGAGCATCATTGGCCACTTCGTAAAGTGCGGAATAAGTTTGGGCCAGTTTGGAGTTGTGGAAGCTTATAGCTTTTGCTGGTTTGACCAGAGCTGGCTAGATAAGCTTAAGACTATTTGGATAAACTGCTGAGCTGTTTAGAAACATTATTATGTTCTATTAAGCAAAACATCCAAGTATAATTAACCGATACAATAAAAAGTATCTTTAACAGAGAGAGATATAGTTTATTTCTACTCCATTATTTTTTTTACACAAGGCTCTTAAGATCGCAATGACCATTGATTATACTCTAATACATGGGAATATGCTCGAACAACCAGACAAAAGTTCCCACCGCCATTTCCAACCGATTCCCAGCTCTCGAAAAGCAGTAAGAAATCCCAATCCAGGAATCGGAGTATGAAATCTAGGTCACGGGAATTGAAACAAAAGAAGAAATTGAAGAGCTCGTCAGCATGAGGGCCGAGAAGAAGACGAGAAGTTTCGATAAACGTGGAAGCGCATCGAACAGATAAGTGGCGGAGTAGCGCAGACAACGGCGGCGAGCTGGGCTGTTGGAGAATAGGAAGAGGCAGAAGGCGTGGATAGATGGATCAAGGCCGACGATGCAGAAGGGGCGGAAGAAGCTTGAATAGGTCGAGGCCGAGGAGGCGGAAGGAGCAGAAGAGGCAGAAGGCTTGGAATAAGTCGAGGCTGAGGAAGCGAAATGTTTTTTCCTTTGGGCGGAAGAGGCCCGCGAGCGTTTTTTCTTCACGAGCGCTTCAACAGGCGGAAGAAGCTTCCTTTGTTCAGCTGGCCAGAAACAGTACAATTTTTCGGGCGCGACCCGAGAAGCTGCACGCTAAACGCTGAAAATTCTAAAAAGTAGAAGGCGCAGCCCGCAGAAGCTACTGGCCCGCAGCTCCAAACGTAGCCGAACCACTCTCGAAATTTGTTATCTTCCCTACCAAATAGGAGAGGAATATTATGACTTCACGCGTTCAATACTCACTCACATTGACAATGACATGGATGTCGTTGACTTGTTCTCATACATGTGGAGAGATTTACTTGCCATGTGAATCATGTCATTGTTTAGATACATGATTTAATTGGTAGATTTGATTTTCATTCTAATTAGGTCATTTCCCTTTGTGTATTACTTAATTTGTTTTAAACTATTATGAGAAAGGAGCATACTTGTACCAACAAGTAATTTGATCTAGAATTTGACATGGTTCTAGTATCGATGTAAGTATCAATCATGTAATCTTCCTGAGAAACTAATTAATTCTATAATAGTCAACTTTAGTAAGCTATTCCTCGGTGAAGCCAACATATAATTACATTAATTTATTAAAAGGATATTATAATAGTGTCTTTAAAGAAGAGGTAATTTAAAAGTCAACCGAAGCACATATGAACTTTTTACAATTATTTTTCATTTCATTTCAAGAATTAAATGTATCGTAATTCTAGGTGCAGTGGTTTGCATCATGATTTCTATGAAAATCGTTCTGGCATTCGGCTGATTGGGCCAACCTATACAGGCTTCTGCTATGCACTCAATCCGGCCCATTTAATCCGGCACAACTCGATCCAATAAACTATGGAAACTTGAGGTTTTTAATAACAAAATTTAAGTTACCTATGAAATATAAATTCGGTTGATCAGACTCAATTTATGTATACGTATAATTTGATTTACTATTTAAATATACAACTCATGAAAAGAGATAATAGGTTTATAAAATATAAATTATTTTTTTAATTTATATTTGATAGAAATATTTTTCTATATGAGTTCACTGTCAAATATATCTATATTTAACATGACTTCACAATTATTTTTTATAACATATTAACTTGACATTAACTAAACTAAACATACATTTCACCAATTACTCTAGTTCACTATCATGTAATTAATTAATATTTTAGGGCATAGAGCCTAATTTTTTTTCAACTTTTTATTTACTTAGCATTAATTGAAATTCAACGAATAAAAATTCTATGCAATAATGCAAGGTGAATTAAAAAATAAATTATTTAAAAAATATTATATCTATTGATCAACAAATTCTTTTAGTAGCTTTCAAATAAAACAAAGTTGATGATTTCATAAAGCAACTTATACTACGAACTCCATAAAAAATATTAGACCTTATATGTGTCAAATACCTCAAGCTTCCAACCCGCTTTCGGTATGAGATCAGATTTTTCAGCAATATCATAACTTGATAACTTAATTTTATGACCAACAAATGTAGTGACAAATTTACATTTCTCCATATTAAACTATTTTAAAATTATTATTTCATAATTCTTTTGAGTCACAAAAATATCTTTATTGGATTGTTTCACCTCAATTATAAGATAATAACATCAGCCCAATATACGCCATTTCAAATTTAGAATTATTTAATATAGTCTAACACTTGCTATAAATTAGAGGAGTAGTAGCAGGTTGGGTACCCACAAATTTTACCATACCCATACTCGAACCCAACTATTTTTTCTATTACCCAAATCTGATTAACTTTTTACTATTTTTCTATAACTCTCTACTTGAGCTTGACCTTACTAATATTTATAATACCCGAGTATTACCCAAACTTGATAACTACCTGGATTAATCTACTCTTTACCCAAACCTGTAATCACTCAAATCTTCACTGTGATAAGGTGTCCGCAAATGCACAGTTCTATCTCGTAATAAAAGTATTGATCCCACAGGGACAAGGGGTCAAGTACTAACTAATCAGTCAATCAATAACTAGGTGATCAAATAATGAAGAAGATTATTAATGTCCTAATACAAGAAAGTAAATCAAGCAAGTCAAGAGCAAATGGGGGTGTGAAAATCTCGAGAGAAAATCAGGGTTTTATGTTTCACCACGCTAAAAAATAATAAAAAAAATAATGCAAGTGTTTAAATTTATTTAACCTAAGTTCTTAAGGTAATTCTTCCTAAAGTATAGATCATTCCCTCTCAGGCTACGATCTGGTATCTAACTTAACTCAAGTCTCCTACTCTCGTGGCTTACTGAGTTAAGCAGATCCATTGGGTTCTGTGAAAAATTATTGACTCATAGAGTAATTTTGACCTACTTTCGTGGTCGAAATTAACAGTTCAATCTAAGGGGATCCGGCGATGTGGTTCACCTCTCAGTCTTTCCCACAACGTCTAAAACATACATATGCACGACCAGTACATAAATATGAAATCATGCAATATAGAATTGAATAAGAATAAAGATAAACTTTAGCAATGTATTAATCAAGCGATATCATTCAATATTCTTACAGCGGATTACGCCCAAACCTCGAAAATAGTCTATGCTAGAGCATTCATCATAAAATACATCAAATCTCTTAAATAAATCAAATCAAACTAGAGGGAAGGCTAGATCTGTGATGGGAGAGGGTGGAGCACAATCTTCAGCGTCAAAACGAGGAAGAAATCACGCCGGAATAGCCTCACAGTTAGGATTTTCGCCCAAGTTGTCGTCGTTCGTCTAAGTTCTTCTCAACCGCTTCACGAAATTGCATGATTTTTGTCCCAAAATGTTCGTTAGCAAGTTAGGAAGGTCTCCCACAATTTTTAGCAAATTACCCTAAAAAAATAGCAAAAAATGGGTGAAAAACCGAACGGGTGTCGAACAAGTAGGAGCTTTCATAGCCGTGCATGGATGCATGGTCGTGCCCGTGAATACCTTGGCGAACTTTGTTGTCTGAAAAAATAACTCTTCACTGTCATGTATGTGTTCACGAGTGTACCCTTGAACACCTCGTCAAGTTCTGAAAAGATTGGCCGACACCTTCACAGCCGTGCATGGATGCACAGGCATGCCTATGAAGATCTCGACGCGGTCTAGAAAAGCAAGATCATACACGGTCGTGCATGGATGCATGAGCATGCCTGTGAAGAGTGCAGAAAGCTCCATTTGATCTGAAATTTGACATATAGCTTCGTCTCATCATGAGGAGCCATCCCATATTTTCAAATCTTCCAAATTCCACCGATTTTGGGGCGAATATTTCAATAAAACCAAAGAAAAGTGAAGATTCTGAAGAATATGAAATATTTAAGCAAATAAATGAGATAAAACATGTATTTTACTCTAAAATAGTAATAAAATTAAGCCATAATATATCATATATATATGTGTGATATCACACTACCACCTCTCCCTCTTCACCAGCTCTAGCCCTTTCCGTTGCCTACCTGAGACTCCAGCATCATTGGCTCTTACGGGAGGAGATGATGACAAGAAGCGATGTTGCTTCTAGCAACAACGAGGTTTAATGATGATGAGGGCTAATAGTGATGAGGATTGGTGACGATGAGGGCTAGTGGCAATGAGGCTAGCAATGACAAGGGCTGACAATGACGAGGCTGGCAATGATTGAATTTGATAAGGGATTTTTAGGGTAAAGGGTAAGGGAAGGGAAAGAGGTTAGGTTAGAGATTTAGAGGGTATTAGGTTGCTGGTTAGTGTCACGCCCAATTTCTAGCACCCATCCATGTCAGCAAACTCGTGTGAGCTTGTGTGCAAAAACCCGAAACTCTAGCTCTACAGTGAAATCCCAAATTCGAAATCAAAATTTGATTTCGTTCACCGCTTTCGACTGCACGTTGATAGGGGTATGCAGAAAAACCGTTCGAACCGGTGAACTGCGGTTAACCAGACCGAACCGAACTGGAAAACCGGTTAACCGAACCGACGGTTCAGTAGGCGGTTGTTGAACTATGTATTTGTCCCTATATAACTATTACTATGCAGGCTGTGTGGTTCTCCTTATGCCAGCATTGGTACCAATACATCTTTTTAATGATTGAACACAAAAGGAATGAGTACATTGTTCTATCAAATGGCAAACACGGATAAAGAAAATTACGGATAAAGAAAATTCAAGCAATTGGTTACCAACAGTTTTTCGCAGAGAAAGACAAAGAAGATGCCAATCATGAATTATCATTTGCATCTAGAAAATAAGAGGCCCACAATGAAGAATCATCTAGCAGAAGAGATAAATAATAAAAAAAAATCCAACAAAAAATGATCAAGAAGTAACCCATCAATCAAAGCAAGATCATTTATGTTATGCTTTATTTTTTGGTTATTTAAAATTTAAATTTAATTTTTTTATTTGGAAAACCCTAAATCTAATTCCCTAAAATTTTCTCTAATCTACCCCTAAGAATAAAACCCTATTACCTAATCAAGTTTTTTTTCCCTCGACGCACGAACCCTATTTTTTTTCCTCTACGAGTGTTGCGTCGCCAGCCTCCGCGTTTCATCTTCTCCGGCAGCGAATACGCGCGTCGTCTTCATCTTCGGCAGTGGCAGGAAGAGACGCCAGACTCACGTCGTCGTTCCTTTGAACGTCGCCCATCGTCCGGCGGGAGTCAGACACCAACAAAGCTTCGGCGGCTGTTCCGTTCTGATCGGACGTGGGCGGTAAATCCAGGTGGCGGCAGAAAGTTTTCGAGTCGGGTGTCGCCTCCACCTCCTCCGGCGACTCCTTCCGTTTTCCGAGCAACACCTCTTCTTCCCTCTCAACGCCTTTTCCTTCATCCCAGCACCGGCGATTCATCTGTTCTGGCGGCGAGCGGCGGAGTCATTTCCCTTTGTCGGCAAAAGCTCTGTTCAGCCGCGTGAGTAGCGGCCCTTTTTCCTCTCCAGGCAACGGCCGTTCCCACTCTCGTCGGCGGCCAGCACCGGTAATTTCTCCCCAGCAGCGAGCAAACGAAACCTTCGTTCGCGTCGTCTGTTGCAGTGGCGACATTCGACGAACGAATGTCGCGTTCCGCGTGGAGTCGTGGGCAGAGAGGTGAGTTTTGTTTTTTTTATTTGTTTTATTAAATAATTTTAATTATTATTTACTCTATTAGTAAAACCCTAAATTATATTTTGGTATTTAGGGTAGATTGAGAAATTGTAGTATATTTGGATAAAATTGGATCTAAATAGGAAAGTAGAGTTGAGGGTAATATAATGGATTGACGCTTGATAGTTAATAACAAGGGTTTATTTAAATGATTCAGTTGAGAAAAGGAGGTAATCGAGCTTTCAGAGAGTATTTAGGAAAGCAGCACTTCAGGTAGGAATCTTTCCCCTACCTTTGTTACGGTGTCAAATTCATGTATAGATAGATATTGACACCTTATCTTTGAAACTATTCTGATTGATTTGATTCTAAATTCAGTTGATCTCATTATCCTATTATTTGTGCATAATTGGCTTCAGTATCATTTGATTATCATGAATGCATTGAGAATATGTTTTTCTAATATTTCTGTTGGAAAGTTATGAATATTTATGAACCATGCAAAAGAATTGAAATGTTATACTGTTATCATGTCGTGGCATGCATATGACCTCTGACCTGGTGATTTATCATCAGTGGCCTGTTTATCTGAGTTATAGTTCTGGTTATATTAGACTATGTGTTTGCCGGTTAGGGCACCGCCAGTTGTCCTCGGACAATACTACGGATGTCAGATGTTGGATGCAACATTCACCGGACAGTCTAGATACAGTCGTTCTATCGTGTGAGCTGACGATAGAAACACTCTGAGAATGAGTGCGGCTCATGAGTGAGAATTGTGGCCAAGCTTGATGATTTACACGACAACCTTATGTTTCATTATTTTGTTGTATTATCAGTTCCTGACATGTAGTGTAGCTCTGTTATTGCAATTTCATGTAAATTGAACATGCATCATCTCTCTTGGTTCCTACTTAGCATTTTTCGCTAACTCCCCTTGTTTCTCCTCCATGTACCGAGTTTGCGTCTGGGAGGGATAGAGTAGATAGTTAGTTACCCACCGGAGACAGAGTATCATCAAGTGTTCTTTGCTAAACACTTTTCTTATTTATTCTAGTTTTACAGTTGAATTAGTTGCATCTTTGTTAGAGTGTCTTTATAGACTACAGTTAATGAATTTTGCAATGGAGTCAATTGATTATGTTATACAGTTCTGATGTTGAATTTAAGATTATTTGATTTATAAAATTTTATAGTAATCATGTTCCTTTGTTCCTATTAATATTGTCATCTCCCTGGGGAACCCTGAGCTAGGAATAGCCGGCTTCCGCCGGGGGCGTGACAATTTTATTGGTATTAGAGGCAAGTTCAATAAGAAAGCCTAAGGATATAGGAACATTAGGACTAGGATTGGGTTAAGGTTAGAATGATTGAGTAAGTAAACATTCATTATATGACATGTTATGTTGTTGGCAGGATGGCACCAAGAACTAGAGCCAGAGCAATCACAAGTCAAGGAAGTAAGGGAGCTAGAAATTCACTTGATGCCGAGGTACAGTTACCTCGAAACTTACCTAGAGCCCCTACAAGAAGAAGAAGTGGGTATGAAGCCTCAGTACCCTTAGAGGCAGCACCACCTGCTGAAACAGTCAGGGATGAGGGTGAATCATCCTCTCCTTCATTGGTACCACAACCCGTAGTAACTCAGCCAGTTAGGGCAGCCAGTATGCTTATGCAATTTTCTCAGTTGGGAAAAGATAGATTTGGTGACTTCGCCGGCACTACTGACCCTTGGGCTGCCAGAAATTGGTTACTAAAGGTAGAGCAAACTTTTAGGGCACTAGGATGCCCAGAGGAACAAAAGGTGGAATTGGCCACATACTTTTTATCTGATAGAGCTGGGACGTGGTGGTCTGGTATGAGAGTTACCTTTGGAGATGGTCCTATCCCTTGGGCTGATTTTAGAAGAACATTCCTTGAGAAATATTTCCCTGAAACTTTTCAAGACAGCCAGATGCAGGAGTTTCTGAACCTAAAACAAGGAAAAAGGACTGTAAATGTTTATGTGACTGACTTCGAGAGGTTATCTGATCTATTTCCAGAATTAGTGACCACCGAAAGGAGAAAGTGTCAACTGTTCATCAAGGGACTATATCACACCATAAAGAGGCAGATGAACACTATCCCATTAGATAGCTTTCAGGAAGTGGTAAATATGGCATTCAGAATAGAGGCTTCTCTACTTGATGTGGAAAAAGATAAACAAATAGAGAAGGTTCAAGAATTTGCAGAACAGAGAAAGGTCAATCAGTTAGTTAGGCCAATGGAAACAAGAACCTATGATGGGAAGAGATCTAGAGCAGTATTCAATAACCATCAGAGACCTGTACACTCTTCCTATGCACCAAGCTTTAATTCAACAGGGTCAGCAAGAAAATGCTTTAAATGCAACAAAGAGGGACACACGGCTAATATCTGCCCTCTTAACAAAATACGATGCCATTATTGCAAGGATTGGGGCCATTATAAGATTAACTGCCCATGGAAAGGATTTCAACCCCCACAGCAAAGTTACCAGCAGAGCCATCAACAAAGCTACCAACAGAGCTCCAGATCTAATACTTACAATGGGAGACCAGGTCAGGCTAGTCAGGCGGGGTCACAGCAGAGGCAGCCTCAGCAACGACCTTCAGGCCCAGCCAGAGTATATGCAGTAACCCAACAAGAGGCTCAGGAAGCTCCAGACACAGTAATGAGAGGTATTATTTTCGTATATGATTATCCTGCATGCCTGCTTATTGATACTGGTAGCACTCATTCTTTTATCTCTTATGAGTTTGTGATGAAAATAAAGAAAAAGCTCACTGTAGCTAGTACTGAACTATCTGTCTGCACACCTTCTGGAGGTGTGATGCAATCTCACTTAGAACTGAAACAATGTCCTCTCATCTTTGGTGATATAGTTGTTGAAACAGATCTGAGAGTTTTAGACTTCTCAGACTTTGACATTATCCTGGGCATGGATTGGCTTTTTATCCATTATGCTAATGTTGATTGTCATAATTATGTTGTGACCTTTAGCCCTCCTAGTTTACCTTCCTGGAGATTTATAGGAGTCTCTGGACAAGTTGCTCCCATAATTTCTGCTATGAAGGCCAAGAAATTAATGAGAGATAGGTGCCATGGATTTTTATTATCCATTTCAAAGGTAGAAGAGAAAACAAGAGAGCCTATGGAGCAAGTTGCAGTGATAAGGGAATTCACAGATGTATTCCCTGAGGAGTTACCGGGACTTCCACCAAAAAGACAGGTTGAATTTGCAATTGAGCTTCAACCTGGGTCTGCTCCAATTTCTAAAGCACCATTCAGAATGACTCCTAAAGAATTAGAAGAACTTAAGAGCCAGTTGCAAGAACTTTTAGACAGGGGGTTTATACGACCTAGTGTATCCCCTTGGGGTGCTCCAGTTCTCTTTGTAAAGAAGAAGGATGGATCTATGAGACTATGCATTGACTACAGACAGCTGAATGCCATTACAATCAAAAATAAATATCCACTTCCCCGAATTGACGATTTATTTGACCAGTTGAAAGGCACATGTGTTTATTCTAAGATCGACTTGAGATCAGGGTATCATCAAATAAGAGTCAGAGATGAAGATGTGTCCAAGACTGCATTCAGAACAAGATATGGACACTACGAATTTTTAGTGATGCCCTTTGGACTTACTAATGCACCTGCAGTTTTTATAGACATGATGAATAGAATTTTTATTGATTATCTGGATAAATTTGTAGTCGTCTTCATAGATGATATTTTGATATATTCCTGCAGTATGACTGAACATGAGAAACACCTCAGATTAGTTTTGGAAAGGTTGAGGCAGGAAAAGCTATATGCTAAGTTCAGTAAGTGTGACTTTTGGCTTAAAGAAGTGACATTTCTAGGCCATGTTATTTCTGGTGATGGAATAGCCGTGGATCCCCAGAAGATTTCTGCTATCTCTGAGTGGGGGAGGCCAAAATCAGTGCAAGAAATTCGAAGCTTTCTTGGTTTAGCAGGGTATTATAGACGATTTGTGAAAGGATTTTCTAAGTTGGCTGCTCCTTTAACCTATCTGACTAGAAAGGGTGTGAAATTTGATTGGAAGGATACATGTGAAAATAGTTTCTTAGAACTGAAAAAGAGATTAATTACTGCTCCAGTATTGGTAATCCCTTCTGGAGAAGATAGTTATATCGTGTACACTGATGCTTCTGGTCAAGGTCTGGGTGGAGTTTTGATGCAAAATGATAGAGTAGTTGCCTATGCATCTCGGCAACTCAAGAATCACGAGAAGAATTATCCAGTGCATGACTTGGAACTGGCAGCTATCATCTTTGTTTTGAAGTTATGGAGACATTATTTATATGGCACCACTTTTGAAATATTCACTGACCATAAAAGTTTAAAATATCTGTTTAGTCAGAAGGAGCTGAATATGAGACAGCGCAGATGGATGGAATATCTGAAAGATTATGATTGCCAAATTAAATATCACCCTGGCAAAGCAAACGTGGTAGCCGATGCTCTGAGCCAGAAATCGGAAGGAACACTTGCTCGTATGAGGACTACACCAACCGACTTAATTAAACAGCTTGTGGAATTGGGTGTTGAAGTGATAAATGAATCAGAAAGGAATTACTTGGCTGTGATGAGAGCTCAGTCTCAGCTTGTGCAGAAAATTAAGGAGACTCAATTGGGTGACGAAAATCTATTATCTTTGAGTAAGAAAGTAGAACAAGGGCTATTACCCGATTTCACAAAAGATTCAGAAGGAGTGTTGAGATTCAGAGGAAGACTATGTGTACCCGAAAATCATCCTGTGAAAGAAGAGTTACTAAATGAAGCACATCGATCTAAGCTTACCATTCATCCAGGGAGTATAAAGATGTACAAGGACCTTAACGAATATTATTGGTGGAACAATATGAAAAGGGACATAGCAAAGTTTGTATCATGTTGCCTAACATGTCAGCAGGTGAAGGCTGAGCATATGAGACCAGCAGGGAAGTTGCAAAATATTCCTATACCTGAATGGAAGTGGGAGCATATTACAATGGATTTTGTCTCAGGGCTTCCTAGATCTCAAAGGGGATATGACTCAATCTGGGTAATTGTTGATAAATTGACTAAGTTAGCACATTTTCTACCTGTTAAGAAAACTGACACCTTGGATAAGTTAGCAACCCTATATTGCAATGAGATTGTCAGACTGCATGGTGTACCTACTAGCATTATTTCGGACAGAGATCCGAGGTTTACTTCTAGATTCTGGGGTAGTTTGCAAAAAGCTTTGGGTACATAATTACATTTTAGTACAGCATTTCATCCTCAGACTGATGGCCAATCAGAAAGAACTATACAAACTTTGGAAGATTTGTTGAGAGCATGTGTACTTGATTTTGGTGGCAACTGGGAAAGTTATTTACATTGGGCAGAATTCTCATATAATAACAGTTATCATTCATCAATAAAGATGGCACCGTTTGAAGCCCTATATGGACGGAGATGCAAGTCCCCTGTACTTTGGAATGAGGTGGGTGAAAGGCTATTGTCAGCACCTCAGATGCTACAACAGGATGTAGAGATAGTGCAAGGAATCAAGCAAAGGTTGTTAACAGCTCAGAGCAGACAAAAGAATTATGCTGACAGGAGAAGAAGAGATTTGGAATTTATGGTTAGCGACCATGTGTTTTTGAAGGTATCTCCGTTGAAAGGTGTGATAAGATTTGGAAAGAAAGGAAAACTAGCTCCGAGATACATTGGACCTTTTGAAATTCTGGAACGGATAGGTGCAGTAGCCTACCGGTTGGCCTTACCACCCTCTCTCTCTGGAGTGCACAATGTTTTTCATGTCTCTATGCTACGGAAATACATACCTGATCCATCTCATGTGTTAGAGAAATTAACAGTGCCAATTCAGTCCGATACTTCCTTTGTTGAACATCCTGTGTGAATATTGGGAAGAAAAGAACATCAGTTAAGAAACAAGATCATCAAGATAGTTAAGGTCGGCTGGCAACATCATTCAGATAGCGAGGCTACGTGGGAGCGCGAAGAAGATGTAAAGGCTTAGTACCCCTATTTGTTCTAGCATGGTACGTGAATTTGAGGGACCAAATTCTTTTAAGGGGTAGATAATGTTATGCTTTATTTTTTGGTTATTTAAAATTTAAATTTAATTTTTTTATTTGAAAAACCCTAAATCTAATTCCCTAAAATTTTCTCTAATCTACCCCTAAGAATAAAACCCTATTCCCTAATCAAGTTTTTTTTTCCCTCGACGCACGAACCCTGTTTTTTTTCCCCTACGAGTGTTGCGTCGCCAGCCTCCGCATTTCATCTTCTCCGGCAGCGAACACGCGCGTCGTCTTCATCTTCGGCAGTGGCAGGAAGAGACGCCAGACTCACGTCGTCGTTCCTTCGAACGTTGCCCATCGTCCGGCGGGAGTCAGACACCAACAAAGCTTCGGCGGTTGTTCCGTTCTGATCGGACGCGGGCGGTAAATCCAAGCGGCGGTAGAAAGTTTTCGAGTCGGGTGTCGCCTCCACCTCCTCCGGCGACTCCTTCCGTTTTCCAGGCAACACCTCTTCTTCCCTCTCAACGCCTTTTCCTTCATCCCAGCACCGGCGATTCATCTGTTCTGGCGGCGAGCGGCGGAGTCATTTCCCTTTGTCGGCAAAAGCTCTGTTCAGCCGCGTGAGTAGCGGCCCTTTTTCCTCTCCAGGCAACGGCCGTTCCCACTCTCGTCGGCGGCCAGCACCGGTAATTTCTCCCCAGCAGCGAGCAAACGAAACCTTCGTTCGCGTCGTCTGTTGCAGCGGCGACATTCGACGAACGAACGTCGCGTTCCGCGTGGAGTCGTCGGCAGAGAGGTGAGTTTTATTTTTTTTATTTGTTTTATTAAATAATTTTAATTATTATTTACTCTATTAGTAAAACCCTAAATTATATTTTGGTATTTAGGGTAGATTGAGAAATTGTAGTACATTTGGATAAAATTGGATCTAAATAGGAAAGTAGAGTTGAGGGTAATATAATGGATTGATGCTTGATAGTTAATAACAAGGGTTTATTTAAATGATTCAGTTGAGAAAAGGAGGTAATCGAGCTTTCAGAGAGTATTCAGGAAAGCAGCACTTTAGGTAGGAATCTTTCCCCTACCTTTGTTACAGTGTCAAATTCATGTATAGATAGATATTGATACCTTATCTTTGAAACTATTCTGATTGATTTGATTCTAAATTCAGTTGATCTCATTATCCTATTATTTGTGCATAATTGGCTTCAGTATCATTTGATTATCATGAATGCATTGAGAATATATTTTTCTGATATTTCTGTTGGAAAGTTATGAATATTTATGAACCATGCAAAAGAATTGAAATGTTATACTGTTATCATGTCGTGGCATGCATATGACCTCTGACCTGGTGATTTATCACCAGTGGCATGTTTATCTGAGTTATAGTTCTGGTTATATCAGACTATGTGTTTGCCGGTTAGGGCACCGCCAGTTGTCCTCGGACAATACTACGGATGTCAGATGTTGGACGCAACATTCACCGGACTGTCTAGATACAGTCGTTCTATCGTGTGAGCTGACGATAGAAACACTCTGAAAATGAGTGCGGCTCATGAGTGAGAATTGTGGCCAAGCTTGATGATTTACACGACAACCTTATGTTCCATTATTTTGTTGTATTATCAGTTCCTGACATGTAGTGTAGCTCTGTTATTGCAATTTCATGTAAATTGAACATGGATCATCTCTCTTGGTTCCTACTTAGCATTTTTCGCTAACTCCCCTTGTTCCTCCTCCAAGTACCGAGTTTGCGTCTGGGAGGGATAGAGTAGATAGTTAGTTACCCACCGGAGACAGAGTATCATCAAGTGTTCTTTGCTAAACACTTTTCTTATTTATTCTAGTTTTACAGTTGAATTAGTTGCATCTTTGTTAGAGTGTCTTTATAGACTACAGTTAATGAATTTTGCAATGGAGTCAATTGATTATGTTATACAGTTCTGATGTTGAATTTAAGATTATTTGATTTATAAAATTTTATAGTAATCATATTCTTTTGTTCCTATTAATATTGTCATCTCCCTTGGAAACCCTGAGCTAGGAATAGCCGGCTTCCGCCGGAGCGTGACAATTTAAGTCAAAAGTAAATACCATGACAAGAGTGAAGAGCGACAAAACAAAAAAAAAAACCTGTGATCTAGATGTCATGGAGCAATCCCGTAAGAAATTTGCCAACCAAACTATGGAAAGGGGCAGAGAGTTGTACTTACGTAAGGTCCGCCTGGAGGAGAATGAATGTCAGGAAAGAGAACCAAAGGAGATTGGGCAACCCTACAAAAGTGGCGCGAGTATATTAATTTGAAGTTCTAAATCAAAGAAAATAGAAACTACAGCGGAGGAGTTTTCCAAAGATTCATCGAGTATTTCGACCCTACGTTACGTGGAATATTCGAGCCAAAATTGATGTTGATTCTAAAACAGGCCAGCATGGATGGAACAATTGAGTCAAAATCAATTTTGACTCTAGACAAAGGTTGGAAGCATAAATCTGGTATGAGCCAGCATTACAGAGAGGAAGAGGTCAAGTTGGAACTGATTGTGACTCCATACGAGATGTTAGGACCTGGTTCAGGCGGTCCGGCCCAAGCCCAATCCTGCAGCCAAACCCAAGCAATGCACCCACAGCCCAGCCCAACCGCGGAAGAAATTAACCGAGTCAACATTGGATGTTGACCCGAAATCAAACGGCTGCGAGATTGGGAAGACGCGCAAGCTCCGCATCGTCTTCCCCGTGGAGTTCGGAAGCTGCGGAGGATTCGGCGACAGCGGCAGCCTGCGGACGCCATCTCCTCCGATCTTCACGGACGCGGACGGGCGGCGCGGGAGACTCGGACGGCGTCGAGGCGGCATCCTCGTCGCTCACGCCAGCTTCGGCGGAAGACGCGGTCCACGCGACAGAGACGACGCTTGCGGGGTGAGCGACGAAGGCGGACGCGGCGAAGCTTCTCTATAAGAAGCTTGAAGACGACGAGATCGGGGTGCGCGGAGGCGTCACCACACAGAGCGCCGGGGAGCGACTCCACCGGCGACGGCGAGGCGCCGTCGCCCTTCCAGAGCAGGGCTCTGATGCCGGTTCCAGGAGGGAACTGATGCCGACGCCGGCGGGCGTCGATGGCGACGTTCAGGGCAACGTCGGTGACGAGGAGAGATTGAGAGAGTTGTAACCGGCGTCTAGAGAGACGACCGGCGAGAGGAGAAAGTGGGAGAGGGGCAGGCGACGGAGGCCGTCGGCCCGGAGAGCTTGTAACTTGTTCGGAGGAATAAAGAAAGCTTCCCCATCATTCCCCCGTTCTTGAGTATTTCCGGCGACAGCCCTCAGCAGCAGGCGGCTGTCCGGTCGGCGACAGACGGACGAACGCAGCGGCGAGCGTTCGTTCGCGTCGAAGAAGACGAGTAGTAACGTTCGAACGCGGCGGCGTTCGAATCGAGGTGCGAGTCAACGAAACGAGCAGTCAACGCTCGAATCGAACGAAATCGAATTGGATTTCGATTTCAGGCTGACGTCAGCGGGGTGACGCTGACGTAAGACAGTGATTACGCGCGGCGGCGAAATAAAATCGAGGGCTGACGTCACGCTGACGCCAGCAAGGTGATGATTTTGACTTTGGTCAAAATCAGAAGAGGTATTTGATTTAGGGTTCCGTTCTTTTCCGGATTTCTAAATTGGGGTTAGGGTTTTCTCCGTGCGATCTTGTATTTGGGGATAAAAATCCTTCGGGGAGATTAGGGTTTCCAATTTAAGGCCGGAAACCCTAGGGCGAGTTGCGTTCCGGTATTCCGCCGGACGGCTCTGAGACAACGGATAAGCGCTGTTCTCAGGCCGATCCGACCGGGGCGTGACAACAGGTATCAGAGGCAAAGATTCAGCCATGAAGGTGAATCAGAAGGATCCGAGAGGCAACACCATCACTACGAGCGACAAGGAGTGTCGTTCTTCCAGGGCAGGGGTCCTGATGCCAACACTAGGGTGTGTTGATGCCAATGTCTAAGGGCATTGATGCCGATGTCAGGGACGTCGATGCCGATGTCAGGGGACATCGAAGGAGACTCTATAAGAGCTCAGTGATTGCCAGATCACTTCCCGGAGCAGGGGCTCTGATGCCATCACCAGGAGGGTGATGAAGAGGGGTCAACGGATCCTTTTGCCAAAGCAGGGGGCTTTGATGCCAACACCAGGGCGTGTTGATGCCAGCACCAGGGCGTGTTGATGCCAGCACCAGGGCGTGTTGATGCAAATGCATAGCATTGATGCCAACACCGGGGGCGTTGATGCCGGCGCCAGGGGCGTCGATGCCGGTGTCAGGGACATCGAGGTTCAGCTGACTTCAGCAAATATGGTGAAGCAAGATTATTGTGGGCCCATGACCCACAGGTCCGAAATTATCCTTGACAAGTTTGTTGATGCAGGTTGCTATAAGCATGGTGCAGCAAACATTCAGAGGATGGATGACTTTGAACATTGGAGGGCCAGTGTTCAACTTGCATGGAACATCGAGGGCGATGTTCAAATCAGGTGGGAGAGAATTGTTAGGGCCCGGTTCAGGCGGTCCGGCCCAAGCCCAATCCTGCAGCCAAACCCAAGCAATGCACCCACAGCCCAGCCCAACCGCGGAAGAAATTAACCGAGTCAACATTGGATGTTGACCCAAAATCAAACGGCTGCGAGATTGGGAAGACGCGCAAGCTCCGCGTCGTCTTCCCCGTGGAGTTCGGAAGCTGCGGAGGATTCGGTGACAGCGGCAGCCTGCGGACGCGATCTCCTCCGATCTTCACGGACGCGGACGGGCGGCGCGGGAGACTCGGACGGCGTCGAGGCGGCATCCTCGTCGCTCACGCGAGCTTCGGCGGAAGACGCGGTCCACGCGACAGAGACGACGCTTGCGGGGGTGAGCGACGAAGGCGGACGCGGCGAAGCTTTTCTATAAGAAGCTTGAAGACGACGAGATCGGGGTGCGCGGAGGCGTCACCACACAGAGCGCCGGGGAGCGACTCCACCGGCGACGGCGAGGCGCCGTCGCCCTTCCAGAGCAGGGCTCTGATGCCGGTTCCAGGAGGGAACTGATGCCGACGCTGGCGGGCGTCGATGGTGACGTTCAGGGCAACGTCGGTGACGAGGAGAGATTGAGAGAGTTGTAACCGGCGTCTAGAGAGACGACCGGCGAGAGGAGCAAGTGGGAGAGGGGCGGGCGACGGAGGCCGTCGGCCCGGAGAGCTTGTAACTTGTTCGGAGGAATAAAGAAAGCTTCCCCATCATTCCCCCGTTCTTGAGTATTTCCGGCGACAGCCCTCAGCAGCAGGCGGCTGTCCGGTCGGCGACAGACGGACGAACGCGGCGGCGAGCGTTCATTCGCGTCGAAGAAGACGAACAGTAACGTTCGAACGCGGCGGCGTTCGAATCGAGGTGCGAGTCAACGAAACGAGCAGTCAACGCTCGAATCGAGCGAAATCGAATTGGATTTCGATTTCAGGCTGACGTCAGCGGGGCGACGCTGACGTAAGACGGTGATTACGCGCGGCGGCGAAATAAAATCGAGGGCTGACGTCACGCTGACGCCAGCAAGGTGATGATTTTGACTTTGGTCAAAATCAGAAGAGGTATTTGATTTAGGGTTCCGTTCTTTTCCGGATTTCTAAATTGGGGTTAGGGTTTTCTCCGTGCGATCTTGTATTTGGGGATAAAAATCCTTCGGGGAGATTAGGGTTTCCAATTTAAGGCCGGAAACCCTAGGGCGAGTTGCGTTCCGGTATTCCGCTGGACGGCTCTGAGACAACGGATAAGCGCTGTTCTCAGGCCGATCCTACCGGGGCGTGACACGAGAGATAGGAACACATCAAAGATACGACAAAAAGAATAATCATTTGCCAGCAGATAAAAGCGAGTCATTATTTGCCAGCCGCCCAAGAGATAAGGGGACAGGCGCTGGAGAAAAGAAAGGTGGCCGCCGCAGTTGGCAGAGGAAAAAAGGGTCCGAAAGAAAAAAAGGGAGGGAAGACGGCTGCGAAGCGGGTCAGCTAAAACCTTATAAAAGGAGATATACCGAGGCAAAAAACAAGGAGGATAGAAGCAGAAGAGGAGGAGAAGGATAAGCTGCGAGAAGAAGGTAAATGAAGGATGTTTCCCTTTCTCTTCTATGGTTGCATCCATCCTTCTTCTAAGATTAACGCATCCTGAAGTCACATCTGAGAGGTAGATTAGGTGCCGAAAGGCTGGGTTCCGAGGGCTCATAAAAGAAAGCAAAAGAGAGGAGTTATATCTGAGAGGTAGAATCAGAACCGGGAAGCTGGTTCCGAGGGTTCCGAGGCAAAAATATGTTGTGGTGTCGTGGGTGACGGAGGTATGCGGATCGGAGGATCGGGCAAAAAGGGCAACAAAAAAAATGGGCAACAAAAAAAATGGATAAAAGAAGAGAACGCGAAGAGGAGAAGGGACACGGAATGACAACACAAAAAAAAACGGCAACGTGAAAGAGAAGCGGCAACGTGAAAGAGAAGCGGCAATGCGAAAGAGAAACGACAATAAGAAGATGATCGAAGAGAAGTTCCCTTTCCATCCATCTCTCTTGAAGACCTTGCAGATGCATTAAGTATCCCGGAGAAGTCTTTGAGAAGTAAAATAGAGGCTGAAAAGCCAACTCCGAGAGCTCGTGCAAAAAAAAGAGGGGGGCGAAAAAAAAATAAAATAAAATAAAAAGGGGAGCTACCATTGAGAGGTAGATTAGAAATCTCTGAGAGGTAGTAAAGAGGGAAGAGGCTGGAAAGCTGAGTTCGAGAGTTCAAAACAAAAAAGGGGAGAGAAAGAAAATCGAGAGAACCCGTAAAAAGGGAAGGAATAGCCTACGTCCAAATCAAAAGAAGAAGGAAAGTACCTATCTGCTAAACTTTCCCCCTTGATCTTTGATCTCGGGAAGTCACAGTAAATTCGCCGAAGCTGGAAATAGCTGATGGAGATTTGCTTTCTGATCACTCCCCTCCAAAACTCTGTCTCCAGAACCACAACAACACGGCGACAGAACACCCTGCCAAGAAGCTCTGTGAGATGGGAATTCTACTATTGCACTAACCTTCCGAGAGAAATTATTGCTGCAAAAAGGGGAAAGAGAAATGAGCTCATATCAAGGATTTAAAAGAAAATAGAAACGAACGACGTAACAGAGCCATTCGGATGAAATACTGCCGCCTCATTGAACGCTTGCCTGACAAAATTTCTCCAAGTTCCGCCCGCTACAGAAGGTGCACCGTAAAAAGCAAGCGATAGAATCTTGTTTCACTGTGCTGCTGTGGGAGGAAGATGGTAAAAGCATGGTGATGATGAAGGAAGAACGAAGATAGAACTTTTCTTGCTACCTGGCGAGAACTGCTGATCGCTGCAGTGCGTCGGAACTCGAAAGCTTCGCAAGCACCCAAGCTTGAATCTGGAAAAAAGGAAAATAGAACCGTAAAAATTAAAAAATATATAAAAAAATATAATAATAAAAGAGGGAAGGAATGGGTAAACCCAAGAGGCATACCGCTTCTCGGACGGATCCGGCCCAGGTCCACTCGGCTGGTGGGCTAGAACTCCGAGCAAATACAACTTGCCGCAAAGCCATCTCACCGACGCTCCCGGAAGGCGGAAGAATGATCTCTAGACGTCAACCTCAGCTCAATGGAGCCGCCACCAACCTGTCGGCTGTTAATGAAAAGAAAATCACAGAAGAAGCTTTAAAAAAAAACTTCTTAATTTTTGCTTGGATTAGCTAAAGGAAAACGAGAGGAGTTTCTGGCCCATGATCCGAAGAGAGGATTCTCTTTGTGTTCAGTCGCCACTGCCGTATCATGTTGTCTGTATCGTCTCCCCACGCTGGCTCCGAATACTGCCTTCTTTAACTAAATTTGCTGTCGTTGCAGCTTTCCTCCTCTCTCAGAAATCACTAACACCATCCACTTCGTGAACAAATCACCTGGTTGGTGCGTCCCTCATCATGAATCGGTGACTCCGGCCCCCGATCTCCCCATGGGGTTCAAACCCGGTATGAAATCACAGTCGCCGTAATAGAATTTGTCGATCGTCGCCCTCCCCCTTGCCTGACTGGCGATGCCGCACCCTAAATAATCGCCACCCAAAACCCCGGATCGGCGTTGACGTTGATGTCGGAGACAGGCGCGTGTCTCCCGCCTCCGTTGAGGGCCACCGTTAGCAAAACTCACTAGCGCCCTTCCGCCCGAAGTGGTCGTCACCTAGATGGGTCGGAAGCTGCCGCCGCCCCGACGAATCGCCTAGGATTTGCCCGACAGTGGATCGACAAAAGAAATGTGCCCGTATTTTGGGGCTTTACTCTTTGGCTAAAAGTCTCAGGGTCAAAGGCGCACGCGACGTTGTTAATCCCCCTCTTAGATTTCAGTTTAATGACGAAGCTAAATGGGGTTGAATGATAGGCTTATATTATGAACAATCAGTTAAAGCCCTAATATGCAGCATCAAAAGAAAATTCTTTTTTTACCCTTGGACCGAGAGTTATAAAGTCAGAATAGAGCAATATCACAAAGTCAAATTGCACTGGAAACCTTGATTCAGACAATGTGACCGGAGTCCAAAGATCCATAATAACACACGACATTCCCAAATAAAATTAGTAAACCTTGGACCTAAGCAATGAGATATTGTTTGGGAGATGCGTACGTTGACGTTTATCATCGGGGCGTAGCTCCTCAATATAACGTTGCACTGCTTAGGCCGGGTAAATTCTCAAATCAAATTATCCAACACGCCGCAAGGCCGGATAAATTTGCAAAAAATAGATTATCCAACACGTCGCGAGCTGAATAAAATTCTCGATTCAAATGATCCAACACGCCGCGAGGCCGAATGAATTTTATTATCCAACACGCCATAAGGCTGGATGATTTTTTAAAATTGAATTTTTAAAATTAAATTATCCAACACGCCGCAAGGCCGGGTAAATTCCAAATCAAATTACCCAATACACCGCAAGGCCGGGTAATTTCCAAGTCAAAATTATCCGACATGACCGCAAGGCCAGATGAATTTCCAAACAAACCGTCCAGCATTCCAAGTTAAGCCGTCCAGTACGCTGTGAGGCCAGACATTTCCCCAAATCAAATATCCAACACGTATAAACGCAATTGTGGTGGAATATTGTTTGGGAGGTGCGTACGTCGATGTTTATCATCGGGGCGTAGCTCCTCAATATAACATCGGGTTGCCTAGACTGGGTATCACTTAAAGAGATGTTTCAAGGCTAGACGTCCGATAGACACAAAATGCCCGAGTCGATGAAAGCTCGTTTGTTTATCGTTTAAATACCATGCCAATTTTTGTATTTTCATCACATTTATAAATGATGTTATTCAACTTGTTTCTCTTATTTTGTTGCGTATCATAGATCTCTTAATCAAAGGTTCCCTAATTTTATGGGTAATTATGCGCTCATTGGAAGCCAGAACCCATTAAACAAAAACCTTATTAATTTAGGATGGATTTGAAATGGTCATATTACATTTCTAATGTAACAAAAATGACCCTACAGCGGTCGGGTTTTTTACATAGCCACCGGTTCTCAGTTCGATTTCGGTTTAGGAAGTCACCGAACCGGCGGTTAACCGATCGAACCGGTAATATTAAATAAATTAATTAATTTTATTTATTTGGCTAAAATCCTAAATGACCGAACCGGTAATATGAATTGACTTCACCGGTTCAATCTTACCCTAATACCCTTCGAGGCTTCGACTCTTCGTCTTCGACTCTTCGGAGCTTTGACGGACGCCGCCAATCGCCATCACACCAAAGCAAAGGACTGAAGGAGTTCACCTTCTCTTTGTCGAACGCTGCCATCACACCAACCTTCCAGGTTACCTTCTCTTCGGTTCCCCCTTTTCTCTCTTCTTTCACTGAAACCCTAAAATGCTAAGGGCGAACCTCTTGCTGTCTTGCCAGAATTCCATTCGCCATTGACGCATCTTTCCATCACCATTCGCACTCACGAGCCTCGCCATCGCCAAGCATCTCACCACCACAGGCTCTAGTTTCCAGTAGGAATAACGAGCAGGAATAACGTTTGTTATTGTAAGGGAAAATAATGATCTGATACCTGCTGTCTTTCCTCTTGATAGTATGAACCTTCTTGGATTGAGATGTAGCTAGATTGTGACAAAAAGTATAGATGATCGTACGAATCCTGTTAGTTCTTTAGAGATTTCACAAGTTATTGCTACTGCTTACTAAGTCTAAAACGTGGTGATGACATTCATTTGCCATATGTTGAATGTATGTAGTAGGCTGAGCATATAGCATGAAACAAATTGTTACTCTTTATTTCTGATCATAATTTGCTAGAAGAAGATCAGAAAGATTCTTGTCCCATCAATTCCATTGATCTTGATTGAGCCATCAGTTTGAATGTTGTTTTAGCGCTATAATCATTGAGCCATCAGTTTTTGTTCTTCAAATTTCACTGCATTCTTTGAAATTTGAATATTATACTTATTTGTCCTTACTTCAACTGATATTATATTTGTGTATTCAATACATGAACAATACGCCAACTGATTTATATTTCTGTATTCAATATTTATTAGATGGAAAGTATTGGAGAGACTGATAGAGATACTTCAACTGACTTGTAGTTGTAGAAAGGAACTGAGTTAGTAATTCCAACAAACTATTTGGTGGAGAATGGAGATGCTAGAAGCCTCATTTGTTCAACTTATATTTGTTGGTGTATATGCCCTGCAGACCAATGTATGGACATGGTCAGGCATTGTTTGAATGTACTTTGATAGAACTATTATTCTTTATAGAGGCATGGTCGTTATTATGCAGACTTCTCTACCTACGTTGATGTATTGAGTTGCATATATAATGTCCCAGGAATTTGGATTGGATCCATTCTCATAAGCTATCCCCAGACAAGGTACCTTAGCAGATATGGGACAGCTTTGGTACATGTGAGACTGGTGTATGGGCTGGTTAAGTGTGGGGCACAGTAACGCAGGCATACAGGTGCATTGGATGCACTGGAGTGATCCACCGTGAGGATTGGCTTGTCTAGTCAACAAGTCAATCTCACATACAAGAGGTTTGTATTGATCCTTAGACTTGAGGTATTCATGTCTAGATTTGATGATGGGTATGCTTTGATACAATCTTACGTCTCTCTGTAATTGGGAGACCAAAACGACTGACATTGGGCATGTCATAAGTCATGTAGAGACATGGATGACCAATAGTAGGATTTGCCCCTTCCTTATTGGAAGCATGATATCCACTCGGGGGGCGCCCCACCTTATTGGTGCATGACAGGAATGTGTGGCCACACTTGTTGAGTCATGACCAATGCATTGGATTGATAAACTTGAGACTAATCCAATGGCAGGATATCAGTTTAGGCAAAGGGATCTATAATGCAATGAGAATCCTCGTTGCTTGTTAGGAGTTGTTGCCATAATGACTTAAGTCCTATGACATGGGTAGTAGTGATGTGTTGCTATATACCCCTCACTACTTATGATGTTTACATCATTACCATCGTCATATGGATCTTACGGGGTCACACGCAATAGACTCTTGACGTTGCTTTAATCAGAAGCCTTATGATCAAGTTATTGGATAACTTGGATCAATTTGGAAGATTTCATCAGCGCCAATAGGCCTGATGAGTTGGAAGAAAGTTATTGGAGCCAAACTTCAATTTTGGCAGGTTGACTTGAAATTGACCTAGATTGGTCACATTTGGATTAGGGTTGCATTGGATTAGATCCAATGGCTTAATCAACCCATGCCATGAAGTTTGGCCTAGCTCATTATCCAATGAGGCCCAATAATAAGTTGTCATGAAGAGGGAATTGGCTTAAAAGTGTATAATGGGGAGAAACCCAACCCCATTGGCGCCTAGGGGCATAATGGGGTGTGGGTGGCATAAATTGCTTCCTTTGGAAGGAAGTGGCGCCTCCCCCCTTCATACTTTGATGGTATCTTGCCTCTATGGCAAGTGTTGGGGCTGATATGGCTTGATGGCTCTTTTGGAAAGAGCTTGGGCACATATGGATAGTAGGGTAAGGTTTATGGTAAGATCTTGGAAACTTACCTTACCTCCAAACCCTAATTCCCCTCAAACCCTTGCTTAGCCGAATGACTCTTGCATGTTGCGCCTAGCTCTTCTCCTTGGATGGAAAGAATGCCTCTAAGGCATGTCTTGGGCTGATATGGCTATTGGGCAAATAAGGATAGGTTGAATGAGGTTTATGGCAAAGTCTTGGAGACTTTCCTTACCACAAACCCCTCTCATCCTAGCCGCCCACTTGGCATGATCTTGGCCCTGCCTAAACCGCATCTTGGCTTATAAAAGGGACCCTAGCTGCCCCCTCTCAATGGTTCGAATGCTTGGAGACGTGAACACATATAGAGGGGTGAGAGCAAGGGCAAAGGGCGACAACATCAAGGTGGCGCAACCCTTCTTCCTACTAGTGGCCGCAAGTCTTCTCCTTCCTCTCCTCTTGGCGTGACTTGGAGAAGGACTTGGTGGCGCCACATCCTCTTACTCTTCCTAAGGGCCGAAACTCTTCTTCTCCCTCTTCTCTTGGAGTGAAGAGGATAAGGAGTTGGCGGCATCTTCCTTGCACTTGGCGCATGATCCTTGGAGGTGGCGCAAGAGAAGTGAAGGAACCCTAAGGCTTGATTCTCTTTCCGAGGCTAGCACCAAGCGTGGAAGGGAGCAACGATCAAGGAGTCAACGCGTGGATACTTGTAGAGGGCAAACACTTGGGCGCCTTCAACATGGCTTCAGCAACTAGACAAGCAAAAGAGGTACATCTCTAACACATCCTTGTGTCTTCTCTCTCGCATGGATGCTTGGGACCGGAATATGTTTTGGGTGTAATGATTCTTCCGCTGCGTCCTGGGACTGCAAAATTTTAAATTACACCCGGTATTCCCTAACAGTGGTATCAGAGCTACTTGCGAGAAACACAAGGTGTACGTTTGCTTGTGTGAAAAATTTTTGGAAAATTTTTCTTCTATCCATGCGCGTTTCACATAGAAAGCGTCTTTCATCCTAACTTCTTTTATCATTTTTATGGCCGAAATTTGGATTGTGTTTATGATGGATTTAAGACCAAAGGCGCACGTAGTTTTGTCAAGTAGGACGGGCATTGTGTCTTTGGACTGGCCGGGTCTCTTGATCTGACAAAATTGCCAGCCGATAGGGTCCATGAAATCATCATGAAACTTGATCCCAATTTTAGCATAAACTTGATTGAGAGAGTGCTTTGGATGGAGTTGGCACATAAGGGGATAAAATTTGATTATTCCGGTTTTTCAAATTTTATATATGCGCCACTTGTCTCTTCCATGGGTTGATATGGTCATAGCGAGTGCCCTCCTGTGTTGTGATGTGGAAGCATGTTTCCACCTGTGATGAATGCTTGTAAAATCTTTCTACCACCTGCGTGTGGTTCTCCCCCTTCTTGATGTAAAATTTTTATCTTTCCTTAGAATAGATGTAGAATTGTTTACATAAGATAGGTTAAGGTTCATCAAAGACAACAAGGTGTCTTCTTCAACCGATATCAGAGTGGCACCAGCTTTGGAAGCGTGGTGATGGATTTGCGGTTGGAGGAAGGGATGCTTGCTTTCGGCTTCTGGCATGGGCTGATATGCTAAAGGGACTTGCAACCCTTGGATACATGATAACATGTCACATGGCTCGTGACAAGTTATATGTATGAAAAGGGCTATGACCATATCGACCAAACTAGCATGCCTGTGATGGTTTATTATTTTGTCCATAGCATGCCTGTGATGTTCTTTCTTTGCTGCCATAACCATAGGAAAACTGCATGCTAGAAAAGAATAAAATCAACGTGTAAAACTCTCAATACAATATCAAGTCAATAGCTTTCTAACGCGTAGCCCTCATTAAGCTATCGATCGGTGGTGTTGTGAACTGTTTCCCACCCTCGTGGGACACACCCACTTATCTTTAGGAGGTGTGTGGTGACAATGATTTTCCCAGTCCAGTTTTAACCTGGGCGTGCCTTCGCAAGGAATTCGTTGGCCCTGGGCATAACGGTTAGGACCAGACTTGACTAGTTTTTCATATGTCACTGATATGATGAATCACTAGAGGCAGCTGTTGAGAGGATAGGGTTCTGTGTTGTATCCAGCCCTCGCTGGACACAGGGCGCCTAGTCTGTCTTAACTAAGAGGAGTTGTGCACGGCACAATTGGCTGGCATGCCTACCTAAGGAAGCATGGGATTCTCTGTGCATCCCAACTCACCCTCGTGAGTCGCGGAGACCTCTTGTGAAATTAGGATCCTACTCACTTATTTCTATGTTGAGTTTTGAGAGTTCTCAACTTATTTTTGGAAATAGTAGGAGCATAGCATTTAAGTTAAAGTCCTTGTTAAATGCTTTATCATAGTACTTATTTTACTTATTTGCTTATTGTAGATGGCATCTCCTGATCTAAGATTGAAACTTTATAAAAACAAACTGGATGGGACAAATTGGACAAAATGGTTCAAGATTTTGTCCAAGATACTAGAACAAGAGAATAAGGTGCATCTTCTTGAAAGACCACCATCCCAGCCCAGTGTGTATTTCACTACTGAGTGGGAGTGGAATGTCTATCTTGAACATTGTGAAGATAACGAACAGTACACTGCTCTTGTCTTAGAGTGCATGACCCCAGAGGTCAAAGTTGAGTGTGATGAGATGGGGATTTATGATCTTATCATTCATCTCAAAGGTCTCTTCACACCATGCTCTATAGACAATGATCAAGAGAGTTCTGTTGGATCTTCAGAGTGTATGCCTAAATCTGAGAATGGCCATGGTTCTGTATATTCGAAGCTAATACTTCGGAAGACTGGGAATGCATGGGTATTTCGAAAAGGATTAATGGCCAAGAAGAGCATGGCAAAGAAGAAGGGATGTGTTCCATCCGCTTCAGGTATTGTGTTACCGAGGTCTTTATGTCTACTTCTTATTCATGGGTACTGGGTACCTCATGTGAGGCTCACATATGTTTTACATGTGCAGGAGCTCAAAAGAAGTAGGACGATGAGGCTTGATGGGATCGACTCTTGGGTTAGGGACGAAGCATTGGATGCTGCTGTTGATATCATCTCACTGCCTTGAAGACTTTATCTAGAACTTTGCTATTATGTATCAGCTTATGTATTAGAACATCATTCCTTTTGGAAAGGATTTTAGTTTGAAATAATATATGATATTTTTCTTTATAACTGAGATGTTCTATTGAAGTGATACAGTTGATAATAGTTTTGTGGCTCTATATGTAACACAATATCAAATCCATTGATTCAATTAACATCCTCTTATGGAATTGTCTCTTGAACCATCGAACAATGGTCACATCCAAAGGTCAATGGACTATTGGGATCATCATCCTTTTAGGATTATGATAAATGTGAGTTTTGTTCAAAGGAACAAAGTGATAGATGCTGCCTTCACCATAAAGGGTGGAAGGGTAAGTGGCTTGTTGGATCTATTACACAGCAATGTATGTGGACCCATGTAAACAAGCACTAAGAGGTGTTATATGCTTCATCTGGTATGGGTATGCCTTATCCAACCTAAGAACTTTGGAGAAATCCAAGAAGTTCACAAATGAAGTATTGAGTCAAATTGGAGGATCTATTATTAAAACACTTTGATTGGATCAAGGTGATTAGTAGAGAATTTGATGGCTGTCCTAAGAAGTGTGGAGTTATCTCACAACTTACTTAGTACACCACTGTGTGGTGAATTTCAAAGAAAGAAAAAGTGAACACATTGAATGTGGTTCCATCTTTGAATAGTCATGCAAATATACTACTATGATGCCATGCAAACAGATGTACTGCCACTCCATAAGAAAGTGTCTAAGTTAGCTTTTGAGTTGCGAAATGCAAATATCCCATTTCTTCAATGGAATTGGGAATGTAATGTGTAGTGATTCAAAAGTATGTGTTTGTGGTGCACTGTAGAGTGCTAATTCTATCCCGAAGAGAACAAAATATTTGTTGCTCAAACTGTTGTCTCTCTTGAGAAAGTATTTCTTTTAAAAGAAGTTAGTGGGAGTAGATTTGATTGGGACAAGGTCCAGAATCAACCACAATATAAATATACACAGATGGAGAGCAAAATCTCACATACAGGTTGAAAGTCAACCTGAGGTTCAAGTAACACAGGAACCACATAAGTCTGGATCGATTCGATATGCTGGGCATGACGAATTTTTCATCAAGGATGAACCTAAGACTTATGAGGAAATGGAAGCGGTCGGTGGACCAGATTCCAAGAAATGGCTAAGGGCCATGAGAACCATAATGGACTTCATGTCTGGTAATCAAGTCTGGGACTTGGATGAGCTGCCAAAGGGGTAATTCCCACAGGATGTAAATAAATCTTCTAGGAAGATAGACATGGAAGGTAACATTGTTACCTTGAAAAGCAAGCTAGTGAACAGAAATTTCAGGCAAATCCACTAGGTGGATAATGATGAAAATTTTCACCAGAAGCTATGTTTGAGTCCATTAGGTATATGCTTGTTGCATTTTCTGTTACGACATGTTATGAAAAATTACTTTTCTTGTTGGATGTCTGGAAGAGGATATCCATATGGAAATAGCCAGTGTTTTCATATAGTGGCCATAAAGATATGCATGGTCTTATGCAAGCATGTTTAAAAGAGCTTGTGTTTACAAGAAGATCAGTGGGAGCACCTTAATAGTATTTCTTGTTCTAGATGATTGATGATATTCTCCTCACATGGAATGACATCTCAGCTTTTCACATGGTGAAGAAAAGGCTTGAGATGTATTTCGAGTAGAATGATTTAGGGAATGATGCCTACATCCTAGGCATGAGGATCTATAGGTAGAGATCCAAGAAAGTCATTGCCCTTTAGTCAATCTATGTTCATCCAAGAGTTTATGGAGAGGTTTATATTGGTTAATTCCAAATATTGATACCTTCCAGAGAGATATGGTCTGACTCTCATGAGGATGTTGTGTCCTATGACACAGCTGGAGAGTAATAACATGGGTCTAAAATCCTGATACATGGTGTATAGGATGGATCATGTCTTGAGTAATATACACAAGACCATTTGTGGCAAATGCTTGGAGCATAGCCAGTAAGTTTCAATCAGATCCTAGTGTTTGACATTGGATAGCTGTGAAAGCAATCCTTATATATACTTGGGAAGTATAAAGGATTGAAGTCTAGTCTATAATAGACAGGAAGAATTTTGTGTACAAGGGTACACTGATCCTTCGTTCCAGTCTTATGACTACAGCCAGGATTTGCGCTTTGCCTTGTTGTGGTGTTGTGTGCTGAAAGAGCATTATGCAAACCATAGTGGCAAAATTCTACAAATAAGGATGAGTACATTGCAGCTTCTTGTGGCAGCCAAGGAAGCAGCTTCATTCATTTGAACTTGATTTAGTTCCTGATGCTAGATGGTCCAATATAGTTCTTACTGGGGCCATAGCATAAGTGGAGGAACTTAGTGCTCAAGTATGTACTGCAGCATATCATCTGATCTTAGAGATCATGGACAAGGATGATGATCAAATTTGTTAAAATAAACACAGATAGCAATCTAGGAAAACCCACTGACGTAGCCTCTGGCGCAGTGGAAGCTAAATAAGTCATACTAGAGACATAGGGACTGATTAAACATCAGTTGTCCTTGGTCTTAGTGCAAGTGGGAGATTGTTGGTGTATATGCCCTGCAGACCAATGTATGGATATGGTCAGACATTGTTTGAATGTACTTTGATAGAACTATTATTCTTTATAGATGCATGGTCGTTATTATGTAGACTTCTCTACCTGCGTTGATGTACTGAGTTGCATATATAATGTCCCAGGAGTTTGGATTGGATCCATTCTCATAAGCTATCCCCAGACAAGGTACCTAAGCAGAAATGGGACAGCTTTGGTACATGTAAGACTGGTGTATGGGCTTGTTAAGTGCGGGGCATAGTAACGCAGGCATACAGGTGCATTGGATGCACTGGAGTGATCCACCGTGAGGATTGGCTTGTCTAGTCAACAAGTCAATCTCACATGCAAGAGGTTTGCATTGATCCTTAGACTTGAGGTATTCATGTCTAGATTTGATGATGGGTATGCTTTGATAAAGTCTTACGTCTCTCCGTAATTGGGAGACCAAAACGACTGACATTGGGCATGTCATAAGTCATGTAGAGACATGGATGACCAATAGTAGGATTTGCCCCTTCCTTATTGGAAGCATGATTTCCACTCGGGGGCGCCCCACCTTATTGGTGCATGACAGGAATGTGTGGCCACACTTGTTGAGTCATGACCAATGCATTGGATTGATAAACTTGAGACTAATCCAATGGCAGGATATCAGTTTAGGCAAAGGGATCTATAATGCAATGGGAATCCTCGTTGCTTGTTAGGAGTTGTTGCCATAATGACTTAAGTCCTATGACATGGGTAGTAGTGATGTGTTGCTAGATACCCCTCACTACTTATGATGTTTACATCATTACCATCGTCATATGGATCCTACGGGGTCACACGCAATAGACTCTTGACGTTGCTTTAATCAGAAGCCTTATGATCAAGTTACTGGATAACTTGGATCAATTTGGAAGATTTCATTAGCGCCAATAGGTCTGATGAGTTGAAAGAAAGTTATTGGAGCCAAACTTCAATTTTGGCAGGTTGACCCGAAATTGACCTAGATTGGTCACATTTGGATTAGGGTTGCATTGGATTGGATCCAATGGCTTAATCAACCCATGCCATGAAGTTTGGCCTAGCTCATTATCCAATGAGGCCTAATAATAAGTTGTCATGAAGAGGGAATTGGCTTAAAAGGGTATAATGGGGAGAAACCCAACCCCATTGGCGCCTAGGGGCATAATGGGGTGTGGGTGGCATAAATTGCTTCCTTTGGAAGGAAGTGGCGCCTCCCCCCTTCATACTTTGATGGTATCTTGCCTCTATGGCAAGTGTTGGGGCTGATATGGCTTGATGGCTATTTTGGAAAGAGCTTGGGCACATATGGATAGTAGGGTAAGGTTTATGGTAAGATCTTGGAAACTTACCTTACCTCCAAACCCTAATTCCCCTCAAACCCTTGCTTAGCCGAATGACTCTTGCATGTTGTGCCTAGCTCTTCTCCTTGGATGGAAAGAATGCCTCTAAGGCATGTCTTGGGCTGATATGGCTATTGGGCAAATAAGGATAGGTTGAATGAGGTTTATGGCAAAGTCTTGGAGATTTTCCTTACCACAAACCCCTCTCATCCTAGCCGCCCAGTTGGCATGATCTTGGCCCTCCCTAAACCGCATCTTGGCTTATAAAAGGGACCCTAGCTGCCCCCTCTCAATGGTTTGAATGCTTGGAGACGTGAACACACATAGAGGGGCGAGAGCAAGGGCAAAGGGCAACAACATCAAGGTGGCGCAACCCTTCTTCCTACTAGTGGCCGCAAGTCTTCTCCTTCCTCTCCTCTTGGCGTGACTTGGAGAAGGACTTGGTGGCGCCACTTCCTCTTACTCTTCCTAAGGGCCGAAACTCTTCTTCTCCCTCTTCTCTTGGAGTGAAGAGGATAAGGAGTTGGCGGCATCTTCCTTGCACTTGGCGCATGATCCTTGGAGGTGGCGCAAGAGAAGTGAAGGAACCCTAAGGCTTGATTCTCTTCCCGAGGCTAGCACCAAGCGTGGAAGGGAGCAACGATAAAGGAGTCGACGCGTGGATACTTGTAGAGGGCAAACACTTGGGCGCCTTCAACATGGCTTCGGCAACTAGACAAGCAAAAGAGGTACATCTCTAACACATCCTTGTGTCTTCTCTCTCGCATGGATCCTTGGGACCAGAATATGTTTCGGGTGTAATGATTCTTCCGCTGCGTCCTGGGACTGTAAAATTTTAAATTACACCCGGTATTCTCTAACAATATCTAGAACTGCTAATAATCCTACTGTGTTCGTTAGTATCTTTTAGCAAAGTGGCAAACTATTTCCAACATTTGTGTACTGATATATGGATCTCTTTTGAAAATTCCAAACATATATTTGTACTTGAGTTTGTTTTGTATAAGTTTGTCCTGATATAAGTTTGTTTTGTGCTATTGTAGGTTTGACTTGTAGTTGCAGCATTGTGAATCTTTGGTATTTTCAATATAATGAGAAAATTGCACATTGAATCTGTGATATTTGATTATATTTAATACAATGAGAAAACTGCGCATGTTCAGACATAGATATTGATATTTTTATGCTTATTTAATTGGTTAATTGATGAAAGGTGTATTTAAGAATAATATTAGAAGTTTCTTGGCAATCTAAGAAAAATTTAGAAAATATATATTATGACTGATTGACTGGTGGTTAACCGACCGGTTAACCGGTTGATTGGTTAACCGTTTGACCGGTTAACCGGTCGAAACGGTTCGGGACCGGTTCACGATTTTGCTTGAATCGAACGGTTCGGTTAATCGGTTGACTTAGTCAACTGATTCGGTTAACTGCCCATGAACAGTCCTACCTGTTGACTCCTCGAATCGAACGCCGATTGTTCGATTCCGTCTTGCCACTGTGTCGTCTTCACGCAGCTTCAAACGAACGCTGCCTACGTTCGTTCGTTGGCTGTTGACGCCAGAGAGGGTGGATGGGGGAAGGCGTGCGGCAGGAAAAAGGAACTTTCCTGCTTCCTCAGCCTTCGTCGTCACTATCGGAAACCGCCCGGACCGTTGTCGACGGTGATGGAGACGGAGAACAGTACTCGCCGGGAAATAGAGAAGAAGATCACTGGAATAGGGAAACCTCTTTATTCTCTTCAATAACAGAGTAAACCCTCCTTCTCACTCACGTCGACAGTTGACACTCACCGTCGACGGTACAGAGCTCTCACTCACGGCCGTGACGCTCGTCGTCACCGGCCCAACTCTCTCTTCTCTCTGCTTTCCTCATTCGTAGCACTCCTCAGGATCTTGCGCCTCCCAAGATGCCTCTCTCTGGCTCCCTTCCTCTTAGGTTCTCCTCCCCCAGTGTCTGCCTCTACATCAGGCTTTAAAGGGGGAGTGGGGGACTAGCTGCTCAGTCCACCCCTCACCGAGTCGTCCGCACTGTCTGAAGCTGTCCGTGTCCGATTCCTTCGAAAAGCTCGCTGGTGATGCGCTCACCTCCACGTCTGCGCTGAGCTCGCCCATTGCCCCGAAGAAGGCGGTGTCGAATGAGTCGATGCTTGCTGCTGAGCTTGCCCAGCGTGGACCACGTCCTCTGCTCTCACGTCTAAATCTCCGCTGGAGAAATCGTGCCCAAAGAACTTGGAGTCGAAGACTCCTCGTCTGCTGTATCCGCGTCCGAAGGCTTCTTGCCCGCGACCGCGTCTGCCGGTGACCGCGTCCCCGCCTCTCACCCGTGAGGATGTCGTCGCACGTGTCTCGCACTAAAGACTCCACTTCCACTGGAGAAGACGTCTCCGAGCTTCTCGCGTCCAGTGAAATCGCCGCCCATGAGAGCTTCGCATGTGGGCCGGCTTTAGGGCTTTGCACACAGGTTTGGGCTGCACCCAGCCCAACTGCACCTACCCCGGTCCAAGCGGGATTAAGGTATCATAATTCTCCCTGGACATCGCCCTCGACGTCCTCTTCGGGGTCCCTCGTCAAAGCACCGCCTATGCTCTCGGTCCGACATGCCTCACCCTTAGATCATGCATCGGTGCCTCATAGATGCCAGAATCTCATCGTCACCCTCTTGGCGATGACATCAGAGCCCGCTGCTCTGGACAAGGGTCTCACAGACCTCTCATCCTCGCCCTCCTAGCGACAGCATCAGAGCCCCCTGCTCTAGAAAAGAGGCCTCGCAAACCCCTCGTCGGCGTCCACCTAACACCGGAATCCTTGTCACCAGCCTGGTGATGGCATTGGAGCCTGCTGATCTGGGAAGAGGTCTTGCAGACCTCTCATCATCGCCCACCCGGCGATGGCATCAGAGCTCATAGCTTTGGGAAGGGAAGAATGGGGCGGCAGATGCTCGCCGCCTGTCTCTGTTGGTGCACCGCTTGCGCACCTGCTACCCACCCAGGTAGCGCTGCCATCTCCTCCACTTGAGAACAACTCCTTGTTCCTCAGTTCCGATCAAGTTAATACCTCCTTTGACTTGGATTAGTCTCTCACCATATCGTAGAAGTTTTGGCTCTTATACCAGATTTCTCACGCCCAATTTCCAACACGCGTCCACGTCAACAAACTCGCGTGAGTTTGTGTGCAAAAACCCGACACTCGAGTTCCATAGTGAAATTCCAATTTTGAAATTGAATTTTGATTTTGTTCGCCGCTTTCAACTTCCCGTTGACCAAACTCGTTAACTCCTCAAATCGAACGCCGCTCGTTTGATTTCGTCTTGCCGCTGCATTGTCTTCACGCAGCTTCGAACGAACACCGCCTGCATTCGTTCATCGGCTGCAGACGCCGGAGGGGGTGGATGGAGGAAGGCATGCAGTAGGAAGAAGGACCTTTCCTCCTTCCTCAGCCCACGTCGTCGCTGTCAGAAGCCACCTGGACCGTGGTCAATGGTGATTGAGACGGAGAACAGTACTCGCTGGGAAACAGAGAAGAAGATCACCGAAATAGGGAAACCTCTTTATTCTCTTCAATAACATAGGAAAACCCTCCTTCTCACTCACGTCGATGGCTAACACTCACCGTCAACGGTACAGAGCTCTCATTCACGGCCGTGACGCTCGTCGTCACTGGCCCAACTCTCTCTTCTTTCTGGTTTCCTCACTCGCAGCTCTCCTTAGGATCTCACACCTCACATGACTCCTCTCTCTGGCTCCCTTCCTCTCAGGTTATCCTCCCCCTGCGTCCGCCTATGCATCAGGCTTTAAAAGGGGAGTGGGGGATGAGTCGCTCAGTCCACCCCTCATCAAGTCGTATGCACAATCTGAAGCCATCCACGTTCGATTCTCCGAAAAGCTCACTAGTGACGCCCTCGCCTCCATGTCTGCACTGAGCTCGCCCGTTGCCCCGAAGAAGGCGGCATCGAATGAGTCGACGCCTGTTGTTGACCCTACTAACGCTGCTAGAGAAGTCGTGTTCGAAGAACTCGGAGTCGAAGACTCCTCGTTTGTTGTATTCACATCCGAAGCCTTCTCGCCTGCAACCGCGTTTGCCGACAACCGCATCCCCACCTCTTGCTTGCAAGGATGCCACCACTCGCGTCTCGTGCTAAAGACTCCGCTTCTGCTGGAGAAGACGTCTCCGAGCTTCTCGCATCCGGCAAAATCGCCACTTGTGGGAGCTTCGCACGCGGGCTTGCTTAAAGGCTTTGCACGCAGGTTTGGGCTACACCCAGCCAGGTCCGAGCGGGATCCGAGTATCACAACTAGTGGGTTATGATTGTCTACTTCTGAGTGTAAATTATTATTATAAATTCAGATTCGGGTAGGTTGGGTACCTGCTTAAAAATAAGTAGATTGTCATCTCTAAATGGGAGGTGATAATGGCTACCATTGGATATATTATAAGTCATATAAAAAATATGAATAACAATAAAGGATTTGCCTCTTTTGTGGCCCTTGAGATTGTAGGTTGATTAGATAATCTAAATCATCTCGTGAGGATTTGATCTCACAACCTATTGTTTAGTTTCTTAATGCCTTGTCCATATGCCTACACATATATGTTGTCATTGGGATTTGACATCGTGCCCTATTGTTAACTTGCTTGGTGCCGAGCCTACGATTAATAGGCATGTTCTGCTTACTATAGGAGAGTGTGTGGCTGATGAGAAACCTAGCTGGTCAAAATCAATATCACGCGTCACTGCCAAATTTTGAATTCGCTGATGATGTCGCCCGTTCGTTAGCGCCTCGTGAAACCTGCGTTGACCCGAACGTCCCATGGACTCGGCCTCATGACGCATGCGTCTCCTTCACGCCTTTGACGCCGAGCTCCACTTCGTTTTTGTCTCGTAAGTGACCACCGCCGCCGTTTGCTGTGCTAAAGAACCATGACGTGCCGGCAGAGAGAGGACGTTCACCTCACCCTCAGCCTCTCTATCGCCAGCCTGGCAGCCGCCAGCTGCCGCCGGAATGCCACGAAAGAAAGTAACTGCCTGAAAACTAAGTGTCGTCGGAGACAAAGAAGATAACATCACTTTATTTCTCAAAACAGATTACAAATCTCTCGGAGCCGACGACCCCCATCGCCCGCCCCTCTCCCACTCAATCCTCATCGCCAGCGCCCTCGCCTTTGACGTTACAAGCGCTCCCTCATAGAACACTCCCTCGACGCCCCTTGGCGCCAGCATCAACGCCTGCTGGCATTGGCATCAGAGCCCCGCTCTGGAAAGGCAACGGCGCCCTCGCCGTCGCTGGTGGAGTCGCTCCCCAGCGCTCGCTGCCTCCTCGTCGCCCCCTGCGTCGAGCTTTAAAGGAGAAGGCTGCTCTGTTTCAGCCGCTCGTACGGTCACGCCTCCGCGTGATCCATTCGTCACTCGTTCCACATCTATCGCGTGGACCTCGTCCCATGCTCGCCTCCTCGCATGGAGCGCGTCCGAAGCTCCCCACATCGCCAAACTTCCCGTGTTGTTGAAGACCTCCGAAAGCCTCGTCCGCATGACCCGGTCGCCGCCTTGTTTGCGGACGTCGTTACCGCCTCACGTCACCGTCGAGTTGCTCCATGTCGTCGCATGAACCCCCACTCCATGATGCCACGCTCCACCGTGTACGCCCGAGAAGTACGCCGAAGATGACATCTGTGCGATGCTCGCAGCGCTCACGTTGTTCGCGAGGAAGATGCCTTCCGATTTCATGAGATGACCCGATGCTGACTCTAAAATCGGGCTCCGTTTTGTTGCTTCGCCGCATGGGCTTGGGTTGCCGCCCAGCCCGCTCCTCTTTGAGCACGGCCTGGGGTTTTGGGGTCTGACAATTCTCCCCCACTTGATTTGAACATCGCCCTTGATGTTCGCTCCGTTCGCGAGGAAGATGCCTTCCGATTTCATGAGATGACCCGATGCTGACTCTAAAATCGGGCTCCGTTTTGTTGCTTCGCCGCATGGGCTTGGGTTGCCGCCCAGCCCGCTCCTCTTTGAGCACGGCCTGGGGTTTTGGGGTCTGACAATTCTCCCCCACTTGATTTGAACATCGCCCTTGATGTTCGCTCCGGGTTGAACACTGCCCTCCAATGTTCAAGTTTGACGCATCTTGTCTGCAGTTTGATATTGAATGTTGCTGAACCACGTTGCATGGAATTCGGCACTCTAACGCACCACAGTGTTCCGCCCAACTCAATACGAGCAGGGTCACGTCCATAACACATCTCCCAGATGCTCCGCTCAACCTGCAATTGCTGAGTTTACGTACTAGCGCACTGGATTATCATGCTTCTAGCAACCTGCATCACCAAACTTGTTAACCTCGAACTTGTGGGTTATGGGCTCACAGCAACCTCGTCGATAACCCCCCTCTGATACCTATTGTCACACCCCAACGAACTGTTCTCCGACGAATCTAGGATTATGTGCCAAATCCCTAGATTTAGCCACAATTCTCAATTTTGACCAGCGGGGTCAAAATTATCCCCTTCCATCCGATTTTGATTTTGACCAATGTCAAAATCAATACCGCGCGTCGCTGCCAAATTTTGAATTCGCTGACAATGTCACCCGTTTGTCAACGCCTCGTGAAACCTGCATTGACCCGAACGTCCCGTGGACTCGGCCTCATGACGCGTGCGTCTCCTTCACGCATTCTTGCAAGTGATCACCGCCGCCATTTGCTGTGCCGGAGAACCTGGACGTGCCGGCAGGGAGAGGATGTGTTACGCCCATGATGCAAACGGACAAACAAGGGTAAAAATTTTAAATAAAATGATATTAAACTATTCAGTTGATTGGATTGATGGGACATCACTATGCGTCAGTGGTCGTGCCCATGCTCTCGCCCATCACTTGTTGTTGTCCCGTGTGTAGCTTTCCCTTTTATTTCTCCCCACCCTCTCATCTTCTTCATCGAATGAGCGAATGAAGCTTTCGAACGTCGCCCTGTTCTTCGATTTCACCTCCTCGTCCCCACCTTCTTGCATCTGGCAACTCCCCCGACTAGATCTGGTGTCGGCGACGACGAAGCCCGAACCCAACGATCGATTCCGGCGTTGATTTCCCTCCTCCTCTTCCACGCGAACCTGATTGGCGAGGGGAGACGCATGCGAACATAGATCTAGCCGCACCTCACCTCCGGCGACTCCAGTGAGTCTCCCTCATCTCCGACGAGTGTTTTCTCTCCCTCCTAGCCTATTTTCGGTACTTCTCCTTCCTCAGCTCCGGCGACGTTCGCAAGTGACACCGCCGGCGGTTTTCTTGCTTTTTCTGGCGACTCTGACATCCTTTCGCAGAACGAATTGTACGACCGAGCTCTCCTTGGCGTCGGCTTCAATTTGACTACCAGAAAGTTCTAATCCATCACCGGAGTTACTGTTCTGGCGATCGCCGCTGGCGAGGTTTTTCGGTGACTTTTCTGGCGAACTCCAATGATCGTGTCTATGGCTTTGGGCTATGCGTGCAGATTATATTGGACGTCTATTTGGTTGGATCTAGCGTAGACCTACAGTATCTAGGTAGGGATTCTACCTCCTTCCCTTGTTACGGTGCCAACCGCATGTTTAGTTAACGACACCTTCTTATTGTTGTTATTACTATTGATTACATTTCTGATTTCTTTTCTGCTCGAGTCATACTCCTATTGACATAATTTGCTTGTATGAAACTTGGTATGAGTATCGGTACTGCATGATAGTCGGTATTTGGTAGTCAGTATGTGTTATGTATACATACATTGGGGGCTGGATATCTAGCGATAGACATGCTAGTGTACCCCAGTTATTGCCTGTTATATTTTGAGATGGGTGATCGTCTCCCTGTGCCAATGATAGACCAAGAGAGTTCGGTGTTATGGGCTTGAGGTCTCGGATATGTTCAGCCTGATGAGAGGGGTTGTACTGAGTGTAGGACGCTACACTAGCGGGCTGTCGATGGACAGTCGTCTCTACTATTCAGGGAGCCATCAGTAGGGACCACTCTATTTATAGAGTTGCGGGTCTCGGACCAATGCCGTATCAGCTCCCAGTTTTATCTGCGTGTGGTGACACTATATTGATGTATATTTTAGTCTGATTATACACTATATGGGACATATAGTGTTACGGTGGTATTCTGGTAATTTCCCTCTGTTCTGATCATGCACCATATAATTTGTTATCCCTATTTATCCTCCAGCTAACTCCCTTTGACTGGCCTCCAGGATCAGGTGCGGCTCCATTTGGAGTGAATTAGATAGATAGCTTCGTGACCACCAGTTTGGGTGGGTTTGAGTTGCATCTTATCAGTGTGTCGGTTGTTATGTTATATTATGTTGTTTTGGACTTGTTGACCGCTGTATCGGTCGTGTATCAGTTGGGTTTGTGGACCGCTGCGTCAGTCGAGTTATTATGAGTCTGTTGACCGTTGCGCTGGTCTTATATTCTGTTGTCGGTTTATATCTAGATACTTTATGGCCGGTCAGCCTCATGTTATGTTATTTTATTCTGTTTTGTACCTCGTGGACTTTGTATTGGTTTATCAGGTACAGTGTTGTTGCGTCCCGAGGCCGGGATTCCCGGCATTAGGGCTATTAAAAAAACCAACCGAACCGAACGGGTGGTTAACCGAATGGATCGGTTCGGTTCACGGTCGATTTTTTCGGTATAATAGTTCGGTTCGGTTCGGTTACGATTTGGGGAAAAAAATTTCACTGGTTAACCAAACCGACCAGTATATATATATATCTCAAAATAATTTTGATTGTGTATGTAATGTAATGGTTAGAGGTTATTTTGCAAGTTAGTAGGTCATGAGTTCAAAACCCATTCACTATAACTTAAAAATTAATTATTTTACATATATAATTACCAAATAATAATATTTAACAATTAAAGTTAAATTAAAAATTAATTTTTTAACTATTTAATAATCAAAGTCAACTTTTTAAAATAAATTTTAGTAAATAAATTATGATCGGTTAACCGGTACCGGTTAACCGTTTGACCGGTTAACCGGTCCAACGGTTCGGGAATGGTTCATGATTTTTCTGAACTGATTGGTTCGGTTAACCGGTTGACTATGGTCAATAGTTCGGTTAACCGAACCATGAATAGGCCTACCCGGCGTGGGTCCCGGGTAGTGTTCTGGGGCGTAACAGGATGTCTGCCTCGCCCTCAGCCTCTCTATCGCCGACCTGGCAGCCGCCTGCTTCTGCCAGAATGCCGCGGAAGATGGTAACTGCCTGAAAACCAAGAATCGCCGGAGACAAAGAGGATAACACCACTTTATTTCTCAAAACTGATTATAAATCTCTCGGAGCCGATGACCCCCGTCGCCCGCCCCTCTCCCACTCGATACTCGTCGCCGGTGCCCTCGCTGTTGATGTTACAAGCACTCCCTCACAGCACACTCCCTCGACGCCCCCTAGCGCCGGCATCAACGCTTGTTGGCGTTGGCATCAGAGCCCCCGCTCTGGAAGGGCGACGTCGCCCTGACCGTCGCCGGTGGAGTCACTCCCTAGTGCTCGTTGCCTCCTCGTCGCCCCCTGCGTCGAGCTTTAAAGGAGAAGGCTGCTCTATTTCACCCGCTCATACGGTCACGCCTCCGCATGATCCGTTCGTCACCCGTTCCACATCTATCGCGTGGACCTCGTCCCACGCTCGCCTCCTAAGGCTCATTCGAACTTCCCGTGTTGCTGAAGACCTCCGAAAGCCTTGTCCGCATGACTCGGTCACTGCCTCGTTTGCGGACGTCCATGCCACCTCGTGTCGCCTCGAGCTGCTCTATGTCGTCGCATGAACCCCGCTCCACGACGCCACGCTCCACCGTCTGCGCCTGAGAAGTACGCAAAAGATGACATTTGCGCGATGCTCGCAGAGCTCACATTGTTCACGAGGAAGACACCTTCCGATTTCACAAGTTGACCCGATGTTGACTCTAAAATCAAGCTCCGTTTTGTTGCTTTGTCGCACGGGCTTGGGCCACCGGCCAGCCTGCTCCTCTTTGGGCCTGGCCTGGGGTTTTGGGGTCTGACACCTAGCTGCGCTCTTGCTCTTCTTCTCCTCTCCTTGTTGCCCCCTTTCTCTCTTCTCGATGTTTCATTCCATGGTGGACAACGAGATAAGGGAACTCCTAAGGCTAGCACCAAGCATGGAGCGAGGTGTAGGGATGGTAGCGGATAGGGTACATGCATTTTTTCTACTACCCATATCCTAATCTGAATAACTCTTCTACTACCCGTATCCAAATAACTACTTGTTTATTTTTTAGAATCTCTATTCATATCCTAATATATTAAAAATATTTTAATTATTAGCACACAAATAAATTAAGTTTATATATATATAACTGAGTTCGGGTAGTAGGTATCCACCCTATGCTACCCGAACCCGACTTGGGTTCCATATGCACTACTCATACCCTATTTGAACCCAAATAATAGCTACCTATTTACCTTTAAACAGGTTCGGATAGGTGGTTACCCATTAAATTGGTACCCATTTGCCATCCCTAGCAAGGTGGTCCTGAGTTGGTTGTTGTGTGGATACTGGTATAGGGAAGACGCTTGTGCGCCTACATCAACATCATCACCAACATCTCCTAACATGTGACGCACTTAAAGGGTAACTGTCTCTATTGTATCGTTTGTTCTAAGTTCTTGCAATTGATCTTCCGTAAGGGAATTGGTTATGGGTGCGTTTCTACTTCATTAAAATTTTTTGTTTTACACATGCAATTTCCCAATAGGTGCCTATAAAAATTAAATCATCAACATATAAACAAACAATTAGCATATCATTATTCTCCTTCATTTTCATATAAAGACCATATTCATATGAGCATTTGGTCAATTCTTTTTGCTTGGAGTAATTATCAATGTGGCTATGTCATGCCTTTGGTGCTTATTTTAAGCAATATAAAGCTTTTTTTTTTAACTTAAATACTTTGGGTGTGCTTGGTATAGCTGGAGCTTTTAGCTTCTGCTAGTTGAGAAAGTACTAATTGAAAAATAGCTGGCTGGAAAAGTTGAGTGGTGTGTTAAATTAGTGCAAAAGTTGATAGCCAAATAGGCTAGCTTCTTAAAAATAGCTTTTGCAGCTAGCAAAAGCAGCTCAAAAGCTATGCCAAACGCACACTTTGTCTTTACTTCCTTCAACAACATAACCAAGGGTTATTCAATGTACACTTCTTTCAAATATTCATTCAAAAAAGTATAGATTTGACATCTATTTAGTGAATTCTCTATGTATATTGAGCTGCCAGCACTATGATCAATCTAATTGTTTTCATCTATGGAACAAGAGCAAAGACTTAATTGTAGTCAATCTCATATTATTGACTAGACTTTTTAGCAATAAGTCAGGCTTTAAACTTCATCACTCCTCTTTTATTCTTCTTAATTTTGTAAATACATTTGACACCAATAACTTTCTTGTCTTAAGAGACTAATTCTCATGTGCCATTTTTTAGATGACATTCATTTCTACATCCATAGCACCTTTTATCTTTCATCTTGCTTTGCATTTTCAAAGTCTACGAGTCCTAATCCTGCAAAAAGATAATATAGAGATATATTATTATTTGTTTCAGTTTTAACATAAATATCAGTAAGGTTTCGCATCCTTCTCGGTCTTACAAATGAGCTTTAAGGACTAAAATTAATGTGTATAGGTATTGGTGTTGTAGCTGCAGTAACAACCTGCTCATACACATTGTTTTAGACATAATTTTCAGCAAATAAAGATAGAAAATTATAATCTTCCTCTTGAGTTTCTCATTTCTAACATTTATCTTTCTTAACTTTGACATCTCTACTAACCACAATCTTTTTATTCATTGGATTGAAAAGTCCATAGCTTTTATATTTTGAATCACATCTAATAAATACATATTTTTTACATATATTATTCAACTTGTATCTAAATTCATCATCTATGTGTACATAAGCTACACTATTAAAAACCCTTAAATGAGAAACAGTTTATTTTCTACTAGTCTATACCTCTTGAGGTATTACCTTTTACAAATTGTTTTTAGAAAACTCGTTGCATAGATAAATAGAAGAAGTTACAGTTTTTGCTTAAAACTCCTTTTGGCACATTTTTGCCCTTTAACATGCTTTGAGTTATATCAAAAATAGTTTTATTCTTTCTATCCACTACATTATTTTGCTAAGGTGTAATGCCCAGTTTAGTCCTATATGAAAAGTGAAAAAATTACTATAATATATATGGCTTGGTGGATATACTATTATTGACTTCTATTTAAGTATTTTAAATTGGGTTATGTTGCTAAGGCACCATCAGGCTGACCAGGCCTCACATGCTACCAACTGAGGGATAGGTCTTGGGTTTAAAATTATAAATTATGATACCACAATTTAGTCCGGTAGGGTACCCTCTGTTTTAAGCAATTAGCATGTACAAGTTGAAATGGCTTAGCCGGTAGGGTACCCTCTGTTTTTGCCATACCCGAACCCAACTAATCTCTTTATTACCCATACTCGATTAGCTACTCGGTATTTTTCAACCTCTCTACCTGAACCCAACCCTAATAATTTTCTTACTACCCGATTATTAACCGAACCTGATAACACCTGGTCAACACTCAGTCAACATTTGCCCTAATCTACTAGGCTGCTCACCCACTCGCCTCCTTGCTGGCCTGAGTCACGCCATCACGTCGCTCCTCCTCATTGCTAGCCTTGCTGGTAGCGGCGACCAAGATGAGTGGTGTCGGCGACGGGGATGAGAAGAGGAGCAGTGACTGATTTGAGAGAATTAGGGTTAGGTTTTTATATATTATAGGCTAAATGGGTAGTGGGTTATAAGGTAATAGGTTAAAGGGCATTGGATTAGCATAATTATTTATTAACTTGGTGAGCCGATTTGCAATGTGGTCCAAATTATTAAAATGCCTAAGCCCAAGTTAACAATAGCAAGCCCGCGAAGCCTTATATATCATATAATCCTTTCCCTCACTTCCAATGTGGGACTAACTCAGGGTATTACAATTTAGGTTCAGGTAGGTCGGGTACCCGCGAAACATCAACCCGATTGTCATCCCTATTCACAGCTCTTAAAAGTTTTTCTTTTTGGTAATCCATTCCTGAAATATTTGACATAAATACAACCTTTACATGTTTGATATGGATAATCAATATAGGGAAGACTATAAACCACTTTGGCATTTTCTCTTTAGCTAGTTGTTTCAAGCTTCCAAAATTCAAGTGACTCATACGATGATGCCACAACCAATAAAAATATAATGTGTATATTTTTTTTTAACATATGGGAATATTAGTTTGAAGTACAAGAAAAAATATTCAATTCTTTGATATTTTCACCTTGTAAGAAGTTTATTTTCTGGATTTTGAATTGTCAAATAACCATCTTTTACTTAGAATGTCATATTATTTCTCTAATACTATATTTTGTAGGAAGGAAAGAAAGTTAAAAGAACAAGAAAGTAAAAAAAAAGGAAAGGATAGTAAAGAGGAAAAAAAAGTAAATAGATTTTTCCTCGTGTTTATTTAGAAGGAAAAAAAGTTAGAAAAATTGATATGTACATTCTATTATTTTATTTTTATACTCTTGTTATATAAATATCATTAAATACTATTAAAATTACTATTTAATATTAATAAATACTATAAAATTAATTAAATATTATAAAATACTATGAAACTAATTAAATATTTAATTAATTATTATTAAATATTTTAGTTATTAATTAATAATACTATGCAATTAAATACAATTCAAATACCATTTTATCGTCCTATTAAAATCTTCCTAATGATTTTTAACTTTTACTACTAATATCTAATATCTCAAGATTAATTATGAAAAGAACAACTTCTATTACTTGGGCAGAGATGAAAAGGAAATTTAACAAAAATTATGGTTGCTCTATAGTGAACTATCTAATTCTTACCAAGGTTTACCTCTTTGCAGAGACAAACTTACTTAAGCATACTTGGAACCTACACAAGCACTTCATTAATTGGCAATTGGTCTGCTCCTCAAGTAGCTTGCTCGTTCATAACTTGAGGGACTATAACATAGTCAACCTTTGTAAATGGTGGAGGCTAAAAAATCAAGAGAAATTCCTCCATGTTGTAATATTATTGTTAAGGATCTCTATTTCAGAGATGTCTTTCATTTGGAGAAGATGGATGTCTGGAGAGGTCGGTGTAAGTAGGAATGGATTCAGTTTTCAAATATGACAGAGCACACCAAGCTTTAGAATGATCATTGGTGACAAGAAGAATCTTGAAATATGAATTCAGACATATTATTCATAATATAAGACATCTAAATGCTTCTGATAACAGTAACTAGCTGACAGAAAGGAAATCATAAAAGATTTTTGTGCCTAATCAAGTAGTGCTAGAAACATTGCTTCATGATGAAAAATCTTCTCAATACTAATGCTTAATTACCACATCATCAAACTAGTAGTATCAAATAATTAATATCTGTATACATTGAGTACATCCCTATACATGTATCATAAATTTTTACTGAATGTGACATTGGATCTATAAATTTTAGGTTTTAACATAAAAATTTTCAATATGGTATTAGTTTTATTATTTATATTGTATTGTAGACAGTAGACAAAAAGAGTTGTTTATCAAATTTTAAAAAATTAATATATTTCTAAATTTTTTCATGAGAAAAACCCAGACTTTGATTTCTCCCTACCGCAACATTCACAATATAAGACATCTCGACATAATGCATACTTATGCAACAAGAAAAATCATAAAAGTGTATCACATTCAACAACACTAATAAGTTTATAAGTAGTGTATCTCATTGAACAACCGTAATAATTAATACATCCAAAGCACAACAATAACTCATCTAGACATCAAAGAAGCAAATCATTATTTATCACTCATATCCAATAGTTTATTAAGCACTGCTAAAAGAGCACCTTCTGATGCAATGAAAAAAGTCTGGTATTCTCTTTGTTGCTTCCCAGAATTACATAAGCACAAACTAATATCGATATCATGACACTCTAATTTTTTTATAACTCTTTCTCTTTCTCTTTCTCGTTCTCCACCTATTTTTTTTTCTCTTTATTATCATGGTCTTATTATTGAACCATATGCTTCATACACTTCATAAGATCATTAAACTATCGATTCATATTCTCCATTAAAGCTTCATACACTTTATTTAATGTTGTAGAATTTATCTTTCTCTTACCACTGCTATATGGTGTACAATCATCACAATTATTTTATCGGTTGGAGTAATTGATATATAATGTGGGCATGACCCATCATTATTTTTATATTCTATGTCACGTGAGCCACGAGAAAGTAGATTCTCATTGGGTTCTTCATTTACCCATCTCCACATCATAATAAAATCACCATAATGCTTGACAGGCTACTCGTGGCTTGATATTTTAAGAAAACATCTCTCAATTTATCTTAACTGTACACACGATACAGTGGATGCGACAAGGAAGGATGACCTACATTATATATATAACATGTGTGACCTTGAGCTTCACGTGTACAATGCTCTATATGTATGAACTATATCGTTGGTCTAGAAATTGGTTGATGAGTATCAATTAGAGTTCTTTTGTAAAAAAGAAATGGAATGAATGCCACGTAGTTGAGACATCTATATTTGCCATTGTCATTTATGACTCAAAATTTTACACTTAGACCAGAATAAAATTGTCTCAAATTTATCCTGTGTGAATTCCTCTTATTTTAGGCTGTGTTTAGTAGGAAAGAAAAAAAAAGTTAAAATGAAAAGAAAATAACAAAGAAAAAAAAAATGAAGAAAATCATTAGATTTTTTTTATTTGTGTTTATTTAGAGAGAAAGAAAGTTAAAAAAATTAATAAACATCCCATTTTTTTTTTATTTTTTACACCAACTACAATGATGAGAGGCGATAGTGAAAGGGCGACAACGATGAAATGGTGGCATCGAGAGGTGAGAGGTGGCGATGACGACGACAAAGACAACGACGGTAAAAAAGATTGTAAGAGAAGCACAAAAGAGAGAGCAGACATAAAAAGAAAAAGAAGGGTGACAATAGACATTAGAAGGACAAATCTAACTTTCTACCTAATATTTTTGCCCGATTTGAGCGGTAAGCAAATAAGGCTATTTTTCATCTCACTTTTCTTTCATTTTCTCTCACTTATTTTTCATATGTCCTAGTAAACACAATTTTATAGTTTTCATTCTAACTTTTTATCCATTCTCTCCTCCTTTTCTTACTACTAAACACTCTATTAGTGATTTCAATAAAAATCATTGAAGATATTTATGGTGATATATTTGTATTATATGCTGATATATATTTTTTAGCTATTTATTTTTTTATTCAAATACTATATATTTAATATATCATAAATTGATATTACTTAAATATTGTTCATTATAGTCATATTAATAAATGATTCGGGTGAAAGCTAACTGACAAACTAAGTTAAATCTAGATCAAAGCATTTAAAATTTGACTTATTAGGCACCTAAGCTTCCATATGTGCCATTAAAGCCTAACTCACTTGGGTGGTAGAGTTGAATCTATCAAGGACTAATATAGTAGATGTTGGGCACAATCACCTTAACTTGGCGATTAAGTAACTAAGTCGTGAAGCATATAAGTTTCAAGTTATGAACTAGGAGTTGCCACAAATTGAGTCAACAATACCCAAATATATTAGCATATTAAGGTCAAGTTTGGCTCAAAGTTACTCAACCTTTCTTACTAGGTTCATTGAGGTGTTCAAGTGGTTGAGCTCACTGATGACTCTAAATTTCATAGTATTTTTTTACACTCATTGCTAGTCTTTTGAGTTATAATTTTGCTCTTTTGCTTTATTTTTTGTACCTTATTTGTCAAATATTTCGGAATCTACAGCATTCTTTATTTTTGATCACTTTTAGGCAAAAAGGTATCATTATCACCACTTTTCAAGCATTTTTTAAGGCATGAACGAGTTCTAATCATCAAGGGGAGCTTACACATCAAATTTGAAGCCAAAACAATCCTTCCAGCAAAAATACGGCACTGCCGTAATTCTGGACCCATCTACCACGGTTCCGTAATTCCAGCGATCTTTTCCAGAAGTTTTGGCAGAATTACGGTAGTACCGTGCGGATTTTCATGGTACCGTAATGTTCGACAATTACACACAGAAACTTTCGATAGAATTACGGCTGTACCGTGAGGTTTTTCATGGTGCCGTATTTTCTGGCAATTCTGACCAGAAGGATTTGGCGGAAATACGGCACTACCGTATTTTGGAGAAAAACTCTCATGGCACCTTAATCTTTGTCCGGAACTCACAGGATGCAATACGGCACTACCGTATAAATCGTCACGGTGCCGTAATGTGGAATTCAGAATTTTGATTTTTCCGCCCGATTATTGCAAAGACCATATCTTTTGATCCAGACCTCTAAATTGAGATCGGAAAGAAGGGGAAAACTCGTCTTAATGAGGAGAATATAACCAGACCAAAAGGAACAATTTTTAGGATCCATCCACGGAGAAATTGACGGAGATGCAGAATTGCTAGGGTTCATCGGTTCTCAGCCTACAGACCACCTCCGGCCACGATTTTTAACAGAGAGCTTCGCCTAGTGAAGGAGAAGGTGCATCTGAAGTTTTGGAGTGTTTGGAGTCCGATCGAGGGAGAAATCAATGAAACAGCGGTGATAGTGCTGTTCTAGGCAAATACGGTGCTGTATTCTCATTACAGCACTGTTTTGTAACTTTTCTCTCCTCTTTTCGATTCTTATTTATACAAAAACATGTTTTATTGTAATTCCTTCATCATGGTAGCTTAATCTTTCTTTGGGACATGGGGGTGTAATCTCTTAATTTCTTAATGACTAGAAAATCTTAACTTTGTCAAATTAATTTCTTTATGATAATTTTACTCTTGTGATTGATAGTTCTTTGATTCTCCTTTGTGTCTTAAATATCAGCATGTTTTAGAGTTTTGCGAAATAGACCGAGAGGTTGATTGTTTGAAATTCAGAACCCTAGGAATTGTTGAGTTTGGAACTATCGTAAGAGATTAGGTAGTTCTTCGAATTCTGATTTTTAGTGATTTTATTGCCATGTTGAATTTTCGATACTTCGGATTGAGTTAATGTGTAGACTTGATTTGTTATTGCAAGAGATTGAGTATTGAGTCGCTGGAAACCCTTGAGTAAAACTAGTGTTAAGACTCAGATGCACGAGAGTGATCTTTGAGTTTCCACTTGAGGTGATTAACTTAGAATTCGGATGCACGAGAGTGATCCTCGAGTTCTTAGTTGATGATTTACTTATTCTCAGCATTGAATAGATCTTACACGAGAGTGGAGATCGGTTCTTTGTATGGTTGTCTGCGCGAGGGCGAGATAATTTATTTATAAAGTAAATTTTACCTTTACCATAATAGAATTAGATTAACAAATACTTATCTTAATCTAGTCATTAGAAATTAAAGTAGATAAACCCCTAGTCCCGATTTCCTCTCTGATATTTTCTCCGTGTTCTTTTCGATAGTTTGATTCACTATTTTCTGATTGCCTAGCTAGCGAGAAATCGATTATTCAGTACTTGACAACAAGGTCTCTGTGGTTCGATATTTATTCTATTACTTCGAGTATCCGTGCACTTGCGGACACAACAAGTTTTTGGCGCCGTTGCCGGGGACCTTGGTTTTGTCAATATTGAAAATATTGAAAGTATTTCTAGACTAGGTTTTTGTTTTTGTTTTTGTTTACTATTTTTGAAATTTAGATTGACTTTGACTTTCTCTTTATTATTCTGCATCTTTTGAACTTTTTGATCTATCTACTTTGCATGCGCAGAAATCTTTGGTCAGGACCACTTGTACCTTTTGATCCTGAGATAAACAATACTCTGAGACTGCGAAAGAGATTGAGATTTGAGGAGACACAAGTTATAGAAGTAGTGGAGATGGCTGAGAGAAGATCTTTGCGCGACTATGCTGCTCCAAATGCATAGGGAGTTCACTCTAGTATCACTAGACCAGCCATTGATGCGAACAATTTCGAGATCAAACCGGCGTTTATATCAATGCTTTAACAAAATCAGTTTGGAGGTTCTCCAATGGAGGATCCTAATATTCATCTATCTCTTTTTCATGAACTGTGTGATACCATCAAGATTAATGGAGTTTCTGATGATGCGCTAAAATTGCGTTTATTTCCTTTTACTCTCAGGAACCGAGCACGTGATTGGCTGCACTCTCAACCTTCTGGAATGTTCACAACTTAGGAGCTGCTGTCCATTGCTTTTCTCATAAAATACTTCCCTCCTAGTAAGACGATTCAATTAAGAAACCAGATCACAGGACTTGCTCAAAAGGAAGGAGAATCTCTTAGTGAAGCATGGGAGCGATACAATGAATTGCGGAGGAAGTGTCCTCACCATGGCTTGGAGCAATGGGTTTTAATTGAAACATTTTATTATGCTTTGCTTAATCAGACACGCCTCACTGTTGACGCTGCTGCAGGAGGAGCCTTCATGAACAAGACATTGGATGAGGCTTACCAGATGATTGAAGAGATGGCTCTTAACCAAGAACAGAATTCAAGAGAAAGAGGAGTGATATATTGACCTCCTCATGGTAAGGATAATGGTAACGATTTTCGCACCATAGCTGAGAAAGTTGAATCTTTGTGCAATCGTTTTGATACTTTTAAAATGCAAACTCATGCTATTTCTTCTTCTGTCACTTGTGAGATTTGTGGTAATCACGGTCATGTTTCTGAGGATTGCAAAATAATTGTTGATAGGGGTGAGGAATAAGTAAATTCTTTAGGGAGTTACAACCAAAGTAGATCTTATGACCCCTACTCTAATAACTATAATCCTGGATGGAGGAACCACCCTAACCTTTCATGGAAAAGCAATAATCATGATAATGGGAAGAACGAAAATAGGGGGGGTCCAACAAAGACAGTCAAACCTAAAAATCTAGTTTAGAAGAGATGCTTACTGAATTTATGGGTTTCCAGAAAAAACAGAGTGATGAGATGAATGAGAGACTGAAACGGATCGACTCTAGTATGAATGAGAGGATGAATCAAATGGATTGTAGGATAGATGGTATTATTGCTCATAATAAAATTTTAGAGTCACAAATTGCACAGCAGGCTAGCACCTCTTACAGACCCCCTGGGAAACTACCCTCTAAGCCCGAACCTAACCCTAGGGAGTATTGTAATGCCATAATGACTAGAAGTGGAAAACAACTAGAGGAACCAAAGGGGGAAGTTGAGAACAATAGAAAAGAGCCTAGTCTTGATCATGATAAGGATTGTGATTTTGAAAAATCTACTGAGCATGAGCAGTCCCATGATAGTTTGTCACCCCACAAGGATGATGAACCAAAAGGTGATTTGCCATGTAAAGATGATAATTCTAAATCTAATTCTCATTCACCATATAAACCACATATTCCTTTTCCCCAAAGGATTGTACAAGCTAAGTTAGATAGACAATTTGGGAAATTTTTAGAAGTTTTGAAGAAGTTGTATATTAATATTCCTCTCATTGATGCTATTTCTCAAATGCCTACATATGCAAAATTTTTAAAAGAAATTTTATCTAACAAGAGAAAAATAGAAGATTATGGCACTGTTGCTTTAACTGAAGAATGTAGTGCCATCATTCAAAACAAGCTACTACCCAAATTGAAAGATCTAGGTAGCTTTTCTGTCCCCTGTTCTATTGGGAGTGTTACTTTCGACCGAGCCTTATGTGATCTCGGTGCTAGTGTTAGTCTAATACCTATGTTTGTATGCAGGAAACTGAACATTGGAGAGCTCAAACCAACCTCAATGTCTTTGCAACTTGCTGATTCAACAGTAAAGTATCCGGTTGGTATTTTCGAAAATGTTCCTGTTCAAATTGGTAAGTTTTTCATACCTACTGATTTTATAGTTCTTGATATGGAGGAAAATTTAAAAAACCCTATTATACTTGGTAGACCTTTTTTGACCACAGCTAGAGCTCTCATTGATGTGAAAAAAGGAAAATTAACATTTGATATTTGTGGTGATTTAATTGAATTTGACTTAACTGATTCTTTAAAAAGGGCATCACACTCAGGGACATGTTGTAGCATAGAAACAATTGATGAGGAGGTTGTTTGTGACATGCATAGTTTATTTGAAGAACCTTCTGAATTTGATACATTTTCTGAGTGTGCTAATCAAGAATTTTAGGAAAGGGCAGCAAAGAAGAAGAAGAGGAGACGAAGGGGGAAAGGAATATTAAAATTGCTTAAAGAAGTAAAAAGGCTCATAAATAAATTTGGATACTATTTCAAGTTTGAGCCTTATGTTCTTAAGAGCCCTAAACGAGACAAAGAGAAATCAGGATGGCTACCAAAGATATAATCACGATCAAATCTGAGTGTTGAACGGTCAAGCTAATGACCATTAAATTAGCGCTTCTTGGGAGGCAACCCAAGCACTTTGCTTTAGCTTGTTTTCTTTTACTTTATTTTTGTTTTGTTCTTTCTTAGAACTAATTTTTCTTTTCCTTTTGTAGGTGAAAAAAAAAATTAAGGCTCTGGTGATTCGAACCCGAAGACACAGAAGATAATTGGATCTGACACGAACTAGTAGAGCTCTGTGAGTATTTTCCTTCCTACTCATCCGCATTTCATCTTTTATATTTTTCTAATAATCCATGTATTCAAATGGAAGATGAATACTTCAAACTTCTTGTGCTCACATGCCACGGATCCTCGCCTTTTGATTTTATTGATAGATATTTCGATTTGGTTGTGTTGACACAATATGATGATGATGTGTAAAAGGATTTTTCTGAAAATACTACAAACACTATGCCAAAATTTTTAACGAATTATCATGCATATCAATTTCTGGAAATTAGAAATAGATTTTATATGTTGAATTTATTTCTCTGATATAATCTATTTGTTGGAAATTTTTCATTAATTAATGCATGAAATTCTAGGTAAATGCTTTGTTTAGTAAATGCAATCTTGAAGTGAAATAATTCTTTTGAATAAAATTAGCATACTTGTGCATGTTATTGAGTTGATATCAAGTGATTAATCTAGTTAATGTTTATAATCTTTTATGTTATTTGTTGGGAAAAAGCGATCCAAATCCATGAGAAAGGATGACTTCCCTACTTGGCACTGTATAAAATTAACAGTGGGACCTAAAGACATAGGTTGAAGTCCACAAAAAGAAAAAAGAATAACTCCTCTTCTTGGCATTGTGTTCACAATGGTACCTAAGACAAGAGTTGAAGTTCATTGCAAAAGTGTGTATCTATGTAGATGCATGCCAAGAGAGAGCTCCTTTTACATTGACTCCTCTATCTCAAGAAAATTCTTTCTACCTATAAGATACGAGTTCTATTATGTGTGGTTATGTGACCAACATACTCTAAATTCGTCATCGGAATAGGGTGGTAATCGATTTAGAGAATGTCAATGATAAATAAAAAAAAATGATGAGTGGAAAAAGGTTTGGAGATTCTATTCCTGCAAACAAAAACATATTAGGTGAAAATCTCAAAAACAAGATTAATTCATGAGGTTGAAACTCTATTGTTATGCATATTGCGAAATTTTATTCGATTGAACTTTTGAGTCTTAAAGATTAATTTCAAAAGATGATGTATTTACTTAAAAATTTTATGTGGGATTAATAAAATTTTCTATGGATGATTATATTTTAAAAATTTATTCGTCATATGAATATATATGTTCCAACACTCGATATTAATTTCTTTATTTGCTTGAGGACAAGCACTCAACTAGCTACTTCTATAATATAAGCTCATACAACACATGCGTGGATATGCTAGTACCCATTTACTTTGACAATGAGTCTATTCTATAGTAAGAAACACTAATACCTAAACATCATGTTCACCTAATGAATGAGAAAATGCCATAAGGTTAATTTGATTGATTTTTTATGTCAAAATAATACGTTTTTACGTGCACATGATTTTTTTTAAAAAAATCCTAACCACCTGATGGTGATTTTTAAAGGAATTATAAATTAGATTTGCTTTAATGCCACTATGATGCAAGGATAAGCTTAGTTACTAGAAGAATATAGAATAAAATTTGGGCTTTCTTAATGGGCTCTCTTAATTTGGGCTTGTAAAACATTAGCAAGAGGTTCTATCGATGCGAAATATATAATAAAATATGCTTCGGAGATCCTCCGTTGCGCTTGCATGTGTAATTTGACTTTCATAGTTGACTTAATAAATTTGTAATTTTACTTCCACATCAAATAGATACACTTGCGATTCTGTTATCGATTAGTTAAATGTATAACTTAGTGTATAATTGTTGTTTATAAAATTATTTATTTTTAAAGCGAGAATACAACAAGTGTTTAGTATTATTGACTTTGCACACTGTTCATACCGTACGTGAATGACTCAATCTATGTACAAATGTGTGTACTTGAGAATTTGTATATGTTCCTCGCCAGCTTCCAAGATGCTGGTGATCATTTATTAACTATAAAATTTATTTAAATATTTTACTCTACCTCCAACTAAGCAATTAATTTAACCTAACCCTACCCAATAGGCCAATATTCTATACATCTACTTGATATATTTCGATCCTGGAAAATGATTTAATTAAGAAAAACTAGTACATAAAATTAAGTTTTTTAAAAGAGACAGTACATACATATTTCAAAGGGACACTAATCACATTTGCGGCTGCGATTAGATGGACCATGGAAATTACTATTGTACATGCAGCTGGCTTATATGTTGCCTGCTTGAATGTATTAAAATAAGACATATTTTAAGATACTCATTTTACATGTTAAATTCAATATATTAATATATATTAATTAATTAATATATAAAAAATAAAATTAAATATTAATTTTTGATTTTCTTAAAATTATAAGATATATATAATTTTAACTTTGATATATTTTACTAATTAGTATTTTATATATTATAATTTAATTAATTAATATTTTTATTAATTAAATATATATATATATATATTAATTATTTAGATTAGTTCAAATAAATAGTATAATAAATTCTATAAATAGGATATTTTTATAAGGAAATAAGATAATATTATAAAAATTAAATATAACTTTGTATGAAAAAATATATTATTAATTTTTTATATTATATTAATATATATTATATAATTTAAAATATATAAAATTTTAATAACTTAATTATAATAATTAAAACTTAAAATAATATTAGCAACAGTACTAACACAATAATTGTATCAAACAATCTTAAAAAACAATAAAAAGCACGTGATTGTAACTGTGCAGCTTCACAGGTTTCTTGCTGAAAAAAATGCCTTGGTAATGGTAGCGGAGCTTGTTGAAACAGTGCAGGCTCAATGCAGCCGTAATCTCTACTTTAAGAGTTACATACTATCGAATCCTAAAGCAGGAACGGAGGGTCTTGATGTCACCAGCTGAAAATTCCTAGACAATGATTGACAACGATAAGTCAGCTGGCCGTCTACGGCGGCGGCAAAAGACAAGTTAATGTGTGTGTTGTCTCCATTCTCCAAGTCTTTGATGTCAGCTTCTTAATCTATTGGACAACACAGCTTCTATTTGCTATATATGAAGGTGAAGCTTCCGAGAGTTGCAATATGCTCTAACAAGTTGCAGCTTGCTTGCCCTTGGTTAAGATTTTGCATGCGTTATATATATGGCCACTACCAAGGTAATCGGCGATGCGTTGCTTTTTCTTAACCTCATTCATCGTTGACTCTGGGTTACGTTGGTTCACGTTCTGAATTTGGGATGTAAATATTGCAGAAGATTGTGTTGAAGGTGAGCATCATGTGCGACAAGTGCAAGGTCTGCGTGATGACCATCGTTTCCAAATTCTGCGGTCAGTCCGTCAATTAACTTTTTGCATGCGCAGTGGCCGTTTGATCAGTGAGTAATATTTAGGGAATTAATCTAAGTGGCGGTGCAGGGATTGATTCAGTGGCGGTGGACGGGGAGAAGAGCACGATGACGATCGTCGGGAGCGTCGACGCAACGCTCATCGTGAAGGCGCTGCGGAAAGCGAAGAAGCCGGTGGAGATCGTCAGCATCGGCGAGCCGGACAAGAAGGATGACAACAAGGACGATAAGAAGGATGATAAAAAGGATGATAAAAAGGACGATAAGAAGGACGCGCTGCCGCCCTGCTGCAACTCCTGCAACAGGTTCGTCGTCTGGTACGACGAGCCCAGCTATTGCATCATTATCTGAGTCTCCAAGCTTTTGCCTAATAATTCTATTCCTCATGCAATTGTATGCACGCACTCGCATAATTAATTATGCGCCCACGTAAGTCTTAATTTGAAACTGTATTTTATGATGTAATGCCCCCATCAATGCATAATTGAGTCATTCTCTATAGTAATTAATTACTTGGCGTAGTTAATCGAGTCATTCTCTACCGAAATTAATTACTTGCTGTATTATATGATCTCTAATTGCACCATCAAGCTATATTTTTTTCTTTTTTGTTTTCTCTGAAAATTATAGGATTGTTCGACATGTCATTAGATGACAGAAACGACACGAGTGTCTAGCCACAGGCAAATCAGCTACAAAGACGCTACTCTGCATAAATTATTGAATGTATGCAGAGTTGATAATGCCAACAAAAAATCACTACTTTAGCAAAGATTTCAAAGAGGGGTCACTTAAAAGTGTTCAATCAAAAGAGAAAATGTATGCAGAGTTGATAATGCCAACAAAAAATCAGCTACAGCCTACAAAAATCAGCTGCAGAGTTAATAATTAATCAATCAATTATTAATAATAAAATTTTCTCCTTCATTACCTAGCAATCCTTGTTTCCTTCCTACAAACGCTTCTTTCTGATGATCTCGGCATCCGGTGGTCTGATCTGATCCAAACCTCAGACATACCTTCTCCTCCACCGTGCGCGCCGTTAGTCGAGAGGATCCATCCATTCGACGGCCGGATCGCCGGAACCGAAACTTTTTGTCAGGCGACCCTTGTTTTCATCCCTACAGACGCTGCTAAGTTTTTTTTTGTGAAGAACACGCCATCCAGCCGTCGGATCAAGTTGAAATTCTGTCCATGCCTTCTCCTCAAGCGTGCGCACCGACGGACACGAAGATCCATCCATCAGACAATCGGATCGCCGGAAACGAAAGTTTCATATCTGTTCGGACAAAAATCACTAGTTTGAAGTCCAGTTCGGCGTCGACTCGCTGCCAGCCGACGGCCACAGGTCCGGCGTGATGCAAGTGGTCCTTAGTCGGAGCCACCGAACGCTAGCCGACAAGCGGCGGGCGGCAGACGGACGATGTCGGGCGGCGGAAGACGAAAACGCACGTTACGTGTGTAATTAGATTTTTATCTGATCCAACGGCCGAATTTCATCAACATTTGATCCAACGGTTCGGATCAGATTAAACGTTAGACAGCCCAGATTAAAAGTTAAATACAATCGACGGCTAAAATCAATTCATCAGAATCTTAGTCAATCTAATGGCTTCTGAATTGATCCAAATATTGATCCCTACTCATCTGAGTCAGATTTTCCCAGATCCACCCTTGGATTTTAGATCAGAGCCCTGGATCATAGCAAATTGTTGAGTTAAACTTTCAATGGCTAGGATTAATTCACACAAATCTTAGCCAATCGGATGACTTCCGAAATGAACAGAATATTAATTTTTACTTATCTGAGTCAGCTCTTTCCAAATCTACCTTAGAATTTTGATCAAAGATGTGGATCAAAATAAATTGATGAATTGAAATATTCAACAGCTATGATTAATTTGCACAAATCTTAACCAATCAAACGGCCTTCGATGCGATCCAAATGTTGATCTCTACTCAATTTGGATTAGATCTATCTAGATCCACCCTTGGATTTTCGATCAGAGCTCTGGATCATAGCAGATCGACGAATTGAAATATCAACGGTTGATATAACTCATAAAAAATGAAAGCCAATCAGACGGCTTCCGATGTGATCCAATTGTTGATCCCTACTCAATTGGATCATATCTATCTAGATCCACCCTTAGATTTTCGATTAGAGACTTGGATCATAGCAGATCTATGAATCGAAACATCAACGACTAAAATTAATTCATCTAAATCTTAGCTAATCAGATGAATTCCAAAATGACCAGAATATCGATCCTTACTTGAATGAATCAGATCTATCCAGATCTGACTTCAGATTTTCAATCAAAGATCTCAATCAAAATAGATCTACGAATCAAACTTTTAACGACTAAGATTGACTTGTATAAATCTCAGCTAATCAGATGAATTCCAAATTGATTAGAATATCGATCCTTACTTGAATGGATCAGATCTATCCAGACCCGTCCTCAAATTTTCGATCAGAAATGTGGATATAAGCAGATATGTGAATAAAGCTTTCAACAACTAAGATTAATTTGAACTAATCTCAGCCGATTTGGATAATTTTTGAATTAATCCGAATATCAATACAAATAGATCAGATCATTTTAGATCCACCCTTAGATTTTCGATCAGAGATCTAGATAAAAGCAGATCTATGAATCGAACTTTCAATAGTTATGATCGACTTATATGAATCTCGGCCAATCTGATGACATCTAAAGTTATCCGAATGCTGATCCTTATTCAAGTGAGTCAGATCTCTCCAAATTCACTCACAAATTTTTGGTCGGAGATCCAGATCTAAGCAGATCTGCAAATCAAACTATCAATGGCTAAGAATAATTTGCATAAATCTCAGCCAATCGGATAGCTCATGAAATTACCTAAATATTGATCCATACAAATTCGGATCCGATCTTTTCAGATTCACTCTCAGATTTTCGATCAGAGATCTGGATGAAAGTATATCTACAAATCACACTTTCAATGGTTGAAATCGATTCATTTGAATCTCAGCCAACCGGATGGCTTCCAAGATAATCCAAGTATCAATCCTTACAAAATCTGATCTGATCTTCCCAAATATGTCCTCGGATTTTCGATCAGAGATCTGGATTAAAGCAGATCCGCGAATCAAGACTTCAATGGCTGAAATTAATTCTTTCGAATCTTAGCCTATTGGATACCTCTCGAAATGTCCCGAATATGAATTCTCACTCATTTGAGCCAGATTTTTCCAGATCCACCTTCAGATTTTTAATCAAGAATCTAGATCAAAACAGATATGCGAATCAAGCTTTCAACAGCTAATATTGATTTACACAAATCTTAGCCAATCAGATACCTCACAAAATAATCTGATTATGGATCCGTATGCATTTGGGTCAAATCTTTCCATATCCGCCTTCTGATTTTCAATCCGAGATCTGGATCAAAAGAAATATATGAATTAAACTTTCAAAGACTAAAATCAACTCACAAAAACCAAAGCCAATCAAACGGCTTCCGATGCGATCTGAATATTGATCCTTACCAGTCTGAATCAGATCTTTTCAGATCCACCTTTAGATTTTCAATCAGAGGTCTAGATCTAAGCAAATCTGCGAATCAAACTTTCAACAGCTACGATTGATTTGCACAAATTTTAGCCAATCGGATAGCTCTAGAAATGATCAAAATATTGTTCCTTACTCATCTGAATCAGATCTTTCCAGATACGCCTTCAGATTTTCAATCAGAGATCCCGATCAAGACAGTTCCACAAATCAAACTTTCAACGGCTGAAATTAACTCGCCCAAATCTCAATCAATCAGACGGCTCTGGAAATGATCCAAGCACCAATCCTTACCAAATCAGATCTTATCTTTCCAAATTCACCTTAGAATTTTTGATCAAAAATTTAGATATAAGCAGATCTGCAAATACATCTTTCAACGAATAAATCTTCCGAGAGTTGCTATATGTCAGTTTCGACATGTCATTAGATGACAGAAACGACACGAGTGTCCACAGGCAAATCAGCTACAAAGACGCTACTCTGCATAAATTATTGAATGTATGCAGAGTTGATAATGCCAACAAAAAATCACTGATTTCAAAGAGGGGTCACTTAAAGCTGTTCAATCAAAAGAGAAATGTATGCAGAGTTGATAATGCCAACAAAAAATCAGCTACAGCCTACAAAGACAGGAGTGTCTAGCCACAGGCAAATCAGCTACTCTGCATAAATCATTGAATGTATGCAGAGTTGATAATGCCAACAAAAAAATCACTGGCTACAAAAAACGATGGGGGATAATATTTTAAAAATAAAAATCGACGCTACACTCCAACAACATGAAAAAGTAGTCCTGGCAAAGATTTCAAAGAGGGGTCACTTAAAGCTGTTCAATCAAAAGAGAAAAAAAAATTGATCCTCAAATTTTAGAGCAAGAAATAGGAAGAGGGTGAAGTCTTCTTCATTCTCTTCTTCCGTCATTCTCACTTAATTTTTTTTTTTAAAAAAAATGGTTAACAAAAAACCAGAGGCTTAACAATGACGGTGATTATATTTTGAGTTAGACGATTATACTTAACCTATATGAGAATTGGATTTGCTAATAATTTTCTAATCGTTTTTATTTTATTATTTATGGTGTGTATGACTAAAAAATAGATACATGCATCTGCGTTACTAACAAGCACATGAGTATTAGGTAATTTCGTTGTTTAGCTTTATTAATAATTAATCAATCCATGGTGCTGTGTTAACGGATGAGACAGAACGATATCAATTCTGGATCTGCATCTTAATTAATTAAGCCGTTCATGATGGATGCACAAAAACTAGTTTTTTGCAAGGGTCGTTTTACGTTGTAAATGAGATGACGCAACCAACTAAGACCAATCCCCAACCCTTCACCCATCATTGACGCTCTCCTTTGATCGAGGACGCCCGCCGACCTTTTGCACGACAGCCTCAAACGGTCTCCGATGGGCTCCCATGAACTTGCTTTACAGGAAATACACACCTCACCTCATCCTTACTACTAACTCTAATCCTAAATTATTTAGTTACTTTCAACGATTTCCGAGAACTTTTGGTTATCTCGGAATTTGTTTTCAACAAGACCCTAAGCCTACATATGGTAATAGCTTATTGTATATATTTAATAGATTTCGATGACTTTCTACTATATTAAGAAACTTACTTGCTAGCAAAAATCTAAGTCTACTTGCGATAACAGCTTATTGTATATATTTAATAGATTTTATATAAAATATTATAGCTTTCGTATAACATATTACAGCTTTTGTATAACACATTAATATTTTCATATAATATGTGACTATTATCGTATAACATATTAATATTTATATAACATGTCACTATTATCGCATAATACATTAATATTTTTGAATAATATGTTAATATTTTTAAATAACATATTGATATTCAAGTCAATTGTAGTAGTGTAACTTTTATTAAATTATAGAATTTAACAAGCACAAAAGTTGATTTTTCAAAGAATTATAAATTAGATTTTCTTTAGTGCCACTATGATGCATGATATGCTTAGTTACTAAATGTTAGGCCCACCCAGTCAACTTGGTCAACTAGGCTATTGACCAGGGTTAGAATTGACCCAAAAACTTGTATTGAGATCAAAGCTCGATTGGGAATTACTAGCAAAATCCGCCTGTCGCTCATCGATTCCAGCCGACGATCGTCGACGTCCCCGGTGACCAAAGGCCACGGGCTCGCCGGAGGAAGCAGCGCCAGATGGGGGTCACCGTCAGCAGGCAGCACCACCTCGATTAAGGCATCGGCTCTAGCACAATCGATGACGGTGGCTGGACAATGTAGACGACGTGGAGGAGTCGTCTCGTCCGGCATCAGGCATCGAGTGGTAGCGACATCGACTGGACGAGAGAGCTCATATGCGGCATGGACTCAACAGGCATCTGACGACAACGACGTCCCTGGGATGTGACAAGGCTTGACGAATGGGTGGCGGCAGCACTCGATCCATTGGGTCGACGAATGGCGACGACTTGAACCATCGAACCATCGGAGGGAGCTGGACGGCCGACTACATGCAGCATGGGAGGTATGGCCAAATGCCTGGCCTCGGTCGCTGTCGCTTGACTCCAGCGGCTGTAGACGACCAAACAAGCAACGAGAGGGGGATGAGCTGCCTATAAGAGGGGCAGCCGGAAAGCTCAATAAGGGGAACGAACAGCTGAAAGGGGTAAGAACCACCTTCTGTGAGGGGAAAAATCAGAGGGTGGAACCACTAAGGAAGAGGAAACTGGGAGGAGGAATCGGCGACAAAGGAAAAACCGGCAACGGCCAAGGTTGAGAACGAACCTTAACCTATCTCCGCCTTCGCTCCTCCTCTCCGACGATGGCTCGGCATAGATCTTCCAGCGTGCTCCGATGGTGAGGGTGGGAGGTTGGAGCAAAATCCACACCGAGTCCAACGCTTCTTCCTCCCCTTCACGTCGTGTCTCCTTCCCGTTCGAACCGACGAGCATGAGGTAGTGCCCTCGGGTAGGATAACGAGTGGGTGTAGGAAGGGGATAGTGGGGCTTCCTCATCCCGCAAGAACTCAGTATACGACGACGATGTGCTCCCCGCAAAACCCGACACCTCCTTTTCGTCCCGACGCAAACATGGTCGCAGTTCGAACGCGCTTGCGTCATTGACCATGCCCTTGGGATGCATGCAAACACTTCCGACACAGACACGGCTTCTGGTTTCAATCACAGCGGCGAGATTTCAAGTGTGGACCTGAAATTAGAGGCGTACGCAAATGGATCCGAGGATTGGATCTAATTCGGCTAAGGTATAAACCTCTCTCCTTTGTTTATTCATTTTTTGGCTGATGTGGCATTTCTCTCTCCTGGGCTAGCCGAAGTTCAAAACCCTTCATGGAGGCTGAGGGTTGCGCGTGAGTGAACCCCTGCCGGTCGCGCTGAACATGGACGAATCATGCATTTAGCCTTGCGTGGCAATTGAACTATTGTAATAATTAATTAAAATTGATTCGTGTAACTTGTATAATACAGGGCGTGACAGATTGGTATCAAAGCCAACCTAGATGCAAAAGTAAAAAAGAGAGAGAATGGTACTGTCCAACATGGACTGAATCTCCTAGCTTGAGGATGTTGTGGGAGACTTGGCTGCTCTCCCCAAGGAGACCTTGGTGGAGAGTGGAGATGCTGAAGAGTTTGTTGGCGTCCACCACTGAGTTACAAACTTAGGTGGGGAATGTTTTGCGGGACATGGAGGTCTGCAAGACCGAACTGGCCGAGCTAAAGTAGGAGGTGGATGCACAGCACCGGGCGGTTGAAGCGAACATGGGGGTCGTGCTGCACCAGAGGGTCCCGGAGCCCGGATCCTTCTCAGGGGTCCGCAGCGCTAAGGAAGTGGAGAACTTCCTCTGGGACATGGAGATGTACTTCCAGTCGGCCCAGGACCCTGCGGAGGAACATGCTCTCGTCTGCGTAGCCTATCTGTCCAGCGACGCCAAACTGTGGTGGCGAACGCAGGCGGCACTAACTCTTCTGGGAGAGTAACAGACCTACCAGCTCTCATGGGAGGACTTCAAGGTGGAGCTAAAGAAGTAATTCATGCCTGGGAACTCATCGTGGGTGGCGCGAGAGGCTCTCTTCAAACTCAAGCACACGGGGAGCATGCACGAGTATGTGAAGAGCTACACCTCCCTGATGCTGGAAATAGACGACATAGCCGAGCAGGACAAGCTCTACCACTTACTGGTGATGACTCAAAAATTCATAGTATATTTTATATTAATTTTTTAGTCTTTTTGAGTCATATTTATGCTCTTTTGCTTGTTTTTAACCTTTATTTGTCAAATAGTTCAGAATTTACATCTTTTTTGGTTTTTGATCAATTTCAAGTGAAAAGACCTTTATTTTGATGGATTCTAAATGATTTGAAAGCATGGACGACATCTAATCATCAAGAGGGAATTACTAGATAATTTTCAAAAAATTTCGAGCTCAAACTGAAATTATGGTAGTGCCATAATTATTATTACGGTCGTGGTTTTATTGGGACCAACAGAATAAACCACGGCACCACTGTGATTTATTTTCTCTACCATGATTTTTGAAGATTTTTGCATAGAGAAGATTACGACACTATTGTAAATGTTTTTACGGCCGTAATTTTATTTAGAGAGAAATTGAAGCAATCATGGCATTGCCGTAAATTTTATCACCGGTCGTAATTATTCCAAAAAAGTAAACAGAGCAAATCATGGTACTGCAATGATTATTATTACGGGTTGTAATTATTCCAAGATTTTGCACAGAAAAGATTATGGCAGTGCCGTAATTTATTCCACAGCCACAATTTTGATTCAACGGCCGACTTTGCCCGAGTCTTCCGCAAGTTACTATAGCCGGATTCTGCAAAGCCGATTTTGGGAGATTTAGGACACGAATTGAAAATCAAAAAGAAAGAAAAGAATCTATAAGAGGAGGAGAAGATTTCAAGACAGACATCCCATATTTTAATCCACGACAGAAGGAGAAATCGGAGAGATCGCTGCCGCCTTAGGGTTCTTCGCCGAAAGACGTACAGAGCATCTTAGACAGTGAAATTTTTAGGAAAGCTACGCTTGAGGAAAGAGAAGATGTATAGAAAGTTTCAGAATGAAAGGAGTTTGATCGGAGGAAGAATCAACAAAAACGTGGGCGCGGCTACTATTCACTGTGTTTCTTCATAGAAAATTACAGGGGGTAATTTATTTCACACCCCTGTAATAGTAACTCTATCTTTTTCTCCTTCTTTGAATTCTGATTTTTCTGAAATGACATATTATTGTAAAACTCTTACCATGATAGTGTAAAAACTTCTTGGGACAGAGGAAGTAATCCTTCTTAAATTTTGTAATGACTAGATAACTCTTATTTTGTCAAATTATTCTTTGAATGATAATTTTACTTTTGTGATTATTGACTTTAAAATTTCTGGATTTGAAACATTAGCATGTCATAGAGTTCGTAATATGGACCGAGAGGTGATTTACGTACTCGGATCCCTTAAATTATGGTTTTTAAGAACTTAGGTTATGAGAATAGATTTATTCTAAAATCTTAATTTTTGAAGCATATTTACATACTATTATTTCAACTTAGGCATTTTATTGTTTCAGACATGATAAAATGGACCGAGAGGTGATTTCGATTGTTGAAAACCTTTTAGTAAAACTAGTATGAGTAGGATACGAAAGTATTTAATTTTACTTGAGATTTTGACTTTAGAAATTAAATTTACGAGAGTAGATTTAATGATTTAGTCTGACTTACTTTTATTAAACACTGAGTAGTAAGTCATGAGAGTGAAGACTTATTCAGTGTAAATTGTTCGTTCGTGAAGAGGCAATTTCTTTATAAGTAAATTTTATCTTTATCATGATAAGAATAATTGACAACACTTATTTATGTCTAGTCATAGAAATTAAGAAGGATGAAACCTTAGTCCCAGCTTTCTCTCTCAAAAATTTACAACAGTTTTCGATCATTTACTTTTATCCTATTCCATCGCACATCGTCTACTTAGCTAGTGAAAATGCAATTATTTGGTACTTAACACGTAGATCCCTGTGAGTTTGATATCTTTTATTACTTCGACGTATCCGTGCATTTGCGGACATATCACCTGCCGGTCTACAGCACTGGGCGTAAACGAAGCTGGGCCGCTAGAAGGTAATGACGCTCAAGGAAGTGACACTCGCTGCAAACACTCTGGTAGATTTGCGAATGCCAAACGATGTGGTCCCGGCCCCTCCCAATCGCAACCGAGCGACTCTCTATCTAAAAGGGAAGCAGCCTTTAGCAGCGCGGAGGCTAAACTTCAAGGGCCCCAAGGAGATCAGGGCTCCTAGGTTAGCTGTGCAATCATCAAAGCAACCGGCTACTATTTGCGAGAGCCCCATTTTATGCGGAACTGCCCCAAGCGTGGCCAGCTTGCTGCGATAGTCATTGAGTAGCGCAAGGGCAAAGAGGGGGCCGAGGATCCAGAGGACACCATCCCAAAGCTGCTGTGAGATAGTTCGTTTATGATGTTTTGTATTATGACTTAGTGGAAGTCCTATATTTTGAACTGTTATGCGGTATTTTGTAAACCCCTATGGTGGGTATAAACAGTTTAGGTGAATGCATTAGCGCTTCACCAAATATTATCAATGCAAGTACCTTTTTATCACATCATGGCTTGATAAGAACTCATTTGATGAATGTGGAAAAAGTTAACAGACTTTAAAACTACTATTCGAGGAAGAGTTAGCAGACTCCAAAACTGCTTTTTGAGGATAAAACAAGTGTGGAGAGTTAGCAGACTCTAAAACTGCTATTTGAAGATAAAAACGTGGAGAGTTGGCAGACTTTAAAACTGCTATTTGGGATAAGAAGAGAGGACGATGTCCAACTAAAACCCTCTTCTTGGTTCGACTGAGCCAACTTCACATAAGGGGATGCCTTTATGTGAAGGAAGCTTAGGAGGACAACAAGGAAACCCCATGTAATCTGTCCAAGCTGAGTTCTCGTCATAAGGAGACACCTTTATGAGGGAAAGACTTAGGGACAAATTTTATAAATTAGGGTGAGCTAAGTTACTCTTCGTTGGAGGTGGTATGGGACACCTTCAGAAAGGACAAGAGAGTCATCTCGTTCGGCGTCAAGCATCGAGTGGTAGCGGTATGGGGGTCAGTGTCGATAGGCAATGCCACCTCGATTAAGGCATCGGCTTTGGCACAATCGATGACGGCTGCTGGACAATGGAGACGATGCGGAGGAGTCATCTCGTCTGGCGTTAGGCGTCGAGTGGTAGCGACGTCGACTGAACGAGAGAGCTCGTATGTGGCATGGACGACAACGGAGTCCCTAGGAAGCGACAAGACTTGATGAACGGGTGGCGGTAGCACTCGATCCATTGGGTCGACAAGTGGCGATGACTTGAACCATCAGACCATTGGAGGGAGTTGGACGGCCAACTGCAGACAGCATGGGAGGTATGGCCGAATGCCTGGCCTAGGTCACTGTTGCTTAACTCCAGCGGCTGCAGACGACCAAACGAGCTACGAGAGGGGGATGAGCTGCCACTAAGAGGGGCGATCAGAAAGCTCGATAAGGGGAATGAACGACTGAAAGGGGTACAAACCACTATCTGTGAGGGGAAAAATCAGAGGGTGGAACCACTGAGGAAGAAGAAATTGGGAGGAGGAATAGGCAACGAAGGAAAAACCAGCGACGGCCAAGGTTAAGAACGAACCTTGGCTTGTCTCCGCCTTCGCTCCTCCTCTCCAATGACGGCTCGGTGATAAGTGTTATTTATAACAGATTTATGGTCTTATTTATACACTCATTTCAAGCTTAAGTCTAGATTTTATGCTATTATTTTGAGTCTTTAATCATTAAGTACAGAATCTTCACTATTTTTTTAGTCTTTATGAAATACAGGTTATTTTCCAATATTTTTGAGAAGATTAAAAAGATTTGAAGTTATGGAAAGGCTCAACACATTACAAGAGTGACGCAGAAAAATTTTGGGAATTTTTGGAACTTTTCATGAAGAACACGGCCTGCCCGTGCTTGTGATCACGGTCGTGTTCATCGCGCATTCAAAATCTGCACTTAAAGAGGAGAACACGGCCTAGCCGTGCGTACCGTTAGGGCCGTGTTCGACAGAAAATCCAAACTTAGCCGAATTCTTCACCGGCGTGCACACGGCCGTGTTCGGGCAATTCCAGATCTTACGTGCTAGACACGGCTTGCCCGTGTCCAGACGCACGGCCGTTCTTACTTCGTTGCAGAACTCAGAACTGAACACGACTTGCCCATGTTTGCTGTCATGGCCGTGTTCGCCTCCGCAGATCCCGACCGTTGCTTTGTTTCTCACCAAATTGGGCACTCGAAATGCCAGAAAATTGGGGAAAACTCCCAAATTCTCTTCCTAACCGCCCAAGGCATCGATTAAGAGAGAAAAGTGGGAATTTTGGGGGGTAATCAAGGTCAATTCCGTAAAGAACGCGACTAGGGCGAAAGTTGGACGATTTCTGCATTCAAGGGCTTGATTCGACAAGTTTCTTCGGGGCTATCGAGAGAAGACCGAAGATCTGACGTCTCCTACCCTTGGATTGTAATTTCCCTTCTTTTCGAGTATTTTTACTTGGGTTTTCATTGTTAAACGATGCATGTTTTAGAGTAAAACCCTAGTTCGGGACTTGGGCGTAGCCCGTTGAACATATCTACACATGTAAAATATCTTTATGAATCTCAGTGTGATTTTAAGTAAATTTACTTATTTAAATGAGTTGTGCTTATTGCGTATGATTGTTCTGATCAAACATTCGTATGTGTTAAGTGTTACGAGAAGTACTTAGAGGTGAATCGTAACACTCGATCGTTTTCATTTAAACTTGTGACTTGAATTGCGAGAGTCGTTTAACGTCACTCGAGGAGTCACGGTCTTTCGTAGAGCTTAATGGGTCTCTTAGGTTAATTTTGCTACGAGAGTAGGAAATTAGCTTATGCTAGACACCGGATTACGCTTCGAGAGAAGGTAATCTGTACCCTAGGAGAGATCGCCTAAAGTTATTTACTGTTGGATTGAGCTTCGAGAGAAGGAGATCCGTTTTCTAATTTAATTTGATTCATTCTTTTGCATTTAATTAATTCAACGAGGTGAAACCTGAAGTTCCAAACACTTCCTAAACTGTAATTTTCCCTTAAGGTCGTCGACTTCTTGATTCGATAATTTAGATAATTTAGTTTTAGTGTAATTCTTTAATTCCGAGTTTGAATCATCTAGCTTTCATTGACACTAAAGGTCGGTACTTGACACCTGCTCCCTGTGGAACGATATTATTTACTACTTCGATAGTCCGTGCACTTGCGGAGTATATCATGTTTTTGGCGCCGTTGCAGGGGAGCAAGGTATAGTCAATATCGATTAAAAAGTTAATTTGATAGACTAGATACTTTTTATTTTTATTTCTTTTTATTTTTATTTATTTTTATTTTATTTAAGTTCATTTGTTCATATTTCTTGTCTTCTTCCTTCCTTCAAGCTTGTATTATCTAGTTAGCTAACCTTGTGCATGCCAAGAACAGTTAGAACAGGTCAGCTAGTGCCAGAAGATCCCGAGATTGAAAGGACCCTCCGAGCTCAGAGGAAAAATCAGGATCAATAGCTTGAGGAGGCCCATCCGGACCCGTCTACTGCAATGGACCAGAACCGCTCACTAAGAGATTTTGCTGCACCCAATGTACATGGCTTGCACTCCAGCATTGCTCGACTGTCGGTCGAAGTAAATAATTTTGAGATCAAGCCAGCCCTCGTGCATATGGTTCAACAGAACCAATTTAGCGGTTCACCACAGGAAGATCCCAATTTACATTTGTCAAATTTTCTTGAATACTGTGATACCTTGAAAATTAATTGGGTAACATCTGATGCTATTATCTTACGTCTTTTCCCCTTTTCCCTTAGGGACCACGCGCGGGCATGGCTACAGTCCCTCCCTCAAGGCTCCATTTCAACGTGGGAACAACTTTCCCACGCGTTCCTCTCCAGGTATTTCCCGCCGAGCAAGACGGCTCAGTTGAGGAACCAAATAACGAACTTTAGCCAGAGGGAAGGCGAGTCACTGTACGAGGCCTGGGACCGTTTCAAGGAGTTGCAACGATTGTGTCCACATCACGGACTTGAAAAATGGGTAATAGTACATACTTTTTATAACAGTCTTTCATATAATACTCGTCAATCTGTAGACGCAGTCGCGGGCAGAGCGCTAATGAATAAGAATGTCGACGATGCCATGAATTTAATCGAGGAATGACCCTCAATCACTACCAGTGGATGAGTGACAGGAACGTCCCGGTAAGAGGAGGAGGTAAGCATGACTTAGATATGTTGAGTTCGTTGGCGGCAAAGGTTGACTCTTTGTCCCACCAACTTACTTCAATGAATTTTAATGCATCGTCTCTTAATTCAATTACTTGTGAAATTTGTGGGAATTCTGGACATGGTGCTACTAAATGTCAGATAATGGCGCCTTCTTCTTCTTCTGATGTGTCTATAGATCATGTGAATGCTATAGGCAATTTCAATTAGAGGCAGCAGAATGATCCATTCTCTACCACCTACAATCCCGGTTGGAGAAATCATCCCAACTTCTCCTACCAGAATAAGTAGAACCAGGCGATTCCCCAAAACTTCACCAGACAGGCGCAGCAGGGAAATATGGGCAATCAGTTTAACCAGCAATCCTTCATGCTACCACCTGGACTTCCACAAAGACATTTCAATCAACCACAGAAGTCCAAATTGGAATTACTGCTTGAGAACTTTGTCACCACCCAGTCTAAGAGAAATGATGATGTGGACGAGTCTATCAGGCAATTGAATTCTACGGTGGGGCAATTGAGTTCTATGGTGGATTCATTGCTTACGCACTCTAGGATGCTGGAGAATCAGATTGCCCAACAAGCGAGTTCATCAGCCCGACCTTCTGGGACGCTTCCTTCTCAACCCGAGCCAAATCCAAGGGAGCACTGCAATGCGATTCTGACATGCAGTCGCTCTCAATAGAAGGCAGATCCCCAGATGTCCTCTAGAGATTGTCTGGTTGGAGATTCTCAGGAAAATAGCACAGATACCCAGTGTTCAAGAGAAATACCCACAGAGTTGGAAGTCTAGCAAGAACCAATCCTTACTCCCCCACCACCTCTCACGCCACTTGTTTCTCGTCCTCAGAGATTGGCCCTGACACTGACAGGACAATACAGTTCACTGATGCCCGCGAAGCTTAAAGATCCTGGCATTTTTTCAGTCCCTTATAGTATCAGCAATTTTACCATTGAGAGAGCACTCTGTGACTTGGGAGCTAGTGTGAGTATCATGTCTCTCTCCTTGTTCCAAAGTTTAGACTTGGGAGACTTGGAACCCACATCCTTAGCCCTTCAGCTCGCAAACGGCTCTATACATCGCCCTGTGGGAGTAGTAGAGGATGTTCCGATAAAAGTCGGAGAACTTTTTGTCCCAGTTGACTTTGTAGTTTTGGATATGTCAGAAAATTCAATACTACCACTTATTTTGGGGCGCCCTTTCCTAGCTACCGCCGGGGCAGTTATAGATGTCAAAAAGGGGAAGCTTTCTCTGAACTTTTGTGATACTATCTTAGATTTTCATTTATCTGTTGATATGCCAGGTCCTTTTTCAGGCTCATGCTGTAACGTGGGGACAGTATCTGCGCTTGCAAAGTGTTCAAAGGCTAAGTGGGATTGTCTTGCATCCCACTTTTGCACGGACATAGACACAAGTGCTTCACATATAAGGGATGAATGGACCACTCTGGATGACTTATTTGATGCGGACCCTGATTCTGATTACACTGCGATTTTTCTTGATGGGGTTAAAGAGGAACATATATTTTTTTTTAGAAAGACTGACAGAGAACTTAAAAACATTTTTATTTTGCATGATTTCAAGGCATTGACCTATGTACACCTATTATTACTGTTGCTAATCTCTATAGGTGTTACATTTAGGCGACGAAGAAAGGGGTGAGCATTTGCCATTTCTTCTGCCTCTGATCCATTGGACGTGCCCCTGAAGCACGCTCTTTGGTCAAGCTGCTGACCCTAAATCAGCACTGCTTGGGCGGCACCCCAAGAATTTATCTTTTATCATGTTGTGTTGTGATGATGGACGGACTTGGTTTGTTGTTGTTGTTTCTTGTTTAGTTAGTTTGTTACTTTTGTTTTGCTAATTTTTGTAATACCCCATGGCATCATTTTTATGATTTTATACATTGAAAGACATCTTACTAATGATGGCAATTTTTTACAATTTTTCAGGAAATTTTAGCCTATTGCTGAGTCGTTCACGATCATGCTTGCTTTCGCTTTTTACGCGTATAAAAGGACGCAGCGGCGGAGACTAGGGTTCACGCCCGTTTTTGCTCCGCCGCCGCCTTTCTTTGCATTTTTCGGCCTCCACCCTCACCAGATTGCTGTTCCGCCGCCGACCGTGCTCTAAACTTTTCCACCAACGGCTACCGCTTCCCTTCATCCTCCGGCACCTCCAGGTTTCCAGATCTGGGGGTATCTCTGCCCAGATCTGAGTTTTCTCTTCAGCGCCGCCGCCTGTCTTCACTTTCCTCGCCGCCGCCGCTGCTCCTCCGCCTTTTTCAGCTATCTTCTGCCTCCTCCGGCTGCTGCCTGCTCTTTGCCAACGCCGTCAGCCTCTACCGCCACCACCTCACCAGATTCCACCTCCCCTTCGCCGGAATCAGCTGTGTAGAGGGCTTCTTCTCCATTTTCAGCCGCCAGTTCTCCAGCCCTCTTCACCATGTCTCGATGCACGAAGGTTATGGCCCGGAGATCTACCTCCAAGCGTTCGGCTGTGGAGGTTGAGCCGAACCAATACGACATCATCTTTCGCGATCCCGCGCAGAAGGCGCGTTATGAGCTGCTTGAGTCCAGACGGGTAGTCACTACCCGATATCTTGATCGAGGGGCCCTTACATCTTTGGGGTTATTCGACGACGTCTATTGGATGTTCCAGAACATCGGGTGGACGAGGTTCTTCGAGATAGCTCCACCTACCTACATCCCGCTCACGCTGGAGTTTCTCTCATCGCTAGAGGTTGTTGTCCATCTCCATGATGATAATGACGATGGTCTTATTTCTTTCCGGTTGGGGAACCAGGAGCGCAAACTTACCCTCTCGCAGCTTAATCAGATTTTTGGATTCCCCGAGGATGGTTCTCGCCATATTCCAGACGAGTACAGCGATAATGAGTTTTGGGCTGCGATTTCTGGGCATCACCCCTTCGTGTCTCGGACCGCACGGACGAGCTCCCTCAGCAACTCTTGCTTTCGTTATGTTCATCGGGTGCTGGCCCATACTATATTTGCACGGGGCGAGAGTGACGGCATCGTGCGAGCCACCGAGGTGTTCTTCCTATGGGCGATGGTACACTCTTTCAGAATTAATACTGCATTTTACTTCGTTAAACAATTGCAGAATCTAGCTACCGCGCAGAAGGGAGTCGTCGCCATAGGCGGCCTTATTACACAGATCGCTACCGCTTTGGGCGTCGCGCCTCACGTGATGGGACAGTCCAGGGGGAGTTCTAGGATTGACATCGAGACTTGTCTCTCGATGAAGATGATCTCTCACGAGGGTGATATCTACTGTCTTCTCTTTCGCAATAGTGACCTCATGATGCCGCTGCCGAACCCTCTTCGTACCACTATCCGTGATAGGCGAAACTGGCGTCTACTTCCAAAGGCCACCGAGGATGTCCCCATGGACACAGCACCGTCCACTCCTTCCTTCCGGACCTTCAGGCACGCCGAGCCATCTGCCTCCGCTTCCACCGCGAACATTTATGCCAGCATCGAGGGTTATCTGAAGGCGATTCGTGACAACCAGCACGTGACGCGCCTAGAAATGCAGGATGTGTTACGGCGCTAGGGAGACATTGAGACCGAGCAAGCTCGCCAGGGTCATCTTCAGGCCGAGGACCATCGGGATATTCAGGAGATGCTGCGGAAGCTGAATACTCGTGATTGGTGATCTTACTTAATATTTAGTAAGTTGCTTCCTTTGCTATGCTATTCATGTATTTTCACCTGCATAGGAGACTATGCAGTTCTTTGCTGTGGGTAGAGGGTTTCCCTCTTTGTTTAGTGTTGTGGTTTATATACTATGTACTTTTAGTTGTTTCGCTTATGTACTATGTTCTTGTGAGTGTTTTCATTCTGGTTTTCATTAATATGCACTGAGTTCATTTCATGCCTGTGTTTCGAATCTTGTGCATGTGTCAAGAAATTAAGTCTGTGATGATAGTTTGCATGATCTTGTCCTCAGTTATTGTGCATATTTGACTCATGACGAATCATATAGATATTTTGTCTCTTGGTTTACGAGTATGAAACTTTATTTTGAATGCTTTGATACTTTCGATCCATGGTTTGAGATTGTTTTGAGACTAATGTATTGTGGCTTGTATAATGTGTCAATGGTTCACTTCATTGTCTGAATTCATTCGTACATGTAATTATATTTTTGACAATTTATGCTCATTATATTCCTGATTGACAGCTTTTCAATCTAGTTCGCTTATTTGAAACAAAAAAAGGGGCAATGGTATCGAAGTAATGATGAATCCTAAAACCATTCATCTAACTTGGCATTGTCGAGAGAAAAAAAAAAGAAGGGAACATGAGAAAAGAAGGGGTAAAAGGGAAAAATGAACAACTCCGCTTTCTTCTACTCTAGGGTGAAGAAATGAGTTTGTGTGCATTATGTGATGTACATACTCTGAGTTCGTTTTCTAACTAAGTACTGGGGGTGCATGCATCACAAATGTTTGTCCTTCGCGTGACAAGGTTGAAAATGAATTCAAGGAAGTAGCTTGAACCGACCAGTTCAAAAATTCATGGTTCCATTTCTAGTATGTTTATCTCAAGCAACTTGACTTGATTGACTATCTTCATTAGGAATTGATGATTATTAATAGTCTTAATATGATGAAGTGTTTTCCAATTTCAGATTTGTGGTTTACCTTGAAACATTATGCTTTGTCCATAGTTTATGTCAATTTACATTCTCCAACTTAGGATTCAGTATCATTGTTTTCATATGTGGTTCATACTTTACCTTTTGAGCAGATTGTCTGTCTGATATCTAATTATTTCAATTAGTGTAATTGCTTGAGGACAAGCAAGATTCTAAGTCTGTGATATTTTGATAAGTGTTATTTATAACAGATTTATGGTCTTATTTATACACTCATTTCAAGCTTAAGTCTAGATTTTATGCTATTATTTTGAGTCTTTAATCATTAAGTACAGAATCTTCACTATTTTTTTTTTCAATCTTTATGAAATACAAGTTATTTTCCAATATTTTTGAGAAAATTATGAAGATTTGAAGTTATGGAAATGATCAACACATTACAAGAGTGACGTAGGAAAATTTTGGGAATTTTTGGAGCTTTTTATGAAGAGCACGGCCGTGTTCATCGCGCATTCAAAATCTGCACTTAACGAGGAGAACACGACCTGGCCGTGCGTACCGTCACGGCGGTGTTCGACAGAAAATCCAAACTCAGCCGAATTCTTCACCGGCATGCACACGGCCGTGTTAGGGCAATTCCAGATCTTACGTGCTAGACACAGCTTGCTCGTGTCCAGACTCACGGTCGTTCTTACTTCGTTGCAGAACTCAGAACTGAACACGGCTTGCCCATGTTCACTGTCACGGCCGTGTTCGCCTCCGCAGATCCCAACCGTTGCTCATTTTCTCACCAAATTAGACGCTCCAGATGCCAGAAAATTGGGGAAAACTCCAAAATTCTCTTCCTAACCGCCCAAGGCATCGATTAAGAGAGAAAAGTGGGAATTTTGGGCAGTAATCAGGGTCGATTCCGTGAAGAATGCGACTAGGGCGAAAGTTGGGCGATTTCTGCATTCAAGGGCTTGATTCAACAAGTTTCTTCGGGGCTATTAAGAGAAGATCGAAGATCTGACGTCTCCTACCCTTGGATTGTAATTTCTCTTCTTTTCAAGTATTTTTACTTGGGTTTTTATTGTTAAACGATGCATGTTTTAGAGTAAAACCCTAGTTCGGGACTCGGGCGTAGCCCGTTGAACATATCTACACATGTAAAATATCTTTTATGAATCTCAGTGTGATTTTTAGTAAATTTACTTATTTGAATGAGTTGTGCTTATTGCGTATGATTGTTCTGATCAAACATTCGTATGTGTTAAGTGTTACGAGAAGTACTGAGAGGTGAATCGTAACACTCGATCGTTCTCATTTAAACTTGTGACTTGAATTGCGAGAGCTGTTTAATGTCACTTGAGGAGTCACGGTCTTTCGTAGAGCTTAACGGGTCTCTTAGGTTAATTTTGCTACGAGAGTAGGAACTTAGCTTATGCTAGACACCGGATTATGCTTCGAGAGAAGGTAATCTGTACCCTAGGAGAGATCGCCATAAGTTATTTACTGTCGGATTGAGCTTCGAGAGAAGGAGATCCGTTTTCTAATTTAATTTGATTCCTTGTTTTGCATTTAATTAATTCAACGAGGTGAAACATGAAGTTCTGAACACTTCCTAAACTGTAATTTTCCCTTAAGGTCGTCGACTTCTTGGTTCGATAATTTAGATAATTTAGTTTTAGTGTAATTCTTTAATTCCGAGTTTGAATCATCTAGCTTTCAATGACACTAAAGGTCGGTACTTGACACCTGCTCCCTATGGAACGATATTATTTACTACTTCGATAGTCCGTGCACTTGCGGAGTCTATCACTCAGCGCTGATCTTCTAGCGTGCTCTGGTGACGAGGGTGGGAGGTTCGGAGCATGATCCACACTGAGTCCAGCGCTTCTTCCTCCCTTCCAATCGCGTCTCCTTCCCATTCAAACCGACGAGCACGAGGTAGTGCTCTTGGTAGGACGACGAGTGGGTGTAGGAAGGGGATGGCGGGGCTTCCTCATCCCGCATGAACTCAGTATATGACGATGGTGCGCTTGCCGGAAAACCCGACACCTCCCTTTCGTCTCGACGCAAATGTGGTCACGGTTCGAACGCGCTCGCGTCGTTGACCATGACCTTGGGACATGGGCAAATGCTTCCGACGCAGACGCGACTACGGGTTTCAATCACAACGACGAGATTTCAAGTGTGAACCCAAAATCTGAGGAGTACACAAACGGATCCGAGGATTGGATCCAATTCGGCTAAGGTATAAAACACTCTCCTTTGTTTATTCATTTTTTGACTGACGTGGCTTTTCTCTCTCCTCTCTCTCTCTTGGGCTGGACGAAGGTTAGAACCCTTTGTGGAGGCTGAGGGGCATGCGTGGGTGAACTCCTGTCGGTCGCGCTGAACCTAGACGAATCAAACATTTAACCTTAGGTGGCATTTGAACCATTATAATAATTAATTAAAATCGATTCGTGTAACTTGTATAATACAAGGCGTGACACTAAGAGAATATAAAAAAAAAATTAGGCTTTCTTAATGGGCTCTCTTAATTTGGGCCTTATAAAAATATGTAATAAAATTTGCTTCGGAGATCTTCTCTCGTTATTCGCCATATCCAAAATATCTTCTTGTATCTCCTGTGATGTTTCTGGTAAATCTTCTTCTAGTCTTAACTTTCTGTGCACTCTAAGGGTTTTGTTAATTTTAGGATCCAATGGAACAAGCGGTCCTGACCTAAGACTCTTGCGCATTCAAAGTAGGTAGATCAAGTGATTTCAAGAAAAACAGAAAATAAACAGTAAGTAACAAAAAAATAGTAAATAAAAATCTAGTCTAGAAATACTCTCAATATCTTCAATATCAACAAAAATAAGGTCTCCGACAACGGCGCCAAAAACTTGTTGTGTCCGCAAGTGCACAGATACTCGAAGTAATAAAATAGATATCGAACCACAGAGACCTTGTTGCTTAGTATTAAATAATTGATTTCTCGCTAGCTAGGCAATCGAAAAATAGTGAATCAAACTATCGAAAAGAACACGGAGAAAATATCAGAGAAGGGATCGGGACTAGGGGTTCATCTACTTTAATTTCTAATGGTTAGATTAAGATAAGTGTCTGTCAATCCAATTTTATCATGATAAAGGTATAGTTTACCTCATAAATAAATTGTTTCACTCTCGCGCAAACAGTCGTACAAAGAACCGATCTTCACTCTTGTGCAAGACCTATTCAATGCTGAAAATAGGTAAACCATCAACTAAGAACTCAAGGATCACTCTCGTGCATCCGAATTCTAAAGTTGACAACCTCAAGTGGAAACTCAAGATCACTCTCATGCATCAGAGTCTCAACACAAGTTTTACTCAAGGTTCTCTGACAACTTGATACTCAATCTCTTGCAGCATCAAATCAAGTCTAAAATATTAACTCAATTCAAAGAATCATAAAATCAACAAGGCATTAAATTTCTCTAATAATTAGAATTCGAAGAACAACCTAATCTCTTATGATAATTCCAAACTCGATAATTCCTAGGGCTCCGAAATTCAAGCAATCAACTTCTCAGTCTATTTTGCAAAATTCTAAAACATGCTGATATTTATAAAACTAAGGAGAATTAAAGAGCAATTAATCACAAAAGTAAAATTATCACAATAAAATTAGACTCAGCGCCGAGTGATAGACTCCGTTGATGAAGAAATAACAACAAAACATGTTTCTGTATGAATAGGAATCGAAAAAAAAAGATGAGAAGAGTTACAAAACAGTGCTGTAATGAAATTACAGCACCGTAATTGCCTAGAACAGTGCCGTCACTATTGTTTCATTAATTTCTCCTTTAATCGGAATCCTTTTGCTTTGAAACTTCAGATGCACGTTCTCCTTCACCAGGCGAAGCTCTCTCAAATTTCGTGGCCGGTGGTGGTCTGTAGGCTGAGAACCGTTGAACCCAAGCAATTCTGCCCCTCTCTCAATTTCTCCCTCAATACTGGATAAAAATTTGTCCTTTCACTTTGTGTGTCTTCTCCTCCCAAAGACCAGTCCATAGCATCCTTTGGATCTCAATTTGGAGGTCTGGATCAAAAGATATGGTCCGCGCAAGTTTCGGGCCCGTAAAAATCATGTTTTTAAATGGAAATTACGGCCGTAAAATATTTTACGGCAGTGCTGTACTTTGGTTATGTGAACCCTATGTCAAAATTATGACCCGTAAAATGCTTCTTAACTAGGCCATAAAATCGGACGAGTTCTCTGGTCTGAATCGCCTGGGAAATACGTCACGTGGAATAATTTACGGTAGTGTCGTAATTTCGGTAAGTGTCTCTGTTCTGAAGCGATCCAAATTACAGCAGTGTAATGCTTTATGGCGGTGCCGTAAAATCAAGACAATTCTCTGATTTGTAAATCCATCAAAATACGGCAGGTGCTCCGATATTATGGTATTGTACCATAATACGTTACCGTAATATATATTACGGCATTGCCGTATTTTGGTCTTTTGCTCTGATTTACGTAAAATTTGTTATGTAGACTCCTCTTGATGATGGTAACTCTTTCATATATTTGATTTTGCTCGAAAATGCCTCAAAATAGTGCCTTTTTACCTGAAATTGATCAAAAACCATAGATGGTATAGATTCCGAAGCATTTGGTAAAAAAAGGTATAAAAACAAAGCAAAAGAGTAAGATTATGATTCAAAAGACTACCAAATAAGTATGAAAAACACTATGAAATTTAGAGTCATCAAACACATAAGGCTCAAACTTTGCTTGTCCTTAAGCAAATAAAGAAATCAATACAAAAAAAAATTAAATTTTCACATGACGAATAAATTTCTAAAATATAATAATCCATAGAAAATTTCATTAATCCCACACAAAATTTTCAAGTAAATACATCATCTTTTGAAATTAATCTTTAAAACTCAAAAGTTCAATCGAATAAAATTTCGCAATATGCATAGTAATAGAATTTCAACCTCATGAATTAATCTTGTTTTTGATATTTTCATCAAATATGTTTTTGTTTACAGGAATAGGATTTCCAAATCTTTTTCCACTCATTTTTTTTTGTCCTTGACATTCTCTAAATCGATTACCACCCTTTTTCCGATGACGAATTTAGAAGATGTTGGTCACATAACCACACATAATAGAACTCATATCTCATAGGTAGAAAGAATTTTCTTGAGACAGAGGAGTCAATGTCAAAGGAACTCTCTCTTAGCATGCATTTACATAGATACACACTTTTGCAATGAACTTCAACTCTTGTCTTAGGTACCATTGTGAACACAATGCCAAGAAGAGGAGTTATTCTTTTTCTTTTTGTGGACTTCAACCCATGTCTTTAGGTACCACTGTTAATTTTATACAGTGCCAAGTAGGGGAGTCATTCTTTCTCATGGATTTGGATTTCTTTTTCCCAACAAATAACATAAAAGATTATAAAGATTTACTAGATTAATCACTTGATATCAACTCAATAACAAGTGCAAATATGCTAATTTTATTCAAAAGAATTATTTCACTTCAAGATTGCATTAACTAAACAATGCATTTACCTAGAATTTCATGCATCAATTAATGAAAAGTTTCCAACAAATAGATTATATCAGATAAATAAATTCAACATATAAAATCTATTTCCAATTTCCAGAAATTGATATGCATGATAATAGATTAAAAATTTTGGCATGGTGTTTGTAGTATTTTCAGAAAAATCCTTCTATACATTATCATCATATTATGTCAACACAGCAAAATCAAAATATCTATCAATAAAATCAAAAGGCGAGGATCCGTGGCACGTGAGCACAAGAAGTTTGAAGTATTCATTTTCCATTTGAACACATGGATTATCAGAAAAATACAAAGGATGGAATGCAAATGAGTAGGAAGAAAATACTCACAGAGGTCTATTAGTCTGTGTCAGACCCAATCATCCTTTGTGTCTTCAGGTTCGAACCACCAAAGTTTTTTTTTGACAAAATTAATTTTCACCTACAAAAAGAAAAGAAAAATTAGTGCTAAGTAAAAAGACAACAAAAACAAAAAAAAAAACTAGAGTAAAAGTGCTTGGGTTGCCTCCCAAGAAGCGCTAATTTTCGGTCATTAGCTTGACCGTTCAACACTCAGATTGGATCGTGCTTGTGTGTTTGGTCGCCATCCTGATTTCTCTATGTCTCGTTTAGGGTTCTCAAGAACATAAGGCTCAGACTTAAAACAGTGTCTAAATTTACTTATGAGCTTTTTTCCTTTCTCAAGCAACTTTGATTTTCCTTTGCTCCTTCGTCTCTTCCTCTTCTTCTTCGCTACTCTTTCCTGAGATTCTTTATTAGCACACTCAGAAGATGTATCAGTTTCAAAATCAGAAGGTTCATCAAATAAACTATGCATGTCACAAACAACATCATCATTAATTATTTCTATGCTACAACATGTCCCTGAGTGTGATGCCTTTTTTAAAGAATCAGTCAAATCAAATTCAATTATATCACCACAAATATCAAAAGTCAAATCTCCCTTTCTTACATCAATGAGTGCTCCAGATGTAGCCAAGAAAGGTCTACCAAGTATAATAGGGTTTTTCAAATTTTCTTCCATCTCTAAAACTATAAAATCAGCAGGTATGAAAAACTTACCAATTTGTACAGGAATATTTTCTAATATACCAACCGGATGCTTTATTGATGAGTCAGCGAGTTGCAAAGTCATTGAGGTTGGTTTGAGCTCTCCAACATCTAGTTTCCTATAAAGAGAATAAGGTATTAGACTAACACTTCCACCGAGGTCACATGAGGCTCGGTCAAAAGCCATATCTCCAATAGAACAAGGTACAGAAAAACTACCTAGATCCTTTAGCTTATGTGACAATTTATTCTGTATGATAGCACTGCATTCCTCAGTAAGTGCTACAGTACCATGATCATCAATCTTTCTCTTATTAGACAAAATCTCTCTCAAAAATTTTGCATAAGTTGGTATTTGAGTCAAAACTTCAGTAAATGGAACATTAATATAAAGTTTTTTAAGAACATCAAGAAACATGCCAAATTGTTTGTCAAGTTTAGCTTGCACCAACCTCTGAGGAAAGGGTACAGGTGGCCTATAGGGTGTTGATGAACTAGGTTTAGAATCATCAACCTTACATGGCAATTCACCTTTAGGTTTATCACCCTTGTGAGGTGACAAACTAGTTTGGGACTGCTCATGTGTAGGTTGTGATTCCAGCAGAGGTTCACTACTAGTTTCAAGTCTTGGTTCTACCTTATCATCATCATCGAGAGATTCCTGAGGATCTTCCAGTTGTTTCTCACTCCTAGTTATGATAGCATTGAAATATTCCCTAGGGTTAGGTTTAGGTTTGGCAGGTAATTTTTCTAGGGGTCTAGATGAAGTGCTAGCTTGCTGGGCAATTTGTGTTTCTAGCATTTTACTGTGGGCAACAATACCATCTAGTCTAGCATTAATCTGTCTAAAATTCTCGTTGGCATCATTATTCTGTTTTTTCTGAAAACCCATAAATTGTGTAAACATCTCTTCTACAGTGGGTTTCTGGGGTTGGTCCTGGGTTTGAGATCTTTGTTGGAATCCCCTATTTTCATTCTGCCTATTATCATGATTATTGCTCCTCCATGAAAGGTTAGGGTGGTTCCTCCATCCAGGATTATAGGTATTAGAGTATGGGTCAATAGATCTACTTTAATTATAATCCCCCCACTGCATTCATTTGTTCCTCACCCCTATCAACAACAATCTTACACTCTTCAGCACAGTGCCCATGATTTCCACAAATTTGACATGTAACAGAGGAAATGACATGAGTTTGCATTTGAAACATATCAAAACGATTGCATAGAGAATCTACCTTCTTAGCCAATATGCGCCAGCTATCATTATCAGTCTTACCATGTGGAGGACGATAAAGAACTCCTCTCTCAGTAGTCCACTGGTTATGATTTAGTGTCATTTCCTCAATCAATGTATAGGCTTCTTCCATGGTCTTGTTCATCAGGGCTCCACCTGCAGCAGCATCAACAGTAAGTCGGGTGTTATAAAGAAGACCATAATAAAAAGTCTGAATCAAAACCCATTTCTCTAAGCCATGGTGAGGACACTTCCATTGCAAGTCGTTAAATCGCTCCCATGCTTCGCTCAAAGACTCTCCATCCTTTTGTGCAAAATTTGTAATTTGATTTCTTAGTTGGATGGTCTTGCTAGGCGGGAAGTATTTCATCAGAAATGCGTTAGAAAGCTAATCCCAAGTAGTGAACGTCCCTGACGGCCGTTAATGAAGCCAATCGCGTGCTCGGTTCCTAAGGGAAAAAGGAAACAATCTCAATTTTAGTGCATTATCAGAAACACCATTAATTTTGATTGTGTCACATAATTCAAGAAAAAGAGATAGATGGATATTAGGATCATCAAGAGGTGCTCCTCCAAATTGGTTTTGTTGAATTATAGATAGGAACACTAGTTTGATTTCAAAATTGTTTGCATCAATGACCGCCCTAGTGACACTAGAGTGAATTCCCTGTGAATTAGGGGCAACATAGTCGCGCAAAGATCTTCTTTCGTTATTCGCCATATCCAAAATATCTTCTTGTATCTCCTATGATGTTTCTTGTAAATCTTCTTCCAGTCTTAACTTTCTGTGCACTCTAAGGGTTTTGTTAATTTCAGGATCCAATGAAACAAGCGGTCCTGACCTAAGACTCCTGCGCATGCAAAGTAGGTAGATCAAGTGATTTCAAGAAAAACAGAAAATAAACAGTAAGTAACAAAAAAAATAGTAAATAAAAACTTAGTCTAGAAATACTCTCAATATCTTCAATATCAACAAAAACAAGGTCCCCGACAACGGCGCCAAAAACTTGTTGTGTCCGCAAGTGCACAGATACTCGAAGTAATAAAATAGATATCGAACCACAGAGACCTTGTTGCTAAGTACTGAATAATTGATTTCTCACTAGCTAGGCAATCGGAAAATAGTGAATCAAACTATTGAAAAGAACACGGAGAAAATATCAGAGAAGGGATCGGGACTAGGGGTTCATCTACTTTAATTTCTAATGGCTAGATTAAGATAAGTGTCTGTCAATCCAATTTTATCATGATAAAGGTATAGTTTACCTCATAAATAAATTGTTTCACTCTCGCGCAAACAGTCGTACAAAGAACCGATATTCACTCTCGTGCAAAACCTATTCAATGCTGAAAATAGGTAAACCATCAACTAAGAACTCAAGGATCACTCTCGTGCATCCGAATTCTAAAGTTGACAACCTCAAGTGGAAACTCAAGATCACTCTCGTGCATCAGAGTCTCAACACAAGTTTTACTCAAGGTTGACGACTCGATACTCAATCTCTTGCAGCATCAAATCAAGTCTAAAATATTAACTCAATTCAAAGAATCATAAAATCAACAAGGCATTAAATTTCTCTAAGAATTAGAATTCGAAGAACAACCTAATATCTTACGATAATTCCAAACTCGATAATTCCTAGGGTTCCAAAATTCAAGCAATCAACTTCTCAGTCTATTTTGCAAAATTCTAAAACATGCTGATATTTATAAAACTAAGGAGAATTAAAGAGCAATTAATCACAAAAGTAAAATTATCAGAATAAAATTAGTTTAACAAAATTAGGGTTTTCTAGTCATTAAAAAATAAAGAGATTACACCCCTCATGTCCCAAAGAAAGATTAAGCTACCATGATGAAGGAATAACAACAAAACATGTTTCTATATGAATAGGAATCGAAAAAAAAAAGATGAGAAGAGTTACAAAATAGTGATGTAATATCGTAATTGCCTAGAACAGCGTCGTCACCGTTGTTTCGTTGATTTCTCCTTCAATCGGAATCCTTTTGCTTTAAAACTTCAGATGCACGTTCTCCTTCACTAGGCGAAGCTCTCTATCAAATTTCGTGCCGGAGGTGGTATGTACGCTCAGAACCGATGAACCCTAGCAATTTCACCCCTCTCTCGATTTCTCCCTCAATACTGGATAAAAATTTGTCCTTTTGCTTTGTGTGTCTTCTCCTCCCAAAGACCAGTCTGCAGCATCCTTCGGATCTCAATTTGGAGGTCTGGATCAAAAGATATGGTCCGCGCAAGTTTTGGGCCCGTAAAAATTATGTTTTTGAATGGAAATAATGGCCGTAAAATATTTTACGGCAGTGCCGTATTTTGGTTTTGTGAGCCCTGTGCCAAAATTACGGCCTGAAAAATGCTTCTTAATTGTGCCGTAAAATCGTACGAGTTCTCTGGTCTAGTGCGCCGGCCTTGTGTGATGTTGCCCAGCATTCGCTGGTTTGTTTGTGTCGGACGTCTGCGAGACGTCCCTTTTTAGGCAAGTGTGTGAGTCTGACCGTCTGCATGCGGTCTAGTCAGAGTTAGGGCGTGTGTCCAGCATCCTGCATGACGTCGTCTCTTGCGCGAGTGTGCGCCACTGCCTGCATGCGGTTGTTTTCTTTTCTGGTGTGCCGAACTCGTACGTGCGCTGCGCCGGCGTTGAGTCTCAGATCTTGTACCTAGTTGCGCTTTGGAGCTAGTTTGTGTAGCAGTCCTCAGTAGGCTTGTGGCGGTCGATGACTCGTCGAGACGAGCAGCCAGGTGGCCACATTGGATAGGCTAAGGGGTACGTCGGGGACGTGCTCCTGCCGGTCGCGTCCAGATCTACGGTTCAGCAGTTTAGCCCCTGTGTGGGCGTGCTTGGGTGCGAGTCAAGTGTCGACTCGGGTGTGATTTATTTAAAATTTTTGTTAGCCTAATTCTAGGCGTGACAGACTGGTATCATAGGTCATGTTCTGCACGTTCCAACTTGTACACCGGCATTGTACACGTGTTGGCAGCTGCGATCAATACGATGATCACAAGTGTCCATAGCATTGAGTTGCTGGTGGAGACTGTCGGATATTGGGGAGCTTCACTCCAAAGATATCGACAGAGTTGGCTTGTCTAACTAGAGCCTCGTGGCTCTGTTTTCTTGTCTCCCTAGTGGAGACATATATTATGTGGGTCATGTTGCTGAAGCGCCTTACCGCAGCTTCTACAGCACCGACCAAGGCCAGGGGTGGCCTGGGGACTATCGTGCGATGACATGTCCCCAGGGCAGTCGAGTGTGCCTATGGGATAATTGTGCGACAATATATCCCGGACATCAATCATTGATGCCATAGGATAGTCATACGATAACTTGCCCTGGAGAGCAGTTGGTGGTGGTCCAGGGGACAATTGTGCGACGATGTGTCCCGGACACTAGCCAATGTCTCCATAGGATCGTCGTGCGATGACGTATCCTGGAGACCGGCCGATGGCGGCCAAATAACTGTCATGCGATGACTCAGTCTAAGAACTGAGGGCATTATGACCCGAGGGATATCGTGCGACGATATTTGGGACTCTGGCTAAGAGTGGCCATGTGACTGCCGTGATACGGTATGTTCACGAGCTAGCACCTATTTTAGGGGTTGCTACACTGAGGAAGTTGAGGACTTCCTATGGGGTATTGGAATTATATTTCCAAAATGCCCAGGTCACTACTGAGGAGCAAGCATATATTGGTATCGCGTATCTCTCTAGAGATACAAAGCTGTGGTGGCGGACTCAGGCCGCGCACAGCCCTTTTGGGGTTCGATCCGACCCTTAAGCTCTCATGAGGAGAGCTCAACTAAATGAGATCAAGAATTAGTTCCTACTTAAGGAACTTGTCATGGGTTGCGCGAGGCACCCTAAAACGACTAAAGCATACTGGGTCATACGGGACTAAATCCAGTGGTATGCCTAGGTGATGCTGGAAACGAGGGGTTTCCATTGTCAACGACACCCTAGCGGTAAGGTTATTCCATAGAGAGACATGTAATGGCGACTCTCCTTGCGAAGGAGAGGTCCCCTTGTTGGTTAGGAGTTTATTGGAAGAATTCTCCGACGAGTTATCCTCTGAGCTTTTTAAACACTTTTCCTAAAGGAGAGGGATCGATCACAAGTTGAGCATGTGACAGGATCCACTCCTCCACTAAAGGCTTCATACCGTATTTCTCCAATGGTGTTGGCCGAGCTTCGTTAGCAATGGTGTGGATTGCTTGAAGCCGGGTTCATTCGGCCTACGGTATCGCCTTATGGAGCCTCGATTCTCTTCCAAAAGAAGAAGGACGGGTCGCTAAGGTTCTGGGTTGGCTATCGAACCATGGATAAGATAACGGTGAGGGACTGTTATCTTATACTACTTATCCCTGATTTGAGAGATCGATTAAGGGAAGCATAGGTTTTCTTAAGGCTAGACCTGAGAGCAGGTTAATTGCCAAATTCGTTTTGCTGAGGGAAACGAATAGGAAAACTATATGGGTGACCCGATATGAGTCCTTAAGTTCAAAGTGATGCCCTTTGAACTATTAAAACCCCCTTCTGCATCTCGTCATCTAATGAATAAGTGTTGACCCCTTTTCTTAGATGACTACGGAGTTGTATATTTGGACGATATCATGGTATTCTCCTCAAGCGTTGAGGAACACCCAAGTCATATATAACTGTTGTCGAGGGGAAAATCAACTCTATTTGGAGTTGGAGAAATGCTCATTTGTGGTGGATGAGATTTCTTTCCTTGGTCATTGGATGGACCACGGACAAGTGCGCATGAACAAGGTAAAAATCTAAGCCATTGCGGAATTGTGTGCCCCCCTCAAATTAAACCGAGTATGGAGTTTTCTCGGTGTGGTGAACTTCTATCGAAGGTTCATCAAAGGTTGTTCGAAGAAAGCCTTACCCTCAGTAATCTGCTAGAAAGGGACTCGAAATGAGAGTGGCTTGATCAGTGTCAGTCGGCCTTCCGGGAGTAAAAGTCCGTATCGCCTCTGAACCGATCCTGAAGTTACCCGACTTCAGTATGCCTTTCGAGTTTCACACCGATGCTTCGGACCAAGCTATCAGTGGTATACTTTTATTGTATGAGCATCCTTTAGCTTTTAAGAGTTGAAAGCTAACAGGACTGAGCGACGGTATTTGGTCACGAGAAGGAAAAGATGGTGGGAGTCCACTATCTCCGGACACGGAGAACCTTCGCGAGCCACTGAAAACCGACAATGTTACACTACATAAAAGAAGTTATCGGCAAAATAAGCACGTTGGCCAGAATTGTTGTGTGAATTCCAATTCCAGAGGGAACATAAATCGGGTAAAGGCAACGTGCTTCCTTATGAGCTCAGTAGATTAAATGCCCTTATGTGTTGTACACTATCCAATGTGAAAAGGGAATATGCTAAACAGAATAAAGACAGCCTTAGCTTTTGATAGAGAGAATCAAAAGCTAAGTTCAACAGATTATGTCGGGCATGATTCAACACTACTATCTGGGTCCAGATGATATTGTCATGGCTAGAGGCAATTGGCCACTAGTCTCATCGATGGGCGGACTGCGCCGGGAGCTACTGAGGGAGCTCTATGACAGACTTTGGGCAAGGCATCCAGGACAAAGGGGGATAGTTGTCCTATCAGCACAACTATGCTATTGGCCCAATACGAACGCAAACATGGGGATGTATGTCCGCACTTACCGAAATTGCCAGGAAGGTAAAATCGATTGGAGACTAGAGGTAGGGTTGTTACAACCACTGCTTGTTCCCGAGACGTCCTGGACAAGGGTGTCCAAGGACTTTATTGGTGGGTTCCTATATTTGATGGGAAAAGCTCAGTGCCGGTAGTCGTGGATAGATTCTCCATGGGTGGAGTCTTTATCCCAGCACTTGAGCAATGTATAACAAGGGTTGCTATGGAGTTATTCTTTCAAAATATGGTGAAACATTTTTGCATCCTAGTGGATATCGTGAGCGATAGGGATGCCTGTTGTTACTGGACGCTATTGAACCACGTTGTTCAATAAGTTTTTTGTCCAAGGTAGGTTTCTCCATATCCAATCATCCTCAGGAGGATGGGCAAAATTGAGCGGGTGAGTGCTCTTGTGGAAGAATTCCCCCGTCACTATGTGATCGCCAGTCAAGGTGACTGGGTGAAGTGGATGGATATGACGCAATATGCGTACGGCCTGTAAATGTCAACATCCACGGGTCACACCTCATATGAGCTTTGAGCTAGTGTTAGGGAGTCTGCCCCTAACCTTCATTGATGTGGTACAAAAGGATTCCTTGAGGAAGTGCCCTGTGGCTCAATGGGAAACTTGGGAACGAATCAATTCACTCCGAGAGGCTTGAGAGAGCTTGGAGTTGGCTGCACAATGGATGCAAAGGTATGCCAACCGTCGACGTCGAGATGAAGAATTCATCATGGGTGAGTTAGTTCTTCTCCGACTTACCTCGCAGATCTGAAGGAAGATCTCAGTGAGGGAGGCTCATCGAGGTCTTATCCGAAGATACGATGATCCGTGTGAGATACTGAGTCAAGTGGACTCAGTAGCATATCGTTTGAAACTCCAATAGAGAATGTAAATGTACCCTACATTCCATGTGAACTTGAGGAAGTTTCACAAGGATCCGGACGATCCTTCTCGGTCATTGTCTTACCAAGCCACACCGATGGTTCAAACGGAGTTCGACCAAGGGATACGTGATATTTTATATCACTAGGTGTTGGGGTAAAGTAAGCTGAACCGATATACGAAGTTTCACATCCGATGGGATGAATCCCCTATGGAGGAAGCAACCTGGTACAAAGCTTCCGAAGAATACTTTTCCATAGTTCGGATGAGGTCGATCTAAGGATTGTCGAGATTCGAGGTTATCGACTCTTAGGTCATAGTTGGATGAGTAAACAATGGGTGTTTCTCATCATTGGGAGAGAAATGCCTGAGGATGAAGCCATCTGGTATGAGGCTTCAAAGTTTGGTATACGAGGTTTAGCTGAGGAGCTACCTCGAGTCGTTGAGGACGACGACCACCTCCGGTAGGGGAAACGGGTTAACGGGTTGGCGTGCTGTTGGATCCGGGCGGGCGACTGATGGGTTGGGCGACCCGTTTGAGGAAAAGGGAATTAAGGCTACAGTGCCCTTTTCCCTCTCTCACGCGTGACGCGTTCGTCGAACGCGAATGGTGAGCAGCGGCGACGCCTTCCTCCCCCGATCTTCCTCTCCAGCCGTCAAGCGGCGTCCGGCGAAGGGGTTCCCGACGGCGACGGCAGCTCCTGCGCTTCCCGGTGGGTTTGGGTGTGGCTTTACGGGATGCGGCAAAGCTAATGGAGCGGCATCCCCTTTCCCTCCTCCTCCATTTTCTTCAGCGTCGCTGGTGGTGGAGCCGGTAGACAGACATCCGCCGAGGTAACCCTCTCTCCCCTCCTGCTCCGGCTCCGTCCGGTGGGTGGTTTTCGGGTCGACGAGCGTCGCCGACCCTCTTTCTTCTCCCTCACCGTGCCTCCCTTCTTCGCTTGCTTCCGACGAGATCAGGGACGTCCAGCGAGGCTAGAGTTCCTCTCCCTCTTCCTGGCAATGTCTGGCGACCGTTGGTGGGTTCGCCGGCATCTCCGGCGGTTGGGGTGTGGGCGGCGGTTCCGCCCCTTGTTTGGGCTGCGTCCGGCGACCTTGCAAGGATTCGCCGGCGCCTCCTTTGGTTCCGGCGAGGTCGTGCTCGGTCGGACGGTGCTCCAGCGAGCCTCCTGCGGTTTCCGGCAAGCCTTTGGCTATCGGCCACATGCCTCGTTTTCCGTGTGCGTGCCTCTAACGGGTTTCGGACGCGATTCTCGTTCCCGGCTGATCAGCTGCCCTCGGCCGGCGTCTTCCTCTCTCCGGCTCCCTGAGCTTCTCGCTCCCGGCCGAGTTGTCTTTCTCGGTCGGCGACTCCTCGCCCCTCTTCGTGCTCCGGTCAAGTGCGCTGGCCTTGTTTGATGTTGCCCAGCATTCGCTGGTTTGTTCATGCTGGACGTCTGTAAGATGTCCCTTTTTGGGCGAGTGTGTGAGTTTGGCCGTCTGCGTGTGGTCTAGTCGGAGTTAGGGTGTGTGCCCAGCGTCCTGCGTGACGTCATCTCTTGCGCGAGTGTGCGCCACCGCTTGCGTCCGGTTGTTTTCTTTTCCCGTGTGCCGGACTCGTACGTGCACTGCGCCGGCGTTGAGTCTCGGGTCTTGTACCTAGTTGTGCTTTGGAGCTGGTTCATGCAGCGGTCCTCAATAGATGCGTGGCGGTCAATGACTCGTCGAGACGAGCAGCCAGGTGGCCGCATTGGATAGGCTAAGGGGTACATCGGGGACGTGCTCCTACCGGTCACGTCCAGATCTACGATTCAGCCATTTAGCCTCTGCATGGGCGTGCTTGGGTGCGAGTCAAGTGTCGACTCGGGTGTGATTTATTTAAAATTTTTGATATTTTAATTCTGACCGTGACACTAAATATCTAGTGGCTATATTTCAATCCTTGAAAATGATTTAATTAAGAAAAACTAGTACATAAAATTAAGTTTTTTAAAAGAGACAGTACATATATATTTCAAAGGGACACTAATCACATAGGCCCATTTGGTGCTGCGATTAGATGAACCATGGAAATTACTATTGTGCATGCACTTGGCTTATATGTTGCCTGCTTGAATGTATTAAAATAAGACATATTTTAAGTTACTCATTGTACATGTTAAATTTAATATATTAATATATATTAATTAATTTAATATATATAAAAATATTAAATATTAAATATTAATTTTCTTAAAATTATAAGATATATATATAATTTTAACTTTAATATATTTTACTAATTAGTATTTTATATATTATAATTTAATTAATTAATATTTTTATTAATTATATATATATATATTAATATATTAATATATATTTAGATTAGTTCAAATAAATAGTATAATAAATTCTATAAATGGGATATTTTTATAAGCAAATAGCATAATATTAAAAAAATTAAATATAACTTTGTATTAAAAAATATATTATTAATTTTTTATATTATATTAATATATATTATATAAATTAAAATATATAAAATTTTTATAACTTAATTATAATATTTAAAACTTAAAATAATATTAGCAACAGTACTAACACAATAATTGTACCTAACAATCTTAAAAAACAATAAAAGCAGATGATTATAACTGTGCAGCTTCACTAGCAGCTGTCCCAAGCCATAATTTCTTGGTGAAAAAAATTCCTTGGTAACGGAGGGTAATTGTAACACAATAGCAGGGAATCTCCAATAGCAGCTGTCCCCAGCCATAATCTCTACTTTAAGATTCATATACTATCCAATCCTAAAGCAGGAAAGGAGGGTCTTGATGTCACCAGCTGAAAGTTCCTAGACTGATTGCTCGGGCTCTTGTTCAACGATAAGTCAGCTGGCCGTCTACGGCGGCGGCAAAAGACAAGTTAATGTGTGTGTTGTCTCCAAGTCTTTGATGTCAGCTTCTTAATCTATGGGACAACACAGCTTCTATTTGCTATATATGAAGGTGAAGCTTCCGAGAGTTGCTATATGCTCTAACAAGTTGCAGCTTGCTTGCCCTTGGTTAAGATTTTGCATGCGTTATATATGGCCACTACCAAGGTAATCGGCGATGCGTTGCTTTTTCTTAATCTCATTCATCGTTGACTCTGGGTTACGTTGGTTCATGTTCTGAATTTGGGATGTAAATATTATAGAAGATTGTGTTGAAGGTGAGCATCATGTGCGTCAAGTGCAAGGTCTGCGTGATGACCATCGTTTCCAAATTCTGCGGTCAGTCCGTCAATTAACTTTTTGCATGCGCAGTGGCCGTTTGATCAGTGAGTAATATTTAGGGAATTAATCTAAGTGGCGGTGCAGGGATTGATTCAGTGGCGGTGGACGGGGAGAAGAGCACGATGACGATCGTCGGGAGCGTCGACGCAACGCTCATCGTGAAGGCGCTGCGGAAGGCGAAGAAGCCGGTGGAGATCGTCAGCATCGGCGCGCCGGACAAGAAGGACGATAAGAAGGATGATAAGAAGGACGACAAGAAGGATGATAAGAAGGACGATAAGAAGGACGCGCTGCCGCCCTGCTGCAACTCCTGCAACAGGTTCGTCGTCTGGTACGACGAGCCCAGCGCTTGCATCATTATCTGAGTCTCCAAGCTTTTGCCTATTAATTCTATTCCTCCTGCAATTGTATGCACGAACTCGCATAATTAATTATGCGCCCGCCCAGGTAAGTCTAAATTAAGTTATTTGAAACTGTATTTTATGATCTAATGGCCCCCATCAATCCATAATTGAGTGATTCTCTATAGTAATTAATTACCTGGCGTACTTAATTGAGTCATTCTCAACGGAAATTAATTACTTTCTGTATTATATGATCTAATTGCACAATCAAACTCTATTTTTTTCTTTTTTTTTTCCAGAAAATTAAAGGATTGTTCGACATGTCATTAGATGACAGATAGAAACGACAGGAATGTCTAGCCAAAAGCAAATGAGCTACAAAGACTTAATTTTATTATCACGATTAATCTAACTATAGTTTAATTGCTAAATTATTGAATGTATGCAGAGTTGATGATGTCAACAAAAAATCACTGACTACAAAAAAACGATGTGTGATAATATTTTAAAAATAAAAATCGTCGCTACTCTCCAACAACGTGAAAAAGTAGTGGTAGCTAAGATTTCAAAAGACGGCGGGCGGGCGCTTAAAAGATTTTATTCAATATTATAGAGCATGAAATAGGAAGAGGGTGAAGTCTTGTTCATTCTCTTGTTCGGTCATTCTCACTTAAATTTATTTTTTTTAAAAAAAAACGTTGAAAAAGATCAGAGAGGATCCGGTGGTCTGATCTCGGCATCCGGTGGTCTGATCTGATCCAAACCTCAGACATACCTTCTCCTCCACCGTGCGCGCCGTTAGTCGAGAGGATCCATCCATTCGACGGCCGGATCGCCGGAACCGAAACTTTTTGTCAGGTGACCTTTGTTTTCATCCCTACAGACGCTGCTAAGTTTTTTTTGTGAAGAACACGCCATCCAGCCGTCGGATGAAGTCGAAATTCTGTCCATGCCTTCTCCTCAAGCGTGCGCACCGACGGACGCGAAGATCCATCCATCAGACAACCGGATCGCCGGAAACGAAAGTTTCATATCTGTTCGGACAAAAATCACTCGTTTGAAGTCCAGTTCGGCGTCGACTCGCTGCCAGCCGACGGCCACAGGTCCGGCGTGATGCAAGTGGTCCTCAGCCGGAGCCACCGAACGCTAGCCGACAAGCGGCGGGCGGCAGATGGACGATGTCGGGCGGTGGAAGACGAAGACGCACGTTACGTGTGTAATTAGATTTTTATCTGATCCAACGGCCGAATTTCATCAACATTTGATCCAACGGTTCGGATCAGATTAAACGTTAGACAGCCCAGATTAAAAGTTAAATACAATCGACGGCTAAAATCAATTCATCTGAATCTTAGTCAATCGAATGGCTTCTGAATTGATCCAGATATTGATCCCTACTCATCTGAGTCAGATCTTCCCAGATCCACCCTTGGATTTTAGATCAGAGCCCTGGATCATAGCAAATTGTTGAGTTAAACTTTCAATGGCTAGGATTAATTCACACAAATCTTAGCCAATCGGATGACTTCCGAAATGAACAGAATATTAATTTTTACTTATCTGAGTCAGCTCTTTCCAAATCTACCCTTAGAATTTTGATCAAAGATGTGGATCAAAATAAATTAATGAATTGAAATATTCAACAGCTATGATTAATTTGCACAAATCTTCACCAATCAAACGGCCTTCGATGCGATCCAAATGTTGATCTCTACTCAACTTGGATTAGATCTATCTAGATGCACCCTTGGATTTTCGATCAGAGCTCTGGATCATAGCAGATCGACGAATTAAAATATCAACGGTTGATATAACTCATAAAAAATCAAAGCCAATCAGACGGCTTCCGATGTGATCCAATTGTTGATCCCTACTCAATTGGATCATATCTATCTAGATCCACCCTTGGACTTTCGATTAGAGACTTGGATCATAGCAGATCTATGAATCAAAACATCAACGACTAAAATTAATTCATCTAAATCTTAGCTAATCAGATGAATTCCAAAATGATCAGAATATCGATCCTTACTTGAATGGATCAGATCTATCCAGATCCGACTTCAGATTTTCAATCAAAGATCTCAATCAAAATAGATCTACGAATCAAACTTTTAACGGCTAAGATTGACTTGTATAAATCTCAGCTAATCAGATGAATTCCAAATTGATCAGAATATCGATCCTTACATGAATGGATCAGATCTATCCAGATCCGTCCTCAAATTTTCGATCAGAAATGTGGATATAAGCATATATGTGAATAAAGCTTTCAACAACTAAGATTAATTTGAACTAATCTCAGCCGATTTGGATAATTTTTGAATTAATCCGAATATCAATCCAAATAGATCAGATCGTTTTAGATCCACCCTTAGATTTTTGATCAGAGATCTAGATAAAAGCAGATCTATGAATCGAACTTTCAATAGTTATGATCGACTTATATGAATCTCGGCCAATCTGATGACATCTAAAGTTATCCGAATGCTGATCCTTATTCAAGTGAGTCAGATCTCTCCAAATTCACTCACAGATTTTTGGTCGGAGATCCAGATCTAAGCAGATCTGCAAATCAAACTATCAATGGCTAAGAATAATTTGCATAAATCTCAGCCAATCGGATAGCTCATGAAATTACCTAAATATTGATCCATACAAATTCGGATCCGATCTTTTTAGATTCACTCTCAGATTTTCGATCAGAGATCTAGATGAAAGTATATCTACAAATCACACTTTCAATGGTTGAAATCGATTCATCTGAATCTCAGCCAACCGGATGGCTTCCAAGATAATCCAACTATCAATCCTTACGAAATCTGATCTGATCTTCCCAAATATGTCCTCAGATTTTCGATCAGAGATCTGGATTAAAGCAGATCCGCGAATCAAGACTTCAATGGCTGAAATTAATTCTTTCGAATCTTAGCCTATCGGATACCTCTCGAAATGTCCCGAATATGAATTCTCACTCATTTGAGCTAGATCTTTCCAGATCCACCTTCAGATTTTTAATCAAAAATCTAGATCAAAACAGATATGCGAATCAAGTTTTCAACAGCTAATATTGATTTATACAAATCTTAGCCAATCAGATACCTCGCAAAATAATTTGAATATGGATCCGTATGAATTTGGGTCAGATCTTTCCATATCCGCCTTCGGATTTTCAATCCGAGATCTGGATCAAAAGAAATATATGAATTAAACTTTCAAAGACTAAAATCAACTCACAAAAACCAAAGCCAATCAAACGGCTTCCGATGCGATCCGAATATTGATCCTTACCAGTCTGAATCAGATCTTTTCAGATCTACCTTTAGATTTTCAATCAGAGGTCTAGATCTAAGCAAATCTGCGAATCAAACTTTCAACAGCTACGATTGATTTGCACAAATCTTAGTCAATCGGATAGCTCTAGAAATAATCCAAATATTGATCCTTACTCATCTGAATCAAATCTTTCCAGATACGCCTTCGGATTTTCAATCAGAGATCCCGATCAAGACAGTTCCACAAATCAAACTTTCAACGGCTGAAATTAACTCGCCCAAATCTCAATCAATCAGACGGCTCTGGAAATGATCCAAGCACCAATCCTTACCAAATCAGATTTGATCTTTCCAAATTCACCTTCGAATTTTTGATCAGAAATTTAGATCTAAGCAGATCTGCGAATAAATCTTTCAACGATTGAAATTGAGTTACCAGAATCTAAGCCAATCGGATGGCTTCTAAGATGATCAGAATGTTGATGTCTACTCATTTGGATCATATCGTTTACTAAATTTCGGAGGTTTAGCCCTCACGACTCGTTCGTCAATTCAACCAAACTTTGAATGCTTGGCCCCACGGCTCGTTCACTGAATTTCGAATGTTTGGCCCATCAGCCCACTCTCCAAATTTTGAACGTTTGGCCCCACATCCCGTTCATCCGAATTCTGAATGTTTAGTCCCACGACCGATTCATCCAACTTTCGAACTCTTAGCCCATCGGCTCGTTCGCTCAAATTTTGAACGCTTGGCCCATCGGCTCGTTCATCCAAACTTTGAACGTTTGGCCTATCGGCTCGTTCACCTGAATTTTAAATGCTTGGTCCATCGGCTCGTTTATGCAAATATCGAACGCTTGGTCCATCGGCTTGTTAGCCTAAATTTTGAATGATTGGCCCCACGACCTGTTCATTCAAATCCTGAATGTTTGGCCCAACGGCTCATTCACCGAAATTCTGAACGTTTGATCCCACGACCCATTCATCCAAACATCAAACGTTTAGCCTCACGACTCGTTCACCCAACTCTTGCACTCAACTCTTCCAAATAATTCAAACATAGTCATGGACGATAAATACTTGATGCATGTTGTCGATGACGTTGTTTGGGAGGTGTGTACGTCGATACTTCGTATCAGGGCGTAGTTCCTCAATGTTGTTACAATGCAACTCAAATTCTCTCCATGTCTTATGTGAAGTGATGTACTCTTGTAATCAAATTATAACCCGTGTCATAACACGAAGTTATAAATTATATTCTCTCAACCACCTTGTCTTCACTTTGTTACAGGTTATAGATCTCTTAATTAAAAATGCCCTAAGTTACTTAGGAGTAATTAACAATGAATGCTTACATTTATTGGAAGCTAAAATTTACTAAAACAAAAAGCATTATAATTTATAAGATGAATTTAAATGACCACATAACTTTTTTAAAATTTTAATTTATATTAAAATATAACAAAAAATGACCCACAAAGAATACATCGACAAAGTTTCAACCACATTTACAATGCGCAAGTCAAAGTCAGAGCTCTCGTTCAAGCTACTGTGAGATGTTAATCTGGAGGCGACAGTCTGTGTCTGATATTGGACTTTGTGTTCTTATTTTCAACGTTTAGTGCGGTGGCTCTGTGCAGGAGAGCATCATTGACTCTGAGATAATTACCAAACTAGTCTCTCGTGAGCCAAGTTTCTCAACTCCTAGTACACTGAAACCTCATAGTACTTTTTCACTAAGTAGAGATGTTAGCCCAAAGTAAGAAGAGATATCAGAGTTCAAATCAACAATTTTACTCATCTTTGACTAATGTTTCGTACTATTCTACTTAAAAATGAGATATTACGGCCCGGTTTGGGGTTGCTGCCCGCCCAGCTTTTGCTGGGGCCGGCAGCAGAATCAGCCCCAATCCATGCTTTTGGGGTTGCTTCCGCTATTCGCGGCAGCTGTATTCTGCTTCCCAGCGGAAGCGGCCTTCAACTTGCTTTGGAAAAAAAGCAGCCCGCTTTCTTCCGAAAATACCTCGCCCGCTTCCTTCCGAAAAAACATCGCGACACAATATCGTCCCCGCTGCTCCTTCAGCCTCCGTCCCCGCTCCTCCTTCGGCCGCCGTCCGTTCCTCCTCGTCCGCTCCTTCGCCTGCCATCCGCTTCTCCTTCGCCCGCCGTCCCCTGCTCCTCGTCCGCTCACTCGCCTGCCATTAGATGCTCCTCGGCGCTTCCAGATCTGGTTCCAGAGCTTCCCTTCCAGCTTCCCATACACTTCCGCGTCCAGCTCCGGCGATCGCGTCCAGCTCCGGCAACTGCGACAAGCTCCGGTGAGCTCTACATCTCAGCCTCGCGTCGGCTCGCATCCTGTTTCCAGTTCTTATTGCGTCCGCGCTTCCAGATCTAGTTCTAGAGCTTCCGTTCCAGCTTCCCATACACTTCCGCGTCCAGCTCCGGCGATCGCGTCCAGCTCCGGCAACTGCGACCAGCACCGGTGAGCTCTGCATCTCAGCTCCCATCTTCACTGCTGTTTGTAGCTTCTGTGACCAGATCGAGCTCCGCAGCACTGCTCCGCATGTTCTGTTTATTTAACGGTAAGCATGCAATTGTTGCTACCTGAAAATGATACATCTAGTGTTTGATTAGTGTAGTGTTCGATTAAAAATTAGTTTAGCCTTAACTAAACATGCATATGTATTCATCCAATCTATGATACATTTGTGCAATTTCTAATGCATCCAAGATTTGTGCAAATTTATGGTGTTTGATTAGTGTAGTGTTCGATTAAAAATTCGTGATCGAAAATTTCCATTAACTCATTGGATTGAATTACTAACATGAGCTATGTAGCCTAAAAACAATTTTAGTATGTGTAACAACTTTGGTATTGTATTGGTAACATTATGAATTTCTTGTATTATACAAGAACTATTTATGAAATTTAATTATGAACTTGTCATGTTATTAAAATATGTAGATGAAGTTGATTTCCAAGAAAAATATTATTTTTCAGTTTCTGCTTAATATTACAGCATAGCAGTAGCTTCTGCTTATTGAACCAAACAATTAGATATTTTCTCATTCAGCAGAAATTAAAAGCAAACTTTCTCAGCAGAAATTAAAAGCAAAAATAACCCCAAACTGGCTCTACATCTCTGCTAACAATTTCATGATACCTACCATTCAGCTTGGGAGTAGACAAGAGAAGGATGTACTGGTAGTCAAACTTTTCGTTGATCTTCTCATCAATCGTGGTTTCTTATGACTCCAAATTGATTGGATCAAAGCACCATTCTATTGAATAAAAATGGGTCAAGCATATATAAAATCTTAGATAACGTGATCTTCTTTATCCATATTCCTTGATATGTTCACTCAAATTATGGGCAATGCTAAGTTACACAAACTTAGAGGCGCGGCTTTTGGCCATAAGCTTTTCTTTGATAAAATCAAAAATCCATTAAAAAGCTATGAAGAAGATGGCCAATTGTACCAGTGAAGATTAGAAGCAAATTAATACTTTAATATAAGTAAAATCTTCTAGGGTCTTAGAAAATATATACTTCACGCATGCTGTTAGAAAGGAATTAAGAATCGCCGGGAACGAGTACAATTGGATTGGAGCAAAAAAATTAGAACTCGTTCATTTTAAATGAAATGAGATATACATATTTATAGAGATTATATATCCTTGGAATACTTGTACTTAAATGCATAAAGATAAATAACATGCTAGATACATTTGCCTATAATAATATCTACAAAAAACGAAGTGTCTAAACATATCTTCTTGAAGTTCTCTCGCACCCTTTGACTTAGTAGAATTCAAGTTTTACTTTTCAACATTCCCCCTAAAACTTGAAATTCCTCTTTAGATCTTCATCTAGGTCTTCGTCTCTATCTTCTTCTAGGTCTTCGTCAAGGTCATCATCTGGGTCTTCGTCTGGTTCTTTATTAACTTTCCAATTTCATAAGTTAATTTTCAATGAGCAACCACCTCCATTGAAAAAAGAATCCAAATCTTTTTTTATGGCAGAAGCAACGGTGGCTTTTGGCAACAATCTTCAATTCCGATCAAGACAAGGCTCACAAGAGGAGAATAAAAATGCTTCTTCAATTTCAATCAAGAATTTCTTTGTTTCGAGTATCTTCTCAATGACAAATACGGTAGAGTGCTTCAAATTTCTTTCTTTGGCAGCAGCTTATAAGTCACGATTTTACCTTTAACAGGACTTCTTTTTTCTCCTTTGTCACGGTCACTCTTTGCCGGACTTCTCCAAGCTTCACTACAGCTTGTCTGTGCTGTAGCTTACTTCTACGCACGATGATAATCTATCATCGGTAACTCTGACGTCGATCGGCTTATTTCTTCCTGTCTTTAAATGCACTCTACTCTCCCTTCTTTTCTCTCAACGATTCAATTCAATTTTATCTTATTCATGATTTCTTTCTTTTAACATCTCAACACTAATGTTGACTTTTCAACCCTTTCCTTTTTAGCCGATCTCTCCTAGATCTTTTTCACCCAATCTTCTCTCTCTTCTTTTAATCTCTCAATTCTCACCTAATTTCTCAATTCAATTTTTCTTCTCTATGCAGTTGTTAAGCATTCCTCTCACCTCTTCTAATTGATTTTTTTTGGCTCTTCACTTTCCCACTTTGTTTTATATTTTTCTCTCGTTCTTGACACGCAATTTATTTAAAAAACTTTCTATCTCTTCTTTTTCAAACAAATGACTTTCCCTAATTTCCTTTACCTTGCCCTTTTTGCTTTCAGTTCGCGGCGACGTGTCTTCTCCAAGTTTCTTTTCTTCTATTTCTTCCTCCTTGATGACGCTACAGGTACATGAATTAAAAGATGTGATGTAGGGTTCCTTCCTTCTCGTCGAGTTTCTTCCTCTCGACGTATCTCTTCTTCAATGTCGCGGTTCTTCCCTTAACCCGACTCTTCTACGCTAAGGTGCCTCGTTGACCTTGCGTTTCTTCCTCGTCACGGTGCTTCGATGACCGGATGTTTCCTTGTTGCGATCTCTCTCTGACCGCATGCTGCAGTATCCTTGACCGACAGCGACTTCTTCTTTAGGAAACCCTTATCACACTTCTCTTTCACGCCAGCAACTCCCCTGGCTCTGATACCAACTTGTTAGAAAGGAATTAGGAATCGTCGGGAACGAGTACAATTGGATTGGAGCGAAAAAATTAGAACTCGTTCATTTCAAATAAAATAGGATGTACATATTTATAAAGATTATATGTCCCTTGGAATACTTGTAATTAAATGCATAAAGATAAATAACATGCTAGATACATTTGCCTATAATAATGTCCAAAAAATATAGTATCTAAACATATTTTTTTTAAGTTCTCTCACACCTTTGATTTAGTAGAATTCAAATTTTACTTTTTAACACATGCATGTGCTCGTGCATTGAGATGAAGAACGTTTAATCAACACGCACCTAAACTAAATTACAAACAAAGAAATAAATTAATTTGAATTCAAAAGATGGCACACCCAGTGGGCTCATCGTATATGATCACTGTTCTGCAGGTAGTGCAGCAAGGAGGCAAAGCCTTGACTGGCTCCTTCTCCTTATCTGGCTCCTTCTCCTTATCTGCCTCCCCCACGCTCACAATCTCGCACAACTTGTTTGACTTTCTCAGCGCTTTCACAATGGCCACCGCGTCGACATCGCCGACCACCGTCACCATGCTCTTCTCCTCCTCCAATGTTACTGAAACAATCCCTGCTAATATACATGCAAAGCTATACATTATCGTGAGACTACGTATATATACACTATATATTCTTGCTTGCTTCTTACTAACCCTCGAACTTGGCGATGGTGCACAGGATGCAAACCTTGCATTTGCTGCAAACGATGCTCACCTTCAGCACAATCTTCTGCACTTTGATTCATTTCAAGAACGGACAATCATATATACGCATGCGAGACAAAAGATGACAAGCATTAGATATTACGCACCCTCATGATAAATGAAGATAATTGCAGTTTTGCTCCAAGAAGCGAAGCAATGGCATTTATATGCATAGAGCTAGGGCACACAATAATTGATGAATATTGTGGACCAAGTCAACACCAAGTTGTCACATAAGTAATAAACAAGTCAAAGCTTGTAGTATGACAAAACGGTGGAAAGGTGCGCGAGCAAAGACCTGGTCAAATTACTGACAGCTAATTGGATTCTTAAACTTGGTCAACTAGATCTTGAAGCTTAATTCGCTGCGTGAGAACCTTATCAAGCGTAGTTTCTGCAGTGAGAAAATGGCTTGAATGTAATTGGTACAAATTGAGTATTTGAATCCTCTGAACGAAAAGTCAAGGTCAAATATAACCCAACTTGGCATGAGCTATGGTTGCAACTTGCAAGGCCTATGTTACCCTTTAATGTTTGATACCTGACCACATTAACACCTTTCAAATTGAGATTTGATATGATAGGTTACGTAATCACACTTTAAACTGAATAAACAATGAAACCACGTCTCTCTTCCGCAATCAACCTCACATGCAATTCTCTTCCTCACTCGGACTAATTTTCTACTTCTAATCCAACTATTACGAGGTATATCCACTAATCCGTTAACCCATTAGCCTATTATTTAATATAAAAAATATAATATTATGCATTCTAGGATGGTAGAGAACTCATGAGTTGATATATTATTATTGTGTCTAAATCTTTAGGCCCTTCAATAATCACAAAAATGTAATTAAATTTTAAATCAAGTGAGTGTAAATTATTTTCTACTACATGAACATCATATAGTCTTTCACCGTATCATCTTAATTAATTGATCGTCAATTCTCTAATAAAATAATCAAGCAAGGGATTCATTTGAATATACCAGTTATCATTATTTTCTTTAATGAGTTTTAGAAATAGGAAGGGAAATATACTGCTACTCATCATCTTCCTTTGGATAATGGCTATGATACCACTCTTTTTTCTCCAAATGCAGAATTGAACAACGAATCACAGAAAAATGCATAACAAGGAAAAAGAAATCCGTAGTGCAGAAGATAGAAAATTTAAAAGAATAAGAAAAACTACCTTGTACATTAACTAGGTAAATAGCATACCGAATCGGTCTCACTCAATTTTGATTGAAAAAAATTTGAATTGAATAAGTTTCAGGTCAAATTTGAGTAAAACCGAATTTTTATAAGTTAGATCGGGCGAATATAGAATTTTAGATGACTACCCCAAACTTAAATCTAAACCCACTATCATTTATAAAAATAATTAAATACCCTAAAAAAACCCCTAGTTTCTCACTCCCCTCCCTCTAAAAATTTTTTTGCCCAACTGCACTAACCTACAGCAAGGTACCCAACTATGTGTAGCTTTCATGATCATCATAATGTAGAATATCGTAAAATCGATCGCATTTTAAGATTTCACGATTTCACAGTGATTGTGAAATCCTAGAGACATATTGTAGATCTGAAAAAAAATTTTCCCTCCTCACTCTCACTTTCCAAATGATGCTCCCCACTACCTCCTGTCTCTTTCTTCTCTTTCCCCTCTCCCTTTCCTTACCTCCGCGCTTGCACCGCTCCCCTCTCCTCCCCTCCCTGATCAAGTCGCTCACTACTCACCACAATGCTCACCTTTGCTATAGGGTCAAATTTGGACTTGATCTTTAATGGGTTCGAAGGTGGGGTAGAGTTTTTAAAACTTGCCTGGATTGGATCAGCTATAGGGTTTGAAAGTTGGGGTCGAGTTTGGTAATAATATTTTACTAGTAAGTTTTATATACTTAAAGATATATAATATATTTACTGGATTAAATAAATCACAGGATAATTCATGTTTATGTCCTCAAACAAGCAACACCACAAATGATGACTTGCCACTTTAATTGATTATTTAATTAATAGTACCATTCAATAATTAATACAAACATACACAAACAGAGAAATTTTCAGAAATTCATTATAAATATAAATTATGAGAGGGACTAAATTGACACACCATTACTTAAACGAGGGGACAAGAGAAATACGTGCTTGCATAATATCTATTACATGGTTCCCACTTGTCCTATTCAATTGATGTGTAAAGTTATCCTTAAATCCTAATTTCATTAAAAATACGAAATTATGTAATTAATTAATTAGTAGGTTTTATTATTAAACTAATCTAATCTTTAATAAGATTAAAAGACCAAATGAACTAAGGGGGACAAGGCCAATAAAAAAAAGTCCATTTCACATTTACGCTTCCTTTTGTAGCCTAATGCTATTACTTTTCAGCTAATGCGTCACGTCACGAACAATGACACCCCCCACAACGTTTATGTTGCTGAATCGAGATTAATTTGGTACCGCTCGTTTGGAGAGTTGGGGTTCATCGATCAAGCACGGGAATTAATTGTTTCGAGTTATGGTCATGTTCCATTGTCCACATACAATAATTCAATACATTATTGCTTCAATGCTAGAGACATTGGTCCCAATGCCTAGCAAATTTGATCCACATCTTATGCCTAAAAACTAGTGTGTATAAAAATTCAAGTCTATATCAATATGGACAAGTTCTACATAGTATTTTTTATCCCTCGTGCAAGTGGAGATGAACTATTTGTAAAAGAATCGCACATGTGAGTTAGTACATTTGCCTAAAAGAAAGAAAAACATTAAAGAACAAGTGTCGGCTAAATTAGGTATAAATCAAGACTTGTTGTTAAAGGCTTGGGACCAAAGAGAGGAATTGATTTTGACAAATTTTTACATATGCCATAAAGATGGCATCCATCAGAATTCTTTTCAGCTTTGCTATATACCTAGAAACTTAAAATAGTATAATTAGAGCTTTGCTATATACCTAGAAACTTAAAATAGTATAATTAGAGCTTTGCTATATACCTAGAAACTTAAAATAGTATAATTAGATGTAAAGACAACTTTCTTTTACATATAGTGATCTAGACATAGAGATATACATTGAGGAGCGAGATAGATTTATTGTCAAATATAAAAAGAATATAAAGTTACCAAATTAAAGAAAAGGTTATATGGATTAAACCAATCTCCAAGCAAAGGTATTAAAAGTTGAATTCATTTATGATAAGTTAAGATTACCATAAGACTCTTGTAAATCATTGTGTTTACTTAAAGAAATTCTCTAATAATAATTTTATTATTTTATTACTTTATATTGATGATATACTTATGATAGGAAAAGATATTTGCTTAATCAAGAGTTGTGTAACTCTTTGATATATAAATTTAGAATAAGCTAAAAAGATATTGGATATGACTATCATATGTAAAAAAGCTAAAGAGTTTTTGATTGTCACATCTCTTACAGGTTACTCCTTATTAAGCTCTATACAATGTCCATCAAATGAGAGGGAGAAGAATAAGGTATAAAATATTTCATATGCATTAGTGGGCAATTTGATATAGGGAATGATTTGTATAAAGCCAAATATTACAAATGTAGTTAGAATTGGCAATAGATATCATGTTAATCCAGTTAAAACTCGTTAAGAAATAGTGAAGTGGACTATAATATAAATTAAAAAGTATATCTACAATATCTTTGTACTTTGGTACTTTAGAACTTAACGTCGAAGGTTTTATTAACGCTGATTAAGTAGACAACTTAGATAGAAGAATATCTAATTTTTGGTATCTATTTACATTTGTAGGGAAGCATTTTCATAACAGTCAAACAACCAAAATTGCAAAGATGTGTTGCTCTTTATATAACTAAATAGTATACATTGTAGTTATTAAAATAGGCAAATAAATAATAAGGCTAAAAGGTTTTACAATTAAGTTGAAGATGAATCAAAATAATTAAATGATTTATTGTGATAGCTATAGTACTATAAATTTTAGTAAAAATGCAATATATTTTTTAGAACAAAATATATTAATGTAAAATTTCATTGGATTATAAATATTACAACATAAGATTAATCCGTCTCAATAAAATCCACACTAATATCAACATAAAAGATATGATGACCAAGTAATGACAAAAGAAAAGATTGAGTTTCACAAGAAGATAATAAGCTTGATCAGGTAGTTGTCTTATATGATGTAGAAAGGGGATTGTGTTATTCTACTCACTCATTTGTACAAAAGCTAATGAGTTTAAAAAGTAGCTAGGGTTACAATTTTTTTTTTTTTTTTTGCTAGGGTTAGAATTTGATTTCATATAAGTTACATCAATATATCATGATATTAATTACATAGCTTAAATATAGGGGTTGTGTAAAATTTTCAACAACAATATGATTGATGATCGTAGAGAAACCTTAATAATAATAATAATAATAATAATAATAATAATAATAATAATAATAAATAGATGTCATTGTTATGAAATTGAATATTAATTGAAATACATCATCCTTTATAATAATGCATGTAACTCACTAACTTGACATGTGGCAAACTTATCTTTATTGTACTTTGTTCATTTATTTATTTATTGTATTTATTTTATAATACTTTAATCAAACTTTTATATATTGTACTATATTATATATGTTGTACTATATCCTTTAAATAAATTATAAATAATTTAATATTTAGATAAATAACTTATACCACATCATTGATAGATAAGATTTTTTTTTTCTATATGTTACTAAAGTTTTGATAAGATTGACACTCTAAATCATTGGTTAATAAAATCAAAAAATTTGTTAAACCTAACATGTGTCTATAGACACTTTATATTAATTTGATGTTGTGAAATTTTTGTCAGGACATTAACACAAACTGTGAAGACAATAAAATTGGGTGTCCTCAAATTAGGGGCCCTGATTGAAATATTAGGTACAATAAATAATACCAAGGCCCAGTTCCGAATAAAGATAAAAGTTCACGGATCTAATTAAAAATAATCTGAACTCTCTTTCAATTGGACTTGTAGGTGAGCGGACCGGGATGTGAGTTGAACCGGGAAATCCGGTTGGTTTCTTAATACAGTAACATTAATACTTGAGCTTAATCGAGGACGGTAAGCGGTAAACGACTAAACGAGCAGCCTTTCTCCCTCCCCCTGCTATAAGTGAACTCCCTCTCGCTCCTTCTCCAAGAAAGGAAAAAACAGAGTACCCTCTCACCAAATTCACAGATCGGGGATGGCCAAGGGTTCCAGAACCCTAGTGCTGGGGAAGTACGAGCTGGGGCGGAAGCTGGGCGAGGGCAACTTCGGCAAGGTCAAGTACGCCGTCCACGCCGACACCGGCGAGCCCTTTGCCATCAAGATCCTCGATCGCCGCCTCGTGCAGTCCCTCAACCTCGCCGATCAAGTACGTCTTTCCCTTGCTCAATCAGTTGATTGCCATTTGGATGGTTCGCCTCAGGAATCTGATTCGAGAGTTAATCCATGATGGCAGATCAAGAGGGAGATTGCAACCTTGAAGCTGTTGAAGCATCCCAATGTCGTCAGGCTACATGAGGTGAGATCAACGAAATCAATCATACTTCATAGATTCTCTCCTTTTTTTTTTTTTTTGGTATTTCTGAATTCACATTGATCGATCGCGGTTGCACTTTATTTGAAAAGAAGGTTTTCTGAATGTGAGGCCAAAGAGTGGGCTTAGTAGTGCGAGCGCAAACTGTAGTTTGATTGTGCATAAAACTTTCATGGATCAAATTGCTAAAAGTTGAATGCTTTAAACAATATTTTCCATGGCCTCAACATCCCGCGGGCCCGCCAGTAGAACTAGAGGCGGAGCCAATTAACCGAGTGATTGTCCGGGCCCAGCCCTCTTTTCCCCCCACTTTTTCCTTTTACTGTCACTGGCCGGGCCCAACCATCACACATGTGGGTCCGCTGAGTCAAATTGTACATGTGCAACTCACATGGTGGGGATGTAGAACTCTGGCTTTCGGTTTCGCAGGTGGATAAGTGCAGCAAGCAGTTAATGCCGTAAAAAAAATGGATTCTTTTGAACCTCGTCAGTTACTTGTTACGTGACAGGAAACAGTTTTATTATGGCATTTTTTTGGCATTTTCTTGGACTTGCCAAGGACCGTAATAAATGATTATTGTCGCGTGCAGGTCTCTGGGAGCAAAACAAAAATATATATGGTCCTCGAATATATTAACGGTGGCGAATTGTTCGACAAAATTGTACGAACTCTTTCTCCTGTTCAACTCTTGAATGTTTAGCTTCAAAGTTTCTTCTTTTAGAAAAACAAAAGCTATGTTTGGTTGAACTGATTTAAATTCATAACTATAACATCATATATTGAGTGTTTTTTTTTTCAGTCTTCTTTACTGCTGTTCAGTTGTACTTCTGTTTGTTCTACTTTTACCGCACTGTCCAGTATTTAATAGCTTAAATTTCTGAAATTTAAACCTAAAAAGTAAGAATACAGTTTTCCATAACTAAGGAAAAATAGTAATTCGCCAAAATAATATCTTGTCATCAAAAACTGAGCACAACAATTTAATCTTCAAGATTTAATTGAAAACCGATTTAAACAACTCAATTGAGTTGAAGTGCTTAACCAAGCTAGGTTACTTGACATATAAATTGAGTGAGACCGGGCGAACTTAGGCCTTTTTAATCTTATAGGCTTGTTTAATCCTAATGACTTTGGACTTCTATGTTGTGTGACTTCATTTATTGATCAACTTATCATTCTTGATTGGCCACCTAGGATATAGATGTCAGCCTCGCAACTAAGTTTCTTGCTCGTATAGTTATCTAGGCCTAGCATAGATTTGGTAAAAATTTCCTAGGTAGGCCCTACCAAGAAAATCTTAGGTCAGGCCAAAAATGCATAAATCTTAAAGTAAAGATATGAGGTTTGACGATAACATCATGGATATTGACTAAACATCGTGGATATTGACCAAGCATCATAAATATTGAACATCATGAATATTAACCAAACATCGTGGATATTGACCAAACATCATAGATATTAATCAGAATATAGTATATCTTAACTAAATATGAAAGATATTGACTAGGATATCATGGATTTGATATCCTAGTCAATATCTGCCATGTTTAGTCAATATCCATAATATTTGATCAATATACACGATGTTATGATCAATCCTCATATGTTTATTTTAAGATTTGTGCATTTTTGCCCCAGCCTAAGATTTGTGTATTTTTTGGCCCTACCTAAAATTTTTTCAGCTGTGACTGCTCTAGGAAAAATTTTCGTAGATTTGACATTATTTTTTTTTATGTAGATTTGAAATAGTTGAATGATCTCACATAACTATTCGGTTGACTCGTTCAACCTAAACCTACAAAGTGATCTAACTCTATTAAATAACCAATCCCAATTTTGTCTTTCAGGGTCAAATATTAGCCATAGTTTGTATATATGTCTACATACGGCTAGGTCAAGACATCACTCTAGTACAGTTGTTTGACCTATCTGACTTTAGGAGCTAAATTGATTATAAAAAAAATCTAAACTAGAACATATCTTGCCAATTAATTATAAGAAAATGTTTCACATACATTTGAGTATCAGATGTAGATCCAAAATGAAAAAAAGAACATACTTTCTAAGAAAAACAAATCGATTGGAAATTATTTCCTATTGATTTTTGTTTTCAAAACAAATGGAGTCTTGATTCTTTGACAGTGAACACCCTTAGCCATTCGGAAATTAATCTATACTTCTCTTGTTAAATTGTGCTACACTGAAGGAAAAGAAAAGGAGGCTCTCAGAATGTGAAGGAAGGAAGCTTTTCCAACAGCTAGTTGATGCTATTAGCTACTGCCATGACATGGGTGTTTACCACAGAGATTTAAAGGTAATTAACCCACACCAATATGCCCACTTTATTCATTAAGAAATACAAAACCTGTATGAGTTTTCAACTTGTCTTTTCCTGCCCCCCTTTTTTTTATAGTTTGAAGCTTTCTTGTGCAGCCAGAAAACATTCTTGTAGATGTAAAAGGGAACATCAAGTTATCTGATTTCGGCCTTGGTGCTCTAACACAACATTTGGGGGTATGTAATTAGTTGTTTATTGTTTCCATAACTAGAAAAAGCAAAAAAAAAATTCCAAACTTTCATTCAGCGAAATTAAAGAAGAGAGCTGCACAATTACGTTGCTTATTCCGATTAAAAATAAGGAGAGGAAGATGAAAATAAGAAGCAAAATGACGATGAGATAGTATAATATATCATGCTTCAATTCTTAACTTTTTCAGAATGATGGATTGCTGCATACTACCTGTGGAAGCCCCAACTACATTGCCCCTGAGGTAAATACGTGATTTTCACAAACTTTCAATATCTTTTGAGGATCAATATAATTTACCCACCTAAGAGTCTCAGATATCTCAATTTGCACTCGAAACATTTGACCCAAACAATGTATGAATCGTGTAGGTCCTTTTAAATAAAGGCTATGATGGTACTGGATCAGATATATGGTCTTGTGGTGTCATCCTATATGTTATTCTCACGGGTTCTCTTCCATTCCATGACAGAAACCTAGCTGTTCTTTATCAAAAGGTATTTGTAAGGTTCAAAATCTTGCAAGAAAAAAGATGTTATCAATTGTCAATCTTTCTTTTCAGCTACGCATTGAGGCTTTCATTAAATGGTTCAGATTCTAAAGGGAGATGCACGGATCCCTACTTCGCTCTCCCCTGGTGCTCAAGACATCCTCAGAAGAATCCTTGATCCAAATCCTAGTACAAGGTTAGATGCAGCTGGAATCAGAGCACATGATTGGTTCAAGCAGGACTACACTCCAGTTATCGCCAGTAATAACGACGATGAGGATTTGAGTCTTGATTATTCAGCTTGCTTGCTCAAGATGGTAACGTTGAAATCTTATAATGTTGTTCGAGGCGGTGAATTGACAACATTCTTTTGTGCTAGGTGATACCTACTGAATCGTTTTTTTTTTCCTGTTTTGTAAGCATGACGAAACAGAGGACAGTGGCACTGCACCCATCCATATCAATGCATTTGAATTAATTGGGATGTCGTCTTCTCTTGATCTCTCTGGCCTTTTTGAAGAAGAGGTTACTCTTCCCCTAATTTTGTATATTGGAATGATTGATAAAATAAGCTTAGCCTGCTAAGAATCATCTTCCTTCGATGACTTTTGGCAGGATCTTTCTGAGAGAGAGATCAGATTCACGTCCAATCATTCATCAAAACAATTGTTTGAGAAGATTGAGGATATTGTTACACAGATGGGACTTCAAGTCCAGACAAAACACGGCAAAGTATATAGTGTTATTATCATTTTTTCGAGAACTTAATATTATCTAGTTCCATGATGAAAAAAAACATAAATTAATTACACCGGTATTTTTTTTTCTATTATTTGCAGTTAAAAGTAATGCAGCAGTGCGAGAGTCCCAAAAGCCCCAATATCAGTGAATCACTCTCAGCTACCGGTCAGGTAAATTTTACTGCTAATCTCTGCAATTCTTTAAAACCTGAAAGTAACCAGTAAGATTGGTGCTGCCATGATGACTTCAGGTGTTTGAGCTCAGTCCTTGTTTGTATGTTGTGGAACTGAGAAAATCTCATGGTGATTCTCAACTATATAGACAGGTACTGTACATTTAGTCGCTCAGACTCTTTTTTTTTTTTTTAAATTAAGATGCATATTTAAAGTTTCCAGAATCAGAATGCATACAAGATGACATTAACATCAATCAACTTATATATTAGACAAGTTGCAAAACATCCAAATAAAAAGATAAACACTCTTTCTTACGTGACATCAAAGGGTCTAATAATGATATTCAAAAGGAAAGAAAGTTTCATGTTCATATTAAGATCTACCAAGATTCAGATAAAACAATTTTCTATTTTTATTTGATTATATGGAATTAAGTTTTAAATGTGAATTCTCTTTCATTATGATTCTGCAGTTGTGCACAAAGCTATCAGGTGTTTTGGGTGGTTGCAAAAACCTAACAAATTAGCAAGAATTAGTGAATGTAAGTAATTTTGAGGACGATCTGTAATTGTTTTCCAACATTAATGTTATTAAATTTTGTAAAAAGGAAAGAAAGTTTATACCAAATTGGGGTGTTCAGATTAGTTTTTTCCCTTGATCCCGCAAATTGCGTATATATGTCTTACATTTGCAAAAGCAAGAACCTTCACATTAGAGGGCACATCCATCGTCGGTGATGTTGACTTCAACGCTGTCACAGTGTCACCTCTATCCACTATTGTTGCACTTTGTAGTAACCAGGCATGCACCACCCTCTCCACTGCTCCATCATCAGCTACTGCACCTTGAACATTGCATCCGTTAGTTTACTATGGAATTGATCGCAGTAAGCAGTAGCTTTCTGGTGAGATTAGAGATAGTCGTAGTACAGAGATTGCAAGAGGGAAATATGAGTGAACTAAAGCCTGGGTTGAAGAATGTTGGATCACAAATTTATTAGTATACCTTTATATTGTGTATCCAATAAGATAGAAATGGAAAAGGAATATTACTATGGATAGAACAGAACATATGAGAGAATGTGTATTTTTTTTTTTTTTTAAAATGTATATTTAATTTGAAGAAAAAAAAAGATAAACATAAGCATGTGACGAACGTAGGTAAGTATGAGACAAGTGGATGTGATTATGAGCATAAGCTTCTTAATTTTTATTCAAATTGGATAGTATCCAAACTAAGAAAAAAATGACATTTTTTATTCATCCTTTTTCTTCCCATCCTTGTAAGAAATTAAGGCTATGGATAAAAAAGAAAATATTTTTCTCTCATTTTCTAGTTGGCAAAGAAAAGTTGACAGAAAATATTGCTTTTTCCCTCATTTTGATTTTATTCAAATTGGATAGAACCACTCGATAACTTTTTTTTGTTTTTTTCATCTTCTAATTTTTCTCCTTCTTATCACTTTTCTTTTTCCCAAGCAAATATAGTAAAGCAAAAATATAAATCAGTCTCAAATTTTGACTTAGGCACTAAGTACTTGCTCAATGGGTCAAATGTATCATGTATTGTGTTTGATGTGTTGAGTTGGTATATATAAAGTAAATTGGAGGCAAGTTGAGTTGGTTGCCCATCAAATTTGACCCATTGTCATTCTTTAATGTTGTGTACCTTTAAATAAAAAAAGGAATGTTAAATATTTATGTTATGAATATGTCTCTTAATTATTTTCTGTTTCAACTTTTTTTAATATTGGTATATATTTTTTTTTTCTTGCTTTTCTTTGCTTATAGGAAACACAGGCCAAGCTAGCATCATCCATTTGCTTGCATTTTAAACATAAAGCAACACAGGTTTAGGATGAGGGCATGTGTAGGGCATGGGCCAACCTCCTCAAGATCCGATTAACTGCTATGGGTTAAAATGGCATGACATTGGGTTTAAGATTCCTCATCACTAATAGCTTAAAATTTTATTCCATGTTAATTTCTTTATATCTCCGGGAAACAAGTCTTACTTTTTATCTATCTACATACATATAGCTTAGCCACACCGCTCTTGTCTGTTTGCTCAAAATTTAATCCACTCGAGTCTGTGAATTTTGACCATGTCAAAATAGCTCCAACAAAATTTTATTAAATATGATCACAATTGCAATGTATTACATTTTAGTTTTGAAATTTTATGATATTTATAAACATTAAATATATTTGGAATGACCACCACATATGACCTGACCTAAGTGGGTCATATATGTATTTGATAGAGCCCATCCCAAACCATTATTATATATGCCTTTAGGCAGGCATATCAACGTCATGTTTCTTAAGACAAGTGATGGACACAATAATTCTTGCCCTCTTCAATCCAGATAAGATTCTGCGAACGCCATTTACTCATTTGAGTGTTAGAAGAAGGTTAAAGAACACTAGGCTTTCTCTCTTTCAGCATTGAGTAGTGGAGAATCAACTCCACTTGATCTCCTGGAGGAAATCAAATTAGGATTGCTCTAGATCGAAATCCAAATTATTGCAAATTTGATTCACATCAAAATGTAGTTCAATTGATAAGCAACTTAGCCAGCGATAACAAGGTTTTGGAGTCAAATCATGGCTTCATCAATTCCTTGTCTATTTCAAAAGAAAAGCAATGAATTGAAGTACATATTGATTAAAAATAAAATGACAGCAATAATTAGTTACCTGATTTTTAATCCTAAATCTGAACCCCCAAGAGATTTATGTAATTTCATAACTTAAATTGCTAAACACCTGAGTTGAGTAACATATCATAAAAATCTAAAACTAATATAAGCCTTTTACAAATTACCAACGGTACTCAATTAAATTAAACTATTTATTATTATTTTTTATATTAAATTAATAATTATAATAATAGCTGATTTGAAACTTTATTCACTTTCTTATATAATTTGATATATCCTACCACGAGTCATATTATATTTTATCTCATAGACTTACCACCAAATAAAAAATATATATATATAATCCATACAAATTGTACGCAGCACCTATGGATATGATCGTCCATCAATAAATTAATTAAAAAGTGTGTAGAGTTAGAGCAACGTATAAATCAAACCAAGTTAAAAAAAAAAATTCTCATCTTTTTGTAACCGTCACTCTCTGCACCGCACTCGTCACCTCACCTGGACCACTCTTTTTAACTTTCTTTTTCACTGCCCTAAACTCTTCAGGGTGTGTCCCTTTCGTCCGTTTCAATTAGTATATTATCAAACAAATTTATCGAATGCAAGTAAAAGCATGGCACAAGTTGATACGTCAATATATGCATAGCACAAATAATATAAATAAACTATTTTTTGAAAAAAAAAAAGAAAAAAGAAAGGTAAATCAAGTTTCTTAATATCTAATTGAGTGATTGAGCACCCTCCAATTCCATTGGAGGGTAGGGTGCCCTACATGTGACATGTGCATGCAGAGGCACAGGGTTTTAGCTGTGAAACGAGATGGCTTCCATGAATGAGATGCTATTTGGTTGTGTCCTTGTCTGGTCCTCTTCCATTCCCTTCTCATCCATGCAGTACTAGTGTCTGCCACAAAAGATATGGAGATGTGGCAGGGCACTGTGTCTAACCATCCAATTTTGACCCAAGGAACTAGCATCAATTTTCTTCTTTTTCAGAAAAATATAGGTTCAGTAGTAGAAAGAAAAAAAAAAGACATTAATACATATATTAATAAAATAAACTATTTTTAAAATAATAATAATAATAATAATTTTGATCAGAGGAAGGGCAGGGAAGCAGGCACAGTGGTGCGGTGGGCAAATTCTGGAAGGAGGCAAGTACCTGCATACATACAATCAATCTCATGATGCAGTGTCAGAAATACGGAAGATCGTGCTCCCCGGAACCATGGCCCACACAAATCAGAAGCCTCAGGGGTCCTCGTCCTCGTCCTGGTCCCTCCCCACCCGGACCGCCTCGGAATCTCCAGTAACAAACCACCCCAGTTCCTCCACTCCCCCTGCCTCACCTTTTGGAAAGCCACCACCATTTCTTTCTTTCATTTTTCTTTCTACCTTCACCTCCTCCCCTCTCCCTCCGCAACCCCTCCCACCTTTTCTTTTCTTCCTTGTCCTTTCCCAAATTGGCTCTGGATCTTCCTCCGCGCCTTCCTCCAAAAGGTTTTTTCGCAATTCATCGGTTGTTGCAGATCGAGGTGAATGCGTGCACAGCTTTATTTCTTCCATCTTAACACCAAATCTCCAATGCAGATTAGCATGTACCACTTTGGCTCCCATGACGCTGTTCTCGGATCCGCGGGAGCAGTTTTCCCGGACATGGCACTCATGGCCGAGGCCAAGGCCGGCTTGGACGACCAGGCCAATACCCTCTCCATCAACGGCTCCGCCACTTGCATGCAATTTGGGTTCCAACCCAAGCACGAGATCCCCACCCATCTGCTCCAAGCCGGCTGCGGCTACCAGCACTGCTTCGATCCCACCAACTTCTCCTCCGCCGGCGCCGACTTGTTCTTCCCCGATCTCCCGCCACCCGACGGCGCCGCTTCCGTCGGATCGGCCGCTGTCTTCTACGATCCGGCCGCTCACTTCGATCCGTTGATCCAGCAGCCGTTCGGGGCTTCTGGGTTCGTCGCCGCTCCCGGCGGATCGCCCTGTGTAGCTGGCCTCGAGGAGCAGCTCCTCGATACCCCCCGCGTGCCGCACAGCAAGAGGAATCAGTGGGGGATGAAGCACGGCGGGCAGAAGAACGAGAAGCAAAGGCGCGAGCGCCTCGGGAAGAAGTTTGAAGACCTCAAATCCCTCATCCCAAACTCCACAAAGGTACGAGTTACATACACATCCATTTCTAATGCATCGATCGCTTCATGCTAACCTAGTTAGGGTTTCTGGCTCAAGCCATACCGAGCCTCCATCGTCGCAGACACAATCGAGTACATCAACGAGCTGTTGCGGACCGTGGACGAGCTCAAGATGCTGACGGAGGAGAAGCGGCGCAGGAAAGAGATCATGGCGAGGAAGACGGCCGGATCCGGGGACCTGGAGAGTTCCTCGCTAGCGGTCACCCCGCTCGTCGATGCCGGCGGCGGCGGTGACCGCGCATTGTTCCACGGGGCGCTGAGGAGCTCGTGGATCCAGAGGAGGTCTAAGGAGATGTTCGTGGACGTCCGTATCGTCGACGACGAGGTAAACATCAAGCTCACTCGGCGCAAGAGGACGGATTGCTTGCTCGTCGTCGCCAGGGTGCTCGACGAGCTCCATCTCGACCTGCTGCATCTGGCTGGAGGAAATGTGGGAGGCTCGCATGTCTTCATGCTCAACGCCAAGGTTAGAAATAGAACCACAGCGCTACAATTTCCTTTTTCATGGTCAAATTAGTTAACTCTTCCTGCCCTGCTCATGATTTGGTACTGCATGTTGCAGATTCATCAAGGTTCTTCAGTCTACGCCAGTGCAATAGCGAAGAAGCTTATTGAAGCTATGGATCTTGGAGTTTAATTATGTTGGAGACTGGAGAGGCTTGAATAGGGTCACAGTACGTAGCAGTAAGAGAGAGAAAATATATGGTGGCAGTAGCAATAACCTCTTTCAAATTCGATTTCTTGCAGGGCACTACTATTTGATTGTAATCTTCTCATAAGAAATCTTGAAGCGCATTTTCATTAATATATAGTTTCTTATTGAATCCCGATAGAGAACCAATTAATTACATATATAAATCGACAAGTTAGAGAGATCAGTTTGCCAACTCAGCCAGCTGGTTTTTTTTGCTGCATGATCACATCTCTTGACGCAGTGTGTATAAATCAGAAATGCAATTGTTATATATGAACAACTAATCTCTCTAGCGCCAAAAACTTTAAGTTTAGTACCTTAGATGGCTCGGCCATCCTAATTGAAGAAAGAGATACCTCAATTTTAATCTTACTTATGAAATCTGTTTTCTATTATCTAAGATGACCAACTGTGTAATTCATTTTACCTCTAGAACATCTTACCGCTGAGAACGGGTTGGCATGTTTTGTTCACAAGTTTATTTCTTCCCTATTTTCTCATAAATCTATGTCTTTCTTTTACTGACTTGTTAACTAGCCAAATGACTTAGATTGTATTATCGCTATGATAGAAGAGGTCTCTTTTACAAGTAATATTCTAATTTTCAAGAAAAGAAAACCAAAAAGATAGCTAGTGACGAAAGATTATTATATATGCTAAATACCATCTTTCCACCCATAGCAATGGTTTCATTGGAAATGAGAATTCCACATATATCAATTATCCTCGAACCCTAATTACATTAATATAGAACTAAAGCGTGTCTCTTTAGGTTTTTTTCTTATATACAATCGTAGGACTACGAACAACATTCTCTTTAATGCAATTGCTAAAATTTACCCTCCTAATACAATAAGAACACGTGTACGAAAGAACAAGGTACAGTTGGTCTTTCCTTGGTTAAAATATTTATAGATCCTTATATAAATAAAATCATATAAATAATTTAAATATATTATTAAAATATGTTCCTCTATGAAAAATATTTTATTATGTTTTATTTCATTTTATGGTATCTTATTTTGATTTTAATTATTGTCATTTTAATGGTAAGAACTTAATATGTTATATGATATTAAATCACTTGTAAAAATATACAAAAGTTCCCTAGTTTGTGAATGTAGTATGTTATCATGTGGTGAAGATACGAATCTCAATATTTTTATATGTTGAATTATTAGCAAATCTTTTAATAATAATAATTATTATTGGGAATATCATAAATTAAATTTTGTCAATAATAAATTAAGGTATGTTAATGTTAAATTAAAATACCTCAATGATAATTATTATTAATAGACTTTTTATCAATAATAATTATAGTTGAGAGAAGATATATCTATAATTATGCATGTAAATATTTTAACATTCGCACCTCTACTATGTCTTTAGTATTTATGAAACTATGAAAGTACTCAAGTTAATAATTTTGCATATAAAAATTCTAAGCTGACAAGGTTATGGGTGGCAATGAGTTGAATACCCATGTTTTTACCATAAACTCAAACCCAACCCGATTATCAAACCCTTTACCTAAACCCGGGTCGAGTATTTAAACGGGTACCGCGAGTACCCAATTAAATAAAAAATAAATTATTTATTATTTTATTTTATAAAATATATTTTAAAAATTAAAATAAAAAATAAATATATTTATTATTATTATTATATTTTAATAGTAATAAATATTTATATAATAATTATTTTATTATTATTTATATTCTAATAATAAAAATATATTTATATTTTTTATTACATCAGGTACGGGGTACTCATATTCCTAACTCAAATTCGTCCTATTTAACTAATCAAGTATCTGAATCTATGATAAACGGGTCATGTCAAGTCAAAAATTAACACCATCACAAAGCTTATTTCTCCTGTTATCCATTTTGTATTTTTGAGAAAATATTCTCTGACTATTATAAAGCTGAAGACCTTTTTTAAATAACACGAATTATTTGAATTAAACTTAAGTGTAATTTAAATATTTTTTTTCTAGTTAATTATTCTAAGCAGAAGATAGGCTTGGTTACCGACAAGACACGTCACGTATATAAGAGCTTTCCTTCCCGCATATCGCCCAACCCTAAACCTTCTCGTATATAAGAGCTTTCCTTCACGTATATAGTCGTTCCCAGGTGGCCAGGCCAAATCCAAACCCTCGGGACGGCAGCACCGCCAACTCTAAACGCTGGAAAGATGCAGATCTTTGTGAAGACCCTCACTGGAAAGACGATTACCCTCGAGGTGGAGTCATCGGACACCATTGACAACGTCAAAGCCAAGATTTAAGACAATGAAGGCATCCCCCCGGACCAGCAGCGCCTTATCTTCGCCAGGAAGCAACTAGAAGACGGAAGGACCCTTGCCGACTACAACATCCAGAAGGAGTCCACCCCTCCACCTCGTCCTCCGGCTATGCGGCGGCGCAAAGAAACGCAAGAAGAAGACCTACACCAAGCCCAAGAAGATCAAGCACAAGAAGAAGAAGGTCAAGCTCGCGGTGCTTCAGTTCTATAAAGTCGACGACGCCACCGGCAAGGTTACCAGACTCCGGAAGGAGTGCCCGAACACTGAATGCGGTGCTGGCACCTTCATGGCCAACCATTTCGACGGCTACGTTTTTGCGGAGGGGTGCCCCTCCGCAAAATGAGTGGGCCGAGATATGAGACACGAATTTTGGAGCGGCATCGCACGAATTTCCAACCAACCCTTACTTAAGTGTGAATAGCGCCAATTCAAACGCAGCGTTATACCAAATCCTGATATAACGCCTCCCGTAACGCTCGTCCCCATTACATCCGAACTAACCATGGTTGCTTGCTCAAAATTTCAATACCCACGCACGAAAAAACCCACCCACCCGAACTAACCTTACCTGTGACGAAACCCTTGCTCTCCGACGACAGTTTTGTCGCCCGATCCCCTCCGACGACCTTCGACGACATCCGACGGCCTCCGAGTTCGTGGTCGTGTCGAGCCCTAATTTTGTGTTTTTTGTGCAGTTGACCTTCGACGTCCTATGGCAATCTGCGACATCTTCCGACGACCTATGGCGAACTGTGAGGACCTCCGACGACCTACGACATAATGTCGAGTTCCTGGTTGGCTTAGGGTTTCCTAATCTCGACCTACGGCGAACTGCGACGACCTCCGACGACGTCCCATCACCTACGGCGTAATGTTGAGTTCTTGGTTGGCTTAGGGTTTCCTAATCTTGATTTATTTTTTGCAGGATCTCATCTTCCGTCCACTACCATTTGTAGGCCGAGTTTCTCCGACGAACCCAAACTCTTCCTTTAAGGTATAATGGCGTAATTTGTTTTTTTAATAAGTAAATTGATATAATTTATCTTCTTAGGGTTTCCTAATCTTGTTTTCTTCTTTGCAGAATCTCATGGCGAGTTCCTCCAATGACTCCAATGCTCCTTTAAGGTATATTGTCGTAATTTGTGTATTAATGACATAATTTTTGCATGACATGTCTTAAACTTGGTATAACAGCATTCCATTTTAGTATAACATGCCTCAACCTTAGTATATCAGCTTCCCATTTTGGTATAGCATGTCTCTAATTTGGTATAACATGTGTAAATTTTGGTATAACATGCCTCAAACATAGTATAACACATCCCATTTTGGTAAAACATGTCTCTATTTTGGTATAACATGTCTCTAATTTGGTATAACAGCATTCTATTTTGGTATAACATGCCTCAACCTTAGTATATCAGCATCCCATTTAGGTATAAAATGTCTCTAATTTGGTATAACAGCTGTTCATTTTTGTATAACATTTCTCAAACATAGTATAACACATTCCATTTTGGTATAACATGTCTCTAATTTGGTATAACATGCCTCAAACTTGGTACAACACATCCCATTTTGGTATAACATGTCTCTATTTTGGTATAACAGCTGGTCATTTTGGTAAAACATGCCTCAAACATAGTATAACACATCCCGTTTTGGTGTAACATGTCTCAAATTTGGTATAACAGCATCCCATTTAGGTATAACATGCTTTAAAATCGGTATAACATCATTCCATTTTGGTATAACATGCCTCAAACTTGGTATAAAAGCATCTCATTTTGGTCTAACATGCTTCAAACATAGTTTAACATCATCCCATTTTGGTATAACATGTCTCTAATTTGGTATAACATGCTTCAAACTTGGTATAATAGTATTCCATTTAGGTATAACATGCATCAAACTTGGTATAACAACATCCCATTTTGGTAAAACATGCCTAAAACTTGTTATAGCAGCATCTCATTTAGGTATAACATGTCTCTAATTTGGTATAACAGTATCCCATTTTGGTATAACATGCCTCAACCTTAGTATATCAGCATCCCATTTAGGAATAAAATGTCTGTAATTTGGTATAATAGCTGTTCATTTTGGTACAACATGCCTCAAACATAGTATAACACATCCCATTTTGGTATAACATGACTTTAATTTGGTATAACATGCCTCAAACTTAGTATAACACATCTCATTTTGGTATAATATGTCTCTATTTTGGTATAACATGCCTCAAACTTGGTATAACACATCCCATTTTGGTATAACATATCTCTATTTTGGTGTAACAGCTGGTCATTTTGGTATAATATGCCTCAAACATAGTATAACACATCCCATTTTGGTATAACATGTCTCAAACTTGTTATAACAGCATCCCATTTAGGTATAACATGCCTCTAACATTGTATAACACATCCCATTTTGGTATAATAAGTCTCTAATTTAGTATAACATGCTTCAAACTTGGTATAACAACATCTCATTTAGGTATAACATGTCTCTAATTTGGTATAACAGTATCCCATTTTGGTATACATGCTTCAAACTTGGTATAACTGCATCACATTTTGGTATAATAGCTTCAACTCACCTTTTGAGTTCTTCATGTTAATTTAGTTATAACATATTTAACAGTAGGTTTTATATAAAGAGGATGAGAGCTACGGATGAAAGCACAACTAGTACCTCTTCAGATGAAAGGGAATATCATGACAAGGTCAGCAAACGTCGGCTAGTTCTCAGTAGATGCTCATTAAGTCGGATTCATACGTTTGTGAACACGGAGCAAGGGGGTGAGGCTATTAAAGGACAGCTTCTAGAGACCCCCTTTGGACATTTGCTACAAAAGGGCATCCGTTACCTTGGATATGATAGCAGTAGAATTTTTGCAATCCATATGGGAACCAGAAAGGAAGGGATTCAACATAAATGATAATTTTGTGCCATTCTTGGTTAAGGATGTATCAATCATCCTTGGTCTCCCACGGGTTGGGGAGTTAGTAAGATGGAAAAATAAGCGACCAAGTACTAGATTCTTCTCTGAAGAATTTGAGGGGAAGTTACCTAATAGAAATATAATTGAAGAAAAATTGAGAATCACATGATCACAAGGCCTTGAAGGAAATGAGGAGAGGATAAGAAGATCAGCCATTTTGTATTTCTTTTGTTGTTTTCTATTCAGCCGCTTGACATGCAACTTGGATGCGGGGCTTGTATGCTTCGTAGAAGACCTCTCAAGATTGGGTGATTACAATTGGGCATAAGCTGTGTTGGGAAACCTCGGGGATATTTTACAATTTTCAGAGATAGAGATTACATAAAAACCATTATGCAGCGGAACTAATATCCCCGAAACAGGCCAGTCCCAAAAACCTAGTGAAGATCGCATGCGAGAGAGTCGACACGATGAGTTAGAAAATACCTCAAAGCAAGACGAGGCCGAGGTCGTAATAGGCGCCCAAGCGTGCGCCCTCTACAATCTCACACACACGGATGCCTCGAGTCCTCTACTTCCACGCCCGGTGCTAGCCTCGGGAAGAAGATCCAAGCCTTTTGTCCACCTTCTTCAAGCTTTGCGCTACCTCCAAGGTATATGCGCCAATGGAAGAAGTGGTAGGAGATGAAGCCGCCAACCTTCTTGCTTCTCTTGCGCCAAGGAAGGAGGAAGATGATGAAGACACCAAGGATTTCCCTCACATGCGCCAAGAGGAGAAGAGAAGGGATGCTTGCGGCTTGGAGAGGAAGAGATGCGCCTATGCCTCTTTGCCCACGCCTCTTGATCTGTTCACGCCTCCAAGGAAGAGAACATCAAGAGAGGGGCGGCTAGGGCCTCATATATTGGGCAAGAGGCGCTTAGGGTTAGGGCTAGGCGCAATTTGCTTCCATAATGAAGCAAATTAGCCCACGACACCCCATTATACCCCTTAGGCGCCTATGGGGATAATTTCTCCCCATTATTCCCTTTTAGGCTATTTCCTCTCCATGATAACTTATTTAGAAAGCCCAACTTAGCAATGGGCCTGGCCCAAAGTCCATCATGCATATTAACCAAGTTATTGGATCCAATCCAACTTAACCCAAGGTCAAATGAGGCTAACCATGGTTACATTGCCAAAGATGGAAGTTGGCTCTAATAAGTTTCTTCCATCTCATTAGGCCCATCGGCGCTGATGAAATATCCCAAATAGATCTGAGTTATCCAATAACTCGATCATAAGACTTCCCAATCAATACGAGAACTCAAGTATCAAGGTGTGCGACCCTATAGGTTCCTCTAACGCCGGCAGTGCTGACCAAAGGTCACCACAAGCAGTGAGTGGCACCTAGCAGTGCATCGCTGCTACCCAGGTCATTGGAATGGATATCGACATCGATATCCCCATCATCGCAACTAGGTACAGATGCATTCCAGTCTCTTTGTCGAACTGATATCCGATTGGACAAGTGTGTCACCACTTGTTTTCATCCAATCTCATGGTTATGACTAAATCAAGTCTCACCTGGGTATGGCCATACACTTTCAGTCATAGAACCATAGAGGAGCTCCATGGATATCAAGCTTCTCTTAGGAAGGGGCAAATCCTCTGTCTGTCCATTGACCTTCTCATATGGGTCGTGACATGCTCAATGACAACCGTTATTACCTCCCAACTACGGCGAGGTGTTAGGTTGTATTAAAGCATATCCCTAACCATATAGAATGGTCAATGACCTTAAGTCAAGGGATCAATGCATTTCCTATAGCTTGTGAGGATAATTCATGACACCAAGTCATTGCCTCACAGTGGGTCAGTCCAGTATATCCACCACTGATATATCCATATGTCTGTGTTAGCACCTCGTGCCTAACCAGCCCATATACCAGTCTCACAAGTACCAGAGTTGTCTCACATCCACTCTGGTACATCGACTAGGGACGATCATTCGAGCACAAATCCAATCTGTCTCCAGGGACATTATCATGTAAGTACATAATCGCAGATGTAGACAAACATTGATAATGACAATGCCAGAATGATATATATAAATATCAAAGTCAAGTAGTACAATAATAGACCAAAACTAGGTCCTAGGGCATATACACCAACAATCTCCCACTTGCACTAAGACCTAGAGGTTGAGGAATTTCAACCCCATATCTCTAGCGTGATAGTCATGCTTCTGCTACGCCAAAGCCTTGGTCAATGGGACTGCCAGATTGTTCTCTGTGTCAACTCTGCTAATCTTGACATCACCTCTGTCTATGATCTCTCTGATCAGGTGAAATCTTCTGACTATGTGTTTGAATCTTTGATGAGACCGTGGTTCTTTGGCTTGTGCAATTGTTCCATTGTTATCACAGTAGATTTCAATGGGATCCACTGCACTGGGAACCACCTGAAGTTCAGAAATAAACTTCCTTATCCAAACAGCTTCTTTGGCTGCCTCAGAAGCGGCCACATACTCAGCTTCGGTTGTAGAATCGGCAATAGTGGATTGCTTGAAGCTCTTCCTGCAAACAACACCTCCATTCATCATAAACACATAGCCAGCCTGCGATCTAAAGTCATCAGGGTCAGACTGAAAAGATGCATCAGTATAGCCCTGCATACTGAGCTCTTCCTGTCCCCCATAAACTAGGAACAAATCCTTAGTTCTTCTCAGATACTTCAGGATGTTCTTTATAGCCTCCCAGTGCTGTAAACCAGGATTTGATTGGTATCGGCTGGTTATGCTCACAGCATAAGCCACATCTAGTCTAGTACACAACATTGCATGCATGATCGATCTCACTACCGAAGCATAAGGCACTCGACTCATGTCATCCCTCTCAGCCTGTGTGGTGGGACACTAGCTCTTTGAAAGAGTAAGGCCATGTCTCACTAGAAGGTACCCTTTCTTGGATTGCTCCAAGCTAAACCTCTCTAGGACCTTATCAATGTAAGTACTTTGACTAAGGGCTAGGAGCCTCTTGGATTTATCCCTGTAGATCCTCACGCATAGGATATAGGCGGCCTCCCCTAAGTCCTTCATCTCAAAACACTTCCCTAACCATGTCTTCACAGCTTGAAGACTAGGGATGTCGTTCCCGATGAGTAGTATGTCATCAACATACAAGACCAGAAAAGTCACCAAGCTCCCACTGAATTTTCTGTATACACAGGCGTCATCTTCGCTTTTCATAAAGCCATAATCTCTCACAGCTTCATTGAATCGAAGATTCCTCAGTCAGCTGTCCATTATGGAACGTTGTCTTTACATCCATCTGTCATATCTGAAAGTCATGATATGCAGCTATAGCAAGCAGAATCCTAATGAATTTGAACATAGCAACTGGCAAAAAGGTTTCATCATAGTCCACCCTGTGGACTTGTTTGAATCCCTTAGCCACTAGTCTACCTTTATAGGTAACTACGTTTCCATCCATGTCTGTCTTCCTCTTGAAGACCCATTTACACCCTATGGATTTTACCCCATCAGGTAACTCAACCAAATCCCAAACCTGGTTAGCTGACATGGAATCCATTTCGGATCCCATGGCATCAAGCCATCTCTCAGAGTCCGGTCCACTGACCGCCTCTTCATAAGTCTTGGGTTCATCCTCAATGATGAATATCCCGTCGTGTTGGGTCGGCAGCAACCCATACCTCTCAAGTACACGACGAATTCTCCTAGACCTATGTGGGGCCTGTGTCTGAGCCTCAGGTTGCCCATCAACCGGTGCAGGTGGCTCAGGTTCCATCTCTACATTTTGTGGTTGCTCTTGGACCTCGTCCAAGTCAAACTTCCTCCCACTAACTTCTTTCATGAGAAACTCTTTCTCTAGAAAGACAGCATTTCGAGCAACAAATACTTTGTTCTCAGTGGGATTATAGAAGTAGTAACCCTTAGTTTCCTTAGGGTACCCCATAAATATATATTTATCAGATCTAGGTTCTAGCTTGCTAAAATCCTGACGCTTGACATAAGCCTCACATCCCCAGATCTTGATAAAAGATAAATTAGGGCGTCTCCCATTCCATACCTCGTATGGAATCTTTGAGACACTCTTAGATGGAACATTATTCTGTATTAGAGAAGCTATTTCAAGTACATGCCCCCAGAATGAGGGTGGTAGAGTTGCATGACTCATCATACATCGAACCATGTCTAACAAAGTTTGATTTCTCCTTTCAGACACACCATTCCATTGGGATGTTCCAGGAGGAGTGAGTTGGGACAGAATCTCACACTCTTTTATATAGTCAAGGAACTCACCGCTCAGGCACTCTCCACCACGATCTGATCGAAGAGCCTTAATGGATCTACCAAGCTGGTTCTCTACTTCATTCTTGAACTCCTTAAATTTCTCAAAGGATTCAGATTTATGTCTCATCAAGTAGACATAACCATATCTACTAAAATCATCAGTAAAGGTAATGAAGTAGCTGTGTCCTCCTCTGGCTTGCTTATTGAATGGCTCACAAACATCGCTATGTATAAGATCCAACAAAACCTCCTGCCCTCTCACCAATCTTGGTGAAAGGTGCTTTTGTCATTTTCCCTAACAAACAAGGCTCACATGTATCAAATTCCTCAAAGGAACTTGAATCTAACAACCCATTTGCATGGAGTTGTTGAATGCGATTCTTGTTTATATGGGCTAAGCCACAGTGCCATAGGAAAGCACCAACTGAACCACTCAGTTTGGTCCTTTTATTATTTATGTTACAAATAGAGTTATCCATGTCTAACACATATAGACCATTGCACAAAGTACCCTTCCCATAGAACATATTTGCAAATGAAAAAGAACAAGAGTTCTTATTTATTTCAAACTTAAATCTCTTCTTTGCCAAGCAAGGAATGGATACAATGTTCTTAGTAAGCGAAGGTACATAATAGCAATTATCTAACTCTAACTGAAGTCCAGATGGCAGGGAGAAAGTCAAAACTCCTACAGCAACAGCAGCAACCTGTGCCCCGTTTCCAACCCGTAGGTCAATCTCTCCAGGCCGCACCAATTTACTTTTCTTGAGCCCCTACATATTTGTACAAATATGAGCTCCATATGTGGTATCCAATACCCATGACATATAAGTAGAAAGGTTGACTTCTGTAACATAAATACCTGAGCTAGAAGCTAAGGCTAAGCCTTTCTTCTCCTCATTCTGAAGTCGCACCATGTCCTTCAACATGTGAGGTGGCGATCCACATGAATAGCACTTATTGTTTCTGATCCATTCCATCTTTAATTTCAGTTTCTTGGTCAAGCCTTTTGGCTCAACACACTGAATGTCAACTTTAGGAGGATTGAGCCTAACCAATTCATTAAAGAGTTGTGTTAGATTAGTAATAATCTCAGAGGCACTCTTCAATTCATATTGCCCTTGAAGCTCGGGCGACATGTTGGCTAGCATCAATTGTGCAACCTCCAAAGTACCAGCCTGATGCTTATCATAAGCATCCTTCTCAGCCGCTGAGGCCGAGCATGGAAGTGGTTCAGGAATGGGCTGCTCAAGGACATAGAGCTTTCTCTCGAGCTTGAGCACAATTCTCAAGTTCATATACCAATCCAGTAAGTTGGATCTAACCAACTTATCCTTTTCAAGGATAAATCGCGGTGACCACCGCTATTGTTCATTGCCATTATTCTACAACAGTCAAGAAATAGCAGATTATTGTACTACTTCAAATCATTTAAATTGGACTTGTTTTAAATGATTATGCCTCCCACTATTTTAATCGAATTGACAACCCACAAAGTCAATCGGGAAGTTTAAGACTTCCTAGTGAGATGGGATCCTTATTCCACATGAGGCTTCGCGTCCCACGAGGGTGGGATGATATGCACAAAGTAACCCATGCTTCCTAAGGTGGGCACACCGGCCGATTGCTCCAAGCAATTCCCCTTATTGAGACAGTCTAGGCATTTCATGTCCAGCGAGGGCTGGATACAGCATTGACACCTTGCATTTTAGTAGTGATTTTTACTATTATTCCATGATGAATTTAGGCTTATTTTAATGATTTCACACTCCTTTAAGACTTATTTAGTTAAAAACTTCAGAATCTTCACTTTTCATCTTATTGAATTTCAGGTAAAATCACCCAATTTTGAAGCCTTTTTGAAGAATCTAAAAGCATGGGGTGATTCCTTATGAGAAGACGAAGTTGTCCGTAAAATTTGGGCTCAATCGGAGCCTTCTCTAGACTTCACGGCTTCACCCGTGATCTTGCCGAAGGAAGGATTTCAGCGCGCGTGTCACCACCTGGTGAACCCAGCGGGGTTCACCGATGATGTCGAGATTTCTGAAAGCTGCCGCACACTTCACTGGCAGGTGAACCCCATGGGGTTCACCCGTGATCTCATCTGGAGATATCTGCACAGAAATACGTCAAGGCTTTCACTGGTAAGTGAACCCCACGGGGTTCACCTGTGATTATTTCGCAACAAAAGAGTTCCGAGCACTTCACCACCTGGTGAACCCCGCGGGGTTCACCCGTGAAGGCATCGGAACAGCACGACCTCCACTCGGTCTTTCGCTGATTCCCGGTCCGATTCAACTCCAAATTCAGCAAGTGAGGATTTTTCGGAAAGCTGACTCGAAGACGAACATATAGAATATAAAAGCCATAATTTCCATGACCTAAGGGGGGAGCAATCAGGCGATGAAGCGGCTGGGGCAGAAGAACACGGCGATTCGGCGACTTCGAGCGGATTTTTGAAGATTGGATCACCGGAACCTCGCGATTCTTGCTTGTTTTGTTCGGTTTATCTTCTCCTCCCTCTTAGAAATCTTTTCATGTGATTTTCTCATGATTAAAGAGAGGATTTTGAGAGTTGTAACGATGGTTGTAGCGTAAACCTATTTTCAGGGCTAGGTTAAAGCCCTCTGACGATTTTTATTTGCATCTCATGTATTAACTTTGTTATTTGGATTATATCTTAAGCATATTTCACTTGATGTATTGATTTCTTGATTTGTACTCTAGCCAAGTATTATAATGTCATAGTTGTTACGGTTCATAACGAGAGTAGGACCGTAACGACCGAACCTCTTTGTGAATCTTATGAAGGCTCGATGCGAAAGTGCTTGTTCTTCGCTCGAGGGTTCATAATCTACCACAGAACTCATTGGATTTATCTAGAACGATCCACCTCGAAAGTAGGAGACGTTCTGGGTAAACACCAGGGTGTACACTCGAAAGAGGGCACCTTGTACCATAGGGTAGATTCCTTATGCATATCTGTAGATCCGAGTAACTGTTATTTAATTCTTAACGCAAATAAAATCGTCAGAGTGGTGGAAACCTTGCCCTGAAATTCTCTCTCATATATTTTCCCTGTCGTAGTTGTTTGATTTCTTGCTTACGATTTTGCTTAATTTTAGTTTTTAAATTTCTAAAAACCACGATTCGATTAGCTTGGATTCCGAAAAATTAGACTTTCTAGTACTCACCTTGCTCCTTGTGGGATCGATATCTTTTATATTACTGCGATATTTCTGTGCACTTGCAGATAGTATCAAGCATGAAACCCTAACCTCTCAACGATGCCTCCAGAGTTTCATCATGGGCCCAGCACATATGGAATTCTAGTCAAGTCCATTCCTAACCGTTATGCCTAGGGCCAACGAGTTTCCTTGTGAAGGTGCGCTCGATTAAAACGGACTGGGGAAACCATTGCCATCACGCACTTTCTAAAGATAAGTGGGTGTGTCCCACGAGGGTGGGAAACAGTTTACAACACCACTGATCAATAGCTTAATGAGGGCTACGCGTTAGAAGGCTACTAGACTTGATATTTATTTATGAGGGTTTTTGAGGTCTCATTAGTTTTATCTTATGTCTAACATTACAAGCATGCAATCCTATAGTAATAACATAACGATAAAACAAGCATGCTTTAGCAGATATCGAAAGCAATAAATGAATGATGTGATCATAATCTATTCAAGACATTGAACCAACCCATGCCAAAAAGAGGTTCAACTCTTGACCTAGGACTCAAGCCCCAAAGACAAGACCTAACCTAGCCGACCTCTAGCTTATCTTCAAGGTTGGCTCCAAGGTCCTTCTCTCATGGTTTAGCACTCAAACCCTAGGGGTACACCCCAAGGTTCAGCCAATGCCATGGTCTTCCTCCAAGGGTGATGCACCACCATGTAAGGGCCAAGAGACATAGCACACAAGCCCTAAGGCTCGGCCAAGTCAAACTTGCGCCACTCACCATGCGCCATCAATGAAGGGTGCTTCTTACGCCACCAAGCAAGGTGCGCAAACAAGCATGCAGGCGCCAATTCTTCAAGTGATATGTGCTACCCTAATCTTCATCTTAGTTAAAAGCAAAAAAGAAAAGCGGCACGCAGGCCTCACAAGAATACATCACAGGCATGCAAAGGGGCTTGACTCATAATCACAACATTATGCACAAGTAAGGTATCTACACATGCAATTCTACATGCTAATGAAAAACATAAAATCTGAAATTTTACTTTTTCATAAAACCAGTCTCTTTTCCTCATCTTCTTATCACAAATCTTTTGGTTATTTGCGATTAAACTTTCATGATGATTTCAAAGATCCTTTCGGCTAGCAATTTTGTTAGATCAAGAGACTCGGCCAGTCTGAAGACACAATGCCCGTCCTACTTGACAAAACCACGTACGCCTTTGATCCTTAAATCATACAAGAAAAATAACCCAAAAATCCAAAAGAGATTGAAAAGATGATAGAAACAAGAAACCCTAATTTTTCATACTTAGAAAAATCGTTTGCCATGTGATCATGCAATTTGCGAAAATTGAGATATGGCATGTGAGCATGGAAAAGCATGAAAATACATCGTTCGAGTCTCGCAACCTCGCTCTGATACCACTGTTGGGAAACCCTGGGGATATTTTACAATTTTCAGAGATAGAGATTACACAAAAATCATTGCGCAGCGGAACTAATATCCCCGAAACAGGCCGGTCCCAAAAACCCAGTGAAGATCGCATGCGAGAGAGTCGACACGATGAGTTAGAGAATACCTCAAAGCAAGACGAGGCCGATGTCGTGATAGGCGCCCAAGCGTGCGCCCTCTGCAGTCACACACACACGGATGCCTCGAGTCCTCTTCTTCCACGCCCGGTGCTAGCCTTGGGAAGAAGATCCAAGCCTTTTGTCCACCTTCTTCAAGCTTTGTGCTACCTCCAAGGTATATGCGCCAATGGAAAAAGTGGTAGGAGATGAAGCCGCCAACCTTCTTGCTTCTCTTGCACCAAGGAAGGAGGAAGATGATGAAGACACCAAGGATTTCCCTCACATGCGCCAAGAGGAGAGGAGAAGAGAAGGGATGCTTGCGGCTTGGAGAGGAAGAGATGCCCCTATGCCTCTTTGCCCACGCCTCTTGATGTGTTCACGCCTCCAAGGAAGAGAAAATCAAGAGAGGGGCAGCTAGGGCCTCATATATAGGGCAAGAGGCGCTTAGGGTTAGGGCTATGCGCAATTTGCTTCCACAATGAAGCAAATTTGCCCACGACACCCCATTATACCCCTTAGGCATCTATGGGGATAATTTCTCCCCATTATACCCTTTTAGGCTATTTCCTCTTCATGACAACTTATTTAGAAAGCCCAACTTAGCAATGGGCCTAGCCCAAAGTCCATCATGCATATTAACCAAGTTATTGGATCCAATCCAACTTAACCCAAGGTCAAATGAGGCTAACCATGGTTACATTGCCAAAGATGGAAGTTGGCTCCAATAAGTTTTTTCCATCTCATTAGGCTCATCGGCGCTGATGAAATCTCCCAAATAGATCCGAGTTATCCAATAACTCGATCATAAGACTCCCCAATCAATACGAGAACTCGAGTATCAAGGTGTGCGACCCTGTAGGTTCCTCTGACGCCGGTAGTGCTAACCAAAGGTCACCACAAGCAGTGAGTGGCACCTAGCAGTGCATCGCTGCTACTCAGGTCATTGGAATGGATATCGACATCAATATCCCCATCATCGCAACTAGGTACAAATGCATTCCAGTCTCTTTGTCGAACTGATATCCGATTGGACAAGTGTGTCACCACTTGTTTTCATCCAATCTCATAGTTATGACTAAATCAGGTCTCACCTGGGTATGGCCATACATTTTCAGTCATAGAACCATAGAGGAGCTCCATGGATATCAAGCTTCCCTTAGGAAGGGGCAAATCCTCTGTCTGTCCATTGACCTTCTCATATGACATGCTTAATGACAACCATTATTACCTCCCAACTACGGCGAGGTGTTAGGTTGTATTAAAGCATATCCCTAACCATATAGAATGGCCAATGCCCTCAAGTCAAGGGATCAATGCAGAAGACCCTAGCACATCTAGTGCAGTGGATATGCAAGGGAAAAGACAGAGAAAGAGAAAATGGGGCCTGCTGTGCCATTATTCACAAGAGGAATTGAACAAGAAGTACCCAGTTCCTCCCACTGGATTTGATGAGTCCAAGATCTATATGAATATTGACGAGGTATCAATTATTATCTACTGTACCAATTCTTTATCTACGTAGATATGGTATACATAAGGATGCTCATCGTAGCTAGGCACCTTATCAACTAGATTACTGTTGATGGCTATCCTTTTCAATTATCCTTCATTCATTTACTGATTTTAGTGATTGACATCTATATGTCCATATTATATTTTCAGTATGTGGATCGGACAGATTATTGTGGATATGGAGTATTGTCTACTGAAGAAAGAAATGATATGGCATTATATATGAAGTTCTCAGAGAAGTTTTTGCACATGGGTACCGAATGGAGAGTTGACAAGGTGAAAATTATTCAGCTGATGTTTGGGATGGACGTTAGTGATGATGTATGTATAAATACCTAATTATTTTACTATTTTATACTATTTATTTAGCAGATGCTTATGCTGACTGTATTAACTGTAGGTTATAGATGCTTATGCTGGTCTTTTGGTCTCTAGAGGTTGGAATAATCCTAAGAAGACGAAGTTGTTGGCCTTTGATTACATATCTCCAACCTATATGGGTTTGTATTTAGATAATAAATTCGGATTTAGTGCTGCTTGTTTGGAACATATGGTTGCTGAAAACCTTCGTTACGCTACAAGAATACTTGCGCCAATTTGCGATAAAAACCATTAGATTTTGATGTATATAATTAGAAGGCAGAGGCAGATTATTTTTTATAATTCATTGGAAGCCCGTAAGAGTGATGTGGAAGTTGCGAATGCATATGTGAGTGTTTAGTATATTTGTTATGCATCACTAGTTTTCCTATGTTGAAGTTTTATAATCTGTTGTGCTATTATTTATGCAGGTAAAACTTTTAGACACCCATTTGAGTGTGCAGACTAAAGGAAAATTTTCTATAGCAGATTATGAACGGATATGGGATGCTGATTGCCCAAAGCAAGATAATCTAGTTGATTGTGGAGTTTTTGTGGTGAAGTTCATGGAATGTCTCGTTTCTAGTAAAAAGTTTAACTTCTCCCTAAAGCAGATCCCAGCTATGAGGGCACAAATTAGTCTAGAGCTATTTAGAGGTTGTTTAATGTCGGAATATGGTCGTAAGTAGATTATAAATGACAATCATTTGTTTGTTATACCATGTAAATAGTATTGTCTTATACAGTGTGTTATATGTATCTACTTATACCATGTAAATACTATTTTCCTATACAGTGTGTTATATGTATCTACGTTAAACGATATGTGAGTATCTACCATGTTTGTCGCGTGTTATACGATGTCTGTGCCATGTTATACGAATATCAGGTTTTGTTATACCATGTTTGTCGTGTGTTATAGGGTGTATTGTCGCGTGGTATAACATGGTATAACAAGAAATGAAAAATGGTATAACAAGACCAGAAATTCGTATAACACGGCACAAACATGGTATAACACCACACAAACATGGTATAACAAGGCCCCAATTTTGGTATAACACGGTACAAACATGGTATAACAAGACCTTAAATTCGTATAACAAGGTACAAACACGGTATAACATGGCTCAAACACGGTATAACATGGCTCAAACATGGTATAACAAGAACTGAAATTCGTATAACATGGTATAAACATGGTATAACAAGACCTGAAATTCGTATAACACGGCACAAACATGGTATAACACGGCTCATACATGGTATAACAAGACCTGAAATTCGTATAACAAGGCACAAACACGGTATAACACAGCTCATACATGGTATAACAAGAACTGAAATTCGTATAACACTGTATAAACATGGTATAACATGACTCAAACATGGTATAACAAGACCTGAAATTCATATAACACGGCACAAACATGGTATAACACGGATCATACATAGTATAACAAGACCTGAAATTCGTATAACAAGGCATAAACACGGTATAACACGGCTCAAACATGGTATAACAAGAACTGAAATTCGTATAATACGGTATAAACATGGTATAACACGGCTCAAACATGGTATAACAAGACCTGAAATTCGTATAACACGGCACAAACATGGTATAACACAGCTCATACATGGTATAACAAGACCTGAAATTCGTATAACAAGGCACAAACACGGTATAATACAGCTCAAACATAGTATAACAAGAACTAAAATTCGTATGACATTGCATATACAAATATACAGGTGTATGTATATATAGGATAACAAATATACACGAGTATCAATATACAAAAAAGTTTGAATTGTAATGTCTTTTAATCAACAGCCAGTAACTTTCCTTCAAAGAGTTCCAAACTAATAAGGGCCCTCAATCTTGGCATGTCTTGTAGTGTGAAACCAAACGGTACATCTCTAGAGAGGTAGTCCATAAATTTCATCACAAATACCCCACAATCCACATTTTCACCATCTTGTTGCGGGTAGACCTCCCATGTCAATGGCCAGTCAATGGCCAAGAAGTAATTTCCTTCCTTGAACCAGATTGGAAGGAGAGATGAAACTGTAGTAACTCAAGCTGTTTAACAGAACAATACACCCTTCATCTTATTATTTATATACATGTTGGTATGCTCATAAAACCAAATCTGCAAAAAAGAACAAAATCCTTTATGATTAAAAATTAATTATTGAAAGACAACTTCATAAATGGAACGCTGTTATACCAAAAAAGAAGCAATTTCCTTCGTTGAACCAGATTGGAAGGACAGATTATTATGGAATCCAATTATACAAAGTTTGAGGCATGTTATACCAAAATGGGATGCTGTTATACCAAAATAGAGACATGTTATACCAAAATGGGATGTGTTATACAAAGTTTGAGGTATGTTATACCAAAATGGGACGTTGTTATACCAAATTAAAGACATGTTATACTAAAATGGGATGTGTTATACTATGTTTGAGGCTTGTTATACCAAAATGACCAGCTGTTATACCAAATTAGAGACATGTTATACCAAAATGGGATGCTATTATACCAAATTAGATACATGTTATACCAAAATGGAATGCTATTATACCAAATTAGATACATGTTATACCAAAATTTACAGCTGTTATACCAAATTAGAGACATTTTATACCAAAATGGGATGTTGTTAAACCAAGTTTGAGGCATGTTATACCAAAATGGGACGCTGTTATACCAAATTAGAGACATGTTATACCAAAATGGGCTGTGTTATACTATGTTAGAGGCATGTTATACCGAAATGGGATGTTGTTCTACCAAATTAGATACATGTTATACCAAAATGAGAAGCTGTTATACCAAATTAGATACATGTTATACCAAAATGGAATGCTATTATACAAAATTAGATACATGTTATACCGAAATGGAATGCTGTTATACCAAATTAGATACATATTATACCAAAATGAGATACTGTTATACCAATTTTGAGACATGTTATACTAAAATGAGATGCTGTTATAACAAGTTTAAGACATGTTATACCACAATGGGACGCTGTTATACTATGTTTGAGGCATGTTATACGAAAATGAGATGCTGTTATACTATGTTAAGGGGTTGTTATACCAAAAGGGGATGTTGTATACAACAATGTACGTATTAAGAAGACAAAATGATGACATTATATCCTAAATGACACGTAATATAGGTGAGCAAATATAGGGAGACCAGGGAGACCTTACCTTAACTTTTGGAGACCAGGGAGACCTATAATAAGTTATATAAAGAGAGCTGTATACAACAATGTATAGGAGGCCGTCGGAGGTCGTCGATGGCCGTCGGAGGTTGTCGGAGGTCGTCGGAGGCCGTCGGAGAGGATCGGGCGACAAAACTTTCGTCACAGCTGATGTTTGGGTTACACAGAACTTGCGTCACAGCAAAGTTAGGGTTAGAGAAAATATTAGGGTTAGAGAGTAATAGCGGGTCGGGCGGGTCGGGTGGGTTGGGCGGGTAGTGAAAATTTGAGCGGGTGGTGAGCATTCGAGAGTTAACCATGGTTAGTTCGGATGTAACGGGGACGGGCGTTACGGGCGACATTATATCAGGATTTTGTATAACGCTGTGTATGAATCGGCGCTATTCGCACTTAAGTAAGGGTTGCTTGGAAATTCGTGCGATGTCGCTCCAAGATTCGGGTCTCGAATCTCAGCCCACTCCTCTACAAAATTTGCGGAGGGGCACCCCTCCGCAACAATGTAGCCCATTTCGATCGACACTACTGTGGTAAGTGCGCGCTCACCTACGTCTACCAGAAAGCGCAAGGTGAGTAAGGTGTTTGCCCCTTGCTGACAGCCTATCTATATCTAGAGGAAGAAAAAGTTTTTTGTTCCCTTAAAAATAAAAAATAGTTTGAGTCATTCTTCATGTTTTGCTGACATCTTGTGAACAATTTGTTCAGGACAAACCTTGTTCCAAGGTATTCCTATTACATTGTGCTCAGTTTAATGGATAATGATCAATTCGGAAGTTTACTATAGTAACATTCTGTTTTTTGTTGTTTGTTTGTTGAATTATTTCATGTTCTTCGGTGTTATTTGCATTTCGTTGTTCCAAGGAATAAAGCATTAAAATTAGTGAGTTCTTATCATCGAATAGCATGAGTGTTCTTATCATCGTAGTTTAGGTTTTCCCCAAACTTGACCTCACCTAAATTTTTTTGGTCAAGAATACAACAAGCTGAATCAGAAACGCAATTGGATAATTGAGTTTGGTTAAATATAACAATTTGAATTTTCTATAGTAAGCGGCCCAAGGCCAAGCAAGAGAATTCCTGACCCAGAAAAAGCACAGGAAATTGATATTCATTGCTCTCAAAATTTGTATCTTTCAATTGACTATTATCACCTTGCTCGAGAATTTCACTAATGATAAACTCAATCATTTTGCCAGGCTATGTTAGGCCCAGCCCTATTTTGTAGCCCAACTCAGCTAGCTGTGCCCCTTTGACTGGGTCGAAATAAGCCCAAACGAAAAGGAAATCGGGAAGAACGCGATTTTGGGGATTCTTCGCAAGTAGAATCGGCATGATGCTCCCCTGCAATCAGCGATGACCCCAACAATCGAAGATCACTGGCTCGTCGGAGGAACCATCGCTGGCTAGGAACGCGTTGTTAGGAGGCTGTTACCCGGCCGGTGAGGCGACGACGTGCGTTTAACCGGCGAAGAGGCGGACCCGGATGAACAAAGGCAGCTTCCTCTGGGCTATGTTCCTGCATCATCTCACCGGTGTCAGGTGTTGAGTGGTAGCAACGTCGACTGGACGAGGCGGATGACGCACGAGGCATGGCTCTAGCAGACCCACGACGACTTCCCATGGTCATGCCCCAGTAGCACGAGCACAGTAGTAGTGTGTGGTGCCGATGCTCGACCCAGCAGTTGGAAGCGGAGGCGACGATTTAAACCCGCGGACCATTGAAGGAAGCTGGATGGCTGAGTACATGCGGCGTGTGCGCCGCTGTTGTCCAGACGACATCACACGTGGGAAGGCATATGCGACAGCAAAAGAATCCGAGGCCAAGCTCCCTTTAAGAGAAGTGGCCCGGAGAGCTTGAGAGAGGGGGAGAGAAAACCCTGGGAGAGGGAGACAGGACTAAGGAGGGACACGGTGCCGTGAGAATCGAGAACGACTGGCGCAGAGTAAGGGACTGCTGTGGAGGTCGCGTACGAAAGAACTCTACCGGCGAGATCTCTTGCGGTCAGAACTCGCCAAGATAAACCTCTCTCTTCTCCATTCCCATCGATGAACCTCGGCGTCGAACCCGCCGGCGGGCAAGTGGCTTGCCCTCTCCGGCGTGCTCTGGTGGTGTGGGTGGGTGGCTCGGAGCAACCGCAACGCCGAGGTCTGTTTTGACCTCCTCCCTCCGTCCGTATGTCTTCAGTTAGCTCAACCTCCATGGCAGACTAGCATCACCAACGAGACGAGAGCTCGACGGAAGGGAGGCGAGGGCAATTCCTAGCCCGACGACGGAGGAAGTTCGGCTGTCGCGTACTCCGGACGAACAGCGCGAAGACGCGAACGACACCGATTACTGGTGGGGAACTCCAACCAGATCTCCCACCTTCGGTGGCATCTTCCGGTGCCCAGAGCGGCGCCGATGAGGCTGAGGGTGAAGGGCACGAACGGCCCTTCCCCTGCCGCAAGCCCCCACTTCCTTTCCCAGCTTCGGCGACGCTCGCAGCGGCGAGTAGGCGCGGTGCACGCTCGCGATCAAGATGCCTCGTCGAACGCACGTGGCATTCGAAAAGAGGAGGGCGGTCAAATTCAACATCATCCCCATGAGTGAATTTCGAATTCGGGAAAGGGATTGGCTGACGTGGCAAGCTTAACGAGCTTAAATCGGGTTAAGTGTAACCGAGGGCCTGACAGTGGTATCAGAGCCGCCTGATCGAGTGGGTTCCGGTGATCTTGCCGGCACGATGGAGGAAGACGACGAGCGTCTTCTCCTTCCGGGCGACTGAGACAAGAGAGAGTCTTCATCCGTGACAACGTGAGCGTCGTCCGTGTCCTCTAGCGTGCGGAGCCAACGACGGCGAACGTCCTCCACGCATCTCCTCCCCCACGAGCGGAGCAATGGGGTGGCCTTCTTCCCCATGGGCGGCGACGAGAGCGGCTGCCCTCGGTAGGCGAACGTCTTCCTCACGAGACGGGAACGATGACGAAGGTAGACTGGCGGCGAGCAGCGGCAACTGGCAAGAGCCATGTGTTTCCCCTGCTCCAGGGCTGCAAGCTGCGGCGGCAGCATTTGTCTCCACCAGTGGGTGGAGGTAGAGGAAAAAGGGAGCGACGGGCATGGGCGACAGCTTCCACGCGAGCTGCTCCTTCCGCGAGAGACGCAGGTGGAAGAGAAGAGGGAGCGAGCGTCCCCTCCACCGAGTGTCTTCCTCCCTGGCGAGGTCGGCTTCCCCTGTGGCGGGACAAGGACACCTCTCCATGAGCATCGAGAGGTTGGCCCCACGCAGCGGCGTCGCTTCCCCGGGTAGTGGCGATGATGCAAGCGGACGAGACCCTCCACCTTCCCCGAGCTGCAGGTGAAGAGAGCGTCGACTGCCCTACGAGCGGCGGTAAAAGTAACAACCGCCCCCTCCTTCCTCCAGGAGGAAACCAGCGGCAGCGTTCCGGCGACGCAGGGTCAAGCAAAGGGAAGGGAGAGCACCTGCTGGAACGCGAATGCCCAGACGCGTACGCCGACCAGCCTAAGTTCAAATACAGGTCCCAATGAACTATGGTCGGCTGCAAACGGTGGCAGGCAAGGTCAGCCGACCAGTCAACGAACACAAGCGACAACTCGTTCCGGAAAAGAACGCGACGCCTTTCCCTTCTGCTTGGACGTGAACTCGGCGGTGAGTTCAAATGCGGCCGTGGTATTGACTTTCGCCTTGGATAATCGGGCAAGTGGGGACGGCGCTCACTGTATGAGAGCGAGAGGAGATCTCTTGCTAGGGAACCAAGCCCCGATGGCGCACGTCGGACTTGCTCCGACGACTTACCTGCCGCAAGTCCGATGACTTCCTCGCCTTCCGGCGCAAACAGACGCTTGGGTTTTGGACGCAAGTGGGCGTTGACCGACGTCGAGCGTGGACTCAGAACCAGCTCTCCGATTCGGATGCGGGTCGTGGAAGAAACCGCAGCGTGACCTCTGCTTTCATTCGCGTGCAGACGTTAATCGCAACCGGGATAGCGGGTCTCGACGAAGGATCCGGGATTGGATCCAATAAAGAATAAGAGGGCAGAGGCAATTTGGGTGAATGCAGTTATGCACCACTAAGCATTATTAATGCAATTTTCTTTTTATAAAATTTTAGTTCGACAAATAAATTTTGGGAAAATTTGAAAAGGTTAATATACCTTAAAAACCGCTATTTAAGGAAAAGTTAGCATATTTCAAAACTGCTATTGACGAAAAGTTAGCAGACTTCAAAACTGCTATTTGAGGAAAAGTTAGCAAGACTTTAAAACTGCTATTTAAAGCGGTCAAGTTAGAAGACTTTAAAATTGCTATTTGTGGACTAAACATAGAAAATTAGTAGACTCTAGAACTGCTATTTAGGGAGAAATAAAAAGAGGAAGAGTTAGCCGACTTTAAAACTACTATTTGGGATAAGGAGAGTGGACAATGTCCAACTAAAACAAAAGAGATCCCTCTTCTTGGTCCAACTGAGCCAATTTCGCATAAAGGGACGACTTTATATAAAGGAAGCTTTGGAGGACAGCAAGGAAAAATCCTTGAAATTAGTCCGAGCTGGGTTTCTATTCATAAAGGGACGCCTTTATGAGGGGAAGACTTAGGGACAAAATAATAAATTGGGGTGAGCTAAGTTACTCTTCGACGAAGGTGGTATGGGACACTTTCGAAAAGGACGAGACTTAGGCACAACCAAGTTGGACAAGTCTCCCTATGAATCAAACGATCCAATTCGATCGTAGATATCGTCGAGCCCTCTCCTGCAATTCAGTTAAAATTACGAGTGTGAGTCAAACCGCACTATGAGATTTGCTGACGACGGCGAACAGCTTAGGAGGGGGAGAATGTTAAGCTCAGCCCTATTTTGTGGCCCAACTCAGCTGGCCCAAGCCGTTGACTGGGTTGAAATCGGCCCAAACGAAAAGGAAATCGGGAAGAACACGATTTTGGGGATTCTTCACAGGTGGAATCAGCACGATGCTCCCCCGCAATCGGCGATGACCCCGACAACCGGAGGTCACTGGCTTGTCGGAGCAAGCATCGCCGGCCAGGAACGCGTTGTTAGGAGGCTGTTACCCGGCCGGCGAGGCGACGACGTGCGTTTAACCGGCGAAGAGGTGGACGCGGATGAACAAAGGCAGCTTCCTCTGGGCTGCGTTCCGGCGTCGTCTCACCGGTGTCAGGCGTTGAGTGGTAGCAACATTGACTGGACGAGGCGGATGACGCACGAGGCATGGCTCCGGCAGACCCACGATGACTTCCCACGCCCTAGCAGCACGAGCACAGTAGTAGTGCGAGGTGCCGATGCTCGACCCAGCGGTCGGAAGCGGAGGCGACGACTTGAACCAGTGGACTATTGAAGGAAGCTGGACGGCCGACTGCAGGCGGCGTGGGTACCGCTGTTGTCCAGCCGACATCACGCGTGGGAAGGCATCTGCGACAGCAGAAGAATCCGAGGCCAAGCTCCCTTTAAGAGAGGTGGCCCGGTGAGCTTGAGAGGGGGGAGAGAAAACCCCGGGAGAGGGAGACGGGACTAAGGAGGGACGCGGTGCCGTGAGAATCGGGAACGGCTGGCGCAAAGTTAGGGACGGCTGTGGAGGTCGCGTGCGAAAGAACTCTGCCGGTGAGATCTCTTGCGGTCAAAACTCGCCAAGACGAACCTCTCTCTTCTCCATTCCCATTGATGAACCTCAGTGTTGAACCCACCGGTGGGCAAGTGGCTTGCCCTCTCCGGCGTGCTCCGGTGGTGTGGGTGGGTGGCTCGGAGCAACCGCAACGTCGAGGTCTATTTTGACCTCCTCCCTCCGTCCGTATGTCTTCAGCGAGCTCAACCCCGGTGGCAGACTAGCGTCGCCGACAAGACGAGAGCTCGACAGAAGGGAGGCGAGGGCAATTCCTAGCCCGACGACGGAGGAAGTTCAGTTGTCGCGTACGTTGGACGAATAGCACGAAGACATGAACGACGCCGATTACGGGTGGGGAACTCTGACCAGATCTCCCACCTTCAGTGGTGTCTTTCAGCGCCCAGAGCAGCGCCGATGAGGCTGAGGGTGAAGGGCGCGAACAGCCCTTCCCCTGCCGTAGGCCCCCACTTCCTTTCCCGACTCCGGCGACACTCGCGGCGGCGAGTAGGCGTGGCGCACGCTCACGATCGAGATGCCTCGTCGAACGCACATGGCGTTTGAAAAGAGGAGGGCGGTCAAAGTCAACATCATCCCCGTGAGTGAATTTCGAATTCGAGAAAGGGATTGGCTGACATGACAAGCTTAACGAGCTTAAATTGGGTTAAGTGTAACCGAGGGCCTGACACGTGTCAGGCTACATGAAATATATTTTTAGGACATTGGCATTCGTTGATGTCAAAGGATTCTAAATGTGGACCTCATCAAAATTGTTGAATTTAATATTAAATTAAATTTACATCATAAATTTGGCTTCTCTTCGTACAGTTTACCTGCGGCAATCACCTCATATCGCTGTCGCATAAATTAAAGGATTTGGGTTTATATTTTTTTACGCGATATATTTTACTCTCAAAGCACTTGAAAAACACTGGCCCTCTAGGTGATATAAAGGTATAAGTGCTCCTAGCTAAAAATATCAAATTAAGAGTAGCTTCGCACGTCCTTTATCATGTTGCCGCAGTAGAAGCAATCCAGCACAAACATACATGACAAAAAAGGATTACAAAGGCACGACCCATGATACATCTTTAGGCCGTGTTTACTACAAGGGACGAAAACGATGAAAACTTAAAGAGGAAAGAAAAATATATAAATTCTTATTTCTTGTGCTTATTATAAGGGATGAAAATTCAGAAGGATATATATTTATTTCATATTCATATCTATATTTATATACCTACACTCATATTAGTAAAAAATACAATTAAATCTCCAAATTATATCTCCGGTTCTTGGACGCCCATCTTTTATTCTTTCGCTAGTTATCTTAACTTTGATTATGCATCCGCTATGATCACAAAACCATCTAAATTTTCATCAATAACATGAGAGTTAACTAATCAGAAGTCGCATTGTCGATACTCCACAGCAATGGGGAACAAACAAACAATTAATGGTAAGCCGATGCTAGATGAGGAAGCGAAATCTACAAAAAAAATCAAGAACCGCAAAATGCAAACCCGGAGGAGGGAAAAAAGAATTCCTAGTGTGTCCAAATAGATTTCATCCATTGGCAGGGAAAGGAATAGGGAGGAGGGAGCAAAGGTGGAGGGGGAAGGCAGCGGCGGCAATGAGAAAAGGCAGGAGCAAAGGCTGTAGTCATTGACAAGGGGAAAGGAATAGAACAAAGTATCAAGGTCCAGGTGGTCCACGATATAAACTCTCGTAATCGGCCTTGACACACGTACTTAGCTTTGCTTATCTGATTGCAAAGCCTTGACAACCAGCCTTGACACATGATACTTAGCTCTTAAATGACTAAGTCCATGACAGGAGGGAGCAAAGGTGGAGGAGGAAGGTGGCGGCGGTGATGAGAAAAGTGGGGAGCGGAGGTAGTTATAGTGACATGAAAAAGGAGAAAAAAAAAAGGGAAAAAGATTACCTTAAGCAATAACAGTGACGATAAAGAAAAGTGCCTACAGTAGCTATGTGAGCAATCGACATCAGCAGCAACAACAAATTCAGAAGAGGAAGCAATGAAAAATAGGGATCAAAAGTGACAGTAACAAAGTTTCACATCGGCTGTTCTTTCCGCCCGATTCGGGTGAATTGTAAAGAAAGACTTTCAAACTTTCATCTCTTATTTTCTTTTATTTTTTATCTATCAGATAGATTTTATGAATTTTCATCCTTCCTTCCTGCTTTCTCCTATTTTAGCGTAAGTAACTATGACACCAACGACCATCAACCACCCCTGCTTATCAGCTGAAAGTATGAGCAGCCAAAAGCATGCATGAGTTTTGCAATGCATGAGTTTTGCAATAAGAGGTACAGGAGTGGGGATGAAAACCTAACGCTACTACTTCGGGATAAACAAGTATAGCAAGATACATGTTATAACAACAGGTGAAATTGAAAATCACTACAGGCCAAGGCAGATCTTATGATTCGTCATGCAGAATACAGAGAGTGAAAAGGACAACTCGATACACATGAATCTGACTATGCAATGAAAAGTGAGAAGAGTTAATTACTCACGCACACCCGCTATATTGTAACAATATTTTACTTTTGATGTCATGAAAAAAAAAAGTTACATCTTGTAAGATTGCAAAATAAGATTTCATCAACAGTTGAAAAAAGAATCCCCCACCACCTTCTATCATTTTTCCAAAAAAAAACGCAACTGAGGCAACAAGAAAAAAAAAAGCAATGATGGGCAAATGAGCTTCACCAGGGGAAAAAACACTGGCATAACGACTGGAACAAAATAACTCCTAGAAGTTGGCTCATCTTTGGATAATTAAGAACGGCGTAGTCCACAAAAAGATCCTCATTTGAAATGCCAAAGTTCCATGCAGAGCACAAACAAAATCAATTAGCTCGGCCATCTAAACCACCACAATATCATTTCTTCTGTTCTTGACTATCCGCAGATGTGCCCTTCTTGCTAAGCTTTGGTCCCTTGGATTCAGAAGGTTGAGATCCAACTCCAGAAACACTGTTTGGTTCACTATGATCTTTGACCTTTATTTGTACCGAACCAACAGTTACGAACTCGATGGGATTTACCTTGACTTCCATGGCGCCCAAGCTTCTAGGCTCACCTATAGTTGGATGAACAGAAGGTATTCCAGCTTTATCTTCAGACTGAGCTTCCTTGCTAGATGAAGATTCAGAAGCAGCTACCTGGCCTACACCATTGACGCCCTTGGCTCTGTTGGTACTCCCATCGGATGATGGAGATCGAATTCTCCATTTTGACGGTTTTCCATCTAATTCAGAACGAGTGTCCCTGATGGATGAAGATTCTGAAGAATGGATTTTGTTCTTTACTGGTTCCTCGCCAGAGCCTGCCTTGCTTACACCATTGGCATCCTTGAGTCGGTTAGTGCTGCCATCAGACGATGGAGGCCGATTAATTCTCCATTTTGTCTGCTTTCCATCAAATTCCAACTGAGTATCCTTGTTAGATGAAGATTCTGACGCATGGATTTTATTCTTGAATTGTTCATCATCAGGGCTTGCCTTGCCTACACTATTGGCATCCTGGAGCCTGTTAGTGCTCTCATCGGATGATGGAGGTCGACTAATTCTCCATTTTGTCTGCTTTCCATCTAATTCGGACTGCTGAATATCCTTGTTAGACGAAGTTTCAGAAGCATGGATTTTGTTTTTGAACTGGCTCTCACTATAACTAGAGCCTGCCTTGCCAACACCATTTGCATCGTTGGGTATGTTAGTGCTTCCATCTGATGATAGGGGTCGACTTACTCTCCATTTTGACTGCTTTCCGTCTACTTTTGGAGGTTCTTCAGGAGTTGGCGGTCCTGTTTCTTCTGTTAATAGCTCATTGATAACTTTACGCGACAGTTTTTCATCAGATGGAGGATGGCTAGCTGAAGGTTTTGAGTAAAGTTCTACCTTTGAAGGCAAAACCACAGTACTATGCTGCATTACATTTTCTCTAGGTACAAGATCTTTTGGAGTTGTGGAATGTTTCCAATCTGCACTTGGGAACAAACCAACAGCAGCATTTGTTTGTTTTCTTTCCGTTCTCAGAGAATCAGTTACTACACCCGACTGTCCTCCATCTATTTTTGAAGGACTTAAAATTGTATCATCTTGCAATTTCTCTTTATTTTTTAAAGGCTGTTCTGACACCGTATCTGTCTGGTGTCCAAATTCGTGGGCAGACTGCCCTGTACCGCTTGATTGACTATCTCCTACTTTAGAAGTCTCAACTCTACTGTCGGGCCTATTCTGAGAAACATATGCAGGCACATAAAGGGAATCATCGTAGATTCTCCCATGGCGCTTAAATTTGTCTTCAAGCATTTTCTTCTGCCGTTCTTCGTAGAACATAAAGTCGTCAAGAATTGATGTCCTCAGTAGGCTAGACTTAAAAATTTTCAGCATATTAATGCCTGCGCTGTAAGGTATCTGTCCATAAGCCACACCAGTTATCCTTAATTGTCAATACAGTGATATCCAATAAATCAATACAATAATTAGCTAGATATTTGAAAGAACAGCTTTAGCAACGCACACTCGAGCCACCAGCATAGATGTATGAAAAACTTACGAATTCCTCAACAAGACACATTCTGAAAGATATGCAGTCAAAGTACCTAAATATTCTTCTAAGTAGGAATTAAGTATGTAAAACCAAGTTTGTACAACGGCAAAACAGTACAATGAAACCTTATATCCAATGCATCAAATCAGCAATGCAAATCAACGTAATGTTTGGCTCCATGGTGCACCCAGTAAGAAAACCATATGGAACACATACCCAAACAATTTTTTTAAAAAAACAGTAGGTATGATTAAAACCGCCATCTATATGCAAATAGCATTCTAATACAAAATAAAAAATAACCTAGTACCGCTACTAGTATATTAATCATAAATTAACATATAAGGAAGAAAACAAATATATTTAAGTGCGTAAAAAGTGAGCGAACTTCCTTCACATGGATACAGCCTAAAGGGGTTGCACTCTTTTGTTCGGTGGACAGCATATTTAGGCAACCTCTCGTCCTATTTGTACTATTTTGTATGCATGAACAATTCTTGTGACCTTTCATATATATATATAGACACATATATATATATATACACACACACATACATACATATATATATATATATATATATATATATATATATATATATAGACACATATATATATACACACACACATATATATATATATATATATATGTGTGAGATATATACATATACACATATACACACATACACACATATATATATATAGCCAAAAGATAGTGCGACATAGCAAAAATGGCTGAATAACATGCTCTTGGTAGATTTAAGTAATAACATCGGAGAACTATTAAAATTCATATTATACACAAGCTATAAACGTCATTGAAAAGCATTAACAATATACTAGAAAAGGGAATGTTTTAATGGTACACTTTTGAAGTCAAACAAATGGGGTTGAAAAGAGAAGAGGGATAAAAGAGAAAAATAGAAGACAAAAAAAAAAAGAAAATTCTAAACTGAAATAATCAAAATATTCATTAATAATAAACTTTTGAAGTCAAACAAAATAGAGGAGCAAAATAGTATACTTTTGAAATCAAACAATTGGGGATGAAAACAGAAGAGAGATAGAAGAGTAAAATAGAAGATAAAGAAGAAAGATACTGAATAGACATAATCAAATTCTCATTAATCAATTTGTTAATACTCATTTGCCCTTAGACCTAGCAACTTGGGCCAGCATATCATAATTGGGTAACGTCTATTGTGACCCATGACCCGACTAGAGTAACCCAAAAATAATTTGTTTAATTAATGGAGCAAAAGAGCCTAACTCGTACTCGAGCCACACAAAACCAAGTCCCACCTAGGCATGACCCATTGACGATCAAGAGTGAAAGTCTCGGAGGGAGGGTGAGGGGGCAATAGAGAGGGTGAGAGGGAGAGCGATTGACAAGAGGGGGGCCGAGAGCTGGCATATTTGCCCTTAGCACATGATCTACAAACCATTCTCTCATTAATAACTGAAATAGATAACTAATATCATTATAAAATTAAATACAAACCCCACATCGTTACCCTTGCTTGAAAAGAACATGATTCTAGCGAGTTAAACCAATCTACTAATTGTTCTCTACTGAAGTCTAGTGAAAGAAAATATGTACATTCGGCTTTTTTTCTAAATTTTAAAAGCTTTAGATTTTTTTTATATTTTTTTCGCTTGTTTGTTAGTTGTTTCTTTGTTTCTTCTTCAACCCCACTTTTTTTTTCTCCTTATATGTGTTTATAGGAACATGTCCATGTATTCAACTTTTACTATTACTCCCCATATGAGCTAGGCACATTCCCTACCAACTCGAGTGCGGCAACTAGTAATGGCAAGAGAATAAAGGGACAACAATCAAAAGAATAACGAAGTTACAAACAATAACATTGAGAGAGAAATTTTGTTTAAGTGGCAGGTCAATGATGTGACAAGTAGGAGATCAAGGAACTAGAAAATGATGGTTTCAATTTAAAAGTAAGAGCACCAATGATAATTGAAGACAACCTATTTGATGATTTATCTTATTCCACAAGCAAACATGGAGAAGTTATAGTCCTTGTCGAGAGGTGTAATGGAATGACAATGGGATTTATCATTTATGGTAGTGTTTGCACTTTGCTACGGAGCCACAATAATAAGCAACAATAAGGGCAATTGCCGATCATGCAAGCAAGCAAAGTTGGGCGGCCCATGTGGATTGGCGAGTGAGGAAAGGGGAGCAAAGCAAAGGATGGTGCTGGGGTTGGTAATTTTAGTACTCTTCTGGACCTTTCCTACACACGAAAAAAGTTATCAAGGGAAGGCAATTCGGTTAGTTTCTGCGGTTAATGTTTAGAAGTAGTTGTAGTGGACTAAGGAAATGGAGATGGTGAGATGCAAGCAAAAATGTAGGCGGCAAGCAAAATGCAAAATGTACTGTAGTGACACAATGAATGGCATGGCTGTGAGGGCAAGTGTGTTTGTGCGTGCATGTGTTTGGGTGAGTGGTGGTGGTGGGATGTTGTTGGCCCTAGATGGATAAGGATGCTATGATGCCACAAGAAGCAAGGCAAATAAGATAGTGTGAAGAGAAATGGGGAGATGGGGTAGAGGATCAAAGAGTAGAACTTAATTTAGAGAAGAGAAAAAAAAAACCCAAGATACAGGATAGAAATAATCAAGTTTCTACTATAATAAACTAATTCTATATATGTATACTTATGTATATTATTAAGATATAACCTCATACAGATATAAACCACGAATTAAACACTTGCCTCCAAAACACGATTTAGTAACTACTAACTGATAAACACAGCACTTAATAAAAACCATAGTAAGAACTAACCTCTTACTAATTATTAATAATATAATTAAATACTTATACCTCATCAACTTTCCGATTGGTCAATTTTCTGCTATATTATACACAAGGCAAATCATACCTCTCATGAAATCTATTCTTCCAAAAACAAGAACCAAAAATGACATCCTTCACTATTTAATAAATAGCACAATCAAGACCATTAACCGTACAATGTCTTATTATTCTTAATAAATATAATTTTTGAAAAGTGTGAAGAAAAAATCTAAGATCCATAACACAAGTTTGAACAAAAACAATAGAAAAATATATACATGTGTGTATATGCAATATGAGAAAGGGAGAAAGAATGGTGAGCTTTCCGGCCATAACAATCAAGTTTGTTTATGAAAACATAGATCTCCCAAGTATAAAATGTTATTAAGCTTTTCATTATCAGAAACCTTCACATTTAAAATAATAAGATGAATGCTTACGAGCAAGAATAAAAATACAAACTAAGGTTAATAAACAAAATTCACATGTACATGTAGCACAAATTGTTCACAATACACTTAACTAAACTGCTATGGAATATAACAGACTGAGCTCCCTAAGTTCCCGCTTGTTTGTATATTTAGCTAAATCTAAATTTTGTTCAATGTTGTTTGTTACGTAAAATAACATACGTTTTTATCAAATATAGAAACGTCTCAATAAACTACCAACATTACTACCTGCCAGATGCACACTATAAAAGGTAAACATGATAAGAAAATGAAAGTTATGCAGAAAAATTAACATCATAACATACCTCTTGTGTGTCTCTGCTATTGGTTACAGGTTTGTTTTCATTGTTCTCTAGTATGATGTGTCTAAGATTAGCATTCGGCACGTCCTTGATTATGTGCCACTTCACATGGAAGCTTCCAGACCACTTATCTTGCTGCCAGAAATTCATATCCTTGTCAAAATCAACAGGACCATCCATCTCAGCAAGACCACAAAACTGCCCACTTGCATTGACCTGCACATGATTCTATAAATTAGAGAAAGGGTAGAGCATAACATGTAAAATGACAGCTTTGAAAAGGCGGCACTCACAGAAAAGAAAAGAAAAACAGGACACTTTTTGGAACTTCCTATAGCTTTTCTTTGTGCATCTGCATAGGCACTATCAAGCCTTCTGTTTCCATTGTGGGTGCTTGACCATATATTATACTTGATGCTCTTATGTACATCATCCTCACTGTAAGATTTTATTACAAAGAACTTGGCATCTGGATAGTCAACCGGGAAGTCATCCTTATTATAATTATCAGGCCTGATAACAATATATCCTTCCTGGGCATCACTAGCGTTGCTTTGAGTCAGCTCAGCTGTCTCAACAACTGATGAACTCACCAGCTGATCTTTTGGCCTGCTTTTTCTTGGGCCTGAATTTTGTTCACCTAAAGCATCAGCATTTCTGCCCATGTAACTAGGAATCTCTTTAAGCTGGTTTCCTTGACTCTTCTTCTCCCGGTTGGACCAACCAATACCACTAGGTGCATAATCCGCTAAACCACTTGATTGTGCAGCAATCTTTACGTGATTCTGAGCAAATGGAGTCCTCCCATGCGAAACCTGAAATGATGATTGCATCTGACCGGAATTTACACCCTGGTAAATTAACAGAATGACACAGAAGCCAAACTTCAGTACAATAAACCATTTAGAAAACAGTGTAGAGAAGGACAAGAAATCATAAAGTCACAAAGGTACATTTATAAAACATGAGTAAAAAAATTATAAAACATTAGTAAATCACCATGTAATAAAATATTGTGGCATCATTAGTTCCATGTATAGAACAAAATCAAAGAATAAAGCAGTGTAGTCTGTCAAGGAACTGATTGAACAAAAGGAAGAACAGCATAACAGCTCGTCAGAAATTTCCAATTCTAATCTGCAAATAGAAACACCACACCTGATAGCCAAGAGGTCCAATACCATGCATCCTGGTTTCCTGCAAGAGGGACTGATTACTAGCTGGAATGTTGATTTGCAAACCTTCTGATGGTTTAGCTGCCGCTGGATTCCTTTGTGATGGCTGAGAAGCATCCGACATGGCAAATGGAGCCACTGAAGTTACTAGTTGTGAAGAGGACGCTGAACCAGCAGATCCCAATGGGGGTGCAATTTTTGCATTTGCAGTAGCAGATCTAGTGGCAATTGATGCACCATTGCCAAGAAGGTAGGGATAATTAGAACTAGCTGGCACAAAATCTGAACTAGGTTGCACGATTATTGGAAAATAAGCAGGTGAAGAAGTAGTAGGCTGATACGAGGGAATGTTCACATATGGCTGAACTCCTAAATATGTGCCTTCTAGACCACTTAAAGCACCAGGCACATAGGAAGCATATTGATTCAAGGGAGCCTGAGTATATCCATACCCAGGCGTATAATACATATAAGGCATACTTTCAGCTTGGAGACCCTGAAAAAACAAATAAACAGGCATTGATATAACAAATAATTGTGAATAACAAATGTATTATTCTCTGAAGTTACGGATAGTACCATATAATGGAGATCTTGACCATCTAACCCATAAATGCTATGGTGCTCGCCCCATTCAGCAGATGGTTCATATCCTGGGAAGTTATAGAAAAAGGATGAGAAGCAGCACATTGAAAATATTTTTAACAGGGTAATAACTAAACATGTACATCCAAAAAATAGCAACTTGCCAGTTTGAAGATAACCATAATTGTCAGCAGCAGAATAACTCAGCCCTTGGTCCAAAATATACTCTGGTGGAGGTTCATTACCCACAAGCTCAATCCCAACCGGAGGAGGAACAATAGCAAGATTTGGTATAGACCCGACACCAGACATCTGCAATTATAATAAGAGAATGAGACATCATCAGAGAACAATCCATAAATATGCACTTTTATAATCATGTTGACAACATAAGGAGAAACACCATCAGTGATTGCAACATCAGATAAACCACTTTCTCTCAACCACACTATGAATTCTTTGCATTTTGTAATCCAGCTTGAAAATGCATACTCTTAAGTTCTAAAACAACTTCATCAAAATCAAAAAGGCAGAAAGGTTAGGCATTCATTCTCATCAAGCACAACCATGTAAATTTGTAAATAGAAGCTAACAATAAACAAGCGCAGAGTATCACCCCCATTCCAGGTGGCTTAATTGTTGACCAGGGTACCAAAACTCCACACTTGCACTATATTGTGCAACTGAGGTACCTTAGGATGTACAAATTTCAACAAATTAACAAACAAAATAACAAAAGTACCACGTATGTCTCTGTATTTCCAGGTTGAGATCCAGCATGCATCTTTTCACCACAACAGCCGCACCTGGAAAGGGAAAAATGAAGAAATAAAATACAAAATCTACAACTGTCCAGTGTATAAGCATAAAATTAAAACACAAAATCAACAACTGCCCATTGTATAAGCAGAGAAACTAGTGAAATTGAGAAAAAAAAATATAAGCTACACGTTCTAGAATTCAAACAAAAAAGAACAAAAAGCAAATAACCCATGAAATACAATTTCAACGAGAGTTTCAAAATGCCATATGATTATCACAACTAAACCTCGTAAATTCGCTTCAATTGATTGCGCAGAGTTTGAATGCCCTGGACAAGATCCCAGTGCGATTAAGAAGAATGAAGTCAACAAGGACTTTGGAATTGAAGAAAAAATGATTAAGTAGAAACTGACTAGGGGATGTATGAACGCATATTAAATTCTCAAAACCCTATCCCCTACTGACTAAAATGTAAACTTAGCTACAGAGAACGTGTACAAAGACTTCAAATTCGAACGAAGCCCGAAAGAATAACCCTACAAATTTCACAAAGGAGGCGAACCCTCAGCGAGAATGTGCACGCTAAGTTCAAAAGTTGTACCAAAAGGACAAACAAAAGGTTACATGATTGGAAAAGAGGCGAAGGGGGCTTACCAGAGACGCGAAAGAGAAGCCAATCTCAAGCCATAGACGAACGAGAGAGCGCAGAATTCCAGAGGATAGGGCAGATAAGAGAATAAGGAGATTTTTGAATTGGGGCACCGACCGCCGGCACCATAATCGGCCAAATTCTGCTACGGAAACAGAATCGCCTCCCAGAAACCCTAACCCTAGAGGCAGAGCAAGGGCTTGTTGACGAGGCTTAAAAAAAAAAATAAAATGCGCAGCTGCGAGAGGGGAGAAGGAAAAAGAAAAGGGTGGCGAGATTCCCAAATTAGGAAAGTGCTGCAGGGGAGCCTTTTCATAATTGAGATGACCATAATACCCTCCCTTTGGCCTCCTCTTGTTATGGATTGACTGCGTGCGGTGCGGGCGTGGATATTTTGGGCGATTAGGGGTACGTACGGAATAAAGTCTAGAAAGTGCTCTTACCTAAAGTGCGCCGCCTGGTCATCGCAATAAGCCAATAACGCAAGTAATTCTAATGCGCGGCCTGTTAGACCAGAGGTTGAACCGAACTTGGGTCATATTATTTGCCTGGCACCGGTCGAGTTGGACCGCAGATTCGATATTGTATTTATTGTTTTAGTCATCCGACATTAAATGCATTTTCTTGTTAACTCGACTCATCAAAATCTAACTTATTCTAGTAAATTAGTTGGATATTTGAATTTACTATAAATGGATTTATTGAGATTTAGATGCTATTTTTAGATTGAAATATATGAGATTAAATTTGAAGTTGATTTATTCGGATAAAAAATCTAAAAATTTTGTAATATTTACCCTTCTATTGATAGGCTAATTGCTAAAATGCAAGTAAACAAATATTTAAAATACAAAAGTTAGACTTAGGCAATTCAGATTAGTCAATAGTAGATAGATCATACATGGGTTATCTCTATTATGTCACGTAATTTTATTAGATCAATGTGAATATACCTCATGTTAATTCGACTGATACGCGTTAACCTAAACACAACCTATATTTAAACACATCAACGTGACAAAATCTAAATAACTTGTTTAATAAACAGTTTGTATATTAACCTATGGCTTAATATAACCTAGATGACTTGTCATAGCCCGCTGATCTATTTAGGATTATGGCATTTGGTGAAGGGTTAGTGGTGAGAGGGTTAGGGTCTTTAGGTAAGTTTTATTGGAGATAATCTACAGAGGAAAAAAAAGAAAATGCAATGAATCTGAATGTAAAAGTTATCAGATTCATTATATTTTCTTCTCTCTTGTACATTCTCTCTAATAAAATAGACCATTAGGGTTGGATGGCATTGATTATAAGTTTGATAATAAAATCTAGGCTGTGAATAAGATTTAAGCAAACTAACAAATATTTGACAACAAAGCTAACGCCCAAAGTAGAAGGCATAGAATGACAAATTGAAGCAAGTTTGGAAAAAGCAGAGAGTGAGAAACATAAGCCAAAAGAGAAAAGCAAAGAGAGTGATAAGTCGATGAGTGAGTCATAGACCAGTAGCTTTTTTGATTAGGTCAGTGAAGAGCTACACTAGGATAGAGAGAGAGAGGAAAAAATTTTCACCGAAGGGTCCTTCGGCAAATGAACACAGCAGGGTAGTTGTTGTGAGGGAGAAAAAAGTCCATTCATGTAATGGATTTTATTGTATAATGTTGACTTTTATCATATAATGGACTTTTTTCTCCCTCACATAACCCCCTACTTTACTGCGTTCATTTGCCGAAGGGACCCTTCGGCGAAAATTTTTTCGAGAGAGAGGAAGAAGAAAATGAGTTGCATACCAGCGTACCAACGTACATACAAGAAGCTTTAGGTTTTATTTAGATTATTTGTATATGCGCTATTGGGCTTGGCTATTTAGGGCTTAGTGTATATTTAAGATGAGTTGTATGGGTTAATCAATTTATGATTCAACTTGAAATTAATAGGATAAAAAATAGATTAGACTCAATTATGACCCAAACTTTACCTCTAGCTAACTTTGTGGAGAAATTTTCCTAGGCACAAACTCTTTCAAAGGCATCATTAGTAGGGTTCAGCTAGATATATGTGCAAATCTCAAAGCATAAAAGTTTAGACTATTAGGTTATATTTTGTTAAATTAAATCCACTGTAGAAATGATGGAAAGTACAATGAATCTAGATGTGGAGAAATTTTTCTAGGCACGAACTCTTTCAAAGGCATCATTAGTATGGGTTCATCTAGATTCATTGTACTTTTCATCCTTTTCACCGTAAATTCCATTTAACAGAACATAACTTAAATGCTAATTTTTTTTTCGTCTTTCTCTTATATATTGTCATTCCGTCAACACTACTTTCGCCTCACGTTAGCCTTACCCTAACCTTGGTTGAAGTCACTTTTCTCACAAAATTTCTCTCAAACAATTAGGCTTCTCCCACTGAGCAACAACAACAAGCGAAGGAGCGAAGAGCGAAGCCAACTTCCCTAGTGACCAGCTTCTTCCTCCCAATGAGGGGCAACGACAAACCCTTGTCCCCAGCAACAAGCCTCATCCCCAACGACAAACTTCTCCTTCCCAACAAAGGACAGTGACAAACTTCTCCTCCTGGTGAAGGGCGGGCGATAAACCCTTGACAAATTTCCCCTTGGTGAAAGGTAGTATTTTTTTTTTCTTACAAAAAAATAGTACTTTTTACTAGGAAGGCAACTTCACGATAAATCTCAACATGCATTTTATTAATTACTTTTAATGTTTTTTGGGCTTTTTTATTTTCAGAGGCATGATATAAAAAAGGAAGTATTTTTTTAGAAAGATAGTACTTTTTACTAGGAAGGTAGTACTTCATGAAACTTTTTGTATGTATACGAGTAAACAAAAAGAAATCTGCTGGAGTCCAGCCAGGGACCATTTTATAAATTTGACAATCTTGTGGACTATATTACTAAGTGGCAAAATTAATTAATCCTAATCTCCTCTCCTCTCTCCAATCTCCATCACTCGCTGATTTTGCCCCATTTTGCCTGATTTCACGCTGCCTCACGCGTCCGACACCGAACTCGCCGCTGTTCAAGCTCCAAGACTCCGAGCCCTTCTCCTTCGTTGGCAAGTGTGAGTTGACGCCTCCAGTTGTGTTTTCAGGGTGTGCTCATGTGTATTCGAGCGCCAGTGATACTTTCTTCCTTGTCGAAATTGGTTGCTTATGAGTTGACGTCTTCGGTTGTGTTTTCGGGGTGTGCTCATGTGTGTTTGAGCGCCAGTGATGTTTTCTTCCTTGTCGAAGTTGGTTACTTTGTCATGCACTATCATTCGCCATCGAGCCGTCATTCGTTGTTGATTAGTATGGGTTCACCTCTAGCAATAAGCTGCAATATGTTTGCATGTGTTCGGGCACCGAAGATGCCATCTTTCTTGCTAAATGTTGCATTATCACTTGCCATTGTTTGTAGCCGCTGACCCTTTCTTGTTGTTGGTTCAAATGAAGAACACACCCTTGCTAACCCTAGTGTGTATTACCATATCTGTTGATTTCTACTTAATCATTTCGGCTAACTCAGATTGTTTTACCTCTAAGTAAAGAAATTTCTTCTGATGTTGTTGATAACTAAATCTAGAGACTATATGGACCCTGGAGTTTATATCAGTACATAGTTAGAGATATTAGTGTTGATATGTTATTTTGATACAGGGAGTTGATATTGTTGGTATTTTGGTTGATCGGGTTGTACCGATCTTTGTATTAGTATTTTGATCAATCAAATTCTTTATAATTAATAGTTATGTACATTTGATACCTTGATAGTATTAGTTAGTTTTTTTTATATACTAGTAATTATGGATAGGTTAAGCTATTGTGTGTTATAAATTTTTGATCAGTTTACAAAGGAGATACTGCCCTGTGGATTTCGTTTGTCATACTTCACAAGTAATTTGCTAACTTAGGTTAGATTAGTGCTTGTTTTGGGCATGACAGAAACTTTATTCTTCTATTTTTTTAGTTAAGAAAGAACTGAAATTGATACATATTTGCTAACAACTAAATAACTTAACTTTTCATTTTCTAATGTATAGATTTTCTACCTACGAGAAGGGGTGAGTGGCGTATGAGTCTTGTACACAAAGGGAATTATCAATGGAGCCATTGGACTTGTTATCTCTTGGAAGGAAATTTATAGATGATATTTGTTGTTGGTCTTATCTCTTTGTACCTTAGATGAATGTTAGATTTGTTATCTTTGTACCTTAGGATGTTGGACCTCTTTATATCTTGGATGAATGCAGTTTTATTGTTATCTCTTTGACCGACCCTAAGATGAATATTGGACTTGTTATCTCTTTGTACCTTAGGTGAATGTTGGACTTGTTATCACTTGGAAAGGAATTGATATTTGATGTTTGCTACTGGCCTTGTCACCTATTTGTACCTTCAATGAAGGTTAGACTTGTTATCTCTTAGAAGGGAATTGATATTTATATTTGCTACTACCCCATAACCTTAGATTTTAAATAAAATTTTCCTTCGCACTCCTGCATATGATGAGTGGTAGTAATTTTTTTAAAATATTTTACTTTCCTATTTTTCAAATCAAATTGGTTCACGAAGGTGTAGCACATTATTCTAACCACTCAGATATTTTTTCTATTATTTGTTGATTTTTTATTTTTAAATTTTTTTTCTTTGTCATTCGAGTATACGATAAATGACAGTACTTTTTTCTTAAAATGTAGTACTTCTCTATTTTCAAATCTAATTAGTTTGAAATGGTGTAACACCTTATCCTAACCACTCTAATAATTTTTTTTAGTATTTTTTGAACTTTTTTATATTTTAAAATATTTTTTCCTTCAACATTCATGTATACTATGTGTCATGCCCCGGTCGAATCGGCCTAAAAACAGCGCTTATCCGCTGTCTTAGGGTAGTCCGTCGGAACACCGGAACGTGATCGCGCTAGGGTTTCCGAGCAAATCTAACCCCCGAATTCGAAACCCTAGTTTCCCGCTCAACTTTTACCCCCAAATTACAATTTGCACGGAGAGGATTGGAAAACCCTAACCCTATTTTAGAAATCCGGAAATAATTGGAAATCCTAAATCAAAATACCTCTATGGTCAAAATCAACTTTGACCAAACAGTGTCATTTGCCGAATTCCGAATTAAATCGGATTGCTGACGTCGACTTGCATCAGCTGCCCAATTTCGAAATCACGAAACCGATTTTGCTCGCGTTGACTGGCTCCCGATTTGACTTTCTGCTTCGCCTCGTTTTGAACGCTCGACGCGTTCGAAAGCTCGCGTCGTCGCCTTCGCTGCTGCGTCTTCGTCTTCCTCACGCCGAGCTCGAGCGCTCACCGCCGCCGTCCGCTGCGCCGGAGAGGATGGACGAATCAGCAAGGTGGAGACGTTCCGGTCTCACCCTCCGCTACTTGCCGCCGGTGTGGCAGTCGCCTGCTGCCGCTGAGCTCGTTGCCGCCGCGAAAACAGAGGAAACAGGTGAGGAACTCGCTCGTCGGAGAAGAAACACAGGGAAGGATGAGACTCCGGAAATAGGGAAAGCTTCACCTTTATTCCTTCTTCAAAGGTTACAAAACCCTAACCTCGCCTCTCACGTCGGCGGCGACTCGCCGCCGACTCACAACGCTCTCTAAGCCTCTCTCTCTTTCTCTGCTTTCCTCCCTCTCCAGGGTTCTCATCGCAGATCTCCTCTGAAGCTCTCCGCTCACAAACTCACAGCTCTCTCTTCCGTTGCTTGCTGGTGGAGATCGCCAAGCCCCCTCGATGCTCGCTCGTAGCTCCTTACATCCAAGAAAACCGCCGCCTCTCTTCTCCTAATTCGGGCAGCCGCGCCCGTTTCTCCCGCACGCATCGACAGGGTCCTCTGCTCGCGCTGACGATGCCGCTTCATCCAGCCTCCGAGCTCCGCTTCAATCGCTGGAAGGAGTCATCACGCGTCCGATCTCTCCGCTCTACGAAGCCGTCCGTAGCTCGCCGCGTCGAGCTCTGTGGAGACGATGAGGCTTCGTCCGAGTCTCGTGTGACGACGCCGTTGGGCCGTGCGTCTCTCCGCGTAAGTTTTCTGGTTTGGACTGCTTGGATTAGGCCCACTGGGCCTTGGGCTGAACCGGGGAACCCAGGGCCTAACAATTCTCCCCCGCCCATGTCCGGCGCGGGCGGCCCGCTCAACGCTGGCTGGCGAGCCACCGCTCTTGCTCAGCACAATTAGCCTCGTGGGCTTCTTTCTAGATCTGCTCCCTTTTGCGTTGGAGCTTCTCATAGTTCGCACGTTGCATTGCGTTCTCTTCCGCTTCTATCTCCTCCCAAGACTTTGGTGGAGTTTTTTCCTCCACTATCTGCTTATATGTCTTTTTCTCCTGCGGAGGGTTCGCATCTCCGGAGCTCGTCTTCTGCTTGACGTTGCCCTTGTCGACTGCGTCTTTCGGCTCTGCTTCTGCGGGGGTCGGTGATGATTTTCCTGCGACCACTGAGGCAATGCGCACAACTCCTATGCGGGCCTCTATTGGTTCCTCGTCGTGCACCACCACCGGTTTCTCAGCTAGCTCCCGATGCACAATCGCTGCAATTGCGTTCACCCGTTGTCGGTCCGGACAGTCACGTATCCGGTGCGGTCCCTTGCACAAGAAGCAGGCAATCGGTCTCAGTTGACCCGGCCCTCTCTCTGCAGGTCGGGCCTGCTCCTGTCGTGCTGGTTGACCTCCGTTCCGTCGGGAGAGAGCCTCTCTCTCTCTCTGGCGCTCTTGCTCTAGGTGGAGATGGTCGCTTCGGGGGAGACCTCTGTGCTCTCTGAAAAGTCGTCCCTGAAGTCCTCTCGTCCACAAGAGACTCGGCTATAGCTGCAGCCGTCCTCCAGTCCTGCGGCGCATGTCGTCGGACCTCCGTTGCCGCCCAGGGTTGGAGATTCCGGAGGAAGAAGTACCTCCTGTCTCCCTCCGCCATCTCAGGTAGCTCCAACATCAGCGCGGAGAACGCCCTGACATACTCCTAGATCGTCCCTGTGTGCTTTAGCCGATCCACCGTCTCTTGCGCTTGGTCCACCGAGTTTCCGGGAAGGAACTGTTGCCGCAGTTCCTCTCGGAACACCTCCCATGTCCAACTAGCCGCCTCTGATGTCGAATCAACTTTGGTTCTCCACTAGAGTTTTGCATCATCTGAGAGATATGTTGTGCACACCCTCACCTTCTCCTGATCTGAAACATGGTTAGCCTCAAAGTATTGCTGCATATCTCAAAGGAAGTTACCCAATACTTTTGCTGATCTGGCCCCCTTGAACATTGTAGGTTCTGGGGTGCGAACCTTCCTGTTGCCGTTGGGAGCCCCATACTCTGTCCTGGTTGCTGTAGGGGCACCCCCTTGTACCTACGCCAATGCCATGCGTGTCACCGCAAGATCTGCCAATATCTGCTGTTGTGCTGCCGTGGAGTTGGTTAACTATGCCGTCAAGGTTGCTACCTGTCCTTGCAACGTTGTCACTTCCTGGGTTTGTGTCGTCAAGGTAGCTACCTGTCCTTGCAAGGTTTCTACCTGCTGTTGTAGCGCCGCCATCCCTTCAAAATTTTGCTGGGCTTTAGCCATTCCAGCCAAAGTTTGTTGAAGGGCCGTAATTTGCAACCTTTGCTCCTCTATCGTGCGATGGATGTCCTCCACCTGAGGAACCACCGCATCCCTGCTGTTCCCTGTCAAACCGAGCACCTGCTCGATTCGCGCAATACAATCTCCTTGATTCACCATGCTGCTGGATCACTTTACGCTCTGATACCTGTTGTCACGCCCCGGTCGGATCGGCCTAAAACACAGCGCTTATCCGCTGTCTCAGGGTAGTCCGGCGGAACACCGGAACGTGATCGCGCTAGGGTTTCCGGGCAAATCTAACCCCCGAATTCGAAACCCTAGTTTCCCGCTCAACTTTTACCCTCAAATTACAATTCGCACGGAGAGGATTAGATAACCCTAACCCTATTTTAGAAATCCGAAAATAATCGGAAATCCTAAATCAAAATACCTCAATGGTCAAAATCAACTTTGACCAAACAGTGTCATTTGCCGAATTCCGAATTAAATCGGATTGCTGACGTCGGCTTGCGTCAGCTGCCCAATTTCGAAATCGCGAAACCGATTTTGCTCGCGTTGACTGGCTCCCGATTTGACTTTCTGCTTCGCCTCGTTTCGAACGCTCGACGCGTTCGAAAGCTCGCGTCGTCGCCTTCGCTGCTGCGTCTTCGTCTTCCTCGCGCCGAGCTCGAGCGCTCACCGCCGCCGTCCGCTGCGCCGGAGAGGATGGACGAATCAGCAAGGTGGAGACGTCCCCGTCTCACCCTCCACTACTTGCCGCCGGTGTGGTAGCCACCTGCTGCCGCTGAGCTCATTGCCGCCGCGAAAATAGAGGAAACAGGTGAGGAACTCGCTCGTCGGAGAAGAAACACAGGGAAGGATGAGACTCCAGAAATAGGGAAAGCTTCACCTTTATTCCTTCTTCAAAGGTTACAAAACCCTAACCTCGCCTCTCACGTCGGCGGCGACTCGCCGCCGACTCATAGCGCTCTCTAAGCCTCTCTCTCTTTCTCTGCTTTCCTCCCTCTCCAGGGTTCTCTTCGCAGATCTCCTCTGAAGCTCTCTGCTCACAAACTCACAGCTCTCTCTTCCGTTGCTTGCTGGTGGAGATCGCCAAGCCCCCTCGATGCTCGCTCGTAGCTCCTTATATCCAAGAAAACCGCCGCCTCTCTTCTCCTAATTCGGGCAGCTGCGCCCGTTTCTTCCGCACGCGTCGACCGGGTCCTCTGCTCGCGCTGACGATGCCGCTTCATCCCGCCTCCGAGCTCCGCTTCAATCGCTTTAAGGAGTCATCACACGTCCGATCTCTCCGCTCTACGAAGCTGTCCGCAGCTCGCCGCGTCGAGCTATGTGGAGACGATGAGGCTTCGTCCGAGTCTCGTGTGACGACGCCGTTGGGCCGTGCGTCTCTCTGCGTAAGTTTTCTGGTTTGGACTGCTTGGATTAGGCCCACTGGGCCTTGGGCTGAACCGGGGAACCCAGGGCCTAACACTATGGATAGTAGTCCTTTTTTTCAAAATATAGTATTATTTTTATTTTGAGGTCTAATTTGTTTGACCTAGTGTAGCACGTTATTCTACCCATTCGAATAATTTTTCTAGTATTTTTCTTAATTTTTTATATTTTAAATAACTTTTTTCTTCAGCTTTCATGTATATGGTGAATGATAATACTTTTTCTCAAAATGCACAGCTTTCTATTTTTAAGTCCTATTCATGAGCATAAATATTATTCTATCATGAGTAATAGAAGGATTAAATATCATGGTCATTGGATTGTCTCCGCTCGCTCAGAAAATAAAGGGAAGAAAAGGAAACTAAAAAGAAGAGAAGTTATCGTTGCTTGTTTTGTGTAAAAAAAAAAAAAACTTGCTATCGCTGCTCGCTTGGAAAGAGAAGGCAAGCATGCAGTCATTGGAGAAAGCTCATGCATGAACTAGATGATGAAGAAATCAGATTATCCCCTCATCGGAGAAGATTGTAGCACGAGGATAAGGGTTTGTCATCGCTCTCCGCTCCTCACAGGCGATTGTCCCTCGGTGCTTGTTTGAGAGAAATATGGTGAGAAAAAGAAACGTCAACCCAAGTTGAGATAAGGCTAACACAAGGTGGAAGTGGCGTTAACAGAATGGTGGTAGACTGGAGAAAAACAGGAGAAAACGGGAGAAGTTTGTCGCTAGGGATGAGCGTTTGTTGTCAGGGACAAGGGTTTGTCAGGGAAGGAGAAGTTTGTCAATGGGATGAGGGTTTGTCGCTGCCCTTTCACCGGGAAGGAGAAGTTTGTCAATGGGATGAGGGTTTGTCGCCGCCCTTTGGCGGGGCGAAGAAGTTTGTCTCCAGGGAGGGGAAGTTTGTCGCCGCTCTCCGCTCCTCTCACTTGCTGCTGTCGCTCGGAGGGAGGAGCCTAGTTGTTTAAGAAAAATCTGGTAGGAAAAGCAAACGTCAACCCAGGTTAGGATAAGGCTAAATGAGGTAGAAGCAGCGTTAATGGAGTGACAACAAATAGGAAGAAAAATGAGAGAAAAAACTATTGTTTAGTATAACTTTTTGTGCTTCGGGTTCGTACCTATAGCAAGGTTTTTTGATTCATGAAGTAGAAGTAGAACTGGGCGGACCCTGCCGATGATGCCCAGGCCAGCATATATGTCTAGAAAAATTTATCAACGTCGTGACCGGTTGGGTACAAGTTCATATATGACTCCGCGATGAGTTGACATAACAACATGCTTCGCCCGCGTAAGGAGAAAATTTTAGCGCAAGTGCATGCTCTAATCTGTTAGACACCAACCTTAAAGCGACAAAGGAAACTTTAAAGAAAATCAATTTCACAAAATACAGTTAACGTTTAGGAACAGTTAACATGAAATGATCTCAATTTTTTGTGAAATAATCCCAATATCGTGAAATGATCCCAGTTTTTAATAAAATAATCCCAGTTTATCATGAAATAATCTTAGTTTTTGTGAAATGATCCCAGTTTATCGTAAAATAATCTTAGTTTTTGTGAATAATTCTAGTTTATCGTGAAATAATCTCAGTTTTTGTAAAATGATCCCAGTTAACCAATAATGCATTTTGTGAACGTTAACTACATTTCATGAAAATTAACTCCTCTTTAAAATTCCCGCTGCCGCTTTAAGATTGATGTTTGATAGATTAGGGCACCCAACTGCAGATGGGTGCCCTTCTGCAAAAATTTTCTTTGCAAGAAGTGAGAGCTCGAGCTTTTAGATCATGGCGGCAACCGTGGCGATTCTTTCACCTTCGAGATTGGGGCTTCACAAGAATCCCTAGGAAGTCATATGGCGATTCCCTTCGGCTAGTTTCCAACCATTACTCTCCTAGTTTCCATTTCCAAGTGATTAAAGGACTCTGTTTCATTGGAAAAAAAAAGAAAATTAAAAAAAATAAAAAAATAAGAAGAAAAGAAAATAGTTTTTTTTTTCAAGCTTTCTTTTTCTTTAGAGGGAATGAAAATAGGAAAGAAAATTTTGTTACTAAAAAAAGATACATAAAAAAATATATTGATAAAATGTAATATATATTTGATACAAATACATTCATAATTCATTATGAGTTTATAAAATTATCAAAAATTTTGGCAACATCTCTACTATATTATCAATACATGGAACCTATATACATGAGAAATATTAAACATATCACAAAATGAAAACAAAGATACATCGTCAATATAAATATAACTGCCATCAAAATTTAACAAAGTAAAGTTTAACAATATTCATCATACATCATATTATCAAATCCATTAACCATAGTATCTAATCATCACCAACAAAATGTCATCAAAGTAAGAAGTCTAAATACCACCAAAGTACATAATAAATTATCGTCAACATCTAACAAAGTGCTACTAAAGTATCATACAACAACTCATGCATCTAACAACTGATTCAAGACTTCAACACGCATATACTCTGGAGCTGAGAAGAAGATTTCTGTGTACTCTTTATTCTTTCTAAGTGCAATATATACACGAACTACTTCATTGTCTGGTACACCAATTTTTCTCAACTCAGATTGTGCAAGCATAATTGCATTACTCTCTTTCATGCAATTAACTAAATCCTTCAAACTGAAAGTTAATTTTTTTTAAAAAAGAAGTATATCTTTAAAAATCGAGTTGATACTAGATAGAACTGACTAAAGACTCATTTAGTTTAATAATAATTATGGGCATTTTATTTTGTATTCCTGCATCACCGGAGGTATATGTTGTGGAAGAAATGGAAGGTAGTGGGAGAAGACACAGATTCTTCAAATCTAGGGTATGTAATATGCTGAAAAGTAGCTAAGATGGAGAATCCAAACTATGAATGCCAGTTTTAATACAGAAAGTGAGAATGTTCATATGATTAACGTAGCATTATCTCAGAGAGGGTTGACGCTTGAGAGAGTGATCGTAGGAAGAAGAAAACCCAAACCCTAAAAATTTAGTTTGCAAAAAATTTGGATGCATGAGAGAGGGCTGGTGCTTGAGATCATACCTTGTGGAATCAGAGAGTAATGCTTTAAAGGGGGGGTGCTTGATGGACGACTCTGCAAAGGGGCAGCCAGCGCGAGCGAGCGTAGCGAGCAAGGAGGGAGATGCGAGCATAGGGAGCGAATGGGAGAAAGCTAGAGGAGGAGGATGATGCCAATCCCCTTCTCCTTTGTCCGCACGAGAGAGAAGAAGCTAGAAAGTGAGACACGTGAGACGTGAGAGGCTTTCGTGAGCGAAATGAGGAATGATGCCAATCCCCTACTATAAAGGGGCCAATCCCCTACTTTAAAGGGGCGGTGCTTAAATTTTTCTCTCCTTTTTTCTATCCTCCCATCCTATCTTTCCAAAGAAATGAGAGAAAAAAAGCTTTTCTCTCTCTCCCCTCCTGTTTTCTCTATAAGATATTTTTTTTATTATTATGCAAATAAAATATATTATATCAAGATCTTTGAACTATATAATTTTCACATGCATGATAAATTCAAAAATAAAATCATACCTTGATCCATGATAATTTGATAATGATGGATTAAACTAATCTCTTGTTTGATGAAACTAGATTTCTCTCTCTTGATCCCTTTATCCATGATTAAAGACCGCATCATCATTTTATTGATGGAGAATTTACGTTAATGGGTAGAGAGAGGACCCATTTCTTTTTATCTATTATAACCCACATCCCATCAATGTATAGGTTAATAAATGATTCTTATAACTAATAGGATTTAGAAACTTATCAATTATTAAAATATGATAAGTTATTTTCAATAATTAATAGATTAGAACATATGGACCATAAAATAACCTACATTATCCCACTTGGTCCATATGACATTATCTAATCTTCTAATAATAAATCCATTCTTTAAATTGGTCAAATCATAATCACTATTAAGTAAATACTAATAAGGATTATAGCGGTTGTATGTCATTAAATCGACATAGTCTCTTCTATGTATCACATTATTAGTTAAATACTCAAAATAATATGATAATAAGAAATATGCCATAATGGTCTAACAATAATGCCTTTGTCAAAGACAAATTCTGTTATACTAACATAATTCATTCATGTATATACAACAAATAGCATAATGAAACATGATACATTAAAATATATCAGAAACATGAATTAAATGAGCTCAAAGTGTCAAAAGAATATAAAATATCATTATGATATCAATAATGGTTTTTAGTAATGCCCATCCTTTTGACATATGCACCAAACGTCTTTGGTGCCAATCCTTTTGTCAATGGATCTGCTATCATAAGATTTGTGCTAATGTGTTCAATTGACCCTCTTTATTTCTGAACTTCCTCTTTAACGATAAAGTATTTCAATTGTATATATTTAGCATCTTTTGAATACTTGTCGTTTCTAGAAAAAAAAGACTGATGCAGAATTATCACAATAAATTTTCAACTGCTTATCAATAATTTCAAGTCCTGAAGTAAAGTTCCGCAGCCATAATCCTTGAATAGTGGCCTCAAAGCATGCCACAAGTTCAGCCTCCATAGTTGATGCAGTGATAACAAACTGTTTTGCACTTTTCCACGAGACTGTTCCTTCAGCTAAAAAGAATAAATAGCCAAATGTGGATTTTCTTGTATCAACACATCCAGCATAATATGAATCTGAGTATCCTATCACCTCGAGATGATCAAATTTTCTATAAGTGAGCATATGATCTTTTGTTCCTTGTAAGTATCTCAATACTTTCTTTGCGGCTTTCCAATTATCCAATCCTATATTACTTTGATATCTGCCTAGCATTCCAATTGCAAAACTAATATCTGGTCTTATACATGTTTGAGCATACATCAAGCTACCAACAATAGAAGCATATGGAATTCGATCTATTTCTTTACACTCTAATTCATTCCTTGGGCATTGCATAAGGCTCAATTTATCTCTTTTCTGAATTGGAATAACACTTGCAGAGCACCTCTCCATATTGAATCTCTCTAGAACTTTATTAATATATGCTTTTTGAGATAATCTCAATTTTCTTGTGATCTATCATAAATTATTTCAATTCCAATCACATAAGATGTCTCACCTAAATCTTTCATTTTAAAGTTCTTTGAGAGAAATTTCTTGGTCTCATGTAATAAACTATAATTATTAGTATCAAGTAAAATATCATCAACATATAGAATTAGAATTATAAATCTGCTCCCACTAACCTTCAAATATATACATCTATCAACAGTATTCTCTTTAAATCCAAAGGAAGTAATGGTATCATTGAACTTAAGATACCATTGTCAGGAAGCTTGTTTAAGACTATATATTGACCTTTTAAGTTTACATACCATGTGTTCCTTTCCTTTAATTATAAAACCCTCAGGTTGATTCATGTAGACCTCTTCTTCTAAATTCCTATTTAGAAAGGCAGCTTTTACATCCATTTGGTGAAGCTCTAAATCATAATAAGCTACCATTTCCATAATAATTCTAAATGAGTCCTTTTTTGAAACTAGAGAAAAAAGTCTCTTTGTAGTCAATGTCATCCTTTTGAGTGAAACTTTTAGCAACAAGTCTAGCTTTATAGTGTTCGATATTGCCATTAGAGTCGTGTTTGGTCTTAAAGACCCATTTATACCCAACTCTTTTACAACCTTTTGGTAATTCAACAATATCCTAGACTTGATTATCATTCATTGATTTCAACTCTTCTTTCATGACATCTAACAACTTAATAGAATTATTACTTTCTATGGCTTGTGAAAATGAAACTGGATCATCATTCATTCCTAAGTCATGTTCTGACTCTTGTAAATAAACTACATAATCATTAGAGATAGCAGGTCGTCTGTGTCTTTCAGACCTTCTTAATATCATCTCTTGTGGTTCATCTACTATTGGTTCATTGGTAGCATCCCTCACTATGAGGTGTTACATCATATGTTTGTTGTTCTTGTATGTTGCCTAGTTGTCTAGCAACTATGGGAACAACAATATTAGAAGAAGTTTTAAGTAAAGAAAACTCTACCAAGACTTTTCGAATTTCAACTTTACGTGGTTCTACACTCCCACTAATGTCACCATTTTCAATAAATTTTGCATTTCTAGTTTCAACAATTCTTGTACTATGACTAGGGCAATAAAAGCTATACCCTTTAGATTTTTTTTAGATAACCAATGAAGAAACTACTGGTTGTTTTTAAATCTAATTTCTTTTTAAGTGGATTATAAATTCTTACTTCTGCCGGGCAACCCCACACATGTAGGTGCCTTAAACTAGGTTTTCTTCCTCTCCATAGTTCAAAAGAAGTCTTTTGAACTGCTTTACTAGAACCCTATTTAATACATGCATGGCAGTTTTTAAGGCATACATCCACAATGACAAAGGTAAAGAAGAATAACATAACATGCTTATAACCATATCTATTAAGGTACGCCTTTCTGCAACATCATTCTATTCTAGTGTTCCTGACATTGTATATTGAGCACATATGCTATACATTTCAAGAAATTTAGCAAATGGACCGGGGTGTTGTCCAAGTTCATCATATCATCCATAATATTCACCACCTCCATCGGATCTAATAATTTTCACTTTTGTATCTAATTATCTTTCAACCTCAGTAATAAATACCTCTAAGACATTTACTGATTGAAAATTTTCATGTAACAAATAAATATATCTATAATGTGAAAAATCATCGATAAAGGTGATAAAATATTTTTCTCCACCAAATGATGGACTATCAAAAGGTCCACATATATCGGTGTGTACAAGTTCAAGGAGTTGTGTGCTTCTTGTGGCTTTCTTCTTATTTGTATATTTTCCTTTAATACAATCTACACAAATACCAAAATCTGTAAAATCCAAATCAAGAAGAATATTATTTTTTATTAATCCATGTATCCTTTTGTTGGATATATGACCTAAACGTTTATGCCAAAGGTAAGCAACATTTTCATCTATTAAACCTCATTTGGTACCAAGAGGATGATGCAAAGTTAATAGAGTCTCAACAAATATATTATTAAGATTTATTTTATATAAGCTATCATAAAGAACACCAGAACCAATAAAATGATTGTGTTTAAACAAGCTACAACATCTATTTCCAAACTTAAAGGAGTATCCAGCTGAATCAAGTTTTGATAAAGAAATTAAATTACAAGAAATAGAAGGAACATAAAGAGTTTGGAAAAGATCTAAAAGATGTCCAGTGTCTAAAATCAAACAATAAGTTCCGATAGCTTCAACTAGAGCTTTGACTCGATTTCCCATAAGCACAAAATTTTCATTTGCGTTTATGGTTTGGGTCATAAGGAATCCCTACATCGTATTTAAAACATGAGTAGTACAACCAGAATCAATCCACCAAGTATTAAAAGGAACTTCAACAAAATTTGATTCAAAACATACGAAAGCATTATGCTTACCTCTACTTTTGAACCATGCCTTACATTTTAGACAATCTTTCTTATGGTGTCCTGGCTTTCCACAAAAATGACAACCATTTTTCTTTTGTTTCTTCTTTTGGATTTGGGTAGATGACTCATTAACCTTCAATGGTCCTTTATTACCCCCTTGGATTCTTCTTTCTTGATTTATTTTTAGCTCCTTGTTGACCCATGAGATTAATTGAGTGAGTTCCTTGTTTTCTTAGTCTTGCTTCCTCTTGAATAAACAAATTGCAATTCTGTCACATTCCATTTATCTTTTATTGTATTGTAATTTGTTTGGAATGGACCATATTGAGGAGGCAAGGAGTTCATGATGAATGTCACAAGGAAGCTTTCATCAACTTTCATTCCCATGGATCCCAATCTTGCAGCCATATTTATCATTTCAGTAAGGTGCTCATGCATGGTACAAGAACCATCAAACTTCATGGTGGTTAATGTACCCATTAATGTCCCAGCAATTGACTTATCAGCAGTATCAGAATGGGACACACTTTTTACTAATTCTATAAAAAACTTTTGCACTATCAGTTTTGGAAACTGTTGACTTGATGTTCTTAGCTATTATCATTCGCATAAACATTAAACTCATTCTATTTGATCTTTCCTAAGCATTATAAAAAGATATTTGGTCTGTACTACTAGAGTCAATGATAGCATGAGGCTTATCATGTATAAGTGCTAAATCAATATCCAAAATTCCTAAGTGAAACTGAACTTGTTCAGACCATTCAGAAAAATTAAGCTCATTGAACTTTATAATAGATGAAGCTTGCGAATGAAGAGAAATAGGACCAAATGCTGCAAACAAATAAAATGCTCATACATTAATGCTTCAAGTTTTAATTAAACATATAATATAGATTCAGATGATAAAAATAAATGTACATTGATGTTCTCCATTGGGTGATCCAATGATGCACAACAATAAATATTATCAATGCTTATTATTTTAACATAATTTGTAATTGAAGTATATTTCAATTAGGTATGCTGATAATCTTTGGATATACCAAACATATCTAACCAAATATATCAATTAACCATTGTCATGCTCATGATTACAAAATAACTAATCAACCTTTGGGTGATTCCTAAATATTTTATAATCAATAAATTTCAATATACCCATTAATATAATATATATCATCATGTTATTATTTTAATAACATCACATAATAATGGGTGATTGAAATTTTAATTTGGCATCTATAGAAATATTCGAATTTGGCCACTTTGGTGACTAACAAATTATTCATAATATAGATTCCAAATTAATTGTAATGTTATACAACTTAATAAAAGTTTCTTTAAAAAAAAACTTTTGTTTAAACATAACTATATATAATATTTTCACTATGATGTTAATCATATTAACTAATTCTAAGAAAGTCATAAAATAAAATTATTCATATAACTTAATCCACTATATTTCAAATGTTACTATTATTTGTTAAACTTTATAAATATGTCACATAAAAATAGTAAACCAAAACTCATTAGTGCATAGATTTCAATATATAAATCCAAATAAAGAGAAATCAAAGATGTAATTTATATAACGTTCATGGTAAATAAATTTTCTATCATTATTATGTGTCCAACTTAAATACATAACTTCTAATTTATTTATATATATCTGAAATCATTTGAATTGATGTAGAATATATTATCATCATGCCATAAATATAGCTAAAAAATAATAAATATGAATGGAAAATTATATGTTCTAAAACCATGCCTTAGATACCACATATAAGATATTTTTTTGTATTATTATTATGTAAATAAAATATATTATAATTACATTAGCATTATATTAAGATCTTTGAACTATATAATTTTCACATGCATAATAAATTCAAGAATAAAATCATACCTTGATCCATGATAATTTGATAACGATGGATTAAAATAATCTCTTGTTTGAATAAACTAGATTTCTCTCTCTTGACCCCTTTATCCATGATTGAAGACTACATCATTCTTTTTATTGATGGAGAATTTACATTAATGGGTAGAGAGAGAACCCGTTTCCTTTTATCTATTATAACCCGCATCCCATCAATGTATATGTTAACAAATAATTCTTGTAACCAATAGGATTTAGAAACTTATCAATTATTAAAATATGATAAGTTATTTACAATAATTAAATAGATTAGAACATATGGACTATAAAATAACCTACATTCTCTCCAAAGAAACAGGTTAGTGGCGGAGCCACATGGAGAAGAATTGTGACGTCCACATGGTTGTTGACACATATTTATATAGTCTTTCAAGTATGATTTTACAATCAGAATCATCTATATTTCTGGGCTTTCTGCCTCATTATTGCCTTAATTGTCTTACATCTATGAAATCTACATCTCTCTTGGTATTTTCATGTTTTCAGGTCAAAACGACCATAAAGAAGGTGGATTCTGAGACTTTTGTGGTAGAGGAGCTCCTCCTAATTCAAGATGACCCTAACTGAAAGTTTTCAGACTCATTGGGGCCTTTGTTGTAAATAACAACCGGGTGACGATCAGAATCATGCTCGTGACTCGTCTCCGCATTTAAGCTGCAACTAATAAATCATAACCGGGTCACGACCAAATTCATGCCCGTGATCGCGGACCCGCCTGTTACGAAATCACAATTTTAATCCAAATTTCTTTGACCTAACCCTAAGAGAAGCTCAGGGGCACCCAAGACCTTTCTCCCCCATCGACAAAAGAGGTGTGGAGCAGCTTTTCGGGGCAAATCTTCTCCACGATATGATGATTTCATGGAGACAGCAATCGCAACAAGTTTTGCAGGGCATGGAAGGAGGCTGGCAGAGGTTCTTTCGGCTGAGCAAAGACAGCGGTAGTAGAGGCTTTTGGCAGGGCATGGGGAAGAGAAGAAGGCGCGGGAAGAGAGGAGATAAAAGACCTTTGATGCAAGGTAGAAAGGGGGTTCGCACAGGAGAGTTCACAGGTAGAGAAGGGCTGCACCTTAGAGGAGGAAACCACACCAGGAAAGAGGGCTGCACACCTGTAATAGTTGAAGACCTTCCTGCGTGAGCACCTCAGAAACAAGTTTGTAAGGAATATCTTTAAGCTTCATACAACTTGCTGCGTTTATTGTATGATCCATGCAAAGTAACATATGATCTTGCCTTCTCTTTGTAATTCTTGCACAACTTCCCTATGTGTGTACTATTAAAGATTATTACTTGTGATTTCATGATGAATATGATAGGCTAAGTTTTAAAGCAGGATGTGGTGTAGCCTTTGATGACTTGCTAGTTGTAATAGTTTAGCTCCATCTGCCGAAATCCTAGCTCGACCTTATGTGCGTGCTTTGCCTACGTTACCTAGAAGGGTATGCTTGAGCCTTTAGTCGCCTAAGTGAGGTTTGTTAATCAGTATCTCTAGGAGAAAAATTCGCTTGCGGATCTGTACTCACTTGCGGGGACTATAAGGAGTTTAGACGCAACAGGGAGACCCAAGTCCGACCGCGCGTCAGAACCATTTGGTTAGGAGTTTATCAAATCCATTGGTATGCTATGCCTGCGTTGCCCGAAAGGAAACATTTGAGCCTTTAGTTTCTTGTGTGGGGTTTATAAATCAGGGGCTAGGGAAAACCCCCTTGCCGAACTGTACTCCCTCAATGTGAGCTCTTGGATCTTAGGCGCATCCGGCAAACCAAAAGTGTGCTATCACGTTGGATTGTATTTGGGTTCTTTGCCTGCGCTGCTCGAGAGGGCGCGCTTGAGCCAGGAGTTCCGCTGGGGAGGTTAGTAAACCAGAAATTCTCGGGGAGGACCCTCTTGTTAACCTGTACTCACCTTGAAAGTATTAAGGCCTTAGACATGTTAGGGAGATAACAAGTCCGACTGAACGTCAGAACCCTACGGATTGGACTGGTGGCCTAATCCATGGGAACGGACGAGGCCTTTGGAGGGAGCGACCTGCACGATAGGTGGCTAAATCCCTTGAACTAGATAGGACATTTGTAATGGAGTTTAACTATTCAGCTGTAAGGAGTCAAAGCGATGAACCTATATCCTGACTCTTCGCCGCATTAAAATACTCTCATGCAAATCCTCTATTTATGTTCTTGTGCATTTAATTAGTTTAACACTTCAAACTTCACCAATCTCGACGTCGTCTAGCTAGCAAATTACAGATCTGTCGGTACTTGCCCATTAGTCCTTGTGGGATCGATATTTTACTACTTCGATAGACCGTGCACTTGCAGGAAGCTTATCAAGCATCCTTGGGCACTGTGAATGGTCCAAGGGACCATTTTGTAATTATTGAAATCCTATGGACTAAAGTGCAAAGTTGAATTCTAAATTAAAATATAATCCTTTCTCTTCTCTCACTCTGCTTCGCCGCCGCCTTTAGCTTGATATCACCCAATTTTGCTGATTTTGTCGCCACCAGATTTCTCCACCGTTCAAGCTTCGGCAACTCCCAACCCTCCTCCTTCATCGGCAGGTGAGGGTTGGCCTTTCCAACAGTGTGCTCATATGTGGTTAGCATAGGTTCACCTCCAGTAACAAGTGGTAGTGTGCTCTCGTGTGTTCTAGCACCGACGATGCCTTCTTCCTTATCAGAAGTTGTTGTGCAGCCGTTCGCCACTGTTTGTAGCCGCTGACCTTTCCTGGTTGTTGGTTCGGGTGAAGATCATACCTTTGCTAACCCTAGTGTGTGTTTAGTTAATTATATGTTTAATGTAAATTAGGATGTATACTCATTTAGTGTGTACACGTATATGTACGTATATATGGGTATACGCATGCATATATGCATACTAGGTTAGATTTGTATAGAATTAAACTAGTGTATCAGTTGATTGATAGTCATGTGATGTATTTTATATTTTGTGTTGTTATAGGTGTTACTCGAACAAAGGTCGGTCAGGGAAGTCCTCGGACAGAGAGCTGTAGACACACTAGGAGCTACTATGATACAGGTAGGAATCTTTTCCTGACCTTTGCAATCATGGTATTAGTTATATTATATTTAGTAATTAATAAATACTATGATATCTTGTATATCTATTGTTTGATCTTGATTCCGTATCCATTGCACTATGTGTTGTCTTTTATTCATGCATATGGATGCTTGTGTGATGTTGTTGCATGGGTCGCATAGTGTCACGCCCTAAATTTTGTGCTAAATTTTTGCCTTAAAATTCTGAGCGTGATGGCACAATCTACACACCCTCTGTGTAAATTGTCAGCCAATACTCTATATGCGGAATAACAAGATCTTTAGTGCAAGCTGAACCTCTCTGATCCCTGTGCAAATCTGATAGCACTGCGCTCCAAGGGCTGAGCTCTGATGGAACTGAGCTCCAAGGCTGATCAGGTGGAGCTAAGTCCTAGCCTTCTCCTAACCCTAGACCTAGGTTAATAAGTGGCGGGTAGCAAGCACATGTTGCTTCTCAACCCCATATGCACACTTAAAGACGGCCTTAGACTTAAGCGCCCTGTAATTGACACACACACAAGCGCTGGCAGTCACAAGTAAAGGGCACTAGACATATGCCCAAAACCCTAATGCAGATATCGACTACTACACAGCGAGCGAGCTCCTTGCACAAGCACGACGCTTGCACAAGTCACAAACTAAACACACCGGACAATAAAAACACTCCTCCAAGGACACAACCTCGGGTATGAGCAGTATATCTCTTCCAATGTGGATAGAGATACTAACAATCAACAATAATCACTACTCAATGTTCATACAATGTTTCTACAATGTAGTGTAAAGCAATAACACAAGTAAAGCTAGAAGTTATACCACTCCAAAGCTATGCTATGTGAGGATGAAGATCAGCCCCCTCCTCCAAGATGTGGCCGGTCTTCCTCCAAAAGCCCCTCAAGTGCAAGCCCTTGAGGGTTCCACCCTAGGATCGCCCTCCAAGGTGGTTGTGATGCTTCAAAGTGTCCCTTAGCTCCAAGGAACACCTCAGCCCAATATGGACAGCCCCTCAGCCACCCAAGTGTAGATGGATGGATGATGGTGGCGCCACCAAAGATGGATGGCCGCCGGTCCTCCAAGCTCCTCCAAACCGATCCCTCTCCTCCAAAGGGACCAAAGCCGAGAGCTCCTCCCTCAAGTACAGCTCTCGTCCAAGATGATGGATGAAGTGTGCTTGAGCTCCTCTCAAGCAAGATCTCCTCCAAGATGAGTCCAAGGGAGGAAGATGGAGTGATGAACCTGCCCTCTTCCTCCTTCAACTCTCGGCCAAAGGTGGGAGATGAGCTCCCTCAAGCTCTCTCCAAATCGGCAATGAAGAGGGTGATGGGGATGTCACCTAGATCCCCTTTCTCCAAGCCGCCACCAAGCTAGATCCAAGGAAGAAGATGAGCTCCTCTTCTCCAAGTCGCCACCACAAGCTCCCTCAAGCTTTCGGTTTTCTTCCCAAGGCCGAATGTCTCTTTTCCCAAATCGATTTCAATCAAGATCCCCAATTAGTTGAGCCTTTTGTCATTTTTACCCTTATGCTTAATGAAGACTTTAAGAAGATGGCGCCTCCTCTTTCTTCAGTGAATGACCCAAGCTTGGGTTAGTCCTCTCATGCAACATAAGGCTTTGGCTCTCTATAGGTCTTGGGTTCAAATCTTACCCATGACATATTTTTTTGCCAATGCTTGTACACCTCTATAGAAGCCCAAATAATGCGCCATGGTCCATGTAGCCTCCTACATTAAACCTTATATTTTTGCAAGTGCATGCTCCTTGCCATGTACCTACAAAACATCATAACACAAGGTTAGTGACCTAACTTCACTACTTCTCATGCTTTTCTTCAACTTTACCCCCTTCATCCCTACTCATAACCTCCATGAGTCCATGGGAAAGGCGGGGTAGTACCCCAAAGTACCCCGGGCGTCACACATAGTAGCAATATTATTATTGAGCCTGTGATGTTTGCATTATTGAGTTCTTATGGACTATTGAGTCATGAATTCATGTATTGCACAGTTGCATGACTTGTGCTATTTTGTGATCTTTTCTAGCTGATATTAGCAAGGGCTGTGCCTTATAGGCCAGCGGACCAGGGAGTATACCAGATGCTATTTCACGACTATGGGGCCGGCTGATAGGTTTAATAGATGGAGTCCTCCGGGATTTTTCATGATTACCTGGGTGTTGGACGCAACACATCTGAGTTGTCATTGAGGCAGTTATTCTATCGTGTGAGCAATGGTGGAAACACTCTTTATAAGAGTGTGGACTCGTTATGGAGCATTATATGGTCATTGCTCTTGATTGCACGACGCATGTGTGGGTTTCATATTTTGGTTGTTGTTGCTTCTTATCATGTTCAGTTACATCGTATGTTTAGTAGTTTGGTTATCACAGTTAATTAATGCAGTTCCATATCTGTTGATTCTTGCTTAGCCGTTTTGGGCTAATTCCCTTTGCTTTGCCTCCAGGTAAAGAGGTTGCTCCTAATGCTGATAGGTAGATCTAGAGATGACTTGGACCCTAAAGTTGATATCAGCACTTGATAGATAGTTAGAGTTGTTAGTGCTGCTATGTTATTTTGATATAGGGAGTTGATATTGTATTGGTATTTTTGGTTGATCGATTGTATCGATCTTCTGGGTTGATATTTTGATCGATCAGATTCATTTTGATTTAGTTTCTGATCGTCTAATTTTCATTTTCTGTATAGCGACTAGTGATGTATATTTGATATTTTGATAGTATTAGTTGGTTTTGTTTTATAGTAGCGATTGTGGATATATAGGTTGAGTTCTTCTTATTTTGTGAATTTTTGATCTGTTTATAGAGGAGATGCTGTCGTGTGGGTTTCATTTGTCGTGCCTCACGAGTTATTTGCTAACCTTGGTTAGGTTAGTGCTCATTCGGGCATGACAAAAATGCCCCCACTCAATTCTCAAATTACCTATATATATGTTTATATCTATAATATTACAAGCATATAAATTTTAATTTGCCCTCACTAAAATTTTTTTTATGTTTCTAATATTATCCCCTGATATCTTATTGCCCCAATATATATTTGGTCTTGGATCCAACCAACCTCTGTTGGGTAGCGATACTCCTTCGGCGCCTATTCCGCCGAGTTCCGCCCTGATGGGGTCCCATGACGCTGAGACCAAGGCTTTGGAGATTCACCTCTTGCCGCTGTTCAAAGTCATGGAAGAAGATTTGGGATCCCCTAGCTCTTCTGGGCAAGACCTGGAGCCCCCGGACCCAGATTCGGCCATGGTTCTCTTTGAACTATATCAGGCACTTCCGAAGCTGCATGTGATCTCTGCGCACACCAACCATTTGCTGTCTCTCAAGGGCATCAAGCATAAGAGAGGCTGTCAATCTCCAGGCCTGGGGAATTCGAAAAAGGCCTTAGCTATCCTCTCCACGTTTTAAATGATAATTTTATCCTAGAATTGTAGGGGTGCCGGACGCCGCGAAGTCCTGGATCACATCCAAATTATGAAGAAAACTCACAATCCTTCCATCATCCTATTGCAGGAAACTCACCTGGACTCTTCCGCAATGGCCCAATTTCAGAATATGCTTGGTAAACGTTGGAAAACAATTTTCGTCCCCTCTAACAGAGCATTAGGAGGTATTTCTCTCTCCTGGCTCGTTGACGCTTTGGAAGTCAAGGTAATTTCTGTATCGATCCAAGCTATCACGCTTTGATCTCTCTGCCGAATGTAAAATCTTGGTTACTTTCTGTTATTTATGCCAGCTCTATCTATCATATTCGTAATTCTTTGTGGAACGGGTTAAAGCAATTAAACATATCTGATATTCCCTGGTTATTGTGTGGGGATTTTAACACCTTTTTGCATCCTACAGACAAAGCTGGGGGTCACAAGTTCTCTTTCTCTTCTTCCACTAGAACTTTCTCCAGCTTTATTTCGGACTCCGGGCTCATTGATCTCGGATTTTCTGGACCCTCTTTCACCTGGTGCAACAACAGGAAGGGTCCGGGGAGAATCCTCTCTCGTATAGACTATGCGTTTGCCACGTATATTGGACTAATTTGTTCCCCAATACTCGAGTCCTTCATCTCCCTAGAGGGATATCTGACCATGCTCCTCTCCTTATCTCTTCCAACCCTTCCACCAATAAAAGGAGTACTCTCTTCAGGTTCCAGCCTTTCTGGACCGAGTATAAGCAGGTTAACGATATGGTGAGAGCCTGTTGGACCCAACCCCGTTTCCAGCACAACCTCGATCCTGATTTTCACCGTAGATTCCACACTCTTGCTAAAGATCTTAATTCCTGGCACAGATCTAATTTGGGAAACCTCCCTAAGCTCCTGAATGATACTTGGTCCCAGATCCATAATTGGCAATCCATAGAAGCCAGTCGTCCTCTTTCTGAGGAAGAGCTCAACTCCCTGAACTTCCTAATCAACAAATCTGTGGCCCTTAGTCGTCAAATTAACCTTAAGTGGTGGACTCTTGCCAAAGTCAAATGGATCAAGGAAGGTGATGGAAACACCAAATTCTTTCACCGATCGGTCTCCACCAGAGCTAGGACCAATAGAATCCTCTACATCTCCGTTGGCGCTGGTGCTCTCCTGGTGGAGGAATTAGCTATTCAAGAGGCCTTTAAGGACTTCTATTACAATCTCTAGCTCAAGGACATCCATGTTCCCAGCTCTAGTCAATTATCCCAACTGATTCACTCTTGTGTGGCTTCTAAAAATTGCCATCCTATCTCTTACGATAGTAGGATCTTTCTTCAAAACCCTTTCCACACTACTAAAATTACCCAGGTGATCTCCTCTCTCCCTCGTGGTAAAAGCCCGGGACCTGATGGTTTCACTGAGGAGTTTTATAGGCACTTCTGGAACGTTATTGAAAATGATTACCTATCTTGCCTGCATACTTTCTATAACACTAATCATTTACCTGAATCCTGGGGAAACACTCATTTAATTTTCATCCCTAAAATTCCCCAACCCCACCTTATAAAAGATTTCAGGCCCATATCTCTTTGTAATGTCTCCTACAAAATTTTTGCTAAAATCCTGGCTAACAGGATAAGATCTTTTCTCCCTGACTCCATATGTATGGAGCAATCGGCCTTTGTTCAAGGTAGAAATATCCATGATAGCATTTACACCCTCCATGAATTAGCTCACACCTTATCTAGATCTACTGGCAAGTATCCCCTGATTCTCTTTAAAATTGACTTGGAGAAAGCTTTCGACAAGATCTACTGGTCGGCGATCTATGCTAGGATGACTATCCTCAACTTTCCCCCTTCCTTCATTAATTGGATTAAGGCTTGTGTCGAATCCCCCAATTTCACTTGTGTCATCAATGGTCACCCTTCCTCCTATTTCCGCAGCAAAAGGGGTATTAGACAAGGTGACCCTCTCTCTCCTTTACTCTGTCATTGTGATGAATGTGCTTAGCATTATGATTAAGGACAAGGTGGATCTGAATCTCGTCTCTCCTTTTGTTTTTAGAGGGGTTAAGCCTACCAAGGTCTCCCACCTTATGTTTGCCGATGACTTAATCCTTGCTTTCCGGGCTAATCCAACCTCGTGTAAGCACATCCAGCAGTGCCTTTCTGCTTTTTTTCAATTTTCGGGCCTGAACATTAATACCTCAAAATCCAGGATCTACTTTCCTTCTAAATGTCCTATGCAGTCCAAGAGAATAATGAATTAGTTTTTCAAAGTCAGTGAAGGTTCCTTCCCCATAAAGTACCTTGGTTCCTTCATTAACCCCAAGTCCTCCTATCACTTGACTTTTCAACACTGTCAGCAATCTCTCAATGCTCATCTTGCCTCCTGGAAAGGCAATTTACTTTCTCAAGCTGGGCGGGTAGCTCTCATTTACTCCACCATATCCTCTACCCCCATTTACTCCTTCAATGCCACCTGGCTTCCTAAAGCTCTCACCTCTAAACTTAACCAAGTTACTCGCCATTTCCTTTGGTCTGGGAACTCCCTGGAAAACAAAATTCATCTGGTTAATTGGCACCAGGTTATTCTTCCTAAGAGCTTAGGAGGACTTGGAATCACAGACTTCACTCTCATTTGGCCGGCCATGAATTGCAAGCGGCTCCTGCATCTTTTGAACGATGAGAACTCTATCTGGAATGAGGTTGTGACGGCCAAATATGGGATCCCTGATCCCTGGAATATTTAAATACCTCATATTAAGAGCTGGGCCTAGAAGGGTTTGCTGTCCGACCTTGACCTGCTGAAATCTGGTTTTTCTAGGAGGATTGGAAATGGCCAGAACACTTCCATTTTAATGCAGCCTTGGTGTCTTGACATGCCTTTGGCTGCCAAGCCTACTTTCTATAACAATGCTTCTACTTCTGCTCATAACTTGGTGGCTGACATTTTGCAGGGTCAACACTGGGAAGTTTCCTCTATTCTTCGGATGTTTAGTCCTCAACTCAGTGACTCTATTTGCTCCATCAAGCTCCCTGAGAATCCCTGTGATGACTCTTGGGTCTGGAAAGGGGCCAAAACTGGTTGCTCCTTATCGAATTCGGCTTATGTTTTTCTCATGAGCAACAGTTATAACCCCGATGAACCTTGGAAGGGTTGGCCTAGCTTGTGGAGATTGTTAGTTACCCCAAAAAGTCAGATTTTTGGTTGGAAGCTGCTTCTCAACAAGCTGCCAACCTCCTCCTTTTTTGCTGAAATTGGTCTTTCTACTTTTAAAGCTTGCTGCTTCTATTCTTTAGGTTCTGACAATGCATCTCACTTCTTATTCTGCTGTGATTCAACCAATGAATTATGGAATTACCTTGCAGATTCCTTTAGTATTTGCTTTAAATTTCGGAACTCTTGGGTTTGTGGCGACTGGATTCGGGAAAAAAAGATTTTATCTTCGCTCATCCTCACGGTGTATTGGTCTATCTGGAAAGCACGTAACTCTGCGTTCTTTGAATCTCGTACGCCGGTTTTAATGAATATTGTGTGTGAGGCTCTCATGGAATTTAACTGTATGATTAATGCTTTATCGTCTGAGGGATCGACCATCCCTCCGGATAGACTTTTCAGCTACTGGACTAATCCTCCGACGCCAGATAGACATCCCAGCCGCTGGTCTAAACCCCCGAAGGACTCATTTAAACTCAACGTTGATGGATCCTGGTTTGAAAATTTCACTCGTGGAGGCGTAGGCTTCATTTTAAGAACTGATTCTGGGTCTTGTTTATTCTCAGCTTCAGCGCCGATCTCTGCTGGTTCAGCGTTGCAAGCTGAGCTCCTTGCCATTAAGACTGGTCTGGGTTATCTGTTCAACAATCCTTACCTCTGTGAAGCTAACTGCGTTCTGGAGACTGACTGCTCGGAAGCTCTCAAAATATTATTGGGAGGAGGACATCTGCTCCCGGCTCTGCGATCTGATATTTTAGAAATCAATTTTCTGCTTTCTCGACTACCTAACTGTACGATGACTTTCGCCTTTAGAGAAGCGAATAGGGCAGCTGATTGGCTGGCCCGTTCTGGACTGGATAGCACCTGGAATGCTAATTGGCCTTCGGCCTTTCTCTGTATTTTGGACTTTGACTCTGGAGACGGTTAAATAATATACTCTTTCCTTTTTAAAAAAAAAATCAATTAATTTGTAGAGAGAGAGAAAATCTGCATTTTCGAGGTGACTGATTTTCTCTTTCTTATTAGTGACTGGATCGAACGTAGAGTATGTGCTGAATGCAGCCATTTGCAAAATTGGAGCGATTTTAGGGTCACGTTTTTCATTTACCTTCCTGTTTTTTTATCTCTCGTTGAATTGTTTCTTTGTCCAAAGTTTTTGCTTCTGATGACGTGGAAAAGGGGGTTTCGGGCCTTGTCGAGTTCCCCATGTTTCATTTTATTATTGACCGTTTTTAATTTATCATTGATACCCAATAAATATTTATAAATAGCCCATAATTATGAGTTGACATATAAGTAGTGTATCGTTAATGGATCCTAATGTATTATTGGTAGATCTTAATTAACATTAGTACACTATTAATTATTCATTCACTGTCCAAATTTATCGCTGATGGCTTTGAAATTATCATTGGCATACCTTTAATTACCATTATTAAAGCCTAATTTATCATACCTTTAATATAGTTATTAAAGCCTAATTTATCGTTGATATACTATAATTTATTATTGATAGACCTTAAATTACCATGACTAAAATATAATTTATCGACCTTAAATTACTTTGAAAAAAATCCTAAATTATGGTTCACAAACCTTAATTTATTATTGACATACATTAAATTATTATTGACATATCTTAATTTATCATTGATAGATCTTAATTTATTATTAACAGACCTTAAATTATCGTTGATATATCTTAATTTATTATTAATAAACCTTAAATTATCATTGATAGACCTTAATTTATTATTGATAGACTTTAAATTATTATTGATAAACCTTAAATTAAAAATTATTAATAATAAAATGATTAATAAATGATAACATAAGGTACATATGATTAATTTATCAAGATTTATACCGCCACCTAATTAATTTAAGATCAACAAATACATGATTAAGATATTCGGCCTACATTTTCTAAATTGTGTACCCAACCAATACCATTTTTTCACAAATGAACATTCTAAATATGACAATTTCTTATGTTCGAGCTCTAGGGTACAAGGCAGCTCGGCAGAGAGGCGTGGTGCTATATTTTTGTGAGGCATTCTTTTAATTCAGTTTGTGGTATGTAAAGTTAGATTTTGGAATAAATATGAAAATTTTGTTATTTTATTTTTTTTGGATCTGGCAAAATTTGACCCGACCCGACTCGACACAAAGTTAAGCAGGTTCGGATCAGTCATAATCGTGTTCAAGTCATAAATAGGTCAACCCGTTTATGACCTAAAAATAATTGGGTCATGTCGGATTGTAAACAGGTTGACCCGATTTCATTATATATTTTTATATAAAAAATTTAAATATAGGCTCACCTAACTCACATTGTTAGCCCATAAGCCTAAATATCTTCTAACTATCTTTTAACCTAGATTTCGGCCCACACATAAGCCCAAAATTTTATTATTTTTAATAGGTTTTTTTATTAATTTATTATTTATATTTAAAATATAAATGATAAATGGGTTATTCGGGTCGTATCAGGTTAACCCGATTATATTTGGGTTGTGTTCGTGTTAGACAGTTTGACCCACTTAATTAAACAGGTCATGTTTGGGTTGGCTTAATCGGGTCATGGGTCAGAGCTATGTTGAAGGTGAAAAAAAATCTTGGATAAGATTCGATGCAGAAATTGAGACATATGTAATTTATCAAAATTAATTTTGATCGAAATTAATTTTGATCAAAGTTAAATCACTTTACGAAATTATGGGTCAAATTGAAATTTTGACCAAGATGAAATAAATCGTTCGGTCAGCTAGAGAATTTTGGTCAAAGATATAATTTTGACAAAATTAAAATTTGGTCCCAATTTCTTGAATTTTGAAGAAAGGATCGACAGTGCAATTTTCTGTCAAAATTATAATTTTGACAACACAATTTTTGGAACATGAAAAAGAAAAAGAAATAAAATTGTGATGGGGAGTTTCGGTTTAATAGAAGGTAAAATCAAAATTATGACTAAGTTGGGATTAATTCTAATTTCTATCATGAAATTTGGGTTAACATTGAGATTTCGACCGAATTGAAATTTGATATTAATATCCATTTTGTTGATTGAGATTTATGAACGTTGGGTCAAAGAAGGCAATTTTGATCATGAATTTTGAGAAGTGAGCGATTGGCACGCAATTAAAAATAAATTACTTTTATTTTATTTTTAATTGAGAAAATCATGGATGTGGTTTGAAGAGAAGTTTTTGGGGAGTCGCGACCATCGACTCGAAGTTGAAGCAATAATAAATGAAAAAACATCCGGTAAAAAAATTTTGGGAAGCAATAATAAAAGGAAGAAATGAAAAAAAGTAGAAAGGGGAGATTCTGTCGGCTTTTGCTAATTTTGGGAAGACTCGAAGTTGAAGCAAGGAGTAATCGATGAGAGGAACATCGACGCACAGAGGAACATCAAAGCAAGGAGTCTTCTTCTTCCTCCCTTTTCTCTCGACACCATCAACAGAGAAGGACAACTCTGGTAAATAAAACTATTAACGGAGAGACAACTCCGGTAAATAAAATCATCAACGAAGAAGGATAACTCGGGTAAATAAAAACTATTGACAGAGAGACAACTTCGGTTAACAAAAATCATTCAACGGAGAGACAACTCCGGTAAATAAAATCATCAACGGAGAGAGCAACTCCGGTAAAAAAAAATCAATTTTTTGCCTCTAGAAACTATCACGGTAAACCGTCGATCTTCTGTTTTGATGGCTGGAAGAACAAAAGAGGAAAGGGGCGTTGACGAAATTGAGAAGAAGAAAAAACATCCCAACGTGAGTGAAAATTAAAATGAGGCTGAGAGAAAATGTGAGGCAAAGCCTTGGCAAAAGAAAATTTGATGGGGGAAGAAAGATAAAAAAAGATGATGAAAGAAGATGCTGTGAGAAAAGGAAATTAGAAGAAGAAAAAAACAAAGATGAAGTCTCGGTAGAATTTAATGCCGTGAGGAGGAAATTAGAAGAAAGAAAAGATATTAAGTTTTGGAACGAATTGGTGTTTCTGTTCGTCAACCAGATCCCGTCGACGACTTTCATCCCCAACGCCTTTGCTGTAGTAGTGGAGCAAGGAAGCTTTCGTCACCGTGTCTCCGGCACGAGAAGAAAATATCGCCGGCTGGGAGGAGGCATATCCACCTCTAAGCAGGAAAATTCTGACCGGAAGCCTTCCCTGGTTTCCTTCGTCATCGTCGCTCCCGACTCAAGGAGAAAACATTGCCGGCTGGAAGGATGATTTCCGCCTTTACGAACGCCGGAAGCAACTCCTGTTCGTCGACTGAGTCTCGCCGCCAACTTTCATCTCCAATGCTGCCGCCGCAGTCGTGAAGCATGTGGGGTCAAAAAGTGTTACATTGGAAATGTAATATGAACTTTGTTAAATTCACCTTAAATTAATAAGGCTTATTGTTTAATGGGATCCGGCTTCCAATGAGCGTAAGCGTTCATTGTTAATTATCTCTAAAATTAGGGAACCTTTGATTAAGAGATCTATACTATGAAATAAAATATAAGACTAAACAATTTTATTCATGAATATTATGAAAGTACATGACTTGTCATGAAAGCAAAGAGTGTTTGTCAAATATTTTGTCTTGCGACGACTTATTAGGTTTTTGAACTTGGGAATATCCGACCTTGGCAACACGATGTCATATTGAGGAGATACGCCCCTATGATAAACATCGACGTACGTATCTCCCAAACAATATTCCATTATAATGCATTAAGGTATTGGATATTTGGATATGGAAGATCATCCGGCCTTGCGGCTTGTTGGATGTTTGATTTGAGAAAAATTATCCGGCCTCGCGGCGTGTTGGATAATTTAATTTAGAAATATCCGGTCTTGCGACTTATTGGATATTTTGATTTGGAAAATTACCCGGCCTTTGTGGCGTGTTGGATAATTTAATTTGGAAATATTCGGTCTTGCAACTTGTTGGATATTTAAATTTGAGGAAACTATCCGGCCTTGCGGCTTGTTGGATAATTTGAATTTGAAAATATCCGGTCTTTACGACTTGTTGGATGTTTGATTTGGAAAAATTACTCAGCCTCACGACTTGTTGGATAATTTAAATTACCCGGCCTTGTGGCGTGTTGGATAATTTAGAAAATATCCGGCCTTGCGACGTATTGGATATTTAATTTTGAAATTACCCGGCCTTGCGGCGTGTTGGATAATTTAATTTTTTTAAAAAAAATTACCCGGCCTTACTGCTCATTGGATAATTTAATCTTTTTTTTATTTTACAATACTTCAACTTTAACGAGCGCAACGTCATATTGAGGAGTTACGCCCCGACGATAAACGTCGACATACACACCTCACAAACAATACTTCAACGCGATGCATTGAGGCTTTTAAGTATTATGATCAATTGGGAATGTTTTAATAGCTTTATTTTGAAGCCGACATCTGGCTAGGCGCGATATCGGAAATTTAGATCATAACTCAAGTACTTTGTCACAATTTTTTTTTAGTGGCGAGGTTAAATATTAAAATTTATTCTTATTATTATTATAGTCAAAAGAGTAAAGTGCCCTTTGACTGTTCATCCGAGCGCGATCGAAATCTCGGAAGCGGCTGTGAACTGATTCCACTGAATAGGGCTGGCAATTCGTGTAAACGGGTCGTGTTCGTGTCGTGTCATACTTGACCCGCGACCCGTTTATGCTCGACCCGAACACGACCCGTTTATACATACGGGTCAATATGGAAAACACGAACACGACCCACTTATTTAAACGGGTTACACGACACGATACGATTAACACGTTTACTAAATAGGTCGTGTCGTATGACACAACATGACACGACACGATTAACACGTTTAATAAATAGGTTTATCATATGACACAACACGATACGACACGATTAACACGTTTAATAAATAGGTCTGTCATATGACACGATACAACACGACACGATATGACACGATTAATAAAAATAACATATTTAATCAATATTTAAATTTTAACAACCTCAATACCTCATCATCAAATCGAATTAAAACTATAAAAGTTTAACAAATCATCAACACTATTACAAATCAAATGGAAACAATTGCATCGGTTGAATATATTTATCGGCAAAATATAATTACAATGTACTGCTACAGCCTACAGCTACAAAAAATAACAGCTAGATGGACCAATACTGAATTTAGACCATAACTGAGTTTAGGGAACTAATTTCATTCATTAATACTGAGTTATACAAACAACACAAACTTCAAAAATATTGAAAGGCATTGCGCATCCAAAAGCTTGCTTGCCTTCACTTACAAAGTGACAGAATACTTGAACTGAACAGGAGATCTGCACTCAACAATGCACGAGGAAGGCTGCAAATTGGGATCTGCACTCAAGCAAAAACCTTCACAATTCCTCTGCAAATTGGGATCTGCACTCAAGAAAAAACCTTCACAAGCAAGGCACATCTGTAATAAAATATTAGAGAAGAATGCTAAGGAAACAATAAACCTTCACAAGCAAGGCACATCTGCTGTCTGATGCACAATCAAAATCAGAAGCTTGTCCTCTGCCGCATCCTAGTCAGTAAATAGTAGAACTATAGAAGCTTGTACATGCACCATCTTCTACAAAAATAATTATAAGCATGCTCAGTTAAGGGACAGCATACTAAGATTAAATAGAATTATAGAGTACTTCAAGCAAGTTAGCTGTTAGCATACTGAGGCATCATTATTAACAGAGATTAAATAGCAATGAAAACAAAACTAGTTAATATTTAAACTAAACGAGTACCTAATGCAGCATGGCTTCTTAGCCTTCTTAGTCTCTCAGCAGCAATACAAATAAATACATTGAACAAGCTTCAGGTCATTGTAGAAACTAGAAACTAAGTAAATTAAACATAGATAAAAAAAAATGCACTAGTTTTGCAATAGGAAGCAACACATCATTCAAAAAATGCAGCTGTACCACATCATTCAAAAACCTAAAAAAAAGTCAAAATCCACAATAAGTTCATCACATCCTCAATAATTCAATCCTCATACAACCACAATAAGTAAATTCATCACATCATTTCAGTGCATAATACTAGAGAGGCAAAGTTTTATCACAATCTTGAAACCGTCATTGAAACCTCAAACCGTCATTGAAATCCTCAATCCTGCAAATGCTAAAGAGTATCATATAACTTCAAATGCATAATACTAGAGAGGCAAAATTTTAAATTTTTAACCTTACATCAAAATATTCAAAAGAGTATCACATAACTTCTTAAGCTTTTGCCTCCTACTAGGCCCTACAAAAGATAAAAAAATATAATCAGTAGATTATATTAATTATATAAAAAGTAGAGGTGTAAAATTTAAAATATAATCATGACTTTCTCTATGAAAAGAATTAATGTAAAATTTTAATATAATAACTTACCCCCCACTACCATGACTTTCTCTTGTTGAAATATCCTCCTCATTCATTTCTAAATTCATGACATCCAAAGATATTTTTTCAGCAGTTTCTGTGTTTAATAAAAAAATATAGATAAAACAACATACATTAATACAATTAGGTTTGTAAGTAGCTAGAAACCAAAATAAATTTTGTAACTGAACTTACCAGCTTCTCCATACAACCAATCTCGTGTACATAAAAGTGCTTTCACGAGCTTTTTCAATTGCATTGTCAGCTTCTTTCAAACCATCTTGTACAATTAAATTAATAATATGAGCACAACAACGAACATGAAAAAACTCGCCACTACATACAAGTGCATTAGAGTCATTCAATTTATCCTTCAACAATCCCACAAAAGTGTCATTTGCAGATGCATTGTCCAAAGTAACTGTAAATAATTTTTTTTCAATTCCCCAATCAACTAGTAAAGAACTAATTTTCTGTGTCAGTGCAACACCGCTATGTGGTGGTGGCATATGAGAAAAGTTTAGCAAACGCTTTTGTAAAGTCCAATTCTTGTCAACAAAATGAGCAGTGAGTGATACATAACCATCAGTGGCAATTGAAGTCCATAAATCAGAAGTTAAAGAAATCCTACTAGCTAGCTGATCCTCAAACATATTTTTCATTCTAAGCTTTTCCCGTCTATACATTTTTAACAGATCAGCCTTTATTGTATTTCTAGTAACTGTAACACATGTATCACGCAAGTATGCAAACAATGACTTAATACCACGGTACTCAACAAATGACAGTGGTAAATCATGCATCACAATAGCACTGATAAGCATTTCACGAAATAATATCGGATCAAAACTTGTTTTCTTTAATGCTAAGTCATTATTGAATATCATTTGACCTACATCTCGAATATCTCTTCTCACACAATTATCAATATGTCTTCTTAAATTGCCTGTTCCGTATTTACTATCACACAGAAATACTGAATTGCATTTCTTACACTTGCATCGTGCTTTCCCATCAGCTGATTTTCCAATGCTCTCAAAGTGTTGCCATACAGTTGATGTCAATTTTCTCTTTTTTTTCCCTTTTTTGTTGATATCAACATTCTCAGAGTCTATATTATCTATATCATTATCAGCATTACTATCCTCTACTGATATTATATTTTTATCCTTGCTACTAGTACTAGGTTGTATATTTATTTGTGAATCATCCATCTGCATAAAAAAATTAGATATAATTTATAAATTAGATATAAGTTATCAATCAACATAAACAACATACATTATACTCAATTTCAAGAGAACCGGATGCCACATTATACTCAAATTAGATCTAAGTAAATCGGCTTTGGGCTGTCAGCAGCAATATAAATAAATACATTGAACAAGCTTCAGATCTTTGTAGAAACTAGAAACTAAGTAAATTAAACACAGATAAAAAAAAAGCAAAGGTTGAAGGCTATAATAGATTTCATCTGTTGCATCACTATAATAGATTCTTCATACATAAGAATGCAATCCATACTATCAGTTTAAAAATATTTCAAACATTGCACTAAATAAGAGAATATCTATTCTCAGCAAGCAAAGGTTGAATGCTTCATATTTAAGAATGCATCACTACAATAGATTCTTCGTATTTAAGATTTAAGAATGCAATAAAACATGAAATCTAAGAGAGATCAGAAAAGCATCGATCTGTTGAGCCACAACCAAGAAACCAACAAAAACACAAAATCTAACCATGGACAAGAACTGAAGAAAACTCACCTCCAAATCCCCACGACGGAAACTGCAGAACCAACGAAGAAATAGAGAGAAAATCGGCGATAGCAGTTCTCGGGTTCTGCAACTCGGGGGCAGACGGTGGGTCGGCGAAGCAAGGTTCAGTAGAAATCGCCAGCAGATGGTGGATCGGCGAAGCAGGTTCGAGAGCCGAGAGGTGAGAGCTCGAGAGCTGAGAGGTGACTTGTGAGGACAGCGGGAGCCCGAGAGCCGAGAGGTGAGAGCTCAGACGATTGTGAGGAGTGAGGACAGCGGGCAGTCGAGAGGCGAGAGCTTGAATCGGGGCGGCGATGCGGTGTCGACGGAATCGGGGCGGCGAGGCGAGAGCTTGTAACTTGTAAGTTGTAAGCTGTAAGTTTTGTAACCTAGTTAGCCTCACACGGTTAGGGTTTTGGGCTTTTGGCGTTTAGTATTTTTATTATTTTAGAGATTTAGATATTTATTGTTTTTAAATTTAGTTATTAAGATTATTTATAGATAATTAATATTAAAATATATATTATATATGGGTTAGACGGGTCAACCCGCGACACGACACGACACGACACGAATTTTAGCGTGTCATAAACAGGTCGACACGATAACGACACGAAACACGATTATGTTAAACCCAAACCCGCGAAAACTCGTGTCGTGTCGTGTCGTGTTGGCGGGTCGTATAATTTTTTGCCAGGCCTACCACTGAAGATGCCGGTCGCAGGGGAAGGGGAATCGATGGTATCACCGACAATTGTGGCGTTGTCCCTGCTGTTTGGTGAGGTGCGATGGCATTCAAGCGACGCCGATGGCCTGCGGGCAGCATTGCTATCTTTGCTGGCCAGAGATCGGCGGGCGAGGAAGAAGGTGATGATTGAGGCGTCGACCGGCGATGACTCCAGCCAGATAGCGTCGGCGACTGGGGTAGCAGAGGAGATGACACGGTGGTGTCGGCGATCTCTGAGAGAGCTGGCAGAAGGCGTTTATCCGAGCCGGAAGAGAGGAAGCAGCGAGAGTCGATGGTGTTCATCTATACTGGGAAGCAGTGGCGACGTCGGCTTGCTGCGGCGAAAACCTTCATCGGCGGCGTCCAGGTTGAAGAAGACGAGGCGATGCTAGGGCTAACAGAGGCAGTAAGGCGTCGTCTGTCCGGAGTGAGGAACGTGCGGACCAGGCGGGTTGTCCAATGGCGTCAATGTTTGCTGAGGAGCTGGCTTGGGGAAAATTTGCTGAAGACACCCGTCAAAGATGATTGCCGAAGAGATGATGTCGACCACAAGGTAGGCCCGGCTCATCGTTACTGCAGATGGCGGTGGTCGGGCTGGCAAGGTGTTAATTTTTGGGGAAAAGCCTACGGCTGTTGAGGTATTGCTGGTGAAGGAGGTGGCAGCGGCAACTGAGGGACTGACTCGGGGCGAGTTCACTGTCGCTGTCACAAACGGACTCTTGACCGGCTTAGACTCCATATCTTGAGAGGAAGAGATGGAAGAAGTTTGTCTTTCGACGATCAATGGTGGATTCAATTCAATTTCTCAATCAATCAAGCGATCGTAGGTCCTTCTCAGTATCTCATTGTTTTATGGATTTTTTTGAATTCAGCATGTATCCATGCTGCTGATTGCTCGTGAAGAGGAATTTGGGACTCTTTTTTTTAGCTGCTGATTATTTTTAGAGGGAGCTTTAGCCTCCTTTGGATCCGGTTCAAAGATATCGGGTCTTACTTGAGATCCAAATTAGAATTTGGGTTTTATTCGACAATCCGATTAGGGTCCAATTATGATGTTGCAATTAATTTTCTGGTCGATTGTTGCAGAGGCTTTTATTTTTTCCTTTCTAGCCGCAATTTGATTTCTTGCCGCATTTTATTGACAGCGGTGAATGTGTTGCCGATTTTCCACTTTCTCTTCAATAACTGCTAATGATTCTCCAGCTTTCTTTGCAAAAATTTTGTTTATTCACTAATTATTTTATTGATGATGATTTTCTTGCTTTCTGTATTCTTTCCTTTCCTTATTTTGTCCTACCACACACACTGGCGCGTTGGATTCCCTTTCCCTCTTGCATTTACTGATTCCATTTGTTAGTCAAAAATAAATTTGGCCTGTTACGTATGTGTGGTTAAAAATTTCTTGTGGTAAAAGTTGCTGGCTCTTCATTTTCCCAATCCTGCTGCCTTCCATCCTTGTTTGATAGTAGAATAAATGAACTAGAGGAGTATAAGAATCTTGAGGGATGAGTAAATTAAGAAGAACAAAGAGATGATACGATGAGGCAGGCTGTTTTCTCCAAGCATCATTGGGAACTATAATTGCCAATTGAATTTTTAACCAAGAGGAGATACGCAATGGGATTCTTGACATCATTCCTTTTGCAAGTATCTCTTCAAAATGCATATTTATAACTACTTCTGAAGCATGACATTTTTTCCTTTCTTTTTTTAACCTCTGACGTGTGATTTTCTTGTAGTCAAGAATTTTTATTCTGTTTGCTGAGCTGCCGTGAATACTCGGCATTCCTTAAGTTGCATCTTTTGAAATCTGGCGCATGCTAGATTTTACTCTTATATTTCCTGTTGTTGTGTTCTTCATTCCCCATATGGTCAAAATTAATTTTGACTGTTCTTCACTTTGCACACGTAATTAATTTAATTTAAACATAATGTTCCTACCATGATCAGCACATTTACATAGCATGATGTAGGGGATGATCATAATGTGTTTCCAAAAGTCAAAAAAATCAATTTTTGACTAGGCTCTGCATACATGTTGGGTAAAAATGCATGGTTCAACAAAGCAAAGAGTCGGCTTCCTTCGTCATGGACAGAAAAGAAAGGGAGGAAGCTTTCCTTGGCTTCCTTCATCTTTGTCATCTCTGATGCAAGAACACTCACTGGAAGAAGCCTATTCGCCTCTGAGCAGGATAGAGATAGAAGAAGCTTGTCCGCCTTTGAGCAGGAAAGGAAGGAAGCTAAAGCTTTTTTCGTCGCTGTCCTCTCTCGCACGAAAAGAAGACGTCACGGCTAGGAGGAGGCACATCCGCCTCTGAGCAGGGGAGGAAGGAAACTGCCCACCTCTCCATCATCGCCGTGTCCGGTTCATGAAGAAGATGTTGCCGCGTGGAAGAAACCTGTTTGCCTTCAATCAGGAAAGGAAGGAACCTAAAGCTTTCTTCGTCGCCGTCCTCTTTGGCACGAAAAGAAGATGTCGCCGGCACGAGAAGAAAATGTCACCAACTAGAAAGATCGCATCTGCCTCTACGAACCCCGGAAGCGGCTTCTCTTCGCTGTTGTTCGTCGACTGGATCTTGCCGCTAGATCTGCAGCCTCCTCGTCTGCAATCAAGCTCGCTGGTGTTGAAATCCGCTGAAGCCGCCTGGTTCATCGCCTCTGATTTGGCCGGCGACACCACTCGATGCATTCGCTGATGTCGTCGCTCTTGCCGAAGATGCCGCCTTGTCTGCCCGAAATCCCCTGAAGATGTCAGCTTCTGATTTTGTTCTTGCTGACGAAACCTACCGAATCTTCTACCTTCATCGGATGCGTTCGCCGAAACATCGTCGTCTCCGTTCCGCCTAAGACATCGACATTGTCGACATCAACAAGCAGAAATTGAATTAGCCACCCTTCGCCGCTGATTCATTGAATTTGGGTCAGCGAAACATTTTGTTTGGGCTGCTTCATGTGCCCATGTTTGCCTAGCCCAATTGTTTAAGCTGAATTGTAATGGTCTGATGGCATCGGTATTCGTGGTGGTAGACCGATACTCTAAATATGCCATTTTTGTTGCAGCACCTGAGGAGTGCAAAGCTGAGACTACTGCTAGTTTGTTTATGACTCATGTAGTCAAGCATTTCGGCTTACCCAGAGAGATCATCAGCGACAGAGACCCTAGATTTACAGGGAAATTTTGAACTTACCATTACTCATTAAAATCCTAAGTTCAATTGGATATGAATAAAGGATTGAAATTGATTTTGATCAAAAGTCAAAATTATATGACAATTAAATCAGGCATAAGAAATTTAAAACTTAGAAATCAAAATTTTGATTAAGGAGTCAAAATAAGTTATATGAAACTTTGATGAAATTTTAAATCTTAGAAAACTAAGATGAAACATTCAAAAATCAGAAATTTAGCTCTTAAGAAACCTTGATAGATTGTCTAAGCCCAATTTAAATCAAATAAATGACAGGTCCACGAGACTTGACTTGGATTGAATTGAACTTAATCCAAGGTGTTGATAAGACGGAATCATTCCACATTGATATGATTTAATGAATAAAAAAAAGAAATAACTTCACTGAAGAAAGAAAGGAGAAATGATATAACCTAACTCGGGTTTGAATTTGACTCAACCTAACCTTGATTTGAAGAGAAAAAATATTTTGTTACTGCATTTTGTCCATAATATTGTTTGGGAGGTGTGTACGTCGATATGTATCGAGGCATAGTTCCTCTATATTATTACAATAATGCTTGTAACAATTTATGAAAGATGAAATAAAATAAATATTCATAGAAAGAATATTTATTTCTAAAAGATGAAATAAAATAAATATTCACAGAAAAAAATATTTATTTATGAAAGATGAAGTCAGATAAATATTCACAGAAAGAATATTTATCGAAAGATGAAGAAATAAAAACAGATAAATATTCCCAGAAGGAATATTTATCGAAGAAAGATGAAATCAGATAAATATTCACAAAAAGAATATTTATCGAATGAAAGAAATCGGATAAATATTCAAAGAAAGAATATTTATCGAAGAAATTGAAATTAGATAAATATTCACAGAAAGAATATTTATCGAAAGAATGAAAATGAAAGAAAGAAAGTGAAAATTAAAATTAGATAAATATTAACAGAAGGAATATTTATCGAAAGGACGACACGGCATATTGTCAATAATATTGTTTGGGAGATGCGTATGTCCATATTAGGTATCGAGGCATAGTTCCTCAATATTATTATAATATCGCTTACAGTAACTGATGTCACTTGAAATAAAATAAATATTCACAGAAGGAATATTTATTGACTGAAGAAAGATGAAAGATGAAAGATGGAAGATGAAAGATGAAAGAATTGAAACGAATGGTGAAATACGAAGAATATTTATCATAAACTGATTTTAGATAAATATTCATTGAAAGAATATTTATGAGAAAATGAAGAGTGAAAGAGAGATGAATGAATGAAAATGAAATTGTAATGAAATTGTAAGCTTTTTATGGCAAGATGTTATGAATAAATGATATTGTTCTTCCGAATATTTATTTTTTTTATTTGATTTTATATGTTTAGATCTCTTAATCAAAAGTGTCATAAGCTACTTAAGGGTAATTAATAATGAATGCTTGCGTTCATTGAAAGCCATAACCCACTTAAATAAAAAGCCTTATATCCATAAGGTGAATTTGAAATGGTTACATCATATTTTCATGAAATTAAAATCGAATCATTTTTAACCCAAGAAGCTGACACGACCTATTTATAATTCGCTGACCCGAATTACCAGGTCTAATGTCTTTATGTCATTCAATTATGTAACTTCTAGGAAATATTATTAAATATGTCATAAACAAATTCTTGATTATTTTGTTTTACTTACATAATTACACATTAAATATGTGTATGTCGACAAACAAAAATTGTTGTTCTTGTATGCTAGGGAGAAGGACAAAATAAGTACAAATAGAGACAATCGAAAAACATGCTAGCCTTTGGTTGCAATCGAACTTTTGCAATATTTGTATTTCCAACATTAGTATTTGCGACTAAAGTGCAAAAAGATACAAATGTTATTTCAACAAAAATTTGCAAGTGTTAGACGCGAAGGCTATATATGGATATAACTCTTTTTTTTATATTTACCAGTACAAAGAATTTTATATTTTGTATAGAGTTTCTTTATAATTATTTTATACAGGAATATACATAATATAAATTTTGTATTTAATATTTCAATGTTGAGAGCTTTGTTTAATGTAGATGATATATCTTTTATATTCTTAATTTTTACCGTTGGAATCTAAATAAACTTTATTGAAAATAAAGTGTCATTTTATTGTAAAAATGTAATATTTTATGTTGAATTTACTTCCATTTATTATTTCCATTCAACTTAATTTATATTATTTAACAGGTTTTTTGGTATTTTATATTTTAAATGTACAATCATTTAGGAAAAAAAATGATTGCATCTTGTTGTTCTGTATGCTAGCACTAAACAATTTTTAAGTTATGCTTGCTATTTGAGTATTTGTATTTGCAAGATTTCTATTTAAAGAAAACCAAAAAAACCCCTTTACAGTTGATTATTTTGGAAAAGGAAAAAAATTGATGTAGATGATTTATAGTTTTTTTAAAATATAACTACCAATTTTATGTTTTGGGAATTGAAATTTTAGATGAATCTGTGCAAGTATTTGAAAATGGTACATGATAAATAGTTTGATGAGTTAAAATCAGCTTTAAAGAAAACTAGCCTTCCTTTAAAATATCCTATCCTATAATTAAAATATATCTTTGATATTGGTAGCTTAATTATTGCATAAAATATTGAAAAATTAATAATATCCATCTAAATATGTTTGTGTGCCGATACATAATTGCGTCCACGCTTAGATCAGTAGTACTGAGCTAACTATTGAATGCAGAGTGGATGAAGCTGCTTCGTCCACAAGAGCGGAGCTGCATGCAGAGCGAAGGAAGCTTCCGCGAGTTATGTGTGACAGGTGGGTGAGCGAGAGCTGCTTCCTTCGTCAGCTACATGGCATGCGGGAGGCGGGGAAGGAACTGAGGAAGAGAGTTGTCTTCCCGTGCGGGAGGCGTACGAGCGGAGCTTCCATCTCTCTCGATCTACGTGTAATAGGCTGACATGCGGAGTAGATGTAACATTGTATTGTTTTGAACGAAAAATTAGGAAAAAAAAAATAGAGAAGACATTAAATCTGGATAAAAAATGATACTAAATTAAATATATTTTTTATTCTTTTCTTTCAGTTTTTTTGAAGGAAACATAACAGAGCTTGAAAAGTCTCAAATACGTATTGATGTGCATTATCATTTCGAACTGATACATACCTGACTGCGTACTTGATACTGAGCTAAAGTGATATAAAATATATCATCATTGTGCTACAATGATATGGGTACCATCTATACAAAATGCCTATCATGAACCGGTAAATACCACCTAGTATAGCAGTAAGAGTTGGTTTTTTATTCCTGGAACAGACTAGATCAAAAGTAACCTTAAAGATTTATAATTAAGCCTCATTGTTATGTTTAATTATCAACTCATTTGGAAGGACATGGACTAAGTGTTTTTTTCCCCTCAAAGTCACTATATGCTAATATCCAACCATTATAAACGTCCTTTGAGAGGCACTTTGGTGAATAAACCAACAATAAAGAGGGAAATGGGACACACCTAGATGCTTATTACGTTTTCCTTGATTATTTGTTTTTGATATCATATATAATTAGCACATGCAATTCCAAATATTATCCTTAGCTTTGAAAGCAACCTATAGCATTTAAAGTATGTAAAGAAAATAATCTGAAAGGATATCTAGTTTTTTTTTTATATATAAAATTTGAACATCGAAATAATAAAAGATATTAATCTCACGAAGACCTATGTGTTAAGTACTAACAAATTGTAACTATACTAGCTAAACAAATCAAATTAGTAATTAAAAAAAATATAAATTATGTAGAAACCCAGAGAAAACCAATAGATAAAATTCAAAACAAGTTTTTACCATGCGTAACTTTAAAAGAAAACTACAATAAATTTTCTATTAATTGCTTGAGTATAACTAAAGAAAAATGAGCTTAAAAGCTGAGTTATTTTTCTCAATTGCCCAACTTGATGCTAAACCAACCTTCACTCTTGTGACTTACTGTCCTAGCCTTAGGTAATATGATAATTAATTCTAGTCCCTAATGAATTAAGAATCATTCTCATGGCTTAACTCATGGGTTCTCTCTTAAGTAATTTTAAGGTACTCTCATAGTCTTAGATCATAGATTCAATTAATGGGTTTCTAATGTTATAGTTCACCTCTTATACACCCACAACATCTAAAATAATGCAATTATATGATATAAACTATCACATGTGTAACAAGCATCAATAATCAAATTACTATAATTTAGCTACTCATATAGTCTAACTATGTGGGCTTTAATTAAAGAGTTCTAGGGTCATGAGTCACTACTTTATAATACCTCAGTTTAGTTCCACATTGGAAGTGGGAGAAAGGATTATATGGTATATAAGGCTTAGTGAGCTTGTTATTGTTAACTTGGGCTTAAGCATTTTAATAAATTAAATCATGTTGTTATTCTAGTTCAATAAGTTAATGAATAGTTTGCTTACTAAGTGGGTCATAACAAATAGTATCAGAGCAAAACTTAGTTATAAGCATGATGAGAAGTTACTTCATATGCTGCCGACTATTATATGGTATATAAGATATAATAGTTTACTTACTAAGCGGGTCATAACATTCTTAATACTTGACATGACCCCTAAGACATGTAACAATCTAAACTCAAGCAATCACAAGTGCATGAAATATTCTATAATTGAATTAGCATAACTCAAGCAAGATGATAAGAAAATTTTCAATAGTTAAACAATCAATAAATCATAAGGCTACTCCCTAATTTCTAAGAGAAGTTTACTCTACAAGAGTCATGATTACAATGTAATAATTTATGAAAAAAAATTCTCAAATCAGGTTTACGGGAGAAAAATAAAATAAATTAAGTTCTAACTCCCGTGGATTACGAGGGTCTGACTATGATCATAACCCCATAACTACATGTTGGCTGTTTGTACTTGCACCTCTGTCTTCTTCTCATATGAGCATTGTCGCTACTGTAAATCGCCACTGATATGATTTCCTTCTAATTCTCATAAATCATGTGAACTTCTTCAACCCTTGTCATCGCCTCCTCTTAGATTTGGTGTCCGAGAAAAGCTTTGGAACCTCTTGACAACCCCAAAACCTAACTTAGCCATTGATCTAGGTTTCACCCTTGAAAAATCTTGCTCCCTTCTTGATGTTGTTGGTGCCTCCTTCCATCCTTTATAGATATTCCTATTTGTGAAATTTGACCAAAAATCATGTTGATTTGGCCTTGGAATCTTGATCGAGCGAATTGGGTGAAAGACACATCATTCTGTTCTCTAGTCAAAATTTATTGTCATGGGTGTGATTGTGTTTACAACCCTGTGACTATGACTACACTGTGAAGATGATTTTGATTGAGAGTAGAATCTCCACATGGCCTTGAGACTTTTTGAATCTTAAATTCGGGCTTGGTTGGCTTGGAAATCCATGTGCATGATTTACCTAAAAAATTTGAAAACACAAATAAACAGTAGATTCCGAACTAAACAACCAATTTGTACTCAAATAATAAGAAAAAGCGAATAAAAGATAACTAAAATAGATGGTAGAGGCATATAAAGTTAAACATAATTTGAGTCATCAACTATACTTATGAACTTGAATTTGGAACTTAAATTGTTACTTTTTGATACCAATAGGAGCAGTTGGAACCGGTACTCAAGTAACCTCAGTACCAACTGAAAATTTATTTATTTTTCTTAATTTGGGTGACAAACATACAGTCCAAAGATTATTGTTTATGCTTGCAACTTATCAAAAAAATTGATGTTTCTTCCTTCATAAACGTGGTGTCAGTGTGAGGAAATAAAGGTGCACATTTAATCAGTAATTACCAATTGAGCATTTGTATGATTTAATTTTTAGTGTGGAGGAAAATATGACTCATTAGCCTATTCTCCTCTTTGATTGTATAAGCTAATGTTATGCTGAATTCATCATTTAATTACTTCAACAATTAAATTATAACAATCTTACAAGCAATTTAGACTTGTGGTACCATTGGAACACTTGAGACTTGAGAGTTTGTAGCACCCACTTGTGGATTTCATTGTCATATTGTTAACTAAAAAAGGTATGAATACGCAACAGAATAAATAACTCTGTTTATCATGTTTTCTTAAATTTTCCTATTATTTTGGATTAATAAGTATAACTCTCAAAATCAAAGTTTTAAATCTTAGTCCATATTAATGTACCAATCAAATATCAGACTAGCACATATCAAATATACCAACACTGTAGTGTATCGATATTGGTCTAAAGTCTACTAGTACTGGCTTTTTCTCATACCATGCGGTATAGACCAGTTTTTAAAAACTATGCTCAAAATTGCTATTTGTTTTTGTATCTTCTAATGGTAAAGTTTTTGATGAAATGTATACTTGATATGCTTCTTGGTTATGCAAGTGGTGGAGTATTGCTTTAGTTGAATGTTGATTTATTTCTTAGCTGTTCATAATTATACTAGTGTGTAAAATCATTGATAATTCAATAAAGTGTGTGCCTATTCCGAGCAGTACATTAATTTCTTTTTTTTTCAGGCTCTGCATTTTCAGAAGATAATTTCATAGCTAAAGTTAAGTTGGAGATAGTGGTAAGCAAAGACCTGGTAAGATGTATGTTAGTCATTTATGCCTTCTGCTGTTGGCTATACAATAACAGTGAATGTAATAACAATATGATCCTTGTTTAGGCTGTTAAATCTTTCATTATCTATATTCTATAGGCTTTGGTACACTTGAAATTTTTCTATTCAATTTTCGGCAGTTGTGATCTCCATTTGCAAGGAAGAGACAACATACTGGAATTGGGTAACTAATATTTGTGTATGATTTTACTTGACAAATTAAGGAGCAAATTTTGCTGATAATAATGTAGATCAGTGATTCATGTACAACTTTTACCACCACAATGGTTTTGATTTTTCTTACAAGGAACAGTGAGGAAAACAATGCCACCGTAGTTATTGAGAAACTACCTACATACTACTCACTTCTCACTAACAATTCATTAGTGAGTACAAATTGACAATTTTTTAGTTGCCTTCAAACTGAGTGGAATACTAGATTCTCTCAGTTTCATGCTATTGGCCATTCCTCAAGCTCAAGATGATACATTTTCCACTTTCCTTCACATCCCCCGTTCTCTCACGATTGTGTACTAATCATAGTTCTCCTTTTGAACTTCTCTTCCACTTGAAATAGTTTCTCCACATTTATTCTTTCAAGTTTCGATGGAAGTATATTCTCTCAATGGGAGGAGGAAACTTGAAAATTGAAAACTTGTGTTTTATTAGAGTTAAGATTGGAACCTATGAAGTTGATGTTTACCTAATTTCCTGTGTTTGATTATCTGCAACTTTGTTTATGAGACTCATCTCTGAGTCAAGGAAATTTCCATATTCAGACCAAAAAAAATTTAAGTAAAAATTAAGTTTTGCTAGTGTTTCTTTTGCAGTGCCGAGCTTCAGAAAACCTGAGCTATGGCACAGATCAGAGGCAGTGTGGTGATTTTGACTCCTTTGGGCATGCATACTTTCAATATTTTATATTTGATTTCTGAACACTATTAAAACATAAATACACTTTTACAGTTCCATATGATATCTACCACTCTCTAAATAGATGGTTTATTCCTAACAAATTATAACTAGATTTGGACACTTCAAATTATCATCAAGTGATGTCATAGATACTAGATTTTGACACTCCTTAGTAATAGAACATACATAAGCACTACAAACAATTAATTAATTACTTATGCTATGTTAATATTCTTGTTTGTAAAGGCTCAAAACTTCATTGGTGACAAGTAGAAGTTTATCATTTTTTTTGTGCTCCATTTTCATTACAAATTAGATTGAATTTAGTAAATAATTTATGATGTTTAATTTCATTTACCATTTCTTGTTAAATTAAGTTCCAAGAAATTAAGTTCCAATTTCAGATGTAATTAGAGTTCGTACAAGTAGGGCTTTAAACTGCTCATTAATAATACAGCCAAAGTCTGACTTTTGCAAAGATAAAATTGATCTATGTACGTAGTTGTTATCCTACTTTACAAGTCAAACTCTCATTTATCTATTTATGACATTATTGACATACCACATGTTTCATTAATCATGATTGAGTCCTTATGGACTTGCCACTTGATTTAAATTCTAATGAACATTTGCACATTGACATACTACCTATTTCAAGCACATTGGCTATGTACTTATTAACATCATTTAATCTCAATCACAATACACATACCCCCTTGGGCATATAACTTATTTCAATCACATTGACTATGTTACATTGATATGCCATATTCTCAATCACAATACTTGTCTATTCTTGTAAAAACAATATTTTCAATCATCAAGAGCGTGCCCTTCTTGATATATAATTTGTTCATAGTGATAATGCCCACACCCTCATTGGCATACTATTTATTTCAATCACCCTGTGTGATATTACAATAAGATAATATAACATCTCACAAAGAGAGTAGCTTTACAATAGTAAAATTATCATGCCAACTTTATGACTTGTTTATTGTCACATATCATTAATAAGTATATAGTTCCTTATATTTAATCATCTACTTGCACTCTAGATTCATTTATTCATGTTGTCTTTATCAAAATAGCAATATCAATTTAGTATACTTGGTTTCCTAATTGGAATAGCAAGATTTCCACAATGGTTTAGGGCAAAAAAGGCTTTAAAATCCTTTATTAATTCTACTTTCATAAACTAGTATATGTGTATAAAAAATTATGAAGCAACCATTTGGCATCGAGGCAAAGACTAAAAAAGTTCAACAAGGGAGGCAATTAATACTTAGTCTTTTCTAAACCCTTTTGCTTGCTTAGTTTCATTTATACTTATCAAATATAATATTAGTATTTAGATTATGATATGTAAAAATCACTTTAATGTGTTCTGTCATAATTTGTTCACAGCTGGTGGAAATTTCACGGTTGGTAATTGTGTTCTGCTCACAATCACGGCCTGTGTTGTTCTGCTGCTTTCACCGGCGTGTAGAGGATTAGGGCACACTCAATCTGCTTGAAATCCCTCTAATAACTCCGATTGAACTGAACGCCGACTTTCTCTTCTTCTTTCCCCCTAATTGGATGTACTTTGTCTCAGTTTCCTCTCAAAATCGAACCCTGAATTGCGGGCGCGTTTTTTAGGAATCCGTGGATTCCTAAAATTTTCGAAATCAACACTACTAACCGTTGATGAGTATTGGTGCAGATCTCGAAGCTCGTAGCAAGGAAAAGACTTTAACAGCGATGAACGTTAATGTTAATGTTAATATTAATGTTAAATGTTAATGCTAATGCTAATGCTAATGTTAATATTAATATTAATGTTAAATGCTAAACGTTAACGTGAACTCCTGTTGGCGGAAATGTTTTGCCATCATCTGCCTTGGATTGTGCCCAAATGGACGGCAATCAGCCACGGCTTCCTAAAAAAATTAGAAATCCGCAGATTCCTATAAAATTTCTCCATGAATTGCTACATGTTGTCGCCAATATCACAAGGAATCAAGAAAAAAAGACTTGATGGACACTCTCTCTTGTGAAGACTAGGACCTTGTTTGGTCCCACTTATATACAACTTTCTAAGGCGGAAGATGTGAGAAGCCACTTGGTTATGTTTGAAAATTGATATTTCATGAAAACTTGATTATGTTTGAAAATTTCCCGAACACTTGATTATGAGAAGCAATAAAAATTTCACAAACACTTGATTATGTTTCCAAATTGATATTTCACGAAAACTTGATTATGTTTGAAAATTGATATGTAGCTTTATTTCATCATTTGGAATCGTTCTATGGTTTTAAACTTCTTAAAATTTATTATTTTTTCGAGAGTTTTCTTCCTTATTGAAGAGCATAAATAAATTAATTTGAAATAGAAAACGTATTAAAATATGAGTTAAATTGATATTAAATCACCATAAATGTAAATAATCAGTTTACATGGTATTTTAGTAATAATAGTCAATAAAATCACTAATACAATTGTACTACTTGTTGCATTTAGGTGTGATACAATCTATTAATCTTACTTGGATGTTCTTGGATACTTTTAGTTTAAAATAATTTTCTGAAATTTACATAAAATGTTATTTTTCAAATAAATAGTTGGATTTAAGATGCTGATCTTGTGCTCCTGTCCCACAAATCCTCTCATAGTTCTTGTGATCTTGAGCTTACTTGACTCTCCGGTATCACCTCATTGACTAGGATTATGCCAAAAAAGATGTTTAGAATTAAGGGAGAGTTATTCAATTCATAATAATTGTTTGTTCCAAATTTCGATAAACCTGTTGTATTGCATTTTATATCAGCATGTCATTTTCAATTTTTCAGTGCGAATTTGTGGCATTTAATGATGCTTTGGTGTTATAAATTACTTTGCAGCCATGGAATGATTGCTTTCTTCTTACGGCACCCTCTCAGTTTATCAAAATTGTGTCTGTGTGCTCGATTGTCACTCTCTTCTTGTTTTGCTCATGATTGACAGCATTGCTTGTTGTTTTCGTTAAACAGGATCAGCAAGCAACGCAAAAGGTTCGTTTCTAATAGGTCAGTTTGAAGGAATAGAGTTCACGGTTAAAGCTACTGCATGAGATATTCCACAGCCAGTTGAAAATGCTTTAGGCCTCCTTCGGCATCAGCACAACTTTCGAGGCATAATATGTGAGATCTCACCGCTTCTAATTTTTCCACTACTTTTGTTTATCTCGAAAGCCGTATACATGCGGGCCAAACTAGGCGTTAGTTTGTCTCTACCTTAAATAACTTAGTCAAATGTTTGAAGATCCACGGTCAAATACCATTTCTATGATCTATTTATTAGAAATAATATAATAATTAAATTTATTCTTACTGTAGATTCATTTTCGATATTATATCTCAAATTTTCTGTTTGATGTTTTCGTATTGTTATCATAAAATAAACATTGTAATTAATCAAAACTCATTGACTAGTGGCCCTAGCATGTTATTTGTTTCTGTACTTCTGATCTAGCGCTTTTCTTATGTGCAACTTATGAAGATTTGCGTTGCATGCATTCTGACTTGGGTGTTTGTTGCACATATCAAATCTTCTCATTGATGAAACCCTGTGCAGGATCATACTTAGTGCCCTAAAATGGCTTATACTGTTCAAATCCACTGCAGGATCGATAATCAGTGTCATAAAACAGCTTACACCAAGGCTTATCGCTTCATGACTGGTCGTTCAAGCTCTTCTTTTCTTTCATCAAGGCCCTTCTGATATATCTAATCTACAAGCCAGTATTTCGCTTTTACTTTGTGATGAAATTTGAAAATCATAATCTTCAACTATTTAATCTTTCTAATGTCTAGTCCAAAAAAGAAACAATGGACATTATTGATCTTCTCTTTGAGATGGATAGGTAACTGATGTTATTGTCTTACACGAGTACATCAAATAATGCTGCTAAATGCAAATCCTCACTGCTTTTATGTTAATGTTGCAACAATTAAGCTATCAGCTTGAACACATGCCCGTTTGTTGGTTTGCTTCCAGGTTTACTTTAGTCAATTTAACTGAAGAATTTGGTAGTTCTACAAAACGAATCTGTCCATTTCATCACAAATACATGGCAACTACTTTTAGCATACGCTTTATACATTTTTGGATTATTTGTCACTCAGGTTACCATCATATCTGCAATAGTAAAAACCATATCTTTACTGTGTTATGACTACTCTGTTTTGAATAAAATATGTGGCAGACTTATTTCTTAATCATGAAAGATGGAAGTTTGTTTAATCAAAGCTTCTTTATTGTCTGCCTAACATGAATATCCGAGTACTTGCCTGCATTCTTGATTTCTGCTTTATTCACAAGGCCAAATCTTGTCATAAGAGCAAGTGCAGGATCATTGCAACCGGCTTTGAGTTGAGTTGCTTAAGTTCTTTGCCCTCTTTCTATTTTATGTTTATAGCCAAAATGCTTGTTCCCTGGTAGGCTTACATCAGCCCTATCACCAGGGGTGGTTGAAAGTTTTTCTCCGTTTAGTTTCTTTTGAAGTCTCCATTATTTATAGCAATTATCAAGAACAATTTTTTGATAATAATTGTTCTACACAAGATTTTAAAAATCCGTCTAAATCAGTATATCAGTTTAGTTTTGGACCAATTTGCTATAATAAAATCGACACTACATTGAAATCAATTGCACAAATACAGTACTATAGTAAAATCGGTCTAACGTACAAACTGAAAATTTCAAACCTTAACTTTCCAATTATACTGAGAGAGAGAGAGAGATTCATAATGTTTAACCACGAGATTTTTGATGTCTAGTCTAAATATAAACATTGCTGCGCGTATTACCTTCTCTACCAGATGAATTTGGCATAGATGTTTTCTGTGTCTTGGAACTTTGGAAGTTAAACCTTTATTTACTGTGGCATTGGAGCGACCAAACTATCAGCAACAGAAACACATGGCTCTGCCCAGGTTTGCTTTCAGTAAATTTACCCACAGAATTCAGCAAGTCTACAAAAAGAAACAGCCTTTTTTTTTATCACAAATGCCTCACAACTGCTTTTTTTTCCTCAGCGTAAGTTGCATACATTTTAAGAATAATATTCTCTTGGGCTACCGCCATATGTGACACAAGTTTCAGTTGGAAATAGATCGTTTTACTTGTTGCAGTCTCTGTTGCTTGCCATGCATTGTTAATTAACAAATGCAGGAACTCTGCTTGGACTGCCATTAGTTTATGCTCCTAATGTCTATGCTCAAGTTCTCTATCAAGACATGATCCTGCTTACTTCTTTAAGGCTTTGCTTTGGTCCACAAATGATCAGAGTGAAAGATTGGGCGACGTTTGTTTGATGTGCCACGCAAACGGCTAGTGATGAGATTATGTTCCAACTTTAAGTAGATCTACGACTTGTATTCATGAACCATAACCATTTAAGGAAGGATCCTCGCAGTGCTCACAATGGCATCTCTTGAGAGGAAATGGTAGAAAGAGAATTAAATCACCCAACACTTTTTTAGAAGAAAAAATTATTAGGAGCTCTGTTTTTAGTCACAGGGCATGTCAGTCACTTTCTTTTCCCATTCCTTGTGCTGTGTCCCTCCGCCTTGATTGCGTTCTTTGTTTTCTTCTGCAACTTACACTGACGGTGCAAGCAACGTGCCATGGACGGTTTCACTGCCACAGCTTCTGAACAGAAAACTTATAGAGCGTTTGCGAGTCAGATGACCCAGAAACAATGGGAAGAACAAGAACAAAAGAAGCAAGAATGGCACCTCAAGAAGACATGAGCGTTCAGTTCCGTTCTATAACCTCCTAGAGTAATTTTAACTTTTCTTTAAGCCCCTGTCGATTGCTTATGCAAGAAAAAAGAAGCCCTCGTGCAGTTTATGGAACCACTGAAGAATACTTCTCTCTTTTGGAGGACGCAAAGGAAGACCGCTGCAACTTGAGGGTGCAAACAATAAATTTCAGGTAAGAGGTATCTCACCCATATATATATACACATAGACCAGAAGATGGTGGCGTACAGTAAAGAGTAGTATTCTATTGTCCTTTACGCTTTCTGTTGCATTCCCCCCACAAAAAGTTCATATCTTCTGGGTACGCCATCGCACCTCCCCTCCCATCTCTCTGTTGTATCTATATATCTGATTTAAGCGCTAGTATTCCTTTGCTAATCATCCATGTCCTCTCTGTCTTTCTAACTCCAGGAAGAGAGAGAGAGAGAGAGAGAGAGAGAGAGAGAGAGAGAGCCGTGGTGGAGAGATGGGAGGCGAGTTCATCCCTGTGTTGGCCATGGTGGCAGTGCAGGTGGGCTACGCGGGGATGAACATAGTGTCCAAATTGGCGATGGACGACGGCATGAGCCCCTTCGTCGTGACCGCCTACCGGCAGATCGTCGCCACCCTCGTCCTCTTCCCCGTCGCCTTCCTGCTCGAGAGGTTCCAGTGCAATTAATTATTTACAACTTTTTGCAGCGCTAACGATCGCATGCATGTAAATCTTGCAAACAAGAGCATGCAGATCTAGCATATTAATTACATTGCTTCCTCCTTGCTAATGAGCGGGAAGATGTTAACTGATTGCGGCGCTTTGCTTTAATTTCACTTAACGCTGATCAATCTGGTTCTTGGGAGATGAGCTTGTTCCGTTAATGAAGATGAACTGATGAATCTCTTGGAGCTGCTGCCACTTGGTCTTGTTGCATGTATTGCCTACTTAAATGCCCACTGGTTTAATTGATTAATTCTCTTGTTCACGCAGGGAAGCTTTCAAGTTGGTTACAATAAAAGTGCTGCGACAAGTTTTCTGGTGCTCCATCTTCGGGTTAGTCCTCTGTCCTCCCTCTTCAATTGACATCCATTAATTAGACATACCTGGTGTGTATAAATGGCTGGAGAGTTCATTAAAGCATGAACTGAGCACGTGAGAGTTGGTGCCACCTGTCGACAGAGGTGGCAGAGATGGCAGTACTGATGAGTACGTAGACGCATGCCAGCATGCAGACCGAGCAGGGTGAATGACACGTAGCGAATGAGTTGACGTTTGACGAGCTGAGTTGAGCTGATCGCGGTTAATTGAATAATTGACCGGCCCTCCGAGGGCTAATTCTCTAGCTAAAACTTTTCAAGTCTGTTTCATTCTTAAATGTTTACATTAGGATTCACATTTGCATCATATTTTGTTCTTGTATTAATAATCCTTGATTAATTTGAAGAAATTAATTGTATGCATCGATATGGATGCAGGGCTACATGTAACCAGCTTTTGTACTTCCTTGGGCTCAAGTATTCCTCTCCAACCATCGCATGTGCGCTCAGTAATATGCTCCCAGCCATCACCTTCGTCCTCGCCGTTCCTTTTAAGTAAGTTTTACGACTACTTCAATATTTTCCATCACTAATTAAATTAATGATTTTTTCTCTAGAAAAAGATAAAATTTTATACACGATCAGGATGGAGACGGTGGGCATCAGGACGCTGGCAGGCCAGGCGAAGGTGATTGGCACAGTGCTCAGCGTAGGCGGTTCAATGTTGATGACCTTCTACAAGGGAAGCCTCATCAACATGTGGCAATCCCACATCCACTGGAGATACGTCGAGCAGGCGTCGGCGGCTGGCGCCGGGAACACCTCCGCCGCTGGCCACAACATGGCTCTCGGAGCTGCCTTCGTCATCACCAGCTGCGTCGCTTGGGCCATCTGGTTCATTATCCAGGCGAAGATGAGCAAGGCCTTCTCATCCCCGTACACCAGCTCGGCCATCCTGTGCTCCATGGCCGCCGTGCAGTGCGTCGCCATCGCCGCCTGTTTCGCTCGGGCGCCCTCGCAGTGGGCGCTCGGCTGGGACATCAGGCTCGCCGCCTCCGTCTACGCCGTAAGCGCGTACACATGCATGCATGAACCCCTAGTTGACGTGCGATTGAATTATCGATTCTCAATTGCGAGCTATATATAAATTTCAGGGAGTGGTTGGCTCTGGGCTGGCGGTTTCGCTCATGACGTGGTGCATACAGAGAAGGGGGCCTCTATTCGTCTCCATGTTCAGCCCTCTGCTGCTCGTCATCGTCGCCATCCTCGGGTGGGCCATCCTTAACGAGAAGCTCTACGTTGGAAGGTAGGAGATGATGCTAAGAACACTTAAGCTGCCTTGAATTCGTCCTCTGAAACATGGTTGCTTTAATTCTTCTCCGTTAATCTCAGCGTGACAGGGTCTGCGTTGATAGTAGTGGGACTCTACATGGTTCTGTGGGGCAAAGGCAGGGAGACGAAGCAGATGGGAGATGTGGTGGTGGGGCCGGCGGCTGCCGATAAAGAGGGGGATGAGGAGGAGGGAGGAGCTGTTAGGGGTTCGTCGGCGTTTTCTGGGACTCCAAGTCATCACTCGCAAGAGGGCTAATGATTTTTACTTGCATATTCCATCTCTATTCAGTGACGAGTGGAATTGGACGGCTCGCAGCGTGGGGTGATCCATGAGTTTATGTAGGGTACTAAACATTGAAAGTTATAGTTGTAATATAAATTAATTAGCTTATAATGATCGGACTACAACTGCCCAATTAGGGAGGAGGATGGTCGATAGGGCAAAGTATGCTAAGTCATATCACTCAACTAGATCAGAGCACCTAATGCACATAGCCAAGCAATCTAGCACATTCAATTGAATCACATTAGGCTGTCTATTCGAGTCGCAATTAGACTTACTATGATAATCATCCAATTTAGTTGTGTTTGTTTGACCTTGTTAATTGGTTTCACCTAATTGCTTCTTTGGATTAATCATATTTTCAACTTGAATTAACAACCTAGGCTATTGACCATCTTGACCTTATTTAGTGCCCCATCTCAATCTCATCACTTTGTTCGGCTCAATTGACTGAATTAACCAAATCAAAGTATTAGAGTCATTTGATTGAAAACTTCCATGAAACTGAGGTGATTTTGAAACTCTTTTTTTTTTCTTAGGTTGATGCATTAGACTAATAAACCAAAATCTAATCTAAAATTTTAAAAATTCTTTTAAAAAATAAAAAAATGAATATTTAAAATTTTACCTTATAAAGCATGAAAAGACTAACTTGAGAATATATATATCTATATATACTCATAAATAAAAATAAAAATTATCTAAATATGATGCTTAGAGTTTAGGCCCTATTTTTTTAAGAGAATCCACGTGGAAAAAAATATATTAAATCTATCATTCTTTTCTATTAGATTTGTGCTTTTCTTTCTATATATTAAATCTATCATTCTTTTCTATTAGATTTGTGCTTTTCTTTCTTTTCCTTCTAGATTCCATCGTGAGTGTTGTGTTTATTTTTTTTTTATATAACTCAGAATATAAGAGAAAATAATTTGGAAACTCAATCCAACATGAGCCAAGATCACTCCCATTTCCAGAATGGACCGAAGGGGCCCCGTGTGTCAGGCCTGGTTCAGGCCGATTCGGCCCAAGCCCAAACCCTGGCTTAAATCCCAGCCCAGACGCCAAGTTCTGGTCAAATCTGAGATTGACCGTGCAAAAAACAGACGAAGCAGCTTCGTCATCTCCGCGTGCGTCGGACGCGGACGATGGCGTCGCGTCATCAGGCGGAGAATGCGGAGGCCGAGTGGATCCTGCAGACGCAGAAGGATCGCGAAATTCGGATGCAGGCGGTGATGTTGGCGGCTGCAGGCGACTTTGTCGCGCATAGGAGGCGGACGCGAGGGCGTCGCCTTCCCGATTTGGAAGGGAAGACGCAGTCGTCGCGGAAGAGAGAGGCGGCGGCGTTAGGCGTTAAAAGGAGGGAGCTTCATCTTCGACAGGCATCGGAGAGGGCTTCGGCGAGTGATCTCGAGGGCAAGATCAGGGATCCACCATCAGCGAGTGAGCTTTGAGCGAATAGAGATTTGTAACCGGCGATTAGGGAATCGCCGGCGAGGGAGGGGAAGTGGGCACCGGTGACAGGGGTCATCGGCGAGAAGAAAGGAGATTTTGTAAGCTTATTTTGGGTGAAATAAAGGTTTCTTCCTCCTCCACCATTCTCCCCTATTTTTGGGATTTTGCGACAGACCTTGGCGGCGGCAGCTGCTAGCGTCCAGGCGACGGCTTCCGATGACTGATTCCGGCGAGGTAGATCCGGGTCGACGACGAGAGGGCGGAGGCGAGGCACGGCGACGCACTCCTCCTCTCCGGCGGCAACCGCAAACGCGAGCTCGCGCGAGTGAAGACGAAGGCGAGCAGCAGCTTTCGAACGCGACGGCATTCGAAACGAGGAGAAGGTCAACACTCGGAGCGTTCAACGAGCAAAATCGGATTTCGAATTCGGCGGACGAGTTCGGTAGCTGACGTCAGCGTGATGTCAGCAAGGGATTAATTCGGCGACGGCGTGGCTGATTTTGACTGTGGTCAAAATCTAAGGTAATTTGATTTTAGGGTTCGATTTCTCTAATTAGGGTTAGGGTTTTGAGCGACCTTATAATTTGGGGATAAAATTCAATCAGGGAGTTAGGGTTTTGAATTTTGGGTCGGAAACCCTAGATAGTTACGTTCCGGTGTTCCGCCGGACGACCCTGAGACAGTAGATAAGCGTTGTTTTTAGGCCGATCCGACCGGGGCGTGACAACAGGTATCAGAGGAAGGTTAACGTGTTACAGCAAACACGACTGCTTCACCCTCGAAGGTGAAGAAGGGTTTAAAGTTCCAGAAGATCACCCACACCACCAGAGGAGCGTCAGAGGACGTCTGGCCCAAAGGTAAAGCCAAGGAGACGGCTAAACCTGAGAAGATGGTGAACCAAGGTGATCGCATAACGGAGATCGAGCAAACGCTCGGTATGACGGGTGATAGGGACACTACGGTGTTCCCTCAGATGGAGAGGCTTCAGAGGATAGTGGAGCAACAGAGGTTGCAAATTGAAAACTTGCAATAGGCCCTAGAGAGTCTGCATGACCTACCAGAGCAGATAGCCAAGATGCGCGAGTAGCAACAGGCAGGGATGACCCGCAAGCAACAAACTATCGACAGTCTGAACTATCTACCGGGGGAGATGGCTCGCATGAAAGAGGACACACAAGTAGAGATTAAGGTGCTGCGCTTAGCCCTAGCGCAAGCATCGCCGTTGGCAAACAACGGCGGAGTAGGAGGCTCCCAAGCCGAAGGTACGAGTACCTGAGCCAGCAATGTTCGGGGGGGCTCGATCATCGGAGAGGTAGAAAACTTTATTTGAGATATGGAACAATTGTTTTCTGCTAACTATGTTCCAGAAGAAGATCGGGTACGGGTGTGCATCGCATACCTCACTGGCGACGCAAAGCTTTGGTGGCGAACCAAAGTTAGCTCGACGTCGGGGGCTACTAGCTGTTCTTGGGAGACTTTCCGTGAGGAACTGCGGCGGCAGTTTCTTCCCGGAAAATCAGCGGATCAAGCACGTAGAAAACTGGATCGGCTGAGGCATACTAGCTCGATCCAGGAGTACGTCAGGGCATTCTCCGCACTGATGTTGGAGCTTCCGCGCATAGAGGAGGATGACAGGAGGTATTTCTTCCTCCAGAACCTTCAACCATGGGCAGAGACGGAGGTCCGACGGCACGCACTGAGCGATTGGAGGGCGGCTGCGGCGGTGGCCGAATCCTTGGTGGATAACCAGAAGTTCAGATCAGCACCACCAAAGAAGACCAGGACACCACCAAAGCACGGCTCCCCACGCACACCGCCGGGAGCTAGGGTTCCAGAGAGGGGTAGGCCCTTTCAACGGCAGAACAGGGGTTCGCCGGGACGACGAGAGCAAAAACCACAGGGTTGCTTCATGTGCGGCGGTCCTCACTAGGTGAAGGACTGCCCATCCAGGCAGAAACTCATGGCAATGGCAGTACAGGAACCAGCCGTGGAGGCTGAGGAGACCCCTGAGCCGGCGAGGATCGGTGTTTTGAGGATCGCATCGATGGTTGCAGAAGATCCGCCCATCAGAGACATCGAGGGCGATGTCCAAATTGGGCGGGGGAGAATTGTCAGGCCTAGTTCAGGCTGGTTCGGCCCAAGCCCAAACCCTGGCCCAAATCCCAGCCTAGATGCCAAGTTCTGGTCAAATCTGAGGTTGACCGTGCAAAAAACAGACGAAGCAAAAGCTTCGTCATCTCCGTGTGCGTCGGATGCGGACAACGGCGTCACGTCATTAGGCGGAGAACGCGGAGGCCGAGCGGATCCTTCAGATGCGGAAGGATCGCAAAATTCGGACATAAGCGGCGATGTTGGCGGCTGCAGGCGACTTTGTCGCGCATAGGAGGCGGACGCGAAGGCGTCGCCTTCCCGATTTGGAAGGGAAGACGCAGTCGTCGCGAAAGAGAGAGGCGGCGGCGTTAGGCATTAAAAGGAGGGAGCTTCATCTTCGACAGTAGAGAGGGCTTCGGCGAGTGATCTCGAGGGTGAGATCAGGGATCCACCATTAGCGAGTGAGCTTTGAGCGAATAGAGATTTGTAACCGGCGATTAGGGAATCGCCGGCGAGGGAGGGGAAGTGGGCACCGGTGACAGGGGTCACCGGCGACAAGAAAGAAGATTCTGTAAGCTTATTTTGGGTGAAATAAAGGTTTCTTCCTCCTCCACCATTCTCCCCAGTTTCTGGGATTTTGCGACAGACCTTGGCGGCGGCGGCTGCTAGGGTCCAGGCGACAGCTTCCGACGACTGATTCCGGTGAGGTAGATCCAGGTCGACGATGAGAGGGCGGAGGCGAGGCGCGTCGGCGCACTTCTCCTCTCCTGCGGCAACCGCAAACGCGAGCTCGCGCGAGTGAAGACGAAGGCGAGCAGAAGCTTTCGAACGCGGCAGCATTAGAAACGAGGAGAAGGTCAACACTCGGAGCGGTCAACGAGCAAAATCGGACGAAATCGGATTTTGAATTCGGCGGACGAATTCGGCAGTTGAAGTCAGCAAGGGATTAATTCGGCGACGGCGCGGCTGATTTTGATTGTGGTCAAAATCTAAGATAATTTGATTTTAGGGTTTGATTTCTCTAATTAGGGTTAGAGTTTTGAGCGACCTTGTAATTTGGGGATAAAATTCGGTCGGGGAGTTAGGGTTTCGAATTTTGGGTCAGAAACCCTAGATAATTACGTTCTGGTGTTCCGCCGGACGACTCTGAGACAGCAGATAAGCGCTATTTTTAGGTCGATCCAATCGGGGCGTGACAACAGCCCCGTGGAACTATCCCTGTTGTCAGGCCCGGGTTCACCCGGTTCAGCCCATAGACTCTTGGGCCAGGCCAAGACCAAATCCACACCGCAATCAACAGAGGAAGCCCGGTCAACGTAAGTGGTTGACCAACCAAACGAAGCGGAAGCTTCGTCTCAATCCGCGTGCTACAGACGCTGATCCAGCGGATGACGCGGGCGTGAGACGCAGACGCGAGGCTTCGGAAGACGTCTCCTTCGCGAAGATCAGACGCGAGCCACGCGAGCTCGCCACCGCGTGCGACGGACGCGGCAACGGAGACGTGAGCTCGTCTCCAGCGCACAGATCGGACGCGAACGGCGCGGGCGGCGTCGAGCAGAGGAGTTGGACGCGGACTCGCCGAGAAAGGCGGACGCGGCGTCGTCAACGCGAAGCTGGCGGCAGCTGAGGACGGAGTCTTCGGCGGAAGACTCGGGCGCAGATGAGGACTTCTCGGACGCGGGCACGCGAAGGACGCGGAGCTGGAGACGACGCGAGCGGATCGCGCGGACAGGCGAAGCTTCTCTATAAGAAGCTTGACGGAGACAAGATCGGTGTGTGCGGAAGCGCCACCACAGAGAGCGCCGGGGAGCGACTCCACCGGCGACGGCGAGGGCGCCGTCGCCTCTTCCAGAGCAGGGCTCTGATGCCGCCATGGGGCGAAGGTCGGCGCGGAGGTGCCGATGAGAGAAAGAGGTCAATGAGAGCTTGTAACCGGCGATGACCAGCGAGGGAGGGATGGGGGCACCGGCGACGGTGGTCGTCGGCGTAGAGAGGAGTTTTGTAACGTTTTAGGAGGAATAAAACGAAGCTTTCCCTCTCCCTACTCCTTCCCCTGTTTCGGCGTTTCCGGCGATAGCTCCCAGCAGCAGGCAGCTGCTAGGTCGTCGGCGACGAGGCGAGACGCAGGCGGCGTCCTCCCCTTGTCGTCAGTCTTCTCCGGCGTCGGCTCGAACGCAGGCGGCGTTCGAGTGTTGCGAACACTCGCGGCGTCGCGATGAAGAGGATGACCCCCACTTCGAGGTGGTCAAAATTGAGCCGGTCAACACTCAATTTTGGATCTGCGATTTCGTTTTCGAAATCAAATTGGAGCGCTGACATCAGCGGACGTCAGCAACGGAGATTTTCGGCGCGGTGAAATTTTGATCGGAGGGCTGACGTCATGCCGACGTCAGCAAGGGGATGATTTTGACTTCGGTCAAAATCAGAGAGAAGAGGTATTTCCAAATTAGGGTTAGGGTTCCTGAGCGACCTTGTAATTTGGGGATAAAAATTATTCGGGGAATTAGGGTTTTCTGATTTCGGGTCGGAAACCCTAGGGAGAGTTATGTTCCGGTATTCCGCCGGACGGCCCTGAGACAACAGATAAGCGCTGTTTTCAGGCCGATCCGACCGGAGCGTGACAACAGGTATCAGAGCTTGGATTCAGCCATGATGGTGAATCAGAAAGATCCGAGAGGCAACACCATCACCACCGGCGACAAGGAGTGTCGTCCTTCCAGGGCAGGGGCCCTGATGCCAACACCAGGGCGTGTTGATGCCAATGACTAAGAGCATTGATGCCGATGTCAGGGACGTCGATGACGATGTCAGGGGACATCGAGGGAGAACTCTATAAGAGCTCAGTGATTGTAACAAACAGTAAGATCACTTCCCGGAGCAGGGGGCTCTGATGCCAACACTAGGGCGTGTTGATGCCAATGCATAGCATTGATGCCAACACCAGGGCGTGTTGATGACAACACCAGGGCGTGTTGATGCCAATGCATAGCATTGATGCCAACACCAGGGGGCGTTGATGCCGGCGCCAGGGGCGTCGATGCCGGTGTCAGGGGACATCGAGACTCAGCTGAGTTCAGCAAATATGGTGAAGCAAGATTATTGTGGGCCCATGACCCACAGGTCCGAAATTATCCTTGACAAGTTTGTTGATGCAGGTTGCTATAAGCATGGTGCAGCAAACATTCATCATCAGATTGGAGATAGAAGATGGAGGACTTTGAACATTGGAGGGCCAGTGTTCAACTTGCATCGAATATCGAGGACGATGTTCAAATCAGGTGGGGAAGAATTGTCAGGCCCGGGTTCACCCGATTCAGCCCATAGACTCTTGGGCCAGGCCAAGACCAAATCCACACCGCAATCAACAGAGGAAGCCCGGTCAATGTAAGCGGTTGACCAACCAAACGAAGTGGAGGCTTCGTCTCAATCTGCGTGCTTCAGACGCTGATCCAGCGGATGACGCGGGCGTGAGACGCAGACGCAAGGCTTCGGAAGACGTCTCCTTCGCGAAGATCAGACGCGAGCCACGCGAGCTCGCCACCGGGTGTGACGGACGTGGCAACGGAGACGCGAGCTCGTCTCCAGCGCACAGATCGGACGCGAACGGCGATGGCGACGTCGAGCAGAGGAGTTGGACGCGGACTCGCCGAGAAAGGCGGACGCGGCGTCGTCAATGCGAAGTTGGCGGCAACTGAGGACGGAGTCTTCGGCGGAAGACTCGGGCGCAGATGAGGACTTGTCGGACGCGGGCACGCGAAGGACGCGGAGCTGGAGACGACACGAGCGGATCGCGCGGACAGGCGAAGCTTCTCTATAAGAAGCTTGACGGAGACAAGATCGGTGTGTGCGGAAGCACCACCACAGAGAGCGCCGGGGAGCGACTCCACCGGCGACGGCGAGGGCGTCGTCGCCTCTTCCAGAGCAGGGCTCTGATGCCGCCAGGGGGCGAAGGTCGGCGCGGAGGTGCCGACGAGAGAAAGAGGTCAATGAGAGCTTGTAACCGGCGATGACCGGCGAGGGAGGGATGGGGGCACTAGCGACGGTGGTCGTCGGTGTAGAGAGGAGTTTTGTAACGTTTTAGGAGGAATAAAACGAAGCTTTCCCTCTCCCTACTCCTTCCCCTGTTTCGGCGTTTCCGGCGATAGCTCCCAGCAGCAGGCAGCTGCTAGGTCGTCGGCGACGAGGCGAGACGCAGGCGGCGTCCTCCCCTTGTCGTCAGTCTTCTCCGGCGTCGGCTCGAACGTAGGTGGCGTTCGAGCGTTGCGAACACTCGCGGCGTCGCGAGGAAGAGGATGACCCGCACTTCGAGGTGGTCAAAATTGAGCCGGTCAACGCTCAATTTTGAATCTGCGATTTTGTTTTCGAAATCAAATTGGAGCGCTGACGTCAGCGGACGTCAGCAACGGAGATTTTCGGCGCTGCGAAATTTCGATCGGAGGGCTGACGTCATGCCGACGTCAGCAAGGGGATGATTTTGACTTCGGTCAAAATCAGAGAGAAGAGGTATTTCCAAATTAGGGTTAGGGTTCCTGAGCGACCTTGTAATTTGGGGATAAAAATTATTCGGGGAGTTAGGGTTTTCTGATTTCGGGTCGGAAACTCTAGGGAGAGTTACGTTCCGGTATTCCGCTGGACGGCCCTGAGACAACGAATAAGCGCTGTTTTCAGGCCGATCCGACCGGGGGCGTGACACCTGTTGTCAGGCCTGGGTCAGACCGGTTCGGCCCAAGCCCAAACACTGGCCCAACTCCCAGCCCAGACGCCAGGTTCTGGTCAAAATTGAGGATGACCGTGCAGAAAACAGACGAAGCAAAAGCTTCGTCGTCTCCGCATGCGTCGGACGCAGACGCGAGCAAACTTCGGATGGCATCGACGTCTTCAGCGGCGCACACGTCTCCGGATGTTTGGGCGAGTTACTCGAACACGGACGGATGGCTTTGTCAAAACGGGAAGAAGGCGTCTTCCCCGAGCGACGCGGATGGCGGGACGCCCTAAGAGGAGGCGGTGGCTCCTCCTATAAAGGGGCGACGAAAGGAAACTCAGGGACGATCATCGACGCCATTGACGATCAATAACGAAGCTTGGGGAAGCTTCGACGAGAGTGGATATTGAGAGAACTATAACCGCGGCTGGTGAGCCGACGGTGAGGGAGGGAAGAGGGATACCGGGCCAGGGGGCCGACGGCGAGGAGAAGGAAGAGGATTTGTAAGCTTTCGATTACAGGAATAAAAGCTTCCTCTCATCTGTGTTCCCTTTCCCTACTTCGGGTTCTTCCGGCGAGCGGCGACGTTCTCGGCCAACTCACAAGCGCAGCGGCGCTCAGCCGAACTATCGACGCAAGCGGCGTCGAAGTGAAACGAGACAACGGCGGAGCGAAGCTTGAAGACAACGAACGCGTTGGGCGTTCGATTCGAGGCGAGAAATTGTGATTTTGACTCGGTCAAAATCGCGACGGCGAAATCAGATTTCGGCCGCTGACGCAAGCAGACGTCAGCGCAACGAAATCGAGTGCGGCGAATTTGATTTGGAGGGCTGACGTCAGCGTGACGTCAGCATAGCGGAATTTCGAGCGGTGTTGACTCGAAGGTAACTTTTGATTTTAGGGTTTTGATCGGATTTCTCCAAATTAGAGTTAGGGTTTTCTCCGTGTGAATTGTATTTTGGGGATAAAAATTGTTCGGGGAACTAGGGTTTCTAATTTTGGGTCGGAAACCCTATAGAGAGTTGCGTTCCGGTGTTCCGCCGGATTGCCCTGAGACAGCGGTTAAGGGCTGTTTTCAGGCCGATCCGACCGGGACGTGACACATGTGATCCAGTAAAAATGCGGGTAAATGATTAGGTGAATTGAGAAAAGTTTCTAGAGGACAAACATTCTCTTGAGGTTCCCTGAACTAAACTCAATGCACTAATCCTTTGTTGCCGGCCTTCGTTTCGATCAAACTCCTCTTCAGAGCGATGGCGGCCTTCCGAAAACTTGCCGAGACATCACTCTTCGCGAGCATCCGATCAAGCCGTCAGGTTTCTTGCTTACCCTCTTCTTTATCTGCAATTTGTTCCTGAGTCGTTCTCCTCATGGATCGATCCTCACGGATAGATCTGATCACCTTCTTATTCTCGGTGCAGGAGGCCACGTCGATGCCTTCCAATCACATTGCTCGGCGTGGTTACCACATCGAGCTCGGAGCTCGCGAGAAGGCGGTGAGTCACCTCTGATTTTTTTTTTCTTGTCTACTGTTTCATTATTATTATTCTTTATTTGTGAGCCAAAGAATAAGGAAGCTTCTTACTACTCCTTATTTCTTAATTCTTCCCGTTTCTCCTCTAGGATTAGAGGCTTTTTCGGTTAATTCTGAGGAAAAGTGGTACTTTTTTTTTCTATACTAACAGTAGTTGATTATAACTTTTGACCCCTGTCATTTCCTGTCGCTGATGGTCTATAGATCTTGTGTAGCTGGATATATGTGTTAGCTTTGCTTAAATCATCCCTTTGCTTCAGTAGTTTTCTATGGGTGTTAAATACGAGGAAATTTTACAAAATTATATGGTACTTACTACTTTAGCATTGTAGTGGGAAAGCCAAAAAATTGTTTTGGTAAACTACCTGTGAAAGAGTACTCAAGGTTAGAAAATGAAAAGTATTGTGAAAGCACAAATGATAAGAAATGATTAATGTTAATGTAAGTGGTTAATATTATGCAACACATTTGACTTTTGTCTAGGGTGGGCACTGTTTGATTTCGGCTCATAAGATCATGTGAAGGCCGGAGCTTGAGTTATCCGATTTGACGCTCGGAAACTCAATGAAAACCACGAAATGACAGAAAAAGAAGTTGGAGTTCGAGATGAGTTTGTTTTAATCTTTTTTGTGTTTTTATCAAACAACCTGATGTAAACTCAATTGTATGACTCCGGAAGCACCGCACCCTTCATATCATGATTTATGCACCCGAAGTGCTTAGAATTTTCATCCCATGTTTGTTTATGGTTTCAAATTTTTTAGAATATTTAGGATTCTAAGATTCAAACCAGAAATTGGTCATGAAAATTTTAAGGAATAACCAACCATATCAGGTTTGGATGTTTATGGTCCAAGTTTTTTGTTACTGGGTTCAAATTTTTTATAAGAAAACTAGATGTTGCACGGTCAAAATAATATTTTCTTATGAAAACAAATAATCAATCTAATATATAAAAAATAAGTTAAATGAAAATTTTATAAGTAATAATCAAATAAGGAAGAATAAGTTTCAACAAGTTAGGTTAACATCTTATACAGATAGCATGATAAGTTGTAGAATGAGGATAGAGGATAAAAATATTTAAAATCAACATGTATCAAATAAGTGCTTTACATCTTTCTGCCACTGTTTTAAAAAGTACATGGCTTAAAATATTCCTTTTTGCAACTAAACACAGCTCAAGTAGTTTTGCAAATGAGAATTGTGATTACCATGTTTGTTGCATTTTTTTGTGATGATGTATACTCTTAAAGGAACATGGATTACCTTAGGATTGGTACTTTAGATTATCAAAACCTTGGTAATCATGCAATGATTATTTAGAACAAAACGACCTTTTCTTTTCACATAAGATTTTCTCAAAACTTCTCTTTTCTTTACAGTTACCTTGATCTTACAAATTATGCCATTGTTTTCTTTGCTGTTGATATTACACCTTTTGTTTCTCTTTTTCTTCTATCACTTAAGCGCTTGCATTTTTATTTTCTCTCAAGAGTATCTCATACATTTCTTTTTACCTTGTAAGGCTAGAATATTACCATGCAATTTAAACTTTTCGTTTTGCATAATGTGCACATATATTTTCAATTAACTTACATTTATTATGGTGTTTGTGAAAATCAACTTACATTGCGAGGTATGTTTGTTTTGTTAAATATGTATCATATGATTCCCGTAATTATTAATCAATATTCTAGCTTGGCATGCAAAATACTTCATTGCAAGATTTCTAGTATTTTTTCATGTGATAATCTACCTGCATGATAGTGTAGATTACCGTGCAATAATATTGAGTAATGGGTAATATACTGGAGGCTTTGTAAATGTAAATCTTGCATGGAAGCATGGAAAAATCAGTTTCTTGGCATGATTCAGTCAATATTGGAATGATAATGTGCTATGAAATTCATAATATGTTTTGTAAATGTAAATCTTGTAGGGTTACAAGTAACTTGTACTATAAGGTCTATTTGAGATATCCGCGATGGTGAATACAAACTTGAGTTAAGTATTGTACACAATAATGGAAGGAGAGGGTAATGCTACATTGGTAACTGAGATTTCTAGTTTTGCATACCAATTAGTTTCAATAAAAATTGTGCCAAAACAAACAAACTTAGGTATAGCAAATTCTTGATGAAGTCTATTGGCCGTTTGGTGGAACTGCCAGCAGAAGTTGGATTTTTCCAGCTTTTAAAGATAAGCTTTTTGCGTACAGGCGGACCGCGGTCAAAACACAGTCAACCTGGAAAGCGGAGCGCAAAGCTCCTCCAAATAGGCCCTTAGCTTATGATACTTTGAATTTTCAATTACCTTTCTACTTACACATTAGTCGCATACTCCTGTCTTTTCCCTTGACAAGCGTATGTGGCACTCTTTATTTCTTCTCAGTTCTTAGAAAACAGTATTGAGAAGATACTGGTCACTATCTATAGAAATCCATTTGGGAAGTGAAAAATAATGAGCACCAAAAATATTACTGTCTTATATTGGATAGACTCTTTATCTGAAACACTATGCCCTTAACTCCTTGTTCTTTTGGTATATATTTCTTCTTGTTGCATAGGTTTGTATTTTAAGTCTACTGCTTCATGTGCCAGCCTCTTGTGTTCGTTTCTGTATTATTACTGTGATTGCTAACTCAACACAGCTCTTGGAAGAAGATCCTGCTTTAAAGAGGTTCAAATCATACAAAAATAACCTAAAGCGGGTATCAAGAATTGGGGATGCGCTTACTATAGCAGTTGTTGTCGGTATGTTTCTTTCAACATGAATACCTGCATTTTAAAGGTTAAGCTCTCATTTAGGATTTTCCTTGTTATTAGATGCATTTTTTTTCATAAAACATGTAATCATAGATTGGCCTTTTTAGATGGTAGTATGATACTTTTGTTCATAAATTGATTACTGTCATGGGTTGATTGACGATGATTATTTACTCGAATGATGTGCTAGCTTGCTTGGACTAGTGTTAAATGATGTGATCAATCGTGGCCTACAACATCCTTAAATTCACCTTGATATCTCAGTTGCTTTTCAACTTTCAAGCAATGATGAAGTCCTGTACAGTCTTCCAGTTAGGGATACAGGGTTGATGACACAAGACTTTGCTTCTTATTGGATTTAATTTGTTTATCAGGGTTCCACAAGGTTGCTTTCTAATTTCTTATTTTGAAATTATGTTGTAGTCCTACACTCCTAACTTAAATGCTTTGTCATACGACTTAAATGCTTTGTCATACGATGGATAGCTTTCCTATTTTGAATATGGCAAAAGATACTCCGAAGTTCTGACACATTTACCCAATTTGCTAGTATTGAATTATGGTTATAGTCCTGTACTCTAAAGTCTAGCCCTAGGTGTATCTTCATACAAATAGACTGAAGTGAACCCCCAAATTGCTCTTCCTCCTTGGGTCTGCTAGGTGCTAGTCTAAGCTCAATAGATGTTGTTCCTCCTCGATTTCCAAATAGTTTGCAAGATCAGTCAATCCCAATCTGGATGAGCAAAGTTGGATTAGTATTGGCCTCTATTCTTTTGAGTAATCAGATAATAATTGATAAGCAGGCAGAACGTAGTAGAATATTATGAAAATAAACGGATAGATGTTAATTGAGTTTTTTAGGCTTGGAAATCAGACTACATAGTCTAAAATCAGTCCATTAGATTGATTGGATTCATAAAATACTGACAATTTATCTGATTTTGACAATCTCCTAGATTACATGTTGCTTTTCTTATTAGGGCTTCGGGGCTAAGAGAATGTTGTCTAGCATGCAAATAGAGAATTAGATGTCCGTTAGTAACAATTGATGTCAAATCTCAGTACTATGTTAATGCGTTAAGTGCAAATTTCATTCTACAGATGAAGATTAGATAATAAAAAAGGAAGTCAAATGCTCAAAAACATAAATACCCCAAATTGATATGCATTGGCTATTCTTCTTAAGATGACTTGGTATATGCATTAGGTTTCTGCTAGGCTTCTATCTTGTTTTCTGTTCCCAAATTATAGTCAGATGTATAACCTTTGACATACGCTACTAAGCTTTCTTTAACTGGAATCCTTTAATTAGCATTCTTAAAAGGTGGATTATATAATGGTTGAAATAGACAAGCAACACATCGAATCATATCATTATCTCCTTAAGAATATTCACTAAACTTGAATTGAAATCTTTAGCTTTACTTTGTCCTTAAAATTATGGATATTTTTAATTGGTTTAAATACATCTAGCTCAGGAGTATGTTAATATTGAATCATATTAAATTGATTCTTAATTTAATTCTCTGTTGATAAGTTTCATGTGTAGAAAGAATAAAGACCACACATCATTGTTCTTTTTGCCGGTCATCAAATTGTGAGATTGTTCTTTTTTCTGTTAAAAATGCTCAACAAGGTAACTATAGATGCAAATCATGGTAGTTATAAATGATTTGGTCCATGTTGAATCCTTTGCTGACAAGTTTCATGTGTAGAAAGAATGAAAACCTCACATTATCGTGCTTTTTGCCAGTCATGAAATTCTGAAATTTTTTTTTCTTGCTGTTAAAATTACTCAAAGTGGTATCTGTATTGTATTGATGTGAATCCTTGTAGTTGTTCTAAACAAATGGGTTGGATTTATTTGCTTTGCTGTGTACGAGTATGTGATGTGCTGGTGTATATATAGGTAAGTCCAAGCACCAACTTTGAGCCTCAAGCTTGTATTGGTTAACTGTAATCTAAATTGGTTGAATTCTTGACTCTATTTTATGCTGATAATGCTCTTTGTCATAGTGTCTAGGATCCCAGTGGTACTTGTGATCAGTGAAATTAGTTATCCTAAAAATAAGTAGTCCTTGTCCTAGATGCTCTTAAGTTCTAGTATAGAACTGGGTACATATTGACACACGGTACTGGCAGTGCTATATATATGTATATATATGTGTATATAAACCAACATGTTCCTTTGAGCGATTGGAACAAACTGAAATACCGGTTGTTTTTTATTCTTCGGTATTGAGGATTGGTGTTGGTTCTCCTAGAAGATAAATCTCATGGTCAAGCAGTGTTGTGCTTCTAGTTTTATAAAAGAATTATTTCCTTTTTTCTACTATCTACCAACAGCTTTCGGATTTGACAATAAGCAATCTTGGAGAAAACCACTATGCAGGAGACCTCTTTTGTTCATTAGAAAATATTATTGATCATTTTGCTTAAAAGCTTAAGCTCTTATGTAGGTTTGCACACTTTACAATGAGCCATTGGCTTTTTAGTTGTGAATGAGCTAGAATTCAAACTCTTGATACCATGTTTAGATGGATCTCAGAGATTTTACTAGGTTGATTCTATTACTAAGAAATGACCTCTAAATAGATGCTCGCTCGATTACGTTAAGCTATTAATGATAAACAATAATGAGGCTTGTGATTGGGACGAAAGGATTGAAGTAGTGATAGTTTGAACGTTATGAACTGTGGCTTTGGAGCTTGAACAGTGTTGTGAACATGTGACAGAGTTTGAACCGAGTTTAGCCAACATGTAGTGGATTGTTTCGACCTGGTTATGGAGTTTGAACCCGGGTGCTGCCAAAGTGTGTTGTCAATGGACCTTTGAATATTGCGAACAAGCAGTGGATTCTGAGTGAAGTGCTGCTAATACGCTGCAGAGTGTTGCAAACATGTGATAAATCTTGGCGAGGTAGGAGATTTCTGAATAGAATAGCGGTGTCCTAAATCTGGAGCATAAAAGAGAAAATCTCCTTTTTGTTTATCTTCTGTTGTGAAGACAGGCATTTTCCGTGTGGTTATCGCAGTAGGGCATTCAATGGCATGCCAAGAGCAACTTGTCTGGTGCCATGGTGGTTGTGAGAGTAGTTGTAGGTGACAATGAACATGGGAGAGACTGCATACAGGATCGAAGAACGGAGGTGCACGCTCAATTGCTGAATGTAGAGGGCTTGTTGGTGAGTGATATATAGCGTTGGAAGAGGTCTTGTCATCTAAGATGGATCAGTGTCAGAGATTGAAAAGAGGTGAATATCTTATCGACTAGTGAGGGAAATCAGGATACAAGAGAAACTAACGGAGCAAATGCACACGGTTGAAGGGCTTGGGGATGATGGAAATGATTTGGTGAAAATTAGTGATGTAGACGAAGTAACCACAGAGGTCATTATTGATGCCTTTGATGTAGCTCAAGCTAAGTGCTCGGCGCGGGGCGCTGGGCCCGAGATTTGGAGCGCAACCCAATCCCAGCCTAGATTGCACCCTAGCCCACGAAACCCAAACGGGTTATTAGAGGATCTGGGCAACGCTCGAATTCGATCGACCGAACGGTCGTTTGAATCGACATCGCATGGGCGTGGGCGGCTGATGAGGATGGAACGTGTCAGTAGGGCGTAGATGGCTGAGTTGACTCCTGGAGAGAGAGAAGGAAGCAGGTTAAGCTTCCTCGTCCGAAGCTTTAGCGGCAAGACGATTTTTGGCGAAAAACTCTTCTGGCCTTCCTCTCTTCGTTCTCCTTTCCCCCTTTACCCTCCTTCGTTCGGAGTTTCGGGTCCTCATCGACGTCAAGGGCGAGCTTCCCTGCGTGTTCCGGTGGTGTGGGCGAGTGGACGGAACACGACGAGCAGCTCTTCCCCCTTCGCTCCCCTTCAACGTCTACGAGCAGCGCACGGTCAAGGATCTAGTTCAGACCGCCTCAGAAGGCGCCTGTTGCTTTCGCTTCATTGACCTAGAAGGAGTTGGTGAAAAGTTCGTCGAGGTACATTCCTTTCCTTGCTTCCGTCATTATTTTGTTTTACCCCAGTCGAGCTCATAGCTCTTGCATGACCTCCCTCCTTTGCTCCGACGGTGTGTTGTGTTGTGCTTGTGTACTTTTCCTCTTGCTCCTCTGGCGAGCCCGCTCTCCTCTCTTCTTGTTTCGTCACCAGGTTCCAGTCACTTGCACATAAAATACCGGGCCCAGTGTTCACCTGTGTGTGAACTTCGTCCGCCCTATGGCGACTGTCGTCTGCGTACGATTGTGGCCGATTGCCTGGTCTTGTCACTTGTGTACAACTCACCTCCTTGCGCGGACTTGCCTACGTGTGAATGGGACGACGTTGCGAGTCTCCCTGTCGCCTACATGCGACGTCACGAGTTGGGTGACGTCCAGCCCCCTCGCCGACATGCGAGTGGAGCGTTGCTCGTCCTCTCCGTCACTTGCGTGCGATGTCATGGGGGACGTTCGTGAACGCTGGCTAGTTGGCTCCGTCCATGCGTGAGTGAACGTGTCCCCAGGTCCCCTGTGTGGGACGTTTGGTTTCTCCCCTTTGCTCTCGCTTGCGTGCGAACGCATCGCCTCTAACATTCGCGGGCCTTCGGCGGGTGGGTTGCTATTGCACTGGTAGTCGTGTCCGAACGCTCGCGAAGTTGGGACGTTGTTGACATCTTCGGCTTCAGCTGGGAAGGCGACGCGGTCGGGCTTTGTCGTGGACCCCGTCTAACACGGTCGGTTATGTTAGGTTCGTTTGGGTTAGCCGAGCCAGTGCTGCCCTTCCGACAACATAGTCCGACAGTTAGACAGTGACGCTTAGAGCCGTGTTGGGACAGCAGTGTTCTTCAGCGAGTCCGTTTATTGGGTTGAGAGATGGTTTGAGGAATCCTCCTCGCCTGTCGCACTCGGACCCACGGTTTCAACTGCTGTGCTCCTGCGTGGGCGTGTTTGGACTCGAGTCAACCTTTGCCTCACGTGTACCTATTTTAAAATTTTTTGTTGCCTCAACAGCTTGGTATCAGAGCCCAGAGTTTGCGCCTTCCAACTTCTATCGGCATTGTAAAAATAATTTTACTACCTGCTGCTTGTGTAACAAATGGTGGTCACGACCGATAGCAGGATTTTGTCCCTCGAAGACATCGTTGGAGATGGGGCCCTAGCAGCACCCAAGACGCTGGTAGAGTTAGTCTTTGCACTGCTCACCTCCAACGAGTACCTCACGGCTCAGGTGACACGACTCACCGAGGAGCTCGAGGCCTGCCAGATGGATGTCGCATTGCTAAATCGTGCTACGGCGGCTTCGATAGCACTGACCGGAGCTAATTTTGGCTAGGGGACCGTCGTGTGATGGCGTGTCTCGGAGCCAGCTCCCTTTCGAGGGGATACGCTATGCCAAGGAAGTTGAAAACTTTCTCTGGGATATAGAGATGTATCCCGGAATGCCTAGGTCGTCGGGGAGGAGCAAGCCCAAATTGCATCGTGTATCTCTCTAGAGACGCGAAGCTGTGGCGGACTCAAGCCACACCCAGCTTATTCGGGACTGAACCAGCCTGTAAGCTCTCTTGGGAAGAGCTTAAAACGGAGATAAAAAATTAGTTCTTTTTGGGAAACTCAACTTGGTCTACGAGAGATGCCCTCAAACGAGTCCGGCATATTGCGAACATCTGGGACTACGTTTAGGAGTACGCTCAACTGATGCTGGAGATCAACAACATGTCGGAGCAGAACCGACTATATACTTTTAAGGACCACCTCCAGGGTTGGGCACGGGAGCAGCTGCATCGCTAGGAGTTGAAGACCTTTAAGGCCGCCATGCAGGCTGCTGATGCCTTGGTGTACTTTAGGGGGTCCAGGAGACAGCCCTCATCTACTGCTGTTGCTGCCACTACTGTTGCCACTGCTTCCACCTTGCGAACATAGGGTTCGCTCGCCGCGATGGGCAAGAAGCCATTCACGCGGAAGAATCAGCTTGCTCCCCCAAATCCAATAAAATCGATTAGGGACCGACCGTCGAAGAGCACCAGCGTCGAAGACCTGTATGTATCGATCATAGCATTCACAGGTAGAGAATTCACAAGAGACTCAGGTGTAAAGCAAAATGGGTTTTTCATTACTAGTAGAGGCAGTGCCAAGTACAAGAGGATTCAGAAGCGCCTCATGTTCCTTTATATTGCTCTCATCTTCTGCCACTAGGGTAGCCACTCTCTCTCTCTCTCTTAGTGCAGACCTTCATCATATGAGGTCCCCCACAAATATAACACACCATAGTGGAGCTGGTCCTCTTTGGCACTGGAGTGAGCGGTCGGTCCCTAACAACTTCATCAGTTTTGGGGTAGCGGGCCGATTCTTCCACATGAATGGCTTCTTGCCCCTCACGGAGAACCCCTTCGTTCGCAAGGCAGAAGTAGTGGCAATAGTAATGGCAACAACAGCAGTAGATGAGGGCTATCCCCTGGACCCCCTGAAGTCCACCAAGGTATCAACAGCCTGCATTGCGGCCTTCGGGGTCTTTACCTCCTGGCGGTGCAGCTGCTCACGTGCCTCATGTGCCCAACCCTGGAGGTGGTCCTTAAAAGTATATAGTTGGTCCTGCTCTGACAAGTCATTGATCTCCAGCATCAGCTGTGCGTGCTGCTGAACGTAGTCCCAGATGTTCGCAGCATGCCTGACTCGTTTGAGGGCATCCCTCGCAGACTAAGTAGAGTTCCCCGAAAAAAACTAATTTTTGATCTCCGTTTTAAGCTCTTCCCAAGAGAGCTTACAGGCTGGATCAGTCTCTAATAAGCTAGGTGTGGCTTGAGTCTGCCACCACAACTTCACGTCTCTAGAGAGATATGCGATGCAAGCTTAGGCTTGCTCCCCCTCGGGGACATGGGCATTCTGAAAATACATCTCCATATCCCAGAGAAAGTTTTCAACTTCCTTGGCGGAGCGTACCCTTCGAAAGGGAGCTGGCTCTAGGACATGTCATCACATGATGGTCCCCTGGCCGGGATTAGCCTCAGTCGATGCTATCAAAGCTACTGTAGCGCGCTTTAGTAACGCGACCTCCACCTGGCAAGCCTCGAGCTCCTCGGTGAGTCGCATCACCTGAGCCGTGAGGTGCTCGTTGGAGGCTAGCAGTGTGGAAACTAAATCTACCAGCGTCATAGGGGCTAGGACCCCGTCTCCAATGATGTCCTCGAGGTACGAAATCCTATTGTCGGTCGTGACCACCATCTATTACACACGCAGCAGGGTTAGTAAAATTATTTTTACAATGCTAATAGAAGTTGGAACGCACAGACCCTGGGCTCTAAAGCTATCACGCCCGTAATTAAGGCAACACAATTTTTTTAAAATAGGTACACGTGAGGCAGCAATTGATTCGAGTCCAAACACACCCACACAGGGGCATAGCGGTTGAAATCGTGAGTTCGGGCGCGACTAGAGGAGAGGATTCCTTGAATCGTCCCCCAGCCCAACACGGCTCTGAGCATCACTGTCTAATTGTTGGAGTCTGTTGTCGGAAGGGCGGCCCTGGCCTGGCTAACCTAGACGAACCCGATGTAACTGACCCTGTCAAACGGGGTCCACGACAGAGCCCGACCGCGTCGACGAGATCCCAACTTCACAGGCATTCGAACATGACTACAAGCACGATAGCGACCTGCCTGCCGGAAGACTGTGAACGCTGGTGGCGGTGTGTTCGCATGCAGGCGAGAGCAAAGGGGAGAAACCAAACGTCCCACGCAGGAGACCTGGGGATAAGTCCGCTCACCTCCGAACGGAGCCGACCAGCTGGTCTTTGCAAACGTCCCCCATGGCACTTGCGTGAGACGACGGGCAATGCTCCACTCGCACGTTGGCGAGGGGGCTGAACGACGCCCAACTCGCGACGTCTCACGTAGGCGACGGGGAGACTCATTACGTCGCACGCAGCCGACGGGGAAACTCACGGCGTCGTCCCACTCACACATAGGTGAGTCTAGGGAAGGAGATGAGTCGCGCACAAGTGACGAGACCAAGCGGCCAGCCACAATCGTACGTAGACAACAACCGCTGCAGGGCGGATGGAGTTCGTGCATTGGCAAACGATGGGTCCGGTATTTCATGCGTGCAGGCAGCCGGAACCTAGGAGACGAAACAAGAATAGAGGAGAGCGGGCTCGCCGGAGGAGTAGGAGGAAAAGGACACAGCCACAACACAACACATCATCGAAGCGGAGGAAAGAGGTCGCCTAGGAGCCGCGAGCTCGACTGAGGTAAAACGAAATAACGACAGAAGCAAGGAAAGGAATGTACCTCGGCAAACTTTTTGCCGGCTCCTAGCTCAATGAAGTGGAAGCAATAGATGCCTTCCGAGGAGGTTTGAACTGGATCCCCGACCACGCGATGCTCTTAAACGTCGGAGGGGAGTGAAGAGCTGCTCGTCGCGTTCCGTCCACCCGCCCACACCACCGGAACACGCGGGGATGCTCGCCCTCAACATCGATGAGGACCCGGAACTCTGGACGAAGGAGAGTAAAGGGGGAGAGGAAAATGGAGAGTGGAGCGTCGAATGAATTTTTCGCCAAAAATTGTCTTGCTGTCGAAGCTTCGGACGAGGAAGCTTAACCCGTTTCCTTCTCTCTCTCTCTCTCTCTCTCTCTCTGGACGTTGACTCAGCCACTTACGCCCTACTGACACGTCCTGTTCGCATCAGCCGCCCACACCCACGCGATGTTGATTTGAACGACTGTTCAATCATTGAATTCGGGCGTCACCCAGATCCTCCAATAACCCGTTTGGGTTTTGTGGGCTGGGGTGCAATCTGACCGGAATTGGGCCCCAATTCTTGGGCCCAGCGGCCTAATCGTAAGCTTCCTAGTGGGTGTAGATAGGCGTCACGCCCAGTGTTCGAGTTCTTTTTTTTTGTTACGTAAGATAACAAGCGAACAAAGGCTGACAGCAGGAGCACAACTCCTCAGCCCAGAGTAAACGAATCGAAATAAAGAAGCGGAAGAGTCCAGAGAAGAAACGCCCGCAAGAAGCTTCACACGAGAAGACAATGGCGAAAGAATCCAAACCTTAGTGTAGTCAGGAGAAGACTGAAAGCTAGAAATTCCAAGCGAGAAGCTCCAGTCGCGTCCTCCAAAAATCCAGGCGAAGAGGAGGAGAATGCCCGCTAGAACGAGATCTCCAGCCGTGTCCGTGGAAGACGTCGACGACCAGAACTAGGTGAGCCGCCGACACCAGGTGAATCCGGACACGGGAGAGTAAGTGACGGAGGAGAAGACTGGAAGTTCCTCAGCGAGTTCCGCCCCCGTCGTCGGCAAAGAAACCCGTCCGATGAAGAAGACCAAGGCGGCGGAACCTTCAGCGAATAGTACGGAAGAAGGAATGTCGTCGGAATCGTGAGCACGCCGGCGCCACCACAGAAAAGGAGAGGAATAGGGAGGAAGCCTGCCCACGTCCAACCCACTGGCGGTCGCCGGACCTCCCAGCTAACACCGCCTCGGACGAAGACTTCCTTTTCGTCCGTTCGTCCGTCCGAGCTTACTTTCCCTTTTTTCTGATTGCAGAGTGTAAGAGAGAGAAGTCAGAGAGAGCCCTCCTCCTTCTTTACCTTCCTCCCTCACGTCAAATCTCTCAGCCGAATCCCACTCCTCTGCCTGCTCTGCCACGCCTCAGCTCAGGGCTGGCGTGCGAGCCGTTCGCGTTCGAATGAACGCTTCGATCCATGTCAGCCTCCACGTGGATCTGACTGGGCTAACATAAGTGGGTCCATGTTGAGTCAGCAGTCGTGGGTTCGTGTCACCGCGACTCTACTCTAGCCTCATGCGCACCAACGCATGCCCAATGCAACGCTACTCAAGTCAACATGTCCTGATCCGTAAGCAGCTACTGCGTGTTCGTACAAGGCTGTGACGTTTGCTACACGTTGACAACAGAGTCAACGGATTGTCACGCGTCACCCATCGTACTGAAACATGACCCTCTGCTCGGTCAACGAGACAGTGTACCTACGTCCCTCGTGCGCTACAACACACTCGGTAGAATAGCGCGCAGTGTCATATCGGGCCCCGTAGCCCACGACGGCCCAACCTACGTGGGTCCAAATAACGTAAGCCCAAAGAGGGGACTCGTGACCCAGTCAACCCATCGGAAAGTCGGGTACGCCCAATTCAGCACCAACTGAAAGGGCTTCGGCCCAAGGTCGTAAGCGGACAAATAACGCAATGAAACACAAACGATAATTATATTGCATTAAGTCTATAATATAGGGTGGAAATACATAATAACGGATCAGGGGTCTAACAATAGGATTGATCTCTAATGGTTTCAAAGTAGTAAAAAGGATATGATTCATGAGTTTGAGGCGGCAGGAGGAACTCGCAGTTCTAATAGTGTGTTAAGATTCAATTGTAGATAGTTCATGTTTTCAGTGCGCAAAAAAATGTATTATTTTCTTGTTCTATTTATTCGTGTTGTGATTAAGCAATTATTTTCTATTTATTCGTGCTGAAGTCTTGAGAATTTCCTTTTTTTGCATGTTCTAGCTGTTCATTATCTCACATATGTACGGACTTGATTTCTTTTCCAGCCTGCACGTACGAGCTTTATGCGGTGTCGACTGCGGGGAAGTAAAGGAAGCATTAGGAGCGTTCGCATAATAGTCTTTTTCGCAATTAAATACGCAATGGCTGCTGTTAACGGTTTCCGCTGTTAACAGCCATTTACTTACATTTTTTTCTGTTGCAGAATAAAAATAAATTTGCCTCTCATGTTACTTAAATGTTTCTATAAGACAAATTTTACTATCCCCAATCAGGATGCTTTGTTTTGATTTTTATCTTCAACCTCTCTATGAAATAGAAAATATTGTATGAGAATATATGATATTATGCATATATAGTTAATTGTAGTTTTAATATAATAAAAAAATAAAAAATCCAAGCAGTAATGTATTCACATGAATTTCCATTATAATTTACATTGCAATTCTCTAGTGTCTTGATGTACTGTGTGCAAAGTAGGCTAGATAATTAAATTAATGAGAACACAGGCCTTAAAGTTATTCAAAATTATTCAAAGTAGTTTTCACAATTTTATCTTTTTTTTTTTCTTAAAAGTACAAAAAAAGAGGTAAATATTGGTAAATATTATTTTACATTATTATTGTCCTCGCTCTTGATAATGATATTTATGTTATTTTAAAATAAGAAAACAATTGCTTTGATTCTAATTCTAAAAGCTAAACAGAATGAATATAAAATGTAAATTTAGTATTTAGTAATTATCATGGCATTGCAATTTAAATTAAGGTGTATAATCATCTCTGAGACTATCCTCTTGTTTGCTAATACACTTTGTACTTTATATTTATTTAGAATCCTTTTATATTTATTTTGATATAAATTCTTAGTTACTATTATGATTATCCATTTGTAAAACTAGTTGCAATTATTTTTCATAAAATATTATAAAATATGCCAATTGGAGATAATTTTACAAGTACAAAATAATCATCCAAATTTTATGACATATAACGATTTTCAGTATTTAATTACTAATCAAGCTTAACTGATATGAGCATGAAGTACAGTTAGCAAAGAAAATGCTACACCATATTATTTCTAATTAAAGATATTTTTATTGTAGAACACGTTATATATCTAGTAAAATTTGTATGCACACACCCATTCCATGTTCCATTTGTGGAAATTTAATCGACATAATGATTTAAAATCACCTAAGTAAATCAAAATTCTTACATTTAATCACGTCCGAATTCAAAAATTGTGAATTTTGAACTCTTAGTCTATTTTATTTAATCTACATAATTCTTTTATTTTATTTAAACTAAGTTTGTTAAATTTTATTTTTCTTTTCATTTAATATAACCCAATTACCTAAAGACGAGCATCAAACAATAAAATTTTATGCTTTTTTAATTTGAACTAAATTGGATCAATTTTTGGCTAGATAAGGAATACCAAAAATTTATTTGTCAAACCCAATGTTGATTTTTTTAAAATAATTGTGGATTTTACAAAATTATTTACAATATGCACTTTCTATCCGAAAAGTGTAAGTATTTGAAACATATAGTTAGGTTTTAGCAAAAGGGGAAGGGCCCAAGTAATTCATATTCAAGGGTGAATGAACAAAAAAAAGGAGGGGAAAAACAAAGGATAACAAAAAAAAAAAAAAAAAAAAAAACAGACAGGAGGAAGAGGAGACCTCCTCTTGTCTTCTATGCACCAGCATGTCACAAACACAAAGCATACATGTGATTCTTGTGTGAAAAATAGAAATACAATGTAAGATGTCATAACTAATAAATTGAAATTGTTTATTAGTTCATAAATCACTATCTCCACTGAGATGTGAGCTCACACGTCAAGCTACATTTCTTGACTGCAGTTTAATTGACATTTGGATTGCTGTGCCTGCCTTCTGACTGTTAACTTTCATTTCATTCCAAATTGTGTGAGAGAGATTTTGCTGCCAGGAGCGTCACGTCGACCAATCCCATACAGGATAACACAGTGCTTCCTCGAGTTCACTCAAGAACTAGAAACTAGAACCCTCCAAACTTTTTCTGAATTTTGAACTCTTGACAGCGAGAGTGACTTTAGATCCATTCAATGTTCAAATAACAACTGACAGTCAGATGATGAATGCCTGCAGGCTGCAGCACGTGTATGAACTGCAGCTGGGAAGCACGCCCAATTATTTCTGCATTTTCCCTGTCATTTTCGCCTCAGGATTTACCACTTCCCCTCCTCAGTTGAGCTCGCCCTCCTTTTTCTTCTGCACTATCCCTCACCGATTTGCTGACTGCTGCAGCTTTTGATGACACTTGGCCATGGCGTTCTGATCATGCATCAGTCAAATCAGAAAAGAAGTAATGCGTCTCCTTCCCTCTCTCTCCAGTTTCTACCTACCTTCATGGAGTTCCAGAGGTTCTAATCCAATCAGACGCTGAAAACTGACATTCCTGCGCCTAATCAATGGGACATGTGTTGGTCAATGAATGATGCTGAGGCAAACCTTTCTGGTGTACAAATTTGACATTTTTAGAGCAAGTGCTTCGTCTCCTGTAACCTGGACGACGAAGTGAGGGTAAATTCCTGCTTGGATCATTCAAACCATCGAGCATTTCAATGAAAGCACAATTTTGATGAGTAATACTTCCACATTGTGAACTGCAGTCCTGTGACTTTCTGAATTCTCTTCGGCTTTTGCCACTTGGAACCACTCGCCTTCAAGCGCACAATGCCTTTTAGGAAACTATAGAGAAGAGAACGCGTGTAAACTTCACCAACATCCACATTCCACACAGACAGACAGAGAGAGAGAGGGAGGGAGGTAAAAGGAAAGGGGGAGAAGATATCCGATTGGCCAATTAGGAGAAGCCATGTGGAATCCAATTCCTCTCTACTCGAAGTTATCCATTCAAATAGTCTTAGTTATGAAATCTATATTTAAAGTAAGTAATGTTAATCAATATTAAGCGTTAAAAGGGCTAAATTAAAATTCAACTCAAAAGAAATTTGAAGATTAATTGAGCTATAGTGGTAGTGGGGAATGAAGGGCATGGCTTTCTTTTTATTTGGCATAATTTTTTTAATTAATTTATGAGTTTTTTTTAAAATTGGCGTAATGATGGGGCAACCTTTGCAATTGTGGAAATCATTATTCAACTAAACAAGTAGTCTTTCTCTCTTTTTGAATTAAAAAAGAAAGAGAAACTAAACAAGTAATCTTGTCATGATCTTTGCCTACTTGTGCAAAAACCTGCTTCATTAAAGAAATCAAAGATGAAAAGGGATGCATTTGCATGCGCATGCCATGAGGGGGAAAGTTTGAGACCAAATGATTCACGTTTTGCTAGCTTTTTCATGCCAGTATGAAAAGAGGTAGCATTCAACTTAATTATATTGACTTGCATCTTGAAAATATTGTCTATTTGATGCTAGAGTAGTCTATTAATACCTTCATCTCCACTATCACTATTTTGCTAGATTCATCTCCGCTTTCAATGTCTTCCTCTTTGCTCTTTTTGTTTCTTTCTTCTATTGACAATTGTTTGTGTTTATTCATTTTTTTTCTCATTTGATTGCCACATGAAAAATGCAATTTTTATTCTTTTATTTCATTTTCCTAATTAAATTGTATTTCTAGTGGTAGAAAAGTTTATGCCAAGTAATCAAGATTAACAACATCCTAGTTGAACTCACAATAAATGTTGAGCTCACACCACAGTGCGTCCGAAAGTGAATAATCACCCCAATTAAGACACGGTTTGTACATTTGATCCAATCATCATGCTAATTAGAAAGCTAATCATTTGATTAATGTCAAAGTGAGGACCCACTCCAGTCTAACCAGAGAATATATGATGGCAAATACGTCATACCACACGTATTTGAAGTCAAAAAGACTCAAATCCAAGACTACATTAACATTATCCACATTCAAATGCTTGTGGTCAAACGTGACTCTTCCAAGAATAACACTTGAGTCAAAACTCAAAAGTACCCAAAGGGTGAATTAAGCAATATAAGAATATTATATAGCACAGTAATTACTTTATTAAAAAGCATTTGTAGTCTTAGCAATGGAACACAATGTAAAAAAAAAGAATTGGATAAAATCATGAATGACAAAATTTGAAGGGACTAAAGCGCAAGAAAGCCTCATAGTACTTTTGGGCTACATAATTAATTTAGTAAATTAAGGGACTAATAGGAGACACGGAGAAGACTAGAGAGTTGGACCATCCTCACATTCCACCCACACCACCACAAATATATAAAATTCAAGGGCTTAAACAAATGGACAATAATTTTCTTATAGCATACAAACAAATTGCACCACTTGTTCCCCATTACCAATTAATTAATCTTGCCTTTTCTTTGTCCCTTGCCATGGCCTCTTCTCCTTCAACTAATCATGTGTTTCTCATTTTAATTGTGATTATTTGTTATTTTACATGTAAGAAAAATATGTAATCTCTTGATATGTTGCTCCTTTTGGTAGCTTAGCTACAATAGTCAACCATCCATCTCACCTAGTTGAATAATCTCCATCCTGTCCTCAGCAATGTCAACGCCAAGTATTCCAAGCAACATCAGTGTCTAATTCTACAAGGTCATAGGTACATATCCATCTCAAACGTTGACCAAAGCATCGAAAAATCCAAACCAATCACAAGATCATGTCCCCAAGAAAAAATACGCACAAAATTTTCAACTCCGTTTGAGGAATTTGACCATCCCTAGCTCTTAGGATCTCCTCCCGGTCGATTGCTTGTCACAATAAATAAGAAGTAACCAATTGGTCTACTCTTCTTTCCTCGTTCTAAGCCATTTGGAATCACTACGACCCCTAGGGAGGTACACATCCACCACATTAAGAGAATTGTATTTTTTTTTCCTTGATTTAAATTATAAAATGAATTTATCATAGTGGCTAAATTAAGAGAAAAATCGAAGACAGAGAGCTGAATATGGCTAGAAATTTTTTTTATCCTAACTTGAGGGATTAATCTGAAATGTGGAATAAAAGAAAAGTCAAACGTCAAACACGGTTTGGGTTTTTTTAAAGCCCTTACTTTAGGCTTTTAGCAAACTTAAACAATTCTTGCTGCGGACATCTCAATCACATGCTTCATTCTGTGATGAATTTGAGTAGCAGCCTCTATAAAAACCCAGGCACAGGTGCAGTAATCTAATCGTTCAAGCTGTTAGATTCTTCACAGGAATCTGCATAGCAGCTTGATTCAAGTTGAGACTGGAAGGAGACATGGAGCAGTGCAAGGGAAAGGGCGAGGTTGACTTGAAGAAAGGGCCGTGGACTGTGGACGAAGACCTCTTGCTGATGAACTACGTCTCCGTCCACGGCGAGGGCCGATGGGACTCTGTAGCTCGCTGCGCAGGTACTCATGAAGTCGACTCGGTTGTTAATAATATATGCATCGGGTCGCGTTCTTCAACTGATCGATGGCTTCTTCCTGATGCAATGGAAACAGGTCTGAGGAGAACAGGCAAGAGTTGCAGGCTCCGGTGGCTCAACTATCTCCGGCCGGACGTCCGCCGCGGCAACATCACGCCGGAGGAGCAGCTGCTCATCCTCCAGCTTCACTCTCGGTGGGGAAGCCGGTGAGCCCTCTCTTTTAAATCACAAATAGATTGCTAACATTTATGTGGAGAATCTAAAAGTTACGAGGGGCAATTTGCAATAGACTCAGCTGCCTTGGCCTTTTGCTGTAGGTGGTCGAAGATAGCGCAGCACTTGCCCGGGCGGACCGACAACGAGATCAAGAACTACTGGCGGACGCGCGTGCAGAAGCACGCCAAGCAGCTCCGGTGCGACGTCAACAGCAAGCAGTTCAGGGACATGGTCGAGTACATCTGGGTGCCTCGCCTGCTGGAGCGGATCCAGGGCGGCGAGGCTGCGGCCGTGACTGCCGGCGCTGAGAGCCCGAACACCGGCGCGTCGTCGCTGGAGTGCTGCTCCTCGTCCGAGGTGGCGCAGCCGTCTTCGTCGGCCTCGGACGCGGCGCAGGAAGGCGAGGAGGTCGGGTTGGGAGATTGGTTGGTCGACCAGGAGACGGCGGCGGAGTTTAGCGACAGCCTGATGGAGTCACTGCGCAGCCCGGGGGTCTGTGACGGCTCGTGGCTGCAGGATATGGATCAGCTTGGCGGCGCGTGGGAGGAGAGCTTGTGGAGCATCGAGGATTTGTGGCTGCAGCAGGGACTTTAATGAGAAATTGGATAAGGGACGGGAGCAAACAGCGAAATGTAGAAAAGAACAAAAAGATTGAGAAAGAAAAACACAGAAACAGGGGCTTTTGAGTAAACTGGATTTGCAGAAAGAGGAAAGTGATGGCAATTATTCTTTAACATTCATCTTTTTTCCATCTTGTTTTGCTTTATAATAATTAATTTTTTCAGTTATGTGGACAAGTTAACATCACTCATCGTAGAATTTTGCTTTTCTGTAAGTTCAACAGCCAAGTGTAAAAGTTAATAATATAAGGTGCTATTTGACATAGATGATTTGTGTGGACAATTTACTCTTAGAGGTAGCTTTGCGACAATTGCAAATGATTGGGCTTCATTGTAATGTTTAAGAAAACAAATGGCGTATAAGCATAATTTGAATAAACAGAAATATCTGGATAAGGCCCAAGATAGACCTAATGCTATATATAGACCTATACAAGGCCCATATCCTTTATTTGCTAAGATAAGAAAGAAAGAAAATTGAAAGGAAGAAAAAGTAAAAATGAAAGAAAAATAAAAAGAAATGAAAAGTAAGAAATTTTTTTCAATTATATTTAACTAGAGGAAAAGAAAATTAAAAAGATTTATATAGTTACTTTTTTTTATTTTTATATTTGTATTATATAAAATTATAAATATTATTAAATACTATAAAACTAATTAATCTATTTAAATATAATAAAATTATAAAAATATTATTAAATACTATAAAATTAATTAAATATTATTAAATAATATAATATTAATTAAATATTATTAATTACTATACCATTAATTAAATATTATTAAATATTATAAAATTAATTAAATATTATTAAATATTATAAAATTAATTAAATATTATAAAATAATATAACATTATTAATTACTATAATATTAATTAAATATTCTTAAATACTACAAAATTAATTAAATATTATTAAATAATATAGCATTAATTAAATATTATTAAATACTATAATATTAATTAAAATTAATTAAATATTATTAATTACTATAATATTAATTTGGGCAAGTTATCGCGGTGAGATTAGAGTGATAATTTGGGCAAGTTGTCGCGGAACGATTTCAAGGGAAAATTAATGCCCTTTTCCTTTTGACTTTCTCTCCTCAATTTCCATTTACTCTATTAAACAACCTAATTTTACTATCCCTCTATCTTTCTTTCCATTGTCTACCTCTTTCCTCTCCATTAAACACAACTGAAGGCCTTGTTTCCTAAGAAGGATAGAAAATAAGATGGAAAAGAAATAAAATTGATAGGGAAAAAAAGTAGAGAAGGAACACCGTACACACATGACTCTCACGTGTTTCAATCTCTCGCTAACTGCTGCGGAAGAGGGAGGAGAGACGAGCGTCTCTCACACGCGGTCGTGCGGGTGAAGACAAGTGGCTCCGGTGGCAAGCGGCTCACGACGAGGGAGGAGAGGCAGCTAGAGGAGGCAAGGGGGAGGGAAGAGTAGTGCCGTTAAGCAGCGGCTCCGTGGCGTCGGTGAGCAGCGGTGAGGGCGATGTAGAGCGTGGCGAGGTCTCCAACGGGCATTGAGGGAGACAGCTCCAGCGGACGTCAAGGGCGTCGGCTCTAGTGGCAAGCAAGGGCTCTAGCGGGCGTCAGCTCTAGTGGCAGGGCTCCAGCGGGCGTTGACTCTAGAGGCAGGGCTCCAATGGGTAGGCGAGGGTGTCGACTCCAGCGAGCGTCAAGGGCGTCGATTGACACGTCCCGCAAGTGCACGGTTATGTCGAAGTAATATAAAAAGTTGTCGAACCCACAGGGAACAAGGTTAAGTACTAGAAAGTCTAAGTTTCAATAGCTAAGCAAATTGAGACGGGGTTTGCTATGTTAATTAACAAAAAGCAAGAAATCAAGACAACTACGGAAGAGTATTTATATGAGAGAGATTAGAGCTTTAGTATCCACCACACTAACAAATCTAATTCTGTTAAAAATGATCTATTACATGAATTCACAATTTTGCATAAAGAACTTTCCCTAAGGTACAGGATGTCCCCTCTCGGTGGTACACCCTAGTGCTTATCTAGAACGGTTTCCTACTCTCACGGTGAATCGTTCTAAACAAACCTTATGCGTTTGATTGAACGTTATGATACCCCTCGAGTGAAAACCGAGCACTCTCGTGTCACTGATTCACAAGTATTACCAAGGGATTCCACCGACGCAATTCTCCACTCGGTATGAATCTCGTCGGCTAAAACGCAATATTACACAGCCAAAGCAACATTATGAAATAAGCCCTACAAAGTAAAGATATGCTCAAGTGAATGATCAAATAACATAATTAAATTAAGTTTAGCAAATAGAAGTCGTCAGCGGGCTTCAACCAAGCCCTGAAATAGGTTTTACGCTATAAAATTCATGAAAGCTCGCATAGATCTCTCTAAAATAATTAGAAAATTTCTACAAAACATTTTTGAGATGAAGGAGAGGATGAACCGAACAAGATCCTCAAAAATCGTAAAAATCTGATGCTCCAATCTCTCGAAATCGCCCCGAAAATGAGTTATCGTCGCTTCTGACCACCCTAGCCGTTCGTCCGCCGATTTCTCGATGATTAGTAAGTTCTGGAAAGGGCTTTTATATCTTTTGGATTCACCTCTCAGTTAGCTTTCTAAAACGTGTCCACTTGCCTTATTTGGACATCTCTATGGCTCAAAATTGAAAAAAAAAAATCAGAGTAAAAGTCAGATTGCCCAATTGCGATCATAGGTGAACCCTGCCGGGTTCACCAGGTGGTGAAGTTTATTGTGCAGTTCCTATCGAGTAAGAATCACCGATGAACCCCGTCAGGTTCACCAGGTGGTGAAGTGTACTGTAGACATCTGCTTAAAATCTCTCTAAAAGAATCACAGGTGAATCCCGCCGGGTTCACCTACCAGTGAAGTGTTCTGTGAGTTTCAGTCATCAGCGAAAGCACCGGTGAACCCCGCCAGGTTCACCTGGCCGTATTTCTCGAGGTAACTCCGATTGAGCCCAAATTTGACGGGCAACTTCGTCTTCTCATAAGGAATCACCCCACGACCATAAAATCTTCAAAAGATTTCAAATTTGAGTGATTTCACCTAAAATTTTACAAAAATAAGAAAAAGTGAAGATTCCGAAGCTTTTAAGTAAATAAGTCTTAATGGAGAATAAAAATATTAAAATAGGCCTAAATTTATCATGGAATAATACCAAAAATTACTACTAAAATGCAAGGCATCATCGGCTCCAGTAGGCGTCGAGGGCGTCCGCTCCAGCGTCGAGGGCGTCAGCTCGAGCTGGCGTCGAGGGCGTCTTCTTCAGCAGCGAGGGCTCTAGAGCTTGCTCCAGCGACAGCGTCGTCGAGCATGCATGGCAAACGCAGATGGTGCGTGGGTGAAGATGGCAATGCGTGGGTCAGGACGGAGCTGAGGACGAGGGCTGTCGTCGATGACGAGGCGACTACCGTTGGCGAGGAGGTGGCTGCCGTCGGTGAAGAGGTGGTTGCTGTCGGTGAGTGTTGGCAAGCAGCAGCATTAGGCGAGGATGACATGCGGCAGAGGGAGAACAAGTTTCCACCCGATTTGGGCGGACTAAAAAATGAGGGAAAAGATACCTCTTTTCCCTCACTCTTTCCATCTGTTCAAAGAAAAGAAGGAGAATAGCATTTTTCTCTTTTTTCCACAGCTGATTCCTTTCTAGGAGACAAGGCCTAAGTGTCACGCCCTATTTTCTCCCCACCTTCATGTCAGCTATTTCTCCTTGGAATAGTGTGCCAAAATAAAATCTCCTGCTGAAATTTGAATTTGATGTTGACTCCGCTTGCCTACCTTGTTTCGAGCGTCGAACAATGCCTGCCCACTTCGATGTCTCCCGCACGTGTCGAACAAATGCCTCCTGCATTCGTTCTTTCTCACCGAAGAAGGAAGGGCAGACGAGCTCGACGTGCAATAGGCGAGCTCGCCCTCAGCCCTCATCGCCGCCAGAAGCCGCTGCTGGATCATCGTCGACGATGGTTTAGAAGGAGGAAAGGGACCATTGCCAAAGAAGAAGGGAAGGAGACGCCGAAAACGCAATCCAACGTTGAGGAAAAGCTCTTCTTTATTCCTCTCCAAAAGAACGAGTACAAAAACCCCTTCCTCTACCTTGAATCCACTCGTCTGATTCTCTCTAACGTCGGTGGCAACTCTGCCGCCAACTGCTCTCAAAGTTCGCTCCCTCTGAAATCTTTCTGCTCACAAACCTCTCTCTGTGTGGTCCTCCCCCCGCCTTCGTCCGCTCATCGAACGTTTTATAGGGGTAGAAGCATTGCTTGCCTCTGCTACCAGTGCTGGACTCGATCTCCTCTTGCCAAGTCGCCCGTGCCATCCGCTGAAGATGGTGTCGCCGAGCTTGTGGACAAAGTCATACGCCACTGCTTCTGCTAATCCCACTCGAGACTGCATCTCATGCTTCGTTCGCTGAAGCCGCTGGAACTCATCAACACCGCCTCCGCCTTTCTTTGCTAGAGACAGGATCATCCGTCATTGCGTACCTCCGCGTCTGACGAAATCGTCTCCGCTGACGAACGTTGCCTACGTCAGAAGACCTCTCAACATCCGTGTTGTCCGTTGATGCGGCTAATGTCCACGCTCTTCGACCACGTCCACGCTGAGGGATTCAAATGTCGTCGCTCGCGTGGACAAGGTCGCTTGTTGTCACGCCCCGGTCGGATCGACCTAGAAAGAGCACTTAAATGCTGTCTTAGGGCAATCCGGCGGAATACCAGAACGTAACTCGCCCTAGGGTTTCCGACCCAAAATTAGAAACCCTAATTCCCGCTCAATTTTTCTTCCCAAATTACAATTCGCACGGAAAACCCTAACCCTAATTTGAGAAATCTAGAAAGAATCAAAAATCCCAAATCAGAAAATCAAAATACCTCTCCTGATTTTGACCTGGTCAAAATCATGTTTACTGTGCAAACTCGCCGATCGAATCGCTCTCGCTGACGTCACGCTGACGTCAGCCGACGATTAATTCCGTCGCCGCGGAATCGTTCTTCAGGTGACGTCACGCTGACGTCGCACGCGAAATCGAATTTCGAATTCGATTTCCGCCGCCAATTTTGACTTTCCTTTGCTGACGTCCGCTTGCGTCAGCCGTCCTCGAAATATGCCGTTGACCGCTTGACTCTTCTCGTTTCGAACGCTCGACGCGTTCGAAGCCGTCGTCTTCACGCGTCGAACGCGCGTCTGCGTTCGACGCTGCCGTCGCCGGAGAAGGAAGGCCGCCGCCTTCCGTCGTCGTAGAACAGGGGAAGGGAACATATGAAAGGAAGAAGCTTTATTACCTCTGCAAAGCTTACAACGTCTCTCAACCGACGACCTCCGTCGGTGCCCGCTTCCCCTCCCTCACCGGTGATTCCGGTTACATGCTCTCCTTGATCTCACTCTCTCGTCGGTACCTCCGCGCCGACCTTCGCCCCCTGCCGGCATCAGAGCCCAGCTCTGGAAGGGCGACGGCACCTCGCCGTCGCCGGTGGAGTCGCCTCTCCTTTGTGGTGTGGTGACGCCCTTGCGCACACCTTTCCGCTCGATCGCGTCTTCCTTTATAAGGACGCATCGCCGAATCTTCCGCCGAAGCTCGCGTCTGCTGACGAGGTCTCCATCGACTCGTCTGAAGCCGCGTCCGAAGATGCCTCTGTGCCCGAGTCTTTCTCCAGTTTCGAGTTGACGACGCCGCGTCTGCCGTCGCTCTCCGAAACTGCAGTCCGCGTCTTCCGGAGAAGCCGCGTCCGTCGAACCCGTCAGAGCCGCTGCTCCATGTCTCCCATCTCTGGTGAAGACGAAGCCTCCGTAGATTTCTGCTTCGTCCGCCAGAGCTTCACGCACCGCCCGTCCGCTTCTTCCGTCCGAAGCTTTCGGTGAGCGTGCGTTCGCACGCTGCGACGCGCACGCATCTGCGTCTGAAGCACGCGAAGCTTCCGCTTCGTTTGGAGTTGGTCAACTTCCAATGTTGACCCGCCGTTTTCCTCAAATCGAGCTCCCTTAAATCAGGTGGGCTTCCTTCTGTGAGCTTGGGCTTGGGTTGGGCCGAACCGGGTAGACCGGGCCCTGACACTTGTCGCCGCAACTGAGATTTCGCTCGAGTCTTGATTTAGGCATTAACGAAATTTTTGACGTTCGTTGCTTGGGCCGCCGCCCAGCCCAATCTCCTTTGGCCTGGGCCAAATAGATATGGGCATTATACTAAACATACAAGACCCTTACATTTAAATTAGTATATAGAGAGATTTCATAACATAATTTAGTTTCACAAGAAGAAATATTTTAATATATAAGCCCTAATAAGTTAATTATTATTAGGGGTCATTTTAGTTATTAGGCCCATTGTTATAACCCGATTTGACCACTCAACTAGGCCATTGACTGGGTCAAAATCAGCCCAGGAATCCAGCCCAAAGCAAATTAGGGCTCAATTCAGAGTTTGGGCGGCGACGTTGTCATGGCGATGAACGGCGGCATCCGTCCACAGGCGACACTCGTCTCTTCATCCACAATGGCCGATGTCAGGCGGCTGATGCCGGCGACAGACTCGACGCGTGGAGTACACGAAGAGGGAGGAGATCTGGCTGTGATCTTACGCTCATGGAACGAGCCTTGGCATCTCATCTTCCAGTGAAGAGTGCACTCTGGCGAGGGAAGAGACGTCGGCGGCGACCTCGATCAGGCGCGGCGATGCCACGTAGAGCTTCTTCGGTGGGTGAAGCCTTTGCGTGGCGCAAGCACAGAAGTCGACGTCCTCGAAGCTGGCAAGCGTTCGGCGCGAGGCGGCTTAGGTAGTGCGTTGATGGCCGCTTGGCGAGACTCGGTTGGCAACGGCAACGTGACCTGAGCACTCGTGCAAGCGGGCGCCAACAAGCAATGAAAAGACGGCGGCCATGTGGCAGTTCGCGACGGGTGACGGTGGGCGGCGATGGTCGATGTGGTTGCTAGCCTGGCATCGCATACAATCTACTTACCAATGTGGAACCAGGTGGCGAACAGGGGTTTGTCCACGTGGTGTCTGAGCTAGTGGAGGGAGTCAAAGCGACGCCGCATAGGCGACACTCACGAAGGGCTTGGACACAGACTCTCTGTTCACACTTGTCCCGCAGCTCTGCTCCTCACTTGGCGATTCTGGTGATCTCTGCCTGTCGTCTCCTTCCCTCATCCCCTCTTGGTCCGGCGTTCGGCAACGAACTCCAGCCAACCTTCCAGCGTCCAGTGGGTGGTTGTGTGGCGATGCAACGTTGAAGGTGCTCTCGCGCTTCCAATTCGGTGACGTCCTCTTCCCCGACTCGGCGCAGCTGCAGCAGAGTCGACAACTTAACTTTGACGAGGTATCTCTCTCCTCGTCCATTTCCGGTTTCACCATCTTCTCCTCGCTCCTTGGTTTTCCGACGTCAGACGACCTTCTCGTTCCGTTCGTCTTCCGTACGATCCTTGTCCTTCAACTTTCGCTCTCCGTTCATCTACGAGTTCCGGTGGCGACGCAGCTTGGTTCTTCGGCGTCCTCTTCCACTTGCCATCGCTCCTCGGTTCCCGGCTTCGTGCAGTTTTGGCTTCCGGCTCCTCTCTCTCTTCTGTTTATGCGAGTTCGATGGGTCTTCCCTGAGTCGTGTTTTGTTTGTTTGGGTTTCTGTCCACTTGCGTGTGGACTCGTCTCTCCCCTTTCTTGTGTTTCCTCCACCTGCGAGTGGACGTGCTTTTTCTTCTTTCTTTGTAGTTCTTGCCTGCGTGCAAGCTTGTTCCTACCTCTTGCTGTCTGCATACAGCTCTCTCCCTTCCTTGTTGCGTTTCCTATTCCTATGCGTGTTTTTCACTATCTGCGTGCAGTGTCTAGTCATTAGGTTTTCTGTTGAGGCTGAGGTGAGTCCGTCTCTCACCTGCTGGTCGCGCCCCAACCAATTGTTGTTCTTTGCTTCCGCCCTCTGTTGGTTGTGCAATCTCCTGCGTGGGATAGGTTGGTTTTGAGTCCTGTGCGACTCTGTTTTAAGGCATGTGGCTTATTTTTTAAAAAAATTTTTATTATCCTAGTTTAGGGCGTAACACTATTCAAGACATGGATAATAACTTTTTTTAATTTATAAAAATAAATTACAAGAAACGAAATGGTTGAAGAGTACATAACTATTAATTTATGTGGGACCCATAACGCACCCAAATCCACATCCCCCAAGTGTAGGGTGTCGATATTGCCGCAAAGGTGGAAAATAAAATCTTACAATACCCTTCTTTCCTTCCACGAGCTCCTTTCTTCAGTCTTTCTTCCCTCGCCGAGCGCGCATCCTAACAAAGAACATTCTACATCAGTCTCTTTGTTTCGCCATCACAGGCCCCGCATGCCCCTCTTTTCCTTCACCAGGAAAGGAGAGAGAGAGAGAGAGGCAGGAGGAGATCGAAAGAAGTTGTGAGAAGAAAGGGGGGGAGAAAGAGATGGGCAATTGTCTCCTAACCACAGTCTTCCGGTGGCCGCTGTTCAGCCTCTCCGATCTCGGGAGCAGCATCTCCTTCCTCGTCTTCGATTCCTCCTACCTGGGCCTCTCGGCCTTCAGTTCCATCCAGTGGCCGGCGATCGACTTCTCTCTCGTCGACGACGTGGCCTGGGCCTTCGTCATGGTGCTCGAATCCGTGGCCCTGGTCTCCATGCTCTGCTGCTTCTTCGTCTTCTGCGGATGCAGCTTGTGAGATGAGATCTTTAATTCTGTTAAGGTACAATCCCCATGGTTGATTTGGATAATTATGGTTGTATTTAGAATGAAATCAGGTGAAGGATCTTCCGATGCTTTTCTGTTTTCCTTTCGCCGTTTGGGGATGGGAGTGTGGAGCAGGAGTCGTGTTAGTTGGTAGGTAGGACTGTCTGGTGAACTAGAAAAGTATGGTATTAAATGGCATGTCTCTTGTAGGTTTCCTTTTAACTTTACTGTGTGTATTTTAGATCTTCTGTTCTCCTTTCATCAACATATCAACTGTCGCATCATTCCTCGTTGGCCACTTGTAGGTCATATGGATTCACCCCCAAACTAGGGCACACTCTTTCGTCCTCCTTTAAGAAAAAAAAATATATAGTGGTCATAAAAATCTTGCCATTGTATCCGATTTGAAAGTTTCTGATATTTTTAGAAAACGGCTAAAAGAACCCCACTGGCATGAAGGATAGTTTGAAAATATGCAACACAGCATTTATTTTGCACCAAGTCTAGTGTAAATGCTGCTATCTCAGTAGCTAAATTTCTGCCACTTCAACTTTTAGATCTAATTATGAACTAATTGTCTTGATCAGTATTAGAATGTGGAATTAGTGTGATTGATGAGAAGTTAACATGTCTAGTGATTTGGTTGCTATTGTCTGAGCGTGCAGTCTTGTTTAGTTACCAATCTATGAAGAGAGTTGGCAAGTTTTAACATTTATCAGATCTAGCTACTAACCTTTTCCCTAAACTTAGGAGAGAAGCATGGGTGAGAACTACAAATAACATCATGTGCTTTGACTAGTGCAGTGCTACACTTCGCACTTTTATTTTCCAAAAATATACTTTTGCATCTTCATCATAACTTATGGCATATTTTTAACTGTTATGTCAAAGAAAATCTAACCTAATCCTACCTCTTCTTCTATCCCTTGATATGATATTGTCTCTCCTTTTCTTCCTCTACCGGGGAGGGATGCGATGGTATCAGATTACTGGTGCGTGAAGAGGGTGAAGAGGAAAAGGAAAATACAATAAGAGAAAGAATAGTGTAAGCTTTTGCAGTATAGTCACTAATGAAAGTAGACGAAGTTAAAGCATAGAGACAGTAATTTTTGAAAAATAGGAGTATAAAACGAGTTTACATATTGTTACTTATAATTTACCCAAATTCTTTTTGGCTGATGCTACACCAGTTTCTGTACTTGGTAATTTTCAACTTTGTATCGGTTGATGCTAGTATAATACAAGGTTGATAACGTAAACTTAGCTCTGCAGACAGTCATGCTATCTCGAATCAGTTTTGCTTATCAAATTGTTGGCTCAGAGTAGAGTTAATACTTTGAAGTTGCTCTGAAAACTCTATGCTGCGATAATGAATCAGTTGGATCATGGTGAGGATCAAAATTGTCAACTAAGAATGATCAGAAGTGAATTCAGGATCGAGGTTGATTTGTTGCTTATTCTCCATCTGATTCAAGGAGCTTGGAATTTTAGTCGGGTGCCTTCTGTTAGTTGCTCAAGTCAAATTGAGATGACTAGGCGGTGAACAAAAAAAGGATTGCAAGTAGTAATATATATGGGAAAAAGTTAGGGCCCATGAGACATGCCTTTTGCCTCGCCAGGCATGCCTGTAGGCAAATCATAGTGTTTGGTCTGCAATAATTTTGTCCATTGAAGGGATATTGTGTCTTAAATCAATGAATGTTGATGTTGGGGTACGAATAATATCTTTGAGGTGTAAGTATCATGAGGTTTTGTCACTTGAAAAGTGTTTGGTGCTTAGGAACCTTGGTCACCCAGGTGAGAAGTCTCAAGGTTTATGGATATGAAAAGTGAGCAACGCAGAGGTTGCCACCAGTCACTCAGGAAGCACTTAGATGGAGCTGAGTGAAAGGTTGAAAAATACTTGGGTGACCTTGACCAATACGTAAGCCTCTCATGCTAGTATATCATAAAGAATTAGCATGCATAAGCACTTCAACAGCTTGCTCTATTTAGTGAGAAGATTGTTGAGATGTTTACAATATGTCTATATTATATCCTATTGCGACAATTGGGTGTTCAAAAAATCGTTAACCTTGGTGATTTTTTTATTAAATTGAATCATAAATATAATTAACCAAATTGAACATATCATTAATAGATGGTTTTTTTTATGCTTTGATTAGTTTACCATGAGTTTGGGTTTTGAAATTATAGAATGTTTATATGTTAGAGTAAAATAATAAATAACCTACCAATTAAAAATTTAAAATCTAGTTATGATTTGTGATTTGTGCTTAACAAACTTAATAAGAGATTTAAAAATATTAATAGATTGATTGATAATATTATAAGTTTATAATATATTTTTATCATGCATATATATTTGTGATTATATAAAACTAACAATTAATTGTAAATTAATAGTTAATTGCACTAAAAAATAGGTTAATCGATTTAACAGTTAATCAGTTTTTTTCCGAGAATATGATTTCGAACAGACGGAGGAGAAAGAAAAGCTCTCACAATAGCTTGAAGCCTTGAAACGTTGAAAGTGAAATGTAACAGAAATTTGACAAAAATGATAATTTGTTTTCTTAATGAAGAAATTGATCATAATTGCAGTTTCCAATTGAAGTTGACTCAGATGGGACTCAAAGTTCTCCTTTTTCTTACCAGCCGACATTAGGTTATCAAACTTTGCTTTCAGCTAAATGCTGTCATATCACTTTAGAAGGTACGTGCATTTATTGATTTCAGACAAGTGACAAGAGATTTGAGATTTGGCTCAAACCTACGGAAGACGAATGCCAAAGCAATTTGGTGGCTTTTACCAAGAGATTGATCCTATTGTGACTCAAGTAAGTTACGTGATGTGTCGCATCATAGCCAATTGTGTTTTTTTTTTTTTTTTTTTTTTTTTACGAGATATAATCCAACATTTAATTTACTATGTTTTTCCTGACCACATTTATAAGTATAAAAGTATTATGTTTTTTTTTTATTTTTTTTAATTTAACTATTTCTCCGCTTTAAAAAAATTACAACCAACCCTAGTTTAAATTATTTTATGACTACACACCTAAAAGACTATTTAATTGAATACTGCACACTTAAGATAATATTTAAGAGTACATTATTAGTTATTTTTTTCATCACGTTGGACGTGCTAACCATTAAAATATTTTATGATAAAAAATTCCCAATTTCATAATTTAATTATATTAAATATGCCAATGCAAGTTGTTATTACTATTTTATAATGACCTAATCAATAAAAATTCCACACATATTAATATATAATTATTAATAATTACACTAGTCAATAGTAATAGATCGACTTGGTATTTGCTATTATCATACGATATGTGCGAAGACGATGGCCAAAGGACCAGGTGGAAGAAAATAAAATTCTAACGGACCAAAGTGCAAAATGTCACGGGGGGTTCATACTTTAGTCCTCGCTGAAATGTTCACTCGTAAGTAGTAACGCCGCAAGGCCCGCAACCAGATTCCGTAATCGGGTTCGACCGCAGCAGCCGCAGTAAGAAATGGCTCTTGTGGCGAAGCACTGGATGCGGCTCGTCGCCGGCGGTGGACGCGGCGTCACCGCCGTCTCCTCGCCGTTCCTCCATCGTCTTTCCCCTGCTAGATTCTACCATGCTCCGGTTTACGAAGGTATTGCGTTAGGGTTTAACGAAGAAATTTTGACAATTCGTTGTTTTGATTTCGTGGCGATACAGTGAAGGTGGGGATTCCGGAGTTTTTGAAGGCAGTGGGGAACGGGGTGGAGTCTCACATCGCGAAGCTGGAGACTGAGATCGGTGATATTCAGAAGCTTCTGGTCACCCGAACGCTTTGCCTCAAGAAACTCGGCATCCCTTGCAAACATGTGAGCGTCCTTTTTCTATTTTGTCATTCATCATTTCTCGTCCTATCTCAAGTTTAGTGTAGTGGTAAGGATAATTTTTTTCTTCCTACTCATGCTTCTGATCACGGCAAATCTAGCTACAGTGTATAGATAAAAAGAGAACTAGAAGAAGAAAGTAATATGTTGAAGTTTAATTTTAATAGGATACTCGTTTGCCTTCGATCAAGGTGGAATGCGAAGATTGTCTACATTGAATTATTGGTGCCGATGTAGGACACATGCTACCATGCTTTGAGTTTGCACGAACTGAGATTCCCTTCTGGATTCAAAGACAATTAACTATGATATTTTACGTATTGATGGTGACGCTTTTGTTAATTGATTTATTTGGAATCGTATTCCTAGGGCAATGCAACTTTTTGGTTTGAAAAAATATGGATATCAAATATATTTTTTGGTGCAATACATTGGAAACTCATTGGAAAACCAACTGCTATTCTATAAAGCATAACTCATGAAAGTGGGTTAAGTCAAATGGTTTTGGTCTAAACGGATTTGTTTTTCACCATATCTCAAATCAGTGAATTAACCGTTTTCAATTTTTCAGTGTCAAAGTAGTACATTTAGGAGTTAAAATCTAAGTGGAAGCTATTTTGAAATAGTAGCTTGGTAGAATAGGAAACGATTATTTCTGATGCAACTATCTGAACTATTTCCCATAGGAATTAATGGCTGTGAAGGATCCAAACTTTGTAACTTGGACATGAATTTACTTCTTGGGTGGTGGAGGACAAGCACTATAAGGAGTAAATAATAAACTGAAACACACTTGTCAGATAAGTAGGAGAAAGTGTCTGCTTGGTTTGAAGTAAGTTAGTTTCTTGTATGTGGACAGGACTAGTATTTTAAAAAGTCAAATTTGTTCAGTTGAGAACAATCTTATTCACTTCAATTCAGAATAATTTTGTTTTGTACATTCCTAGCATGTCCTATTTTGGTTGTTTATAAATGTTACTGGAATTGGGAGCAGTATTATCTTGTTACATTTCCCTGTTGTTAACTAAGACTTATTGAGTTCTCTAATTCAGCGAGCTTGTGTAAACCAATCTTTTTGCAATGCTTTTGCAAGCACAATCTTGTAGTCTCATCTAAGGTTTAAGGTCTCAGTTTGCATTGTGCTAATTCTGTTTGGAACCAGTACAAACAGGATGTGCCGACATTATAGCACACACCACTACACCATCTCAGACCGGTACATATGTATTAACATTTTTAAAAATGAGTTTGTTCATATATTGACTATTGTGGTTAGTGTGGGCACAGGTACAATCAAGTTTGGGTTTTCATTTTTTAAATTTAGTTAAATAAAAAAAAATCCAAACCAAACCCAAATTCGAGCAACAAAACTGAAAACCTCAGGTTTAGATCTGGTCTTAGTTGATTTACTATTATGTACTATGTTATATATATATATATATATATATATATATATATATATATATATCCAATCCATATTTTTTAGGCTTTATAAATTAAGAATTTTTGGATTTTAGGTTTTTGGGATTTTTTTTGGTTTTAAAAGATTTGTATTTTAAATTTTAACAGGTTTTTGGACTTTTAGGTCAGGCTTAGGTTCTCAATATAAAACCCAAAAACTTGACCGCATACCTGAAATTTGGAGAAAACTTGAAACCCAAAACTTGACTTTGTCCTAAATAATTTGAATTTTTGGGTCAAACTTGAGTCTCCATTTTCTCCGAGTTTTAATTGTCGGTGTTTGATGAGTTCTTATTGAAAAATAATTTATTTTTATCAAAAGATTTGATTTAGGAGTTGGTAAGAACTTACATATGTATGTATGTGCATATGTATGTATATACACATATATACGAGAGTTTTTACTTTATAACAGTTACCAATATATCATGCTTATGCAATTAAACGTAAATATGTAAACAGCTTTCTTGTTAGTTTGCACTTTGCCATCATCATCACGGATTACAGAATCATCACACCTCATCAGAATTTATCTTTTCATTTGTTTTAATGGCTTATATCATGGGTCTCTTTCATTGTCAACTCCGGATGTCTCGAGACATTGGTTTTTTTGCAGTAGATGTAAGAGTAAATTGGTGCTAGGCTTGCAAGTCTTAATAATTCAAGTTTTGGCCTAATGAACGGATATTGGTTGATCCTCTTGATAAAAGAAATATGTAACTGCATATTAGTTGTGTGCCACATACTTGTTAAGCAGATTGCACCTGGTTTATTCACATATTGGCACCAGTTATGCGCAGCTACCTTCACATACACTACGCAGTCTCATAATCTGCTCTTGCAATCTTGTGTAATAATTAACACATTGCAGTGCTACATGTTTTTCTTGTTTTTAATTATGTTTGGTGCAAAGGTTCGTCTAGGCTGGGCATGGATTTTGGAGGCACCTAATTCACATTGTTGCTTTTTAAGACGTCCATCAGCTTATCGGAAGAAAGTTGCTATGTCTTCTTATGCCCTGGTTTCATTTGTTTATACACAAATATGCTATGGTAGTTGTGATGCCTCATTCGAAACGGGCTGGGCCGGGCTGGCAAACGGGCCCAAGCCCACTTTGAGACGCGCGCACGGCAGTCTGCTTGCGTGGCTTCGTCAAACACGGCCGACGCGAGCGAAGCGAGCTCCGTCCGTCCGAGTCTGAAAGCTTCGCGCAAGCAGAAAAGAGGAGCCGGTGTCGACGTCCGCGTCTCCAGGAGAGGAATAAGGAAGGCGGCGTCGTCTTCGGACGCGGCATTGGGCGACGCCGTCTTTAGTAAAGACGCGGATGCAGCAGGAAAAGAGGAGTCGAATAGCGCGAGCGAAAGGAAGCAGCGGACGATTGGGCGGAGTCATCGTCTAGATTAGGAAAGTCGACTGAGTCCAGCAGCAGAGGCGTCGCTCGCCTCTGCCCTATAAAGCTTCCAGAGAGATCTAGGCGAGGGGACCAGAGAGAGAGAGAGAGGGAGATCGAGAGCTTGCGAGCCTGTGAAGTAGAGCTGAGACCTGAGAGCGAGAGATCTTGTGAGTCGACGGTAGAGTCTGCCGCCGACGAGAGTAGCGACGACGTGAGGGATTTAGGGGTTTTGTACTCATCTTTGAGAAGGAATAAAGAGAGGAAGTTTTCCCCTACTTTTCTTGTGTCTCCGGTGGCTTCATCTTCCCCTATCTCCTCTATTCTGATCTCCAGCAGCAGCGAGCCCTGCTCCCTCCTCATCTCCGTCAAAGAGGGTCTTCAGGCAGCGCTTCCGGTGGGACGAGGGGCTGAGGAGGAGGCGGCGACCTTCCTCCTGCCGCACGCCCAAGGGTTCCACAAGGCCACCTTCTCCAACGACAGCGTTCGTTCGCGTGAAAGGCAGTGGCGAGGTGGAGACGAACGCTGCGTGAGCGTTCGGGACGAGGCTTAGCAACACGATTTTGACTCGGTCAAAAGGTGGAACGAAGTAGCGAATTTAGTTTTCGGGCAGCGATTTGGGGATTTCGGCGCATAGTTGAGGAGATTAGCTGACGTGGAGGCGGAAGTGAATTAGGGCATGACAAACTGGTATCAGAGCATAGTTCTTCGACGACATGGTGAATCAAGGAGACCGTATAGCGCGCATCGAGCAGGTGCTCGGCTTAACGGGGAACAATGACGATGCGGTTGTTCCCCAAGTGGAGGATTTACAGCGCACGGTGGAGCAACAGATGTTGCAAATTCTTGCCCTCCAGCAAGCCTTGGCGGAAATGGCTACACTCCGGCAAAGTTTGGGAGAGATGGCTGCGCTACAAGAGCAGGTAGCAAGGCAAGTAGTGGCGCAACAGCAGATGCAGGTTGAAATAGTTGTGTTGCGCGTGGCATTGGCAGCGCAGGCACAAGGAGGAGCGCCAGCGACAACGGCACATACGGAGCAGGCGGCTCCAAAAGTAAAGGTGTGAGTACCTGAACCTTCGACCTTCGGAGGGGCTCGATCATCAAAAGAACTGGGTAATTTCATCTGGGACATAGAACAATTCTTGTCACCAATCATGTCCCAGACGACGAGAAAGTTCAGGTGTGCACCGCGTACCTTACCAACGATACCAAACTTTGGTGGTGTACCAAAGTTGATTCGACGTCAGAAGCCCCGAGATGGACCTGGGACATGTTCCGAGAGGAACTGCAACGGCAGTTTCTTTCCGGAAACTCGGTGGACCAGGCACGAGATGCAGTGGATCGGCTTCGACATACTGGTCCGATTCAGGAGTATGTCCGAGCCTATTCAGCACTGATGTTGCAGATTCCAGATATGGCGGAGGAGGATCGGAAGCATACCTTCCTTCGTCATCTTCAACCATGGGCTGAAGCAGAAGTCCGGTGGCATGCACCGCAAGACTGGAGAGAGGCCTCAGCGGTGGCCGAGTCCTTGGTGGACATGCGCACTTCAGGATCAACTTCAACGAGAATATCAAGGTCGCCTTCAAAGCGTCGTTCTCCAGCAAGGGCAAGAGCACCAGAAAGGGGGAGATCCTTTCCCCAGCGAGGTGGTGGCCAGCCGGCACGACAGGAGCAGAACCGACCTGCAGATAGGGCGCAGGAACAATCGAGACTGATGAAATGCTTTTTGTGCAAAGGCCCACATCGGATGTACGAATGTCCGAACCGACAGCGGATTTCGGCAATTACAACTATCGTAGAGCGAGAGTTGGCTGAGAAGAAAGGAGACGAGGGTGACCCTGTGGTGACATGCATCGGTGGAATGACCCTGAATGCAATCACGGCAGTGTCAGCCTCAAGCGAAGCAGGATTGATGTATGTTCCGATGCAGATCAATGGAGTTGAGGTGGAGGCGATGGTCGACACCGGCGCAACTCACCTATTCGTATCGGAACGAATGGTTGCACAACTTGGCTTGCGCACTTCATCGACGACGACTCGGATGAAGACCGTCAATGCCACAGAACAACCAATGGTGGCTGTTTCCTATGATGTTCCAGTGAAGCTGGGAGACTAGACGGGACGACACCACGTCCGAGTGGCAAAGATAGACGATTACGACGTCGTCCTTGGGATCGAACTGCTTCTACGAGCGAAGGTTTCAATCATTCCACACTTGGAAGGAGTCCAAGTGCTTCAGGAGGGAGCCTCAGGCTGGATCTCTAGTGTTCAGCGAGGTAATTCGACGACCTCAACTTCGAGAACATGGGAGAAACGTAGAGTGACGGAGCCCGCACAAGCACAAGGTGCTCATATCGCAGCAATGGTTGCGACAGAGATGCCCGCAGCAGACATCGAGGGCGATGTCCAACTTGGGCGGGGGAGAATTGTGATGCCTCATTCGAAACGGGCTGGGCCGGGCTGGCAAACGGGCCCAAGCCCACGTTGAGACGCGCGCGCGGCAGTCTGCTTGCGTGGCTTCGTCAAACACGGCCAACGCGAGAGAAGCGAGCTCCGTCCGTCCGAGTCTGGCGAAGCGAAAGCTTCGCGCGAGGAGAAAAGAGGAGCGGGCGTCGACGTCCGCGTCTCCAGGAGAGGAATAAGGAAGGCGGCGTCGTCTTCGGACGTGGCATTGGGCGACACCGCGAATGCAGCAGGAAAAGAGGAGTCGAACAGCGCGAGCGAAAGGAAGCAGCGGACGATTGGGCGGAGTCATCGTCCAGATTAGGAAAGTCGACTGAGTCCAGCGGCTTCCAGAGAGATCTAGGCGAGGGGACCAGAGAGAGAGAGAGAGATCGAGAGCTTGCTAGCCTGTGAAGTAGAGCTGAGACCTGAGAGCGAGAGATCTTGTGAGTCGGCGGTAGAGTCTGCCGCCGACAAGAGTAGCGACAGCGTGAGGGATTTAGGGGTTTTGTACTCATCTTTGAGAAGGAATAAAGAGAGGAAGTTTTCCCCTACGTTTCTTGTGTCTCTGGTGGCTTCATCTTCCCCTATCTCCACTATTCTGATCTCCAGCAGCAGCGAGCCCTGCTCCCTCCTCATCTCCGTCGAAGAGGGTCTTCAGGCAACGCTTCTGGTGGGACGAGGGGCTGAGGAGGAGGCGGCGACCTTCCTCCTGCCGCACGCCCAAGGGCTCCACAAGGCCACCTTCTCCAACGACGGTGTTCGTTCGCGTGAAAGGCAGTGGCGAGGTGGAGACGAACGCTGCATGAGCGTTCGGGACGAGGCTTCACAACACGATTTTGACTCGGTCAAAAGGTGGAACGAAGTAGCGAATTCGGTTTTCGGACGGCGATTTGTGGATTTCGGCGCATAGTTGAGGAGATTAGCTGATGTGGAGGCGGAAGTGAATTAGGGCGTGACAGTAGTCCTGTTACTGGAACTGTTTTTCACTGTTAAGAGTTACCACTGGATCATGATTTTAGCTGGGAGGTAACAAACAAGAACAATCAGGTTGCAGTATCTGGCTTGTGATGATATGTAACTAATCGTTGTATATTTTGCATGTTATAACTGGTAAGCATATTTCTTCTTCTCTACTCATTTTGGAGAAGAAAAACACTGTCTTCATCCTATTTTGGCATTGAGCGGAGAAACTGTGTCCATTCATGTGCACAGATCCTCGTTATGACCAGTATTACGAGCAACTGCAAATGTCTGAAACCTTCTGCTATGAATAAACTATATCTTTTTTAGGGCCTTTTGATGTAAGAAAATAGCGGTTGGTGTGATCAAATGACTATTAAATTGAATGATTTTTGTTTATTGCTCTCCCAAGAATATTTTCTTTCACTGATTTGTGCTCGTCTGTTATGCAGAGGAAATTTATCCTTAGATATACACACAAGTATAGGCTGGGGCTCTGGAGGCCTAGGGCTGATGTTCTAAAACAATGAACTTCGACTTCAAGAGCGAACAACCATAGCTTACTGTCAACACCCGGTGCTTTTCATTTATTCCTTTTGCATGAATTGTTTTGCATTGAAACATATGTGCTTGTTTTGAGTTTTGACCATGATAACTAACTAGTTGTAGTATCTCTTTGCAACCACAAAAGATGACGTTTCTGTTTTCTGGCCACTAAGGATACCCACTATTCAAATGTTTTAATTGGTTTGCCTTGTGTTTGATTTCTGTGAAATCTCGCTTTTGCTATCTATAATCAACAGTCAGTAATTGGTTTAAATAGTCTGTTTGATCAGCAAATGCATTCTGGTTTCTTCTTTAAAACATGTTTGATCAGCAAATACATTCTTTCAACCTTTTCCTTGAACAGTCAGTAATTGGTTTCTTCTTTAAAACAGTCAATAGTTACTTTAAGTAGTCTGTTTGATCAGCAAATGCATTCTTTCAACCTTTTCCTTGAACATATTTTTTTTCTCATTATTTTTCTAATCATCATATGTAACTCCGCATTTCTTCTTTAAAACATATCAAATAGGTTCCTTCGTACGATGCACTCTTACTTGCCTTTCCCTATTTTATTATTCTTTTTTTAATCAAACCCTCGTTACCTCTCTACTTGACTTGCACATTATTTCTCTAATTTTAATTATTTCAAACGGGACAATGGAGTAGCCTTAGTGATGGCAATGGGTGAGGACAAGGGCGAGTGGTGCTAAATCTGTCCCCAACTTTCAAACACGATACTTTTACCTTGTTGGGGTTCAAAAACTCTATTCCATCTCTGACCCTAATGGGGATCTTGTCACGTAGAAAAATCAACCTTACAACAATAGTGGGTGCTAGTGGGAGGAGTGGCACAAGCAGGGAGGGGAGTGGTGCAAGACAAGCAGAAGGAAGAGGGGAGGGAGGAGAGAGGTTAGAGTTAAGTTAGGAGGTAGGAGGTAGTTTTATAAAATTTTTAAGATGGCCAGGTTCATGTTCAGATTTGAGATGCGTACCTAAAATTTCATACTCGACTTATCACAGACGGGTTTTATTTGAACTTGATGGGAGACCCGTTTACCTTAGGTTTTTCTCGTTAAAATCAAGTATGAGTGGTTTTTTCTCTCGTATCTAGATGAGCCTGAGCCCAGGGTTTATAACAGTGCGGCTTGGATCCATGGTGCGCACGTGCAAACCACGTGAGTTGTCTAGCGTGGGAAACTAAGAGGCGGCGGCTACATTGTTAACGGGACTGCACAAATGCCGAGTAGGATAAATTAGGGATACGAAAACAAAGTAAAATTATGATCTAATTAAGCTTTCAACGTTTGATTTCTCTTCTTACAAAAGTAACCCCTGACTCTGAGCGTGAGATTTGCTGGCCACTTGACACATCTCCACAGCCCCCATAAATTTTTACTTGTTCCAATTGTGATAACCGAGACTTACACGGAACCAATTAAAGCGTAATTAAGCTAATTTCGAACGAATAAACTCATTCTCAACGCCCAATTACTTCGGATTGATTTCTGACTTGTTAAATAATTTAACAGATCATCCAGATGAATGTAAACTAATTCCAATCAGTCTGCAAAAATGGCCCCGTATTGGATCCGGACCACGCCCCCCTCCACCACCCGTCAGACCGTCCACTTCGCCGGCGACCTCATCGATGCCACGGTGACCAACGACGAGCTCGCGACAGCGGACTGGGTGCGCCGCCTCCTCTACTCCCGCGAGCCGATCGGCATCGTGGCGCTGAGGGCCAAATACGAGCGGGGCCCGGTTCCCGGCCGAGCCGCCACCCTCCAACTCTACGCGGGGAACAGGTGCCTCGTCCTCCAGCTCTTCCACGCGGCCTGCGTTCCGCCGCCCCTCTTTGATCTTCTGGAAGACGGCGACACCACGTTCGTGGGGTTCGGGGTGGAGGGCGACGCCTCCAACCTGGAGGACGACTACGGGATTTGGTGCCGCAACCGCGTGGAATTGGATTCGGCGTGCGCGAGGCACGTGAGGGAATGCTGCCCTTGGGCATGGGAGCGGCACGGCAAGGAGAGGTGGGAGATGGAATCGTACGCGCAGGAGATTCTCGGCGTCCGAGTGGCCGAGGCCGTCGGTGATGATCACGAGAGGGAGGGCGACTGGGACGGTGAGCGCTTAACGGAGGCTCAGGTTAGGCACGCGTGCGTTGACGCTTATATTTGTTACAAATTGGGTTGTAGGGTGTTGGGTGGAGGATCCAGTGTTCCAAGTTACTCATCCAAGTAATTTTATCAAAAAAAAATAATAATAATTTTGTATTAAATGTTTTTTATATCGGTTATATAGCCACCCAAATTGTATATATAAAAAGAGGGGGAAAAAAGGAACAGGGAAATTGCATACTAAACTAAAGCGTTCATATAAGTTGGTAATAATCATAAGAAACATATATTATTAAACTACGCTTGTCCTACCCAAAACCTCACAAATCCATCAAGGAAATAATCTAATAATTAATATGTTAATAATATATAAAATATATTTTTAGGTAACTAAAATAAAATTTTGATAGTTAAATTAAAACAATATATAAACCGAAAGGCTTGGGTGAAATATTTGGACTTACAAATAAGTACATGTGAGATACAGTTACAAGTTTAGGTTAATCTAAAATTCTTCTTTGTCGTCTAATAATTTTATATGGAAGGATGCAATTAATTAACAGAAAATTCTATATACCACACCCATATGCCATGATTATTTAATTAAAATGTATATTATAACTTTGTATTAGAATTCAATTGCCTGAAAATATTGTTGTAATTATATTTCAAAAATGTTTTATAAAATCACATATCTGGGTTTAAACTCGAGATTTCTTTTATTGATTTTACTAAATTAAATCTTTATTTTTTTAGTACTTTTTATTAATGTTAACCATTTTTGCTAGTAAATTAAATTATATCACAATGATTTTAATACCAAAATTACCTTTTTCATTTAACCTAAAATGTTTTTTATTTAGAGGTTCATTATTTTCCTAAATTAACTTTTGTGTTGAAATATTATATCACAATAATTGTAAGTTTATATTTAGTGAAAATATCTAAGAATATATTTGTAATGTTTTATAGGAATATTATATAATTTCAAACTACTTTGAACATGCGCGATTTTATGGTTTTTCAAACGATGGGAACCTGCCCAAATATCCTTTTGTGGAGAAGCAAATGCCCTTTGTTTTTTTATTATATGTTTTTATTTTCATGAAATTTTTCTATATAATTTTACAAATTTATGAACTTTAATAATTTATTTTATGGCAGAAGAGCTATTTGCTTATCTATATAAATAGTAAACAGCAATTGCAACTAAATTTTATGCGTCTTCTTTTTGTTACTGTAGGATTACACCATTGTCAAATGTGGTGAACAGAAACGGAAACTCCTTGTTTGGCTTGTACTCTTCGTTGGTTATAGGCTTTCCAATATTTTGACCACCGTCTGCAGTAATTTTGTTAGGCAAATTGTTTATATGAAGAAAAAAATATATATAATCATATGGAATATTTACTTAGTGAATATTTTCTAATCATAATTTCTTGCTGATCTTTCTTTTAATGTCAATGTAGCCTTTCTCCATTTACCAGGATTCCAACTTCAGCTAGTCTTCAAGATCCGAAGCGGAATTTGCAGACCGTGCGAATTCATGATGAGGTTTTTTTTAGCTGTCTGCCTGTCTCTCATTTTTCCAAGTTTCGCCTGACTATTCCATACTTCTATTGGTCTAGAAGAAACAAGAATAGGATAACTTGAGATACAAGTAGCACCGAACGAAGAGTGAACTAAAATAAAAATACGGTAAGAATTGACTGGTTATACACTAATGGTAGTTAGCATCTAGACATGCATACTAAATTGATTCACTGAGTGCAGTAAATAAGGAGGGAAACAAAAGAGAGGCCCAATGAGTGCTTCACCGATAAAGAGTTAACATAAACCAACGTGATTCTTGCAGACACCGCAGCTTTATAGGAATTGGCAAACACGGTCGCTGCGTCGACACAGTTGTGCAGCGGACGCTCAGAATCCAGTGATCAAGTTCAATAACTGGAAGGCATTCTATGTTTCCAACCCATTTCAGGTACAGATGGAAGTGGCAAAGCATCAAGAGAATTACGATGGAGCAAGGCACTAACAAGGCAACAATTTTGTATCCGACTGAATATCTGTCTACAACAAGCATTCTGTATAATATCTCTAATTCATCCAATATCCCAACGACAGCAGGAGCACGCAACTGTCTGCTACTAATAAAAAATGATTTCAATGTACAAAGCACAACGAACTACGCTTAATGATACCTCTTCGTTTGTGATCACTGTGAAGATAAAATTAGCAACAAGACATTAATAGCTAAAATTGAAACAGTGGGCAACACAAGCAGAACAGGGAAACATCTGCCTGACCACCAAACCTTTGACGAGTCTTAAAAATTCAATCCTTCATCAAATACCAATCTTCAAATGGCAAATTTCACTGATTAGCAAAAACCACATCCACGGGAAAACATTCCAAATTGACCATCTAGTCAAATAGCCAAGTAGAAACTTTGAACTTCAAATTTAAAGATAAAAGAGTGTTGGTGAGAAGAGCATCTACAAATAGAGTCCTACCAGTAAGATACATCTCTAACCCATGTTAATGAGAGAAACCCGCCAATCCCAAGCAAATGCATTTCTTCAGGCATCTGAAACGCACGGTATTGAGTATTGCAAAAACAGTAAGATTTCTGAAGAATGGGTACGAAATCTCAAGGATAACATACTGAAAGCTTACCAGGGACATCATAAACTTATTAGTGGTGTATCCCCAGTGCACCCTGAAAATTTGGCTAGAAAGGATTAGAGCACCAGTAATATCCATCAAACAGCACTCTAAATAGCAGAGGCAGGCAATGTTCCATGTAACGACATCTAAAAAAATCTTTCAGAGCTCGGCAGTTGGGCGTTATTATGAATTCCAACCCACATTTATCTCACAATCAACATTCAATATAATTAGCTTCAGCCTTCATGACGTAGTGTTGCTTATCATCATGAGAAAATAATGATATGGAACAACTCCTAGCTCCTCCTCTACTCTTGAACAGTGAAATAGAAAAAATTTTCAACTCACCACCAAATATTTATTCATTAGTATCGGCTGTATGGGTTCGCAAAATCTTCATGCTGTTGATGCTGAACTTCACCATATGTGTCATGCGGCCTTGAAGCTGAAAAGTTCTCAGCAGGGAATTGGTATCTATTTTTAGGATCTCTTAATAAGCTAGACCCAACATACTGCATGGTCCTGGAAGATTGATCATAGTCAGTAAAGGACGGTTGATTATAAGCAGTCTGTCGTGCTTGCTTGCACATATCAAGTTGAAGAAATTCTTCCCATTGTTTCATGTGCAAACCCCTCAAAACAGCTAGTTTCTTCATGTAATCATCTCTCAGCTGTTTTACGCACTTCATTCACAAAAGAAAAGAACACTTTGAGCAAGAACATTGTTGTAATTAGTCCCACATAATCATCTATTTCACAGATATGCCTAATTTATTAACTTGAAGTACAGAGTAATTAATAATTTTTCATCAAATCAGACACTAGCTTCATGAAGAAAATGTGAGAAAAGATTTGCGCAATTATAAATACAACTAATAAACACTTGGATTATTAGTGAAGAATCTGATGACGTGCAGACTATGATCAATACCAGATGCAGAAGATTAGTACAATTTCAGATGAAGAGTTAAGTTGACTAGATTACCTTTTCAAGGGCAACAAAACAAAGAACTCTAAACCATCAGCTAACCATTTTGATAATATCTTACAGACAAGGATCTGCACTCGTCCTACAATTAATAAGCTGTTGAAGATTTGAGCACTGTGTTAAATCACATTGATATTGGGCGCTTCTCTCTAGTGATAATTCTTTATTTTACCAGCATAATGAATAGCTTTTATCATTGCACTATGCATGAAATACAAATTATACAATAAGCAACCGAGTAAAAGAAAATTGGAGTTAGGAATTCCTCCTGTACTAGCACTCATTCTTGATTGAAAACATAGGATGTGAGGTTTCCAGTTCAATGTTCACAGCACAAGGGTCCAATCCCGATCCCTCACCCCTCTCTGTGTAAACGTAGGTTGCATTTGGTAGAGCTACGCTGATGCAATTGTGTCGTTCTTTTGGTGTTGCTAAAAAGTTATATTTGGTAGAGCTGTTGTATGTCAATGTTGTTTTAAGTTTTAACCCTTAAACTATAGAAATTATGTATTAATACTATATAAAAATCTAATCATATAGATATTTTATATTTTATATATAAAATCACATCAAAAATAGCAATTTGGTTACAAAGCCCACCTATGAATTATCCTCCTTTATTTGCTTTCATCTAAATGCAAAGTCCCATGTAACATTTCACCACACATATTACTTCTAATTGAATAAAAAAAAATTATTTTTATTCTTTAAATTGCACATAATTATTAATTAATGTATATTAACAAATACATTAATTAAATATATAAATTTTAAAGCGTATTATATATATATTATATACATATTATAAATATTGATTATATATGTTTAGATAGGCACGAGTAGTGATTGGTTATGACAACAGTTCCATGTAAAGACTCTTCCACACATATTTCTTATAATTAAATAAAAAATTAAATTTTTATATTAAAATAATTAATTATATAAAATTATTTAAATTTTAATATATTATACTAATAAATTAAGTTTTCCAAGCTTCTAGCCGTAGTGCAAATTTTGGCACTGTTTAACAAAGCCTCTGCGCAACCAAACGCAGGACAGTGACAACTTCTATTGGAGGATCCACACAACTAGCATTATAGTGCTACCAAACGGACCTTGAGTCCACTCTAATAGCTCTCACTCTCTTCAAACGTAGTCCATCAAACAAATGATAGCAACAACATTCATCAAATGTTCTCTCTCGCTCAAGTTCCACTTAACCAGTTTCAGCATTTACTTCATTCCATATGTCCCCTTTCCCTTCCAATGACATTAACAGGCAAATTACACATGCAGAAATTGAAGCAAAGAGAAAAGGTTGGTTCACATTTTCATGCTGACTTCCTCCAATTTAGAAATGTAGCACAACAATTTGCATATTTCATCAAATTGGAGCATTGTTTGATTTTAATCCAATCAATCTAAAATTTGATTGTTATATAAAGGCCAATCTTTGACACGTTCATAACCAAACAAATAGTTGGCAAGGGCGACGAAATGAACCTGTTATTATGTATGCCTTCTCTAGGTTAGGAGAGAATACATCCGTAACAATGAGCAAAAGGAGGAAATAAAAATAGGTTAAGATGGTTTAACTAAAGCAAGAACCCTGGGCAACATTTTGGGGCTGGAACCTTTCGAGTGTTGGCCAGGAGGATGACCCATAGATCCCTTCTCAATGGAAGGGAGAAGTGACGACCAAAGGGCAGCCCACAAGCATCTCCAGGCCAATAAAACCTCAAAGAGGATGGGAGGGGTCGGTGGATTGGTATCTGGATCTGGCGAGGCAACGTCCGGGACCAGATAAAAAGGAAGGCCAAGTCAACTAGATTATTGGAGAATCAGACCTGGAACACAGCATGGGGAAAGATTCAAGCAGATTAAAGATATGTAATGAATGGTTTCTTTAGGTCGAGAATTTTTAGGTAAGAGAAGGGCTTGTTGAAACACTTTTCTCCAATTAGCTTACTGACGACAACGATAATTGGAGATGGGTGCCGAAAGAAGGATATGGCTCCACATCATGATCAGGCCGGCTGCTCTCCTCAGCAGGAAGAACCCCGGTTCAAGGATGGCAAACTTTATATCCATGCTATAGAAGAGATCAAGGAAAAGATTGATGACAAAATGAACTAGAGGAATTCTTTGTTGAGGCTCCGATGTTTTACATGATCAAATTGAAGGCAGCTTGATGCGGAAAGTAAATGGGGGATTGACGGTATTCCTTTACTGTCTGGCTTTCTTATACTGAATACTTGGAGCGAAGGCAACTAATGTCCTTTGGAAAGGATCATTGTTCAAATCAACAGATTGCAAAGTGCTGCCATGAGCTGCTGGTATCATAAATTGTGAAACACTAGATAAAACAAGTGTCCCAAAGAGTTCAGAAAAGACATTGATCGCAAATTATGAATTGGTTCAAGTGAAATCGTGTATGCTGAGAGGCAGAGGCTAGGGCTGTGAGTTAATGATGAATGCTAGATATTATGGACTGCTTCGAGCAAGTCCATGAGTAAATTTTCTTCCTATCTGAACAGTAAATTGTAGGAAAATTCTGATAATTTTATATGAAGTTTACTGTAATAGGTGCAGTCACCTCCTCAAGCTTGCACCCTATGCCCTAAATTGGTGTCCTAGTTCAAGCTCAAACTTGTATGTACTGGTCCATACCAAACTGAACCGGTTTCGAGTTGAGAGCGGCGGCAGTGGAGGAAGAAGAAGAGGGACAAGAGAAGGTAAAGAAGAAGAGGGAGAGGAGGAGAAGGAAAAGAGAAGAGGAAAGGAGATGAAGGAGGAGAGAAGGAAAGAAGAAGAGAAAAGGAGACAAAGAAGGAGAAGGAACTGCACATAGAAGCTCCTTCAGCTTGATATGAGCAGCTGCAAGCGGGAGGCGGAGCCTCCTTTCTAGTTTTTTCTTCCTTCCTCTTATTCCATTTGGAACGAAGCATTTTGGGCACTGGTCCCCACTTGGAAAAACAAGCCGTATCGGGCAGTAGAGACAGGCTGCAGTACAAACCGGTTTATTAAACACTGGTTATGGGTGCCTAATTTTCTGCATTGCAATTGTCATACTTAGTACTTACTGAATGAAAAATATAGTTAAAATGGACTGAGACACTAGTATTCTTTCACGCGCACAATACACTTGTCATTCTTGCAAAAGAGGAAATAGATTATTACTAGGCTATCACTATGTTAATCGGAAAAGATTAATGTTTCCAAGCAAAAGAGAGCTGTGACACAGGTTATGTGACATCACTTACAATCAAAACTAGAAAATTGAAAATCAAATCAGTAAAGTATTGAAATAAGAAGGAAATGCAGGCGCCGCATCTCCTAGGATTTAGTTACGAGACTTAGTTTTTTCATGAACTCAAGTAGAAAGTCTTGGAAAAATAATGCACAATTAGGAAGGTCCTAAAAACAATGCACAATCCTTAGTCCTACAAGGACTTTGATATTAACTTCTTTCACAAAATAGGTAGGCAGCCTCCTCTTAATTTATGTAGGAATTCTTCAGAAGACTTTATTGCACCAAGTCAGATTGCAGGTCTCTTAATTTAACTTATTGAGCTGACATTTGCAGCATTGATGCACCATATATTGAATTTAAATGTGGCGACTAAAGAAAATTGGCATTACTTTTTTATGAGAATATTTTGTCATTTTGATGGTAGGCATGGCATCTAGATTCTAGACCACTGCAAAACACACCTAAAGCTAATACGAAAGGAATTGAAATTGAAAATATATTAATATGGAAATTCCACATTATAATTCCCTAATTGAAATGTGAAGCTACAAGTGCAAAATCTGAGAAGTAGCACACCCAAGTTTTGTGAATCATGCAAATCAAAGAAGCATTTAACAAATAGAATTGGGAGATTAAATTCATCCTGAAATAATGGGAGATGAAAGCACATGTGCTTTTTAAAGTGTAACCTTTTTTTAGCCTCAGTGTAAACTTTACATGGATACAAAAACAAAGAGTTTTTGGTGATTCAATCAACTACACTGCTCATAAGTACTGCAAAATTCAAAAGAAAATTCATACGGGTACAGGAATGCATGTTTATATTCAGCAACTGCCCAAGCATAATATATCATGCTTTAGGTCCCAAGCAAACATTTTTTGAGATGAAATAGTATCATAGAATTTTAATTAAAAAAAACATAGTAAGACATGTGCTTAGTTACTTAGGTAGTACCTCGCGGTGCTTGTAGTTTTCTTCATCCTCTTCTTGACCGTGCATCCTTCCTAGTTCCATCACTTCATTCTTGAACTCCACTTCAAGTTCTTCCAAGGATTGAGGATAACTAAGAAAACCAAACTTGCGCTCTGGGTGAGGTTGTATTTTGCTTCTCTCAACATCCCATCTATCACCAGGCACTCCAGTATGATGACTGCGCCCATCATATGAACTAAATGTGTCACGACTGAAATTTGGGCAGAGAGGAGATTTTGAACGCATTTGACGACCTTTACCTCCATCAATAGCATAAGCTTCGTGAAACGAAGAACATGTGAGCATTTCTGGACTATAAACCCAGATGTGTAAGATAGATTGATTCTTTAATTAGAGAGTACAATTTTGTCGAGTACAGGGTTATGCCGGCAAGATTCAAAAAATGGAGAATCTATCCAATCAAAAAGTCCGGAAATTCTCTCAATATCTATTTTTAATTCAATAAACTTGTCGGACCCAGAACCATGCAGAAAATCACTTCATAATCGAACACATAAAGCTTGAACTTACCTCTTGCTGCAAAGATAAGCAGATTTCACTTCATTATCAAAGAGATGGGCAATCTCTAAATCATCATATCAGAAAAAACTAGTATATAGAATCCCATAACTCTGCAATTGACAGTAGAAGTTCCATTTAAAGTCCCTACCTCGTGGAGAACCCCTAGATGTTTTATTTGGCTCTTGAGGTACACGATGTTCAACAGGCCTTTCCCGATTGAATCCCATTCCTGGGAAACGTGATGTATTTCTTGTGTGCGATTCAGAATGTCTTACATGAGAATCCTTTGGACTTCCATCAGGTGATCGAGAATGATTGCTGTTTGAACTATTTGGGCTTCCCTTTCTATCCTTACCATCCTGAATCATTTTATGCACAGCATCTACACCTTTTGCCAAAACTAATCTATCTTTTCCACTGACAATCAGAAATTTCTCATCCAATTTAATCTTACATCCAACATCGTTTTCAATTTGATTTATTGCTTCTTTGGAGAATAGTGCACGAACGCTCTTGTCTCTAGCTGGGACTCTTTGAAAAAAATCTGTAGATTTACGACTTGCTCCAAGGGTAGATGGGCATCCCTGCAGCAGAAAAAAAAATAGACAATAATAAATATAAGCAGAAAATGTTGCACCAGAAAAGAAAGAAGGAAACGAATTTAAGCCAGGCTCTAGGCTCAAGTAAGGTTTCTAATATTGGTCCATGCCAATGTACAAGTAGTATTGAACTGAACTGGTACACTTTGGAATATACAAACACATCGGTATTAACTATACTAGTCTACTGGTGTGCGTATACACCTATACCGGTCAGGTACCAACTTAGTCCATCTACCAGCACCATAGACAGGTACTTGCTGCTCAGTATGCACTGAATATAAAAACATTGGTCTCTAGTATAACAAATGAAAGCACATAAACCTGGCAATACCCTGTTGAATTGCATGAAGCTGCACCACACAAAGAAAAGTTGAATATTTTATATAACAAAGTTGGATATGTAACAAGAATTTACGTATCTTTAGGAAGATAATACTAAAACAAAATTAAAGCCAATGCATAATAGTCTATACACAACTGAAATTTCTACATTTACCTTTCAACAATGACCAAGTCATATTATCTGCAGCATACCAAGACTTTGTCCACTAATGGTAATCCAATGTACAGCTTACGAAAGAAATACAGGGAAATAGCAGTAACTCAATTTCCCATACTCATATTAGGTCGTGTAAAGCAAATTATTCTCCTTTTTTAAAACCTCAGTTATTTTTTTTTATCATGTGCAGCTGCTGCTGCAAACACACTACTTGAGAGAGAATCTGAAAGTATGCATGACTGTAAAGAAATATAAAACAAAAGACAGAAGAAAAGCTACATGCCATTAAGATCGTAAAAATTTTTGGAAGTTGCTCGTACTAAATATGGAGCTGGAAAGACACTACTTGAGAATTTGGGAGGTTCAATCCTAAACCAACTCTTTATATGAGGAAGGATAAAATGCAATGGTATTTCTGGACAAAACATACATAATTTGGCATACTCGCACATCACCAACCAATCTATTCTTCTAGGTAAGAAACTGTAAAGGAAATAATATTGTTTGTGCCACAAAGAGAGACCCAATTCATCTTGAGATCTATCTAAACTCAGCTTTTTCTAGACCAAGCAATGGAGGTTTGTAAGATTGGAACGTAGGGTAGGATCATACCATCCTAACAAGACGCCTGAAATATATTTTTTAAAAAAACATAGTCATCCATTTAGACTTAAGAGTAACATAAACATCCTAATAAGTAATAAAAAATAATAAATATCTATCAAGTATCAATCATGGAGGGTAAATTATTTATGTACAATGTATGATACAATAATTTAGATGTATTTGTTGTGTAGTATTGAATTGTGATATTTGGGAGGTGATGATAATGGAAATATGCATATGGAAGATGAATACAACAAAGTCACAATATGAACTAGAAAAAACAAAGGTATGCAATGAAATGAAGACGGCAACAAAAGTATATAATGAAATGAAGACAGCAACAAAAGTATACAATGAAATGAAGACAGCAACAAAAGTATACAATGAAATGAAGACGGCAAGACAAAAGTATGGAAGATGCCAAAGATAAATGTACAAATAATGATGACAATGAAGACAAAAATGATGATGAAAACACTTAATAAATATTAACAAAAATTACAAAGTTGATATTAATAAATAGTCAAAGTTCACAAACATCAAAGATGACAGAATTTAAGTTGATGAATATTCATCAAACGATACAAAAAGCAAATGATGAACAACTAAAAACATGTAGAACCAACAATGATAAGTCTAAAGACAAGAGAAATTGCAAGTTAAAAATGTCAAAGTTAATTCATTTAAGGCTTTTGGTGGAATAGGTTAGTAATTTTTTTATATAACATAATCAAATCTAAACCCATTGTACCTATTAACTTAATATCAAGTAGGATTAGTGGGATCGTTTGATCCTATCCTACTACATTTCATATCTTGTATTCGTTTCGAAAAGGTTTGCCTAACTATATCATAGGATTAAACAAGATTTAAGATTGGGCCGATACATACCGGGATACCAACTAGCATACTATATAGTCAGTATACCTAAGTGCTCCGGCCAATTGCTTGTCCTACCATTCAGAGGTAGTCGCACATGTTGCCAAGGAGCCACCCACCGGACCTACCTTTGAGGGGAGTCACACATGAGCTCATTACCAACTGGGGGCTACTGCTATTGGAGAGGAGAGTTGGGATTACTACCATAGGAGTTCACCTATCTGCGGGCACATGAAGGGGGGCGACAAAAGTTGCAACAACCAATATCGATTTTCACCTAGTCTATGTACCGATTCATACTCGAACATACGGGCTATACATCCCTGTCCAGACCGGTTTCTCAATCATTGAGATTGAAAAATCCTATATAGGGTGTGTATTTGGGAGTTCGATACTCGTACAAGTATCGCACCTCCGAAATTTATGTTGATACCGGTACTAAAATCCCAAATTTTATTTTAAAAATTTCCTACAATACTGAAATAAATAGCAATAAGAACCATATAAATAAATAATTGTTTGGAAAAAAAAAGTAAATAAAGATCCCTAATTTCTAATCTGAAAAAAATAATATAGATTGCCAGGAGACTTGGAGTTGGAGTAATTAGATTAGATCTAATCTAAGTACTTAAGTATAAATATAATTAAATAAATAATAACTTCGGTACTTTGATATTTCGAGAAATTACCGAACTAATATCTCATGTATTAAAATCTGATACCAAAGTACCGATACCAAGATACCGAATACTGAAAATTTTAGTACAGTACCAATTGGTCACCCCCTAATCCTATGACCCCAAACACGTTTTGATAACCTTGTTCTAGACACCTACTAAGGGTCATGAAAAGGACGAAACTCAAAAAATCCTTCATTGAATTATTAGAGCTAAAGAAATTTGATGATTTCTATGAAGTCATTGGCAGCTCTACTGTTTGAGAGAGAGATAGAACATTTGAATTAACATGATGTATCATAGACAAAATATTTTTCAGCTAGAAAAAGGTAGTTGAATTGCTTTTATTTGTACGCATTATGTCCATCACAATTTCTTCTAACACAACTCTTACAGATTACCTGAGTGAAATGACCTGATTCTCCACAGATCTTGCATATCATCTCTTCTTCTTTTCTTTTCTTCCAGTTCCTTTCAGTTGCCTTTGATTTTGCCTCCCAGACTTTGGCCTCTCTGCTAGTGAAATCAGTTGGTACAGCATTAGGATCTCGAGACTCATCCTCACCATCAGAGTGACTACTAGAAAAAGGCCTCTTGTTTATATCTCCTTTCTGCGTGGTTGAGTCAGCTTTGGGCTGCACTGGACCAGTATAGACCTTCCCATAAATTTCATTGAAAAGCTCATCATCTATTTCAGGGCTTGGTTCTCTAACCATTTTGGAAAAACACGCCAACTAATTTCTGCATTCCATAAAAGTGTATTATTTTCAAATACCATTAACCATCCTAGGAAGAGAACACAATTGATCTCCCTGCTGCCGGTTTTATGACAGTAATAGCTCATATAATTCTAATACTCACAACTGCGCAGTTGAGGAAGCTTGTGCAGCAAAGCAATGTTACATATGAAAAACTTAAGTGTGAAGAGTAAATGAAGACGAGACCAAATGTAAATGAATCCAAAACGTTCCCTTTATTAAGTTTTAATGAATTTTCAGCAGCATACAGCACATTTAGCGATGTGTTTGACAAAATTGCAAGAAAAAGAAAAAGATAAAATGCTTGGATTACAAGACAAACATACTCATATCCAACAGAAAAAAATTCAGTGGGTTTCTGTGCAGTAGGCACTACCGACTTAAGACACCACTACAGCACTATCTTCATTTAGGGTAAACTTAAAAACTATATATTAAAACATAACTAAACATATGAAACGGTTATATTCTCAGTTTTTAAGGATAACCTGATTGTGCGGTGAATGTAAGTGGACAAATTGTTAGCTTCAATCGACAAGCGAGAAGAAGATTCGACATGGCAGAGATCACCATTATAAATGAAGGAGAACTCGTACCATATGATGGAGAATTACAATGGTCAATAGGACTCACAAAAAGCTACAAATAAACATAAAAGCCCAATCCAAAGTCTCGCAATGGAAGCGTGGAATTACCAAGAACAAAGCTCGCCAGATTCTTTTCAAAATAGAATAAATAATTCATTGAAAAAAATAAAATTCTGGAAGTGTTGGCAATCCGGAGAGAGCCATACAAAACAAAACAGAAACGAAGAAGGGAAGCGAATCGAACTGACCACGCTCTTGGTGCAAGGAGCGGAATTTGGCGGAATTCTCGTGGTAGGCAAAGTGGGATTACCGAAACGAGGGGAAGAAATGGTGAGGTATTTCGTCGAAACCCTAGGCACCGAGAGGAGGCAGAGGGGAAAACGAGTTCACAGGGCGCCTCTCGCCTCGTCCGTTGCTTCTGGAAATTTCCGAGGGTACGCCGACGAAGACCGTCCGATTATTTAAGCCAGTTGTAATTTGGCTCATATAATTTAAAAAGTAAAAAAAGTAATCGTTTAATTATTAAATTGCAAATATTACGATAATAAAGCAAAACATGAAAGAAAAAGAATTATTTGAAAAATGATTAAACTATAAATAACACCTCATCTATTGTCTTTGTGTTTTATTTTCACACTCTTGTTTCTTAAAATATTCTTTGCTCCCTTGGCATAATAAGGCATGATGTTTTTAATATTTTGGTATTCTTTTAAAAATATTCAAAAAAAGGATAATATGTTTATTGTTTCACTTTTGTGTTTTGCAAGTGAAATTTGTTCATGTGAAAGGGTGTTTGAAGATTGAGATAGATATAAGGATAAATTGATATTATAGTATAAATAGGGATAGCAACGCATCAAGATGGGCGGTAGAGTTACGTATGACCTTGACCCAAACCTCCAAATCTTACACTCGAACTCGGTTGAATTTTAAAAACTCCCCTCACACTCAGACCTTAACAAGGATTAAAGTCATGCAGAAATCTGACCCCACAATAATAGTTAGCAACATGAGCGGAAATCTGATCTTTCAACTTGATTTTTTTCAAGTCCAAATCAAGTTGAGTCAAATCGAATGTCATCCCAAGTGTAAAAGAGTAAACTGACGTGAATATTATTATTTAGAAGAAACTTCAGCATTATTTAAAATTTACGAACCACAATAACAATGTGTTCAAACTTCAATAGGCAAACTATCATTTGCCCGAAATTTTAACCTCATAATACTAATACATAAAATACATTTTTATTCTACTAAGTCAAGTTCGAATCTAGTACCATTAACTCTCTTGCAGCTTGGACTGATACGATTTTGAGTATTTTGAGTAATGATACTAGTTGTCTCGATTTTGTCAATCGTACGATGGTACTGGCAGTACTAAATTTCAATGGTCTATTGTTATGTCTATCAAGCAAAATCTTAAACTCTCTACTTAGCAGAAGCCACCCAAAAACAGCGTCAGTTAAAACTTCGATATGCAAAACAAAAGGTAGTTGAGCACGTCCATTTTGTCATGCCAGAGTTTGAGACTGAAATAATTCAACCAGGAGATTTATTTAGATTGTCTTCTAAAATATAACCGCAAACCAAGGGAACAATCTGCGGTAGTTGACATAACCAACTCAACATGCGCGAACCCTCCTAGAACATACTACGGAAAATTTTTAAATAAATCCTCCGGAATAAAGACTGTCTTCTATTCTAATGGCTCATCAGTCATCACCCATTGAAATGACATTTCGAACTTGGAAGTCCCTCAATGCATGGACGGCCAGAAAAAGAAGAAATCTGCTATGGTTGGGTTAACAAAACAGACTATTTTGTATACAAAACATCTTCCCATGGATGGCGGTAAAGTGGCTGCTTCAGTCTCTTCTGGTCAAAGGTATGCCTGGGGATTCCAAACCAAACTTGTCAGCTGACGAATTGTGAAAGAAAAGGATATAATAAAGTATAGTTGAGTGATTCAGAAAAGGCAATGCACACTGGTAGCAATAACCTGAGTGGCTTACACTGAATATACATTAGTAAAATCTGGTGCACTAACTGGGTTTCTCAAGGGAAAAGTTTGAACTTTCATGCTTTTACTCTAACAGGAAACATGAGGCATGCCTCTAGTTGGACCATGGGACAGCAACGTAAAATTGTAAATATAGGATAGATTGGATTAGTCGTAGAAATATAACTCACCCTATCAAGCCGATGGATCGTGCCAACACGAAAAGACCATTTAAGTATCCGATCTCAACAATTTCATCAATCTCTGATTTGCTAAACATTCCACTACCAGCTAGGAGATCCAAGAAAAGGGATCCAATTGCACCATCCACATTCAGAACCAAGTTGTTAGCCTTCGAGAGAGTATACTCCTCAACTTTAACAGCATATTCCATGTACTTGACGGACGGGAAATGAGTGTGAGCATATTGTTGCAGAAGCTGCACTCTCTTGTCTCTGTTGTCTCTACTTTTAATCCTGATTGGTAAAAAATATATAATGACAAGAATTAGGAATTTTTTTTAAATAAACAAGTTTAGAAGATTCTCCCACTATGAACCTAATCAGTTAAGATAACGTTCGACCATATACATGTAAATAGTAGAATGGAAGAAAGATTATGACAATACCACTACATCCCTAACCTGATCAATTCTCATTAATTACAGCATTACTGCATCTCATTATTAGCTCACTTAATTCAACCATATTATAACTCATATTTTTTTCCTTTTGAACTACCATATATGTGTGATAAAGAGGCACCACATAATGTCCCAGTACACAATATTACAATAGTTTTAATTTAGTCTATTTAGACTTGCACATGATAACAAATATCAATGAAGACAAATTACAATATAGCAATATTACAACCCATCTAATGGGAAAATTGAACTATTAACACAATGAGCATGAAACAACATGACAATTGAAAATGTAGAAATCTAAGTTAATCAAACCTTATATTATTAAAATAATTCTCCTCTCGCTTCCATCATAAACAAACTAATATTATAATATGCTGTTATCTCAAATGTTCTCAACTTAGACAAAACCATTATTCAGATCAGGCAGATAAACAGAAAAACAAATCGATGCCAACTTCAAAAACAATCCTTCCCAATAGATGTGTAAAATTTTTGTGTTGCAATACAAAAGATAAGCAATTATTATAGCTAGACAATCATTTATACTAACTTACTGTGTAGTCAACATCTCGAAGTCAACTTGAGGCAATATGAAGTTGAACAATATTTCTGTTGAAAGTATTAAAGCTTTGGCGAAGATTGCATATAGCATGCCAACACTACAAAAATATGCCAATTTGGCAAAGACCACGCTAGTGTTATTCACAACAAGCATAACTCTAAAGATTGACCATATAGTGCATGTTAATTGCTGAACCTACAGCTTTAAGTTGCCATCTTACCCTTATAACTGCGTTGTATAGGTAGGTTTTTAGGTCATTAGCATTCAAGAAGAGAAGGTTAAGCAAAAGAATAATTCACATATTAGCTGCTTCTAAGTATGACGGACTCAACCTTTCTAAAGTGACTGTTCAGTTTTGTTTGTTGGCACGTGCTTATAACTATAAATATTAGAATCCATAACAATTTATCGACTTTAGTAAATTCTAGTTCCTTTATGGCATCAAAGAGAATTATAGAGATTAGTTTGACGTTGTTCATTGGGAGGAGGAAATAGAGAAAATGGATGTCCATGAAGTAGAGGATACACCATGATTGAATACACTCCATTATTATGCACATTTTTGGAGATAAACAAAGCATTTGGCAAAGGTTACTAAGACATTTTTATAATTTTGTGATTTAGTTTGTGCCTGAGAATTTTGAGGCAGATGAGGAATTTTACCAAAAAGATAGATAGATCATTGATCTTTATTCGTGTTCTTCTTTGAACCAGTTTATTAAGTAAAAGGAGATATATTTTGAGAACATTGGGTTAAGTTGTAGAAGCTTTTGTGTGGGAGTGTTAAATTTATGTTCCTTATCTTTCACTTGTAAGGCATTAGCTAAGAGAGCTCTGGTGGAAAACAGACATGAAGAGCTCTAGAAGAAGGCTCATGTCCGGTTTCTGACCAATTCAAACAGAACCAAAATGAGGTAAAGCCAGGATCTTTTCCATTCACTTGGACCTCCTTTCATTTCTCACCCTCTAAAAATAAGGAAAAATGCTAGCGTTTTTTCTTTTCACTTCACTTTTCCTTTCTAGAATAGATATCATAAATGTAGAAATGTAGATTATTTCAACAAAAAAAATCTACAGTTACTTTCAGGTAATTTATATTTCATTCACTATGATCTAAACCTTGTTGTTATTGAATATGATCTGATCGGTTTGTGTAGTCATCTAAATTACATATTTAATTGATCACTTTTTGTTTGCAACTAGGAAATATTGTTTGATATTTTGATTATTGTCTGTATGTTAATCTTTATACACATGATACTATGATAGTGGCATCGATTCTAAAATTTGTAAGATGTCATGATGAATTTTATAAGATTACAATATATGCATTTGCATTTAAAGAAAGTTGGTTAATCAAAAGTGTTATATTGTGTCCAAAACTGAAGTTGTAGTCGCTTTGCCTAAACTTAAGTTACATTTGCTTTGATGTTAATAAATAAACAATCATTTTCAACTATGTATTTGTACTGTAAGAGCCATGTTAAGATGTTAATTCCTAGCAAAGCAAAGCAATATGCAACCTCTGCATCTCATTAATAAGACATTTGTGTAAAAGAATAGACTGTGTTAGAATTAGTAATAGTTATGCTTAGAATTAGTAATATTAGAAATAGTTATATAATTAAAATATTATTATGTCATGTATTCAATGCTTTTATTTATAGAGATTGCATCTATTTTGTAATTGAAGGAGAATTAATACAATATAGCCCTTTTAGGTTTCCAATCTTCTCTCCTCTCTCTCCCTGTACTCTTGTCAACTTAGTATTACCCCCCTATTGTTGGAAACATTATATGCTGCCTACTATTTCTACTAGCGACGCCTCCTTGGTACCAATTAGTATCATTAATATTGTGTTGGTACCACTGGTACGTACCGATCTGATAATGGACTAGTACGAACCGATCTGATAATAGACTAGTACACTGGTTCAGGCTGTTATCTTAATCCTTCACCGACAAATCCTTATGCCACATACTATTCCTACTTGTGTCGCCTAACACTGCTTACTACTACTGCTCACAACCCCTGACACCGTCTTCTACTTCTCTTTTACACTATGTTGTCTTTTTTATTACTAACTTTAATTTTATGTAAGCTAGACATAATTATCCTATATGCTCCAACTTGAGAGAGAGTGCTAGAATTAGTAATAGTTAGGGTTAGAATTTCTAATATTATAAATAGTATTCTATATATAAATATAGTAAGTAATAATTAAAATATTATTATTTCATCTATCCAATACCTCTATATATAGAGGTTGTATCTACTTTGTAATTGAATAAGGAGAATTAATACAATATAGTCTTTTTAAGAGTTCTCATCTTCTCTCACTCTCACTGTCCCTATACTCTAACACACTGAACACGATTTAACTGCATTTTTAAATATTCAGAATTTGCAAAAATATTAGGAAAAGTATAACATAATATTTTTAAAAAGATCAATTAAGTATGTTTTGTGTTTAGCTTCTTGTGTACAAAAATAGATGTGTTCTATCCAAGTTATCGTAACGGTTCAAGATCTAGACCTGCCAATGCGGTTAAATGAGTGTTTAGAAACTAAATTTTTAGGGTATCCTACATGTCCGTTGCCAATATCATAAGATTAGATATGACTTTCAGCCTTGTCACAAAAATAACGTAATGCCAACAATTACGTCTGTTTGTTGCTTTGAAAAGTGGCTTAACTATTAAAGCTAAGTTTGGGACTGCTTTGGCATTTCTACTGTCTTGCCAATTAACTTTTAGAAAGCACCTTTCTACGCACTTTTACTTGTTTCTTAAAAGTGAATTATGGGAAGGTAAAATATGTTTGCTAAAGTAAAATACTCTAGCTATCATTTACCAGAAACATAAAATATCTCTAGAGTGCTTTGAAGTTTAAAATCAATTTGCAAATTCAGCTCACCCTAAATATATATTTTATGCGCTTCGACAAATCCATATGAGATATTTCTTAGCTTCAAATATATATTAATGTCACGACATTTATATTGAGATTTTGAAATTTTTGTATGCAACCTTCGTATGGTTTTTGCGTTGAATAATTGAGGTTTTAGCAAGCTACTGCATAAGGATTGTTAATAGTAGCTTAAATATTTCGAAAGCAAATGATAATTATGATTCTAGTATGCACTGATTAAATATTTATCAAATAAGTATGAAGTTATATAAGCAAAAAGTTGCATTGTGATGTTAAAGATTTTACTTAGTATTTGATCTATACTGGCCATAAGAAAAAAGTTGGATAGATAACGCATAGACGAGTCTTATAATCGTAAGGCCTTGCTATCTCCGTGCAGAATATATAAATTACTCAGAATTATGAAACAAAATTCCTGAATCTAAGATATTTAAGAATCCATGAATATATGTGGCTTTCAGGTTATTTTAGTTCATATATAGAGGTCTAAACATATTTGAAAATATTTCTTGAATCTTAAGTTTTTATTTGAATTTCTTTGAATTAATTTATTAATTTATAAATGAATATTGTGAGAATATTGGATTAAGTTTGAAATAATTTCGTATATGAGTGCTACATTGGTAGTTTTTTTCTGGCTAATGTGAAGGATTATGTCGTGACTTGAAATCGAGATTACGAAATACTAAAGAAGAGAAGTTTATGCAATTTAGGTAATATCTCCCTCAGTTAAAAGCTCGTGTCATTCCAGCACTGAGATTCTGAAGGTACTAGCAAAGTAGCAAGTGGAGTGCAATAAAAACAAAGGTAACAAGTTTGGTAGGAGGTTTCTATAAAAATAAAAACTAGGAGATAGCCACTGAAGGATAATGACATGTTCTTGTTCTTTTGCAAAAAAATAAAATAAAATAAAATAAATACCTGTGTCCAATTCCAGGTACACGAATGCCCTTCTTTTTCATGCTTTCAACAAATTCGTAAGGACTGAGGCCCTATAAAGAAATTATTGTAACATAACATACATTTCGAAAAAAATAAAGTTGGAAAATCCTTCAAGAAATTCGCATTGATAACAATAAAAACTCACTCTGTCATATGCATCTTTGAAGTACCGAGCAGCATCGTCAATTGCCCCACCGAACCGAGGACCAATTGTAAGCAACCCTGATTTTCAAAATCAACTTACTCTCTGTTAGCAATTGTTCATCTATTTGTCAGGTACTGTAACGAAGGAATTAATCCTACATTTCAGAGTGCTGACAAAGACAAACTATCTTGAAAAAGTACCTGATACAAGACTTGAAACTAAATCCTTTCCGGCTCTTGCTGTAACTATAGTGTTATGAGCACCCGAAACGCAAGGCCCATGATCAGCACACAACATAACACAAATCTGACAATGTAGCAAGTTGCAGAGGATACAGAAGTAAGATCAATAAATATTAAAGTGATAAATTATATGGAAGCCCTATAAATTGCCTCGTAGAGTTTTAACATGCAAAAATAAACAACCAACCGAACAAAACTGAGGAACTTTTCATAATTGATCAAGAGAATGTAAAAGAAAATATATGATTGCGAACCTCAATAAATTGGGTGCAATAACGTGGGAGACTACGTTTGAACCACAAAAGAGAAATTACATCACCAACACCTAAACCACGTTCAACAATTGCAGACATCGGTACGCCAGCGTAACATGGTTCTTCACCTGTACAGGAATAGGTGCTTAAGAAAAGGGGTGATGGAATTGATAATTCAGTAAATGACAATTGCAAATAGGTCAGCTAGAGCTACTAATCTTACCTCTGTCATCTGAGATGGTAGAGATTACATGAGTTGGAGCCCGGACCTTTCCACTCTTTATAGCAGTCTTCAGGTCCTCAGGAATTTGAGGTGGTTTAACTTCAGAAACAGGGGTGATCTTCCCTTCTTCTACCTAACAGAAAATTAGCAGCCAATTGGATAAAAAGAAATTTTTTCTTGTCAAAAATGAAAGAAAAAAGCTTCCCAAAAGATAATTTAGAAAAAAGAAACTAGGTCTATTAATAGACAGGAAATCATCAAACCAGTTTCTCAAAAGTAGTCTTGATAGCATTTTCAAGATCTTCATACGAAGAAGGAACAACAGCTCCAGCTTCTCTTAATCCCTGATTTTTTGCTTGTGCCGATTCTAGCTCACCACCACTTTTAGCACCCTAGTATTGTATCAATATATATTTAAGAAAGGAACACTGTTCTAATAATGCTTCTATTCTGAAATGATAAAACATTTGTTGCCTATAATTCAAAATAAAAAAGAAACGAGATGAAAGATTTCTACTTACAGCATGACCAAATTGCACTTCCGACTTGAAGAGCCTAGCACAGGTTCCACTAACCCAAGCAACTACTGGTTTTTGAATCTTTCCTTCTTTTAGAGCCTCAACTAGGGAGTATTCGTCTCTACCTCCCAGTTCTCCCAGTACAACCATCATTTTGACCTATGAATATAACAGTTCCAGAAAACTCCAATCAGAGTGATTCTTAATGATCTCGCTGTTCAGACATAAATTAGCAGCTAATTTTCTCTGCCACAATGACAGCAAAATAAATGTTTTCTGACATTTATCATAATTTCTTATGAACTTGTCACTATAATGCAACTCCTCTAATTTGAAAAAAAAAAAATTATATATATATGTGTGTGTGTGTGTGAGAAATATTGATTCCATTGTAAACATTATTACCCTTAGCAATGGTTTTAAATTTTAGTCCACGTTCTCAAATTCGGTCCGAGCCATAGTACCAGAAAGAACTGGACAAACAGAGGCAGGTGACTGGAGTAGCAGTGAAGAGGAGGGAGGAGAAAGAGGAGGAGGAGAGTATCAGCCTCTTGCGCATCCACTGCTGCCTTCAGCCACTCAGGCACCCGCCAGCATCTACTGCAGTCTTCTGCAACTCGTGTCCTTCTCTTCTTTCCTTCTCCTTCTTCTTCCTCTTTCTCTTCCGCTGCATCTCACCTGCTCCATCCTAGACCACTGTCGGACTGGTACGAACCAGTTCTTTAAACCTTGGTCCACACTAATGTCAATCCATTGATTAACTAGTACATACAAACATACAGTACCAATTGATGCCCGTATAAATATAATCTATACACATATATATACCACAATCAAACTTATACTGTACATGGTTTTGAACATTGAACATCAAAGCATCCTTATGACAGTCTTTAAGGACTTTCTTTCACCTCAAGGCAAGATTTTGAATACCAATTCGTATTCGTGTAGTAGTGCTTTTGAGTTCCTATAAATTGGTCCAGTGTGTGTCGATGTATATATATATACACGATGTATATATATATGTACAAATGTATAACATAAACACACACAAATATAGTTGGTATTATTAAAAACATAGGCTCGTGGTGAAAATAGTCTCAAGCAAAACTCCTTACCATAGTTTTAGAAGCTAGACTCATGGTCTGAGATTAAAAATACTAGTGCCTGGATATGGTGTTGCAATTTGAAAATCTTATTTCTCTACAGAGATTACTGGGGAATGTAGGGACTAGGTTTTGAACATGAAACTTAGGAGGATTACTTTATAATATAGAAATATGAAATCAAATGAAAGAAAATTCAAATATGAAAGATTAGATATTTAGATTAAATTAAATGAAAGATACTGCTCACCCTTGTATACTTACTTGAGATAGAGACAAGCGTAATTGGACCAGAAAGATTAGATATTTATATTAAATCAAATTAGAGGTAGTTACCACTCACACCACTGCCTCTCTTTATCTCTCGTGGCTGACTACCCCTCTTTTAGAACATCATGAGGAGGTGAATAGGTGGTGGAGCAGAGACAACAATTCTAGTGATCGCTCTCACGAGAAAAATGATAATTTGTTCTTCAAGAGGTAAGGTCTTTACTGTAGTTTTCTTCTTCAAGTTTTGCAAGGGAATGCATCCTTTTAAACTCTACTTTTATGCTTAATTGTAGATTAGTAGTACATCTTTGGGCATAAGTTGACACATGAAGAGGGGGCTTTATTTATAGCCATGGATAGAGACCAACAAAGTAAATATACTTTTTAACCTACTTGCAGGTTTTACCAATAAAAATTGGGGATTGGTATTTCTATTTTTGGCAAGGGAACGAGTAAACTATGGTACGGGTGGAATATTAGAAAGAATAATGAAATTTAGCATGATGTGTGAGGATTTTTGGAAGGGAGTAAAAAGGATGTGGAAAGATTTTTTTTTTAATTGTAACACTTATTTTCCCAATCATTTCCTTCATGATATCCAATAACCAATGTTTCATTCTTAGTCAATTTTGACTAAGCCAAACTCATGGCCACAATGTAGGGTAATTTTTAATCATTTTTTTATCAACTTAAGCAAGAAAGAAAGAGTTTGAGATGAAACCTCTTTCCAATTTTTAATCAATTTTTAGAATTAATCTTTTGAATTAGCTCCCAAGGTTTAAGATATCAGTATGCATCGATGTGTCGATCCACAGTCATATCGATATATACTGACCGATACCAAATTGTAACACACATTACCGATTCACTAGTCCAGGCTAGTATGTATCACCCATGCTAGGTGGTGTAGACCAGTTTCTCATACCATAACAATGCACGGTTTGAGTTTACTTCTTTTGTGGTATTGTTAGAAAGGTGGAGGATTATTTGTATTGTTTTCATCAGTTGGCTCTTTCCTTGTCCATAGCCCGTGGGTTATAGTATTTTTCCTACTCTAATCAATTGTATTATTGAGTGTCATAAGGTGTACAAGCATTACATCCTCTTCTCTAGCTCACAAGGGTAGGCACAATAAGCATTTACTCTCAGAATCTTTACAACATATTCTGCGTGTTCTCGATGGCCGGCAGAAAGCAAGGGGAGAAGGCAAGGACTATCTTGTCTCTCATCTTCACCCTACTTTGGTGTTGGGGCAACTTCTCTAGTTCGGTGTTGGTGGAAGCAGTAGTTTTTGGTAACTTCTCTTGCTTTCCTTTCGGTTTAGTGTCCACAAAAATATTTTAGTTTTCAAGGATTTTCGATTGTAGCTTTGTTCTTATTCTGAATATTTTAACCTTTAGAAGGGTACTATTTGGGTGTTGAGTATGTCAATACCTTGTGTCGGGGCAAAACTCCTCATTGTTATCACCTATTGCTTTAATTTTAGATTTTTTATCTTTCTCTAGTGCTTAACCAGTGGTTTTCTTCTCTTAGTTCCTTATGTATAATATCTCATATTAAAACTTGAATAGTATATAAATAAAGAGTTTTTTTGGTGGATCATCTACTGAAACAGTGTATGAGATTTATTGCAAACAATTATGCAGTATGAGAATTCCAATTTAGAATATTTTTTGAAAGGAAATGAGCTTTGAGGTCATATAGATGGCTCATCTACTTGTTCAAAACATGTGAAAGAATTTAGTAATTAGGGAGCAAATTATACTTGCATTATCATTGAATTTTAGCATCAATTTGTTATATGTGGGTCCCACATCATGCAGGGACCCACTTGCAAAAAGAAAAAGGAATTGACTTTTCTTTTTGGTAAAAAGTCTTAATGAAATAAAAAAAACCCACGTGAACATGGGCAATTGAGATTGAGATTGGAAAATTTAGGGTTTTCCACTAGATTTGATGAGAGCCAACGCACGAGAGGAATTAGAAAAGAGAAGTTTGGCTGAGAAGACGTGATTTTCATCTACTGTTTGATCGGCACGCAAGTTCACAGAGTTGCTCTTGGGTTAATTCCTTACATATCCAACGGTCAAATTTTTCATTAGTCTCTTCTAAATACTGTTTCGAAATATAGTGGCAAATTTTGAAATAATTTTTCCCTTGTGTGATTTTTAATCTTATTGTTGATGAAATTTTTGCTGTGAAAAGACATTATATTGTTGGATTCATAATGGAATTTTGGTGGCCAGCTCTTGTGGATTTTTACCCTATTTCTAGGGGTTTTTACACGTTAAATCTTAGTGTTCTTATTTTCTGAATTGATATTGTTCTGGTTTCGTTATTTACATTATATATATTGTTGTAATTGCACAAGTGCGATTTAGGTATTTATTATTGTCGAGATAAAAATCCTAACAGCAGTATCAGAGCTAAGTTGATTATTTACTTGTGTTAATCATGAAAGTTGGCAATATGATGATTGTTCTTAATGGAGAAAATTGGCTTATTTCGAAAGCTAAGATGGAAGACTACCTATATTGCAAAGATTTATTTGATGCAGGTGCGAATGAAACCAAACTAGAAAAAATTGCCGATGATGATTAAAAAATGTTGAATAGCAAAGCCGTCAGTTATATTCGGCAGTGGGTGAAAGATAGTATTTTTCATCGTATTGTGAACGAAAAAGAAACATATAAGTTATGAAAAAAATTAAAAGACTTATATGAAGAAAGACTGCTGATAACAAGACTTTCTTGATTAGGAAACTGGTAAATCTAAAGTATATGGAAGATGAAAAAATTATTACGTATTTGAATGACACAAAAAATATCATCAATCAGTTGGCTTCTACGAAGATGGTAATTGAAGATGAATTGCAGGCATTTTTGTTATTGAGTTCTCTACCAGAGAGTTAGGAGACTTTGATTGTATCTCTCAGTAATGCAGCACCAGATAGTATGTTATCAATGAGCCTAGTAATTTTAAGTTTGTTGAATGAAAAAACTAGAAGAATATATGTGGAAACAAATAGATCTCAAGTATTGGTTACTGAAAATCATAGTAGAAGTACAAATAGATCTCCATATCAGCATGGGAAGTTTAGGAACAATTCATCTACCAAAAAAGATGTTGAGTGCTTTTATTGTCATAAGAAGAGATATATTAAGAAGTATTATTGGTCATTCAAGAAAGCTAAAAAAGGAGAAAACAGTGAAAAAGAAAAAGATAAAGAGAGTACTATTACAGTGAATAGTGATATTGGCATTCTAGTAGCAAGTCACATAGAAAATATGTAAGCAGTCAATGAAAAAGACAGTTGAATCATTGACACAGGTGTTTTATTTTCACGCTACCCCTCAAATTGATTATTTTTCATCATTACATCATTGTGACTTAGGCATTTTAAAAAAAATAGGAAATAAGGATACTGTAGTTATCAGAGGAAAAGGAGATATCATTATCAAGACTAACCTTGGACATAAGATGATTCTCAGAGATGTAAGGTATATTCCTGACTTGAGATTCAGTTTGATTTCACCTGACGTTCATGATGATGAGGCTTAGTGAGCACATTTGGTAATGAAAAGTAGAAGTTAACAAAAAATCACTTATATGTGCTAGAGAAAGCAAGTAACATGCTCTTTATCATATTGATGTTGAGGTTCACAAAAGAGAAATTAGTAGTGTTTCAACACCTACTTCTAAGTTATGTCACAGGAGGATTGGACCCTTGAGTCAGAAGGGTGTGAAGATTCTATTAAAGAATGTCATTTCTCCTAATGTACAAAGTGAGTCAATTTCTCAACCAAGAGGAGAGTCCAGGATAAGCACTAGTCAAATAATGCAAACAGTGCACAGAAAAGACAGATATCTCAGCAATTTTAGATGAAAACTCAGTTGAGAAAGTATTTTAGAAGAAGAAAACCTTCAAGGCAATATGACAATGGTTTTGTCATGATCAGAGATAGAAGAAAGCCACAGTGCTATCAAGCGAAGAAGGTTATGACAAAAGAGAAGACTGAGGTTTGTAAGAAGATGACCGGCTTGGTCATCCCTACATGATGCAGGAGGGGGAGATTGTTATATGTGGGTCCCACATCATGCAGGGACCCACTTGCAAAAAAGGAAAAGGAATGGACTTTTTTTGTAAAAAGTCTTAATGAAATCAAAAAAACCCACTTGAACGTGGGCAATTGAGATTGAGATTGGAAAATTTGAGGTTTTCCACTAGATTTGACGAGAGCGGCGGTAGGAGAGAGAAATTAGAAAAGAGAAGATTGGCTGAGAACTTCTGGGCGTGATCTTGAGTCATCTACCATTTGATCGGAGTGAAATTTTATAGAGTTACTCCTAGGGTAATTCCTTACATATCCAACGGTTTGATTTTTCATTAGTTTCTTCTAGATACTGTTTTGAAATATAGTGGAAAATTTTGAGATAATTTTTCCCTTACGTAATTTTTCATCTTGTTGTTGATGTAATTGTTATTATGAAGAGACATTGTATTGTTAGATTCATAGTGGAATTTTGATGGCAGGCTCCCGTGGTTTTTTACCCTATTTCTAGGGTTTTTCCGCATTAAATCTTGGTATTCTTATTTTCTGGATTGATATTGTTCTGGTTTTATTATTTGCATCATATATATTGTTGTGATTGCACAAGTGCGATTTTGGGATTTATTATTGTCGAGATAAAAATCCCAACACAATTGAACCTAATGTGGTGAATAAACTATGTTCTTTTGGTACAAGGAAATATGGGATAATATTGCTAGACCGTTTAAGCTTGAACTTGAGATTAGTAAATCCAATCAATATAATCTCTATTGAGCAAAATTATTCTAAATTTGTTAATCTTTATAATGAGTACTTGGCATTATATACTCAGATGTGCTTAAAGAAGCTTTACTAGTCTTCAAAAAGTCCATCAAATTAGTATGCGTAATTAGTAGGGGCAAACTGTGAAGCAATTTTTCACTCAAAAGCGAACCGATCAGTTCAGGGAAAATAGAAACCGTTCCGAAACAGATTGAACGGTTAACCGATTTTTCAGTTCGGTTAACCATCGATTTTCGGTTAACTAGTAATTTTACAAGAAAAAAAAAATATAGTGGATAGAGTTTATGCTATAGTGGATACAGTCTATTTCATAGTAGATAGGGTTATGCTATCATGTAGACAGAGTCTATCCACCGTAGATGAGCTCTATTTTTATCATGGATAGAGCCTAGGCTATGGAGGATAGAGCTTATGTTATGATGGATATAGTCTATTTCATAGTAGATAAAGTCACAATATCGTGGATAGACTCTATTTTATAGTTGATAGAGCCTAGGCTATGGAGGATAGAGCTTATGTTATGATGGATATAGTCTATTTCATAGTAGATAAAGTCACAATATCGTGGATAGACTCTATTTTATAGTTGATAGAGCTTATGCTATGGTGGATACAGTCTATTTCATAGTGGATAGAATCATACTATCATGGATAGACTCTATATTATAGTATACAAAATCTATCCTACCATGAATGAGCTCTATTTTATCTTAGATAGAGCCTAGGCTATGGTGGATAAAGCTTATGTTATGGTGGATATAGTCTATTTTATAGTGGATAGAGTCGTATTATTGTAGATAGACTTTATTTTATAGTGGATAGAGTTTATACTATAGTGGATAGAGTCATGCTATCATGGATAAACTCTATTTTATAGTAGACAGAGCTTATCCTACCGTGGATGAGCTCTATTTCATCGTGGATAGAGCCTAAACTATGGTGGATAGAGCTTGTGCTATATTAGATACAGTCTATTGCATAGTTGAGAGAGTCATGTTATCGTGGATAAACTCTATTTTATAGTAGATAGAGCTTATGCTATGATGGATACAATTTATTTCATAGTGGATAGTGTCACACCCCTATCCTGAAACATAAATAATACCTTCAACAACTAATTTAGAGGCTTTAGCATCTAGTTTTGAGATAGCATAAACTCTAGCATTAATGACAGACTTTTAAGGCATTTGTGCTTTCCTTCTATTATCGGGGCAATCATTTACTTGATGTCCAAACTTCTCACAAGCAAAACAAACTCATGTTAAGAAAAAAGTCAATCTATAGCAAGTAAGATATTATAGTCTTTCATATCTAAAAGGATCAGATTAGCAGGAAGTTCATGTTCCTTGAGTGAGACCAAACATTAAGGATAAACTAGGTGACAAGTTAATGAATCTCCAACCGGTGTCGAAACATATAAGATGGATTATGTATATCCAAATAATATGTAAGATTTTACGGAGTTCCAAATGACATCATCTCTGATAAAGATCCCATATTTCTTCCTAGATTATGGAAAAGATTACAAGAATCATTGGTTAAGTTTAGCACTGCTTACCACCCTAAAACAAATGGACAATCTAAAAGAACAACCCAAACACTTGAAGATTTGCTTAGAGTATATGTAGTGGATTGGAAGGATGAATGGGACGGTGACTTATCTCTCCTTGAGTTACCTACAATAACAGCTTTCATTCAAGAATACAAATGGCACCTTATGAAGCATTATATGGAAGAAAATGCAGGACACCGATGAGCTAAGAAGAGGTTGGTGATAGGAAAATATTAGTTGTAGATGAGGTGCAAGAAACTACATAAAAGATTCAAGTAATAAGAAATAAACTGAAAATTGCTCAAAATCGCCAGAAAAGTTATGCTAATAATAAAAGAAGGACCTTGAATTTCAGGTTGGGGATCATGTATTTCTGAAAATATCTCCTTACAAAGGTGTAATAAGATTTGGTAAAAAGAAAGATAAGCTCTAAATTTATTGGCCCTTTTGAGATACTTGAAAGGCTTGAACCTGTTGCATATAGAGTTACACTACCTAGCTAATATTCATGATGTCTTCCTTGTGTCTTTATTGAGAAAGTACTATCCAGATCCATCCCACATTATTGAGCACGGGCCGTTAGAGATTGCCAAAGATTTAGTATACCCTGAAAAACTAAAACAAATTGTGGATAGGAAGGACAAGATTTTAAAAAATCGTGTTATTCTCATTGTCAAAGTGATTTGGCAAAATCATTCCATAGAAGAGGCTAAATGGAAATTGGAAGAAGAAATGAGGAAGGAGCATCCACACCTTTTCAACGACTAAGGTATGAAATTTATTCCACATCTTTTATGATTTTTTTTATTATACATCCTACATGGTTAAACTTACACTTTTGTCCTGTTCTTTATACACTATTCCTCTTGAGTTCTTAAGATGGGTATTTCTCTATAATTACTAAATAATCTTCATAATCATGTTAAATCATGGATATCACAGATAGAGTTATGCTATCGTGAATAGACTTTATTTTATAATAGATAGAGTCTATCCTACAATGTATGAGCTCTATTTTATCATAGATAGAGTCTAGGCTATGGTGAATAGAGCTTATGCTATAGTGAATAGAATTATGTTATCCTTAATAGACTCTATTTTATAGTAGATAGAGCATATGCTATAGTAGATACAGAATATTTCATAGTAGATAAAATAATGCTATCGTTATAGTAGACAAAGTCTATCCTAACATGGATGAGCTTTATTTCATCGTGGATAGAGTATAGGCTATGGTGGATAGAATCTATCCTCCTGTGGATAGGCTCTATTTGAAGCTATTGTTCTTAAACTTAAATTATCACTATTGTAATATGTAGAGATAATCATTCTAAGACTAAAATTCTGTTTCCATACAAGTTATTAGTTACATACAGTGATCCAGTTATTAGTTACATACAGTGATCCAGACCAAAAATAGAGTTTTTCTTTTAGGGGCGGGACTTCAAAGGATTAGGGATTAGAAAAGTAAAATTAGAAAAAGAAAAAAGAAATTAGGATATAAAAAAATTAAAATTAATTTTGTATATATATAAATCGATTTGGTTTTGTTCAGTTAACCGCAGTTTAGAAATTTTCTGAACCATTCTCGAACCGTGAACCATTATACCTATAAAAAAATCGACTGATCAAAGAACCGATCGATTCGATTAACCACAAATTTAGTTCGGTTCAGTCAGTTAACCGCAGTCTAACGGTTTTTTTGCAGACCCCTAATAATCAATTTCTAATAAAATTATGGCCTGAATGTGAAATTGTTAGGAGTGGATTACTGAATTAAAAACCAATTCCTTCTTTAGACACATGCGTTGATGAAGATTGGCTACTCAATCTGTCCTAAATGCATCTCAAGGAACATCAGAAGTTGTTATGTTATGTTAATGTTGCTTATGCTGCACAAATAAGGAATAAAGATAAAGGTAAAGGATATATTCAATGTTATAGTTATAAGGAATTTGCAAAATGAGCACATTATTAAAGATTATCTCACACACGTAGAAAATAGAAAAGTTAAAGCCTTTAGAGTAGTATAAGCAAGTTCTTCAATGAGAGGTTTGTAATATCGGCCCTAGTAAATCGATTCTTTATGGGACAAGTACATACCAGTGTCATATCGATGGTATCGACATAATGATCAGTATATATATATATATATATATATAATACCTTCCTCTACATGGTTTGTTGATTCAAGAGCATCCAATTATATATTACACAATTTGAAATAGTACCATGGTAGTTAAAATATTTAGATAGCTAATGATAGTAATCCTCCCGTTATTGATATTGGCAACATTAGTTATTCTTTTAGTCATGTTTTTGTTACTCCAAAATTGTCTAGTAGTTTAATATCTATCAACCAGCTTGTGAAAAATAAAGGTGATATATATTTCTCACGTGATGGATGTTTTCTATTGGATCGGGTGTTAGGGAAGGTGATGGAGAAGAGGCATAAAGTGGAAAGACTATTTCCATTGCAATTTACTATTATTAGAAATTTTGCATTAGCCTCGTCACTTGTTGAAAATGAGATTAAACTTTCGCATAGATGATTGGATCATCCAAATAATGTAATTTTGTCTCTTTTAATGAAACATAGTTCTCTTATAAATAAATATGAATATTCTAAATTTATTTTAAGACTTAATTGTTCTACTTTTAAACTTAGCAACAATAAAATTTTATATTTTTCTAGTTATGGTAATTGAGCCAGTACTTGTTTTGTGATAATACATAGTAATGTTGGGGGCATCACTCCAGTTATTTCACTATAGTTATTTTGTGACTTTATTTATGATTATTGCAGGTTCATATGAATATATTTTTTTCCGTAATAAAGCTAAAGTGTTCAAAGTTATTCAAGACATTTTTAGTATATGTTAAGACACAATTTTCTACAAATATTAAGATTTTCCAGTCTAAAAATGGTGGAGAATATAAATTGAATGACTTTTAAGCCTCTTTGCAAAGGATATTATTTCCCAATGATTTTGTCCTTATATGCCTATGTAGTTAAAAGGAAGAATTGTTATCTAAGAATCTCTTAGATATGGTTCGCATATTACTTCAATCTTCAATGCCATTTAAACTTTGGGTTGAAACTTTGTATATAGTAGTTCATCTAATTAATCACCAGCCTTAAATGTTCTGATACTCTTTTTTACCACTTATTTGGTGAACATTCTACTTATCATATGCTACATATATTTGATGTGTTTGTTTTGTTCACTTACCATCTCATGAGCGAAATAGACTTATGGCCCCGAACTGTGCATTTATGGGTTATTGTCCTAGTTAAAAAGAATTTATATGCTATGATTCTAATGCTACTCGTATGCTTATTTCCAGAAACGTTATTTTCTTTTAGTACTACTTTTAGCAACATATTCCTTCTCCTTAAGTTCTACTTCCCAATTTTGATAAAGAGTCACAACTAATAGAACATTTTTCAACTAGTATGGTTTATCAACGTCAAAGGAACCAACATGCACAGATTTATTCCGTGTCTGATCATATGTTAGTTGTTGATACACTCAATCTCTTAGTTCTCTGAAGATCCTCTTGTATCATTAAACCTCCTGATATGTATGATCTCTCAACTACATTAGCTCTCTCGTATCATTAAACCTCTGTTAAGTATGATATTTCAATTATATTAGCTAATAGTGTTGCACCAACTTCTTGCTCTCAGGCATCTACAAAAGCTTGTTGAGACAAAGCTATGCATTAAGAACTTCAAGCACTTCAGGAAAACCATCCTTGGGTCATTGTTTATAAGAATGTTATACCTATTATATGCAAATAGGTCTATTCCATCAAGCTACAATTTAAATGGTTCACTTGATTGATATGACTGGTAATACTTAGAAATAAACAAGATTATGACAACAGGCACCTTACTCTAGCTATTGTTGCCAGTCTACCAAGTTGAATAATAAGATGTGCCTTCAATGTACATTTTTATTTGATCTTATGTTTGCATATTCTGCTCAGGAAAGCTTTAAATCCTCAAGGTTATATACATGAAAAGTTATGTGAGAGTAAATAACAGTTAATTTCTATTTTATCATTAGCCACATAAATATATCTATATTTTAGAGCAACAATAGGAACTCTAAAACATGCTGGAAACTAAATAAGATTCAGAATCCTGAATGATGAAAGTTCATGCACCCTTACTTGGTTAGATCTTTTACCATGAGAAAAAAAAAATTCAAAGCCATAATTGCAGTTATGCTTATGGCAATTTTTATCTATCTTATCATCAAATTACATTTAAAAAACTCAGGTAAATGTTAGAGCTTGCAATTGGTTAAAAACATTGTGGACCATACCTATGCCAACAAGATGAATACTATGGCTATTTTCTCTCCTTGCAAGAATGTTAATGCAGAAACTAACAAAAATACCATAGTGTTATCAGCAAATCACTATGCATGGAGATGATTACCTGAGGAATATTATTAAACCGAAGGACATGATCAGAAAGAGTTGAACCAGGAAAGACATCTCCTCCAATTGCAATACCTATAGGTTCAAGGAAATCTAAGCCAAGAATTCAGGAAATTAAATTCATAGAAAAAAGCAAGGAGCATACCCTCATAGATTCCATCTGTCACGCGTGAAATTGTGTTGTAAAGTTCATTGGACATTCCTCCCTGTAATATTGAATTATAGTTTCACTTTTCAATTCAAAATAGAGGTGAACATTGTAAACTGATTGATTATGCTGTTTTTTTAATAAAAAACATTATTAAATGGAGCAAATTTGACATAAAAAAGTGCAAAACAACATAAAAGTTAAGCTTTATAAATTTTTTCCGGTTGGAAAATTTAAACCAAGCTTGTTATGACTTGAGTTTTAAAATTGAGTGATCTTAGGGACCTATTTATAAACATAGCAACTTGTTTGTGAATGAGAAATTTTAGAGGAGTAAATAATATGGTACTCATTTTATAAGTAAATCACGGTTAAATTGATCTGGTTGTTATTTGCAAAGTTTTAAATACCAGTCCATATTCATACCCCTATTAACTGGTAAATCGAAACATACTAGTTGATACCAATCCTAACCGACATATGATACTGGAAGTCTGTGGTATCATTATGCTTAGCCCAATTTGACTATACAATGTTAAACTGATCCTAACCGACTATACAACGTTGACTACGTCCAAGCCCAATTTGACTATACAATGTTGACTATACATACCAATTGGTACCAATCCTAACCAACTCATGATAGCTGGTACCATTGGGTGTAGCCTAACTTGACTATGCAATGTTGATTAAGTTATAGGTAGTTATGAGGTAATTGCTGCTCAACCCACTTACTATGTTCCTCTCTCTCCCTCATGTAGACAATCACTCCTCCCCCTTTTTCATCTTTCCTGTGCAAACTGCAGAGTAGAGAGGACCGATAGCAGTAACTTTCTAGCAATAACTCCGACAAGGAAAACAAGAAAAGTAATAGCAATTTGGAGTTGGGATGACTCAGAGCAAAAGGCCAAAATAAGAACCAACAAATCCCCATGAGAACTTAGTTGAATCACCTAAAAGCCTCAGGAACATATTTCCTAGATTTGAAATAAAAAATCTTGATTGTCTTGGTGTTTCATTATCAACAAGTTGTCAGTAAAAAATCCTGAAAAAAGACAAATAAGAAAACCCAAATTGGTACCACCGCAAGCCCCAGTGTAGAATGAAAAACAATTGCCATGATGACCTATGTCAACATGTTGTAGGGCACAAATTCCCTAAAAATCTGCTAGCAAGAAAATTTGCATTGACATTAGTGATCCACATCCCAACAAATGCAAAGATGGCACATAAATTTAGGTTGACTCAAATAAGCCACTTTCAACATTCATCAAGCATAAATGCAGGAGATAATAGATTCAAATGTAAATCTAGGATATCTATAGCAATTATCATGCAAAACCCTATCAACCTTAAAATAACGTGTATGTAGAGATTTAGATATCACCATCCATAAATCAAGATTCCATGTCAAGATGCCAAGATACCTTATAATTGCCTAGCTTAAAACCCCATGCAATAAAAAATCAGAATGTCTTTTATAGAAAAAGGAAGTAAACAAAAGAGATTGAAAAGTAAATAATGTAAAAAATTGCAAGTGAAGAAGATAGAAAAATGGAATAATGATGCTCTCTTTATGTACTCGGGGATATGACCCTGGTTAAGCCTCGTAAACTTGTGCCTACAGAAAGAACACCACATTCAATTGAAATTTTCAAGCAGGAGAGGCCATTACCCAAAAGGGTTTGCACTCATTAAATGTCTCAAACCTATAATCAAATAATAGGTTTTAGTTCTATTTCCATACACGATGAATTTTGTGAGATTTCATAATTTCTCAAATTTAATTACGAACATTAAGCTCTATCCTTTCATCATGCTTGGGCATCATTTTGATCATAGAAACATAAAGTTCAATCAGCTAATGTCATTTTTGGAAATAAGCATATTTTTAGGATAAAATGTTGCTTTTTTAGCACCAACGAATTAGTTGATTTTGTTAGTAAGAGGAAACTATGAAAGATTAGGTTTTAATATATCAGTTGAATGTAGGGCAATATAGCCATCTATCAATTATTATGTGAGATAGAAGTAATCATCTTCCAGTTATATATATGTATGATATAGCACAAAAGTAGCAGCGGCTGCTACTATGTAACAAAGGCAAATCCCACAGTTGAAGAATGTCTTCCCAGCAGGTTTTATCAGCGTCACGGTGCACAACATATTAGAGGTCTAAGAAGATATAATTTGGCTTGTGCAATGAAATATTTACCTTATCGAAACTTATTACTATCAGTAACACAATATACCTTCTGAAGGCCCGAGAATTATCAATTGAATAACTAGCTATCTCAAGAATAAAGCATTAGTTTGTTTAATAGATCGTAATACTATATTGCACAAAGTTACCAAATTTTCCATCCTTGCTCTCCTGAGTATTCCCAGAAAGATAATAAAAGGAAATGCAACATGTAGAGTAGAAACTTATGGTCAAATTGACCGTGAAGATAGAGAAATATAGTTGAATTTTTGTATAGTGAAAATTATGCACAATCTTTGGTAAAATTTTGGAAGTACAACAAAACATGGAAATATCTCAGTTCCACATAATCATGAACAAGATATAAATGATATTATAACCAAATTAATTTTTAGAATTCCATCATAGAGAACATACTGATTTGGATACAAATCCAACAGATCCTGGCCTGTAAAGCTTGCAGTGAATTATATTATCGAGTGTCCCAGCAGTATCACCAATCTTGAAAGCTCCAGCCTGAATGCCCCCAACAGTGGCAGGGCCAATGACAACCTGCAAGAAACATAAAATTCATTTATCCATGATATAGTTAATTTTTTTTTCAAGAGATGTGCAGTCATGCTTTTTAACCTTGTTATTAGCTCGTGCATAAGCAACTAACTTCTTGGTGTCTGATTCTGGAACACCTTCAGCTATAATGGCTACAACCCTAATAGTTGGTTGTTTCAGAGCCTCCATTGAAGAGGCCGCAGCGCTGTACATACAATAAGGGAAAGGGAGAAATCGCAATTGCCCATCAAATACTTGCTCATGTCAAAAGAATAAAATTGTAATTGAGAAGTACCTTTCAATCTGAAATCTAAAGGAAGAAATGAACTGACCTTCTAAATGATGCAAAGTTGATAAAAACATCAGCAGTTGGGTGAGTATTGCATGCTGTCTCAATGCTATAACAAAGAAAATAAATCTGTTAAGTATATGAGATTTAGAAGATAAGCAATGCAATAAATAATTAACTCACAACATTAACAGACGATGTCGTTATGGACTCTGAAATTTCAATGAAATGATAGACATTCATTTTCATAAGTAAATTTAAGCATCTAAGCATCGGAACAGCTCTGCTTCAGCTGAAAATACTTTTTTGAGCTGATTCAGTTGGAAATACATTGTAATTAATGGCATGACCAACTGAACATTTCTTGCTACTCCTCTTGAAGGATCATTGTGCTATTGGATTATTTGTTTTTATGCTATCAAAAACATTTTCTTACATATATTATTCAGTTACTAAAAATACAGGAAATGCGATTAATTAGTGAGAATGAGATTGATGCTCTCATTCTTGTTAATTATCATTTTAGGAGTGCAAGAGAATGTAGCTCTGACAAAATATGTTACAAGGAAATTCATCTCGTCTAGATGAAATAGACTTTGGTATGGATAACATACACAGACTAAAGTCAATTTCTCTATTGTATGGTTTCAGGCTTCAGTATAATAACTTTTTTGTAAAGTCAAAGGCTCGTAATCGAACTAAAGTGTTGGACAATATTTGGCATCCTTGTGCTCCATTTATCTTGGAAGAAGCAAACACGCACAGGCACCTCACCTAGTTCTAGTTCCAATTCCAATTAAATGATTGTAATCTGACACTGGAAATAATAAATGAAATAATCGAAGGATCAAAAGTAAAAGTTTCACTCACCTTGAATGAACCGGAATTGCAATTTCCTCCTGCCCAAAGAATAGTTTTTGGAAACCTTCAGAACCAGGATTAACTATTCCCGCAACAGAAGGTAATTCCCTCCCTGTAGAGAAGACAAAATTATCACAAATTTCAATGATTTAATTGATGTACAGCGATGTCGGCGAAAAATGAACAAATGCGACTGAACACACACCGCAAAGGAAGTCAAAATCAAGCATCCTTTGGATGGGAAGTTGCTTATAGTTGTAAAATAAAGCTTGAGTATTCTTTGAAAACAGCTGTCCAGTGACCATGGTGTTAAAACAAATACAGGTAACCTGCACAACAGCACAAGAATGTGTAACAAAGAACAACTTTATGGAAATACACATGTTATCCAAAAATAGAGTCGATACTCAGAATGGATTCATCCTATAGTTAACTTTCAACCAAAAAAAGGCTGATATCAAGAAACAACTGCTCTAAATCTCACCCCAAAAAAAAAAAAAGAATCGGAACCAAGTATTGCAAATTTCTTTGAGTGTTTAAAAATGATAATGAGCTTCGAAGAATAATAAAATGTCAGATCTGTCGAATAGATCTTCAAGGCGTGAAATGAACCAAAGAAAACAAAAAACAATAAATCGATCGATCATAACCCTGAACAAGAAAAATCCGTGAAGCTACATCGTCTAGCTCCCCAATCCCCGCATGCAGAGCACACGAAAGCTCTGCTGCGATCAATACATCGCCGAACCTCATCACGAAATCGGAACTCAAAACCTAATTGCACAAAGTGTTCGACAGGCCAGGGAGAGGGGTATGACGTACCTCGAGGTGAAGCGCCCGCAACGAGAAGGAAAGGAGTAGAGGGAGAGCTGCAAGTTACATTTCGCTAGGGAGCGGAACAACGGCGCTTTAAATGAGGGTGGTGTGCGAGGGGGGGAAGAATTCACGTGATCTTTTTTTTTTTTTTTTTTCATCAACGAAGCTTCGCCACCCGCCACTGTACCCCACCGCGACGTCAATTTAGGGTGCATGACGCGACGCACGTCGACGGTTTGGTTTGCCTATAACAAACTACTCTCCTAAACTATAAAAACAACCCAAAAAATTAAATTTATATTTTAAAAATTATAAAAAGTATCTTTTAAAATTTTTAGATTCTGGTAAAGTTCAATTCTATGTCAAAAAATAAAAAAATTACATTTTAAAATTATACTAAAATTTAAGATTAAATTATAAAATCAATTAGCTTAAATTTTTAAAACTCAATTTTAAATTAAAATTTAAATTGTAAATATATTGTAAAAATTAAAAAAAATCTAAAATATAATTAGACACATTTGTATCTAACATTAAATGACTGCCTAAGAACTCCATGTACATAGCCTTTATGAAAGATTTTTATTCATATAGACGGGGAAGAAGAATCTTAGCTAAGAGCAATCAAATATTATTTTTTAAGTATACAATGGATTTAAAACAAAAAAAAAACTTACAATATCAAAATCATGAGATCACAGTCATGTACATTATCATATTTTTCACCTATATGAGAATTTTAATGCATATAATAATTATATTTTTATTATAATTTAAGTTGATTTTTGGATCCTTCCTGGCTTTCAATTTTTTGCATTTTTATTCACAAAAGTTTTTTTTCCTGTGGGCCATACTAACAATAAATTTGACTCCTCAAAATCTCCTTGAATCGCACACGTGACTACGTGAGAATAGCCCGATTGGCATGTGCTCGGCGAAAGACAGTGGTCGCGTGGGAGGATGATCCGCTGCATAGGGTGGAAGACGAAAGCGAAGAGGGAAACGGAGTTCATGCCACGTGGCGTCGAAGTAATCGGCTACTGCCCTGATCAAAGAATTAAGAACAGCAGGGAACAGCGATTCACTGTGCAGCGAATCAATTGGGTTACCACAACACGTTGACGCTGCACGAAAGCGCCACGTTTAAAACGGGGGAGCCTACGCGAGGGCTGCTCTGCTCTTGTACGGGCGTCGGGTGGGGCCCACAAGCTTCAGGGTCCATTAATCCGTTTGGTGCAGTAGCTGCCGCGGAAAGAAAAAATCAAAACGTTTTTCTTTTTTATATTTATTTGAAAAAAAAGAAAATAAAATAAGATGGATTAATATATATATATACATTATATATATATATATATATATATATATATATTATATTTATATTCTTATATTTTTATTAATAAAATATAATTAAATATTTATAAATTAATAAATTATCTAATTATTATTAAATATAATTATTATTAAAATAAAAATATTAAAAAGTAAATATATAAAAAAATAAAAAATTATAATAAATATTTTAAATAATAAAATATAAATAATTCACTTTAGCACATATAAAATACATATATAATATATTATACAAATAAGACACATAATCGAGATTAGAATATTTACACTATAATCCAAATTAAATACCATATTAACAACATCGAAAGCATTAATACAACATCACCATAACAAAAAACATTAATACAACATCAATATCCTTGACAAAACACCCATAGCAAACTTACACATAATAATGTTTCACAACAAATACATAATCAAAAATATTAATACCACATCAACATACAATATTATCTATCAAAACCTATCAACATACCACATCAACAAATATTCAAAAGCATCAATACCTTATCAACACACAAAATTACCTATCAAAACTACGTCTACGAACCACAACAACATGTTCAAAAGCATCAATATCACATCTACAAACTTTTGGAATGATTTCATTTTTCCAAAATCTTGCCTTCTTCCAATTCTTTGCACTTACCTTCCTCTTTTACGCAGCAGCAGCGTCTGATTGCAATCGTACATGCGGCACCACCTTGGTTTCCTTCCCCTTCGGCTTCTCTAGCTAGAATTGCGTATTCTAAAAGTAGAAAATAACCTTCATACTTTTACTCAGAGGTGACAATCCTTGAAAAAGAAAAAGATCTACTCAACACTTCTTTGGATATGCCAAGATCCTCATGTTTTGAGGTAACAACAAACATACCCACTGGAGTCACTACTCATGACCCTCCATCACATAAAATTGAATATTTAAATAAACCTGTTTCTGAGTCTTTTAGGCTATATACTCTTAAGGTCCAGTATATGATCCAAATTTCTGACTGGAAATTGGACATCCCTACCTTACTTGATACGGGTTGTAGTAATGCAGTCCTTGATATGACTTTGGTCCCTACCAAATATCACAAAAAATTTGCTCTCCAAGAGTAGTTTTATGCAGAACAAATGGACGGACAACTCTTCTTATATGAGTTTAATCTGGCTAAATATAAATTGTCTTTTTATCTAGAAAATGGATAATATGCTTTGTTTTTTATACAAATCTGGGTATGCCGGGACTGCTTAAGTCACCATGTTTTGAGTATACAAGTTAGCTAGAGGGCCAATGGCTTGACAAGTAAAAGTCCGAAGACCAGAAGGGTTGCTAGGGACGAGAGGCTTGCTAACGACCATACAGCATGATGCTAACTTGAGTACTCAAATTAATGGTAAAGCGGTTGATATTAGAGGAAAACAAAGGCATAATAATGTCCAGAAATCTATAGCTAACAAGCATTCTTACTCCTTGGTTATTTCTTCTTTATACAATCCAACCTGTCTCCATATGTTTATACGTTAGTACCTAGTAGATCTATGAAATATCTGTTATTTCTTTTCATTGTGTTTTTATACACATTTGGGATGAAACTCATCTATCGACAAAAGCCTGACGACTTTACACCTAAAGATTCATATGATTCATCAGGGTCCAACAACTCATAAGAGTTTAAGGTGAATCACTGGCTAAAGTCTATAAAGATGATGGCCGCATGATAATTCCTGCTAATAATGATGATGATATTCTGGAAGAAATGCAGGATGATTAAGCGCACTCGTTGCGTTGAGGGGACCCTCCATACACAATGGATCACAACTGTTAAAAGAGAAGCGATGCCGGCTCAATAATGCAAGGCGGTCTCTACAGATGCTTCCTTAGTGCGTGGGGATAGCTTTCTTTAGTAAAGTCGTAAATAAGTGTTGTACGAAGAGATGCCTTCTGTCTTTTCTTATCTTAGTTGTAATTATTGATGTACGAAGAGAGGCTTTCGGTCTCTTCTTATCTTAAGGCTGCTTTGTCTATATAAGGGGGCTTCATGGTTGTAAGAAGGCACGCAGTCTGCCTTTAGTGAGTGTGCTCGTCTTTCAAGCTTCCGACTCCTATGTTTGTCTCCACCAGTTTCTTCGAGCAAAGATTGCGGAGCAAAGGAAGCGGCGTCTACAAGCAAGACTCGTCAAACCTTCCCCAGTGACAGAAAGAGGTCAGAGAGATGAAGGAGAGAGATCCAGATTAGTGGAGATACAAACCTTTGTTGTAGTCCGTAAGTGCACGGATACTCAAAGTAATATTTAAGATATTGAACCACAGAGACCTTGTTGTTAAGTACTGACGAATTAAGTTTTCACTAGCTAAACAAGTCGAATAATGATACAAACGATCGGAAAGTGCACGAAAAAATATCAGAGAAGAAAACTGGGACTAGGGGTTCATCCACCTTAATTCTAATGACTAGAAGGAAATAAAGATTGTCAGTCAAATTTTACCATGATAAAGATTTAGTTTACTTCATAAAAGAATCATCTCGCTCTCGCACAGATAATCATACAAAGGACCAATCCTCACTCTCGTGCAAGATCTATCCAATGTTGAAAATAAGTAAACTATCAACAAAAAACTCAAAGATCACTCTCGTGCATCAGAATTCTAAGTTAATCATCTCATGTGGAAACTCAAGGATCACTCTCGTGCATCCTGAAACTCATCACAAGTTCTACTTAAGGTTCTCCGGTGATCAGAAATTTAATCTCTTACAATTTCGAATCAAACCTAACACATTAATTCAATCCAAAGAATCAGAAAATCAACATGGCAATAAATTACTAAAAATCAGAATTCAAAGAACAAACCTAATTTCTTAGATAAGTTCCAAACTCAATGATCTTTAGGGTTCCAAATTTCACAATCAACCTCTCAGTCTATTTTGCAAAACTGTAAAATATGCTGATATTTATAAAACTAAAGAGAATTAAAGGAAAGTCATCACATAAGCAGAATCATCATAGCAAAATTATCATGACAAAAATAATCAATGTATAGTCATTAAGAAATTAAGGAAATTACACTCCCATGTCTCATACGAAGGTTTAAGCTAGCATGATGGAAGAATTATAGCAAAACATGGTTTTAGAATTATTAGAAATCGAAAGAGAGGAGTAAAGGTTATAAAACAGGGCTATAATCTAAATTACAACCCGTAATTTGCCTTGAAGTCACGATGAACAGTGCTGCGACCGCGTTTTTAATGATTTCTCCCTCGATCGATCTCCTATCACTCTGAAACTTCTGTGGTGTGCTCTTCTTCCTCAGGCAAAGCTCTCTTTCAAAAATCATGGCCGGAGATGGTCGGTGCGACGAACGGCGATGAACCCTAGTGCGGTGGCGATTCCCTCAAATTCTCCGTGAATACGTGATAACAAGTGTTCCTTTTGCTTCGCAAATCTTCGCCTACTTATCCTGAGTCTTTCTCTTTTTTCGGATCTTCAATTGGTGCCCTAAATCTCGAGAAATCGTGTTTTTAAGGTTTTGGCGGAAAACTCAGAAATCTGGGTGCAAAATTACGGTACCGTGAAATAATTACGACAGTGCTGGAATTTCTTCTGTGAATTATGGGCAAAAATTACGGTATTGTGGAAATCTTTACGACAGTGTCGTATTTTTGCCAAAGTCATATGTTTCTAAATTGTCTAAAATTACGGTACCGTGATGATTTGGCTCAAAATTACGGCAATGCCGTATTTCTCTTGGTTGACTCTGAAAGTTTCTATGTGAAATCGTCAGAAATTACGGTATCGTATAAATATTTACGGCAGTGCCGTATTTTTGCTGAAACTTCTGGTTGGGTTTGCTGAAATTACGGTACCGTGAAAATTTGTCCCAAAATTACGGTAGTGCCGTATTTTTGCTAGAAGGCTTGTTTTAACTTGAAATTTAATGTGCAAACTCCCTTTGATGATTAGAACTCGTTCATGCATTGAAAGTACTTGAAAAATGGTGATAATGATACTTTTTTGCGTGAAATTGATCAAAAACAAAGAAAGGTGTAGATTCCGAAGTATTTGGCAAATAAAGTATAAAAATAAAGCAAAATAGCAAGATTATGACTCAAAAGACTAGCAAATGAGTATGAAAAATACTATGAAATTTAGAGTCATCAACCTTCCATCTGCGAGGGAGCAAGGTTCTGAGAGATTTCGTCGCCAGGGGGCGACGACGATGATAGGGCGAGACTTCAAAAAGACCTCCGTAATGGACATCGAGGGCGATGTCCAAATTGGGCAGGGGAGAATTGTTAGGCCCAAATTCACTGGGCTGAGACATGTCCCAAGCCCACGCGGCAGTCGAGATCAGCCCATCCACACTGGCTGAGTGGAAAAAGATTTTGTGATTCCTATTCCTGTAAACAAATACATCATGGACTCAAAACTTAAACTAGGTGAACTCATGAGATTGAAAGTTTGTTTATACACATTGCGAAATTTTATTTGATTGAATTATGGATCTTAAAGATTGAATTCGAAGAACTATATATTTACTTGAAATTTTGAGTATTCATTTGATGAGAATTTTTCATATGTAATTGTATCTTAGAAATTTATTCATCATCTGAAAGTTTATTTTCATAATCAGTATTGTTTTCTTTATTTGCTTGAGGACAAGCAAAGTTTGAGCCTTATGTGTTTGATGACTCCAAATTTCATAGTATTTTTCACACTTATTTACTAGTCTTTTGAGTCATAATCTTGCTCTTTTGCTTTATTTTAACACCTTATTTGCCAAATACTTCGGAATCTACACCATTCTTTGTTTTTGATCAATTTCAAGCAAAAAGGTATCATTATCACAAGTTTTCAAGCACTTTCAATACATGAACGAGTTCTAATCATCAAGGGGAATTTACACATCAAATTTCAAGTTAAAACAAGTCTGCTACCATATTTTTCACACTCTGAAAGTTTCTGTGTGAAATCGTTGGAAATTACGGTACCGTAATTTCAGCAAACCCAACCAGAAGTTTCAGCAAAAATACGGCACTGCCGTAAATATTTCCACGGTACCGTAATTTCTGACGATTTCACACAGAAACTTTCAGAGTCATCCGAGAGAAATACGACACTATCGTAATTTTGAGACAAATTTCCATGGTACCGTAATTTCAGACAATTTTGACCAGAGGACTTAGGCAAAAATACGTCACTGTCGTAAAGATTTCCACGGTACCGTAATTTTTGCCCAGAATTCACAGAAGAAATTACGGCACTGCCGTAATTATTTTATGGTGCCGTAATTTTGCACCCAGATTTCTGAGTTTTTTGCCGCAAACTTAAAAACACGATTTCTCTAGATTTAGGGCACCAATTGCAGTTCTGAAAAAAGGGAAAGACTCAGGATAAGCAGGCAGAGATTTGCGAAGCAAAGGGAATAATTTTTATCACGTATTCACGGAGAGTTTCAGGGAATCGCGGTCGCGCTAGAGTTCGTCGTTGTTCGTCGCACAGACTATCTCCAGCCGCGATTTTTGAAAGGAAGCTTTGCCCGAGGAAGAAGAACACACCACAGAAGTTTCAGAGCGATAGGAGATCGATCGAGGGAGAAATCATCAAAAACGCGGTTGTGACACTGTTCATTACGACTTCAAGGCAAATTACGGGGAGGAATTTAGATTACAGCCTTGTTTTGTAACCTTTACTCATCTCTTTCAATTTCTAATCATTCTAAAACCATGTTTTGCTATAATTTTTCCATCATGCTAGCTTAAACCTTCGTATGAGACGTGGGGGTGTAATCTCCTTAATTTCTTAATGACTAGACATTAATTATTTTTGTCATGATAATTTTGTTATGATGATTCTGCTTATGTGATGACTTTTCTTTAATTCTCTTTAGTTTTATAAATATCAGCATATTTTAGACTTTTGCAAAATAGACTGAGAGGTTGATTGTGAAATTTGGAACCCTAAAAATCATTGAGTTTGGAACTTATCGTAAGAGATTAGGTTTGTTCTTTGAATTCTGATTTTTAGTGATTTATTGCCATGTTGATTTTCTGATTCTTTAGATTGTGTTAATGTGTTAGGTTTGATTCGAAATATTAAGAGATTAAATTTCTGATCACCGGAGAACCTTAAGTAGAACTTATGATGAGTTTCAGGATGCACGAGAGTGAGCCTTAAGTTTCCACATGAGGTGATTAACTTAGAATTCGGATGCACGAGAGTGATCCTTGAGTTCTTTGTTGATAGTTTACTTATTTTCAGCATTGGATAGATCTTGCACGAGAGTGAGGATTGGTCCTTTGTATGATTATCTGTGCGAGAGTGAGATGATCCTTTTATGAAGTAAACTAAATCTTTATCATGATAAAATTTGACTGACAATCTTTATTTCCTTCTAGTCATTAGAATTAAGGTGGATGAACCCCCTAGTCCCAGTTTTCTTCTCTGATATTTTTCCGTGCACTTTCCGATCGTTTGCATCATTATTCGACTTGTTTAGCTAGTGAAAACTCGATTCGTCGGTACTTAACAACAAGGTCTCTGTGGTTCGATATCTTAAATATTACTTCGAGTATCCGTACACTTGCGGACTACAACAAGTTTTTGGCGCTGTTGCCGGGGACCTTGGTTTTGTTAATATTGATATAATTGATAGTATTGCTAGACTAAGCCTTTTGTTTTTGTTCTTAGTATTTTCTGTGATAGATTCTAGTTTTCTTTTATTTTCTGAAAAATCTGAACTTTTCTGACTTTCTACTTGTTTATGCGCAGGAATCTTAGGTCAGGACCATCAGTTCCTTTTGATCATGAAATTAACAAAACTCTTAGATTGCGCAGGAAATTGAGGTTTGCTGAAGAGAGAGAAGAAGAATTCATCATGGCGGAAATAAGAACATTTAGAGACTATGCAGCTCCGAGTACACAGGGAATTCGTTCCAGCATTACTAGGCCTGCAATTGATGCAAACAACTTTGAGATTAAACTTAGGGCTGTCCAAACGGTTCGAACCGAACCGAACTTGTGCCAAAACGAACCGAACCGATTGTGATGGCAACAAACCGAACCCGAACCGAATTAGGTAAAAACCGAATCAAAACCGAACCGAATATCGGTTCGATTTAAACCGATTAAACCGAAATTTAATATATAATTATATATTTAATTTATTTATACTATTATATTATTAATTTTTTCTTAAAATAATAATATAATATATTTTATATAATTAATAATAATAATATTTTATATAAAAATAATAATATTATATTTAAAATTGAGTTTGTTCGGTTCAAACCGAAAACCAAACCGAACCGAACTTCCCAAACCGAAAACCGAACCGAAATTTTTTTAACTATTTCAAACCGAACCGAACTTGGTTTGAAACCGAACCGAACCGAACCGAAAATTTTAGTTTTTCGGTTTGACCTGAATTTTGGACACCCCTAATTAAACTAGCGTTCCTGTCAATGATCCAACAAAACCAGTTTGGAGGATCTTGTCTGGAAGATCCAAGTCAACACTTATCTCTTTTTCTTGAATTTTGTGATACCATAAAAATTAATGGTGTATCTGATGATGCTCTTAGACTGAGACTGTTTTCTTTTTCTCTCAGGGATAGAGCAAAAGCTTGGCTACATTCACAACCAACTGAGACATTCACTACTTGGGAGCAATTGTAAAAGGCTTTCTTGCTGAAATACTTTCCACCCAGTAAGATGATCCAGTTGAGGAATCAAATCACAAGCTTTGCACAGAGGGATAGCAAATCACTTAGTGAAGCATGGGAGCGCTTCAATGAGTTACAATGGAAGTGCCCTCACCATGGATTAGAAGATTGGGTTTTAATTCAAACTTCCTATAATGGTTTGCTTTGCAACACTCGCTTAACTGTTGATGCTGCTGCAGGGGGAGCACTGATGAAGAAGACTGTTGAAGATTCCTATGCGTTGATTGAAGAGATGACGCTAAATCACAACCAATGGACTACTGAGAGAGGAGTGTTGTATCGTCCTCCTCATGATAAGAATGATGGTAATGGTTGGCGTTCTCTAGCAGAAAAGGTAGATTCTTTGTGTAATTATTTTGATTCTTTTCAAATGCAAACTACTGCTGTTTTTTCTGTTATGTGTGATGTTTGTGGAAACCATGAGCACTATGCTGAAGAGTGTAAAGTTATTGTTGATCAGAGTAGTGAGCGAGTCAATGCAGTAGGGGGGGTACAATCAAGGCAGAAATAATGACCCTTACTCTAATACCTACAACCCTGGTTGGAGAAACCACCCTAACTTGTCCTGGAGAAGTAACAATCATGCTAGTGGGCAGAATAAAAATAGAGGGTACCAGCAGAGTCAACAAAATCAGAGTCAACTCCAAAAATCTAGTTTAGAGGACATGTTTGAGAGATTCATGGGTGCCCAGATGAAACAAAATGAAGAGTTCAAAGAGGGTTTTAAGGAAATTAACTCTAGGTTAGATGGTGTTGTTGCTCACAATAAGATTTTAATAACACAGATAGCACAACAAGCAAGCACTTCTTACAGACCCCCAGGAAAATTACCTGCTAAACCTGAACCAAACCCTAGGAAGTACTGTAATGCTATCATCACCAGGAGTGGAAGGTAATTAGATGAACCTAAAGGGAAATATGAAAATAATGAAAAAGAGCCTAATATTGACATTGATAATGGATTAGATTTGGAAAAATCCTCTGAGCATGAGCAATCCCAAGCTAGTTTGTCACCTCACCAGGGTGATAAACCATGTCAGAATGATATTTCTAAACCTAATTCTCCTTCACCTTATAGGCCACCATCCCTTTTCCCTAGATGATTGCACAAGCTAAGTTGGATAGGCAGTTTGGGAAATTTCTGGAAGTGTTGAAAAAGTTATATATTAATATTCCATTTACTGATATCTTATCTCAAATGCCTACATATGCAAAATTTTTAAAAGAAATTTTATCCAACAAAAGAAAAATAGAAGACTCTGGTACTGTGGTATGATAAACTCCGCAAGTATACGGATATATCGAAGTAATAAATGTATCGATCCCATATAGACCAAATACCAAGTACCAACTGACTAAGCTTCTACAAGCTAAACAGCAATAGACGGTTTGAATAGTTTTCTAAATTGAGACTAACTAAATGAAAAGGAGAAGAATAACAAAACTGCACTAGGGTTGATCAAGGATGCAAGAAATCAAGGCAAAGGGGTTACCACCTCGATGAGTTATGCATGGATAATAAAAAACATAATAATTATCCAGAGAGTTCTAGGGCAAGCATCGAATATAAAGGTCGTCCTCTTTCAAGGATACAACCAAGTATTCGCACGGGTAAACATCTACCGTCGTAGTACGCTTCCCCGAACGAACTCAAGAAGCGTGAGATGTAATAGTATATATCTCATCCTCTAATGTACTAGTCACTCTTCTCTCAAAGGCACAACTAGGTGTTTATGCGGCTAAGCGTCTACCATCGTAGTACGCTTCGTCTCATAAACCCAATGGGCGCGAGGAGATATACACTGCCCATGGGCAATTTGCCAGCTTTCGCATGGCGATTGACACATTCATATCTAGGGTTTCCAACATCAGTATATGTCTTTCAACAATATAAGATATCTAGATCATGAAGAAAACAATTATCAATTAACATGCAAAGAACGCAACTAGGTAAGATAGAACGACAAAGGATTCATATATTAAAACCAAACATCCATGCACAAAATCATACGAGGGGTTTTCCCCTAGCCTTGAAATGGATTTAAGCTATCAAGTTCATGTTCCAAAATAGGTTTTCAATAAGTTTAATCATAGCAGCCATGAACAACAAGATAAAACGATAAAGTAGGGAGAAGATGATGGATATCGCCCCAAGCAGGAGGTAGGAGCGTGCAAGATTTTCTCTCTTCTTCGTTCTTCTTCGTCCTCACGCTCTCGCGATGATGAAGCGTGTTCTTCCTTGTTGTCGCCACACAGATGCCAATCGTCTTCTTCCTTGTTGTCGCCACAGATGCAGGTTGTGTTCTCTCTCTCGCCCTCGTAAGATCCGCTTCTATATTTGGTAAGTGCCGCCGCCCCTCTCAATTCCCTTTGTTCAATTCGCCTCAACTTCTCTCCCTGTCGATTTCCTCTTTTGCCCCCCTTAATCATCCTTCTTTAACGCATATAAGAGACGGACAAAGTCTGGAAAGTCGATTCCCGACGGAACAGAAACCGCGAGGCGAGACCGATTTCCCTAGGTGGGATGTGTTATTTGCTGCGAATTCCATCTTGGCTGAAAATTGCTATATCGCCTCGCTTTCTTTCCTGAAATTAAGCAAAATCACAGAATAGTGAAGATTCCGCAAATATCATAATATTTTAATATAAATCCAAGGCTAACATCGAGAAAGAGTGAAAGTATGGCGGTAACATCGTATAAAATGCTATATAAAAGTGACTTAACATGGTGCTAACTAAAGTATGGTGGGATGTGTTAGGGATAGGGTTTTCCGCTCATGTTTTCCGATTTGGAGATAAAAATTATACGGAAGTTAGGGTTTCCTATTTGGGGTTATTCTACGCTCGGAAATCCTAGGGTTTCATGCCCGGTCTAGTGTTCCGTCGGACTACCGTTAGGCCGGGGTGTGACAATTGGTATCAAAGTCGCGGCTGTGGGCCCATAACCCACAGGTATTGGAGGACACAACACGACTGCTTCACCCGCGAAGGTGAAGATCAGTTGGAAGTTCCAGAAGATCACCCATACTGCCAGAGGGTCATCGGGGGACGTGTGGCCCAAGCTGGACAAAGGTAAAGCCAAGGTGGCGGCTAAACCTAAAGAGATGGTGAATCAGGGTGATCGCCTATCACAGATCGAGAAGGTGCTCGGTCTGACGGGCGATGGGGACAATGTAGTGGTTCCCCAAGTGGAGATTCTTCAGAGGACAACGGAGCAACAAAGGTTGCAAATCGAGACTCAGAGATTGCAGATCGAACTTCTGCAACAGACTCTGGAGGGTCTGATAGACCTGCCAGAGCAGATGGCACGCATGCGAGAGGAGATGCAGGTCAAGGTCATGGTATTGCGTTTGGCCATAACGCAAGTAACACAGTCGACGGCAGCACCGGCGAAGCAGGAGGCTCCTAAGTCGAAGGTATGGGTACCTGAGCCAACGACGTTCGGAGGGGGGGGGGAGGGGATCGTCCAGAGAGGTGGAGAACTTCATTTGGGACATGGTGCAATTGTTCTCAGCGAGCCATATTCCAAAAGAAGATCGGGTGCGGGTGTGCATCGTATACCTTACAGCCGACGCAAAGCTTTGGTGGAGGACCAAAGTCAGCTCGACGTTGGGGGCTACTAGCTGGCCTTGGGAAACGTTTCATGAGGAACTGCGGCGACAGTTTCTTCTCGGAAACTCGGCGGATTAGGATCATGGAAAGGTGGATCGGCTGAGGCACATTGGGTCGATCTAGGAGTACATCAGGGCGTTCTCCGCGTTGATGCTGGAGCTACCAGACATGGCGGAAGTTGATCGAAAGTACTTCTTCATCTGAAACCTTCAACCATAGGCAGAAGTGGAGGTCCTTGGTGGACCATTCTAGATCAGCACCACCAAGGAAGTCCAGGTCACCACCGAAGCGCAGCTCCCCGCCGAGGGCTAGAGTTCCAGAAAGGGGTAGACCCTTTCCCCGGCAGGGCAGAGGTTCACCGGGACGACCAGAGCCACACCGTCCTATGGTAAGGACGAACACGGAATCGAAACCACATGGTTGCTTCTTGTGTGGCAGTCCTCACTGGATGAGGGAGTGCCCCACAAGACAGAAGATTATGACCATCGTGACATAGGAGTCAGCTGAGGAAGCTAAAATCAACACTGAGGAGGTGATGGTCGGTGCACTACAGGTAATTCCGAACACTGCCACGGGGGCGCAGTAGTGTCGGATCGGGGTGATGGTTGCGAGAGATCCGCCCGTGATGGACATCGAGGGCGATGTCCAAGATGGGCAGAGGAGAATTGTTAGGACCTGGACCAACAGGCCTAGGACAAAGGGCAGCTCAAGCCCAAACCCAACCCAAACAGCACGGTCAAACGGAGGCGTTGACCACAAGTTTAGAAACAATGACGCAGTGTCGTCTCCAGCCGCGTCAGCCGCATCATCATCCTCGGCGTATTCTTCAGACACGCTCGACAATGGCGTCGATGGACGCGATCAACGCGGAAGAAACGGACGTGGAAGGCATGGTGAGCTTCTCGGATGCAGTAGAAGCCCTAATCGGGGCGCGCCCGATCTAAACAAAGCAGAGGCGGCGCGCCTCTACCTCTTTGCTATAAAACCATCCGCGGGAGGATGGGAGAGGGACGACCACCGGCAGCGAGATAGGGGCGAGTGATCGATCAGAGCATGACGACGCAGCTTCTGAGTGAGATCCGGCGACTAGGGAGTCGCCAACGTGAGGTTTTGAGGGATTGTACCTAGTGACGGGGGTCACCGGCGAGGGAAGGGAGTGGGGGTCGCCGGCCAGGGGGCCATCGACGAGAGAAGAGAGGCTTTCTGTAAACTTCATCTGGTGAATAAGAATTTCTCTTCCTCGAATCTTCCTTCCCCGTTCCAGGTTTTTCAGCAGTGTTCTCCGTCGTCTCCGACAGCGGCGAGAAGGCTGAGGTGAGGCGGCATCCTCTCCCCTGCCGGCGTGTCCAACTTCTCCGATAACGAGCGAGTTGATGAATGCGGGCGGTGTTCGAAGGCGAGGTTGAAGACAATGGCGTAACCTGAGCGCATGGAGCGGCGTTCTCATCGAGGCAGAGGAGTCAACGGAAGCGAGCGGTCAAAGCTCGATTCGAACGAAAATCGAATTCGGAATTCGATTTGGAGTTTGACGCAAGCAGAGGCAAATTCACGCGCGGCGACGACGCCAGACGTGGGGTGACGTCAGCAATCCGGTGATTTTAGCAAGCGTCGGTCAAAATCCAATTTTGACATGAGGAGGTATTTTCTAATTAGGGTTTCCAATTGGATTTTCTGTGATTAGGGTTAGGGTTTTCCGCTTGTGTTTTCCAATTTGGGGATAAAAATTATACGGAAGTTAGAGTTTTCTATTTGAGGTAATTTTACGCCCGGACATCTTAGGGTTTTACGCTTGGTCTAGTATTTCGTCGGACTACCGTTAGGCCGGGACGTGACACTTGGAATAATCCATTTGCAAAAAAATTTTCTAGCACAACCTTTATCGACACGTTCAAACTGTTTTGAGATTCGTGCTCTGCATGATTTTTAATATATGAGTGATAGGCATGAATCATGAGGTAATAAACACGGATCTCAAAGTGATTTGAACGTGTTGATAAGTGTTATGGGCAAATTTATTTTTTTTATAATAAACTTAACCACAACCGGCAGATTCCCTCACGGAGATCTCAGCCCTACACTAGAGTGGCCCGCGACCGGTTAGGATCGCGTTGCGGAAGCTGGCCCAGCACTTTTACAAGTCCTCACACCACGTGCGCGAAGGGTTCGGTATGAATACCGCCCCTCGGACACGAATACAAATCTCTCAACTGTGTCAAAGTGATGGAGACTCTCCAAAACACTTTGCACTCACAGAAATTTCCTCAGCCCGCGCTCCTTTCTCTACACAGCCGAGATAGGCACCGGCGCGGCCTCAAGCAATCACAAGGGGACGGTGGCGAACACCTTCAAGGGTGCCGGCACACACGTCCTGGACTTTGCAAGCAAGCAAGCAGTACCTACAAATAAGCACAACCCGCACTACACATATGCGGGCGCAGATAACGCAAAGAACCGTCCGGACGAAAAGCCACACGAAGTCCGGACGGCGGTAAAGCCTCTATCCACTACACACGAGAAACCCGTCCTACTACCACTACACACGATAGATCCGGGGAGGGTTTACCCTTGTAGCGTGCCACCACTCCACGAGCCGAGCCCACCGAGATCCTCCGAGAAGCTGCGTCGGAAAGTCCGGTCGGAGACGAAGCGAGACGCGCGTACGAACCCGCGCGACGCAACCTCCTCCTCCTCCCTTCCGCGGCTCGCGTGCGAGCAGAACAACGTCCGGCTGGAACAGGGGAGGAAAGTCTTCCTCCGTCCGTCACCGTCCGGCCACCGGAACCCCGCCGGAAGGTCGGGATCTGGTCGCCCGTGAACGGAGAAGCCGCCGCCGGAGTATTGTCGCCGGAGGAGTCACCGCCGACGAGAATTTGAACCCAATGGAAGCTTGGCTTGCGTGGAACCGGCGATCGGAAAATCCGATCGCACTCCCGCGTCTGGCTGCCGGCGCCGGAGGAGATGGTCTCCTCGTTACCTCAGGGCACCGATGAGTCGATTTGAGAGAGTACGCCGACGGGTCCACGGCCGGAGCCTCGTCGCCGACGTCGAAACCGATGCTCTGTTCTCAGATCTGGAAATTGCCGTCGCTAGCCCTCTGCCCGAGCTCGTGATTGCTCGATAAGGCAGCCACCCCTCGACGTGGATGGAAATCCACCCACGCCGCCACGCAAGACACGATCTCCGGCGAAGAATCGCCGGAAATCACGCTTCCACCGGGGCAGATTTCGAAATCCGCCCTGGGCTCGTCCACGTAGGAGTCCACGCCCAAATCACCGTCGTCCTCGTTGCCACGCCAGCGCGCACCTCCGGCCACCTTCCAAATCCGGCGGGCGCTCTTCCAGGTGGCGAAATCGACGGCGGACGGCGCCGCTTCCAGCGAAGACGAGGAACAGGGGAAATTTTCCCCTTTCCGCGTACGCGGGCACTGTAGCCCGGTCTGAACCGGCTGAACCGGTTCGATTCAGCCTGGAAGGTGGTTCAGGTCCGGTTCGGGTTCGATTTGACCTCAGAATCGCCCCGCGGTTGACCCTCCTCGATGCGCACGCTCGCAAGCTCGTGCGAGGGGGTCTGGGGTCCATGGGTCGAGTCAGAAGCCCACATCCACGTGTGAATCCACACTCCGTGGTTTGACTCGACCCTCGCCCTATGTACTTGTGTCAGCCTCAGTGACACGATCGCACACCCGAGTCGTCCAACACGGCTGATGACGAGGGGTCCCGCCATCGCTCCATCTCGGTGTGCTTTGGGATTTGTGCTAAATCCCGGGAGCATCACATACTCCCCCACCCAAGTTCGTCGTCGCCCTCGACGACAGGCTGTCCATGTAGATTTTCAACTCCTCCTCAAACTGCCACAAATCAGAAGCTTTCTCCCATTTAGCTTCTTCTATGGGTGTTCCTTCCCACTGCACAAAAAATTCCATCCGCCTGTTCCTCCTATACTGTCCAAGTGTTTTGTGATTCAAAATCTTTTCAATCTTTTTATCGAACTCTGCCCGAACACTAGGAGGAGCCCGACGCCCCTGAGAGCGACTGGGGTCGGTCTCGTCGGTGTGAAACTTTTTCAGAAAGCTCACATGAAAGGTCGGACGAAGCTTTAATCTGTCGGGAAGCTTCAGCCTGTAGGCTACAGCACCAACCCGTTTTAAGACCTCGAAAGGTCCCTCATATCTCTGAATAAGGCTGCGATGCGCAGTCTTGGCTGAGATCTTTCTCCACATCTGAGGTGTCAACTTTAATAGCACAAGATCTCCAACTTCGAACTGTTCATCGCGTCTACTCTGATTGGCATAATGCTGCATCCTTCTTGCAGCGTGCTCTAAGCTATCACGAGCCTCCTGGAGCACCTCGGCATGATCTGTCGCAACCCGATAGGCTGCTGGGCACTCACCATCAGTGTGCTGCACAATATCAGCGGGGGTGAGAGGCTGTCGTCCTAACACCAACTCAAATGGTGTCTTGCCGGTCGCTGAAGATTGCTGCAAGTTGTAGGCAAACTGCGCCGTGTCGAGGAGAGACACCCAGTTGCGCTGGCTTGCCGACACGAAGTGACGAAGGTATTCTTCAAGTAGTGCATTTATCCTCTCCGTCTGGCCATCGGTCTGAGGATGGTTCGCTGTAGAAAACTTTAGCTCGGAACCAAGAGTCTTGAACAAGGACGTCCAGAAGTTACCAGTGAACCTGGCATCTCTGTCAGAAACAATGTCCAGAGGAAGCCCAAAAAGCTTCACTACATGCTTGAAGAATAGGTCAGCCGTCTCCTTGGCTGAACAAGGCTCAGGTGCTGCGATGAACACAGAGTACTTAGAGAACCTGTCCACCACAACAAAGATAGAAGCCTTCCCTTCGACCTTCGGTAACCCAGTAATAAAATCCATGGAAACTGAAGTCCATGGTCGTTCCGGAATGGGAAGAGGCTGTAACAATCCAGCTTCGCGCCTCCTATCGACTTTATCCTGCTGGCAGATCAAGCAGGTGCGGACATAATGATCGACATCAGCTCGCATGGAGGGCCAATAACAAGATCGGGATAATAGAATCAGCATCCTGCGCTGTCCCGGATGTCCACTCCATGTCGTGTCGTGAAGCTCTCGTAATAACTCGCGTCGAAGTCCGCTAGTCGCCAGAACAAGTGGCCGACCGCCCTCGGCCATCAGAAGGTCGTCGCCCTGAAGATAGTAACGACGAACCTTGCCTTCTCGCACGTCGGCGATCAGCTGCTGGTATTTGGCGTCGAGAGCAGCAGCTTGCCGAATGCGATCGAGAAGATCACCCTCAATCCTCGATATCGAAGCAAGCACCACAGTGCACATCCTGCTGAGAGCATCTGGAACCACATTGGAGCGCCCCGGTCTGTGCTCCCAGGTGAAGTCAAATTCAGCGAGGAACTCCTGCCATCTCGCTTGTTTAGGTGAGAGCTTTTTCTGCGTAGCGAAGTATGTGTTGGCGACATTATCCGTCTTCACTACGAAAGCGCTACCGAGAAGATAGATGCGCCAAACTCGAAGGCAGTGGATCACGGCGACCATCTCCTTCTCGTGAGCTGAGTAACGCTGCTCCACCGGACTTAACTTCCGGCTCTCAAATGCCACTGGGTGCCCCTCCTGTAAGAGCACTCCGCCGATCGCTCTATCAGAGGCATCGGTATGGACCTCAAAGGGCCGACTGAAGTCCGGCATACGAAGAACCGGCTCACTGGCGATCCTGCGTTTCAACTCTGCAAACGCAGTCTGATGCCGTTCTTGCCATAGCCACGGAGTCTCCTTCCTCAGGAGGTCAGAAAGTGGAGCTGCGATCTTGGAGTAATCCTGGATAAATTTCCTGTAGAAATTCGCCACTCCCAGGAAAGATCGGAGCTCAGTAGGGGAAGTAGGTGCGGTCCACTCGACGATGGCACGCACCTTCTCAGGATCCATCTGGACAGTGCCATGGCCTACCACATGGCCCAGAAACTGGATCTCAGAAGCAGCAAAGGAGCATTTCTCCCTCTTCACATACAGCTGGTGTTCCCTCAGTCTCTGAAACACCAATCTCAGATGCTGTAAATGCTCCTCCATCGTGGCCGAGTACACCACGATATCATCAAGGTAGACGACTACAAAATCGTCTAGCAACTGTGTCAGAACATTGTTCATCAGGTGGGAGAAGGTAGCCGGCGCATTGGTTAAGCCGAATGGCATAACCAAGAACTCGAAGGCGCCGTACCGGGTGACACAGGCTGTATTCGCCTCATCTCCCTCAGCTATGCGGACCTGCCAATAGCCTGATCTCAAATCAAGCTTGGTGAAGACAGTAGCGCCCGCTAGTCTGTCGATGAGGTCCTGGATATGTGGGATCGGGTATTTGTTCCTGATGGTGATCTTATTTAAGGCACGGTAGTCAACACAGAAGCGAAGACTACCGTCCTTTTTCTTTTGAAACAGCACAGGAGCACCAAATGGAGACTTGGAGGGTTGGATGAACCCAGCTGCCAAGAGTTCATCCAACTGCTTCCTCAGCTCTACGAGCTCTGCAGGAGGCATGCGGTATGGGGGTCGGAAAGAAGGAGCTGCCCCAGGAACCAACTCAATGCGGTGATCAATCGCACGTCTGGGAGGAAGCTCCTTAGGTAGCTCAGGCGGAAGAAGATCCTGGAACTCCTCAAGTAAATTCTTCACTTCCGCTGGTACGTCGTCTGGACCTTCTACAGGGGCCGTCACCCATGTAGCCAGAAAGGTCCGCTCGCCCCGACGTAAGCCTGTCTCAAGAGTAGCAGCCGATATGTATGTACTCTGAGCCTTCCCTGGTCGTACTGACTTATCCGACCCAGCCAACTGTAGGCAACGAACAAAGCAAGGGTATCTCTCATCCATCACCTGGACACCCTTTAGATGAGGGACTATAGCAGCCTTCATCTTCTGTATCAACTCCAAGCCGACGATAACATCATAATCGTCCATCTGAACCACGCGTACATGGTTCTTACCCTTCCACTCCCCGAAGACAAGAGGAACATCATAGGATATTCCTGCGATCTGCCGCTCCTCAGCGTTGATCGTCTTGAAGCGGTCCTGAGCAGGGGACATGCTCAGCCCTAGCCGCGTCGCCATGCCATGAGCCACAAAAACATGAGATGCACCACTATCGATCATGGCATGAACTCGATGTGAGTTCACCCTCATCTCCACGTACATCAACTTGGTCTTCATTGTGGTGGAAGTGGCAATGGCATTGATCACCAAAGGATTCACAGTGATCAGAGGATCCTCAGATTGGGCAGCCTCCCGCTGAACAATGGCTGCAAGTGTATCTCCCCGAGGACAATCACGCATGCGATGAGGACCTCGGCAAAGAAAACACTTCAGCTGCTGCTTGGGAGCGCCCCTAGGAGGAGAACCGGCTGGAATGGCTTTCTTCTGGCCGGTTCCTGAAGAGGTAGCTCCTCCTTTTCCTTGCTTCTTCTTATACCCACCCTTGGGTCCTGGAGCTGGACGCTTCCCCTTATTCCTCTGAGGGGAACGTGACTTAGATGGACCAGAGGAGATAGGAGCAGATTGCTTCCTATCCCTCAAATCCACTAAGGAATCAGCTACGGCCATAGCCTCTTTGAGAGTTAATGGGCTATGTCTCCTAACTTCCAACTGTGCCCATGTCTGCATCCTCTCTAAGAAGAAGTACAAGCGATCCTCTTCTTCCATTCGTGGTATTTCGAGCATGGCGGCAGAGTAAGCTCGAACATACTCACGAACTGTCCCCGTGTGTCTGATCTTATGCAGAGAGTCTCTAGCAGTCTTAGAAGTGTGTGTCGGCAGGAACTGATTCTTCAGTTCAGCTTTCAACTCATCCCATGAGATGTCACGTGGCACCTCTTCTCCCGGAGGGGTCACTAAGGTACGCCACCAGAGCTTGGCGTCACCCGTCAGATATGCCGAACACAGCTGCGCTCTCTCATAATCAGGCACCTGAGCAGTCCTGAAATACTGCTCCATATCCCAAAGGAAATTCTCAAGTTCCTTTGCACTGCGTACCCCACTGAAAGTAGAGGGCTCGGGAACACGCACTCTAGTGGTCTGCGGCTGGGAACTCCCAGCGCCTGTGGCTGAAGTAGAAGCACGGGCAGCAGCCTGCCCCTTCAAACTAGCCACCTCCAATGCAAGTCCACCAAGGGCACTGGAGAGACGTGCCAACTCAGAATCCAGGCGGGTCCCAACGGACTCGACCGCCGACCGAAGTGCCTCGAGACGCTCCATGATCGTAGCGTCTCCATCGAAGTTCCCTATCGCAGTCTCCAAGTGGGAGATGCGCTCTGCAGCTGTAACCATTGTGATTGTGAGAAGTAACTCTGAAGTTCTGCTGGTGGAATGAGATCTGATGGTCTGACCTCTGGGTGCACTGAAAAGAGCTAAGTAGTGCTCGGTCTGTGTCGGAACTGAGCGATCAGTGAAGAGGCTGAGAGACTACGCCCCGGCGCTAGGCACCGACGTACGCACCCTCCAAACAGCGTACACCGACGTCGATATCCTTGACAATAGACTTACACAAACTTAAGCTCTGATACCGGTTTGTTATGGGCAAATTTATTTTTTTTATAATAAACTTAACCACAACCGGCAGATCCCCTCACGGAGATCTCAGCCCTACACTAGAGTGGCCCGCGACCGGTTAGGATCGCGTTGCGGAAGCTGGCCCAGCACTTTTACAAGTCCTCACACCACGTGCGCGAAGGGTTCGGTATGAATACCGCCCCTCGGACACGAATACAAATCTCTCAACTGTGTCAAAGTGATGGAGACTCTCCAAAACACTTTGCACTCACAGAAATTTCCTCAGCCCGCGCTCCTTTCTCTACACAGCCGAGATAGGCACCGGCGCGGCCTCAAGCAATCACAAGGGGACGGTGGCGAACACCTTCAAGGGTGCCGGCACACACGTCCTGGACTTTGCAAGCAAGCAAGCAGTACCTACAAATAAGCACAACCCGCACTACACATATGCGGGCGCAGATAACGCAAAGAACCGTCCGGACGAAAAGCCACACGAAGTCCGGACGGCGGTAAAGCCTCTATCCACTACACACGAGAAACCCGTCCTACTACCACTACACACGATAGATCCGGGGAGGGTTTACCCTTGTAGCGTGCCACCACTCCACGAGCCGAGCCCACCGAGATCCTCCGAGAAGCTGCGTCGGAAAGTCCGGTCGGAGACGAAGCGAGACGCGCGTACGAACCCGCGCGACGCAACCTCCTCCTCCTCCCTTCCGCGGCTCGCGTGCGAGCAGAACAACGTCCGGCTGGAACAGGGGAGGAAAGTCTTCCTCCGTCCGTCACCGTCCGGCCACCGGAACCCCGCCGGAAGGTCGGGATCTGGTCGCCCGTGAACGGAGAAGCCGCCGCCGGAGTATTGTCGCCGGAGGAGTCACCGCCGACGAGAATTTGAACCCAATGGAAGCTTGGCTTGCGTGGAACCGGCGATCGGAAAATCCGATCGCACTCCCGCGTCTGGCTGCCGGCGCCGGAGGAGATGGTCTCCTCGTTACCTCAGGGCACCGATGAGTCGATCTGAGAGAGTACGCCGACGGGTCCACGGCCGGAGCCTCGTCGCCGACGTCGAAACCGATGCTCTGTTCTCAGATCTGGAAATTGCCGTCGCCAGCCCTCTGCCCGAGCTCGTGATTGCTCGATAAGGCAGCCACCCCTCGACGTGGATGGAAATCCACCCACGCCGCCACACAAGACACGATCTCCGGCGAAGAATCGCCGGAAATCACGCTTCCACCGGGGCAGATTTCGAAATCCGCCCTGGGCTCGTCCACGTAGGAGTCCACGCCCAAATCACCGTCGTCCTCGTTGCCACGCCAGCGCGCACCTCCGGCCACCTTCCAAATCCGGTGGGCGCTCTTCCAGGTGGCGAAATCGACGGCGGACGGCGCCGCTTCCAGCGAAGACGAGGAACAGGGGAAATTTTCCCCTTTCCGCGTACGCGGGCACTGTAGCCCGGTCTGAACCGGCTGAACCGGTTCGGTTCAGCCTGGAAGGTGGTTCAGGTCCGGTTCGGGTTCGATTTGACCTCAGAATCGCTCCGCGGTTGACCCTCCTCGATGCGCACGCTCGCAAGCTCGTGCGAGGGGGTCTGGGGTCCATGGGTCGAGTCAGAAGCCCACATCTACGTGTGAACCCACACTCCGTGGTTTGACTCGACCCTCGCCCTATGGACTTGTGTCAGTCTCAGTGACACGATCGCACACCCGAGTCGTCCAACACGGCTGATGACGAGGGGTCCCGTCATCGCTCCATCTCGGTGTGCTTTGGGATTTGTGCTAAATCCCGGGAGCATCACAATAAGGGCATTGCTCCAAAATTTTCCCATTTCCTTGCTCGAGTTCCACGACTTCACGTGTGACCGCAAGTCACCGGCCACTTTACCCTCCTCGCTTCCGAGCAGTCGCACAACACATCGCTTGCCGGCCATGCCCCGGCCGCCACGAAGGCCCTTGCCTCTTCTTCTGATTATCTTCTCCGTACTTCTCCTGTCCGTGACGTTCCGGCTCGGCATGGCCCATAGGCACCACGGTGAGGAGGAGGACGACAACGACGACGAGCACGACGAGCAAGACGAGGATGAGGATGACTCGAGCTGCAAGGAGAAACCCGGCTCCCGAGTCATTGCTGAGTTCCAGCAAGGATTGGTCACCGTCGACGGCCGTGGCGATGAGTGGGCCAACGTCGACGGGCTCCAGCTCGCCCTTCTCCCTGCCCTCGATTTCGATGAGGACAAGGCGTATTCCGGCGGTAATATGACCATCAAGGTTGCCGTGCCTCTTCCTATGTTCCTACTGCTTTCTATTACCTCTGTAAAATTTTGTTTGATTATCTTGGATTCAACTATAGTTTGCTGCAGAAATAAGTAATAGGAGTTTTTTTTTTCATTTGTGAATCCTGTTAGTCAAATGAGTTATTTGGAGAACGTTGCTTGTGTCAATTTGGATGAATTCATAGACTATAATGCGCCAAAGCATTAAGGAAAAAAAAAAAAAAAAATCTAAATTGGCTTTAGGAATGTTGTCTGCACTTGTGCCATCCCGTCAATAATACTACGAAATTTATGTGACAAAACAAAACGAGGAATGCAATAGAAACTAATCTGTGTCGAAGTCTAAAAGCACATTTTATAGTTTCTGTAGTTCCCAAACTACACTAGCACGGATCAAGAGATGAATATTTCAGAAGTTCTTGGCTACAGAATCATCTCTTTGTAAGCCTCCTGATGAACTTAAGACAAGGCTTTGCTTCTTTACCAAAGACAAAGTTTAAAGAATGTAGGAATTTTTTACTTTTCCCATTCGAACATGTTCTTGGACATTCAACATTTGAAGAAATATGTATAGCCTGTTATGGACATGAGTTCATATCAAGGACATTGAAAGAAAATGGAATGAGTGCCATAGATCGATTAATGCTTGAATTGGTGATCTCTCTAACCCTTGATTGCTAGGAGCTTTAGCATTGATATGTAGATGTACCGTGGGATATCAATATTTTCTTTTATGTACAACTTTTTGTTGAGTGGGGTTAATCTACTTTATGGAGTTTCATACTCAAGACATTTTTACTGATACACTTATTTTTTAAAAAAATTTAGTGACACCCACAAGCGGCTAAAACATCTTTTAGAAGCTGGCTAACATAATTTTCCTACCTAATGCACCCAAAAGAATGTATGGTTAAGAGTGCTCAGATTTTCATTGCTTATATTAGTTCATTCTGTTTGTGTTCAATGTAATCAGAAACATACGTTTTTCATGTGTCCCAAACATTGATGATATTTCTGGACTATAAGTTTTGATTTTTCTTTGTTATAACAGCTAACCATTTTGTAGGCTGTTCATGATGGTCGAAACATTTTATTCATGCTAAAAGTTGATGGTGACTATGCATATTCTTCAAGGTGAGTATTTCTAGGCGATGCAATTTATGGATCGTTCACAATATTCAGGAGTGCTCTAACTTAATTAAATATACTCCAAAGCATTTCTTTTTTTTCCCCTTCTATTTTTGTGATGCCTCATTTTCTAAGCCATAATGAACTTAATGTAAGTTTTCCTTATATATCACCTTAAAGAAAACATTATTCATATCAAGTTGTTGAATTTGACAATCAAGGTTAATTGCTAGGGAGAGAAGTACCCAAATAGGGTTACAATGAGCGATGGGAAATGTATCAAAATTATCAACATAAGAAGTCTAATAAAATCTCTCTCTACAAGTGTGGCCATGTAGCTTTGAACAGTTCCATTCAAATGGTTTTTAATTGTATACACTCATCTACAAGTAACAATATATACACCAAGAGGAGTTTCAAGCTAAGTATCCTTGTGAATGAAAGGTAGCTATTTCTTCATCCATTTTCTTTTTCCACTATAGAACTAGAATAAACTGATTAAAAGATTTAGGAATGATAAATACAAATAATGAAGTGGTAAAGTCATGAAGGATTTGAGCTGCTGACGATGACTGCTCTTGCAGTGTAGTGGTTAGTTATGGGTCAAAATCTGAGAGAAAATGTTAGAAAAATAAGTGACTTGATACAACTGAATCCTTGAGAGTTGAGAGTATTCATTAATCTTTGAGCAGCTAAAACTTTTTAGATGAATAACTTTATCTTTCCTTTTCTTATTTCCTTCTACTATTCTAGTGATGATCATAAATGTCCTTCGGTTGCACTTATGTTTCAAGTTGGGGAAAATGCTACTTATCAAAATGTAAGTTCTTCTACTGCCTTGTTGCTTTAGTCCTTTACTACTTGTCTAGAGAAAAAAAAAAATCAAACTGTTTTATCTATTTCATATACTGGTTGTTTAGGTGCATCAATCGTGAGCTGCTCGTACTAATTTTCATTGCATATTTGTCAAGTTCAATCAGAAAAGAATTCAATCAGTTGATATGATGCAAAGAATTTAAGACACCTTAATGGAGCCATCTTTTCCATTTTTTTCCTTCTTTGGTATTTGTTTACCATAAAAGTGAGGGTTTACTTTGTTAGATGGGAGGGTGTTCTCACTTGCCTGGTAAATGCACTGATAAACATTGCCGTGGTCACGAGGTAGACATAATGCACTTTTCAAGTGGCAATGCTATTCTTGGGCGGCTATATGGCAGTAATCTTGTAGACAACAGGAAAGGAAACGGGAACGATAGGTGATTTTTTATCCAATCTTGTCATTCTGTTGGAAAGTAGTTTATATTCTTATTTCTTATAACTTTCAGCCTTTGTGCTTTTTGTTTGATAGTTTTGGACACCTGATTGATGCATACGGTTGGAATCCACACTGTCTTTACCTTGATGGGATAGGTCCTTCAGGTAATCTTACTCACAAGAGTTATATATGTCAATGCAATTTGAACAACATGATAAGTGTCTTGGTGTAAATGCATTCATTTTGTCCAATAACTCAACTGCTTTCCCGCTTTCAATTTGATTTGAAATATTTGTTCTTCCATTTTAAAACATGATCTTTAAAATTCATCGGCTGGGACATTCTTAGGTTCCATACTTGCTGGCTACACCACTTTATAGTTTATTCTGTTTGTTATATTTGCTCCTTTCTTTCTGTTGTTATTTTACTCAATTTGATTACATAATGTAGTCTAGTCCATCACTATGCTTTAGCTGCAAATGAATCTCATTGAAGAGCGTCACAAATTATTTTCATTTTGTTAAGAGTATGCTGTGTATTAGATTAACGGGTTGCTTAACGGGTTAGTGTTAGTGGGTTTAACTTATTCGACCCATTAGCTTTATCTAATCTGTCTTCATATATACTTGAAACCCTAACTTAGTAATTAATTCTTCCTTTTCTCTCTCTCCTCTCGCCAACTTGGTATCAGAGCGAGCCTTGTTGCCGCTAGGGATGGCAACGGGGCAGGTCGGGGTCGGGTTTTGCCATCCCCGACCCGACCCCGAGTTCCCCAAACCCGTCCCCGAACCCGACCCCGAACCCGACGGGTTTAGAAAACCCTGCCCCACACCCGACCCCGCGGGGAAACCCGAACCCGCGGGGAAACCCGACCCCGCCCGATCTAAAAAATAAATATATATTATAAATAATATTTTAAAATTAATTTGCATTCTTTATTCATAATATATAAATAAATAAATATTTTACATAAACTATATCATCATTTCTACATAAATTATTAAAATTTAGTAACTAGGTTATAACTTATAAGGGGTAAATTTGTCATTTTAATAGTCGGGGCGGGTTCGGGGTCGGGTTCGGGGCGGGTACCTAAATTCCCATACCCGACCCCGACCCGACTATACCCCAGTCGGGTTTTCCCCGAACCCGACCCGACCCCCAGTCAACTCGGGTTTTCCCCGTTGACTTCGGGTCGGGTCGGGTCGGGTCGGGTCGGGGATGGGGTTTTTTGCCATCCCTAGTTGCCGCCCCCTCCTTCCGCCGTCGCCGCCCTCCCTCTCTCGCTTCGACTCAGCCGGCGTCGCCCTCTCTTGTTCGCTCCGACCAGGCGACGCTACTCTTCGGCTTCCGCTTGCGCATAACCACTCCGTCTTCCGCTCTCTTCCTCTGGTGAGGCGGCTGGAGATGCTTGAAGCTTGATCGGCGATCCCTCCGACGCGATCTTCCAGCAACTCCTTCCAACGATCTTCCAATTCTAGCGAACTTCTTCATCGCTAGTGCTTGTCTTATCGTTGGTGTGGAGACCTTCTTCTAGGCGATTGTGGTCTTCCTCTTCGCTGTCTTCATCGCTTCACGCAGGTGATATTTTTTTTCGGTCAAGCCGCTCCTTGCTCCAGCCGCCATCCTCTTAATATTGCTTCTCCTTATGGATTTCTCAACTATATCTGAATTTAAGCCCACCTCTAGCGTTGCAACCACTGTTAAATTTGATGGTAGTAACTACTTACTTTGGGCTAGATCTATCCGTTTTTATCTTGGTTCACACGGGAAAGAACTGCATCTTACTAGCATGCCTCCAAGCCCCTCAGATGCTTCTTATGAGTCATGGAAATGTTCGGACATGGCTGTTGTCACGTCTCTTCTGGCCAACATTGAGACAAGTATAGCGTCAACTGTTATGTGCTTGGACACAGCTAAAGAAATTTGGGACGCACTGATATCTATTTATGCTCCTCAAGAGACTATCGGTCAAGTTCATCAACTGTATGAGGATCTCTTTAATCTTAAACAAGCCGGCATGTCCATACCAGACCTTTATCGGGTTCTTAAGGGCAAATGGGATCAATTGCAAATGTTGCAACCGCTGACTGCTGATGTTTTGGTGACTATTCAGCAACGACAAGAATTGTTTGTTTCCCGGTTTCTTACTGCCCTAGATGACTCTTATGCGGCTGCTAAAGCTCAGCTACTGGCTGATCCTTCTGTCTCAACAATTCAGAGTGTTTATTCCCGTCTTCTGCGCGTCTCTATGGGCACTCCTACCACCCCTGTCAGTAGTGCACTTGTTGCTCCCTATGGTGGTCGACGTGGTGTTGGCGCCTCTGGCCGAGGGAGAGGACGTGGCCGATCCACTGTTCCCTGTGAACACTGCGGCCGTGCTAATCACTCATCAGACCGGTGTTGGAAAAAGTTTGGTAAACCTGCCTATGCCAAGTTGGCTGCTGATCATGGTTCATCTACCTCTGCACAGGCTGATATACCTCCTTCATCTGACTCGACGATCACCGTGTCTTCAGCCGAGTATGATCGTCTTGTTAGATTGGCATCCCAGGCTGAATCCCCCTCATCCTTGGTGGCTACTACTCCTGGTGTTTCTGGTATTGCCTCCCTTGCTGCATCTCCTAATACCTGGATCTTAGATTCTGGGGCTACTTCTCATGTTTCAGGTAATCGTTCATTGTTTGATTCACTTCAACTTGATACCAACCATAGCCCGGTATCCATTGCTGATGGCTCTCTTATTCCTGTCCATGGCATAGGGACAATTCGCTTAGGCTCTACAATTACCTTGAATAATGTTCTTTATGTTCCACAGTTTCCAGTGAATCTTATTTCTGTATATGCCCTCGCTAAAAACTTGAGCTGTTCAATCACATTTTTTTCCTCCTCTTGCGTTTTTCAGGACCTCAGGACGAAGGCGAAGATTAGTGGGGGGCTTAAAGTTGGCGATGTCTATGTGTTGACCGAACCTGCATCCATTCCCACTCACGTTTTGACGACTGCTTCTTCACCCTACACGTGGCATTGTCGCTTGGGTCACATCTCCTCAACAAAAGTGCAGCAATTTTTGTCTCTTAAATCTTGTCCTACTTTTGAGTGTGATGCATGTCAGGTTGGAAAGCATCATCGCACCTATTTTCCTAAAAGTGTCAGTCCTCCTACCGTTGTACCTTTTCATATTGTTCATTCAGACATTTGGGGTCCGAGTCCTGTTCCCACCAGAGATGATTTTAAATACTTTGTGACATTTATAGACGACTATTCTCGCATGTGTTGGATTTATTTATTAAAAAATCGTTCTGATGTGCTTCATGTTTTTCAGTTGTTCTACCTTGAGATTAAAAATCAATTTGGTTTACCGTTGAAAATTTTGCGCACTGATAATGCACTTGAGTACACCAGTTCGGGTTTTACCAGGTTTTGTGAATCTCAAGGCATTCTCCACCAAACTACTTGTCCTTATACCTCTCAACAGAATGGTGTTGCTGAACGCAAGAACCGTCACCTACTTGATGTCACTCGCGCCCTTATGTTTCACATGCGTGTCTCTAAACAATTTTGGGGTGGTGCTGTTCTGACTGCCACCTACTTAATTAACAGGATTCCTACCTCCACACTTCAAGGTAAATCTCCTATTTCCATTATTTCACCGGACTGCCCTACATTTCTAATTCCACCCAAGACCTTTGGATGTCTTTGTTATGTTCACAATCTCTCTCTAGGAAATGATAAGTTGAGTCCACGTGCTGTTAAATGTGTCTTTCTTGGCTACTCTCGCACTCAGAAAGGATACAGATGTTTTGATCCCAAGATGGGACGGTATTTTGTGAGTATGGATGTATCATTCTTTGAATCTACACCATACTTCTCAAATTCGGTCCCTGCTGATCTTCTCATTCCGTTACCTACTCCATGCCCCTTAGATGTACCATATGTGCCTTCGTTGGTTCCTGGTACTTCTTCTGTTCCTTTACAGGTGTATCATCACAGGGCACCAGCCGCTCCAGCTCCGGTCCCCCCACCTGACTCGACTTTGCCTGAGGATCCTTATCCAGCTCCAGATGATCTGCCCATTGCTCTTCGCAAAGGGCGTCGCTCGACCGCTAAGTATCCCATTTCTCATTATGTTTCATATAACCGCATTTCCACATTTCATAATGCCTTTATTACTGCATTATCTTCGAGCACTGTTCCTACCAGCCATTCTACCGCCCTTTCTCTTCCACACTGGAAGGCTGCCATGGATGAGGAAATGGATGCTCTTACCTCGCGCTGCACCTGGAGTCTTGTTCCCCTTCCTTCTGGTGCTCGCCCGGTTATGTGTCGGTGGGTGTACACTGTTAAACATAATCCTGATGGTTTTGTTCATCGCTATAAGGCACGCTTGGTGGCCAAAGGATTTACACAGATATATGGTGTTGACTACTTGGATACGTTCTCTCCGGTTGCCCGGTTGAACTCTGTTCGCATTATTCTTTCGCTTGCCATTAACCTTGGGTGGTCTCTTCATCAGCTGGATATTAAGAACGCATTTTTGTATGGTGATCTTACTGAAGATGTTTATATGAATCAACCTCATGGTTATGTCAAGCCGGGGGGATGGTCTGCAAGTTACACAAAGCTATATATGGTCTCAAACAAAGCCCGCGAGCGTGGTTCCAGAAGTTTTCTACTATCATATCTCAGATTGGCTTCCTTCACTGTAAATCTGATCACTCAATCTTTATCAAGAAGTCACCTTCTGGTATTATCATCTTGGCTATTTATGTTGATGACATCCTTTTATCTGGCGATGACTCCAAAGGTATCCATGAAACTAAGAAATATCTTCAATCGCAATTCTCCCTTCGCGATATGGGTAAACCTCGTTATTTTCTTGGAATTGAAATTGCCTATAAAGGTTCAAGTGTTCACTTATCTCAAAGAAAGTATGTACTTGACCTTCTATCTGACACTGGAATGCTAGAGTGTAAACCCCATGATGTGCCGATGGTTCCTAATGAACGACATAGCTTATGGGAAACATCTGAAGATACTGATCCTCTCTTGTACAGACAGGTTGTGGGCAAACTCATTTATCTTACTGTTACTCGCCCAGATATTTCGTTTGCAGTTGGTGTAGTCAGTCAGTTCATGCAGTCCCCCAAAGAGTGTCACTGGAAAGCTGTACTACGAATTCTTCAATACCTCAAGAAATGCCCAGGTAAAGGTCTCCTGTACAAGAAAAATGGACACCTTGCTATTGAGTCCTACTCTGATGCTGATTATGCAGGGAACGTGGATGACCGTAAGTCTATATCAGGTTTTTGTGTATACGTTGGGGGAAATCTGGTCACTTGGAAGAGCAAGAAACAAAATGTGGTATCTAGATCAAGCTGTGAAGCAGAATACCGTGCTATGGCTCATACCACATGTGAACTATTATGGATCAAAGGTTTAATGGTAGAGTTTGGCCTAGTTGTGGATAATCCTATGATTATGCATTGCGATAATCAGTCAGCTATTTTCATTGCAAATAATCCATCTTTTCATGAACGCACCAAACATGTGGAAGTTGATTGTCACTTTATCAGAGATGCTATTTCAAATCGCCAAATCTCCACACCATATACTAAGTCTGAAGAGAAAGTTGCAGATATCTTCACTAAAGCTCTCAACACAGCCAAATTGTGTGAATTTTGTAACAAGCTGGGCATGATTGATATATTTGCTCTAGCTTGAGGGGGTGTGTTAAGAGTATGTTGTGTATTAGATTAACGGGTTGCTTTAACGGGTTAGTTAGTGTTAGTGGGTTTAACTTATTCGACCCATTAGCTTTATCTAATCTGTCTTCATATATACTTGAAACCCTAACTTAGTAATTAATTCTTCCTTTTCTCTCTCTCCTCTCGCTAACTCATTTCATTCCTTGTTTTCTATTCATGAACTTTCTTATATTCATTGGTGACTACTGAATTATGCACTTATGCAGTAATGCGGCTTATGCCTAAAGTATCTAGCCAGATGGCAGCTCTTTCCTTTCCTGTCAATATCTACCAAATTAATATTTTCAAAATAAAATTACAAATAGGGTTCTTTGACAAGGATAGTTATACTCCAAGCAGGTGTTTGTTTGTTGACTATTCAACTGACCAGACATGGAGGAATAAAAGCATAGGTGTTTGTTATTCCACCCCCACAAGCAAACTTCATAAGAGACTTGCATTCGCAATATAAGGCCCATATTCTGCTCCTCCAGATTAGCTGATTGGTCCTATGAGCCGTCAGCATTGAGCTTGACCCAAGAGGTGCTAAGTTACTCGATTACAAATTTGAGGCCATTAGGTTTGCAAGGGCTCCCCTATCTCCTCAGAAATGCTGGGTCCATATTATTATTTTGGCTTGCTACAGCTTAGACAAGTACAGGGAGAAGAATTCTATTCTTTCTATCAAAGCTTAATCTTTGCTTAACTAATGTTCTACATAACGTTAACCAACGAGGCTCTCATGCACAAGGGCTTTAGAGTCTGAATTTTGGTACCCACTTTGAACCATGGACCAGGGCCTCATACAATTAAGGTTTTTAAAACCAGACCCATACCACCCGGCACAAGCAGTCCGACCTTATACCGGTGTGAGTACAAGGTCTATGTTATATATATGTATTAAAATTTAAAGGTGTCCACCAGTATCAGGCGTAGGTACAAACTAGTACCGACCGGTCTGACAGTGGTTTATATATTTAAAAACTTGCATACAATTATTGTAAATGTGTAGATCAACATAATTTATGAATGAGTCAAATTTGCAGAGCAAAGTGGTAATGAAAGAAGAGATGATCAATAGAGTCACATGGTCATCCAAACATAACAGTTCTTATATTAAGCCTTCCACCAATCTGGCAATGAACTACCTCTTGAATATCAATTTCTGGAATTATAGGAAATTTATAAGTTAGCCTCCATGTTATAACCTTAATTTTTTAGAATTATTTAAAATTTAAAATTTAAAATTCCCTAAAAATCCTCTCTAAACTCCCTATAAATATACCCTAAATCTTCTCTTAATCCTAAACCTATTTTCTAATCACCTATCCCTTCTCCCTCAACATGAGCGCCGCAGTCCTGTTTTCCTCTTTTCCCCTGTTTCCCTTCTTCTCCTTCGATTGTTGTTGTCGCTGCTCTCGGGACTCCCTGTCGGCAACGAGTCTTCTGTGTCGGGCGTCAACTCATCTCCCTACAGCAGCTGCTCCCTCTCCAGGAGGCGGTGGATGTTTCCTCTCTTCCCCAGTGCCAGTGATTTCTTCCTTTACTCGCGGCGAGCGCAGAGGTCTGGCGGCGATGAGTTTTGAGTCGGGCGCCATCTCCACGTCTTCGGCGTCGAGCTCGTGCGTCCAGCAACGTCGGAAAGAAACACCGACGAACTCCTCGTCGTTCCTGGGTGCCACGCCTTTATTCCGACGAGGATTCGAACGCGGGCGGTGAGTTCTGTGGCGAGCGCCGCCTCCCTCTCCTTCCTCTCCCAGCACCTGCGGCAACTTCTTCCAGAGCCGGCTGCACCTCCTCCTTCCGGAGGCTAATCTTCTCCGGCGACGCATCCGGCAGCAAGCGCCGGTGGTCTCCCCAATCGCACGAGTTTGTCCGCATCGTGTTTTCGGTAGCGAGGTAAGTTTCGGTTTTTATTTATTTATATTAATTATTTTAAATTTATTTTTTGTAGAGAATAAATTATGAAAACCTAATTTCTATTTGGGGGGGGGGGGGAATTACATGATAGTTATTTGGGATAAAATTGATAAGAAATTAAGGGTTGAGGGTATAATTATGGGTTGATGCATATGATAGATAATGACGGATGGTTTATTTAAATTGTTCAGTTAAGAAAGGAGATAACTTTAATTTCAGAGGGATTCAGGATATCAGCATTTGAGGTAGAAATCTTACCTTACTCCTTTGATATAGTGTCAAGAACTTATAAGATTTGTTGCTTATTCCTTTGATTTGATATTTGATGAATATATTAAAATTGATTAATACTGATATCTATTTGATTCGTTTGCTTGTTTTGTTTCTGAAATTCTGTTGACCTTATTTATCCTGTTCATTTGGTCGTATTCTGTTTCTGTACACATGATTAATAAAATTACATTGAGATATCTGATTTATCGGCATATGAGCATGGTTGGATAATTGTGTATATGTGATATTGTCATATGTGTATGTTAGAACTGTTGTATATCTGCAATGTTAAGTCGTGATATATTGACCTCTGGACTGGATGATTTATCTCCAGTGGCCACTGTGTGTGTGATATATAGTTACCGTATATCGGGCTATATGGTTGCCAGTCAGGGTACCGCCAGTTGTCTTCAGACAATACTATGGATGCCATGTGTTGGACGCAACACTCCGGGCTATTTAGGACAGTCGTTCCACTGCGTGAGCTACAGTGGAAACACTCTGAAAATCAGTGCGGCTCATTATTGAGATCTGTTGGCAAAGCTTGATGATTTACACACATTCTTTATATTATTTGTATATCGTTGTTACAGTCATTGTATTATCTTGTTATTTGACTCCCTTACCATTTTTGTTAATTCCTACTTAGCGTTTTGCTAATTTTTTTTGTTTCTCTTCCAGGTACAGAGTTAGTTTCTGGGAGGGATAGAGTAGATAGCTATATACCAGCCCCAAGATGAAATAGTTTGTCTTTTGATTTTATTTCATTTGATCTATTTACATATTAGGTAGTATGTTGTTTTTAGAGATTGTGTTATAAAAAATTTCTTGACGTTAAGTTTAGATTAATTATTTAATAAATAATATTGGATTATTATAGTTCTTTGGTTCTTATTAATATTGTCATCTCCCTGGAGAACCCTCAGCTATCCAACCCTCAGCTATAGATAGCTGGCTTTCCGCCGGGGCATGACACTCCGTGCCAAAATGAAAACTTTGCTTGTGGCTTGATCCAACGGTAGCCATTAAATGTGCTTGGAGGAATGTGAACCCCATAAACCTTATCAGGCTAGATCCAACAGTTGTTGTATTAAGCCTATCACCAATCTGGTAATGAACTACCTCTTGAATGTCAATTTATGGAATTATAGGAAATTTCTAAGTTAGTCTCCAGGTGCCAAAATGAAAACTTTGCTTGTGGCTAGATCCAACGGAAGCCATTAAATGAGCTTGGAGGAATGTGAAACCCAGAAACCTTATCAAGCTATCTGCAATTGTTTATCTGCATCAAAGCATTGAGGAAAGCATTCTTATTAATTTCACTCATATTAGTTTTAATATTATAGGGAATTCCAAGAAGCAAATGCCATCTTTTAGATTTTCTGGGAAGTGAGAACCTCCATAGAATTCAGAAACAATTTCCGCTACCAACTTATTTATTGGGTTTGTGCAGAACCCAAGAGAGAAATTTCATGCTTGGCCTTCAGGACAAAGTCCACAAAGCTTGCTTATGGTTCAAGTTCAAGAAATCAAGCTTCTTACTAGCAAATAAGGAATATCTCGCACTGTGCAAATGTCCAACCCTGAGCACCTTTGTCCTTAGGTCTAAATGATATTCTGTTGGCTGATGAGATGTAAACAATTATAAATGGAATGTTCTGGTAAAGAAAAACTTTAATAACTTGGCATCAAAGAAGCACTGAAGATGGTTCCTCTCCCCCATTTCATTGCCAACGGAGATATAGTTTCTTTTTACTTGTCTTGTTGCCAGCTCCTTCACGCCGTTTTATTTTTTTGCGGAATGGGAAGCATGTTTGGCTAATATGCAATTTTGTTCATAGGAAATACTTCTAGTGCACAAAACGATTGGATAGGAGCTTGGTGGCACAATTCTCTAACATCTCAGCCAGGTATGGTGCATTATTTTAGTATGTTATATGTTGGAAAGTTTATTCTATTAGTAGCTCAAACTTGTAATGAGTACATTGTTCCTGTCTTATAAAATATATATTGCTACTGAATGTTTCACATGGTTGTAGTCAAGGCTTAAATTCTTGACCCATTGCTTTATCCGTTGTTTCACCCGATAGTACTAACATATACCACTAGATTGCGTGATAAAACCATTTATTCCAACTAGCTAGGGTCGACCACATACTTCTTAGGTCCAAACTCACAAGGATTATGTTTTGGCACCACATATTATTCTACATTGAAGACAAATGTGAAGCAAACAAAGGTTAGAGCATGGAAATGTTGATATGCTTACTTTGCCAGTAGGATCCTCTACTGGTAATTCATTAGTAGGACTCTCTCTATCATCTACATTTTCTCTTCATTGAAAACATCCAAGGGGTTGACTTGGAATTTTCCTTTTAAAGTTGCCAAAGTCTTTTTCATTCTTCAGTTCAAGGTTTAAAATTTTAGTATCAGTAATCATAGAGATTTTCTATTGAACATTAACATAGTAGTTTCCTACCATTTATGTACCAATTGCATCAGCTGCATATTGTGATATTCTTATGTTAATTAGTAATTATTTACTATGTATTAGTTGCATGCAAGATGTATCACTTGATATAACCCTTGTATTGCACAATACCACCACCCTTTCATCCAATGCAAAGTGGTTGGGTACCTTTGGGCTGTCAAGTTGGTATATGGCGAGCAAATTGATTGATACATAATACAACTTTAAAGTTCAAATTATTCTTCATTGCAATTATGAGCATCGATAACAGGGTTAAGAACCTCATGATGATGGGTTTATATGTTGGTGCGGGATCAAACCTTTATAGCGAAAAAAGTTGAACTTCTAGTTCACATATCATTTAATATATTATGTGATTCTTATGCGACGCCCGAAAAAAATTATGACCTTTGTTTGACCATTGTTCTAGACTCCTGACAAGCACAATCCCTTACTATTGATACCCTTGGCGCAAAAGGGGATCTTCAATTAAGGCCTCATAAGTATTAAATTATAAAGCATGCAAGCGCCACATATCAAACATGACTTTCATTATTTTTATCACTTCAGATTTCAAACCAGGAGCATGCAACTAGTGTAAATGAATAAATTTGATTTTTTTTCCTTTTATCTTTTTTGTTTTTACTTGCTCCTGCCTTTTTTTTTTCTATTCTCTCTTTTTTTTTCTTTGGGCAATGAAAGGCCATATTGACCTTTAATTACACAGGGTTCTGAGCTAAGCTAGCAAAGTGTACTTTGACGTGTATGCGTAAAGATGTATACATGTATACAAATATATGTATATATTTATACATATACATATACACCTTGTGAGATTATAAATGTGTAAAACTTAAGCTTTGGGATAATCAATAACAGAATCAAAATTTAACGTTCCTGGCAACATAAACACATTAGCTCATTATAGATAAACTAGTTCATTAATTAGAAAGTAATGATTATTCCTTCACAAAGAATATAGCCCAAGACAGATGGATTTGTTTTAGGGTGATGACTCCATGACAGATGGGCAGTGTTGTCGAAGGATTCAAGTCTGTAGTTGTGGAACATATTCTTCTAAGATGATCTGGTTATATTCAGCATTCCAAGTTGGAATCTTTTCATTACATGATTGATCTTATAGTAAATCTTTAATTTCAGAATTTGAAGTTATGGCTTTGTTAATTTGTCACACCAACTATAATATGGTGCCTTGTAGAATGTGGATTGAACATTTTTTTTAGGTCATATTTGTTTCAATGTGCGTGTTATTGTTTGAGAGGATGACATCTACCTCTCAAACATCAAAAGAAAAGTTATATTTCTTTTATGCCCTTCCGCAAATCTTATGCACCCATCTCGGGTTGTGGAGATTCTTTTTAGTCGGTGCACCTAATCAGACCTCCTGTATCTCTTGCCAGGCTTTGTGGAAGGAGAGAGTCCATATGGTGAAAGTGGTCAGAAAGGCACTTACACTTTTGAATTCTCTAGGCCTTTGAGGACAATGGATCGTCGCCAACAGGTATACGGTCTTAAATATCTGAAATCTAGCGTTCTCACTTCATAAAGCCATCGTGAATGAGTGAATGAATCTTTGCGAACCTGGATGCAGGATGTTCAGTTTACCATTGGCCAGGCAAGCAAGGTGGCTGTTGCTTTCTGGTACCCGACAGATGGGAAATCATGGAGAAAATCCAGCCACTACTCAGCTAGCTGCAATTGGCTGCCTTTGGAAGTTGCATCAGCGTCTTCACTCTCCTTTCCCTCCGTGACGTTGCCCGGCACATGGGACGCTGCAACTGCCTTTGCTTTGCTACTGTCAGTGCTCTCCTTCTGTCTTACTTTCTTCGTTGGATACTGGGCTTCTAAAACCAAAGCTGCGCCATACACACCCATGGACCATCTATAATGAGAGTGAATAATCTTCACAGCGCTCTTAAATTGCTGCACATCGTTTTCTGCAAGGTGTATTGGTTTGCACGAGGCGTATTTTTAAGTTAGGCTGTAAAAGCTACTATTCTTTGTAGATCTTTTATTGTATTTATGTTGAAAAGTTTTTTAAAAGTAAGAAACTACAAGTGATTCTTATAGGGATAATAAAGATGCTCCTTATTTATGTGATCAAATCGCCTTGGAACATAGTGAATCAACTTATTAATTGTGGTATATTATTTGCAGAAAGCAATGCATCAATTGAGCCAAAATCTTCGCATTGCCCAACAATAGATGAGTAGATAATCCAATGGAGATAATATTGTTATTTTCATGTAATATAAAGCTTCTGTTATTTTCGTGAAGAGATGCTTTTAAATATTGGACAACAAGAAGCTAATGATTTTGTTAGTTCTGTAAAACCTCATAAATCAATGGGCTCCAAATTCTGTATTTTTGTGCGGTAGTGAATGGAACCAAATAATTGTGCTCGTATTTTACCTTGGTTGTTTTATTGAATAGCCAAAATTTGTGTTTCCTACTCTTAATGCTTGCCAAGCTAAATATAAACCATTTCATTTAATTGCAAGTGTATGTGATATAGAAACAGGAGATAAATTAGTTGTTTCTTAGTTTTGGTATTATAGCAACTAATTGATGAAGGTAAGACTCATCTCAACACCTGATTATTAACAAGAAAGGTTCTTACAAATTAAACTGACACTTGTAGTTTTGGTACATTAAGTTGCTTCAATTTTATTTCTAGGTTTTTTTTTCTCCCTTTCATTTGATCTATAGTCATATAGAATCAATGTTGACTTACTTGAAAAGCACGTAGGATGAAAACACAAATGCCACTAAACATCATCACCACAAAGGAGGCATAAAGGGATAGACTCTTGAGACTACATACTACTTTCAACATCGCATAATATTTGTTAGACTTGCAACACCTCCTTTAGTTCATGATCCAATAATTATCAAATTTACCACAGATACATGATAAAAGGCTCTTCGAAATTATACCCTGTTTTTACAAAACTACATTCTTTCCAACTATAATATGATTACTTTGAGGATAGTGTTGAGCACCATTATGCCATAAAAGGCCAAAAGCTTTAATTACCGTTTCACCAATTAAAAATAAAAAACTATTTAGGCATATAAATAATACGAATGATAAAAGAAAATTAGTTTCAATTATTTTAATAACAACAATTAAGGGAATTTAATGTATGGAATAAGGATTGAAATACCGATTTGGCAACTCGGTCTTGGAGCTACCAAATCAGTACGAATATTATACCATACATATCGGACGGCACCAGCGAGCAGTGGCGGTAGTGGGCGAGCACTGGCAGTAGCGAGCAACAACAGAAGCTTCAATCGAAGCTTCTGACGTCGAATCAAAGCTTCCAGTCGCCGCCCGCTACCTCCCTCTGTCGTTCGCTAAGAACCATGCTTCGATGTTCATTCTGAGATCAATTGTCGTCCGGACCAATACCATACCGTACCAATACGATTTTCACATCCTTGGTGTACATGTTTCTTCTCCTTTATTCACACAAAATATCCTAGATAGCATGCTCTTTTTATGTGTCAGATGCACATTGGATGGACTATAGGGATTTTTTTTTTCTCAATCCACCGTGTTAATGTCCATTTTGTTTCCCATTTTAGCAATCTAGATCTGATTTAGAAACGTTTTAATGTGGTCTGCCTAGAAAATACTGAGGGATTACAACACTCGAAAACAAATTTCTCCAAGTGGTCATAAACATAACTATGCTCAATTTGAGGTGGAAATTCTTTAAAATTGTAGTAAGATTTTTTTTACAGCGTGTTGAGTAGGAGGGAAATGATGAGAAAATTGATGAAAAATTAGAATGAGAGCTATAAATTTTATTTAATAGGACATAAAAGATATAAGAGAGGGAAAATAGATAGAAATTGAAAAGAAAAATAGCCTTATTTGTTTTTGCTAAATCTAGAGGAAAGTTGAATTTGCTCTTCTAATATTTATTTTCATTTTTTTTATGCACATTTTCTCTCTCGTACTTATCTTGCAACTTTCTTCATCGTCACTATCGTCGCCATCGCTGTTGTCGCCTCTCACCTTTAGTTGCTGATTCTTCACCGTCGCCATCTTTCACCGATGCCTCTTATTGTTGTCATCGAGGTATAAAAATAAAAAGATGAGTGTGTTTATCAATCTTTTTAATTTTTTTTTCTCTAAATAAACACAATAAGAAAAAAAATCTAATTATTATTTTTAAATTTATTTTTCTTTCAACTTTCTTTCTTTCGTACTAAATGTAACCTAGTAGGAAAATGTAACCTATTTAAGTAGGAGTTGTGTTTAATAGGAAAGAAAGAGAAGTGTGAAAATATTGATTAAAATTTTCTCATTTTTGCTCTTAAATTATTGAAGTGGTCTTTAAGCAGTTTGCATCCGAGGGCCAAATAAAATTTAAACTAAAATCCATTATTGATAAAAAGTTCCTAACATTTATTTTTTTTATTTATAATGATTCAAATTATTACATAACATTAGAGCTAGAATTCATTTTATTGCATCTAATTGTGTCATTTTGTTTTAGTCTTAATAAATTTTAAAAATATTTTTGGAAACTATTGTTTGGATATAATTCAAATAACATGTCATAACCTGTTAGAATACAAATTTTTTATTTAAAATAATTTTATTGAAATATAACACGTATTATACTGAAAACAATTACAAACTGTTCATTCAAATATATTATCTTACCATTTATATTTTGAGCAAATTTACGTTTGCCCCTTCTAGTATTAAAAATATCATTATACTCCAACTACTTTGTTAAACAAGTTCACTTTGTTACAAAACTATAGGGGCAAAGTAAAATTAGTCCTTAATTCTAAATTTCTAATAATATTTCATAATTAATTATATATAGTACAAAGTGATGATTTGCTCGAATCTGAGGGGCTTTTCCTAATACATGTCCAATTGTAAAAATTTTTCAGACTTCGAAGGATTGAAGAGTAACATGACCATAAATCCTTAGGGGCTTTTCTTTGTAAATTACTAATTGTAAAATTTTTTATACTTGGAAGGATTGAAAAGTAACAATGTCGGTATATGAACATCCCATTGCCATTGGTCTCTCGCCAAGCCGCCCTAGCGAAGCCAAGCTCCGCTGCGAAAGCCTAACCATCACTGCTCTATCCACCAAACCCCCAAGGGTTCTCAAATCGTTTCAGCGATGAAGGGTCCTCGATCTTTCAACCATTTCCCTGTCGATTTGATGCTATACTGACAAGGATCTTGTCCAATTTCTCACTTCAGTCGTCTAAGAGAGTGCGATGGGGTCAGCCGATGGTGACTTTGATGACCTTTACGCCGACCTCGATGACCAGGTGAACGGGGGGATAGCCACCGTTCAGGCTTCTTACACGGGAAAGGACTTTGATTCTGTGAACGAGGAGTACAGCACGGATGAACTGGTTGGTGAGCCGGGTGAAGGTGAGAGGCCGATGAACTGTGATGACGCCAGGGGTTTAGTTATGGAGGCGGAGGAAAGCGAGAGTGAAGATGACTTCCGCATAGTCTTGAACGAAGAGGACTGCTCTAATTTTGGGACCTCAGGGAGACTAGTTGGGTGGTGCGAAGAAGAAGAGGACGAGGATGGGGAATTGGCGGTCGTTAGCTGCTTTAATCACCAGAAGAATAGCGACCAGAAGCGACTTTCAAATGTGGATGCGCTGGTGCAAGGTTGTGCAAAAAGAGGAAGTGCTGCGAAGCATGGCTGGGTATGACGAACTTAATTTTCATTTGGCGTTTATTATTTAGTTATAGTCATTGTTTCTGTTCTTCCGTTTCATCATTGATGATTTTACTCAATTTGCATGTTGGAGAAAGTTTGACAATTGATTGAGTGATAGAAACTGATTCAATCAATTTACATGAATTCTTAATGCTCCAATGAACATCGTGATCAAAATTTTAAAACACTTATGGATGTTTGCTGTTGTGTTATCGAATACATGATATATGTATGAAGGTGAATGTCGTTCATGTTTTGAATTATATAGTTTAGTTATATGCATAATGCATAATCTAAATAGATAGGAACTTAATATAAGCAACTCATGGGGAAAGAAGCGAACATGTTAACAATTGCATTATCCTTCATCTCAATTTAGTAATCAATGTGGTAGCAGAATTGGATATGAAGATATAACCTGCCCAATGCAAGAAATAATATAAAATTTTCATCTATGCCTGATGAACATTACTAATGTGCATCCTGGTCTTTTTAATTTGGGTAGTGGAAATAGTTTATACTTTATATAACAACATATATATTGTGTGAGCCTAAATGTTACAACTCAATTATTAGATTCTGTTGATTCGTGTCAGTTTGGCTGGTTGGAGATAAGGTTACATGAGCTGTTTTTAATCCTTGCTTGTGACTTGTGAGTCATGACTAAATTCTCTGACAGTTCTGATCTCAAGGTGTTTTTGGTGTAACAACTTTGGATTTAAGCCTCAAAGGGTGGTAAACTTCACTTGGGTATCTTCCTAAATATTAAACTAATGTTGAAATATTATATCTAGGCAATAATAATTTTTGACAGTGGAGGGAGGGAGAGATTTGCTTTAATTGTGCAGGCTATATATGGGTATTTGTCCTTATGGTTGGAGCAAGGTTTAAAAAATCTGGATTTTTGTACTGGTACTCACGGTATTAACTTTACTGATCAGTTTATATACACATATAATATAAATTATAGTGTTATAGTGTACCATGTAGTTACATTATAAACAAATAAACTGAGAAGTGACAGGTAATCTACCAAAAAGCTAAGCCACAACGTGGGAATTTATAGGTTTGGCTTATGATATAGGCACACTACAAATGCTGAAATGATATTTTTCTCATTTTCTGTATAAGTGAACATCTGTTCCTCTATGTCTGTATCAGCATGTTTGCCTTTTCAGTTCTTAATTGTGCACATGGAACAAAAAGATGATGAAGCTTCAGTAACTAAGCTGTGCAGATGCATTGGCTTTCTAGATTCTCATGTTGTTTTTTCCTGTTGTACCTTGTATTAGTTGTTTATCATCTGCAATATTTTACTTCTGAGTTCTATGTTCTAACATATATTTTTTTTTGTTTTTGATGTTTGCATTTGCTAGTATGTTGGACCACAAGTAGGAGGATTTCCTACCAAATCAGTAATTTCAATGTCTGGACCTAGGGAGGGTGACACGAAGCAGCTTATGGTGTCGTGCTCTGGGGTTTCTGCACCCTGCAATTCTTGTATCTCACCAAGTGGACGTAGTTTTCCTTTGCCAAGGAAAAGGTTTGGCATGAGAAACTTATTGGCCTTTCTTTAAGTGTCATGAAAGTTGGAAATGAGATGACACGAGACTTTTTGTTGTATAATTGAGAAAGTACTCAAGTTATCGTTGTTGTATAAATGAAAAGTGATAACCTGCATTTTAGTAACCACATGGCAATTCATCACCACCTGATTTAATATGGTGTCGCCATTTATATAAATTATCACATATATGTCTAGTGTTTTGTATTAGTTGAAAGAAGCGAATGCTTTCTAGAAATTTTGGTTGTTCATGTATTTTCCTTTGTTCAAATGCATGTTCTAAATTCTAGACCTGACATTCTTTAGGACTATATTTGACATTGATATTGAAGAACTTGACAAGAAGCCCTGGAGGCAACAAGGTGTCGATACAACAGATTATTTCAATTTTGGTCTAAATGAAGAAAGCTGGAAAAGCTACTGCCGGAATATGGTAACTATAGCTGATATCATTGCTAATGTTAGTTCTAGAACTGTTTGCCTATAATCATTATTTTCTTCAGGACCTTTTAAGGCTGCAAGCAGAAATGGCAACTGAATTTCCTGTTATTGAACCATCAAGGCCGACTCAGGTAACTAAAACTACTTTGTTTGTTCTAACTTCCTGACAAAAGGTTTGTTTAGTTTGCCTGAGTGCCTGACATCTAGCCAAGTTTTTTTTAAGCAGATGTCTTATAAAAATTACAGTGCAACTGAATCTACTCAACTTGTAAATGGTGAAAGAGACTCTGGCAATGCCAACAGTCTACATAAAAGACTAAGATGGCTTCAGGTAGTTTATTAGTAGTGAAATTCTGCTTCTGATTTGGGCTTTTTTTTACTTGACGGTTTGCTGAATCATGCAATTTTTAAAATTTGTTTTACTTCTAGAAGGGTAGAGCAATTCAAGTTGAACAAGGTATTGGTGAACGCATACCATCGGCAGATTTAAAGCGGCCAAGGCATAGGGACTCTGATGTCGTTATACATGTATGTTGTTGATTTTTTTTTTTAAATTTTAACACGCTATATTAGATCTAACTCTTTTTCAAGTTTTTAGGTGACTATGAAGGATTGTTTGGAGGATTGTCAACAAGAAGAATCACAACATGATGGAAAAAGAGAAATAGGCTCCTTAGAATCTACAAGTGTGGATGGGCTGCATGAAGGGTAACTCTGTTAAACATTTATGTTCTTACATCTGATGATTATATAGAAAGATTTTCCAAAATTTGATTTTTCATAATTTTTAAGCCGTGCTGATGGTCGTATATTTTTTAACACTTAGGATTTCATGGTTTCAAAGGATTGATGCTGAACCATATTTGCAGTACCCTACATGTACCACAAAAGCGTGTGGGCTAAATATCTGAAAAAATATTTGTTGGATAATGAATAATGTAAAAATTGGAACGTGATTTACAACTTTCCAATAGCTCTCCTTTGTTCTTTCTCTTAAGCTGCATATGCATGCTCTTATGTTCTCTGGGATTTGGAATAAATATATTAACGTAAAGATTAAATATTTTTAAAGCCTACTCACCTGAGGATTAGCTAACCAAGAGGGTAGGAACTTTGTAAAATCTACATGATGTCCTAATTATTAGGATCACATATTTTACTCTTTGTTCTTAACTGTCCACAATTGATATGCTTGTTGGATATCATCATGAACTTCTTACACTTGTCTTCTCTAATGCCAAAATCTCATGTCGAAAGCTGGAGATCTCTGTTAAATGTCTCTTACCATTTATGCGCTTCCTATGATATTTTAACTTTCTTACATTTGCTTTATACATCAACACTCATATTTCAGTTAAGATCCCTTTATTTGCATTTTGGTTTAATTTGTTTTACTTTCTACCTTTTCAGTGGTGTTTGCTGATGTATTAAGCTTGCTTGAACAAATGCTTTTTTCTGTTAAGTTACATAAGGACACATTTGTGTCCACCAGTATTTGGCCCAAACTAAAAACTGTTGCAAATGATTTGATTCACTTTTTTTTTTATTTTTCTGTCTATTTGGTTTTCTTTATTGCAAATTAAAGTGAACCAAATGAAAAAGAAGAATGGAATTTCAAATTTTGATTTTTAATATAACTTTCATATTCTATTTCTTTTGAAAATACAGATTAGTATTTCAGGAATAATTCTTCGGTGCAGTTCAATGGGAACTAAAACGTTACATTTTTTTTTGGCTTGATTCAGATTGGTTTGAACATTAATATGTTTTATTTGGTCTAAAAAAATTAGCAAAATAAGCTTCATGATCCTCTGCTTTGGTTGGTTGAAGTAATTGAACATCTCTTAACATATACAACACATTATCTTATTTACCTACTATCATCGATTGATCACTGCTTGTGCAAAATGCTCTATTGAACTTAATAGCATCTGGAGCGAATTTTCTTCTTCTTCTTTAGTTTCTTTTGGTTGTGGAATATATGTTTCTTTTCTGTAGGCAGCAGAATGTAGAAGGACCAACTAAAATTTGGTGAGTAATAACAAAAAGTAGTTGGAAAGAGAGGAATAGGAAACAAAATGATGAAAAAAAAGGGAAAAAATGTAAAAAAAGGAGAGGAAGACACTCAATTATCAAAGATTGAGTTGGTGGCTTCCATGCAGGTGTATCATAAAGCATGCTTATGTTCTAGTGGTTCCGATATTACATATTGGAAGTTTGCATTATCATATTGAGTGGGATAAAGGTACTCCATTTGAAAAAAAAATGTCTTTTTTGGTTTATTTATCAAAGTTTGGAATTAGTCATGAACCCTGGTAGCCACCTGTAAACAATGTTCTTCAAGGAAGGATTTCATGAATTTCCAACCACCTTTCTAACACCTTTTTTAGGGCATTACTTTGTCAACAAGTTTACAAGTTACCTGAATTTCTTCTATTTGATTACCATGGGTTGTTATAATTAACTTTAAACTATCCTTTTTAATTATTGTGCAAGGTACAATTATAATTATTTAGAATAACCGAGTTAATGAGCAAATAGCTCAAAAACTCTTTCCTCCTTGGCGACTCCAAGCGTAGTTGAACTTCTTTCTCACTCTTCATCTTCTCTCTCCAACAACTGTTGAATGTGCGTCTGTTGACAAGATTTGGGTTTGATTCTTGGTGATTTCTTTTCTTGTTTCTTGCTTGGGCAAAGTCCAGCCGGCTTCATTTCTTTCTTCTCTTATTTCTCTTTTAGCATAATCTAGGTGAGTATCCTTTTTCACCTCAAATTTCTCTTTTAGCAAAATCTCATCAGCTAAAAATCTCATCAAGGAAGATATATTTAAGCCAAGAGGTGAAAAGGGACGACTCATCTAGATTTTGCTAAAGAAAAATAAGAGACTGAACGAAGAAATGAAGCTCATGCTAATGACTTTGCCTCACCAAGAAACAAGAAAAGAAAATGCTAAGAATTGAATCAAAATCTCCTCGCTGGAGGGAGAAGAGGGAGAGGGAGAAAGAAGTCCAGTTGCACTAGGAGAAGGAATTCCTCCATTTCATGCCAAGGAGGGCTAGTGTCGAAAAGCTTGCAGCTCACATGCGAGAAGAAAAACAAAATGGGATCTCAACACGGGAGGGAGAAGGGTTCAACATTTAAATAAAAAGTTTTTTGAGCCATTTGCATATTAACTCGACTATTCAAAAAAATTACAATTGTACGATACACAATAATTAGAAAGGCTAGTTTAAGGTTAATTATAACATTCTTCCACTCCAAATTGGCTTACCCAACTCAAACCAATGTGGGTATGAAGCTCTAACATCTTTTTCTTGTTTCTAAGTAGCTTCACGAAACCACCATTTGATGTTCACCAACTTGACTACCTTATTCTTTAGTCGATTCTTTTTTCAGTTAAGTAGCTGAATAGGGGGCTCAGTTAAGTATTTGAATAGGGTGGCTCATTGGAAGATATCACAATTGGTGTATATACCTTAGGGATGAACTTCCTCAACATAGATAGATGGAACACATTATGCACATGATGGAATGATGGAGGTAACACCTTGTCCGTATGCTGCCGCACCTATCCTCTCCAATATCTCGAAAGGTCCAATATAGCTGGGAGCTATCTTCCCTTGCCTTCCAAATCTTGTGATTCCCTTACTCGTGATATTTTCAGAAATACATGATCTCTCGTTATGAACTCAATATCTCATCTTCTTCTATCTGAACAACTCTTCTATTTACTTTGTGTAGTTTGTAATGTTTGTTGAATTGCCTTGTAGCATCAGAAGACCCAATAATTGTTTCTTGTCCTAAATTATGGGTGATCTATGTCTACCATAAAGTGCTAAGTACCATTTGAATTGTTGAATGATAGCATTATTATATGTAAACAAAGTAAGTGTAAGTGGTTCTCCCAACCAAGGTTTCCAAAACTGGTCTCGCGACTTAGTTCAGTGAGTCGCCGGACAGGTACAGTACCAATACATGACTGGTACGGTACCAGTATGTACTGTACAAACTGGCTAGCATCAGTGGCAGATCTAAGCTTCTGCTGGCACCCGTTGCTTCCCTTCACTGTCCGCCTGCGACCATGCTCCGACGGAAGCTCCGGAACTGGCCACCCACCGGACCGGTACCATACCATAGAAACTGGTCAGTACGGTATAGTTTTGAGATCCTTGCTCCCAACTACCACTAAAGTCTAGAACATTTTGTCGGAGAATGTCCTCTAGTGTTTGAATACTAGCCATAAGAGGGTGAAAGGTTGTACTGAAGTGAAGCTGAGTACCTAATGCTTTTTATAGATTGCCCCAAAATCTCAATGTAAACCTCAAGTCTCGATTAGATAAGATGCTAACCGAAACTCTGTGCAATTACAATCTCTCTACAATAAAGATCAACTAGCTTATCAAGAGGATTTGTTTTTCTAACTACCAAGAAAAATTGCCAAGAAATGGGAAGACTTAGTCAATTTGTCAACAATTACCTAAATTAGATCATGCCCTCTTTGTGATCTCAGAAATCTAGAGACAAAATTTATAATGATGTGCTTCCATTTCCACCATGGGATAGAAATGCTTTGCAACAACCTAGCTAGTTTCTTGTATTTTGCATAAACTTGCTGATACACCAAACAATATGAAACAAAATCAACTATGTTACTTTTATGTTAGGCTACCAATAAAATTTCTTGAGGTCTTTATTAGGGTGAATAACAAATTTAGACTCGTGTGCCCCATAAGTTCTTTTTTCACAGGTTGATTTTGAGGTTTAATTGAATGTCACTTTTTGAGCCTAGAAAAATCTAGCCTCTTATCTTGATCCATCTTAATCACAAGGCACAAATATCCTTGTCTCCAATTTGATTTTCTTTAATTTTCTACAGAGCCAAGGTTGTTAGGATTAAGATCATACCTAGGAATGGTAAAGACTATGCGTCCTCGCCTCGCCTCCATGCATCGCCACCTCCGAGCGTTGCTAGCTTTGCCCCTCGCCTCTATGCGTCCTCGCCTTCTCTGCATGAATGTGGTGAGCTTAGCGCTGCGTCCTTCTTGTCTCGCTAAGATTAGGGTAAGTTTAGGATCATTTTAGGTTTATGTTAGGGATTATGGTAAGGTTAGGATATTAGAGTTAGGTTAGAGTATTAGGGTTAATTTATTATATTATAATTATTAAATATTATTATTGATATATATAATTAGGTTCGGGTTGTGGGTATCCTATCTATATTACCCAAACCCCAAGCGCGACCTGAAACTGATTACCTATAATTAGATTGAGGTAGATCGTGTACCCCTAAAAAGTAACCGGATTGCCGTGTCTAGTTAAAATGTCAATTTACACCTTCACGCTCTATGCAATCCAAGCTGTGTAGAGCTTGGAGGTATCCAAACTAATAGATTGGACAGTATCAAATAAAAGTAGGTTAACAATCTAAGGAATAAAAGGCATGAATCCTGAAATATTATAGTCTCAATTAGCTTAATGCTCACACACCAAATGAGATAAATTCCATTGTGTCTAGGTGCCAGAATAGAAGTATTTTGAATTCAAATTAATAAGCCATATCTTGATTAAATACTAGCTTTTGACCGTCCATAATCTCTCCTGCGTTGGAAATGCTAATCCTAGGAATTGACGAAATTGAGGCAACTAAGACCATCTTTATAATTTAGCTTCATACTTTTAACCTTCCACTAGGCATCCCTAAAATTACATTCATAATTTGCCCCATTTCCTTTTGTACCTCTATAAATAATCTTTGATTTCTTTGTAACCAAATATGATATAGAACTCTTATAATTAAAAATTTTCTTGTAATGTTGATGGGAGAAGGGACCATTTCATTTGGTGCCAAGCGAAGGAAGTAATATGGACTAGGAGTTTTCTTGCAAGTGACTATTGTAGATTTCTTGTAATAATTTCTAGACACGATTTTTTACATCACATTCAAAATATAAGTGGTCAATTGATTCATCACTAGAATTGCAGAAGCAACAGGTTTTCCTAGTTAGCAGTGTTTGAGGAATTGGTCTGGTACCAGCTAGTTTCTCCGGTTGGTACCAGTCTGGTGAGGGATGAGCATTGAAACCCACGTTGGAGCACGGTCGCGGGCAGACAGCGGGGGACGACGGAGGAAGGTAGTGGGCGTCGTGGAAGATTCGTTCGAAGTTGCCGCTGCGTTAGAAGCGAAGCTTCCGCTGCCGCCGCTGGAATGAAGCTTCTGTTGCCACCACTGGAAACTTCGAACTGCTGCCACCTATGATGTCATCCGCTGTTGCCGTTGGTGCTGCCTGGTTTGTATGGTATCGGTCCGGCGACTCACAAGACCGAGTTACTGGACCAGTTTTGGAAACCTTGGTAGGTAGTGGGTTAAGACATGCAAGCTATATGATTAGACTTACAATTCGGGTTAGGTAGTCATAAACAATGAGTCAAAAGGCAAACCCAAACACGACATTATTTGTCAACCTGCTTATATGAGAGAGGGGAGAGAGGGAGAGAGAGGGAGGGAGCGTAGCAGGGATGAGAGAAACTAGGATGAGAGAGAGAGAGAGGGAGGCTGATGGGAGGGGAAGGGAGAGGGCCGAGAGAGGGGAGTCCGGTGTGGGGTATTTGGCTGTAGGGTTTTTTTAGGGAGTTTAATTTCTGATTGACCCAATTGTACCCAAAATTAAGTGGGTAAAAAATGTTTTGACCTGATTATGACCTAGACATGAAAAGGTTTGACTTGACATGCGTAACTTAGTGTGAGGTTGGGTTAGGTCAATTTTTGCCAAGTCTACATGGAATGAGAATTCTACCTTTAAACAACATAAACCGAGACCAACAAATAGTACTAAATGCAATTAATGCCAAGGCCGTTCTAACAGAAAATTCCCTAGTTTTAATGCCTTTCTGGTACAATTTTTATTGAAAAATGGGAATTATGCACAACCTTGTGCTACGTTTATTTATTGAAGTAATCATTTCATGCATTCAGGGTTGGCAGATTACAAAATATTCTTTATTCAACTATTTCAGTAATTCTTGACTTCATGGTGGTGCTAAATATAACATTTTTTGTTTTATCTTTACATAGACAATTTTTTATGCTTGTTTATTTATATATTGGTTTACTTTCTGACAGTCTTGTCAATGTTGTAAAAAAGGTGAGTTTTCTTTTCCCTATGTGCAGTTTGTTTGGTCTGGAGCAAAATGGTCAAGCATGCTCTGCTATTCTGTCCTCTTCTGAGTCGCCCAGAACAAATTACGAAAGAACTGCTGAGGCAGTTGCGACAAATCCAATATCAACGATGCATCATGCAAGGAGTGATCCTTCAACGAATGCATCTTTACTTGAGGCAGCATCTCCTCCTGCCACTAAAGATAGCAACAGAAATTCTTCATATTCAGACAGCCTTTCTGAAGCATCCAAGTATTCTGGTTGTTCAGAGAAGAATTTTGGTATTTTAAAAAAGGAATCTATGAACTCAGTTACCAGATTGCAAGAATATAATAATTCTGGCTATTACTATTCTGATGGTTCTAGAAGCAACAGCACAAAATCAAAGGAGAAAAATTGGGAGCTATATGGTGATGGTCTTATCCCTTCACCAGAAAATTATAGAGATCGTACTAGAACTAGATCTGACAGCATGGATGAGATGGTTTCTCCTGCATTTCATGAAGAGGCTCCTGTTGTGTTTTGCAGGACAAACCGGAAAGGCACTGATAAATTTAGAGCGGGCTGTAGAAGTGAAGAGAAACACAGTTATGGTCTTGATATTGAGAGTCATTTATTTTTCAAGGACACAACAAAAAGATCAAGAAGTTATCGAAGTACAAAAAGACACGCTGAAAATCCTTTGAATGGAAAAGTTTCTACAAAGGCATCTCAAAAAAGGGAGAATGATGATATCACTTATAAGAGAAATTTGGATAGGGTTTGTTCTCCTCCAAAAATAGTTGTATCAGATGATAATAGAACAAATTCTCAAAACTACTGGGTGGATAGGGTTTGTTCTCGACCAACAAGAGTTGCATCAGAGGACAAGAGAACAAATAATCAAAACTTGTACGAATACTATCATGATGAAAGAGTGATAACAGATGATGCTTGTGAGGATTTTGATGAACCAATTTTGTTATCTGATCCATTCATCTTGGAAAAGGATCCTAATTTTAGACATCATAAAGTCAAAATGGATCAGCATCATAAGATCAGAAATGAACATGATAAAATTGCAATTTGGCACAGATATAGAGAACAAAATTTGCCTGTAATGCAAGGGAAGCACATAGTTTATAGTGGGGAAGAGGGAAACTTGAGGGGCTTGTCTGGTATGCACGTACAAGCCAATGCCACGAAATTAACAAATTCCAAAAAAAGAGCCAATACTAACGTAAGTTCTTGTATTGATCTGAACAACACAAATTGGTACAATGAATATGGTGGAACAGATCGAAGAGGTCTAGATGGTTCCAGTTCACCAAGAGACATCTTAGCCTTTTCCGTGATATCACCTGAACAGTATGATGATCGTAAAAGATCTTATGCATTGAAAGATAAACAATTCAGGAAAAAGATATCTGCCAATCATTGTCAAAGCATCAAGTATCTGGACCATTCTTCTTATAAAGAGGATGGTGAGCTTCATCTTCATCAAAATAGAACAGAAAGGGACTTCTATGTTGAGAATATGGAATTCACCAAGTTCTGTACATTGAGAAGGTCAAAACTGCATGATGATGATGATGATGGTGAAGTATATCATAGGCATCAAGGGCAGCATGACTCGCATGCCGCTGGTAGCAAGAAATTAATCACTGCAGAATCAGCTACACGTGAGTCTAGGGAAGATAGTAAGCTTGTGTTGGACAAATATGATAAGGGATGTCATGACCTCAAGATTTTAGAGCCCAGAGAGGCTGTTAATTTGCATGTGAATGGTGTGAAAAGAAAGGTAAAACTTGGGGTAACGAAGACTATTAATTTGTATCACTGTACCTGTATCATTTTGAATGGATCTGCCATGACAATATTGGGCAGCTTCCCTTTTGCTTATTTTCTCTTGCCTGGAGAAGAACTTAATACCTTGTCAATTAGATGAGTCACTTCCCGCATGTTCTATCACAAAGTATGTTTATGTCTAAAAGCTTTTTGAACCTCAGGCGTTAATTTTCATGGATATTAGCTTTTGGGAGAAGACGATGTGAGTTTGACCTTAGCTTCTGAAGGTGTTTAGCTTGTGAAATTATGGCTAATGGTGAATAGAATTTATCAATGCATCTTTTATTAGTTATAAACTTGTAGGTAGCTTGATGCATGTGAGAAAATATAATTCAATATATCATCTTCTAGGAAATGAAGAGGTAGAATAATCGTAGCTTTTCCTTTCTTAAGTTGAATTGCAATTCTCTTCTTTTGGAAACTTAGCCAATTTTAATGAAGTGAATGACACTTAATCCTCGAACGATCTCATGGTTTATTAAGTAGAAGTACTATTCTTTATTTTTGGATTATTTAGAAATTAAGATATCTTATTAGTGTGGTGTGCCAATAATGTACTCTTGTCATATTGCTGTCTTGGTGGTGATACACTCATGGTTTACAAAGCCGGTCCGGTGAGCCATCGGACTGGTACGGTACCGGTGTACCGAGCAAGAACCGGCGGCGAGGTGAGTTTTAGGGTTTAAGGGAGAACAGCGGCGGCGGCGACAGAAACTTCGCTTCCGCCGGCGCTGGTTCGAAGCTTCCAGTGCCTTCGTTCGCTCGCTGCCGCTTCTCGCCCGCTGCCTGCCTCCACCGTCTGCCTCGGAGCCATGCTCCGACGGCAGTTCCGGGACCGGTGGCTCACTGGATCAGTACCGTACTGGCAATACCGGCCGGTACGGTACGGTTTTTTAAACCATGGATACACTATGTACATCATAAATAATGTTAGAAGGTCAATTTTAGTTTAGAGCATATGACAATCTTAAACTACTAAATTGCAGGTTAATATGGTCAGAGGCAATGTTTAATTAAAAAAACCTACTGGGTGTAACGGTCTGGGTCGGACTGGTACAAGGACCAGAGATTTGTAGGATGTAATAGAAGAAAAGAAGAAGAAGAAGAAGAGATGAAGACGACCACAAGCTTTTGCCGCTAGTGGTACCGTCCTCGGTTTATACCACCTAGTATGGTCCGCTAGTGGTACCATCCTCGGTTTGTACAGCCTGGCATGGCCATTATGTACTGGTATTACAGTGTGTATTGCTGTAGCATCTAGTACCACTACAATGTAGACCAAGACTTTAAACTTTATGTGGTTCAAAAGCTATATGCTACGAAATTTGGAGCGAAACATTTTTCCATTAGGTAGGTTTAATATTTTTTGCAGTATCTTGAGGTATTTCTCAAGTAACGTGTTGTTACTTTATTTCTTCTTTCCTGATATACTATGAAATCTTCTCTTTTTGCCATACTCGTTCAGATTATGTAACACTTCAACATTTGCCAATATTACAGTTCTAAAGATATTGTTGTCCTTGCCATGATTTGTGTGTTTATTTATTTTTGAGGGAGAAAACTTTCAATTACGTCATCATTTTACTTATCATCCATAGTATTTTTTAGTATGACATCTTACATGTTAATAGTTGCAAACTTGCAATTACTTGGCTGATGTCTTTTTTTACAATGATAGATGTTCATGTATCTCAAATTCAATAAAATTGTCATATGAAAACTATTGGCACATTGGAGTATTCATGTTTTATCATTTCAGAGAAGCCAAAATGTATATTTGCATGGGTCTATTAAAGTCCGTCGGTCAATGTGTCCGTCTATGTGGGTATGCATATATATATATATATATATATATATATATATTTTCATGGCGTTTATGCATTGGATAACGAGAGCAGGAAAGCTGCATATTGTAGCTATTCTTTTAATGTCCTTTAACTTGTTGCTCTTGTGAGAAATTCTTTGCAATCAATAGAAAGTTTTTCGATTTCTATTGCCAATTCAACATTTATTATCAAATTTACTATTCATATATAATTCCTAGAAGCGAACAAGTTGGAAGTACATAATAAAAGAAGTAAACTTGGTTGAACTTTGGTAGGTTGTGGACCGCAAAAAGATGTACTTTGCCGATCGTATATTAATTGAAGAACACTTATATAATCTGGAGGTCCGTCTGAGTTGTTTGACTCCATTGAGTATTTTCAACTAATTGTATACTTTTCCTGGTTGGAATTTAGGCTATTTAGATCATCCAATAGGAACTTAGCCTAATGGAGTCTAGTATGATCAATCATTTTAGCTCTGAGTGTTTATTTGAACCAAATTGGGCATTTGGTCTGGTTAGGTGGTTTGATTAGTTGGCAGTTTGACTAGGAAGGACTGTCTCACCGATTGACTGTTCTAGACTAGGTAGACATTTTGGCCTAGTCCTGGAGTTTGATTGAATTGAGCGATTCATGCTCGTTGGTGGTTGATACCAGATGGTGTCACCTAATTGTGTAGCAAAAACTTTAGATCAGTTGAGCAACCAAACTTGCAAGGCATGTTGGCCAAGTCAAGCAGGTTAGCTAGTTCAGACGTTCTACCTTATGTTGGTCTAGTGATTTGGACTAATCAGCCTCTTTGTGCAGTTTGGCCCAGTTAAATTCTAAAGACTTATGAACATTTTGGTAAACTTGCACCGTTCAACTAGGTTGCGGGATATAACCTGATTGAGCGATTCATGTTGGAATTTGTAGACAGATAAAATTCTAGTCATGTAGTAAGTCAATCAATACAGCATGTTTGAGGGACTACTGACTCAGATAATACTGTCAAGTGTGGTTATCTTTCTAGGTTAGATATTTCGAGAAATGATTCTCTTTGTAAAACAAGTTGTTCTTTTTTCTAACAAACTTACAAAAAATGGAAACTTTCTAAGCAAATACATTTGTAAGGTTCAATTTATCAGTTCGAACCGATTTTTCAAATCTTAATTGTTTCCAATTTAAGATGCCTTGAGGTGCTACTTTGAGGCAAATAAACTGTAGCAAGTAGCATTAGGAAGCATGGTTTAAGATACTGGTCCGGCGGCTCGGACCTGGTACGTACTTATACTGGTTGAAAACTAGCATATCATATTGGCAATACGTTGCTTAGTTATACTGGTTGAAAACTAGCATATCATATTGGCAATACATTGCTTAGTGATTTTGTACGAAATCTGTCCGTTCATCGGCAATATGTTGCTTAGTGATTTTGTACGAATTTAAATTCGCCTTTGTAGCGCTTCCAAGCTTTTGCGGCACCTTCATCAACATCAATAAAGCCTTTTGACTGTGAAGACACTGCCAATGGTACCGATTATCTGACATCTTACGTGCATGCTGCCACGGAAGATTAGGATCTCTCTTTAGTGTCATTGGAAGAGAGAAAAAGAAGAAATTTTAGAGAAAGGAGATTTTGGCAAAAGTTTCAAAGATTAAAATCGGAATGGTATGAGAAGAATTAGAGTTAAATAGGCCTATTTATGGAAAGAATCTTGGAATTTTTTAAATAAATAAATAAATATAAAAAATATTTTATTAATATGTAAACAAAGACACCAATTTGCTGTCGGTGGCTCTTGCTTCATGGGTGCAAAGTGCACCCATTTATTAGTAATTAATTATTATTAAAATATTATTAATAATTAATTAATAATTAATTATATAGTTAATTTTCCATCTACAGTCTTGTTGGTGGCATTATTAAGGGGTGAACAATAAACATTGTGCACGCATACCGATTGAAATAAACTACATTACCATTCGGTTCATACTGGTACCGGCAGGTTTTTAATGGTTTAGGCCGGAAGTCCCAGTCCGATTATCTATCGGACCGGTACAAATTGGACAAATCGACCGTGGACCGGTATCTTAAACCGTGAGGAAGTGGTGCTGTTTGGTGCTTGCGCATGCAGTTACTAATGTTGCAGCTGATTAGGTAGCTGGAAGTGCATGCTTGTAATAACCTCCTATATACAGTTTGGTTTCTTACATCAATTACCAGATTTCAAGTTTTCCTATAGCGGTTCCTTTTTCTCATATTTCTACTTTTTAATGTATTTTTTCTAATATGAAAAATGGTACATGATATATTACATTTCTAAGTTGCAACTGGAATTTCAGTGCAACGCCTTAATTGTAGACTTACAACACGAGGGCTGTTGTTGGCAGACAAATATTTGCAAATGGGCCACTTGCTGCAAATAGATTTGTGTTACATGCTCCCATGAGGGCAGCTAAATGATTATTCAAAGTTCTCGTTCTTTACATGTTGGTGCACTCCAGAACTAAACTTCTTGTTTCATGTTCCCTTTCTTCCTCTGACAATCTTTTTTTGTAATAATTTCTGTGAACATCTAATAATTGCACTTTCATAACTTATGAGAGTAGCTTAATTCTGGTTTTATTTTCCAGTGGCCCCACGACCTGTTTGTTTAAGCCTTGTCTTATATACAGGTTGCAAAAAAACTTATTCTAACAGAGTTAATGTGTTGAATTTGCTCCATTCAAAGTGCTTTTGAGGGAATAGCTATGACTCTGTCTTCTTAGATCTCTTTTGATGCAAAAACCACGTTCAATAACTGTGTCTTTTTGCTCGTACGTGACATTCCTTTATTTGTAGGGGTGAGATGTTTTCTAATGAGTGGCACTTTCTTATTTTGACTTAAATCACTGGAGTATGCTAGTGAACATTGTGATAAAGAAATGTTCAAGTGGAAGAAGCTAGTTTTGTGTAAACTCATATGACATGTTTGATGCTGCTATTGTTGCCATGTTTAATCTTTACTGAAGTATGTTGGTAGTTTGTTGGTGATACAGGAATAGAGAAGAGTTTCATATAAGAAACTGTGGTTATCTATGGCATAATAATTCCTTCTTGATGCAGTTGTTAATTTGTTATTTTATGACTATTGATATTAATTGCACTTCCGCTTATCCTAAAAACTTAATTGAAAGATCCCATTTTAAGTAGTTGTAATTTAATACACTCCCTCACAATCAAATTACTAAATTCGAATCATGAACATACTGTATTAGCAAATCAGAGTACTTAACTAATAAATAAGAGGTTAGGATTCAAACGCTTGACCTATAGCTCTACCATCATGTTGAGATTAATTGAGTCACATTTTATCCTAATCTTAAGTGGTGTAGTTGACGCACGATAATATGAGGTGGACTCGAAATGTCCATAAAGATAACTGTGATAGGTCCATTGATTTAAATGCCAATAAACCTAGAAAGATATACTGAAGAGTGGTAAATTAGGATATAGACTCCCAAAAGAAGTATGGTGCAAACAGAAATGAAAACATGATCAGTAATGTATCAATTATCAAGCTATAAGAATATTACCTAGAATGATTTAGAAATATGCATGTAGAATAGTAGAGCGGGCAACATCATGATGTAAATTTTTATGCTTTGTTACCTTACCCCATTCTACTGGGATGTATATGCACAAGTAGTTTTGTGCATATGGCCACAAAGTTGACAAAAGAATGAGATATAGTTTGAAGAAAACATTCATACTCTACAATCGAGATGGTCATTATAGAGGCATCAAGATATGGAAAAAGCTTCGGCGTATGAATGATAGCTAATACCAATTGAACCTATATAGACATCTAAACTTCATCCAACATTTCTTTGAGTGATGGTTGGAGTGTCAACTGTCAACATTTGATACAAAGAGTTAATGAGTTGCAACCACAATCTACAACTCTTACCACTAGGAGCCATAGGGGTTGTGCTCTTTGTGGTAACCGAAGAGTGGCAGATATAGTAGTAGGAAGCTGCACACATGCACATTGAAGGTTCTAAATTGAGCCATCCAAATGCAATTATGTTTCAGTAGCATAGGTATCGTGAAGGTTAGATAAAAATTTGTCAATTAAGTTTTCTTGCACCTTGAGGAAATATGAGATCCTATAAGTAGGGGGATGATACTTAGTCAATTCATCCCATTTGCCTTTTAGCACATCATAATACTCAAAATGGTTGATAATTCTTATTTGAGATTGAAGATATCTCAATAAATCTTATGAATATGATCATTTTTATATGAGGAGCATGTTGTAGCAAGAGTATCCCAAATATCTTTAGTCATCTTGAGTAACATAACTATAGAGGTAATGTGGGGCTCCAAGGTTTTAAATTTCAAAATTTTTGGTTTGTATCAGATCAAGATGAGTCCAATTTTAGTGTAGCGCAATGTTAGTAAAGTCAGTTTCATTGTGTAATAGCATACTGATCTAGACTGGTACACCGGTTTGGACCATTTCTTTCAAACCTTGTGGGGCTCCATGTTATTTAGGAAGCATGGTATTGTGATGACAACATGGGTCGAAGAATGCCATGAGTTTAGGATGCAACCCACAAGAGCTTGATAGGAGAGAGTCGAGATGATATTTCTTCCCCTAGTATATATGGTAATGAAAGTAATAGATTACTAAAGAGAGGGGCTAACACTAGAAAGATCCATTAGATCAATTGGAGGAAGTATTAATTGGGTTACATCCCTTACAGCTTAACTTGTTAGGAAATAACCCAGTTTGCATATTTATAATTTGATACTTCTCTCATGATCAAATTACTAGCTTTGAATCATGGACATAATGTATTGACATATGGACTGAATAATTAATAAATAGGAAGTATGCCTGATTCAAACTCTTTACCTTTCATTATGAATCTATTAAGTTGAGATTAATTAAGTTTCCACTTATCCTAAAAGCTGAAGCTGTTGGGAAAGGGTTCAATTTATATACTTTTGCTTTAATATTTTCGAAAAATAAAATTTGCATATGATAAGCAATGTATGAAGCTAGAGGTTAACTGTTAACCTTTGAATAATGACGATATTGCTTTTCTGTGATACATTTCATTACTAATCTGAAGTTTTGGTTGGAATGAAGAGTGCTGGAGTTTGTATCTAATAGTTTTTGCATTGCATTTTGTGATGAATGCACGATTTGTTTGTTAATTTCATTATTATTCTGGCGCTTTGGTTGGAATGGAGAATAGAGTTTGTATCTAATAATTTTTGTATTGCATTTCATGATGAATGCATGATTTGTTGGCCAATTTCTTTATTAATCTGGAACATTGGTTGGAACAAAGCCTAGTGTTTGTATCTAATAGTTTTTGCATTGTATTTCGTGATGAATACATGATTTTTTGGCTAATTCTTTCTGTATTAGTCTTTGGAGATAGTAGCTTACTGACCTAACATATTGCATTTCATCTTGAATATGCAGATGTTTGAACAACATAAGTTCCTTTTATGAATGATATTATACATAGTAATTGTAGTAAAATTGCTTTTGTTCTTCTAGTTTGGCCACAACGTGATTTTACACTTTTCATTCCAGTTGTTGATAAAGCAATTTTTAGTTTGATATGATATTTATTATTGTTTATCCATTTCATTATTTTGGCATAGAAACCTTCTTGATTACTTGTCTGATATTCACATTTGTGGAGAATATGTTTTTCAATATAATTGCCTAACATGGTTTACTTTTTGCACCTGGTTTGAATGGTTGACTTGGGAATTTATTTATGTTGTAAGATGGTTGACGGATATCGAAGACGTGCGTCTTGTTTACTTCTGGAACCTGGTTTGAATGGTTGATTTTGGAATATATTTATATTTCTAAGATAGTTGAGGATATGGAAGACCTTTTCTTTGTCATCCAAAAAAAACTTTTCAATTGAGGGGGTTGTCCCTGTTTTTCTTTGCACTGCGATTCCCTTGAGTGATTTTTGTTGTTTATTGTCCGATTAATTTGAAATGACGACGTTATTAACTATAGAAGAAACTTGTATTGATTTTATATTCTTATATGGTAGTTCTTTACAATATTTGCATATCTGCATCTCACAATGGAATAAACTTTTTTCCTTTCTGAACTTTGTGCAACTATGTTAGTCAGAAGTCCAGTGCCTCTGATTGCTTTGTCTCTGGTCATTGTGATTAATCTCTTTCTGATTATCCTTGACGGTATCCATGATACATATAACTATTCTTATTTTCAGTATCACTGTTTTGAAAACTAGTTTTTTTGGTATATACCAGTCCAAGAAGAATCTAGACTGGTATGCTACGTCGCAGGATGTCTCAAAACTTTCATGTGTTTGGTATACTGTACCAGACCAAAATTCAAGATTCCATATTCTCTATAATATCATTGTACTTGGATAAAGTTGACCAATCTTACTATATTATGTGATATAGAGGCACTTCTTTGAGACTTCGAAGTTTTGTTGAGTTAGTAATAATAGGAGGCAGTTTCTTCACTACAAGAGGTAGCACTTTCATAACAGTATTAAAGTGGGAAATAAAAGATACGTAGACTAGGATAAATTTGCCTAACCTACATGGTTTATACTCGTAAACCACACTAAAGTTATTTTCACGATTCAGTATTATCTGCTCAAATTGTTTACTAGCGTTAGCTTTCTAAGTTTATTGCATTTGAGTTACTATCTATACATTGCGTCTGCAAAGGTTAAAAAGGACATGTTTGTTTTGTTTTTCTTGCTCTCCTGATGGTTAGATCCTGGTGAACGGAGCAGAGCAGTTCAACCATTTTTTGGCTTTTCTAAAGAATGGTGACCGGTGCATCATCCATTCATTCTGTTTCCTGCATGCAGTTAGTCACCAAGTGCCACTTACAGTGCCATTGCAGCCTATTTTATTCTTTTGTTTACATCATAAGACTAATGCTCTTAGTATGAAGTAAATTATTGGCACCAATCAACTGTGGCTGCAAAAATTAAGAAGTTGCGGTTTTTGAACTAGAACTGTCAGCTGTTTCCAAATTTCCTAAACCGTCAAATACCTTTCCTAGGACAATCAATAGCCTAAGCCTGTACGAATTCGTAGAGGGTCCATTTTTGTACTTGTCACATTTTGCTGGCTACAATATGCGCCAGTAATTTACCTAATACTTTTTCCCCCCATTCTCTGATGGATATGCTAATCTTTTCTCATTGTAGATCATCGGTCGAGGCAATCCAGCAATCAAAACTAAGAGGCAGGCAGGAAATCAAATTCCAAAGAAGGCAAAGAAGCAGGCACGAAATCAAATTCAAAAGAAGGCAAAGAAGTCCAGGTCTAAGAAGGGTGCTTATCATCAAGAGATTGCTTATTCTCTATCAAAAGTGGGGAGGGAGCATCAACAGCCAGTTAGTTCGGATGCGGTTATCGTTGCTGAGAACAAAATACATGATGTCCTCAGTCTTGAAGATGATGAAATTGAAGAGGGTCAGCTTATTGAAGAACCGGATGATCAAGCGATTGGTTTATTGAAGAACGAAAGAACTGAGCAAAAGTCTGTAGTTAACCCTAGCTTGGTGGGTAATAATAACACTTCTGAGGGATACGACAATAGGCGCATACTGGAGACGCTAGCAAAGATGGAAAAACGCGGTGAGAGGTTCAAAGAGCCAATGGCTCCACTGCCAGTTGATAATAAAAGTCAGAAGTTGCAGGTCGAAGTCGCAACTGTAACAGAAGAAGTAAAGCAACAAAGACCAGTGAGAAAACGACGATGGGGTGCATCTAGCTAATTGAAAAGCCATAAGAGTGGATTTTTATGAAGAGCTTTAACGTTGTTTTCTCAAAAAAAAATCTAACAAATCAGAGAGCAAATTGTCTGCTCTGGAGACATGGAACTTAGTAAAAGTAAATGGTCTGAGTTAATTTATTGGAGCTACCTTGTTCTGGAATTATTTGGGCTCATTGTTTATTGGAACAATTTCATGCAAAAGCAATTTTCATTTTTTTTAATTTTCAATTTTCAGCCAATATACCTCGAGTAAAAGTGAGCTTATGAGTCAAGTTGTATATTTCAATACTTAAACCTGATTAAAGTTGCGCCACGTTAATAATCGCCATCTGGTTAGTATTTTCCATGTTTGCATTGTTCATGGATAGGTTAACATGCAAACCCTGAATGTTTTGCTCTGGATCTCGTGACAAAACTATTTTTTGCAGTTGAGGATTCCTTTTATTCTAGCTACCATTGTTCTGGTAGCTAGAATATGCATATCAGCATATTATTTTGTGTTAAAAAGTAATCAGCCTAGATCACTTCACACCTGCTTTGGTTGCCACGCTACTGTAACTCATTCTGGTTTTTTTTTCTTTTCCCTGTACTGCATCGCTTGCACTTTTGATTAAAAAACAGGTACCATTTCTAGGCAATTACTTTCGATGCACAAATCTGTTCAACCGTGATCACTAATATCCATTTGACATAATCATATCGCCAGGCATTCACAGTCCAAGGGAGGACATTTTGAAGCTAAAACTGCAAAATCAAGCATCAAAGAAAGGCGACGGGGAGATGGCCATATGATTTTATTTACTATATGAAGGTATTTGGAACAGATGGACTTCTGCCACCGTTTCACCTCTCTCCTCTCCATCAGTCAAATGAAGCAAGCAGAAATTTAGGGATAAAAATGAGAAAATAAAAGAAGGTGCCTTACGGATAAATTTGACACCAGTTCCAAACTTGAGGGTAAAGTTTCAGGCTAAAATTTATTTGATTGGATATTTGTTGAGGTATATGATTCTCGGTAACTAGTGCCTGCCTGGTGTGAAGAGTTAAAAGGGTAGTTGAAGTAACTGGGAAAACGCGCGCCGCTGGATCTCTACTACTTGACCCATGCGAATCGAGTCAAGAATGTTGGTTTACTGTTCCCACCAAATCCTCCCTCGCCTTTCTTTCCAAAAATATGTACGTGAGTACTGCGTCAACGAATGTCTAAAAAGTCACATCCACCTGAAGATTTTATGTAACAATAATACATCACAAAAGCTTATTAAGAACCAATCGTAGCCTGATGCATTTAATTAAGTGCAAACTTCAGAGCTGCTTTTATATATCGTCAAGTAAAGTTAAGTTAGACGTCCAACCACACATTCACCAAATCGCTAAAGCATGCAAATGAAAACAACTTTCATATGAAGCTAGCTACCTGCATGATCAATATAAACCCACCAATTCCTCCCCATTACACTCGCCTGAACGATTAAACCACATGATCATGTCTTCCATATCTTTCCTCAAGCTTTGGTGTTCCTTCTTCACTGTGCTTGCCCTATCCACAACTCCCTGCAAGTCAGGTAAGTTTCCCTTCTTCATTCATATAATATAAGCTACTCAGTATAAAACATTTTAATTTGATCCATCATTGTGTCCGTCAATTGCCACAGAGGAAATTGCTACGGGCATCATTGGCCGAGCACTGGCGTGCTTTGACGACCAGGCGGTAAGTTTACAAAGCCACACATCAGTTTATCAAATGTCGGCTGAATTAGAATATGTTAAATTTAAGGTTTAATAATTGAGAAAGATCTTAGAGGCCAAAATAGAGATTGTGATATTTATTCTATTAAGCCCTAGCTAATTAATCTTAATTTTTTTTTGCCCAAATTATAAGATTTACCAGCGGTGCCAAGAGTCGTACAGGTTGACCGCGGCGGGGACGGTCCACGTCCCTAAAGAGGCCGCCGACATGTACTGCGATGGGCCGTGCTTGTCGGAGACGAAGCTCGTGCTCAGCTGCGTCAACGACATACTGTACAACTTCAGATTCTACAACGGCGCGTCGGTACGAAATGTCCGCTATACCCTCGACGTAGCCTGCGGCCACTCCAGCCGAAGAGGTAGGATTTTGTAGCAAAGAGTTAGTATTCTTGCTTTTATTATGTAAATAATAATAATAATATTTTATAGTAACATATATTTTTCAGAAGAACAGATGGTTCAAAAGTAAAGAAAAAATCTCTACATGCAATAAGATTTAGTCTCATCTTTGTAGAGATTAAATCTTACAGAACTATATATCCTGCTATATTTGATCCATCTTTACTTTATAAATTATCATCTCACAAAAATATTTATCTTGGGTTGAAATATTAACATGCAAACAAGCATGGAAAATTTAAAGCTAGAATGGATTTCAGTACTCGTAATTGGTTTTGAATATTATGTGCTAGCTGAGGCATGCATGTATGCAGGCGACTTCGACGTTGCAGAACACTTGGGTGAAGATCCCTATGCATTTGGAGATTACGGCGGCTACTATGGCCATGCAAACAAGTTCCTCCACGTTGTTCCTGCAGCTTACTTGCTAATAGTATTCAGCTTTGTTCTACTTCTGTGAAGTCATCAGAAACTGCGAAGCAATTGTAATAGAGCACTGTATTGCAAATTTACAGTTCAGTTTCTGAGTACTGCATATATATATACATAAGGAAACATATAGATATATTAAATTGATTGTAGAATGTTTGTATATATAAATTGATGAAGGTACCATATTTCAGTTGGATTATATACAAATATTAGGAAACATAACAATGGCAACATATCAAAGAGCTCAACAAGCAAGAAAGTCACCATTTAAGCTCCTTGAAGGTACCCTCAAGGGTAGAAAAGTTTTGCAAAGAGTAACTCATTCCAAGTGTCTTGGAGACCCGGCAAACACCAATGCACACAGTCTGCATAGCTAACAGGGTTCGCTATTTGTTCAGCAGTCAGTGGGCTCCACTGCTTCTTGTATATCGATGTGTGCGCATCCTTGCGGTAACTCGAGAGCTGGGTGATGTTGAGGAATGTGATGGGCGCCGTTGACTCACTCAGAACTTCTCCAATCACTCCCATGATGCTCTTTCTGCAATCTGATCCCCAGTACTTTGCATCTTCAATGATTGTTGTTTCATTGTAGCAATTGCCTCCTGGTTTGCCTCCCCAATCTTCACTCCTGCGGTCATTTTGTTTAGCTTGAGTTGGATGCATTGATTTGAAGTTCTAAGAACTGTAAGACTTTTTTGATTTGGAAAGTGTTGTTAGGGTTTAGTTTGAATGAACTAATTAAGCTTAATTGGTGTTTGAAACTTGAACAACTTACTCACTTATCATGATAAGGTGACATGCTAGTGAAGAAAACCCTAGTTTTCTTGGGATCCATGTTCTTGTTGACCCACTCCAACAAACTTCTCATTGCCATGCCGTAAGCATCCTCAACTGTTGGCCTCACTATCTCTTTGACTTCATCATTGAAGGAACCTTTCCCTCTTCTGTATGGCGATTTTAAATTAGTAAACGTAAGCGTAAGAGCATGACTAGGAATAGTCAAAGACATCAGAGATCGAGTTACAAGATTTTGATTGTCAAGCCAGTCATCCACCAGAGGTAGGTGTTGAACACAAGAACATCCACTCCTTTCCAGTGCTGGCCATGCTTGTCGATAGATCCTTCCCTGACAATTCTGTCGGCTAGTCTGTGGACTACAGCATCATCGGAGTTGGATTCGAGAAGAAAGGGAGCCCAGTAGAATTCAACGGTTGCATTAAATTCCTAGTGTATGTTTGACCAATTAAGTATAATTAATTCATTAAGATGTGAAAATATCAGTAAATCAGTGCATGCTCAACAATTTAATTGTTGTACCTTCGCTGTGAAGACGATGAGTGAACCATTTGTCTCCATGGATTTGGCATCTGGAGGGATGATCGAATGGAGGAGGCAGACCATGGAGGTGAACTGACCTCGGTTCAAGGAGTCTCCCACAAACATCATCCTCTTCCCTCGCAACTTCTCCAGCATCAGCGTGGCGTTGAATCTACAGTGTTTGACCATAGAAATTCTATATTATGATAAAAAGATGAACCAGGTAGAGATTCATTAGAGAGAAAATGTACTCGTGTATTTACCTGGGAAGGTCACAGTCGTCGGGTTGCCACCTCCATTGCTGATACTCCTTGTCCGGTCTCCCATGTTCTTGGCAGGTCAACTGCGGCTGGATGTAGGGGCAATCTAATTCCCGGTACAACGGCCGAGTCAGCTCGTCTCTGACCCACTTTCCTCGGAACACGTCACACCTTCCGATACTCTCTCCGATGGCAAATGGCAGCTGCGCCGCCTTCTCTGAGTTCTTTTCTATATATCTCCAAGATAATGAATATACATTACAGTATCAAATCGACTGCACGAAATGGAAAATTAACAATAATAACAATAATTACCGGGAGTTCTTGAGGTGAGCTGCTGACCTTCTGGTTGGATCAGGATGTTGCTGATGAAGAGAACGAGAACCGTGAAGGCTAGCACAGAGATGAAGAGACAAGGAGATAGAGCAGTCTTCTTGGCTAATAATGGAAGTGCTGGAACAGAAGCAGAGAGAGCCTGCTGCTTCATCATGATCAGAAAGTCAAAGGCGTTGACTCTTAATTACATGAGGAGAGGAGATTGGGCTCATGTGTAGGTCAAATATGGATGCGGAATGGGATGGATTAATGCACAGTGACTCGGTGGTGGTTGGTGCCAACTCATGTTAGGTCAATGACATTGTATTTAGGGTTTAGTGGAATTAGGTTGAGTTGCTGGCACTCCACAGAGCTCGAACCGACTCTAGTAATTTAATTGACCTTTTGGGTTTGTTTGCAATACTTATATGATATGCTTCTACTTTGTGGTCGAACAAAACCATCACAAGCTATATAATAATGGATGTCTTTGCGAGATGCACACGTTAGTGAAATGGGGCGAGGAAAATTTAGTAGTGACTTTTTAAATAAAAAACTTGGTCATAGATTATTTCAAATTTATAATTTCTAGAAATTTGCTTGTCTTTTAAGCCATGCACTCCAATTTATAATATCCACAAACATAATATTTAAATATAACAAAGAGCCATTTTATATTGTGGCTAAAGTTACAAGAATATTTTATGTCTAATTGAATCTCAACTAAGCTAGATCATGGCTAAATAGATATTTATGATCAAGATGGTTGATATTTATGATTTAAAATATTACCAAATAAATAATTAAAATTTTGATATTTTATGCTCCTATGATGTATTCACATAATCATGAGTTTGCAATTGGAGCATTCTTAGTTCCATACTTCCAATACATGTGAGGGTTTCACAAATTTTTGATTGACTCGTTTAAGGATCTACTTTTGGTGGAAATTAAAATTTTAGAGAAATAGAATTAGAGTTTTAATTTGATTGACTCGTTTAAGGATCTACTTTTGGTGGAAATTAAAATTTTAGAGAAATAGAATTAGAGTTTTACTTATTTTTTTTTTTTTTTTTTTTTTCAAAAACAACACAATCTTTATTGATAGTTAAACTTCTATATCAGCATTAACTAGCTTGGCTATCTCACTTTGCCAATTTACAACCCAAGCATTAGATAGCATATTCTCCCTGGCGTAAACAGCAAGCCAGTTTGCAGCTTTATTCCACATCCTACTAACACGAATAAATTCAAATCTATTGTTTGCCGACATGAATTGTATCTCCTTAAACATTTCGCAAATCTCAATTAGTGGGTATGAGGATTTTCTAATGATAAAATTAATTGCTTCTAAGCTGTCTGACTATATTACAATTTTCTCCTCTTTCCTCTCCTAATTTGTATAAATATAGAACATTGTATTCCTCATCGCCCTTAGCTTCGAGTGTAGCGCTGAGAGACTTTGGTGAAAATCAAAATCAACACAGAAGATGTCTCCATTGCTATCGCTAACAATATAGCCAATACCTCACTTCTTAGTTTTACTTTCCCATGCCCATCAATATTAATTTTGATCTGATTTTCTGGTGGCTTCTTCCATCTGCAGCTAGCACTTTCTCTATTCTCCATTTTGCTCAGTTTGTCCTTGGTTAGTTCCTCATATGTCATAGTAAATTCCATCATGGCTTCCTTGCTTGTCTATGCTAGACTAATCACTTCCCCTTTAATGACCCTCATATTTCTGGCCTTTGACACCTGCCAAAATGAAGTAAGGATTAGAGCTTGAGTTTTTAATGTAACATCCTTACCTTCCTTTCTCCATGATTCTTTCCTCCATGCTTCCAGCTTTGGGTTGCATTCCTTCAAATATCTTGAGTAATGCTTCCAAACTTTTATAGAGTAGTCACACTTATGAAAAAAGTGCTCCACCGTTCCAGTTTCCTTGTTGCAAAACATGCATCTAGTGTTTTCTCTCATTCCCAGCTTGTGGAGCCTCTCAAAAGTTGGGAGCCTCCCGTGGAACATTTTCCAACTAAATGTTTTGATTTTTTGTGTGGTTGGCAACCTCCAAAGCAACTTCCAGCAGCAGTCATCCTCATCCTATTTACAACTTTCAACAATGTATTATAAATGGATTTAGTGAGAGGGAGGCCATTTGTACCCTTTTTCCAAACCCACTTAACCTCAGCCTCTTCCCTCTCACTAAACATGTCATTAGAAGTGCTACCTCCCTCTTGGGAGATATAGGGGGCAATAATTTTCGGATCATGTAATAGCCCTTTCCAACTTTGAGTAGATTTATTTATTCTCGTAAGAACTCCAGGGTGAATTCTACCATATTTAGCCATACAAACTTTAATCCATATCTTATCCTTATTGTTAAGATAGTCAAAGATTCTTTTGCAATTCATGGCCTATTTGTGGATTTTAAAGTCCTTGATGTAACATATTTTTGATAGATCTCCAAAAATTGACTCTAATGCTAATAGTCTGATTCACCCCTTTAGTAAAGATGAGCTGAGGAGTGTTATTCATAATTTGGCTAATAGCTAAAGTCACAGTCTACGGGTTCACAATTGATTTCTATAAAAAATATTGGAACTTAATAGAACATGATTTTATACTTTGCTCTCTAATTTCTATGACAACTCTACTCTCCGAGCTAACTGGAATAAAACCCATATTGTTTTTATTCCTAAAATTGCTAAACCTAAGAAAGTTAATGATTTTAGACCTATCTCTCTTTGTAACGTAAACTATCGCATTGTTTCCAAAGTTTTAGCCAACAGGATAAAACATTTTCTTTCTGACTTGATTAGTCCTAATCAATTTACTTTTATAAAAGGAAGAAATATTCATGATAATATTATCACTATCCAAGAGTTAGTTCATATCATGTATAACTCTAAAAGTAAAACTCCTCTTATTCTCTTTAAAATTGACATTGCTAAAGCTTTTGATAATGTGAATTGGCAAGCTATTGAACTTTGCATGCATATGTATAATATTCTATTAAGTTCAAAAATTGGATTATAAGTTGTATTTCTACGCCTAGTTACTCTTGTCTTGTAAATGGTATACAATCTGAGTTTTTTTCTGGTGGCAAAGGTTTAAGGCAAGGTGACCCTATTTCTCCTTATCTTTTTGTTATGATAATGAATATTTTAAGCATTTTACTCTTGCAGGGTGAAGAAAAGAATCAATTCAGTCCTTTCAGATTTCATGGAAAAGGTATGCTCGCACATCTTATGTATGCTGATGATTTAATTTTATGTTTTAGAGCTACGGATAAATCTTGCAATTTCATTACTCGAACTCTTAGTATTTTTCATGATATTACTCGACTCAGGGTGAACTCTAGTAAGTCTTCTATTTCTTTCCTAAGGCATGTTCCATCGCCACTAGATCTCATATTACTCACTTCTTTGGGGTGAGGGAGGGTAATTTTCCATTTAAATACTTGGTGTTTTCATAACCTCCAAAATGCATGATTCTGCTAATTTCCATCAATGCTTAAATACTATGAGAGAAAAGCTTAGTTATTGGAAATCCTTATGTCTTTCTCAAGTTGGTAAGCTTACGCTCAGTAATTCTACCCTCACTTCTACCCCAATCCACACTTTGGCTTCCACTCATATGAGTGAGAACCAACTAAGGAAAATTAATGCCCATATCAACAAGTTTCTTTGGACCAATTATGGTAATAATACTGGCATTCATCTTATTAGCTGGGATAAGGTTATCCTTCCTAAAGCCTTTGGGGGCTTAGCTGTTAAAGACATGACTATGATGAAAACTACTTTAAGTTGTCAAAGAATTTTGAATTTCCTCAATGAAACCAAGAACATCTAGGTTCATACTCATCTTGCTAAATATGTTCAATTAGACATTTGGAATTGCCCTAAAACCCTTAATAAAAGACAAAGCTTTAACTGTAAAGGTCTTTTTAGTTATGCTAATATTTTGAAATTGGGGTTTATCAAAGCCATTGGTTCAGGGAATAATACTAGTATCATAAACCATCCTTGGTGCTCTGATGTCCCTCTTAAATTCAAGCCTTACTTTATAACAAATATATCTGGCTCTTTGGTTATTTCTAGTCTTATGCAGAATAGGACTTGGAGTAAGCAACAAATTCACAAGATAGGAAATGAAATGTTATATGAGTTGATTCAAAGGATTCCTCTCTCAACTATCCCTTATGACGATAAATGGGTGTGGAATTTTGGGCATAATGGTATGTCTCTTACCAAAACAATTTATCATTTTCTATTGTCTTCCAAGATGCCTATGTCCCCTTGGAATGGTTGGAAGAGGCTGTGGAATTTGTTAGTTGCCTCGAGAGTCAAACTTTTTGGTTGGAAACTTTTGCATAAAGGCTTCCTACAACCTCTCATTTAGCTAAGTTTAATATTTGTGATGTGTCAAGATGCTTCCTTTGTGAGAATCATGAGGACTCTTCTGACCATATATTCTTTGAGTGTGATTATAGTAGGAAGATATGAGATAGCCTAAATGATATGTTTCATTGTTTGATTGTGCCTAGTAGTGAATGGAAGGCTGGGATGTGGCTCATTGAAGACCATGGGTCCCTAAATTATATTCCATCCTTAATTATTCTCTCCTTTTGGCATCTTTGAAAGGCTAGAAATGATAAGCTCTTTAACAAGAATAATTCCTTTTGCCCAAAAAAGATTGCAAGGAATGCAATAGCTGATCTTCACATTATGATTGAATCCACCCATGCTGAGGGGAAGCAATATGATATTTATGCTAACAAGATTGCTAAGTTTTGGAGGGCTCCAGAAGTTGGTTGGTTGAAAGTTAATACGGACGGAGCTTGGGTTTCAATTGAGGATGGAGGAATAGGCTACCTTATAAGAGATGTGTAAGGAAAATGTTTCCAAGCAGTTGCTGTTTATGCTAAAGCTTCATCTGCCTTATGTATGGAGATGTTGGCTATAAGAAGTGCCCTACAACAACTCTATAGTAGGCAACACTCTCAAGATGGAATCATAATTGAAACTGATTGCAAGACTGCTATAAATTTACTCAAAGATGAAGGGACTGGCTTGGACTCTCAAGTCCTAAATATCCAAAAAGAAATCAAGTTTTTGATTTCCAAGTTCAATAATGCACTTATTGATTATGTTCCTAGAAAGGTTAATAGAGCTGCTCACTAGTTAGCTGGATATGCTAAACACTCTAAACTATGTAATAGTTGGTTAGAAAAATAGCCAGATGATCTGAGCCATATTTTGGAACTTGATGTAATGCTTTTGACTACTTGATATAAGTTCATTTTTGCAAAAAAAGAAAAGTCCTTGGTGTAAATGTCTACTTGTTTCCTAGGCTTAATGAGGGTATCCCAACCAAATAAATCTTCTAATTTGAGCATTTAGCTTGTTCAAATGGGTATCATTAAGGCCATTAGATATCATATTGTGGATAGGAATAAAAAAAAGCACACTTTTAGCCAAAGTTATCTTACCAGCTTCCGATAAGAATCTTCCATGCCAAGAATGAATCTTTTCTTGGAATTTAAATTCATTAAAGATTTGAGTAGAAGTGGCTCTAGGACTAATGATAAACCTTATGTAATTGAAAGGAAAGTTGCCATCAGGGATGACAATGAGGCAGGTCGGGGACGGGTTTTGCTATCCCCGACTTGACTCCGATTTTTCAAAACTCATCTTCGACCCTGACCCGAACCCAACGGGTTTAAAAATCCCTACCCCATCCCCAATCCCGCGAGGAAACCCGACCCGACCTTCATAAAGAATAACTATATGCTATAATTTTTTTAAAAAATATTAAAAATAAATTTTCATCACATATTCATAAAAACATTCTACAACAATCCTATATAAATTACTTATAAATATTTAGTTTATGAGGATAAATATATAATTTTAATAATCGGAGCGGGTACTTGAATCCTCATACCCGACCCTGGCCTGATCTTACTCAATCGGGTTTTACCCAAACCCGACCCAAAACGCAATCAACTCGGGTTTTTCCTGTTGACTTTAGGTCGGGTCGGGTCGAGTCAAGCCGGGATGGGCTTTATTGTCATCCCTAGTTGCCATGGTCAAAACCTAGCTCTTGGACAAAGTTAGCTTTAGTACTTTAATACTTAGGAAAATAAATTCTACTTTTTTCTTTACTAACATGTTGGCCAGTAATCTCATAATAAGTCTTAAAAATTCTCTTGAAATTGGTATAAGTTTTTTTTGTTAGCTCTAACCCAAAAATTTATGTTATCAGCATATATCAAGTGGGAAACCTTGCACATTCCCTAATATTGTAAGGAGTGATTTTCTTATCGTGAATAGCATCATTTAAGAGAATGATGAGATCATAACATAAAGGTTAGGAGATAAGATAGGAGATAGAGTTTTACCTTTCAGGAACCAAAATGCAATGGCCGGCTGACAGATCGAAAAGCTTCGCGCCAAATTGGCTCCCCGTTGCCGCTAGAGCGCGCGCGAAAACCATCTCACCCGCCATTTCTAGCTCAACTTAGAACCCTAAGGCCGCACCTTCCATCCTCACTCTCTCACGCGCACTTTTTCTTTCTTCCATCTCGTGTCCTTGCTTCTCTTCCATGGCTCCCCAAACCCTGTTTCGGAGGCGAACCCATGCGCGCCCACCGTCCTCTCCGCGCCCACAGAAGCTGGTATTGATGCCATCAGATGCGAGGAATGCCGCTCCGGCGACTCCCCGGATAAGCTCCTCCTCTGCGACAGGTGCGACCGAGGGTTCCACCTCTTTTGCCTCCGCCCCATCCTCACTTGCGTCCCTAGTGGCCTCTGGTTCTGCCCCTCTTGTTCGTCCGACATGAAACCCAAGCGTGAGTCACATTCCCGTCCATTGTCTTACTCCTCTCCCTGATTCTTCACCCGATTGATTGGATCTATGGAATTGGGGGTTTGGTTTTAGAGTTCCCTCTGATCCAGACGAAGATCATCGATTTCTTTCGGATACAACGGTCAGCGGGATCTGTGACAACGGGATGCAGGAAAAGGAAGAAGAGAGGTGGAGGGTTGGTGGTGGCCAAGAAGAAGAGAAAGCTTCTACCTTTCAACCCGAGCGAGAACCCAAATCGGAGGCTTGAGCAGATGGCTTCTCTAGCAACGGCATTGACAGCCACTGGAGCCGAGTTTAGCAGCGAGCTCACCTACTGCACTAGCATGGCACTGAGGTTTGACAACTGTGCTTGCTTCGAGAAAGGAGGGATGCAGGTAGACTTTTCTTCTGATTTCCCCACAATTTCCGATCTTCTCTTTTGATTAATCTCCTTGTGTTGGGAACGGGTTAATAAACACCCAAATTTTGTTGCTTCATTTGGTCTTGTGTAAACGCTAATCACAATTGTAGACGAATTTAGCCTTATTTGGTAAATACATTGTCGCGTTGAGCAATACGCGGATAAAAGAGTTTATTTTGATCAAGTTCTAAGCTGCAAATTATGCTTTACAAGGAGCTTAAATGGTGTGATAACTGTAGGTGCTGCCTAAGGAGGACAATGAAACTTTGAACCTGTGCAATAGAATGATGGAGAGGGGTGACTGGCCTCCTCTGATGGTGGTTTATGATCCTCTTAAAGGGTCAGTATCTTCAATCCTATGGATTTGGTTCTTTAATTGTTTGTGGCCAAATGTGATTGAGTACTGGATACAGGTTCACAGTGGAGGCAGATAGATTCATCAGAGACCTAACCATTGTGACCGAATACGTCGGCGACATCGACTACCTGAAGAATAGGGAGCACGACGACGGTGATAGCATGATGACGTTGCTTTCAGCAGAAGACCCTTCAAAGAGCCTTGTGATTTGCCCTGATAAGCGAGGCAACATTGCTCGATTCATTAATGGCGTCAACAACCACATAAGGTAAGTTTAACACAATGCCCAAAATCCGATCTTGCATAGATTTCTTGATGAAGGCAGTCAGGATTGCATGGTTTTATGAAATCAGGGATGGCAAGAAGAAGTAGAATCTCAAATGTGTCAGGTTCAGTGTCGATGGTGAGTGCCGCGTGCTGTTGATTGCAAATAGAGATATAACAAAAGGTGAACGGTTGTAGTATGACTACAATGGTAGTGAACACGAGTACCCAACTGAGCATTTTGTTTAGGATTCAATTGCTCCATTTAACCGGCAAATTACAGTAGCACAGATTAAGATTGTATTTCTTTTTGTTTATGGGGAGTGGGAAAGATAATGAGATGATGAAATCCTTTGCGAGGGTTGTAAAGTGAGCACTCTAACCTATTGTTCTTTACATATAAGGTCTGAAGATAGTAAACTGAAGTTCTTTTTTTGGTATATTAAGTGTAAGTGATGATGTAGTTCTACTTACAGTGCCAAATGATGATTTTTTTATGCTTTCCGTTGGTATGTCAGGGAAATCCATCAACAAAATGTGACTTCTGCTGAGTTTCGTGTGTGTTCTAGACTAAAAAACTGAAACGTCAATGGAAAATTGAATAGCAAAAAGAAGATATTCATTCCTATTTGAACAGGTGTTTTAAAGTTTATTTATCATTTATATTGTTAATCCATCCGAACTTTGGAACGAGATTAAAACATTTGTTTCAGCTCTAAAGGATCTGTTGCTCCTTCCCCCTTCTCTTTCCTCTTTCTCTTCTTCTAGGAAAGCCAGAAGCTCCGGGAGCCAGATTTTTGATGTGATTCAGTTTGGAGCTTCCTCCGGCGCCAATGACAATAGCAGGGTAAGTTCATGCATTGCCATTTGCACTATGTTTTCTCCGAGATCAAATCCCCGACTTCACTTGCAATCAAGCCAACATGTAACACTAAGATTAGATCAGTAGATTAACTATTTCCTCATTTGGTGGGTCGGCAGTCGTTGAAGTTCAACAGGATGACCAACTCCAAAGTCTTCGGGCTGCATTTGATCAAGAGCAAGGCGTTCCACATCAACTTCCACAATGCCTCGACATCCTAGCTGCAACACCGACGGCATCCACGTAGCAGCCTTCAACAAAGTGAGCACCAGAGACTCGACCATCGCCACTGGCGATTACTGCGTCTCCATCGGCCAGGGGGCGAGTAACGTGTTGGTGGCCAACATCGTCTGCGGTCCAGGCCACAGTATAAGGTGAAGTTTCCATCCGCTAGCTCTGAATCTCCGGTCACTAACGGTGTCAAAACACGATCAACATCTTCTTGGACTGCGTCGGGCACTTGGGGAAGTACAAGGGCGCGAGCGACGTGGTTGGGCTGGTGGTGAAGAACTGCACGATCAGGCGGACGACGAACGGGCTGAGGATCAAGACGTGGCCAGGCTCGCCGGCGAGTCGGGCTAGGACATCACCTTTGGGGATGTCAAGATGATCGACGTCGCCAATTCCATCATAGTCAATCAACAGTATTGCCCAGGAGACGATTGCTCCAGCAAGGCATTTCTAATTTTAATGCTCTTGTTCTGATCAAAGTTTGATCAATCTTGATAAAATTCAGGAGGATGGATAAGAGGGGCATCTAGGACCAAAGTGGCAGTAAACCTTTTGTGCAGTCAAGAAGTTCCTTGTAGCAACATTGAGCTCGATGATATCAAATCAGTGATGTGTTCTGATGGAGAGGGATATTGCAGCAGCACAATCTCAAATTCCATGTCTCTATCTAATTTAGGACTAGTTTGGAGAATCTTCAGTTGTAGGCTATAAAAGTAGTACTGTTTGCTATGAAATACTATAGATTACGGCTGAAAGAAGCAGTATAAAATATAATTAAATAAAATTCTATATAAAATTAAAAGTAATAATTAAATAAATAGAATACTATAAATTTTTAGATTACAAAATTTTACATCATATATTTAGAATACTATAAATTTTGTATATATATATATATTTATATACATTTTTATATGTTTACATATATTTTTATTTATTTATATTTATGTATGTTTATATATGTTTATGTATATTTATATATATATATATGTTTATGTATATTTATATATATATATATATGTTTATTTACAAAAGACACTAGGCTCTCTCCTAGTTAAAAAGTGAAGAATAAAATTGAAGGGGGCTGGGTTTGAACGCGCGCCCTCCTCATTAAGCCCACTTGTTCTGCCCGCACGACCTAGGGGAGGCTGTAGGCGCGGGTGCCTGTTTTTTCTTCTTATTGTAGGTCAATGAGTTGGTCAACGCCGACTAGTTGCTGATAAGCAGCTTGTCAATCCTATACTCCCAAACACATTCTTAGATACGCAACTATGATATGCAAAACCGATTGAAGATGAAGTCTCTAGTCAACAAAATGAAGCTATTCAAAGGACAATCTGATAGCCTAAGAGTATTGCGTCCAACATTTAAAAACTCTAATACATGACCTCGCCGATGGATCTCCAACCTCCACGTCCAGCACGCACACTCAAAGCGTACAATATCAAATCTTAACTAGGGGTGAGCATTCAGTTGGGTTAATTCAGTTTTTACTGATTATTGAAAATTTCAATAAATTCGATTTGGTAAAAAAAATTCGTTTTTGGTTTCGATAACAAGTTTTGTAAAATTTGGTTTTTGGTTTCGATTTTGATTTTTTTTCAATTCGGTAAAAAAACTAAATTTACTGATATATATATTAAAATATATATAACATATATTTAAAAATATAATATATTATATTATATCTTAATCTTATTATAGTATAACTAGTTACTAAAAGTCTAAAATTTATTATCTAATACATAATAACTTAATTACTCATCATATAATTAACTAAATCTTTAATAATTTAATTTTTTGGTAATTTACCAAATTTACTGAAAAATTTTTGGTAAATTTGGTTTGGTAAAATTTTGATTTTTTGGAACTTCGATTTGGTTTTAGTTTTTAAAATTTCGGTATAAAAAAATTCGATAAATGAATTTCAGTAAATTCGATTTCAGTATTTACTGTATTCACTCCTAATCTCAACACACCATACAATATCATATAATAAAACATGTATATAATAACCATAACATTTTATAAATATTTGTTCAAAAGCATATAAAATATGCATCTATATTCTCTTTTAATGGTAACAAATTAAACATTATTCACGCCACTATATGCTCCAATGATATTAATATGAGTACCAAAAATATAAGAAATAAGTCAAAGTAGGTAGAAACAAAAGGTTTGGGATTTGAGCATAAGGCTTAAAATAATTAAAACACTTTTTTTTTCTGCTATGGATTCCTTCCAAAGGAAACATAGCACTAAAGATATCATATTCAAACATGCTTATGACACATAATATTTAACCCTATACCCGTCCATCATAAAATTAAGGCAAAAATACTAGATAATCCCTATTAATCTACCAATTATTTATCTAGCATTATCACCTAAGCAAGGATGAAGATTTTAGGGTTAAACCACTTGCCCCAGCAACCAAAATAACACAAGGAAGAAGAAAGAATTTCTGGTGCATGCACTGTTCACTTTGCCGAAACCCTACTCACCGGAGATCAAGTGCTGTCGCCAGAAAGGGAAGGAGGCACTAGGACGACGAGGAAGAGGAGAGGAAGAGAATGGTGGTGTCGCCCGTCCTTGTTGCTTTGCCGAAAATCATCGCCGCCAGTAATGCTTGTGTCCACCCATCGAACGCCGTCACTTGCTGCCACCTGTCGCCGAATCAAACGCTACCTGCACCAAATGTCGTCGGAAGAGAAAGGGAAGGCCAGCACCGGAGCTTTTGGTTGATGCTGCTTTCGATTGTCGCCAAAATTGCCGGAAGAGAAAACGAGAGAGAGAGAGAGTGTGGGAATTAGGCGTGCGGCACACGCACAGGGAAGGGAGAGAAAAGAATAGAATTTTTTTTATATTTATATTTTTTATTATTATTATTTTTAACATAACACTATTGTCCTCGAGTTTTATGTTAATTAGCATTGTGAAACCGGGATAATAGGCTTTGAAACTTGGAGGCTAATGTTACCATCATTTGAAATTTATTACTCCTAAAGTGTTAGATAACAACAATTTAGATTTATTGTGGATGATGCTCATCTTCTTTTAACTTTTTAACTTTTCGAAGAAAAAAAACAACGAAGACTAAACTCTGGCAACAGCAAACACGAGTGAACGAATTGAGAGAAATAGATGAGAATTTAGTCTTTTATAGAGCAAACTAAAAATACTGCAAAAGGAAGGGATGTAACTGAAAATTTAATTCCAAAGACTTAGCTACGAAGGAAGAGGGAAAAGCACATGAATGAAACTTCACACAAAACTTGTTCCATCTTGCATTCACGCGCAACTCGCCATCTGTGCAGACAACTATAGTGACTTATTATTATTATTATTATTATTATATATATATTATAATTAAGAACAGTTTTCATAGTAAAAAGAATGGAAGATAATCATTTAACCTTAATAAAATTATCATTACTAGAAAATTAAATACATATTGTGGCTACTTATTTGTAGAATAAAGAAGTGAAATTCTAATTTAGAGATAAAAATGGAGAGTAAAATGAAATACAATTATATGTTTAGTTTGTACAGAGTCTAGTAAATTAATGTAGTTGATAAAATTAAAAATTAGTAAGCACAAATCAAGTATGAAATAGAATTGGACAGGACATATCAAGTCAATCTTTAGTCAGTCGCAAGCTAATATTATTGAATGCGTACACACTACACACAATTAATGATTAGCAATTAATTTGTATACTGTTTAAAATAATTCCAACCGAATGAAACAGGTCCTCACACGCTTTTAATTTTTTTTTCAATCCGATAACTTATTAGGAAATGAATTTTTAAATATATATATTTTAATATGCTTCACAGCCGTAACTTAAGTATGCTAGCTAGACACAGAGATGAATTAAATAAATTTTTTATTTTACCTCCCGTTTCCATGTGCGTTTCGGCGCGCCGCGCCCCCTCTACGCGGCCTTCCTCTCGCCACCGCGTTAACAACTCTCAACAGCAAACCGTGTTTCACGTCAAGCAGCAGACCCGCCCCCCTTTTCTTCTTCTTCCTCCCCACTTCAATTGTTACTCGTACATAGCTCTTGAAATCGCCACGGCTTATAAAAGGGCATCCGCCCCCAGTCCCTCTCCTTCCAAATCAATCCAGCTACCGATTCCAACATCTCTCAAGATCATCAATCTTCTCTTCCGCTACAGCTTGCTCAACATCTGAACACCTTAGCTTTGCTTCAGATTCTTCATGACAAACAAAATCAAGAAAGCGGCGATCCCCGGCCGCCGCGCCTGGCGCCTGCTGCGCCTGGCGATCCTCTGGGCACGCAAGCGCGGCGCTCTGAAGCGCGGCGCCTTCCTCGAACTCCTCCGGATCAAGCCCGGCCTCCTCAAGAGCCTCAGGCCCGGCGGCGGCCGCGCTGACCGGATCCCGTTCGGCGAGCGCGAGTTCTCCTTCGAGGAAACTCCGGCGTTCCACTTCAAGACGCCATCGATGCGGCTGCTTCGCTTGCCCTGCATCACCCCGGCTGTCGCCGAGTTCGATGGCGAGGACTGGGATGATCTCGTCTTCTCCAAGCGCGACACCAACAGTTTCTTGGAGGCGAAGGAATTCGAGGAATTGGAGGGCGTGGGCGAGGAAGAAGAGGGAGGAGGAGGAGGGGTAGATTCGAAAGCAGAGGAGTTCATAAAGCACTTCTACGAGCAGATCAAGATGCAGAGGCAGATCTCGTTGCTCCAGTATAACGAGGTGCGGCCCAGAAGTCTCAATTGACGGCATTGCTTTTGCTATTTCCATCACGGAATTAGTTGCAAGAAAGGATCGCACATATTTTACTCTCCTCCCCCGACAGTTTCACGGTTATACTTGGGTTTTGGCGTGCTTGTAAATATTGAGCTTTCATATAGTGAATATACGAGTGTTGAATCAAGTACGTGGATTTCGTTTCAATTCTTTTTATCGTTTTGTACTATATAATAAAGTCCATTGTTTTTAGTTTTTGGAACAACATTCTCATTGAACTTTCATTGAGATTCCAGCATTCAAGGTTGTTGAATTCTGATTCAGTGCCTCGCATTTAGATGGTCTTTGTAAAGAAAATTTAACCTGATTTCCACAAACAATAAGCCCGAGCTCTCGTATACTTATGGTCCAAAAATATTTCAACTCTTTAGGTGCATGCAAAATTAAGACTAATTGACACATTCAAATCTCGAATGTTGCAAACCAATATGAATGAATACACGAGGGTAACAATTGCAAAGAGAAAGCTGCGCTATAAACTGGCAGTTACACAAACATATTACGGCAACACGCCAAATCCTCTATTCAAGAATAGTTAACTCCAAGTGTAACTTCTACTTCACTCGGATGTCTAAATGATCAAATGGAACAACCCCAGGAGCATGAGAGAAGGATATACAGATGTGGGGTTGGCTGATGGATACAGTGTGACAAGTTTGCTTTATTTTTTTCCAATTTTATTCCTATGGATTATTCTACAAATATTTACAAGGCCCATATCCCAATTAGCTTTGGACAAACATACCTGCATGAAAACCAAATAGACGATTCAGTTTCTATGGTGCAGTCTTTCAAGGTCAAGAAACTCATCCAAGAAAGATTGTCATGGAATCAACGAAGCAAATACGGGATCTAGAAACGCAATGGTAGGCAACATGTACTGTAATTTTCCTTCGTGATATCCTGAACTGTACAAAAATAAAGAGTTTTCAATTCATGCTTTCTGTATAGTCACAAAACATATACGATTCTTTTTTACAGCACAGTTGCATGTAAGCACCTGCCTTTTTTATGAGATAGTATTCTACTGTATTAAAAATGTCAGCAACCAAACCAACTGATGGTACAAATTTTGAGATAGAAAGTTTAAAAATTTTCAATCATCTTTCTGATGTATAACATTACCATTAAGCAATGCATGGTAGATTCTTTTCTCAGCAAGTCCAATATCTGAAAGTGTTAGATTGCCCTGCAAATGTATAATATATACGAGATTATATTCATGTCACCGAACAGGTAATCAGAATATACAAAAAAAATAACGATTTATCTTATCTTTTTGTTTACTACGGACGTCTATTGCATGAAAAATGGCTAAACTCAACATGTATACAAGTCTAAATGAATGCCTCAACTCAGCTTCAAGCTAGATACATAATTTGATGGACAGCTATTAAAGCAGTTGTTTTCCCTTTCATCCACACATTTCCGTGAAAATTTGCCCCTTAATTGGCATCGAAACTGCAAATAAGCTTCATTTGCAAACAAGAGGGGTTCGCCATTGCCATCACCCAACTCTGTTAAATAAACAAAAATAGTCTATTCTCAGCTACGTAATATTAAACTAATTGTTCATAAAATTGTCATCGATACCCCTTCTCATTTAAGAAACAGAGATCTTCATCCACACATCTCTGTGAAGGCTGCACTCTAATTGTATCATCCCAAACAGTATTTAAACCACATTCGGAGCTTCAAGTCGTGAAAAATCAATCTGGTTACTAATCGGTTTCAACTGCTTTCCAATAATGGAAAATTTACAGTTTAAACAGTTGAAATACGACCCATTTGATCAAAGCTACTTGAATTAATCTCATACCTCCATGGAAAGAAAGAACGCACAACCTGCCACTCATAGGTCAAGAGCTTCTGGTATCTCATAGTCAATAAAGGTGCTCTCAACATCACAACAGAATAGTCATAGATTATTATGAAGCTAACTAAAGCACATTGCACCCTAAGATGCCAAAAATCCTAGAATAATCCTTAACATATAACATGTGGAATATGTTAGATTCACATCGCAGAAGGGATGGCCGCAGAGAAGGCTTTAAACAACATAATTATTTGAACCTGTTAAAGAATACGAAGCTAACAAAGATGGTACTATGAAATATGAGAAAACTATATATGCTCGAATATCTCAACATAGAGACCATATAATCATCCGGTAATAAAATACAATATCACTCATCTTTTATTTGAAGTTCGAAGGAACTCCTCCAGAGTCCTCGTTAGCAGCTTTACCAATAGCAGCAATGGCACAAAAACTCTCTCACTTTCATTTTGTTATATCTTGATTTCTCCCTTTCCCTTGACCAAATTCTATCACACCAAGCACGAGACTGCGACTCCTTTTTCCTTTTGTACAAGGCATCAAGGCTGCACCACACTTGTAAATGTAATAGTCTCCCTGCAATTCTTGAAGCATCGTTGGCATACTCGCAACCTTTTATCTCTTCCCCAACATATAATGTGCACCTCTTTCTCTTCATCACCATCATTGTTTTTTTCATCAGCATAGAGGAATTATGGACCTATAAAGCACATGTTGCTTCTCTGATACTTATTTTTGCTTCTCTGTTCAACCTCTCAAGCTACTTTGGTGAAACAAGTAGTATTTATCCCTATCTCTGTGTCCTTTTTCTCCTTAGCACAAACACATAACACTTATACGGTTCTACCATTGCACAATAGTACAAGTATAGGAAACAGACTATTACAAATGCATGGACAAATGACTATTTAGCTTCTGATGTGCTTTTTCCTTCGATAGGGAACAAAGCAACACTTTCACAGCCGCATGTAGACTAGCACAAAATCTCTTGTGCATGCATGGTTAAGAGTGTCTTTAGGTACTTTGCTACCTTTTCTCTTTCATATATATGGGGCAAATAAGACTTTCTTCGTAATGTATACTTTCTTTCAAATAGAAGTTCTATGTTAAAATTTGGTTGCAACAACTAGAGTTTGTAGCGGATTGATGAAAATAATGAAGGTTCGCAAGGATGAAACGATCCATATGAAAAGACTATGGCAACACTACACTATCCTATCTTTATACTCACCATCATGTCATTACCTAGTTATGTTTCTCTATCATCATACATGCACATAGACCATATTATGTGTTTCTATGTTATTCATTTCCATTATTATTGTGTTTCTCTATGCTAAGAATTTGTTACAGACTGGTCAAACTATTGTGGAAGGGAATTGGGCAACGTACCAAACAGATCTGAAAAACTATTCAATGTAACCTTGTTATTGTGTCTTTTAATTACCCTTATCATTTATTTATAAAATGAAAGGATAAAATAATACTGTAGTAGAGTATAATGTATAACTTGAAGAGCAGTATATCTATGATAACATATAACTTAAAAATTTTTAGAATGATTGACAAACAGAACAAGTATACCTCAGTAGCCATTAACTTCCGAACATTCTTAGCATAGAGAATTGGATCTTCTTTTTCTTGCTCGGAAGGATAATAAACTGGCAACCGGATCACTTCAATATTATTCACAAATTGACAAAGTAGTAAGAAAACATGACGCACCTGCAAATTTACAGAATGAAGGTTAAATAACACAAGGCTAGGTTGAGAAAATAACAACTAATTTGGGCATTGTAAAATTTAGCAGAAATAAAGCACGGGAAACAACTTTCTATAGAAGCTCACAAGAAATCTTGCGAGAGCAAGAGAACTTGGGTGTGAAAAGTCTGTAGCTGGAAACAATAATCAAGTAGGACTGCTGAAAAAGGCCTGTAATTAGTTATTAGAGTTTGTTATTTCATCCACAAACATTACATATGAGTGTTTCCAAAACGATAAATCCATACACTTAGACTAATGGTTGGTATTGGTTGAATAGCTGCTGTTTCTAGTAGAATTGAATATTTTATAAGTCCCAACCAGTCAACTTAAAAGAACTACGTTATTTGATAATTGATATCACTTTCTGAACCACGTCTTTTGGAAAGAAGTTCAATTTATGCAATGACAACGAGATGTTACTAGTTTCAAATAGGATTTTCTGTAATTAAGTCCCCAAAAACATGTAAATAAGTAAGTGCTTCTCAATGTTGTTTACATAGAGAATAGTTACCGGAAATTAAGAGTTATATTAAGGTTCAAAATAAATGCTGCAAGCTAAAAAGTTTCTTGTGTCATAAAGGGGATGGATAGTTGCACTTTATTGAGTACAAATCAAGGATGATCAAATCAAGGATGATAAAACCGGCCCGGTGACCGACCGGTATCGGATATCTACCCTTACCGTCGGTACGAGCTTCCGCCAGTTGCGGAAGCTTCAAAGCCAGCGGCAGAAGCTTCGAACAGAGCTTTCTCTCAAAGTTTTCGCTTGCGGCAGAAGCACGAGAAGAGGAAGGGGGAGAAGAGAAAGCTTGGTACCACGGCATACCGCTTAGCACCGGCCAATACGTACTGGTTCGGTAACTCACCGGACTAAGCTACAGGCCCGATTTTGTGATCCTTGCTACAAATATAAACTAAAGATAAGTTCATTAGAAAATAACATTACAGGATTTTTCCTTTAATTGCTACAAAGTAATTTGCTCCACTCTCTAACATAAAAATGCATGAATTTTTCAAGAAATGTAACTATACATTTTCTTAACTTGATGAACATGTTTGATTATTCAATCTCCCCAAAAACTATTTCATAAAGTTGATAATAGGACATGATTAAATATTATGTAACATTTGGTAGATATTCTATTATGACTTCCACCATATATGCATGCCATTACCTTACTATATTTATCTACCTTCATATATGTATCAACCATTTGTATTTTTCATATTATACATTTCTTTTATAGGTTTGATTAAAGTAGCGCAACCAGCATTCATATTCACCCCCTCCCTCTGTCCCTATGATACCTCAGCACTTCCGCATCATTATCCTCCTCTCTTTAGTTCAGCATAATCTTTGGATCCGTTTCATGCATCTCTCTACTGCTGCACCATCAATGCTAACCCTGCTCTCCTCTACGAGCATCTGCAAACGCAGCCTATAGCTGTCATTCACTGCCGCCAGCCCTGCAGTGAACTACCCACCTTATTCTCCCCCTTCTACTACCCTTTAACATCCACCTCCGCACCCATTGCACTCAGAACTGTTGAACCCCATGTAGATACGGCTTTCAGTTCCTGCAAGTGCTGCAATGCTGCAGGTGTTGTAGTCTTTCCTTTGGGCAGAACTCTACATAGCACCTTCACACTTCTCTGCCGTTGGACTCCTGCAGTGCCATTGCTAGATCCCTGTTACTCTTCTTTTTCTAAAGATAGCGGCAGCCCATGAAGCTTCCATCTTTGTGCACCTCTTCCCAACACCTTCATGCATGCCTAATTGCCATTTAATAGGCAACTTTATATGCTGCTTTCCTCTACGTTGGCATCCTTGCCCATTGCTTATCTCTTTAGTGACTATCCTCTTCAAGTCGTAGAAGCATGATGCCATGATGGTTTTATAACCAATATACTCCCCCAATTCTAGCATTTCCCTTTTAAACCTCTTCGGCTTTATTTTCAAATAGAAACGTTAATGAAACCATGCAATAATTATGTCTACATGCTTTATAATCTTTTGCACAAACAATTAGTTCTACTACCGAATGCAAACTAGCGCAAGCTATTGTGTGTGCAAAAACATGACTCTTTAGCTACTTGCGTGTCTTTCTTTTTCATCAAATGAACAAATAGCATTTTTATTATTGCAAACTGACGTAGATCATCGCTTTGTGTATGCATGAACATGAGATTCTAACCTACTTGTGTGCTACCTTTTTCTGCATATACATGAGCAAATGGGAACATTTTAATGCAGCAAACATTCTTCATTTGCAATTTCTGAGTTAATCGAAGATATTAATTAGCTAAGCTAATAAAACCTTAATTGTTGATAATAAGATACCACAACTCAAAAAATTTTGTGTTTCTCAAGGTTATATTAATTTTGCCACCTTGTGTTTATGAGGGAATGCTGGAAATTATAAAATTTAACATGATGGGAAGATGGAATATGGTATCACTCTCCTATGACAAGACCATCAAATATTTTATTATGATTTTCACAAGATATATTATTAATTATGTTAATCTACAGCCAGATATCAAACATATTATGTATTTCCACGTTACAAATTTTCTTTATCAATGGAATTTAGCCACTATATTTAAAGGCACCATTATAACCACCCTATTATCTTGAAGCAATACACCATTTCCTTCTTTTGTTCTATGAGTAACCACACTTGTTTTTCTTTCTACAAATTTCAAATTAAAAAAAAAACATTTTCGACATTTAGCTAACTGCAACTGGAAAATCTAGCAAGTAGCTCTTGAGGGCAAGTAGAACTTCAGGCAAATGTAAATGCTGCAAATAACAGTTCTCATTGAAGTTGCTTGAATGTGTACATTTGCAGTTACAATTACGTTTATAATAGCAGCTTGCAAGCAGTTGCATGCGTGCAATAGCAAGTACGAAATTTATATTTTACATATCTATTACATATTTCTCTTGATAAATAAACATTATGACATCATGTAATACACATGATTAAATAAAGTGTAGTGAAATAAGTCCTGTTTTCTATATTAGTTATCATGTTTTGATCTAGATTTGCACTCTTGTTTTGATACTGAGAATGCACGTGCAAAATCAAGCATTCAAAGTCATTAGACCACTGCAGCATGAAGATTTTGGCAGTAAATCAACTTGCAACAGGTGAATCATTTCAAAGCAAGAAAATGTCAACCACTTCCAAGCTAGCGAAGGCACCCTGAATCAGAGAAACACTTCAGTACAAGAGGGTACAACATGTTCATAGATTTAGCCAACATGAGATTCTATTCAAAATCTGAAATTCAGATATCATGGTTGCAGCAAACTGAGAAGGAATCTAGAAGTTACATATTATTATTCAACAAACGGTTCACTGATTTCTTACCCCTGATATGGAATCCCATGCTGGGCTTAGTCTTCTGTAAGGATACCTTATAATTACTGGAAGAATAGGCATATTTGCTAGAAAGGCACCAGACTTGAAAGGAAGAAGGTAGTCACCATTTGTTGTTGTTCCCTCTGAAATTTTGAAAATAAATGACTATCACTTCAAATAAATTTAGTGAAACTTAAACGCACATGCTATTTAGTATATAATCGAGCAAAAAACATTAATATCAATGCTAAAAGCAACCCACTGTCATGTTCACAACTTTACCGTATTTTGAAAACCATGTGGAACAGCAATTTACTCCTTTCAAATGGTATTTAACTTCGGTTTGGCAATCATACTATAAAGCATTGCAATTAATCACTTAAATGACCTGATGTGTCAAAAGAACACCCACAATGCAAGACTTGCTAAAGAGTGCAGACATTATATTGGAGTGTATATAATTACAAGACATAAGACTAACGTTTAAGATATTTGTCCGAACTGGTGGGGCTGGTCCACCTTCGGACACTTCTTTAAAGCATTTAAACCTATACATTGTTTTAAACGATTCATTTAACTTTTCCCTAGTTTCCTATTCCAACCTGCAACATCATCCCTCCTATAACAATACAATCAACTGTTTTAACCCATATATAAATATCTAATCTTGTGTATAAAAACTTAGGTCTAATGTTTTCAAGAAGATATAGTGTTTACTTACTCGAGAGTGTCTGCACAGCCTTCCAGTAGCTTAGCTATTAGAACATCCTCGGAAAATGCAGAAACACCTGGTATATTTCTACAGTATGCTTCATGCATAGAGGAGGAGAAGTTTCTCCCATCAATTTTCTATTAATCAATTTTTTTTTTACATAGCCTAGCAGCTACCTTGTTGGAGCTAGGTTTTTTTTGCTGGAAAAGGACTTGACATCCAAAATTCTACAAATTTATCTAAAAGAAGATAAAGAATATTGATGCATTATGACCTGGAAAGAGTAACATCATTGGGAAACACCGGTCTTCATGGGCCTTCTTGATTCTTTCTGTCACAATACCTGTACTAATAAAGATAATTAAACTAAAGCAAAAAATTTAAAAGATTGACTAATAAAATCAGCAAATGCTTTGATGCGGACGCAACTAGCAAAGATAATTTAAATGTGATTGCCAGTCAATAGTCAAATAGATCAATATCACTTCCTTTGCACCATAGAAGTGTGTTGTCAATCAAGCATATGCTTTGGATGCGCTTGACAAATTCGCTATGTTACATATGATGGTTAAGTGCTAATTTTATTATGAAATAATACAACTGGTGAAGGTAAGATTTGCTCCTATAATCTTGTCATCAACAAAAGGCGCTATGACTATGATGATTAAGTACATCACTTTGGCTGTGATATAGCAAAAAAAAAAAATTGCATACAATCTTTTCTACTTAGAGCTATATATCTTAGTAGTGAAATGTTGAAATACTAATATGAGTTCGCAAAGGGTTAGATAAGCATGAGTAACATTTATGAGTAAACTAACATTATACTCGATTCTTCTTAACCCTGTTTTGTATTAGAGAGATATTATCACTTATGCATATCAAATTCTGAAAAATAGGAGAAAACAACTAAAATCATGCTCTTTTTAGCAAAAAATCAAGCAGCAAACAGCAAATTTCCAAAAGATATGATTATAAGAATTTGGCAGAAATTTAAAAACCAAGATAATATTATATAGTTTGTAAATGCAAATATACCTGAAACACCTCTGAAATCGGACGACTTAGACTCTCGTTGAACATAGACACAACCAAGGCACTTGCTGCGAATATAAAAAAAACAAGTATTCCTCACTCCAACTAGCTCATTTATTATAAAACAAAATGAACGTAAATATACTATTTGGAAAACAAGTATTTACAGCCTATAAAATTTTAAAATTAAATTTTAAATTTACTAATGAAATCTAGAAACTGAAAGATAAACTGAAAGTGAATGTTGATATGTAAAGCAAGTACTTGATATAAGAAATATGTTCAATAGGAAGAAGTTTCTTCACTAGTTTATTAGACAAGGTTTAAAATACCTGTACATATACCAATTCATGATTGGATAAGTATGTACTAGTCGATACCTACTAATGGTATATGTATATATATATATATATATATATATATATATATATATATATATATATATATATATATATAATATCAAGGTTTCAAAATTCGATCTTAGATCATATTTTAGTTCACGCTTGGATTGGTTCGTATCAGACAAAACTGAGGTGTATCACTCCCTTGTCACTTGTGCTACTTCCACCTCCGAAGCCCTCCAATAAAATAGTGGACAAAGCCCTTCGCCTCTACGTCGTCGTCAACCACGTCTCTGCCTCTGCCCTCCATCTTTGTCTTTGTCGGTTTGTCTTCCTCCTCCTTTTCTTCTCTTCCTTCTCTTCTTCTGCTCTACTCCACACTTTATCTTCTCTTCTTTCACTCTCCTTCTCTTCTGTCTTCTCATCTCTTTCCTCTCCTATTTTCTCTTCTTTCACTCCACTCAGTACCGACCTTGTGCTAGAACAATGCTGTACCAGTACGATCCAATATTTGAAACTATGGTATCAAGACCAGGTGGTATGGACAGGTTTTTTATTCCATATAGTCATGAGCTTCTGGAATCTGATATGCTGCTCAGTGTTTTTTTTTTTTTTTGAAATGTCTATAATATGTATGGAATAGCATTATGAGCTTTAAAGATAAATAGACAGAAGACTAGTGGCAAGAAGAATAATAAGAAACAAGTGATAAAATTTCAGGAACCCGCAAAAATATCCCATCACAATGTCAATAACATTTCTTCTAAGTGAAAAGGAAAATGAAATACTAAAGAACACAAGATATATATACAAGATATCCATATATGACAGCTGGGTCCTAAATTAAGTACTTTTTACAAAAATGGATAATGAAACCAAAAAAGTAAAGTGAATTTATACACTAAACTACAAGTAGCAAGCTAGCAAATGTAGGGGCAAATACCCGATAAGACCCACCAGTTAAGTACTCTTTAAAATCATTGATAACGAAACCAAAAGGTAAAGTGAAACTATGTACTGAGTTACAAGTAACAAGCTAACAAATGCTGGGGGGGCATATACCTGATAAGACCCACCAAGGGAAGACTAGCTACTGATCTCTTCAGCAAAAGGCAAGTTTTGGAATATGTCAGACTTGTCAGGTAATATACATAATCATCATTAGAATTTTATCCTAGCAGACAACTAACATACCTTTGCAACAAAACTTGGAAAGGATGAAGACATATGATAGAGAATATCCACATAGGAAATATGATTAGATACAATTGCACCTGGTCGGCTAGATTCATTGTCCCGAACTGTATTACCATCCTAAGAAAATTTTCGAAGGCAAAACAGATACATTAGAAATTAAACCAACTCCACAAGATAGTAATCATGGATTAGAAAATTGATCCATACAAACAATATATAAAATATATTTCAGATAGTAATGACCAATACCGTACATCAGTACATGCACATATGAACTGACCCGAGATTGAACTACTACACTGATGTACATGCACATATGAACTGATCCGAGATTGATCTACTACACCAATACGATCAAATTTAAAAACCTTGGATAATATTACCATACTAATAGGTTTCATGAGGAGGAACACAATGTTTGAGCTACTAAACTATGCATATCAACAATCTACACAAAGATGCCTTCATTGCCACTGTATACTATTTGATAAATGACAACCAAAAGAGAATTCTTTTCATGGAATTCTTGAATCCTGTACAAAGATAAATTTACACGTATTAAATCTTTCTTTTGCCCAACTCTATCTATTTCCAAGGAACAAGCAAAATCAAGTAAAGTGCAACTTCAAAATGAAATAAAAACTAAAATTATATAGAAAGAATATTTCAAATTTGAAGGAAAAATAAGAAAACGAATAAACATGATTGTGAACACAACTTAGAAACAGCTTAATCTAAATAAAATATGAATCACGTAAAAATTTTGATTGACGTAAGCTGTAAGACATAAAGTGGATGTTGTATGTAACAACAGGAATCAGCTAGGAAAAAGTGCAGATTTCGTGTTTTTCTTCACTAAGCAATAAAGTAATTCATTTTCTACTTAAGCAACTTGTAACTATGTATTCAGAAAATATACACAAAAGAGTAGCCTCCTGTAAATTTTGCTGATTGGATGAGGATATGTTATTCATTAATCTTTTGGTTGTTACTGAGAATCATTGTTTTACAAATTTGATAACTAAAGCAATTTGCATTGGATTGTTTCTTGATGCATAAACCACGAACCATTAATCTGGCATTGAATATGTGATTCGATAAATAGAGACAAAAAAAAGATGAATAATCTCAACAAAATATTTACCATTCGATACATAATAAATCATATACCTCATTGTTGATGTTGATGCTCCTGCGAGTCTCATGAATCCGATAAAAACCAAAAGTGAAGAGCATTGCCCTAGCGGAGAATCTCCCGCACGCGACCACCACCTTCCTCCTCCACCCAGTCATATGAGCGTAGTCCTCCTGGCCATCCTCCCGATTCGGGGAGGAGAAAATCGTGCCGCTCCGGCAGATGAGATAGTAAACCACCAATATCGATACCCCGATTACCAAGCGAATCGGTACCAGAGTCACCGCCGCGATTCCCAGCTTCACCTTCTCCGCCACTGGCAGTTCCCCACATCCCATCGTTCCGTAAATGTCCCTTCGCACGAAAGGTGCGTAGACCCTGTCCAGATCCTCGGAAGAAAGGGTTCCCGAGGCGGAGGCAGTAGAGTCCGAGACGGACGATTCAGATTTGAGAAGCGGCCTCTCGTCCTTTGGCATGGCCGAGTCGCCGCCGGATCCATCGTCTTCAGCGAGGCTCTTGAACTCGGACGTCATACGAGAGCCTAATAGCTAGTCCAACCTCAAAATTTCCAACTGAGGAGAGGCCATGGGAGAAAGAGAGAGAAACAAGACGATAAGGCTCCGCCGCGCGGCCACAGGAAAGGGGTGGTGGAGGTGCGATCCTTGCCGTTGATTAGATGATCAAAGAAGTTTCCAGATCCGATGGTTCCACAACCATAAAATCGCAACTTTCAAAAAAAAAAAAAATCGTACGCTCTCACTTGTCAATATATAATTAGCACTCGAACTGTAATAATGCAACATATCTAAATAAATATACAAGTAAGAGTACTTTATATTTGTTAGACATATTAAACACTTTAATCAAGGACAAAAACAAGTATAATTCCTTATCAATAATAGCTAACTGCTCGGCTCTTTAGACTTTGATGACATACTTAGATCAGCTACTCAATTAATAATAATTTTCTCGCCTAATGTTAGATTTTTCTTTCCTCTTGAAACATTAGGGGTGCTGCGTCTATGTGAAAAAATTCCCTAAGCAGCCGGGTTGCCTATAAAATCTGAAGCACAATAGTCAAAAATTTATGATCTAAATTTTTTTAGATGGATATATTTATGAAAAGTTACACATTTTAAACTATCCAATGGTATCAATATTATCATGGATGAATATAACTACGACAAAATAATTAGATTTTTTTTATACCATGGATTTTTAGCAAGTTACTGTAGCATAGAAAATCCATAATCCGAAAAACCTAATTTTTTCATCATGAATATATTTATCCATGATAATATTAATACTATTAGATAGCTTAAAATATATATATTATCGTAAATGTGTTCATCAAAAAAAATTGGATTGTGAATATTTAGCCACTATGCTTAAGATTTTTTGGACGGCTCAAAACTTTTATGTGTCTTTGTTGTTCGGCTTTTGATACCTCTATTAAGATTACTCCTTGGTTGTAACTTAGTTGGAAAACTCAAATAGTCTAGCTCGAGCTACGCCATGGGAACCTGCTGCCGAACAGTGGCAGCAGGGTACCCGGCTGTGAGTGCGCATTTCACAATAATGATGGCGCAGGGTTTTGTGAAATGGCACGCATCCCAATATTTCATGAAATATACTATTTTATTTCACAAAACTATGTCATAACTTTTGTGTCACGCCCCGAACGAGCACTAACCGAGCCAAGGGTAGCAAAATGCTCGTGAAGCACGACAAATACGAACCCACAGGACAGCACCTCCTCTGTAAACTGATCAAAATTTACAATATAATACGAACTCAACCTGTACATCCACAATTATACGATAAAATAAAACCAACTGATACGATCAAAGTATCCATATGTACACTACTAACATCAGCTGATCAAAAATGAAATCAAAATGCATCTGATCGATCACCATACCATACCAAAAGATCGATACACTCGATCAACCAAAAATACCAATCACAATACCAACTCACTGTATCAACACATATCAGCATAAATAATTCTAACTATCTATCAGGTGCTGATATCAACTCCAGGGTCCTGGTCAGATCTAGCTATCACTAGCATTAGGAGCAACTTCCTTACCTGAGGCAAAGCAAAGGGAGTTAGCCCAAAAGGCTAAGCAGAAATCAACAGATATGGTACTGTATCAACGAACTGGGATAAAACAATATACCAAATGTACAGCATAACTCAATGTGATAAACAACAACATCAATAAAATATAATAACAACACATGCATCGTGCAATCAAGAGCAATGACCATATAATGCTCCATGACGAGCCTGCACTCTTATACAGAGTGTTTCCATCGTTGCTCACACGATGGAACAACTGCCTCACTGACAGCTCGGAGGTGTTGCGTCCAACACCCAGGTAACCCTGGAAAATCCCGAAGGACTCCATCTAGGAAACCTACCAGCCGGCCCCATAGCTGTGAAACGGCATCTGATATCATCCCTGGTCCGCTAGCCTAAAAGGCACAGCCCTGGCTAATATCAGCCAGAAAAGATCACAATGTGGCACGATATAACATACAACTGCCCGATGGGCCAATCACAAGTATAATACAGGGATCAACAGCTCAATAGCCACTAATAACTCAACAATAATATAATACCACCTGACCCATGTAACAACATCACACAAGCATCCATATGCATGAAGAAAAAGCAACACAGAGTGCAATGGATAAATCATCAAAATCAACCAGCAGAGCTACAAGGTATCATGGTATTTATCAACAACTCAATATCACACAAGGAATACCATGAGTTCATAGGTAAGGATAAGATTCCTGCCTGTATCAATGTAGCTCCTAGTGCGTCTAACGCTGTCTGTCCGAGGACCTCCTTGTCTGACCTCGGTCCGAGTAATGCCTATCACATCACAAAAGATAATATACATCACATGACTATCAAACAACTGATACACACGTCTACAAATCTAACCTAGTATACAAATATGCGTACGTATACCCATATATACGTATGTATACATGTATATACTAAATAAATACACCCAAACACACACAAGGGCTAGCAAGGGTGTGATCTTCACCTGAACCAACAACAAGGAAAGGTCAGCGGCTACAAACAGCGGCGAACGACAGCAAACAACGGTGCAACAACTTCCAATAAGGAAGAAGCATCGTCGGTGCCCGAACAGACGCAAGCACGCTACCACTTATTGCTGGAGGTGATCCCATGCTAACCAACAACGAACGGTGACTTGACGGCGAACGGCAACGCCCAACGAAGCCCCAACTCCACCACCAAGGACGAAGGCTTCGTCAACGCTCGAACGCACGGGAGTACACCACAAAACTACTATAAAACACTACTAGAAAGGGCTAACCCTCACCTACTGATGAAGGAGGAGGGTTGGAAATCACCGGAGCGTGAACAACTGAGAAATCCGGTAGCAACCACAAGAAACGGCAGTGAAATTGGAATGAAAACGGGTGAAAAGGGAAGGAAAACAGAAGGCGGCAGCGAATTCGGCGAATTCAACAAGAGGCGGTGAGAACGGGTGAATGGCGGCAACAGCGGAGAGAAAAGAGAGAGAGAAAAGGATTAACTTGCATTTGTTTTTGCCACTTTGCAAAAAGGTCCACCAACCTTAAGATTTTACAACGTGGTCCTTGGACCACGTGGCCATCACATTCTCCCCACCTAAAAGAATTTGGTCCCCCAAATTCATACAACATCACTATCAGAAACACTCTCAAACAGAAAAGGATATTGAGCTCTCACATCTTCTTCTCTTTCCCAAGTAGCTTCACTATCTGAATGGTGCTGCTATTTTACTTTTACCAACTTGATCACTTTGTTCCGCAATCTGTGCTCCTTCCTATCTAGGATTTGTATAGGTAACTCTGAGCATGAAACATCTGGATTAACAACTATATCGTCTGCTTTAAACACATGAGCAGGATCTGGCATATACTTTCTGAGCATTGACACATGAAACACATCATATACATGTGCAAAGTTGAGAGGCAATGCAAGTCTATAAGCTACAACACCAATTCTTTCCAATATCTCAAATGACTCAATGTATCGAGGAGCTAATTTACCATGTTTTCCAAATCTTGCAACTCCTTTCACAGGTGATATTTTCAGAAACACATGATCTCCAACCTCAAATTCAAGATCTCTTCTCCTTTTATCTGCATAACTCTTTTGTCTACTCTGTGCTTCTAATAACTTTTGTCTGATTTGTTGGACCTTTGCTGCATCCATTTCTAACATTTCAGGACCCAATCTAATTTTTTCTCCTGTTTCTTCCCATAACATAGGTGATATGCACTTTCTACCATAAAGTGCTTCAAATGGAGCCATTTGTATAGTTGAATGGTAACTGTTATTGTAGGCAAACTCAACCATATGCAAATAAGATTCCCAAGTCTTACCAAAATCCACAACACATGCTCTAAGCATATCTTCCAAAGTCTGAATAGTCCTTTTAGACTGTCCATCAGTCTGGGGGTGAAAAGCTGTACTAAAATGTAACTGAGTACCTAGAGCTTGTTGTAAACTTCCCCAAAACCGTGAGGTGAACCTAGGGTCCCTGTCTGAAATAATGCTGACTGGTATTCCATGCAACCGAATAATCTCTTTGCAGTAAATACTAGCCAACTTATCTAAGGAATCAGTTTTCTTCATAGGTAGAAAATGTGCTGATTTTGTTAATCTGTCTACTATCACCCATATAGTATCTGTTGAGCCACTTATTTCACCCGGAAATAGCAAAAGGAATATCGCCAAAATTCAATTAAAATCAACTTAAGATTGACAGTTCAATGACACCAACATTTTATCAGATAGCAGTAAAAAAGGAGAGCGATGCAATGTAAGCAGTATAAATATAGCCAATAGAACCATGATGACTGTAAAGCCTAAACAACAAGCAGACAAAAAGGGGCAATCACGTGAAGAAGAAAATAGCAGCAGCCTCTATCACTTGAGCATTGATGTTCTGATAATTGTCCAACGTCGGAATGACTGAGGAGTCCGGGAATTGAGTAACTAAAATAGTGGATTTGTTGAAAGCAAAATTGGTCAATCGCCCAAATTCGAACTCCGGCATATGTACATAAGTATAATCGAGGGGACGAACTCCGGCATATGTATATAAGTATAATCGAGGGGAAGACGGAAAATAGAGGGATAACCAAGTGTGGCTGAACCACCCGTTTGATATATGGAATCAAGCACAAAACATCCAGAATTTCACGTTCTTGAGTAAAAGATAATAATTAAATGGATTCATCATCAAGAACAACACATAGCGACGGGGACAACAAGAAGGTGAAAGGAGAAACACCAAAGTGCTGCTTAGGTAATGAAAGGAAGTTCTTTTCCTCTTTCATTTACGTAGGCTTCATGGATGCACTAAGCATCCTGGCTCACGATGGACACACACATGCACTACGCATTATACCTATTTTTCTCTTAAAAAAAACCTCACTGATGCTTCAAGCATTCTGGTATTGTATCTGAGGGGTAGTGATAGGAGGGGGCTGGAGAGCAGAGTTCGAAAGCAAAAAGACTGAGAGGTAGCATCATATCTGAGAGGTAGATTAGGGAAAGGACTGGAAAGCTGATTTGGAGGGTTCACGCAGAAGAAAACTCTGAGAGGTAGCAACAACGGGCTGGAAAGCCGATTCCGAAAGGTTGAACAAAAGAGAGCGCGAGAGGTAAAAAAAAGAGAGAAAAGAAAATAAACAAAAGGAAGGCGTCGGTTCTAAGAGGAGGACAGGGAAGAAAATATGTGAAAGAACACGAAGTGACCGATAAAAAATCTTCACAAGACAAAAGAGCAGGCTCAGCACATGCGGGAATTGGGATACCTTGTATGAGGGACCGCTCGAGAATTAACGGAGAAAATGTCGCTACCTGCTCCTGGGACTCCTTCAGGATGTATTGAAGAAATAAATCCTTTCTCCAGCCTCGTACCTGCTACTCAGTCAAAGCATCAAGCTGCACTACGAGGGATGCAGTCAAAATCTATTTTGACTTACTCATAATACGAAGCTATACGATAAGAGTGGCGCATGGAAAACCTGGCCCGCGCCATTAAAAACACAGAATGCAGGGCGGCGACTGTCAAAAAGGAGAAGAACGAAAGAAACGTTGGCAGCGGCCAATAATGAAGGTAAAGACAAAATAGCCCGCAAGTGGGAGGTATTCAGGGCTGATAGGAAAACAGGAAAAAGCGTTCACGGCAGCAAAAAAAAAATAATAAATAAAAATGAACAGGCGCAAAAAAAAAAGGAGAGGAGGGGAACCAGTGGCTTATAAAAGGAGGGGGTTGGCTAAGAAAAAGGGACGGAAGTTTCGACATCGCAAGAAGGAGGAAAAGAAACGGTAAGAAGCAAGAGAGAAGGGAGAACATGGGAGTGGAAGAAGGTAAAACAAAGGAGAAATTTCTTTGTCTGGATTTCTTAGGCTTCATGGTCGCATTAAGCGACCTGGCATCACGAAAAAGCACACACCACTTTTTTTTTTTCGATCGCTCAGATTTCTTAGGCTTCATGGTCGCACTAAGTGGCCTGGCATCACGAAGAACACACACGCACCATTTTTCTTTTATTCTTCAAGCTTATGCATTGAGCACTCTATGGCACGCGCTGAATGAAAAAAAGAGAGAGGAAATGCCGAGGTGGCTGAAAGGAGAGGAAGTGATGCAAAAGATGAGTAGAGTATGAAGAGATGCTAGAAAGGGGGAAGTGATGCAGAAAGATTCGTAAAGAAAAAGAGAGGGATAATAATAATAATAATAAATAAAAGAGAAAATTTTTTTTGAAGGCAGTGAAATCGTAGAAAGGCCAGGGGAATCCGTAACAAAAAACAGCAAAATGAAGAAGAGAGAATGCGAAAGATCAAGGGATAGAAGAGAAGAGAAGATGAAAAGAACAAAAGAGAGAAAGTACATACCTATTAAATTTTGCTAAGGACCCTTGCCGCACTCGACGTCTCCCCAGTTTCCTTCAGAGTCGGGTATGAAACTGCAGCACAATGAGAATAGCTCCTCTGCTTCGTCCAAAGTTCAAAGCATGCGACATCATACTGTCGTGATCAAAGAAACCCATCAGCTATCGAAGTACCCCTTATCGTTGTTCTAAGCGCCAAAGCGCCAGAAGCCCACTGCCAGACAGATGGCCAAAGAAATTAATTAGAGAAGATGTTGAGAAAACAGTAAAAAAAAAACTTAATCTTACCCTGAACCCTGAACGAAGAAAGAATCATCTATCACTGCGAGAGTGAACAGCAAATAAATTACAGAAGGACCCCTATCACTGCTATACTGTTGCAGACAAAAAGCAAAGGAGAGGTAGAAGTCTCATCACGACTCGTTGCCAAATATGCACCACTACAGGGAAAGGGGCAGCAAGGAGAAGTGCCGGCTTGGGGGATCGGCGTGAAATAAACCCGACCCAATACCGATTCTGGTTTCTCCACCGGCAGCACGACTCCCCCGGACCGGTGTTTGCCACGACTCTGCCATTAAGTGACAAAACAGAGACCAATCAACAAAGATAGAATCTTGGCTTTGCATGAAATACACTTTCTACTCTAGCAAAACCATGCCGCTCAAGACATACCACGAGAAGCCGACACCACAACCGGCTCATCGCCCTCACCCTACCAAGGGCTGACGACGCCCGATCTCCCTGCCACTCCTAGGGCTCGGATCCGGCGGTGGAGTTACGACCCGAAGTCATCTTCCTCGCCAAAGTCACGAATAACGCCGATAGACCTCTTCCCAAACCGGCTCATCGCCCTCACCCTACCAAGGGCTGACGACGCAAGAGCGGCCGCTGCAACCTCCTCAGCAGCTTTCAACGACAAAGGACTTTCCTCCAACAAAATTCAAGACAATCGCTCAACAAATCCCTCAATCGCGAGCTATCTCCTCTACGAGCGACGCTAGCGGGCTCGTCCCGGGACAGCGCCTGGATGGCCTCCGCCGCCGTGGACGCGGTGCGAATTGCCAGAGCTTTGCCTTATCACCTTTTCACCAGAGCACAAACCATTCAGAGCCCCTTTCCAGGTTGCCGTCGCTGAAATGACTGGCTCGAGCTCCGCCTGTTGGCTGAGCAATGAAGAGAGCCTCGTGTCGTTTGAACGGTCAACGAAGGGAACTTTACCTTTTGACTTTACGTCACTAAGTTACAACGAGAAAACAGTTCATACGGCGCTGCTAACTACGCTCCTCCTAGCGTTGGTCTGATCAATGGTGTGATTAAAATTTTTTTAAGGATGACACTCGCATGTTAAGTAAAAAGACGATTATATATACGGATCGTCAGTTTTGCACTAATTACCAATCCCCTCGTCAAAATCGCAGAGACGCCGGTGCCACATAATCTAGTTACTCTTTCAAAAGAAAATTCCAAATGAAATGAATAAATTAAAATCTAGAAGGTTAAAAAGAGGAGAAACAAAAATCCACTTAAAACGTATCCAATCAGCTATTGACTCTAATGACAAGCCGTCTAAATGTAATCGAGGCCTTAGGACAATGTGACGAAATATCGTTTGGGAGGTGTGTACGCTGATGTTTACCATTGGGGCGTAGCTCCTCGGTATAGCGTTACGCTCACTAGGCCGAATCAAATTCGAAATCAACTCATCCATTACGCTGCAAGGCCGGATAAAGTTTTTTTCTCAAACCAAGTTATCCAATACGCCGCAAGGCCGGGTAAATTTTTAAAATGAAATTATCCAACACGCCGCAAGGCCGGGTAATTTCTCCAAATTCAATTATCCAGCACGCCGCAAGGCCGGATTAATTCTCAAACCAGATTATCCAACACGTCGTAAGGTCGGACAATTCCCAAATCCAAGTTACTCAACACACCGTGAGGCCGAGCAACTTCCCTCCAAAATAAATTATCCAATATGCCGCAAGGCCGAATAACTCTCCTCAAATTCAAGTCATCCAACACACGCCGCCAAGGCCGGATGATCTCCCAAACCCAATATCCAACATACCTTAATGCATTACAATAGAATATTGTTTGGGAGGTGCGTACGTCGATGTTTACCATCGGGGCGCAGCTCCTCAATATAATGTTGTACTGCCTAGGCCGGGTATTACCCAATATGCCATCACAAGACCAAAGTTTGATGAACACAAATCGTCCATATTGATGAAAGCTCCTTTTTTTTATCATGCCAAATTATGTATTACGTCAAATCAAATTAATGAATGATATCAGTTGACTATGTCTCTCTTATTTTGTTGCGTATTATAGATCTCTTAATCAAAGGTTCCCTAATTTTAGGGGTAATTAACAATGAGCGCTTGCGCTCATTGGATGCCATAACCCATTTAACAAAAAGGCTTATTGATTTAAGGTGGATTCGAAACGGTCATAATACATTTCTCAATGTAACAATTTTGACCCCACAAATTCTGGCACGCCCGGTGGGACCGGCTTCTCCTTTAATCTTCGAGATCTACATTACGCAACACAAAATTTCACGCCCCTGTTCTTACACTTCTCTTGTTCTACGCAGCAATGGCGAAGAAGCTGAACATCTTTGTTGAGGATGCATCAATCATCATGCATGGAGTTCAATTTGGATCTATTTCGAAAGAGGACGTTGAGTTCATCTATCTATCCTTTACAGACTCTGAGAACATCAAGGGTGAGGGGAATATCACTCCAGTCGTCAAGATTAAGACGTCCCTGAAGAAAAAAAGGACTGCCACAAAAAGAGAAGAACTGCTGGTCGCTGCTGATGGGGGTACGTTCGACAAAGAAGAGAAGGAATCATCCTTCACTGTTAACGGGGGCAAGATTCAGTAAGCTGTATTCTCAAGCCCTGCAAAGACAAAAAAGCAGGAACGACAAGCCTTAAGGAAGAAGAAGGCTAGGCCCTCCAGACAAGGTCGCCTAATCCCTGTAAGGCGTAACCATTCTGCTGCCAAGGTAGAAGCTGCCATGACAAACAAGTTTGCGCCACTGCTGTTGGTTCTAAAAAATTCTAATTTGGTAGAGGGACTGCAACTGCGAACCAACATACGAAACAAGCCACACCCAAAACCCAAATATATCACTATTCAAAAGACAACATCTCAAAGAGTTTATGAGGCATACAAAAAGGCTCAAAAGAATATGAAAAGAAAGGAAAGACGTTTCAAGACTAGCCATAAGGAAACGAAGGGTTATACAATTCATACAGTGCGAATGGTGGAACATGCACGGGAGACTGGCTCTAATTTTGAGGAAGAAACCCTTCGTACCATGACAAGAAAAGCTAAGAGTAAAAAATTAGCCTCTGTTGTAATCCAAGAGCCCGTCTAACGATATGAACCAGGAGCGACCTCTTTGCATCAGGAAATCTTTGAAGAGGAGGAGGAAGACGAGGATGAACCTATCATGACCCCAAACCATGACCATAGGGACGAAGCTATCACTGACCTTAAAAGACAGCTCAAGAAGAGAGACAACGACATGAGCATCCTCATGGCAAAATTCGAAGAAGTGACAAGTATTCTAGCAAAAATGCAACAGATGCTATTATGCCAAGAACAGCCGCCGCGAGAGAAGAATAACGCTCCGACAGTGTCTTCCCTACCAGCTCCTCCAGCTCAGTCAAATGACGAGGCTATCACCCTGACTAGGAGAGAAGTACAAGAATTGGTGATGGACCAGCTGAAACAAATGGAGGGAACCAAAATTACTCCGTGAAGGAGACGAGGGAGACCTTATCCAGCTGTATACGATGATATCCCTTACCCCAAAGGGTACATCGTACCGCATTTTAAGATGTTTAATGGAATAGGAAACCCTGACCAACATTTGGCCCATTTCGTCGCGACTTGTGGGAACACTGGCGGCAATGACACCTTATTGCTCCGACAGTTTCCACAAAGTCTCTCAGGGATCGCCTTTGAGTGGTATTACTTCCTGGAGAATGAAGTTATCAGAACTTGGGCTGACATGGAGGAAACCTTCAGGATGAAGTTTGCTTCGGTAAGTGATAAGATTACGATCATGGATCTAGCAGATACAAAGAGGAAAAAGGATGAGACCGTCCTTAATTACATTACAAGATGGAGAAATTTGAGTATTAAATGCGAAAAGCCACTAGAGCAAACCGAAGCCGTGGAATTGTTGGTCCGCAATATCGACAGCTGGATGGCCCCCTTCCTTTGCGGCAATAACATTTCTACATTTCAAGAATTGATCACCCAAGTAGCAAAGCTGGAACGAACAAATCATCAACCCTACGTAAATACGCAGAACCCAAGATTCAAAAGGGAAGAACCAAGAAGGAATGAGCCCAAGGTTGCCTATACAAACGCTGCTAGCAGAGGCAAAAGGGTGGAAGTTCATAATACAAACATACCTCGAATCGAGAAAGCACCAACGCTTGGCGAAAATAGCCGAGGCAGGCCATTGACCCTTGAAGAGAGAAAGAATAAAATCTATTCTTTCAAAAGAGAAAAGACGATGAAGATTTTTAGGGACGCTCTGAAGAATGGCTTACAACTACCAGAGCTGAAACGCCCTGAAGAAAGCAATAAGACTGACGATCCCAACTTTTGCCCTTACCATCGCGTACTGGGGCACACAATAGAAGACTGCTATATTTTCAAAGATTGGGTGGAGAAATAATATGAGACAGAGAAGATAACTCTATCGAAACAGGTATTGAATGAAACCCAAACCGAGGAGGTTGATGTTATTCAAACAAGAATAGATCCGGCGCCTATAGAAGACCGGGAGTGGAATACCGTGGTGTCAAAAAGGACGTTGCGACTCCTCCAAAAATTACAACAGATACCAGGCATAATGTGGAAAGACTCCTTGTCCCCACGGTACGTATCGCCAAGACCTCGTCCACCAACAAGGGAAAGTCAAAAGAAAAAGAAAAAGAATCCTGAATTGAAGAACAAAAATAAGAAAGTAGTCTTCTCAACTAAGGCGCAAGAAAAGAGCGATCTATAAAAATACATCGACTCGCTTGAAGAGTATGTGCAAGAAATGCCTGAGCCCATAAAACTTCACCACTACATCACTGAAGAGATGTGGGAAGGACTCCTGGAAGACGACTCAGAAGATAAAGAGTACGAGGTGGAATCCTGTAGGATGATATCGGTGATCCCGGAGCCCCCGAAGGAAAACGAAACTGACAGTGTTGAAGCCGTCACTACCGCGAGGATGTATGTCTGTAACGCGATTAACCTGGGGAGTGACTCCGAAGATGAGGTATTACCTGCCTACTTATATGAGGAAGCACCTGCCGCTGAAAGCAGTAAGCAAATAAATGAATCATGTCAAATGAATCTTAGAAGCGACAAGGTTGTAATGGGACGTACGATAGACAAAGAAAAGGAAAAACTCAAAGGAAAGCAAATTGAAACACAGGAAGTGGGCGACGATGCGGTACTCCCAGTAAAGCTATCCTCTTCTGAATATAATATACTGTCACATTTGAGGAAGGTCCCCGCCCTCCTCAGCATATATGATGCTTTGATGATGTCACAAGAACTGAGGGATGTTCTTACTTACGCCCTGCAAAACCCTCAAAAATTTCAAGCATTCTTCGTGGAGGCTGACATAAAGGAGGCATTGAGTACGTATGCTACATCGTCCATTACTTTCAACGATGATGACATGCTATTGGGAACGTCGCAGCATAATCGACCGCTTTATGTGACCGGGGACGTGGAAGGAATGAAGATAAGTAGAATCTTAGTCGATCTAGGGTCGTCGGTTAACCTCATAACCTTGCGAACCTTAAAAAGCCTTTCTTTAGGCGTTCATAATTTAACGGCCGAAAAAGTTGTCATCCAAGGGTTCAATAAAAACAGCCAGAAGGCTTTAGGCTCTATATATTTACCATTGCAGCTCGATGATTTAAAGACCGAAGTTAAATTCAATGTTATCGACACCGATACATCATACAAGGCGTTGCTTGGGAGACCTTGGCTGCATGAGAATCACATAGTCCCCTCTACCTTACACCAATGCTTGAAACACCTGAAGGAAGGTAGGGAAGAGCGTATCGATGGGGACATCTAGCCCTTCTCAGTGCATGAAGTTAAATATGAAGATGCACACTATTTCATTGGATCGACAACGCAGCCTGCGAAATCAACACTACAGAACTCGATCATCTCTAAACTAAAGAAGACGACTTTGTCTGCATGTCCCCATTTTGGAAGTGACTCCGAGTCAGAAGCAAGCGACTGTTCAGCCTCTGCGTGCGACGTGGTTGAAACTCATGAGAAGGAAGGTTGGTCACAAAAACTGATGACACGACAAAATATGATGGGATACGAGATAGAAATTTTAAGAGTTCCTCAAGGCTATCTTAAGGGTTTCACCCCCCTGAACGCATCTCAAGTCGTGGAGATGAAGACTTTTATTGTCCCTAGCAAGAGGGAATGCGCAAAAGGAAGGCTCTTTGTCCATAAACTCATACACTTCTATCAGTCAGACGAAATTCATCACGTCAAGACGAATAAAGAGAATGACCCAGAGTCAACGCAACTTACCGAAGTCCCCTCATTTGCTTATTACCCTCCGAGCTTAAAAAATCTCGTAAAAAAGTATGGTTGTTTGAAGCCTCGTTTAAAGAGTGAGGTACGCCAATTTGAAAAGTTGTGGAACCCAGGTTCACGAAATATCACGTTACCAAATGGGAAGATCTCCAATACCCGTGGTTTAGGGTATATAGAACCAAATGAAGAAGCTCTTATGTTTCATTCATATACTTGCAATATGGTGACAATAGGCGAAGCATACGCAATAGAACAAGGAAATGAAGAATTCAAAAGGGCACCAAAAGAACTGGAAGATGGGGGGCAGACCACTTGCGATGAGTTGATTGAGGTCAATCTTGGGTCGGAAGAGGATGTTAGGCCCACCTACATAAGTGCACAACTCTCTCAACATGAAAAGGACCAGTTGGAGGCACTCCTCCACGAGTTTAGTGATTGCTTTGCGTGGACATATAAAGAGATGTCAAGCCTCAGCCCGGAGGTCGCCGTCCATAATTTATCGATCAGTCCTGATATCACTCCGGTGAAGCAAGCACCGAGAAGAATGAGGATAGAGCTTGAGGAGCAAATCACCCTCGAAGTAAAGAAACTAATCGAGGCGGGTTTTATAAGAGAGGAGAAATACGCAGACTGGATAGCAAGTATCGTCCCTGTGAAGAAGAAAAATGGGCAAATCCAGATCTGCGTGGATTTCAGAGACTTGAATAATGCGTGTCCCAAGGACGATTTTCCACTCCCTGTGACAAAAGTGATGATCGACTCGGTGTCAAACTTTGAAGTGTTCTCATTTATGGATGGGTGATCTGGTTACAATCAAATTAAGATGGCGCCTGAAGACGAGAAGCACACTGCATTTCGTACGCCTATCGGCATTTTCTACTATACCGTCATGCCGTTTGGGTTAAAAAAGCTGGGGCAACGTATCAACGTGCAATGACTAAGATCTTTGATGATTTAATCCACAAACTCATCGAGTGCTATATCGATGATTTGGTGGTTAAGTCGCGATCTAAAGCGGAGCACTGTCAGGACTTGAGGATCGTGTTCACTCGCATCCGCAAGTACAACCTCAAGATGAACCCATTCAAATGCGTGTTCGGAGTATCATCTAGAAAATTCCTGGGTTTCGTGGTCAAACACAGAAAAATTGAAATTGATCCCGCGAAGATAAGTTCAATCAAAGACATGCCGCCCCAAAGAATCTTAAGGAGCTTAGATCCTTTCAAGGACGACTAGCTTACATTAGGAGGTTCATTTCTAACTTATCCGGGCGAATCCAGCCCTTTTCGAAACTAACGAAGAAGAATGCTCCATTCATTTGGGACGGCACGTGTCAAAGCGCTTTCGAAAATATCAAAGAATATCTTTCATATCCTCCAGTCTTTGGGGCACCTATCACGGGAAAATCACTCATCTTATACACCACGACATTGGAGGCATCCTTGGGGGCACTGTTGGCCCAGAATAATGTTGGGGTATGCCCTTAAGGCTAATGTTTGAGGTCTTGGGATTCTTTCAGTATCATGTATAAACTCTTATGTTTATAAAGGCAATGGTTGTTATTCAGTTTGTTACATTGTCTGCTGCAATAATTGTACTTCTGAATAATGTCTCAATGCTGTTCAGCTAGGCTGACATGCTTTATGTCCTTAGTCGAGATATCTTGGTGAACATGAGACAGCCCTGATATGATTGAGACTAATATGTATTCTAATCGTATAGGATGCTTCGAGCATGGAATAAAATGTAGACTCATGGGTACATTGGATGTACTGGACAGACCCTACTAGGATATTCAATTGCTTGTCACAATGTGAATAATCCTTGATTACAACAAGTGGCACATGTCCTTTGACTTGAGATCACTTGTGTTTCTAAATGATGATTGTCATTGTTTTGAGGTAGTTCAATATCATTTGAAACATAATGGTTATCAACTATCTTGGATAATGATCATGAGTCAGGTTAGGGCACTAGTGATAGATAAAGGATTGCCGTCTCCTTAATTGGAGTGTGATGTTCTAATGGGGCCCCCCCCTGGATGAGATGATTGAGAAAGTGTATGGCCATACCCAGGTGACTATGTTCATCTGATCTAATCATGCTCATCATATTGGAGCTACAGGCTTGACACGCTTGTCCAATAAGAACATCCAGTGGCAAAGGAAATATGTATGCCTAGTGAGTTGATTCACACTTGTGCTGTGGTTTGGGTGTAGTCTTGGAAGACTCTTTCCTCTATATCGGGAGACAGTGATGTGTTGCTAGATACCCCTCACTGATCGTGATAACGTAAGTTATCATTACCGACATTTGAAGGAAACCCTCAGGGTCGCACAATTTGATGATATGGCTTAGTTAAGTCAGATCGTGTGGACTGAATTGTTTTGGTTCAGTTTAAAGGGATTTAAACTCTGATTGTAAGTGAGATCTGGTCTGATCATGTTTGATTGATTAGGGCTTGAGATCGGTAAGCTTTGATCGAGAGAGTTGATGCTAGATCGATGAGATCAAGAGCATCAAGAGATGAACGGTCAGATCCTGAACCTTAGGGTTTAAGGTGATCTGGACAAAGGCTTGGTTTGATTTGATTTATTGAGCCAAATTGGGTTGAACCGAATGGCTTGAACCGGTTCACATGGGTGAACGCATGGTTCAAAGTCTTCATGGTGCTTTGGGCGGTTTGCCTTGAGTGAGTGCACGGTTCATGAATGCATGAACGCATGAAGTGAAGGTTTGCTATTTTTGGAAGAGGCGTTTTCCAAAATAGATACCACACCTCACGTTCTACGCACTCATGCTATTCTCGCCCCTTTTTGCCTCTTCCTCTCGACGGCTTCTCGTGTGGTGAAGACGGTTGTCGCCAAGGAGAAGAAGAAGATCGCCAAGCAAGATCTCTCATTCCTTCCATTCGACAAGCACCCTTGGAGAACCTTGCTAGCACAAGGATCAACAAGGAGTAGGCTACATCACCTTGTGTGCGCACCGTGTGGAGGAGAAGCACTCGATTCTCTTCTTCCTAGACGCCATTCGAACTAATGGCTATGGTATGATTCAATCTACAGATTTAAGTTGATCATATATGATGCATACGATTCTTGATGCCCTATTTTCCGCCCATGCACAAAGTTTTTCATATGCGCATGTTTAGGGTTTCGCCCCCCTCTTGAAAGGGGTCCTTCAAATTGGTATCAGAGCGACAAGTTTATGCATGATCTTATATGATTGCTTTGTGTTTTTGTGATCCATGCTTTGAATTTATGCTTAGATCTAAAACTATCATCATGCTCATGCGAAATATACATGTTGTATGTTTATTCTTATGTTGCGCATGGATGAAGTTTGTGTGGCGCATGTTATAGTTTTGCTAAAACTTATTTTGCGCGCCCTATTAGATCTAATGCGCCTGCTATAAACCCTTAGACGGGTTAGTAGGGTTGAAGTCATCCTCTAGGTATGATCCAAACAGTCTGATCAGATTATCTGACAGCCTAGATGGGTCGACCAGATGGCACCTGTGCGCAAGCACGAGGTGGCTATAGGTCGACTGCAGACAGGCGTGTAGCGATGTCTGGTTGAGACAACCAGTGAACGCACATGAGTTAGGCCCGGGGTCACACCCGCTTGCCAGAACTCATGAGGTCGTTCAGCCCTTGGGACATGCATGGTTGACCATTTGGTCAATTCAAGTCAGTTACGACTTGGTGCATGCAAGGGCAGTGGATCTGACTAGACATGATGAGTGGATCCCTATTGATGGACCGTTGTAAGGTTGTAGGCCTCATAAGAAATTTAAAATTGATGCCAATGGGTTTTCGAAAAATTTTATTCTTATTGGATCACATAATGATTGCATACCATGATGTGTGTTTATTTCATCTTATGTGGGTTGCCCTTTTAATGTGTGCTGTGCTGGGGCCTGCGAGCCTGGATAAATTGTAAATTAATTTTATTGTGATCTGCGTATCACATTTATTTAATTTATAAAGTGTAATTGACCTGCGAGTCAATCTTGTCTAGATAGATTATTTTGTAATTTAATCAGACAAGAGCACAGAGCACACTTGGCAGAGGCGCATGCAGCAGAGGCTTGACCAGGTGGGAGGTCCAGGGTTCGACCCTGTGACAGGCGCAATTACCTGGTGGGTGCACCTGAGCTGCAGTGGGCGCTTGGGCCTTGGGTTGGGCCAGATGAGATGCAAAAGACCCATGGAGAGCTCAAGTGAAGACTTAAGTTAAATTAAGGTCTTACTTAGGGTTAATGGGCTTTTTCCACATAAGTTCAGCATGCTTTCTATTTATTGTTTCAATAATTAGACTTGCATGATTTATTTATCTTCTGCTATCACCATAGGAATTGCATGATAGTTAAGAAGATAAAAGACCGTTAAAATCCAACGCGAAATATCAAGCACTTAAGCCTTCTGTCGCGAAACCTCACTGTTCTGACTATCGTTGGGGCCGTGTTGTACCCACTCAGTGGGCACGCCCATCTATCTTCAGACGGTTTGTGATTACACCTGCGTGTTACAGGGAAGGGATTTATCGCTTCTCGTTGCTCAGCATAGCACGTGGTGGTCTAGGGAGTAGGTTAGGTCAGCTTGACCATGTCGACTACATATGTGGCGCATATGGTAGCACATGGAGGCAGCCATCTGTGGGATCAGAGACTGTGTTGTACCAACTCAGTTGGCACAGTCTGCTGGATTGCCCAGATGAAGGGGAATCGCACGAGTTGGCGATTGGCAGGGATTGCCTACCAGAAATTAGTGCTTGTACTCTCTGTGCATCTTATCTCGCCTGAGCGGGACGCGGAGACCAAGTATGAAATCTGGATCCCATCTCACTAAAAGAGTCTTACTCTTTCGGACTGTTTTGCTGGATTTTTCAGTCAGATAAAATAGTGAGAAAAGAATCAGTCTTAAGTCCTGAATTGATTCTTAACATTGATACTGACCTTGCTGTTCTTGCATTGTTGTAGATTCCTGCAGCAACGAACACCATGAGCTTCAATGTGCGATCCCTACTGGAAAGGGAGAAGTTTGCCGGGCCAAACTTCTCAGACTGGTACGGACACCTTAAGATTGTTCTTAAGGCAGAGAGGAAACTGTATGTCCTCGAGACGGCTACACCGCCTCAACCCGCTCCGAACGCCGCAAGGGCGGTTCGGGAAGCCTATGAAAAGCATGTCAATGATAGCATTGATGTCGCTTGCCTGATGCTAGCGTCTATGACGCCACAGCTGCAGCGTCAGCATGAGGATATGTCTGCTATAGAAATGATAGCAAACCTCAAGATGCTATATGCTGCACAGGCGATGACTGAACGCTATAATTTGACCAAGCTTTTCTTTCAGAGCAAACTGGCTGAAGGGAGTCCAGTGGGAGCTCATGTGCTCAAGATGATTGGGCACAAAGAGGCTCTAGAGAAACTGGGGCATACCATCAATCAGGAGCTTGCTGTAGACATTATTCTGCAGTCTCTCCCGGCCTCTTTCGATCCGTTCATTATTAACTTTAATATGAACAAGATCGACTGTACCCCGGCAGAGTTGCTGAATATGCTCTTGACTACTGAGGAGACTCTCAAGGGAAAGCCTTCAACCTCTGTCTTGATGTTTCCTTCCAGGAACAAGAAGAAGGGGAAGAAGGGCAAAGCCCCAGTCAAGAACTACAACAAGGCTCTGAAACAAAAGGTTAAGCGGTCGAAGGAATACAGGTGTTTCCACTGTGGCCAGCTGGGTCACTGGAAAAAGGACTGTAAAGCGCTCCAGGGAGACAAGAGGGGAAGCATTGCTTCTGGCTCAGGTATATTTGTGACTGAGGTCATGATATCTTCTTCTTCTATTTCATGGGTGTTGGACACTGCATGTGGAGTTCACATTTGTTCAAATGTACAGGAACTCAAGAGAAGAAGACAGGTGGGACAGCATGAGGTGGACCTACGAGTTGGAAACGGGGCACGGGTTGCTGCTGTTGCTGTAGGAGAATATTACATCTCATTACCATCTGGACTTGTATTAGAACTAAACAATTGTTACTTTGTTCCCAGCATTACTAAAAATATTATCTCTATTCCTGCTCTTGTCAGGAAAGGATTTTCCTTTGAATGTAACATTTCAAAGTGTGTTCTTTCCTTTGAATGATAACGTCGACAAGAAAGAAATAACAGATGCTATGACGATTTCGCTCACGCAAGAGCATGATTGGAGGGAGCCATTTGTGAACTATCTCAAAAGTGGTATCCTGCCCGAAGATAAGACTCAAAGAGTACAATTGAAAAGGCGGGCCTTTCGGTATACATTCGTGAATGACACGCTGTATCGTCGATCGTATGAACAACTTTGGCTCAGGTGCATCGCGATGGATGAGATCGCTCACGTGTTACATGAAGTTCATTCCGGCCTTTGTGGTGCCCACCAATCAGGACCCAAAATGTATCTTAAGATTAAGAGGCTGGAGTACTATTGGCCAAGCATGGTACGAGATTCCATAAACTGTGTAAAGGCCTGCCATTTGTGCCAAGTGCATGGAGATTTAATTCATAAGCACCCTAACCCTCTTCATCCGACGGTTTCATCATGGCCGTTCGAAATGTGGGGGACGGATATAGTAGGGCCAATAGAACCTTCTTCTTCTCTAGGGCATCGATTCATACTCGCAGCAACGGACTATTTCTCCAAATGGGCGGAGGCCATCCCATTAAGAGAAGTCAAGGCCACCAATGTCGTCAATTTCTTTCGCGGGAATGTATTGAGTCGTTTTGGGACCCCTAGAAGGATCATATCCGACAACTGTTTGGCCTTCAAAAATGCCTTGATCTACAAATTTGCAGAGCGTCACAAGATTGATTGGCGGTACTCCTCGATATAAAATCCAAGAGCGAATGGATTAGCTGAAGCATTCAATAAGACTCTATGCAAGCTGCTCAAAAAGAGCGTTTCGAAGAACAAAAAGGAGTGGCATCAAAAGCTAGTGGAAGCATTGTGGGCTTATCGAACCACGTATCGTACACCTACACAATCAACACCTTATTCCTTAGTCTTCGGTGTCGAAGCAGTGCTTCCATTCGATGTGGAAATACCTTCGCTAAGAATGGCAATGCAATGTGACATGACGATGGATGAAAATGTCCAGTTACGTCTTGATGAACTAGACACACTTGATGAGCAAAGGCTGGTTGCGCAGCAAAACCTAGAGCTATACCAAACGCAAATGGCAAGGGCGTATGACAAATTAGCCAGGGAACACACTTTCAAGAAAGGAGATCTTGTTCTAGTAGTAAGGCGGCCCATCATATTCAACAAGATGACAAAAGGAAAGTTCAACCCTAATTGGGAGGGACCTTACGTGATTGAAAAAGTTTACGAGGGAGGAGCCTACCAACTTACAGATCAAGATGGGGCGCATCCGATGCCGCCCATCAATGGCTGCTTCCTAAAGAAATACTATGTTTAAAGCGCAAACTTAACTCGGACCAAGCAATAGTATGATCAAGAATATTGAGGCCGTTTCCGGTTGACCATGTGTTAAAACTATGTAAACTCCTTATACGAGCTTTCATCCCAGTCGGATGACAGAGGCGTAAGTTCGCCCCTAGTCGCTTCAAAACGAAAAGGAGAGAGTTTCTCTTAAAAAAAAATGTTACCTTCGTTCACAATGTGTTGATATTTCAGCTTGGCTCCTCATACTTAGTTACTTAGTTCATTGTTGATAATCTGTTGGGCTGGCATCATTATGCTAGTGTTGAGTGACTCGATCGTGCCGCTGGTACAGTCCACCAGGCTTATGTCTCAAGATAATCCGCACTGTCTAGTGCACCAGACTATGAATCAGATTTAGTGGATTGGCAATACGCAAAAGGGACACCTCCAAAACGACTGGATAAGTCTGCAAACGTAGGACTCACGGGTTCGTCTCAATGGGTGGGTGGGGGGGGGGGGGGGAGACAAAAAGGGCCGTATCCCATGCTTCGCCCTCAGCGCGAGTACCTACCACATTCGAACCTCTACGCCTCGCAGCAATTTGGTGATCCGAAGGCACGCTCAGAGTCAATCTTATGTGACAATTTGGTGATCCGAAGGCACGCTCAGAGTCAATCTTATGTGACAATTTGGTGATCCGAAGGCACGCTCAGAGTCAATCTTACGCAACAATTTGGTGATCCGAAGGCACGCTCAAAGATGGAAATTTTTGTCCCCGACCCATGCTACCTCATGCACGTCAAAGTGAAACTAATAGACTCAGTGACACTGGCATTGAGACAGAGACTCTGACTCGCCAGGGGATGGTATCTTTCTGACATTAGGTAGTCTTATTAGCTCGGCATCACGGCTGAAGTGGTCTACAGAATTAGGATGAACCGCTTATGTCTCCAATAAAAGAATTCTCGAGTGAGTATGCAGACGACAACACGACGCAGATTCTTATCACAAGCAGCATGGTGGACCCCCCATCACCCAAGTTGAAGCTCATATCCAGTCACAAGAAGCTCAAAAACATCGAGAGATCGGCTAAGGAGCTCAGAAGATTGAATACGAATCACGAGTTGGCATCAGAAACTGATGACGTTCCTTCGTTTCGAAAACTGTCATGAGTAAAGTACGACCGACATCTGGTATTTTACATGAAGATCTGACTTATGATTCAATGGGTAGAATGCCAATGGAACTACACCCTTCTGGTCACCCAATAAATCCTAAGTCGTTCATGATTTTAGAGCAAACGGAGCCTCCCTGTTTCACAAAGTTCCCAAAGCTCACAAGCATCAAGAACAAAAGCCAGTTAAAGTCAGATCCGGAGAAACCTCATCGCAAGCTAGTATTTGACCTAGTGAATGAGCTTCTGACACAGAAGATCATGCTGAGTAGCCCAGAACCCCAGCTTCGGCTTTTGCATCAGAGCATAATTGCGGAGTTTCCTAGTGGCCAGGGATTGCGAGAAGAGCTGTGTACTAAAATCAAGCCGCTCAAGGTCAAGAGCTCGGGTGCAAGCTGCAAAGATGGCACCATCCAGACGGTAAATGAAAACAAACTGCGCCTACTGAAGGGGTGGCAAACTTACTTGAAATGGTAGAAGATTGAAAGGTCAATATTTAAAGACATGATTGAAGACCTCATTGACAAGATTCTTCCTGTGGAAACTGCATATGCCTTGCAAGCCTAGCATAATTCGGTTGTCTGCTATGGTGTAACCATCTCATGGGAAATATCAGTAATTGGAGTGTGCACACTAAATATGAAGAGATAAAGATCATTGATTTGTGAGTTTTGAAACATACATAATTCCAGATGAGATGGGTACATTCATCATAAAAAAAAAAAAGAAAAATAACCTGTAAAGATATCCCCCTAATATTTCATATGCGATCCTGTTAAGTAGCAATATAGACAGTAGAAATAAGACACCATGTAAGTCATTGCAGTCTAAAAAAGGGGGGAGAGTCATCATCACATCAATTACCCTGTGTTCCCAACTAACTAAGAACAAAGGTGATGACTAAATTTAGTTACAATCCTGAACCGGCAAATGGTGAAGCAAAGAGTACAAAACATTTCAAAGTCTTAAGGATCCAAGTGCAGGGTACAAAAAGAAATACATCAAAATTCCCCGACTATGTTCTGGAGGACATGCCTTCGTTCTTCAATAGCAGAAGCAAGTTTGTCACGTTCAATTTCCTTCAGCTCGCGCTGAGCTTCTAAAGAAGCTTGGTGGACTTCAGTTGCATCAATTAACTCTGAATTCTGTGTTTTGGCGGCTTCAATGTTCTCCAAATTGTTGTCACAATTTTGCATGTCAGAAATCGCTGCACATCTCTCTGATAGAAGCCTCTCCCTTTCTTCGTCAATTTGTTCCACGCGTGCGTCAATCCACCTCACTTTAGCTCTGGCTAAATCGCGAGACATCATCGTAGCATTCTTCTTGATAATTAAGCTGTTTTGAAGGGACCACAAGTCCTCCAAAACGATTGCCTCTTTGTCAATCTGAGAATCAAGAGCAGAAGTATCCAAACTGGTCAATAAGCCTTGCTCAACCTCAAGTTGCTTTAAGACTTCTACTATCTCCCGACTCAGCCTTTCCCAAGTAGCCTGCAGAGCTCTAAAACTGGTCAAAGTTTGCGAAATGCTATCCGAGGAAGCCAGAAACTCTTCCACTGTGGGAAATAAGTCCTCGTCATGAAATATGCCAAGGTAGTCAGAGATAAAGAAGCGGGCTGCTCTCTCCTGTGATTGCCGGATCGCATCCGGAATTCGAGAGGTAAATGGCTGGGAAGGTGGCGGCTTGGTAATCTACTGAACCTCGCTCACAGCCGCTGAAACAACAACATGTATTAGGTTACTTAAGGAAGACAATGGTGCATGACCGGTACATGACAATAGAGGCTTGTGCTCCGTTGGTGAGGCTTGTGCTCCGTTGGCAATAGAGGCATGGACAAATGACGGGGTATCTTGTTATGGAACACGTCCCTACCCTCCAACATCACATCGCGCCACTCGTGCCATATCCCCCGAAAGTGGCTGAGGGAATCACACTTCTTAATGTACTTCATAATCGCCTCATCATTGGGCTCATCCAACGGCATGGAGGCGCGACGGGACCACAGGAAGCCCATGAACGATGGAAGTAAAAAAAGGGGGGTAGAAACAGAAGGGCCGGAACACCAAATCAACACCTGGAGCGACAATGAGAGTAGTAAGAAAACACATGAATATTTCGTCTTCCCAATGGTTTTGTATACGCTTCTTGCTTATACAAATCCGTTGGGGGGGGGGGCAATTTGTTGAGCCACTTATTTCACCCGGAAATAGCAAAAGGAATATCGCCGAAATTCAATTAAAATCAACTTAAGATTGACAGTTCAATGACACCAACATTTTATCAGATAGCAGTAAAAAAGGAGAGCGATGCAATGTAAGCAGTATAAATATAGCCAATAGAACCATGATGACTGTAAAGCCTAAACAACAAGCAGACAAAAAGGGGCAATCACGTGAAGAAGAAAATAGCAGCAGCCTCTATCACTTGAGCATTGATGTTCTGATAACTGTCCAACGTCGGAATGACTGAGGAGCCCGGGAATTGAGTAACTAAAATAGTGGATTTGTTGAAAGCAAAATTGGTCAATCGCCCAAATTCGAACTCCGGCATATGTACATAAGTATAATCGAGGGGACGAACTCCGGCATATGTATATAAGTATAATCGAGGGGAAGACGAAAAATAGAGGGATAACCAAGTGTGGCTGAACCACCCGTTTGATATATGGAATCAAGCACAAAACATCCAGAATTTCACGTTCTTGAGTAAAAGATAATAATTAAATGGATTCATCATCAAGAACAACACATAGCGACGGGGACAACAAGAAGGTGAAAGGAGAAACACCAAAGTGCTGCTTAGGTAATGAAAGGAAGTTCTTTTCCTCTTTCATTTACGTAGGCTTCATGGATGCACTAAGCATCCTGGCTCACGATGGACACACACATGCACTACGCATTATACCTATTTTTCTCTTAAAGAAAACCTCACTGATGCTTCAAGCATTCTGGTATTGTATCTGAGGGGTAGTGATAGGAGGGGGCTGGAGAGCAGAGTTCGAAAGCAAAAAGACTGAGAGGTAGCATCATATCTGAGAGGTAGATTAGGGAAAGGGCTGGAAAGCTGATTTGGAGGGTTCACGCAGAAGAAAACTCTGAGAGGTAGCAACAACGGGCTGGAAAGCCGATTCCGAAAGGTTGAACAAAAGAGAGCGCGAGAGGTAAAAAAAAAAAGAGAGAAAAGAAAATAAACAAAAGGAAGGCGTCGGTTCTAAGAGGAGGACAGGGAAGAAAATATGTGAAAGAATATGAAGTGACCGATAAAAAATCTTCACAAGACAAAAGAGCAGGCTCAGCACATGCGGGAATTGGGATACCTTGTATGAGGGACTGCTCGAGAATTAACGGAGAAAATGTCGCTACCTGCTCCTGGGACTCCTTCAGGATGTATTGAAGAAATAAATCCTTTCTCCAGCCTCGTACCTACTACTCAGTCAAAGCATCAAGCTGCACTACGAGGGATGCAGTCAAAATCTATTTTGACTTACTCATAATACGAAGCTATACGATAAGAGTGGCGCATGGAAAACCTGGCCCGCGCCATTAAAAACACAGAATGCAGGGCGGCGACTGTCAAAAAGGAGAAGAACGAAAGAAACGTTGGCAGCGGCCAATAATGAAGGTAAAGACAAAATAGCCCGCAAGTGGGAGGTATTTAGGGCTGATAGGAAAATAGGAAAAAGCGTTCACGACAGCAAAAAAATAATAATAAATAAAAATGAACAGGAGCAAAAAAAAAGGAGAGGAGGGGAACCAGTGGCTTATAAAAGGAGGGGGTTGGCTAAGAAAAAGGGACGGAAGTTTCGACATCGCAAGAAGGAGGAAAAAAAACGGTAAGAAGCAAGAGAGAAGGGAGAACACGGGAGTGGAAGAAGGTAAAACAAAGGAGAAATTTCTTTGTCTGGATTTCTTAGGCTTCATGGTCGCATTAAGCGACCTGGCATCACGAAAAAGCACACACCACTTTTTTTTTTCGATCGCTCGGATTTCTTAGGCTTCATGGTCGCACTAAGTGACCTGGCATCACGAAGAACACACACGCACCATTTTTCTTTTATTCTTCAAGCTTAAAGTGCATTGAGCACTCTATGGCACACGCTGAATGAAAAAAAGAGAGAGGAAATGCCGAGGTGGCTGAAAGGAGAGGAAGTGATGCAAAAGATGAGTAGAGGATGAAGAGATGCTAGAAAGGGGGAAGTGCCGGCTTGGGGGATCGGTGTGAAATAAACCCGACCCAATACCGATTCTGGTTTCTCCACCGGCAGCACGACTCCCCCGGACCGGTGTTTGCCACGACTCTGCCATTAAGTGACAAAACAATTAAGTGACAAAACAGAGACCAATCAACAAAGATAGAATCCTGGCTTTGCATGAAATACACTTTCTGCTCTAGCAAAACCATGCCGCTCAAGACATACCACGAGAAGCCGACGCCACAACCGGCTCATCGCCCTCACCCTACCAAGGGCTGACGACGCCCGATCTCCCTGCCACTCCTAGGGCTCGGATCCGGCGGTGGAGTTACGACCCGAAGTCATCTTCCTCGCCAAAGTCACGAATAACGCCAATAGACCTCTTCCCAAACCGGCTCATCGCCCTCACCCTACCAAGGGCTGACGACGCAACAGCTTTCAACGACAAAGGACTTTCCTCCAACAAAATTCAAGACAATCGCTCAACAAATCCCTCAATCGCGAGCTATCTCCTCTACGAGCGACGCTAGTGGGCTCGTCCCGGGACAGCGCCTGGATGGCCTCCGCCGCCGTGGACGCGCTGCGAATTGCCAGAGCTTTGCCTTATCACCTTTTCACCAGAGCACAAACCATTCAGAGCCCCTTTCCATGTTGCCATCGCCGAAATGACTGGCTCGAGCTCCGCCTGTTGGCTGAGCAATGAAGAGAGCCTCGTGTCGTTTGAACGGTCAACGAAGGGAACTTTACCTTTTGACTTTACGTCACTAAGTTACAACGAGAAAATAGTTCATACGGCGCTGCTAACTACGCTCCTCCTAGCGTTGGTCTGATCAATGGTGTGATTAAATTTTTTTTAAGGATGACACTCGCATGTTAAGTAAAAAGACGATTATATATACGGATCGTCAGTTTTGCACTAATTTCCAATCCCCTCGTCAAAATCGTAGAGACGCCGGTGCCACATAATCTAGTTACTCCTTCAAAAGAAAATTCCAAATGAAATGAATAAATTAAAATCTGGAAGGTTAAAAAGAGGAGAAACAAAAATCCACTTAAAACGTATCCAATCAGCTATTGACTCTAATGACAAGCCGTCTAAATGTAATCGAGGCCTTAGGACAATGTGACGAAATATCGTTTGGGAGGTGCGTACGCCGATGTTTACCATTGGGGCGTAGCTCCTCGGTATAGCGTTACGCTCACTAGGCCGAATCAAATTCGAAATCAACTCATCCATTACGCTGCAAGGCCGGATAAAGTTTTTTTTCTCAAACCAAGTTATCCAATACGCCGCAAGGCCGGGTAAATTTTTAAAATCAAATTATCCAACACACCGCAAGGCCGGGTAATTTCTCCAAATTCAATTATCCAGCACGCTGCAAGGCCGGATAAAATTCCAAGTCAAATTGTCCAAGACGCCGCAAGGCCGAATTAATTCTCAAACTAGATTATCCAACACGCCGTAAGGTCGGACAATTCCCAAATCCAAGTTACTCAACACGCCGTGAGGCCGAGCAACTTCCCTCCAAAATAAATTATCCAATATGCCGCAAGGCCGAATAACTCTCCTCAAATTCAAGTCATCCAACACACGCCGCCAAGGCCGGATGATCTCCCAAACCCAATATCCAACATGCCTTAATGCATTACAATAGAATATTGTTTGGGAGGTGCGTACGTCGATGTTTACCATCGGAGCGCAGCTCCTCAATATAACGTTGTACTGCCTAGGCCGGGTATTACCCAATATGCCATCACAAGACCAAAGTTTGATGAACACAAATCGTCCATATTGATGAAAGCTCCTTTTTTTTATCATGCCAAATTATGTATTACGTCAAATCAAATTAATGAATGATATCAGTTGACTATGTCTCTCTTATTTTGTTGTGTATTATAGATCTCTTAATCAAAGGTTCCCTAATTTTAGGGGTAATTAACAATGAGTGCTTGCGCTCATTGGAAGCCATAACCCATTTAACAAAAAGCCTTATTGATTTAAGGTGGATTCGAAACGGTCATAATACATTTCTCAATGTAACAATTTTGACCCCACAGTATCATATCCCTTTTGTGTTCTAGGAAGACCTGACACAAAATCCATTGTGATCCGCTCCCATTTCTACTCTGGAATAGGGATATTCTGTAATACATCAGCAGGTCTCAGATGTTCTGCCTTAACCAATTGGCAAGTTAAACAACTTAAGGCAAATTTTACTACATCTCTTTTCATACCTCGCCACCAATAGACCTTCTTCAGGTCTTTATACATTTTTTGGCTACCGGGATGTATAGCAAATTGAGATTTATGAGCTTCACTAAGCAACTCATCTTTTACTGGGTGTTTCTCAGGTACCCATAATCTATTCTAAAATCTCATTACTTCTTGTGAATCACAAGTAAGTCCAGATATCTTACCGAATTTCATTTTCTTCATTAACGCTTTCAATTGACTACTTTCACTTTGAGCTTCTTTCACTTTCTGTATAATGGCTGAACCTACCATTAATGTAGCAATGTATCCCTTTTCAGTACGATTTTGAATCTCTAACCCCAATTCAGATACTTGAGTAGCCAATTCAGACTGAACTATCAGTAACTGTGCTAGCATACCTCTTGATTTTCTACTCAAAACATCTGCTACTACATTTGCCTTGCCTGGGTGATAGTTAATAGTACAATCAAAATCTTGTAAAAAGTCCATCCATCGTCGTTGTCTCATATTCAGCTCTTTCTGACTAAACAAGTATTTTAAATTTTTATGATCAGTAAATATCTCAAATGTAGCTCCAAACAAATAATGTCGCCACATATTTAATGCAAATATAATAACTGCCAATTCTAAATCATGAACAGGATAATTTCTTTCATGATCCTTCAGCTGACGAGAGGCATATGCAATTACCTTACCATACTGCATCAGTACACCACCGAAGCCCTGACTTGAAGCATTTGTATAAACAGTAAATCCTTTATCACCATCAGGTATTGCCAACACTGGTGCACTAACCAATCTGTCCTTGAGTTCTTGAAAACTATATTCACATGCATCATCCCAGACAAATTTCTCCCATTTTCTAGTCAATTTTGTTAAGGGCGTCACAATCTTTGCAAAATCTTCTACAAAACATCTGTAATATCCAGCTAACCCAAGAAAACTTCTAATTTCTTGAATTGGTTGTGGCCTCTCCCATTCAGTAATAGCAGAAATTTTCTGAGGATCCACGGCCACTCCTACACCAGAAATCACGTGTCCTAGAAATGACACATTTGATAACAAAAAATCACATATACTCAGTTTACCATATAGCTTTTCTGTCCTGAGGGTTTCTAGAATAGCGCTCAAATGTTCTACATGCTCTGCCTCACTACCAGAATATATCAAAATATCATCAATAAATACCACCACAAACATGTCCAAGTATTCTATGAATACTCTATTAATCAGATCCATAAATGTGGATGCATTTGTCAGACCAAAAGGCATCACCAGAAACTCATAGTGTCCATAACGTGTTCGAAAAGCTATTTTCGACACGTTTTCAGCTTTGATCCTCAGCTGATGGTACCCAGATCTCAAATCAATCTTTGAATAAACACTATAACCTCTGAGCTGATCAAACAAATCATCTATTCTGGGCAATGGATACTTATTCTTAATTGTAATTGCATTTAATTGTCTGTAGTCAATACACAATCTCATTGATCCATCCTTCTTCTTTACAAGAAGTACTGGAGCTCCCCAAGGTGAAACACTGGGTCGAATAAACCCCTTCTTCAGCAAATCTTGCAATTGCTCTCTTAATTCCTCTAATTCCTTAGGCACCATTCTGTAAGGAGCCTTAGAAATAGGAGCAGTCTCTGGCTGTAACTCAATAGCAAAATCAACCTGTCTAGTTGGTGGCAAACCAAACAAATCATCAGGGAATACATTAGTGAACTCCCAGACCACAGGTATCTGATCAATAGGAATCTTAGCCTTCTTCTCATCCCCAACAATAGAGAACAGATACCCTTCACATCCACTACTCAGAAGCCTTCTAGCATGCATTGCTGAGATCATCTAAGCTACCTGACCAGTTACTCTGATAAATTTTCACATAGGTCCATCTGGAGGAGTAAAAGTCATAATATACCTGCGACAGTCTGCTATCGCATATTAGGCAAACAACCAATCCATACCCAATATGATATCAAAATCGGAGAAGTCTAAAATCATCAAATCAGTATGAATAACTCTATCTCCGAAATCCAGTGGACACTGACTAACTGCCAAATAAGATCGTGTCACACCACCAGCTGACATGAACATAGTCAGATCATATACTGCCTTTGTGGGTCTTATTTTCAATCTCTCCACAAAGTCAGTTGCAATAAAAGAATGAGTACTACCCGTGTCAAATAACAAACATGCAGGAGAACTATTAACAGAAATAATACCTTGTAAGGTTGACTCTGGGGCTCGTCGAACATCCTCCTGACCGGTCGCATATATACGGGCTGGAGTAAGAACTGGTGGTGGCTGAATATCTCGAGCCTACTGAAATGGCTATGATGATGGTCGAAACTGCCCTGATCTGCCTGGATGTCCTCCACGTCTAGGTGGCTGGCTATACTGTGCTACCTGACCTCGCTGCTGTGGACAATTCGTCTTATAATGCCCAAGCTGCCCACAAGAGAAACATCGCACCGGAGAGGTACAAGACCTCGCCACGTGCCCCTCACTACCACATCGGTAACATCTCTGAGCAGGAGCAGAGCTAGATCCTGCTCCCTGGGCTGACTCACGAAAAGTCACACCAATAGGTCTCTGCCTCCTACCTCCTACATCTGATACATACCCACCCCTTTGGGTCATCTGCCTCTGACTGACAGGTGGTCTAAATCTCTTTTGAGGCGGTTGCATAGATGTATTGCCCTTGGGTGACTCCTGGGCATCCTCTGCTAGGCTGGCTTCTATCTGTAATGCTGCCTCCACCACAGCTAAATAATCCTCTCGAGGTGAAAAGAACATCTGATTACGGATAGGTCTGTCGAATCCTCGAATCAAATGGCTAACCTTTTGTCTCACTGGGGTTACCATCTCAGGAAACATCTCTGACAGACGCTCAAATTCATCCACATACTCTGCCACCGACCGACCAGCCTGTCTCAACTCTAGGAATACTTGCCTCTGGCTATCCCGGAATGACATCAAAAAATACTTAGCATAAAATGCTGTCCGAAAGGCAGTCCACGATGTGGCATTTGCTCCCAAAGTAAGTCTTTCTGTATTCCACCATATTTTAGCTTGACCTGCTAAAAAGAAAGCTGCTAACTTTACCTTGTGTATCTCAGGGCAATCCATGGCATCCAATGTCTCTGACACACTCTCAATCCAGTCTCGGGCAGCCCAAGGATCAGTCAAACCTCTAAACATGCTGAACCTACCCCTACCTAAGGTAGAAAACTGGGTCAGCAAACTCGTAATCCCCGCAGGTTGGCCTGTCTCTACTGCCTCTGGCACTGGCTGCACCACCTGGGCAGCACTCTCAGCCTCAGCAGCAACAACAATAGCAGGGATGACCCTCACATCCCTAGAAGGCCCAGCCTGTGGCATCTCAACTCGCGGCTCTGACGCAGCTACCTCAATTGGAGCATCCATCGACCTCATAGGTCGCCTCTCGGGCAAGCGCGCCATAATATCCTCGAGACTATGAATTCGCCTACGGCGCTCAGCCTGACTCCCCTGAGAACCTTCGAGTGAAGAACTACCACGAAACTTTGGAGGCATCCTGTCACACAACATAAACAATAATTAAAACACAAGCAATCACAACCTGAAATAAATCCTACAGGTCTCCTAACCATCCTAGGATCCAAAATATTCTAACTATCTCTCAGGTGCTGATATCAACTCCAGGGTCCTGGTCAGATCTAGCTATCACTAGCATCAGGAGCAACTTCCTTACCCGAGGCAAAGCAAAGGGAGTTAGCCCAAAAGGCTAAGCAGGAATCAACAGATATGGTACTGTATCAATGAACTGGGATAAAACAATATACCAAATGTACAGCATAGCTCAATGTGATAAACAACAACATCAACGACAACATCAATAAAATATAATAACAACACATGCATCGTGCAATCAAGAGCAATGACCATATAATGCTCCATGATGAGCCTGCACTCTTATATAGAGTGTTTCCATCGTTGCTCACACGATGAAACAACTACCTCACTGACAGCTCGGAGGTGTTGCATCCAACACCCAGGTAACCCTGGAAAATCCCGAAAGATTCTATCTAGGAAACCTACAAGCCGGCCCCATAGCCGTGAAACGACATCTGATATTATCCCTGGTCCGCTAGCCTAAAAGGCACAGCCCTGGCTAATATCAGCCAGAAAAGATCACAATGTGGCACGATATAACATACAACTACCCGATGGGCCAATCACAAGTATAATACAGGGATCAATAGCTCAATAGCCACTAATAACTCAACAATAATATAATACCACCTGACCCATGTAACAACATCACACAAGCATCCATATGCATGAAGAAAAAGCAACACAGAGTGCAATAGATAAATCATCAAAATCAACCAGCAGAGCTACAAGGTATCATGGTATTTATCAACAACTCAATATCACACAAGGAATACCATGAGTTCAAAGGTAAGGATAAGATTCCTGCCTGTATCAACGTAGCTCCTAGTGCGTCTAACGCTGTCTGTCCGAGGACCTCCTTGTCTGACCTCGGTCCGAGTAATGCCTATCACATCACAAAAGATAATTTACATCACATGACTATCAAACAACTGATACACACGTCTACAAATCTAACCTAGTATACAAATATGCGTACGTATACCCATATAAGGAAGCATCGTCGGTGCCCGAACAGACGCAAGCACGCTACCACTTATTGCTGAAGGTGAACCCACGCTAACCAACAACGAACGGTGACTCGACGGCAAACGACAACGCCCAACGAAGCCCCAACTTTACCACCAAGGACAAAGGCTTCGTCAACGCTCGAACACGCGCGAGTACACCACAAAACTACTATAAAACACTACTAGAAAGGGCTAATCTTCACCTATTGATGAAGGAGGAGGGTTGGAAATCACCGGAGCGTGAACAACGAAGAAATCCGACAGCAACCACAAGAAACGGCAATGAAATTGGAATGAAAACGGGTGAAAAGGGAAGGAAAACAGAAGGCGGCGGCGAATTCGGCGAATTCAACGAGAGGGGGTGAGAACAGATGAATGACGGCGACAGCGGAGAGAAAAGAGAGAAAGAAAAGGATTAACTTAGCATTTGTTTTTGCCACTTTGTAAAAAGGTTCACCAACCATAAGATTTTAGGACCACGTGGCCATCACATTTTGGGTCCAGTAGGGTGCCAAATTTTTCACAAACCTATGTCATAACTTTTGGGTCCGCCAGCAGGGTGCCAAATTTTTTTCACGCCATGGCCCTTTTGCGGTGTTGCCCATTGCTTCTGATTCTGCTTTTGATTTTGGTGTGAGACCATATTCACACCGAGGAGAGGAATGATTCTCCAACTATAATATTTGGATATGATACATATTATTTTTAAAAAATACGGCCTAAAGGCCCTCTCTAATTAGTAAAACTGCATACCTTAATAGATTTAATCAAGGTGCATACCTTAATAGATTTAATCAAGTTGCATAGGTAAACCCCACAATATAATTTATCCCCTTAATGTCTTGAAATGGGCGACATTGATAAGGATAATTTAAATATACACTAAATTTACTCTGACATCCAACACACTTAGTAAATCACATATATGACCACCTCAGACTCAAGTAGCTAGAGTTCAACTCGATAATATATTCTTTCAAATTTTAGTAAATATGTTTTTTTGTTATTTTTATTTTTTAAAATCTATAATTATATTGTATAGATGATTGATACATATTTTATATTTTTATTTGAAATATGAGTTATAATTCTACAAGTATTTTTTTATAAATTTAATTAAAAAACACAAGATTGACACTTAGATTTGGTGAGGGATGGTGGGGATAAGGTACCCGTATTTTTCATACTATTCATACCCTAACTCAAATAATTTTTTTACTATCCATACCTGAATAACTATCTGTTTATTTTTTATAACCCTTACCCATACCCTACACTATTAAAAATTTAACTATCTGTTTAATACCCGATTTAAATAAATACCCTATAAAATTTTAACCTATATATATATAGTTATTTGATTAAAATTCGGATACTCGACTTTATAAAAACCCTAATAATAATTAAATTTTGAGTAAGATAAAATGGGTACCTGCAAACCAAACTAATATATTAAAAAAATAATTTTTAATATATAACAAATAAATAAATATAATCGGGTTCAAGTAATGGGTATCCGCCATATGCTACACGTACCTTACCAAATAATGGGCATCCAGTTGTTTATTCCTAATTGGGTCAAGCACTAATACTAAATATGGGGAAAATTTTAATTTATTTGAAAGGAAAACCGAAACGTGGAGTCCAACATCGTAACTTACCAAATAGAAGATTCTAACTCGTTTATCGATACAATCTAGACAAAAATAGATCATCATCTCAGATTTTTTTGTCCCTTTGCAAACAGCATCTAAGCGACTTGAAGATTCCAAATCAAGCAATGACGGAGCCGTGCACTTTCTTTATAGAGCAGCTAACAATGCTCTCGAGCTGTCCCTGGGCTCCAATCATGTCTCTCGCCGTCGTTCTGGTTCTGCTCTTCGCGTTGCTCCCTGTTCTCTTTCGGCTCCTCTCCCCACAGCCCAAGGGGAGGCTGCCGCCAGGCTCCTTCGGCCTCCCCTTCGTGGGGCAAAGCCTCGGCCTCCTCCGAGCAATGAGGGCCAACGCCGGCGATGAGTGGCTCGCAGCCAGAGCACGCAAGTACGGGCCGATCTCCAAGCTCTCGCTCTTCGGCAGGCGGTCCGTGTTCCTCACCGGCCTGGCGGCGCACCGGTTCGTCTTCACCAGCGGCGCGCTCTGCCTGCAGCAGCCCTCGTCGGCCTCCAGGATTATAGGAAGGAGGAACTTGCTGGAGCTGATGGGAGACGACCACAAGCGCGTCCGGGGGGCAGTCGCCCACTTCCTGAAGCCGGAGGTGCTCAAGAAGTACGTCGGCATGATTGACCACGAGGTGAAGGATCATCTCAAGGTCAACTGGGATGGCAAAAAGACGGTCAAGGTATGTCTCTAGTCTCCAATTCAGAACAATCAATATAAAAGACTAAACATTCGATCTGAATAGGTGATGCCACTGATGAAGAGCATGACATTCGATATCATGTGCTCCCTTATCCTCGGGCTGGAGAAAGGAGCCCTTAGGGAGGTACTAGTGAAGGACTTCTCCGAGATGTTGGGAGGGCTCTGGGCATTGCCGGTGAACCTACCCTTCACTACATTCAACAGAAGCCTGAAGGCGAGGCGAAGGGCTCTAGGACAACTGACAAGAATCATCAAGCAGAAGAGGAGCTCGCTAGAGCAAGGCAATCTCTCACCAAATGCAGACCTCATCACTTACTTGCTCAACTTGGGCAGTGACGGCAGTGCAGATGCCTTAACAGAGGAAGAGCTCCTAGACAACCTTATCTTCATCATGTTCGCCGGACATGACACTTCCTCCATCCTCCTGACCTTCATGATCCGCCACTTGGCCACTGATCCTGTCAGCCATGAACTCATCCTCCAAGGTATTAGGGTTTAGCAACTAATGGATGATGCATGTTGTACATAGTGTTTTGATCTGCTGGATGATGATGTTGTAGAGCAAGAAGCTGTTGCGGAGAGTAAGGTCGCCGGGGAAGCTTTGGAATGGAGTGATCTAAGTAAGATGAGGCAGACATGGCTCTTTGCGATGGAGATTCTGAGGATGGTTCCCCCGATCTTTGGGAACTTTCGCATGGCCTTGAAAGACATTGAGTATGAGGGCTATCTCATCCCAAAAGGGTGGCAGGTATACAAAAAATCTTAGTCTCTCCTCTTCTATAGACACTATAATGATCAAGAGCTAATCTGAATTCCCTCAAGAATATCTAATATATGCTATAAAAATCTAACCAAAAAAATATATTGGTCAAGGTGCTTTGGGCAGCAAGCACAACACACATGGATGGGCGTGTCTTTAAGGATCCAGAGAAGTTTGACCTCGCACGATTCGAGAATCCATCATCGATTCCTCCTTATTCCTTTGTAGGATTTGGTGGAGGACAAAGGGTGTGCCCTGGGATTGAGTTTGCCAAGATAGAAACCCTAATAATGATGCATTATTTGGTTACAAAATTCAACTGGAAGCTGAGTTGCAAAGAGAATGGCTTCTGTAGGGATCCAATGCCATCGCCCGTGCATGGACTTCCAATTGAGCTTGTGAGTAGATGTTAAGGGTTTACATGTCATATGTGGTTCCATTATACTTTGACAATATTATAAAAAGCGTGCTAAATAGTTTTAAAATTTTGCATAAAATAAACTATATTCTAGTTTATTAAATGAAGTTATATGTCTCAAAATTTAATTTTTACCACACTAGTTCAATGTGATTGAGCTGTCAACATAAATGTAAAAATTAGCTCAGTGAGATCATGAGTTATTTGTCAATGGTGAATTTGATTATAATCGTCAATCACAATGCACATGGACAGGCAAATATTCAAGAAATCAAAAGTTTGACTTTGACAAGATTATTAATGGATTTTGAAAGATTTGATATGATCACAGTATAGGCAAATATTGAAGGAATCAGAAAAGTTTGACTTTGACATGATATTAATGAATTTGGAAAGATTTGATGTCTATCACCGCATGGACTCCCAAATTTCAATTGAGCTTTAAGAGCAAAAGTCAATGTTTGTATATCAATGTCAGATTTACATTTCAATAATCCGTTGAGCTCACATCATACAACTCCGGCAGGAGAACATTTTATTCCAAAATGAGCGTAGATCAAACCAATGACGACTTTGTAATTATAAAACGACCATTCACTGTCCTTTGCCACCTAGTTCTTATCTATTTCTTTGTCACAGGTCCACCTCCGTGCTTAATTTCTATCAATTTAATTTATCACTTTCCTTGCTTAGAACGCCAAATTACGCTCAGTCCATTACTCAGGTCAACTCGAAACCAATAAATTGAAATTTTTAGTTTAGTTTAGTTTCAATCCGAACCAATTCGACTTGAAACATTTTTTTAAAAATTTGTTTAATATCAAAATTTATCCATTAAACTGGAAAGTCCCTTTTCATTTGTATGTTGCTTGGTCGTTCCTGTAGCTATGTGCTAAGCCTTTAGATTAGAAAGATTTCCGGCTTGCATCTCCATGAAAGAGTTGATAGGGGTTCACAAGCGGAGTTGCATCGTGTGGTTTAGCAAGATGACATGACTTCACTTCTTGAGCTTAAAATTTTTGGAACCTTTGAAGTTTACGCGTGAAGTTTCTATTGGTTAGTAATCCCCATCTACTCCTTTCCAAGTAATCAATTAAATTAAAATTTAAATAATTATTTTTAATTTTATAAAATTATTTTATTTAAAAATAATAAAAATAAATTAAAATATAAAAATATAAAAAAATTTAATTCTATTTAAATCGGGTTAAATCAATCTAAAAGCCTATTTGGTCCCACTTATCTAAAAATAAAAATTAGAAAAATATTATTTTTTAGCTTCTAAAGTTTCTGTTTATAAGTTACAATTTTTGTTTCTGATTATGATTACTAAACGGCTTCTCTCCAAAAAAAACAGCTTAAAATTTCACTATAAAACAACTTAAAAAAACAGCTACTTTCTAGTGGGAGCTAAACTATCAAAATTTCACTATAAAATTAGCTTTTATTAACTTTTGATTTAGTTTCTAGTTTACAAGTTTTTTACTTAAAAAAAAATTTGGGTTTCCATAAATTAACATCTCAATACCAACTAAGAATCTTATAACTCTTCTAGTAGATATGTGTTAGGCTTATATGCTGAAAATTAGGTGCGGCCCAATACCAGCCCAGCCCAACCCTATAAATTCTCTAAGCTAATCGAGTCAGCTGAGTGATCTGAACGTCTCCCGTATCTGAAATGCCAATGGGCGTCTTGTGCGCGAATCCATCTCGTGCGTTGGTGGATGGGACGGGTGCGTCTTGAGTTGTGGGCCGACGTGGAGCTGGTGGTTACGTGTGTGGGCGACGTTGAAAAAGTTGTCGTTGTCGAGGGAAGTGGCAGCTGAAAAAAAAGAGAGAAAAACTCAGAATGTAACTTCGTCCGACGCTGCTCGCCGTCTCGACCAATTTCCTCCTCTCCCCTTTCCTCTCCGGTAGCTTCGGCGTCATCAAATGTCCCCTCAGACCTCTCCTCGCGGATCTGGTGGTTCGGGCGGGTGGTTCGGATCGCGACGAGCTCCATCCCCCTTCTCGCTGTCTTCTTCGCGCCAGCCGTCGTCACAACCGGTGGACCATTCAGATTGCCTCGGAAGGCGGCAACCTCTTCAGCGCCATCAACTAGAAGGAGCCGACGAGTTCTCGCTGAGGTACTCCCACCTCCTCTCCTTTTGGCTTGCTTCCCAGTCAAGCTCGCGGCTCCCGGGTGTGTTCCTCTTCCTCCTCGTTTTCGGTGTTGCATGCCTGCGTCGTGGCCGTCACCTCTTCTCGCTCCCTCGGTGAGCCCTCTCCTTGTGGCCACTCCCCGTTTTATTTTATCTATAATTTTATTATTATATATCATATAGATTTATAAATACTCCTGTACATTCTTTTGTAACACTCATCTCCCCTTTCTGGGTGTTAGCTCGCCTGCGTGCGGGAAGTTCTGGATCCAGCCCTCGCTTGTGCGTGAGCTTAGTTCTTCTTTCTTCCTCGTCGATCGCCTACGTGCGATGCCTCCCTAGGTTCGCCACCTTCGAACGACATTGCTTTTGACATCTGGTGCCATTGTTCGATCGAGCAGCTTGACGTCCACTAGAGGACGTCGTCTTCGTCATCGCCGACATAGGAGGGAGCTATCCTTTGTCCACTGCCAGAGTTGCTCCCGTTCACCACCGGATTTGCCTCCTGTCAATCATCTGCATGCTCTCCTCCTTCCCTGAACTCCCTTCCACCGAGGGGAGAGCGACCGGCCTTCCAGCGTACCGGCGAACGCACATGTGGTGTGCTTCGCATGTGCGACAGGGACGGTTTGTCTGTCCACTATTGACACACAGTTGGTTGGCATGTATTTTTGTGGAACTTTGCATCGGCTGGTCCCTCTCTGTCACCGGTGTGCGACGCCATGTTGACAGTCGTCCGGGAACGCCGATTGTCGGCGTAGCCTGCGGATGAGTGGATAATTCCGGCTCCCCGGCGTGGAACGTCCGGCTACTCCCCTCCACTTCCTTCGATAAGCGAATGGGATCGGATACCGTTGTGGACCCCCGTCCGACGTGGTCGATTACAGGTGCATCCACCTTGGGTTCAGGTGAACCCGGTTCGACTCTGTGACACCGGTACTCAGTGAATTGCCGATGTTGATTAGAGTTGTGTTGGGACGGCATAGATCTGCGCAGAGTCCTTGGTGGGGCTGGAGTTGGTTCGGATAACTTTCTCCTCAAGTTGCGCTCAATCTCGCGGTTACAACTGTGGTGCACCTGCGTGGGCGTGTTAGGACTCAAAGTCAAATGTTGACTTATATGGATAAATATTAAAAATTTATTATAATAATTTAGAGCGTTACAAAATGCTACAAACAAAACTGGATCCTCGGCTCCGAGCAGCATCTTTGCTTTAGCATCCCGTAGATTCCAAATCTAGCAGCAACAAATCCGTGCATAAGTTATATCAAGTAATCTATTCCACTAAATATTATTAGCCTCCCAACTGTCCTAGCAGCTGCAATCATGGCTCTCATCGCCGTTGTGGTTCTGCTCCTCGCATTCCTCCCGGTTCTCTTCTGGCTCCTCTCGCCACAGCCCAAGGGGAGTCTGCCGCCCGGCTCCCTCGGTCTCCCCTTCGTGGGCCAAAGCCTCGGCCTCCTCCGAGCAATGAGGGCCAACGCCGGCGAGCAGTGGCTCGCCGCCAGAGCACGCAAGTACGGGCCCGTCTCCAAGCTCTCGCTCTTCGGCCGGCGGACTGTGTTCCTCACTGGCACGGCGGCGAACCGGTTCGTCTTCACCAGCGGCGCGCTCTGCCTGCAGCAGCCCACGTCGGCCTCCAGGATTTTAGGAAGGAGGAGCTTGCTGGAACTGATGGGAGACGACCACAAGCGCGTCCGGGGGGCGGTCGCCTACTTCCTGAAGCCGGAGGTGCTCAAGAAGTACGTCGGCATGATTGACCAGGAGGTGAAGCATCACCTGGAGGTCAACTGGGCTGGCAAAAAGACAGTCAAGGTATTTAATGTTAATACATATACACACAATGCATTTCTATTTGATTTGGATCGAATCGTGCTTGCTTGAAATTCCCAACAGGTGATGCCACTGATGAAGAGCCTGACATTTAACATCATGTGCTCCCTTCTTCTGGGGATAGAGAAAGGACCCCTCCGGGAGGTACTAGTGAAGGACTTCTCCGAGATGCTGGGAGGGATGTGGGCAGTGCCAGTAAGCCTGCCCTTCACTACATTCAGCAGAAGCTTGAAGGCGAGGCGAAGGGCTTTAGGACTACTGACTGGAATAATCAAACAGAAGAGGAGCTCATTGGAGCAGGGCAATCTCCCACCAAATGCAGACCTTATCACTTATTTACTGAACTTGGGCAGCGAAGACACTGCAACAGCCTTAACAGAGGAAGAGATCCTGGACAACCTAATCCTCATCATGTTCGCCGGACATGACACTTCCTCCGTCCTCCTTACTTTCATGATCCGCCACCTGGCCACTGATCCTGTCAGCCATGAACTCATCCTCCAAGGTATTAGTGTTTAGCAACTAATCCATGGATGCATTTTGATAGTGAAGCGCCTGTTACGATCTGCTGATTGCTGATGCTGTAGAGCAAGAAGCTGTTGCGGCGAGTAAGGCCGCCGGGGAAGCTTTGGAATGGAGTGACCTAAGTAAGATGAAGCAGACATGGCTCTTTGCGATGGAGATTCTGAGGATGATTCCCCCAATCTTTGGGAACTTCCGCATGGCCTTGAAAGACATTGAATACGAGGGCTATCTCATTCCAAAAGGGTGGCAGGTATATATTGCATGTTCTTATTCTTAGATTTTTTTTTTCCTTTTTTTAAAAAATAATAAACTTTTATAATATTTTTTAAAATAATATAGATGTCAGTATAATTCATAAATTATAATACCGTAAAAAAATAACGCATACATAAATGAGAAAAAAATATTATGAAATTTCCCTTTGTTCTTGCTCTCTTAGAGAAAGTTATATGCCTGAAATTTGATCTCCATGCTCCAGAGTGAGTTTGATCACAATTGCTATCCAAAAGTATACTCAATCATACAAAGTTTTTCATTATTTTCTTGAAGGAAAGAAAAATGGAGGAAAAAACTTATAACCATTATTTTAATTTTAATTTTTCCTCAATTTTCTACTTTCACTTTGATCTCTCCTCTAGTATGAAGTACATTGATTTTTTTGATGGATTGATCAGGTGCTCTGGGCAGCGAGCACAACACACATGGATGGGCGTGTCTTTAAGGATCCAGAAAAGTTTGACTTTGCAAGATTTGAGAATCCATTATCAACTCCTCCCTATTCCTTTGTAGGATTTGGAGCAGGACCGAGGGTGTGCCCCGGGATTGAGTTTGCCAAGATAGAAACCCTAATAATGATGCATTATTTGGTTACTAAATTCAAGTGGAAGCTGAGTTGCAAAGAGAATAGCTTTTGTAGGGATCCAATGCCATCGCCTGTGCAAGGACTTCCAATTGAGCTTGAGAGTAGAGATTGAGAGTTTACATGTTATATATGAAGATCTTGAGACTATAGTTAATGAGTACTTTATAGACTTGATGAGTGTCTTTGAATATTCGCTACTAATGCATTCAAATCTATGTGCACTACATCAACACTTTTTATAAAAAGGTGTAACTTGAACTAGCTGACACCATTCGGATTTAGCTAAATCTATGTCTATCCAATATGGTTCGAACCACTCAGTCTGATCTGATAATACATATTAGGCTAATTCAACTATATTAACCCTTTAAAACTAATTCAACTACTCTAACCCTCAAAAGTTTAAATATTTATTAAAATCAAATATCCATGGCTTTAAATAGCTAATTCAACCATTCTAACACACTAAAAACTATTTAACTATATTAAATATCTACACTAGATATTTACTAATTTTTAATATCTATAAGCTTCGAAATAATTAGATATTCATTAAATTCAAATATCCATAATCTCTCAAATCACTGAATATTTACCAAATGTATATATATATACAAATCATCAAAGGGCTAGATATTTATTAAATTCCAATATTTACAAGCCCACCAAAGATTGAATATTTACCAAACCCAATTTATTCACAAGCTCTCCAAAGGCGAATATAATGAGCTCAAATACTCATAGTTAATTATCCTTAATTATTTTGTGATGTAATAAATATTTATCCTTTAATAGCTCTGAATATTTATTTAAATTTGATTTGAGAATTTTAAGAAAACATAGAAGATTACCATTAGCTTCAAACGGCTCTCATAATTTAAATAGATATTTTGCCTAAAAGGCCTATGAATATTTATTTAAATTAATATATAAAACTTAGCAGATTACTATTAGCTTAAAATGACTTAATAATAATAATTATAATTATAATTATAATGTAAAGTCAAATGAGTTAGGTTTGAATCAGATTGCTTGTTAGTATAGCAAATCATTTTTGTTTATAGCATGTTGTCCTTTTTCTGCAGGCCATGTGTAACATTAGTGATTAGTGGACGGAGCCGTAGATCGGGCGGGCAGTTACAACAATAGACCGGGCTGTAGCTACAGTAATAGAAGGCTGGAGTTTTGATTTTTGACTTATCAAAACGGGTGTGAAAAGCTGAAGCTGTTTGGGTGTTTTAGTTAGTCTGATAAGCAATTGTGAGCTGCTATGCTGTGCTTTTTAATTTTATTAAGAAAATATTTTTAATTTATAATAGAAATTAATTTTTTTAATATAAAAACATATATAAAATATAAAATTATCTAACACAACAATAAATATTTTTTAACTATAATTTAAGTTTTAAATAGATATTTTTTTCAAGAATTCACTAATTTTAATTTTTTTTTAAAATTTAAAGAAATAATCATACAAATATAAAATTTTAAATTTAATTTTTTTAAGAATTTTTATTTTTTTTAAGAATTTTTAATTTTTTTAAAAAATTCCCTAAGTGCAAACCATACATACATGATATATAAAATTTAAAAATTCATATTTATTCTCTTTTTTTTATTTTTTTATTATTTTAATTTTAAAATTTGGTATTTATTAATACTTTTTAAAAAAAATAAAAAAAAATTGAAATTAAAAATCCCAAATCCCTTCATCGTCTCCACGCGAGATGGGATTTGGGAATCTTTCTCGCTGCATTCGGTGCCTGGCCGACGGCTCGGCGACGGGCGGTCACCGGCGAGCGACGATGGCTGGAGGCGGCGATAGGTAGAGATGGCTGGAGGCGGCGACGGGCGGAGGCGATGGCTGGAGGCGGCGACGGGCGGCGATGGCTGGAGGCGGCAATGGGCGGAAGCGGCGATGGCTGGAGGCGACGACGGGCGGAGCTCGAGATGCGTACGAGCGGCTGTTACTATTTCCTCAAAGCCGCTTCTCCTTTTCAAAAAGCTCCCTCTGAGATGCTTCTGCAAAACAGTACTACTCTCCAAACAGCCTGGCTTCCGACTTTTGGCTGCCCGCAAATGCAAACACGGGCGGGTAGCGGACTCCAAACGGGGCCACAGTAAGATATCAAGCTGCTTTACAGAACTGGGTTGGGCTGAGCTGCACAGCACCAGAACCGGCCGAGCCTAATAGTATTGGATTGGGCTAGATGCTGCAGTATTGGGCCGGGTGCTCTAGTAATTGGGTGCCCTGACTTAGCTCTAATCTCTTGATCAACAATAGCCATATGCTCAAGCTGACTCTTATGACATGCAGTGGCTATGCGTACGAGTCGTTAAACTTATTAATGAATTCACTTAGGTCCCTCTTTTGATTCAAAAATCTAGAAGCTTAAGTTACTGAATTTATCAATGACAGTATAACTTAACCTATTATAGTCCTTGAACTTATTGATTAATCTAGGAGCTTCAACCCTTAACCGGTTAACCCAGTTGTTTCGAAGTTCATATCTCTCCTTGGTTGATAAAAACCACCTGCTCTTGTTCCTCGTATATATGGGAGACACAACCTAGGTCTACTCTTTTATACATCTCTCGCTCCTCAATCTTATGGATAATGTAGCTTAAGTTCACCATCTTAGTTGATGATGGCTATGTGCTCATTCTCGATCTTATAAGTGATACAAACTTGGTCTACTCTTTTAACCAATGATGAAATGTGCTTGACTCCTTAATCTAATGGATGATATGACTTAGTTATACTGTTTTGACCAATAATAGCTAAGCTCTTGAGGTTTTTTTGCTCAACAATCATATGGTTTACGCAATATTCTTAACCAATTATAGCTATGCACAGTGATGAAGAGCCTGACATTTAACATCATGTGCTCCCTTATTCTGGGGCTAGAGAAAAGACCCCTCCGGGAGGGGAGGCACTAATGAAAGACTTCACCGACATGCTGCGAGGGGTTTGGGCATTGCCAGTAAACCTACCCTTCACTGCATTCAACAGAAGCATGAAGGCAAGGCGAAGGGTTCTAGGACTACTGACTAGAATCATCAAGCAGAAAAGGAGCTCGCTGGAGCAAGGCAATCTCCCACCAACCGCAGACCTTATCACTTATATGCTGAGCTTGGGCAGCAAAGACACTGCAACAGCCTTAACAGAGGAAGAGATCCTGGACAACCTAATCATAGTAATGTTCGCCGGACATGACACTTCCTCTATCCTCCTTACATTCATGATCCGCCACCTGGCCACTGATCCTGTCAGCCATGAACTCATTCTCCAAGGCATTAAGGTTTAGCAACTAATTCATGGATCCATTTTGTTCATAGTGTTCTGATCTGCTGGTTGTTGATATTGGTAGAGCAAGAATCTGTTGCGGAGAGTAAGGCCGCCGTGTAAGCTCTAGATCTTAATAAGATGAAGCAGACATGGCACTTTGCGATGGAGATCCTGAGTACGATTCCCCCAGTCTTTGGGAACTCCCGGTTGGCCTTGAAAGACGCTGAGTATGAGGGCTATCTCATACCAAAAGGGTGGCAGGTACATACACGCAATTTTCAGGTAATAAGCACTTTTCAAAGTTTGACCAGTGTCTCTGGAAACACGCAATTGTATTGTCTTAGACTTTTACTAATGTCCAATTGTGCAGATGCTTCCGGGATTTAGCATAAATCCCAAAATATACCGAGATGGAGCGATGGCGGAACCCCTTGTCATCAGCCGTGTTGGACGACTCGGGCGTGCGATCGTGTCACTGAGATTGACACAAGTCCATAGGGCAAGGGTCGAGTCGTACCACGGAGTGTGGGTTCACACGTGGATGTGGGCTTCTGACTCGACCCATGGACCCCGGACCCTCTCGCACGAGCTTGCGAGCGTGTGCATCGAGGAGGGTCAACCGCAGGGCGATTCTGAGGTCTAATCGACCCCGAACCAGGCCTAAACCAACCTTCCAGGCTGAACCGAACCGGTTCAGCCGGTTCACGTATTTCACAGTGCGCGTACGCGAGCGAAAGAGGGGAAAATCCCCTGTTCTTCGTTTGCGCTGATTGCGCTGCCGCCGGCGTTGATTCCGGCCAGCTGGAGGAGGCGTGCCGAGGATGGAAGGTGGCTGACGGCGCATGACAGCTTGACGGCGAGGCTGGCGGTGAATGGGCGTGGACTCCAACGTGGACGAGCCCAGGGCGACGATTGGAGGTCGCCCCGGTGGAAGCGAGATTTCTGGTGATTCCTCGCCGGAGATCGGGGCTTGCGTGGCGGCGTGGGTGGATTTCCATCCACGTCGAGGGGAGGCTGCCTTATCGAGCAATTGGGAGCTCGGGCAGAGGTCTGGCGATGGGAAATTTCAGATCTGGGAACAGAGGATTTCTTTCAGCGTCGGCGACGAGGCTCCGGCCGTGGAATCGTTGACGTGTGCTCTCAGATTGACTCACCGGTGCTCTGAGGTAAGGAGGGGATGATCCCCTCCGGCGCCGGCAGCCAGACGCGGGAGAGAGATCAGAATTTTTGATCTCCGGTTCCACCCAAGCTAAGCTTCCATTGGGTTCAAATTCTCATCGGCGGTGACTTCTCCGGCGACAATACTCCGGCGGCGAGATCTCCTGTCGTCGGCGACCAGTTCCTGACCTTCCGGCGGGGGTCCGGTGGTCGGACGGAGGAGGAGTTTCCTCCCCTGTTTCAGCCGAAGACTCGGCTCTGTTCGCACGCGAGCCGCGGAGAAGGGAAGGAGGGAGGAAAGAGCTTCGTCGTGCGTGTTCGTCCGCGCGTCTCGCTTCAACTCCGACCGGATTTTCCGACGTAGCTTTCGTGAGGATCTCGGTGGGCTTGGCTTGTGGAGTGGTGGCACGCTACAAGGGTAAACCCTCCTTGGATTCATTGTGTGTAGTGGTGATAGGACGGTTTTCTTGTGTGTAGTGGATAGGAGCCTTTACCGCCGTCCGGACTTCGTGTGGCTTTTCGTCCGGACGGTTCTTTGTGTTATCTGTGTCCGCATATGTGTAGTGCGGATTTGTGACTATTGTAGGTGTTTGCTTGCTTGCTCACTGCAAAGTCCCGGACATGTGCGCCGGCACCCTTGAAGGTGTTCGCCACCGTCCCCTTGTGATTGTTTGAGCCCGCGCCGGTGCCTATCTCGGCTGTGTAGAGACAGGAGCGCGGGCTGTGGACATTTCCTGTGAGTGTAAAGTGGTCGGAGAGTCTCTGTCGCTTTAACACAGTTGAGAGATTTGTATTCGTGTTCGAGGGGCGGTATTTACACCGAACCCTTCGCGCACGTGGTGAGAGGACTTGTAGAGTGCTGGGCCAGCTTCCGCAACGCGATTCTAACTAGTCGCGGGCCACTCTAGTATAGGGCTGAGATCTCTGCGAGGGGATCTGCCGGTTGTGGTTAAGTTTATTATTAAAAAAATAAATTTGCCTATAATAAACCGGTATCAGAGCTTAAGTTTGTGTAAGTCTGTAGTCAAGGATATCGACGTCGGTGTACGCTGTTTGGAGGGTGCGTACGTCGGTGCCTAGCGCCAGGGCGTAGTCTCTCAGCCTCTTCACTGATCGCTCAGTTCTGACGCAGACCGAGCACTGCTTAGCTCTTTTTAGTGCACCCAGAGGTCAGACCATCAGATCCACCAGCAGAACTTTAGAGTTTTTCTCACAATCACAATGGTTACAGCTACAGAGCACATCTCCCGCTTGGAGACTGCGATAGGGAACTTTGATGGAGACGCTACGATCATTGAGTGTCTCGAGGCACTTCGGTCGGCGGTCGAGTCCGTTGGGACCCGCCTGGATTCTGAGTTGGCACGTCTCTCTAGTGTCCTTGCTAGACTTGCATTGGAGGTGGCTGGTTTGAAGGGGCAGGCTTCTGCCCGTGCTTCTACTTCAGCCGCAGGCGCTGGGAGTTCCCAGCCGCAGACCACTAGAGTGCGTGTCCCTGAGCCCTCTACTTTCAGTGGGGTACGCAGTGCAAAAGAACTTGAGAATTTCCTTTGGGATATGGAGCAGTATTTCAGGACTGCTCAGGTGCCTGATTATGAGAGAGCGCAGTTGTGTTCGGCTTATTTGACAGGTGACGCCAAGCTCTGGTGGCGTACCTTAGTGACCCCTCCAGGAGAAGAGGTGCCACGTGACATCTCATGGGATGAGTTGAAAGCTGAACTGAAAAACCAGTTCCTGCCGACACACACTTCTAAGACTGCAAGAGACTCTATGCATAAGATCAGACACACAGGGACAGTTCGTGAGTACGTTCGAGCTTACTCTGCCGCCATGCTCGAAATACCACGAATGGAGGAAGAGGATCACTTGTACTTCTTCTTAGAGAGGATGCAAACCTGGGCACAGTTGGAAGTTAGGAGACATAGCCCACTGACTCTCAAGGAGGCTATGGCCGTAGCTGATTCCTTAGTGGATTTGAGGGATAGGAAGCAATCTGCCCCTATCTCCTCAGGTCCATCTAAGTCACGTTCCCCTCAGAGGAATAAGGGGAAGCGCCCAGCTCCAGGACCCAAGGGTGGGTATAAGAAGAAGAATGCAAAAGGAGGAGCTACCTCTTCAGGAACCGGCCAGAAGAAAGCCACACTAGCCGGTTCTCCTCCTAGGGGCGTTCCCAAACAGCAGCTTAAGTGTTTTCTTTGCCGAGGTCCTCATCGCATGCGTGATTGTCCTCGGGGAGATACACTTGTAGCTATTGTTCAGAGGGAAGCTGCCAAATCTGAGGATCCTCTGATCACTGTGAATCATTTAGTGATCAACGCCATTGCCACTTCCACCACAATGAAGACCAAGTTGATGTACGTGGAGATGAGGGTGAACTCACATCGAGTTCATGCCATGATCGATAGTGGTGCATCTCATATTTTTGTGGCTCATGGCATGGCGATGCGGCTAGGGTTGAGCATGTCCCCTGCTCAGGACCGCTTCAAGACGATCAACGCCGAGGAGCGGCAGATCGCAGGAATATCCTATGATGTTCCTCTTGTCTTCGGGGAGTGGAAGGGTAAGAACCATGTACGCGTGGTTCAGATGGACGATTATGATGTTATCGTCGGCTTGGAGCTGATACAAAAGATGAAGGCTGCTATAGTCCCTCATCTTAGGGGTGTCCAGATGATGGATGAGAGATACCCTTGCTTTGTTCGTTGCCTACAGTTGGCAGGGTCGGATAAGTCAGTGCGACCAGGGAAGGCTCAGAGTACATCCATATCGGCCGCTACTCTTGAGACAGGCTTACGTCGGGGCGAGCGGACCTTTCTGGCTACATGGGTGACGACCCCTGTAGAAGGTCCAGACGACGTACCAGCGGAAGTGAAGAATTTACTTGAGGAGTTCCAGGATCTTCTTCCGCCTGAGCTACCAAATGAGCTACCTCCTAGACGTGCGATTGATCACCGCATTGAGTTGGTTCCTGGGGCAGCTCCTTCTTTCCGATCCCCATATCGCATGCCTCCTGCAGAGCTCGTTGAGCTGAGGAAGCAGTTGGATGAGCTCTTAGCAACTGGGTTCATCCAACCCTCCAAGTCTCCATTTGGTGCTCCCGTGCTTTTTCAAAAGAAAAAGGACAGTAGTCTTCGCTTCTGTGTTGACTACCGTGCCTTAAATAAGATCAACATTTGGAACATATACCCTATCCCACATATCCAAGACCTCATTGACAGACTAGCGGGCGCTACTATCTTCACCAAGCTTGATTTGAAATCAGGCTATTGGCAGGTCCGCATAGCTGAGGGAGATGAGGCGAAGACAGCCTGTGTCACTCGGTACGGTGCTTTCGAGTTCTTGGTTATGTCATTCGGCTTAACCAATGCGCCGGCTACCTTCTCCCACCTGATGAACAATGTTCTGATACAGTTGCTAGACGATTTTGTGGTCGTCTACCTTGATGATATCGTGGTGTACTCGACCACAATGGAGGAGCATTTGCAGCATCTGAGATTGGTGTTCCAGAGACTGAGAGAACACCAGCTGTATGTGAAGAGGGAGAAATGCTCCTTTGCTGCTTTTGAGATCTAGTTTCTGGGCTATGTGGTAGGCCATGGCACTGTCTAGATGGATCCTGAGAAGGTGCGCGCCATCGTCGAGTGGGTCGCACCTACCTCCCCTACTGAGCTCCGATCTTTCCTGGGAATGGCGAATTTCTACAGAAAGTTTATCCAGGATTACTCCAAGATCGCAACTCCTCTTTCTGACCTCCTGAGGAAGGAGACTCCGTGGTTATGGCAAGAACGGCATCAGACTGCGTTTGCAGAGTTAAAACGCAGGATCGCCAGTGAGCCGGTTCTTCGTATGCCGGACTTCAGTCGGCTCTTTGAGGTTCATATTGACGCCTCTGACAGAGTGATCGGCGGAGTGCTCTTATAGGAGGGGCACCCAGTGGCATTTGAGAGCCGGAAGTTAAGTCCGGTGGAGCAGCGTTACTCAGTGCACAAGAAGGAGATGGTCGCTGTGATCCACTGCCTTCGAGTTTGACACATCTATCTTCTCAGTAGCGCTTTTGTAGTGAAGACGGATAATGTTGCCAACACATACTTCGCTACGCAGAAAAAGCTTTCACCAAAACAAGCGAGATGACAGGAGTTCCTCGCTGAATTTGACTTTACCTGGGAGCACAGACCGGGGCGCTCCAATGTGGTTCCAGATGCTCTCAGCAGGATGTGCACTATGGTGCTTGCTTCCATATCGAGGATTGAGGGTGATCTCCTCGATCGCATTTGGCAAGCTGCTGTTCTCGACGCGAAATATCAGCAGTTGATCATAGATGTGCGAGAAGGCAAGGTTCGTCGTTACTATCTTCAGGGCGACGACCTTTTGATGGCCGAGGGCGGTCAGCCACTTGTTCCGGCGACTAGCGGACTTCGACGCGAGTTGTTGAGAGAGCTTCACGACACAGCATGGAATGGACATCCGGGACAGCGCAGGATGTTGATTCTATTATCCAGATCTTGTTATTGGTCCTCCATGCGAGCTGATGTCGATCACTATGTCCGCACCTGCTTGATCTGCCAGCAGGATAAAGTCGATAGGAGGCGCGAAGCTGGATTGTTACAGCCTCTTCCCATTCCGGAACGACCATGGACTTCAGTTTCCATGGATTTTATCACTGGGTTACCGAAGGTCGAAGGGAAGGCTTCAATCTTTGTTGTGGTGGACAGGTTTTCTAAGTACTCTGTGTTCATTGCAGCACTTGAGCCTTGTTCAGCCAAGGAGACGACTGATTTATTCTTCAAGCATGTGGTGAAGCTTTTTGGGCTTCCTTTAGACATTGTTTCTGACAGAGATGCCAGGTTCACTATTAACTTTTGGACATCCTTGTTCAAGACTCTTGGTTCTGAGCTCAAGTTTTCTATAGCGAACCATCCTCAGACCGATGGCCAGACGAGAGGATAAATGCTCTACTTGAAGAATACCTTCGTCACTTCGTATCGGCAAGCCAGCGCAACTAGGTGTCTCTCTTCAACACGGCGCAGTTTGCCTACAACTTGCAGCAGTCTTCAGTGACCGGCAAGACACTGTTTGAGTTGGTGTTAGGACGACAGCCTCTCACCCCCGCTGATGTTGTGCAGCACACCGATGGTGAGTGCCCAGCAGCTTATCGGGTTGCGAGAGATCATGCTGAGGTGCTCCAGGAGGCTCGTGATAGCTTAGAGCACGCTGCAAGAAGGATGCAGCATTATGCCAATCAGAGTAGACGCGATGAACAGTTCAAAGTTAGAGATCTTGTGCTATTAAAGTTGACACCTCAGATGTGGAGAAAGATCTCAGCCAAGACTGCACATCGTAGTCTTATTCAGAGATATGAGGGGCCTTTCGAGGTCTTGAGACGGGTTGGTGCTGTAGCCTATAGGCTGAAGCTTCCCGACAGATTAAAGCTTCATCCGACCTTTTATGTAAGCTTTTTGAAAAAGTTTCATGCCAACGAGACCGACCCCAATCGTTCTTAGGGGCGTCGGGCTCCTCCTAGTGTTCGGGCAGAGTTTGATAAAAGAATAGAAAATATTTTGAATCACAAAACACTTGGACAATATAGGAGGAATAGGCGGATAAAATTTCTTGTGCAGTGGGAAGGAACACCCATAGAAGAAGCTAAATGGGAGAAAGCTTCTGATTTTTGGCAGTTTGAGGAGGAGTTAAAGATTTACATGGACAGCCTGTCGTCGAGGGCGACGACGAACTTGGGTAGTGGAGTATGTGATGCTCCCGAGATTTAGCACAAATCCCAAAGCACACCGAGATGGAGCGATGGCAGGACCCCTCGTCATCAGCCGTGTTGGACGACTCGGGCGTGCGATCGTGTCACTGAGGTTGACACAAGTCCATAGGGCGAGGGTCGAGTCGAACCACAGAGTGTGGGTTCACACGTGGATGTGGGCTTCTGACTCGACCCATGGACCCCGGACCCTCTCGCACGAGCTTGCGAGCGTGTGCATCGAGGAGGGTCAACCGCGGGGCGATTCTGAGGTCTAATCGACCCCGAACCAGGATTGAACCAACCTTCCAGGCTAAACCGAACTGGTTCAGCCAGTTCAGCCGGTTCACATGTTTCACTGTGCGTGTACGCGAGCGAAAGAGGGGAAAATCCCCTGTTCTTCGTTTGCGCTGATTGCGTTGCCGCCGGCGTTGATTCTGGCCAACTGGAGGAGGCGCGCCGAGGATGGAAGGTGGCTGACGGCGCGTGACAGCTTGACGGCGAGGCTGGCGGCGAATGGGCGTGGACTCCAACGTGGACGAGCCCAGGGCAACGATTGGAGGTCGCCCCGGTGGAAGCGAGATTTCTGGCGATTCCTCGCCGGTGATCTGGGCTTGCGTGGCGGCGTGGGTGGATTTCTATCCACGTTGAGGGGAGGCTGCCTTATCGAGCAATTGGGAGCTCGGGCAGAGGTCTGGCGACGGGGAATTTCAGATCTGGGAACAGAGGATTTCTTTCAGCATCGGCGACGAGGCTCCGGCTGTGGAATCGTCGACATGTGCTCTCAGGTTGACTCATCGGTGCTTTGAGGTAAGGAAGGACTCATCCCCTCCAGCGCCGGCAGCCAGACGCGGGAGAGAGATCAGAATTTCCGATCTCCGGTTCCACGAAAGCTAAGCTTCCATTGGGTTCAAATTCTTGTCGGCGGTGACTTCTCCGGCGACAATACTCCGGCGGCGAGATCTCCTGTCGTCGGCGACCAGTTCCCGACCTTCCGGCGGGGGTCCGGTGGCCGGACGGTGACGGACGGAGGAGGAGTTTCCTCTCCTGTTTCAGCCGAAGACTCGGCTCTATTCGCACGCGAGCCACGGAGAAGGGATGGAGGGAGGAAAGAGCTTCGTCGCGCGTGTTCGTCCGCGCGTCTCGCTTCGACTCTGACCGAACTTTCCGACGCAGCTTTCGTGAGGATCTCAGTGGGCTCGGCTTGTGGAGTGGTGGCACGCTACAAGGGTAAACCCTCCTTGGATTCATCGTGTGTAGTGGTGATAGGACAGTTTTCTTGTGTGTAGTGGATAGGAGCCTTTACCGCCGTACGGACTTCGTGTGGCTTTTCGTCCGGACGGTTCTTTGCGTTATCTGTGTCCGCATATGTGTAGTGCGGATTTGTGACTATTGTAGGTGCTTGCTTGCTTGCTCGCTGCAAAGTCCCAGACATGTGTGCCGGCACCCTCGAAGGTGTTCGCCACCGTCCCCTTGTGATTGTTTGAGGCCGCGCCGGTGCCTATCTCGGCTGTGTAGAGACAGGAGCGCGGGCTGTGGACATTTCCTGTGAGTGTAAAGTGGTCGGAGAGTCTCCGTCGCTTTAACACAGTTGAGAGATTTGTATTCGTGTCCGAGGGGCGGTATTTACACCGAACCCTTGGCGCATGTGGTGCAAGGACTTGTAGAGTGCTGGGCCAGCTTCCGCAATGCGATCCTAACCGGTCGCGGGCCACTCTAGTGTAGGGCTGAGATCTCCGCGAGGGGATTTGCCGGTTGTGGTTAAGTTTATTATTAAAAAAATAAATTTGCCTATAACACATGGGGCTATGAGTTGATGCTAATAGATGATAATTATACTACTCAATACTTTATAAGAGGACTAATAATAAGCTTTTGCAAAATCTATTAGGGATCTAGATGGTTATGCTTCAAGAAACGTCTGTCGTGAACGCAAATGCTCATTTACATAATTCTTTAGAGATGATTTAAGAAGCGCTACCAATTAGTGGTGTTTTAAGTCTTTACTCGTTTCCTTATACTTCTATCTAAAAGTTAGCTTGATCAGTGTATGAATGATTTGATTGTGATTTTAATTGTAGCTATTACAGCTACCAATCAAATAAGAGAGATTCACATTCTAGAGGAGTTGTTTTCCTTATATTGGCAGGTGGTTTTAGGAAAAAGATTTTAGGGAGAGGGTGGCCCCTGGGCTATGTTTCCTTTGGAGAAGAATGAAAGAAAAATAGTGGAAAAGAAAAAGCCAAAAGATAGAAAAAAGTAATTCCCATTTTTCTTCAATATATTTCCTTGGGAGGAAATAAAATAGAAAAATATTATTATCTATTAAACATCTTTTACCATACTCTTTTTTTACTTTTCACAAATCATATTTTTTATAAATCAACGAGGAAATACAGTGCAACGTATATTAATTACATTATAATCACAAGAGAAAACATTAATTGAGCAAATGTTGGATTAAAAAAAAATTAAAGCATGTTCACCGTCTTTGTTTCATATATTCATTTAACCATCAAATGAAGAGGCACAAATGAGTGTAGAGAGACAAGTGAATAATTGTAACTTACCAGGATTGTACAAGCTAGACCAAAAGCTAAGCAGAGGCCTATGATCAGTTCTATGGAATTGTGTCTCATATAAATAAAATACCAAGAACCAAATGCAAGTAAGTTGTTACAAAATTCTATCTCAATATGCCGAATCATAATTTCAAAAAAACCACCGAACACAACTTATTAAAATATAACCTAATTAGATACACATGAAAGCCATTATGTTATCAAAGACATTCACAACCAAGAGGAACGTATCAACAAGTACAAACTGCAACAATATACTGACAAACAGATAACCAACAATTGCTTGCGACACAAACAATGTGTCAATAATCAAAACATGTTTAGCATTTGAAGCAAGTTTAACAAGCCAAAGATAATCTTCAATATAAAATAGATATCACCAAAGTTTAGCTTCCACATTGTCCACTTAAAAACAATAGTCCTAAAACTAGAACAAGTCTAAACATATTATCCACTCACCAACTCATTCAAGATCTCAAGGCGCATATCTTCTGGAGTTGAGAAGAAGAGTTCTGTTTTCTCTTTACTTTGACCAAGTGTGATATAAGCATGAACTATACGGTCGCTTGGAACTCCAATTCTACACAACTCTTCATATATTTCCTTCTTTGTATATTCTCTCTCTTTAGGTTCAGGATTGAGTTGTTTATACATAAATTCATTACTCTCTTTCAAACATCTGATTAGTTTGTCCAATTTGACATTTGTCTCCTGCAACATAAGAGAAGCTATTTTTCTCTTATTATACTTGGATGAAATAGAATGTTCACTAGTTGATTTAAATGGTGGCATGGCAGATGAGCATGTTGAGCTTGTGGTGTCAGCTTCTTCATTTAATGGGTCCTGTGAGCTTGTGGCGTCAGCTTCTTCATTTAATGGGTCATGAGCTGCAGACGTACTACCAATGGATTCTTCATTTAATGGGTCATCGGCTTCTTCTTCACTCGAAACATTCATATATTCTTCGCAAGTACTAGACATACTAACTCGATCTTTTGCCTGTTATTGAGTAGTAAAAGGGTAAGGCTATGAACACATTTAGCTTATTGACAAACTTCCACATAATGATATGAACACCTATACATGAGATTTCTAATTTGATGTTTTTTGTTGAAATAAGTTCTGAAAAGAATGTAGCTGCTAAGTAAAAACAATTACTTAGCAAGTATGAGATGATAGTACAAAGCAAAAATTATATGGAAGAGCAGATTTCAAAAATTTATATGGAAGTGCAGATGTGTAGGAGATTTCAAGAGCTAAAAGCATTCATGATTGTGCGCTCTGCAAAAAGTAATAAATATGTCTAGAAAAACATGAGGGGCGATGCAGCAAACCTTGTTGAGGCAACCATAAATCTCTTGTGGATGCTAAAGAAATCGACACACTTGCCAACCCTAGCCTCACTCGTGTGAGAGGGAGGGAGCAAGAGAGAGGCAACTTGAGAGGCGACTGGAGAGAGAGCAAGAGAGAGAGAGAGGCAAGCAAAAAAGGTGCTTAAGCGATGATAAAACTTTCCAAATACATAATTTGGCAAATGTTGCATCCAACACTTATGACCCTAGTTAATCTAATGACTTCTTGCCAACCTCTACCTGACACCTCAAATGACAATCTCTAGTCGGTACTAGAGTCCCCAATAGTTCATCTATCATAGATATAGACCATTTTAAAAGGCCATAGAAGTGTCATGACATAAAACTGAACTTTTAGACTATAACAAATGACATCGCATAGTCTGACAAGGTTAACTAATGTCAATATCAAGTAACTATTTTGTCCTACAATGTCATTCTACTCATATCAGAGAGTCATTCATTGTTATGTAAATGATGTAGAATGCAACAAAAATTAGAAGTGAAATCCAAAAAGATAGAACAACAAAATATCAAAATGTGTTATTAATTATGGAATCACGATTGCATTACTCTGATGGAAGGAAGGCATCTGATTTCTACCTCACATGTCTGTCTTTGTTAGCAATTTACAAAATCTCAATGTCACCAACTTGCCGCAAGTCCTGTCCCAAAAATATTGTTAACGCATAATTATATTATTATAGAATTTATCATTTCCCATTGTTCCTAATTTACACATAAAAAGAGAAACATAAAAAATCTCTAGTTTCAGTTAATTTCCATTTTCAACCCATTTTACAAGTTACTAATTTCCTTTTTCCCTATATCGCCATCCATATATATTTTTATATATACTTTATTATTTTTCTTTATTATAAACATATATATTGTTTTGAAGCAAGGATTACTATGCATACAGTTATCCAATAATATCAATATATATAATTAATTTCAACAAAGGAAAAAAGTTATTGTGCCTATGCACAATAACTCTCAAGATAACATAGTTATCTTCCTATTCATTTGTTAATATATATTTATATAAATTCTCAATCTCTGAAGTTTGCTAGAAGAGACTACAACAAGTATGCTAAGGTTCATGTCCTTCATTTTATTTTCTGCTCATTAATCAATATATACACATGTGGCTTTTAACACAATCGTTTAATTCAATCACCCTTCTTTTCTTTCTCATATTAAATTACTACACATTAAATATATATCTTACTGTCGTTTTAATAAACAAAGTTAAGGTGCGCACACGCAGTAACTTAAGATGAATTAATCTTGTTTAAAAGTATAGATAAAAGTATATGGATTAAGATTAAACATTGTACAAATTAATTTCAGAACGCAACCCAAATTAATGCAGTGTTTTAGATCTACATTTACAGATCAAGATTGTTCTAAAACCACTAAAATTAACAGTCATAATTACGAATGTAATATCAAGGTCTTGTTTCTGTGCAAGGATGATATTCCATACGAGATAAAATTCGCAAAGAAACAGGTGTTTGCAGAAGAACAAATAAAGATCTTGTGACAAATGAGAGAAGATTCGACAAGGGTCTTACCTTGGTTCTGCTGAGAGAAGAAAAAGAAAAAGGAAAGAAATCCCGCCGCACTTTGATGACGCGATGCCGCTGGATGGAAGAGAATCAGTCCCCCTACGTATGAGGAAGAAGAGAAGCTTCCCGCCGGGATCAACTCATGCCATCAGGAGAATTTTAGGCCGCCGCATACGCATGGAGAAGAGATACCGTGGCCGCTCGCCGAGTAGGAGACGTTGACACCAAGATTCGTTGCGGCTTGCTCCGAAGATGGAGTCGTCAGCGAATCGCTCGGAGGAATAGAGAATAATCTCCGGAAAGAGAAAGCAGCAGAGCTCTCACGCCTACCGGATATGAATTCCTCGATTGCCAGTCGCCGGACGGATCGCCATGCGCGCGCACGGGAAACAGGGAGAGAATAGGGTTTTACGGCACCAGAAGGGGAATCAGCGGAAGAGGAAGTTCTGCGACAAGTAAATAAATTTTAGCTATTTTTTGGGGGAAAATGTAGGGAGCCGTGCCACCGTTACTCAATTAAGCAGTGAACCATCGAGAAGCTTACACGTATTAATCAAAGCTCGTTACTATACTCATTTAAATCCTAAAATTTATTTTTGTTTTCTCTCCCCCCTCTCTCTCTCTATCTACCCGCTCTCTCGCTTGGTCTCAACTAGGATGACAAGAAAATCTATCTCTAACTCGACAAGACTCAACCCGATCCAAAGCCAATAGTGAAAACCCAAGTATATGGGTCTTGAGTCGGGTTTAGGGAAAACCCGACGGGATAAAGTCGGGTCAAGTCGTGTATGGGAATTCAGATACCTGTACCGAACCTGACCCCGAACTCACCCTGATTATTAAAATGATAAATTTATCCCTTTTAAATTATTTACTAAATTTATAATAATCTAATATTTTGTTAATTATTTTCATTATTATTTATGTAGAAATGATTGTGTAGTTTATATAAAATATTTTTTATTTATATATTATAAATATGCAATAAAAATTTATTTTAAAATATTATTTATAATATATACTTATTTTTTAGGCCGATCGGGGTCGGGTTTCTCCTGGAGTCGGGTGTGGGATTGGTTTTTCTAAACCCATCGGGTTCGGGATCGGGGTCGGGGTCGGGGATGGGTTTGGGAAAGTCGTGGTCAAGTCGGGGATGACAAAACCTGACCCCGATCCGGCCCGTTACCTTCCCTAGTCTCATCTACTCTGCTCCCTCCTCTAGCCCCGACTCTAGCTCTGGCTCCAACTTTGGCTTCCAACTCCACACTTCTGGCATTTGGCTCCCGGCTTCGCCTTAAATTAATATCAATTAGAGATGCATCGAAGGAGGAGCATATGCAACTGCCCTAAGTAATATTGTGTTTTATTATATGTTTTATCTTATGAAATTCAAATATTTATATTATATTATTTATAATAGGAAACTTATAAACATCTTGAGAGCTCTTAACTGTACTAGAAATTGGTTTGGAATTTTTTAATGAAGATAAAGTTTATAAGTTTTATAATGAATATGCAAGAAGAATTGGTTTTAGTATTAAGAAATATAGTACTGAGTGGAGAAAAGATGGATCATTAAAGTTTAATAGTGTATTTCCTTAGATGGAAAAATAGAAGGAAAGAACAAAAATTATAATGAATCTAAGTTTTGTTTGTAGCAATTAATGGACTCGACAAAAACATCGTACACATGTCACGAAGAACCCTTGACCTAATTATAGAATTAATTATAAGGCTCGTGTTGAGTTTAGGATTGATTGCAAAAAAATATGAAAATTATCTCGTTTAGAACTTTAACACAACCATGAACTAACAAGTCCAAATAAAAATTATCAGATATTACAAAAAAAATATTTGTCTCCCTGTTTTTGTGAATTTTCATATAAAAAAGCCTAAAAATCAACTAAAAATGAAGAGATTTCATCATGATAAAGTTCAAAGCATAAAATGGACCTTTTTAGAAATTTAGAGTCCAAAGTAGAATGAAAGTTATTGGCAGTGATTCCTTGACAATTATAAATTTTGTGAAAATTAAAATTAAAATAATATTTCCTAAGGAGAGACGAAATGACCCCACGAATTTCAAAGTGAACAAATTGAAAATCATGGCCTGTGATTCTATTATTGCAAACCAAGTTTGGCAGACGACATGCGACCAAATCTTCTCTGATTTCTACTCCGCTAGTGTATAAAACAAACTCAAAACTTAGGGCTTTGGGAGATCACACACCGAGCGACAAATCCATCAAAATTTAGCCACTCTTATCGCTTGCTCATGCCGAAGTGAAGCTAAGAAGGCGTCTGTGGTGGCAAAATCCTAGTTTTACCTTCTAATGATTGTAGCCAAAATGATACGAGAAATTGGATTGTGAAATTCATCTAGAAGGAAGATATGAGAGTGTAGAAGAGTCCTGCTTCAAGTCTCATCAAAATCCATCAAAGATTGAGAGAGATATGAGTTGGAATAGTAGCCGTGCACATAGGGAAGAGATTGAGTTTACAAATACAATCGCACCCATGATTTCAATCACTAGCAGGGAAGAAAACAAATACAATTTTGGTTAATTTTGACGAAAGAGTTGTCTTAAATATTATTTTATTATTTTCTAAAATGATTATAATTTTTACTTAAGTTTAAAATAATTTTCATGACGATTATCATAGCTTAAACTTATTTTCGAGCTATGGAAAATAATCCCTTAATTTTTCCTTTTTATAATCCATATTTAGTATGATTGTTATTTTATTTGGGTTTGTTAAAATTGATTGTAATTTGTTGCATGTTATGAGGATTAGAACAAGCATTGAAAAGTAACTCTTAACCCCTAAAACTCATTTATTAAATTGGTAAAGACTATACTATGAAAGTAGCTAGATTATATAATTTAATTAGTGGAACTTAACTTACATGTGATATTTAGAACTTTTAATTAAATTACTTTAGAAACTAGGGCATGAACTAAAAAGATGATTTCTAGTTTTGGAACCCTACAATTAACCTTATAACTGCTAGATTAAGAAAGTAGATAGATTATATTTGAATAAATCAATCTATAATTATGCTTAATGATATTAATTAGAATTGATAATTAAAGTGATAGACAATTATTGAACTAAGAGCCTGTTTGCCCCTCTTCCATTTAGATTATAATCAGCTTTTAAGTCAAAATCTATTTGAAAATAGTTTAGTAATCAAAAACTTAAAGCGGATGACAACAAGAAAAATGAGAATTTTAGGAAGCTAGAAATTGTCACTTCCTTCTAATTTTGATTCTATTCAAAAGTCAGAATCAATTTACAAAATTGCCATTGCCAAAATTTCTAATTTTGCCTTTGTAAATTACTTCTTTGGAGTACTTTTTTTCCTCTCGATTCGTGTGCAGCCCTTGCCCACTTGCTATTCTATCATATTTGCATTTTTCCTCTCTACAGTCGCCCGAGCTCCTCTTCTTCACCAGATAATTCCATAATTGCATTTCTTCTTACTAATCCTAATTTTCTCATGAATCACCGTCTCTATTCATACTTAAATTTTTATTATATAAATTTAATTTTGTTTAGTTGCAAAACTACTCATATTTTTTTATTCAAAAATTACTTAAAAATATTATTTATTTATAATATTATAGCAAGATGAGCTTATAAATTTTAAATATATTCCTTTACATTTTATATATTATTTTAAACAAGTGTTCATTTTTAAGTAATATGTGGATATATAAAAATAAAAAAAATATTAACTTTTAAAATAATTTAAAATTATATATATATATATATATATATATATATATATATATATATTTGTGTGTATATGTACATTACGGTCATTTTGATATATGAGAGCATAAAAAGTAAAAAGTTTACCAAATAATTTTAAATTATGACAGTATATAAAAACAGTTAAAAAGTTATTTACCAAATACTTTATAAATTTTGAGAGTGTAGTATAGTACAGTACAATTTAGTACAGTTATAAAAGTTGTTAACAGTGGAGCCAAACAGGCTCTAATTAAACATTATGATGAGCTATTAAAAGGAACATCCAATAACTTTAGAGTAGATTTACTTTTAACAACCATAAATAATTTGACGCATGTTGATTTGATATTACTTTAGGAAAACTATTATGGTGAAACCCATACCGAACTTCTCTAATATTTGACTGTCTCTATATTTGCTTTGTAGCTATTCACTACTTCCATATAACTCATACTGGCCTAGATTACACAAGCACGATCAATTGATACTTAATTTTTGGAATCTCTGTGAGATTGATACTTACTTAGATTACACAAGCACGATCAATTGATACTTAATTTTTGGAATCGCTGTGAGATTGATACTTATTACTTTGACATATATATGCACTTGTAGAGCATTATCAAGTTTCTGTTATTGTCAGGGACTTTATACAAATTAATATTAATAAAAATTGTGAGAGTGTAAGACTAGGAACTACTTCTAACCTTTAGTTTAGATTTTATTTTTGTTTATTTTATTATTTCAATTTTTAAAAGTTCGGATTTTAGAATTACAATCACAGGCAATAATTAGAATCATAGCGTAAGATTGAGAATTCAATTTCCTTAATTTTCTAAACTTATTTTAGAAACCAAAATAAAATTTTCTTTGAGATTTTTTACTTTTTATGTATTTTTTATAGTTCTTGGAATTTTTGTGATTTTTTTGAAATATTTTATTTTCATTGTCGTGATTAGAATTGCTGGTTAAAATATTAAAAATTTATTTCTAAGCTTAGGAGTAATTCTTATATTTTCTATTCTAGTTTAGTTATTTGTGTTATTTACAACATTCTAAATTTTTTATTTACAATCACCACACCTATGATTGTAATCACGCTCGAGATTATATTAAAGATTTTTATTCTTCTATATTGTTTAGAATAAATTTTTGATAAATTCAATTTATTTTATTGATTTTATTTTTTTATAAGTTTTCTAGCTTTTTTCTAAATTTATTCCTGGTAAAAAAAATTATTTGCTTCTATTTCCTGAAAATTTTATCATATTTTGAAAACTTTTTAAATCCTTCTTTGGTGGGGTGGAAATAGTAATAATAATTAAAATTTAAGATTTAGGAATCAACTTAGGTAATAGTAGAAATCAAACTTGAGGTGATATTAGAAAATTCCATAAATCAACAAAATAAAAGGACCAAAGAATATAGGCAGAGTTATCAAAAACTTTCAGAGAAAGTCAGTTAGATAACTGTCATCTAATGTGGATTCATTATCTATTTATAGTATGATGTTAGAAACCCAATTAGTATAGCAAGCTAGTTCTTCTTCTAAACCTCTAGGTAGATTGCTGGATAAACTAGAAATAAATCCTAGAGAGTAGTGGAACACCCAAGACATGGAGGAAGAAAAATTAGAGGAGGACCCTAATTTTGAAATTTTAAAAATTTTAGAAAAAAAAAAGAGAAAATTTTAAAAATAAAGAGTTAAATTTCTTAATTACTAAAGAAACATCATTTGAGAAAAGATTGTACATAATAAAAAATATTTAAGATTTTACATTTTTTTAGAAGTTTTAAAAGAGCATAGACGTTTCTTTTTCTAATGGTAATAGATTTATTAAATTTGAAATCACTAAAATTCCAAAGCTAAAATACCCAAGACCTTTTTATGTATAATGCTTAATTAATTCTGTAATGTTTACAAGTTCTAGGATGAGCTTAATGTCATACTTTTTATAAAGCTAAATCTTGATAACCCGTAGCCTACTAACAAAACTCTGCAGATGGCCAGATGCTCCTGTAATTATGGATAAATTTATGATACCACTAATTTCATGATTGATTTAATTGCACAAATTATTTTTGAAAAAACCCTTCGTAGCCATTGGGGCACATAGATTTACATGAAGGAAGATTATCTTTTGATTCAGTATTTGATCATTACTTTAGTGCACATAAAATAAAATTAGCACGCCCCTTTCCCTTTTGTTTTGAAAGAAAATTATTATTTTTTAACTGAAAAGACTCATCCAAAGGTGAATAACACCTTCATGTATCTGATTCATAAAATAATGTCTTTATCATTTATTTACCACTACACTTTATGTGTCATAGAAGGAAAATTCAAATTTAAAGAAAAAAAAAGCTTAGTTTTCTTTATGCCTTGTAAAGAGCAAAAAAGTGGAGGGAACGTTTTCCATTTTTTTCTTGTCAAACTAAATGAAATTATATAATCATTTTTCTTTTTTTTTATTTTTACTTTTCTTTCTCCTATAGTGTGAGATTATTGAGTTTGATGCAAGTTAGAATGATTTATACTAATTTATTCGATGGTTTGAATAGATGTTTTAGGCATCAAACATGGATGAACAAGTCTTTTAGAAGTGAGAAAAGTTTGGCTTAACACTATTTAAGAATTCATCATCAATTTCTTCTTAGTCGTGAGGTTTAATAGAGGGCTAAGGGTGTGTATGGGACACAGTTTATTAGGATAGAAACAGGAACAATCATGCATTATTTAATTGAGCTCATGAGAAAGTATCATAAGGATTGAACACTCAGTAAAGCACCATATCCACTCTAATAAATTAGATCTTATTGTAGTTCATGAGCTAACATTTCGAAGGTCAATCATCTAAGCTGCCAAGAATTCTTGTAATTCATGAGCAAAGCCATCAAAAGTTGTTGCAATTCATCGTTTAATAAGTTATTCATAACTGATGTAGTTTTATTAGATTCAGTACCTATAAAATTACCAAATGTGCATTTGATAGAGTTGATCCAGCTACAAGAGTTTCTTTTACAAAGCTAAATTTATTCCGCTTTTTAATACTGTAAAAATGTCCGCTCAAAAGTGGAAAATAGATAGCTCCATTAAACACATTCTAACTCCATAAACAAAAAAACAGCAGGCGATAAAAAAGGACAGTCTGTAGAGACAATCAAAAGCAAAATACTTAAAGAGTTCATCTCAAAACTCCACCACGAGCAGATAATTTTTATAAAAAAAACCCAAAGATTACTAAGAGAAAGATAATCAAATAACTTTTTATAAAGATATTTGTCGTGTAAGTAAAACTGAAAAAAATATATAAAATGTAAAAATTAAACAAATATAAAAAGATTGAAGACGATTTATCTCCCTCGTGCGAGATAAAATCTGATATTTTGCTTAAAAATTTAACTAAGATTTCACTTATGTAATCTTATTGGCATAGCGGTTATTGGAGAGAATCTTTCGATATATAACAGTGAAAAACAAGGAAATGTGTGTCATAATCTCCCAATCGGCTGCACTTCCTCTTATAAAGAAGAGGTGCTAACGGGTAGAAAATGGGTACACACTGATTTAGCCTAATCTCGATTAAGACTAGTATTAATTAATTTAATGATTATCTATTAAGATATATTATTAGTCTTAATTATAAGCTAAATGGGTAGAATAAAATAAACAATGAATTTAATAAAAAATAATTTAATGGACGCAACAAGAATCCGATTGCGTTTTTGGATTTTTACGGATTTATAAGGAAACTCTCTATTAGGGATGTGCAAACAAATCGGCCGAACCGTTGAACCGCGGTTAACCGGTCAAACCGAACCTATCTGGCGGTTAACCGAACCGACGGTTCTTTGATCAGTCGATTTTTTCCCAGATATAACGGTTCACGGTTCGGGAACGGTTCGGGACTTCGCCGAACCGCAGTTAACAGAACCGAACCGTACATATAATATTTATATATATAATATTTATTTATATATATAAATAAATATTTTATATAAAAATCAAACCGGTTAACCATCGATACCAACAGTTAACCGTCGAAAACCAACACTTAACCGCAAAAAACCAACGGTTAACCGTCGTAAACTAACGGTTAACCGAGAATATTTATATTTTTTTATCTTAAATTATTATATAATTTTAAATATTTTTTTAAAAAATAAATAATACGCTTAACCGTCGATTTTCGGTTAACCGAATCGAAAAATCGGTTAACCGTTGACCGGTTAACCGGGTCAACGGTTCGGGAACGGTTTTCAAATTCCCTAAACTGCGGTTCGGTTCGGTTCAAGACAAAAATATACTGCACGGTGCGGTCACACCCCTACCCTCTATAATGTTTTTGTAAGATATTATGTTGATCGGAAAACAGACAATTAATTTATTTTGTCCTCACGACAGAGACACATACCGCTGCATCGTCAGCTTGCTCTGTCAGCGTCTGATTGGTAGTTGTGAGAAGCCCACGGCCGTACTCGGATGTCCATGTCCAGTATTACTGGTATAGGCTATTGAGCTTCCGTTTCTTCTCAGCGCCTAATCGATTCTCTCAACGCTCAAATCCAATAGAAAGCAAGAAGGCACCAAGCCAAAAATAACCTAAAAGAAAGGATAATTGCAGAATTGATCAACGTGCACAACCCCGAGGTTTCTGGGTGAGTAGCTGAAGAAGACAGGCGATAACTGCACCAACACACAAATAAAAACAGCAAGGGCACGAAACGAAGGACAACGAACCAATCCGTTGGAAAGAAATCAAAGAAAGACCGTCTTCAATCCTCCTCACAGAGTTCCCCTGCATTGTCGAATTCCTGGAGCGAAGATCCGTCGATTCGTGCTGCTCCGGATCCTCGGAGATGGTGAGCAATCCAATGGCCTCCTCCCTCGCGCTCCTCCTCCTACTCTTCCTTGCGATCACCGAGACGATCGTGACCGGCTGCTACACGGCCATCTTTAGCTTCGGAGATTCACTCACCGACACCGGAAACTTGCTCGCGGCCGACCGCCCCTCGGCCGGCGCCATCGGCCGGCTTCCCTACGGCGAGACCTACTTCGGTCGCCCCACTGGACGCTACTCCGACGGTCGCATTATTCTGGACTTTATCGGTGATTTCAACTGCCCTTCCCTCTTTAATCCGTCTTGGGTTCATTTCAGATTAGTCCTCTAGTTCAGTCAAATTTTAATTTTGGTACAAACGTAAAGTCATTTTTCGCTAAATTTATACTTTATTACTGCATACTATTTTCGCATAGAGAACAACCATTCTAATCAGTCACCTGATATATTACAATTTGCGCCAAATTTGTAGTATTTTAAAGTATGAGGGTTCAAATGAAAACATAAGGGAACTAAATTATTCCATTCACACGTGGTGAAAAACTAAAGGTGGGAAGTGTAAGTCTGTGTGCGTGTTTTTCAGCGCAAGCGCTTGGACTAGGGCTTGTCCGGCCGTACCTCGCCGGGGGCAGCGACGACGATTTCCGGCTAGGGGCAAACTTTGCGGTGGGCGGAGCCACCGCCTTGAACAACACCTTCTTTAGGGAGAAGGGGATCGAGGTGAGTTGGACGGAGTTTTCGCTGGATGTGCAGATCCAGTCGTTCAAGGACCTGCTCCATTCAAGACCGTCTATTGCAGGCAAGAGTTAGGTTACTTGAGAATGGTAATTTTGTTTAGGTATAGTGGTTGTTTCATTTGGCTTCATTCGAGCGATAGTTTTCTTCGATTACTAGTGTTTGGTTCTAATTTGGCAGCCAACTTCTGCAGATTAAGTTGTGTGAGTTCAAAATTCTCTTTCTCCATCAATATCTAAAAATGTTACTTGCATCGTCTTAATACTGTACCTTTGTTCCAAGAAAAAGAAAAGTTCACATTGTTGAATTGATAATCTTGTTTTAGTAATCTTGATAAAACTTACTTCCCATGTTTATTATCATTTAAATGAACAAATAAATAAGTGAGATGATAAGATAATTAATTCAAACCTGTCTTTATACGTGTATGATTACCTATATATAGGGGAGTGCTAAGAGAAAGTATGTATTAGTAAGAAATAATAATAATAATTCAAAGCTTTGCCTTTGTATGTCTGTGATCACTTATATGTGGGTGAGTGTTGTATGAGATGGCATCTAGCAGTAAGAAATATGTATTAACGAATTAAAATGAGAGGCCAACTTCTCCCATTTTAACTGAAGTTTGAATAGTATCTCCTTTTCCTCTGTCATTTCTTCTTATAATTTTTTAGTTTCCTACAAGATGTCAAAACTAGGTCGAGGTCTCATTAACAGTGAAAGTTAAAGTAGTTATGTGATATTCATGAAAAGAAGATAGAGAAGAAGACCAAATAAGAGCATATTTAACTTATCATGATGGAGTCAAGTAGTTTCTAGTTGTATGTCCCATTTTTCACAAGAAAGAACTGTGAGTGTCTAAATGAAAGTCTTCCTTAATCTAAGTGAAGAATAAGAGACTTCTCTTATTCAATGTGTTTTCCCTTCTTTCTGTTATGAATTCCGTCCAAGGAAATGGGGCTTTAGTAGTTCTTATATAATTGAATTAAATAAGACAAAAGACCAAAAAGCATCTTTCTCCATTAGACCGTTATAGGTGAGCCTAAAATTTTAAGAACATTATGCTAGATGAAAAACCACAGGAGGTTTGGTCCACCGTTCAAATATTTGTGAAGGTATTTCCCAAGTGAAGAAAGTGTATTTGTGCATAGGGCCGCAATATATTAGTATCAGTCACAATAGAAAATTGAACAACATAACACACTAAATAGCTTGTGTCAAAACACTACAGTACTTTCTCAAACAATACAACTTCTAATAGCACAGCTGCCCCAAACGGACCCAAAGTCTTCTTGGTGACTGCCGCCCTAGCTGTACTGATTTGTAGCAGGCGAGAACCATTGGCAGCAGTAAATGCCTATGATTTCAGCCTCGTCTGGAAGCCGCAACCTTAGCATGAGTCAATAATCTTTTAATTGGTAGATGCCCACCTCGTTGGATAAAAGGAGATTTTTGGAAGGAATTCTTCCAACTATTCTATTCAATCGCCACTCCAGTCATGGCTGAAACTTGACGAAAAGAATTCTGCAGCAGAAATTTATCGAAGGATCCACTCTTAGATTTGATGAGTGCTGGCTGACAAAGAATGTCAAATCTTGATCGTCCAAATATCCAATCGTAGTTCCTAGCAAAATACAGGCTTCTGACCTTCTTCTGCGATCACAATGAATCTGAAGTTATCAAGCAGCCACTAAGTCAATGACGCAGTGCATTAAAAATCCTCACATACTCCAGGAATATAATTATAAAGTTGAACTTCTGAAAATGTAAGTGTATAATGTTCCAATTCTTGTTAAATCTGATAGCTAATTACTTGTTTGATGGCAGATCCATCCATCTTGGGCAACTCACTCTTCTTTGTGGGGGAGATAGGTGGGAATGACTACAACCATCAATTCTTCCAAGACATACCAATGGACAAGATCCGCACCATCGTGCCCAGTGTGATAAGGGCAATCAGTTCAGCAATCATGGTAAGACGGCTAGCTTACCTGATACTAGTCCAGTTCATTATGTTTTATAATTTTCACCTGTGGCATGTCTCATCCTGAATTCTAGGTTTTGATCCAACTTGGTGCAAAAACTGTGGTGGTTCCAGGAAACCTACCCATCGGATGTGTTGCTATTTATCTTAAACTGTTCCAAAGTGACAGAGCCGAAGATTATGAGCCTAAATCAGGCTGTATTAAGCGAATGAATGGGTTTTCAGTTTATCATAATCGCCTGCTGCAGGATGAACTAGATATTCTCAGGGGAATTTACCCCAATGCATCAATCGCCTATGCTGATTACTACACAGCTGCCATGAGGATGTTTGAGTCTCCTAAGCAATTCGGTGAGTTTCTCTATCAGTTCATTATGAGGATACTATATTATTGCCTGCCCCATTTACAGGTTTTATTTGACATAATATTGTATAGTGTGTTAATGTTTGACAAGCACCAGTTTTTACAAAACAAAGGGTTCATATAGAAGTTGCTTAAAGTTTTGATTCCATCCTAAACAGTAGTAATATATTTAAAGATTGCTGAAAAATGTATAAACAACAAATATCCTTCTTGTCCTGGTAAAATTGGGTGGTAGAGTGAACAGAAGAAAGAAATTGTATGCCTGCACAATTACTCTATTGCATATTCATACTCATCGCTTGGTAAATATGCAGAATGGTTGCACCTCATACATCTTGTTCGACTTACATTGTAAAGTGAGAGATTATAGATAGAAGTTCAACTCAAACTAATGTTTTCTGTATCAGGTTTCAATGGAATCCTCAACGGATGCTGCATGGATTGTGGCCATTCCTTGTGCCGTGATCCATCAAGCTATATTTCCTGGGATGGACTGCACCTTACTGAGGCAGCTTACAAGACAATCGCCGATGGTCTTTTACAAGGACCTGCTTCTGTTCCTCTCTTGAACCAAACTTGCCCTGGCATACAACAAAGCTCTGCTTCGAGGAACACACCGGCGTTCAACCTGAACATGGATCTCAGCAGATGGTTCAGGTTGAATGATGTTTTTCTATAGAAAATAATGAGATTAGGAGCATTAGTTCAGAAGAATAGCTTATCGCCTTACATGAAATTATGCGATGTTGGAAAGGGTAATAATTCTTTTCCTTGTGGAAAAATCAGTCAGAAAAAATTGTCTATTGCCATGTTAAGATATCTCTGTACTTTAATTCACTTTCTATATGTGACCTTATTCTCATACTGGAAGGATTGTAGTCTTCTGTGGTCAATTATCAATATGATATCAATGTGTTGAACAATGAGCAGTGCTGGGACTTGAATAATACTCGGTGGCGATATTGGATATTCTGATATATGTCCTGTTTGAGGCTTGTATATTTCATTAGGAAGTTCTGTATAGACCAACGCCTGTATGGGCCTTGTTAAGTGCATTCGTAGAAACAATATGGAATATGCGGAAGGTAGCTACTGAAGTTGTTCGACGGTTTATCGGGTAAGAAAATGAGCAATTAGTATTATTGGGACTCGGGAGTGGTACTAAAAGATGTCAGCTATACTTCTTATTAAGGCAATGTCTCATCAAATAAATTTTACACTGCGTTTGCGCCTGCACCTGCGGGTGGAGGTGGAAGAAATGGCCTACCTGGGTATTAGTAGTATTTTTTAAGTGGGGTACCCAAATTACCGTCCGATTCAAATTACCGTCCGATCCAAATTCTGATGGACATGGATCTCACAGTAAATTTTTTCATTAGCTACCCCATTACCGCCGCTTGCGTAACCTAGGTTAAAAATTTTTACTGTGCCATTTTCATTTCCCCCCATTTCTTCCCTCAAAAGCATGTGTTAAATCCTAATTACCCTACCCGAAAGAATTTTTACTGTGCCCCGTTTTCATTTCCACCATCCTGCGTTACCAACCGCGCTAGCTCTCCGGCGATTTCGAATCTCCTGTCTTACGAGAAGCTGTGTGTTGTTCTCCGACTCACTCCCTGGCAATAGATTAAAGCAGGTGAATTGCGCATTTTCTTTGTTCTTCGTTGTTTAGGTATATTGGAATCCTCTATGTCGTCTTCGACACAAATCTTAGAGTTCAAGCTTCTTCACTGTCGCATTTCTCTAACATTATTTTTCTTCTTTCTAACATACTCATTGTAAAGCTTATGTCGCCTCCAAGGAAGAGGAGAGTCTGCTCTCGACTAATCTTCAGTTAACTGCGAAATAGGTAAACTATTATTTATACACAAAAAAATTACCTTGATAGGGTTAAATTTTGCCTGGTAGAAATTAAATTAGCGCATAGAAAGTTTAGGATTGATATACATAAACATTAGGGTTGATGAACTGAGTTAACTCAGCGTTGATGTGCATAGAAATTAATCATTGATTTTGATATTTTCTTAGTTCATACTCATTCATACACATATAAATGACCTAGATACAATTATTTTTGACATGTTAGAGATTAAATTAGGGTTGAGACTCAAACATTTTGTGTTGATGCACATAAACATTAGGGTTGATGCACTGAGTTTTCTCTACGTTGATGTGCATAGAAATTAATCATTGATTTTGATATTTTCCTAGTTCATACTCATTCATACACATATAAATGACCTAGATACAATTATTTTTGACATGTTAGAGATTAAATTAGGGTTGAGACTCAAACATTTTGGGTTGATGCACAAAAACATTAGGGTTGATGCACCGAGTTTTCTCTGCGTTGATGTGCATAGAAATTAATAATTGATTTTGATATTTTCCTAGTTCATACTTATTCATACACATATAAATGACCTAGATACAATTATTTTTGACATGTTAGAGATTAAATTAGGGTTGAGACTCAAACAGTTTGGGTTGATATACATAAACATTAGGGTTGATGAACTGAGTTAACTCAGCGTTGATGTGCATAGAAATTAATCATTGATTTTGATATTTTCTTAGTTCATACTCATTCATACACATATAAATGACCTAGATACAATTATTTTTGACATGTTAGAGATTAAATTAGGGTTGAGACTCAAACATTTTGTGTTGATGCACATAAACATTAGGGTTGATGCACTGAGTTTTCTCTACGTTGATGTGCATAGAAATTAATCATTGATTTTGATATTTTCCTAGTTCATACTCATTCATACACATATAAATGACCTAGATACAATTATTTTTGACATGTTAGAGATTAAATTAGGGTTGAGACTCAAACATTTTGGGTTGATGCACAAAAACATTAGGGTTGATGCACCGAGTTTTCTCTGCGTTGATGTGCATAGAAATTAATAATTGATTTTGATATTTTCCTAGTTCATACTTATTCATACACATATAAATGACCTAGATACAATTATTTTTGACATGTTAGAGATTAAATTAGGGTTGAGACTCAAACAGTTTGGGTTGATGCACATAAATATTAGGGTTGATGCACTGAGTTTTCTCTGCGTTGATGTGAATAGAAATTAATCATTGATTTTAATATTTTCCTAGTTCACACTCATTCATACACATATAAATGACCTAGATACAATTATTTTTGACATGTTAGAGATTAAATTAGGGTTGAGACTCAAACATTTTGGGTTGATGCATATAAACATTAGGGTTGATGCACTGAGTTTTCTCTGCGTTGATGTGCATAGAAATTAATCATTGATTTTTATATTTTTCTAGTTCATACTTATTCATACACATATAAATGACCTAGATACAATTATTTTTGATATGTTAGAGATTAAATTAGGGTTGAGACTCAAATATTTTGGGTTGATGCACATAAACATTAGGGTTGATGCACTGAGTTTTCTCAGCGTTGATGTGCATAGAAATTAATCATTGATTTTCATATTTTCCTAGTTCATATTCATTCATACACATATAAATGATCTAGATACAATTATTTTTGACATATTAGAGATTAAATTAGGGTTGAGACTCAAACATTTTGGGTTAATGCACATAAACATTAGGGTTGATGCACTGAGTTTTCTCTGCATTGATGTGCATAGAAATTAATCATTAATTTTGATATTTTCCTAGTTCATACTCATTCATACACATATAAATGACCTAGATACAATTATTTTTGACATGTTAGAGATTAAATTAGGGTTGAGACTCAAACATTTTGGGTTGATGCACATAAACATTAGGGTTGATGCACCAAGTTTTCTCTGCGTTGATGTGCATAGAAATTAATTATTGATTTTGATATTTTCCTAGTTCATACTCATTCATACACATATAAATGACCTAGATACAATTATTTTTGACATGTTAGAGATTAAATTAGGGTTGAGACTCAAGCATTTTTGGTTGATGCACATAAACATTAGGGTTGATGTACTGAGTTTTCTCAGCGTTGATGTGCATAGAAATTAATCATTGATTTTGATATTTTCCTAGTTCATACTCATTCATACACATATAAATGACCTAGATACAATTATTTTTGACATGTTAGAGATTAAATTAGGGTTGAAACTCAAACAGTTTGGGTTGATGCACATAAATATTAGGGTTGATGCACCGAGTTTTCTCTGCGTTGATGTGCATAGAAATTAATAATTGATTTTGATATTTTCCTAGTTCATACTTATTCATACACATATAAATGACCTAGATACAATTATTTTTGACATGTTAGAGATTAAATTAGGGTTGAGACTCAAACAGTTTGGGTTGATATACATAAACATTAGGGTTGATGAACTGAGTTAACTCAGCGTTGATGTGCATAGAAATTAATCATTGATTTTGATATTTTCTTAGTTCATACTCATTCATACACATATAAATGACCTAGATACAATTATTTTTGACATGTTAGAGATTAAAGTAGGGTTGAGACTCAAACATTTTGGATTGATGCACATAAACATTAGGGTTGATGTACTGAGTTTTCTCAGCATTGATGTGCATAGAAATTAATCATTGATTTTGATATTTTCCTAGTTCGTACTCATTCATACACATATAAATGACCTAGATACAATTATTTTTGACATGTTAGAGATTAAATTAGGGTTGAGACTCAAACATTTTGGATTAATGCACATAAACATTAGGGTTGATGCACTGAGTTTTCTCTGCATTGATGTGCATAGAAATTAATAATTAATTTTGATATTTTCCTAGTTCATACTCATTCATACACATATAAATGACCTAGATACAATTATTTTTGACATGTTAGAGATTAAATTAGGGTTGAGACTCAAACATTTTGGGTTGATGCACATAAACATTATGGTTGATGCACTGAGTTTTCTCTGTGTTGATGTGCATAGAAATTAATTATTGATTTTGATATTTTCCTAGTTCATACTTATTCATACACATATAAATGACCTAGATACAATTATTTTTGACATGTTAGATATTAAATTAGGGTTGAGACTCAAACATTTTGGGTTGATGCACATAAACATTATGGTTGATGCACTAAGTTTTCTCAGCGTTGATGTGCATAGAAATTAATCATTGATTTTGATATTTTCCTAGTTCATACTCATTCACACACATATAAATGACCTAGATACAATTATTTTTGATATGTTAGAGATTAAATTAGGGTTGAGACTCAAACATTTTGGGTTGATGCATATAAACATTAGGGTTGATGCACCGAGTTTTCTCTGCGTTGATGTGCATAGAAATTAATCATTGATTTTTATATTTTCCTAGTTCATACTCATTCATACACATATAAATGACCTAGATACAATTATCTTTGACATGTTAGAGATTAAATTAGGGTTGAGACTCAAACATTTTTGGTTGATGCACATAAACATTAGGGTTGATGCACTGAGTTTTCTCAGCGTTGATGTGCATAGAAATTAATCATTGATTTTGATATTTTCCTAGTTCATACTCATTCATACACATATAAATGACCTAGATACAATTATTTTTGACATGTTAGAGATTAAATTAGGGTTGAGACACAAGCAATTTGGGTTGATGCACTGATCTTATTCTGCGTTGATGCACATAGAATTAATTCATTGATTTTCATATTTTCCTAGTTCATACTCATTGATACACATATAAATTACCTAGATATACATCAAATTATGATTGAGACACAAACATATTTTTTTGTTGATATTCATTCACAGAAAAATGGCACCTAAGCAGCCTCGACCAAACTTTAATAGATGTTCATTGTCGAGATTACACACTGTGATGGGACAAATAGCAGAGGGCAACAATTTTTTTGAGCTGCTAGAGGCCACCCCTTTTGGCCATTTTTTTATAGGGCCACCAGTACCCTTGGATATGTTGGCTTTGGAATACCTGAGACATAAATGGGACGAGAATAGATGCGGCTTCAGCATAAATGGAGTCTTTGTAAAATTTACGGTCAAGAAAGTATCAATCATTCTAGGATTACCAAATATGGGAGAATTAGTGCAATTTCACTTGAGAACCCCGGATTCAAGCTTATATAAAGATGACTTTAAGGGAAAAATAGTAAGAAGGAATATGATTGAGGATAAAATGGTATCTGTTGTAGGCCCAAATGGCGTGATATTAGATGAGGAAAAATTGAAGAAGCTTAGTATATTATACTTATTTTGTACGTTCTTATTTTGTGGTGTTTACTACACCTTGGATCCACTCTTTCTGGAATATGTGGATGATTTAACGACGCTGAGTAGATACAAGTGGGCTGAGGCTACACACAGATACTTGACACATCATCTTACTCGAAGCTTCAGGGAAAATGCAACATCATTTGCGGGGTGTGACATCCTTCTTTGTGTAAGTATTGGCTTTTTTTTATATGTATGTATTATTAGGAAATATATTGCTGATAATTGACATACCCACTTCTTTATTTTACAGGTTTGGTTATATGAACACTGCCCCTTATGGAATGACATCAAGGTGGAGGGTGTTCAACCTCACCTATTTCGTTGGGCGAAAATGCCTGCTGGAAGAAGAGCGACATTTGAAAAGAACTTACAAAAGCTAGATTATTCTCAGGTATTTAGCTGAATCATGTCTTTCTCATTAAATAATGTTAATACTGTGTCTAACCATATGGTATATATGGTTTATTATCTATACAAGATAATTTTTGATATCGAAGATGTCATACAAGATGATGTTGCACAAAGCAATGCTGCACAAGATGAAGGGAGACAAGATTCAGACTCCCATAGCGAAGAAGATCACCTTGTAGATAGTGAAGAAGATGCTGCTGTTGTACATACTGAAGAAGATCATCCTCCTGTAGATATGGACATAGATGCTCCGGTACATAGTGAAGAAGATGAAAGGATACAGACTCCCATTCTGGAAGGAAGCGAGACTGTTATTTCTGTCCCAGTGACGTTTGCTAAAGATGTGAGTATTGCCCTTAAAGTAATTTATGAGAAATTAAGTACATTTTGGTTAGTACATTTTGGTCCTTAAACTAATAGATGATTTTATTTGTAATAGATAAACACATCATTGCTAGAAGATTCAGACACCACACATGAATCAGAGGATACAGATGAAATAGAGAGGTTGAAATCTCTATTGCAAATGTGCAAGAAGAAAGAGATGAAATTGGTAATAGATTTCATAAATTGGAAGTGTGTGTGGCTGAGGAGAGGAGCAAACATAAGTGAAAGTCCCTAAGGGGCGGGGTCGAAACCCTAATAGGCGCATATCAGAGGATTCTTAGCAGAAGAATCTAGGGTTTCTAAGGATCGGTTTACATATATCTATGATCAACTTGAATAGATCGGTAAAGATTCTTACCAATGCCATTTCTTGGATGGCGACTTGGAAGCAGAGAGTGATGCCGCTCTCCTCCAAAGCAGACGCACACAAGATGAGTCTCGGCTTCTTCTTGTTGCTCCTTGTGCTAGCAAGGCTCCAAGAGTCCTGATCACGTGAAGGGAGAAGAGATGATCTCTTTTGCTTGGCCGATTCCTCCTCTTGTCGTCAACCTCTACACACGAGAGAGTGAGTCGTCGTGAGCAATAGGGGGCGAGAGGCGAGAATAGGGAGAGCTCCTCGAACGTGAGGCGTGGTCTCATTTTGAGATCATGGCTTCTAAAAATAGCAAGCCACCACATGCGATCATGTGTTCACACCAAGTGAACGATCGCAACTTCCTCTACCCTTGAACCATGCGCTCACTTGATGAGCCGGTTCATTTCATTTGGTTCAAGGACCAAATTAAGCCAAGCCTTGATCCAGATCACATTAAACCAAAAGGCTTAAGATCTGACCATTCATCTCTTGATGCTCTTGATCTCACCGATCTAGCATCCAATCTCTCGATCGAAGCTTACCGATCTCAAGCCCTAATCAATCATACATGATCAGACCAGACCTCACTTACAATCAGAGATTAAATCCCTTTAAACTGAACCAAAACAATTCAGTCCACACGATCTGACATAAGTAAGCCATATCATCAAATTGTGCGACCCTAAGGGTTTCCTTTAAATGTCGGTAACGATAACTTACGTTATCACGATCAGTGAGGGGTATCTAGCAACACATCACTGTCTCCCGATATAAAGGAAAGAGTCTTCCAAGACTACACCCAAACCACAGCACAAGTGTGAATCCACTTCACTAGGCATACATGTTTCCTTTGCCACTGGATGTTCTTATTGGACAAGCGTGTCAAGCCTGTAATTCCAATATGATGAGAATGATTAGATCAGATGAAACATAGTCATCTGGGTATGGCCATACACTTTCTCAATCATCTCATACAGGGGGCCCCTATAGAACATCACACTCCTTCCAAGGAGACGGCAATCCTATATCTATCACTAGCGCCCTAACATGACTCATGCTCATTATCCAAGATAGTCTATAACCATTATGTTTCAAATGATATTGAACTACCTCAAAACAATGCCAATCATCATTTAGAAACACAAGTGATCTCAAGTCAGAGGAAGTATGCCACTTGTTTGCATATAAGGATTATTCACATTGTGACAAGCAATTGAATATCCTAAGTAGGGTCTGTCCAGTACATCCAATGTACCCATGAGTCTACATCTTATTCCATGCTCGAAGCATCCTATAAGATTAGAACACATATTAGTCTCAATCATATCAAGGCTGTCTCATGTTCACCAAGATATTTCGACTAAGGACAAAACTGCATGTCAGCCAAGCTGAACAGCATTGAGACATTATTCAGAAGTATACATATTGCAGCAGATAATGTAACAACCTGAATAACAACCATTGCCTTTATAAACATAGAGTTTATACATGATACTGAAATAATCCCAAGGCCTCAAACATTAGCCTTAAGGGCATACCCCAACAATAAGTATACAATGTTAGAAAATGAAATGCTCAAGGCCGAGATAACGAAATTGAAAAATGTCTTAGCTTATATTATGGCCAGAGTATAGACCCTAACTGAAGAGAAGCTCTCTCTAGAGATGTCATACCATAACCAAGTGGCAGAATATGAGGGCGAGATGAAGGAGCTTAAAGACTATTATGAAAAGAAGTTGAATGACCTTACAGCTGCATATGATAAGCTAACTGAAGAAACTGAGAAAGAAATAGAATGGTTAGATGATGACAATGCAGCTGAAGGTGGAGATGATGATGATGCAATGGGGAAGGCGAAAAGAATAAGAAAGGCCTCTGCATTTCTAACCTCTCCTTATACCGAGGGAGAGATAAAGAAGAAGAAAGTTGATGTGCCACCATCTAGGCAACTGCAAGAGGTATTATTTTATAACATGACATTATTTTACCTTGGTTGTATTAAACCCTGTACATAGCTTTAAATATTTTTGTGTTGATGCACTGAGTATATAAACATTAGCGTTGATGCACATATAAATTATAGCGTTGATGCACTGAGTATATAAACATTAGCGTTGATGCACATAGAAATTATAGCGTTGATGTACTGAGTATAGAAATTATAGCGTTGATGCATTGAGTATATAAACATTAGCGTTGATGCACATAGAAATTATAGCGTTGATGCATATAGAAATTATAGCGTTGATGCACTGAGTATATAAACATTAGCGTTGATGCACATAGAAATTATAGCGTTGATGCACATAGAAATTATAGCGTTGATGCACTGAGTATATAAACATTAGCGTTGATGCACATAAAAATTATAACGTTGATGCACATAGAAATTATAGTGTTGATACACTGAGTATATAAATATTAGCGTTGATGCACATAAAAATTATAGTGTTGATGCACTGAGTATATAAACATTAGCGTTGATGCACATAGAAATTATAGCATTGATGCACATAGAAATTATAGCGTTGATGCACATAGACATTATAGCGTTGATGGACATAGAAATTATAACGTTGATGCACTGAGTTAACTTGATACACATATGAATTAACTTGATACATGTATTGCTTTGTTAGGTTATATATGTATATTTAATAGTTGGCTTTCCTTTGGCAGTATGTGGAGAGAAGAAATTATTGTGGACATAATTTAATAACTGATCATCAACGCTAGCAAGTAAATGACTATCTTGAATTGCCATTGGACGTGTTCACTATTGCCGACGGTTGTGAAGTTGCAAAGATCACCATATGTGGTTTAGTATTTGGCGAAATGGTTCAAGACAATGTAAGTACCAACTGTATATTGATATATTTTTCGCATAGTATACACATCTGCATATTCGTAATCTTCCTGACACATGCACATATTCATTGTAGGTGATTGACGCATATGCACTCCTACTTCACAACCGTAGTAAGAAATATGTGAAGAAAAGAAAATATCTCACATTTGCCTATATCTCGGGAGCTCCTATCAATTGTATGTAGCACATCAGTTTGGATTGGCTTATGCATTCTTGAATAACTTCTACAGAGAGTCGCTCCCAAACATAAAAAGAATTTTTTGCCCAATTGGCAATAAAGAGCATTGGTTTCTCATGTACATAGAAAGAGATAAGAAACTCATTATATTTTATAATTCTTTATTACAACCAACAGCAGCTGCAGATAGAAATTATGTAGATGGTTATGTAAGTAACTTAATTCACTTACCTCTTCTATTGCATTTTCCACTTCAATTAGAAAGCTACTAAACTTATAAACACTAGTTTTGTTGATGCGGATAGGATTACTAAATTTGCATTTCAACAGACAGACTGTAGGGTTGAAATGTGAGGCTGATTGGGATCTCACCATGTACTAAAGAATATAGGATGTTAAATGCCCTAAACAGTATGAGTCTAAGGATTGTGGTGTTTTTGTAATGATGTTTATGGATTGTCTATGTAGGAAGACCAATTTTGATTTCTCGCAATCAGATATGCCAAGATTAAGAGCTATTACCAGCTTAGAAATATTTAGAGCATGCTTAGAAAGTGAATATATTGACCAGTAGTAGAACGTGATTTTTTGTATATGTAATAGAAAGTGACATTTTGTAAATGCACAACTGCATATATGTATGTATCAACCATATGTGAATATGTACATTTAACATTTTGTTTTCGCACGATAACCTATTTGTGTATGTATTAGAAAGTGAAGTGATTTCTATGTTCATGAGTTAGCATTGATGTGCTATAAAAATAGTGTTGATGTGCACCACAAATATATTTCTATGTTCATGTGTTAGCGTTGATGTGCTGTACAAATAACGTTGATGTACATATATAAATTATTGCACATCAACGCTATTTGTACAGCGCATCAACCCTATTTAAATAGCACATCAACCCTATTTAACTAGCACATCAACCCTATTTTAAATAGCACATCAACCCTATTTAACTAGCACATCAACGTTAACGCATGCACATCAACCCATTTCTAGGAGTGTATATAAATAACACATCAACCCTATTTAACTAGCACATCAACCCTATTTTAAATAGCACATCAACGCTAACGCAAGCACATCAACCCATTTCCAGGAGTGTATATATGTATGTATGAAAGATTTTTGAATTCATGTACATCAATGCTAACACATCAACATCTGAGTATATCTAGCACATCAACGCTATTTAACCAGTACATCAACGCCAATCCATATGAAAACATGTACATCAAATATATTTTTACAGTACATGTGCGCTATATAAATAGTACATCAATACTATGAATTAAGATAAATTAGTATAGGCTACTATCACACATTTCTCCAAAAATTAAACAACATATGATAATGTGAAGTATCTTACATATGTCTAGGTATTTCCCATCATCATTTGACTATATGAAAACACTGGTGGTGGATCATTAGGATTGCCTTGTGCGTCCAACTATACATATGAAAAAATAGAAACTGGAAGAGCAGGGTGTGTGTTTCCAGGAGTGTACATTGTGGAAGGTTGAGGGACCTATCAATTGTACAAATCAATATGAGTATATCAATGATATTTATGACTACTTCAAAGATAACTATTACCTGTGTATTTGCATACATAGAAGTTGAATTGAATGCAGGAACTGGATTTAAATTACTCAAAGGTGTGCTAGAACTCCCACTTGTGGTTTTTTTTTTATTCTTTCTTATTCTCTCTAGAAGACCCTTCTTGCGTTTCTCCTTTGGTCCTTTTTTGGCAACAGGGGGCTTTATGGTGATAATCGGCTCCTCAAGTATTTGAGCTTCACTAATTTCATTGCTTTCAAATTGTGAGTCAACAATTGGAGGCTCGGTGCGCAATAATTCATCAACTTGTATACTTAGCTGATTAGTTGCAACTTCTATCATTTCAAACGCTTTTCTACAATGCATGCTCTTTGTTGACATATAAAATTGCTTTTGACAGACTCGGTTATATATAGATGTCAAACCCTCTTTTCCATGACCTTCCCTAATAGGTGGAACTGTATGACAATCGTGACCTTGTCTAGCATACTTTGTCCACCTATGTAATATATAATGGTGTGGTATTAAATTCACATTGTTCATTGCAAGAACTTTTATACAATGATCACATAAAATTTCATTCAATTCATAGAGTTTACATGTGCAGTTGATAGTCACAGAAGAAGGGTTATACATCACAAACTCATCTCTACCATTATTTTGTAGAATTACCTTGAATGTCAAACTGCCAACATCAGAATCAGATGCCATGAATGTAATACTAGAATCAAGGCTCATCTTAAACTCTTCCTCAAACTCTTTGTACATAACTATGCTGTATATCGAAGATGCTTCTCTTAACATGTTACAGAAAGCATTTACTGGTGTGCTGTTTCTACTCCTGAAACCTTCTTTTAATTCTTTCTCATGAAAGAATGTGACTGCCTTATCATATTGTTCTACAAATTCAAACAGGGACAATTTTTTCTTGAAGAATTGTTTAAAATGACCGTTTATACTCTCACTTCATTGTGATGTGCTGATACCTGCACAAAATGTCTGCGCACGATAGCATGCAGCCCACTTTGTACGTATTTTATAAAAATTCTGTATCCAATTATTTTCACTAAGTTGGTACTTATTTACTAGACTAGTCCATAGTACCTCAAATCTATCTATGCTACACCTTTCAAATACCACATGTCTCAAATCTTCAAGAAATCCAGCACTACTGTGAATCTCATGGCTTAGATGTGTTACTGCATTATTAAAAAGATATCATAAACACAGACGGTGTGCTGTATTTGGCATTACAATCTCAATTGCCTTTGATACTGCTGCCGATTGATCTATAAAAATGGTCACAGGATGCCGGCCAGACATTACTTTCAAAAAGGTTTCAAACAGCCAAATAAATGATTCAGCTATCTCAGCATATAATAATGCAGCACCAAAAATAATTGTCTGCTTGTGCTGATTCACACCAACGATTGGAGCAAACGGTATATCATACTCATTTGTTTGAAATGTGGTGTTAAAAGAAATAACATCACCAAAATAAGCATAATCTACGATTGATCTACCATCAGCCCAAAAAAAATTAGCAATCTCGCCTGAACTATGAACTTCAATAGCAGAAAAGAAAGAAGGATCTTTGGCTCGCCACTCCGTTAAATAATTCAAAATACCCTTCTTTTCCAGCCCATCCAATCTTTTCTGTCTCTGTTTTTTAATATAATTTGTAGTATCATCTCTTATGAAACCAACATCCATATTACCTGCCCCGGACTGATAATAATTATGAATATTATGAGCCTTCATACCAGATGCAGTCATTTGGTCTATAAGAGAACGTTGGAATGGTAGGATTTTTATATGTGATCTAAGCTGATTGACCTTATTTGGACTAGTCATTGGATGGTTATGGTTGATCTAAACTTTGGATATTTTCCAAATATTATTGATTAAAATTTTAAAATCCACTTGGGCCATACAGTTTGTTCTTGTCCCAGCTTGTGGTTTCTTAGTCTCATGTGTGGGGTGAGATTTTTTCAAACCTTATTTGCTACAAGAAAATGTCCGATACTTCAATGAACCATCTTTTCTACGCTCTAGGTATAATTTTTTTATACTAAATCCCAGTCTTTTCGCATGCTCATTATAAAAATCATATGTTGCATCTTCACTATTAAAGACCATACCAACAATTGGAACAACAGATGAAGATTCAGTTTCTCCAACTCTTGTGGATGCACATGCATCGTCTTCCTCACAAGATTTATCATTTGACCCCATAATACAGTTATACAACTGTATGTCAATGATGAAAAATTGTATGTCAAGGCAAAGTAAACTCAACGCTAATTTATATGTGTATCAACCCAAAATATCTCTGTCTCAAAAATAAATTAATTTCTATCAAGTAAAATTTAATTGTATCAAGTTCATTGATGTGTGCATCAATGAATAATTTCTATACGCATCAACGCAGAGTAAACTCAGTGCATCAACCCTAATGTGTATGTGCATCAACCCAAATTGCTTGTGTCTTAACGCTAATTTAATCCGTAATATGCCAAATTTAATTGTATCTAGGTAATTGATATGTGTACCAATGAGTATGAACTAGGAACATATTAAATTCAATGAATAATTTCTATGCACATCAACGCAGAGTAAACTCAGTTCATCAACCATAATGTTTATGTGCATCAACCCAAAATGTTTGTGTCTTAACCCTAATTTAATCTCTAACATGTCAAAATTAATTGTATCTAGATAATTTATATATGTATCAATGAGTATGAACTAGGAAAATATCAAATTCAATTATTAAATTCTATGCACATCAACGTAGAGTAAACTCAGTTCATCAACCCTAATGTTTATGTGCATTAATCCAAAATGCTTGTGTCTCAACCCTAATTTAATCTTTAACATGACAAAGATTTAATTGTTTCTAGGTAATTTATTTGTGTACCAATGAGCATGAACTAGGAAAATATCAATTTCAATGAATAATTTCTATGCACATCAACGCAGAGTAAACTCGGTTCATCAACCCCAATGTGTATGTGCATCAACCTAAGTTAGCCTTTCGCAGTCCCTGGCTCTTACGAAAAAGTAGAAGTATTTTGCTCCCACAGCCTTTCAAGCTCTCTCTTTTAAAGTGAGTTAGAAAAGTCAATCTCGTAAGCCAACAGAACAGCTAGGGCGGCAGGCTAGATCAAGAGTCAAGCACAAAGGGAAGAAATTTTTGCTTGTGTCTCAACCCTAATTTAATCTCTAACATGTCAAAAATAATTGTATCTAGGTCATTTATATGTGTATGAATGAGTATGAACTAGGAAAATATCAAAATCAATGATTAATTTCTATGCACATCAACGCAGAGAAAACTCAGTGCATCAACCCTAATTTAATTGTGCATCAACCCAAATTGCTTATGTCTCAACCCTAATTTAATCTCTAACATGTCAAATTTAATTGTATCTAGGTAATTTATATGTGTATCAATGAGTATGAACTAGGAAAATATCAAATTCAATGAATAATTTCTATGCATATCAACGCAGAATAAACTCAGTTCATCAACCCTAATGTGTATGTGCATCAACCCAAATTGCTTGTGTCTAAACCCTAATTTAATCTCTAACATATCAAATTTAATTGTATCTAGGTAATTTATATGTGTATCAATGAGTATGGAGTAGGAAAATATCAAATACAATGATTAAATTCTATGCACATCAACGCAGAGTAAACTCAGTTCATCAACCCTAATGTTTATGTGCATCAACCCAAAATGCTTGTGTCTCAACCCTAATTTAATCTCTAACATGTCAAATTTAATTGTATCTAGGTAATTAATATGTGTATCAATGAGTATGGACTAGGAAAATATCAAATTCAATGATTAAATTCTATACACATCAACGCAGAGTAAACTCAGTTCATCAACCCTAATGTTTATGTGCATCAACTCATTTGGTGCATAAACACATTTAGTGTATAAAGACATTTGGTCTATTTCGTCAATGAAAATGTAAACTATACATCAACGATACTTGTCTATATGCATCAATCATAAACGTATGTAGTTTTTGACAAATCTTTACCTGCTGCTTGGTAGTTAGTCGGAGATGAAGTGATTGGCTTATGAATGTCGGAAGTTTTACAGCAAACTCGCCGGAGATGGAAGCTTAAAGAGTTTCGCCGGAGAGAGACACAAATTACTGGAGAACATAAAGCGGATGTCACAAGTCGAGAAAGAGTTTTAACGACGTGCTTTTGGGGGGGGGGGAATGAAAAGCAATAGTAAAAAAATCCTTAACCTGGGTTACGCAAGCGGCAGTAACAGGGCAGCTAACGGGAAAGTTTGCTGTGAGATCCGTGTCCATCAGAATTTGGATCGGACGGTGATTAGGGTACCCAGGTTAGGCCATTTCTTTGTGGAGATGCGTTTTAGCAGGCGCATTTTCTAGGAAGCTGCGGCTTCCTAGAATTTTAGAAAGCTTTGCACATGACCATGGGTAAGTGTGTAAATCTCTAAATCTTTTTAATTCTCGTTTTGTGTGCATATTAGGAAATTTCTGCACAACAAATTTCATGTGCACATCATAAAGCACCATGGACGGTGTTGATGTGGGGATTCTTAACATTTTAGGAAGCCGCGGTTTCCTAAAATTTTTTTCCCGTTTTTGCAACTTTAACTCCAGAAACCATGGGTCGGGCCAACGTGCAGGTATAATTTTTCACCATTTTCGTGAGCACGGGATTCCAAATTTTAAATTTATATATATATATATATATATATTCAGAAGGGATTTCAGAAGAAATCCTCCGCAGCTGAAAATTTCTAAGCTGCCTCCTTAATTTTTGTATCAAAAAATAGTTTTTTTTAAAATTTTTTTTTTAGAAATGATCTACATATTATAAGCTATCCAATGGTACTAATATTGGGATAGTTTAGATTATACACAATAAGAAATTATCCAAACATTATTATATAAAAGACAAAAAAAAATTACTACATAAAAATATTTAGGATAATTTCTTATTATGTATAATCTAAACTACCCCAATATTAGTACCATTGGATAGCTTATAGTATGTAGATCATTTTTTAAAAAAAAAATTTTAAAAAAAAATTTTTTTATACAAAAATTAAGGAGGCAGCTTAGAAATTTTCGGATGCCTAGGCAGCCGATGATTTCTGCCCATCCAATACCCACCTGGATCTAACTTATATCACTATATTATTATATAGAAAATTATATAAAATTTAAAATTATTTGTTAAATAAATAGAATATTTTAAATATTAATATATAGATTAAAATGATAAATTATCTTAAATACTTTTAAGTTTACATATATAAAAAATATAATTATAAATTTCAATATTTCATCAAGTATAATTTTAAAAAATTAAATTATTACTTTGTATATATTAATTAAAATATTAAATAAAATATTTATTAATTTATTTTTTTAACCTGCAATAGTAGGACAGTATTTTTCAACCAATAGCAGCATCTCCACTATATTCCCAAGTTGGCCCTATGTAATATTACACATGAAACAGCATATGAGACGAATTATCAAAAGATGATCATTTAATGGATGACTACGATTAGGAAAGGGTGAGTATGAGTATAGTGGTGATTCATTAATTACCCAAACCCAATAATATCGGCAACCCACTCTTGCCTTAACCTACCCACCTATCTAATTAGGGCCAGTTTGGTTCTGCTGTGCTGCCTCAACTGCGCTATGATAATTGCGCTATCACTGTAGCACATGTTGTTAAAAGTGTTTGGTGAATCTAACTATGCTATCACTGTAGGCCTATAGCAATTATTGTTAAAGTTATTTGATAAATTTTATTGTGTTTTTAGTATTATTAATAAATAAGTAAATATTAATTTTATAAAATATATTAAAATTAAAATTATATTTTTTTTAATTTTTAAGTATTTTAATAATATTATTAAATTTTATAAGATCAAATAATTAATTTTAATATAAAATTTTATTATAAATTTTATTTTTAAGTAATAAAATAAAATTATATATTTTTACAATAAAATAAAAATAATTATTTTAATTAAATTATTAAATTTTATAAGATCAAATAATTATTTTAATATAAAATTCAATTATTAATTTTATTTTTAAAGTAAGAAATTTAAATAATATATTTTTATAATAAAATAAAATAAGTCAGCTAGTTGTATATGAATTGTGTCACAATCTATGTAATATATTTAAATATAAATAGATATATAAATATAAAAAAGAAAATAAATAGAATTTATACTAAAATAATATTATATATTCTAAAATATATATTTATAATGTACTATAAATATAAACTGTAACATAATATATATAAGCCCGCGACAGTTCTGGTGCTTACATTTTTCTACCATTCTAAATAAATAGTGAAATATTTTTTTTATCCCATACACTTACAAATTACTTTTTAAAAGAATACTAAAAAAACCTCGTAAGATTTCTTCATTACTCCGATCTATTGATAAGACTGAGACTCATTGTGTGGATACAAATTTTCACAAAAAGTTTTCTTGAAACATACAAAAAAAAACGACTATTTTGTAGTTAAGACACTATGAATATTCTATCAAGACATGTTCTCAACAACGTAAATTAATTAATCTATAACTGAGTGAAATTCTTGGGCTTTTTTGCTGATACAGTGATACTCATAGAGCCCCTCCAAAGAGAATGCGCCGAAGGACGAAACATAATTTTAATTAATATATCTGTCGAATAAAGTATATATATATATATATATATTCGGCGCAACATAATTTTAATTAATATATCTGTCGAATAAAGTATATATATATATATATATATATATATAGGGACAAATATATAGCTAATTATCTAAAAGTGTACTATATTATTTGAACAATGCTCAAGGAAGCACATTACAATCTCATTCTAGACCTTTCACTTGTTTAGTAAGTGATGAGGGTGTAATTTTGTTGGAAATAAAATTAAAATAAAATCCTATTTAATGTTAGCATTAATTGCTAACGTTTAAAACGTTAGAAGCTAATATTAAAGGTGGGTTTATAATCTCATGAGAGAGCATGAGATTTGGCTAAAGCCTTCTCTTTTTCCCTTCTTATTTCTTCTCCTTTCTTTCATCTTATTTCTTGGATTTTGCTGCTCGTTGTTGAAAGGATGTTCGATCAACTTCTCCACGGTCATGCCCGTAGGAGAGGAGTATCGGTTGTATCCTGGGTGTTCAGTCCGGATTTAACTCGCACGAGAGTCCGGATTTTCACCTAAAGACAGCATATCGCGCCTCCGGGTTTTATCATTCTAACTCCTTTTTAATTATCTTTTATAAGTTTATTGTCTTATAATTCATGTTTATATTTTCTGTTTAAATAAAACGGTCTAGATAAAATTTTAGACCAACAATCTTAGGTGAAAAAAAAGTAAATATACTTCTTGTTTTGATTAACGATTTGTTTTCTAAAAAAAAATTAAAGAAAACAATTTTAATACCCGGCGAAAGAAACTGTGGCTATAAGAAAATAAACAGGTGATGTTTTTATTAAAATAATTGTTTGACATTATAATGTGTTAGTTATTGTTTCTTATTAAACAAAAATTAACCGATGAAATTGTTTTGTTTACTATTCAGGTAAATTAGAATAAATAAATAAATAAACTTTCTATTTCGAAAGTCCATAATTAGTTTTTTGTTAAAAAAAAAAATAATAACTCTTGCCACATAGAGCAATATCTTACCAAAAATAAGGCAAGTTAATTAATAGAATTAGGATTTATAATCCTAATTGCCGCAAGGACTAGCGGCTGTGAAATAAATGAAAAAATATATAATTATTTACTAAAATGTTATGAGTAATTAAAAGAATTCCTAAGATTAGATACAATTAAACTCTCTGCTTTATTTGTATTTATTACTATCGTTTGGCAATTTACCATAATCTTCTAAGTTTCGCAATTATGGAAATTTTAATTCCAATTAATTACTATGCTTTGATTTCAGTAACGTGTCTAGTTTATTTCAAGCAAAAGTTGCTGCGAGTAGTAATTAAGCGAGTAGTAATTAAGTTACTGTAATGTAATTATGCTATTGTTTTCAAAGTATAATTGATTTTACTGTTTATAATCGTTTTAATCTCGGTGAAATTTTTATAATATATTGAATAGATATTTTGTATGTTTCAGCATAATTTGCTGCTAGTAGCATGTCTTTAATCAGCAATTCTGTTGACTGTGCTTCACGATTTTAAATTTGCTACTAGTGGTTCTAGTTGGATAAATTTGTTCCATAAAGGAGTATCTTTCTGTAACTAATTATTATGCTATAGAAAAAAAAAAAGTTGTCAAAGCAATGAGCAGCAAAATTCAAGATCCGTCAAATAAAATAAATTAGAGAAAAGAAGAAGAATAAGAGAAAGAAACTATGTCGTATGCCGTTTCTATTAATAATTATAACTCTCAGCCTGCATTAAAAATTATAGCCGATGCAAGAAGTTTCCAAATTACTGCATCTATTTATTTATATATCTTTAATTGGTTAATTGTTATAATATTATTTTATTTAGTTTCTTGCAATATCTTAATTTATTCGTTAACTGTCATAATATTTATTGTTTATTTAATTATTTTGCAAGCAAGTAAAATTGTATGAGTAGAAATGTAGTTTATTTTTATTCATAATCATGCAAAATTTATGGGGTAATATTTTGAACATATTGGATAAATAATAATGTTATTTATAAATTAGGCTAATGATCCTAAATATAGCGGCTGGCCTAGTTTATTGTATAACTTATAATTACATCAGATTTGATCATCTGATTCAACTGAATTTGGCTTGAGCCAAATTAGAACAAGCATAATGTATAATTTAAATATTTAAACTAATATTAACAGACATTATGCAAATTATGAACATAATATAAAATATAGACATAATATACTTTTTGAAAATACACTTAATGTACATATAAAAATGATGTACATGCAAGTGGTGATCATGATATGCATAATGTATATAATTATCATAATACGCTTAATGAAAATAATCTCCATATATGTCAAATGAACATCATGAAAACTATGTTCATAAGGAATTAAATATATTTATGAGGATTATGATTAAAATAATTCTTATGGGGAAAAATTATTTTAACAAAATTTAATTCCCTTAAAATTAAAATGACTTTGAAAAATAATTTAAAGTCAGAAAATTTTAAAATTAGTTTCACTCTATAATAAGAGCAACCAAAAGTCTAATTAAATAATTAGGCCTAATTGTTGTTTTAAAAAAATCATTTCTTTCTCTAAATTCAAAAATAATATATTTGAACTAAAAGTAAAGGATTCAAAGTTAAAATAAAATAATTAAAATTCTTAAGCAGCAATATATATATATATATATATATATAACAGAGTAGCCATATTAAAATTAGACATAAGTCTATATAATGGCTTGACTTGTAAAAAGTTGCAGCTCTTTTTTTTATAAAAATTGAGCACAACAAAGCTATTAGCTAGACCAAAGCTTGCCCAAGATTATAATCTTGGAAGTATCGATAGGAATGAGATTAGTCTGAAAATATGCCTCTCAGCGGTGGGAACCCAACCTCTGTGATAGGAGATCCCTTGAAGGAGGTTCAATGTGGTAATAACAAGCTAATTGATTGGCTGGGGAAGCACTTTGAAAAATAAAAATTATAAAACACTACGGTGTATAAAAATATTTATGTGATAGAGTTGATACTCTACACTCCCATTCTTGAGGATACATTTTTTGTGCTTCTTATTGTAGAGGTAAGGAAAACTTCCCGAAGTGGTAATTCCATGAGATGAGCCTCTACACTCATCCCTTGTTAGGAACTTCCTATATGAGAGAGTCCGTATACGGCCGTGGCTGAGGACATAGACAATCCTCAGAAGCTCTTATGAAGATACACGCACACGGCCAAAAATGCGCAACCCCGCGATTGGACAAACCCTGTATTGTATGTGGATTTGTTGAAGTCTGGGTCAAAGGGAAGTAGTTCAAGACTAGTTCACTATCTTTCCTTCAGATGGAAATATTTTCACTAAGTAAAGGTTATGCCTTTAAGTGCACTTTACTGACCGCATGATATAAGCAGGAGCAGCGATTTAAATTCATTTAATCATTTTGTTGAGTTTAATTATATTCAGATTTTATTTTAATTTTGTGGGGGATTATTAGACATAAAATTAAAATAAAATCCTATTTAATGTTAGCATTAATTGCTAACGTTTCAAACGTTAGCAGCTAACATTAAAGGTGGGCTAAGGCCTTCTCTTTTCCCCTTCTTACTTCTTCTCCTTTCTTTCATCTTATTTCTTGGATTTTGCTGCTCGTTGTTGAAAGGATGTTCGATCAACTTCTCCACGGTCGTGCCCGCAGGAGAAGAGTACCGGTTGTATCCTGGATGTTCAGTCCGGATTTAACTCGCACGAGAGCCCGGATTTTCACCTAAGGAAGCGTATCGCGCCTCCGGATTTTATCATTCTAACTCCTTTTTAATTATCTTTTATAAGTTTATTGTCTTATAATTCATGTTTATATTTTCTGTTTAAATAAAACGGTCTAGATAAAATTTTAGACCAACAAATTTTGTGTGAGGTGATAAGCTGTTCTTCTGAACCAATGCCCCTAATCTATTCCTATCTCATTATTTTCTATAGAAAAACAACATTCAACGCAAAAATTCTGAGAACACAAATATTTCTTCACTGGATTTGTTTAAGAACCGAACCATCTGCTGAGATCCATGTTCAGGTAGAACGGCAGTGTGTTCCTCGAAGCAGAGCTTGACTGCATGTAAGGGCAAGTTTTGTTCAAAGAAGGAACAGAAACAGGTCCTCGTAAAAGACCATCAGCGATTGTCTTGTAGGCTGCCTCGGTTAAGTGCATTCCATCCCAGGAAATATAGCTTGATGGATCACTGCACAAGGAATTCTCACAGCCCATGCAGCATCCTTTGAGGACTCCATTGAAACCTGATACAGCAAAACATTAGTTTGAGTTGAAATTCAAAGACATTCTATTTATAATCTCACTTTATAATGTAAGACGAATAAGATTTATGAGGTGCAACCATTCTGTAGACATGCAATGTCTTTCTTCTATTCACTCTTCCACCTAATTTTACCGGATACTTGTAGTTTATATACTTTGCAACAATCTTTAGATAGATAACTTTTGCATAGGATGGAATCAAAACTTTAAGCATCTTCTTCTATGTGAATCCTTGATTTGTGTAAAATGGTGCATATCAAACACTATACAACATTATGTCAAACAAAACCTGTAAATGAGGCAGGTAATGATCTAGTATCCTCATAATGAACTGATCGAGAAACTCACTGAATTGTTTTGGAGACTCATACATCCTCATGGCAGCTGTGTAGTAATCAGCATAGGAGATCGATACATTGGGATAACGTCCTCTGAGAAAATCTAGTTCATCCTGCAGCAAGCGATTATGATGAACTGAAAACTCATTCATTCGCTTCAAACAGCCAGATTTAGGCTCATAATCTTCGGCTCTGTCACTTTGGTACTGCTTAAGATAAATAGCAACACATCCGATGGGTAGGTTTCCTGGAACCACCAGAGTCTTTGCACCAAGTTGGATCAAAGTCTAGAATTCAAGATGAGACAGGCCACATGTGAAAAATATATATACTTCTGAACTAGTATCAGGTACACTAGCCATCTTACAGTGATTGCTGAACCGATTGCCCTTATCACATTGGGCGCGGATGTGCGAATCTTGTCCATTGTTATGTTTCGGAGGAACTGATGGTTATAGTCATTCCCTCCAATCTCCCCCACAAGGAAGAGTGAGTTGCTCAAGATGGATGGATCTGCCATCAAACAAGTAATTAGCTGTCAGATTTAACAAGAATTGCAACTCTACACACTTCAATTTTCAAAAGTCCAACATTCCAATTATATTGCTGGTGGTGTACGTGAGGATTTTTAATGCATTATGTCATTGACTTAGTAGCTGCTTAATAACTTCAGGTTCATTGTGATCGCAGCAGAAGGCCTGAAGCCTGTATTTCCTGTAGGAACTTCGGCTAGAATCTACTTGACTCCATCATGTAAGTTGAATATACTCGTTTGATCTTCTTCTCTATCTTCTTTTCATGAATACCACATAACTACTTTAATCTTTCATTATTTATCAGACCGCAACCTAGTTTTGATATCTTGTAGGAAACTAAAAGAATTCTAAGAAGAAATGACAGAGGAAGAGGAGATAATATTCAAATTTCTGTTAAAATGGGAGAAGTTGCCTTCTCATTTTAATTTATTGATACAAATTTCTTACTGCAACATGCTATCTCTTACAACACTCACCTATATATAAGTTATCAGAGAAATCCGAAGGCAAACCTTTGAATTACTAAGTTTTTTTCTTACAGATACAATCTATCTCTGTAGCACTCCCCTATATATAGGTGATCATACGCGTACAAAGACAAAGGTTTGAATTAATTATTTTCTCACTTATCTACTTATGAATTAAAATGATAATAAACATGGAAAGCAAATTTTATCAAGCTTGCTAAAACAATATTATCAATTCAACAATGTGAACTTTTTTGCTTCTTGGAAGGGAAGTACAGTAACACAGAGGAATTTACGATATTTAGCAATTGCAGATTCATCAACGATTCGTTATCATATTAAAATGATGCTAGTAGCATTTAGATATTGATGGAGAAAAAGAATTTTGAACTCAGAGACACCTCAATCGGCGAAATTAGCTGCCAAATTAGATCCAAACACAAGTAATCGAAGAAAACTATCGCCGAATGAAGCCAAACGAAACAATTTGCGTAAGTTACTGTTCTCAAATAAGCTAACTCTTACCTGCAATAGACGGGCTTGATTGGAGCAGCTTCTTGAACGACTGGATCTGCACACCCAGCGAAATGTCCGTCCAATTCGCATCCAACCCCAGATCCCTAAAGAAGGTGTTGTTCAATGCGGTGGCTCCGCCCACCGCAAAGTTTGCCCCCTGCCGGAAATCGTCGGCGCTCCCCCTAGCGTAGTACGGCGGCACAAGCGGTACTCCAATCGCTTGAGCTGAAAAACAACACAATTGGAAAATCAGTTGGCATAAAATAAATAAACAGGGTTTTATGTAAATAATAAAAGAATCTCATTTTCTCCATTAATAACTTATAATTTTGCAAATGGTTCTTCTATACGAAAATAATATGCAGTAGATAGGTATAAATTTAGTGAAAAATGATTTAATGTTTGTACCAAAATGCAAATTTAACCGAAGTAGGGACTAATCTGAAATGAAGCCAAGACGGATAAGGAGGGAAGGGCAGTTGAAACTCACCGATGAAGTCCACAATGATGCGGCCGTCGCAGAAGCGCCCGGTGGGGCGACCGAAGTAGGTCTCGCCAAAGGGAAGCTGGCTGGCGGCTCCGACCGAGGATCTGTTGGTGGCGAGTTGGTTTCCGGTGTCGGTGAGCGAATCTCCGAAGCTAAAGAGGGACGTGTAACAGCCGGCGGCGGCCGCGTCGGTGGTCGCGAGGAGGAGGAGGAGGAGCGGGAGCGCGAGGGAGGAGGCCATTGGATGGCTCTCTTTATCCGTGGATCGCGAATAGGAGGAATCGTTGGATCTTCGAGTGCGGAAATTAACAATGCAATGGCATTCGGGGAGGAAGATTGAAGATGGTGTTTGTTTGATTTGTTTCTTTTGCGACGGAATGATTGTTGATTTGTTTCTTGGGCTTGCTTTATATTTGCCTTGTTCAGCAACTGATCCAGAAATATCGAGGTTTTGCTCATTGATTAATTCTAGAATTGATCTTGTTTAAGGTTATTTTTGGCTTGTTCATTTTGGATTTTAGCGTTGAAAAATTTGGGATGGGGCTAAAAGCCTAAAATAACCTCTCAATAAAAATTATGAAACTAAACAAAATTCCGTAACACTAAAAATAATTAAGAAATAAAATTGGTATGGCATTCAAAAAATAATAAATAAATATTATCATAAAAAATTATTTTTATTTTCTCTATGTGAAATTAGATTAATATTAACAAGCTATCTATGGCTGAATATTTATAAAATCAAGTAATAATTATTATTAAGTTATCTACATTACAATAATTATTTTTAAATTTCTTGATGTTACATAATTTTCACAAGTCTTTTTAGGCAAAATATTTATTTCTAATTTTTTCAAATTAAATAGATAAATATTCATATGACATTTTTAGGCTAAAAATTCATTAAATTATATGATAATTACTATAATCCATTTTCAAACTAATAATTATTTTTTGTTTTTTATCAAATTAAATAAATATTTGTAAGCCTATTCTAGATGGAATATTCATTATTAAAAGTATCATACTAAAATTTTAAGTATTCGGCATTAAGGTACCAATATTTTGGTACTTAGGCTGTGTTTAATGGAGAGGAAGGAGGGAGGGAATGGAAGGAAAGAGGAAGGGATAGCAAACTTTGGTTGTTTAAAAGGGTGGAAAGAAAATTGAGAAAGGAAAATCAAAAGCAACTTTCCTTCCAAACCCGTTGCTAAAATCTGACAGGACTCCAAGCTTGGCTAAATCTTACCCCTCACATGTTATTATATTTAATTAATACAATAGTAATTAATAATATTTAATTAATAAAATAATAACTAATAATATTTAATTAATTTATAGTAATTAATAATATTTAATTAATATTATAAGTATTTAATAATACTTAATTAATGTTATAGTGTTTAATAATATTTAGTTAATTTTATAATATTTTATAATATTTAATGATTTTATAGTATTTAAATAGTTTAATTAGTTTTATATAATTTAATAATATTTAATTAATTTTATAGTATTTAATTAATTTTATAATATTTAAATGAATTAATTAGTTTTATAGTATTTAATAATATTTTTATAATTTTATAGTATTTAAATAGATTAATTAGTTTATATAATTTAATAATTTTTAATTAATTTTATAGTATTTAATAATATTTAATTAATTTTATAGTATATAATAGATTAATTGGTTTTATAATATTTAATAATATTAATTAACTTCATAGTATTTAATAATATTTACTTATTTTTTAGTATTTAATAATTAATTAATTAGTTTTATAAAATTTAATTATATTAAATGATAATTTTTAATAGTATTTAATAATATTTATATAATACGAGTGTAAAAATAAAAAAAATAGAGTGACTATATCAATTTTTCCAATTTTCATTCCCTTTAGTTATCTACAATTGAAAAAAAAATTTTACTTTCCATTCTTTTTTTATTTCTTCCTTTTTACTTTCCCTTTCAATTTTCTGTCTTTCTTCTTAAACACAGCCTAGTTACTAATACCGAATTTTTATTCAGGATTGTTGTATCGATACTAGGACTGGCAAAATTACCTGTTGGAGTCGGGTACCCAATCTGACCTGGCTCGTTTACACCAGGTTCGGGTACCCATTTATCTAAACGGTTTGGATTCGGATTTGATGGGTCGGGTTTTAATCCAGTTTGGGTTTAGTGATGCGGGTACCTGGTACCCGATACCTAGGGATGGCAAGAAAGCCCATTCCCGACCCGATTGGAAGTCAACGGGGAAAACCCGAGTTGACCGGGGGTCAGGTCGGGTTCGGGGAAAACCCGAATTATAGAAGTCGGGTCGGGGTCGAGTATGGGGACTTAGGTACCCGCCCCGCCCCCGAACCCGAAACCACTCGACTATTAATATTATTAAAATATTTTTATTTTTTTAATAACCCTAACCCTAACTCTAATCCTAACCCTAAAAAAATTACTATCCTCGACCCTTAGCTGCCGCCTCTCTTCCCCATCATTCTCTCCTTTCCCTTTCTCTTCCCCTCCCCTCCCAGCCGCTACTTTCTCTTCCCATCCTCGCCTCCTTCCTGTCCCCGCTACCCCTCCCCTCTCCTTTTCCTCTCCTCTCCTTGCACTGGCTGCTCGCCCCACAACCCCACTCTCTGCTCACCGCTCGTTGCCTGCCCGTCCGTCGTCGCTCGTCGCCTGCCAGTCGCCGCTTGCTGCTTGTCACCCGTCCGTCCCCACTCATCGCCCGTCAGTCACCGCCCATCACCCATCCTTCCCTGCCAATTTCTCCCTCCCTCCTCCCTGCTGATAGTGCCTCGGGTCGGGTTTCCCCGCGGGACTCGATCCTCGATGAGTCGGGTGTGGGGTTAGATTTTTCAACCCCGTCGGGTTCGGGGTCAGGTTCGGGGATCGGGTTAAAAGAGTTGGGGTCGAGGGAGGTTTGGTAATACCCGACCCCGACCCGCCCCATTGCCATCCCTACCGATACCCGATGTCAATAATAAATAAATAAATATAGTTTTATTAAAATATAAATAATAATAAAATAATTATTATAATTAATATTTGTTATTAGTAAAAATATAAAAATAATAATAAATAGTTATTATATAAATATATTTATTATTATTTTAATTTTTAAATTATATTTTATAAAAAAATATAAATAATAAATAATTATTATTTTATTTAATTGGGTACCTGATCCCGGGTTCAGATTGCACAATAAGATATTCAACTTGGGTTCGGGTATCGGGTTTTGAAATCGAATCGGGTTTAGGTTTTGGGTGGCAGCGCGGGTACTCGAGTCGTTGCCGCCCCTAACCGATACCATTACCCAAATATTAATTCAAAAAAAAAAAAATTAAACTCTCAAAATATATATTAATTAGTTAAGGTAGAGTAGTTATTTCGTATGATATTATCATTAGTAACTAAAAAATTATTATTAGCAATTTCATATGATATTAATGTGCTTGTAGAAATATTAATTAAATGAGATAGAGTGATTATTTTGATACTTCCGTAAATTCTCAAAAAAAAAAAAGGATTTTGGTATTGTATTAACATATATTTTGGTAATAAAATTTAAGATTCAAGAGTTCTATTAAAAGTTTGGTATTAGCATTGATATCGTACTCCCGTTTAGTCACCCGTCATTGAAAATTTTGCTTTTTATATTTAAAAAAAAATGTTTATGATAGAAATATCGAAAATAAATAAGTAAATAAAAGCCAACAATTAGAAAAAGATTGTAACGGATAAAACTCGGAAAAAGAGGATGCATATAGAAAACAAATCCCAAAAACGACGGATCTTAAAGGGCCGGGCCATCGAGGAAAGCAGATAAAGTAGCAACAACATTCGCGTCTGTCGCCAGCACGACCTGCCTTTTCCTTTTACCCGCACTCGTGACTCGTTCTTCGTTCCAAAACAGAGTCCATCTAAAATAATAATATATTGAAGACGGTCAGGTACTCCGCCGTAACTTTACAATTGCCTGGTCCCAGCCAACCCCACCAAGCCAAGCCACTCGCCTCTTCTCCCCGAGGAAATTTTTGCCAAAGGTCCCTTCGGCAAATGAACGTACAAGGGTAGAAATTATGTGAAGTCAGTATTATATAATAAAATCCATTATATGATAATTCATTGAACGCAGAAAAGTAATTATTGTGAGGAGAGAAAATAATCCATTACACAATAAAAATCAATGGGTTATCGTATAATAAATTTTATTGTATAATACTGATTTTTATCTTGTTGTGAACTCTTTCCCTCTCACATAATTTCTACCCTTCTACAGTTCTACGTTCATTTGCCGAAGGGACCCTTGGGCAAAAATTTCCTCTTCTCCCCGAAGAAAACTCCTATTGCTGTCTGCTGCTTGAAGGCGGGAAACACACAGCAGAGAGAGAGAGAGGCGGGGGAAACGACCCACAGGGAGCGAAGCAAGGAAGAAGAACCCACATCGATGCCAATGTGGTCGAGACGCTGCGCTGGCGTCGCCTCGCTCGGCCTCGTCCGCGTCGCCCTTGCCGTCCTCATCCTCGGCGCCACCATTTGTGCCGCCCACTTCGAGACCCCCGAGAACGACCTGCACCAGATCAGCCTCCGCCTCCGCCGGCCCCTCGCCCGCGCCACCACCACCACCTCTGGCCCCCAGGACGACGCCGAGGAAGACCCCCCTCGCGACCCCTCGCTTCCTTACTCGCTCGGGCCCAAGATCTCCGACTGGGACGAGCAGCGAGCGGCGTGGCACCGTCGCCATTCTGAGCGACCGAGCTTCGTCGGCCCCGGCAAGCCCCGCGTCCTCCTCGTCACCGGCTCCTCCCCCAAGCCATGCGAGAACCCCATCGGCGACCACTACCTCCTCAAGTCGATCAAGAACAAGATCGACTACTCCCGCGTCCATGGTCTAGAGATCTTCTACAACATGGCCCTCCTTGACGATGAGATGGCTGGCTTCTGGGCCAAGTTGCCGCTGATCCGCGCCCTCCTCCTCGCGCACCCGGAGGTGGAGTTTCTGTGGTGGATGGACAGCGATGCCATGTTCACCGATATGGCCTTTGAACTCCCCTGGGAGCGCTACGCGCCCTACAACCTCGTCTTGCACGGGTGGAACGAGATGGTGTACGATGACCGCAACTGGATCGGCCTCAACACCGGCAGCTTCCTCCTCCGCAACTGCCAGTGGTCGCTCGACCTCCTCGACGCCTGGGCACCCATGGGGCCCAAGGGCAAGACCCGCACCGAGGCTGGCAAGGTCCTCACCGCCTTCCTCAAGGACCGCCCTGTCTTCGAGGCCGACGACCAGTCCGCCATGGTCTACCTCCTCGTCACCCAGCGCGAACGGTGGGGTGACAAGGTATACCTCGAGAGTGCTTATTACCTCCATGGCTACTGGGGCATCCTCGTGGACAGATACGAGGAGATGATTGAGAACTACCACCCGGGCCTCGGGGACCATCGGTGGCCCCTCGTTACCCACTTTGTCGGATGCAAGCCTTGCGGCAAGTTTGGGGACTACCCGGTCGAGCGGTGCCTCAAGCAGATGGATCGCGCCTTCAACTTTGGGGACAACCAGGTCTTGCAGATGTACGGGTTCACTCACAAGTCACTCGCAAGCAGGAGGGTGAAGAGGGTTAGGAATGAAACCAGCGACCCGCTCGATGTGAAGGACGAGCATGGATTACTGCATCCGGAGTTCAAGGCCATCAAGGTCAATGCAGATGCCACTTGAGTGCCCCTCTTTTCGTCATTATTTTTTTAGGTAAGATATAAATTAATTGCGAATGAACATCCTGGCTGTTTTCTTCTCTAGTGTCTCTTCTATATTGGCATCTTTCATGATGCTTGCACAGGGGGTTGATCCAACTTTATTACTATATTTAATCCCCTGCTACTTCGGTGTTGTTTTTCTTCAATTCACAAAGTAATGGAAGGGCATTTCATTCTTCCAATAGATTAATGATTCTGTCATTTGCAGCTTGGATTTGTTCCTGGCTATTAAGACTAAGTCGATTTCCTGTTAGTTATTATGATGTTACGAGAGACTGCTTTTCACCTTAGCCTTCCATCAATTAGCAGTAAGATTTTATAAGAATGATCTGCTCTTCGAATTTAGTTGTGTTACTAGGGCAACTGTACTATCTATGCAGACATGAACCACATGGTTGAGCAATCTGATTGTTGGACTCTTTTAATTATTATGGTTCCATTCCACAACTCTTCTTTAGTTGGAAATCGTAAAGGAAAAGATCCATGCAATTTCTAGGCGATGGGAGTGCAGAAGAACTTAACATGTTTCTAATTAATTTCATTGTTCATATACTTGATCTATGACAAATTGTTTTAGCGTACCTTCAGTTAGGTTATTTTCTGCTATTCTACTGATTTGTTTCTTCAATGGGATTGTACTACTATAGTACCTCATGTGTTCACTGTTTCAGCTATTGAACATTCATTAGCTTCAGTCAAATGTGGTTCTTAGTTGACAATGTTTATTTTGTCATGATCTGGAAAACTTGGACTTGTTAGTGTTGGACTTGCACCTCTATCTTCAAATTCTTTCCCGGTCCTGTTGTCTTTCTCGAGACAATATTTGCTTTAGTTGACTATGGCAACAAATTGCCTTTCCTTGATGATTTTCTATGGGAAGTAGGCCTTTCTAGTAGATGGTCTTGGACAAAAGGTTTGTGGTTGAGAACATGAATGAAAAGGTTTGTGGTTGAGAACATGAATGCTATTTTATCAAGTAATTCGAACTTGGATCTCATTAATAATTTGTTAACTTTTTTTGTTTTCAGTATCCTACTCTACTGAAGGTTAGACTTGCAAAACTTCATTACTGTAGAATAAAGTAGATCTTGTAAGTTGTAGCCTTGGAGTACTTTGATAAACTAATCTGTGTCATTTGTCATTTTACATCTTTGCTTGTTCTGTTATGCTTTCTTTTGAAGGCATCCATCCAAGGGAGGATTAACGATGAATTAGAGATTATGTCTTGATTTATGCTTTATGTAAGAGTTAATGTGAATGTCCTGTTCTTGTGAAACATTACCATCACATTTTGCTTCTAGTGCAATTACATTCACCCATCGTAATCCATATTGCGTTCCTCAGAGAACTAGAGAGAGTGCTCATAATACAGACCTTCACAGATTTTATTTCAGTGTAGATTTTAGGTACGATATGCACCTTGCATCTTCGAGGACTCCAGCTATTTGTCTCAACTTGAATTATCTGAACGAATTATTTAGTGCAGTATCTGATTGTAATTTTTGGTTCGCTAGTATAAGATGATGATTTTCTCTTCTAAACCAAATTTGAATTTGAGCTCCGTACAGCAGCATTTTTTTTCTGTTTCTCTATTATCAATCATATTTTCTCGTTTATATTAGGTTAGTGTTGCTTGTATAATTAGGATAACATTGATTATTTCATCATCGAAATGTTAATAGGGTCCTCTTATTGAATCACTTTGTTCTAGATCTCTTCGTATCATAGATGATTTTATTATTGATGATTAAATTGTTTGCCATAGAGAAGGTGATGATATCTGAGACTATTCAGGCCTTATTTCCTACGAGGGATAGGAGGAAGGAAAGAAAGGAAAGCATTGCTTTCCCTCCTTTCCTTGGAAGGATAGAAATGAACAAAAGGAAATAACGAAGGAAAATCAGCACCTTTTCCTTTGTTTTCGAGTCCGCCCAAATCGGGCGGAAACTCGTTTCTTTCCCTTCGCCAACAACAGCAGCCACCTCCTCGCCGATGAAATCCGCCTCCTCGCTGAGCTTGCGATCGTCGCCTCCACGTGGAGCTCGCGACGGTAGCCTCCCCTCGTTCGCTCCGTCGCGTCGAGCTCCTCCCTCGATGTCGAGTTGTTCTCCCCTTTCCATGGTTGGAGTCGTCCGCTCGTGACCGTCGCCTCCACGTGGAGCTCGCGATGGTCGCTTCCCCTTGTCTGCTGCTCCCTCGCTGTCGAGCTCCTCTCTCCTTCCCACCGCAGGAGACGCTGCTGCTGTAGCCTTGTTGATTCATTCAGTTATTGCATTCATTGTTTCTGATCCGTCATTATTTTATCATTGGTTTTAGTATGAAATATATACATTTTTTTAATACCACTAGTGTAAAACACTGTTTGAGTTTGCATATTGTGAAGTCCTTTGGATTATCTGAGCGGACAGAGTCATGAAGGCTTGAGTCAGACTTATGCCCAAGCTGGGTTGTTTGGGACTGCTACATTCGAGGTATGATGAGCTTTGGTTGAAACAAGAATGAAGTTCAATATCTCATAGCTGGCGAGATGCAGTTTTCTAAAGGAGTACATATTTTAGTATTGATGGGTCAGATTTTGGGACACGCTAATTTAGGAGGTATCAAGGTATCACAACTGTTTGATTTTTCTTGATATGAATCAGGATGTACACAATGCTTTTAGTATGCTTTGTGCAACTTTTTTATTAGATTCTTCCTTTGTTCTATTCGTCAATTTAGAGTTTTTAAGCTTTATCGATCTGTTGTTGATGGATGGGCTCACTTTCATCTCTTGAATAAAAGTTGACATGAGGTCGTTTAGTCATCCATTGGTTTTAAACACGAGTAGAATAGAAAGACGTATTTCCTCTTGGGATCGTATATAGAATTTGATTGTTTATTTTGGGTTGAATAGGCCCAAATGATGCATGTTGATTAGGTCATTGAAATATAAGACAAGTTTGCATCAGATTAGGGCTTGGCCAACCATAGACATGGTAGACAGGTAGAGTAATTTGTGAGATTGCTCAAGCAAGATGTTTGACGTTAATTTAGAGTTTCTAAGCTTTATCTATCTGTTGTTGATGGAATGGACTTACTTTTATCCCTTGCATAAAGGTTGACATGAGGTCGTTAGTCATCCATCGGCTTTAAACACCGAGTAGAATAGAAAGACGAGGAATTTGATTGTTTATTTTGTGTTGAATAGGTCCAAATGATGCATATTGATTAGGTCATCGAAATGTAAGAAAAGTTTGCATATTAAGGTTGGGCCAACCATAGATATGGTAGAGTAATTTGTGATATTGCTCAAGATGCTTGAAGTCGAAGTCCAATTTTTTTTTCGCAGAAGGATTACTTTAATGTCCCCGCAGCCCTGCATCAAATTTAAATTTGAAGAAAAATAATCCATGCATACTTTTTCCAGTGATACGTTCACACACGCTGTACAGGATGATGCGCTCCACGTGTACATATGACAGAATGCTCTCAGCCCGCACGCATGCTCAACTCTGACTTGGACGATCGGCCTAAACGATACAGGAGGCCGGATGCCTCATGCGGGCGGCGGTCCCCTTCACGTTGGTGCAGACGGCGAGGGTCTCGGTGGTGGTCTTGTTGTTCGCCTGCACCAGGTTTATGTTCTTCATGTGCACGTTCTCGCACGGCGCCGACTTGCTGCACACCAGCTTCACCGCCACCGCCCCGCGCGTCGTCCCTCTGATCCCCCTGAACTCCACGTGCTCAATCTTCACCCTCGACGGCTGCAGCAGTGTCGCCCATCCAAATTCCAATCATATATTCACCCTTAATAATTAAAATTAATCTCAAATAATTAATAATAATAATATATTACCACATCGGCGCAGTTGTGGGTGGGGCAGTACTTCTGGTCAATGAAGACCGCGTTGGACACGTTCCTCATGACGACGTTCGCGAACGTCAAGTTCTGCGCCCGGCTCGGCGGCGACCCCGGCCACGACTTGATCCGCACTCCGTTCGTCGTCCCCGTCAGGCTGCAGTTTCTCACAGTCACGCCCACCACATCCGCCTCGTCCTCGTACTTCCCCAGGCTCCCAATGCTGCATGTTATTATTATTCTTTATTATTGCTATTGTTATTATTATTAAATATAAATTAAACATAACCTGATCCCGTGGCCAGGGCCGCAGACAACTTTGTCGATCAGGACATTGGTGGAGCCCTGCCCAATGGAGATGCAGTCGTCGCCGGTGCCGATGGTGAGCCCGGTGATCCGGACGTGGTCCGAGCCGCTGATGTGGATGCCGTCCGTGTTGGGGCTCTCCTCCGGAGCCGTTATCTTGAGGTTGGACACCGTGACGGCGGAGCTTTGCTGGATGCTCATGTGGAACCCCTTGCTGTTTACCAGTTCGACGTTCGTCAGCGAGGTGTTCGTCACCTTGAGAAACCTCAGCGACTGCGTTCATGCAATCAACACTCCGTGTCATGATCCATGCATGTACACGTACGTAACGTAAAATTTATTAAAAATTAATTACTATTGGCCGATTCTTGCAGCCCCTCCGGCCGCGGCAGCTGGTCTTGCCCCAGGACGACGCTCCCTGGCCGTCGATGGTGCCACCGCCGCTGATGCGCAGGCCGTCTAGGTGCTTGAACTCGATCCACCCGGGGTTGATGAACTTCTCCATGTCCTCCAGGGCCTTGATCGTCCCCTCGATCCGCACCACCGGCGTCACTCTGCACGGCCCGTCCAGCGTTGTCGGCCCCGCCAGAAACGTCGTCTTCTTCGGTATAAGGTAGATCGACGGCTTATGGTGCTGGCACGCTGCGTCCCACGCGTCCACCAGAGCCTGCAACTCCAAATATAATCATACAACACACATCACATACATCTTCTCCTACGTATACGAAGGCGTACCAGAGCATCGTCGGTTTCTCCATCGCCCATGGCTTCGTAATCCATGGGGTTGAAGATCTCCTGCTCCAGGCTGGGCTTCGCCATGAAGAGGATGACCATGGAAGCAACCACGAGGAGCAAGTTGAGGGCGGGCATTGTCTCCTTTTGAGACATGGCGTTCACGTAGGCTTTATTCTCGATCATGAATCGATCAGCTTCTCCTCGGACCGAGGAGAAAGAAAGGAGCTGCAATTCAGGTACTGATCAAAGGGAAGGGAGACGGTCTTGTTCTATATATACCTTTTGCTTTGACATTCTCCCATTAATAGGGAATCGTTTACTTTCATTCTTATTTTAGATAACTTGCCCTCCTACAGTCAATTAGTAGGGACACAAATCACACAATTCCTTTATTATGACTGATAAAGCCAATGCATGGTAAATTTAGTTCAAACTTATACCTAAAAGGTGTTTGAGAAAATAACGGAAAATATATATATTTTTTCAATCCATAAATATCATATAGTAAATAATTTTAAAAATATAAATCATTATATTATATTAAAAACTATATTTATTTAAATGCAAAGGAATCTGTACATTTAGATACTTTCAAGGCATCTATTTTGTGATCATTGGTATAAGTATGATTTTTAATTTAGTTATTATTATTTGTCTTAATGTATAAATCTTTTTTTTACAATTTTAAAATTAAAATATTATAGTAATTTTATTAGCCTCGCGCTTGTACTAGTTTAACATTATTAGTTTATAACTTTATAAGGGACACTCACTTCGTTCCAGTGTACGCGTCCAATGAACCGCGGCACATCTTACCGCTTCCCGTTCGCTACCGCGATAAAGAGTGAACCCTAGAAGCCAAGCCGCAGCCGCCGGTCTCAGAGGAAAAAGGTTGCAGCTATGGTGATTCTCTTCTCCGATTGAATTTCTGGAGGCTTGATCCCAGAATGTGTAGTATTATTCTCTCCTTTTTGTTCTTATCTATCGTCCACTTTCTTATGTAGGGTATCGATCTCGTCGCCGGTGGACGGAGCAAGAAGACAAAGCGTACTGCTCCAAAGTCAGATGATGTCTACCTAAAACTTCTTGTGAAGGTGAGATTATCGCTTACTTTTTGCCTTCTCCAAGATAGGATTGAAGGGTGCCGCATTCATTTGTGCGCCTCTTCGTCGATCAGCTCTATAGGTTTTTGATGCGGCGGACTGGGAGCAAGTTCAATGCAGTGATCCTGAAGAGACTTTTTATGAGTAAGACCAATAGGCCTCCGATCTCCCTCAAGAGGCTAACCACTTTCATGACCGGAAAGGTGAGACGTCTTTGGTATCTTGGTTAAATTGTGAGCGTAACTTGACTTTTGATGGATGTAATTTTAGTGCTATTCTATTGTTTGAATCAGGATGGTAAGATTGCAGTCATTGTCGGAACTGTGACTGATGACAAAAGAGTTCATGATGTGCCAGCTCTGAAGGTAACAGCTTTGAGGTTTACAGAGACAGCAAGGGCCAGGATTCTTAAGGCAGGAGGGGAATGTTTGACGTTTGATCAACTCGCACTCCGGGCGCCCCTTGGGCAGAACACGGTATATGCCTCAGCATATTTTAAGATTAGTTTTGGTTGCATTTGAGACCCTTGTTATACTTATTTCTATTATGGCACACATGCCTTCCGTTTTGCACTTGTGCATGTTCCATCGTAAATTTGTTGCTGAGCTTTCTCTAAGGAACATTAAATTTGTTCAAGAAGAATTTAGAATGTTGCATAATTGGTTACTCTGCCCTGTCTCTATAATTGGACTTTAGGAGTATTGTAATTCATCAATCTCGAGTTAAATGTTGAAGGTTACTATCCATTCTCTTTTTACTGCTTGTTTTTAAAATTTAACTTTAAAGCTTTGTTTTAAGTAGAACTGATGGAATATCTATTATTAATTTGTTTATTTTGAATTCACTCCCTGTGATGTTTATTTGTACCATGCTAATGCTGATATAGCTGGTGATGAACTCTATCAAATAATTACTGAGGGAACATGTTCTTTTCTTCATATGTATAATGTATTTAATTTGATTGATCTTGTGCTAGTGTGATTTGAGCGAGAATGTGTAGTGTACAAAGTAATCTTGTTCCCTTTCTTTGGGAATACCCCCATTCAAAGGCTGGGAAGAGCTTGTGGCCTTTGACAGAATCCCATGGTGGCGCCTATGATTTTCACCTGTTGTCTTCTTAAGCAAATGAATGCTAGATTTTCTTTCTACTTGTCATCTCTCTTGCTCTTGCTCTTTTTCATCCATTATTAAATCTTGTAGGCATTAGAATCAGTTGTTAATGATTCCAACACTTAGATTCTCTCCAGATGCCAGAACAATATCTTTTTTTCTCCATTTTGGTTCCTGACAAATATTCGTGAGAACATATGCCAATAAAACCAGTATTACTTATTCTTTATCTTTTCATTCGCGAACCTTGCATCATGTGCATGCTGAGCTGATATTGTTTTTAATACAGCTCATTTTGAGGGCTTTCAATCCCTACCATATTGCAAGAGCATGGAACCAACACCCAAAGTATCCGACCATAATATTGAATACTTTTATTTATTTTGTGTGATCAACATATGACTCATTAATACCTTGAAAACTGTCCCAATGACAACAACCTTTTCAAATCATTATTTTTGAAGCAATGATGAAACTGTTTTATCCCAGCTCACTATGAGATCTTCTATTTAATGGAAGATCAAGGAATGGGTATCAAACACAACACCTGAGCTTGAAATTGGTATTATTATTATTATTTTTTTAATATTTTGGCCTTTTTCTAGCTCTGAATGATTTACAAACTATCTTAAATAATATATATTCCTCTGGCTATTCTTTTATCACCATGTTTTTGAAGCAACAATAAACGTTTATACCATGTCATTATGAAGCCAATTCAGGGATGGGTAATAGAGAACACCTGACATTGTAATTTTTATGATTCTTTATTATATGTCCTTGTTTTGTTTTGTCTTTTGGGCACTGTCTAGCCTCAAATCATCAAATGATGTTTAAGCTAGCTAATATTAATGATACGTTCTCCTCTTCTATGACTAAGTTGTCTAGTCACAATAGTAGCCTCTTGCATATGCACATTGATTATGGTAATCTAAGACCTTTTGAAGATCACAATATGTGGAACGCATGTGAATATTATTTTGATCGAGTATTTTTGCCCCACCATTAATTTGATGGGAGCCTCATGCATAGGAAATGTTCTTGTTTAAATCTCTTGATGTTTCACAAAAAGATAGTCTTTTCGTCATTTGCTTTTGAATTTGTATTGCTATTGATTTCTGATGGAATTTTTGAGTGTTGTGCGTTCTGCTCTACGTTGTAGTCTTGAGGCAAAGTAAGACGGGTGAGGCGTCATCAGTCTGTTTCTTGTTGATTCTCTTATAGTGCTCTAGTTTAATAGTTCACTAAAGATGAACTGAATTTTTTACAGATAGACCTTTCCTCTGCTTATATATCCTATCATTTTGTATGGCTTAGATGCCAAATGGACTCGAGTATTTATTATTATTTTTATTCCCGTGGAAATTCTAAAAAACTTGCTATATATTTCACTAAGCTACATATTGTATCATAACAATTTTTTGTTGTCAAACTTGCTATGTATTCTCACCAAATGGACTCGTGTTTTAAATTCTTGTTATTGATTTTTTGTTTTGAGAAATAGATGAGTGGCTGCTAATTCTTTGTATTAAAAAAATAGTTTGACCCTTTTTTTCACATATTTTATGAATTTAGACCCTAAAAGATGGTGCTTCTCATCAAAAAGTTCAATTTCCAGCTCTGTATTTCTCGGTTTTTTCAACTTTTCTTAATTTTGTTTATGGTTTGTTTATCAAGCATCTGTTTTGTCGATGGTGTATCTCTAAAATCAGTTTCGCTTGCATTTTCTGTTGGCTATTTTTTTGTAGTAACGGTGTGTTGTTACGTTTGTGCATGATCGTATACCAAGTTTAGAGTTGCTTGTTCTGATTTCGTACAATTAGTATCTGAATCCCCCTTTAATATGGTTTTCAGGTGCTCCTTAGGGGTCCAAAGAATGCTAGAGAGGCCGTCAAGCATTTTGGGAAGGCACCAGGAGTTCCACACAGCCATACAAAACCTTACGTCCGTTCTAAAGGAAGGAAATTTGAGAAGGCTAGAGGAAGAAGAAACAGTAGGGGATTTAGGGTTTGAGTTTCTGTTTTCATCTGATTTTAGAGGACTAAATATGTTATTTGTATTAATTAGGTTTCCCATTTGTAACGCATTTGTGGGTTGTGCTTCAGTTTTGATGTGGTATTATTATATTACGTGCAAGAATTTGACATGGTTATTTATTGAGCAACCCTTTACTGTATTGGCTGGTGAACGAAAAGATTATAATGTTTATTGACTTTTGATACGTTATTTAAATAGAAATGGTTATATGCCTGTGTATACTTTTCTATAATTATAAAGTTATGTAGAAAGACGTTTTTAATTAAAAATTTAAGATGATTTAAGTTCTTAAACTGTACGGTTTTTACATTATTCTTGCGAGTTTGTGCTTATTTGGATTTTGCTCCTGTAATTTCAAATGATTCATTGTATTTTGTTTATGTCAATCTTAAAATCAATATGAAGTCATCAAAGTATAAGGGTTGATTGGCAACTCGTAAAATTATATTGGAAAATAAAAATAGCATGAGTAGAAACTATTAACGATTATTCATTGTATTATTGTAAAAGCATTTTTATCTCATGTATGCATATTATAAGTAATTCTTTCTCGAGTTTTTTCATCCCTTACTAGACCTACTAGAAATTGACCTAATTGCAAACATGATCTGACTAGACACACCATTAGAGGTTTGGCTTATTAAAAAATAATCTTAACCAAAATTCTTCACTCTAAAACCTCCATTATTTTAAATTTTTTCTCTTACGCAACAGGAGGGTGATAAGAATATGAGAACATGTGACCAGATCTCGATTGAATTGGACGGATATAACCCATTTTAAGTTCCTCTTTACTCCCTCTCGCTGTATCGTCCTCGAATTCTTTTTTTTTCTTCCCTCTCTCTCGTCTCTCCCCTCCACTGCTCTCTCTCTAGCCTCCCTGTCGTCCTCCCTCCTCCCCGAAAAAAATTTAGCAGAAGGTCCCCGAAAAAAATTTAGCAGAAGGCCACCAGTCTGCTGCCGTCATCGCTAAGACACGAATCCCAAGATAATATTTTCAAATCTCAAAGTCGAGTCAATTTCATAATCCCTAATCAACGTTCACGATATCTTAACTCATATTTAACTCTGGTTGAAATCAACTTTCACGATTTTTGTGTTGACTTACACGAAATTAATTTATCATGTAATGATAACAGTTTATCGTGAAATGATCCCAATTTATCGTGTAATAATAACAGTTTATCGTGAAAGCACTCTAGTTTTCCGTAAAATGATTCCAGTTTATCGTGAAATCACTTTAGTTTTTCGTGAAATGATCTCAGTTTATCGTGTATTGTGTAAGACAACGTAAAAATTGTGAAAATTGACTTCAACTAGGGTTAGATATGAGTTAAGATATCATCAACGTTGACTGGGAATCATGAAATTGACTCAGCTTTGAGATTTGGTAAAATTACTTTAGAATTAGTGTCTTAGCGATGATAGCACCCTTATGCGGAAATGGCAGAAGGGGCGCCTTCAGCCAATTTTTTTTCCCTCCTCCTCCTCTTCTGATCATTCGTCTCCCTCTCTCCTAGAATGAGTTAGGGTATAACTTATTTTATTAAACGGATTATTTTAGTTGGGTTGGATTCATCCAATTATATTTGAATTTTATTTAGATTAGACCGTAAGACTCAATTAATTAAATACATATTAACTTAATTAGATTATGGGTCACAAGTCACAATAAAAATAATCTTTTTATAACCGAATAACCCAAATTATCAATGCTTTATTTTTTTGAAGGAGAAAAAAATAGAAGGAAAAAAAAGTAAAATAAAATGAAAGAAAAAAATATAGAAGAAGAAGTCATATGAATTTCGAGTAACTACGGGTTGTGGGTGCAAGAGGGAACTAGGGAAGAGGAGAAGAAGGTGGAGGGGCGATGGCAGTGGAGGAGAGGTGGCGATAGTGAGTGGAAGAGCGTTCGCTACTACTTCACTACCGGTGGGACAAACTCCGGGGGGGGGGGGGGGGGGGGGTTGGGATGGAGAATCTCGCGAAAAAAGGGAGGCTAAGGGACAAGACGAGAATAGGGGCGAACTCGTAGGGGGAGAGAGGCGGAAAGGAAGGTGATCAGGCGAGGAAGGGAGGAGAGGGAGGCGGGGAGAAGGGGGTGAGGAGGCCAGGGAGGGAAGGGTAGGGCGAGGGGGAGAGGCAAGAGACAAAGAGGCAGATGGTGTCAGGGACAGAGAATCTGAAAAAATTCTCAAAAAAATTTTAGCCAAAGGGTCCCTTCGGTAAATGAACAGGTAGGAGGTTATGTGAAGGAGAAAAAAATCCATTACACCATAAAAATTAATATTACACAATAAAATCCATTACACGATAATCCATTGACTTTTATCGTATAATGAATTTTTTTCTTCCTCACAACAATTACCCTGCTGCGTTCATTTCGGTGAAAATTTTTTCTTCTCAAAAAGGGAGTGAGACGAGGTGGGGCGCGAGATTTTCACTCGTGTTTTTTTTTTTTGGCCCAATTCGGGCAGAAACAAAAGAATGAAAGGCATCAAATTTTTCTTTCCTTTCATTTCTTTCCCCAAAAAGCTTTTAGTTTACTTTCTTTCCTCCCACGCTGTAGTTGTTATTAATCGTCTAAAAACTGATACCCAATAAATCTTGAAACGCCAAACAAAAAACGAGGGAGAAACAAGAAAATCTCTGGTTAAACAAGAAGATTCTAACTCTGCGGCATCTAAAATTCGCTTAGAACCTGAAAAAGAAATTCTTGGTTTTCGAGTAATTCTTTTTCCCTATTTCATAAATAGGCGACTCACACGGCGGCGCCCCTCCGCGTCCGCCGCCGGGCTCTCCAGCCAAGCTGCGGTTCGTTCTCCTCCTCTCGAACACCTCTCCCCTGCAGTGAGGGTACCCGGGGGAAGCCATTGTCTGCTCGCTCGGGCAGAACACAGGAGACTCGTTTCCCCAGTACACTCGGTTCGCCCTCAGGCAGCCCTCGATCACTTCACACTCGTCCCTGAATCTCCTCTGCAGGCTGCTCAGCATCCAGCTCTGAGCGGCCCCGCTCGCTTGCCTTGTCGGCTGGCTGCAAGGCATAGGGTTCCGCCCGCAGCTGTCGCCGTAGTAGCTGCAGCTCTTGCTGCTGTAGCATTCGTGGCAAAAGTGGAGGTTCCTCTCCGAATTGAAGGCTTTCCTTTTGGCTTTATCAGAGAGGCATGAGTAGGCCTGCGAGTAATTCAAGCGGCTTTCTGTTTACTATTTGGACAAAAGCTTTGAAATGGCTAAATCAAGAGGAAAGTTAATAAGTAATTCTTCTCATTAGAAGTATCAACTGATCCTCTTCTAATTCACTGTTGATTTGTATGATGAATAAGACTAGATATTGGACTAAGCTGAAATGATTTAATGTCCACATAAAGAGGAGATGATCGATCAAAGGCAAGGAGACAGAAATGACATTTGCTGCTTTTGATACTTTTGATGAGAAGCCTCTGTGTTCAACATTGCTGCTGCTTCTTCTTTTTTCTTTTATTTTTTTGTCATAAGACAGATAAATATACTCTGAGGAATTTAACAAAAGAAGGAAGAACAAATTGGCACTTAATTCTACCTCTGACACAAGCTTGAATGCAACATCTGCACTGGGATGCTTATTTTTATCTGGATGAAGCTGCAATGCTGCAAAAAAAAAAAAAAAAAAAAAAAAAAAAGCTAAATCTCATCCTCAACTCAATCAGTACTAAGAACAAATCAATGTAAGAAAACGAAAACGAGAGTTTTGTATAAACTGCTCTTTACCCAGTTGGCGGTATCGCTTGCGGATCACATCTACCTTCTCATCCACATCAACCTGCGTCCATAATAATTAATCACCAAATCTTTGTAAAAGAAAGATCAGAGGCTTTTAGGTTTAAAAGAGCAATTTTTAAAAAGATATTTGTATTATTTGAGAAACTAGAACTAAACCTAATTCAAAACACAATCAATAAATCTTTCCATACTAATCCTGAATAACAAGCTTGATCAGATCAGCACATGAAATCCGACATAAGATCGAATATAAGGTAGCAACGTACTCGAAGAAGGAGATACCAATCGACGAAGAGAGGCGTAGGTCTGGAGGAGCGGCCGCCGCGATGAGTGCAGGAGGCGAAGATGGACCCAGCGGCACAAATCTCCCTCACCACCCGCGCTTTGGTGGAAGAGGAAGAACGCTGCGGCTCCACATCCAGTGCTCCTTCCTCTTCCAGAAACTCTCTCGCTCGCCTCGCCATGGATCTAATCTAATCCAATCCAATCTGATCTGATCTGATCTTAATCTTTTTGCTAAACTTCTTTTTGGTTCTCCACTGATAATTTACTCGCACTGCTGCTGCTGATGCGATTAAAATTAAACAAAAAAAAGGGGAATATGGAAGGGAGCGAAGTTTAAGGGAGAGAAAGAAGGTTGGCGAGATTGGTGGGAATGCAGTCGTTTTATAGGGGGCGAGGGTTGGGGGGAGTTGAAAAATAATTTAATATTATGTGACGGACGCGTCGTCAGTTTCATTAATAGTCGTGCGACGAGGTAAGTTTTTAAGTTTCAACTCCCTGCCTTCTCTTTTTGTTAAAAAAAAATAAAATAAAATAAAATATTTGTTAAATGATTATAAAAATTATTTTTATTTGGATTCTAGAAGATTTTATTTGTAGAAATTATTTTTATTTTTAAAAATTTATATTTGATAAAAGATTTGAGTTTATAAAATTACAAACCCTAGAATCTTACATGTTATTAGTCTCACACTTGCATACATAATATTAGTATTAACTATGAATTATTTAAAATATAATTTAGTAATTCTTTTTTTTTTAAAATGGCCTAATCAACTTGGATTAACCTAGTTGGAGAAGGTAGTAATTTTAGTAACATTTTTTTTAGTTTAAAATCAAAATTTTTTATGCTTGAAAATTAGAATTCTATACCTAAAAAAAGTCAAACCAAACCATGCTAAACAAATCTAATTTAATTTTTTTTCTTCCATTTTATTAATTCAATAACTTTCCTTTTACTATTAGTGGCAAACCATTCCAATTAGATTCAACGTAAAAAAACGCTTTCTTAAAAAATTGATTACCTTTATTTATTATTTGATAAAACAACTACTAAGAATAAGTTGATAAATTACATTTTTTTGTTAATTCAATTTGTATACTTTTTTTTCAAAGAATTTGTAAATAATTAGGACTAAAACTAAGCTGAATTATATGAAACCAAAATAAAGTACTAAAATTGGTTTTGAAACTAATTAGGCCGGGTTCAATTTAATTCAACTGTTTATGTACACCGCTTTATATAAAATATTAATTGATTGAATAATATCAATTAGTTTAACTAGTAAAGACTTTAGTTATCGATAATAAAATCTTAAAATTGAATCCCATCTTCATTATTTAACTTATTTTTGTTTAAAAAAAATTTAATTCATTGCAAAATTGGATTGGACGAAGCCTTTACTAAGAAAAACCGGACAATTTCACTCTTGCATGTGCATTTAATTCTTCCTTTATTTTCTTTTGATGAGAATTGTAGTATAGTGTTGGTGGCCGACCTAACTACTACATCTGCATGTGCATTCTTGTACATCAGTAATAATGTGTAATAAATTTAAGGACGTTTTGTTGCCACCATTTAAAATGCACTAAAATCATATCAAAGTACCGGAGCTTATAATATTTGATTCAGATAAAAAATCAGATACGTTTAAATTTTGTAGGAATCTTTTAAAAACGATTTACTTTAATTTGATTATATTATTACAAATTAAAAAAAATGTTTATTGAGCTAATAATGTTTATTGAGTTAGTTTGCTTCATTGTGGGCCTCGACCGAGAAGGGGGGCTGATCCAAAACTTGACGAAAAGGCCCACCAAAGTAGGGGCACCTCGCTCGCCGCTTGATGTGAGTATTCGTTATCATGGGCTGTCGGCACGACTAGGGCCAGTTTGGGATTGAAGTGCAGGTGCTGCTCTTGCAGTGCTGTAAGATTAAAAGCAGTACTGTTTATTGTCAAAATACTGTAGATTACTGCTCGAAAAAGTAGAACTGTTTATATATTTATTTATATATATGTATATATATTTATTTATATATGTTTACATGTATTTTTTATTTATTTTAATATATATATTTATATATGTTTATATATAATTTATATTTATATTTTTATATTTTTATATATATTTATTTTTATCTTTTTATATTTATTTTTATATTTTTATATATCTTTATATTTATTTATATATTTTTATATATCTTTATATTTATTTATATATTTTTATTTTTTTATATTTATTTTTTTCTTTTTATATATGTTTATATTTATTTTTATCTTTTTACATATTAATATCTTTATCCTTTTATTTTTATTTGTATATATTATATTTGAATTGGGAAAACGGCACAGCGAGTAGGCAGCGAGCTGGGAAGATGGCGCTGCAAGCTGGGCGGCAAGGTAGGCAGGGCGTACCGGCGCAATGAGTTGGGAAGACGAGCGATGCATCTTGGGCGGGCTCGTGAGGCGGACGATGAAGCAGCGGTGGGGCGGGCAAGCTCGTGTTCATCGTCCGCCTCACGAGCCCGCCCAAGATGCATCGCTCGTCTTCCCAACTCATTGCACCGGCTCCCTGCCTACCTTGCTGCCCAGCTTGCAGCGCCATCTTCCCAGCTCGCTGCCTACTCGCTGTGTCGTTTTCCCAATTCACAAGCCTGTTGCTTCGTCGTTTGCCTCATGACCCCGCCAAATGATTCGCCGCCAACCTCGCCACCTCATGAGACCGCCCAAGATGTTTCGCTCGCCTTCCTAGCTCGCTGCGCCGATCCGCCCCGCCTACCTTGCCGCTCAGCTCGCAGCGCCATCTTCCCAACTTGCTGGTGCTCGCAGCGTCATCTTCCTAGCAGATACTTCGCAGTCTTTCCACCAGATTCTTTGCCGTCCACCTCGCTCGATGCTTCGCCGTCCGCTTCGACATCTTCTCACCAGCTAGGATGACATCAACTACCTGATTTTGATAAGGTCTTCAAAGTAGATTGTGATACTTTTGGGATGAGCATAGGTGGAACCCTGAGTCAAGAAGGACACCCCAGAGCCTTCTTTAGTGAGAAATTAAATGAGGCTAAACAAAAATACTTCACTTATGATAAATAATTCTATGCTGTGGTTCAGTCCCATAGGCATTGGAGACACTATCTAATCCATAAGGAGTTCACCCTCAATATGTGATCACCAAGCCTTGTCTTATCTAAGTTCTCAACGAAAACTTAATTCTAAGCATGCTAAGTGGGTAGAATATCTGCAGCAATACACTTTTGTCCTTAAACACAAATCAGGGGTTGAGAACAAAGTGGCAGATGCTTTAAGTAGAGTAAATTTGCTTTTGACTTATCTACATGGGTTTTGAACATATGAACTCTGCTTATCATGAGTATCCTGATTTCTCTTCTATGTATGCTGACCTTATTGTAGATCCCATGAGCCATCCAATCTATTCCTTTGGGGATGGGTGTTTGTTTCTTGGATCGATCCTTTGTGTGCCCAAGTCCTTAGTTTGAGAATTCCTAGTATGAGAATTGCACGGAGGCGGGGCCACGGGGCACTATGGCCGAGATAAGACCCCAAGCCTTAGTGGAGGAGCGATTCTACTAGCCTCACCTTTACCGCGATGTGTCTAGAATAATCGGGCATTGCAGGACATGTCAGACCACAAAGACACATAAGCATAGCCCGAGCCTTTATACACCTCTACCCATTCTCCAAGCCCCTTTGCAAGATCTTAGTATGGATTTTGTTTTATGGTTGCCACGGACCCCTGCTAGGCATGCTCCATCTATGTAGTAGTAGACAGATTTACCAAGATGGCTCATTTTATTCCTTTTTCCAAAACTGTAATACCCTGAGTTTAGTCCCATATTGGAAGTAGAATAAGAGATTATATGGTATATAAGGCTTAGTTGACTTGCTTTTGTTAACTTGGGCTTAAGCATTTTAATAGATTGGGCCACGTTGTAAATCGGTTCACCAAGTTAATAAATAGTTTGCTTACTAAGCGGGTCATAACAAATGGTATCAGAGCAAAACTTAGTCCTAAGCAAGGTGAGAGGCCAATTGGAAAGGGCTACTGAGGATGGTGAAGTCGCTATTGGGCTGACCTCATATGCTGCCGACTAAGGGATGATTCTTGGGCATGTGTTAAGGTTTGGCTTGACGAGGAGTCAAGTCTTAAATAGGGGAGATTGTAATACCCCGAGTTTAGTTCTACATTGGAAGTGGAAGAAAAAAATTATATGGTATATAAGGCTTAGTGGGCTTGCTATTGTTAACTTAGACTTAGCATTTTAATAGATTGAGTCACGTTATAAATCGGTTTACCAAGTTAATAAATAGTTTGCTTACTAGGCGGGTTGCAACAAATGATATCAATGCAAAACTTAGTCCTAAGCAAGGTGAGAGGCCAATTGGAAAGGGCTACTGAGAATGGTGGATCCGCCATTGGGCTGACCTCATATGCTGTTGTTGAGTCATTTTTATATAGAGATTTTTATGCTATTTTCCTCGTTATATCTTTACTTTTCTAGCATTTACACCTTATTTGCATGGAATTATTGCTTTATCTTCGGAATCTACACTCTTTGGTGTTTTTGCATCATTTCAGGGAAAAAGCGAGGGAATGCCACCATTTTCAGCGAAATCTGTATTCTCGGCGAAAACCACGGTCCACCCAGTGACCAGAACCACACCCCGTGGCTTTGGTGTCGCCTTATACCGATTTTCCAGATCTTCACCCCTCAACTTATCCACGTCAGACAGAGGGCTCCAGGAGGGCAAAAGTGGAATTTGATAAGGAGAGGAGAGGAAAGGGATAAAAACCCTAGTCACGTAAAGAGAAAGGGGGGGATTTTCATGAGAGGATTGACTCACGACAGCACGTAAGGAACCAAACGGCGACTGAGCAGCGAAAGAAAGAAGAAAACCCTTCAACGCGAGAGCGTGAAGGAGGCGGACGACCGAACCAAGGAAGAAGAAGGCCTCTCCCGGCGGCTTCCTCCTGGAGGGAGTCTTGTTTTCCCATTTCTCATTTATTTGATCGCCTTTGTTAACCATGGATGTATTGATCGGATTGATTTATGCTTTGCTTTGGAACATGGATATTGTAGCTTAAACTTGTTTTAGGGCTAGGGAAAGCCCCTTGAATGTTCTATGTGTGGATTATAGCTTTATATTGTGAACCTTAGATTGTCTTATCATGCCTAGTTGCACCTATCGAATGAAGTTTTACATTGTGTTAATTTCATGCTCTTAGATATCTGGTAGGGTCGAGAGGCACGTCCAGATGTTGTAAACCCTAGGTAGGAGTATCTCAATCGTCGCACGAGAGTGGTCGATTGAGTACGGGTAGTGTATACCATTTGGCACTCTTTGGGTTTATACGGGTTAAGCGTACTATGACGGTAGACGTTTGATCGTATAAGCACCTTGTTGCATCGCCCGAGAGGGGACAACATGTACAAATGATGGAATGGTATGCACGATCCGGCCCTCAATGAGCTTATTCGGTTTCGCGTCCTACGACGGTAGATGCTAAATCTGGTAAACTCCTAGTCGCAAGTCGCATCACTCGAGAGAGGACGACTTGCGCACCTTTGGATCGCCCTAAGTTTAAAAAGGGACTTTCATATTGTTATCAATCCACGCATAGCGCATCAAGGCGGTGGACCCTAGCCTTGATCCTACCCATCCTTAGACCTTGCATCATGCAATTACCTAGCTTTCAATTCTATTTGCCTTGCTTATTTCTTGTTTAGCTTAATTTTAGATCTTAGCAACCATTTCACAACCACTTAAGGATCATCTAGCTTGTGGTAATCTAATCAGTCGGTACTTGGTATTTGGTCCCTGTGGGATCGATACATATATATTACTTCGATAGTCCGTATACTTGCAGAATTCACCTATCAAGTTTTTGGCACCGTTGCCGGAGACCAAATTTATCAATATCGACACGGTTAAGTTATTGCTAGACTAGGCATTTTTCTTTCTTTTAGTATACTTGTTTTTAGTTATTTAGTGTTAAGTTTATTTTGTTACCTTTGATAATTACTGCATATCTTTCTGTTGTTTGGAAAAGTTGCTTTTGAACTCACTTGGTTTATGCGTAGGACTCTACGGTCAGGAGGATTACTACCTGCTGATCCTGAAATTGAAAAGACCTTCCGGCGCCGTAGAAAAGCTAAGTTCAAAGCAGCTATTTCTGAAGAATCTCTTGAATAGCTCAAGATGGATAACCGCCGAACTCTTAGAGATTTTGCTTCACCAAGCGCATAAGGGCTACATACCAGTATCACTCGGCCTCCAATTGAGGCAAACAACTTTGAAATCAAGCCAGCACTTGTGAACATGGTGACGTAGCATCAATTCGGAGGTTCACCAGTTGAGGACCCGAACCTACACCTGTCAATCTTCTTGGAAGTATGTGACACACTGAAGATGAACGGAGTATCAGATGATGCGATACGGTTGAGGTTATTCCCATTCTCACTACGTGACCGTGCTCGTGGTTGGTTGCACTCCCTATCATCTGGATCTATTTCAACATGGAATCAATTCTCCACGGCATTCCTTTCTAAGTATTTTCCGCCAAGTAAGACGGCCCAATTGAGAGCTCAGATAATTAATTTCGCTCAAAGGGACAACGAGTCGCTGTGTGAAGCGTGAGATCGCTTCAAGGAATACCAAATGATGTGCCCTCATCACAGTATGGAGAAGTAGTTTCTTATCCACACTTTCTACAATGGTCTCAACTATAATACCAGGCTTACCATTGATGCGGCAGCCGGCAGGGCATTGATGAGCAAGGAGATTGATGAAGCTTTCAACTTAATAGAGAATATGGCAATGAACCACCACCAGTGGTCAACTGAAAGAGCGGGGCCATCTAGAACAAGTGGAAAATTTGAATTGGACACCTTGACCTCCATAGCGGCCAAGGTTGATTCCCTATCTCACAAGTTTGATACATGGGGGCTAAACTCCACCACTGCATCAGTTAATAGTGTATGTTGGGAGAATGGTGGTACGCCGAACCAACCTGTGGCCGAGTACCAAATGAGACCTCCTTCTTTTGGGGACTCTACACTGGATCAAGTTAATGCTCTCAATAGTTTCCAACCAAGACCACAACATGACCCGTACTCCAATACGTATAATCCTGGGTGGAAGAGCCACCTGAATTTCTCATACTGCAACAACAATGCGGCACAACAACCCGAGTATAGACAACAAGTGGGGTTCTAGCAACAAAGACAACAACCACCACCTCAACCACCGAAATCAAATTTGGAGTCTATGCTTGAAGGTTTTATGGCTAACCAAACCAAGCAAATTGAACAAGTATCCAAACAAAATGAGCACATGAACGAGACCATCCAACAATTAGCTTCTCAAGTTGAAGCTTTGACCACACATGGAAGGATGCTTGAAAATCAGATTGCACATCAAGCCTTGACGTCACCTAGACCTTATGGTAGACTTCCGGGACAACCCGAAGCCAACCCTAGGGAACAATGTAACGCTATCATCACCCGTAGTGGGAAGCAACTAGACGAGCCTAGGGTACAGTTAGACATAGAAAAGGGTGCCGAACCAGAAATTGTGAGAAAGGAAGGGGATGGTGTGGAAGGGTCTGATGCTGAACGAGAAAAGAATAAGGAACCGGCGTACATACCCCCGCCCCCTTATGTGCCAGCTATTCCTTTTCCGCAGAGATTGGCAAAGACGAAGCTCGATCGCCAATTTGGTAAATTCTTAGAAGTACTCAAGAAATTATATATCAATATCCCCTTCACTGATGCCCTTGCGTAGATGCCATCTTATGCCAAGTTTCTCAAGGAAATATTGTCCAACAAGCGAAAATTGGAAGACCAAGGAACAGTGGCGCTGACGGAAGAGTGTAGCGCCATAATTCAAAACAAACTGCCACCTAAGCTAAAAGACCCCGGCAGTTTTTCAATCCCATGCCAGATTGGGGACATGAGTTTTGATTGCACTTTATGTGATCATGGGGCCAGTGTCAGTCTTATACCGCTCTTTATCTGCAAGAAGTTGGATATGGGGGAACTCAAGCGGACAAATATCTCTTTGCAACTCGCCGACCGCTCGGTACGACACCCTGTGGGCATATTGGAAGACATACCGATCAAAGTCAGTAAATTCTTCATCCCGGTTGACTTCGTTGTGCTGGACATGCAAGAGGACGTCCGACTTCCCATAATACTTGGTCGACCTTTCTTGGCCACCGCTGGGGCAATTATTGACGTTAAAAACGGGAAGCTCAAGTTGAATGTAGGCGATGACACTATCGATTTTGATATTTCTGAATGTTTAAAGCGTCCTACTTTTGCAGGGACTTGCTACAACGTGGATCTTGTGGAGGATGAGTCGAGTAGCTCGGGCACTATTATTGACAATCCCGACCCTTTGGAGGAGTGCCTCTCCAAGAATTAAATAGAAGACGAAGCTAATCCTGAAGCACCATGTACCACGGTAAAGGATGTTAAGGAGATTGAACTTAAACCATTACCGGACAATTTGAGGTATGAATTCTTGGGCTCAAATTCCACTTTACCGGTGATAGTAAATGCAGATCTTGGTAAGGTGCAAACTCAATTGCTCTTAGATACACTTAGAAGGTATAAGAATGTTATTGGATATACATTGGAGGACATCAAAGGTATTAACCCCTCCATTTGCCTGCATAGATATTTCTGGAGGAAGGATGCAAACCCACCGTCGAAGGACAAAGACGACTCAACCCGAACCTAAAAGAAGTAGTGAAAAAGCAGATTTTGAAGCTTCTTGATGCGGGGGTAATTTACCCCATCTCCGATAGTGAGTGGGTGAGTCCGGTACATGTCATGCCGAAGAAAGGAGGCACAACGGTGGTTAAGAATGATAAAGATGAACTAATACCAACACGGACAGTAACGGGTTGGCGAATGTGTATCGACTTCCATAAACTAAATAAAGCCTCCCGCAAAGACCACTACCCTTTACCTTTTATTGATCAAATGTTAGAACGTCTTGCTAACAACTCTCATTTTTGCTTTCTAGACGGATATTCTGGGTTTCTACAGATTCCTATCCACCCGGAGGATCAAGAAAAAACGATGTTCACTTGCCCCTATGGCACATTCGCTTACAGGCGAATGCCATCGGGTTGTGCAACGCTCCAGCAACTTTCCAACATTGTATGACTGCAGTATTCTTAGATCTTGTGGAAGATGTGATGGATATATTCATGGAAGACTTCTCCGTATACGGTAGCTCTTTTGATGTTTGCCTTACTAATTTATCTCGTGTCTTGCAGCGGTGCCAAGAAGCTGACCTCGTGCTCAACTGGGAAAAATGTCATTTTATGGTACAAGAGGGCATCGTGCTGGGACACTTGATATCAAAGAGAGGAATAGAAGTGGACAAGGCAAAAGTGGATGCAATTGAGAAGCTACCACCTCCAACTTCTGTGAAAGCAATTCGAAGCTTTTTGGGTCATGCCGATTTTTACCGGCGCTTTATAAAAGATTTTTCAAAAATAGCTAGACCATTGACATGTCTTCTTGCTAACGATGTGCCTTTTATTTTTGACAGGGACTGCTTGCAAGCTTTTACCACGTTGAAGGAAGCCCTGATTTCGGCACCGATAATGCAACCGCCAGATTGGTCCCTCCCATTTGAGTTCATGTGTGACGCGAGTGACTACGCCGTGGGTGCGGTACTAGGACAACGAAAGGAGAACCGGTTGCATGCAATTTACTATGCGAGCCGCACGCTGGATGACGCCATATCAATTACGCGACCACCGAGAAAGAGCTCTTGGCCGTGGTTTTGGCATTTGACAAGTTTCGGTCTTACATTGTTGATTCTAAAGTTATTGTTTTTATCGATCATGCAGCTATTAAGTACTTGATGACAAAGAAAGATGCCAAACCGTGACTGATAAGATGGATTTTACTACTCCAAGAATTCGACATAGAAGTTCGAGATAAGAAGGGGCCGAGAACTCAGTTGCCGATCATCTCCCACGTATCACCCATGAGCAAGAAAATGAATTGGAACACGAATCAAGTATCAATGACTTTTTCCCCGATGAGAAACTTATGGCGCTCTCCAGTATTGAAATGCCTTGGTATGCAGACTTCGTGAACTTCTTAGCCGCTAACGTTTTGCCTCCTGAACTCACTTATCAGCAAAGGAAGAAGTTCCTTTCTGATGTCCGACATTACTATTGGGATGAACCTTTTCTTTTCAAGAGATGTGTTGATGGAGTCTTTCGGCGGTGCTTACCTGAAGATGAATACCGGGATGTCCTATTTCACTGCCATGAATCTGCATATGGGGGACATTGTAGCACATCCAAGACTGCTTTCAAGGTTCTCCAAAGTGGGTTCTATTGGCCAACACTATTTCGGGATGCCAGAAGATTTGTTTAGGCTTGCAACCAGTGCCAACGTTTCAGTAACATATCAAGGAGAAACGAGAAGCCCTTGAACAACATTTTGGAAGTAAAAATTTTTGATGTTTGGGGAGTTGACTTTATGGGACCATTCCCCTCCTCATCTGGGCACAAATATATCTTAGTGGCAGTGGATTATGTATCGAAGTGCGTAGAGGCGATGGCATCCCCCACTAACGACTCTCAAGTTGTCATGCGTTTATTCAAGAAGATAATATTCCCGCGGTTTGGAGTGCCGCGAGTGGTCATTAGTGATGGGGGCTCGCATTTTATTGAGCAGCAATTTGCAACACTTCTAAGGAAATATGGAGTTACCCACAAGGTTGCCATGCCGTACCACCCGCAAATCAATGGCCAAGTCGAGATATCAAACCGTGAGCTAAAGAAAATCCTGGAGAAAACGGTATCTAGAGCACGAACAGATTGGTCAATAAAATACGGAGTTATCCCGTATGTCCGGATCTACAATCTCTACACGGGGTACAGTGTAATATGTATCAATTATCCATTCAATTCTTTGTATTTACATATGAAATTATTTATTTATCTTTAGTTTAGTTATTTCTTATCTTTCCTTAATTACTGTTTCATGTTTTAGGTCTGTTAGGATTATCATGCCGTTCGTTCGTCATTTACGTATAGGTAGGTATTACCATATCTAAGCATGCATTTGTCTAGCCGATTTTTTATGTTAAGCATGTGAGGTTCGTTGCATAATTATCTATAAGGCCGGTTTAGACACTAACCTAGCCCACAGCCTGTGTGGACGAACCACCGATTAAGTCAAACGGACGCGTCAGAAGATCACCGGAGGATCGGCGGAACAGTATTTAGTTCCCGGCGCCGGCAGCCACCAGTTCTAGCAGAAAACCCAGCAGCGTCCAAAGTTCGCCAAACACCAAAAAATGAAGGTCGTCGGCCCGCCGGAGCTTCGCCGGAGCGCCACCAGAAGCTCGTTGGAAAGCAGCGAAACGGCGTCAGAAATGGCTGGAAATTACAGGAGATGACCAGCAAGTTGTCGCCGACCTTCTCCGAAGCAAGTGGACAAGCTTTGGAGGAGATTCAAGGAAGATTGGGCTCGCCGGAGTTAGGGTCTCGGCGAAGTCATGTTGAGTCGATTCCGGCTGGATGAAGTGACGAGGGAAGGGGCAAAGCGGTCTGGAAGCTTTGCTAGAGCACCAGGAACACGTCGCCGGCAGTAGGAGGTGAGCTGGGCAGCGGCGTTCACCGGATCGGCGTAATGGCGAGCGGCGGAAGGGAAGAAACGCGAAAGAGAAAGGCGCTCAGGCGAATGAAGCTTGCGTGCACACCGAACGAGGCGGAGGAAAAATTAAATCAAGTGGAGAGAATCTCCAATTGGGTCACGGGCACGGCAAGCAAACGAATTAATTCACTGTGCGCCCACGCGCTACAGTGAATTGATTCGGATGTTTTTTTCCATTTAACTATTTGTTTTCTTTTATCTTTTTAACTTTTACTATTTCCGTTTTTGTCGTTACGTGCACGGCACGTAACAGCTAAGGTTTCCTTAAAGGTATGAGATCCTAATTCAAGTTGGTTGAAATCTATAGGTGTAGGATCCTCTATGTCCAAAGGTTGGGTAGGAATATCTAAGTTAGGCTCATTAGTTCCTAAGGGTGTACTTAGGTATTCTATGTATGATTTGGGAGGTTCTAACTTTAGCTGTGTATAAGGTTCTTCTATGTCTTGAGTTCCTAGATCATGCTTTTGGTCAATAAGTTGCTCATCTTCTAAATTTCTCTCTATGGATTCCCTAGGTTGGTGGTTTCCTAAATGTTCATGAGGCTTTGGATAAGGACCTGGACAAGGCTCATGGTCATCTAGAGAGATTAGGTCTAACTTAGGTTTATCTTGAGGTTGCAGAAGACCTATAGCTTTAGGGTTAGGTTGGTTCCTATGCATATAATCTAAGGTAAACGGTCCAAATTTAAGTTTAGGTTCATCTAGAAGAGTCTCTAAGGTTGACTTAGGGTTAGGTTGACTCTCAAACAAGTCAACTAAGGATTCTCTAGTAGTGGATCCAAACTCTTCTAAGGATATTTCTTGAGAAGATGTAGGTAGCTTATGTTGTTCTAAGGTTTCTTGAGAGGTGGAAGGGTTGGCTACCTTAGGGGGTTTTGGTTTGGACCTTTTTATCTTAATCTTGGGGTCATGACACCTTAAGATGTAAGAATCATCTTGACTTTGGTGGTACCCATTAACATCATATAACCAAGGTTCTCCTAGATGGACATGGTATGTACCTTCTAAGGGTAAGACATCACACCATACTTCAAATAGGATATCAAACCTAATAGGTACAAGGCACTTACGGTTGACTAAGATTTTGGTTCCATCATCCCTACCAATGGTGTAAGGGTAGGTTTAGGCTTAGTGGCAAAACCAAATCTATCAATGGCACTAGGAGTGATGAAGTTAAACTCTATGGTTTCATCTATGGCAACCTAACACATCTTATCTCCCATTCTAGTGTAGGTGTGAAAAAAGTCATTCCTAAGGGTGATCCTATAAGTTGGGAGTCTCTCTAAGTACCGGTTATAGAGTTTATCTTGGTTCTGCGTTGTTTGAGGGTGTCCACTCCTATGATTTTCATAGTTTAGAAGATCTAGACGACTATTAAGACGCACTACTAGTTCTTCATATTGTACCAACCTAGAGTCAAATGCGTCCATCTGGGCATTCAATCGTTCAAGTGTCTTGGACAATTGGTCTCGCTCATTATTGGAACTAGATATAGCTGGGGATAAAGCTGGGGTTTGATATTCATGTCTTGATCTGGTGGTCATGATGTTGATCCGTTGATTTTTTTTTTCTCTTTTTTTTTCTCTCTCTCTCTTTTTTTTTCTATACGGATCTCAGTTTGGTATGCAGTAGTGGATGAGATCAAGGGTTATGTAGTAATGGATGGGGATCAAGGTTTGCTCTGATACCAATTTGATGTAGGGTGGATATGGGTGGTGATGTAAATTTCCTACACTAAGGTATAAAGATGAAACTCTTACTGATTTCAAGCACGAGCAAATCTCAAGAAGCAATAACAGTAAAATCACAATGCAAACAACTAAATAAGTATACTCTCAAGTTAAGTGGTATGCTCTCAAGTTTAAGTTAAGGTTCTATCAATTGTGCATGCATTGAATTATAGAGTAGGTACGACTAACATTATTAAGTGAAATTACCCAAATCAAGATGTTAAAATTAGGGAATTATACCTTTGAACGAACCAGCCTCTTCACGTGTACACGAATAGGAGAATCAGGCGGTGAATCAAAGAAGGCCAGAGTCGAAAGAGGAGGCGGGCGTGAACTAGGATAGAGCGCCAGCTTTGGAATAAGAAGCGGTGACTAAATCTTCAGAGAGCAGGCGTCTGGGGGAAGGGAAGCGCGGCGCCGGAAGTTTGCAAGGATCCTGTGACGCTGAGTTTCACGGGTTTCGGAGATGCTTGGCGGCTGCGTCGTACAGAGACGTTGAAGGCGAAATTACCTTGTTCCTCCTTCCAATCGCTTCACGCATATGTGAGGAGCTGACGCGGATGCTGAACCAGAGAAGCTGTCAGCATTGGAACAGAAGGTTGGTGTTGCCGTTGTTGGATCTGGCTGGAGATGGTGCTGATGAAAGATGGAGGCGACAGACTCATCGACAGGTGAAGGGCGACGTTGAACCTGGCGGCTGCGGACGTTATGGCTTGGCGAGGTTCGGTTGAAGGGCAAATCAGGGGAAGACGTGACAGAATCGGGGACGAAGGAGGAGGATGTTGGGAAACCCCGGGGATTTTAAAATTTTACAGACAAGCACAGCGGAAGCAATCCCCGAAACAGGCCAGTCCCAAAAACCCAGAAGATCGAGTCTTGCGAGGAGATCGACACGGTGAGTAGAAGATGATACCTTGATGCAAATCAAGAGATGCGATGCAGGCACCCAAGTGTGCGCCCTCTACAGTCTCGCACACAGCCGAACCTCGAGTCCTCTTCTTCCACGCCCGATGCTAGCCTCGGGAAGAAGATCCATGCCTTTGGGAGACTTCCTCAATCACTTGCGCCAACTCCAAAGGAGATGCTAAGTAGAGGAAGTGGAGCTTCGACGAAGTCCAACTCTTGAAGCACTCCACCAAGATCAAAACAGGAATCAAGCCACGAGTCAAAACCGAACCTTGGAGAGGAGGGCGGCTAGGAGCTAGCAAGAGTGGCGACAAGGAGGCAAGAGCTAGAGGCGACAAGGGGGGAGGAAGGGGGTTTATAAACCCATGAATAGGTGCACCTCTTCACAAGTGAAGAGGCACACCTCTTCATGAAGAGACACACCTCTTTCAAGAGGTAAAAATCATTTCGCCCACTCCAAGCCCCATCCGCCCAAGTTCATTCACCCACTCCAAGTGAGAAGCTCCAAGCTTCTCTCTTTAAGTGAGATGCGCCACTTGGAATTGTCAACCTCAAAGATATGCGCCAAGCTCACTCCAAGTGACTTGCGCCTATCCCATTTGGCCTATTTGGCCCAAATGGCTCATTGAGCCCATTTGGCCTATTAGCCCAACTTGGTCTATTGGGCCCATTCGGCCCAAATGGCCCATTGGGCCCATTTGGCCTACTAGGCCCAAAAAAAACAAGTTAGCTCCAAATGATTCCTTTCATCTCATCAAGCACAGTGGTGCTGATGGATTCTCCCAAACAGATCTGAGTTATCCAATAACTCAATCAATAGGCTACCTGATCAATACGAGAACCCGAGTTTCAAGTTGTGCGACCCTGTAGGTTCCTCAGACGTTGGCAGTGATGAACCGAGTCATCACAAGCAATGATTGGCACCTAGCAGTGCATCGCTGCTACCCAAGTCATCGGAATGGATATCAACATCGACATCCCCATCATCGCAACAAGGTACCGATGCATTACAGTCTCTTTGCCGAACTGATATCCGATTGGACAAAGTGTGTCACCACTTTGTTTTCACCCAATCTCATGGTCATGACTTAATCTGGCTTTCACCTAGGTATGACCATACACTTCCAGTCATGCAACCATAGGGGGGGCCTTGGATATCAAGCTTCCCGTAGGAAGGGGCAAATCCTATGTCTGTCCATTGATATTCTCATATGGGTCGTGACATACTCAATGACAACCGTTATGACCTCCCTGCCACGGCGAGGCGTTAGGTTGTATCAAAGTATGTCTCTAACCATATAGAAGAGTCAACGACCTCAAGTCGAGAGATCAATGCATCTCCTGTCACTTGTGAGCTTAACTCATGACACCAAGTTAAAGCCTCACAGCGGGTCGGTCCAGTATATCCACCACTGATATACCCATATGCTTGCGTTAACACCCCATGCGTAACCAGCCCATATACTAGTCTTACATGTACCAGAGCTATCCCTTATCCACTCAGGTACTCGACCGGGGACACACCGTTTGAGCACAGATATAATCTGTCTCCAGGGACATTATTATCCATGTACATAATCACAGATGTAAACATAGCATAATAACGACAATGCCAGAATGATATATTAAATATCAATGTCAAGTAGTACAAGATGGACTAACAATGGGTCCAAGGGCATATACACCAACAATCTCTCACTTGCACTTAGACTCAGTTGTTGAGAAATCTCAACCTCATGTCCCTCGCATGACCATCATGCTTCTGCTGCGCCAAAGCTTTGGTCAATGGGTCTACTAGATTGTTATCTGTGTCAACTCTGCTTATCTTGACATCACCTCGATCAACGATCTCTCTAATCAGGTGAAATCTTCTAAGTATGTGTTTGGATTTTTGATGAGACCTTGGTTCCTTTGCCTGTGCAATCGCTCTATTATTGTCACAATAAAGCTCGATTGGATCCACAGTAGAGGGAACCACCTGAAGTTCAGATATGAACTTCCAAATCCAAACGGCTTCTTTGGCTGCCTCAGAAGCGGCGACATACTCAGCCTCGGTCGTAGAATCAGCTACAGTGGATTGCTTGAAGGATTTCCAGCATACAGCGCCACCATTCAACTTGAACACATAGCCGACCTGCGGTCTAAAGTCATCAGGGTCAGACTGGAACGACGCATCAGTGTAGCCCTGAACACTGAGCTCTTCCTGTCCCCCATAAACCAAGAATAATTCTTTAGTTCTTCTCAGATACTTTAGAATATTCTTCACAGCCACCCAGTGCTGTAGACCTGGATTAGATTGATATCGGCTAGTTATGCTCACAGCATAAGCCACGTCTGGTCTAGTACACAACATCGCATACATGATCGAACCTACTGCTGAAGCATAGGGCACTCGACTCATGTCGTCCCTCTCAGCCTGTGTGATGGGACACTGGCTCTTGGAGAGAATAAGGTCATGTCTCACTGGAAGGTATCCTTTCTTAGATTGCTCTAAGCTGAACCTCTCCAGGACCTTATCAATGTAAATACTCTGACTAAGGGCCCGGAGCTTCTTGGATCTATCCCGGTAGATCCTCACGCCTAGGATATAGGCGGCCTCCCCTAAGTCTTTCATCTCGAAACACTTCCCCAACCATGTCTTCACAGCTTGAAGACTAGGGATATGGTTTCCGATGAGTAGTATGTCGTCGACATACAGGACCAGAAATGTCACCAAGCTCCCACTGAATTTACTGTAAACACAGGCGTCATCTTCGCTCTTGATAAAGCTGTAATCTCTTACTGCTTCATCAAATTGAAGATTCCAACTTCGAGAGGCTTGCTTTAATCCATAAATGGATTTTTTTAGCCTGCATACCTTATTGGCCTCTGCAGGATGGATGAAACCATCAGGTTGTGTCATAAACACATCCTCTATCAGCTTCCCGTTAAGGAACGCTGTCTTTACATCCATCTGCCATATCTCATAATCGTGATATGCAGCTATAGCAAGCGGGATTCGAATGGATTTGAACATGGCAACTGGCGAGAAGGTTTCATCATAGTCCACCCCGTGAACTTGTCTGAATCCTTTAGCCACAAGTCTACCCTTATAGGTAACTATGTTGCCATCCATGTCAGTCTTCCTCTTGAAGACTCATTTACACCCTATAGGTTTTACCCCATCAGGTAGCTCAACCAAATCCCAGACTTGGTTAGCCGACATGGAATTCATCTCGGATCTCATGGCCTCAAGCCATTTCTCGGAGTCCGGTCCAGCGACCGCCTCATCATAGGTCCTGGGTTCATCCTCAATGATGAAGATCCCGTCGTGTTGGGTCGGCAGCGACCTGTACCTCTCAGGTGCACGACGAATCCTCTCATACCTACGCAGGGCCTGTGTCTGAGCCTCTGGTTGCCCAGCAACCAGTGCAGATGGCTCAGGTTCCATCTCCGTGTCTTGTGGTTGCACTTGGACCTCGTCCAAGTCAAACTTCCTCCCACTGACTTCTTTCATGAGAAATTCTCTCTCTAGAAAGACAGCATCTCGAGCAACAAAAACTTTTTTCTCGCTGGGAATATAGAAGTAATATCCTTTAGTTTCCTCAGGATACCCCACAAACATGCATTTATCAGATATGGGTTCTAGCTTGCTAGAATCTTGACGTTTGACATAAGCCTCACATCCCCAGACTCTGATATAAGAGAGATGCGGTCTCCTCCCACTCCATACCTCATACGGAATCTTGGAGACACTCTTAGATGGAACATTATTCAGTATCTTAGAAGCTGCTTTTAGTGCAAATCCCCAAAACGAGAGTGGTAGAGTTGCATGACTCATCATAGATCGAACCATGTCTAACAAAGTTCGATTTCTCCTTTCAGACACACCATTCCATTGTGGTGTTCCAGGGGGAGTGAGTTGGGATAGAATCCCACACTCTCTTAGATAGTCAAGAAACTCATTGCTCAGGTACTCTCCACCACGATCTGATCGAAGAGTTTTAATAGATCTACCAAGCTGGTTCTCAACTTCACGTCTGAACTCCTTAAATTTATCAAAGGATTCAGACTTATGTTTCATCAAATAAACATAACCATATCTACTGAAGTCATCAGTAAATGTGATGAAGTAGTTGTACCCTCCTCTAGCTTGTTTACTGAATGGCCCACATACATCACTGTGTATGAGATCCAACAAACCTCCTGCCCTCTCACCAATCTTGGTGAAGGGTGTTTTTGTCATCTTCCCTAATAAACAAGGTTCGCAAGTATCAAATTCCTCCAAGGAGCTTGAACCCAACAATCCATTTGCATGGAGTTGTTGAATGCGATTCTTATTTATATGGGCTAATCGACAATGCCAAAGGTACGTACCAACTGAACCACTCAGTTTGATCCTTTTATTATTTATGTTATAAATAGAGTTATCCATGTCCAGGACATATAATCCATTGCACAAGGTACCCTTCCCATAAAACACATTTGCAAATGAAAAAGAACAAGAGTCCTCTTTTATTTCAAATTTAAACCCTTTCCTTGCCAAGCAAGGAATAGATACAATGTTTTTAGTAAGAGAAGGTACATAATAACAATGGTCTAACTCCAACTGAAGTCCAGTAGGCAGGGAGAGCGTCAAAAATCCTACGGCAACAGCAGCAACCTATGCTCCGTTTCCAACACGTAGGTCAATCTCTCCAGGCCGCACCGCTCTACTTTTCTTGAGCCCTTGCATATTTGTACAAATATGAGCTCCGCATGTGGTATCCAATACCCATGACATAGAAGTAGAAAGGTTGACTTCGGTAACATAAATACCTGAGCTAGAAGACGAAGCCCCGCTTCTCTTCTCCTCATTCTGAAGTTGCTTGCAGTCCCTTTTCCAGTGGCCCTGCTCGCCACAGTGGAAGCACCTATGTTCCTTTGACTTCCTCACCTTCTTTTTCAGTGCTTTAGTCGGACCCTTGGCACGTGCCTTACCCCTCTTCTTCATCTTCTTGGTCGCAGGGACCAAAAGAACAGAATTGGGTTTGGTCTTGACCATTTCTCGCTTGGTCATCTGGAGCATATTCAAAAGTTCCTCCCTTGAGCACTCAATCCGGTTCATATTAAAATTAATAATAAACGGACTGAAGCTAGAGGGCAGGGACTGAAGAATAAGATCCGTGACCAGCTCATTATCAATAGAGTGTCCCAGTCTCTTGAGATGATCCACATACCTGATGATCTTGAGTACATGGGGTCTCACTGGAGCACCTTCAGATAACTTGCACCGAAAGACCGCTTTGGCAATGTCATATCTCTCGGTCCTAGCCTGAGCCTCGAACATCTGTTTCAAATGAGTTATCATCTGAAAAGCGTTCTGCTCCTCATACTGCACCTGAAGTTCAGGCGTCATGGAGGCTAGCATGAGACATGACACTTCCAAAGAGTCATCCTGATGCTTTCTAAAAGCATCCCTTTCAGCTGTTCGGGCTGTAGGTGGAGGAGGCACGGGAAGAGGTTGCTCAAGGACGTATAGCTTCTTCTCGAGCTTGAGGACTATCCTCAAGTTCCGATACCAGTCCATGAAGTTGGATCCAACCAACTTATCCTTGTCAAGAAGGGATCGCAGTGACAAACCGCTATTGTTCGTAGCCATTGATCTACAACAAGCAAGATAGCAGATTAGTACTACTTCAAATCATTTAATCTGGACTTACATTAAATGATCATGGCTCCCACTATTTTAATCTAATTGACAACCCACAAAGTCAATCGGGAAATCCGAGATTTCCTAGTGAGATGGGATCTCTATTCCACACGAGGCTTCGCGTCCCACTAGGGTGGGATGAGATGCACAAAGTGACTCATGCTTCGTAAGGTAGGCATGCCGGCCGATTGCCCCTAGGGCAATTCCCCTTCTCAAGACAGTTCAAGCATTTCGTGCCCAGCTAGGGCTGGAACAACACAAAACCTTAACCTCTCGAGGCTGCCTCTAGAATTCCATCATGTGGCCACCACATATGAAATTTAGTCAAGTCTGTCCTGACCGTTATGCCCAGGGCCAATGAGCTTCCTTGCTAGGGCACGTCCAAGATTTTAACTGGACTCAGGAAACCATTGCCACCACACGCTTTCTAAAGATAAGTGGGTGTGTCCCACTAGGGTGGGAAACAGTTCACAACACCACTGATCGATAGCTTGACGAGGGTTACGCGTCAGAAGGCTACATACTTGATATTGTTTTGAGGGTTTTTGAGGTCTCATCCTCTTAGTTTTATCTTTTGTCTAACATTATAGGCATGCAATCCTATAGTGATAACAACAAGATAAAACACATCCAGGCATGCTTTAGCAAATATCAAAAGCAGTAAACAAGTGATGTGGTCATAGCCTAATCAACACATTGAACCATCACATGCCAAAGGATGTTCAATGCTTGACCTAGGTGACAAGCCCCAACAAGACCTAACCTAGCCGCCACTAAGCTTTATCTTCAAGTGTGGCTCCAAGGTCCTCCACATCAAGGCATAGCACGCAAACCCAAGGGTTTGGCCAATACCTTGATGGCTCCTCCATGCATGAAGCACCATAATGCTTGTGCCAAGAGGGATAGCACACGAACCCTGGGTTCGGCCAAGCCCTTACTTGCGCCACCAAACAAGATGCGCCATCATGGTTGATGTGCCAAGATGCAAGCTCCATGAGGGATGCGCCCCTAATCTTCTTTGTGCGTTTACAAAACAAAAAGAAAAAGGCGGCACACAGGCCTCACATAAATACATCATAGGCATACAAGGGGCTGGACTATGACCACAACACGATGCACAATCATCTCATGCTTTTCTATATGCTCAAGAAAACATAAAACTTCGGTTTTAGTTTCTTAGAAAACATGTCTTTCAACCTCAACGTCCGTTCGCAAATCTAGGACTTTTCGTTTCTCTCAGGAGTCCACAAGTGACGCATGCATGCTCCAAGCACGCTTGCCGTCTACCCTTGCAATCCTTAACCTGCCAAGATTAGGACAACCATATGCCCATAATCTTCGACAAGTCCCACACAGTAGGACTATCCTATATGCGTGGGGAGAAATTAATCCTCTCACATATGGGTCTAACCCACAATGTGAAGAAAGCGAAAAACCAAAGAGATCAAATAGATGTTAGGAACGAAAAACTTAAAATTTTTCTTACTTAGAAAAATCCACGCGCATATGCAAATTTTCAAAAAATTTCAGATGGCATGTGAGCATACAAATCAAAGCATAAAACACCGTTTGAGTTCGTAAGATGGCTCTGATACCACTGTTGGGAAACCCCGGGGATTTTAAAATTTTACAGACAAGCACAGCGGAAGCAATCCCCGAAACAGGCCAGTCCCAAAAACTCAGAAGATCGAGTCTTGCGAGGAGATCGATACGGTGAGTAGGAGATGATACCTTGATGCAAATCAAGAGATGCGATGCAGGCGCCCAAGTGTGCGCCCTCTACAGTCTCGCACACAGCCGAACCTCGAGTCCTCTTCTTCCACGCCCGGTGCTAGCCTCGGGAAGAAGATCCACGCCTTTGGGAGACTTCCTCAATCACTTGCGCCAACTCCAGAGGAGATGCTAAGTAGAGGAGGTGGAGCTTCGACGGAGTCCAACTCTTGAAGCACTCCACCAAGATCAAAACAGGAATCAAGCCACGAGTCAAAACCGAACCTTGGAGAGGAGGGCGGCTAGGAGCTAGCAAGAGTGGCGACAAGGAGGCAAGAGCTAGTGGCGACAAGGGGGGAGGAAGGGGGTTTATAAACCCATGAATAGGTGCACCTCTTCACAAGTGAAGAGGCACACCTCTTCTTGAAGAGACACACCTCTTTCAAGAGGTAAAACTCATTTCACCCATTCCAAGCCCCATCCGCCCAAGTTCATTCACCCACTCCAAGTGAGAAGCTCCAAGCTTCTCTCTTTAAGTGAGATTCGTCACTTGGAATTGTCAACCTCAAAGATATGCGCCAAGCTCACTCCAAGTGAGTTGCGCCTATCCCATTTGGCCTATTTGGCCCAAATGGCTCATTGAGCCCATTTGGCCTATTAGCCCAACTTGGTCTATTGGGCCCATTCGGCCCAAATGGCCCATTGGGCCCATTTGGCCTACTAGGCCAAAAAAAAAACAAGTTAGCTCCAAATGATTCCTTTCATCTCATTAAGCACAGTGGTGCTGATGGATTCTCCCAAACAGATCTGAGTTATCCAATAACTCAATCAATAGGCTACCCGATCAATACGAGAACCCGAGTTTCAAGTTGTGCGACCCTGTAGGTTCCTCAGACGTTGGCAGTGATGAACCAAGTCATCACAAGCAGTGATTGGCACCTAGCAGTGCATTGCTGCTACCCAAGTCATCGGAATGGATATCAACATCGACATCCCCATCATCACAACAAGGTACCGATGCATTACAGTCTCTTTGCCGAACTGATATCCGATTGGACAAAGTGTGTCACCACTTTGTTTTCACCCAATCTCATGGTCATGACTTAATCAGGCTTTCACCTGGGTATGGCCATACACTTCTAGTCATGCAACCATAGGGGGGCCCCTTGGATATCAAGCTTCCCGTAGGAAGGGGCAAATCCTATGTCTGTCCATTGATCTTCTCATATGGGTCGTGACATACCCATACTAAATTTAGATAATTGAATCCTACTAGGAATTAAAAAAATTACATGCTAAAAATAATACCCTAACAATAATATCTAATTAAAATAGAAATAAATTCAAATATTCAGGTGATAGTGGGCCGACATTCGATGGGCACGTTTAGATCTTCTGGGCTTGTCTTTGGGCCTGCCTTCTATGTCCCCATCAGTTTTTCTTAAAGTTCAGACTACCTCCTCCCGAAGTGTAGTCCGTTATTTAGCTACGCCAATTCCCTACTCCCGTGACAATCAATGTAACTAAGCCCATTGAGTTCTGTAAAATACTGTGAAATCCTTCAAATAAATCAAAACTACTCCTGTGATTGGATTCGTAGGTTTGAATAGAATAGTTCCGACGTTGCGATTCACCTCCCGGTCCTTCTCGCAACGTCTAATACGCAAATATACTTGGCCAAAGTAAATTATAAAGTAAACACAATTCTAAACAAATCAGTGCTATAAAAATCTTAATGAAGAGTAAAAAATATAATTTTTAATTCATAATCATCCGCAGGCTACATCCCTAAATCCCGAAATAAGGTTTATTCGCTCATGTTCATAGTTAATAGCATGTATATTGAATAAACTTGGATTCGAATCCTATCAAAATTACAAGAATTCACTAAGAGTGCAATTAGAAAACTTCCCCTCAATCTGGAGATGAAGAAGAAGTGATCAATCCTCTCTTTTGCATGAAATCTCGCCGAAAATCTGCTATGAAATTGAGTTTTGCCCTAACAGCCGCCGTCGATCGTCTTCATATGAAAAGAGTCTCTTTTGCCCTTCAAAAATCCAACCTTTTATAGTTTAATTGGTTTGGACCCCATCAAAGAAGAATTCTGGAGAGTTTGGTTCAAATTCGGCTTAATTTGGAGTCGAATCGAGTTTTTAACTCGATGGGGCGGAAAAACTCACGGCTCATAAACACTTTATGGCTGCAGCCGTAAATGTTTCTGTGAATAAAGCTTTTTGTACACTGAAAGAATCATAGACCGTGAAGGATTCATGGTCTTATCCGTGAAAGTTTCTATGGACTTTTTTACTTAGCCGCGTTTTCGCCCTTCGAACGCAAAACTCACAGCCGACCGAAAAACTCATGGCTAAGGCCGTGAAAGTCACGTTTAACACTATTTTAACTCCAAATTTGACGTTTAACCTCGTAATTTCCTCGGGAATCATGCTTAGCTTCAAAACTCATAAAATCCATCAATTTTATGCCGTTTTACTTGAATTTTCATAAAAACCAAGAAAAGTGAAGATTCTATATCAAGTGAAGCAAAAATGCCAAAAATTAGTATAAAATTATGAAATAAGCACAAAATATCATATAAAATATAGGTAAAAATGTGATGTAAATACAACAGTTATATGCCCTTTCATGTTAGCATCATAACATTATTTAAAATATATCACAAAGCAGTATAATGTAACTCATAGTCTAAATCTTAAGGTCAATGGAGTTGTCCTCTTAACCTACAGCTTTTTCTTTTTCTCCTTTTTTTTAAACATGGAGAAAGGCGGCTAGCGGCATAGTATTTAAATCGTTATCGATCTTTCTGCAAGAGGGATACATATTTATTTTTAAGATTTCCCTCTGTTATTTGATCGTAACAAAATTAAAGTATACCAATTCATGACATAATATATAACTCATGACCTCAGACTTCTCAACTAGAGGAGTTAGAGCAAATCTCAATTTAAAAGAATATGACCAGTTTCCCATTCATAAAGATTTTCCACCAAGCAAAGATAGATAAATTAAATTTCAAGTATAAAAATACTATGCACACATCGCATGAATATATAACAATGCATGCATATACTTTATCAATACCAGAATTGCATTTACTCAACAATTTAAGTCCTCATGAAATTTTAGAAATTCCTTAAGTCATCAAATCAAGTACTCAAAAAGTTTCCTAAGTTCAAAATTAAAGATAAAACAAATTTGATTATCCTTAATAATCATAAACACTCAAGATACATGTCTATAAAGCTTGAAGAAAAGCTAAATATATAGGAACACCCTAGACTTAAGATGTTGCATATATATGAACATTAAAATCAATGAATGATAGATTTCAGAAAACATTTTGTAAGAGTTCCCCTTAAAATGTGAGCGAAACCCTGTACAATTATATCAAAACTAGTAAACATGACTTAGAAAAATCCAAAAACTGTACTACATTATAGATATCAATATTTTGCACAGTAAACATGTCTCAAATATCAAATACCGTCATGTTTTACCATCTAAATCACTTTTTACCATACTTAAAATACTATTCACTTCAAACATCAATTCTATATTAAATTCATTCAAGTACCAACCAAACCATGAGCATATCATCATAATCCATCATAGAACATCACAGATATATCATAAGCAATAAATATGTATAATTCCACCACAGTCTAACCATGTACAACATCCAAAAGCATAATACCATCATATATACACAATATTAGCTCAAATATCAAATTGCTAAGTATAACTCCAAGAATACATCACAGAAATATAAAATACAATGCACACACAAATAAAACATAAGAGAGCAGTGTGTGCGCTGCATCTGCATCAACTCTATCAAACCTTGATCATGATGAAGAATTCAATAAGATATTTTCAGAAAATAATGAATGATAATACTCAATGCATAAGATCAGATAGAATAGTAAAGATACTCACAAAAATCCTCAATCTGTCTCTGTACCCTCAGAATCCTCCTCCTCGTCGTCCCTGGTAGGCTGTGCCAATGAAGAAGGGAGACGTCACCTCAATAACTCCTCAATTGCATGCAGAGACTCAAGTGTCCTTGTCTATCTCTGCTCCAGGCGCGATATGTCGTCATGCATCCTCCACTACTCAGCGCGTGTCTGCTCCAAGGAGGGATCTGGAGGTGCCGATGAAGATGGTCCAGCAGATGTAGATGGCCTAGTAGAGGTGGATGGCTCGACAGGAGGAGTAGGCTCGGAAATCCTCGGCGGTGATGAAGGAGGTGAGGCTGCCTCTCTAGGACCTTCTCCACCTCGTGTGGGATCAACAATCTAGTTCTGCTAGACATGAACCGTAGTGCGGTTCATGTTCGGCAGCCTCATGGTAATATCTGTGTGCCTGAAGATTAGATGATACGATCTCCCAATCCTTGTGATCATCTTAATAGCAATGCAGGCATCCATATCCAATCTTGGATTACCCTTAGCCTCGTTCAACCCCGAAGGATCAATACCGAGAGCAAGGGCAATGGTGGTGATCATACCACCTATCACTAAAACTCCTCTCCGCGCCCTAGCTACCTTATGAATCTGCTTTATAAGGTAGAATGAGGTGCTAGTGTGGAACCTAGTCAGCATCATCCATAAGAAAAATAACTCTGAAGCTCTGACCATCCCATCGCTCTCTGCTCTCCCAAAAATGGTGTGTGTGAGTACCTGATGCACATATCTAAATACAGGGCTAGATAGACGTGTAGCTTTGGCGGTTCTCGGATCAAATCCTACCTCCATAGATATCTGCTCCCAGAAGGTCCTGTCGGAGTACTCACGAGGGCGATGCCTAGTGCCATCTGCGGGGAATCCAAATATGTGACCAATCTGGTCCAATGTAAGAACATGGTCCCGGTTCCCCAACCGGAAGGCCATACGCCCTGGATCTCTGTCATCGTAGTTATGCACTGTGATCTAGATAGAATTGAAAAACTCCAAGGTCAACTGAACATATGTAGGATGTCTCCGATGATAGAAGTCCTGCCACCCTATGTTCGAGAACATCTTCTGGATGTCATCGAACAATCCAAGGGCCTGCAATGTCTGGTCATCCCAGTAGCAGGTGCTAAGAACCCCTCGAGCTATCATAGCTCTATATCTCCTCTCCTAGTCCCTACTCATATATATGATCTGTCGTGGATAGAGAACTAGGACAGGAGGTGGAGATCATGCTAGTCTCCTCTCTACTATCTCAGGCTCTAGTGCTAGAGGAGAAGGCTCTGGAGATGATGCCTCTAGAGATGTGGTCGGTGACTGCTCTGGTGATGGCTTAGGTGATGGTAAATATATCTCTGGTGAAATAGCTGCTAATGGTATCGAAGCTGGGACAAGCACCTCTAGAATGTGTGGTATCTCAGATGCGGGTGATGAATGTAGCTATGGAATGTCAACAGAGATCTCCGATAAATCAACAAAAATCTCTGGAGATCCCTCCTCATCGTCAGCTAACTCTAGTATAGTAGCCTCAGGGATAGGTAGGCCTCCTTGAGCTGAGGACGGAGAGGGGATCTTTGGAGTCTAGACTATATCATGTACAACATCCTCTACCTCCATGGACTCAGAATCAGCGTGAACAGCAGACTCTGGTAAGTCTGAAGGAGGCACAGATGTGGTAGCCACCTCCACGTCCATAGGAGTAGGAGTGGTCTGTTGCTCGTCAACATGGTCCATCTCAACGGTAATAGGAGCCTGCTCTAGGGTTACCACTGGTTGTTGGGAAACCCCGGGGACATTTTATAATTTTCAGAGTTATGGACATACATTTTTCGCAGCGGAAGAATGTCCCCGAAACAGGCCAGTCCCAAAAACCCAGTGAAGATCGCAAGCAAGGGAGTCGACACGATGAGTTAGGAAATACCTTAAGAGCAATATGGAGCGATGCCGATGTAGGCGTCCAAGTGTGCGCCCTCTGCAGTCTCGCACACACGGATCTCTTGAGTTCTCTTCTTCCACGCCCGGTGCTAGCCTCGGGAAGAAGATCCAAGCCTTAGGGAGATGTTTTACTTCTCTTGCGCCACTCAGAGAAAAGATGCGCCAAGTGAAGAGGGAAAACCGCCCAAGCCGCCAAGCCCTAGATCTCCTTGCGCCAAGAGGAAAGGAGGAAGAGGGTTGCGGTTATGGAAGATGCGCCCTTGCTCCAAGCACTCGCCCCTCTCCTTGTGTTCACGCCTTCAAGGATTAATTATTTTTTACACAAGAGGGGGCGACTAGGGTCATATTTATAGGGCAAGAGGCGGTTAGGGTAATGGCTAGGATCATGACAAGTGTAGGGCTAGGATGAGGAGGTTTGAGATAAGGAAAGTCTCCAAGACATTTCCATAATTCTCATTCAACCTTACCTTTTGTTCCCACGCCTTTCCTTATGCGCTAAGGCCTTGCCTTGCGCCTCAAGCAATGCCATAGAAGCATGCATTCCATCCTAGGAAGAGAAGGGGAGGCGCCCTTTACTTCCATAATGAAGCAAAGGCGCCAACATGACCCCATTATGCCCCTAGGCGCCTAATGGTTCATGTTTCTCCCCATTATACCCTTTTAGCCTCTCATCTCTTCATGAGAACTTGTTATTGGGCCTCATTGGATAATGAGCTAGCCCAGACATCATTGCATAGGTTGATTAAGCACTTGGATCCAATCCAATGCAACCCTAATCCAAATGTGACCAACCATGGTCAAATACGGGTCAACCTGCCAAAAATGAAGTTTGGCTCCAATAACATTCTTCCATCTCATCAGGCCCATTGGCGCTGATGAAATCTCCCAATTAGATCCGAGTTATCCAATAACTCGATCATAAGGCTTCCCGATCAATACGAGAACTCAAGTATCAAGGTGTGCGACCCTGTAGGTTCCTCTGACGCTGGCAGTGCTGACCAAAGGTCATCACAAGCAGTGAGTGGCACCTAGCAGTGCATCGCTGCTACCCAGGTCGTTGGAATGGATATCGACATCGACATCCCCATCATTGCAACTAGGTACAGATGCATTACAGTCTCTTTGCCGTACTGATATCCGATTGGACAAGTGTGTCACCACTTGTTTTCATCCAATCACATGGCTATGACTAAAACAGGTTCTCACCTGGGTATGGCCATACACTCTCAGTCATAGAACCATAAAGGAGCTCCATGGATATCATACTTCCTTAGGGAAGGGGCAAATCCTATGTCTGTCCATTGATCTTCTCATATGGGTCGTGACATGCTCAATAACAACCGTTATGACCTCCCAGCTATGGCAAGGTGTTAGGTTGTATCAAAGCAAGTCCCTAACCATATAGAATGATCAATGACCTCAAGTCAAGGGATCAATGCATCTCCTGTCACTTATGAGGATAACTCATGACACCAAGTCATAGCCTCATAGCGGGTCTATCCAGTATATCCCCAATGATATACCCATGTGTCTGCGTTAGCACCACGTGCCTAACCAGCCCACATACCAGTCTTACAAGTACCATAGCTGTCCCATATCCACTAAGGTACATCGACTGGGGATTATAATTCGAGCACAGATCCAATCTGTCTCCAGGGACATTATCATGTAAGTACACAATCGCAGGTGTAATCAAACAATGATAACGACAATGCCAGAATGATATATAAATATCAGTGTCAAGTAGTACATAAGTTGACCAAAACTAGGTCCTAGGGCATATACACCAACAATCTCCCACTTGCACTAAGACCTAGAAGTTGAGGAATCTCAACCTCATATCTCTAGCGTGACCATCATGCTTCTGCTGCGCCAAAGCCTTGGTCAATGGGTCTGCCAGATTGTTCTCTGTGTCTACTCTGCTAATCTTAACATCACCTCTGTCAATGATCTCTCTGATCAGGTGAAATCTTCTGAGTATGTGTTTGGATCTTTGATGAGACTGTGGTTCCTTGGCTTGTGCAATTGCTCCATTGTTGTCATAGTAGAGTTCAATGGGATCCATTGCACTAGGTACCACTTGAAGATCACATAAGAACTTCCTTATCCAAACAGCTTCCTTGGCTGCCTCAGAAGCAGCCACATACTCAGCTTCGGTTGTAGAATCTGCTATGGTGGATTGCTTGAAGCTTTTCCAACATACAGCGCCTCCATTTATCTTGAACACATAGCCGGCCTGCGATCTAAAGTCGTCAGGGTCAGACTGAACGATGCGTCAGTATAGCCCTGCATACTGAGCTCTTCCTGTCCCCCATAGACCAAGAACAAATCCTTAGTTCTTCTCAGATACTTTAGGATGTTCTTTACAGCCACCCAGTGCTGTAGACCTGGATTGGATTGGTATCGGCTGGTAATGCTCACAGCATATGCCACATCTGGTCTAGTACCTAACATTGCATACATGATCGATCCTACTGCCGAAGCATAAGGAATTCGACTCATGTCATCCCTCTCAGCCTGTGTTGCAGGACCCTGGCTCTTTGAGAGAGTAAGGCCATGTCTCACTGGAAGGTATCCTTTCTTGGATTGCTCCATGTAGAACCTCTCCAGTACCTTATCAATGTAAGTACTTTGACTAAGGGCCAAGAGCCTCTTGGATCTATCCCGGTAGATCCTCACGCCTAGAATATAGGCGGCCTCCCCTAAGTCTTTCATCTCAAAACACTTCCCCAACCATGTCTTCACAGCTTGAAGACTAGGGATGTCGTTTCCGATGAGCAATATGTCATCAACATACAAGACCAGAAAAATTGCCAAGCTCCCACTGAATTTTCTGTATACACAGGCGTCATCTTCGCTTTTGATAAAGCCATAATCTCTCACGGCCTCATCAAATCGAAGATTCCAACTTCGAGATGCTTGCTTTAATCCATAAATGGACCTCTTTAGCCTGCAGACCTTATTAGCCTCTGCAGGATGGATGAAGCCATCAGGTTGTGTCATATACACATCCTCAGTCAGCTTCCCGTTAAGGAACGCTGTTTTCACATCCATCTGCCATATCTCATAGTCATGATATGCAGCTATAGCAAGCAGAATCCGAATGGATTTAATCATGGCAACTGGCGAGAAGGTTTCATCATAGTCCACCCCGTGGACTTGTTTAAATCCTTTAGCTACTAGTCTACCCTTATAGGTAACTATTTTGCCATCCATGTCTGTCTTCTTCTTGAAGACCCATTTACACCCTATGGGTTTTACCCCATCAGGCAGCTCAACCAAATCCCAGACTTGGTTAGCCGACATGGAATCCATCTCAGATCTCATGGCGTCAAGCCATTTCTCGGAGTCCGGTCCACTGACCGCCTCATCACAGGTTCTAGGTTCATCCTCAATGATGAAGATCCCATCGTGTTGGGTCGGTAGCGACTCATACCTTTCAGGTGCACGACGAATTCTCCCAGACCTATGCGGGACCTGTGTCTGAGCCTCAGGTTGCCTAGCAACCGGTGCAGGTGGCTCAGATTCCATCTCTTTGTCTTGTGCTTGCACTTGGACCTCATCCAAGTCAAACTTCCTCCCACTAACTTCTTTCATAAGAAATTCTTTCTCTAGAAAGACAGCACCCCGAGCAACAAAAACTTTGTTCTCGGTTGGGACATAGAAGTAGTATCCTTTAGTTTCCTTAGGATACCCCACAAACACACACTTATCAGATCTAGGTTCTAGCTTGCTATAATCTTGACGTTTGACATAAGCCTCACATCCCCAGATCCTGATAAACGTGAGATTAGGGCGTCTCCCACTCCACACCTCGTATGGTATTTTGGAGACACTCTTAGATGGAACATTATTCAGTATCAGAGAAGCTGTTTCTAGTGCATGCCCCCAGAATGATGAAGGTAGAGTTGCATGACTCATCATGGATCGCACCATATCCAATAAAGTTTGATTTCTCCTTTCAGACACACCATTCCATTGAGGTGTTCCAGGAGGAGTGAGTTGGGATATGATCCCACACTCTCTCAGATAGTCAAAGAACTCACCACTCAGGTATTCTCCACCTCGATCTGATCGAAGAGCTTTAATGGATCTTCCAAGCTGGTTCTCTACTTCATTCTTGAACTCCTTGAATTTCTCAAAGGATTCAGATTTATGTCTCATTAAGTAGACATAACCATACCTACTGAAGTCATCAGTGAAGGTAATGAAGTAGTTGTACCCTCCTCTGGCTTGTTTATTGAAGGGCCCACACACATCAGTATGTATGAGATCCAATAAACCTTCTGCCCTCTTACCAATCTTGGTGAAGGGCGCCTTTGTCATCTTCCCTAATAAACAAGGTTCACAAGTATCAAATTCCTCCAAGGAACTTGAATCTAACAATCCATTTGCATGGAGTTGTTGGATGCGATTCTTGTTTATATGGGCTAATCGACAGTGCCATAGGAAAGCACCAACTGAACCACTCAGTTTGGTCCTTTTATTGCTTATGTTACAAACAGAACTTTCCATATCCAAGATATACAGACCATTGCATAAAGTACCCCTCCCATAGAACATATTTGCAAATGAAAAAGAACAGGAGTTCTTATTTATTTCAAATTTAAATCCTTTCCTCGCCAAGCAAGGAATGGATACAATGTTCTTTGTTAGCGAAGGTACACAAAAGCAATTGTCTAGTTCTAATTGAAGTCCAGAAGGCAAGGAGAGAGTCAAAACGCTTACAGCAACAGCAGCAACTTGTGCCCCGTTTCCAACGCGTAGGTCAATCTCTCCAAGCCGCACCGATCTACTTTTCTTGAGCCCCTGCATATTTGTACAAATATGAGCTCCACATGCGGTATCCAATACCCATGACATAGAAGTAGAAAGGTTGACTTCTGTAACATAAATACCTGAGCTAGAAGTTAAGGCCAAGCCTTTCTTCTCCTCATTCTGAAGCTGCCTGCAGTCCCTTCTCCAGTGGCCCTGCTCGCCACAGTGGAAACACCTTTGTTCCTTTGACTCCTTCGCCCTTTTCTTCAGTGCTTTGGTAGGACCTCTGGCACTGCTCTTAGCACATGCCTTACCCTTCTTCTTTATCTTCTTGGTCGCAGGGACCAAAAGAACATAATTGGGTTTGGTCTTACCCATCTCTCGCTCGGCTGTTTGGAGCATATTCATCAATTCCTCCCGTGTGCATTCAATCCGGTTCATGTTGAAGTTAATGATAAACGGACTGAAGCTAGGGGGCAGGGAATGAAGAATAAGATCCACAACCAGCTCGTTGTCTATGGTGTGTCCCAGTCTCCTGAGATGATCCACATTCCCAATGAGTTTGAGAACATGGGGTCTCACTGGTGCACCTTCAGACAACTTGCACCGAAAGACTGCTTTGGCGGTGTCAAATCTCTCAGTTCTAGCCTGAGCCTCGAACATCTGTTTCAGACGAGTAATCATCTGAAAAGCGTTCTGCTCCTCATATTGCACCTGCAGTTCAGGTGCCATACTGGCTAGCATAAGACATGCAACCTCCAAAGAGTCATCCTGATGCTTTCTATAAGCATCTCTGTCTGCCGTTCGGGCATTAGGCGGAGGAGCCGCAGGAAGAGGCTGTTCAAGGACATATAGCTTCTTCTCGAGCTTGAGGACTATCCTCAAATTCTGATGCCAGTCCATAAAGTTAGTTCCAACTAACTTATCCTTATCAAGGAGTGATCGCAGTGATAATCCGCCAGTGTTCGTAGCCATTGTTCTACAACAACCAAGAAACAGCAGATTAGTACTACTTCGAGTCATTTAAACTGGACTTGTTTTAAATGACCATGGCTCCCACTATTTTATATTCGAATTGAAAACCCACAAAGTCAATCGGGAAGTTTAAAACTTCCTAGTGAGATGGGATCCTTATTTCACATGAGGCTTTGTGTCCCACGAGGGTGGGATGAGATGCACAAAGTAACCCATGTTTCCTAAGGTGGGCGCGCCGGCCGGTTGCTCCAAGCAACTCCCCTTGTCGAGACAGTCTGGGCATTTCATGTCCAGCGAGGGCTGGATACATCATGAAACCTTTACCTCTCGACGATGCCTCTAGACTTTCACCATGTGCCCAGCACATGTGAACTTCCAGTCAAGTCCATTCCTAACTGTTATGCCCAGGGCCAACAAGTTTCCTTGCGAAGGCACGCCCAGGTTAAAACTGGACTGGGGAAACCATTGCCACCACGCACTTTCTAAAGATAAGTGGGTGTGTCCCACGAGGGTGGGAAACAATTCACAACTCCACTGATCGATAGCTTAGTGAGGGCTACGCGTTAGAAGGCTACCAGACTTGATATTTTAATTGAGGGTTTTTGTTTAAGGTCTCATCATCTCAGTTTTATCTTATGTCTATCATTACAGGCATGCAATCCTATAGTGATAACATAACGGTAAAACATTTCAGGCATGCTTCTGCAGATAATAATAAAAGCAGTAAAGGATGATGTGATCATATCCTATACAAGACATTGAACCAATCCATGCCATGAAATAGGTTCAACTCTTGTCCTAGAACTCAAGCCCCAAAAACTAGACCTAACCTAGCCGACCTCTAGCTTGAACTTCAAGGTTGGCTCCAAGGTCCTTCTCTCATGGTTTAGCTCTCAAACCCTAGAGGTACACTTTAAAAGTTCCCCATAGGTTCGGCCAATGCCATGGTCTTCCTCCAAGGAAGGTGCGCCACCATGCAAGGGGCCAAGATTTCTTGCGCCACCAAGCAACCAAGCACCAGCTTGCATGCATCACCTTGCATGCTTGCGCCATCAAGCAAGATGCGAGCATCAAGGTCCAAGAAGGATGCGCCTAGCCCTTAATCTTCCTCTTAATAATAAAAAGATGGCACGCAAGCCGCACAAGGATACATCACAGGCATGCAAGAGGGGCTTGACTCATGATCACAACATTATGCACAATCAAGGTATTTACTCATGCAATTCTACATGCTCATGAAAAACATAAAATCTAAAATTTTACTTTTTCATAAAACCAGTTTCTTTTTCTCATCTTCTTCTCACAAGTCTTTTGGTTTATTGCGATTTATTTTTCATGATGATTTCAGAGATCCTTTCGGCTGGCAATTTTGTCAGATCAAGAGACTTGGCCAGTCCGAAGACACAATGCCCGTCCTACTTGACAAAATTACGTGCGCCTTTGATCTTTAAATCAAACAAGAAAAATAGTCCAAAAATTCCAAAAGAGATTGAGAGGATGATAGAAACAAGAAACCCTAATTTTTCTACTTTTAGAAAAATCGATTGCCATGCATCATGCTATTTACGAAAATAGAAATATGGCATGTGAGCATGGAAGAAAAGCATAAAACATCGTTCGAGTCTTGCAAGTCGCTCTGATACCACTGTTGGGAAACCCCGGGGACATTTTACAATTTTCAGAGTTATGGACATACATTTTTCGCAGCGGAAGAATGTCCCCGAAACAGGCCAGTCCCAAAAACCCAGTGAAGATCGCAAGCAAGGGAGTCGACACGATGAGTTAGGAAATACCTTAAGAGCAATATGGAGCGATGCCGATGTAGGCGTCCAAGTGTGCGCCCTCTGCAGTCTCGCACACACGGATCTCTTGAGTTCTCTTCTTCCACGCCCGGTGCTAGCCTCGGGAAGAAGATCCAAGCCTTAGGGAGATGTTTTACTTCTCTTGCGCCACTCAGAGAAAAGATGCGCCAAGTGAAGAGGGAAAACCGCCCAAGCCGCCAAGCCCTAGATCTCCTTGCGCCAAGAGGAAAGGAGGAAGAGGGTTGCGGTTATGGAAGATGCGCCCTTGCTCCAAGCACTCGCCCCTCTCCTTGTGTTCACGCCTTCAAGGATTAATTATTTTTTACACAAGAGGGGGCGACTAGGGTCATATTTATAGGGCAAGAGGCGGTTAGGGTAATGGCTAGGATCATGACAAGTGTAGGGCTAGGATGAGGAGGTTTGAGATAAGGAAAGTCTCCAAGACATTTCCATAATTCTCATTCAACCTTACCTTTTGTTCCCACGCCTTTCCTTATGCGCTAAGGCCTTGCCTTGCGCCTCAAGCAATGCCATAGAAGCATGCATTCCATCCTAGGAAGAGAAGGGGAGGCGCCCTTTACTTCCATAATGAAGCAAAGGCGCCAACATGACCCCATTATGCCCCTAGGCGCCTAATGGTTCATGTTTCTCCCCATTATACCCTTTTAGCCTCTCATCTCTTCATGAGAACTTGTTATTGGGCCTCATTGGATAATGAGCTAGCCCAGACATCATTGCATAGGTTGATTAAGCACTTGGATCCAATCCAATGCAACCCTAATCCAAATGTGACCAACCATGGTCAAATACGGGTCAACCTGCCAAAAATGAAGTTTGGCTCCAATAACATTCTTCCATCTCATCAGGCCCATTGGCGCTGATGAAATCTCCCAATTAGATCCGAGTTATCCAATAACTCGATCATAAGGCTTCCCGATCAATACGAGAACTCAAGTATCAAGGTGTGCGACCCTGTAGGTTCCTCTGACGCTGGCAGTGCTGACCAAAGGTCATCACAAGCAGTGAGTGGCACCTAGCAGTGCATCGCTGCTACCCAGGTCGTTGGAATGGATATCGACATCGACATCCCCATCATTGCAACTAGGTACAGATGCATTACAGTCTCTTTGCCGTACTGATATCCGATTGGACAAGTGTGTCACCACTTGTTTTCATCCAATCACATGGCTATGACTAAAACAGGTTCTCACCTGGGTATGGCCATACACTCTCAGTCATAGAACCATAAAGGAGCTCCATGGATATCATACTTCCTTAGGGAAGGGGCAAATCCTATGTTTGTCCATTGATCTTCTCATATGGGTCGTGACATGCTCAATAACAACCGTTATGACCTCCCAGCTACGGCAAGGTGTTAGGTTGTATCAAAGCAAGTCCCTAACCATATAGAATGATCAATGACCTCAAGTCAAGGGATCAATGCATCTCCTGTCACTTATGAGGATAACTCATGACACCAAGTCATAGCCTCATAGTGGGTCTATCCAGTATATCCCCAATGATATACCCATGTGTCTGCGTTAGCACCACGTGCCTAACCAGCCCACATACCAGTCTTACAAGTACCATAGCTGTCCCATATCCACTAAGGTACATCGACTGAGGATTATAATTCGAGCACAGATCCAATCTGTCTCCAGGGACATTATCATGTAAGTACACAATCGCAGGTGTAGTCAAACAATGATAACGACAATGCCAGAATGATATATAAATATCAGTGTCAAGTAGTACATAAGTTGACTAAAACTAGGTCCTAGGGCATATACACCAACACTGGTATCTCTATGGTCTCTGGTACTGGTGAAAGACGTCTAGCAACTCTCCTCCCCCTAGCAGAAGTAGAATGACTAGTACGCTTCCTAGCATACCGTCTAGCGATCCTCTAATCGCGGCGCTCTGGCCTATCAGCAGGCTTCTCAGATATAGAGTGCGTTTGGCACAGTTTCTAGGTTGCTTTTGCTGGCTGCAAAAGCTATTTTTGAGATGCTGGCCTGTTTGGCTATCAACTTCTGTACTAATTTAACACACCACTCAGTTTTTCCAGCCAGCTATTTTTCAATCAACACTTTCTCAACCAGCAGAAGCTAAAAGCTCCAGCTATACCAAACACACCCATAATCTCCAACTCTAGAGAACTAACTGGCTTAGGCGCAGCCTGTGAGGTACTAGGGGCTGTGGGTGTGCTCGAAGCCTCTGATGTGCGTGTTTGAGTCTCGCACTCTGAGTCATCATAGACTATCCACACAAAAGTATCTAGTAAAATTCCAGATACCATCCTATACATGTACCGTGGGGCTGGTCCAATATATCTACTCTTCATTACTGCCCTATAGGGTCTAGATTTCATAGATCTCCTTGGTGCCATAATATCAGTCAAATCATTATAGATATACAAAGTTTAATCAAAACTTCATGAAGCTACAATATTAGCCAAAATCACCCGAATATGGTTTTGCAAAAATTGATCCAAAAATCCAAGCTAACTGTTCCAAATCGATGCTAGAAGTATGCAAATCAAGTATAAATTCCAAAGAGTAATGCTAAGTATAGTTTGCTCACGAATCCAGAAGGAAATTGGGTCGAAATTGGTCACCGGCGGAAAAACTCGTGTTCTGCGAACGTCTGCCACTTCTCTTCGAAATTGATAGGGATCCCGCAAGTGCACAGGTCTATCGAAGTAGTAAAATATCAATCCCACAGGGACTAATGGGTAAGTACCGACTGATCTCAAATTTATTAGCTAGACAAGGTCAAAATTGGTAAAGTTTAAATTCTAAACTAATTAAGCGAGAAGTGTATACAACAGGAACAATTCGAGAGGAAGATTCAATGAAGGAGGTATCAGGATATGGGTTCACCACTTTGACTTCTTATGAAAGGATAATCAAACTCCAATGCCAACATCCCATCTAGTTCAAGGGGTTCCGTATCGAATGTATAGGTTACTCCCACCGATGGCACTATCCACTCCCATGGACTAGGTATCGGTCTAATCCGAATAGTTCTGATGCGCAGATGACCTTCCGGTCTACCTAACATGTCTAAGGCCCTAATACTCTCACAGGGCAAGTACAGGTTTGCCAAAAGGGGTCACCCCAAATTCCCTGGTTTACATACCTATACCTAGGAAGTATAGGTTCAAGCGCTCCCTTTTGGACAACGCAGACAAAGAGTATGGTGATAATCCGATGCGTGGATGACCTTTCGGCCTACCTGTCGCATCTAAGATCCTGATACTCACTCCAGGGGAGTACAGTTCGTCAATGAGTTTCCCCTAGCCCCTGATTTATAAACCTCGCACAAGAAGATATAGGGTCCAACGCTCCCTTTTGGGTAACGCAGGCAAAGGGTATGAAACGGATTAGAGAAACCCTCAACCGAATGGTTCTGACTAGCAGACGACCTTTCGACCTCCCCGATGCATCTAGGATCCTTACAACACCTTGGGCTAGTACAGTTCATCAAAAGGGTCTCTCCTAGATTCCCCGATTTATAACCTCTCCTATGACAAAGTAGGCTCAAACATTCCCTTTCGGGCAATGTAGGCAAGGCGCACAAGTAAGGCTAAGCAAGGATATAAAGCACTTGGAGCAAGATTATCACAATCATAAAAACGTCAAAGGGTTGCCCTACATCCTGATTTAAGATTTTAGTTATAAGATCCATGTTCATCACATAAATACACATAAAGATATGCTCATTCATTTCAAATCTTTATCTAGAGGATATAGAAAATGAGATTGAAGACTTCCCTAAATCGGATTTGATGCTTGAGATAATCAGCCGAGAGTTTTGGGAAGTTCTTTTTCTTCTCTAAGCGCTGCAAAAGATGTCTTCGTTATTGCCCTGCGCTAATTTCTTACCAATTCGACAAGAAATTGAAACACTTCAAGGATGTTTTACCTTTCCTATCACCTTGGGCTCACTTAGCTCATTGCTTTTTATGAGGCTGTGCCATACTATAAGAAGAAGAGCCCTGTCTAGGCTTAGAAGAATCCATACCCATACCAAATGGGTCGCTACTCCCTCCCCAAGTAGGTGGTGGTGGTATAGAATCAAGTGGGGTAGGAGTGGCATCTGCAGCTACATTTGGGGAAAGCTTCTAGTTCCTCTCATTCTGGATTGTGGTTCTTTCCTTATTTGGTAGTGGTAAAGTTGGAGAACCAGGTCCAAGATTTAAACAATAACAGTCACCCTCTCTAACAATCATTTTCATAGCAACGCATGACTCCAAATCTATCCTTGAATTACCCCTTGCAACTTCAATCCCATAAGGTTCTATACCCAAAGAGAGTGCAATAGGAGCAATAAAACCTCCTATAACAACAACACCCTTTTTGCACGTGCAACTTTGTCAAATTGTTTTACTAGAAAGTATGCTATATCTACGTGAAACCCATATAACATGCACCAAAGGAAGTAGAGTTCAGATTGACGTACCATACCGTCGCTCTTACCCCGTCCAAAAATGGTATGTGCGAGGACTCTATGAATGTATCAAATACATGGGTTTAAGATGCTTGTGGCTCTAGCTGCTGAGGGTGAAAATCTCAACTCTGAAGAAATCTGATTCCAAAACGTATTCTCAATGAAGGTTCGTGGTGGATATGTCAATCTTCCTCTTGGTATGTGGAAAATAGCCCTAATATCTCTGAGTGTGAGGCTCCTTTCAATGTTTGCAAGGTGAAAGGTGAGATGACCCTTCGCGTCCCGTTCATCGTATTCATGGAGTTCACTATCTAGACTGCTAAAGAATTCCAAAACAAGATGGTGGTAAGTCTGCGACTGAATCTGAAAGAATTTCTTTGCCAAAATCTAATCAAACATCCAAAATACATCATCTTGAAACCCTAGGATCTCCAAGGATCGTTTATCAGGATATTTTGTATTCACAATGCATCTGGTTAACAGAATGTTGTATCTTTCTTCTTGCACTGCATCTCTAAACACAATACCATATGGATTCTGAGGTGGAGGTGGTGTAGAAGAAGCTGCTGGAGCTTTTCCCTTTCCCTTGGATACAACTTGTTTCTTTTTTGGTGCCATTCTAGCTAAAGTAATGTAATTAACTGGAAATAGAGATTGGGAACAATATGTGTTACCAATGCTAAAACAGGGTTGAGAATGCCGCTCGTGAATCTAGCGCAAATTGCTGAAAACGGAATTCAAATTCTTCAAGGGAAAGATTCTCTTACTGAATCAAAGCTTTGGAGATCAAAAGACAACTCAAACAAAACTCGAACAGCTGGAAATGAAGCTTGGTGGAAATGGATAAAATCCTTTTCCTGGATTGAATCGAGACTCCGACTCGTCGGAACACCATTCGGAGATGATCGGAAAGTGACCGGAAAGAGTCGTCGGACGATTTGGAAACAAATGGAAGCTCGAATCGAATGGGCGGCGCAAAATCACGAAAACCACGAGTGAAAAACCCTAGAATATGGCAGCAGATTTATATAGAGAGAATAAAATTACGGCCGTAATTATTTGCACGGCACCGCCGTGAAACTCTTTGTAAAGAACTGGGTAGAATCAGGACCGTCATAAATACTACGGCACCCCCGTAAAAAGTTCTATAGCAAAGACGCTCCAGAATACGGGCGTGATAAAAATCATGGCACCCATGTTTTTTTTCACTGAATAAAATTACGGGTGTAAAAATAATTACGGCCCTATCATAAGACCTTCTGTAGAGAATCATCTAGATATTACGGCCGTAAAAATGATTACTGTAGTGTCGTGAAACTTTCTGGCTGATAATAGTGCAAAATTACAGCCGTAAAAATAATTACGGCCCTACCATAATGATTAAAAATCACTATTTCGCCATAGAAAATTTCAGACTCTCCTACAAAAAAATGAAAAAGAAAAATTAGTATACATATATAATAATAATAATAATAATAATAATAATAATAATAATAATAATAATAATAATAATAATAATAATAATAATAATAATAATAATAATAATAATAATAATAATAATAATAATAACAATAAAATATAAAAGCTAAAGTAAGAGTGCTTGGGTTGCCTTCCAAGAAGCGCTTATTTTTAGGTTACTAGCTTGACCATTCTTCACTCAAATCTGATCTAGGCTCTTTAAGTTGCAATTTTATCCTTTCTTTGTTCTGTTCCTCTCTGTAATAATGTTTTAACCTGTGACCATTAACCTTGAATTCCCCTGCTTTTTCATTCCAAACATCTACGTCTCTATAAGGATAAATCTTTCGTACCTGAAAAGGGCCGGACCATCGAGACTTAAGTTTACTAGGAAAAAGTTTCAATCTTGAATTAAATAAAAGAACAAAGGCACCTGGTTGAAATTTCTTTCTGAGAATATATTGATCATGTCACCCTTTTGTCATCTCTTTATAAATCTTTGCGTTTTTGTAAGCGGAGAGTCTAATCTCGTCTAGCTCGTTTAACTATAATCTTCGTTTTTCCCCGCGCTCTTTGAGTCAAAATTTACAGCTTTGATTGCCCAGAATGCCTTATGCTCGAGCTTTACAGGTAGATGACATGATTTACCATAAATTAATAGAAAAGGAGACATACCTATCGGGGTTTTGTAAGTTGTTCTGTATGCCCACAGTGCATCGTTAAGTTTAAAAGCCAAGTCCATTCTTGTTCATGACACAGTTTTCTCCAAAATTTTCTTAATCTCTCTGTTCGATATCTTAACTTGTCCACTTGTCTGGGGATGATAAGGTGTTACAACTCTATGATTAAAGCCATATTTTCTAAGTAAGGCTGAAAATTCATGTTCTATAAAATGTGAGCCTCCATCACTAATCACAACTCTTGGCGTTCCAAAACATGGAAAAATAATCTTTTTGAACAATTTCACCTAGACTCATTAGTAGGAGAAGCAAGAGCCTCAACCCACTTAGATACATAATCTACTACTACAAGAATATATTTATTACCTCCAGACGGTGGGAATGGTCCCATGAAATCTATCCCCCAAACATCAAAAATCTCAACCTCAAGTATACTAGTAAGTGGCATCTCATTTCTTCTGTTAATGTTCCCTGTCTTTTGACATCTATCACAAGATAATATAAGATTTCTAGCATCCTTAAAAATGAAGGGCCAATAAAATCCAGATTGTAAAACCTTAAAAATAGTCTTTTGAGTACTAGCATGCCCTCCATAAGATGATGCATGACACTGAAAAAGGATATCCATTATTTCTTCCTCTAGTACACATCTCTTAAAAATCCCATCTGCACATCTTTGAAAAAAATAAGGCTTATCCCAAAAATAGTATTTTGCTTCAGGAAAAAATTCTTCTTTCCTTGATAATTCAAATCAGGAGGAAAAATATTAGCAACTAAACAATTCATTATATCAACATACCATGGAGTCTTGATTTGTTCAATAGCTAAGAGTTGATCATCTGGAAAGGACTCATTAATTATGCCACCCTTATCAGCATCTACAACTATTCTTGAATGGTGATTTGCAACAAAATCTTTTACTCCTTTCTTATCCTTAATCTCTATATCAAACTCTTGCAAAAGTAAGATCCATCGAAGAAGGCGTGGTTTGCTATCTTTTTTCTGCATCAAATACTTTACCGTTGCATGATCTGTATACACTACAACCTTGGAATTAATCAAATATGACTTGAATTTATCAAAAGCAAAAACAATAGCCAAAAGCTCTTTTTCAGTGGTGGTGTAATTTTTTTGTGCTTCATCTAGGATTCGACTGGCATAGTAGATAACATAGGGCTTGTTCTCCTTCCTCTGACCAAGCACTGCTCCTATCGCATAGTCACTAGTGTCGCACATAAGCTCGAAAGGCAAACTCCAGTCAGACGGCTACATGATGGGCGCAGATATCAGAGCCTTCTTGAAATCCTGAAAAGCATATAAACATCCTTCATTAAAAGAAAATTCAACATCCTTACAAAGCAAATTAGTAAGCGGTTTAGCAAGTTTAGAAAAATCCTTAATGAACCGCCGGTAGAATCCTTCATGTCCCAAAAAACTTCTAATCTCCTTAACTGTCGTGGGCGGCATCCACTTCTCAATGACTTCAATTTTGGCCTTATCAACCTCTATCCCTCTTTCTAAAACTAAGTGTCCCAAAACTATTCTCTTCCTAACTATGAAATGACATTTTTTTCCAGTTAAACACAAGATTAGTTTCTTCACACTTATGCAAAACTCGAGATAATTTAGCCAAACAATCATAAAAAAAAAACCATAAATAGAGAAGTCATCTATAAAAACATCCATAAAGTCTTCAATAACTTCGAAAATATAGCCATCATACATCTCTGAAAAGTAGCTGGTGCATTACACAAACAGAGAGACATTCTCCTATAAGCAAGGGTACCATATGTGCATGTAAAAGTGGTCTTATCTTAGTGATTAGGATGGATGGGAATTTGAAAAAAATCCAGAATACCGATCCAAAAAGCAAAATAAGAGTGATTAGCAAGTCTTTCAATCATTTGATCAATAAAAGGCAAAGGGAAGTGATCTTTCATAGTAGTAGCATTTAATTTTCTATAATCTATACACATGCAACAACTAGTCACAGTTCGAACAGGAATTAATTCATCGTCCTTACCTTTCATCATAGTCACACTCCCTTTTTTTGGAACACAATGTACAGGACTTACCCATTTACTATCGGAAATAGGATAAATTATACCTGCATCAAGTAGTTTCAAAACCTCCTTTTTCACAACTTCTTTCATAGAGTGGTTAACCTTTCTTTGAAAATCCACATATGGTTATGTGTTCCTCCTCCATAAGTATCCTATGTATACAAAAAGAGGGATTAATTCCTTTTAAATCATCAATAGAATACCCAATTACCTTCCTATGAATTATCAATTCCCTTAGAAGCAAGTCTATCTCCTTTTCATTAAGTTGTGCATCAACAATAATAGGGTAAGTAGAATTAGGCCCAAGAAATTCATAACGAAGATTATTTGGCAAAGATTTTAATTCAATTTTTGGAAATTTCTCCTCTTGATTTTCTTGATCATCATGTGAAATACAATCTAATAATCCATATGTTTCAGAATCAACAGATTCATTAAATAAAGAATGAAGATCACTAACAATATCATCTACAACATAAATACTATAATAAGACCCAGCATATGATGGTTTTTTCATAGACTCAGATAAATCAACCTTAATTATATTTTCACCAATATTAAAAGTGAGTTACTATTTTTTACATCAATGATTGCACCTGCTGTAGCTAAGAATGGTCTTCTAAGAATGATGGGGATTTTAGAATCCTCCTCCATCTCTAAAACCACAAAGTCTGCTGGAATGAAATATTTACCTACCTAAATTGCAACATCCTCTAAAATTCCAACCAGATATTTAACCAAACGATTAGTGTGCTGTAGAGAAATAGATGCCGGCTTTGGTTCTCCCATGTCAAGTTTCCTGCAAACAGATAAAGGCGTTAGACTCACGCTGGCTCCAAGATCATATATGGCTCGGTCAAAAGCCATATCTCCAATTAAGCAAGGTATAGAGAAGCTACTTGGATCCTTTAATTTCGGTGGCAATTTATTTTGAATAATAGCACTACACTCCTCAGTTAATGCCACAGTGTCATAGTCCTCTATTTTTCTTTTATTAGATAGAATTTCTTTCAAAAATTTTGCATAAGTGGGCATTTGAGATAAAACATCAGTAAATGGAATATTAATATAAAGCTTTTTCAAAACAACTAAAAATTTTCCAAACTGCTTATCTAACTTAGCTTGAACAAGTCTCTGGGGAAAGGGTATAGGAGGCTTATATGGAGCAGGTGAGCTAGGTTTAGGAACATCAAGCTGGCTGACACACTCTGCAAGTGCACGAAAATGTCGAAGTAAACAAGGTGAGTACTAGAAAATCTAATTCATGGAATCTAAGCTGATCAAATCGTGGTTTTTGGAACTTAAAAACTAAAAACTAAGCAAAATAGTAAACAATAAATCAAATAACTACGGTAGAAAAAATATATGAGAGAGAATATCTGGGCAAAGGTTTCCACCTCTCTGATGATTTTAATTGTGCTAAGAAATAAATATCAGTTACTTGGATTTATACATATGCATAAGGAATCTACCCTAGGGTACAAGGTGCCCTCTTTCGAGTGTACACCTCGGTATTTGCCCGGAATGTCTCCTACTTTTGCGGTGGATCGTTCTAGACAAACCCAATGGATTCTGTGGTAGATTATGAACCCTTGAGCGAAGAACAAGCACTTTCGTATCGAGCCTTCACAAGATTCACAAAGAGGTTCGGTCGTTACGGTCCTACTCTCGTAATGAACCGTAACAACTATAGCATGATAATACTTGGCCAGAGTACAAATCAAGAAATAAATAAATCAAGTGAAATATGCTTAAGATATGATCCAAATAATAAGATTAAAACATGATTTGCATATGAAAATCGTCAGAGGGCTTCAACCTAGCCCCGAAAATAGGTTTACGCTACAACCATCGTTGAATCGCTCAAAATACTCTCTTTAAACATAGGAAAATCACAGAAAAAGGTTTATAAGAGGGAGGAGATGATGAACCGATGGAAATAAACAAGAATCACAAGGTTCCGATGGTCGAATCTCCAGAAATCGCCCCGAAGTCGCCGAATCACCATGTTCTTCCGCCCTCCGCCGCTTCGTCGTGTGATTGCTCGATGATTAGGTCACAGAAATTGGGGCTTTTATGTCCTTTTTGTTCGCCTTCGAGTTAGCTTTCCAAAAATTCCTCACTTGCTAAATCTGGACTTGAATCGTGCCGGGAATCAGCGAGAAACCGAGTGGAGGTCGGGCTATTCCGGCAGCTTCACGGGTGAACCCCGTGGGGTTCACTAGGTGGTGAAGTGTTCGGCGCAAATCTGTTGCGAAATAATCACATGTGAACCCCACCAGTGAAATCCTCGGCATATTTCTGTGCAGGTATCTTCAGACAGAATCACGGGTGAACCCCATGGGGTTCACCTGCCTGTGAAGTGTGCGACAGATTTCAGAAACTTTTGACATCATCGGTGAACCCCGCCGGGTTCACCAGGCAGTGACACGCGCGCTGAATTACGTCCTTCAGCAAGATCATATTCAAATAGGCCCAAATTCATCATGGAATATCAGTAAAAATCACTACTAAAATGTAAGGTATCAAATACTCCTCGACTTAAATCTTTGCTTGTCCTCAAGCAATAAAATAAGTTGAAATACATGCTTGATATAAGAATAATCTTTTGTGCTGAAGTTCACACCCAAGTTCAGAAAAATACTCTTTTAACAATCCAAGATCTAATCAGAAGAAATTAAGTAAAAGTAGTGTCTTAAGCATTCACCAGTTTGGTCCCACAGTTTTTAGATGTCAACCAATTTAGAAAGCAATAAACATGGGATTCAATCAAAGCATACACAACACTCATCTCATTCCTATCCTTCTAATTCATAATGTTGGGGTTAACTCAAATGTTTTTATTCAGGATATAAAACACTAGTCATTGCATTAGACTCCAACTCATATCCTTAGGTACCATTGCCAATTTTTCGCAATGCCAAGTAGAGAAGTCTTTTTATTTCAATTCACATTTCTTAGATTTCAACTCATATCCTTCGGTACCACTGCCAATTTTTCGCAGTGTCAAGTAGAGGAATCTAAGTGTGATTTTTTTTTTAAGCTAACAGAAATCAATATATCCTGGCTTTTAACAAATGCAGAGTTTCCCCAATACTAGAAAGGAATTCAAAGTTTGAAAGGAGAATATGTATCCTGATATGTATTGAATGTAAATTGCAAACCAAAATCAATTGAAGGATCATGAAAACGCTTGATCCACTAAATGAACAACCTAAAATTAATCCACTTAGACAATTTCTAATTCATAGAATATATGGACATGACTATTGAGTAAATTTCCAACAAGTACTACATTCAATATGTCTTGATAAATTCCAACCAATCATGCATTTAACTTTAAGAGTTTTGCAAAGCTATCATTAGACAAGACTAGCGATATATACCTTAAAACAACTTCATGAAAACACATAGATCCACACATCATGTAACATGTAAAGAAGGTTATAGCATAATACCAAAGTTGAAAAATAAGTGGTTCAAATATGTGTTATACACTGCAGAGAGTGGGGCCTGTAGATGAGGACCAGGCCCACGAATAGTGGCATATAAGATACAATACCAATATCATAATAACATCCATCAGAAAGTATCATGATAAAACCATAAAGAGAAAAGCAGTAAATCAGGACAACCACAACCAAACAGAAGCTAGAGTCAAGACAGCTCACCTGCTCTAAAATATTGCATAGTCCTCTATGCAACGTCGTATATGTGAGAGGAGAGGGTGGGAACGTCGAGTCAGGATGGGACTAGCGCCTCCTGCGTGAATGGGAGCCAGAAGCTCGGGAGCTCTTGCCCTTACCGCGAGAAGTGTGACCTGGCGCTTCCTCCTCATCTGAAGAGACCGGTATATTTCTTATGTTTTCTTCATTAAGCAAGGCGAACCGGTCATCCATAACACATAGTTTCTCCCAAATCGAACCCATCATCTTGTGCTGTCGCTGCATCCCAGCCTCATTAGCTTCCCAACGGGAAGCTTGCTCCTGGCGTATAAAGGAGATGGAGGAATCCATCTGATCAATGAGCTCGCGCTGCTGCAGCTGCTCCTCCCTCATCTCCTGAAGAATACCCAACATAGAGTCTGAGGAGGAGCCGCCAAAGAAGAACGTGCCTGGGCCTGATGGTGCGGTGTCAACAGGGTCCGCCTGAGAGTCAGCAATAGGCTTGATGCGCCAGTTCTCATGAACACGCACAGTGGTGCGCTCTGGATTTGGCAATGGCATGCAGAATTGGCTGTCTTTAAATGTCATGCAGTAGGCATCACCCCGGCGGACGATGAGTTTCATGGAAACACACGACTCGATTTCGAGTCGGTTGTTTCCATTGGCCTCAGCCGCACCGTAGGGAACAACCCCAAGAGAGACTGCAAGAGGAGTGATGCGGCCGCCAATGACTATCGCGCCCTTGCAGCAATGTGCGATGCAGTTGAATTATTTGGCTAGGTAGAATCCAAAATTGACCCTGAAAGAATGGAGCATGCACCATAAATAAAATAACTCAGACTGGCATACCATGTCATCGCTCTCCCCACGACCGAAGATGGCATGAGCGAGCATGCGATGGACGTATCTGATTGTTAGATTGCAAATACTTGAGGCCCTTGCAACTCTGGCTGAATAAAAGTGCTCATTCGTGATCGACGCCCAGAAAGTTTGCTCGTTGAACTCCATCGGGACTTTGCGCGTGCAAGGCTCCGGGAAACCATAAATCTGGCGAAGCTGAGAAAGAGATAAGCAGTGCTCAATGTTCCTCATACGGAAGGAGATACACCCTGGGTCTTCATCGACTACTGTAGCGGCTTTCATGTCCAAAGAGCTGAGGAACTCCAATGTAACTCCGATGTATGTGGGCGAGGCTAGCCGTAGGAACTGCTCCCATCCAACATTTGAATACATCCATTCAATATCATCCAAGAGCCCTAGCATAACAAGAGTGTTTCGGTCCAAGTATCTGGTGTTGGTTATCTGACGATGGAGAAGCTGCTCATAGTTTTGTTGATGCTCTGCATTTCTAAAGACGATGCAGAATTCGTTTGGCGGAGATGTATAGGCTTGAGGCTGCCGAGCAGAATGGCGCACTGGGTTTCTGGAAGAGGAAGGCGGCGCCGGCTGGCTTGCAGGAGTCGCACGAGGTGGTGGAGGGTGTCCGTGTGGGACGAAGTCATCATCGTCTGTGGACGATTTCGATGCAGGCTGTGGGTCACAGCGACAGAAGGCGAGCACTTTGCGCCTTGGTGCCATATGGTAAGAATGCCGGAAGCGGTGAAGAAAACCACAAAACCAGAGAGAAGTCACCGGAGCATAGTAGCAGCAACAGAGTGAGGAGGCGGAGGCAGAGGAATCAGCGATCAAGAAAAATCGGAATACTAGCAGTGGAGAGCGGATCGAATCTGTGAGGACTTCACCAGAGATGTAGATCGTGAGGTAAGAAGATTCTCTGAAGATCTGAAGGAAGGAAATCGTCGGGCGAGTAGAGATCCGCAGCGGAGAGAGTGGCGGCGGCGGAAATCGTGGAACCCTACCCGCGGACTTGTGGTTTAGGGCAAATACGGGTGATGAGCGGATACAATCACTGGTGAACCCGGGCGGGTTCACCTAACCATGAAGTACACGGTGGAGATGCGCCCAGTCAGAATTAGCAGTCTTCACGGGTGAACCCTGTGGGGTTCACCTAGCCGTGAAGTGCTCGGTAAGTTGCTGAGATCCCAGAAATAATATGCACATCCAGATGCAGCCGTCTCCATCATTATTTAACAAAAATATCCTGCGAAAATTGCTCATCAAGATGCAAAGTGTACTTCACGGGTGAACCCCGTCTGGTTCACCTATCCGTGAAGTGCACTGAGCTGCAGTAAAAATCCAGGAAAAATTCCTTGTTCGCATAGCGCATCTGCATTACAAGAATAAACCTCTAATCAGTGTATAATAAGATTAAAATTTCCTAAAATAAATCAGATAAGAAAGGGAGTGGAGTACTCAACGATGGTAAACTAAAAACTGAACGACAATTAATGCAAATGAATAAAAATGAAAAACAACTAGGAAACTTGGGTTGCCTCCCAAGAGCGCTAGTTTAAGGTCTATAGCTCGACCGTAGAGTTATCAGGTCATCAAATCAGGGGGGTTCAAAAGGGGCGAGAGTCCCCCTTTGCTTGGCTAGTTCATCGTCAGAATGGTGTTTGGGGTAGTGTCTATTGCCTTCCAAATCTTTATCGCGCTCAAGTACACTCACACTGTGACATACAACTGCAAGAGAAGGTTTTTTAAGAGAGTTAGACAGATCAAATTGAATAACATTACCACCGATATTTAAATCCAGTTTTTCATTTTTAACATCGATGACAACACCGGCCGTAGCAAGAAAAGACCTTCCTAAGATAATAGAAAGTCTGTCATCCTCATCAATGTCTAACACAACAAAGTCAGCAGGAATAAAATAGTCCCCTACTTTAATGGGTACATCCTCTAAAATACTCACTGGACATCGAACTGATATGTCAGCAAGCTGCAAAGTAATACTAGTCGATTTTAAGTCACCCAAATCCAGCTTTTTGCACAATGATAACGGCATGATGCTGACGCTCGCTCCTAGATCGCAGAGTGCTCTCTGGAAAGTCATCTCTCCTATCTGGCACGGTATGGAAAAGCTGCCAGGGTCCTTAAGTTTTTGTGGAAGCTTGTTCTGCAAAATCGCACTGCACTCCTTAGTGAGTGCCACGGTTCCTTGGTCTTCTGGCTTTCGTTTATTTGAGAGGATGTCCTTCAGGAACTTCGCATAGGTCGGCATCTGCGAAAGGGCATCAACAAAGGGAATGTTAATATATAGTTTTTTCAATATTTCCAGAAACTTACTGAATTGCTTGTCTAGCTTGGCTTTGACAAGCCTCTGAGGGAAAGGTATCAGCGGCTTGTAAACTGGCGGCCCAACATAGGGTTGCTCTTCCTCTGTTCGCTCAGGTTCTGCCGGTGTTGAATCTGCGTGTGGCTCCTCAGGATTCGGTGTCACTTCATCCCTTGTCTCATCGGTCTGCATCTTAGGGTCTTCAAGTTGCTTGTCGCTCCGAGTGGAGATTGCATTGCACTACTCCCTCGGGTTAACTTCTGGCTATGATGGAAGCTTCCCTGGCGCTCTAGCGGATGAGCTAGCTTGCTAGGCAAGCTGGCTCTCCAATATTTTGTTATGTGTCTCCAAGGAGTCCATCCTTGTCATCATCAGTTTCATCATATCAGTCAGCCCTTCTATCTGCTTACTCAGTTGAGAGTCCTGGGCCGGTCTTGGAGGAGGATTGTAATTCGCTTGTTGAAGGGGAGGATTGTAGTTTCTCTGTTGGTACCCAGGTGGCTGCTTGTAATTTTCTTATTGTGGCGGCCTGAAGTTCCCTTACTGAGGTTGAACTTGTGGTGGCGTTTGCCCTGGTTGTATAGGCTGCGTGGTCCGGTAGGAGAAGTTCGGGTGGTTACGCTAGCCAGGGTTGTAATAGTTAGTATAAGGGTTATTCATGGTGACGGAGTTGTAGACGCCACTGAGGAGGGCCCAACCCCTCTGAAAGCTGACTGGGAAGACTCCCCAGGACCTGAGGAGGAGTCCCCACAAATTCAGCATCAAACGGAACACTGTAGCGCCCGACACGGCCAAGCCGTGTCTGCAAACACGGCCGTGACCGTCGCCCCCGACAACGGCACGCCCGTGACACGGTCGGGTGAAGACGCGGAAGAAAGAACGGCCAGACGCATGGCCGTGCCCCAGCCCGTGTCCGACTGGGTGCAGAAACCAGATACTGAACACGGCCGCGACGACGAGCACGGTCCAGCCGTGTTCAGCCCTAGAAAGCCTCAAGCAGTGATTCTCCGCCCTGCTCGTCGCTCGCAACGGTCTTCGTGCCCCCTGGCCCGTTTTGTGGGTGTGACGAGTTCTTCTGCCGCCACCACCTGCAGCTGTGATTATCCTCGCACCTCTCCGAAGCACTCTTTGGAAAGGTCAGCAAGTTCGAGTTGACTACAATCTCTATCCATTAATGAGGTTAATTGTAAAAGGGTGTGTCCCTCCAATTATCAAAGGGTGTATCCCTCCAATTGCCAAAGGATGTCTCCTTTCAACTGCCAAAGGGTGTGTCCCTCCAATTGTCAAAGGATGCCTCCCTTCAACTGCTAAAGGATATGTCCCTTCTTGATCTATAAAAGAGGGCGGAGGGTTATGTGTTTTAGTATGTTCTTGTTGTATTTTGCACCTTCCCCTTGCAAGGCCTTAGGTCCAGCAAAACTCCGAGGATCTCGCCTAGAGTTCCCTCGACTCCTCTTTGTACGTTTCTCTGAGGATCTCGCCTAGAGTTCCCTCGACTCCTCTTTGTACGTTTCTCCGAGGAGCTCGCCTAGGGTTCCCTCGACTCCTCTTTGTACGTTTCTTTCAGCTTTAAATCAAAACATCCGGCGAATCCCACTTGGGCGCCGGGTCCTTTGCGTTTTCATCTTGCTGCGTTTGCGTCTTAGACGAGTAAGCTTGGGCGGTTGCCATAGCATCATGAAGGGTGTGCGCGTGTGCTTGCAAAAGACATTGGTTTTCGCGATCGAGGTGAGTACTTTTCATTATAGTTCCGATCCGTGGTTTCTTATCGCTCCGAGTGTTGCTCAAGATATATCTTGCACTATTTCCATCGATTTTCTCCGCGGGTTTTCATCTATCGCACGCATTTTCTCTTCCCTCATCTCAAGACCCTCTCTTGGATTTCCGCATCATAGTTCCCCCACCGTAGAGTATTGCACTAAAACTTGACACACGTGCACAAAACTTGACACCGCATCATAGTTCACTCCGCAAGTGCACGGAAATGTCGAAGTAATATAAAAGATATCGTCTCCCACAGCGAACAAGGTGAGTACTAAAAAATCTAATTCATGGAATCTAAGCTGATCAAATCATGGTTTATGGAACTTAAAAACTAAAAAACTAAGCAAAATAGTAAACAAGAAATCAAACAACTATGGTAGGGAAAATATATGAGAGAGAATATCAGGGCAAAGGTTTCCACCTCTCTGACGATTTTAATTCCGCTAAGAAATAAATATCAGTTACTTGGATTTATAAATATGCATAAGGAATCTACCCTAGGGTACAAGGTGCCCTCTTTCGAGTGTACACCCCGGTATTTGCTCGGAACGTCTCCTACTTTCACGGTGGATCGTTCTAGACAAACCCAATGGATTCTGTGGTAGATTATGAACCCTCGAGCGAAGAACAAGCACTTTCGTGTCGAGCCTTCACAAGATTCACAAAGAGGTTCGGTCATTACAGTCCTACTCTCGTTATGAACCGTAACAACTATAGCATGATAATACTTGGCTAGAGTACAAATCAAGAAATAAATAAATCAAGTGAAATATGCTTAAGATATGATCCAAATAACAAGATTAAAACATGATTTGCATATGAAAATCGTCAGAGGGCTTCAACCTAGCCCCAAAAATAGGTTTACGCTACAACCATCGTTGAATCACTCAAAATACTCTCTTTAAACATAGGAAAATCATAGGAAAAGGTTTCTAAGAGGGAGGAGATGATGAACCGAAGGAAATAAACAAGAATCACAAGGTTCCAATGGTCGAATCTCCAGAAATCGCCCCGAAGTCGCCGAATCGCCATGTTCTTCCGCCCTCCGCCGCTTCGTCGTGTGATTGCTCGATGATTAGGTCATAGAAATTGGGGCTTTTATGTCATTTCTGTTCGCCTTCGAGTTAGCTTTCCAAAAAGTCCTCACTTGCTAAATCTTGAGTTGAATCGGGCCAGGAATCAGCGAGAAACCGAGTGGAGGTCGGGCTATTATGACAGCTTCATGGGTGAACCCCGTGGGGTTCACCAGGTGGTGAAGTGTTCGGCGCAGATCTGTTGCCAAATAATCACAGGTGAACCCCGTGGGGTTCACCTACCAGTGAAATCCTCGGCATATTTCTGTGCAGGTATCTTCAGATAGAATCACGGGTGAACCCCATGGGGTTCACCTGCCAGTGAAGTGTGCGGCAGATTTCAGAAACCTTTGACATCATCGGTGAACCCCGCCGGGTTCACCAGGCAGTGACGCGCGCGCTGAATTACGTCCTTCGGCAAGATCACGGGTGAACCCCGTGGGGTTCACCTGGCCGTGAAGTCCAGAAAGGGCTCTGATTGAGCCCAAATTTTATGCGCAGCTTTGTCTTCTCACAAGGTATCACCCCATGCTTTTAGATTCTTCAAAAAAGTCTTCAAATTTGGGTGATTTTACCTGAAATTCAATAAGACAGACGAAAAGTAAAGATTCTGAAGTTTTTAACTAAATAAGCCTTAAAGGAGTGTAAAAATATTCAAATAGGCCCAAATTCATCATGGAATATCAGTAAAAATCACTACTAAAATGTAAGGTATCACTGGCATGGCCCATCACCCCCTGTGAAGGCTCAACACACCCATGAGGTGGTGAATTAGGGTGGAGCTACGCATGTGCAGGTGGTGTCTCTAAGACCGGCTCACTACTAGGATCAATGTCAGGCTCTTCCTCATCATAATTATCAGATCTACCCCTTGGTTCATCTAACTATTTTCCACTCCTAGTAGTTATAGCATTACAGTGTTCCCTAGGGTTTAGTTCAAGTTTAGTAGGCAATTTCCCTAGAGCTCTATAAGATGTGCTAGCTTGTTGTGTCATTTGGGTTTCTAGAATCTTATTATGTGCTGATAAAGATTCTATCTTAGAATTAAGCTGATTAATGGTATCCCCTTGCTGTCTAATAGCATCCCTCTGTTGTTTCATCTCCCCTCTAAGATTTTCAAGCAAGAATTCTAAACTAGATTTTTGAGGCTAATTTTGATTTTGATTTAGTTGCCTCTGTTGATATCCTCTGTTCTCTTCCTGTCTCCTTGCATTATTGTTATTTTTCCAAGATAAATTTGGATGATTTCTCTATCCAGGGTTATATATACTAGAGTAAGGGTGATTGTTTCTACCTTGATTGTAACCCCCAACAATATTCATTTGTTCTACACCCTGTTCAACAATGACTTTACACTCCTCAGAATGATGTCCTTGATTACAACAAATATCAAATAACATATGATGGAGCCATAACATTTTGCATATGAAAAGAATCAAATCTTTTAACCAAAGAGTCTACCTTCTCTGCCAAGGTACGCCATGCATCATTTTCATTCTTACCATGTGGAAGATGATATAGCACTCCTATTTCAGTGGCCCACTGGTTATGATTCAGAGACATCTCCTCGATCAAAGTATAAGCATCATCAATGCTCTTATTCATAAGAGCTCCACATGCAGCAGTATCAACAGTGAGACGAGTACTATAAAGAAGACCATTATAAAAAGTATGAATTAAAACTCATTTCTCTAAGCCATGGTGAGGACACTTCCGCTGTAATTCATTAAAGCACTCACATGTTTTACTCAGTGACTCGTCATCCCTCTTTGCAAAGCTAGTAATCTAGTTTCTCAACTGAATCGTCTTACTTGGTGGGAAGTACTTGGATAAGAAAGCATTTAAAACTTGATCCCATGTGCTGAATGTTCCAGTTGGCTAATTAAATACAATCTTAAGGGCATCATTAGAATCCTTAAGAAAAAGAGAGAGACGCTGATTAGGATCCTCAAGTGGCGATCCTCCATCGAGAGTTTGAATCGGGTTGGAAGTTTTGCCGGAATCTTCCCACGCCACCGATGACGACTTGTAGCAGGTGATGTGTCCGCAAGTGCATGGATACGTCGAAGTAATAAAAGATATTGAACCCACAGGGACCTACGTGTTAAGTACCAAATAATCGCATTCTCACTAGCTAAGCAGACGATATGTAACAGAGTAGGACAAAAGCAAACGATCGAAAACCATTGTAAATTTCAGAGAGAGAAAGCTGGGACTAAGGTTTCATCCTTCTTAATTTCTATGACTAGACATAAATAAGAGTTTGTCAGTTATTCTTATTATGATAAAGATAAAATTTACTTATAAAGAAATTGCCTCCTCTCGGATGAACAATTTATATTGAACAAGTCTTCACTCTCGTGACTTACTGTTCAATGTTTAATAAAAGTAAATCTGACTAAAAATTAAACCTATTCTCATAAATTTAATTTCTAAGCCAAAATCTCAAGTAAAGTTAAATACTCTCGTATCTTAACTTTACAGGTTTTACTTAAGAATTTTCAACAATCAAAATCACCTCTCGGTCCTTATTGTTATGTCTAAATCAATGAAATTCCTAGGTCAAAATATTAACATGTAAATATGCTTCAAAATTAAGATTTAAGAACAGATCTATTCTCATAGCCTAAATTCCTAAAACTATAATTTAAGGGTTCTGAGTTCATAAATCACCTCTCAGTCCATATTACGAACTCTAAAACATGATAATATTTCAAAACAGGAAATTTAAAGTCTATAATCACAAAAGTAAAATTATCATTCAAAGAACAACTTGACAAAATAAGAGTTATCTTGTCATTACAAAATTAAAGAAGGATTACTCCCACTATCCCAAGAAGGTTTTTACGCTCCATAGTAGAAGTAATACAATAATATACCATCTCAGAAAATTCAGAATTCGAAAAGGGAAAAAATAATTTTACTATTCACAGGGGTATGAAAAATTTCACAGTCCGTGATATTATGAAGAACAGCTTCTGATTCCGGTGATGAACAGTGGCCACGTCCTTGATTTTGTTGATTTCTCCTCCAATTGAACTCTTTTTGATCTGAAACTTTCTGTGTATCTTCTTCTCTACAAGGCGCACTTTTCTTGAAAATTTGGTCACTAGAGGTTGTCTAATTGTTTCTTGGTGACGAACCCTAAGGCAGCGGTGACAAACCGAATTCTCTCTCTGTAGTTGATTAGAATTAGGGATACTTGGCTTGAAATTTCCTCCTTGATTTATAGAACATTCCCCTTCTTTCAGATCTCCAAATCATTTCCTAAATCTCCTAAATTTGGCTTCATAAATCTTGGTTACAGAAACTCGGCGGAAGACTCGGGTAACGCGGCTACTAATAAAGAATTACGGCCGTGGAAATTATTACGGCAATTCCCTAATTCTCTCTGTGAATTTTTCAGGAAAAATTACAGCCCGTAAAAATTATTATGGCAGTGCCGTAATTCTTTCTGTGTAAAATTTCCAGGAAACCACACTTGGGAAAATAATCACGGTAGTGTCGTGATTCTTTCTATAAACTCCAATTAAAGCCACGGCCGTGGAAATTATTACAGCAGTGCCGTAATTTTGCCTAAGCTCTGATTGGCTTAAAAATTAACGGGTAATTCCTTCTTGACGTCTGGATTTTGTTCATACACTCAAATCCTTCAAAACCCATTGAAATTTGGTTATTTTTCCCTGAAATATGACAAAACCAAACAGAGGTGAAAATTCCAAACAAACAAAGGTTTTAAGTCTAATTTAATGAAAATATTCTCAAAATAAGGGAGATTATGCATAAAAATCATAGTAAAAATACTATGTAAATACGATGCAAGACACCCACCATCAGAGCTGTCGTGGCATAGAGCAGCCTCCCACCAAGCTCTCGCCTCTACCCTGTGTCCAAATCTGACGTCTGTTCATCTAAAAACCAGCTAAGTCTTCCTATGTAACGTGGCTGCATCCATTAACTGAATAGATGACTACAGTCACATTTTATTTGGGCAGGTTGATTGCATGAACGGCCCATGTCTGACTCGTTAGAAGCTGGAAGCTGCCATCCCTCTACACTTCATCTCCCTATAGTTAGTCATTATTTGTTAGTAAGGGAATTTGGAGGCCTAATCTCCCCCTTTTCACTATTAGTTGTACTTGGCCTCTTAATATTTTTACAACTCACCCACGCCTGTGTGGGATGCTGTAATGACCTAGTTGTAAGCTTACAGGGCCCTACTTGCCTTCTTTTCTACTATTGGACTAGTGAAGAATGGGAAGGTACGTCCATTCTACTCTCAATGGGCGCGAGGTGAGCAGTCTTTAGGAATTTGTCATTTATTGTTTTCATAGAACAACATGCGTAAATTTATTGTTTTTTCTTAGAATTGCCTAAGTTTGGCTTTCTATATAAAATACAAAAAAATAGTTTTCAAAACGTGTTAGTTTAATTTGGGATTTTCTTAATATATCTTACTACAAGATTATTTCAAAGGTGTTGTTTGTATGTTAGCCCACCCTACATCAGTTGGTATAAGAGCTTAGGCTCTTAGAGTAGAATTTTATAAGACCAATATTTTAATTTTCTACTCCTAAGGTGATTTTGGACCTAAGTGCTGTAAAGAATTTAATATCTATATTTCTATCACCTTAGGGAGCCCTATTTTTAAAGGCTTTATTGTCTTTCAAAATGTTTCCCATAGACTAGGTGCTAATTTTGACCGTAATCATAAAATTAGCAACTTAACTAGTGGCATAGCTTCCATAAAAGAAATGATCACCCAACTCACTATCACTTTGAGGCAAATAGATGCTAGGATTAAGAACCTAGAAACCACCACTAGAGTGGATGATCAGCCCCCTAGTAGGCCCTTTAGTGAACCGTTCACAAGGGCGCCTTTTGAACAAAGGCGGCCTTCCTATACCCCTTGGGTCAACCACTTATAAACCAAATGGGAGGGACAACATGTTCCATCCAATCATCAATATAGATATAGGGAGGATAATGTGCCAAAACCCAATCTCACTATCCCACTGATTAAAGTCCAAGACTCTAAGGATACTCTAACTAAAGTTGACCCCACAAGGATTGATCTTGCTCACACTTCACCATTTAACATGCTTGAACTTCCCCAGCTTAGCCTTAAGGATTCTACTCCAGACATGGGAGAACTATTTCTCTTCTCCTTAGAAAATCCAAATCTAGAGGCACCTACCATGAGCATAGTATACTATGAATCTAGCATAGAGTCTCCAAATTTGAGCTTGGTGTTCTTTGAGCCTAACTTAGGTCTAACCCTACCCACTTCAGCTCTAGGTAGACTAGACCCACTTGATCCTAAGGAACACTTAGAGCTCACTCTAGGTCACATAAATCTTCCAAATTTAGATCCTTTTGAAATTGACCTAGATCCTAATCCCCAACCATTAGGAGATCCTCTAGAAGACTTGACCTTTGATCCTATGCCCCATGAATCTTATCTCTTAGGTCTTGCTACCCACACTCCTAAACCACCTTTAGGGCCAATTTTAAAACATGAGCTTTCTCAAAGATCTGAGAACAAAATTGCTTTACATGTTCCTTATGTTGAGCATATTGATTTCATTATTCCAAGTCATCTTAGTAGTCCTAGGATTCTCTACTATAAGAATACTAATGATTATGGCTGAGAAAGGAAATTCTATGTAGGTGTACCTGATTTGACAAAAGGACTTGGAACACTAAGACTTTATAGCTATGATGCTTACCTTGCATTCATTTGCATGCTAATTCAATTTTTCACTTTACTACCCCACTGCTGTACTGGATCCCCACCCCTCATGTTGTGGAGGATTTCACTTCTTTAGAGCCTCCACTAGCAAGAGAAAGATAGAAGAGTTTAAGTCTCCTAAACCAGCCATCTAGCTGATTCGGCCACAAGCCTTCACCAAAGATTACCAAGAGACTCGGCAAATGTATACCCAAATTGTTAAGAAGACCAACCCTGAGTCTGAAAATCATGTCCCACCTAAGGTAAAATCCCTTCTAATCGACTATAGTGAGCTTACTCCTGAAGATCTGCTCATAGGCCTTCCACCCTGAAGAGACATCCAACATGTTACAGACCTCATGCCTGGTTCAACCTTACTAAACTTGTCATACTATAGGATGAATCCCACTGAACATGAGGAGCTTAAAAGATAGGTAGATAACCTCCTAGGTAATGGATTTATTGGGGAAAGCCTTAGCCCTTGTGCTGTTCGTGCCCTTCTAACCCTAAAAAAAGATAGAAATTGGAGGATGTACATCGACTATAGGGCCATTAATAAGATTGCTGTTAAATATAGGTTCACTATCCCTAGATTTGATGATATGTTAGTTTGATCTAAGTGGTTTAGTAAGCTAAATTTAAGAAGTGAGTATCACCACGTGAGAATTAGGAAAGATGATGAATGGAAAACTGCTTTTAAGACCAAGAACGGTCTATATGAGTGGCTAGTAATGTCATAAAAAAATGAGAATTTTTTTTCTAGGATATTATAATTATCGTAAAAGGGAGACAAGCTTGATCGCAAAAGAAAAATGATTTTTGTTCCTTTTATTCATCTTTCCTCTTCAAGGATATGATAATTATAATGGCGGAATAATTTTGAGTGATTCTATCATATTTTTTTTTTATTAGCATATGATATAGATAAGTTTTATAGAATTGAATTTTGATTAAAAAAATATTAAGACTTGTGTGTGTGTGAGAGAGAAAGAGATAGCGCACGATAAATAAAATAATAAAAATTCAATGGTCAATTAAGCAATCCCTAGTTGACCGGGTCAATTCCTTGCGAAAAAGGTTGCCTATTAAGCTTGGCCGCCAAGGAAACCGGAAGACTATAGTCTACTTTACGCCTCTTTTATTTTTATTTACGACTAAGGAAATTTGACTTTTAGTGTTCTGATTTCAAACCCCCTAACTTTTTTATATTCCCAAACTACTCCTAAAATAAAACACATCACACTTTTTTAAAAAAATTATCTACACAGTTCTTAAAACACATTACATAATTTTAAAACAATTTTTAAGAGCAGCGTTTTACATCGAGGGCATTTCTAAAACATAAAAAGATGAGAGAGTTCTAGCTAATATGTAATTTCAAAAAAGTAAAAGTCTAAAACTGCAAATAGAAGACTTAAGGTTATGTATATGCATGTATATGTGCATTCACTGCCTACCCAAAACGTGTGCGCAGGCCAGAGGCATAGATGGTGTCGCTAAAGCTGCAGCGGCGGCTTGCCGCCAGCGTCCTCAACTGCGGCAGGGAGAAGGTGTGGCTCGACCCGGCTGAGGTCGATCAGATCGCCATGGCCAATTCCAGTGAGCACCCGGCTGCCGAAAACTCCTCCATTTATCTATCTATAATCGCCGTAAACTAACTGGGTTAATTATTGCTTGCAGGGCAAAACATGAGAAAGCTAATAAAGGACGGAATCGTTGTCAGAAAACCTACCAAGATACACTCGCGCTCCCGAGCACGGCGATTGCTGCAAGCCAAAAGGACGGGACGACACTCTGGATACGGTAGAGCATTATAAGTGCTCATTTGAATTTGCAGTCTCACCATTGTAAAGCCTTTTAATCGGTGCTATTATCTGGTGGTGCAGGTAAGCGCAGCGGGACGAGACAGGCCCGGCTGCCGGACAAAATACTATGGATGAGGCGATTGCGCGTGCTCCGGCGCTTGCTGCGCAAGTACCGGGAACGGAACAAGATCGATAAGCATGTCTACCACGAAGCATACATGAAGGCCAAGGGGAATGTGTTCAGGAACAAGAGGGCGCTGCTGGAGAGCGTTCACAGGATGAAAGCTGATGACAAGGCGCGGGGTCGTCTTCCTTTTGGTGCTCTGTCTGATCAGCTCAGATTAGCTACAACAAAAGCAGAAATTATCGTTGCAGATTAGCTTGCGCATCAGAAGGACTAGGTTTTCTGATGTTCTATAAGTTTCATGTATTAGGTGTAAGTATGTGTTTGTGGTTGCTAATTTTTATTTGGTTGGTTTAGAACAACAGCTTGTGATTACTGGATAATTACTTGTTGGAGTCCATGTCGATAATTATGTGGTGTTCTTCATTTTTTTTTTCAGTATTTTTTTTTTGTTTTTAAGAGGAAATGAAGCCAATGTTTCGTAATCTTTAATTTAAATATCACATTAAGTTTTGTAAATTAAGCAAACAACTATGAGAACAATTCATCTTAAGAGATGTGTCATTGCAATTTTCTTTTTACATTGGAGTAATTTTTTTTCTTTCTATTATTTGGACAGTGTCTTGGGTTGAATCTAACCTTCATCAATTGGTTGCCTATGTCAAAAAATTTATTTTTAATTTATTTTTATTATTTTGATAAGATAGGCTAAGTTCTTAACTGTAGAGTAGATAATTCGGGCTAAGACATTTATATATTCTATTAAGAAAGCCCTCTTAAGACTTTTATTCTCAGGTCTCTATCAATCAGACATGTCGCTGTTTCATTTAATCCCACTCAGGTTATGGTGTGGCTCAAGATTTGTGAAAAAAATGAATCATACCTAATGTCCATAAGGATTTTGACATGTCTTAGTTACGGATACAATGCACTGTCTTGATGTTGGATACAATATTATAGAAAAAAGATATCAATTTGCATTATTATCCGATTCATATGCATGCTTATAACATGTTCCAAATAAAACAAATCTACGTCACCAAACTATTTGATCACATTGAGGTGGTCGCACTCGCACGGTCCCTCCATACTGTCCATATTTATAAAACTCGGGCTGATTCAGCCACGCAATCAATGGATTGGGCCCAGGATCAATTGAGTTGATCGCTCTCAATGGATTGGGCCCAGGATTCCTGACGTAGCTGATCAATGTCATGGGTTGAAACTGTAACAATCAAATTTGAGCAAAAGAAAGTAATTCTGAAATTTAATGTAAAATTATATTTACCCAGGAAATAAAATTTCAGCATTAATTTAGTAACATTACAATAATAAATTAAATAATTTTTTTAAAAAGAAAATTTTTAAAATTGTTACTAAAAAGGAGAAGTCTGAGATGAGAGAGGCAGAGTTGATAGAAGCATAAATATGTAAGAATCATCTCCTGACTTTTTATGCACCCAAACTAGGAGAGAAATTTTAGCGTGGGCTGTGTCCAGGCATCTTAGACACATCTAATATTTTTTTTACGTATTTTAAAATAATATATGTACCAATCTCAAAGTAATTATAATTAATTTTTATATAATATTAATTAGATTTTATAAAATGTTGATCTGATTTCTTAGAAATTAATTTGTTTCATAGAATGTTACTAAATTCTATAAAATCTAGTCAAAATCTCCCTAATCTGATCAAAATATATAAAATTTAGTTAAAAGTTACAAAATCAAGTCAATATTTTAAGAAATCTAATTAATATGCGATAAAATTTGTTTTGAAATACCTGCATCCTATTAAAACGTCCAGAGAAAGAGATGGCAAAATCCTACCTAGGATGCGAAGGTAGAGTCGCTGCCTAGCAATTTTCCCCCAAACTAACCCAAAAGTAAATAGTTGATTCCTCTCCCTTTTTACTTTATTTTAAAAATCAGTTTAACTAAATTCGTTTTTGGACATCCATATTTGCCATCCCTCGGAGGAAATAGCTTACACCGACAAAAGAAACATATCCTTCCCAGAAGTTTCTGCCTGACTCGAAAGTCTCGAAACGGCCGCCCACAGTCTCCTCTCTACTTTTTAGTCCATCCAGCTCCATTCCCAGAAGCAACATCCCTTGTCTCCTTGTTCTACTACTTAGTTCCTTTAATTCCTTACACACCGTCCCCCGCGTGAGCACTTTCTCCATCCCCAAACTACCCTCTTTCTTAAAAGAGAAAAGTAAACAAAATATTTATACACCATAAATATTAAGAAAAATTATTAACAACTGTTTTATTTTTTTTTATTTTCTTTCTACGACTTATTCAGCAATACCCAGACCTAATTCAGTAATTCCGACATATTATGACTAAAATATCCTTGAACCGATATGAATACGAAAAAAATTTAGCAGCGGGATACCCTGCTACGCTGAGCGCATGTACTTGACATAGGATCATGAAATTTCACAAAATATTTCATAAAATCGCATAAAAAATTATTATAAAATTTTAATTTCATAAAATTTTATAAAATATTTTATAAAATTTCATAATTCTGTATTAAGTACACGCGCTCAGCACAGTACCCCCAGTTTATTATAAAATATTTTATTAATTTTATAAAATATTTTATTATAAAATTTTATAAATTTTTTCTATGAATACGGTAGGTGAGAACTCAATAATAGCGTATAAAGAAAAGACGAGATAAGTAATTGGGTCAGTAACGCGCACCTCCCAGACTCCCAGTTCTTGCGGAGCAGTAATGGATACGAACCATCACAGTGATCTGAACCCGGCCCCCAGCGGCTTCGCACTCAGCGGCAAGGTTATGCTCATCGCCACCGTCGCCCTCTTCTCCGTCGTCCTCCTCCTCCTCCTCGTCCATCTCTACCTCCGCTCGCGTCTACTCATCGACCGCCGGCGCCATCGCCGTCTCCGGCGGCGTCTCGCCTTTGCCGTCAACGGCGCCGTTGGATCCATCACATCCTTCTCTTCCCGCCGCGGTCTCGACCCTGCCGTGCTCAAGTCCCTCGCCGTGCAAGTATTTACGGCCGGCTCCGTCGCCGCGGGCCGCGAGGAGGACGAGAAGGGGGTGGAGTGCGCGGTGTGCCTGAATGAGTTTGAGGACGGGGAGAAGCTCCGCGCGCTCCCGCGGTGCGGCCACCGCTTCCACATCGACTGCATCGACATGTGGTTCCACTCCCATGCCACCTGCCCCCTGTGCCGCACCACCGTGGAGGCGCCGCCGCCTCTGCCCCGAGCAACGGCGAGTCCGGCAATGCCGCCCGTACCATCGTTGCCGGAGCCGGGGCGGCCTTCTCCGCCAGATCTGTGTTGGGGGGAAGGCGGGGTGGGTTCGTCGGCGTCTAGCTCCGAACCTCGGGGGCTTGGGATCGAGGTACCGGGGCGGGGATCGTCCGAGGGCGAACTAGGGTTAGGGCTGAAGTCGCCGAGGAACCCGATGCTGATGCTAACGAGGCTTCTCATCAGGGATTCGAGGCATAACCGCGCTGGAGGCGCGGCAGCGGGGGAGGCCGATCTGGAGAGAGGAGAAGGGGCGGCGAGCGGTGCTCCTCCCACGCCACGATAGTGTTGAAAGAGAAGGTTGAATCTATGTGGGCCACGGAAGGGTTGCCCATTGAATGATGGACGCGTTGGTAGAGAACTAGAAAAAAAAAATATTCAGTGTATTAAACTCTTTGTTTTTTGTAAAAATATTTTAAATTTGTCAAAAAAAAAATCTTTTTATTGTCTCAAGGATTTATTCGTCTATCTTCCTATTCTCAGTTTATCGACCTTCTCGGACTCTGAGTTAAGTTAGGTAGTGTGTGTATTCTAGAACTCAGTATTAGTACCAATATTAAAATTTTGGTATCAAACTTGAGAAGCATTAATTTTGAATATCAGTTCTGAATTATTAAAGTTTATGTCATACCAGTATCAAAATCCTAAAAATAATTTTAAAAATTTTCTAAAATATCAAACTAATTTTGGGCTTTCAAGTCGCGGCTCAGCCACGAGCAGCAACACAGGTCGTGAGGAGTCACAGACAGAATAGCGACCGAAGAGTGAATTGGAGAGGATTAGGATAATTAGATACTTAGGGTCTGTTTTATTGAGGAGAAAGAAGAGAAAAATAGAACGAAATTTTTTTTTTATCTTGATTTGTTGAAAAGATTGATTTAGAAAGAAAAAAAAGAAGGCTATTTTTTTTCTTTTTTTATTCTCTCTAAAAGAGGAAGGAAACACTTTTCTCTCCTTTTTGCTGCCAACCTTATTATTTTTTTTCTCACTTATTATTTTTTTTTTTCTTTATTTTTTTTGCCCCTAATAAAACAGACCCTTAGATTTAGTTAAGTCAAACAAACAGGACGAAAGGACCACATGTTTTCGAGATCAAACATTCAAAAATCAAATTTATGTAGGTGTCGTACTTGCATTAGAGCTTAGAAGTTAGAACTTTTATATATCTTAAGCATAAAAACATAAATAAAATTTAGAATTAAGTACTTCAGAGATTAAAAAAAAAAAAAAATACTCAACTAAAATCTAGGTATCGATATCACAATCTTATATAAAAATTTATTATTAATATCAAAGTACAGTTCCAAAATATCAAATATAAAAAAAAACTTTGGCACTCAACTTTAGTATCACATATTTGCTCACCTTTTAATCTTGTGTGCTAGTGTCTTGTAGAGTCAACAATACGTTTTCTTGAAAATGTCGGTGCTTATTGGAACCGTAACCTCAAATGGTGGCACTTTACAAATGCCAAAAGTGAGGGTGTCAAAAAAGCAAACACTTCAGCAAAGTGTCCCCAATTTTGTGTCACGAGAAATATAGGGTGAACTAGTAGAGATGATAAAGCATAATTACTTGCCCGATTGACCATATTTTTAACGTCTCCGAACTTTAAATCAGCAACACTTAAAAAGTGTTGCCTACTAATTATAAATACATAAATTGATAATATTCAACATGCAATTATATAAGTATATTTTAATCGTATTTATTAATATACTAATAAAAAAGAAATATAATGTAAAAAATATTCATGCATTGATGAGGTTGACGTTAAGTTTACAAGTGAACTATTAAGCATCCTTAAAACAATCTTATTGTATTTTAAGTTAAAGGCTTAACTTGTACATTTATACCTTTTTTATTTTTAAGTTATCTCAATTTTTATATAGATATTTTTATTTATTTTTAATTGAGTATAGAGTATTTCATATGTGTATCTTTAAAATCTAAATCTAACTTATTAAATCAAAACTTAATATTATTGTCATGTATGTGAATATTATTTATTGTAAACACCATATCATACCAAATTTGACCATACATACAGCTCAAAATAACCCTGGATCATTCTCAGTTGACAGAATTGAAACAAGTGCTAGTTGCCTAATTTCATTAAGATGCCTTCAGGTATTACTGTTACAGATAAATTCTACCTTCCACGTTTTGCACAAATATTCCAAATTCTACCTTCCACGTTTTGCACAAATATTCCATTCAAAACAACTATTCCCAGAATCTTGGAAAAGTATCAGATCCAACACTGATTGACTTATCCACGACCACCGAAAGGCTTGAAGAGACAATTCAGAAGATCCTACCCTTAAGCAAAAAGCTAGAGACTGTAGACTTTTAGCCTCTTTTCACTCTAACCTTCATTTGGGTTTGGTTTTCGGGTTTTGTTTTGTATTTTTCTGCCTATTGTGCCCAAACCTCGGTTATAAAAGGGGGAGTGTGGCACTACCAGTTCTTCAGCAGACCAGCCTTGCCTCCAAGTCCTCTTCCAGACCCATTAGCTAGGAGATGGCACCTCAGGCTGACCTTGGCAAGGTGGGCAAGGAGGCATTTGAGATGCTAGAGGAGTACTTGGCTAGGAGAGGAAGGGCAGCACCACCCAGCTTCTACCACAACACCCCTCCGAAGAAAGAGCCGATGATGGAGAGCACCCAGGCTGCTAGGGAATTTGGTGGAGCTTTATTTGTGAGGCATGGTGGCCGCTCCAAGTTCCACAGAGGAGCTCATGTCAGATTCCCTTGAGCTTGTATCAGTATGGTATTAGAAGCTAATCAACCAAATCCGTAGCTCCTCTGTATCTTTTCTGTAGAGAAAGTAGTCCAACAGATCGAGGAGTGTCTAAAAATATGTAGAAATAAATAAATAAAGCTCAGTGCTTCCACTTTTCAAGTAAATCTTCAAATTCCTTGTTCTAGTGTTCTTTTTTCTGATCTTCTACATGAAACATGACTTGGGCATATTGGATTTATCAGTTCATTGGCAAAAATTCTATTGACAAGCTAACCTTCTGATGCAGAGTAGGAAACTGTCATGCACTTTGACAAATTTAGCAAAAGGAATACAGAGCTTCAACAAGTTACAATGAGTTGCAACTAGGTTAGAAGAAGAGATACCAGCAAATTTCAGTTTATCAGTAATTTACCTTTGATAATTGATTGTGTTGATATGCTCATGAATACTTAGAAACAATACATGACATTCAAACGAGTTTACATGAAGAGATGAGTCTTTTTGCACTACAAGGGCTATCAATTCCAATACACACAATCAAAAATTTTAGATGACCTATAAGTTTCTCAGTATATAAGTGTTCTTTGTTCCTCTTCAGACAGCAGGGTGATTAAGTATCCATGTAAAATAACAAGACCTCCAAGCTGCTTGCACATTAACATGAATTCATAATTCTTAGATAAATTGATATCCACAAGATCATAATCCATAAGCCACAGGAGCCTAAAGAAGAACAACCATTGTCACCAATTCCGACAAGAAAGTGGCATTCGCCGACTGAAGGATCAAGAAAGGTTACCAATCCAAGTCCGTCAAAATCACAGCTCCTGTAGTCCTGCTTCTGCAACTGGTAGTAGCTGTTGAAGGCATAAGAGATGTTGCCTTCCTCTCCAATCGCATTGCATGATCCTCCATAGAAAAGGGTGGTGCAATCAGCAATATTGCATGCCATGCTCACATGGTTTGCCACGGCGCTAGGATCCAGAGATGGGTTGGCTATGCACCATCTTGATGGAAGATATGGAACATCCCTAGCATTCCTCAGTGTGCTGCCAAAACCAAGGTTCAGCGGGTACTTGGCTTGGCCATCGAACGAGAAAATTCCCCAATGACGTTCAAAGTTTCCAGGAAGTGTACTCTTTTGATCCTCATCAAGAAGGCTGAAGAGGTATGCATCTACTGGAGGAATCCCTGGCCGCAAGGGTGTTCCTTTGTTGCTCAGAACATGATTGATGACTCCCTGGATGAAGGCTCTTGCAGCACTTACATTTGCGCTCAGTGCTCCTTCCGTAGGCCAACCAATCTCACCAATGGCTATAGGCATTTGACCAAAGCCTATTCTGTTGAGAGCAGCTACCAGAGTATCAAAATTGCCATCAAAGGCATTGTAGTAGACATTCTGGCCATCAACAACTGGATGAGAAGAACCCTCAAAGAAAGCATAATCTTGCGGGAAATCTGGACTCTGGTACAGACTGAGGAAAGGGTAAATGTTAACCATAAAAGGAGAACCATTTGAGTTAAGGAAAGACACCATTTGGGTCATTATCTGAGTGAGCTCAGGCCGAAAAGCCCCTTGAGAAGGAACAGACCCTGATTGATAAGCATCAGCATTGCAAGGGACTACTAGTTTTATATAACTTGCAAGATTCGCCTTCGCCAGTGATTGTTGAAGGTTGAGCAACGCTGGAAGAACTAGGGACTGATATTGTCCTTGGTAGCTTGAAAGGAAGGGCTCATTTCCAACCGCAATGTATCTATAAGAAGCAGATGACAAAATAAAATTTTCAGTTCTAAATTATGCATAAGAAACTTCTATCATCTTTAACATCTTCTCACCACAATTTACAGAGTATCACTTAATGGCCTAAGAATAGAAGATGGATTTGTAAGAAGTTGACTCATGGTTGTCGACCAATAGAAACACAATGTAAGAAGCTGACTCATGGTTGTTGACAAATATCAATAGGCTGCAATAAACATTGCCCAATATATTGTTTGACTCATGATTCACAAACAAATTGTGCATAAAAGTCCCTTTTTATATGGGTTGACAATCTATACAACAAATCTAAAGTTGAGCTGGTCAACTAGCTTAATGAAGCTCAAAGTATTAGCTAGGACCAGTAGTGATAATCTAATACTGCCTAATGATATTTTTTTTTCACAAGTCAGGTAAGTAACTCCAATGACAAAGTGCTACTTCTTTTTTTTTTTATTATTTCCTATGTGATATGTCCCTGAGACGCTAATGCCAGAAACCTAGTGATTTACCAGAGTGTTCGCATCAAGAAACGAAAAAGGGAACCAATTACACAAAACCCTACATTTAGCCTTCGAACTATGTACCTGATATCTGCGCCCCCTTTCACCATGAATCTGGACACATTCTGTCGGAGCCATTCATCGGAAGCCAAAGCCGAAGACCCCAAAACTCCCAGCAACTCGTTGGGAACCCCCACCATCACCTCAATGCCGCTCCCCATCAGCGCCTGGAGGATCTCCTGGTCCGCCTCGAAGAGCTTCACCTTCCCGATGCGGTTCTCCATGAGGAGATCTACCACGACGGGAGGCGGCATCTTGTGCGAAGACAGAGTCCCCCAGTTGACGCCAATCGCGGAATCCACAAAAAGGAGCGATCTTTGAAGCAGAAAACACAAAAGAAGAGCTTTTACCACGCCGGAAGCCACCATTGCTATCCCAAGATCGTAGCTTTACAGAGGTTACGCAAGGATCATTAGGTTTTGGAGCTCATTCTGCGGATTTAGAGGTGCAAATGCGAATGCACAAAGCTTTTTGCTTGAGCTTTGGTCGAGTGGGAAAAAGTGCAACATTTAATTTAATTCGGTCAAAAATAAATCTTAGTTTAACTAAAACCAAATGAAATTTTGATATTTAAAAAGTTTAATTTGATCGAATTTAAATGCAATAAATATTTGGAAAATTTTTAATCGGGCTCAGCTCACCGCTCGAGGAGAAAAAAAATAAAAAAATGAAGGAGCGGCCCACCGTTTTGCTTGAAAAGCAGAGCTACTCTGTAGCTAGCCAGTTTACGTTTTCTCAAATAAGGAAAGTAAAATATTGTCTTAAAATATAATGAAAAAAGTTTGAATTTGAAATGTGATTTTGTCCCAATTAGAAAAACGAAGAACATTAGATTAATTTAATAGAGTTTAACGCTAAACTAAGATAATAAGTAAATAATTTTAGTGAAAATTTATAAAAATAAAAAAATTATAATAAAAAACAAAGTTTATAAAAAAGTTTCAAATTTGATAATTTTGAGGATATCAATTAGTTTAACGAGGTAAGAAGTCATGAGTCAAATTGTGCTCTTATTGGATTTAAAAGATTTTTATAATCTTAAATTAATAATATTTAGGGTTTACGAGTGTATTTTATATAAAAAAAATTTCTTAAAATTTTTTTAAAATTTTATTTAATAATTTGAATCACTTATATAATATATGTCAATCTCTAAATTAAAAAAGTACTAGGTATATAGTTGCTAAAAATTTAAAATTGGAGCTACATGGGCTTGAATGAGAGGTGGCCATGGCCCGTGCTCGGGCCCGGGCCCGCTTTGGCCTGGCTTTTGGCGGGCTGTGCCTAGCACGGCCCGTTTCTAATCATGACGTACCGGGCCCGGCATGACAGAAAAAACACTCGGCCCGGCACGGCCCGCGACACAAATAGGCGTGCCGGCCCAGGCACGGCTCACCCATTGGCTTGGCTCGGATCTGGCCCGCGGGCTGAAGTCGGCACGTGTGCTGGATCCGGCCCACTGGTTTGGATTAGGCACGCGGGCTGTGCCTGACCCGGCCCGATTGTGGCCCACGGGCCGACTTTGGTCCACATGCCAAATTTTAAAAAAATATATAAATTTTAATTAAAATAAATTAAATAAATAAGTAAATTATTAATTAATTAAAATACGAAAAAATTAAAAAATTAAGAATTATGTATATTGCATAATTTTTTAAAAAAATATTAAAATATTATATATTTTAGACCGGACCCATTACAGACTGCCTACGTACCCCACTCAAAGGAGGAATCAGGTCTACGTAGTTCTCTTTTTACAACTCTTTTTATAATTATTTATTACAATGTTTATCCATTGTTGCTTCCGCTTGCACTTCCAAGACTTTGTTCATCATCATCCGATGAAATTGAATGACCACATTTATCTTGAAGACGATCTTCAGCATCTAGCTAATTTTTAAGACAAATGCACATTTCAACGCTTTCTTCGTTCATTCGGCTTCGCTTCTCGTCCAGCACCCTGCCGCCTGCACTAAAACAAGACTCCGATGCTATCGTGGACACCGGAGGAGTTAATAGATCACATGCCATAGCAAAAACCACAGGATATGATCTTCCTTGTGATCTCCACCATGATAAAATATCAAAATTATCAATTTGTTCTTCTGTAAGTAAAGATCTATAATTATTTTCAAAAAAAATGTTAATTCATTAAAATTACTAGATCTACTTGTTGATGTTCCTTTTCTATTTAAAATTGAGCGTATTCTTCCTGTAATATGTTTACTACTAGTAGATACATTAGTTTGAGAAACTGTTGGATTCATTACATTCTAAATTTTAAATTATAAACATTATACATTTCATCTAATAAGGTAGAAACTTCATTTTTTTTCTTATCTACCCTTTCAAGTTCCATATTTTTATAATATTTATCTAGTAAAATATGAACACCTTCTAATTTTAATCTAGGATCCATAATTGAAGCTAAACAATATAAGAAGATATATTTTTCTAATATTTTTTAAATTTTGTTTCCATTTTAAAAATTACTTGAAAAATATTTTCATCATTTATATATTGAGAAAAAAAATTCATTAATTAAAACTAAATGTTCTAAAATTAAACATGATGTAGTATAATAAGCACCAGATAAATGAGTGCTAGCATTAAAAAAAATTCTAAAATATTGTGTAATAACTTTGCCTTTTCCCAATCATTTTCTTTAATATTTCCATCAGGCATTCTTTCATTATAAAATAATGTAATAGGATCCTTAAATAGAAAACATGTTGTTAGCATATCATAAGTAGAATTCCATCGTGTTTTAATATCAAGTTTAAATTTTTTATATGATAAACCATAAGATTTACATATTTGTCTAAAAAATCTTGATTTCTAGAAGTAGAAGAAGTAACAAATCTAACAGTATTTCTTAATTTATTTATATGTTTATCTACTTTTCTTATTTCATCTTGAACACATAAGTTAAGAATATGACATGCATATCGTATATAAAAAAAACATCATTAAATATTGGATTTAATATTCTTTTTAATTTATCAATTGGACTATCATTATTACTTGCATTATCAAAACTAATTAAAAAAATTTTATTAATTATATTATATGAATGTAAAATACTATGAATTTTCTAACTATAGCATTACAGTATGGGGATATTCAAAAATTTTAAATGCAATAATTTATTTTTTATAAGAAAATCACTATCTATCCAATGTGCCATAATACACATATATGAATGATCAGAATGATTACTAGTCCAAATATCAGATGTTAAAGAAATACAAGAAGTTAATGTAATTAAAATTTATAAAAGATTATTTTTATATTCAGAAAAAATTTTTATAGCATCCCTACTGATGGTTTGTTTGCTTACTTTTTTATATTTAGGTTGTAATGATTTATGTATAAATTTTTCAAATTTATAATTTTTTGCTAAAGAAAATGGTTGTTCATCTCAAACAATAAATTTAGCTAATTCTTTTCTAAGAACTTTAGTAGAATAATTAAAAACTTCAAAAGAACTAGAGGAAAGGTTGAGAGTAGCCTGTGCACGATCGATTTGAATTTGATGACTTTTGATGTGACGAGCCAAATGACTAGTTCCACCCGATGATTTGCAAGTCATTACTTTTCGACACTTCTTGCAGCTGGCTCTTTCTTCGCTGTTAATTATCACCACATCAAAGCTCTTCCAAACGTCGCTCGTGCGTTTTCTTGAGCCCGACACAATAGACTCGTGAGGGTTTACACTGCATCCCTCCTCTCCCTGCATAGTATTAGTAGGTTCATTATGATCTTGCTATTGTTGATTTGGGCCGTAAGGCGGAGGGTTGGCATTTTGATCGGGTGGCATAACGGGGTCAATTGTCCCCATTAGCTCATTCTCTAATGCCTCAAGCTCCCATGGCAAATAATCTCATGTATTGTTAAATCCAGCAATTAATTCTACTTATAATATTAAAAGTTAGCTAAACAAATTTATAAAACAAGATTAAATACTTACTAATAATAAATTATATATTAAAAAATTACCTTCTCACGTGAATGAAGATCGCTTAGTAAGAACTAAGAAGTTGAGGTTTCAGCCTTCAACAACCTTAACTTAAACATAATTACGAAAAAAAAAAATATTAGAATAATTTAAATTGAAGTACAATTATATTATAAAAATAAATTTATTTAATACTTGATCTTCTCCACGTGACTAGACCGAGGGAGCTTTGAAATCTTGATGAGTAATTGAAACTCAAGATTTAGAAAAGAGATTAAGAGAGTATTAAGAGAGAATGAGAAATTATTCTAAAGCTAGTTGGAAACTTGTGTGAAGAAATGAGAGGGTTGGGGGGTCAATTTATAGGGATAAATTGGGTGTAAATTTACATATTTATCCCCTATTTTAGTTATTAAAAGGGGCTAAAATGGTAATTTTATACCATAAAAACAATTATATCCCTAACTTTTAAAATTTTTATAACCGTTATGAGAGCATTTTGGTAAAAACACTTGTTCAAATTCGAAATTTGCACCTGTTTCCGCCCAATCCGCGTGCCGTGCCTGGCCTGGCCCGGCCCACGGGCCGTGAACCCTCGGCCCAGCCCGATCCAAGCCGGGCCACGGGCCGCCCGCTGCATGTTGACTTGGTCAATGGGCCGTGCCCATGCCCGACCCACATCGTGTCGGGCCGTGCGAGCCGCGGGCCAGCCCGGCCCATTGGCCACCTCTAGCTTGAATGCAGACTGGGTTGCGACGCTAGTCCTCGTCTCTTCCCAAGTCAGATGAGGAGCAAACACTGCGCTAATGAAAAAAATGGGCAATTTTGCCATCTTATTAATTAAAAAAATAATATTATAATAATATACACATTTTAAATTATCAAATGATATTAATATCATCGTAAATAAATTTTTTATAATAAAATAAAAAAATAATAAAAAATAATAGAATATATACTTTGCCATTATCACATAAATTTTATAATTATTTTTATTATTAAAAATTTTATTCACGGTGATGTTAATATTGTTGGATAATTTAAAATACGTAGATTATTATAATATTTTTATATTTTATTTAGAACTATTAGATATGCAAAATCGCCACCCTCTCGCCAACGGTACTCCTTAAATCTGTTCGTAGCACCAAAAACGTGAGCATGAATCCTAAGAAGCCTGGCAGCTTAGGATTTTTTCGGCTGCTAGGCTTCATTTTCGATTAAAAAAATAATTTTTTTAATTTTTTTTAGCAATCATCTACACGATGTAAGCTATCTAATGATACCAATATTGAGATAGTTTAGATCATACACAATAAAAAATTACTTTAAACATTTTTATATAGTAATTTTTTTTATCTTTTATGTAATAATATTTAAAGTAATTTTTTATTATGTATGATCTAAACTACACAATATTGATACCATTAGAAAGTTTACATCGTAGATCATTTCTTAAAAAAAAATTTAAAAAAATATTTTTTAAATAAAAAATAAAGGGTGGCAGCCGCTGCCCGGCAGCTTAGGATTTCTGTCCCAAAAACGTCGCTCTGACTTGGAGTCGGAGGCGGACGCTATGCAGGCGAGGGCTTTGTGGGGATGGTGGAAGTTGATCGGCGGGAGAAACCGTAGCCTCGCCCCCCGGCTGATGCGGTACGAGGAGCTGCCGGAGTACCGCAAGAGCAACGAGTCAGTCCACGATCACAAACGGTCGTAATGGCCGATCCGAGGTGCCCTAAGCCCCTTTGCCTGGTGCATCGAGACGCTCAAGTTGATGATTCATTTTCGCTGTAATAGGTTCTTCGGAAGATTCCTCTTTTTCTTGGGCTTGGCATTGTCCGACTCGGAGGTCGTGATTGAGGAGGTCGCTGGTGCCGGCATTCTGGGGTTTCCTGGGTTAGCATCTCGTCAAGCTTTTGTTTTTTTAGAAAAAAAATATGAGTGAAATGCTTAGTGCTTTGATATTCCGCAGTAAAGATTACTGATTGCGTGTTTATATTTTGATGATTGATGTGTGTGGTTAATGCTTGCATGTGTTTCTTTTGTAATTTATAACTATTTTTTACTACTTAAAATTACGCGGTATGAAGTTCATTTTTGATGATAACTAGTTTCGTCAACTTTATATCATTTGCTCAGGAAGGATTCTGCTTTTATCCTGTGTTGAGAAATATTAACCAGAAAATTTCTGCTCTACTTCACTGACCAAATTCATTTTTAAATCATTGCGAAATATTAACCATTTTTATAACATTTCTATGAGGAATTTATGTTGCGGCGCTTCACTGACCAAATTCACTTCCCTTGAACATTACTTTGTCTGGCGAAATAAACTTTTAAATTTTATATTTAAATTCGAGCACCGGGTAGATATCTTGATGCAGTAATATGAATTCTTAATCTTTTGTATTACTGCTTATTCTTGCCAAAGCTTAATGCCAAAGTCCAAGATTGTGTACCATCACTAAAGAACTACCTTTTGGATCATGCTTGGCTTTTATTTTTTTTTTTGGATCAGACGAGTATGTAAATACTTAATGATTCAACTCTTTTGATTATGAATCTTCAGCACTATATATTTCATGGCCGAGAAGAACCTTCTTGAATGATCATGCCTCACAAGATTAATTAATTTTCTTGGATGCATGGGCAGACTAGTTGTCACTGCCATCTCTCTTTTCCTTGCCATAGGTTTCTTTTGAGTAGTGTTGGTTGTCCATGCATGTGAGTGAACTGGGAGCATCGTCAAGAGCATATGGTGTTGGGCTTAGGGGGCCATGACAGTAGCTTATACCTCAGGAACAAGTGTACATAAACAGGATTCCTGAGAAATGGCGACTAGGTGATGCAAAGCAGATCATTGGCATTTTGCCATGAGAACTTTGCTTAAGAGGGCTAAGATATAAATTCGCTTGGAATGTCATGGCCACAAGGGCTATTCTGAAGTTCAGTGCCATGATATAACTTTGATGCAAGGAACATAGCACTAAGATGGATCCTTAATGTATTTTCATGAGGATCTTAGTTGAGAAGGCCAAGTTTGGTTTGAGTGGGTTGTGGCCGTGACTGTTACTGAAGTGAAGCACCCAAATTTCAAAAATGTGTTAGCTAGGACTTTAGTTGTTTAATCTCACTTTCATTACTTAACTTGCCCTTTCCAAGCAAAAAATTCTCAAAAAAGTGATTTGAAGTGTCAAAGATTTTTGTGTTTTCCAGTGGGGTGGGGAGCATTGCTTGAGAGGGCCAAGTTTGCTAATGAGGACCATCATGGATGTAGGTATCAAACTCTGTACAGACAATATGCCTTGTATATAATTTTAATGGCTTATGTGTAAATTTCTCGTGGGGATATATATAACTTCAAGGCTATTATGATGCTAGGTGTCACGCCCTACTTTAATTCCCGCGTCCACGTCAGCCAACCCTCCTCAATTTATGTGCCGGAATTGAAATCCACGTCCGCAATCGAAATCTCACTTTTGATTTTGACCCGGACGAGCCGTTGACTTGAACCTTGAAACAAACGCCCGCTTCATTCGAGCCGTTCGTCCACCTCATGAGAACGATGCCACTATCTTCATTCTCGCAGCCCTTCTTCGACGCCGAAGAAGGGAGGGGTGGAACTAGGGTTCGGCGTGCGGCAAGGAGGCTCCTCCTCCCCTCAACCTTCGTCACGAAAGCTTAGCTGCTGCTTGGACTGTCGTCAACGACGGTGAAGAAGGAGAAGAAGATCTTGCTGGAATAAGGGAAGAGAACGACACCGGAGAGGACAACAGGAATTGGGGAAAACTCCTTTATTTCTTCTCAAAAGAACAAGCACACAAAACTCCTTACCTCGAAAAAATTTTGGCAGTTGGGTACCTTAATCGTTTAAGCACGTATCTCAAAGCTACAGTGCGAAAATTGATGGCAAGTCAATTTCACGATGCGGCAGTCAATGTTCACGATTTATTAACTCTTATCTAACCCTGGTTTAGGTCAATTTTCACGCTTTCCTGATCAACTCACATGAAAAAAAAATAAGTTAGGGCAACTCACGCTTTCCTGGTTTTATTCCATGGACGAAACCTTCTCTCTGGCGACACCTATCGCCGGTCTCTTCCTCACTGTGTTTGCGACACTTCCGGCAATACTTTCCTTCTGGCGACTCTCTTCAACAGTTCTCTGCCGATCGTCGACTCTCTTCAGCGGTTCTCGGCTACTCGTCGGTTCTTTTCCATCAAAGTTTCCTGCAAGGGTGATCATCCCTCTCCGACGCTTTCTTGTAAGCTTTCAACCTTTGTATTTTGTGAATGATTTCTGAATCTCCACATCTCTTCTTTATCCAAATAGTTGCTTCGAAAACCCTAATTAGGTTTCTTTGTCTCTTCGACGGCTACTAGTTAGGAATTGATTATTTTCTTTATTATTCAATCTTTGAATATTCACCTGTTGAGGGACTGTCTTCTTCGAACTACCCCTTTGGAAACCTTGGTTATGGTTGTCCGGCGAACTCTATTGGAGGCTAAAATAAGGTAATATGCTATTTTTCGTGAATTTATTGTGTTGTTTACTTACCATAATACCTATCGCATGTATTTTGTTAGATATATCCATTTATACATTGAAATGGAAAAGGGAGAGTTTTCTCATAAGAAGGAAATTAAGATTAGTGATATGTTTGAGTGGTCATCCTCGAATGATGATCACACAGATAATGAATAAACTGATTTTGAGACGATAAGTGTGAAACTGGTAAGTTAATACAATCTGGCATATTTCAATTGCTATAATATTAATTTTTAGGCAATACACCTATAATAGTTGTATGTACTTTCTCAGAAAGTAGATGATGAAACAATAGCAACACAAAAGGGTGAGGATATAGAGACATGTACACCAACTGAATCCTCATTTCTAGTTCCCAGTATTGGTATAACTTTTAGTGGGGAAGATCAAGCTTACAATTTTTATAATGAGTATACTAAACGAATGAGGTTTAGTATTAAAAAGTTTCATTTAGAACGTAGAAAGGACGGTAGTCTTAAATATCAAAAATTATGTTGTAGCAAGCAAGGAACAAAGCAAATACGAAAAGATCGTGTTAGTAAGAAATCACTACCTGATACCCAAATGTATTGCATGGCTAGCATTGAATTCAAGATGATAGGAATGATGTATGAATATTAAAGAAATTCGAACTGAACCATAATCATCCTATGACAAGTCCTAATAAGACCCCTATGCTCAGATCACATAGGAGAATTTTACCTTTCCAGCATTCTCTTATAGACCAGATGATAGAATCTAGAATTAAGGCTCATCACGTATATAACTATTTTCAATCTGGTGAAGCTAATAGTGATATTGGTTTTATCAGAGATGATAGTATCAATTACATTCAAAGAAGTAGACGCAAAAATTGGATGGTAAGGAAACTCGTGGTATTCTTAGATTCTTGAAGGATAGGCGGGCCAAAGATCCTTCATTTTTTTTTGCTATGGAAACTGCAGATTTAGGCGAGATAATTTATTTCTTTTGGTGTGATGGTAGATCTATAATAAATTTTTTCATATTTTGAGGATGTAGTTTGTTTTGATATTGCATTTCAAACCAATGAATATGATATGCCTTTTGCGCCAATCGTTGGATTAAACCACCACAAACATACTATTATATTTGGTGCTGCATTATTATATGATGAGTTGGCTGATTCATTTATTTGGCTATTTGAGACCTTTTTGCAAGCTATGTGTGGCCGACATCCGGTAACTATTTTTACATATCAGTCAGTTGCAATAGCCAAAGCAATACATACTGTGTTTCCAAATACAGCTCACCAACTTTGTTTGTAGCATATATTCCAAAATGCAACGATACATTTATCATATGTGATTCATAGTACCTCTACATTTATGAAAGATTTTAAACAGTGTATATATGAGCGGTGTGGTGTTGACACTTTTGATAAATTATGGGAGGCTCTTTTGAGTAAGTACAATCTTGTTAATCACCTTTGGATGAACAATTTTTATAAAATTCGTACTAAATGGGATGCATATTTTCGAGTAGATACATTTTCAGCTGATATGACCACTACCCAACGAAGCAACTAAAATTATTTCACGAGTTTCTTAGAATAATATGATAAAACACTGAGTTTCTTTCGGGAGAAAGAGATAAAGACTGATTTTAAGTTACGGAATAGAACACCAAGTGGTGGCTATGGTAATATGTGTAAACAAACAGCTGAAATTTATACTGAAGTAATTTATGATGAGTTTTTGGTCTAGTTTTCGAGTCATGTTGATTGTCTTATGCAGTTTATGAGTGCTGATGAGAGGGGGGGGGGATCACATATAAGATGACTTCACCTAACCATGGTAGATGTGAATTTGTCAACTTCAGCCTTAGCCCGGTTCAGGTTCAGTGTACATGCAAAATATTTGATGTCAAAGGTATCATTTGTATGCATGCTATAAAGGTGCTTGCTGCCAATAATGTGACATACATACCAGATCAATATATATTAAAAAGGTGGATAAAGTACATAAGAGAAGGTGATGAGGCCATTGCCTGTCCACCGATGATTGATGTCTCAGGGAAAGAAAGTTTGAGTTCTATATATAGTCGAGTGTGTCAAAAGCAATATTGTATATCAACAATGAGTTTGCATTCGAGGACAGTACTTGATTATATAGAAAATGCAACTAAGCAACTGAGCATAGATGTATAGAAGATATTACGCAAAGAGGCCGGGCCTACTGAACAGTTGATTGGTGATGATATAGAAGGGTCAGATGATGGTCTTGTTATTAAACCACTTATGGCTAAGAAAGGTCCAAAGGAAAAACGTAAGAAGGGGCCGCTTGAACAAAGATGTAAGAAGCCACCGGTTACCAAATCTGAAGGCAGTAGCACTCCAGTGTATAACTACCCAGGGGCCAGGTTTGCTTAAGTAGATTATAGATTTTAAATATTGTATTAGTTACATCATTAAATATGCTAACTTATGTAGTTTGTAGCTATATTGTCAAATTATTAATATATATTTCTTTATGATAACAGGTACCAATTTTCCACCACCCGATTCAACCAGGACCATTCATGTCCTATACACAAATGATGATGGGTGCTTCTGCGCCACACTATGTAACAAATAATTATGTTGCTACTTTAGTTATTGCATGATTTGCTTATTAACATTCTTTTAATCTCAGTTTCAATGTATATGCAGTTTGTTGATGAAGCATCACAGATTCAAGGCACACAGCTTTCATCTCAAGAGGGGTATAATTATTCGATCCCTTCCAATGAGAAATAATTCCATTTGGTGTGACTAATAGCAAGTGGTGGCTCTATCATTTCTGGTATTCCAGTTTATGAGTTCATCGCTTGTATTGTGAGGTCATGAGTTTTTTGAATTGTAGCTTACCATCTCAGTTCAAGTTGTTGTTCAAGCTGAATTTGATCATGTGGTATTGATAATCTCTGGTTCGTCCTGTATCTTATCATGTGGTACTGTTTAGAGTTCAGTTCATTTTGAAATGTTAACAGTTTATCGTGAAATGTCCCCATTTTTAATGAAATGATGCCAGTTTATCGTGGAATGTCTCCAGTTTATCGTGAAATGATAATAGTTTATCATAAAATGATACCTATTTATTGTGAAATGATAAATACAACTTGAAGAGTATGCATTTCTAACAAAGATTCACATAGTATTAACCAATAATGAATATTTTACATGTGTATTAAGAGTACGAAACAAGATTACATCAATAACTCGATGCATACTCAAACCGTATATATATTCTGATTTGCATCAACAAATACCAAAGTTACGTCATTGCTTAAAACTATAAACAACGTGCCATAAACATCATTGTATAGGATCAAAATCAGTATCAACAACACTGGGGACAACACAGGATCAACATCAGTAACCCTAAACACATGATGAACACAGGATCAGCATCAGTATCAACAACACAGGATCAACATAGTATCAGCAACACAATATCAACAACACTTGGGACAACACAGGAATAGCATTAGTAACACTAAACACATGATTATCAACTTGACTGTAGCTTACCATGAACTTGACTATAGCTTACCATCAACTAGACTATAGCTTACCAGCAACAAAACCATCAAATGATGCCATTATCCACTTTTCAGAGCAGCATGCCAGTGAAGAGCTCCAAACCAATCAAAGCCCAAAACCTATGCATGTCTTCTTGGCTAAAATCAAATTCTTCGTTGCGTGATAAATCCTTCATGTATTTGATGACAAATAATGCACAGTCCACACTGTCTGAGTGTTGTTGTGGGCAATTAGCAGCTCACTTAAAATCCCATTGGGCAATATCTTTGTTCTTGCCTGCCTTGCAAACAGTGGATAGATTGAATCTAAGCACTTCAAGCTACCCAAAGAAATACACCGGCAATTAGACACAATTTTCAATTATATATAATGGAAAACCAGGTAGCAATACTTACATAGGTTTTTACAAGACCATCATCAGTCTTCTTTGGTGTCATCGAATTATAACTGATGACCTCTTTATTCTTGAAATCAATGCATAACAAATACCAGTGTTTGTTATTGCATACTGGCGTCATAATAATCTTTACGCTTCGGATATTATCTTTGTTAATGTGCTCTAATTGCGCTAAGCATCCAGCAATTAGTCCACTCTGAAATTAATACAGGGCTGTCGAACGTATATAAGCAAATGGTTGAAATTTCTTTTTGTTTTGTCTTGCCCTATTAGCCAATAATGCGGCATATGCATCTATTACCTAAACGATAACAAAAATTCATTTAGAAAATTCATTAAGTATAGTGAACTTCAACATGGCATAGGACTTATCAATTCTCAGAATAAGTATAAGGAACTTACAGTTTCAGAAATTAATTCACCAAACAAGACATCTCCAACATGGGACTTCTCAATTCTCTAAGGATGAGTTTCATTAAATATATACATTTCCCATGACAAGAAGAGGTCAAGTTGTTGCCTTTCTTCTTCTCTGAAATACAATTGTATAAGATATTGCAAGCAAGACATTAACAGACGAGTTTGCATTCGAGGTCATGTTCTTTGATTAAAATATTAAGAATCATATATGTTAAATAAAAAACCATTCACCTTGTCTACAGCAGGTATATCCGGTGCTGAATCATCCAACACCACAGTCTGCGCAAATACCAGTGTTAATGTTAAGAGAACAAAGACAGAACAGACTGATTTTAATGACGTACTCAACTCACGTCTGCCACTTACCTCCACTGTCTTTGCTTTTTTCTTTCCTTGGCTATATGGGGATACTACTGCCTAAGAGGCCGTTCTAACTCTTTTCGCCCGGCCAATTTTCTTCTCACCGGGTTCTTCAGGGCTACTACCTTCTACAAGTTCTTTAGTTCCCGGATCTTCCGTATCCATCTCCGAGTTTTCTTCTGGTATTGAAGGCAGCTTTTGTACTTGTTCTTTTAAAACTAAATTCTTTTGACGAGCCTCAACCAATTGTTGTTCTATTTTAACCATATGAACAGTCATGCTTGTTTTCTTCTTATCCATCTCAAAATCTCTCTTCTCAATTTCCTTGTTCAGCCTGCTAATTTCTGCATTCTGGCTTTCTATTTCTTCATTGATATGCACCAATTATAATGTGTTTTAATTTATCAATTTCAAATTGTATCATTATGTAAAGAACCAATTGTAAATTATATAAAGAAAATTTATACTAACAGGAGTTAAGTGTAATGATGCCTCCGTAGGTAAAATGTCTTCTATAGGGCATCCTTCCTCTGCCTCTCTTGCATGATCATCTTCATCTTCAATAATGTTAAAAATAATCTATACATGTGTTGTAATTGTTAGTATCAAAAAATAACTAAAACACATTATAGTATAACTAAGTAATGCATCATACCATATCTTTGTCTATTTTCAGACACTTCTTGAAATAAGTACCACGTCAAGGTACTTTAACTTTTGCCCAATGGAACATCCGTGGGTATTGACTAGCCAACTGACCATTGGCATACAACAAGGTATGCTCATAAAACCAGACCTGCATAACAAATTTAATGAAATGACATTAATATTTTGTAGTTGTGGAAATTACCAATTTGTGTAATTAATGATACTTACGCAAATCACGATCCCACAACCACCAATCCCAGGTCTTTGCTTCTTCTTCATAGCAGCTGTCAGCTCAGTCTTCAGATAATAGTGTACTACTTCAGCCCAAGTATAGTCTCCTAATTTTGTAAGGTCCTCGACATAGGAGACAACACCGGCGTCTAGTGATAAACTAGTGCAGCTGAATAGAAAGCAGCAAAAGACTAGGAGGACACCCAACCTTCTAACTCTCTCCTCATCTACCCTATCTGCTAGAGGAGAGCAAACTTGTTTCAACTTGTCTTCCAGAACATTTCTGTTTAGTGGATGCCCACTAAATTCACTCAAATAAAAGGAAGTAGTCGGCCGATCACTCGTAAATCGAATCAACACTCCCTCGTCTAGAAGACCAAGAATCATTGAAACGTCCCTCACAGAGAATGGAACAAAATGTCCATTAATTAAAAACTCACATCTCTCAGCGTCCCATGTGGGTTGCAGGTATTCTAAAGCTAACATGTCCAATTGAATAGATGGGCCTCCCAACAAATGCCCAAATGGGGTATGTCCTAATTGATGTAGAAGTAAACTACCCTCTTCTATCTCTCTTTTGAACGTATGCAAATGACTCAACGAGCATCGACTCAGAACTGGACGACGGTCCACATATTTCTTTTTTTTTTTTCCTTTACTACTTGGGCCAGCCATTTTTAAACAATAACTGAAATAGGGGTGGTGATTTAGTTTATTTCCTAAATTAGTATGATATTCACAATCTCATAATGTATTAAGATGAATTAGAGCACATACATGTTGCTTATGATCGTCGGATGTTGAAGCAAAATCCCCTGTTTCGAGGTTGAAGTGATGCCGATTGAAGCAAAATTTTGTCTGAGGTTGAAGTGATCCCAGAGTCAGCTATTCTCACTGCGAACGTCGGCGTCCACTCACGCAAGTGATTGGAACAAAAAAAAAACAAGGTCATGAAAAAATTTTTTAAACCCTAGAAAAGGGGCGACGATTTCTCGTCGTGCTGCAGTAGTCCGGAGGCTTCAAGGGTCGGCGGCGAGAGGAGAATGACACAGTTGAGCGGCGAGGTGGATAGAAATGTGGAAGCTGACCGGAGATCGGAGGCTTCAAGGGTCGGCAACGAAAGGAGTCGTGAGAAATCTCCAACGGAACTTTTTTCATGTGAGTTGACCAGAAGCGTGAAAGTTGACCTAAACCAGGGTTAGATAAGAGTTAATATGAATGTTGACTGCCGCATCGTGAAATTGACTTGCATCAATTTTCGCACTATAACTTTGAGATTCGCACCTGAACGATTAAGGTACCCAACTGCAAATGCTGTAGTTGGGTACCCAGCTGCCAAAAATTTTTCCCTTACCTCTCCTCTGCTTCACTCACGTTAGCGGTAAGACTCTGCCGCTGACTCACAATCTCTTGTTGATCCGCTCGTCAGATCTAAACCCCTACTCCCTCTGATCTCTCATAGGCTCTCTCTCTCTCAAGCCCTCCAGATCTCGTCACTCGATCCTTCCCCAGACCATGCCTTCAAGCTTTAAAGCAGGAGGGAATGCCAAAGATAGCTTCTGCGTCCACCTTTGTCGCCAGCCTGCCTTCAGTCTTCGTCTCCACCCATGTCGCGTCTGATTCCTTTGCAGAAGCTGAGGTCTTCGATGCCGCGTCCGAAAGAGCCGTCTGGGCCAATGACCTCTCGCCATCCGATCGCTGCCCGATCCTCACACTGCTTCGCGTGTGAAGACGAAGCCTACTCGCTGCCTGCGGATGAATCGCGTGGTGCGGTTTTCGTCCAAAAGAGGTGTTGACCCGCATTCTCATTGGGTCTCGAACGTGGGCTTGGGCTGCCGCCCAGCCTAGCGCCATTGATCTCGGCTCACTAGGAACAGGTGTAACAATTCTCCTCCGCCTAACCAGGACATCATCCTCGATGTCTGCTATGGGCGTCTCTATCGCAACCATTGCTACGATATGAGCACCTTGTGCTCGTGCGGGAACCATCACTCTACGTGTCCCCATGTTCTCGAAGTCGAGGCTGCTGTACTACCTCGCTGTATACTAGGGACCCACCCTGATGCTTCCTCATGAAGCACTGAGACTCCTTCCAAGTGTGGAATGATCGAAACCTTCGCTCGTCGAAGCAGTTCGATGCCAAGGACGATGTCGTAATCGTCCATCTTTGCCACTCAGACATGGTATCGTCCCGTCCAATCTCCAAACTTCACTAGAACGTCATAGGAAATACCCACCATTGGCTGCTCTGTGGCGTTGACTGTCTTCATCCGAGCCATCGTTGATGAAGTGCACAAGCCAAGCTGTGCAGCCATTCGTTCTGATACGAATAGATGAGTCGCATTGGTGTCGACCATCGCCTCCACCTTGACTCCCGGTATCTGCATCAAAAGATACATTAATCTTGCTTCACCTTAGGCTGAAACTACCGTGATCGCGTTCAGGGTCATTCCTCCAACGCATGTCACCATAGGGTCACCCTCATCTCCTTTCTTCTCATCCAACTCTCACCGTACGATGGCTGCAATTGCCGAAATCCGCTGTCGGTTCGGACAATCACACATCCGATGTGGACCTTTTGCACAAAAAGCATCCCATCAGTCTCGGTCGATTCTGCGCCCTCTTTGTAGGTCGGTTCTGTTCCTGTCGTGCTGGCTAGCCACCGCCTCGCTGGGGAAAGGGTCTCTCTCCCTTTATGGTGCTCTCGCCCTTGCCAGAGAGTGACGCTTTGGGGGTGACTTCGATGCTCTTGCTGAAGTCGTTCCTGAGACTCACATATCCACCAAGGACTCTGCCACTGCTGCGGCCTCTCTCCAATCTTGCGGTGCATGCCGCCGGACTTCTGTCTCAGCCCACGGATAAAGATGCCGAAGGAAACTATGCTTCCGATCCGCCTCCGACATGTCTGGAATCTGCAACATTAGTGCCGAATAGGCTCGAACATATTTATCGGGGCATGACAATTTAATGGTATCAGAGGGAGGTTCAGATTTTAAGGATCCTAAGAGTTGTGAGATTAAGCACTAAGGAATTAAGGTTTAAGGCTTTTAGGATTTTAATGTGGTTTAATGTTTTGATTTATATATTCATATGGTATACATATTTTCTATACCTTTTGGTTCTCTTCATTTTGTAGGATGCCTCCTAAAATGAGAGGTGGAAGGACCTCTGGTCGTCGTGGTAGAGGTCGCGGAGGTAGAACCCGAGCTACTAGAGAAGCTAGGGGTTCAAATGTGGTTGCAGCAGAGTTGCCACAAGCTTGGGAGAGAGCTCCAACTAGGAGAAGAAGTGGCTATGAAGCCCTACTAGTTCCACCTGTACCAGTTGCTTCAGCTGCTCCAGTTGCATCAGTTGTTCCAGATGTCCCACCTATACATCCTGTTTCTGTGGTACCAGTTATGGCTGAACAAGAAAGACTTTCCAGACATGCTGAAGTATCAGAAAGTGTGGTACAAGCTAATACGTTACCCCCAGTAATTCAGAAAGAAGAGCCCCAGCCAGAGTCTAAGAATGCTTGGGCACATTTTACAGCTTTAGGAAAGGAAAGGTTTGGAGTTTTCACTAGAGAAGAAGACCCTTGGAAAGCACAAAATTGGATCGTTACAATTGAAGAAACATTTAGAGTGATAAAGTGCCCAGAGGATGACAAAGTTGTTATGACTGCTTATTACATGGTAGATCAGGCCAAAGAGTGGTGGCAAGCTAAAAGTTTAGCTTTGGGAGGGAATGTGACTTCTTGGGAACAATTCAGAAAAGTATTCTTAGATAAATTTTTCCCTAAAACCTTTAGAGATGGTCAGAACCAGAAATTTCTTAATATATGTCAAGCTGGGAGGTCAGTAACCACTTATACCAATGAATTTGATAGATTAACAGCTTTATTTCCAGAAGTTTTACATAATGATGAGGATAGAGCCAAACATTATCATAGAGGCTTAGATGATGATATTTTGGATAGACTGACAACTATGGTCTCTCAAGGTTATGAGGCCCTAGTAGAGCATGCACTCAATGTAGAAGCCTCTCGAGAAGTTTTGACCCAACGGCAGAAAGAGAAACAATCTATACGGTCAGGGCAGTATGATCAGAGGAGACTAGTGCCTCAAAATAGTTATAACCGTTTTTCTCATAGCAGTGGTAGAAATTTTGAACCAATAAATAAGAGACCAAGAGTCATGGAGACTAGGTATTATGCTTCTCCTAACCATCTCATAGTATGGGTTCTAGTGCTACAGTGCCTTCTAGGAGTTGCTATAGTTGTGGTCAAAATGGGCATATTTCAAGATTTTGCCCAAACAAGTCAGTTCAATGCCATAATTGTGGAGTAAGGGGCCACTTCCAAGCAAATTGCCCTCAGAGAGAAAGACAGTATCAGCAGAACAGGCACTGGTCAGCTAGATTTCAGGGCAGACAGAATCAGAATAACCCTCCAGTATCCAATCCCTATAATGCTCGTCCTCAAAATTCAAGGCCTCAGAATCCTCACCCTCAAAATTCTGCTCTAGCTCAAATTTTTGCCTTAACGGAACAGGAGGCTCAGCAAGCTTCAGGATCAGTATTAAGAGGTATAATTTTTGTTTGTGATAATCCTACATGTTTGCTCATAGATATTGGTAGTACACATTCTTTTATATCATGTGATTTTGCCATGAAGATAAAAAATGAAACCTTCTCTATCTAAATATAATCTGTCAGTACAAACAGCTTCTGGTGGTATTATGCAATCAGGATTAGAAATTAAACAATGTCCATTGGTATTTGATGATGTAGTGGTGAAAACAGATTTAATGGTGTTAAATTTCTCTGACTTTGATGTTATTTTAGGCATGGATTGGCTCTCTGCTAATCGTGCTAAGGTTGACTGCTATAATTGTATAATAACTTTTTCTCCTCCTAATTCATCTGTTTGGACATTTAATGGGGTACATGGACAAGTTGCTCCTATCATCTCTTTAATGGAAGCTAAGAGATTAATGAGAAGTGGATGTCAAGGAATTCTTCTATCTATAGTTGGGGTTGAAGAGAAAGAAAATGTGCCTATTTAACAAATCCCAGTGGTTAGAGAGTTCACTGATGTCTTTCCAGATGATTTACCGGGACTGCCACCAAAAAGAGATGTTGAATTTACAAATGAACTTCAGCCTGGAACAACACCTATCTCAAAGGCACCGTATAGAATGGCACCTAAGGAGTTGAATGAACTTAAAACTCAATTACAAGAGTTGCTAGATAAAGGCTATGTGCGCCCCAGTGCTTCTCCATGAGGAGCTCCTGTGTTGTTTGTTAAAAAAAAAGATGGATCAATGAGATTATGCATCGATTATAGGCAACTGAATGCTGTCACAATCAGAAATAAATATCCTTTACCAAGAATCGATGATTCATTTGATCAGCTCAAGGGCAGCAGTGTTTTCTCTAAAATTGATTTGAGATCTGGATATCATCAAGTGAAGGTCAGGGATGAAGATATATCAAAAACTGCTTTTCGGACTAGGTATGGTCATTATGAGTTTTTGGTAATGCCTTTTGGTTTAACTAATGCACCAATAGTTTTTATGGATTTGATGAACCAGGTATTTATCGATTATTTAGATAAATTTGTTGTGTTTTTTATTGATGATATTTTAATATACTCTTGTGGTGAAAATGAGCACAAAGAACATTTAAGAAGAGTACTTGAAAGACTGAGGCAGGAAAAGTTATTTGCAAAGTTCAGCAAGTGTGCCTTTTAAAGGTTACATGTTTAGATCATGTAATTTCAGGAGAAGGTATAGCTATGGATCCTCAAAAGATTAATGCAGTCTCTGAGTGGAAAAGGCCAAAGTCAGTACAGGAAATAAGGAGTTTTCTTGGGTTGGCAGGTTATTATAGACGCTTTGTGTAAGGGTTTTCTTTACTAGTTGCTCCTTTGACTCAATTAACCAGAAAAGAAGTAAAATTTAATTGGGATGATTCTTGTGAAAACAGTTTTCAGGAACTTAAGAAGAGACTGATAAGTGCACCTATTTTAGTAGTTCCATCAGGTGATGAAGGGTATACCATTTATACCGATGCCTCAATTCAAGGGTTCGGTGGAGTTTTGATGCAGCATGAGAAGGTAATAGCATATGCCTCTAGATAGCTTAAAGAGCATGAAAAGAATTATCCTGTGTATGACTTAGAGTTGGCAGCAATAATTTTTATGTTAAAATTATGGAGACATTATCTTTATGGTGTGCAATTTGAAATATTTACTGATCATAAGAGTTTGAAATATTTATTCAGTCAGAAAGAATTAAATATGAGACAGAGAAGATGGATAGAGTTTCTGAAAGATTATGATTATAAAATTAATTATCATCCAGGCAAAGCAAATGTGGTGGCTGATGCTTTAAGTAGAAAATCAGTGGGGCAGTTAACTCATCTAAAAGTAGCACAGACAGAGTTGGTAAAACAAATTACTGATTTGAGATTTAAAATTGTAAGTCAAGCAAGAACAGGATATATTGCATTTATGGCAATAGAGTCAGAGATTGTTAAGAAAATTAAAGAACACCAGATGGAAGATGAAAATTTGAGAAAAATAATAGAGAATGTTGAGAATGGTAAGAGACTAGAATTTAGTAAAGATTCAGAAGACATTTTAAAGTGTAAGGGCGGATTATGTGTACCTGAATTTGCAAAGGAAGAACTTTTGAGAGAAGCCCATAAATCAAAGTTTACTATTCATCCAGGCAGTGGTAAAATATATAAAGATCTTAAAAGATATTATTGGTGGGATGGAATGAAAAATGATGTTGCTAGATTTGTTTCACAATGTTTGATATGTCAATAAGTGAAGACTGAGCATTTGAGACCAGCAAGAGAATTACGAAATATTTCTATCCCTGAATGGAAGTGAGAGCATATCACTATGGATTTTATTTCAGGACTTCCAAGATCACAAAGAGGACATGATTCTATATGGGTAATTGTTGATAGATTGACCAAATCACCTCACTTCTTACCAGTTAAAAAGACTGACACATTGGATAAATTGGCAAACTTATATTGTAGAGAAATTGTAAGATTGCATGGTGTACCTACGAGCATAATATCAGACCGAGATCCTAGATTTACCTCTCGTTTTTGGGGCAGTTTACATAGAGCTTTGGGGACACAGTTACATTTCAGTATAACTTTTCATCCTCAGACAGATGGGCAGTCAGAGAGGACCATTCAGACATTAGAGGATTTGCTCAGAGCATGTGTACTAGATTTTGGAGGTGGTTGGGAATCTTATTTGCACTTAGCAGAGTTTGCTTATAATAACAGTTATCACTCAGCAATTCAGATGACTCCTTTTGAAGCCCTATATGGTAGAATGTGTAGATCACTTGTGTTATGGAATGAGGCAGGAGAAAAATGGGTTTTGGGTCCTGAAATGATTGAAGAAGATGCTGAAATAGTTCAAATGATTAGACAGCGATTGTTAACTGCTCAGAGTAGACAAAAGAGTTATGCTGACAAGAGAAGAAGAGCCTTGGAATTTGCTATAGGAGATTATGTATTTTTAAAGGTGTCACCGCTAAAAGGTGTAATGAGATATGGAAAGAAAGGAAAGTTAGCTCCTAGATATATTGGTCCTTTTGAAATATTTGATAGAATTGGAGCTATGGCTTATAGACTAGCCTTGCCCCCATCACTTTCTGGTGTGCATAATGTTTTTCATGTGTCAATGTTGAGGAAGTATATTTCTGATTCCAGTCACGTGTTGAGAGAATTATATGTACCAATTCAGTCAGATGCAACCTTCATTGAGCATCCAGTTCAAATCTTGGACAGAAAGGAACATCGCTTGAGAAACAAAGTTAGTTAAAGTCGGATGGCAGCATCACCCAGATTGTGAGGCGACTTGGGAAAGAGAGGAAGATGTTATGGCTCAGTACCATCACCTGTTTGATCATGGTAAGTGAATTTGGGGGCCAAATTCTTTTAATGGAAAATATATTGTTATATTTAAAAAAAAAATTAATTAATAAAATAAATAGTTAGTTAATTAATAATAAGTATAAATAGTTTAAAAAAAAAACCTAATCTTCTACTGTTCCTCTCCTCCCGTGCGCCGCTCGCCCGATCTCCCTCTCTCGTTCCTTCCTCCGGCGACAATCGGAGCCGGCGGCGACTCCAGGAAGCCGGCATCGGTCTTCCTTTCCTCTTCCCTGTCGTCTCAGCCTCTTTCCTGTGCCGGCGACGGCGGCGTTTTCCGGCGAACAGTAGGATTCCGGCGACGCATAGTGCCGATGCCCCTCTCCTCTTCTTTGTATTGTTTTTGTTAGTAGGGCAGGTAAGGGTTTTAACCCTAATTTTGTTACCATTGCTTTAGGGTTAATGTTAGAGGTATCATATGGTAGATTCTTAGGGATTATACAATTATTGCCCTAAATTTAATTGTGGATGAATATAGGGATAAATACTATGTTGTTATACGCATGCTAGATTAAGATGAAGGTACCAATGTGATAATTGGGATTAAGGGTATGCGTATTATAATTTATAAAATCAGGATTAAAGGTATTTATGGTAAAAAGATATTATCTTGTAGATGTGTTAATGACTAGACTTAGACAGTAATTGATACTATTTTTCTTGGCATGTTTATTGTAAGGTAACTTGGGACTAGGCGTGCCTGAGGTGTGAGCACCTGTGGTTCATTCTTGTGTCAGAAGATTTTACTTTGAGGTAGGGATTCTACCTTCACTTTCTTGTATGGTGCTAAGTCTTGTGCTTAGACACCAATCCTTTTTGCTTCTATCTGCTTTGATTTGTATCTTATATCTCTTGTGCTCGTACAAATTCCATTGGTGCATATAGATGCGTGATTGCTCTTATTTGTTATTATGAAAAGAGGATAAATGCATATTTTATTTGGCTGTTGAGCATACCTTCATGATATGATTATTGTTGTTATATGCACATGGTTGAGATATGATATGTTATGGTGTATTGAGATTTATTGTTGTACGCTTCGAGCGTACGCGCAGTACGTGGAGTTGGAGATCCGTCGGCGAGGTCACCTATTAGACCATAGCGCCGACTGTGTGTGGGCTATTAGTGGTTGCCGGTCAGGGTTACTGCCAGATTGTCCTTTGGACAATACTGGGGTTTCCAAGTCTTGGACGCAACACTATCGGGTTGCCTGATGGCAGTCGTTCCACTTTTGGAGCTTGGGGGTGGAACCACTCTTGTTAGAGTGCGAGGCGTAATGCAATTTTGTGACCATGAATAGCTCCATGTTTTGATGAGATAGGATTTATGTTTCATGTTATTTCATATTTGCACATCTATATATGGTACTCATATAAATCCTAAAGTTGATTTCATTGTTGAGCATGCATTCATCTTCTTGAAAATCCCTACTTAGCTGTTGGCTAACCCCCGTTGTTATTGCTTCCAGGTACTGATCAGTTGTAGTATAGAGGTGGATAGATAGACTAGAAACTTCCTTGGAGAGTGTCTAGTGATTTGGCATATTTCTATTTCTAGTTTTATCTGGATATACATTGATCATAGTTCTTTTATGTTTTTATAATTGAACAATTGAGTAATAAGTGATGACTCTGATGGTTTTTATTTAAATATCTTAAATTGGTTTTGAGACTTGTTAAAGGAATTTGTGATTTAATGATATTGGAATTCTATTAATGGTTTTGTGAGTTATGGACTGGATTTTTGTAGTGCATGTTTAACATGCCAAATTGTTGTGTCTCGGTAATTGGGTTATTTATCGGGGCATGACATCTCGTGCCTGGTCCACCAAGTTTCCGGGAAGAAACTACCGCTGTAGTTCCTCTCGGAACATATCCCAGGTCCATATAGGGCTTCTGACGTCAAGTCAACTTTGGTACGCCACCAAAGTTTTGCGTCGTCGGTGAGGTACGCGGTGCACACTTACACTTACTCGCCATCTGGGACATGATTTGTGACAAAGAATTACTCCATGTCCCAAATAAAATTTTCCAGTTCTTTCAATGACCAAGCCCCTCAGAATGTTGAGGGTTTAGAGGCCCGTACCTTCAATTTAGGAGCCGCCTGCTCTGTATTTACTGTTGTCACTGGCGCTCCTCCTTGTGCCTGCGCCTCCAATGCCACGTGCAGCACCACGAGCTCAGCTTGCATCTACTGTTGTGCCACTGCTTGCCCCGCTACCTGCTCCTGTAGTGTAGCCATCCCTTCCAAACTTTGTTGAAGCGTAGCCATTTCCGCCAATGTTTATTGGAGGGCAAGAATCTGCAACCGCTGTTGCTCCACCGTGCGCTGCAAATTCTCCACTTGGGGAACAACTGCATCATCACTGTTCCCTGTTAAGCCGAGCACCTGCTCGACGCGCGCCGAACGATCACCTTGCATCACCATGTCGTCGAAGTTTTTGCTCTGATACCAGTTTGTCACGCCCTACTTTAATTCCCGCGTCCACGTCAGCCAACCCTCCTCAATTTATGCGCCGGAATCGAAATCCACGTCCGCAATTGAAATCTCGCTTCTGATTTTAACCTGGACGAGCCGTTGACTTGAACCTCAAAATGAACACCCGCTTCGTTCGAGCCGTTCGTTCGCCTCGTGAGAACGACGCCGCTGCATTCGTTCTCGTAGCCGTTCTTCGACGCCGGAGAAGGGAGGGGTGGAACTAGGGTTCGGCGTGCGGCAGGGATGCTCCTCCTCCCCTTAGCCTTCATCGCGGAAGCTTAGTTGCTACTTCGACCGTCGTCGACGATGGTGAAGAAGGAGAAGAAGATCTTGCCGGAATAAGGGAAGAGGATGACGCCGGAGAGGACAACAGGAATAGGGGAAAACTCCTTTATTTTTTCTCAAAAGAATGAGTGCACAAAACCCCTTACCTCTCCTTTGCTTCACTCACGTCGGCGGTAGACTCTATTGCCGACTCACAATCTCTCGTTGATCCACTCGTCGGATCTAAACCCCTACTCCCTCTGATCTCTCATAGGCTCTCTCTCTCAAGCCCTCTAGATCTCGTCGCTCGATCCTTCTCTAGACCTCGACTTCAAGCTTTAAAGCAGGAGGGAACGCCAAAGATAGCTTCCGCGTCTACCTCTGTCGCCAGCCTGCCTTCAGACTTCGTCTCTAGCTCTCTACCCCTTTTGCGTCCGATTCCTCCGCTCGCGTCTGATTCCTTTGCAGAAGCTGAGGTCTTTGACGCCACGTCCGAAAGAGCCATCCATGCCAACGACCTCTCGCCATCCGATCGCCGCCCGTTCCTCACGCTGCTTCGCGTGTGAAGACGAAGCCTATTCACCGCTTGTGGATGAATCGCGTGGTGTGGTTTTCTTCCAAAAGAGGTGTTGCATTCTCATTGGGTCTCGGACGTGGGCTTGGGCTGCCCCCTAGCCCAGCTCCATTGATCTCGGTCCACTAGGAACAGGTGTGACACTAGGCTCCTTTAGATTTTGTTTATTTAGCCCTTTTGTAATAAGAAGGGCCCTATCGCTGTGTTTGTAGGAAAAAATAAAGTGTTTGTGCACTGTTTCTGAGGAACCCTGCCATCTACCAAATGGCTAAGCTGTGATGCCCTCAAAGAAGCATGCTGTGAATTTCACCTTCAACCAGCTCATTCCGCTACTATCACTTGTTGCCAAACCTGCAGCCCATATAACCTATGACATCATCTCTTCTTCATTTTACATCACCAGGGGAGTTTGATTTTGTTGAACATAGCCATCAGATATTTGAATTATCCATGTTCTTGCCCTTATTAGTGCACTCGTACCATGGCCCCATTTAGGGCTGCCGGTTATGCACTTTGCATTTGCACATAACACCTTCCCAAGAAATGGACGCAATTTGCAGCAACTCGTGCTATGGAGAGCTCCCAACCCCTCTCTCATATTTGGGGTTTTGATCAGTTATTTGTTCTAGATTACTCAGATAGGCCGAATCAGCCCCCTTCAGAATGCCATGGCCTAGGAGATTTGGTATAATTGCTTGAATAATATGCTCAAGTACAACACATTAGGCAATAAATATAACACCGCATACACTATCATTGGTATTAGTTCATCCACTTAGTGTCCTTTCCACATAAAGGCTTGTATCCATTGTAAGTTAGGAGACCCTAGCTGGCTAAAGTGGTAAGTACAAACTACAAGAACATTAATCTTATGTTAGGGACAGTACAATATGCCACAAAACCGTAAACATTAGCACAAATTTATCGTTGTATAGATAAATTTTAGTTTTAGATATGCTTTGTTATTAGAATACTCATTTTTGTTAATCGATAAATTTAAATATAATACATAGAATTCTACTTAATAGCACAACACACAAATAATAAATTACTTAGGGCTAATTTAGAGCAGCTGGAGCTGATTAGATCAAAGCTGGTGAAAAAATTTTTAAGCTATTTGAATAAAATAACTTATAGCATTTGCTGGTTAAATATTTATAAGTGTTGTATTATAAATGACTATACTCAAATTTATCTTATATTTAATTATTTTTAATTAGATGTAAATGACAATACCCCGTGCATCAAATTAAAATTGGAGCTAAATTACTACACTCAAATTCATCAAATAATAAAATTACAAATGGGGAAGGAGATTAGTATAAGGAGAATGAAATTGGTGTTGCTCCCTTCCTCATTATAGGGCAAAAAAAGAAAACAACGATTAGATGTAAATCAGATAAAAAAGAAATCAGCTTAAAAGAAGACCCTTGGTGGTGGCTTTTGCCTCTAGCTCGGTCGAGCCGAGTCACTCCCCATCTCCATCTTCGCCATGATGTGCTTCTCCGTGTGTGCCCAGGCTGCCTGCGGCGCCACCTTCGGCATCATCCTCTTCATCTCCGGTATGACTGGCGTTGGCGGAAACTTTGGGTCGGGGCTCACGCAGCTGCTCTTCTTCACGAGCAGCAAGTACTTGACCGAGAAAGGGCTGTTGCTGAGGAATACTATTACGTCCATGATGAATTCGGACAAAATGGAAAAGAAAATATTAAAATAAGATAATATTATCTAATGGGTTGGTAGGAGTGATGGGATGTGACACTATGCACGAGTGACGAGCCATCCTTCGCTGTCGCCCGCATTCAGCCTTCTCCCTTTCTATTTCTTCCATCGCCCTCACCTCCCTTCACCGAACGAAGCTTACGAACGTCGCCCCTTTCTTCGATTTCACCTCCTCGTCCCCACCTTCTGCTCGTCCGGCGAGATCCGGCATCGGTGAGACCTAACTCTGCTTCCTGCGAACTAATCCGGCGTTACCGCTTTTCCTGTGTGACTTTGTGAGCTGCAGATGCGGCGATCCGCCTCCTTTCAATGTCGGAGACACTCTTCCCTTCTCCTTCCGGCATTAATCTGTTACTCGGACCCAATCCCGCTGCCTCCCTTGCCATTTCATCCGACGGCTAGGGCTTGGACAAGTGCATGACTGAGAAATTTTCGGCGGCGTTACTCCCCTCCGGCGAGCTTCTGTGCTTGTCTCTATATTTCGGCGGCCGGCGAGTCTTTTCCCGTGATTTCAAGTGAGATTCGAACTCGAAAACACTGTTCTAGCGAACCTCGTGATCCATGCTCATGCCCTGATTCACATATTTGGGCTTAGTTCTTGCGTATTCCGGCATTCACGTGGTGATATATGTTCGCACATGGTTGCGAACTAAGTTAGTACCCTAACCCGACTCCGTATATATTTATACGCGCACATGTGAACATAACCCAGACATATATTAAATGAACGAACTTAATTAAATAACTTAGATTTGGACTAAAGCACCTAATTAAATTGGATTTGCATGTTAATAATAATGATAAGTGGATTAGTATAATATGTTGATTTATCTACTAGGATCTGTTGATTATTATGCGTAACTTTTGATTGGATCTATTTACTATTTGTTTGCTATTTGAGATAGGGATTCTATCGTACTTTCTTTGTTACGGTGCCAACCGTATGTTTAGTTAGCGGTACCTAAGCACCTAATTAAATTAGATCTCGCATGTTAATAATAATGATAAGTGGATTAGCATAATATGTTGATTTACACATGATTTATCTGCTAGGATCTGTTGATTATTACGCGTAACTTTTGGTTGGATCTATTTACTGTTTGTCTGCTATTTGAGGTAGGGATTCTATCCTATTTTCTTTGTTACGGTGCCAACCGTATGTTTAGTTAGCGGTACCTTCTTATTATTGATTAATACAGTTGATTACCATTCTGATTCCGTTCTGCTCGTGTCTTTATCTTGTTGACATAACATGCTTGTATGAAACATGGTATGAGTATCAGTATTGCATGCTAGTCGGTAGTTGGTATGAGTTAATGTATACATACATTGAGGACTAGATGTCTAGCGATAGACATGTCAGTGTACGTCAGCTATTGTCTGTTATATTTCGAGACATGCGATTGTCTCCCTGTGCCAGTGCAAGACCGAGAGAGCTCGATGATATAGGCTTGAGGTCTCGGATTTGTTGTCAACCCGGTGATTGCCTCGGCGAGATGGGTTGTACTGAGTGTAGGACGCTACACTAGTGGGCTGTCGACGGACAGTCGTTCCTACTGTTCGGGGAGCCATCAGTAGGGACCACTCTATCACAGAGTTGCGGGTCTCGGACTATGTTGTATCAGCTCCCAGTTTTATCTGTGTGTGAAGACTGCGTATTTTAATTTGATTATATGCTATATGAGACATATAGAGTTACGGTGGTATTTCTGGTAAAACCCTTCTATTCTGATCATGCGCCATATAACTTTGATATATCCCTACTTAGCCTCCGGTTAACCTCCTTTGACTTGCCTCCAAGTTCAGGCGGACTCCATCTGGAGCACCTTAGATAGATAGTTGGGTGACCACCAGTCTGGGTGGATTTGAGCTGCGTCTATTGGTTTTGTTGTTTATTATATTATATAGTTGTTGGACTTGTTGATCGTTGCCCTGGTCATGTTTGTCAGCTGGGTTCTGTTGACCACTGCGTTGGTCGTATTGCTGTTGATTCTATTGATTGCTGCGCCGATCTTATGTTAGTCATATTGTATCTAGATATTTGTGGTCGGATTGGCCTTATGTTTATGTTTTTTTTTTATTGTGTACTATACCTGTTAGGTTTCATGTTATCTTTGTCAGGTACAGTGTTGTTGCGTCTCGAGGCCTAGGATTCCTGGCGTGGGTCCCGGGTGGCGCTCGGGGGCGTAACAAGTACTTTTACGGCAGAGAATGAAACAAGAATGAGAGAGTGAGGGTCATGGATCAGGCCAGCATAAGGTTCGCCAAGAACAGCCGCTCTGAGCATGGGAAGAGCTATACCAAGGCCGCTCCTGCTCCGCTGGGCTCGTCCTACGAGCGCATTCGTCGTGTTCATAGCGTAGGTCTGGGAAGGCGTGAATTAGTAAAGGGGAAAAGCTGGATAAGCAGCCGTGAGCAGTTTGTTGTCTACATTGCAGCTTTTTAGGTTGGAACTGAAAAGCTGTTTTGCTAAACATGCTAGTTAACTAAAATTTGCTGGGCATACAAGCAGAAGCTGATAAGTTGTGAATCCAAACGGGCACTTAAACAGCTTATAACTTCTCTAAACAATATGTTTTCATACATCACTTTTCCTATCAGCGCAACTGCAATATTACAACAGCCTCAAACTCACCTTATGTTGTCACAACAATGCTCCTCAAATGGCCAATGGCATATGGTGATGAGAGTCAAAGGGAAAATTTTACTTGACAAGGCCTTTAGAAAATGGAGTTTGTCATAACAATTTTATGACAAACTTTCTTTGAAGAGTTTTAAATTTCTCTTATTATAACGAACAACTTGATCCAGATCGGCAAGAGATTTTCTTTTCGGTGCTGTACCATCAGAGCTTCACTGAGAATATTCTTAAGGTAGCAGTCATAGACTTTTTTTTTTTTTTTTTTTTTTTGTGTTAGTGATCGGCTTGAGAGTGCTTCCTTACAAAGTTATATTTGAATAGCTCTCGTTATCCTTTTTGTAATGATTTTGCATTTGGTTCTTCAGTAATCGAATAGTGTATATAACTTTCGATTTAGATGAATAGCTGAGAAAAATCAAAACTGTTGTGTTTGGTAAATTGTTCATATGGAAATATTTATGTCATTTAAATGATCGACATAAAATAGCTTACTCTTGTATCAATCAACTAAAGTCTTTTGTATATGATGATTGTTGTACCTTTCATTCTATAGATATCTATTACAAGATAAATGATCTGTTTTATTTGGATGAAAACAAATGTGCTCGTGTAGTTTCTCAGTTTCTTTTACCTATTTTGGAGGGAAGGAAAACTGTAAAGAATGAAAAACTACAAAGAAAGAAAATTCTAGAAAAAGAAAAAAAATTCAAATCCTGTTTCCTTAGAAGGAAGGAAAAGAAGAAAAAAAATTAATTTCGAAGATCGGGCGGAGAGGCGTTGTATTTTCTTTAACTTTTCCGTTTGATTTGGGTGAAAAAGTTTCGAAGGAAAAATTATAAAATTTTTTATCCACTTTTTTACTCAAATTTTTTCTTCTGCCTAAGAAAATAATAAAAAATTTATTTTTTTTTTTCTTTTTCTCTAATTTTTCTATGAAGAAAACAGACCCTTAGTATCATTTTCTGACTATCCATACCTTGTCTTATTTGGTCCCCAAAAAAAATCGTAATCAAGCACATTTAAAATTTGTTCATTTTGTTTTCACTGTACAAATCTTGCATGCATGCTGCACGTCTATATACCTAAATTTATCTCATTTCACCTTGGTCCGTGTCAGTCGCATAGCTGTTCAAACAATACACGTTTTTAAAAGCTTACATATGCTGAGTAAGGCTTCAAATATATCACTATGAGCATAATGCTATTTAGAATCACATGCATATGGATATGCAGATAGAGATGGATAGGAACATAATAAGAATATTGTTCTTTTAATTGAGAAAAATACTAGCTGGTTCCATAAATCATATATATACACATCTTAAACCAATTAATGGGGCACAAATGATAAAGCACTGGTGAAGGTAACTTTTATGAATTTGATAAATTTAATAGAATTTAATCAAAATTTGTAGTGTTAGACTAATTTCATTTGACCAAATTTCATAAAGTGTTGACCAATTTCATATATTTTGACCAATATTTTATGATATTATATTATATTTTATAAAATCTGGTCAACACTCGATAAAATTTTGGTCAAATTCTATGGAGTCTATGAAATTTCATCCATTTTGTGATTTGTGCTTTGTCAATTGATTTAAAATGCGTTCTTAATTGATGCAAGGACCCTGACTATCATGCCTAGTCATTTTCCCCCTTATGTTGACAGGTGGAAATAAAAAACCTTTTTTAGGTAATGTCCATGCGTAAGAATCTTAGATAGTGTAAAAATATATATTGCGTTTTTAAGGGAGATTTTTATCTAATAGTTTCAGATAACGATAGAAATAGCGTCTCCTCGAGGGCCGGCCGCTGTAGAATAAAAACAAGGAGAACGCCGAGCACGCGCGCTGCATGGTGCTTGTTGTGATCTAATATTAGCTGTATCTCTTGTCGTATATACGATTTGACGTACATGTCTTCGGGGAAAGAAATATGATACGCGTGCTACGAGCTCCGCGAAATGTAGCTTAATTTTAATTTTAATTTTAAATTTTTTAGGAAAAAAAAAATTATAAGGAATGAAAAACTGTAAGGAAAAAAAACTCTAGAAAAAAAAAAATTTATATCCTGTTTTCTTGGAAAGAAGAAAAAATAAAAGAAAAATTAATTTCAAAGATCTGGCGAAGTGGCGTTGTGTTTTCTCTAATTTTTTCATCCGATTTAAGCGAAAAAATTTCGAAGAAAATATTATAAAATTTTTCATCTATTTTTCCACTCAAATTTTTTCTTCCGCCTAAACAACATAGAACTTTTTTTTTTCTCTAATTTTTATTCCAAAGAAAATAGATCCATTTCTAGGTTAATATTAGTTGTTTCTCTTGTTGTGATCTAATATTAGTTGTATCTCCTGCTACGTAGACATGGCACGAAGCCAACCTATCAATATCGGCGAGCGTACGATGCATGTTACAGTTGAAAAAAATGCCAAAGTGATAAAAATAAGCATATAAATGTGTAAGTCCTACTCGACTTTTCTTTATAACGTTTTTTTATTGCAGTTTCTAGGTACTCTGTTATAAAACGGATATTAACATCATTATTATATTTTTAAATTTAAAAAATTAAATTTATGAATTAAGTTAATAATATATTATTTTTTTATATAATTTATTTAATTTAAATGTAGCTTAATTTTTAAATATATATCATATATTTTGTGGTTTTTAGTCTTCCACTAGCGTGAGTAACTATAAAATGAAAGAGATTATGATTTTTGACCACAACTTTGCATTTCTTTAATAAGAGAAAAACTACATTATCAAAAGTTGACTCATGGTGGACGACCAGTATATTAACTAAAAAATTTTATTTGTCACATTTTTTTTCACGTGCCTAATAATAATTTAAGAAGAAAAAAAATAGCATTTGCATCATCTGGTTCAACATGCAATAGAAAGGTGACGAAGGATGCAAGAGTTGTGGAGGCCGATTAAGCAAAATGAAGAGCCTATAAAATTCGACCTGGCTACCCTAATAAGTGACATGTATTGGAGTTTATTAAAAATTTATGCTTATCAGGTATGAGAACGGTAGGTAATTTTTAACTTTATTTCATTCGCTCAAAATATCATTCTTTTTTTTAAAAAAAATCCAAATTATTAATTGTTGAATAATTTACAAAAAAATATATATATAACAAGTCATTTTTTCGACAATGACCTACTGTCGATCCACCTCCCAATTCGTGATTTATAACTAATCAATCCAACGGCTAGTGTTATTAGAATTTTAGCTATAGCTTAGCTTTATGATTACAACTAATCAACCATACCGACGATAAACTTTGGGATTATTAAAAGTTTTTAAAATTTTAATTATAGTTTAGTTTGATCATATATAGTGTACAAATGATCCATTTTAGTCACAAGTCCTATTTGTTTTTTCTTTTCTATTATGTTTCATTGTTTCTTATGGATTGGTTTGCATATTTGTCAATTGTTCCTATCATTCACATGGAAGATTTATGGTCCTCATTAATGGTCATACTAATGTTGTATTTATGAGCTTAATAATGGCTGTATATCTTTAATGTTAAGATTCATGTTTCTCATTAATGGTCATACTAATGTCATATTTATGACCTTAATGATGACTCTATCTTTAACGTAATTAATTACCTGCATTTATGGTTCATATTAAATTCTAACATTAATGGTGAAATTAATGTCATCAATATCATTTTATGTAATGTGATAGACGTTACGAATTCAATGTAACGGATGTATTAATTGATTCTCTCTCTATAAATATGCACGAGATTATGTCTTTTCAATCGAGACTTGTGCTGAAGGAGAGATCAAGTGAGAGAAACCGATTAAAGAGATTCGGCAATTCTTCAACGTTCTTCAATCATGTCGTCTTCCGCATCAGGTGCACGTTTATGTTATTGTCTTATCGTGAAAATTATTTATTCGAAGATCCGAAAGTCATGAATGATGATATCATAATCGTTATTCTTATGTTTTTTATTATGTTGATTTTACAAATTTATGTTGATATCATAAACTTATATGTGGTATCAGAGCCACAGGTTGTAGAATAAGTAATTTGTCCGTATAATATTTTTGAATGAATTCATTTGCACATGATTTCGCATATGATTCGTTTAAGGAATTTATTGATCGTTCTTTGTCGGCGCAACGAAGAAATAAAGAATGTATGTTTTAAGGTTTGGTGGCATTCAAGTAAATAAAGTGAATTTTCTTTTGTGCCGAAAGTTGAAGCGTATGAATTGCTTTATGTTTTATTTTAATGATTTATGGCAATTCTGTAAATAAAAGGAAAGAGATGCATTTTGTATTTATACAAATAAAAGGAAACGTATCTCTTACGAATTGGAATTTTGTTTTAATTAATGTTATATGGCAATTTGGTAAATAAAGGAAAGAGATGAATAAATTAATGTCAAAGCATGATTCCTTGTTTTTGTAGAATCCTTTCTACCGTGAATAAAAAAAAAAAAATTAAGGTTCACGTGAATGATTTATTGTTCACGTAATTATGTATATGGATCTATGTCACAGATCTATATTATTCACGCATTAGTGAATAAAAATTAAGAATAATAGTTTTTATCATCAAAGTGATTAAACTATTAAATTATAGTCTTTTAATAATAAATATCAATCACCAAAGTGATTATTTATTATTAAATATTAATGCGCATCTCTTTTAATAATAAATGTTAATTACCAAAGTGGTCATTTATTATTAAAAATATAATGTTAACATCTTATAATAATAAATGTTAGTGACCAAAGTGACTATTTTATTATTAAAGATAATAATGTTTTGGTTTATTTATATAAACCATTATTGTAAATATATTTATTAGTGTGAATTTTGATTTTACCCAAAGGTAAATCAATATTATGTGGCTAATAAATATAATTAAGGAAGATTAATGGTTAATTGTTAAATATAACTATGTATCCAAAGATGTTAATTATATTTGATAATGCTTATGTGATTATGAAAAAGTTTCACAGCATTTAATGATGATAAATATATTATTGTGTTTACCTAAAGGAAACCAATAATATATTTTGATGTTATAAATATCTGAATCCATAATAGATTGAGCATTTTATGTTTGTGCAGCTGTTTATCTTCATTCGCATGTTTCTTCTGTTACTGTGTTTAATAGTTTGAACTTTTCTGAATGGTGCGAACAAGTCAATTTCCACTTAAGTGTTTTGGATCTTGACTTAGCACTATTAGAAGAAAAGCCTACTGCCATTACTGGTAGGAGCAGTGAGGAAGAAAAATCAAACTATAAAACATGAGAAAAATCTAACAGATTATGTCTGAGTTTCATGCGAATGACAACTGCTAACAACATTAAGACTACTATTCCACAAATTGAGATTGCTAAAGAGTATCTTAAGCTTGTGGAAGAACGTTTCCGTTCTGCGGATAAATCTCTTGCTGGTACATTAATGGCTGAACTCACGACCATGAAGTATGATGGGTCGCGTACGATGCAGCAACATGTCCTAGAGATGACAAACATTGCAGCAAAATTAAGGACCCTGGGTATGACAGTTGATGACTCCTTCTTAGTGCAATTCATAATGAACTCATTACTTTCTGAGTATTGGCCTTTTCAAATTAACTATAACACTATAAAGGACAAGTGGAATGTTAATGAATTGGCCAGTATGCTTACTCAAGAAGAAACAAGACTTAAGAAACAAGGAGTTCATTCAATTAATCTTATGGGTCAAGGAGCAAGTAAGCCAAGGGCTAAGAAATTTAAGAAGAAAGCACCTGTTAAAGTATCACAGGTTGCGAATGCGAATAAGAAGAAACAAAAGACAGATAGATGTCACTTCTGTAAAAAGGAGAGACATTATCAGAAAGATTGTCTGAAACGAAAAGCTTGGTTCGAGAAGAAAGGTACTTCTGACCTTTTTGTATGTTCTGAACTAAACTTAACTAAAGATCCTTCTAATTCTTGGTGGCTTGATTCTGGTGCTATAACTCATGTTTCCAATATGATGTAGGGATTCCTTTTAATCCAAACTATAAACCCAACTGAGAACTTCTTATTTATGGGAAATCGAAAGAAGATCTCAATTGAAGGCATAGGGACTTACAGATTGGTATTAGATTTTGGCTATCAGTTGGATCTAATGCAAACTCTCTATGTACCTTCAATTTCTAGAAACTTAATTTCAGTTTCTAAACTTGATGAATGTGGGTTTACTTTTAAGTTTGGACATGGATGCTTCAATTTATGTAAACAAAATTCCTGTATTGGCTCTGGAATTCTTATTGATGGTTTATATAAATTGAAACTGGATGTTAATTTTGAATCCCTATTTTGTGTTAATCATTCTATTGGATGCAAGCGTAGCATAATGAAAGAGAGTTCTGCTTTCTTATGGCATAAGCATTTGGGTCATGTATCCAAAGAAAGATTAGAAAGATTAGTAAAAGATGAAATTCTTCTGAATTTAGATTTTACTGATCTTGATATATGTGTGGATTGCATTAAAGGAAAGCAAACCAAACACAACAAGAAAAATGCCACAAGAAGCACTCAGCTCCTTGAAATTATACATACTGATATATGTGGACCTTTTAATACTCCATCATTTAGTGGAGAAAAATATTTTATCACCTTTATAGATGATTTTTCACGGTATGGATATGTCTACTTGCTTAAAGAAAAATATCAAGCAGTAAATGCTCTTGAAGTATTTATTAACGAGGTTGAAAGACAATTAGATATGAAAGTAAAAATCATTAGGTCTAATAGAGGTGGTGAGTATTATGGTAAATATAATGAGTCAGGACAATGTCCTGGTCCATTTGCTAAACTTCTTGAAAAGCATGACATATGTGCTCAATACACTATGCCAAGAACACCTCAACAAAATGGTGTTGCAGAAAGGCGTAATAGAACATTAATGGACATGGTTAGGAGTATGATAAGTAATTCCTCATTACCCAAAACTTTGTGGATGCATGTACTCAAAACTGCAGTGTATTTGCTGAACAGGATTCCTAGTAAGGCGGTTCCTAAAACTCCTTTTGAGTTATGGACCGGTAGGAAACCTAGTATGAGGCACCTTCATGTTTGGGGATGCCCAGTAGAAGCACGAGTTTATAATCCACATGAAAGAAAATTAGATTCTCGAACTGTTAGTGGTTACTTTATTGGTTTCCCAGAGAAATCTAAAGGGTATAAGTTTTATTGTCCAAACCATAGTTCAAGAATTGTTGAAACAAGTAATGCCAAATTTATTGAAAATAGAGAAGTTAGTGGGAGTGCTAAAAGACAAATTATGGATATTAATGAAATTAGGGTTGATGTTCCATCACCCATAAATATTCCAATATCCATATCCACATCGAATGTTGTCCCAACATTGGATGAACAAAATGATGTTGAGCAACATTTGAATGAAGCAGCACCTCATGAAGTAACTAACTTACATCCAACTGACATAAATGAACCACGTGGAATAGCCTTAAGTAAACATGTAAGAATAAGGAGGTCAGCTATTCCTGATGACTATGTGATTTATTTGCAAGAGTCAGAATTTGATTGTGGCATTAATAAAGATCCTGTTTCTTTTTCACAAGCCATAGAAAGTAAAGAGTCTGATAAATGGATTAATGCCATGAAAAATGAGTTAAATTCAATGGCACAAAATAATGACTGGGATCTCGTTGATTTCCCAGAATGTTGTAAACGAGTTGGATGTAAATGGGTCTTTAAGACCAAACATGACTCGAATGGCAATATAGAACGATATAAAGCCTGACTTGTTGCCAAAGGTTATACTCAAAAGAATGACATAGATTATGTGGAAACATTTTCTCCTATCTCAAAGAAAGACTCATTAAGAATTATTATGGCACTTGTAGCTCAGTTTGATTTAGAGTTATACCAAAAGGATATGAAAACAGCCTTTCTAAATGGAGATCTTGAAGAAGAAGTTTACATGGATCAACATGAAGGTTTTACCATAGAAGGAAAGAATCACATAGTATGTAAACTTAGGTAATCAATATATGGACTAAAACAGGCTTCCCGCCAATGGTATATTAAGTTTAACGATACCATAACATCTTTCGGTTTTCAAGAAAACACTGTTGATCGGTGTATATATCGAAAGATCAGTGGAGTAAGTTTATATTTTTAGTTCTATATGTTGATGATATTTTGATTGCTGCTAATGATTTAGGATTATTGTATGAGACTAAAGGTTTTCTCTTTAAGAATTTTGAAATGAAAGATATGGGTGAGGCATCCTTTGTGATAGGAATTTCAATATTCCGGAATAGATTATAAGGATTGGTAGGATTGTCTTAGAAAGACTATATCAAGAAAATTCTTGAGAGATTTCATATCGATAAATGTTCTCCAGGTATTGTTCCAATCCAAAAAGGAGACAAATTTACTCTTATGCAATGTCCAAATAATGATGTAGAACGAAAGGAAATGGAATCTATTCCATATTCTTCAGTAGTTGGCAGTTTAATGTATTTGCAAACATGCACAACACCTGACATTAGCTTTACAGTTAGAATGCTTGGAAGATATCAAAGTAATCCTGGTATTGAGCATTGGAAAACTGCAAAGAAAGTGATGTGGTATCTTCAAGGGACGAAAGACTATATGCTCATTTATAGGAGATCTAATCTATTAGAAGTGATTGGATATTCGGATTCAGATTTTGCTAGATGCATTGACAATAGAAAGTCAACGTTTGGTTATTTGTTCCTACTAGCAGAAGGAGCAATTTCATGGAAAAGTGCCAAATAATCTATTATTGCTTCATCCACTATGGAGGCAGAGTTTGTAGCTTGTTTTGAGGCTACAATTCATGCATTATGGCTACGAAACTTTATTTCAAGGCTAGAGGTTGTTGATACTATTTCTAAGCCGCTGAAAATTTATTGTGATAATTCAGCAGCAGTTTTCTTCTCCAAGAATGATAAATACTCTAGAGGTGCAAAACATATGGAGTTGAAATATTTTGCTGTGAAAGAAGAAGTTCAGAAACAAAGAGTGTGTATTGAACACATTAAGACGGATCTTATGATTGCAGATCCTTTAACTAAAGGATTACAATCAAAGACATTTAAAGAACATGTTCAAAGAATGAGTCTTGGTTGTAATAATGATGATTGATAGTGATTATGTAATAACACTCTTGAGCTCAATAAATGTTTCTGACCTTATTGCTAATTTTTCTTGTTCATTATGTTTGTGTACACCTAATGATATCGAACAAGAAAGATAAAATGTCTATAAGACACTAATGTGGACAATTACGTTTTTTTTATATCTCTTATGATGCATATCTTATTAAATTACTAATGTTGTGGTATATGGAAGGAAGTATACGATGCTACAGTGTACGACCGCCATAACTCGCATTATGTGAATTTATTAAGTTGAGGTATATTATGTTAATGATATTGATTGGATGTATGCGCGCTTAATGTTTTCACTATTAAATTATGTGTTAGAATATCGGGCCAAGTGGGTGAATGTAAGATTTATGGCCCTCATTAATGGTCATACTAATGTCGTATTTATGACCTTAATAATGGCTGAATATCTTTAATGTTAAGATTCATGTTTCTCATTAATGGTCATACTAATGTCATATTTATGACCTTAATGATGACTCTATCTTTAACGTAATTAATTACTTGCATTTATGGTTCATATTAAATTCTAACATTAATAGTGAAATTAATGTCATCAATATCATTTATGTAACGTGATAGACGTTACGAATTCAATGTAACAGATGTATTAATTGGTCCTCTCTCTATCTCTATAAATATGCACGAGATTATGTCTTTTCAATCGAGACTTGTGCTGAAGGAGAGACCAAGTGAGAGAAACTGATTGAAGAGATTCGGCAATTCTTCAGCGTTCTTCGATCATGTCGTCTTCCGCATCAGGTGCACGTTTATGTTATTGTCTTATCGTGAAAATTATTGTTTCAAAGATTTGGAAGTCATGAATGAAGATATCATGATCGTTATTCTTATGTTTTTCATGCTGTTGATTTTACAAACTTATGTTGATATCATGAACTTATATCACAGGCTCATTATCAATCACTAGATATTCTTCGAAATTTATGATCTTGACTTAGATAAGGAGAAAGTGAAATTTAACATGTGGCTTGCATGCGACATACAGCTAATGATATTGATCATATATAGTGTACAAATGAATGTGTACCTTTGGCTAAATACAGAGAGAGGAACGTTATGAAATATCTCCTAGTCGAATAAATTGGCGATGTTCATGTTTATGGCGAAGGAAAAATCATGAACTTATAGTGATAAGTGGAATAATCTTACCAACATGTGTCAAGTACAAAAAAAAAATCTAGATTTATTTATTTTTTATTTTTTTTTAAAAAAAACAGTGACTTGCATGTGACATACAACTAATAGCCAACCCCATGTGTTGGACCTCACAACTTGCAATGATGTTTGGTCCGCATGAAACACGTGATCATATTTTTAGTCACTATCCAAAATTCGAACTCATTTATATATCCAATCAAATATAAATCCAAATTTAAACAATATAAGAAACCCTAGTTCGAATGCAATTCATCATTTATTATTTATTTAATCCTAACTCATCCAATTATTTTGTTTTGCAAAAATGATGGAAAGATAGTCAAGAGTTTACATAAATTGCTTAGATAGTTTAAGAGCCTAATTGTAACACAATTTATAGGATCATTTTTATTATTGCACGTTGCATTATTAATTTAAAATATTAATCAAAGTCAATATAATGATTCAAATTGATATAAACTAATATATCAAATTAGGCGTTTGAAGTAATAACATGTTGATCGTATTAAGGCCACGTTTGTTTTTACTGTGCTAGGACGGCCAACAAAAGTACATAGTATGCATGCGTTTGGCGCATCTATGGAACAGTAAAAATATAGCTTTTTATTGTCCACAGAAGCAAGTTTTTACTACTTTGGCTGCTTTTAACTATGGGGTTTTATATATATAATTTAACATATATATATATATATATATATATATATATATATATATATATATTAATATGATATATAATAATTTAAATAATTAATAAAATTTAAATTATAATTAATTATTAATTATTAATTTTATAAAAATTAATATTTTTTAAAAAATTTTAAAAACAAAATTTATTTAATTATTATATATATATAATATACAATTAATTAACTTTAATATATTTTACTAATTATATTGTATATTATAATTTAATTAATTATTTTATTAAATAATTTTATAAATTTAATTATTTTTATAAAATTTAAATTTATTTATATATAAAATATATATATACACTATTACACATCATTATTATTTAATAATAATATTTAAAATATAAAATTACACTAAAATAATAATAACTATATAGTATCTCTAATAAACACTTTTAAAAATCTATAATAATATATGCTATAATCATAATACACTACAACAATGACAACACAACAGAACTAGTACAACTATGACAGCAAAACTAAATTAGCCCTAATTTTTGCACATTAATTGGGTTATTCAGGTATGATCTGCCCATATTCTAGAATAAACCTTCAAAGAAATTTCTAATTTTGTTATATGATTGACCTTTTTTCATTTAATTTTCCCTACGTTATAATTACACAATTTGCCACCGCTAGCTTTATAAAAGGCATGGTCCATCACCGTGACCTGACAGAGCTCGGGCAGCCCATTCCTGATTGTCGATCTCGTTCATCAAACTCACCGCCAATCCATGGCGATTCTCCAATCCTCGCTTGCTTCATGCTTCGTCCCTCACAACCTCTCCTCTCGCAGCAGCAACACGCCTTCTTCTCTTCCTTTGCCTCCTAATCTTACCGCCTCCCCACCCCCCGCGCCGCTCACGGCCCTCAAAGTTAAGCAGAAGCGGCACCTGGCATTAATAACCCGCGCAATCACGGACCAAACAACCGCCGCCATAGACGACGACATCCAACGGACTCCAGAACTGCAGAAGTCGTCAGAGGTGGTCGGCCTCCAGCCTGCTGAAGGCGTCGCCAACAGGTGGCGCGAGCTCCATGGCGCCGACAACTGGCGAGGGCTTTTGGATCCCTTGGACAAGCTTCTCCGCTCCGAGATAATCCGCTACGGCGAGTTCGTACAGGCCTGCTACGACTCCTTCGACAAGGACATACACTCACGCTACTGCGGCAGCTGCAAGTTCAACCGCGATCGCTTCTTCTCCAGCCTCGGTATTTTTCTAATTCTTTGCTGCTATCCTGTTAGTCCGGACCTTTGTTATTGTTTGTTAGCCTTTATAATCAACGATCAGTTCAGACAAATTTGAGGGATTAATTAATGAAACAGGTAAGTCGGCCGTCGGTTATGACGTCACCCGCTACCTGTACGCCACCTCCAACGTCCGCATCCCCAAATTCTTCGTCAAGTCGTCCGTCGCCGCCTCCCGCGCCTGGAGCGAGCGCGCCAACTGGATCGGCTATGTCGCGGTATCAAACGACGCCACCACCGCCCGCCTCGGCCGCCGCGACATCCTCATCGCGTGGCGCGGGACGGTGATGCGCGTGGAGTGGGTCCACGACTTCATGGCCAAGCAGATGGCGGCACGCGCGGCGGGGATTCCCGCCCCCTCCAGCTCCATCAAGGTGGAGTCCGGATTCGTGGATCTCTACATCGAGAAGGACTCCAACTGCCGGTTCTGCGAGTATTCGGCGCGGGAGCAGGTGCTGACAGAGGTGAAGAAGCTGGTGGAGAAGTACATGAGAGCGGGGGAGGAGGTGAGCGTGTCGGTTGTGGGGCACAGCCTGGGGAGCGCGCTGGCGACGCTGAACGCGTACGACATAGCCGAGATGGGGCTTGATCGCGTGGAGGCGTCGGGGCCGTCGAAGAAGGCGTCCGTGGCGGTGTTCTCGTTCGGGGGACCGAGGGTGGGCAACGAGGAGTTCAAGGATCGGTTGAAGGAGCTGGGCGTGAAGGTGCTGCGGGTTAGGAACGTGCACGACTATGTGCCCAGGGCGCCGGGGGTGATGATCAACGAGAACGTCCCGGAGTTCATGCGCCGGGGGATGCTGGACGGCTATGTGCACGTCGGGGAAGAGCTGCTCTTGGATCATCAGTACTCTCCCTACCTCGACAAGGACTCCACGGACCCCGGCAACTTCCACAACATGGAAGCGCATCTGCACCTGGTGGATGGGTGAGTTAATAAAATATTATATAAAGTGGCCGAGTAATAACGTCCATAATTTATAATATACATTGAAATGTTTGTGGACATTTTTTCAGGTACCAAGGGAAAGGTGCCAAGTTTGAGCTGGTGAGCGGAAGAGACCCGGCCTTGGTGAACAAGGACTCGAGCTTCCTTGCAGAGCACCTCTCGGTTCCACCCTTCTGGCGACAGGACTTGAACAAAGGCATGATAATAACGCAGGAAGGACGATGGACGCAGCCGGAGAGGGACAGGCTGGAGGACCATCCGGAAGATACCCATCACCATTACAAGGAGCTAGGGTTGCATCAGGTCTCCCGGGATAACTAAACTAGGACTGCACTGGAGAGAACTAATACTTGATACAGATCAGCTATGCAATATGAAAGTGATTAAGGGGCTTGCTGCTACTTTAATTGTGGAGAACGTAATCAATTAAACCTGTGTATTGTTGAGGCAATACTCACTTGTGTACTAGAGGAAAATCTAAAAAAAAAGAAAAATGAAAAGCATCATTTGCTCTTGTACTGAGATCTAATTGCAATAAAAGAATGTATAATTGGGGAATATAATTATTAAAGCTGGTACGCACAAAGTTTCAAAGAATTTAATGATGACAATTGACATGAGATGGACAGATAAGCAGCAAAGGGAAGGCGGTCCAATTGGCTAGAAAAGATGAGTTGGTGAATACCTACAGTAAAAATTACAATTATCCACTTAAAAAAAATAAAATAACTGATAGAGAAATATGAAAAATGTAATCTACGATCAAACACAAAGGTGAGTGACTTGTGCACTTTGACTTCCTGGCAAGGACAACGACTTCACTGTTGAATTGGGGCAGGAGATGTTGGTGGTTCACTGGTGTGGGTGATGAGAGCTTGCAATAGTGTGGGCGGTCTGACGAATGAATCAAATACAGCTGTTTGAACAAGAAGAGACTCAACTAGGCAGCAGAGTGGGCGGCTAGACTCACAAGAAGAGACTCAAATACAGCTGGTTGAACAAGAAGAGACTCAACTCAGCTGTTTGAATCAAATACTACCTCTACTATGCATGATGGAAATGTTGTCTACATGGTTTTTCTTATTGACCTGGAGCCTCACACTGATTTCATGATTATGTTCCAACCCAGTGCAACACAATTTTGGATTCTACCAGTAACACCTCAAAGAAGAATGTTTTCATGTTCACAAACTGCCTAAAAGCTTTTCTCACTTCATCAAATAGTTAATCTATGCAACAATACCTCGTTGCACTCAAAAGTAAGTGAGATGAATTATCTTCTTGTCCTTTCAGTAGTGCTGAAATGAAAGATTGGAAGAAGCAAAGAGAATCTTCTTTGTTGTCATATCTCACTCTTATTGAGTGGGTCTTATGCCTTTAGTCACTGTTGATGCTACTGTCACTAAATTGGTTCTTTTCCAAATGCTCTATGTTATGTAGTATCAAAAAGCCAATTGATAATCAATTCTATTTATAGACTAAGATAATTGACTAAGATAATTACGAGCACTATGACATGAGCCACTTCCATGTTAGAGTTGTGCTACAGTACCTCACAAGTGCACTTTCCAACATTATAATGTCTATTATTGATAATCAACCCTATTTGTAAATTTCTCATGGGGATATATATAACTCCGGGGCTAATATGATGCTTGGCTGCTTTAGATTTTGTTTATTTAGCCCCTTTGTAATAAGAAGAGCCCTATGATTATGTTTGTAGGAAAAAAAAAAAGTGCTTGTGCACTGTGTTTCTAAGGAACCCTGCCATCTGCCAAATGGATAAACTGCGATGGCTTCTCAATGAAGCATGGTGTGAGTTTTACCTTCAACTGACTCATTCCACTACTATCACTTGTTGCCAAGTTGCAGCCCATATTAACCTATGATATCATCTCTTCTCCATTCTACATCACCAGCAGAGTTTGATTTTGTTGAACATAGCTATCAGATAGTTGAATTATCCATGTTCTTATCTTTGTTGGTGCACTCATACTATGGCCCCATTTAGGGCTGCTGGTTATGCACTTTGCATTTGTACATAACTGCTTCCTAAGAAATGGATGCCATTTGCAGTAACTCGTGTGGAGGGCAGGCGCATCGGAGCAAGCTCCTAATCCCTCTCTCATATTTGGGGTCTTGATCAGTTATTTGTTCTAGATTACTCAGATAGGCTGAATTAGCCTCATTCAGAATGTCATGGCCTAGGAGATTTGGTATAATTGATTGAGTAATATGCTCAAGTACAACACATTAGGCAATATATATATAACACTGCATACACTATCATTGGTATGAGCTCATCCACTTAGTATCCTTTCCACATAAAAGCTTGTATCCTGTTTTCGGTGCTGTACCATCAGAGCTTCAATGAATATTCTTGAGGTAGCAGTTATAGACGTGTTAAACTCAGTCTGTTAATTAAAATTAACAGAGTGATTTGGCTGTAAGAAATATTATGGTCTCGAACCCAAATAATTTAATATTTCATGTGCCTTTTCGAAAAGTCTAGGTGCTATCTAAACATTAATCTTTTTATTTCCTTGGATGGAAATGTAGAAAAAAATAAAGAGAATCTACCTTTTTCTTGGTATCTTTGAGAGGAAAGGAGCGAAAGTAAAAAATTACACATTTTTCTTGCAACGGGTTCCACCTGATTTAGGGGCTTGAGCCTGTTGCTTGCCCTGGATGCTGGAACTGTTGCGAATATGTCGTTAAAATCAAATAACGAGATTAAATAATCATGCAGGTCTAATAACTGTAAATAAGGGATCAGGGAAATTGAAAAATCAGAGGCGACAGTAGGTCTATCATAAGGTAAATTTTTAGGCTTTGGCGCGACTGTCACTGCCATCTTTCAATGTCGTTCAGCAAAAAAAGGAAAGAGAGCGAGAAAACTGAGGAGAGAATACGTCTGTGTGAGTTGTGTGTGTCTGCTCCTATTGCCCAGCCTTTTATTATAAAAAGAAAAAAGATGACCAAGGCTACGACTCTAAATTGAGAAGGCCAAAATTAGCACTCTCAAAATAGTAATATATTAATAACGTTGTCTCTTGCATACCTCTAAATAGGCACACAAACGATAATAATTAAGACTAATATAAATATAGTCTTAATTATCGTTAATAATAATAATAATAATAAAATAAACGGACTAAAATACAGAAGCTTAAAATAAATATTCATTTTTAAGTTTTCTTTATAAAAACTCTAACAGAACGACCAACACTATATATTTTTACACAAAAAAATACAACAAGGCATTTTTTTGAAAATGACCTATTTGTCAATCCACCTTCCAAGTTGTGATTTAAAGCGAATCAATCCAACTACTAGTTTTATTGCAATAAACTTTGGGTTTTTTAAAAATGTCTTTAAAGTTCTGACTATAGTTTAGTTTGGTCATATATAGTGTACACATAATGATAAGTGGAATCGTCTTATTAACATGTGCCAAGTTCAAAAGATAGTCAAGAGTTTGCATAAATTGCTTAGATAGTTTAAAAGCATAATTTTTATAGGATAATTTTTATTGTTGCATTATAGTTTAAAATATTAATCCAAGTCAATGCACTAACTGTCACGCCCATGTTTCATGTAGATTTTTTTTTTTTATGCCAAATCTTCGTTGGGCTGACAGCAAAATTCCGTAGCTTCTCAGCCCAGAGAGTGCAGCCTAGGAGAGAGTTGTGAAAGACTCCAGGGATTGCACGCCAAAGCTCCAGCCAAGAGTATCCCGCCGGAAGAGAAGGCTAAGGCGTGCTCCAGCCACCAAAGCTCCAGCGAACTGCTAGGAAGCAAGAAACGAACCTTCGATGCAGATTCGAACGGAGGAAGGGAAGAACAGCGATTAGTGGGAAAACCTGATGAACTCACATCCAGAAAGCGAATGCGTCCGGCGATGACGAAGACGATCACAGCAGAAGAACAGACAGTCGGAAGTATAGAAAACCACAATGAAACCCAAAAAACCGAACTCCAGCAAGCTCCGTTCTCGTCGGCGGCAAGAAAATCGGTCGGCAATGAAAACCAAAGGAAGGAGGTGCACTTACAGTGAACAACGAGAGAGGAGAAGAACTCGCTGGTCCAGAGACGAGGAGACGCCTCCGCCGGAGGGGAGGAAGGTGAAGCCGAGCCCGATCTGCCCTCGTCCAACCCACTGCGGCCACCAACCACGCCGGCGAACACTGCACGGACGGCCACCACACGTCTGTTCGAGCGTTAGCTTCACGATCCGGGAGAAGAGGCGGAACTCACTGGTACGAAAGCCCTCTTTTCGATTTCCTACCCATCACCAAATCCCACGCCTCTCTCTCCCATCAAATCCCCTCCTCTGCCGTGTCCAATCCTTACCTGCTCCCATGTCTATGATTCATAAGCTGTAATTGTTGCATGCAATTACATATTTTATATATTTTAATCCTAAAAATATTTTTTTTTGGATTTTCGTAGGAAAGTTAATCTGGGTGGATAATTTTAATCCTAAAAATATTTTTTTAAATTCTTTTTAAAAAAATATTATATATTTTATAAGCTTGGCAATGGGACCAATATTAAGATATTTTAAATCCTCTAATACCTTATACAAATTTGCATATAAGACAAAAATTTTTATAATATAAAAAATTTGATTTTTGTATAGGGTATTTCATACGTATAGGGGATCTAAAATATCCCAATATTGGTACTATTGTAAAACTTACAAGACATACAATATTTCTAAAAAAAAAATTTTAAAAAAAATTAATTTTAGAGTCGAAATTAACGACCCAGGTTAAGTTGCCTAAGCTGGGTACCATTTCTTCGTGCGAACGTTGGCTTGACCTCCTCCATTCACATAGAATTGACATGGATGAGGACTATGGGTGTATAATTGTGTGGGGTCCTCCTGAGTAAGCTGCCCCAGGCCCCGCATCACGCGCACTGGCACCACGACTTTGCTCTCGCCTCATGCGCACCAATGCACGCCTCATGCAATGCTAGTCGCAAGTCAACCTGTCCTGATCCTTGTACGGCTACCACGTGTATGTATGATATTGCGATGTTGTTACGCGTTGACAATAGGGTCAGCACATTGCCACGCGTCACCAGTCATACCAAAACACATATCTCTACATGGTCAACGAGACAGTGGACCTACATCCCTCGTGCGTTACAACGCACTTGGTCAACTAGCGCACTATGCCGTATTGGGCCCCGCAAGACCATAGCGGTACAACCTACGTTGGCCCAAACAACGTAAGCCCAAAGAGGGGTCTCGTAACCCAGCCAGCCCATCGGGATGCTGGGTGCTCTCAACTCAGTACCAACTGAATGGGCTTCAGCCCAAGGCCCTAAGCAGACAAATAACGTAATGTAACACAAAACATAATTATATTGCATTAAGTCCATAATACAGGGTGGAAATACATAATCACGGATTAGGGGTCTAACATCCTCCCCCGCCCAAGGTCGTTGCCGCCCTCGGCGACTCGTCGAGGTAGCGCCTCAGCTCATCCTTGAATTGCCATAGATCAATGGCACACTCCCACGTGGCGTCCTCCTCAGGTGATCCATCCTAGTGAATCAGGAACTCCATCCGACGATTTCGGCTATACTGCCCCAGCACACGGTGATCCAAGTTCCCACCAATCCTCCAGTCGAACTCCTTCCGAACGCTAGGAGGCGCTCGGTTCGTCCGAGACCGCGTAGGATCCTCAGGATCAGTATGGAACCATTTCAGCAAACTCACATGAAAGGTGGGGTGCAGCTTCATCCAGTCTGGGATTTTCAGCTGGTACGCCACTAAGCCCACCCGACTCAGCACCTCAAAAAGACTGTCATACCTATGGATAAGACCTCGGTGAGTTTTCCTCACCGAAATCTTCTTCCAGAGCTGCGGGGTAAGCTTCAGAAGAACCTGGTCGCCAACTACAAACTCCTCAGGTCTCCGATGACGGTTGGCATACCTCTCCATCCGCCTAGTAGCTAGCTCCAAGCTATCTCGAGCCTCCTGCAACAACTCGGATTTCTCTCGTGCCACCAGGTGTGCAACGAGGCACCTACCCTCAGAATCAGGCTACACCACATCTGTCGGGGTCAGGGGCTGCCTCCCTAACACGAGCTCAAACAGGCTCCGACCAGTGGCTGACGACCTCTGAAGGTTATACATAAACTGCGCCACGTCAAACCACTTGACCCAATCTCACTGGTTGGCGGTAATAAAATGACGGAGATACTCCTCAACTAGTGCATTAATCCGCTCGATTTGGCCATCAGCCTATGGATGGTTAGCTGTCGAGAAGTTCCGTTTGGATCCTAGCTTCTTAAATAGAGAAGTCTAGAAACGTCTGGTAAACCAAGCGTCTCTATCGCTAACAATATCCTCTAGAAGTCCAAATAACTTCATGACACGCTAGAAGAAGAGCTCGGCTATCACCTCAGCCGTGCAATGCCCCAGGGCCGAAATAAAAACTCCATACTTGGAGAATCTATCGATGACCACCAAGATCAAAGCTCATCCGTCAACTCGAGGAAAACCGCCAATGAAGTCCATAGACTTAGAGATCCACGGAGACTCGGGGATTGGCAGGGGCTGCAACAACCCTGTCTCATGTCGTTGTTCAACCTTATCTTGCTGGCAGATAAGACAAGTGCGGACATAAAGCTCAACGTCTGTGCGTATCTCCAGCCAATAAGAATATCTGGAGAGCAAGGCTAACATACGCCTCTGGCCCGGATGACCCGTCCACGGGGTATCATGGAGCTCCCTCAATAGCTTCTTGCGCAGTCCGCCTATCAAAGGAACGAACGGCCTACCGCCCTCGACCAAAATGATATCATCAGGACCAAGATAGAATCGCCGGACCTCACTAGCTCTACTCTGTTATACCACCCTCTGGTACCTGGCATCTAAAGCAACTGCAAGGCAGATCCACTCCAATAGATCGCCCTCTACTCGAGACAGAGTGCAGCATATTATAGCATTCAGTCGGCTCAGCGCATCAGGAACGATATTGAACCTGCCCGGCTTATGTTCCCACTAGAAGTGGAACTCAGAAAGAAACTCCTGCCAACGGGCCTGCTTCGCCGACAACCACTTCTGAGTAGTAAAATACGTGTTAGCCATGTTGTCGGTCTTGACCACGAAGGCATTGCCCAAGCAAATACACCCTCTAGGTGCGAAGACAATGGACAACCACCACCATCTCATTCTCATGGACTGAATAGCGCTGCTCGGTCGAATTCAGCTTTCGACTCTCAAATGTCATTGGATGACCATCCTGAACAAGGACTCCACCAATTGCCTGGTCCGAGGCATCAGTATGGACCTCAAAGGTCCCCGAAAAATCAGGCTGCTTCAGAACCAGCTCAGAGGCGATACGGTGCTTCAACTCGATGAATGTCCTCTGACATCGACTCGTCCAAAGCCACTTGGAGTCCTTCTTGAGTAGATCAGACAGAGGGGCTACGATCCGGGAGCAATCCCTAATGAACTTCCTGTAGAAGTTTGTAACCCCAAGGAAGCTCCGCAGCTCGGTGGAAGAAGAAGGTGTGCGTCATTCCGCAATCGTGCGAACTTTATCATAATCCATGCGCACATTGCTGCTGCCCACAATATGACCCAAGAAGTGGATCTTATCAATGACAAAAGATCACTTCTCCAACTTCAGATATAGCCGATGCTCTCTCAGCTTCAACAATACCAACCGGAGGTGGCACCGGTGCTCGTCCATAGAAGAAGAGAAAACCACGATATCGTCTAAGTACACCATGATGAAATCATCCAAATAAGGCGCCAGCACCTAATTCATAAGGTGCGAGAAAGTCGTAGGCGCATTCGTGAGGCTGAATGGCATCACGAGGAACTCATAAGAGCCATACCACATAAGACAAGCGGTCTTTTTCTCATCGCCATTAGCTATCCGGACTTGCCAATACCCCAAGCGCAAGTTCAGTTTGGAGAAAACCCGAGCGCAAGAAAGACGTTCTAGAAGGTCAGAGATAAGAGGAACCGAGTAAGTATCCCGAATCGTGACCTTATTTATCGCCCAATAGTCTACGCAAAATCGGAGGCTGCCGTCTTTCTTCTTCTAAAATAATATAGGTGCTCCATAAGGTGAAGAAGAAGGCTAGATAAAGCTGAAAGAGAAGAGCTCATCGAGTTGCCTCCTCAACTCAGCGAGCTTAAGAGGCGGCATCCGAAAAGGAGGTTGAGATGGAGGCACAGCACTGGACACCAACTCGATGCGATGGTCTATCTCCCGACGAGGAGGAAGTCTATGGGCTAACTCATTCGACATCTAATGACACCAAAATATATAGTATATTTTATATCATTTTGGATATCTTTTCATGCTAGATTGAAGATCTTTCACTTGTTTTCATGCTAAATTCATCGAATATTGCAAAGTCTACTTCTATTTTGGTTTCTCATGGTTTTCAGGTAAAAAGACACTATTTTTAGGCATTTTCAAGCAAAATCAAATACATAGAAGGATTACCATCATCAAGAGGAGATCACCCAAGAAATTTCATCCAAAACGGAGCAAGTCTACAAATTACGGCAGTGCCGTAATCTATTTTACGGTACCGTAATTTCAGATAGTACCGTAAAATCCGAGCCCTGCCGTATTTTGAAGAATTTCCGAACATAAAGTTTTTCAGATTTTACGGCACCGCCGTAAACAATATTACGGTATCGTATTTCAGAACGCTTCAGAATAGAAACTTCGCTCAATTTTACGGCACTACCGTAAGAAACTACACGGACCTTAATTGCCAGACATTCGCGAACAGAGAGTTCAGCCGATTTTACGGCACTACCGTAAACCAGATTACGGTGCCGTAATTTCCAGCCTTTTCAGGAATAGAATACTCGAGGGATTTTATGGCAGTGCCGTGAACTATTACACTACCGTAATTCTTTATTTGATCACGACGCCCAGGTCAATATCGATGCCCGATTCTTGCGGAGAAGATTGTGAGCGATCCAAAGCTTTAAATTAGATGCCATAAGAAGCAATCGGGGAGCTTTTGACGAGAGAATTATGTACACACCGAAAGCCCCAATTTTCATCCACTGTCGAGGGAGAAATTGCGATTCACGCCGCCGTCTAGGGTTTCGCTGCCGCGCTCGATCTAGACGATCTCCGGCCGTGATTTTTCTACTAAAGCTTCATCTAAAGGAGGAGACAACACACCAGAAGTTTCAGATCGAAAGGAGATCAATTGGAAGAGAAATCGAAGAAAAAAGAGCTGCTGACACTGTTCATCGACATTCTTTGCAAATTACGGCTGTGAAATACTTCACAGCCATGCTGTATTTTTTAAACTTCTCTTTTCCTTTGATTTTTGATCTTCTGAAACCATGACTCATTGTAATTCTTTCACGATGATAGCTTAAACTACTTTTGGGACATGGGGGAGTAATTTACTTAATTTTTAATGACTAGATGACTACTTTTTCAATATTTCGTTGCGTTTAATCTTAGCATGATGATTTTGCTCATGTGATAATTGTGCTTAGACTCTCTATAAGTCCATGTTACTAATTATGTTCTTAGAATTTTCACTGTTGACTGAAAGGCTTGAGAATTTGGAACCCTAGAATTGCATATTAAGAACCCTTCCTTAGGTTAGATCCAACTTGATCTATTCTAGTAGAATAATTGCCATGATTATAACATGAATCTATAGATCGATGTCTATTTATCAAACGTGGAGATCTTATGCGAAAGCAAGGATCGAAACGTTGGAGATCCATGAGTAAAACTAGTGTCGAGACTCGGATGCACGAAAGTGATCCTTGAGACTCCACTAGAGGTTATCAACCTAGAATTCGGATGCACGAAAGTGATCCTTGAGTTTATTGTTTGATGATTTACTTATCTTCAGCGTTGGGACGAATCTTGCGCAAAAGCGAAGATAAATCCCTGTGCGGTTGTTTGCACGAAAGTGAAACAATCCTTTTATTAAGTAAATTACATCTTCATCATGATAAAATTGAACTAACGAAATCCTTATTCATATCTAGTCATAAAAGTTAAAGTGAACGAAACCCTAGTCCCTGCTTTTCTCTCTGATAATTCTGTTTTAGTTTCCGATTGCTATTTTTCACTACTTCGAATTGCCTAGATAGTAAGAAATCAACTATTTGGTGTTCGACAACATAGGTCTCTGTGGGTTCGATATCTTAATTATTACTTCGAGTATCCATGCACTTGCGGAGATAACAACAAGTGTGGTAACCGAACAAGTTTTTAGAGCCGTATCAGGAGGTGACAAGTCCCTGTGCGCCAATGCTTAGGTTTTGGCTGCGACTTTAAGAATAAGTTTAGTTTACCTACTTGTTGGGATACAACAAGTTTTTAGCGCCGTTACTAGGGACCTGAGTTTTTGTCGATATTAGAGATGTTAAGATTATTGCTATATTAGGTTTTTATTTACTGTTTTTTATTTACTGCTTATTTTCTGTTTCTTGAAATTACTTGATCTATCTACTTTGCATGCGCAGGAGTCTTAGGTCAAAACCACTTGTACCATTGGATCCTGAAATCAATAATGTTAGGGAATGCCGGGTGTAATTTAAAATTTTGCAGTCCCAGGACGCAGCGGAAGAAGCATTACACCCGAAACACATTCCAGTCCCAAGGATCCATGCGAGTGAGTACACACAAGGATGTGATAGAGATGTACCTCTTTTGCTTGTCTAGATGTCGAAGCCATGCTGAAGACGCCCAAGTGTTCGCCCTCTACTAGTATCCACGCGTCGACTCCTTGATCGTTGCTCCCTTCCACGCTTGGTGCTAGCCTCGGGAAGAGAATCAAGTCTTCACTCCACTTCTCTTGCGCCACCTCCAAGATGAAAGCGCCAAGGAGGGATGAGGAGGAAGATGATGCCGCCAAGTTGTTTCCTTTCTTCTCCTTTGCTTGCGCCACCTTCAAGCAAGATGCGCCAATGCCTATGAGAGGGAGAGGGCTTGCGACAATAGAAGGAGAAGTCACCAAGCTCAATTTCTCTTTGCGCCAAGAAGAAGAGAAGAAGAGAGATGTCTTTCGGCCACTTGGAAGAAGGGTTGCGCCAAGCCTTTGTTGTTGTCACCCTTTGCCCTTGCTCACGCCTGCTAGAAGTCCTCCACACGAATCAACCTTTTAGTGGGGCGATTAGGGTCCTATTAATAGGACAATGGGCGGTTAGAGCAATGGCTAGGATCATGCCAAGTGGGCGGCTAGGATAAAGGAGTCTTGAGGTAAGGAAAGTCTCCAAGACTTTACCATAAACCTCATTCAACCTATCCTAATTTGCCCAATGGCCATATCAGTCCAAGACATGCCTTAGAGGCATGCATTCCATCCAAGGAGAGGGGTTAGGCGCAACAAGCATGAGGAGTTTCGGCTAGGGTGGTGTCTTGGGAGAAATTAGGGTTTGAGGTAAGGTAAGTCTCCAAGACATTACCATATACTTCTTCCCTCTATCCATATGCGCCTAGGAACTTCCCATAAAAGTTCTCAAGCCATATCAGCCCCAAGACTTGCCTTAGAGGCAAGTATTCCATCCAAGGAAGAGGGGCTAGGCGCCCTTTACTTCCATAATGAAGCAAAGGCGCCTCCCTCACCCCATTATGCCCCTAGGCGCCAATGGGGTGAGATTTCTCCCCATTATACCCCTTTAAGCTAATTCCTCTTCATGACAACTAACTATTGGGCCTCATTGGATAATGAGCTAGCCCAAACTTTATGGCATGGGTTGATTAAGCCATTGGATCCAATCCAATGCAACCCTAATCCAAATGTGACCAATCTAGGTCAATTTCGGGTCAACCTGCCAAAAATGAAGTTTGGCTCCAATAACTTTCTTCCAACTCATCAGGCCCATTGGCGCTGATGAAATCTTCCAAATGGATTCAAGTTATCCAATAACTTGATCCTAAGGTTTCTAAATAAAGCAACGTCAAGAGTCTATTGCGTGTGACCCCGTAGGATCCATATGACGATGGCAATGATGTAAACATCATAAGTAGTGAGGGGTATCTAGCAACACATCACTACTACCCATGTCATAGGACTTAAGTCATTTTGGCAACAACTCCTAACAAGCAACGAGGATTCCTATTGCATTACAGATCCCTTTGCCTAAGCTGATATCCTGCAATTGGATTAGTCTTAAGTTTATTATCCATTGCATTAGTCATGACTCAACAAGTGTGGCCACACTCTCCGGTCATGCACCAATAATGTGGGGCGCCCCGGGGGGATATCATACTTCCTCTAAAGGAAGGGGCAAATCCTACTATTGGTCATCTATGTCTCCATATGACTTATGACATGCCCAATGATAGTCGTTTTGATCTCCCAATTACGGAGAGACGTAAGATTGTATTAAAGCATACCCATCATCAAATCTAAACATGAATACCTCAAGTCTAAGGATCAATACAAAACCTCTTGCATGTGAGATTGACTTGTTGACTAGACAAGTCAATCCTCACGGTGGATCACTCCAGTGCATCCAATGCACCTGTATGTCTGCGTTACTGTGCCCCGCACATAACCAACCCATACACCAGTCTCACATGTACCGAAGCTGTCCCATATCTGCTAAGGTACCTTGTCTGGGGATAGCTTATGAGAATGGATCAAATCCAAACTCCTGGGACATTATTTATGCAACTCAATATATCAACGCAGGTAGAGAAGTCTGCATAATAACGACCATGCCCATATAAAGAGTAATAGTTCTATCAAGGTACATTCAAACAATGCCTGACCATGTCCATACATTGGTCTTTAGGGCATATACACCAACAAATAAAACATTAAGAGTGCGCAGAAAGTTGAGATTAGTAGAAGAACTGCAAGAGACATCCTAACCGGAGTTATAAAAAGAAATATTAGAGATGAGAGACAATCAGAACAATCAGAGAACACTTAGGGACTATGCAGCCCCTAATCAACATGAAATTCATTCTAGTATTGCTAGGCCAGCAATAGAGGCTAACAACTTCGAGATTAAGCCAGCTTTTATTTCAATGTTTCAATAAAATCAATTTGGAGGATCTCCACTGGAGGATCCCAACCAACACTTGGCCTCATTTCTTGAATTATGTGATACTATTAAATTTAATGGTGTTTCTAGCGATGCATTGAAATTAAGACTTTTTCCTTTTTCTCTTAGGGACCGGGCAAAGACATGGCTTCATTCACAACCAATCGGTACCTTCACCACTTGGAATCAACTGTCAAATTCCTTCTTGACAAAATACTTTCCCTCAAGCAAGACACTTCAATTGAGGAATCAAATTATAAACTTTCAACAAAGAAGTGGGGAGTCGTTCAGTGAGGCATGGGAGAGATTCAATGAATTACAGCGGAAGTGTCCTCACCATGGCATTGAATATTGGAGTTTACTGCAAATTTTTTACTATACATTATCGGATAATACTAAAATGACTGTGGATGCTGCTGCAGGAGGAGCTCTTATGAGCAAAACACCAGATGCTGCCTTCAGACTACTAGAGGAGATGACATTAAATCACAATCAATGGACTACTGAGAGAGGAGTACTTTACAAGCCTTCTCAAGGTAAGGGTGAAAGTGATGGATGGCGATCCTTAGCAGAGAAGGTAGACTTTTTGTGCAGTAAGTTTAATTCTATGCAAACTGCTTCTATTTCTGCTATCACTTATGAAATTTGTGGCAATGATGGTCATACTGCTGAATATTGTAGAATAGTTGTTGATCAGGGTAATGAACATGTGAATGCCATAGGGAAATATAATCGAAGTAGACTTAATGATCCCTATTCTGGTACATATAACCCTGGATGGAGAAATCACCCCAACCTTTTATGGAAAAACAATAACAATGTAGGGGGAAACACTGAGAATAAATGATATCAAAGACCAAATTAGAACTTTAATCAAAATCAAAATCAGAATTCAAATATAGAATCCATGTTTGAAAAACTTATGGCCAGTCAAAATCAGTTTATGTCTAAGCAAGACCAACTCATGTCAAACCAAAATAGAAAAATTGAAGAGTTTATGTCTAAGCAAGACCATCTCATGTCAAATCAAAATAGACAAATTGAAGAATTTAAGAAAAGTTTTCATCAAATCAACTCCAGATTGGAAAGAGTAGAAGCCCATAATAAAATCCTTGAAAATCAGATTGCCCAACATGCTAGTGCACCTTACAGACCCCCTGGGAAGTTGCCTACAAAACCTGAGATAAATCCTAGGGAGCACTGCAATGCCATCATGACTAGAAGTGGGAAACAACTAAGAGAACCTAGAGGGAGGTTTGAAAACACTAAAAAAAGGCTTAATGATAATGAAGAGGAATTAGAGTTAGGAGAATCCTCTTCACATGAGGAACCCCAAACTTGTTTACCACCTCAAAAGGGTGATAAACCTAAAGAAGATGAATCATGTGAAAAAGACAATCCTAAACCTAATTTGCCTGCTCCTTACCAACCACCTATACCTTTTCCTCAAAAGTTAGTTCAGAATAAATTAGACAAAAAGTTTGGCAAATTCCTTGAAATCCTGAAAAAGCTATATGTTAATATTCCATTTACTGAAGTTATTACTGAAATGCCATCTTATGCCAAGTTTTTAAAGGAAATTTTGTCTAGTAAAAGGAAACTAGATGATTATGGCACATGCACTGTTACTGTAACTGAAGATTGTAGTGCTATCATGCAGAACAAACTGCCACCTAAACTGAAGGATACAAGTAGTTTTTCTATACTTTGTTCAATAGGCACTATGGCTTTTGACTGAGCCTTATGTGACCTAGGTGCCAGTGTGAGTCTAATGCCTCTTTCTACTTACAGGAAACTAAATCTTGGAGAGCTAAAGCATACATCCATATCCTTACAGCTCGTGGATTCATCGGTAAAGTATCCTGTAGGTATATTAGAGAATGTTCATGTACAAATTGGTAAGTTTTTCATTCCTGCAGATTTTGTAGTGTTAGACATGGAGAAAAATTCTAGAAATCCTCTAATTCTTGGTAGACCACTATTGGCCACTGCTAAAGCAAACATAGATGTGAAAGAATGAAAGATTACTTTTGATATATGTGACAACAAGATTGAATTTAATCTTAATGATTCATTGAATAAGCTTTCATACACAGGATCTTATTGTAGTGTTGAGATATTTAATGATGATATTTATGATGTTTCAAGTTTGTTTGATGAAACCTCAAATAATGAATCTAACAATCTTTCTGAGGGTATTAATAAGAAATTGCAGAAGAAAAAGACAAGGAGGAAGAGAAGAAGAGGAAGCTCTAGATTGATTGACAAAATAGAAAGGATTCTGAGCAAATTTGGATACTGTTTCAAGATTGAGCCTTATGTTGAAAAATCAGGAGGGCAATTCAAGAGTTCACGATCAAATCCGAGTGTTAAAGGGTCAAGCTAATGGCCTTTTAAATTAGCGCTTCTTGGGAGGCAACCCAAGCTTTCTAACCTCTATTTTATTTTCTTTAACTTAATTTTAGCTTAATACTAATTTTTTCTTTTATTTTTGTAGGAAAATCGAGAATTGATGCAAAATACGGCACTGCCGTAAAGTGGATTACGGTACCGTATTTTCGGTCGGCTTTTGATCAAAGAGCTACGGCGAAATTACGGCACTACCGTTGACTTTTAGACGGTACCGTATTTTGTCGTCAAAAATCGCCCGAGAGTTCTGTCATTTTTATGGCAGTGCCGTAAGTTATTTTACGTGCCATAATTTGAGATTTCATATTTTCAATTTTTGAAAATAATAATAATAATAATAATTTTGTTGTTTGAGTTTTACGGCAGGTACCGTAAGGTGTTTTACAGTATTGTATTTTCAAACTATTTTCGACCCGAGAGTTGTCGTAATTTTACGGTGCCGCCGTAAGATATTTCAATGCTGTAATTTGCTTTCAGATACACGAGTCCTGTGCCGTATTTAGGGTTTTGACCGGGGCATTTTTAGGGTTTTTACCCTTGTTTTCACTCGTTCTTGCGCCGTTCTCACCTCTCCGATCATCTCCGACTATCTGTGGACGCCGGTGACCTTTCCCGTTCAACTCTCGCCGTCGATTGGGTAACCGTTTCACCGATTTTTCCGATTTAATGAGTTTTTTTTAGTTTTCGCCCCTTTTGCTCGTTTTCGCTCGATTCTCAACCATTTTGAGTGATTTTTGTTTCTATTCACTCGTTAGAGAATGAACTTTCAATTCCTTGTTGTTTGAAAAGAATTTGGGTTGATTTAATAGGTGATTTGAGCTGAAATACGTTGAAACATGGTAAAGTTACTGTTCACTCACGGTTTTGTTGATTTTTGGAGTTTGAGCTGGAGTTATGAGTTGATTTTTGCTTCCTATTTACTTGATTAGTATTATTAATGATGCTGAAACTATGATTCATGCCTGCCATATTGAGATGAGATTGAGATTACATGCTCTGTTTATGCCCTATTTTTATGATAATAGAACATGTTGATAGGATGCCATTTGACTTGAATTGAACTGTATTATTGTTTTGCTGCCATTAAATTGTGAGTTTGCAGCTTGTTAACAAATATGCCGAGGAAGGTAATTTTCCCAAGAGAGAAGGGGAAAGCTCCTGCAGAACCATCTCAACCTCAGAACTCCCATGGAATCATCTTTAGGAATGAGATGCAGGAGGCTAGATACAACAAGCTGTTGGAAAGAAAAATCATCAACACCAAATATGCTGATCGAAGAACACTTGAAGCCTTGGGACTTTATGAAGATGTGCTTTGGATGTTTGAAAGAATCCAAGCCAAGCAGTTTTTCTAGATGACTCCGCACACATATTTACCTCTTGTTTTGGAGTTCTTGAGCAGTCTAATCATAGAGCTGAAAGAGTATTCCCATGGCCCTGCTGATGGAAAAATTACTTTTAGATTGGCGAATAAAGAGAGAGAGCTTACACTGCAAGAAGTAAGAGATATCTTTGGACTAAGCATAGGAGGGTACACTAAGATACCCCTAGGATTCATGGAGAACATCTTTTGGAACCAAATCACAAGTGAGAACCGTTTCTATGTTGTTTCTGCCAGAGCTAGCAAGATCATGAACCCTTGTATCATATATGCTCACAGGGTTCTAGCACACACAATGTTCGGTAGAGGGGATAGTGACGGCATGGTTCGTCAGCATGAGCTCTATCTTCTTTGGGGGATGCTCAGTGGATTTGCTGTGGATGTCGCCTACTTCATGGTTAAGCATATGGACAAGGTAGCTAGAGCAACTAAAGGATCGGTGGTGATAGGAGGTCTGATCACTCCTATAGCTAGGTATTTCGGGATTGAGCCATATGGGATTGAGTTGGCACGAGGGAATGCAAGACTCGACATTGAGTCTTGCATAGCAATGAAGATGATTGTAAGAGAAGGAGACACTTTTTGTTTGGTCCTTGGGCCAAATGTCTCTCCTCTACCTTTACCTCACGTTGAGAAGACCATAGTCAGAGACAGAGCCAACTGGAAGTTATCTCCCAGTGCAGCTGAGGCAGCTTTTACTCCGCCACTTGATATAGTTCCACCACCACCCACTTGGGGTGGAAGGATTGAGCCTTATGGGATGGCGTCACCTCCTCCTGATTCTTCGCAGGCTGCTGGGACTTCTTCATAGACGTTCAGGGCTAGATTTGCTAGCCATCACGATCCAGGTTTCCAGGCGCTCACAGCACATATGTATAATCAAGAACGCCGCCAGGAGAGGATGGAAGAGACTCTAGGGCACATCCAGAGGGATATGGAGAGGTTATGTAATCATATAGAAGACATAGGTAACTTCCTTTTTGACCATTTTGGTTATGCAAATCATAGAGATTATGGATACCAGGGTGATCAAGGAGGAACATCATATTATGATCCCATGGAGGCTGCTGCGAAAGACTCTGAGGCTACACGATCAGATGGCGATGAGTAGTTACTTTGGAAGGATGACGCTTCATGATCGCCGCCATTGATTTTGATATGATTACTTGGTTTTCAATATGGTTGTATGATGAATATTGATATTCTGATTCACTTTTCGATATGGTTGTACTACATTATGATGATATTAATTCTTGTTAACATGATGTGATGATCAAAATATTTTGATATATGATTATGTTTTGAGATGTGTTGATGATTTTTGATGATGAATGAACTCAAATTCTTGATTAGAGTTATAGCCTCATCATGTTAAATTTATTTCTTCAATACATATTTGTCTATTGAAATATGAAATTAGTTGATGCAGGAAATTTTGGGTATATGTATTGTTTAAGGAATAAAATCTAAAGGTGAAATTTGTCTTTTCAATAAAATGAGTATATGAGTATGATTTATGAATTGAGATCAATTGATCAACCTAGTAGATGTTTAGTCTATTCTTGTTATTTGTTGGGAAATAAGAATCCAAGATCCACAAAATAATAGTGAGGACTCCCCTACTTAGCACTGTGGGAAAGCGCAGTGGTACCGAAGGTCGTGGGTTGAAGCAATAAATAGAAAAAGTATGTATCTATGTGGGTACATGCCATGAGAGAAATCATTTCACATAAACTCTGCTGTCCTTAGTAAATTATTTCCAAATTAGAGGATATGAGTTCTATTGCATTGATTATGTGATCCATGCACTCTAATATCGTCACCAGAAAAAAAGGTGGTAATTGAGTTAGAGAATGTGAATAATGCAAAAAGAAATAGAAAAAGTATGTATCTATGTGGGTACATGCCAAAAAAAAAAGAGTGCAAAAAGATCTTGGAAACCTAATTCATGTAAACAAAAGCATGATAGATTTGAACTGAAAATTGAGTGAAATCATGGGATTGAAAATTCTATTTATTGTACTTGTTGCGAAGTTTTATTTGATTGAATTGTGGATCCAGAAGATTGAGTTCTAAAGATGATATGTTTATTTGAAGTTTTGTAAATCAATCGGTAGAGTTTTTCATTGATGGGTTGTATTTTAGAAATTTATTGAGCATGAAAAGGTTATTCTTTTAATCAAATTTTGATTTCAAAATTTTGATTTTTGCTTGAGGACAAGCAAAGTTTGAGCCTTATGTATTTTGATAACACCAAAATATATAGTATATTTTGTATCATTTTGAATATCTTTTCATGCTAGATTGAAGATCTTTCACTTGTTTTCATGCTAAATTCATCGAATATTGCAAAGTCTACTTCTATTTTGGTTTTTGATGGTTTTCAGGTAAAAAGACACTTTTTTTAAGCATTTTCAAGCAAAATCAAATATATAGAAGGATTACCATCATCAAGAGGAGATCACCCAAGAAATTTCACGCAAAACGGAGCAAGTCTGCAAATTACGGTAGTGCCGTAATCCATTTTACGGTACCGTAATTTTAGGCAGTACAGTAAAATCCGAGCCCTGCCGTATTTTGAAGAATTTTCGAACAGAAAATTTTTCAGATTTTACGGCACCGCCATAAACAATATTACGGTACCGTATTTCAGAACGCTTCAGAACAAAAACTTCGCTCAATTTTACGGCACTACCGTAAGAAACTACACGGGCCGTAATTGCCAGACATTCACGAACAGAGAGTTCAGCCGATTTTATGGCACTACCGTAAACCAGATTACGGTGCCATAATTTCCAGCCTTTTCAGGAACAGAATACTCGGGGGATTTTACGGCAGTGCCGTGAACTATTACACTACCGTAATTCCTTATTTGATCACGACGCCCAGGTCAATATCGACGCCCGATTCTTCCGGAGAAGATTGCGAGCGATCCAAAGCTTTAAATTGGATGCCGTAAGAAGCAATCGGGGAGCTTTTGACGGGAGAATTACGCACACATCGGAAGCCCCAATTTTCATCCACTGTCGAGGGAGAAATTGCGATTCACGCCGCCGTCTAGGGTTTCGCCGCAATTTAGCATGATGATTTTGCTCATGTGATAATTGTGCTTAGACTCTCTATAAGTCCATGTTACTAATTATGTTCTTAGAATTTTCGCTGTTGACTGAAAGGTAATTGCTTGAGAATTTGGAACCCTAGAATTGCATGTTAGGAACCCTTCCTTAGGTTAGATCCAACTTGATCTATTCTAGTAGAATAATTGCCATGATTATAACATGAATCTATAGATCGATGTCTATTTGTCAAACATGGAGATCTTGTGCGAAAGCAAGGATTGGAACGTTGGAGATCCATGAGTAAAACTAGTGTCGAGACTCGGATACACGAAAGTGATCCTTGAGACTCCACTAGAGGTTATCAACCTAGAATTCGGATGTACGAAAGTGATCCTTGAGTTTATTGTTTGATGATTTACTTATCTTCAGCGTTGGGACGAATCTTGCGCGAAAGCGAAGATAAATCCCTATGTGGTTGTTTGCACGAAAGTGAAATAATCCTTTTATTAAGTAAATTACATCTTCATCATGATAAAATTGAATTGACGAAATCCTTATTCATATCTAGTCATAAAAGTTAAAGTGAACGAAACCCTAGTCCCAGCTTTTCTCTCTAATAATTCTGTTTTAGTTTCCGATTGCTATTTTTCACTATTTCGAATTGCCTAGATAGTAAGAAATCAACTATTTGGTATTCGACAACATAGGTCTCTCTGGGTTCGATATCTTAATTATTACTTCGAGTATCCGTGCACTTGCGGAGATAACAACAAGTGTGGTAACTGAATAAGTTTTTAGAGCCGTATTAGGGGGTGACAAGTCCCTGTGTGCCAACACTTAGGTTTTGGCTGCGACTTTAAGAATAAGTTTAGTTTACCTACTTGTTGGGATACAACAACATCAAATCCGCAAACTCATATAGATAGAGTAGAAATTTCCATAGATAGAGCAGGCTAAGAAACAACCGCTTCGGATACAAGAATAGCTATAAAGGTCTCCTCCCCATGATGGAGACCAGCAGAAATGGCCAAAGCCAATACAGGACTAGACACATCCCAGCTTTGGTCACGACCCTCTCATGCCTAAGCGAGGTCGCCCAAACAATGTACAAAACTCGGCGACCGGTCTTCATAGATGTGAAGTCCATGCAAGAATGGAATAACTGCCACTCTAGCACGTAGAAGAAGGTCCATCCCCAAAATAGCCTCAAAATCGTCGAGCTGCACAACCCGCACATGATTTCGACCCCTCCAAGAGCCCAACTCGACCATAACATCATAAGAAATCCCATGGATACGCTACTCAGTAGTGTTCACCGTCTTCATCTAGTCGAGGGCAGAGGAAAGGCAAAGGCCAAGACGTTGAGCAATCAACTCAGCGATAAAAAGGTGTGAGGCACCAGTATCGACCATAGCCCGAACAGGCTGGCCATTCAATCGAAGGTCCACATATAACAGCTTTGGTGACATGGCCAGAGCAGAATGAGAGGACGACGATGCAGTAATAGTGTTGATCACCATGGGGTTAAGGGTAACCAACTGATCCTGGGGTTCGTCAGCGACGATAGAGGTGATCCTGTACCTCTTGGGACAATTCCGCATGAAGTGTGGCCCACCACAAAAAAAAGCAAGAAATAGGCCAACGCAGCGCATCAACCTTCACCGGTTGTCTCGGCGGAGGTGCAGGCTTCTTAGCCTGCAGCTCAGGTCGGGGCTTGGCCGTGAGAGGCCGCTTGCCCTTTCCCCGCACAAAAGGCCGAGGCCGCGAAGGGGCCGGAGCGTCCAAAACGCCAGAAGAGCTAGAAGTCCGAGGTGCACCAACACCTTAAGAAGACCGAAGATCGACAAGAGCCTCGACGGCCACTCTAGCCGCTTTCACATTCTTCATGCTCTAGCGCTGAAGCTTAATCTGCGCCCAGGATTGAAGATCGGCAAGGAAATGATATAACCAGTTGTGCTCGGACATCTCGCCGATCTCCAACATAAGAGCCGCATATGCCTTGACATAGTTGCGCAAACTACTGGTGTGGTGAAGATGAAGAAGGACATCCATCGCAGCATAAGAAGTTACCAGGTAAGAACTAGTTCCTCAGCTCCATCTTTAGATCATCCCACATCATAGAAAGAGACCCGTGCGCAGAATAAGTTGGATAAATCTACGTCGTCCACCATAACTTAGTGTCGCCTGTGAGATAAGCGACGCAAGTGAAAACCTACTTGTCGGGAGAGACGTGCGCAGTCTATAATAACTGCTCCATATCCCAAATAAAATTCTCCAGCTTCTTGGCGTCCTGCGTGCCACCAAAAGAAGACGGGTCTTGCATAGCATCTAATAAGGTACAAACTTCATCTTCTACCTGCTGAAGAGTGGAATGCATCTCCAAGTGATTGGAGACAAGCATCCCTTCCAACTCATCATCTTGCGCACCAACCAATTCTTCCAAGGCAGCTACCCGATCTTCAGTACTCCCTATCAGTAAAAATCACCAGAAAACCAATAGAGGAAAAAGGAAATCCGTAAGGGGAGATAACCAAAATCTGGGGAAGAACACCAGTTGAAGAGATTCAGCTTCAGTGGAGGAAACCTTAGGCTCTAATACCTTATTGTCACGCCCAAGTTTTAGATGTACATTTTTTTTTTATGCCAGATCTTCGTTGGGCTGACAGTAGAAGCCCGTAGCTTCTTAGCCCAGAGAGCGTAACCCAAGAGAGAGTTGTGGAAGACTCCAGGGATTGCACACCAAAGCTCTAGCTAAGAGCATCCCGCCGGAAGAGAAGGCTAAGGCGTGCTCCAACCACCAAAGCTCCGGTGAACTACCTAGAAGTAAGAAATGAACCTCCGGCGTAGATTCGAACGGAGGAAGGGAAGAAGAGTGATTAGTGGGAAAACCTGATGAACTCACGTCCAAAAAGCGGAGGCGTCCAGTAATGATGAAGACGATCGTGGCAGAAGAACGGACAGTCGAAAGTCCAAAAAACCACAATGAAACCCAGAAAACCGAACTCCAGCAACCTCTATCCCCATCGACGGTAAGAAAACTAGCTGGCGATTAAAACCAGGGGAAGTAGGAGCACTTATAGTGAACGACGCGAGAGGAGAAGAGCCCGCCGATCCAGAGATGAGGAGATGCCTCCGCCGGAGGGGAGGAAGGTGAAGCCGAGCCCGATCCGCCCTCGTTCAACCCACTGCAGCCGCCAACCATGCCGGCGAACACCGCACGGATGGCCACCACACGTCCATTCGAGCTTTAGCTTCACGATCCAGGAGAAGAGGCGGAACTCACTAGTTCAAAAGTCCTCTTTTCGATTTCCTTCATGTCACCAAATCCCACGCCTCTCTCTCCTAGAGGTGGCCATGGGCCGTGCCCGGGCCGGGCCCACCTCGGTTGTAATCGTGCCGTGCCGGGCACGGCACGGCTGAAATTTCCTTCGGCCCGGCACGGCACGCGGCACGATTAGGCGTGCCGTCGCCGGCACGGCTCCGCCGGGCCGTGGGCACGAATCCGGCCCGCAGGCCAGATCCGGCACGCGGGCCTGGCACGGCCCGCGGGCTAACGGCGGCACGTGGGTCAAATACGGCCCAACGGGCCCAATTAGGCACGCGGGCCATGTTTTGGCCCGTGGGCCGAATTTTAAAAAAAATATTTTAATAAGTAAATTACTTAATTAAAATATATAAAATGTGAAAAAATAAAAAAAAATTGAGAATGTATATTACACAAATTTTTGAAAAAATGTTAAACTTTTATATATTTTAGACCGGACCCATTACAGGCTGCCTACGTACCCCACTCAAAGGAGGAATCAGGTCTACGTAGTTCTCTTTTTACAACTCTTTTTACAACTCTTTTTACAACTTTTTCTACAACTCTTTTACAACTTTTTTTATAATTATTTATTACAACGTTTATCCATTGGTGCTTCCGCTTGCACTTCCAAGACTTTGTTCATCATCATCCGATGAAGTTGAATGACCACCTTTATCTTGAAGACGATCTTCAGCATCTAGCCAATCTTTAAGACAAATACACATTTCCACGCTTTCTTCGTTCATTCGGCTTCGCTTCTCGTCCAGCACCCTGCCGCCTGCACTAAAACAAGACTCCGATGCTACAATAGACACCGGAGGAGTTAGTAGATCACGTGCCATGGCAGAAATCACAGGATATGATTTTCCTTGTGATCTCCACCATGATAAAATATCAAAATTATCTATTTGTTCTTCTGTGAGTAAAGATGTATGATTATTTTCTAAAAAAAATGTTAATTCATTAAAATTACTAGATCTACTTGTTGATGTTCCTTTTCTATTTAAAATTGAGCGTATTCTTCCTGTAATATTTTTACTACTAGTAGATACATTAGTTTGAGAGGATGTTGGATTCATTGTATGTCCAAATTTTAAATTATAAACATTATACATTTCATCTAATAAGGTAGAAACTTCATTTTTTTTCTCATCTACTCCTTCAAGTTCCATATTTTTATAATATTCATCTAATAAAATATGAACACCTTCTAATTTTAATCTAGGATCCATAATTGAAGCTAAACAATATAAAGGAGATATATTTTTCCAATATTTTTTAAATTTTGTTTCCATTTTAAAAATTACTTGAAAAACATTTTCATCATGTCTATATTGAGAAAACATTTCACTAATTAAAACTAAATGTTCTAAAATTAAACATGATGTAGGATAATAAACACCAGATAAATGAGTGCTAGCATTATAAAAAATTTCTAAAATATTATGTAATAATTTTGCTTTATCCCAATCATTTTCTTCAATGTTTCCATCAGGCATTCTTTCATTATAAAATAATGTAAGAGGATCCTTAAATGGAAAACATGTTGTTAGCATATCATAAGTAGAATTCCATCGTGTTTTAATATCAAGTTTAAATTTTTTATATGACAAACCATAAGATTTACATGTTTATCTAAAATCTTGATTTCTAGAAGTAGAAGAAGTAACAAATCTAACAGCATTTCTTAATTTAGTTACATGTTCATCTACTTCTCTTATTCCATCTTGAACACATAAGTTTAGAATATGGCATGCACATCGTATATGAAAAAAAGCACCATTAAATATTGGATTTAACAATCTTTTTAATTTATCAATTGCACTATCATTATTACTTGCATTATCAAAACTAATTGAAAAAATTTTATTAATTATATTATATGAATGTAAAATGCTATGAAATTGTCTAACTATAGCATTTGCAGTATGAGGATATTCAAAAATTTTAAATGCAATAATTCTTTTTTGTATAAAAAATTCACTATCTATCCAATGTGCCGTAATACACATGCATGACTGATCAGAATGATTACTGGTCCAAATATCAGATGTTAAAGAAATACAAGAAGTTAATGTAATTAAAGCTTGTAAAAGATTAGTTTTATATTCAGAAAAAATTTTTATAGCATCCCTACGCATGGTTTGTCTACTTACTTTTTTATATTTAGGTTGTAGTGATTTATGTATAAATTTTTCAAATTTATAATTTTCTGCTAAAGAAAATGGTTGTTCATCCCAAACAATAAATTTAGCTAATTCTTTTCTAAGAACTTCAGTAGAATAATTAAAATTTTCAAAAGAACTAGAGGAAAGATTTAGAGTAGCCTGTGCACGATCGATTTGAGTTTGATGGCTTCTGATGTGGCGAGTCAAATGACCAGTTCCACCCGATGATTTGCAAGTCAAGACTTTTTTGCACTTTTTGCAGCTGGCTCTTTCTTCGCCGTTAATCATCACCACATCGAAGCTCTTCCAAACGTCGCTCGTGCGTTTTCTTGAGCCCGACACAGTAGACTCATGAGGGTTTGCACTGCATCCCTCCTCTCCCTGCATAGTGTTAGTAGGCTCAAATTCAACATGATCTTGCTGTTGTTGATTTGGGTCGTAAGGCGGAGCCGGAGGGTTGGCATCTTGATCGGGTGGCATAACGGGGGTAGTACTAGTCCCCATTAGCTCCTGCTGTATTGCCTCAAGCTCCCATGGCAAAAAATCCCATGTATTGTTAAATCCTGCCATTAATTCTACATATAATATTAAAAGTTAGCCAAAAAATTTATAAAATAAGATTAAATACTTACTAATAATAAATTATACATTAAAAAATTACCTTATCACGTGTTTGAAGATCGCTTAGTAAGAATTGAGAAGTTGAGGTTTCAGCCTTCAACAACCTTAACTTAAACATAATTATGGAAAAAAATTTATATTAGAATAATTTAAATTTAAGTACAATTACATTATAAAAGACTAAAAGTAAATTAATTTACTACTTACTTGATCTTCTCCACGTGACTAGATCGAGGGAGCTTTGAAATCTTGATGACTAGACCGAGGGAGCTTTGAAATCTTAATCTCTTTTCTAAAAGATTAAGAGAGTATTAAGAGAGAATGAGAAATTAATCCAAAGTTAATTGGAAACTTGTGTGAAGAAATGAGAGGGTTGGGGGGTCAATTTATAGGGATGAATTGGGTATAAATTTACATATTTATCCCCTATTTTTAATTATTAAAAGGGGCTAAAATGGTAATTTTATAACATAAAGACAATTATATCCCTAACTTTTAAATTTTTTCAAACCGTTATAGGGCTATTTGGGTAAAAACGCATGCTAAATTCAAATTTTCGAACGTTGCCGCCCAAATTATTCGTGCCGTGCCCGTGCCGGCCCGCGTGCCGTGCCTGGCACGGCCCGCGTGCCGTGCCTGGCCCGGCCCGCGTGCCGTGCCTGGCCCGGCCCGCGTGCCGTGCCTGGCCCGGCCCGCGTGCCATGCCGGGCACGGTTCCGTGCCGTGCTTGGCCCGGCCCGCCAACGGGCCGTGCCTGGCCCGGCCCGCGGGCCGCGAACCTCCGGCCCAGCACGGCCCGAGCCGGGCCACGGGCCGCCCGCGGGCCGGCCCGGCCCGTGTCGTGCCGGGCCGGTCGGGCCGCGGGCCGGCCCGGCCCGTTGGCCACCTCTACTCTCTCCCATCAAATTCCCTCCTTTGCCGAGTCCAATCCTTACCTGCTCCCACATCTCCGATTCAGAAGCCGTAATTGCTTCTGCGTGCAAGCCGTTCACGTTGGCTTGACCTCCTCCATCCACGTGGAACTGACATGGATGAGGACTATGGGCGTATAAGTGTGAGGGGTCCGGCTGAGTCAGCTACCTCGGGCCCCGCATCACGCACACTGGCACCACGACTCTGCCCCCACCTCATGCGCACCAACGCACGCCCCATGCAACGCTAGTTGCAAGTCAACCAGTCTTGATCTGTGTACGGCTACCGCATGTACGTACGATACTGTGACATTGCTACACATTGACAACAGCGTCAACGCATTGCCACGCATCACCAGTCGTGCCAAAACGCGTATCTCCGCATGGACAACGAGACAGTGGACCTACATCCCTCGTGCGCTACAATGCACTCGGTCAAATAGCGCACTATGCCGTATCAGGCCCCGCAAGCCCACGGTGGTTGATGCTTTACATTTTAGTAGTAATGTTTCTTAATATTTCATGATGAATCTAGGCTTATTTTGATATTTTCACATTCTTTATAGGCTTATTTGTTTAAAAGTTTTGGAATCTTCACTTTTTCTTGCTTTTGTGGAATTTCAAGTAAAATCACCCAATTTTGACATCTTTTGAAGATTCTAAGGCTACGGGGTGATTTCTTATATGAATACGAAGTTGCCCGTCAAATTTGGGCTCAATCAGAGGTAGCCTGAAAAATACAGCCATGGGGTTCACCGATGCTTTCGCCGGATACAAAGTTACTTAAGCGGCCCAACCTACATGGGCCCAAACAACTTTAGTCCAAAGAGGGGACTCGAAACCCAGCCGGCCCATCGGGATGCTGGGTGCACCCAACTCAACACTAACTGAATGGGCTTCAGCCCCAGGTCGTAAGCGGACAAATAACGCAATGTAACACAAAATATAATTATATTGCATTAAGTCCACAATGTAGGGTGGAAATATATAATCATGGATCAGGGGTCTAACAGTAACCATAAAGTCTCAGAGGCTCAAACTTTAGTTGAGCCAGTATGTATCAAACATATTATTATTACTTTAAGCCACAGGTCATGTTGTGTTTATATCCACATATGTTGATGACTAGGCTTTAAGAGGAAAGATATTTTCGCCGAACAATTATTGGCGGTGAAAGAACAATTATTAGTTAGCCCAAAGGGCATGACTAAAAACTCAAATGCTCCATAACGGGTCACGCAGGCTGTCTTCCGTTCATCACCCTCGGCGATACGGACCTGCTAGTAGCCCGATCTCAAGTCAAGCTTGGAGAATATCCTAGCTTTTCCGAGTCTATCCAACAGATCTGAGATCAGTGGAATAGGATAGTAGTCCCGAACTATTATCTTATTCTGAGCTCTGTAATCTACACAGAACCTTAAGGACTCGCCCTTCTTTTGAAATAGGACCGGGGCTCCATACGGTGACATGGTTGGCCGCACAAACCCTGCTTCCAACAACTCATCGAGTTGCTTGTGAAGCTTGGCCAACTCCACCGGCAGCATCCTATAAGGAGCCTTGGATGAGGAAGTAGATCCTACCACAAGCTCTATCTTGTGGTCGATCCCTCTCCTAGGTGGGAGGTGCTTCGGCAATTCGAAGGCATCATGTCAGCAAACTCCTCCAACACTTTTTTGACTGCCAAGGGAGTCTCACTCCTTTCTGGGGGGGGGGGGGTGCGGGGGCCTCCACCCAAACGGCCATTAGCGTCAGATCTCCTTGGCACAACCCTGCAGCCAAGGCATTTGCAGACAAGGGCACTCCCCGGGATCCCTTCCTTGGCTCCGTGCTTCCAATGCACGACACGAGGCAAGGGGAGTCCTCATCATGTATCTGTATCCCATATAGATATGACATCATGGCTATCTTTGCCTTGACCAAAAGTTCGAGGCCGAAGATAGCTTCGTAATATGGGAGTTTTAGAATCTTCGTATGGCAGCGGCCCTGCCAACTGTCAATTATGATATCCACATCGTATGATATCCCTAAGATCTTAGGGTCTATTACACCAACCGACCTTACTCGGTCCCGTGCTGGGGATATCTTAAGTCCGACTCTCTCAGCCGTGGTTTCACTTATGAAAAGGTGCGACACACCTATATCAATCATAGCATTCACCAATAGAGAATTTATGCGGGAGGCAACATAAAGCAACATAGGCCTCCCACTACTAGTAGAGGCAGTGCCTAACACAAGGGGATTCAGGAGTGCCTCCTAATCCCGCACATTGCTCTCCTCTTCTGCTGTTGTAGAAGGTGGGCGGTCCCCGACTGCCTTCATTGGCTTTAATGTCACGGACCGACTCTTCTAGGCAAATGGCATTCTACCCTCGACGGTGAACGAACACTTCGTTCCCGAGGTAGAAACCGTACCACTCACAGTGGCTGGGGCTAAAAAGGGGGCCTGTCCCCCAGGCCCCATGTGATCCATCAAAGCTTCCGCAGCCTGGTAAAACTGTTGCGCATTATCTCGGATATTCGCAATATATCAGACTTCCTCGAGGGCGCCCCTCGCAGAACAAGTCAAGTTCCTTTGAAGGAACTGAGCCTCGATCTCCATTTTGAGCTCTTCCCAAGAGAGCTTACGGGTTAGATAGATCCCAAATAAGTTGGGAGCGGCTTGAGTCCGCCACCACGACTTCGCGTCTCTGGAGAGATACGCGATGCAAGCTTGGGTTTGTTCCCCCTCGGGGATCTGAGCATCTTGGGAATATGTTTCCATATTCCACTGGAAGTTCTCAACTTCCTTGGAGGAATGCACCCCTCGAAAGGGGGCAGACTCCGAAACGCGTCGTCACAGGATGGTACCCTGGTCAAAATCGACCGCAGTCGGTGCTATCGAAGCCGCCGTAGTGTGCTTCAGCAACGTGACCTCGGCCTGGCATGCCTCTAGCTTCTTGGTGAGCCAAGTCACCTGAGCTACGAGGCGCTAGTTGGAGATGGGTAGTGTGGAGATGATCTCCACTAAGATGCGGGGGGTCCAAAACCCCATCTCCGACTATGTCCTAGAGGGACGATAGTCTGGTGTCCATTGAAGATCCCATCTGCACACAAGTAGTTGGGTTAGACGAATCACAAGTACAACGCTCGTACAAGTAGGAACACGCAGTCCCTAGGCTCTAAAACCAAGCTGTCACACCCTGAATTATAGTAATATTTTTTTAATTATTTTACACGAGAGTCAACGATTGAATCGAGTCCAAACACACCCACACAGGGGTACGACAGTCGAAGCCACAAGATTGGGCACGACAGGAGGGGACGATTCCTCGAACCGACCCCCTGCCCGACCAAGGACTCTGCGAAAGATCTCTATCTTTCCAATATGACTTGGATCAACACTCGTGATTCACCGAGACTCGGTGTCGTTGAGTCAAATCAGGCTCACCCGAACCCAAATGGGACCCACCCGTAACGATCGCATCAAACAGGTTCCAAAATAGTTTCTGAGCACACTCACATGCCGAAGAGAGAACCGAGGGGAGTGGCCGGACGTCCCACATCAGGGAGCCGAACTCACCCACGCATCCACAAGTTAGGGGATGGTTGTCCACACGGCGTCGCATGCCAGTGACGAGGGAGGTCCACTCGGCATCGCACACTAGTGACAGAGAGGACTCGACCGGTGCCTCACTCACACATTGGGGAGGAGGGAAACCCCGCCGAAGGAAAATACCATGTGGGTTGCACGTGCATACGCGTCGACGGCGTACGGAAGGACCGTTTGAGCACTCCTTGCGTGCCTCCACCGGCAGGCTAGAAGGCCGGCCACTCACCTCTGTTGCACGAGGAGCACGGAGGAGAAAGAAGAGCCGCACGCCAGTGGCAGGAAGGAGGTGGCTGAATCATTCACACGTAGGTGAGGGCAAAACGAGGATAGTAGGGGCCGCAGATGGACGGCGAATGAGGAACCAAGTTCCAATGTCGGGCAATGGCGACGACGCTTCTCTCACACGCAGGCGAGACCAGAGGGAGAAAGAAGCCGTTCACAAATGGCGAGAAGAGGGAAGAGGCTCTGCGCGTTGGCAGAAAGAGCTTGTCCATCCAGTAACGCAACGTCCGCACGTAGGCGAGTCTGAGGCTAGGACTTCACGCACGCAGGCGGCCGGCCCTTGGACGCGGAAGGAGGCAAAGAGAAGAGGCTGCCGGGAGCCATGCGAGCTCGACCGGGGAAGGAGACAGCCACCATTGGCAGGTCGGAAAACTTGCCGGAAATATGGAGAGGAGGCAGAGGGTACCTCAGCGATCACCTGGCCGCCGACTCCTTCTAGTTAGTGAAGTGGTTGCGTGGCCACCTTCCGAGGTGATCTGAAAGCTTGGCCACCGACGGTGACGCTGCGCGCGAGGAAGGAAGGGAAGGGACCAGGCAGCCCTACGCGTTCCGTCCACCCACCCACACCACCGGAACACGTGGGGAGCTTGCCGACGATGATGTCCGACTTGTCGGAGAGAATTTTGGTTAAAGCCGGTCATTAGAGAGAAAGCATGATAGAGCTGACGGCCGTTGCCCGCTCCCCCTTTTCTTCCCGTCCACCCCAGCCCGTGGCCCGAGACCTCGACCCATCACATCAGCCCACGCCGCGTCAGCGTCTGACCACACGCGAAGACTTTCACGCGCGCGATGTCCGTTGGGCGGTTAACGGATCCGGATTCGGGCGGCAATCTGGTCCGCCAACCCGCATTGCCTAAGTGTAAATGGGTTGCGCTGGAATAATACTGTGCACCGCGGCTAATAGTTAATGTGTATGACATTTTACGATCAGATTTTAGGAAAACCTTATCCCATATAACGACGTCAAGAAAACATGGAGCACGTGCGCCTCTTGTCGTCGTGTGTACTGATCTGACGTGTTTGTCTTTTTAAGGGAAAAAGAAATTTGGTACGCGTGCTACGAGCTCTGCTTCAAGCTATTCAATATCGACGAGTGTACCATGCATCGAAAAAAATTCTTTTTTTAATAAAAAAGAATTATAGGTTTTCAATGAAATATCATGAACAATAAAATTTATTGTATTTATATTATTGCTATTATTTTTATTAGTTTATATTATAGATGACTCTTAATTATAAATTTTTTATGGAGATCAGCTTCCTAGAATATGCACTTGTGTGAGCAAAAAAATATCGTACCAAACTTGCATTTTTTAATAAGAAAAAAAATATACATTGTAAGAAGTTGACCAGTATATGATTAGAAAGAAAACCACATTAAAGAGAGAGAAAAAAAACTCCAATGTGTAACCCACGAAAGGGAAGCAGCATTAGAAATTTAAAAAATATGTCATTTCCTTGTAACTTTGTCTACTTCACTAAAATTCTATATATTAACTAAAAAATTTTATTTGTCACATTTTTTTCAGGTGCCTAATAATAATTTAAGAAGAAAAAAAAAAGCATTTGCAATCATCTTGTTCAACATGTAATAGAAACGAGAACAAGTATGCAAAAGTTGTGGAGGCCGATTAAGCAAAATGAAAAAGCAATTTTATTTTCTTTAGTTGTAAGATTATTGTCCAATTAAAAAAAAATTATTTAGTTTATATATATATATCAAAGTACAATGGTCTTCCTATAAAATTCGACCTAGGATGATGGCTCCCCAAGTGACATGTATTGGAGTTTATTGAAAATTTAAGCTTATCAGGTATGAGAACGGTAGGTAATTTTTAACTTTATTTCATTCACTCAAAATACCATTTTTTTAAAAAAAAATCCAAATTATTAATTGTTCAATAATTTACACAAAAAATAATAATGTCAATCCACCTCCCAATTTGTGATTTAAAGCGAATCAATCCAACTACTAGTTTTATTAGCAGTGTAGTTATAGTTTAGCTTTATGATTATAGCTAATCAATCATACCGACGATAAACTTTGGGTTTTTTAAATTTTTTTAAAAGTTTTAATTATAGTTTAGTTTAGTCATATATAGTGTATAAATGATCAGTTTTAGTCATAATTTTTATTTGACTTTTCTTTTCTTTTATGCTTCATTGTTTTTTTTATAGGTATGATTTGCATATTTGTTAGATTGTTCCTATCATTCACATGTTCATTGTTAATAACTAAAATTTGTCCAAATTTATGATCTTGACTTAGACAAGGAGAAAATGAAATTGAAAAGCCTTTCTTCTTATCTTCAACATATACCTATGTAGTCTTTGCATTTTATTTTGACTCAACCCCACACGATTTAACATAAATTGCTTAGATGGTTTAAGAGCTTAATTTTTGTTGTTGTACTTTGCATTATGGTTTATACTATTAATCCAAATCAATGTACTAACCATGATTCAAGATAATATGTACCAATATATCAAATTAGGCCTTCGAAGCAATAACATGTCGAGCATATCAAGTCTCAGAGGCTTAAACTTTAGTTGAACCAATATTGTTAATACTTTTGAGTCACTGGGCCATGTTGTGTTTATATTCACACTTGTTGATAAGTTTTAAGAGGAAAGATATTTTCGCGGAACAATTATTGGCGGTGAAAGGACAATCATGCATCTAATCCAAGCAGGAGAGCATGCTTCACGTGCAAGCTGACCCACCATTCCATCACAAGTATTCATCAATAGTTTGGGTTAATTAGTATTGCAACTAAAGCTTTATATTTGAAATAAAAATTTTATAATCTTGACTAATGAAGTTGACTTTTCATTTAAATTGACACGAGATGAAAGCAAAATCTTGTTCACTGTGTCCAGCAAATTGCAAATTTTTATACAAAGAGAGTAAAGGAAATTAATAGTTGGATCAATATTCTTTTTTTTTTTAAAAAAATAATAAGCTGATATAAAGACTATGGTAGTACACATACAGCTAAGGGAATGGACTCGCCAACAACAGCCAGAACTTTGTCTTTCAGAGCGCATTAATTCTGCACCAATGGCATGTTGCCACATCAATTTGAAGGACATTTCCATCATAAATTAACAGAAGCATGGTTCACGTGCGACTGTAGAATCTGCGCCAAATTATTTGAGTGAAGCACAACACAGAGGACCTTTAAATCAAATTTATATTTGGCTCAAGGTTATAATGGATCAAATTTTAGGAAGACTTTACACAACGATTACAGATAGTGATCATATTTAGTTTAAGGGATGGATCAGATTTTAGAAAAACTATATCCAACAATGATTGCAACACAAGAAGACACTTGCTTTTACAACCTAAAGAAACGAATGAAAGAACAGCATCATGCGGAAGTAGAAATTAGGGGGAGATAGCAAGATACAAGTAAGGAAAGAGACAAAGTATTTTATTTTATTTTATTTTTAAGGATATCCCACGTCAGTTTGGGTTTTTATTTTTTATTTTTTATATATTTAGAGGTTCTGTAAACCCTTACATGAATTCTTGTAGAGTGTTTTTTTTAATAAAATTGTCAATAAAAGCCTCCAATACACAGATCAGGATATAAAAATTCATAAGAGATAATTTTTTTTTTTTAAAAAAAATTTAGTTGGGTTCTTCAGATGATCTGCCCATACACTAGAATAAACCTTCAAAGAAATTTCTAATTTTGTTATATGATTAACCTTTTTTATTTAATTTTCCCTACGTTATAATTACACAATTTGCCACCGCCAGCTTTATAGAAGGCAGGTCCATCAAACGGAGCTCGGCTAGCCCATTCCTGATTCTCGATCTCGTTCATCAAACCCACCGCCAATCCATGGCAATTCTCCAATCCTCCCTTGCTTCCTGCTTCGTCCCTCACAACCTCTCCTCTCGCAGCAGCAACACACCTTCTTCTCTTCCTTTGCCTCCTAACCTTACCGCCTCCCCACCCCCCGCGCCGCTCACGGCCCTCAAAGTTAGGCAGAAGCGGCACCTGGCATTAATAACCCGCGCAACCACGGACCAAACAACCGCCGCCATAGACGACGACATCCAACGGACTCCAGAACTGCAGAAGTCGTCAGAGGTGGTCGGCCTCCAGCCTGCTGAAGGCGTCGCCAACAGGTGGCGCGAGCTCCATGGCGCCGACAACTGGCGAGGGCTTTTGGATCCCTTGGACAAGCTTCTCCGCTCCGAGATAATCCGCTACGGCGAGTTCGTACAGGCCTGCTACGACTCCTTCGACAAGGACATACACTCACGCTACTGCGGCAGCTGCAAGTTCAACCGCGATCGCTTCTTCTCCAGCATCGGTATTTTTCTATTTCTTTGCTGCTATCCTGTTAGTCCGGACCTTTGTTATTGTTTGTTAGCCTTTGTAATCAACGATCAGTTCAGACAAATTTGAGGGATTAATTATTGAAACAGGTAAGTCGGCCGTCGGTTATGACGTCACCCGCTACCTATACGCCACCTCCAACGTCCGCATCCCCAAATTCTTCGTCAAGTCGTCCGTCGCCGCCTCCCGCGCCTGGAGCGAGCGCGCCAACTGGATCGGCTATGTCGCGGTATCGAACGATGCCACCACCGCCCGCCTCGGCCGCCGCGACATCCTGATGGCGTGGCGCGGAACGGTGATGCGCGTAGAGTGGGTCCACGACTTCATGGCCAAGCAGATGGCGGCACGCGCGGCGGGGATTCCCGCCCCCTCCAGCTCCATCAAGGTGGAGTCCGGATTCGTGGATCTCTACATCGAGAAGGACTCCAACTGCCGGTTCTGCGAGTATTCGGCGCGGGAGCAGGTGCTGACAGAGGTGAAGAAGCTGGTGGAGAAGTACATGAGAGCGGGGGAGGAGGTGAGCGTGTCGGTTGTGGGGCACAGCCTGGGGAGCGCGCTGGCGACGCTGAACGCGTACGACATAGCCGAGATGGGGCTTGATCGCGTGGAGGCGTCGGGGCCGTCGAAGAAGGCGTCCGTGGCGGTGTTCTCGTTCGGGGGACCGAGGGTGGGCAACGAGGAGTTCAAGGATCGGTTGAAGCAGCTGGGCGTGAAGGTGCTGCGGGTGAGGAACGTCCACGACTTGGTGCCCAGGTCGCCGGGGGTGATGATCAACGAGAACGTCCCGGAGTTCATGCGCCGGGGGATGCTGGACGGCTATGTGCACGTCGGGGAAGAGCTGCTCTTGGATCATCAGCACTCTCCCTACCTCGACAAGGACTCCACGGACCCCGGCAACTTCCACAACATGGAAGCGCATCTGCACCTGGTGGATGGGTGAGTTAATAAAATATTATATAAAGTGGCCGAGTAATAACGTACATAATTTATAATATACATTGAAATGTTTGGGGACATTTTTTCAGGTACCAAGGGAAAGGTGCCAAGTTTGAGCTGGTGAGCGGAAGAGACCCGGCCTTGGTGAACAAGGACTCGAGCTTCCTTGCAGAGCACCTCTCGGTTCCACCCTTCTGGCGACAGGACCTGAACAAAGGCATGATAATAACGCAGGAAGGACGATGGACGCAGCCGGAGAGGGACAGGCTGGAGGACCATCCGGAAGATACCCATTACCATTACAAGGAGCTAGGGTTGCATCAAGTCTCCCGGGATAACTAAACTAGGACAGCACTGTAGAAAACAATACTTGATACAGATCAGCTATGCAATATGAAAGTCATTGAGGGGCTTGCTGCTACTTTAATTGTGGAGAACGTAATCAATTAAACCTGTGTATTGTTGAGGCAATATTCACTTGTAGTTGTTGATGAGTGGAGTGAAATATTTCCTTATAGTTGTTGATGATTTCACTTGTAGGACCTCGACTTATTTCATGCACTAAAAATTAGATACTCGACAATACATTATACAATTTATCAATTTTGTCGAGGTGCAAATTGCATCTAAAATAAAAATCATAAGAAGCAACAATGGCATTGAATTTGCTTTGAATGTTTTTTACTCATGTACATTCATCAAACAAATTGTGTATCTACTCCATAACAAACTGGGGTAGCCGAGCAAAAACATAGATATTTTCTTAACATAGCTTGGGCGTTGTTACTCCAAGCGAATCTTCCTAAAATGTTTTAGGGAGATGTGATCTTAACAGCTACACTATTGTTGCAAGGGAAAACACCTCTAGAAATGATGCTTGGAAAATAATCTACTTAACAATCACCTCAAAATATTTTTAAAGTTTATGTTTTGCCTTTGCGCAGCACCAACATCCTAGCAAATTTGACCTAGAGTACTTTGGTGTGTATTCCTAGAATATCCTTGTACACAAAAAGGCTATTGAGTTTTTGACTTAACCACCAAATGAGCATTTCTCTTACGTGGTGTTACCTGCTATGAAAGAGTCTTTTCTTATGCCTCATCTAATATAGAAATGTTTGAACAGTCATCGCAAATCCAAAATAATGCAAGTTTTCAATTCATCAATAGCAAAACCTTCCTTTATGATATCTAACTTGAAAGAAGTGATCAAGCTACCACACTAGATCCATCATCAATCATTGAGCAAACTGACCTGAACTCATTAGTGAAGATGAAGTGGCTCCATTGCAACAGAAGTGAGCCACGAAAATTCCACATTGCCTGAAAGAGTATCAAGTCGAGACATCTCTCCCATCTAGAACCAATTCATCTTCAAACTCAACAATTGCAAGAGATACTGATACCAAATATCCTCTTAAAGATGTATTATTGTATGAAAATTTATCTTTAATGCTTTGAGATTTTGTTACCTCTCTGTTTGATGAAAAAGAACCATGGCAATGCAAGAAGAGTGCAAAGTACTTGAGTAGAACAAAACTTGATCTGTAAAACAACTACCACTTGTTAAGAAACCGATTAGATGTAGCTGGATATATAAGATTAAGTACATATTAGATGGGCAGATTGAAACGTTATAAGGCTAGGCTAGTGGCAAATGGAAATAGTTAGGTGGAGGGACTTGACTATCAAAAAACCTTTGCCTAGTTGCAAAAGCATACAATTATTCGGCTTCTACTTGCATGACATCAATCAGGTAGTGACACCTACATGTGAAGAAAGGCAAAAAAAAGGAGATTTTCTCATTGTTTGTCTTTATGTCGATGACTTGATATGTGCAGGAACAAATGAAGCAATGGTTGAAGACTTCAAAAGAGCTATGATTAAAGAGTTTGAGATGACCGACTTGGGTCTTATGAAGTATTTCTTGTGTTTCCAAATCAAGCAATCAAAAGAAGATATATTTCTTATCTCAAGAAAGATATAATGAAGACTTGTTGCATAAGTTTAATATGTCCAATTGCAAGCCTATTGCTACTCCAATGAACATGAATGAGAAATTGCAATAAATTGAGCATAAAGAAATATTGATGCAAATGTTTATAGAAGCTTGGTTGGTTCTCTTATCTATCTTAAGAACACAAGACCCGATATTGTTCAAGTTGTGAGTGTTGTTTTAAGATTTATGAGTAATCTAAGAAAATTACATTTATCTACAACAAAGAGAATCTTAAGATACTTGAAGGGAATGAAGAAAGAAGGTATCAGGTATGTGAAAGATCCTAAATGTGAATTATTTGAGTTCACTGATAGTGATTGGGCAGAAAGTAGTGATGATAGAAGAAGTACTTCGGGTTATATATTTTGTCTTAGCTCAAATGTGATCTTTTGGAGGTCAAATAAACAATAAACTGTGGCATTATTATCATCCGCTGAAGCTGGATATATGGCTACAACAGAAGCAACATGTGAAGTGAGTTGGCTTAGAAGAATTATTATGGATTTGCAACAAAATGTCACAAAGTCAACCACGATGATGTGTGCTAACATGTCAACCATTGCCATGACAAAGAACCGAGTTTTTCATGCTAAAAGCAAGCACATCAAGCTAAGACATCACCTCATTCGTGATCTTGTAATCAAAGGTGAAATTTATTTGGAGCATATCAATACACATGAAAATGTTGCTAGCTTCATGACAAAGGCTGTTACAAAAGACAAGTTCGACAAGCTTAAGAGGCAATTGAACATTACAAATTAAGAGGGGGTGTTATGTAGTAATTTGTAACTTGTTAAAGTAGTTGACTGGACTTATTTTACTTAGGTATTTTGACTTTATATTAGGGTTTTAGTGTTATGCTTTGTAGCAGGTTGTGTGTAGGATAAAAAAAAGTTGGAACAAGAGCTGTAGCTGTGTTCCTTCTCCCCCAATTTACAAACAAAACTTTGTCAAAATTTTCTCTAATATTCTATTCCCTTCTCCAATCTCTAACATAAAACAACTGCCGCCATAGACGACTACATCCAACAGACTCTAGAATTGCAGAAGTTGCTAGCGGTGGTCGACCTCTAGCTTGCAGAAGGCGTCGCCGATAGGTGGCATAAGCTCCACGGTGCCGACGACTTGTCAGGGATCGGAGTTCGGGTGTAATTACGTTGTTACCTGACCCTGACAATGTGTGTTTATGTCCTGACCATGGGTATTTGGGTAGATCCTTGTAAAAATAGGGTTTGGCACATGTGTGCCATGTGTTTTGGTCATCGGGGTTGTGATGCACTCGGGGGACTGTCCCGGGGCATGTACGCGTGAGTGGGGGATTATGTTTTTACAAGTACTCTAGGATGGGGGGCTCAAATGTGTAAAATTAGCCTACCCAACCCTTGTGAATCCTTCTACTCACACCCCTTAGATTGTGTGCTTGGGATAGTATTGAGAGGGGTTGTGATGCTTGGTTAAATGAAGTCTTGTGATCCCATGCAAGTATAAAATTGCAAGGTTCCACACACCTGCCCTCTCCACCAAGTCTTAGGTCTAGAGTCTACTTAATATTTGCTTAGTGTCATGTAAATTATCTTGTATTGTTGCTTTTTATCAATATATAACGGCGGGGTGAGCATTTTACTTGTCGTCCTGTGCAAATCACTTGTGCCTTCGATTGCTGGTGTTGCCCTCGAATTATATTGTTGCCTCGGTTTATAGTAACGCTTCCGAATTTAGTGCGTACGTGCACACGGGATTAAGGCTGAGACTACCTCAAGTGTCACGCCCTAAATTTCGTGCTAAATTTTTGCCTTAAAATTCTGAGCGTGATGGCGCAATCTACACACGCTCTATGTAAATTACCAGCCAACACTCTATATGCTGAATAACCAAGATCTCTAGTGCAAGTTGAACCTCTCTGATCCCTGTGCAACTCTGGTAGCACTGCGCTCCAAGGGCTGAGCTCTGATGGAACTGAGTCCTAACCTTCTCCTAACCATAGACCTAGGTCAATAAGTGGCAGGTGGCAAGCACATATTGCTTCTCAACCCCATATGCACACTTAAAGACGGCCTTAGACTTAAGCGCCCTGAAATTGACACGCACACAAGCGCTGACAGTCACAAGTGAAGGGCACTAGACATATGCCCAAAACCCTAATGCAGATATCGACTACTACACAGCGAACGAGCTCCTTGCACAAGCACGGCGCTTGCACAAGTCACAAGCTAAACACACCGAATGATAAAACCAACTCCTCCAAGGACACAACCTCGGGTATGAGCAGTAGGCCTCTCCCAATATGGGTAGAGATACCAATAAGCAATAATAACAACTACACAATGTTCAAATGTGTCTTACAATGCTATTACAACTAATAACACAAGTAAGGCTAGAATTTATACCACTCCAAAGCTATGCTATGTGAGGATGAAGATCAGCCCCCTCCTCCAAGATGTGGCCGGTCTTCCTCCAAAAGCCCCTCAAGCGCAAGCCCTTGAGGGTTCCACCCTAGAGTCGCCCCTCTAGGTGGTTTTGATGCTTCAATGTGTCCCTTAGCTTCAAGGAACACTTCAGCCCTCCAATGGACAGCACCTCAGCCGCCCAAGTGTGGATGATGGAAAGGTGGCGCCACCAAGCTAGGATGGCCGCCGGTCTCCTCTCCAAGCTCCTCCAAGTGAACCGGTCCCCCTTTCCTCCAAGGGAACCAAGCCAAGAGCAATGGAAGCTCTCGGTCAAGCAAGGAGATGGTGGCGGAACCGTGAGCCTCCTCCAAGTGAACCGCCACCAATCTTCTTGCAAATCTCGGCCAAGGTGGATGAAGGTGGCCGAATAGATGGTCTCCTCTCCAACAAGCCGCCACCAAGCTCCAATTATGAGTGGAGCTTTCGGCCAAGGTAGAAGATGAGCTCCCTCAAGCTCTCCTCAACTCGCCAATGGTGGAAGATGGAATGGGAGGTGAAGGTGTGAGCTCCCTCAAGCTAGCCTCCCCAAATCGCCAAGGAAGAAGAAGGTGGATGGAGTTGTCGCCTCCTTCAATCTCGGTTTCTCCCAAATCCAATCCGATTGCTCCCTTGAGTGAGATCCCCAATTTGTTTGGTCTTTTGTCATTTTTGCCCTTATGCTTGATGAAGACTTTTAGAAGATGGCGCCTCCTCTTTCTTTCATCTAATGACCCAAGCTCGGGTTGGTCCTCTCATGTAATATAAGGCTTTGGCTCTCCATAGGTCTTCGGTTCAAATCTCCCCCATGACATATTTTTTTTATACATGCTTGTACACCTCTATACAAGCCCATATAATGTGCCATGGTCCATGTAGCCTCCTACATTGACCCTTATATTTTTGCAAGTGCATGCTCCTTGCCATGTACCTACAAAACATCATAACACAAGATTAGTGACCTAACTTCACTACTTCTCATGCTTTCCTCTAACTTTACCTCCTTCATCCCTACTCATAACCTCCATGAGTCCATGGGAAAGGCGGGGTAGTACCCCAAAGTACCCCGGGTGTCACAATTCTCCCCCACCTGAATTAGCATTCGCCCTCGATGCTAGGTACCTCTCATACTGCCTCAACAATCCTTCATACTGCTCCAAATCCGTGGCTTTTTCCCAAGTTGCATCTTCAACTGTCTCGTCCAACCACTGGACTAAAAATTCAGTCTTTCGCCCACTGGGCCCACTAGATGCATAGACCCTATGGTCTAGAATCTTCAATGGTCTCCTGCCATACTCAATTTTCCCTTGGGCTGGTTGCCTTCTTTCCACTCCACGGTCTGGATGCCTTTCATCTAGATGGTACTTCTTCAATAGACTAACATGGAATGTGGGATAAAACTGCAGCCATGGTGGTAACTAAAGTCTGTAAGCAACAGCTCCAACCCTCTTGATGATCTTGAAAGGCCCTTCATACCTTCTCACAAGACCTCTATGATAAGTGCGTGCTTCAGTCTTTCTCCACATCTGTGGGGTGAGTTTCAATAACACAAGATCCCTCACATCAAACTCGAGATGTCTCCTGTCTCTATTAGCATACTGTACCATCCTGTTTCTAGCTTCCTGTAAGCTATCACGAGCTTCCTGCCATAGCTCGGTTCTATCCTCAACAATTTTTGTAGCTGCCTGACATTTCCCCTCCAACATCCTATTCAATGTATCCACGGGTGTCATAGGCTGCCACCCTAACACTGTCTCAAAAGGACTCTTTCCTGTGGCAGAAGAAACTTGAATATTATATGCAAACTGGGCTGTATCCAACAGTCTAATCTAATTCTTCTGAGTCGAAGAAACAAAGTGTCTAAGATACCCCTCTAGCAAAGCATTAATCCTCTCTATCTGCCCATCAGTCTGTGGATGGTATGCTGTTGACATTTTGAGATCTGTACCCAACTTTTTAAACAATGAAGACCAGAACTTCCCAATGAATCTCGGGTCTCTATCACTAATGATCTCTCTAGGTAAACCAAAATGTTTAACCACATGTGTCATAAACAGATTGGCCGTCACCTCAGCAGTGCACGGCTCCGGTGCAGGTGCAAACACAGCATATTTTGAACATCTATCCACCATAACAAAGACAGATGTCATTCCTTCCACACGGGGAAAATGGGTGATGAAATCCATAGAAACAGAAACAAATGGTTTCTCTGGAATAGGCAAGGGCTACAACAGTCCTGCCTCCTTTCTCCTCTCAATTTTGTCTTGCTGGCAGACAAGACAAGTCTTCACATAGTGTTCTACATCCTCTTTCATCCCCGGCCAGTACTAAGCTCTACTCAATAGTGCAAACATGCGCTTCCCTCCTGGGTGACCAGCCCAGACTGTATCGTGATACTCACGCATGAGGCCAAATCTGACATCCCCAGATGAATGTACATACGGCCTACCACCTCGTGCCATGATCAATCCATCCTCACTCAAGTAGAAGCGACGGGTTACACCCTCTCTTATCTTCGCTACTAGCTTCATATAGGACTGATCTGAACCCATAGTGTCTCTGATCAACTGAATGACCTTACTCACGGCGTATGACATAGCAGAACAATGAGAAATGGAGGTAACTCTGCTCAATGCATCTGGAACCTGATGAATGCGCCCTGGCTTGTGTTCCCAATCAAAGTCAAACTCAGCTAATTGCTCTTGCCATCTGGCCTGTCTGGCAGACAATTTCTTCTGAGTTTGGAAAAATGTATTGGCAACATTATCAGTCTTCACCGTAAATTTGTTCCCCAACAAATATACCCTCCATAGCTTCAGACAATGTACTACTGCTAGCATTTCTTTCTCATGAACAGAATAGTTCATCTCCGCACTTTTCAGCTTTCTGCTCTCGTAAGCTACTGGTCTACCTGTACCAACACTCCTCCCAATGCTCTTTTAGATGCATCTGTGTGAACCTCAAAAGCTAAGGAAAAGTCTGGTAACCTCAGGACTGGTTCTGAAGTCACCTGTAACTTCAGTCTATCAAATGCGGTTTGGTGCTTGGCCTCCCAAGCCCAAGTGACGTCCTTCCTCAAAAGGTCAGTCAGAGGCGCTGCTATCTTGGAATAGTCCTTAATAAATCGCCTATAAAAGTTAGCTAGTCCCAAAAATGACCTTAATGTGCTAACTGAAGTAGGTGCAGGCCACTCCTCAATAGCTCTAATCTTGCCAGAATCCATGTGAACCTGACCTGATCCAACAACATGCCCCAGAAATTCCACTTCACTGCGCGCAAATTCACACTTCTCCAGCTTCAGGTACAGTTGATTCTGCCTTAGCACTATTAAGACCTTCCTTAAGTGCTCTCTATATTCCTCCATGTTGGCAGAATAAATGACTATGTCATCTAGATAAACAACAACAAACTCATCCAGGAAGGGATGAAGAATGTTATTCATCAAGTTGCAGAAAGTAGCTGGTGTATTGGTCAGCCCAAATGGCATGATCAAGAACTCGTAAGATCCATATCTAGTTACGCAGGTAGTCTTAGGCTCATCTCCTTCAGCAATTCTCACTTGCCAATACCCAGATCGAAGGTCCAATTTTGTAAACACCTTTGCATGCACAAGGCGGTCTATCAAATCCTGGATCAATGGAATAGGATATGCATTCTTCACCGTTACTTTGTTCAATGCTCTATAGTCAATGCACATTCTCAAACTTCCATCCTTCTTTTTCTGGAATAGCACAGGTGCTCCATAAGGTGCTTTCGAAGGCTGAATAAACCCCGACTCAAGTAATTCATCTAGCTGCTTCCTTAACTCAGCTAGTTCTGCAGGTGGCATTCTATAAGGTGACTGTGCTGGTGGGACTGCCCCTGGCACTAACTCTATAGCATGGTCGATGTCCCTCCTAGGTGGTAACACCTTAGGCATCTCAGGGGGAATCACATCTCTGAATTCATGTAACAGGCCCCCAATCGGTGCAGGTAGCTGACTGATCCGTTCACCCAAAGTGAGTTCCGCCGCCCTGATCTCAACTCCATGAACCTGTCGGCTACTAGAACTAGGAAGGTTGATCAAGTCTCCCATATGTCCCCTCGTCTGTCTAATTCTGGAATCAATCTCAGGAATAGATTCTACTACTCGGACATGCGCCAAATAAGTAGTCTCTCCACGTCGTATCCCCTTTGCAAGGACTGAGGCTGCAATCGCCTCCTTGCCCTTGTTGCTCTTCTCTGCCTTTACCATAGAATGACAAGGAAGAAAGCAAGGTGCCTTCTCATCCAGTATCTGCAACCCATTCAAGTGAGGCATGAGAATTGCTTTGGCCCTCCTAAGCAAATTCATCCCTATGATGACATCAAAATCATCTAAGGCTGTCACCATAGCATGTACTCTCCCTGCCCATGGTCCCAACTTCACAGGCACGTCATAACTAACTCCGAATGCCTTCCTCGGGTCTGCATTAACAGTCTTCACACTGGTATCACACTGGCTAGTCTTAAGTTTCAACTGGTCCTTCACCTTGTCTGAGACAAACACATGAGTAGCTCCAGTGTCTACCATAGCTGCTACTGCTATACCGTTCAGAACAAGATCCACATACATTAGGGGTGAAGACTTTGCACTGACATTTGCAATCACTAAAGGATTGACAGAAACTCCTGAGCACCCCTGCTCTTTCTATGCTTTCTCTCCCTCTACTGTCACCAAAGTACTTATCATCTTTCTGGTAGGATAGTCCCTCATCATATGTGATCCATCACAGATAAAGCATGCTATCTTTCTCTTAGTACCCGGTTCAGAAGCCCTCTTCTACTGAAGCTGATACTGCTTTTTTTGTGGAGACTTTTGCTGGTATGCTACTGCTTTACCCTTGTTCTTCCACTGTTGCGCATTCTTTTTCTGTGGCTGTCTATTCTGATTTGTTGGTTTGTTTTGGGTAGCTGGTCTAGCTCCCTGAGCCGTCATAGTGGGACGTGAACCTCTCATGTCCACTAATCCATCAGCTGCTGCGACTGCCTCCCTATAGGTAGTCACCGACTGGCGTCTGACCTCTGCAAGTGCCCATGGCTGTAATCCTCCTAGGAAGTCATGGAACTTCTCTTCTTCATTCTTGTTAGGAATTTCAAGCAATAGGGTAGCAAATTGCTTGATATACTCTCTAACTGAGCCAGTCTGTCTCAAGTATCTCAATGTCATGCGAGCATCGTGTAGGGTATTCACGGGTCTAAACTGAGCCCTCATCTCAGTTTTTATATCATCCCATGAGGCTATCTCTGGGTTATCTCCCTCTTTCCTGGGAGCTATAGAGGTCCTCCACCATAATTTGGCATCTCCACGCAGGTAGGATGCACAGACCTCTATCCGATCTGCATCAGCAACTACTGCTGCCCGAAAGTAATGCTCCATGTCAAATATAAAGTTGTCTAACTCTTTTGCCACTCTAGCCCCTGCAAAAGTGAACAGATCTGGAATGTGGCGTCTGGCAGGCTGCATAAACTGTGGTGCAGGTGGAGTAGATGGGTGGGAAGCCACCTGTGCCACCAACAATCTCAGTGCAGTGACCTCTGTAGTAGCTGTCGCTAAATCCTGCGCCAGAGTGCTAATCCTCCCATTAGTGTAATCTCTATACTGATGGAACATCTCCATCAATGCCTCTAGGCGCTCAGAAAGAGGCTCTCCCTGCCACTCAGAATCTGTCTCTAAGCCAATAGCATCCTCCAGTCTGGAGAACCGCTCCTCAAACTGTGCCATACTCCTGGTCCTGGGTGCAATGGTGTGCTGCTCTGTGGTGCTCTGCGGATCAGCTGAATGAATGGAAGGAACGTTCCTATACTCGCCCGGCCAGAACTGATCGATTAGAAGGAGTTACTGAGGTCTTACGCCCCGGCGCTAAGCACCGACGTACGTAACACCCAAACAGCAATCCAACTAACGTCTATATCCTGGTGATCCAAGCTAGCACTAACGTACCTTCTGATACCACTTTGTCACGCCCTAAATTTTGTGCTAAATTTTTGCCTTAAAATTCTGAGCGTGATGGCGCAATCTACACACCCTCTATGTAAATTGCCAGCCAACACTCTATATGCGGAATAACCAAGATCTCTAGTGCAAGCTGAACCTCCCTGATCCCTGTGCAACTCTAGTAGCACTGCGCTCCATGGGCTGAGCTCTGATGGAACTGAGTCCTAGCCTTCTCCTAACCCTAGACCTAGGTCAATAAGTGGCGGGTGGCAAGTACATGTTGCTTCTCAACCCCATATGCACACTTAAAGACGGCCTTAGACTTAAGCGCCCTGAAATTGACACGCACACAAGCGCTGGCAGTCACAAGTGAAGGGCACTAGACATATGCCCAAAACCCTAATGCAGATATCGACTACTACACAGCGAGCGAGCTCCTTGCACAAGCACGGCGCTTGCACGAGTCACAAGCTAAACACACCGAACGATAAAACCAACTCCTCCAAGGACACAACCTCGGGTATGAGCAGTAGGCCTCTCCCAATATGGGTAGAGATACCAATAAGCAATAATAACAACTACACAATGTTCAAATGTGTCTTACAATGCTATTACAACTAATAACACAAGTAAGGCTAGAATTTATACCACTCCAAAGCTATGCTATGTGAGGATGAAGATCAGCCCCCTCCTCCAAGATGTGGCCGGTCTTCCTCCAAAAGCCCCTCAAGCGCAAGCCCTTGAGGGTTCCACCCTAGAGTCGCCCCTCTAGGTGGTTTTGATGCTTCAATGTGTCCCTTAGCTTCAAGGAACACTTCAGCCCTCCAATGGACAGCACCTCAGCCGCCCAAGTGTGGATGATGGAAAGGTGGCGCCACCAAGCTAGGATGGCCGCCGGTCTCCTCTCCAAGCTCCTCCAAGTGAACCGGTCCCCCTTTCCTCCAAGGGAACCAAGCCAAGAGCAATGGAAGCTCTCGGTCAAGCAAGGAGATGGTGGCTGAACTGTGAGCCTCCTCCAAGTGAACCGCCACCAAGCTTCTTGCAAATCTCGGCCAAGGTGGATGAAGGTGGCCGAATAGATGGTCTCCTCTCCAACAAGCCGCCACCAAGCTCCAATTATGAGTGGAGCTTTCGGCCAAGGTAGAAGATGAGCTCCTTCAAGCTCTCCTCAACTCGCCAATGGTGGAAGATGGAATGGGAGGTGAAGGCGTGAGGTCCCTCAAGCAAGCCTCCCCAAATTGCCAAGGAAGAAGAAGGTGGATGGAGTTGTCGCCTACTTCAATCTCAGTTTCTCCCAAATCCAATCCGATTGCTCCCTTGAGTGAGATCCCCAATTTGTTTGGTCTTTTGTCATTTTTGCCCTTATGCTTGATGAAGACTTTAAGAAGATGGCGCATCCTCTTTCTTTTAGCTAATGACCCAAGTGCGGGTTGGTCCTCTCATGCAATATAAGGCTTTGTCTCTCCATAGGTCTTGGGTTCAAATCTCCCCCATAACATATTTTTTTATACATGCTTGTACACCTCTATACAAGCCCATATAATGTGCCATGGTCCATGTAGCCTCCTACATTGACCCTTATATTTTTGCAAGTGCATGCTCCTTGCCATGTACCTACAAAACATCATAACACAAGATTAGTGACCTAACTTCACTACTTCTCATGCTTTCCTCCAACTTTACCTCCTTCATCCCAACTCATAACCTCCATGAGTCCATGGGAAAGGCGGGGTAGTACCCCAAAGTACCCCGGGCATCACATCAAGTAGTCTGCCGCGTGGGCATCAAGCACTAAGGATAGTGCGTCTCTGACAAGTGGTATCAGAGCCCAACGATCTATCGATCAGGCTATCAAGAATGTCTGCTTACGAGGGAACTGATGTGGAGACACTTATGGGTAACCCTCCCGAGCTGGGTAGGGAGGAAAGACGGAGAAGGCACCGTGAACACCAAGAAGCGTGTTTCATTGAGATCGAAGACCGACTAGACCTATCTGAGGTGAGACATGCTTCAATGACTTCAGAAATAGAGGGGCACAAGGATAATACTCATGAATCCGTCAAGTTTCTGAGGGCTCAGATTGAGGAATTGAAGGCTTAGATAGCCATCCTCACCTTGACAATGCACACAAGAGGGGGAAATGTGCAACCCCAACGTGCACAAATGAGGGTTCATGAACTCCAAAGTTACAATGGTACTCGAGACGCCAAAGAACTCGAGAACTTCTTGTTTGACATGGATCAGTATGTCCTTGTCACCCGTCCTGACTCAGAGGGAATCAAAGTGGCCACGACAACATGGTATCTTACTAGGGATGCCAAACTCTGGTGGCGCATAAGGGTCCGAGATGGGATAGACAACTTCACAACCTGGGAAGACCTTAAACGAGAATTGAAGGCCTAGTTTTGCCTAGAGAACATGGGATTGATGGTTAGGAAGAAGCTATCGAACCTCCGTCACACAGATGACATCCGTGATTTTGTTAGGAAGTTCGCATCTATCTCCCTCAACATCAAGATGGCAGATGAAGAAAAGTTATTTTTCTTCATGAATGGCTTGCAACCTTGGGCACAGCAAGAGTTGCAAAGGAGAAAATGTCCAGGATTTTGCATCCGCACAAGCTGCAGCAGAGCAACTGACCGACTTCAAGCTCGTGGAAAGGCGCTATCCTTCACCACCGCAGCGATCCCATCAAGGGAATGGGAATAGTCAGAGGGACAATCACAGGAGTCCTTGATAGCCTCCGCAAGTGCACGGATTTTATCGAAGTAATAAAAGTTATCGATCCCACGAGGACTACGTAGCTAAGTACTAACTTCTTGATTTGTTTGAATCTAGGCAGACTAATTCAGTAGATTGTTTTAAACTCCTACGGACTAACAAACTCAGAGGCAGTTTTAAAGAGGTCTTGATTTCTAAAGAATCGGGATTTAATGGGTTTGCCACAAAGACAGTTATGAGTAGTTAAAAAGAATAACTATTTCATAGGAATCATCTATCATGCAAGGAACTCTTCCTATGGTGCATACTACCTCCTCCCGGAGTGTAATACGGTATTTAACTAAATTAACTCTCTACTCTCGTGACAGTTAATCTAATTAAACCCCTTTAGCTCTGTGAAGAGTTGGTTAAACCCTTCAGATGAATTCAAACTACTCCTGTGATTGAATTCGTAGGTCTAATTGAAATAGATCGGGCGTTGCGATTCACCTCCCGGTCCTTCTCGCAATGCCTAAAATGTAAACTTACTTGGCCAGGGTAAATTACGAATTAAGTACAATTTCAACTAAATCATGAAGATAGATCTATGAAAAAAGTAAAAATATGGATTAACTCATAAAAGTCAATGGGCTACACCCAATCATCCCGACAAAAGTATCTACTCACTCATGATGATAAAGAAATATATGATGTTTGTGATGAACGAGTAAGAATTCATGTAAAAATGTAAGAAATCACTAAAGAAACTATAGAATTGCCTTCTCCTTGATTTGTAGATGAGGATTGGTCAATCAATCGTCGCTTTTGGTGAAAATCTCACCGGAAATCTGTTGGAAATCAAGTTGTCGCCGCCGCCGCTTGTCTTCGTCCGAAAAAAGTCCTCTTACCCTGATCAAAATTTGATCTTTTATAGTTGGACCGATTTAGAACTCATCAAGGAACGGTTCTACGAAGTTTGGCCCAAATCCGGTTTGAATCGAGTGAGAAACGAGTGAAAGACTCACCGGGCGGAAGTTTTTACGGCCCGTGATGCATTTACGGCTGAGGCCGTGAATGTTTCTGTGCTCAATGCCCTTCGGTCACAGAGAGTTTCACGGTCCGTGATGGAATTAGTGCTTGACCCGTGAAAGTCTCTGATCACTCCGACACTTAGCCGTTTTTCTTCTCCGCTCGTCGTCGCGTTCACGGCCGAATCTACAGTTACGGCCAAGGCCGTGAATGCTTTAACTTTCACCGTTTTCGCTCCAAATTTGACTTGTAAGCTCGTGATTTCCTCGGGAATTGTGTTATGGCTTCAAAACTCGCAAAATCTACCATTTTTGTGACTTTTTACCTACATTTTTAATAAAACCAAGAAAAGTGAAGATTTTGTGCAAAGTAAAGTAAAAACATCAAAAGTAGCACAAAATCATGCAAATAAGCCCAAAATATGATCTAAAACATAGGCAAAACACTATATAAATGCAACGCGTCAGTCCTCTGCACCGTAATGGGAATCAAGATAGGAGGAGTCCACTGCACAGTCCGTGGGATAATAGGACCCAACATCAGAACAGACCCCAGCGACCCCACAACGGTGGCAACCAAAGATACTCACCGCACAACCGGCCATACATATGTTATCTATGTGGCGGCAAGCACCACATACACGATTGCCAACAGAGGAAGTTGTTGAACGCAATGTTGGTTGAGAAGGCTTCAACTAACAACAAGCAGAAAGGGAAAGCCCCAATGCCATCATCCAGCTCAAGTGACTCAGATGGCACCATCGTTATTTCGGGCAAGCCTTCCTCTTCAAAGACGCCGAGGATAGACGCAATCACTTATTCTTCCAAGACACCGAGGATAGGCGCACTTAGGATGATCAACCCGAGCAATGCTCAAGTGGGGGAGCAACGATCGAAGAGACGACCAAGCCAACAACATTGGCAACCCAAAAATACCTGGGATTGCTTTATATGTGGAGGAAAACACCAACCCTGGTCTTGCCCCTAGAAGAAGATTTTGCACGCCTTGGTAGCCGAGGAGGCCGCAACCATGAAGCCAAAGGAAGAGAAGAAGGTCACATTCTCTCTGAGTTCTGACTGCGACATTGACCAAGGCAGAAGTTTTTCTTCACCCCAACGCAATGATAATCAAGCTTCTACCTCGAAGGCTAGCAACAAGGATGTTTTGTGTCGATGAGGGCATCGACAATTCAAGTGGGGGAGAATGTCAGGGATCGGAGGAGTTCGGGTGTAATTACGCTGTTACCCGACCCTGACAATGTGTGTTTTTGTCCTGACCATGGGTATTTGGGTAGATCCTTGTAAAAATAGGGTTTGGCACATGTGTGCTATGTGTTTTGGTCATCGGGGTTGTGATGCACTCGGGGGACTATCCCGGGGCATGTACGCGTGAGTGGGGGACTATGTTTTCACAAGTACTCCAGGATGGGGGGCTCAAATGTGTAAAATTAGCCTACCCAACCCATGTGAATCCTTCTACTCACACCCCTTAGATTGTGTGCTTGGGATAGTATTGAGAGGGGTGGTGATGCTTGGTTAAATGCAGTCTTATGATCTCATGCAAGTATAAAATTGTAAGGTTCCACACACCTGCCCTCTCCACCAAGTCTTAGGTCTAGGGTCTACTTAATATTTGCTTAGTGTCCTGTAAATTGTCTTGTATTATTGCTTTCTATCAATATATAACGGCGGGGTGAGCATTTTACTCGCCGTCCTATGCAAATCACTTGTGCCTTCGATTGCTGGTGTTGCCCTCGAATTATATTGTTGCCTCGGTTTATAGTGACGCTTCCGAATTTAGTGTGTACGTGCACACGGGATTAAGGCTGAGACTACCTCAAGTAGTTTGCCGCGTGGACATCAGGCACTAAGGAAAGTGCGTCTGTGACAGACTGGCAAGGGCTTTTGAACCCCTTGGACAAGATTCTCCCCTCCGAGTTAATCCGCTACGGTGAGTTCGTGCAGTCCTGCTATGGCTCCTTCAACAAGGACATATACTCACGCTACTACAACAATTGCAAGTTCAACTGGGATCGCTTCTTCTCTAGCCTCGGTATTTTTCTAATTGTTTGCTGCTTTCCTAGTAGTTCGAACCTTTAGTGTTTGTTATCTTGAATAATCAACGATTAGTTCAGACAAATTTGAAGGATTAATTAATGAAACAGGTAAGTCGGCCATCGGTTATGACGTCACCTGCTACCTATACATTGTAACACCTAGTTCTGTGAAGGCCCGGGCTGGATGGAGATGGGTTGGGCGGCGGTGCAATCCCACGCTGTGAAGATGAATTGGTGGCCCAATCCTGAGTCAAGATTTGGGTCAATGCCCAAATCGAGCAGTGAGCGATGCGAGTGTAGTAGCGTCGTCTTTGGGGCATCAGCAGCGTTTGCTGTGACGAGCGAGTTCGGTGGAGAAGATGTGGTCCACACGAGGCGAGAGGAGGTCTCATCTCCTGTAGCGAATTCGGAGGCAGACGACTTTGGCGAACGTAGAGATGGCAGCAATGAAGCCATCTAGACGCAGCAGCATCGGCGTGATCTTCGGACACGGACGCGAGCAGTGGTGTCAACGTACACGGATGAAGCGAACGACGTGGTCGTGAGCAGGATTGGCGTTGTGGGCGAACAAGATGTGTCACACACAGCGACGTGGAGCAGATCACACGAAGCTATGATACGCGAGCTTCCCCTTTAAAACTTGACGCAGAGGCGACGAGTTATCACGGATGCACTTTCCTTAGTGCTTGGTGTTCGTGCAGTACACTACTCTCCCAGCTAAGGAGTAGTGCTCAATCGATCCGAGGCAACAATCCCAAGGCAACATAGGCAATCGAAAGGCACAAGGGGCACAAGTAACTTTCACAAGACGGTGAATAAAATGCTCGGTGGAATGACTCAATCGAACACTCCGCCATTATGTTATTAATAGAGGCAACAGTACAAGGCCCCAAGTAGAAATTAAGTGGACACTAGACCTATGGACTTAATGGAGAGGGCAGGTGTGTGGAACCTTGCAATTTTATACTTGTGAGTTGTCATAAGAGAGCATTTAACCAAGCACTACCACCCCTCTCAATACTATTGCATATACACATACTAATGGGTGTGAGTAGAAGGCTTCATAAGGCTTGGGTGAGCTAATTTTACACATTTGAGCTCCCATCCTGGAGTACTTGTGAAAACATAGTCCCCATGAGTGATTTTCATGTCCTAGGACAATCCCCCGAAAATGGCGCAATCCCCCACAACCAAAATACATGGCACACATGTGTTTATATCTATTTTTACATAAAACTACCATAAATACATAGAACTAAGACAAAAGACACATCGTCGGGGTCGGGTAACACAATTTTACATTGAACATCCTCCGAACCCTAACATTCTTCCCCACTCAAGATGTCGATGCCCTCATCGACAATTTAAATTCTTCAATCTTGTCTTGGGCATGTCGTAGCGTATCTTCCGCCTCCCAAGTGCATTTAGACATTAGGCATTCCTTCCACATCACAAAGTATTTCGTTAGCTCTTCCCCAGTTCTGAGCGTCTTCTTGCAATCTGCCAATATACTTTGTACTTGCTTCTCCACACTGGAGATTGCTGGGAGTGCATACCTAGGAATGCCTCGACTTGGATCTCTTTCATTAATATTGTATGACTTTAAACAACTTGCATGAAAAACCGGATGGATTTTTAACCATGGTGGGAGTTGTACTCAGTAGGATACATTGCGCACTCGCTCTAGGATTGGAAAGGGTCCTTCATACTTGAGTACTAAGCCTTTATGGATTTGTCTTTGAAAGAGCCTGAGTGAATCCGGTTGGAGTTTCACAAGAACTAAGTCCTCTTTCTTGAATTCTTGTGGCCGTCTCCCCAGATCTGTCCACTTCTTCATCTTCTTTGCGACTTTCTCTAGATATGCCCTTGCAATTTCAGAATTGCGGTGCCACTCCTTGGCCACATGATAGGCTGAAGGGTTATTGCCAGTATATCCAATGGCTAATGATTCTGGAGTAGAAGACTACTTTCCCAAGAGGATCTCGAAGGGGCTTCTTCCCATCGCTGAGCTCTTTTGTAGGTTATAGGAGAATTGAGCAACATCAAGGAGGTGCACCCAGTCTCGTTGATTTGCGCCCACAAAGTGCCTAGGTATTTCTCAAGAAGAGTGTTCACCCTCTCTATTTGCCCATCTGTTTGGGGTTGTAAGCTTGTGGAGAAGTGTAGTTTTGACCCCCAGTAATTTGAACAATTTCATCCAGAATTTTCCAAGAAATCTTGAGTCTCGATCACTTATGATATTATGAGGAACTCCCCAATATTTGACTATATGTTTCATAAAGAGTCTCGCTACTTGCTCTACTGTACAATGAAGTGGTGCTAGGATGAATGTTAAATATCTAGAGAATCTGTCGGCTACGACTAATATTGAGCCAAACTCTTCCACTTTTGGTAGAGCGGAAATGAAGTCCATGGATATCCTTTCCCATGGCCGCTCTGGCACGAGCAATGGTTCTAGGAGTCCCAAGGGCTTCTGTCTCTCCACCTTGTCCTGTTGGCATATATGGCAAGTTCGCACGTAATTGTTTACATCAGTCCCCATGTTCGGCCAGTAGAAGGCTTTTTCTACCATAGCTAACGTTTGGTGAGTGCCAAGTTGCCCAGCCCATAGGGTATCATGACACTCCTTCAGGATTTCTCTTCGTAAGTTATTTGAGCGTGGTACATACACTCGATTATCTTTTGTGAGAATAAGGCCACTATCTTCTCAGAACCGACGTGTCTTCCCTTCTTTGATTAGCTTCTCAAGGGTTATTGCCTGAGGGTCTTTGGACATTCTAGCTCGAATTTTCTCTTGCAAACTTGATTGGAATTGAAAGGTGTGAGCCTCTAAAACTTGAAGACTTGCTAATTTTGTCTTTCGGTTTAGTGCATCGGCAACAATGTTAATTCTTCCTGGCTTATATTCTCACTCCATATCAAACTCTACAAGAAAATCTTGCCACCTAGCTTGCTTTGGGCTTAGTCTCTTTTGTGTTTAGAAGTAACTCAATGCAATATTATCTGTTCATAGGGTGAACTTAGCCCATAGTAAATAATGTCGCCATGTCCATAGGCAGTGCACTACTGCTGTCATCTCTTTTTCATTTGTTGGATACCTCCGCTCTGTGTCTTTGTGTTTTCGACTCTCGTAAGCCACTAGGTGTCTTTCCTGCATAAGTACACCTCCAATCGCATAGTCTGATGCCTCTGTATGAACTGTGAATGGTTTTTCATAGTTTGGAAGCCCACACTGGTTTGCTGATTACTACTGCCTTTAAATTTTAAAAAGGCATCTTGACATTTTTGAGACCAACTCCAGCTTTGACCCTTTTTGAGCAAGTCTGTTAATGAGGCTGCTCTCCATGAGTAGCCCTCAATGAATCGCCGATAATAGTTCAGAAAACCTAAGAAAGACCTTAGTTCTGTGACTTTTGATTGAACGGTTCAATTCACCACAGCTTCAACCTTAGCTTTGTACATTTGAATTTTGCCCTTACCAATTCGGTGCCCAAGGAATATGATCTCCTCTTGAGCAAAGTAGCACTTTTCTTCTTTTAGATACAATTCATTCTCTCAAAGAATATCAAAGACTATATGGAGATGTCTGATATGTCCGCAAGTGCATGGATATGTCGAAGTAATAAAAGATATCGAACCCACAAAGACCTACATGTTAAGTACCAACTAATTGAATTCTTACTAACTAAGCAATCGATGTACGATGTGTATGAAGCAAAAACGAAATAACTAAATGACGAAATCTGTCATCGGAAATTGCAGAGAGAAAACTCGGACTAAGGCTTCATCACTTTTAAATTCTCATGACTAGATATAATACAGTTTTTATTAGTTATTCAAATCATGATAAAGAAAAATTTACTTAAAAAAAGAAATGGTCTCCTCTCGGACATCCAATTTACACTGAACAAGTCTTCACTCTCGTGACTTACTGCTCAATGTTTAATAAAAGTAAACCAGATAAAGAAAATTAAAATAACTTTCGTAGTTTAACTCTCAAAGTCTAACTCAAGTAAAATTAAATACTCTCGTACTTTAATTTTACAGGTTTTACGTAAGGGGCTATAACAATCAAAATCACCTCTTGGTCTATATTTTCATGTCTGAAACAATGGAATCAGTACTCACATGTAAAATAAGCATCATAAATTAGGGTTCTAGGACTTAGCTACTATCATAGTCTAGGTTTCTAGATCTAATCTAAGGGTTCCAGGTTTGTAAATCACCTCTCAGTCCATATTACAAACCCTAAAACATACAAATAATAATTTCAAAGCAAATAAATCATAGAGACAAAATTATCGTTCAAAGAATAACAAATAGGTTAAAAATCATCGAGTCATTATAGAATTAAAAATGGATTACTCCCTAAGTCCTAAATAAAATTTTACGCTATCATGGAGTCAAAAACACAACAAAAATTCATCTTAAATAATCATAATTCAACAGATGAAGAATAAGAAATTTTTACTGATTTCACAAGGGTGTGAAAATTTTAGTTCAATTTTCACTGCCCCATGATTTTTTTCGACTGCTACAATAACTACTACAATGCTGCTACAGTGACTACTACAATAAATCACGATTTCCCCTTCGGCTGAGATTTTCTTTCTTTGATTTCTCCCTCGTTTGAACTCCTTTCGATTTGAAATTTTTGGCGTGTCGTCTCCTCTCTTGGGCGAAGCTTCGCTGAAAATTTTGCCGCTAGAGGTGGCCTCTACGCCTTTTGGTGAGAGGCCGAACCCTAGTGGCGCCTCTCTTAATTTCTCCCTCGATTCTTGATGAAAGTGGACGATTCTAGGCTTGAAATTTTCTCCTCGATTTATAGAAGGGCTCGATATTTTTAGATTTTGAAATCGTGTCCTGGGTCTTTGTAGTTTTACTTTAAAAATTTTGAGAAAAGAGGGCAGCAGAAGACTCGGCTTGGTGACAGTTGCGACTGTTTCCTTCTTTTAATGTTTTCATACCCCCCTGAAATTTTTTTTTCATTTTTCACAGGGGTGTGAAATTAGAAAAATTCTAAAATTGACCCATGAGCTTAAAATAAGCCCTTTTTACCTGAAAATGATGAAAAATAAGAAGAGGTGTAGATTCCAAAATAATCGACTAAATAAGTTTAAAAATAAGCAAAAGAGCATAATTATGACTCAAAAAGATTTTATAATAAATATAAAATTTACTATGAATTTTTGAGTCATCAATGTCTTGTATGCTCTTCGAGAAACTAACTATACACAACGAAGTCGTCCAAGTACACCACCACAAATTTGTCCAAATGTTCTTTGAAAAGCTGATTCATCATGGTGCAAAATGTAGCTGGAGCATTTGTGAGACCAAACAGCATCACCATAAACTCGAAAGACCTATAACAAGTCACACATGTAGTCTTCTCTATGTCTTCATCAGCAATTCGCACTTGCCAATATCCCGAGCGAAGATCTAGTTTTGAGAAGAACTTGGCCTTATCGATTTGGTCAAATAGATCTGCTACTAAAAGAATAGGGTATCTATTCCTTACTGTCACCTTGTTCAGTGCCCGATAATCCACACATAATTGGAGGCTTCCATCTTGCTTCTTTTGGAATAAGATTGGTACTCCAAAGGGAGACTTTGAATTACGGATGAGGCCGCCATCAAGTAACCCTTTCAATTATTTTTGCAACTCTATAAGCTCTAGGGGTGTTAGCCGATAAGGTGATTGGGCTGGTGGTTTAGCTCCCGGTTCTAGTTCAATTCGGTGATCCACGTCTCTACGTGGTGGAAGTTTCTTGGATAGTTCTGGTGGCATCACATCCTCATATTCCTTGAGGACTTCATTGATAGCTGTAGGGTATAACCCATTGGTTGACATGGTGTCTTCCAACTTCATAGCAGAAACTAGTGTTAGCTCCTTGTGGCGAACACCTTTCTTGAGTTGCATAGCCGGCAACAACTTCCCTTTACCCTGGGGTGCATCGTGTATGGCTAGCACAATGCAAGGATCATCTTCTGCCATCACGCATAATGTGTTCCTAAAGGGCATAGGTATGGCTCGCGTTGAGCGAAAGAACTCCATCCCTATGATGATTTGAAAGTCATCCAAGGGTACAACCATGAACGTAGCTTGTCCACGCCAATCTCCAATTTTCATAGAGACATTTTTTGCCACGCCATTGATTCAGTGGGCTTCTAAATTTACAGCCTTCACCTGGCTATAGCTTTTCTCATACTTGAGGCCAAGTTTATTTGCCTCTTTTTTTGAAATGAAATTGTGGCTCGCACCTGAGTCAATCATAGCTTTAGCACATTGATCATTAACTTGGATGTCCACGTATATCAACTCATCTAGGTTGGGAGGGGGGGGGCTGTTTCCTTGGTTTTGGTTCTCTTGTTTAGGCTTTTATGGCATTAAGCCACCGCACTGCGCCAATGTTAGGTTTCCTTGAAGAAGGACACTTGCCACTTTGGTAGCTATCGTCAAAGTCGCTATCACTCTTGTTTGTCGTGAGAGTTTTCTTCTTCTTTTGATCAAAAGTAGAGGACATCTCTGCCACCAAAGCATGTAGTGCTTATTTTTGGGGGCAGTCTTTAACCCAATGGTTGCCTCCACAAAGAAAATATCCCCCAGATCTCGGGGTTGGCTTCTGCGGTCTCCCCCTATTTGGGCTTCTATGATTTTCCCTCCTGGGTTCCTTTCCCCTAAATTGATAGGATCAAGAGGGTTAAGGGAGTTTTCTCTGCTCTCTTATTTCAAATGAGTTATAGTCCGTAAAACATTCTGCAGCTGTTTTAGCCAAAGCAAAATCTTGGATGTTTTGTTGATCTAACTCTTGTTGAGCCCACGGTTTTAGACCATCCATAAAGTAGAATAACTTGTCATCCTCTGACATATTCTTAACATCAAGCAGTAAGGCTGAAAATCTTTTTACATAGTCCTGTATTGAATCAGTACGACGGAGTTCCTGCAGCTTCTTTCGAGTAATTCAATTCATGTTCTTAGGGAGAAACTGGATCTTCAGTTCACACTTCATGTCTTCCCATGTTCTCATATTAACTGATCCGCTCTGGACCCTAGTACACCACCATAACTTAGCATCCCCCGCTAGGTACCAGGCTGCGGTTGCCACTTTTCGGTCTTCCGTCTCTGGCTGAGTGACAAGGAGATATTGCTCCATGTCAAATAAGAAAATTTCAAGTTCCTTTGCATCTCGAGCACCCTCATAGGATTGTGGCTCAGGAATTTTAATGGGCGAGCACTGAGGTCGGGGGTCGCCCTAATTGGCATGAACAACCCGCGTAAGCACTGACACTCTTGCCGCCAAGTCCTGAAGTTGGGCTGCAAGGTGTCTACAAGCCTCTTGTGTGTCATCATCCAAACGGTCCACAATCGAAGCTAATTCTGCTTGCTTAGCTTCAACCCTGGCCACACGTATCTCATCGATCTATAGTGTCATCATTTTCTCCTCCATGATGCCAAGTCATTCCTCCAAGCAAGAGGGTGGTCTCTTTGCTCTCTTTATTGTTCCACCCCCTCCCCTGATGTGACGCCCGAGGTACTTTGGGGTACTACCCCGCCTTTCCCATGGACTCATGGAGGTTATGAGTAGGGATGAAGGGGGTAAAGTTGGAGAAGAGCATGAGAAGTAGTGAAGTTAGGATGCTAATTCTTGTGTTATGATGTTTTGTAGGTACATGGCAAGGAGCATGCACTTGCAAAAATATAAGGTTCAATGTAGGAGGCTACATGGACCATGGCGCATTATTTGGGCTTGTATAGAGGTGTACAAGCATTGGCAAAAAAAAATATGTCATGGGCAAGATTTGAACCCAAGACCTATGGAGAGCCAAAGACTTATGTTGCATGAGAAAACCAACCCGAGTTTGGGTCATTAGCTAAAAGAAAGAGGAGGCGCATCTTGATAAAGGCTTCTTCATCCATATGGCCCAAATCACTTAAGCAAAAGGGGATCTCAACATTTGGGGATCTCGGTTTTTTGGAAGGAGATTGCAACCGAGAGTTGCTTGGGAGTGGCGACTTGGAGAAAGGGGATCTAGGGTGATTCATCTTCTTCCTTGGCGAGTTGGAGGCTGATCTTGAGGGAGCTCACGCCACCATCTTCCACTCTTCATTCCTTGGATTCATCTTGGTGGCGACATGCTTGAGAGGGGCTGAAGCTTTCAGCCATCTTCATCTAGCTTGGGCGAGAGCAAGGAGCTCTCGGCTTTGTTCTTCTTGGAGGAAAGGAGAGCATCCACCTTGTTCCTTGGCGCGGTTCTCATTGGAGGAAGAGGACCGAGAGTTGAGGAGGAGAGGAGCTTGCTGATTTTGGAGAGGAGCTCACGGTTCAACCCTTGCAGCCCTTGTGTTTGGCGGATTGCCCCTTTGGAGGAAAGGGGGCTGATTTGGGGAAGAAGGGGGCTGAATTGGTGCACCTTCTTCATCCATCTTTGGGCGGCTGAGGTGCTGTCCATTAGAGGGCTGAGGTGTTCCTTGGAGCTAAGGAACACATTGAGGCATCAAAACCACCTAGAGGGGCGACTCTAGGGTGGATCCTCAAGGGCTTGCGCTTGAGGAGTATTTTGGAGCTTGAAAGAGAAAGTTTGGCCACCTTGACGAGGAGGGAGCCGAACACTTCATCATCACTTAGCTTAGCGTTGGAGTGGTATATTACTACCCTTACTTGTGTTATTTGCTTACACTACATTGTAGAAACATTGTATGAACATTGAGTAGTGATTAGTTCATTGTTAGTATCTCTATCCATATTGGAAGAGATATTCTGCTCATACCCGAGGTTGTATCCTTGGAAGGGTTGTGATTATATTGTCCGGTGTGTTTAGCTTGTGACTTGTGCAAGCGCCGTGCTTGTGCAAGGAGCTCGCTCGCTGTGTAGTTGTTGATATCTGTATTAGGGTTTTGGGTGTCACGCCCTAAATTTTGTGCTAAATTTTTGCCTTAAAAATCTCGAGCGTGATGGCGCAATCTACACACCCTCTGTGTAAATTGCCAGCCAACACTCTATATGCGGAATTAACCAAGATCTACTAGCACGGACAGAAGTTCCTCTGAATCCACTGCGCTCTCAGGGCTGAGCTCTGATGGAACTGAGCTCCAAGGCTGATCTGATGGAACTGAGTCCTAGCCTTCTCCTAACCCTAGACCTAGGTCAATAAGTGGCGGGTGGCAAGCACATGTTGCTTCTCAACCCCATATGCTCACTTAATGACGGCCTTAGACTTAAGCGCCCTGTAAATTGACACACACACAAGCGCTGGCAGTCACAAGTAAAGGGCACTAGACATATGCCCAAAACCCTAATACAGATATCCACAACTACACAGCGAGCGAGCTCCTTGCACAAGCACGGCGCTTGCACAAGTCACAAGCTAAACACACCGGACAATAAAAACACTGACCCCTCCAAGGACACAACCTCGGGTATGAGCAGAGTATCTCTTCCAATGTGGATAGAGATACTAACAATCAACAATAATCACTACTCAATGTTCATACAATGTTTCTACAATGTAGTGTAAAGCAAATAACACAAGTAAAGCTAGAAGTTATACCACTCCTACGCAATGCTATGTGAGGATGAAGATCAGCCCCCTCCTCCAAGATGTGGCCGGTCTTCCTCCAAAAACCCCTCAAGCGCAAGCCCTTGAGGGTTCCACCCTAGGATCGCCCTCCTAGGTGGTTGTGATGTTGAACCGTGCCCTTGCCTCCCAAAGACGCCAAGCTTCTCAAATGGATAGCAAGCAAGCTGCCCCAAGTGGTGGAAGGAAGTGGTGGCCGGTCAGCCCCCTTCTCCCCAAATCAGCCCCTTTTCCTCCAAAGGGACAATACACCAAACACCAAGGCTACACTCGCCCCCAAACTCTAATGGACAGCAATGCAACTCTCGGCTTCAGCTCCAAATGTCGCCTCCTCTCCAAGAAGACAACAAGGATGGATGGATGAACTCTTCTCAATCAGCCCGCCACCTCAAGAAACTCCAAGTGCATAATCGTGAGCTCCCTCAAGCTCACGCCAATACAATGAAGAACTCGCCCAAACACCAAGGTGGAAAGTGGCCGGAACTCCCCTCCAAGCCGCCACCAAGATGGCCGGAGATAGGTGGAAGAAGGATGCGTGAGCTTCCCTCAAGCTCACGCCCAAAGGCAAGGAAGAAGATGGCCGGATGAAGCTCTCTCCAAGTCGCCAATGTCCTCCAAGCTCTCGGCTCCAAGAAGATTGAGATCCCCAAATCGCATCCTCTATATCCAATTTGATTTGCCCTCTTTTGTTTAAGTGATTTGGGCCATATGGATGAAGAAGCCTTTATCTAGATGCACCTCCTCTTTTTTTTAGCTAATGAGCCAAGCTCGGGTTGGTCCTCTCATGCAACAAAAGTCTTTGGCTCTCTATAGGTCTTGGGTTCAAAACTCACCCATGACATATATTTTTTTACATGCTTGTACACCTCTATACAAGCCCATATCATGCGCCATAGTCCATGTAGCCTTCTACATTGAACCTTATATTTTTGTAAGTGCATGCTCCTTGCCATGTACCTACAAAACATCATAACACAAGATTAGTGACCTAACTTCACTACTTCTCATGCTCTTCTTCAACTTTACCCCCTTCATCCCTACTCATAACCTCCATGAGTCCATGGGAAAGGCGGGGTAGTACCTCAAAGTACCCCGGGCGTCACATTGGGCATATGTCTAGTGCCCTTATCTTGTGAACTGCCAGCGTTTGTGTGTGTGTCAATTTACAGGACGCTTACGTCTAAGGCCGTCATTAAGTGAGCATATGGGGTTGAGAAGCAACATGTGCTTGCCACCCGCCACTTATTGACCTAGGTCTAGGGTTAGGAGAAGGCTAGGACTCAGTTCCATCAGATCAGCCTTGGAGCTCAGTTCCATCAGAGCTCAGCCCTGAGAGCGTAGTGGATTCAGAGGAGCTTTTGTTAGTGCTGTAGATCTTGGTTAATTTCCACATATAGAGTGTTGGCTGCAATTTACACAGAGGGTGTGTAGATTGCGCCATCACGCTCGAGATTTTAAAGGCAAAAAAATTTAGCACGAAATTTAGGGCGTGACACCTGAGGTGGGAGGATTTGGCATGCTTGATCCCGCTTCTCCTTTACCATAAGCTGACATAGCGACTGATCGAACTTCCTCTGATATCACTTGTCATGGATGCACTTTCTTTAGTGCTTGGTGTCCGTGCGGTACACTACTCTCCCAGCTAAGGAGTAGTGCTCAATCGATTCGAGGCAACACAAGAAATCGAAAGGCACAAGGGGCACAAGTAACTTTCATAAGACGGCAAGTAAAATGCTCGGTGGAATGACTCAATTGAACACCCTGTCGTTATGTTATCAATAGAGGAAATAGTACAAGACACTAAACAAAAATTAAGTGGACACTAGACCTAGTGTGACGACCTGGGTGTGCGGGGTACACACCCAGACCCCTCTGCATACTCATAGAGGTTATGAGCAGGGAGAGACCCTCATCTTGGGGTGAGGCCTGATGTAGAAGGGGGCAAAACCACTAATAAATGTGTTATGATGTTTTGCAGGTACCATGGAGGAGCATGGCGTACTTAGCAAAAATATAGCCTTGTACAGGAGTGTACAAGCATAGAGAAAAAAATGTGGCATGGGTGAGTCTCGAACCCATGACCTAGAGGAGTGCTAGGACTTATGTTGCATGGGATGGCCAACCCGAGCTTGGGTCATTCGCTGATATGAAGCTTGGCGCATTCCTCTTGAAGTCTTCATCCTTCACCAATCTCAGAGCACCTCATGGAGGGCTGATGGAGCATTGGCGCAAATGAAGGGGGCTGCCCTAAGCAAGGGGCAACCCTAATCGGCAACTCAACATCCGAGAGAGACTTGCGGCTGCTCATCTTTTTGGGCGATTGGAGGCGATCTTGAGGCGACTTTGGGTCATCACCGCCGGCCATCTTCCACCTTCATCTCCGGTGAGCTGAAGGCCCTTTGAGAGAGAGCTCAAGGGGTGCGGCATCCATCAGGTTTCCGAGTCTTGGAAGAGGAGAAAACAACAAGGAAGAGAGGCTTCCACTCTCGGCTGGATTGGAGCTCAGCCGGCAATCCATCTTCATCCTCTTCTCCGGCGAGGAAGAGGACCTCTTGAGGTCAAGAGGGGGCGGCAACCTGCTGGTTGGCCGACCTTGGAGTCACGGCAGCAAAGGGGAAGGAGTCCCCCACTTGCGGCAGCAAGTTTAGGGGTTCTCCCCTATTCGGCTACAAGGGGGAAAGGGGTTCCCCCACTCACGGCAGCTAGGGGAAGGAGTTCCCCTTCTCATCCGGCATTGTTGGACTTCGGGGCAGCAGCTTGGGTGGCTTGTGGAAGAGGATTCCGGCGGCCAACAAGGGGTTTTCCGGCGAGGTTCAACAAGGGACAGCTTGTACAAACTGCTCCCAAGGATCGTGCGATCCTTGGAGGTATAATTTACCTGCTTTCTAGATAGGAGCTTGTAATCATTGTATAAGACGCTGTTGAGTAGTTAGTGTGAGGTTTTTGATCCCTTAGCCCAAATTGAGTTGTGAAGGGGTTTTCCTCACTTTTATACATATCGTGTACTCTGCCTGGCCAGCTGGGGCCTCGTGTGTGATTAGGGGCGGGCGTACTTAACTGATAGGGCGTTCCCTCCTTGCTGTGTAGTGGTAGCTATCTGCTTAGGGTCGGGGCATATGTCTAGTGCCCGACTATTGTACTGCCTGTGATTCTTGTGTGTGTATTTACACAGGGCGCTCTAGGTATTAAGGACGGTCGTGAGTGTGCATATTGGGTTGAGGAGCAACGTGTGCTGCCCACCCGCCGGTCATTGACGTAGAGTCTAGGGCTACGAGAAGATTAGGCCCAGACCATCAGAGATTAGCCCGGGAGCACAGTGATCCACAGAGAGCACAGAGGCAGACGATTGGGGCATGAGCATCCCATCTGGGGATCGGGCATTTTGGGTTGGGGGCGCAGAGATTCTAGACTTCCGCATAGCTCGTGTATTGAGTGTCGGCTGACGGTTTACTCATTGTGTAATCTTGCACTCTCGGGTTACACAGTGTGTAAGTCGTGCCATCACACCTCAATTTACACAGCGAAAAATTGGGGCGTGACAGAGTGGTATCAGAGGCCACGCGCGCACCTGGAACAACTGCAACAACTCAACCTGACAAGCAATGGTTGTTTGTGACACCGAGATATAGACGTGAGTTGTTGTGCTGTTTGGGAGTTGCGTACGTCGGTGCTTAGCGCCGGGGCGTAATTCCTCAGTTACACAACTCATCGATCAGTTTCGGGTCCATTCAACCGTCAGCACAGTTTACCCATCACAGCACCAGATGGCAGAGTCAGAGTTACCAGAGTTGCTAGATCTGGATGAGAGGTTCACCAGACTAGAGTTAGCTATTGGGATAGAAGAGGGGGAATGGCAGGGAGATCCACTGGCTGAGCGTATGCAGACGCTCAGGGAACTCAATAGGCATTATGAGCAGACAAATGATGCTAGAGTCAGAAGGCTAGAGTCTACTGTGGAGACATTGACAGCCGAGATAGCCATGTTGAAGCTAGCCTTAGCCCAGGTAGCTTCAAACCCACCTACACCCACAGCTGGGGTTATGCCTTCACATCCGGTGGTGAAGCGCAATATACCCTACCCTTCTACCTTTGGAGGAGCTAGGGTAGCTAAGGAGTTGGAAAACTTTCTGTTTGACATGGAGCACTATTTCAAAGCTGCTCGGGTGCCAGAAGAAGATAAAATAGAGGTTTGTGCGTCATTCCTCACGGGAGATGCCAAAGTATGGTGGCGCACTTCTGTAGCCCCAAGGACCGAGGGAGAGCATCCCGAGGTTGTGTCGTGGGAGGATCTGAAACTGGAGATGAGAGCTCAGTTTCGGCCTGCGAACACCATATTCACTGCTCGCATGCAATTCAGAAATTTGAGGCAGACCGGCACTGTAAGAGATTATGTTAAGCAATTTGCCACATTGCTTTTGGAAATCCCTAATATGAATGAGGAAGAGAAGTTCATATCATTCTTAGGAGGTCTTCAGGACTAGGCATTGCTAGAGCTCAGGAGACAGGGAGTGACCACTTACAGAGATGCCGTGGTAGCTGCCGATGCACTGTTAGATATGAGAGGTACTAGACCTCATGCTGGGGGAGTGACTTCCTACAGACAAGGGTAAGAAGAAGTACATCCCCAAGCAGAAGCAAAAGGGTAAAGCACCAGTTCCTCAGACTCATCAGAAACCAGTTGTGCAGAAAAAGAGGAATGAGTCTAGTCCCAAGAGGAAACTGGCTTGTTTTGTTTGCAATGGCCCTCACATGATGAGGGATTGTCCTACCAAGAGAGCAATAGCTGCAGTCCTAGCAGATAAGGGGGATGCAAGAAAAGAAGATACATAAGGTTTTGCATCAGTGAACCCTCTAGTGATTGCTAATGTTTCAGTGAGATCTTCCCCACTGATGTACACAAATATTAGCCTGAACGGAGTAGAGATTGCAGCCATGGTAGATACTGGTGCCACTCACCTATTTGTTTCAGATAGGTTGCGAGAGCAACTGAAGCTGAAAACTACCACCAGTAACACCCATGTTAAGACAGTAAATGCTGAGGCGAAGAAAGCTATGGGCATATCTTATGATGTTCCAGTGAAGATGGGACCCTGGAGTGGGAAGTGCACAGTATTGGTAACTCAGTTAGATGTGTTCGACGTCATTGTGGGTATGGACTTGTTGAGAAGAGCAAAAGCCACCCCAATGCCACATCTCAATAGTTTGCTGGTATTAGATGAGAAGAATCCTTGTTTCATTCCTTGCTTTACTGGAATGAAAGAGGAGAAGAAGAAGGCAAAGGAGAAGGAGCTTACTCCTACTGCCCTAGCCAATGGAGTGAGGCATGGTGCTTCCACTTATCTAGCCCATATTAGAGTAGTGGAAGACACTCCACGATTGGATTCAGCTCCTGGACAGTTTATGAGGGATGTGAGGGAACTGGCCACTTCCTCCAGTTCTTGTAGCAGGAAGGGAAAAGAAGTCATTGTGGGGACTGCTGTAGCTTCATTAGAGAACTTAATGACATCAGTACCACCTTCTATTGGATCTTTACTGAAAGAGTTCAAAGATGTGATCCCACCAGAGATGCCAAAGGTACTGCCTCTCAGGAGAGACATAGATCACCAGATTGAGTTAGTCCCTGGAGCAGTACCCCCAGCACAGCCTCCATACCGCATGCCACCATTAGAACTGGCAGAGCTCAGGAAACAGCTGAACGAGCTCTTAGAGTCAGGGTATATCCAACCCTCAAAGGCACCATATGGAGCGCCTGTCTTGTTTCAAAAGAAGAAAGATGGGAGCTTGCGCATGTGCGTGGACTATAGAGCACTGAACAAAGTCACAGTGCGCAATGCCTATCCCATCCCGCTGATTCAAGACTTGTTGGATAGGTTGGCGAATGCCAAAATCTTTAGCAAGCTGGACTTAAGATCAGGATATTGGCAAGTGCGTATTGCCGAGGGGGATGAGCCAAAGACAACTTGTGTCACGCGGTATGGCTCGTTTGAGTTTATGGTGATGCCTTTTGGGCTAACCAATGCTCCTGCAACTTTCTGTAACCTCATGAACAATATCCTAAACCCATTTTTGGATAAGTTCGTGGTGGTTTATTTGGATGACATAGTAGTGTATTCCTCAGATCTGAAGGAGCACGAGAAGCATTTAAGACAAGTACTGCAAGTTCTCCGAGATAACCAGTTGTATCTGAAGGCTGAGAAATGTGAGTTTGCCTAGACTGAGATCCAATTTTTAGGACACGTTGTATCTCAAGGCAGTGTGAGAATGGATAATGAGAAGATCAAGGCCATTTGGGATTGGCCTAGTCCTTCCAATGTGACTCAACTGCGTTCTTTTCTAGGTCTGGCAAACTTCTACAGAAGATTCATCATGGGATACTCAAAGGTAGTGGCACCTTTGACTGACTTGCTCAAAAAGGACAAAACTTGGTGTTGGGAGGAGACACACCAAGAAGCTTTTGAGACTCTGAAGAGGCTGGTAACTTCAGAGCCAGTGCTAAAATTACCAGATTTCTCACAAGGGTTTGAAGTTCATACTGATGCTTCAGACCGTGCTCTAGGCGGAGTACTAGTTCAAGATGGCAGACCAGTGGCCTATGAAAGCAGAAAATTGAAAGCAGCTGAGCTTAACTACTCTGCACATGAAAAGGAAATGCTAGCTGTGGTCCATTGTCTCAGATTGTGGCGTATTTACCTTCTGGGGAGTCACTTTATAGTCAAAACTGATAACATTGCTAACACTTTCTTCCAGACTCAGAAGAAATTATCAGCCAGGCAGGCCCGTTGGCAAGAGCTTCTAGCAGAGTTTGACTTCAGTTGGGAGCATAAACCGGGTAAATGTCATCAGGTCCCAGATGCCCTCAGTAGGATCAGCACTGTTGCTATGTTATGCGCACTATCTAGAGCAGAGGGCAAGATTTTTCAGTATATCAAGCAGACCGCCAGTACAGATAAAGCCTACCAGAAGCTTGTTGCACAGATCAGAGATGGTATTGTGCGCAGATTCTATGTAGATGAGGATGGCCTTATCATGGCTCAGGGTGGCCGGACCTATGTTCATGCTTCGGGGGACATCCGTTTTGGTCTCATGAGAGAGTTCCATGATACTGTTTGGGCAGGACATCCAGGTGGTCAGAGAATGTATGCACTGCTTAAAAGAGGTTGGTTCTGGCCAGGAATGAAGTCAGATGTAGAGCATTTTGTGAAAACCTGTCTGATTTGTCAGCAGGATAAGATTGAGAGAAGATTGGAGGCAGGTCTTCTCCAGCCTTTGCCCACACCAGCTAGACCATTTATATCAGTGTCTATGGACTTCATAACTCATTTTCCAGTCTTTGATGGACTTGGTTCTGTTTTGGTGATTGTGGATAGATTTTCTAAATATGCTATATTTGTGGCGGCTCCTGAGGAGTGCTCAGCTGAGGTGACCGCCAATTTGTTCTTTCAGCACGTGGTGAACCACTTTGGCTTACCACGAGATATCATCAGTGATAGAGACACCAGATTCACAGGCAGATTCTGGGGGTTCTTATTTAAGAAGCTAGGAACAGACTTGAAGATGTCTACTGCTTTTCACCCCCAAACTGATGGGCAGACCGAGCGCATCAATGCACTAGTAGAAGAATATCTGAGACACTTTGTTTCTGCTACTTAGAGAAATTGGCCGTTCCTGCTTGATACGGCCCAGTTTGCTTACAATATACAAGTGTCCTCAGCTACTAGAAAAAGTCCATTTGAGATGGTCCTAGGATATCAACCAGCTACCCCGGTTGATAATCTTGCTAGTGGGGCAAGCAGTCGAAATAAGGCTGCGAATCAATATGTCCAGGATCGCATAGAGCTCTGGGAAGAGGCTAGGGATAGCTTGAGGAAAGCTTCCAACCGTATGGTTAAATATGCGAACAGACATAGACGTCACATCGAGTTCGAGGTAGGTGATTTGGTGCTCCTCAAACTCACCCCTCAGATGTGGAAGAAGATAGTGGCAGGCACTTATCATAGAGGGCTTGTACCCAGATATGAAGGACCATTCACGGTTATCAAGAGAGTGGGTGCAGTAGCCTATAAGTTGAATTTGTCGAAGCACTACAAGTTACATCCCACATTCCATGTTAGTTTCCTCAAGAAATTTCATTCAGACGATGTTCATCTGGAGCGTCAACAAGTGAGAAGAAAGCCAGCCCGTGGCTCTGTAGAGTTTGCTAAGCAGCCTTTGAAGATTCTGAATCACCGAGTATATGGTTGGAAAGGAAAAGGACAGAAGGCTGAGATTTTAGTACAGTGGCAGGGCGAAGCTGAAGAGGATGCTACTTGGGAGAGAATGGCTGACCTTGAACAAATTTCATTGGTTGTTCAAGAATTATGAGGAAGCCCTCGGGGGCGAGGTCTAGGTCAGCTGGGGGAGAGTGTGACGACCTGGGTGTGCGGGGTACACACCCAGACCCCTCTACATACTCATAGAGGTTATGAGCAGGGAGAGACCCTCATCTTGGGGTGAGGCCTGATGTAGAAGGGGGCAAAACCACTAATAAATGTGTTATGATGTTTTGCAGGTACCATGGAGGAGCATGGAGTACTTAGCAAAAATATAGCCTTGTACAGGAGTGTACAAGCATAGAGAAAAAATGTGGCATGGGTGAGTCTCGAACCCATGACCTAGAGGAGTGCTAGGACTTATGTTGCATGGGATGGCCAACCCGAGCTTGGGTCATTCGCTGATATGAAGCTTGGCGCATTCCTCTTGAAGTCTTCATCCTTCACCAATCTCAGAGCACCTCATGGAGGGCTGATGGAGCATTGGCGCAAATGAAGGGGGCTGCCCTAAGCAAGGGGCAACCCTAATCGGCAACTCAACATCCGAGAGAGACTTGCGGCTGCTCATCTTTTTGGGAGATTGGAGGCGACTTTGGGTCATCACCGCCGGCCATCTTCCACCTTCATCTCTGGTGAGCTGAAGGCCCTTTGAGAGAGAGCTCAAGGGGTGCGGCATCCATCAGGTTGCCGAGTCTTGGAAGAGGAGAAAACCGCAAGGAAGAGAGGCTTCCACTCTCGGCTGGATTGGAGCTCAGCCGGCAGTCCATCTTCATCCTCTTCTCCGGCGAGGAAGAGGACCTCTTGAGGTCAAGAGGGGGCGGCAACCTGCTGGTTGGCCGACCTTGGAGTCACGGCAGCAAAGGGGAAGGAGTCCCCCACTTGCGGCAGCAAGTTTAGGGGTTCTCCCCTATTCGGCTACAAGGGGGAAAGGGGTTCCCCCACTCACAGCAGCTAGGGGAAGGAGTTCCCCTTCTCATCCGGCATTGTTGGACTTCGGGGCAGCAGCTTGGGTGGCTTGTGGAAGAGGATTCCGGCGGCCAACAAGGGGTTTTCCGGCGAGGTTCAACAAGGGACAGCTTGTACAAACTGCTCCCAAGGATCGTGCGATCCTTGGAGGTATAATTTACCTGCTTTCTAGATAGGAGCTTGTAATCATTGTATAAGACGCTGTTGAGTAGTTAGTGTGAGGTTTTTGATCCCTTAGCCCAAATTGGGTTGTGAAGGGGTTTTCCTCACTTTTATACATATCGTGTACTCTGCCTGGCCAGCTGGGGCCTCATGTGTGATTAGGGGCGGGCGTACCTAACTGATAGGGCGTTCCCTCCTTGCTGTGTAGTGGTAGCTATCTGCTTAGGATCAGGGCATATGTCTAGTGCCCGACTATTGTACTGCCTGTGATTCTTGTGTGTGTATTTACACAGGGCGCTCTAGGTATTAAGGACGGTCGTGAGTGTGCATATTGGGTTGAGGAGCAACGTGTGCTGCCCACCCGCCGCTCATTGACGTAGAGTCTAGGGCTAGGAGAAGATTAGGCCCAGACCATCAGAGATCAGCCCGGGAGCACAGTGATCCACAGAGAGCACAGAGGCAGACGATTGGGGCACGAGCATCCCATCTGGGGATCGGGCATTTTGGGTTGGGGGCGCAGAGATCCTAGACTTCGGCATAGCGCGTGTATTGAGTGTCGGCTAACGGTTTACTCATTGTGTAATCTTGCACTCTCGGGTTACACAGTGTGTAAGTCGTGCCATCACACCTCAATTTACACAGCGAAAAATTGGGGCGTGACACCTAGTGTCACGCCCCAAATTTTGTGCTAAATTTTTGCTTAAAATTTCGAGCGTGATGGCGCAATTTACACACCCTCTGTGTAAATTGCCAGCCAACACTCAGTCTGCGGAAGCTAGCCAAGATCGTCTCCCAAGCACAATCTACACCTCTCTGGTCCTCTGCGCTCTCTGGGCTGAAGAAGATGGTGATGAAGAGTAGAAGGCTGCCGGTGGTCTTCCTTGCCTCCAAGGAATCGCCAAGGATGAAAGCCTCCCTCTTCAATGCCCTTCCTCTCCTCTAGGAAGGACTCGCCAAGAACAGCCCAAGAACACGCCTCAAGGACTCGCCTCAGCCTTGAGCGTGATCAAGAACTCGCCAAGATGGGTTTCCTCACCTCAAGGAAACTCGCCAAGGAAGAAGGATGGTAAACTCGCCAAGAACCTCCAAGCCGAGCACCTCCAAGAATGTCGCCCTCTTCCTCAAGCTTCGGCTCTCACCAAATCCGATTGTCTCTTACCAAATCGAGATCCCCAATTAGTTGTGTCTTTTGTCATTTTTACCCCTTTGCATTATGAAGACCTTAAGTGGATGGCGCTCCTCTTTCTTTCAGCTAATGACCCAAGCTTGGGTTGGTCCTCTCATGCAACTTAAGGATTAGGCTTTCCATAGGTCTTGGGTTCAAATCTCACCCATGACATATTTTTTTCCACATGCTTGTACACCTCTATACAAGCTCAAATAATGCTCCTTGGTCTATGTAGCCCCCCTACCTTGACCCAAACATTTTTGCATATGTATGCTCCATCAATTTTACCCCCTTAATCCCTACTCATAACCTCTATGAGTCCATGGGAAAGGCGGGGTAGTACCCCATAGTACCCAGGGCATCACACCTAGTGTGACGACCTGGGTGTGCGGGGTACACACCCAGACCCCTCTGCATACTCATAGAGGTTATGAGCAGGGAGAGACCCTCATCTTGGGGTGAGGCCTGATGTAGAAGGGGGCAAAACCACTAATAAATGTGTTAAGATGTTTTGCAGGTACCATGGAGGATATGGAACCACTTAGCAAAAATATAGCCTTGTACAGGAGTGTACAAGCATAGAAAAAAAAATGTGGCATGGGTGAGTCTCGAACCCATGACCAAGAGGAGAGCTAATGCTTATGTTGAAGGGGATGGCCAACCCGAGCTTGGGTCATTCGCTGATATGAAGCATTGGCGCATCCTCTTATATTCTTCATTGGCTTCACCAATCTCAAAGCACCATGGAGGGCTGATGGAGCTTGGGCGCAAGTGAAGCAAGGGAACACTCATTCGTGAACCCTAACTCCATCCGAGACTTGTGTTGCGGCTGCTCATTTCCCTTTGGCGATTTGTGGGCGATTGTGGTCATCTCTGGCCATCTTCCATCCTCTTCTTCTCCGGTGAGGTTGAGGAACCTTTGGGTGACAAAAGGGTGCGGCATCTACTGGTGGTGCTGAGTCTTGGAAGAGATCCGCAAGGAGGAGAAGCAGTCCACTCTCGGCAGCTTGGGAGCAGCTGGCGGCAGCTTGCTCCTACCACCTCCATCCTCATTTCCGGCGACCTTGAGAGGTTCTTGAGCTGAGGGGAGACGACCACCTACTGGTTGGTCGACTTTGGAGGGGCGGCAGCACAAGGGGAGAGGTTCCCCTTCTCGGCAGCAGCATTTAGGGTGGCCTTCCACCTTCGGCTACAAGGGGAAGGAGTTCCCCCTACTTCCGGCAGCTTGGGGAAGGAGTCCCCTTGCATTCGGCTTGATTGGAGCTCACGGACAGCAGCTTGGTGGAGCCTTCCGGCGGTCACAAGGGAGCTTTCCGGCGAGGTGCAAATCAAGACATCTTGTACAAATTGCTCCCAAGGGTCGGGCGACCTTTGGAGGTATAATTTTACTTGCTTACTAGATTTCTAGGTAGAGCTTGTAATCTTGTATAAGAACTGCTGTGTAGTTGTGTTAGTGTGAGGTTTTTGATCCCTCAGCCCACATTGGGTAGTGGAGGGGTTTTCCTCACTTTTGATATCATTGTGTACTTTGCCTGGCCAGCTGAGGCCTCGGTGTGATTAGGGGTGGGCGCACCTAACTGATAGGGCGTTTCCTCCTTGTGGTGTAGTGGTGGATACCTGCTTAGGTTTGGGGGCATATGTCTAGTGCCCGTCTATTGCACTGCCTGTGATTCTTGTGTGTGTATTTACACAGGGCGCTTTATGTATTAAGGACGGTCGTGAGCGCGCATATTGGGTTGAGGAGCAACGTGTGCTGCCCACCCGCCGCTCATTGACGTAGAGTCTAGGGCTAGGAGAAGATTAGGCCCAGACCATCAGAGATCAGCCCGGGAGCACAGTGATCCACAGAGCACAGAGGCAGCATCGGGGCACGAGCATCCCATCTGGGGATCGGGCATTTTGAGTTGGGGGCGCAGAGATCCTTAGACTTCCGCATAGCGCACGTGTGTTGGGTGTTAGGCTGACGGGTTACTCATTGTGTAATCTTTACTCTCGGGTTACACAGTGTGTAAGTCATGCCATCACACCTCAATTTACACAGCAAAAAATTGGGGCGTGACAAGAGTGGTATCAGAGGCCACACGTGACCAGAGTGATATCAGATTCCACAGCGTACCCGGAACAACTGTAACAACTCAACCTGACAAGCAGTGGTTGTTTGTGACACCGAGATATAGACGTGAGTCGTTGTGCTGTTTGGGAGTTGCGTACGTCGGTGCTTAGCGCCGGGGCGTAAATCCTCAGTTACACTACTCATCGCTCAGTTTCGGGGTCCATTCAACCGTCAGCACAGTTCACCCATCACAGCACCAGATGGCAGAGTTAGATTTACCAGGGTTGCTAGATCTAGATGAGAGGTTCATCAGACTAGAGATGGCTGTTGGGATAGATGAGGCGGAATGGCAGGGAGATCCATTGGCTGAGCAGATGCACACGCTCAGGGAACTCCAGTTACATTATGAGCATGTTAATGATGCTAGAGTTCAGAGACTAGAGTCTACCGTGGAGACTCTCACCGCTGAGATAGCCATGTTGAAGCTAGCCTTAGCCCAGGTAGCTTCAAACCCACCTACACCCACAGCTGGGGTTATGCCTTCACATCCGGTGGTGAAGCGCCATATACCCGACCCTTCTACCTTTGGAGGAGCCAGGGTAGCTAAGGAGCTAGAAAACTTTCTGTTTGACATGGAGCACTATTTTAAAGCTGCTCGGGTGCCAGAAGAGGACAAAATAGAGGTTTGTGCGTCGTTCCTCACTGGAGATGCCAAAGTATGGTGGCGTACTTCTGTAGCCCCGAGGACCGAGGGAGAGCATCCCGAGGTTGTGTCATGGCAGGATTTGAAATTAGAGATGAGAGCTCAATTTAGGCCTGCGAACACCCTATTCACTGCTCGCATGCAATTCAGAAGTTTGAGGCAGACAGGCACTGTAAGAGAATATGTTAAGCAATTTGCCACATTGCTTTTGGAAATCCCCAACATGAGTGAGGAAGAAAAGTTTATCTCATTTCTTGGAGGTCTTCAAGATTGGGCATTGTTAGAGCTCAGAAGACAAGGGGTAACCACTTACAGAGATGCTGTGGTAGCAGCAGATGCCTTATTAGATTTGAGAGGTACCAGACCTCAAGCTGGGGGAGTGACTTCTTCATCTTCCCATACCTGTGTGCCAGACAAGGGTAAGAAGAAGTACGTCCCCAAGCAGAAGCAAAAGAGTAAAGCACCAGTTCCTCAGACTCATCAGAAGCCAGTTGTGCAGAAAAAGAGGAATGAGTCTAGTCCTAAGAGGAAGCTGGCTTGTTTTGTTTGCAATGGCCCTCACGTGATGAGGGATTGTCCTACCAAGAGAGCAATAGCTGCAGTCCTTACAGAGAAAAAGGACGCAGGAAAAGAAGATCTGCAGGGTTGTGCATCAGTCAACCCTTTGGTAATTGCCAATGTATCAGTGAGATCTTTCCCACTGATGTACACAAATATTAGCCTGAACGGAGTAGAGATTGCAGCCATGGTGGATACTGGGGCCACTCACTTATTTGTTGCAGATAGGTTGCGAGAGCAACTGAAGCTGAAGACGACGACCAGTAACACCCATGTAAAGACAGTCAATGCTGAGGCTAGGAAAGCTATGGGTATCTCATATGATGTCCCGGTGAAGATGGGACCCTGGAGTGGGAAATGCACTGTTTTGGTTACTCAACTAGATGTCTTTGATGTCATTGTGGGCATGGACCTTCTGAGAAGAGCTAAGGCCACCCCAATGCCACATCTCAATAGTTTGCTGGTACTAGATGAAAAGAATCCTTGTTTCATTCCTTGATTTACTGGAATGAAAGAGGAGAAGAAGAAAGCGAAGGAGAAGGAGCTCACTCCTACCTCCCTAGCAAATGGAGTGAGGCATGGTGCTTCCACCTACTTAGCTCATATTAGAGTAGTGGAAGACACTCCACGATTGGATTCAGCTCCTGGACAGCTTATGAGGGATGTGAGGGAACTGGCCACTTCCTCTAGTTCTTATAGCAGGAAGGGAAAAGAAGTCATTGTGGGGGCTGCTGAAACTTCATTAGAGAGCTTAATGGCATCAGTACCGCGTTCTGTTGGAGCTTTGTTGAAAGAGTATGCAGATGTTATCCCACCTGAGATGCCTAAGGTACTGCCTCCCAGGAGAGACATAGATCACCAGATTGAGTTAGTCCCTGGAGCAGTACCCCCGGCACAGCCTCCCTACCGCATGCCACCGCTAGAATTGGCAGAGCTTAGGAAACAGTTGAATGAGCTCTTAGAGTCAGGGTATATCCAACCCTCAAAGGCACCATATGGAGCACCTGTCCTGTTCCAAAAGAAGAAAGATGGGAGCTTGCGCATGTGTGTGGATTATAGAGCACTGAACAAAGTCACAGTGCACAATGCCTACCCAATCCCATTGATCCAAGACTTGTTGGATAGATTGGCAAATGCTAAGATCTTTAGCAAGTTGGACTTGAGATCAGGATATTGGCAAGTGCGAATTGCCGAGGGGGATGAGCCAAAGACAACTTGTGTCACGCGGTATGGCTCGTTTGAGTTTTTGGTTATGCCTTTTGGGCTAACCAACGCTCCTGCTACATTTTGTAACCTCATGAACAATATCCTAAACCCATTTTTGGATAAGTTCGTGGTGGTTTATCTAGATGATATTGTGGTATATTCATCTGATCTGAAGGAGCACGAGAAGCATCTGAAGCAAGTACTGCAAGTTCTCCGGGATAATCAGTTGTATCTAAAGGCAGAAAAATGTGAGTTTGCCCAGACTGAAATTCAATTTCTAGGACATGTTGTGTCCCAAGGCAGTGTGAGGATGGACAATGATAAGATCAAGGCCATTTGGGATTGGCCTAGTCCGTCCAATGTGACTCAACTGCGTTCTTTTCTGGGTCTGGCAAACTTCTACCGTAGATTCATCATGGGATATTCAAAGGTAATGGCACCTTTGACAGATTTGCTCAGAAAGGACAAGACTTGGTGTTGGGAGGATACACACCAAGAAGCTTTTGAGACTCTGAAGAAGCTGGTAACTTCAGAGCCAGTGCTAAAATTACCAGATTTTTCACAAGGGTTTGAAGTGCACACTGATGCTTCAGACCGTGCTCTAGGCGGAGTATTAGTTCAGGATGGCAGACCTGTGGCCTATGAGAGCAGAAAGCTGAAAGCAGCCGAGCTTAACTACTCAGCACATGAGAAGGAGATGCTAGCTGTCGTCCACTGTCTCAGATTGTGGCGTATCTACCTTCTGGGGAGTCACTTTATAGTAAAGACCGATAACATTGCTAACACTTTCTTCCAAACTCAGAAGAAATTGTCAGCCAGGCAGGCCCGTTGGCAAGAACTCCTAGCAGAATTTGACTTCAGTTGGGAGCATAAACCGGGCAAGTGTCATCAGGTCCCAGATGCCCTCAGTAGAATTAGCAGTGTTGCTATGGTATGCGCACTTTCTAGAGCAGAAGGGAAAATCTTTCAGTATCTTAAGCGGACCGCCAGCACAGATAAAGCCTACCAGAAGCTTGTGGCACAGATCAGAGATGGTGTAGTGCGCAGGTTTTATGTAGATGAGGATGGCCTTATCATGGCTCAGGGTGGCAGAACTTATGTTTCTGCTTCGGGGGACATTCGTTTTGGCCTAATGAGGGAGTTCCATGATACTGTTTGGGCCGGACATCCAGGTGGTCACAGGATGTATGCACTGCTCAGAAGAGGTTGGTTCTGGCCAGGAATGAAATCAGACATAGAGCATTTTGTGAAGACCTGTTTGGTATGCCAACAGGATAAAATTGAGAGAAGACTGGAGGCAGGTCTTCTCCAGCCTTTGCCCACACCTTCTAGACTATTTATGTCAGTGTCGATGGACTTTATTACTCATTTTCTAGTCTTTGATGGACTTGGTTCTGTTCTGGTGATAGTAGACAGATTTTCTAAATATGCAATATTTGTGGCGGCTCCTGAGGAGTGCTCAGCTGAGGTGACCGCCAATCTGTTCTTTCAGCACGTGGTGAAGCACTTTGGCTTACCACGAGATATTATCAGTGATAGAGACACCCGCTTTACTTGGAGATTTTGGGGGTCCTTGTTTAAGAAGCTGGGAACAGACTTGAAGATGTCTACTGCCTTTCACCCCCAGACTGATGGGCAGACCGAGCGCATCAATGCTATGGTAGAAGAATATTTGAGGCACTTTGTTTCTGCTACTCAGAGAAACTGGCCATTCTTGCTTGATACGGCCCAGTTTGCTTATAATATACAAGTGTCGTCAGCTACGGGAAAGAGTCCATTCGAAATGGTCCTAGGATATCAACCATCTACCCCGGTTGATAATCTGGCTAGTGGGGCAAGTAGTCGAAATAAGGCTGCAAATCAGTATGTCCAGGATCGCATAGAGCTCTGGGAAGAGGCTCGGGACAGCTTGAGGAAAGCGTCCAACCGGATGGTAAAATATGCGAACAGACATAGACGTCACGTGGAGTTTGAGGTAGGTGATTTGGTACTCCTCAAACTCACCCCACAGATGTGGAGAAAGATAGTGGCAGGCACTTATCATAGAGGGCTAGTACCCAGATATGAAGGACCATTTACAGTTATCAAGAGAGTGGGTACAGTAGCATACAAGTTGAACCTGCCAAAGCACTATAAGTTGCATTCCACATTCCATGTTAGTTTCCTCAAGAAATTTCACTCAGATGATCTGCATCCTGAGCGACAGCAAGTGAGAAGAAAGCCAGCCCGTGGCTCTGTAGAATTTGCAAAGCAGCCTTTGAAGATTCTGAATCACCGTATATACGGATGGAAAGGCAAAGGACAGAAGGCTGAGATGTTAGTACAGTGGCAGGGCGAAGCTGAGGAGGATGCTACTTGGGAGAGAATGGCTGACCTTGAACAATTTCACTAGTTGTTCAAGAAATATGAGGAAGCCCTCGGGGGTGAGGTCTAGGTCAGCTGGGGGAGAGTGTGACGACCTGGGTGTGCGGGGTACACACCCAGACCCCTCTGCATACTCATAGAGGTTATGAGCAGGGAGAGACCCTCATCTTGGGGTGAGGCCTGATGTAGAAGGGGGCAAAACCACTAATAAATGTGTTAAGATGTTTTGCAGGTACCATGGAGGATATGGAACCACTTAGCAAAAATATAGCCTTGTACAGGAGTGTACAAGCATAGAAAAAAAAATGTGGCATGGGTGAGTCTCGAACCCATGACCAAGAGGAGAGCTAATGCATATGTTGAAGGGGATGGCCAACCCGAGCTTGGGTCATTCGCTGATATGAAGCATTGGCGCATCCTCTTATATTCTTCATTGGCTTCACCAATCTCAAAGCACCATGGAGGGCTGATGGAGCTTGGGCGCAAGTGAAGCAAGGGAACACTCATTCGTGAACCCTAACTCCATCCGAGACTTGTGTTGCGGCTGCTCATTTCCCTTTGGCGATTTGTGGGCGATTGTGGTCATCTCCGGCCATCTTCCATCCTCTTCTTCTCCGGTGAGGTTGAGGAACCTTTGGGTGACAAAAGGGTGCGGCATCTACTGGTGGTGCTGAGTCTTGGAAGAGATCCGCAAGGAGGAGAAGCAGTCCACTCTCGGCAGCTTGGGAGCAGCTGGCGGCAGCTTGCTCCTACCACCTCCATCCTCATTTCCGGTGACCTTGAGAGGTTCTTGAGCTGAGGGGAGACGACCACCTACTGGTTGGTCGACTTTGGAGGGGCGGCAGCACAAGGGGAGAGGTTCCCCTTCTCGGCAGCAGCATTTAGGGTGGCCTTCCACCTTCGGCTACAAGGGGAAGGAGTTCCCCCTACTTCCGGCAGCTTGGGGAAGGAGTCCCCTTGCATTCGGCTTGATTGGAGCTCACGGACAGCAGCTTGGTGGAGCCTTCCGGCGGTCACAAGGGAGCTTTCCGGCGAGGTGCAAATCAAGACATCTTGTACAAATTGCTCCCAAGGGTCGGGCGACCTTTGGAGGTATAATTTTACTTGCTTACTAGATTTCTAGGTAGAGCTTGTAATCTTGTATAAGAACTGCTGTGTAGTTGTGTTAGTGTGAGGTTTTTGATCCCTCAGCCCACATTGGGTAGTGGAGGGGTTTTCCTCACTTTTGATATCATTGTGTACTTTGCCTGGCCAGCTGAGGCCTCGGTGTGATTAGGGGCGGGCGCACCTAACTGATAGGGCGTTCTCTCCTTGTGGTGTAGTGGTGGATACCTGCTTAGGTTTGGGGGCATATGTCTAGTGCCCGTCTATTGCACTGCCTGTGATTCTTGTGTGTGTATTTACACAGGGCGCTTTACGTATTAAGGACGGTCGTGAGCGCGCATATTGGGTTGAGGAGCAACGTGTGCTGCCCACCCGCCGCTCATTGACGTAGAGTCTAGGGCTAGGAGAAGATTAGGCCCAGACCATCAGAGATCAGCCCGGGAGCACAGTGATCCACAGAGCACAGAGGCAGCATCGGGGCACGAGCATCCCATCTGGGGATCGGGCATTTTGAGTTGGGGGCGCAGAGATCCTTAGACTTCCGCATAGTGCACGTGTGTTGGGTGTTAGGCTGACGGGTTACTCATTGTGTAATCTTTACTCTCGGGTTACACAGTGTGTAAGTCGTGCCATCACACCTCAATTTACACAGCGAAAAATTGGGGCGTGACACCTAGTGTGAGACCCTGGGTATACTGGGGTTATACCCCGCCTTTCCCATGGACTCATAGAGGTTATGAGTAGGGATGAAGGGGATAAAATTGATGGAGTTTACACATGCAAAAGGTTTGGGTCAATGTAGGGGGACTACATGAACCTTAGTGCAAAATTTGAGCTTGTATGGAGGTGTACAAGCCTACCAAAAAAATATGTCATGGGCAAGACTTGAACCCAAGACCTATGAGAGAACCAATCCTTATGTTGCATGAAGTAACCAACCCAAGCGTGGGTCATTTGCTGAAAGTAGAGGAGGCGCATTCCACTTATGGTCTTCATAATGCAAAGGGGCGAAATTGACAAAAGACCCAACTAATTGGGGATCTCGGATTGCAATAGAGAGGAGGAGATACATTCGGGCTGAGAAAGGAACCGAGAGGAAAGGGGAACTTGTGGTGGCAATTTGGAGGAGAAAGGTCCATCCGGCCATCCTCTTCCCTTCACTTAGGCGTGACTTTGAGGTGAACTCACGCCTCATTCTATCCTCTCATCTCCGGTGAGTGTGGTGGTGGTTTGGAGGGGTTCCGGCCATCCTCCACTTGGTGAGGGGCGGCAGCTTGAGGGAGCAGCCGGCCTGCACTCACTCTTTCCCATTCAGCTTGGAGGATTTAGTGTTGGAGGAGATTCGGTTCTTGAGGGGGGGATTGCTTGAGAGAGGCTCACGCAACAGCCCTCTTGCCCTAGCTTTGGGGTGAGTTTGCTCAGCCATTCGATTGGGTTCCTTGGAGGAAGGAACCGGCTGTTCTTGGAGAGGAGAAGGAGCACCGGCGGCCACTAGATTGTTGGTGGCGCCACCTGACCTTCATCCACTTGTGGCGGCTGAGGTGCTGCTCACTTGAGGTTCAGCTTGTTCTTGGGGTTGGAGGCGAGTCCAAGGAAGGAGGAGCATCTACAACTACCTAGGGAGGCGACCCTAGGGTTGGAGCTCTTCATCACTTTGGTGGAGAGCGCTTTGGAGGAGCTTGGCTTCACTTGGAGGGGGCTGATCTTCTTCCACATTGCATTGCGTAGGAGTGGTATATTCTCTAGCACTACTTATGTTATTTACATTGCATTAGCTTGTAAGAACATTGTATGGACTTTATGCCATGTTGAGTAGTTGATAGGGTGTTTACTTTTATCGATCGGTGTGATTATCGCTGTGTAGTTGTGGATACCTGTCTTAGGGTTTGGGCATATGTCTAGTGCCCGTATTCTGTGAACTGCCAGCGATTGTGTGGACTGTCATTTGCAGGGCGCTTAGGTTTAAGATTGTTGGTAAGGGTGCATATGGGGTTGAGAAGCAACATGTGCTTGCCACCCGCCCCTTATTGACCTAGGTCTAGGGCTAGGTGTCACGCCCCAATTTTTCGCTGTGTAAATTGAGGGTGATGGCACGACTTACACACTGTGTAACTCTGGTATCACAAGTTACACAGAGCGTAACCCGTCAGCCTAACACTCAAATACACGCGCTCTATGCATGTGCGCGATGAGGAAGTCTAAGATCGTCTGCGCCCCAACTCAAACACACTGGACCCCGGATGGGTAAGTCTCGTACCCCGATCAAATGCCTCTGCGCTCTGTGGATCACTGCGCTCCCGGGCTGATATCTGATGGTCTGGGCCTAATCTTCTCCTAGCCCTAGACCTACGTCAATGAGCGGCGGGTGGGCAGCACACGTTGCTCCTCAACCCAATATGCCTCTCAAGGACCGTCCTTAATACGTATAGCGCCCTGTGCAATTTCCACACACACGAATCACAGGCAATACAGTAGTCGGGCACTAGACATATGCCCCGATCCTAAGCAGTATATCGACCACTACACAGCAAGGAGGGTACGCCCTATGAAGTAGGTGCGCCCGCCCCTAATCACACCGAGGCCTCAGCTGGCCAGGCAGAGTACACAATGGATATCAAAGTGAGGAAAACCCCTCCACTACCCAATGTGGGCTGAGGGATCAAAAACCTCACACTAGCTACTAACAGCAGTCTTATACAGGATATTACAATGCCCTAGAAATCTAGTAAAGCATGTAAATTATACCTCCAAAGGTCGCCCGACCTTTGGGAGCAGTGTGTACAAGATGTCTTGACTTGCACCTCGCCGGAAAGCTCCCTTGTGGCCGCCGGAAGGCTCCTCCAAGCTGCTGTCCGTGAGCTCCAATCAAGTCCAATGCAAGGGGACTCCTTCCCCAAGCTGCCGGAAGTAGGGGGAAGCCCTTCCCCCTTGTAGCTGAGTAGGGGACAGCCCCTACACCTTGCTGCCGTGAAGGGGAACCTCTCCCCTTGTGATGCCTCCTCTCCAAAATCGACCCACCAGCAGGTGGTCGCCTCCCCTCAGCTCAAGCACACCCAAGATGGCCGGAACTGAAGATGGAGATGGTAAACAAGCTGCTGCCGAGAGTGGGGGAGCTTCTCCCCTTTGCTGCCGCTCTCCTAGACACAACAACAGATATGTTGCCGCACTCCTTGAAGCTCAGGGAGCCTCCAAAACTCGCCGGAATGGAGGTGGAAGTGGTGGCCGAGCTGCTGCTGCCGGCTGCACAAACCCAGCCGAGAATGGGGCTGCTGCTCCTTCTTGCGGATCTCTTCCAAGACTCGGCAACAAAGATGCTGCCGCAACCTTTGAGCTCTCTCAAAGGCCCTTCAAACCCAGCCGGAAATGGAGGTGGAAGAGCTGCTGGAGATGATCGGAAATCGCCCCCAAAATCGCCCAAGCAAAGCAGCCGCCGCAAGTTCAACTCTCGGATGGATTTCCTGCCGATTAGGGTTGCCCCCTAATTCGAATTGCTTCAAAGCTCACTTACTCTCTCAGCCCTTTGATTGTGCTTTGAGATTAGTGAAGGCCATGAAGAGTATAAGTAGAATGCGCCCCTTCCCTTATCAGCGAATGACCCAAGCTCGGGTTGGCCATCCCATGCAACATAAGGTTTAGCACTCTCTTAGGTCATGGGTTCGAGACTCACCCATGCCACATTTTTTTTTTCTGTGCTTGTACACTCCTGTACAAGGCTATAATTTTTGCTAAGTGTCCCATGCTCCTCCATGGTCCATGCAAAACATCTTAATCCATTTATTATTGGTTTTGCCCCCTTCTACATCAGGCCTCATCCCAAAATGAGGGTCTCTCCCTGCTCATAACCTCTATGAGTATGCAGAGGGGTCTGGGTGTGTACCCCGCACACCCAGGTCGTCACATTCTCCCCCAGCTGACCTAGACCTCGCCCCCGAGGGCTTCCTCATATCTCTTGAACAACCAATGAAATTGTTCAAGGTCAGCCATCTTTTCCCAAGTAGCATCCTCTTCAGCCTCGCCCTGCCACTGTACTAACATCTCAGCCTTCTGTCCTTTGCCGCTCCATCCGTAGATACGGTGATTCAGAATCTTCAAAGGCTGCTTAGCAAACTCTACTGAGCCACGGGCTGGCTTTCTTCTTACTTGCTGTCGCTCAGGATGCAGATCATCTGAGTGAAATTTCTTAAGGAAACTAACATGGAATGTGGGATGCAGCTTATAATGCTTTGGCAGGTTTAACTTATAGGCTACTGTACCCACTCTCTTGATGACTGTGAATGGTCCTTCATATTTGGGTACTAGCCCTCTATGAACAGTGCCTGCCACTATTTTTCTCCACATCTGAGGAGTGAGTTTGAGGAGCACCAAATCACCTACCTCAAACTCCACATGACGCCTATGTCTGTTCGCATATTTTACCATCCGGTTGGACGCTTTCCTCAAGCTATCCCGAGCCTCTTCCCAGAGCTCTATGCGGTCCTTGACATATTGATTCGCAGCCTTATTCCGACTGCTTGCTCCACTAGCCAGATTATCAACCGGGGTAGCTGGTTGATATCCTAGAACCATCTCGAATGGACTCTTTCCCGTAGCTGACGACACTTGTATATTATAAGCAAACTGGGCCGTATCAAGCAAGAACGGCCAGTTTCTCTGAGTCGCAGAAACAAAGTGCCTCAAGTATTCTTCTACCATCGCATTGATGCGCTCGGTCTGCCCATCCATCTGGGGGTGAAAAGCGGTGGACATTTTCAAGTCTGTTCCCAGCTTCTTAAACAGAGACCCCCAAAATCTCCCAGTAAAGCGGGTGTCTCTATCACTGATAATGTCCCGTGGTAAGCCAAAGTGCTTCACCACGTGCTGAAAGAACAGATTGGCGGTAATCTCAGCTGAGCACTCCTCAGGAGCCGCCACAAATATAGCATACTTCGAAAATCTGTCCACTATCACCAACACAGAGCCGAGTCCATCAAAGACTAGAAAGTGAGTGATAAAGTCCATCGACACTGATATGAATGGTCTAGCTAGTGTGGGCAAAGGCTGGAGAAGACCTGCCTCCAGTCTTCTCTCTATCTTGTCCTGTTGACAGATCAGACAGGTTCTCACAAAGTGCTCTACATCAGACTTCATTCCTGGCCAGAACCAACCTCTTCTGAGCAGTGCATACATCCTGTGACCACCTGGATGTCCGGCCCATACAGTATCATGGAACTCCCTCATTAGGCCAAAACGAATGTCCCCAGAAGCAGGAACATAAGTTCTGCCACCCTGAGCCATGATCAAGCCATCCTCATCTACGTAGAATCTGCGCACTGTCCCCTCTCGGATCTGTGCTACAAGCTTCTGGTAGGCTTTATCAGTACTGGCGGTCTGCTTAAGATACTGAAAGATCTTTCCTTCTGCTCTTGAAAGTGCGCATACCATAGCAACACTGCTAATTCTACTGAGGGCGTCTGGGACCTGATGACACTTGCCCGGTTTATGCTCCCAACTGAAATCAAACTCTGCTAGAAGCTCTTGCCAACGGGCCTGCCTGGCTGACAGTTTCTTCTGAGTCTGGAAGAAAGTGTTAGCAATGTTATCGGTCTTTACTATAAAGTGACTCCCCAGCAGGTAGATACGCCACAATCTGAGACAGTGGACGACAGCTAGCATTTCTTTCTCATGCACAGAGTAATTTAGCTCAGCTGCTTTCAGCTTTCTGCTCTCATAGGCTACAGGTCTGCCATCTTGAACTAATACTCTGCCTAGAGCACGGTCTGAAGCATCAGTGTGCACTTCAAACCCTTGTGAGAAATCTGGTAATTTTAGCACAGGCTCTGAAGTTACCAGCTTCTTCAGAGTCTCAAAAGCTTCTTGGTGAGTTTCATCCCAACACCAAGCTTTGTCCTTTCTGAGCAAATCTGTCAAAGGTGCCACTACCTTTGAGTATCCCATGATGAATCTACGATAGAAGTTTGCCAAACCCAGAAAAGATCGCAGCTGAGTCACACTGGAAGGACTAGGCCAATCCCAAATGGCCTTGATTTTATCATTGTCCATCCTCACACTGCCTTGGGACACTACATGTCCTAAAAACTGGATTTCGGTCTGGGCAAACTCACACTTCTCTGCCTTTAGATACAACTTGTTATCCCGGAGTACTTGCAGAACTTGCTTCAGATGCTTCTCGTGCTCCTTCAGATCAGATGAATATACCACTATATCATCAAGATACACCACCACGAACTTATCCAAAAATGGATTTAGGATATTGTTCATGAGGTTGCAAAAAGTAGCAGGAGCATTAGTGAGTCCAAAAGGCATCACCATGAACTCAAACGAGCCGTACCGCGTGACACAAGTAGTCTTTGGCTCATCCCCCTCAGCAATGCGCACCTGCCAATATCCTGATCTCAAGTCCAATTTACTGAAGATTTTGGCATTTGCCAATCTATCCAACAGATCTTGAATCAGCGGGATGGGATAGGCATTGCGCACTGTGACTTTGTTTAGCGCTCTATAATCCACGCACATGCGCAAGCTCCCATCTTTCTTCTTCTGGAACAGGACAGGTGCTCCATACGGTGCCTTCGAGGGTTGGATATACCCTGACTCTAAGAGCTCATTCAACTGTTTTCTAAGCTCTGCCAGTTCTAACGGTGGCATGCGGTAGGGAGGCTGTGCTGGGGGTACTGCTCCAGGGATTAACTCAATCTGGTGATCTATGTCTCTCCTGGGAGGCAGTACCTTGGGCATCTCTAGTGGGATCACATCTTTGTACTCTTTCAACAAGGCTCCAACAGAGCGTGGTACTGATGTCAATATGTTCTCTAATGAAGTTTCAGCAGCCCCCATAATGACTTCTTTTCCTTTTCTGCTACGAGAACTGGAGGAAGTGGCCAGTTCCCTCACATCCCTCATAACTGGTCTAGGATCTGAATCCACCTGGGGATGGCCTTCCACTATTCTGATATGAGCTAAGTACGTGGAAGCACCATGCCTCACTCCATTTGCTAGGGAGGAAGGAGTAAGCTCCTTCTCCTTCGCTTTCTTCTTCTCCTCTTTCATCCCAGTAAAGCAAGGGATGAAACAAGGATTCTTTTCATCCAGTACTAACAAACTGTTGAGATGTGGCATTGGGGTGGCCTTAGCTCTTCTCAGAAGGTCCATGCCCACAATGACATCAAACACATCTAACTGAGTAACCAAAACGGTGCACTTCCCACTCGAAGGTCCCATCTTCACTGGGACATCATAGGATATGCCCATAGCTTTCCTCGCCTCAGCATTGACTGTTTTCACATGGGTGTTACTGGTCGTCGTCCTCAGCTTCAGTTGCTCACACAACCTATCTGACACAAATAAGTGAGTGGCCCCAGTATCCACCATGGCTGCAATTTCTACTCCGTTCAGGCTTATATTCGTATACATCAGTGGGGAAGATCTCACTGACACATTTGCAATAACCAATGGGTTAACAGATGCAAACCCCTGTGGATCTTCTTTTCCTGCGTCCTTCTTATCTGCTAGGACCGCAGCTATCGCTCTTTTTGTAGGACAATCCCTCATCACGTGAGGGCCATTGCACACAAAGCAAGCCAACTTCCTCTTGGGACTAGACTCATTTCTCTTTTTCTGCACAACTGGCTTCTGATGAGTCTGAGGAATTGGTGCTTTACTCTTTGGCTTGTATTTGGGGACGTACTTCTTCTTACCCTTGTCCGGCACACGGGTATGGGAAGATGAAGAAGTCACTCCCCCAGCTTGAGGTCTACTACCCCTCATGTCTAATAGAGCGTCTGCAGCTACCACGGCATCTCTGTAGGTCGTTACTCCCTGTCTCCTGAGCTCTAACAGTGCCCAGTCCTGAAGACCCCCTAGAAATGATATGAATTTCTCCTCTTCACTCATGTTAGGGATCTCCAGAAGCAATGTGGCAAATTGCTTGACATAATCCCTTACAGTGCCGGTCTGCCTCAAACTTCTGAACTGCATGCGAGCAGTAAATAAGGTGTTCGCAGGTCTAAATTGAGGTCTCATCTCTAACTTTAGATCATCCCACGACACAACCTCGGGATGCTCTCCCTCGGTCCTCGGTGCTACAGAAGTTCTCCACCAGACTTTGGCATCTCCCGTGAGGAACGATGCACAAACCTCAATTCTGTCTTCTTCTGGCACCCGAGCCGCTTTGAAGTAGTGCTCCATGTCGAACAGGAAGTTTTCTAGCTCTTTTGCTACCCTGGCTCCCCCAAAGGTAGACGGGTCAGGTATATGGCGTTTCACTATTGGCTGTGAAGGCCCGACCCCAGCTGTGGGTGTAGGCGGGTTTGAAGCTACCTGGGCTAAGGCTAGCTTCAACATGGCTATCTCAGCAGTTAGAGTCTCTACATTAGACTCTAATCTCTGGACTCTGGCATCATTAACATGCTCATAATGTAACTGGAGTTCCCTGAGCGTCTGCATCCGCTTAGCTAGTGGATCTCCTTGCCATTCTGCCTCATCTATCCCAACAGCCATCTCTAGTCTGGTGAACCTATCATCCAGATCTAGCAACCCTGGTAACTCTGAAGTACCTGTCTCTGCCATCTGGTGCTGTGATGGGTGAACTGTGCTGACGGTTGAATGGACCCCGAAACTGATCGATAAGTCGTGTAACTGAGGATTTACGCCCCGGCGCTAAGCACCGACGTACGCAACTCCCAAACAGCACAACGACTCACGTCTATATCTCGGTGTCACACACAACCACTGCTTGTCAGGTTGAGTTGTTGCTGCGCGTGGCCTCTGATACCACAATTGTCACGCCCCAATTTTTCGCTGTGTAAATTGAGGGTGATGGCACGACTTACACACTGTGTAACTCTGGTATCACAAGTTACACAGAGCGTAACCCGTCAGCCTAACACTCAAATACACGCGCTCTATGCACGTGCGCGATGCGGAAGTCTAAGATCGTCTGCGCCCCAACTCAAACACACTGGACCCCGGATGGGTAAGTCTCGTACCCCGATCAAATGCCTCTGCGCTCTGTGGATCACTGCGCTCCCGGGCTGATATCTGATGGTCTGGGCCTAATCTTCTCCTAGCCCTAGACCTACGTCAATGAGCGGCGGGTGGGCAGCACACGTTGCTCCTCAACCCAATATGCCTCTCAAGGACCGTCCTTAATACGTATAGCGCCCTGTGCAATTTCCACACACACGAATCACAGGCAATACAGTAGTCGGGCACTAGACATATGCCCCGATCCTAAGTAGTATATCGACCACTACACAGCAAGGAGGGTACGCCCTATGAAGTAGGTGCGCCCGCCCCTAATCACACCGAGGCCTCAGCTGGCCAGGCAGAGTACACAATGGATATCAAAGTGAGGAAAACCCCTCCACTACCCAATGTGGGCTGAGGGATCAAAAACCTCACACTAGCTACTAACAGCAGTCTTATACAGGATATTACAATGCCCTAGAAATCTAGTAAAGCATGTAAATTATACCTCCAAAGGTCGCCCGACCTTTGGGAGCAGTGTGTACAAGATGTCTTGACTTGCACCTCGCCGGAAAGCTCCCTTGTGGCCGCCGGAAGGCTCCTCCAAGCTGCTGTCCGTGAGCTCCAATCAAGTCCAATGCAAGGGGACTCCTTCCCCAAGCTGCCGGAAGTAGGGGGAAGCCCTTCCCCCTTGTAGCCGAGTAGGGGACAGCCCCTACACCTTGCTGCCGTGAAGGGGAACCTCTCCCCTTGTGCTGCCTCCTCTCCAAAATCGACCCACCAGCAGGTGGTCGCCTCCCCTCAGCTCAAGCACACCCAAGATGGCCGGAACTGAAGATGGAGATGGTAAACAAGCTGCTGCCGAGAGTGGGGGAGCTTCTCCCCTTTGCTGCCGCCCTCCTAGACACAACAACAGATATGTTGCCGCACTCCTTGAAGCTCAGGGAGCCTCCAAAACTCGCCGGAATGGAGGTGGAAGTGGTGGCCGAGCTGCTGCTGCCGGCTGCACAAACCCAGCCGAGAATGGGGCTGCTGCTCCTTCTTGCGGATCTCTTCCAAGACTCGGCAACAAAGATGCTGCCGCAACCTTTGAGCTCTCTCAAAGGCCCTTCAAACCCAGCCGGAAATGGAGGTGGAAGAGCTGCTGGAGATGATCGGAAATCGCCCCCAAAATCGCCCAAGCAAAGCAGCCGCCGCAAGTTCAACTCTCGGATGGATTTCCTGCCGATTAGGGTTGCCCCCTAATTCGAATTGCTTCAAAGCTCACTTACTCTCTCAGCCCTTTGATTGTGCTTTGAGATTAGTGAAGGCCATGAAGAGTATAAGTAGAATGCGCCCCTTCCCTTATCAGCGAATGACCCAAGCTCGGGTTGGCCATCCCATGCAACATAAGGTTTAGCACTCTCTTAGGTCATGGGTTCGAGACTCACCCATGCCACATTTTTTTTTCTGTGCTTGTACACTCCTGTACAAGGCTATAATTTTTGCTAAGTGTCCCATGCTCCTCCATGGTCCATGCAAAACATCTTAATCCATTTATTATTGGTTTTGCCCCCTTCTACATCAGGCCTCATCCCAAAATGAGGGTCTCTCCCTGCTCATAACCTCTATGAGTATGCAGAGGGATCTGGGTGTGTACCCCGCACACCCAGGTCGTCACACTAGGAGAAGGCTAGGACTCAGTTCCATCAGCACAGCCTTGGAGCTCAGTTCCATCAGAGCTCAGCCCTGAGAGCGCAGAGGATCCAGAGGAGCCTGATCTTGCTTGGGAGACGATCTTGGCTATTTTCCGCATTGAGGGTAGGCTGACAATCTACACAGAGGGTGTGTAGATTGTGCCATCACGCTCGGGAATTTACGCAAAAATTTAGCACAAAATTTGGGGCGTGACACCTAGGGACTTGATGGAGAGGGCAGGTGTGCGGAACCTTGCAATTTTATACTTATGAGTTGTCACAAGAGAGCATTTAACCAAGCATTATCAACCCTCTCAATACTATCCCATATACACATACTAAGGGGTGTGAGTAGAAGGCTTCACAAGGGCTGGGTGGACTAATTTTACACATTTGAGCCCCCCCATCCTGGAGTACTTGTGAAAACATAGTCCCCATGTGCGATTTTCATGTCTCGGGACAATCTCTGGAAAGTGGCATGATCCCCCACAACCAAAATACATGGCACACATGTGCCAGTACTTGTGAAAACATAGTCCCCATGTGCGATTTTCATGTCTCGGGACAATCTCTGGAAAGTGGCATGATCCCCCACAACCAAAATACATGGCACACATGTGTCAATACCTATTTTTATATAGAACTACCCTAAATACATAGAACTAAGACAAAAGACATATCTTTAGTGTCGGGTAACATAGTTTTACACCGAATATCCTCCGAACCTTGATAGAGTGGAGGAGTGTGGCGAATGCACCCCCTAGACAGCGAGAGCACCCTAAATAGTAAGAGCAGCAAGAACTTTTCTTCGATGAGGTTTCGGCTCCAAAGGGCGACGGCGAGAGACAGATCCAGAGAGAGAGAGAAATCTGAGAGCACCTGTGAAGTCGACGGTGAGAGTAGACATTGACCTGAGCGAGAATCCGACAAGCGGATTCATGAGGGAGAGGTGAGGGGTTTTGTACTCTGTATTTTCAGAGAAAATAAAGAGAAGTTTCCCCTAATTTTTTCGGTATCTTCTCCCTTATTTCCGTCTCCAAGCTCCTTCACCATCTCCAACGACTGGATTCGAGGGCCGGCGAGGCTTCCGGCGATGAGGCTGAGGGCGAGGCGCGAGTGTCCTCCCATGCCGCACACTCTTCAATCCAGTGAATCCCCGGCAACGAGAGCAAGTGGCGTTCATGCGTGTTTGCGGCTAAGCTTGATGTAGACAAGCATCTATGCGTGGCTTTCGAAACGAGATGAGCGAGCACCAAGTCAATGTGCAGTCAAAATCAAGGTGAAAATTTGAAATCATGCACATAGTCTCAAGCTCACCGGGAAACAGTTGGGAGGGGTGTGACATATGCTGTAACACCCAGATTTGAGGAGGCCGGGCCAAAAGTGATTGGGCTGGGTGGTGGCCCAAGCCCAAGCTACGAAGATGAATTCGGAGCCCAAAAATGCGTCAACATTTTGGTCAAAGCCAAATTGGAAGGTGAAATTACCGCGCATAGATGATTTGGGCGGGCGTCGTCGTCTTCTGTGATTTCAGTGGAGACATGGGTCGGCGATAAATTTCGACGGGGATCGTAGACAAAGCCAGGACGTTCGGATCTGGCTGAGTCTTCCTAGTGCGGATAAAGCAAGAGAGGTGGCTTTGTCTTCAGCAGCACTGGTGAGATCTTCAAACGCGAATGTGAACGGTAGCGTCGAAATATGCGGACAAAGTGGATGATGTAGAACGTCTTCAGCATGTGAATGTGGTCCATGCGAGGAAGATGCGATGCGGGTGGAACGGTTTCGGCAAAGACAGCAGAGCCGCCTCCCTTCCCCTTTAAAGTTCAACGTAGAGGAGTCGAAACGGTGAGAAGCGAGAGCGCCCCCCCCCCCCCCCCAAATCAACGAGTACTCTACTCCGGTGAGTATCCCGGCACCAGAGATCGATGACGAGAGACAGATCCAGAGAGAGAAATCTAAGAGCACTGTGAAGTCGACGGTGAGAGATGCCGTCAACATGAGCGAGAATTCGACGAGCGGATTTGTGAGAGAGGAGAGGGTTTTTGTAACTCTGTGATAGGGATTCTGCAAGTGCACGGGTCTATCGAAGTAGTAAAATATCGATCCCATAGGGACTAACGGGCAAGTACCGACATATCTCAAATTTATGAGCTAAACGACGTTGAAATTGGTGAAGTTTAAATGTTAAACTAATTTAATGAACGAGAATTTAAACGGAGGAATCGTATGAGAGAAATTTGATGAAAGATGCATCAGGATATGGGTTCACCGCTTTGACTCCTTACAATTGAATGATCAAACTCCATTGCCAACATCCTATCTAGCTCAAGGGATTCCGTCCCTGACGTGCAGGTCACTCCCACCGATACCCTCATCCATTCCCATGAATTGGTTACCAGTCTAATCCGTAAAGTTTTGACGTTTGGTCGGCCTTGCGGACTTCCTAAACACGTCTAAGCTCCTAACTCTCTCAAGGCGAGCACATGTTTACCAAAGGGGCCCCCACCAGAATTCCTGGTTTATTAACCTCCACCTACGGAGTACCAGCTCAAGTGCTCCCTTTCGCGCAGTGCAGGCATAGGGCAACGAGACAGTCCAACTTGCTGGCAAACTTTTGGTTTACCAGCCACGTCTAAAATCCTAATACTCATGCCAGGGGAGTACAGTTCGTCAAGAGGTTTCCCTTAGCCCCTGATCTATGAACCTCGCTCAAGAAAATATAGGCTCAAATGCTCCCTTTCAGGCAATGTAGGCAAAGGGTACAAATGAATTAGATAAACTCTCAACCAAATGTTTCCAACACTGATAGGCCCTACAAGTGCACGGTTTCTATCGCAGTAGTAAAATATCGTCCCAAGAGAGCGAGGTGTCAAGTACCGACTTCTAATGTCATTGATAGCTAGACAATCCAAAGTAAGAATTGAAAAATCTAAACTAAGCTGGAAATATCGATTAAAGAAATCAACGACTAAGTGGGAAATTTACTATTTTACAAAGATTCGGGACCACAGGTTTCACCACGTTGAATGAATAATGTAAAACATTGAATTATAATTTAGGAAATGGAAAATAGACTACCTTCTCTCGAAGCATAATCTGACAGTAAATCACTTAAGGCGATCAATCCTATTGTACGGATTACCTTCTCTCGAAGCGTAATCCGGTGCCTACTTAAGCTAATTTCTTACTCTCGTAGCAAAACTAACTTAAGAAAGACCCAATTGGCTCTATGATAATCATAAGTCCTCGAGTGACTTTGAACGACTCTCGTAATTCAATTCACAAGTTCAAATGGGCAGTCGAGTGTTACGATTCACCTCTCGGCTCTTCTCGTAACACTTAACACATATCAATGTTTGGCCAAAACATAAATACGCAATAAGCACACCACATTTAAATAAGTCAATTTACTAAAAGGTATCACTGAGATTCATAAAAGATGTTTATATGTGAAAATTTATCAAACAGGCTACGCCCAAGTCCCGAACTAGGGTTTTACACTAAGAAATACATTGTTTATCAACTAAAACCTAAGAAAATGTATTCGAAAGGAGGGGAAATTACAATCCAAGGTTAGGAGACGTCAGATCTTTGGTCTTCTCTCAATAGCCCCGAAGAAACTCGATCAAATAAACCTTCAATTGCAGAAATCGCCCCTTTCTTTGCCCTAGTCTCCTCTCTCCAAAGTTCGACCCCCATAAGTGCCCAAAATCGCTACTTCAATCGAAGCCTTGGGCAGTTAGGAAGGATTATTGGGAGTTTTCCCCAATTTCTAGGCTTTTGGACCGTCGGAATTGGCGAAGAAACGGTTGAAGGTCGCGATCTGCAGACGCCGTCACGGGCGTGATGACGATCACGGCCAGACCATGATGAATTCTGGATGCTGCGACATTGTCAGCATGGCCGTGATAATGGACACGGGTAGGCCATGATTAGCATGAAAAATGCCTGGATGGAGATCACATCCGTGCACACACCGATGATGACTTCGACTGATTTTGTGTCGGAACTCGTCACGGCCGTGATGACCATCACGGCCATGCCATGTCGGCTTCGCTGAACAGGAGATGGACGCCGATTTGATCACGGTCGTGATGGCAAGCACGGGCAGGCTGTGATCAACATAGATAACTCCAAAAATTCCCAAAATTTTCCTGTGTGATGCTTATAATGTGCTGAACCTTTCCATAACTTCAAATGTTCATAATATTATCAAAAATATAGGAAAATAACTTGCATTTCACAAACAATCTAAAAATAGTGAAGATTCTGAACTTAATAGAAAAAGATTCAAAATAATTGGATAAAAGCAAAACTTAAGCCTGAAAAGAGCACATAAATAAGACTTTAAATTCCTTAGAAATAGCGCTTATCAAGCACGCAGGCGGACTTTTGGTCTCCCAGACGCATCTAGGATCCTAACAATCCCCCAAAGTGAGTACAGTTCACCAAGGGGTTTCTCCCTAGAATTCCTGGTTTATAAACCTCACTTGGGCAATTGAAGGCTCAAACATCCCCTTTCGGGTAATGCAGACAAGGTGCACACATAAGGTTAAGCAAGGATTTAGGGCATATGGAGTAAGATCATTACAACTAATAAGTCATCAAAGGGTTACCCCACATCCTGATTTAAACATCACATACAATTGCAGGTTTGTGCAGAAATTACAAAACCAAGCTAAGATCATGCGATACTTTGCATAAGTTATACAATAAGCATGACAAATCGAATGTAGTTTGAGGAGATTCCTTACAACGTGTTCTTGAGGTGTTCTACGTAAGGAGATCTTCAGTATTTGCAGATGCGCAGCCCCCTCTTTCCTGGTGTAGCTTTCTTCTCCAAAGTTCAGCCCTCTCTCATATGCGATCCCCCTCCTCTCTTCTTTCTTAAGTCTTTTATCTCTTTTCCTCCTAGTGGACTCTCTCCTCTTCCCCATGCTCTGCAAAGCCACTGTAGCCGCTGCCATTTTTCCAGCAAGAAAAGCATTCGCCAGCCTCCTCCCATGTCCTGCAAACACTGCCAGCCAGCTATCTACATGAAATCATTATTTCGTGGTGAAATTTCACCACAAAAGGCTGCTCCACGCCCTTTTGTCAACGGGGGAGAAAGGACCTGAGTTCCCTTTAACTTCCTCTAGGGCTATGTCGAAGAAACCTGGGTTAAAATCGCAGTTATGAAATAGGCGGGTTCACGATCATGGGCGTGATTCTAGTTGTGACTCAGTTGTGATTTGTCAGTTGCAGCTTCAAATACAAAGGTGAGTCACGGGCATGATTCTGATCGTGCCCTAGTCGTGATTTTGAACAGAGGCTCCAATAATTCTAAAAGTTTTCAGTTAGAAACACCTTGATTATGGGAAGTCCTTCTGATCCCAAAAGTCCCAAAATCCATCCTCTTTGTGGTCGTTTTGACCTGAAAACGTGAAAAATACCAAAAGAGGTGTAGATTCCATAGATGTATCGAAATATAGGCAATTATGGAACTTAAGCTATGAAATGGAGATGATTCTATTAGTAAAATCGTACATAAAAAGTTATATAGATTTGTGTCAACACTCTGTTTATGCGAGAATATTAGAGTGAAATTTCCCTTCCATGTGTTGTCTTCTCCGGCGAGCTCCACCTATGATTTCCAGTGGTGACGTTCTTCTTCACCATCGGTTCCAACGAGATACGGTAGTGGCAGCTTCCCGGGACGAGGCTGAGGGTGAGGCGCAAGTGTCCTTTCCCTGCCGCACAACTAGAGCTCCACCTTGTCTGACGGCAAGCACAGCTGGAGACGAACGCAAGGGGCATTCATCAAAGCAAATGCAACTAAAGCTGACGAGGCGAGATTCAAACTCGCATGGCATTCGAAACGAGGCGAGCGAGCACCAATCAACACTCAACAAGCAGTGGACCAAAGTCAAAATATGGTGTAAAAATTTTAACCTATGGCACACTGACAGTGTGAGGTTCGCTGAGTAATGGTTGGAGGGGTGTGACATATGCCACCTCCAACGTTCGCATCCCTAAATTCTTCGTCAAGTCATCTGTCACCATCTCCTGCGCCTAGAGCGAGCGCGCCAATTGGATCAGCTATGTTGCAGTATCGAACGATGCCACCACCACCTTGTTAGCAGTGGAACATGGTGGCAGCACTTCACTTCATGAGATAAACACCAAAGAACACAAAGCATAAAGAGGAATGATAAAATATTATTGCTCATATGAAATAGAGAATTACAAAGCATATATAAAGAAAAACAAACTTAATATATTTAGGTAACTTATCTAACTAATATGGACTAATCAACCTATATAGTAGCTAATAATCTAATATAGTAAACTCTAATTAATATTATATAAATATAGTAAATCATGGCGTGTTTACCAATTTCAACACTCTCCCTTAAACACGACACTTACAAACTCCCAACATGTCTCTCAATTTTACAAAATCGTTAATCTTCAGAGCTTTGATAAAAATATCAGCAACTTGACCCTGGGTCTTCACATAATTCAATTCCACTAGCATGTTTGTAAGACATTCTTGAACATAGTGAAATCTTATGTCTATATGCTTTCTTCATTAATGAAATAGAGGATTATTTGCTAAAACAATTGCAGACTTATTGTCTATGTTGATTTGAGTTGGCTTCTTTTCCTCAGCATGTAGATCTTCCATCAGACGTCTTAACCAGATTGATTGAGTCACACAAGAATTTAGAGCAACGTATTCTACTTCTCAAGTTGATAATGCCACAATTGGTTGCTTATTCGAACTCCATGTAAAAGTGGTGTTACCCAAGTAGAACACAAAGCCTGTTGTACTCTTTCGATCTTCTATATCGCCATCCCAATCACTATCACAACATCGAATAAGATGGAATTCATCGGTGGAAGTGTAATACAGTCCATAGTCAAGAGTGCCTTTAATATAACGAAAAATCCTTTTTGCTGCATTCAAATGTACTAAAGTAGGAGTCTTCATATAACGACTTACAAGTCCAACACCAAAAAGAATATTTGGTCTTGTGCAAGTCAGGTATCTCAAACTTTCAACTAAACTCTTGAACAAAGTTGGATCTATCTTCTCATTATCATCATGCTTTGATAATTTTACGTTACATTCGACTGGAGTACTGACCGAATTGCAGTTATTCAATTTGAATTTCTTTAGAACTTCTCTCCCAGTTGTCACGCCCCTAGTACTGACCGAATTGTCATCATCACTTGTTTATTTTACCTCCATGCCAAGATAATAAGACATCAGCCCCCCCCCCCCCCCCCCCAAATCAGTCAACTTAAATTCAAAATTCATTTTCTTCTTAAAATCTTCAAACATTTCTAGATTGTTGCCTGTAGATATTAAGTCATCCATGTATAAGCATACTATCAAAATTTCATCCTCATTGGCCTTCAGATATAAAGAATGTTCATAAGGACACTTCTTAAAATCATTTTTCTGAAAATAACTATCGATTCTGCAGTTCCAAGATCTAGGTGTTTGCTTTAAACCGTATAGAGCCTTTGAGAGTCTAAGGACCTTGTCTTCGTGTCCTTTTGCCACATATCCTAGAGGTTGTTTGATGTAGGAGAAGACAGCACTGAACAAGGGGAAATCTGGGCAGAAAAATACCCCCCAAATTTTTCATGCGAGACTGTCACAGGCATGACAAGCTCTAGTGAACATAGGCACGGGCATGCACCCAGACATGGCCAGGAGGGCCAAGCCGTGATCACCTCGGCCGAATTCAGCGATCACATGCACGGGTGTGAATGTGATCACGGGCAGGCTATGATCACCTCGGCAAAAATCAAAAAAATCAGTGATTTCAGACACAAACGTGGTCACGGCCGTGAGCACTATCACGGCTAGGCCATGAATGCCTCCGTGGATTTTGGCGACTTTGGACATGATGCAGAGTACGAACAAAGCCCATTCCTAGATTCCGATCATGGCCGTGAAGACCATCACAGCCAGGCCATGATTACTTTGGAAAAATTTCAGAAAACTACGGATCCCAGATGTGAACAAAAGCACGGGTGTGAACACCATCTTGGCCCAGCCGTGAACGTCGCGACAGACTTCAATGCACCCTATCATGGCCGGGAATGCAGTCACGGCCAGGCCATGAACACCCTTGACAGCTCCATTTCACCCCGATGACCTCGTTTTGATGTGCACAACTCTCCATACCATGTTCACCCATCTAAGGAAGACCCAAAAGAGCCCAACAATGTGATAATCCGGCGATCCCAACACTCAAGTCAACCACCGGATCGCTACATGAGAGTCATTAGCCCGCTTTCAGTCCACACTGAGGTCCTCCAACCTATGGGCCTTGCAACCTGACCTTCTGAAGGCCCGGCCCAAGACGGATATCACAATCACCTCAACAACACGGCCCAAGATCAAGCTTCAACCGTGATGAATCAGCTCACAATTTTCAAATTCTGTTGTTTTGCCGCGGCGTGGCCCGTGCTCATCTAGCCGCCACACAACCCGTATGCCACCAAAGAATCAAGGACATGTGCAAAAGCTTCAGTATAGTTGGTACTTGTTAGAATTTTTATTCTCTTTTATTTTATGTAGCAGCTTGACTACTTTTTGATAGTTAGAGTAGGTAAACAAAGATGCTGGCCCTTTTGTCTTGTTTCCCCTCCACTTATTCTATAAAAGAGAGGGCTAGGCTAGTGTCTTTCTTAGTTCTCTAGTGGTGGTAGAGTTCTCATAGTGAACAGAGTGCTCCCGCTTCGGAGATCGTGGTCGGTGCCTCGATCCCGAAGCTTGTAAGAGTCTTGGTTAGTGCCTCGACTCATAAGTGTGTTTTTTCGGCATTATAAGAAGTAAATCCTATCGCCTCCGGTGGGTCAGGTTCGTCTGTTTTCAGAAATTACTTGTGTTATTTCCGCTATGTTTTCATCTTCTTCCCTTACCCCTCCTCCACGGAGCGTTTGTACGTCGGAGGCGTGGTGCGAACTCCCTGTCCTTTGGTGTGTTTTCAGGCTCATAGGCGCGCGAGCTGAGCCCCATCCATCCGTTGTCCCCCCCTAAAGGAACATGCTTCACTTAAAATTGCTAAGAGATTAGTGAGTGAATTTCATAGATTTGGGTGTCGTGGTTTTCTCTTGCATTAGTATTGCCCCGAAATGGATTCGTCGCTAATTTCTTCGTGTTTCTCACTGCACTTTCTAAGTGTTTTTACTTCCCTAATCTCAATACCCTCTCACGTTTTCTGCGCATTATGTAAACACCGTAGAGTACGGAACTAAGGATCAACTCTCCTATTGTAGGAGCATCATTGTTCAATGTAAACCTCTTTTTCTAAGTATCCATTTAGAAAAGCTGACTTTACATCCATCTGATAGATTTTTCATTTTTGCTGCGCTACCATAGAGATAATTAATCTGATAGTTTCTAAGTGAGCAATTGGAGCAAATATTTTATCGTAGTCAATGCGTTGGCATTGCTTGTAACCCTTTACAACAAGTCTAGCTTTATACCTCTCTATTTCTCCTTTAGAATTGTTCTTGACCTTGTAAACCCATTTGACTCCAATTGCATTATGCCCTTTTGGAAGATTCGCTAACTTCCAAGTCTGATTCTTTTTAATGGTTTTTATCTCCTCATCCGTGGCTTTCTTCTATCTCTTGTCTTTGGATGCTTCAATATGGTTAATATGCTCTATATCTCTAAATAAACAAATATATGTTACATCATCAATTCTCACTATCTCACTGCACACCACCGGAACGCGAACGTGAGCTTTGACAAGGCGACCGCTGGAGATCCGCCCGACGAGGGAGATGGGGAAAGAGGGAGTTGATGGTAAGCTTCCGTCTGAAAGCTTCTTTTTTTCCCGAACGAGGACGGCGTCCTCATTTTTCCACCGCCGTGCACCCCTCCCATGCCACGCACGCGACTCGAGGCCGCGTCCTGTTGCATCAACCCATGCGAATCGCCCAACGTGCGATTTCTCCGGATCCAAATTCGGGTGGCGCCCGATCCGATCTGCCTAATAAGGAAAAGGCAAGCTAGTCTGGGCTGTTATTTGGGTCGTGCTCAAATTCGGCCTACTAGCCTAGCACTAAGTATATATTGTAATTTTTTTAAAGAAATAAAATTTTAATTATTAATTTATCATTATCATGTGACATTAATAATTCACAATTAAACATCTGTTAAATATATATATAAATTATGAATAAAATATAACAAAATTTATGCATGTACTTTTAATTAACTATACCGAAAAATATAAAAATATTCTTGCAATAAATATGAAAAATTAAATAATTGCTAAATATATTACAAAATTCTACTAGGGTGAATCATACATCAAGCTTATCATTAAGCATATTTTCTTTTAATATAAGAATACACAACAAGAAAAATTTTATAATTTTTTTAAAAATTAAAATTTGATACCTGGCCACGTTTGAGAGCAAAAGCACGAACGGACCACGCTGCTTCCATGCACAGCAAGCCCGGCTGCACATAGCAGGCCAGTTCGCCATTGCTGCTACTCTGTTTGCCCAGTTCACAACTCATTGGTTCAGTCCGCATACCGCACGAACGCAGGTCTGGAGGAGCGAGCCGCCTAAGTCGCGTCGTTTCGCCGCAGCCGCTGCTCTGTTTGCTCAGTTCACGGCTCGCCAGTTCAGTCTGCACACCGTACAGATGCAAAAAATTTTTCTAAGCAAAGTCTCCGCCTAGGAATCTTCAGCAAAGATTAAGGGCCTGTTTGGCCCTACTTTTAAGTTGTTTTTAATCAGCTTTTAAGCAGAAAGCAAAAAAGAAAACTGTTTGGTATTGAAAAGCAGAAGCAGAAAAAAACAACAAAAAAACAGAAGTTGAAAAGGCTACAATTTAATGCTTTTACAGCATCTGCTTCTTCAAAAAAGTAATTTATATTATTTTATTTAAAATTTTATGTATTATTATTTTAAATAATTTAAAATTTTAATAATAAAAAAATATAATATATTATTATTTTAAATAATTTAAAATAATATATTTATTTATTATTTTAGATTTTGACAGCAATTAAAATGCTATTAACCAAACATCTTATAAATTGTGACAGTACAGCACAGTGCAGCACAGCATAGTTTAGCACAGTTATAAAACTATTAACTGCGAAGCCAAACAGACTCTAAATTAACAATTGATAATGCTTTAAAATATGTATAATATTCATTCATATAATGTTATACAGGTATACACAATTTCTAAAGCAATATCAACGTTTCACATGTGCCTCAAGATTCCAGGCGGCGTCCCCGCCTACAAAATTTTCGCCACGAACGCAGGTCCGGACGAGCGCGCTGCCTCAGTCCTCATGACCGACCCATGGCAGGCGATGCAACTTCTGCCCCGCCGAGCGGTCGACTAGAGGGATCGCCCCGCAGCCGGAGCCGCCCGCATATGCCTTGGTACAAGCCGTTGCCGCGCGTCCCGCCGGCAGCAATTAGGACATTCGCTGATTGTCGACCTATTTTTTTGCAACCGACGAGCGTCGGATAGGGCAGAAGCCCTTGCTCCGTTCGGTTCCGGGAGATCAGGGACAGAAACCCTCGCCCGCGGCAACGCAGCCCAGTAGAGCATAAATCCGAGGAGGGCGTGAACATTGTTGTCTGCGATCAGGGCAGAAATCCATAACAAACAGCAAAATCATTCGGAAAATCTGAATTAATTTTACATCAATGATCAATAAAGTGATGCTTGAATTGCTAATTGGAACGTGCTAAGGTCGGCCAGCAAAGCAAACAAAAAAAAAAGTAATGTAAAGAAAAAAAGAAAACGCACAGGTAAAGCAGAGACTTAAATACCGATTCGTTGCTTGGGCATCAAGTAGTAAATTTATTCGTTCAGATTATTTGGCCAGTAATTACGCATCTCAAACCATCTAGAAATGGTCACCGATAGTTTTTGGGTACGAGCCCTTAAGGAGCCGAAGTTGAGCAAGTGGGTGTGGGATGTTCATGCGGTGCACGTGGATGTCCAAAACATACTCGAAGTGATCCAGGATTCCAATTGGCTAAAACCAGAGGTATCATCTTCTAAATTTTTGCATCATGGCCACATCTCATCTCGCCGCTATGCTATTCTACTTAAGCCCAAGGAGATTGCAAAAAGATTGACTTGCCTTTTAAGTAGAGTGGTTGCATATGAGCTCTCAATAGATGCCACAGAATCCATAAATCCAAATCATGGTGACTACTATTCTATTATGCGGGAAGAGGTGATTGAAAGAGATGATGACATAATAAGAATTTTGAATATTCTTGTTCAGTTACAAGAAGAGAAGGATATTGCTTTTCTACAAAAGGAAAAAAGCAACAATAGACATTAATAGTGATGTGCCTCTCACCATTTTCATAACCGGACATGCAAGGGTAGGAAAATCCACTTTGGCTCTGTATGATTTATCATCATCCTTTAGTTTGTGAATTCTTCAAATATCGAGTATGGGTGGACAAGTCTAGCTTGGGTATCCACCCATTAGATAATTACAATTTTGCAAAGAAGTATGTTCGCTACCTACGTGGGAAATTATCTTCAAATATTGATATTTGGAGTCTTGTGTGTAAGCCACCCCCTCAAACCAGATGTCTTTTTATTTTGGATGGAATTGACATAATCAAAAGAGACTGGGATAGAATAGAGGAAATAAAAAAAATCTCATTAATTTGAGTGGCCCAGGGAGTACAGTGATCATCACTTCTCGCAATTATAATACTGGAGAAAATCAGATCAAACACATATTACATAACGTATCAAATGATGGAGGGAAAAAAATATTCTTGCGATATGCAATACATAGGACACATTATGCTCAAGTAAAGGAAAATTATTCCTCTATTAAGAATGCACATACGCAAAATTTACCTACCCAAGTATACGATTTTTATGTGGAACACTTTCTCTCGCGTGCAAAAATTTTTGACTCAATATCGAGGTACACTGATCTGAGCAATATTGCTTTTAGAAATGAACAGAATAAATACTACAAATTGATGACAATGCATTATGCTTCAGTTACACTTGCACATATCTTTTTGTACACTGCATTACTTGAACCTCTTCCATTGTGCTTAGCTGAAAGTTGCTTTCATATGCTCATTGCTGAAGGAATCCTTACATATTCAACAAGTTATCAACAATTTTTTTTTACACATGTAAGTTCTTTTTTGAGTGACATTCTTCACAAGGAAGAAACATTTGGCATAAGCAAAAGCATATACCATTTAAGTGAGAGTGGTCAAGAATCAAGAATTTCACAGTGGTGTCGCTACCTATGTGTACATGTCAATTCTTGCACTAGCACTTTTTTAACTAATTTGTGGGCTAGGATTGCCAACAATTTGAGGACATTGATTTTGTATAGGGCAAAAGAAGAGATGGACTTAAATGTTGAGAAATGTCAAGTAGCATCAGAAATGTCAAAGCATTTATTCACAAATTTAACTATATTAAGCATAATAGATACCAACATCCAATTGTTACCGAATACAATTGGCTTGCTTTTTCGTTTGAGATACCTCAATCTTTCAGAGAAGGAGATAGAAGAGCTCCCAGAGTCTATTTGTGACCTTCATAATCTACGTGTTTTGAGTTTATCTTATTGTAAAAAGCTTCTAAAGCTACCAAAGCAAATCTACAACTTCGGTAAATTACAAATTCTAAAATTAGCTCATTGTTTGAGGCTTCAAAAGCTACCAACATCAATCACTAGTCTTGTGAATTTGCAAGTGCTTGATATTGAAGCTTGTCATTGGATTAAGGAGTTGCCTGAAGATTTGGGACACATGGAAAGGCTAATGAACCTAAACATGATTGATTGTGCTTCATTGACTCGACAACCTACTGGAATTTCTAAATTGATTAAACTTGAGACTTTGTTACGTTACACGATAGAAGATAATGACCATGCCAGTTTAGCATTGAAGGAGTTGCAATCTCTAATGGATATTCAACAATTGCATGTACGACACCTTGAACATGTGCTAGACCTAGGTGCTATTACAAATGTCAACTTGAAGGAGAAAAAATATTTAAAATATATAGTTCTACATTGGGAATGGTGGAATATGGATGTAGAGGTAAGTGAGCAATTGGCATCTTATGATATATTTGAAGGCCTCCAACCTAATATCACTTATTTGGAACACTTGAATGTCATTTCCTATTTCGGCATGGAATTCCCCATTTGGACGATGAGATCAGAACATTTCAAAACTTACAAATGTTTAGCTGAGATAAGACTAATCAATCACAAAAGATGTGATAATATATTATTTATAAGTTTTCTACCTTCTCTTGCTATTCTTGAGATAAGTGGCATGGATTTAGTAGCTTATGTGGGCAACATCATACCTTATTATGAGCACACTGATATTGGTTTGAAAAGTCTCACTTTATCTCAGATGCCTAGTCTTGTAGAATGGAGTTTAAGATATCATGCTATTCAAGAATTGATAATAATTAATTGCCCTAAACTAATAAAAGTAAGTACATTCTTTTCGATAAATAAATTGACTATATGGTTGCAAAGTCAGTTGTTGAGCCAAGACTCTACATTTTTTAAGCATCGATATATTGAAGAGTTGAAAATAGTTGGATGTCATGAGCTGAAGGAGTTGCCAATAGACATTAGGCAATGTAATTGGTTTCAAACATTATCAATTATTAGATGCAATAGGTTACGATCTTTGCCTAAGTGGTGGCAAAAAATGCGACTCTTAAAGCAGATTTTTATATTAGATTTCATAATAATATCACACATCTCAAAGAAGCACAAAGGACGGAAAGTTCAAATTACTGAGGTTGTCCTCAGCTTGTATGATGCTCACGGGATTGCAGTGCAAGATCAAAGTCCAGCTTGTCAAAAAGTCATCAGTCAGCGTAGCCCACCGGCAGTGTTTGAGTTGGATTAAAAATGGGGAAACAGACAAGTGCAGACCTAGTTCTCGGAGAAGAAAGATAATCAATAAGCATGCCCTGGCCGCTTCCTTTCCCTTCGTCTATATCCTGGCCTTCAGATCCCAAGTGGTGACGCTCTCATTCCCAACATCACTTTTCTGTATCTCGGTCTCCAGACATGAGTGGTGAAGGCAAGTTGATTCCCAAGTATTATGAGGTTTATTTGATTTTATCAATTTCTCAGTTTCGTCGATTCACTGTTCCTTGCAGTTTGTATCTAGTGTTTCGTTTCGGCCAATAATGAGTTTTCAACTTGACATCTCATGGCTTTCTCGGTAGATGTGGGAAAGTTTTTGATTAAATCTCATCCTCTCTCTTTCTCTCTCTTATTTTTGTAAACTGAATTTGGACCTCTGTATGGTTTTGAAATTTCCCGAAAAACGATTATTGGATTTGTTGGAAGCTTTGTGGCATTTGGAAATCCTAATCTGCACTTGTGTTTTGAGATGTGATTTAACCTTTCTAATGTTACAATATCTGGTTTTGTCTTTGTACCAAAATATATATATATCAAATTTAAGTTACGCAGCGCAGGGACAGGGCCTCCAGCCATATGTGCGACACATACAGCTTTCACACATTGGATTTGCCATCAGAATCACTATTTGTGTTTAAATTTATTTCTTTAGAGAAAAATTCTACAAACCAGAATGAAAGTCAAGGATAATTTTTTACTTTTACATACATGTTGACTTATAGGATATTCTGACATGTTTAATTTTGAGTAGCATTTCGACTTGTAATTCATTTGATTTATAAACATAATCAACTTGCATTGCATGTAATTAGGTAGCATAGGATTTTATTTTCTTAAAAGTAATTTTAATTTTGTAGTATTATGTAGTAGGCTATAACTTAGACTAGAATGCATTGCATGTATAATCATACAATCCATCTCATCTTCCCAAGACATCTTACTACCGCAGTGCCACATCATCAAGAAAGTGGCCACCTCATCAAGATCAATAGATCACCACATCAACAATCAAGAAAGCAGGTCATTTGTGGGCACCATCTTACCAAGACCTCACCATGTCATGCCATCATCAAAAGTCCACATTAACTGTCATGTCATCCAAGAGACCAAATCAACACCCTCCTCATGACTTTTCATGAGGAGCCCGCTCTATTCTTAAATCAATATATCCTTGGCATAGGTCCCTTGTCACCTTAATTAAAGAAATAATAATTTAAGAAATATTATTCATATCGGGGAGTACATATCTATAAACCATAAAAATAATACAACATATTTAGACAATTGTTGTATATAAAATTACACAGCATCATCATATGGAAGTTGTAGCAAATATAAGGGTATTGAACAGGCGGCAAGTCTTATCCACATCAGTATTGTCATCTACTACAATTAGAAAACATGTGACTTAGGGGTGTAGTAATAATTTTTCATTTGAGGATCAGTATTAAAAATATTAAATCTAAATCATGAGACAATTTACTTGCGTTAATACCACAAATAATACCATGAATATATTTATTTGAGTTAATACCATACATATATCATTTCAATAGACATTTCACAATTAAAAGTTCTAAGTTGGGAATTATTTGGAAGTTGCAAACAAGTAGAGAGAATGAGAACATATGATGCTTACAAACACTTAATTTAAATGAATATTTTGTTCTCCTGTACGCTATTAAAGAATCATTGTGTTGCTGAAAGCAATAAGGATAATAAATATTACAATAAGCCAAAATGCGAAAGTGATTCCTGATCAGATGCTAAAGGGTCAACTTTTGTGATCGGATTGGATGTCATGAGCTCAAAGATTTCTTAATACCATGTAATTTGATTTATCAAGAGCTGAGAGATTCCTTACTTTTTAGATAATAAAAAAACACCATAGAAATTTCAATGTTCACGAGTATGACATGTGGGAGGTGGTGCACAGCTATTTGTTATTCTTAAACTTGAAACTAATAAGAGAAACTCCAGAAACTTTGATGCTAAGCAATCCCGATATCTCCATTCTATCATTTCACACAAACATTCAGCCCTTTAGACTTGGCAACCTCAACTAACTAATTGTTTGGTGAAGGATCTAAACAAGTCCAAGTGCAAATTAGAGACACTGATTGAACATGAAGCTCAAAGTTATCCAATAAATACAATGGACAATGTTCAAGAAGTTTACCTTTCTTATCCCCTCCCAGTTTGCCAGTTGTGTCAATGCAGATTGGTGTATGAGGCAAAAGTAATATCAGCCTAACATGATACAAAGTTAAGAAAGATGATAAAAACTTATGATGATCAATCTATTTTGAGGGACTGTGCAAGTCTTAACGAGAGAGAATATAAATAAGCAATTCATTAGATATGGATTTTAAGAGGAACATACAATTGAGCGTAACCTTTAAGACCAATTGCAAGAGCTTTGTCATACAATTTCTGTGTGAACTTGTGAGAAATAAATGTATCACCCACCTACAAGTAGCAACACGACAAAAAAGTTATTACTCGAAGAAGGCAATTCAAGTAATCATGCATCAAAGGTTCATTTAGGTTACTTAGTATCAACTATTTTATGTTATGGTTAGTGTAGACATATTTGTATTACTAGTATTTTTTTTTATTGCTAGAGCAATATAAATTAAATTTCTCTCTTGTGTAGCAATTCACTTTTAGAAACAACCCTAGCTTTTTCTTTCTTTTCTTCATCCTTTCTTTTTTCTTCATTCCTCACCCACCCATCCTTTTCATCTACCACCCCACAAGCCTCTGTTACCAACCAAATAGCAACATCCAGTAACAACCTCCTGTATACAACAACATCAATAAGGAATAGGGATAGCTAGGGTTGAGTTATAATTGGGTTCCCATATTACACCCATATAAGTCGGGTTTCTTACCTCTTAATCAGGTTTGAGTTTGATTGATAGAGCAAAAGATCACTGAAGTTGAATTAATATAATAGTAAAATATTCAACTAGCAAAATCTTTTTATTTAATACATATGTTTGTGATCCATAACAATATATGGGAGAAAAGAGAAACCTACTTTTAGAGGATTTGAAAGGGAGGGCGAGGAGATGCTTGAAGAGATGTACACCAAGGGAAAATAATAGTCAATATTTTACCAATAAAAGTTGTCTTTACAAATGCTTAAAATGCATTTATATAAGCTTTAACAAACAATGCTAACTACAAAACTTATCTAGAACAAACTCATGAATTAATAACTAACGTCACTAACCCTCTAACACATGATCTAATTATAATGAATCAAATTTAATAATATAATAATTAGAACCATATAATTGAGTACTCAACCTATTGCAATTCCTAGCAACAAGGTTAGAATCACCTTTTGAATGATTTAAGTTGATACCACAGTTTGCATTTCTAGGGTAGCAGAATATGATCAAACGCATCTTCTCTAGGGTTATTCTCTCTCCTATCAAAAAAGCATTCTCTTTTGATATTTAGATCCTTATAGAACATCCACTAAATTCAATAATATAAATTATCTCAAATGGTCGCAAGATTCCTCTATGTGGCAAGGTTGCATGAAAAGTTACACCACCAAGAGTCTCTAACATTTAACACCAAAGATGAAGAAGAATATAGATAAATGAAATGGATATGACTACATGATTCTCACTTGGATGTCGAACAAATTCAAACTACATGTTGAAGTAAGTGATGAGCATGGATGAAGGATATCAAACAAGGAGGTGAATCATGAACTACTCCCTTGAAATGAAATACAGGTTGATCTGGAAAGTTAAAAGTCACCACTGTATTATAGCAATCTACAGTTGCATGGTAAGAGGAAAGTCAATCCATATCAAGAAAGATATCATAGTCTTTCAAATCTAAAAGGATCAGATTAGCAGGAAGTTCATGTTCCTTAAGTGAGATCAAACAATAAGGATAAACGAAGTGAGCAGTCAATGAATCTCCAACTGGTGTAGACACATGTAAGATGGACTGTAATGGTTCAAGTTGCATATCCAAATAATGTGCAAAATATTGTGATACATAGGATAGATTTGAACCAGGATCAAATAACACTTGTGCAGTTTTTCCAGAAACAAAAATAATACCTTCAATAACTGATTTGGAGGCTTAGCATCTGGTTTTGAGATAGCATAAACTCTAGCATGAGTTACGGGCTTTTGAGGCATTGGTGCTTTCCTTCTATTATCGGGGCAATCCTTCACTTGATGTCCAAACTTCCCACAAGCAAAACAAGCTCTTGTTATTCTATAGTATTGCCTACTATCATGTTTTCCTCCATAGTTTTCACATGATACATATCTAGTTAGTTGTCTATTCATTTCAAACTTTAGAAACTTTGCTCTTGGATTGTTAATCTCAACTCGAAATTCCCTCTATTGTTTTTGAACATTAGGCCTAAACTTCTCTCTTTTGTTTCTCAATTCTTGGATCTCTTCCATATCTTTCTCAACTATAGCTGCACGCTCAACCATTTCAACATATGTTCTTAGTTTTAAAACTGAAATTTTACCACGGATGCTTGGCCTTAATCCCCTTGCAAACTTCTTTGCTCTCTTGGCTTCATCGGCAACCATATGCGGAGCAAATTTAGATAACTCAGTAAATCTTGCATCATATTGTGCAATAGAAAGATTTCCTTGTATCAACTGTATAAATTCAATTTCCTTTAGTCCTTCCCACTTTCTAGGAAATACTTCTCATGGAATTTACACACAAATGTTTCCCATGTAATCACCTCTTGTTTGGCCTCTGTCATTCTCTTTATCATCCTCCACCAGTGTTCAGCTTCCTTCCAACATAAAAGAGGCAAATGATACTTTTTGTGTATCCAAATAATTTATCACATCAAATATATTTTCTATTTGCAAAGCCACTTTTCAGCTATCATTAGACTTGGTTCACCAATAAAAGGAGGATTCATTTTCTTAAACTTCTCAATTCTCATATTCTCTGAATTGCTTTGACTACTCGTTCCAACATCAATAGACTTTTCTTCTCTAGACATTTGTTGTTGCATTAAACTTGTCATAGTATCCAAACCTTTCAATACACCACTCATTTGTCTTTGAGAATCCTCCGGAGATTGAGAAGACGTCATCTTTTATACCTACGTCATCCAAAATAAACTTTAATTAATCATCGAGTACATCATAAATCAAGATCTAAACATCAAAATTCCTCAAAACATGCTCTGATATCACCTATTGTCACATCCCTAGAATAATCATGAAATTCAATAATTATTTTCCTATTTCACATAATTCAATATCCCAGGATTCAAAACATATCAAATAGAGACTCAAAATTTTGAGTAACCCCAATACCCTATTTATATACTTCTAGGGTTACAACAACAATACTAATCACATGCAAATAACTATCAAACTATTATCCAACATATTCAATATAATATTCTACTTCAATACATACAACTACTAACTCAGAAGAAGAGATCAAAGATCAAACTTCATTTATACGATAAACACAAGTTACCATTATGTTATCATCTTACAACATTGTTCTAACTTCTTTTACACGCCCAAAATCACATATTTAGCACTTCCTCTATTGCCCCAAGGAAAAGCAACCAAAATTTAGCCTGTAATATAGATACATCAAAAGAGTGAGCTATGAAAACTCAACAAGATCTACATTGCCCATGGCACAAAATATATTTGTGTTACTTCTTAGAACATAGATTTCATGGTAAGCATTACAATTAAATTAGACAAAAGCGATATCTCAAATCGTACTATAAGGACATCAAAAGCATGAAGAACAAAGAGCATATGAATAGCCTAGAATATCTACTCAATCATAGGAATACTATCACGAACTCATGGTATTAAAATAAAACATCATATAATCAAGATATGATATCCTATCATGAGTCGCAAAAGTATCATATGAGAACTCGTGATAATGTCATTAACTCATGAATATCAAAGTCTCCTCAAAAGAGTAGTGGGAAAAAAGCAAAACAAAGTCCTCCATGTCTGGAAGCAAGACTAACCCACGTCTAGGAAAGCCCACAAAGCAAACGCCGGCAAGGGACTCGTCATGGCCCAACCAAATGTGAATAGAGGGACTCTAGAGGTGGCCACCATTATTTCTAATGTAGGACGTAAATCCTAGCCCAAGAATCACCCTAGGTATGTAGCTCTACGCGCAAGAGAAGACTAGATTTTAAGAAGTTAGGGGGTTGGTGCACCTGGACCCCTAAAGATAAGGGGTCGAACTCCTTAGACTATTCTTGACAGTGATTGTCGTCCAAAGATCCTTCAGCCCTTTGATGAAGTTTAGTTCTTGAACCGAGAGATGATCGTTGGAAAGAAGATACCGGCAATGGAATAGTAATCGCGGCTTGTGTTGATGGAAGAGGATGTTCGGCAATGGATTGTATGGAACGTGGAACGATTAGCAACCGGTGGAGAGCAAGCTCAATCCAAAGAGGAGCACGCTCAACTCTTACACACGCAAACACAAAGATTTTCAGTTTTCAGAAATATTTGACTTAGTGTGCAAAGTGAACAAAGCAAGCTTAAAACCTAGGTTCCCAACGTTACACCTCTTGTGACCCTTGGCGTTCCTAGCTGAGGAGGCGTGATGATTTGTTGGAGCATGCGGGTTGTCTACGTTGGCTGAATTGAGGGGGTGCGAAGTCACTTCATGATGGTGGAGTGAGGTTGGATTTGGGCTATATGCTGGGTTTGTTGGGCTGATTTAATCTGGCATTGGGCTGCTACTAACTGGGGTTGATATTGGGTTGATGTTGAGTGGGTTGGAAGTGGGCTGGTACCAAGGTGCTTGAGCTGATGAAGATTAACTATGTCAAGGTCACAATACCGTTGGTAGCCTTGGCGCTTGATTGTGCAATACATGTGTGTATTAAACCTAGGCTAAGACAACCTAGTACATTCACTAAAATAAAAATAAAGACTTCAAAGTAAACCTAGGCTAATCCTAGCTACAACATAACAACAATTGCTGACAATACCATAGAGTTTGTAGCGTATTACAAAGCAACAAAACACAAAGTAACAAGTCTTGAATGAGTTCTCAAAATGTTAAGAAGAGTCAAGCATTCATCCCATAACGAATTGGGGTCTTCTTGAGTCTTGTTGACCTTCTTGGTGGTGTCCCTACATCAGCTTTCTCGGGGTTGGGAGAACTCTCCTCTGGAGAGTTAAATGAGAAGCTCTCAAGTTCGTCAGGTAGTTGTGCGCGTGCTTCGTCCTCCGATAACCATTCTTCTCCTCCATCTTCCCATTGAACGAGGTAATAGTGCTGAATTTCCTTATTGATGCAGCGTTGTTGTCCCTCACGTATATGTCTGGTCCTCTTGGTTGGAGCTGGAACCTCAATGTGGATCGATGCTTTGTAAGGTGTCAGATCTTCTATGTTGATGGTGTGATGTATCCCAAGGGCCTGTGGTAAATCCAACATATAAGCATTATCATTTATTTTTTTCAATATTCGGAAAGGACCCATGGCTCTTGGTTGGAGCTTGTGGTTGGGACCATGTTGTCTCTCCTTCCTATTCCGCAGCATGACTAAATCTCCTTCCTGCAATTTCACAACACGACGATGGGGGTTAGCAACCAGCTCATAGTTAAGGGTATTCTTTGCAATTTGGTCTTTCACTTCGTTGTGAATCTTGACAATGTGTTGAGCAAAAGATAGGGCTAAGTGGTTCTGCTTAAAGGGTGTTGGTAGGGGGGCTAGGTCAATGGGTTTTCGTGGCTGGAAACCATAGTTAAGCTAGAAAGGACTAGCGCCAGTAGTGTGATTCACAGCACTGTTAAAAGCAAACTCCGCAGTTGGTAAAAGTCTGTCCCATGTACCTGGGTGTGCACCCACTAAACATCTCAAGATATTCCCTAAGGACCGGTTTACTACTTCAGTTTGTCCATCCTATTGTGGGTGATATGCAGCGGAAAAATTAAGCTTGGTGCCCATTAGTTTCCATAAGGTAAGCCAAAAATGCCCCATGAATTTAACATCTTTGTCAAACACAATTGTGCGGGGCAAACCATGTAAGCACACCACATTGTTAAAGAAGAGTCTTGCTACATGAGAAGCATCTGTGGTTTTGGTACATGGGATGAAGTGAGCCATTTTAGTGAACCTATCCACCACCACAAAGATAGAATCATAATGAGCACTAGTGCGCGGAAGGCCAAGCACAAAATCCATACTCAGAGCTTGCCAAGGTCCCTCGGGTATTGGTAAAGGCATGTATAATCCGGTATTGTGCCTCGTTACCTTGGATACTTGACATGTTTGACAATGCCCAACCACCTTAGATACATCTTTAAACATGTTGGGCCAATAGAATCGTTCTTCCACTAAAGCTAAGGTCTTATCCCGCCCATGATGGCCGGCAGTACCTCCTTCATGTAGTTCCCAAACCAAAAATTCCCTCAAGGAGGTGCGTGGAATACATAGCTTTCCTCTCCTAAAGAGGTAGCCCTCCTTAATCTCAAAGTCAGGATTGTAGGTAGGCTCGGCTTCCAGGGTGGTAAACACACTTTTAAAGTCCAGACACTCCTTGTACTCACCCTTGATTCTCTCAAATCCTGTGACCGGGGCTTGGAGTGTATTCAGTAATAGTAACTTTCGGCTAAGGGCATCAGCTACCTTGTTTTGTACTCCAGTTTTGTGCTTTAAAACAATGGTGTATTGTTGCAGCGGTTCTACCCACTACGCATGCCTCGGATTTAGCTTAACCTGACTGCTCAAGTAAATGAGAGCTTGGTGGTCACTATTGAGAATGAACTCCTTATGGATAAGATAATGCCTCCAATGTTTAAGGGCTCGAACTATGACATAAAACTCTTTATCATAAGTGGAGTATCGTTGTCTGGCCTCATTCAGCTTCTCACTATAAAATGCGATTGGATGTCCTTCCTGACTAAGTGTTACACCAATTCCAATTCCCGAAGCATCACAATCCATGATGAACACTTTATTCGGGTAATCTTAAAACCGGTGTGGTAGTGATTTTTACTTTGACGTCCTGAAAAGCTCTATCGGATGAGGGTGTCCACTCAAAACTTCCTTTGCGCAAACAGTTGGTTATGGGCGCCACTAGGGTACTGAAACCGTGTATGAATCTCCTGTAGAATGTAGCTAATCCATGGAAACTTCTCACTTCGGTGATAGATGTCGGAGTGGGCCAATTAACAATGGCTTCAACCTTTGAGGGATCGGCTTTCAACCCTTGATCATTAATGATGAAACCTAGAAATTCAACTTCTTGGACAAAAAAAACACATTTCTTCAAATTCAACAATAAGTGTTCTTCCCTCAACAGATCGAGGGTGGCCCTTAAGTGATTTAGGTGATCTTCCTCAGCCTTACTAAAGATTAGAATATCATCAAAGTATACCACAAGGAATTTACCAATATACGGCTTTAAGACATGATGCATCAATCTCATGAAAGTAGAGGGAGCATTGGTCAGCCCAAAGGGCATAACCATCCACTCATATAGACCGTCTTGTGTTTTAAAAGTCGTTTTCCATTCATCCCCTTCCCTAATCCTCACCTGGTGGTACCCACTACGAAGGTCCACTTTGGAAAACCAAGCGGATTCCACAATCATGTCAAGGAGGTCATCCAGCCTTGGGATGGGGAAACGGTATTTTAACAGTGATCTTGTTAATGGCCCTGCAGTCAATGCACATTCTCCATGTGCCATCCTTTTTGGGTGTTAATAAAGCTGGAATCGCACAGGGACTAAGACTCTCCCTAATCAACCCCTTGCTTAGCAGTTCCTCTACTTGTCGTCTCAGCTCGGCATGTTCTAGGGGACTCATACGGTAATGAGGTAAATGGGGTAACATAGCACCCGGCACAAGATCAATAGCATGCTGAATTTCTCTCTCAGGAGGTAACTCCTTGGGTAGTTCTTCCGGGGTAATGGTGGGATAGTCCTTGAGCAATTCGGTTATAATGGGGGAGTGCTGAGATTCAGATTCCAGAGTCACTTGTTGCACCAGGAGAGTATAGAGGAGGCCGGTTTCTCTAACATCTTGCATGAAGGCCTAAGGTCTTAAAAGAGTTATGAAATTTTTTGGTTCAACCGCTTTACCTTTCTTATGTGATGTCCTCAACTCTCTAGGCAGACTAGGTATAAGGGTAATCTTATCTCTTCCCACGGTAAACTCATATGTATTACTTCTTGCATAGTGGATGACATCCATATCATACAACCATAGACGTCCAAGGAGCACATCTGCCACGTCTGTGTCAGTGATGTCACACCATACACTTCCTTGATGACTTGCTAATTTCAGTGGGACTTCACATCTGAAAGTGACTGGTATACTAGCCTTATCAACCCATGATATGTTGTATGGTTTAGGGTGTCTCACTTGGGTTAGTCCAAACCTCTCGGCAGCTTGCTTAGAGATCACATTCAGGCTTCTTCCACTATCTACCACAATTTTGCAGACTTTACCATTGCACTGGGTGTAGGTGTAAAATAGGCTAGTGCGTCTCCAATCTTCAGTCGGAACTTCCTTAATATAGTTACATCTTACCACCATGGTAAATTGGGAAGGTTCCTCTTCACTACTGTACTCGGGGTGGTATTCTACCTCATTTATGATAGGGATCTCGTTTTCTTCCTCTTCCACTACTTCTTCCATCAGTAAAGTCTTCTTGAGACAATTCCTAGAGAGATGACCGGATTGATGGCAATTATAGCAGGTCACTTTGGTGGTTTGGGTAGACATTCTTATATCTCTCTGGCTATTCTCTATGGTTGGTACTTTGGATGAAATATTAGGGACTAGTGGCTTGTCGTTAGAGGTTATGGTTCTAGGCTTCGGTGTGGTAAATCTATATTGTTGCTGCAAATCATATTCGATGTCCATAGCTAATTGATAAGCGTCAACTAGGGTCTCACACCTATGATGGATAAATGCTTTCTTGACATCACTCCTAAGCCCCCCTTTATACCGATTTAAAGATAACCAGGGCTCCTCATTCAAGTCGCACCGAAGTAATAGATCCTCAAATTTCCTGTTATACTCAATGATTGAGTCATTACCTTGGATAAGCCTAGTGAGTTGATCATATAGCTTTTGCCTATAATGTGGAGACACATACTTCTCCCTCAGTTTCCACTTCATTTCCTCCCAAGTGGTTATGGGAGGTAGACCACTTCTAGCTATCTTGAGCTCTAGGCTATTCCAGTACATCTGGGCTGACCCCCTTAGTAGGAACTTAACACATTGGACCTTATCATGTTCAGGCACTTGACCCCATATGAAAAAAATTTCAACCTAAGTTTGCCATTCTAGGAAAGTCTGGGTATCTAGACTTCCCTCAAAGATGGGAGTACTAAGCCTGAGGTTCCGATACATATCCTCCTCTTCTCGGTGCTGGTGATAGGCTCTGGGGTGTGAATCTCCTGAGTGATGCCCATGGGATGTATACTGTTGATTTCTATGATGACCACCTATACTTCCAGGATTATGCTCCGAGTCAGGTTTGGGACTATCCCTAGGTTCATGGGGCTGCCTACTAGTACCCTCCCCCCATTGATGATTTGGGGACCTTCCAAGGCTTAGTGGTTGGTTTTCAACTGGACCATCTAAGTGTGGATCAACTAAAGGACTATATTATGTGTTGGGGTCACTGTTAGTCTTCTCTAACTCTCCTACCCGTTGTCTCAAGTCGCGCATGTCAGCCTGAAGTTCAGTGAACATACGGACGATAGCATCCATTTGAGTGGAATGATTTTTCAGGTTCTTCAGGATTCTGGTTGTTCCTAGTGCGAACAACCATGGTGTAGGTATGTATCGGTTCTTCAGGATTCTGATTGTTCTTTGACAGTTAATGATTGTAACAGGCATATATGCAAAATTAGCAGCCAGCAAAATGCAGGAAAATAGAAAAGCCACAAAACCGATAAGCTATAGTACGCGGATGGAGATTTCAATCCAGGCTAAGACGTTCAGCAAGCACTACACGCAAATCAGGAACTCTCAGGGATAACAGAACCGAAACTGAGATTCAGAAGATGGCACTCACATGATCAGTAAGTAAGTAGATATTTTGAGCAAACAGCTTAAGTGCAGACTCGATAGCATGTTCAGGAGCAAACTTTCAGAGATATTCAGCAGAGTAAAGCACAGAGTATTCAGGCAAACATGCTCAGAAATCAAAACACAGTAGTAGACACAGCAATAAAAACCCGAAAACAAAATCCAGCAGTGCAGAAAATTTCAGAATGCTCAGAGACAGAGAACACAACAGCCGAAAATTTTCTCTCGCTTAAATCAGATTAAGAACAAATTAACATAAAGCACCTAAGAGTTCCTCTGATACCACTAATGTAGGACGTAAATCCTAGGCCAAGAATCACCCTAGGTATGGAGCTCTATGCGCAAGAGAAGACTAGATTTTAAGAAGTTAGGGGGTTGGTGCACCTGGACCCCTAAAGATAAGGGGTTGAACTCCTTAGACTATTCTTAACAGTGATTGTCTTCCAAAGATCCTTCAGCCCTTTGATGAAGTTTAGTTCTTGAACCGAGAGATGATCGTTGGAAAGAAGATACCGGCAATGGAACAGTAATCGCGGCTTGTGTTGATGGAAGAGGATGTTCGGCAATGGATTGTATGGAACGTGGAACGATTAGCAACTGGTGGAGAGCAAGCTCAATCCAAAGAGGAGCACGCTCAGCTCTTACACACGCAAACACAAAGATTTTTAGTTTTCAGAAATATTCGACTTAGTGTGCAAAGTGAACAAAGCAAGCTTAAAACCTAGGTTCCCAACGTTACACCTCTTGTGACCCTTGGCATTCCTAGCTGAGGAGGCGTGATGATTTGTTGGAGCATGCGGGTTGTCTACGTTGGCTGAATTGAGGGGGTGCGAAGTCACTTCATGATGGTGGAGTGAGGTTGGATTTGGGCTATATGCTGGGTTTGTTGGGCTGATTTAATTTGGCATTGGGCTGCTACTAACTGGGGTTGATGTTGGGTTGATGTTGAGTGGGTTGGAAGTGGGCTGGTACCAAGGTGCTTGAGCTGATGAAGATTAACTATGCCAAGGTCACAATACCGTTGGTAGCCTTGGCGCTTGATTGTGCAATACATGTGTGTATCAGACCTAGGCTAAGACAACCTAGTACATTCACTAAAATAAAAATAAAGACTTCAAAGTAAACCTAGGTTAATCCTAGCTACAACATAACAACAATTGCTGACAATACCATAGAGTTTGTAGCGTATTACAAAGCAACAAAACACAAAGTAACAAGTCTTGAATGAGTTCTCAAAATGTTAAGAAAAGTCAAGCATTCATCCCATAACGAATTGGGGTCTTCTTGAGTCTTGTTGACCTTCTTGGTGGTGTCCCTACATCAATTTCTAATGTGGCACTTTGCTCATGTAGCACTTAGTTCCATATCCATTACTTAATTCTCATAAATGGGATCAAATCAGTTTCCCACTAAAGTTGTAAGGGCCCAAAGACAAATGTGTCATAACATACTCAAAGTTATCAACTTAGTGCTATTGTTGGATTCCAAACAATTGCCCTTACAACATGATCATGAATAAAGTATCAAGGGTTCTATAAGAACATGTGGTCCAATACCAACAAATTAACAATGGCCATGAATCAACTAATAGTCATAATTCCAGGAAAGGAAACTGATCAATTCACCAAAATCATGAGCATGGAATATTGCATAAGGTTCATTACAAATTCTACCATAAGAATTCTAGACCTAAGAGTAGAACATGTCAAATTGAATCAACCCACTTCATTCAAATGAATCATAATGAAATACTGCATATAATCATACAAAATAGGATCATTGAAACCATATTCAAATCTCCTTGCCAATAAACTTGGTTTGATTCCGTTTGACAAAATACACAAAAAGATATAAGGGTTGTAGTAACAAAGGGTCAAGCTGCCCTATTTCCAGAAATTTTAGGGCAATGAACTAGAAAATGCAGTCGGTTTAAGGTCATAATGGATATGAAAAATATTCAATATATGATCTGTTGGAAAGATATTTGAATCTACTTTCGTACAAAACAAGAATACTCAAATAATCAGAGTTCTAAATCGGAAGTTATAAGTGAAATGACACAAGTAGGTCAGTCTGGTGTTACAGACAACATATACTGAATATTGCTGCATAATTGATTCCCTAACTCTCATTAAGTATGGGCAATATTGGATGCGTTGGAAAGATTTTCAAGCCTTCTTTTGCACAAAACAAGTATGAGGTATAAATCATTTGTGTGTATAAAGTTATATAAAAAAATCCTAATAAGGTTAGATTTGCATAATCACACCACCTTAACCAAGCTTGTACAATTATCCACATTCATTTGATAGAAATGTTCAAATTCATTTTGATTTCAACAAATCAGCATATGAACTAGGTCTTTAGGTTTTGAACATAATTTTTGTATCAAAATATTATAGTTTTAAAACCATGAATTTAGGGCATAGGGTAGAAACTTGCCTTATGCAAATTTAAACTTTCTTTACTTCTTCTTCTTCACTTCACCTCTTTCACCAATTCTTCCCCAAGTCCAAACGAAAGTTGCTGGTAAAACCCTATTTTTTTCCCTTATTTTTCCTTTATTTTACCTCATTAGTCACCCCTAAGAATGAGGTGCCTACACATGGTTAATCTCATTTTCATGCAAGCTTGAGGTGGCTTGTAAGGACAAGCATGACGTGTTTTAACTTCATCCATTAACTTAGGTAATTATTTTCTTTCTCTCTCTTTTTTTTTTGGTTTTTACTTTAGAAACTCATGAGGTATGATCAATATACATTATAGTTTTCATTCTTCATCCTGCATGGTTGAACTTACATTTTTGTCCTTTTCATTATACACTATTCTCCTTGTGTTCTTAAAATGGGTATGTCATTATATCTACTTAATCATGTCAAAGATAAATCATGGATATCACATTAGAGATTTTATCATGAGGATGGTATATATTCAAGATAAATTAAAAGCTCATGATATTGAGCTAGCTGATAAATTTATTATGCATCATGCCTTAAATTCTCTATCTTCTCAGTTTAGCCAAATTAAGACCACTTACAATGCGCTGGATGAGTCATGGTCTATTAATGATTTGATATCTAAATGTGTTAATGAAGAAGATAAGTTTCAAAGGGAACTTCATGAGACAGCTCTAATGGTTTCTCACTCTAAGTCTTCACAATTGAAAAAAAATTTAATGGCAAGAAAAAGGTGCATAGTAGTCATAAATATACCCCATAAGTCAAGCCTCGTAAACAACATGCTAAGAATATTGGAGGTTCTTCTTCAACCATAAAAAGAGGATTGAAATATTTTTTTTTTTTTGTAAAAAGAAAGGTCATGTGAAATAGAATTGTGTCAAATTTAAGACATGGTTAGAAAAGAAGAAAGGTCAAGTGTTCATGAACAATTGGAAACTAAGCAAATAGATGGCAAAGCATAAAGTGAGAATTGATATGGTTGTAGTAGTCTAATTTATTGGGACTATTAGTGTATCTCATATCTTATTTTCGAACAGATAATTTATATTTTATGTGTTTTTCTTCCAAGAGAAACTTGATTTTAATATCTATAATATATGGTTTTGATTACATAGCAGAGTTAATTCTTATTTCTCAAGATTGTTGATGATTGCATACTCATTGATAATCTATAAAGATTGTGTTTGAATCATGGTAAATAGGGATTTAGTTTATGGCTCATATAATATCTAAATTGATTGTATGTCTTTTGGTCTTAAAAGGTGCAAGATAAGCAATTACTGCAAGCTATATGGCTTAAGGATTTTATCACAAGATTTGTTGATGGTTGATTCTAATTTTAAGTCTTATTAAGTTTATGTGACAATTGTTTTGCATTGTTTTGACCTAGATCAATATAGGCCAAGCGCAATAAACATCATGAGGTTAAGTGTCCTACAGTCATGGATCTAGTTAAGAAAGGAGACATAATGATTGAATATATTAGTATTGACAATATCATTGCAGATCCATTGATCAAGTGCTTAATAAATACTATTTGAGAACCATGTTATAAACATGGGTATTGTAGAATCTTTTAAAGTAATTGGTTAGTGGGAGTTTTTTTTTTTTTTTTTGCAATATAATGTTAAACCCAATTATTTGATTCACATTTCTTATTTGTATCAATTAAAGTGCACATATATATAGTTTTGAATTGATACATGTTATGTGATGTTGAGTTCATGTCATTTCTTTGAATTTACATTGTACTTTTTATATGCATAATATTTGCAATTGTATAATATAAAGTCTTAAGGTTAACTTTAAGCATGGCAGTTTGCTAAATAATTTTAAAGTCTTAAGGATAATGTAACCTTAAGCATGATGGTTTGCTAAAAACTTCAAAGTCTTAAGGATAATATAACCTTAAGCATGACTATTTGATATATAATATATCTTACTATAAAATTTATAAATTTCTCATTTAATTTAGTTTAGAGAAATCATAAGATAGATTTCTTATTTGATTCGAGAAATTATAAGGAGGACCGATAAGAAAATGATATTGAGTATACATCATTTTACTACACAGTCACATTGCGATCCATGTTGATATAATCTGCTAATATTTGTGACCATGGAGGACTTGTATTGCATAATAATATAATGTTTCATCATGATTTAATATTGGTAATTGCATTAGACTAAATTGAATGAGGTGTTATCAGGATTAAAAAATGCATCTTTCTTACAAAATTATTTTTAATATATATTATAAATGATTATTATTTCATAAAATTTTTAGATGATAAATCAATTAATGTTGACCAAGTGGGAGAATGTTAGAATTTTGGTCTAACATTATTGATTTGTGAGAGTATTTATTAATTGATTAATGGGCCCATAACAACTCATTATTGAATGTGAAAGATGACTTGTGTAGCACATGAGTTTTGAGATGAATCAATATTGGATATTGAATTCTGCACTTGGGTTTGATAAAAATTCTTATTGAATTATCCTCAACTAAATTGTCTCTACCCATTGAGAGTCGTATAAAGAAGAATAGTAGTGAAAGACTTTTAGCTAGACATTGGACATTAAAACACAAAAGAGATTAATGGCGTAATCAGGTATGTATTAAATATTTTGTTCTCCATATTATTCTAAATATATGCAAGAGATCCTGTATTTATGGATATTCAAAATATTCTAACTCTTCACTGTTCCCTTCTTGTCATGAAAAGAAATTAATTACATGATTAATTTTTCTCTTCTTCCGTATTTTCTTCACTCTCATATTTTCTTTCCTCTTAGTTTTCTTTTCTAGCGAAACACAGCTTAAGTTAAAGAATAAACAAAAGGATTTGTTTGGGAAAATTGATCAAATGGTTTTAAAAGGTTTCACAATGAAAAAAAGTGCGCCGATTATACTTTATCGTTGTTTTCTTTATACAATTTATAACTCATGTCTATATATATATATATATCAAATTTCATTTATACCATGTAGGTACTGTTGTATTATAGCAAGCACAATATCCGATATTTTTTTTCTTTGTAAATAAGATAGTCATAAAATAAAAGGTGCCTAATTAATAATTAGTGGTGCACAATATAGAAAAATTAGAAATCATCCTTTTTTTTTCACTTAAATATGCGCATTGTTTACTTTAAAATCCAAAGATTGTAACTATTCAAAGAAAATAAATACTTTCAGATAAACTATTTAGTGAACCTAATTAGGAATCTACGTAGTCATTTTTTTGTAGCTACCTTGTTTTTCTAAGAAGCAACTACTCGTAGGAAGTTGTTATTCTTTGAATATATTTTAAATACCATCATATGGAAATTTGATTTACATGTTTTTATTTCTTTTAAACATTTATTATAACTCATACATTATTCCTCTATTAAATTCTGTAAAAATTTGCAATATTTGAAAATTAAGGCACTATTTGTTGTAAGGTTACAATAAGTTTTTATTTTTAATTTTCTAATTATATATAAGTCATAAAATCATCCAGTGTTTAATCAACTAGCACCACTTATCTGTGTACAATATATTGTAAGTATACCATCTTTAGAGAAATTGACGCTTTAAAAATTAAATTTTAATAGAATTTGAAATGTTAAATTATCTGTATAGAATTAAAATAAATACATGATAATAATCTGTCAATGTGTATGGCATTTTACGATCAACCTTATCCCATATAACGACGTCAAGTAAGACCGGCACCTGGAGGACCCGCGGTAGAATTGAACAAGGAAAAAAAAGTAGAGCACGCGCGATGCCATTTCTGGCGTGTAGACACGGCACATGCATGAAGCCAAGCTATTCAATATCGGCGAGCTACTAGTGATAAATGCCAACGTGAGAAAAATATGCATATAAATATATAATTATTTTATACGACTATTTATTTTATTATTTTATTGTTTTCTTATTAAATAATTTCAATTTTTTGTACTAACTCATAAAACATTTTTTAATTTTTTTAATAAAGAAGAAATTGTGGGCTTTGAATGAAATATCATGAACAATAAAATATGTATTTATATTATTGGTATTATTTTTATTAGTTTATATTATATATAACTCATAATTATAAAATTTTTACGGATATCAGCTTCTTAGAAAATGCACTTGTGTGAACAAAAAAAAATATCGTACCAAACTTGCATTTTTTTTTAGCTGAAGAATAAATATCGTACCAAATTTGCATTTTTTTTTTTAACTGATATTCTTCCTAATGTATGATCTTGACTTAGACTGGATAAAATGAAATTGAAAAGCCTTTCTTCTTATTTTTCAACATATACGTATGTAGTCTTGGTGTTTTATTTTGAATCAACCACACCCGATTTAACATAAGAAAAATGTGTACCTTTGACTCAATATAGAGAGACAAGGCCTATGAAATATCTTCTAGTCAAATAGTCTTGGTGTTTTATAATTATAATTATAATTATAATTATAATTATTGGAATATCTAGGGCCTAGAATAAATAATGGTAAATTTATATATTTTTTTATATTAATGAAAATGATAACAAATTTTAATCAAATTTTTATATCGTACATATCAATCACGTATTTTACAAGATATATATTTTTTAAAAATTTTAATTAGGATAGTTGCCCATATTGAAAATAATATAAATATGCTTCTGACTACTATAACGGTGGTACTAAAGAAACGAATGAGAGAATAGCATCACGCGGAAGTAGAAATCAGGGGAAGCAAAGGAGAGACAGACAAAGTAATTATTTTGTCATAATTACAACTTTTACAATTAAATTAATTGCATTAATTGAATTTTAAGTTCTGAACGAGTATTTTTATTTTATTTTATTTTTAAGGCAATCCCACGTCAGTTTGGGATTTTTTTATTTTTTTTATATATTTTTCTTAATGAAATTGTCAATAAAGACCTCCAATGCCATCGGATATGGTTGTACAGATCTGGATATAAAAAATCATAAGAGATAATTATTTTTTTAAAAAACTTTAGTTGGGTTATTCAGATATAATCTGCCCATACACTAGAATAAACCTTCAAAGAAATTTCTAATTTTCTTATATGATTGACCCTTTTTTCATTTAATTTCCCCTACGTTATAATTACACAATTTGCCACCGCTAGCTTTATAAAAGGCAGTGGCCATCACAGCGGCCTGACAGAGCTCGGGCAGCCCATTCCTGATTCTCGATCTCGTCCATCAAACCCACCGCCAATCCATGGCGATTCTCCATTTCTCGCTTGCTTCCTTCTTCGTCCCTCACAACCTCTCTTCTCGCAGCTGCAACACGCCTTCTTCTCTTTCTTTTCCACCTAACCTTACCGCCTCCCCACCCCCCGCGCCGCTCACGGCCCTCAAAGTTAGGCAGAAGCGGCACCTGGCATTAATAACCCGCGCAACCATGGACCAAAAAACCGCTGCCATAGACGACGACATCCAACGGACTCCAGAACTGCACAAGTCGTCACAGGTGGTCGGCCTCCAGCCTGCTGAAGGCGTCGCCAACAGGTGGCGCGAGCTCCATGGCGCCGACGACTGGCGAAGGCTTTTGGATCCCTTAGACAAGCTTCTCCGCTCCGAGATAATCCGCTACGGCGAGTTCGTGCAGGCCTGCTATGACTCCTTTGACAAGGACATATACTCACGCTACTGCGGCAGCTGCAAGTTCAACCGCGATCGCTTCTTCTCCAGCCTCGGTATTTTTCTAATTGTTTGCTGCTTTCCTATTAGTTCGGACCTTTGGTGTTTGTTAGCCTTTATAATCAACGATCAGTTCAGACAAATTTGAGGGATTAATTATTGAAACAGGTAAATCGGCCGTCGGTTATCACGTCACCCGCTACCTATACGCCACCTCCAACGTCCGCATCCCCAAATTCTTCGTCAAGTCGTCCGTCGCCGCCTCCCGCGCCTGGAGCGAGCGCGCCAACTGGATCGGCTATGTCGCGGTATCAAACGACGCCGCCACCGCCCGCCTCGGCCGCCGCGACATCCTCATCGCGTGGCGCGGAACGGTGATGCGCGTAGAGTGGGTCCACGACTTCATGGCCAAGCAGATGGCGGCACGCGCTGCGGGGATTCCCGCCCCCTCCAGCTCCATCAAGGTGGAGTCCGGATTCGTGGATCTCTACATCGAGAAGGGCTCCAACTGCCGGTTCTGCGAGTATTCGGCGCGGGAGCAGGTCTTGACAGAGGTGAAGAAGCTGGTGGAGAAGTACATGAGAGCGGGGGAGGAGGTGAGCGTGTCGGTTGTTGGGCACAGCCTAGGGAGCGCGCTGGCGACGCTGAACGCGTACGACATAGCCGAGATGGGGCTAGATCGCGTGGGGGCGTCGGGGCCATCGAAGAAGGCGTCCGTGGCGGTGTTCTCGTTCGGGGGACCGAGGGTGGGCAACGAGGAGTTCAAGGATCGGTTGAAGCAGCTGGGCGTGAAGGTGCTGCGGGTGAGGAACGTCCACGACTTGGTGCCCAGGGCGCCGGGGGTGATGATCAACGAGAACGTCCCGGAGTTCATGCGCCGGGGGATGCTGGACGGCTATGTGCACGTCGGGGAAGAGCTGCTCTTGGATCATCAGTACTCTCCCTACCTCGACAAGGACTCCACGGACCCCGGCAACTTCCACAACATGGAAGCGCATCTGCACCTGGTGGATGGGTGAGTTAATAAAATATTATATAAAGTGGCCGAGTAATAACGTACATAATTTATACTATAAATTGAAATGTTTGGGGAGATTTTTTCAGGTACCAAGGGAAAGGTGCCAAGTTTGAGTTGGTGAGCGGAAGAGACCCGGCCTTGGTGAACAAGGACTCGAGCTTCCTTGCAGAGGACCTCTCGGTTCCACCCTTCTGGCGACAGGACCTGAACAAAGGCATGATAATGACGCAAGGACGCTGGACGCAGCCGGAGAGGGACAGGCTAGAGGACCATCCGGAAGATACCCATTACCATTACAAGGAGCTTGGGTTGCATCAGGTCTCACGGGATAACTAAACTAGGACAGCACTGAGCAAATGTTCTAGGTGGTAAGTCATAACGAAGAGAAACGAAGAAAACAAAAAATTCTAATTGTATTGATTGTTTTTGTGTTGATACATGTCTCTATTTTATACAAAGATGTTATGAATATAGCATGAAACATTCAAATAGTAATTTTTCTTACTATTTTGCTGTAAAGAAAATGGTCCTTAATTTAATATGCTATCAATTTGATTCCTCCTACTTTGTAATTGCATCAGTTGTGTGATTGTTGTGAATTGCATTAACTGCGTGATTGGTTCGTTTACACTCCCCCGCCAACTTAACTTGGGATTGCACAACTTTGAGTCTGTATGTTAGGTGTTGGAATTGGAGCTTGGCGAAAAGTTTAATAAGAATGTCTGCAAATTGATCTTTTATAGAGATAAATGAAACAACTAGTTGTTTACTAGCCACTCTTTCTCGAACAAGTGGAAGTCAATCTTCACATGTTTGGTTTTTGCATGAAAGACTAGATTTGGCAAAATATGTGGCCCCTATATTATTGCACTAAAGCGTTGGACTTGAATGAGTTGTAAGGCTAAGTTCTGAGAGTAAAGATTGTAACTAAATCACCTGGATTCTCAATACTTCTGTCGCTCCATCCCCGCAAGGATAGAGAACCCATCGTTGTCTCGGTTGTGCTACCGGGGGCTCTTGGGAAGTCGGAATAAGAGATCACTCATCTTGGGGTGGGCTTGTTACTTAGATGCTTTTAGAAGTTATCCGCTCCGCACTTGGCTACCCAGCGTTTATCGTGGTGGCTTTCTTGGACACCTTGTGGTACGAGGGTGCTTATCCTTTATCAGTAACCGCAAGACACGCACTCTAACCCCACGAAAGATACATTAATGAGCGATGACTTGGTGGAAGGGAGTCCTCTGGTCTCCATAAGCTTGGTAAGCGAAGCGATCAAACTATATATGCTTTGCTGAAGTGAGGGTGTCCATATTTTGGCCAAGTTCCCTGTAGCATAGGCCCCTATATTATGCATATTGGCAATAGCTTTATATTCAGCTTTAGTGCTAGAGCGTTAAATAGTAGATTGTTTCTTAGTGTTCTAAGAGATGAAGTTGTTGCTAAGAAAGATAACAAATTCGCTTGTCAAACAACGATCTTCTACAGCGTGTTTAATAGGAAGAAAAAGAGGAGGGAATAGACTATGTGATTAAGGGGTGTTGGGGTATGCCCTTAAGCCTAATGTTTGAGGCCTTGGGATTGTAACAGTATCGTGTAATAAACGTTTATGTTTATAAAGGCATGGTTATTATTCAGTTAGCTACATTGTCTGCTGCAATATATGTTCTTCTGAATAATGTCTCAATGCTGTTCAGCTGGGCTGACATGCAGTTAAGTCCTTAGTCGATGTATCTTGGTGAACATGAGACAGCCTTGATATGGTTAAGACTAATATGTGTTCTAGTCTTATAGGATGCTTCGAGCATGGAATAAGATGTAGACTCATGGGTACATTGGATGTACTGGACAGACCCTACTAGGATATTCAATTGTTTGTCACAATGTGAATAATCCTTGAATATGACAAGTGGCACATTTCCTCTGACTTGAGATCACTTGTGTTTTCTAAATGATGATTGTCATTGTTTTGAGGTAGTTCAATATCATTTGAAACATAATGATTATAGACTATCTTGGATAATGAGCTTGAGTCAGGTTAGGGCACTAGTGATAGACATAGGATTGCCGTCTCCTTGTTTAAGGAGTGTGATGTTCTAAAGGGGCCCCCTGGATGAGATGATTGAGAAAAGAGTATGGCCATACCCAGGTGACTGTGTTCATCTGATCTAATCATGCTCATCATATTGGAGCTACAAGCTTGACACGCTTGTCCAATAAGAACATCCAGTGGCAAAGGAAACATGTATGCCTAGTGATGTGGATTCACACTTGTGCTATGGTTTGGGTGTAGTCTTGGAAGACTATTTCCTTTATATCGGGAGACAGTGATGTGTTGCTAGATACCCCTCACTGATCGTGATAAACGTGAGTTATCGTTACCGACATTTAAAGGAAACCCTCAGGGTCGCACAATTTGATGATATGGCTTACTTAAGTCAGATCGTGTGGACTGAATTGTTCGGGTTCAGTTTAAAGGGATTTAATCTCTGATTGTGAGTGAGATCTGGTCTGATCATGTTTGATTGATTAGGGCTTGAGATCGGTAAGCTTCGATCGAGAGAATGGATGCTAGATTGGTCAGATCAGAAGCATCAAGAGATCGACGGTCAGATTAAGAGCCTTAAGGTTTTATTATGGTCTGGACTGATTGCTTGGTTTATTTGGTTATTGAACCAAATGGATTTGAACCAGCTCATTGGTTGAGCGCATGGTTCAAGTGATAAGAGGCATTGGCGGTTGGGGTGATACATGGTCGCAAGTGAAGAAATGGGATGCTATTTTTAGATAGCACATCTCTTAACGTGACCACATCTCACGTTCACGCCAAGAGAATGTTATTCTCGTCTCTTGCTCTCTTGACGCCGCTGGAGCATTCGTCTCTTGCACTCTCGTGGGTGAAGGAGTGGACGACAAGAGGAAACATTCGACCAAGCAAGGATCTCTCTTTTCCTTTCCATTCGGCAAGACAACCTTGGAACCTTGCTAGCACAAGGAGCACCAAGGAAGAAGCGCATTGATCATCTTGTGTGCGAGACTTAGGAGAAGGTTCGCTTGCGCCTTTGTCTCCAAGACACCATCCAAGTGATGGCAATGGTGAGTATCGCTTCTCATTGAAAGTTGATCATATTATATGCTATGCGATCTATTAGAAACCCTAGATTCCGCTAGAAGTTTTTGTTGCGCCTCCTATTAGGGTTTCGCCCCCTTGTCTAGGGGACCTTCAATTGGTATCAGAGCGAAGGTTTATCATGCATGATAATATGTTTGCTTTCTTTGTGATCCTTTAACATGATCTATATGTTACATGCGATAGTACAAGTTTGTGAAAGTTTTTCATGCTTGCGCATGTTTTCAAGTTGGCGCATATCATATGTTTATGTCTTCAGTTGGCGCATATTGTATGTTTTCTTAAAAACCAACATCACATGCGCGACTCACTATAGATCTAAAGCCTTGCATCAAACCCTTAGACGGGTTATTAGGGTTGAAGTCACCCCCCTAGGTTAGATCCAAAAGTCTGATCAGACCATCTGACAGCCTTGATGGGTTGACCAGGTAGCACCTGTGCGCAAGCACGTGGTGGCTACAGGTCGACTGCAGACAGGCGTGTAGCGATGTCTGATTGAGACAACTAGTGAACACACATGAGTTAGGCCCGGGGTCACACCCGCTTGCCAGACCTCATTGTAGTTGTTCAGCCCTCGCGTATGCATGGTTGACCTTATGGTCGACTCAAGTCAGTTAGGACTTGGTGCATGCAAGGGCAGTGGATCTGACTAGGATGGATGAGTGGATCCCTAGTAATGGACCGTTGTAAGGTTGTAGGGCAAATAAGGAAATTAAAATTGATGCCTATGGGTTTTCAAAATTTAAATTTTCTTGAGTGGATCACATGTTGATTGATGCCATGTGTTTGTCTATTTATTCTTATGTGGGCTGCCCGTTCTTAATGTGTGCTGTGCTGGGGCCTGCGTGCCTGGGAATTAATTGTAAATTAATTTTTATTTTTGTGATCTGCGAATCACAGTTTAATTAATTTATAATGTGTAATTGACCTGCGTGTCAATCTTGTCTAGATAGTTAAATTTGTAATTTAATTAGACAAGAGCACAGAGCACACTTGGCAGAGGCGCTTGCAGTAGTGGCTAGACCAGGTGGGAGGTCCAGGGTTCGACTCTGGACAGGCGCATTTTCCCTGGTGGGCGCACCTGAGCTGCAATTGGCGCTTGGGCCCTGGTTTGGGCCAGATGAGCAGCGAAAGCCCCATGAAGAAAAGCAAGTCAAGACTTAAGTTAAATTAAGGTCTTACTAGGGCTATGGGCTTTTACCACATAAGATTCATGCTTTCTTTTATTTATTGTTTAAATATTAGAATTGCATGATTAGTTTATCTTCTGCTATCACCATAGGAATTGCATGATAGTGAAGAAGATAAAAAGACCGTTAAAATCCAACGCTAAAATATCAAGCTCGTAAGCCTTCTGACGCGAAACCTCACTGTTTTGATTATCGTTGGAGCCGTGTTGTACCCACTCAGTGGGCACGTCCATCTATCTTCAGACGGTGTGGGATTACACCTGTGTGTTACAGAGTAGGGATTTATCCCTTCTCGTTGCTCAGCATAGCACATGGTGGTCCAGGGAGTAGGTCGGGTCAGCTTGACCATGTAGGCTACATATGTGGCGCATATGGTAGCACATGGAGGCAGCCATCTGTGGGATCAGAGACTGTGTTGTACCAACTCAGTTGGCACAGTCTGCTGGATTGCCCAGATGAAGGGGAATCGCACGGGTTGGCGATCGGCAGGGACTGCCTACCGGAGATTAGTGCTTGTACTCTCTGTGCATCTTATCTCGCCTGAGCGGGACGCGGAGACCAAGTATGAAATCCGGATCCCATCTCACTAAAAGAGTGTCTACTCTTTCGGACTATTTAATGGATTTTTCAGTCAGATAAAATAGTGGGAAAAAGAATCTTTCTTAAGTCCTGATTGATTCTTAACATTGATACTGACCTTGCTGTTCTTGCATTGTTGTAGATACCTGCAGCAACGAACACCATGAACTTCAATGTGTGATCCCTACTGGAAAGGGAGAAGTTTGCTGGGCCGAACTTCTCTGACTGGTTCGGACACCTTAAGATCGTTCTTAAGGCAGAGAGGAAACTGTATGTCCTCGAGACGGCGATACCGCCTCAGCCCGCTCCGAACGCCGCAAGGGTGGTTCGGGAAGCCTATGAAAAGCACGTCAATGATAGCATTGATGTCGCTTGCCTGATGTTAGCGTCTATGACGCCACCGCTGCAGCGTCAGCATGAGGATATGTCGGCTATAGAGATTATAGCGAACCTCAAGATGCTGTATGCTGCACAGGCAAGGACTGAGCGCTACAATTTGACAAAGCTTTTCTTTCAGAGCAAACTGGCTGAAGGGAGCCCAGTGGGAGCTCACGTGCTCAAGATGATTGGGCACAAGGAGGCTCTAGAGAAACTGGGGCATACCATCAACCAGGAGCTTGCTGTGGATATTATTCTGCAGTCTCTCCCGCCTTCATTCGACGCGTTCATTATTAACTTTAATATGAACAAAATCGATTGTACTCCGACAGAGCTGCTGAATATGCTCTTGACTACTGAGGAAACTCTGAAGGGAAAGCCTTCGACCTTTGTCTTAATGGTTCCTTCAAGGAACAAGAAGAAGGGGAAGAAGGGCAAGACCCCTGTCAAGAGTTACAGCAAGGCTCTGAAGCAGAAGGTTAAGCGGTCCAAGGAATACAGGTGTTTCCACTGTGGCCAGCTGGGTCACTGGAAAAAGGACTGTAAAGCGCTCCAAGGAGATAAGAGGGGAAGCATCGCTTCTGGCTCAGGTATATTCGTGACTGAGGTCATGTTTTCTTCTTCTATATCATGGGTGTTGGACACTGCATGTGGAGTTCACATTTGTTCAAATGTGCAGGAACTCAAGAGAAGAAGGCAGGTGGGACAGCATGAGGTGGACCTACGAGTTGGAAATGGGGCACGGGTTGCTGCTGTTGCTGTAGGAGACTATTTCATTTCTTTACCATCTGGACTTGTATTGGAACTAAACAGTTGTTATTTTGTTCCCAGTATTACTAAAAATATTATCTCCATTCCTGCTCTTGTCAGGAAGGGTTTTTCCTTTGAATGCAATATTTCAAAGTGTGTTTTATCTTATGATAATATTGTTTATGCAACTGGTTCAATTAGCAATGGATTATTCATGTTGGACATGGAGCGTTCTATACAAAATGTTGATATTAAGAAAGCCAAGTATGCTGATGACAGCACCTTGCTATGGCATAGTCGTTTAGGCCATATTAACGAGAAACGCATTAAGCGGTTGCATGATCATGGACTGCTGGGATCATTCTCTTACAAGGAGATTGATACATGCAAAGCTTGTTTGATGGGCAAAATGACGAAGTCACCTTTTCTTAACAAAGGTCAAAGGGCTTCAGGTTTACTTGACCTTATACACAGTGATGTGTGTGGGCCATTTAGTAAACATGCCAGAGGTGGCTATCAGTACTTCATTACCTTTACTGATGATTTCAGTAGGTATGGCTATGTCTATCTGATGAGACATAAGAGTGAATCTTTTGACAAGTTCAAAGAGTTCAAGAATGAAGTACAGAATCAGCTAGGCCGAAATATCAAGGCACTTCGCTCAGATCGAGGTGGAGAATACTTGAGTCATACGTTTATTGACTATCTGAAGGAGTGTGGGATTATCTCACAGCTCACTCCGCCAGGAACACCGCAATGGAATGGTGTGTCCGAGAGGAGAAACAGAACGTTACTTGATATGGTTCGTTCTATGATGAGTCAGGCTACTCTTCCTTACTCCTTTTGGGGATTTGCACTGGAGACAGCTGCAAAGGTACTAAACCGAGTGCCATTCAAGGCCGTTTCAAAAACTCCATATGAGTTATGGTATGGGAAACAGCCGAGCTTGACATTTATCAGGATCTGGGGCTGCGAGGCTTATGTCAAAAAGCTCGCCTCTGGGAAACTAGAGAGCAGATCTGACAAATGTATCTTTGTCGGTTACCCTAGAGAAACTAAGGGTTATTATTTCTACGATCCCAAAGAGAACAAGGTATTTGTTGCTCGGACGGCCATTTTTCTTGAGAAGGAGTTTCTTCTGCAAGAGGCCAGTGGGAGAGAAATAAAACTGGATGAGAATCCAGAGGAAGGACAAAGTGCTCAAGCACAGTTGGATGAGCCTGAGCCAGTAGATCAGGTTATTGAACAACCTGAGGCTCAGATATCACGGGAACCGCGAAGATCGGGAAGGATTCATCGACAGCCTGAGCGCTATGACGGAGTCTACATCATTGATAATGATGAACCCCTCACTTATGCGGATGCGGTCAGTGGACCGGAGTCAGCGAGATGGCTTGAAGCTATGCGCGCCGAGATGGACTCCATGTCAGATAACCAAGTTTGGGATTTGGTTGATCCGCCTCCGGGAGTTATCCCTATAGGCTGTAAGTGGATCTTCAAGAAGAAGATTGACATGGATGGTAACGTGGTTACCTATAAAGGCAGGCTAGTTGCGAAAGGTTTCAAACAAATCTACGGGATAGATTATGATGAAACTTTCTCACCTGTAGCTATGTTCAAGTCTATTCGGATTCTTTTCGCGATAGCTGCATATTACGATTATGAGATTTGGCAGATGGATGTGAAAACAGCTTTCCTTAATGGAAATCTGGATGAGGATGTGTATATGACACAACCTGAGGGTTTCACTAATCCATCAGATCGTCATAAGATATGCAAGTTAAAGAAGTCCATTTATGGACTCAAGCAAGCATCGAGAAGCTGGAATATTCGTTTTGATGAATCAGTCACTGAATTTGGTTTCATCAAGAACGAGGATGACCCGTGTGTATATAAGAGGTTTAGTGGGAGCGTGATTACTTTCCTAGTCCTCTACGTCGATGATATCTTGATCATTGGAAATGACATTCCTGAAATGCATGCTGTGAAGGCATGGTTAAGGAAATGTTTCCAGATGAAAGATTTAGGAGAAGCAGCCTATGTATTAGGTGTGAAGATCTACAGGGATAGATCTAAGAGGCTTCTCGGGCTGTGCCAGAGTACTTACATCGATAAAGTCCTGGAAAGATTTCATTTAGAGAATTCTAAACGAGGATATCTTCCAGTCAGACATGGTCTGAGTCTTTCGAAGAGTCAGTGTCCACAAACACAGACTGAGAAAGATGAAATGGACAATACGCCTTATGCTTCGGCTATTGGATCCATTATGTATGCGATGTTGTGTACTCGCCCAGACGTTGCTTACGGGTTAAGCGTGACCAGTCGTTTCCAAAGTAATCCAGGTCAGGCACACTGGATTGCAGTCAAGAACATCTTAAAATATCTGCGGAGGACCAAAGATATGTTCTTGATATATGGTGGTCAGGAAGAACTCAGTATAGAAGGATATACTGACGCTTCGTTCCAGTCAGACCAGGATGATTTTCGATCGCAATCAGGCTATGTTTTTAGCTTGAATGGAGGAGCAGTGGTGTGGAAGAGTTTCAAACAGTCAACTGTTGCTGATTCCACAACAGAAGCCGAGTATGTTGCAGCCTCGGAAGCATCCAAGGAGGCAGTGTGGATTCGTAAGTTCGTGAGAGAACTTGGTGTTGTTCCTTCGAGTGCAGATCCTTTGGTTATCTTCTGTGATAACACTGGAGCAATCGCACAAGCAAAGGAACCACGGTCGCACCAGAAGTCCAAGCACATACAGAGACGGTTTCATTTGATCAGGGAGATCATAGATCGTGGCGAGATCAAAATATGCAAGGTTCATACAGATGACAATCTGGCAGACCCGCTTACCAAGCCTCTGGCGCAGCAGAAGCATGAGAAGCACTGTAATAATATGGGTTTGAGAGTTCTCAACCATTAGATTAAGTGCAAGTGGGAGATTGTTGGGGTATGCCCTTAAGCCTAATGTTTGAGGCCTTGGGATTGTAACAGTATCGTGTAATAAACGTTTATGTTTATAAAGGCATGGTTATTATTCAGTTAGCTACATTGTCTGCTGCAATATATGTTCTTCTGAATAATGTCTCAATGCTGTTCAGCTGGGCTGACATGCAGTTAAGTCCTTAGTCGATGTATCTTGGTGAACATGAGACAGCCTTGATATGGTTAAGACTAATATGTGTTCTAGTCTTATAGGATGCTTCGAGCATGGAATAAGATGTAGACTCATGGGTACATTGGATGTACTGGACAGACCCTACTAGGATATTCAATTGTTTGTCACAATGTGAATAATCCTTGAATATGACAAGTGGCACATTTCCTCTGACTTGAGATCACTTGTGTTTTCTAAATGATGATTGTCATTGTTTTGAGGTAGTTCAATATCATTTGAAACATAATGATTATAGACTATCTTGGATAATGAGCTTGAGTCAGGTTAGGGCACTAGTGATAGACATAGGATTGCCGTCTCCTTGTTTAAGGAGTGTGATGTTCTAAAGGGGCCCCCTGGATGAGATGATTGAGAAAAGAGTATGGCCATACCCAGGTGACTGTGTTCATCTGATCTAATCATGCTCATCATATTGGAGCTACAAGCTTGACACGCTTGTCCAATAAGAACATCCAGTGGCAAAGGAAACATGTATGCCTAGTGATGTGGATTCACACTTGTGCTATGGTTTGGGTGTAGTCTTGGAAGACTATTTCCTTTATATCGGGAGACAGTGATGTGTTGCTAGATACCCCTCACTGATCGTGATAAACGTGAGTTATCGTTACCGACATTTAAGGAAACCCTCAGGGTCGCACAATTTGATGATATGGCTTACTTAAGTCAGATCGTGTGGACTGAATTGTTCGGGTTCAGTTTAAAGGGATTTAATCTCTGATTGTGAGTGAGATCTGGTCTGATCATGTTTGATTGATTAGGGCTTGAGATCGGTAAGCTTCGATCGAGAGAATGGATGCTAGATTGGTCAGATCAGAAGCATCAAGAGATCGACGGTCAGATTAAGAGCCTTAAGGTTTTATTATGGTCTGGACTGATTGCTTGGTTTATTTGGTTATTGAACCAAATGGATTTGAACCAGCTCATTGGTTGAGCGCATGGTTCAAGTGATAAGAGGCATTGGCGGTTGGGGTGATACATGGTCGCAAGTGAAGAAATGGGATGCTATTTTTAGATAGCACATCTCTTAATGTGACCACATCTCACGTTCACGCCAAGAGAATGTTATTCTCGTCTCTTGCTCTCTTGACGCCGCTGGAGCATTCGTCTCTTGCACTCTCGTGGGTGAAGGAGTGGACGACAAGAGGAAACATTCGACCAAGCAAGGATCTCTCTTTTCCTTTCCATTCGGCAAGACAACCTTGGAACCTTGCTAGCACAAGGAGCACCAAGGAAGAAGCGCATTGATCATCTTGTGTGCGAGACTTAGGAGAAGGTTCGCTTGCGCCTTTGTCTCCAAGACACCATCCAAGTGATGGCAATGGTGAGTATCGCTTCTCATTGAAAGTTGATCATATTATATGCTATGCGATCTATTAGAAACCCTAGATTCCGCTAGAAGTTTTTGTTGCGCCTCCTATTAGGGTTTCGCCCCCTTGTCTAGGGGACCTTCAAGGGGCTATCAAACGACGATCTTCTACAGCATGTCAGAATTGACTACCCAAGTACAACTTTTTGTGCTCATGTTGATAGTAGAAACTTGAACTAGATATGTGATTAAGGGGCTATCATACATATGGTGTAGTAAGTCAACCAATTAACAACTAAATATGCAGTTGGAAATCGTTTAGTCCATCTGCCTAATGGAAATCATATGTTGGAGATGTTTAGTTCAAGGACTTTATTCTACAAGATGTGCTATGTGTTTCTTCATTCAAGCTAAATCTAATCTAAGTTAGCAAGGTTCTATGCAATCCTTCATATATTGCATCTTTCACCAATAAGACTTGTGTGGGACCTATGATTAAAGAGGATGATTGGGATGGGAATGAGTGGGAAGGTTTCTATTATATGGTTTCTATTATATGGACATGCCTAGACAATTCACAAACACAATGTTGAATCTTCAAGATCTATGTCATCAAATCTCTAGCACCAATGACTTAGACATTCGTCTAAAAATGTTTATATCATTTCATCTCATAGCATTACAAATTTAGTTTCTTACAATAACAACAATTGTTTGATTTGTCCTTTAGCAAAACAAAGTCACTTACTATTTTCAATGAGTTCAATTAGAACTAAAGTATCATTGAAAATTATTCACACTAACATTTGGGGAGGATGCAATGTTCCTTCAATAAGTGGAGTGAAATATTTCCTTATAGTCGTTGATGATTTCACTTGTAGGACCTGGATTTATCTCATGCACTAAAAATTAGATACTCGATAATGCATTATACAACTCATCAATTTTGTTGAGATGCAAATTGCATCTAAAATAAAAATCATTAGAAGCAACAATGATGTTGAATTTGCTTTGAATGTTTTTTACTCAAGTAAAGAATTCATTCATCAAACAAATTATGTATCTACTCCATAACAAAATAGGGTAGCCAAGCAAAAACACAAACATTTTCTTAACATAGCTTGGGCATTGTTACTCCAAGCGGATCTTCCTAAGATGTTTTAGGGAGATGTGATCTTGACGGCTACACCATTGTTGCAAGGGAAAACACCCCTAGAAATGATGCTTGGAAAACAACCTACTTACAATCACCTCAGAGTATTTTTGAAGTTTATGTTTTGCCTTTGCGCATCACCAACATCCTAGCAAATTTAACCTAGAGCAATTTGGTGTGTATTCCTAGAATATCCTTGTACACAAAAAGGCTATTGAGTTTTTGACTTAACCACCAAATGGGCATTTCTCTTCCATGGTGTTATCTCCTATGAAAGAGTCTTTCCTTACGCCTCATCCAATACAGAAATGTTTTCTGAGCTGGAACACTCATTGTAAACCCAAAATAATGCAACTTTTCAAGTCATCAATAGCAAAACCTTCCTTTATGATATCTAACTTGAAAGAAGTGATCAAGCTACCATACTAGATCCATCATCAATCATTGAGCAAATTGACTTGAACTCATCAGTGAAGATCAAGTGGCTCCATTGCAACAGTAGTGAGCCACGAAAATTCCACAGTACTTGAAAGAGTATCAAGTCGAGGCACCTCTCCCATCTAGAACCAATTCATCTTCAAACTCAACAATTGCCAGAGATACGGCGGCCAAATATCCTCTTAAAGATGTATTATTGTATGAAAATTTTCCTTCAATGCTTTGAGATTTTGTTACCTCTCTGTTTGATAAAAAATAACCATCATCATTTGAAGAGGCGAATACAAACTCAAGATAGCACATGGCAATGCAAGAAGAGTGCAAAGCACTTGAGTAGAACAAAACCTGGTCTATGAAACAACTACCACTCGTAAAGAAACCAATTAAATGCGGGTGGATATGTAAGATTAAGTACATATTAGATGGGCAGATTGAACGTTATAAGGCTAGGCTAATTGCAAATGGAAATAGTTAGGTGGAGGGACTTAACTATCAAGAAACCTTTGCCTTAGTTGCAAAAACATATAATTATTTGGCTTCTACTTACATGGCATCAATCAGGTAGTGACATATGCATCAACTTGATGTTCACAATGCATCCTTAATGGAGATCTAGAAAAAGATATATATATATATATATGATTTTACCACCTAGGTTTGGCCTAAAGGGGGAGAGATGCTTGTATGCAAACTTCATAAATCCTTATATGGACTCAAACAAGCATCACATCAATACTTCATCAAACTCATGGATGCTCTTTACCAAGCGAACTTCACTTAATCAAAATCGAATTATTCAATGTTCATTTGATCCCAAAATGGTAAAATTGTTATTTTATTCATTTATGTTGATGATGTGATTGTGGCAGGGAGCGATTTAAGTAAAATTGAAGATGTAAAATAATTTCTAAAGAATAAATTTGTGTTGAGATATCTCGGAAGACTAAGTTACTTCTTTGGGATAGAAGTTGTTGAGTTGAGTAAAAGAATCATGACATTGCTACAAGTGCACAACTAATTGAAGGATTATATTAAACATCATTCCCCACATAGATCCAGATGCTAAGTATTGACAAATTATGATTTTATTATCTAGACAAAACTAAATTAAAAAATTAAATTTTATTCTAAAGCAAATTATAAACAAATAAGACTCAAATAATTTAAGAGGTTGTGTCAAATATTAGAAATGAAGCAATATGATAAAATTTGGGAGTAGGGTTTTACCACATTGATTTCAATGATAAATAATATGGGTTATTCTATTAATTAATTAATTTAAATAACTTAAAAGGAATTTATCCTAAATTACAAATTATCCCCTCTTAATATCCACACTTGTGGCTTATCAATTTAAACCAAATAAGTTCTATAATAATTTTATTTAATCCCTCAAGTGAATTAGAATTACTTTCATAAACTGATTACATAAGTTTAATTATATGTGTTCTAATGTTGGAAATCACCTATGTGCATCATACAATATTTAAAGCATGAATTTATTTGGCAAGAGCATAAGTATATACTTAGGTTCAACCATAATTAAATTAACTTTTGCTCAATTAATAACATAGAAATAATTCACATGTTTATATCTAAGAGAAATATAATGAGCTAAGCCCTATGAAAATATACATCCTAATGAAAATATTTCTCATAGAATGATAACAAACAAGATACAATAAGAAAAGAAAAATAAATAACAACTTCCCCATGAAAATTTACTACTTAAGTTCCTCTAATCTGCCCGTATTTGTTTTCACAGGCTGTGATTGCGTCAACAATCACAACCTGCGATCTTTTGCTTCCCTATTTTTGCCTGAGGTTTTGCTCACTCGATTCTTCCTTGATTCTTCTCAAAAGTCAGTTGAAATTACTTGCTAGCATTCTCCTTCCATTCCTTGAAATTTTCCCTCTATTCCACTAATTCCTCTCAAAACTCAGCCTCTAGCTGTTGCTGTTCAATGTTGTCACCTCCCGCTTGCTTGTCAATGCTGCAGAGGAGAGGGAATTGCTCATGACATGCGTGGATTGCTTCCTAGAGTTAGGAGACCCTTATTTATCCCCATCGAATCCTTCTCTTTTGAGATTTGTTGAAAACATAGTTAAAGGGGCGTAAGAATCTGTATGGTAAATGCAGTCACAGCCTGTGATCACTTTCTAATCTACGCAATAGAATCATAGCTTCATAGCCTCATAGCCTCATAGCCTCATAGCCTATGATTTAGATCGTAGGCTATGCTATGTTTTGCTCTGAGTCTTGTGCGATTGCAAAAATCATCTAATGTGGATGAGGGTTCCAACATTATATCCTGGACTTTTATATGTTGAAATCTCTGCGGTCATGGAAATCATCGCCTATGATCATTAGCTCCAATTTCCTTGAAAGGGTCGGTATACCAGCAAGGATTTTAGGAGGGAAGGGATAAATGTTAGAAAAATCCATTGTATACTAGGATAGACAGATTAAAAAGGAGAGAAAGTTAGATGAATGAATGAGAGAAAAATCCGTCGTTTCTCATCTATCCAAATTGGGCAGACGAAGCAAAATCGCTTGCGCAAGCGAGCTGGCACTAACCTTGCAGAGCAGCCACCCTTTGCTTGCGTCCTCTGGCACCGACCTCTACCACCGACCCTTGCTCGCGCCCTCTACCAGTGCCCTAACTATACTCACGCCCTCTGCCACTGACCTCATGCGGACTGGAGCTCGCGAACACGCGCAGAGAGCTCACGGGGACGGCGACCTCGCGCAGACCCTGAGCTCATGGGGGATGGCGAGCTCGCACGGAGAGCTCACGGGAATGGCAACCTCGCACGGAGAGCTATAGGGGAGATGGCGATCTCACACGGAGAGCTCGCAAGGATGGCAACCTGGTGCGGACGCAGAGTTCGCAGGGGACGGCAACCTCATGCGGAGAGCTCGCGAGGATGGCGACCTTGTGCGAACGACTCGCTGAGCTCGCAGGGGAAGGCGACCTCGCGTGGATGGCTCGCCAAGCTCGCAAGGGACGGTGACCTCACGGGGATAGGTCACCGAGCTCACGGGGGACAATGACTTCGCTGCAAATAGGGTGCCGAGCTCGCAGGGGATGGCAACCTCGCATGGATGGCTCGCCAAGCTCGCGAGGGACGGTGACCTCGCGGGGACATGTCGCCGAGCTCATGGGGGACGATGACTTCGCTGCAAATAGGGTGCCGAGCTCGCAGGGGATGACAACTTTGCTACAAACAGGGCACCGAGCTCGCGGAGGGATGACGACCTCGCTGCACACATCTGAATGACATGTTTTTTATGTTATACATACATAAACTTGAAAGAGAATCCACGACTTGTTGGAAGGTTGATTTACGTGATAATTACTAGTCCAAATCTAACATATGTTATACATACACTAATCAATTCATAGACAAGCCAGAGTGCATGCATAATGTCCTACATTACTTGAAACAAATGCCAAGACTGAGAATTCTCTTTTCTTCATAGCACCCAACATAATTAAATATCCTTTGTGATGTTGATTCAGTAAGGTGTTGTGATAATCATCGCTCAATCTTAGGCCATTGCATTCTATTTATAAGGTCATTAACCACATGGAAGTTAAAGAAACAAATGATTATATCAAGATCAGGTGCAGAAGTAGAGTATCACGCCATGGCTTCCACATGTTATGAAATAACCTAGCTCAAGATGATCATGAGCAAATTAAGAGTTGAACATTCACAACTTGCCTACTTGTTCTATGACAACCAAGTTGCACTTCACATTACAACAAATTCAAATGAAACATATAGAGATCGATCGCCACCTCAAAAGTTCAAGAGAAGGAAATTAAATTATATCATGTATCCACACTCAACCAATTGATTGATGTATTTACTAAGCCGCTAAGAATTGTTCAATTCAAGATATTACTCAACAAGATAGGAATTATCAACCTATGGATTTCTGTCTTGAGGGGGTGTGTTGGAGATTAGGATTTAACATTATGAGAATCTAGTAAGATGACAAGCTGAAATCAAGCATTAAAAAGTGTTAAAGATGCTGATTGATTGTTCAAAGGATTGGGAAAGGAGACAAGTCTCAATTCAATGTAATTACAATTCTTCATTACATATGAAAGCAATCAGCATTTCGAATCCATGTGTGTTTCTGGATTTGTGTGTGAACGCAAGATTCATTTTCTTAATACATCTTTAACCGTTTGCTAATTTTTAGAATAAGATTATATAACTTGGATAATATCGATGGTCAAATCAATATTAAAACTACACTATATAATTAAATATTTATGTAGTAATGTAAATAATAATAATTAATTAAATTTTTTATTAGTATTTTTATACCATAAATATATTTATGTTGTGTGGTCATATAATACAAACTTGATTGCCTACCAAAAAGATACAAAATAAAAGTACATCTATCAGTAACGTAAAAAGTCCCAATTTCAAAACTAAATATAAATATATTATTATTATTAAAAATAAAAAATAATAATAAAATACTTATTATATAAATGTTTTCTAAGCAGATGTATAATAATGATAAAATAAGTATTATATAAGTATATTTATTATTATTTTAATTTATTAAATTACATTTTATAGAATATTATAGAAAAAAATTATTATTTTTTAATTAAGAACACGTGGGCATCTTATTTTAAATGCCCAACTTGAGTTTATATTATATAATAGGTACCCAATTCTGAGGTTACGTCAGTCCGAGGAGTGGGTTTTATAGTTAGCTCAAGAGTGGCTTATGATTCGGATGGAGTCAGAGGCATTCTAAGGTTCCAATTTCGAGCACAGCCTGGAGAAGATCCTCACTGTTTGCTACGCTACCTCCAATGCGATTTTTTACTCATCCACTAGCCAATAACTAAAAGCTACCCGTCTGTTCCTGGAGTGATTCCTATGACCCACAAACGACTTTGATCGATAAAATACAGGGTACAACCGTCGAGTACTCGATTATGGCCAGAATCATTGCTGATGTCATGAACTCCATCGACGTAAGCAGTACGGAGGAAAGTAGTGGAGAAACGATGCCACCGAACTCTCCCTATTGTCGTAACTCAAGTCGTGACGTAAGTGGTTTCCTAGAGTGTGGGCTCGTGCCTTTGCTTCACAGGCAAGGCGGGAGTGAAGTGGCCTCATAAGTCATAAGCGACAACGGCTCGCTTCCTCGCCAAGAAAAGGTTTTTTTTTTTCCTGTCGTGCTACTTTTCCTTCTTTGCCGGACTGCGCGTTGAAGGATGGGTCAGAACTGGGAGGCGTCTTCTTCCTCCGCCGCGGCAGGCAGCGCCGGACGCCGCCCTCCGCTCCCCGTCACAGCTCTCCGGGAGAAGATCGTCGCCAAGATTCAGGAGAATCGCGTCACTCTCATTGTTGGTGATGCCGGTTGCGGTATGAACTTCAAGCCCTCTTCCGTCGACGCATGATCGGTCGTATTCCCACCATCCGTATTTTAGGCCTTCTGCGAAGTTTCTTTTTTATACAATTTCTTGATTCGCCTTTTTTTCTTTTTGTGAATGCTCACTTAGAGATGATTCTCTCTCTCTCCCTTTGCTTGTTCCCTTTTGATATTGTTCTGCAAGTGAAAATATGAGCGTCTTGAAGAGCATTGCTCGTTACATTAAGGTTAATCACAGCGTTACTACGAAAGGTGAATGCTGAGTTGAAAGGTGGGAGGAAAAAGCGGGCTTCGGGTTTCAGACGAGTGAAGAAGCGATGTCTATTGAGCTGACCACATATTGATAAATAGAAGGATTGACTGCTGATGGTAAAACAAGAATAAGATTGTTTTGCTATTGCTCTTTTATTTTCTTATAATAAGAATAGGAATAACTAAGTAGAGAGATTCGGTCTGATCCTCTAGCACCAGAAGATAAAATAGAAGAGAAAAGGACTAGGAGTAAAATCCAATCGATAATACAGAGAACTGTTTTTCTTAGACAAAAATGAGCAAGTGAGTTAGCAGGCTCACTTGCTTCCCTATAAATACGAGTGATGGAGATTGCCTCACAGTAGATCATAGCCTTATTGATATCACTAAAAATAATAGAAATAGATAGGGGTGGCGTGTAAGAAAACTGCTCAAAGCATTGGTAATATTAAGTGAAGCACTTTCGCTTCTTGTTCCTTTTAGTTTGATTAATTACATTATGCACAGCGAGTTCACATCTAACACGAGAACGGTTAAAAGAGATTTGGATGCTGCAAATGAATGCTAGTCAACATTACCGTTGTGAAAAGAGAACATGCGCCTCAGTTTGGGAGTCATAATCCCAACACGCATCACAGTTAAACTTCAGTAAACTGTAGTCAGTTGCAACAACCCTCCAGAACTGCAGGAGTAAACGCAGAAATCATGTCACTAGATTGCTTTATAAAACATGTCATAAATTGTGGAACTACTTCTCTAGAACATGAATCCCTCCTTATCCTTGTGAATGACCCAATAAGTATTGGTTCAACAAGGATTTTAAGAGTATTGGAGGAGATGAGGCCATTTTCTTGAACCCAAAACCCATATAGTAAAATGAAGGAATTTGATATGAAAGGTTTAATAGCAAACATGCCAAAGATTGTTGATATGAGGAAGGGGGTGCATAATATTATCCAACGAACAAGTGATAGAATTTTGGAAGGAGCAGACATGAGGAACTAATCCCTTCCATGGCTAGACATTTTGTGAAGGTTTCTTCTCTTGAAGAAATTTGCAGCAAGTAATCTGGTGGGGCATTATTTTGTTGTAAGGTTGAATCAAAGCAATGAGTCATGACATTTATGAAATTATGTGGCTTTGTCATGTACTAGATGATTTTGGTCTTGCCTGCTTGGTAGCTATGCCATGCACTATATAACCAATTTGCTATGTAAATTGCTAGCAAACATGTTTCATAAAAGAGCTAAATATGTGAAGGTTGATCATTATTTTATTTGTGATGCTATTATATCTAAATAAATTTCAACTCTCTTTACTAAGTCTAAAGATCATTTGATAGAAATAATCACGATGACACTTCAATTAACTTTGTTTTATATTGTGTAACAAGCTAAGCATGCATGATATATGAATGTTGTAGCTTGAGGGGTGTGTGTTAGAATGAAGGTTTTAGAAATCGATATCGCACTAGTATACCAAGTTTTGGTACGACCAGAACTAGAGCACTATAGTATTGGTGCTGCTATTGATATGTATCGGTCTGGACTGATATATCAGATTTAAAACTCTGGTTAGAATTATTATTTTAATATTGTATTGTATCTTATTGGATAGTTATGTTATGTCTTATAGCAAAGCAATTGGATCCACTATGAATACTTAATAATTCAATAAACCATTAGGCATATGGATTTTTTCTTTACAATTCTATTGTTGTAACCTTTCATCCTACATCAACGTACGCTTTCTTCTGCTGATGCCATATCAATGGTCTTTCTTATTCAATTACCTTATTTCTTCTCTCATTTGATTGGTGAAGGAGCTGGTGGTTTTCCATGATTTTGACTCTGAGGCACCCTTTCTTTGTCAATTGCCTCGAACTCCTCTAACATTTTTGTTAAATAATTTAAAAAATCGTCCATGTTTAGGGTGGTAAACGTGAGCTAAATTCTGGGAGGTACTTTATAATGAACATTCAATAGATCCTACTAGAATGTACCTTGGAAACTTAAATTCCCACTGAATGTGTGCCCATGTTTACTATAATTAGGTCTATTATGGGAAATTTGTTTCCAAGGCAATGCTCGTGGATCTTGAAACTAGAATCATGGATAATGTTTGTTGTACCCACATATAGTCAAAGTTTTTGCCTAAACAATTTCTTTTGCCAATATGGTGTTGATAACGACTAGGCTAATGTGTTTTGGATGAATGCCGGGCACTATTTGGGAAGACTAGTTGAAGGGTGAAACACACTTTATAGGAATGTACAAAAACAACAAACGAAATACACTTGAAACTCCAAAGGCTAAGAGAAGAGAACCTTTAATTTTAAACTTAGATAGGTCCAATGAGATAATTTAACTAATCACTAGTACCCCTCATGACTATTCAAATGGGTAAAAATGCCTATGATGCCTTTAAGGTAGAAAAGGACTTAGTATAATGAGTTTACATAACATTTGCTTGTATCATGCTGCACACCCTTATTTCTCTTGTTTTCTAATGAATCCACACAATGACATAGCATTGACTTAGTTCGTTGAATGCACCATCTTTCATAAATAAAAAATTCATAAACATGTATACACTAGAGACATGTACATTATGGACATGTATACAAGTTATACTATTAATCACTGCCTTCCTAACAAAGGGCCATTGTTCTTAGGGTACTGAGCTTATTTATTCCTTTTTTCAATGTTGAGTTAGATGAAAATTGTAATTACTCGTAGGGTTTTGAGAATTGGTGATGTTTGTATCATCCTATTGAACTTTGATTCTTTGCCTATCATCACATGTGCCAGAACTTATGTTGGAGCCAAAATTGAGGATTTACTCATGTTTAATTTCAATAATGTGAGTTGCTTGCTTGGCTTCAATGCCATAGTGACTTTGGAGTAGATGACCATGTGGGAGTTCGTGGATGATAGCTTCCACCTTTTCTTCAAGCAACTTCTATTCTCTCTTGCAAGTGCTTTTTTTGCACAAAGCAACACTTTTCTCCATTGCCTCCATGCACAAACAAGTATTGTCGTGTTACTGCCATAGTGACTTTGGAGTAGATGACCATGTGGGAGTTCGTGGATGATAGCTTCCACCTTTTCTTCAAGCAACTTCTATTCTCTCTTGCAAGTGCTTTTTTTGCACAAAGCAACACTTTTCTCCATTGCCTCCATGCACAAACAAGTATTGTCGTGTTACTGTCACATGCACATGAACGCATACTATATTGGCTGAGTGTGCTTGGACAAGCGACACCTAGTTCCTTACATACCCCACTTTTATAAGTAGTGCTCTTATTGCATACACAGACCAACACAGACTATGTCTATTACGTGTGCATGGATAGACAACAATTAGATACTCGTGTGACTCTTATGTGAACAAACAGTAGTCTTACTGCCTCGTGCAGGTTGATGAAGACTGTCTCTACTACATATGCATAAATGTATGAATTTCACATAAAAAAGCATCACTTGACTATTGCATGCAAATTGATATAGGTTGTGCGTGAATGAACAAACAACACTTAAATTTATATACCATTGTCTCACATGCAAAGACAGGTGAGCATTCCCATATGTATGTATAAACATATATTTTATCTCATTTATAACTTACATGAGAACGTTACACTTGAGTTTGGATCAACTTAGCTACCTTGAGTTTATAAGTGTTAGAGTAATTATATATGTATATATTAGAGTCATTATAGATCACATGTTCAATCCAACATTGCATAGTTCTCCAAACCTTTATGAGTGGTGGCATATGTAAATGTGTCTACATATAATTAATCCAATGATCCAATGCATTGTTATCCAATAAGAATAATATGTATTCTTTGGTTTCTTAGTTAATTGTTATTAAGCATGGATTCTCAACATTGGTTTTATGTTTACGTGGACATGCATTAAGTGTCTATGAGCATTTTCTTAGTTTTGAACTGGTGATTAGTTATAATGGAAGATTATTTGCTAAGCAAAACCTTTCTCCATATCTTATATCTAGAAAATTATGAAGATTCTAATTCTCACATTATGCTTATTAGCATTATTTACACTAATTCGTAGATTAATTACATTTGAATATGTTGGTACCACTAAAATGTCTATTTGCCTTAGAAACTCATAAATGACATTTTTTTTAAAAAAATTTTGTGTTGCTTAAGTTATCCAAATGTCTTTTTTTTATTTGTGTTACTTTAGTTATCCTTATTTTTGTTATATACTTATATTAAAGGAAAAAGCTCTCAAGTTCCACAATTCCTGCTGGAAGAGAATGTTGAACCCATATTATGTACACAACCCCGACGATTTGCAGTTTTGGCAATTGCTAGAATGGTAGCTGAAGCACGCAATTGTGAAGTTGGACATGAGGTTGGATACCATATAGGCCATTCAAATGTCTCCAACATTGGTTCAGCTAGGTATCATTTCTCTCCTTGAAATAGCTATTCGAACGTGCAATCATCTATTGGTGTCTAATTAATTGTTTATCCCTTGGGATGTTGTAGCTTGCTGCAAAGGATTTTGCATTTTCCTGTCTATAGTTCTACTTTGATCAATTTACTATGTCTGATCCATGGTTTCAAATACTAGTCCGAACCAATTGATATTTTTTCGTTTTTATCATTTTAAGCATGAACCTGTGCATCTGATCTATATATGTCCTGTATGTATCTGTTTGAGCTTGAACCAGACTAGTTTTGTGAACCTTGGTCTGAACCATCTTAAACCTGTCCAATTGAACTTGCTGAAGCACAATATTCCTTTCACTATGCAAATCTACTAACTTCTTTCAATTTGGTTATGAAATTTAAGGCATTTGACATTTTCTTTGTCATGGTAAAGGTCAAAAATTGTTTTTAAGACTGCTGGTGTTGTATTGGAACAAATGCGTGATAAGGGATTGGCTGCACTGAACTACAAGGTTATAATTCTCGATGAAGTGCATGAAAGATCTGTGGAATCTGATCTTCTTCTCGCATGTGTGAAACAGCTTATGATGAAAAACAATGATATGAGGTAGGAGCATTTTCTACTTTTCCGTTTCCAATATCCTATTATGGTCTATATCTGTTGCTAGGTCTTGGCATGAGCTGTCCTTACCTGAAGTGTCAACATATATCAGCTATGTAGTGGCAAATATGGTTTCAAATTGACATACTTTATGCTCCATTTATAGATGGTTCGTTACTTGAAACAATTATGCTTGAATATATTCTTTAGAAGTAAATTGAAATGCTGTGAACTCATGGTTTTAAATACTGGTTTAGTGTCAGACTACAATGGATCAATTGGTAGTGATTGATTTTAATATATATATACACACACGCATATATGTATACACACATATGTATATTATATCTATATTTATATATATGTATATATGTATACATATAAAAAATTGGTTGCAACAAAGGTGTGAAATTTTGGTCTAAAGTCTAAACTAGCTAAAAGTTTCGGTTTGTAAACCGGTCCAAGATGGGTTCGGTTTTATTGTAGTGCCCTATCAGTTTAATTGTAGCATTCTGGTATGAGACTATATTGATACACCGGTTTGGATCAGTTTTCTAAACCTTGGTGCCAACTATGTACCACTGTTGGTACATAATCGAGATTGATATAAACTGGCCTAAGTGGCCACTTGATATGGATTGGTTTAAACCATTCGTGAAGAAATTGTTGATTTTACTTGACTTCAAGATCAAACAACTATAATTGGAACTTTGAACAACTTGTTTTTAGTCAATTGATCTCTTATCCATTTTTCACACAGGGTGGTTCTTATGTCTGCCACAGCTGATATTACAAGATACAAGGATTACTTCAAAGACCTTGGGAGGGGTGAGAGAGTGGAAGTGATTGCAATTCCAAGTGCACCCCAGCACAATATCTTCGAGAGAAAAGTTCTATATCTTGATCAGGTAATTAGTTTTTCTTTTTGTATTATAGCTATATTGCTGTTGACAATTAAGTTCAATATAGTATCTAAATTTTCTAATCTGCAGTGATATTTATATTTGTTATTTAACTGCTTATCAGGCTTGCAAAATGCTATATCTGATTTGGTAGAATTATATTTAGAGAAAGCTGATCTTGCTTAAGAATGCTATAATGCTATTCTTGGTTTTGTTCTCGCCTCCAAAAATGGTAGCTGTTCATTTAGACCATAATCATTTAACAATTCAAAGAAAGTATGTGCATGGCCTTGGTTGTTTGGTTTTGTGTGATTGTGATGCTTAACTAAATGGTGACTAGCAAGGATTTAAATCTCATGCCAACTATAGTAATTTACTCAACCAATTGTTTCTGTGCTAGCCGAGATGATTGTGCTGGTACACAATTAGTTATAATTTATTTTACAATCAATGACTTGATTAACAACTATGGATTCTCATTCTTAATATCAGGAAGTAGAAAACAATTAAAATGCACAGTATCTACCTAATACTGTTAGAATGAGTGCCATTGTTAAAGTGTCACATTTTAGAAGTTGGGTCTTGTTAGTGCATGTGGTTAGGATCAATGCTCATTTTTAGTTGGTGTAGTTGATACATATTTTTTTTTTTTTTTGCATTGATTACTGTTATATTTCTTCATGATAATTAATATAACAAAGCACACTTTTAGTAAATAAATAAACCTTTAGATAATATCATTAGTGCAATTATTAATTAGTAAAACTAATTTTATCACTTAACATTATTGTTTTAGTTTTTATTTCATTAATTGCATAATTTATAAACTTGAAAAATATTTCCATTTAATTATATACTATAATACTATACTATATGCCATATATAAGGTTTGTACTAAGGATTAAAAAGCCGGTTTAGGTCCGAGCAAGGACTAAGTTGTCTCAGAGGAGTGGAAGAAGAGAAAAGAAGAGAAAGAAGAAAAGAGGATAGGAAGAAAGATCCATCATTAAGTGAGTGGCCGGGAAAAGCTCGTGGCGAGCTATACTAGACGAAGCTTGGCTCGCTACAAGCAACTCCTCATTGTGCTTGCCGACGAAGAGAAGGGAGAAAGGCATGCACACATACCAGCAAGCAAATTCTATATTTATTTCATTATGAACTTAGGTTTGACACAATACATGTGTATAAATAAACTGTCATATTTCATCCTATATTTTCATTATGAACTTAGGTTTGACACAATAGTTGTGTTGCAAATTCTAGGTCAAATTCGAACTACATTAGCGATCAATAGATATAGGTAAGTCTTTTGACTTGAATGGGTGTTGTAGTGATGATTATCTTCTCAATTTATAAGGGGCTTACTTTAGATGTTGATTGGTTTTGTATGAATGATTATGGCAGTTGTGAATGTTCCAAGAATCAACACGAGGAACCCCAACATCTCCCCCCTCATAAAACATACATACATAAACATTTTCATCTTCGTCTATTTATTTTTAACCACAAGCACCAATTATTCATTGTTAGAGAGTGACCTTGAGTCCTCGACAAGGTTTGGTGGTTGTTGTTCAAGTGCCTTAGCTAAAGCGGAGATGTCAATAGGGAATGGGATTTCGGGAGATTTATGCTAACTTGGATAATTCCCACTTAGAGATGGTCAAGTAGCCCAATGCCTGCTATTGGAGCATTCCTGGAAGCCTAAGTGGTAGGCACCTTCCTCAATTAGCATGGAGCCACATCAGCAAGTGGAGAGGAGATTTCTGAATAAGGCACCTAGTTAAAAGGGGGTGGAGGAGAGGGGGAGAACCCTAGCTTGGAAAAAGAATAGAGAAAGTAAGAAAGCAAAGCTAGGGGAATTCTGGGCTTGCTGGTATCCTGGAATTGATCTCAAGGTGGCGACCCTCTTAGGATCTTAGCACTATTTGTATTTGGATTGTGTGGTTTATTCCTTTTCTTGTCAACTCAATCTCTCGTTCACGAAAGAACTCTATTTTTTTGGATTTTGGTTCAGCATTATATATTGGTACCTCGGTTAGCTTACAATTGTACTGCATTGTAAGCTTCTCTATGTCTGGATTATTCTTGCCGTAATCCTGTTGTTACTATTGTGCACCAAATCTGGATCTATACTGTGAATTAAAATTCTTGTATAACTCCTTAGCGGATTAATTTAGAAATTTTATAGAAGTTTGTCTACTTCCTACGGTGGTTATCGGAATTCTAGTGTTTGCTTTTGTTTCGTGCATTGCAACTACAAGTGGTAGGTCCAAATGGTGACACATATCATCATTGCGGAAGAGATGTGTGGGACATTGAGATCGAACTGCAAAAACAAATTCAGCCCATGCAAGAGCAGATAGCCCACTAGCAGGAGTAGATAACCCAACTGTAATGCACCAATGATGAACATCTTAACAACCTTCTTCCAATGGTGAAGACAACGATGAAGAGGGAGAAATCTCTTTTTTTTACCCCCACCTTCTAGAGGGAGTAATCACCAACCTTATCGTTCTCTACCGCTGAACCACTTGGCCAAGTTTGACTTTTGGGTGGGTATACCCGAGTTTAAAGGGAGGACACAACTAGGACCGGATATAAAAGTGGAAAGGATGTTTGATTTTAAAGGGGTTCTTGAAAGAGCGTAAGGAAAAGCTAATGGCCTAAAAATTAAGAAAATATGCTAGTTTATGGCTGGAGAACCTCAAGTGAGAACATAATCTTGAAGGGAAATGCCCTATCCCTTAGACAAGATGATGAAGGCCCTTAAGAAATGCTTTCTACCTTTAACTTCATAATGTTAGGTAAAATAACTTGACGGTGGAAGATTACATAGCTGAATTTGATCACCTACAAATTACATGCAACATAGTCGAGTTGGAGGAGCAAACTGTTGCTCTCTATTGGGTGGGTTGAAGTCTTATATTAGAAATGTAGTGCAGTGGACACAATTTGATGTGTGTAAGCTCGCCTCCAAAGTTGAGATAGAGAGAGGTTAGGGGTATAGGAAAGGAGTCTTCTCGGGGCTCCCCAACAAACTTAACCAACCTCAATCACCCAATCACCCTAGCCCTTTACTTCTAAGCTGACTGGCCCTTCCCACTATGACTACTCATTCATTTAAACTACATAACTAACAAAAACCCTCCACCTTAGGCCCTAGGAAGTGCTTTAAATGAAAGGGGTATAGGCCCGATTGTGAAAATAAAAAAATTATCACCCTCGTAAAGAAAGACTTTGACAAAAGAACTAGGGGGATCATGAAGACGCTATGCGGATTTGGGGGAATTGTTGATGTGCCATAATTTGAATGTTGAACCTGAGGAGCGAGAAGTGTTGGCTATGATATAATATATTTCACACTAAATATACTATGCATGACAAAGTATGTGATGTGATCATTGATTGGGAAACTTTGAAACTGTCATCTTTGTTGATGTAGTCAACAACTCAAAACAAAGGAACACCCCCACCCCTATGGACTCACATGGTACAATAGAAAAGAGAATCAAAGTGAGTAAGTTGTCTCATCCAATTCTCAATTGGGTAGAAATATTAAGATGAAGTTTTTTGTGATGAGGTTCCATGGATGTGTGTCACCTTATTTTGGGGAGACCGTGACACCTTATTTTGGGGAGACCGTGGCATATGATTGGAAAATCATTCATGATGGGCATAAGAACACTTAGGCCTTGTTTCCTAAGAGGGAAAATAGGAGGGAAGGAACGGAAATGGATGGAAAGGGAGATTTTCCATCGTTTCTTTGAACGGATGGATTTAAAAGGATAAAAAAAAAAGCGGCTACAGATGTGTTTTTTTATTCCGCCCGAATCGGACGGAAACAGAAAGAAAGGAAAAAAATGCTCGTGCCCGAGCTCCCCGCTTCCCTGCAGTGTGGTCCCCGCCTCCCTGCGAGCTCGCCCGAGCTCCCCATCACCCACCTCACCGCCTCGCTCGAGCTCCCCACCTCCCTGCAAGCTTGCCGAGCTCCCTGCCTCCCTGCGTGGTCCCTGCCGCCCTGAGTGGTCTCCGCCTCCCTTGCAAGCTCGCCCGAGCTCCTCGCCTCCCACCTCCCCGCCTCGCCGAGCTCCTCGCCTCCCTGCTTGGTCCCTGCTTGGTCCCCGCCGCCCTACGAGCTCACCCGAGCTCCTCATCTCCCACCTTCCCCCCTCCCTGCCTCGCCGAGCTCCTCGCCTCCCACCTTCCCGCCTCCCTGCTTGGTCCCCGCCGCCCTACGAGCTCACCCGAGCTCCTCGTCTCCCACCTTCCCACCTCGCCGAGCTCCTCGCCTCCCACCTTCCTGCCTCCCTTCCCGCCTCTCTGCCTCGCCGAACTCCTCGGCTCCCAACTTCCCCACAAGGAGCCCACCTCCCTGCCTCACCGAGCTCCCCGCCTCCCTGCGTGGTCCGTGCTGCGCCCCGAGCTCCTTGCCTCCCACCTTCCTGCCTCGCCCAAGCTCCCCGCCTCCCTGGGAGCTCGCCTGAGCTCCTCACCTCCCACCTCCCCGCCTCTTAATCCGAGCTCCTTGCCTCCCTGCGCGATCCATGCCTCCGTGCGAGCTCGCCCGAGCGAGCTTCAGCTTTTTCTTTCCCCATGATTATCTAACGTCACGAGAGAATCACGTGATAGTTTTTTCTTTCCTTCTTTCTTTCCTCTTTATTTCTTTCCTTCCTAGGAAACAAGGCCTTATAGCTTTGTCAAAGATGGAATAAAGATTCTCTTTCTCCCCACATGACAAATTTCACTCGGGTCCAAGATCGTCAAGGAATGAGGTGTCACCATACTTCCTAAAGCTAAGGTGTTAAGAGGATTGGAGGGAACAAAAAGGGATGTATCCTAGTAATGCGCAAAGCTAATGCTGAACTAACCAAATATCCACATGAGGTACAACCTTAACTAAGTAAATTTGCCAATGTTGTTCCTGAAGAAATGGCACTAGGTCTTCCCTGCTAAGAAGCATTCAACATTGCATTGATCTTATTCTATGTTCAGTGATCCCAACAAGGATGCATATTGCATAAGCCCTAAGGAGCATGAAGAGTTGTAACACCAGGGCAGGTAGCTATTCGTTGAGGGGTTTATCAAGAACAATAAAAGCCCTATGCCGGTGCTTTTAGTGCCAAAGAAAGATGGAACATGACAGATATGTGTTGACAACCAAGCTTTGAACGAAATAACTATACACTACTAGTTCTCAATTCCTCACTTGAATGATCTGCTTGATCAGTTATGTGGATTTATCATATTTTTGCTTATTGATCTAAGGAGTGGCTATCACTAGATCCGATTGAGGGAGGGTGATGAGTGGAAGACAATATTTAAGATTAGGGACAATCTCTATGAGTGGCTTGCCATACCATTTGGTCTCTCTAATGGCCCAAGCACCTTTATGTGACCAACGACTTAAGTCTTTAACCCTACATTGGTAAATTTATTGTCATCTATTTTGATGACATTTTTATTTAAGGTTGCTATCAGATACAATATCTTGATCATCTCTATAGTATCTTTTAGACTAATGTTTGGTATAGCAAGCCAGTTGCCTTTTTCGGTGAACAATTGAGTGACTCTCGTAAAAACTACTCCACTTATGACAAGTAGTATGACAAGTAGTATGCCAAGTAGTTCTACGCCATCATACGAGCACTAGACCATTAGAATCATTTCCTTCTCTTTAAGCCATTTGCTTTATGTATAGATCATGAAGCACTTATCTATGCCAATAAAACAAAACTAAATCATCAGAATAGTTTGTGGATGGAATTCCTATAAACTTATATCTTTGGGATAAAACACAAGAAAGACACTCAAAACCATGTGGTAGACGCCCTAAGCCAAAGGCATGTTTTATTCGCAACCTTACTAGTTCAAATAATGGTCTTTTAAAAGGAAATTCATTGTGCGGCCCTTACGCTTTGTTTATTAGAGCAGATGGAAAGATAGAAGGAAAGGATTTAGAGAGGGAACGGAAAGAAGAGAAGAGAGGAATGTTGGATCACGTGCCTTGCATGTGTCCAACAGTGAAGAGGGGAACAGCTGTGAGTGGCGACGATGAGCAGCAAGGCGAGACAGCGACAGTGAGGCAAGGTGGCAGCGGGCAAGCGGGCAAGTGGACGACTTGGAGGGGCGGGAGAGGCGGTGGGCTAGGCGAGCAGGCAAGCCGAGGAGAAGTGGTAGTGGGTGAGGCCACGACTTGGAGGGGCAGCGGGCGAGTAGTGGGGAGCAGCGGCAACGACAAGTGGGAGAGGAGATGTGGCGAGGTAGCGTGAGGTAGTTCTGAGCAATCCGCTCGATTTTGGTGGATCAAGAATCGAAGGAATGTTAAAGCTTTTTCCTTCCCCCTTCCAATCCGTAAACGAGAGAAAAGGTGAGATTCCATCCTTTCCCTCCTTCTTTCCCTCCAAGTAAACAAGATGTTAATATTCGCTGCGAGATACTATTATGAAGGAAGCACACAATGGGGGTCGAGGAGGGCATTTTGGAAGAGATAAAACAATTGCAAATATTATGGTGAAATTTTATTGGCCTAGGGGTAGGAAAAGACGTGATGAGTTTCATTCGATGATGTAACACATGCCACCTTGCTAAGAATCATTCCAAGAACACAAACCTCTATATATCTCTCCTTACTCCATAGGCTCTATAGGCTCTATGGGAAGATAGCAGCATAGACTTTGTTGTGGGATTGCCCCGACCCTAAAGGAATAAGGATTCCATTTTGGTGGTGGTAGATTAGTTTTTATAGATGACCTATTTCATCCCTTGTCATAAAACGAAATATGCCTCTTTAATAGCAGATCTATATTTTCAAGAAATAGTGAGACTATATGGCATTCTTTTAACCATAGAGTCATGTTTTTGGTAGACTTGAGGTATCAACTACGAACACAATTGCAACTATGCACCTCAAATAGACGGAATAGACAAGAACATTCCTGATTGGGATTTATCGCTTCCCCAAATTGAGTTTGCCTACAATCATTCCATCAACTAGACAACGCAGTGTAGTCCGTTTCATGCCAGTAATGGGCAGAATCTTAGAGGTCCCCTGGAATTAGCTTCAATTCCCATTCAACATTCCTTTAGTGGTGATGCAAATGAATGAAAGGGCTGCACGATTAAGCAGTTATATGCTAAAATCCAAAATCAAATCCAATGGTAGTCTTAGTCTGGGTGCACTTGAGAAAAGAATGTATTCCCTATGAAAGTTTGCTAAACTCAATGCTAGAGCCATGGGGCTATTTAAAATACTACAACAAATTGGCAACAATGCTTATAAGATTTTGACTTGCCTGCAGAGTATAAAGTCTCCAAGGTCTGACATAGCAGATCTGTTTGGACATTATGGTTAATTCGAAGGTCTTAACTTGAGGATGAGCTTTTCACAATAAGGGATTAAAGCCAAGATGTTGGCCGGGGATGGGATCCATTGAGATTTTTGCTAACCTAAATAATTCCCACATAGAGGTGGTGAAGCATCATTGCTCCTGGAAACTTAATTGGCAGGCACCCTCTAGTGTGTCAGAGCCCCTCAACCAACATGGAGCCACATTGGCAAGTGGAGAGGAGATTTTTGAATAAGGTGCATGGGTATAAGGGGGCGAGGAGGGGAAGAACCCTAACTTGGAAAAAAAGGGCCTCTGTTTGTATCCCAAAATTGACCTGTCAATGTCCTGGAATTGATCTCTAGGTGGTGACTCAACAGTATTCATATTTGGATTATATGGTTCATTCCTTTTCTTGCCAAACTCAATCTCGCATTCTCTACATAACTCTAGTTTTTGGATTTTGGTTCAACATCTTGTTTTGGTACCTTTGTTGCAATCGTACTGTATTATAACCTTCTTTGTGTTTGGATTATTCCTGCTACAATCTAGTTGTTATTTTTGTACACCAAATTCGGATCTCTATTATGAATTGAAATTCCTGGACAAGTCCTTAGTTGATTGTTTTGGAAATTTTATGGAAGTTTGTCTACTTGCGCTGGAATTCTCATGTCTGCTTTTGTTTTGTGCATTGTGACGACATCATTAGCCATCTAAATTAGCTAGTTTTAGGTACTAACTACTTGATAGATTGATAGGACTCTCTACCTATGGCTTTAACCATTTTTCCTATATTTGAACTTTGTGGAGTTTAACATCTAATGATTAAATCTATAACATGCTAATGACTGTTGCCAAGCTCACAATTTGGCCAATGCTTTTCTATAATCTCATTCCCTATATTCACTCAAGCGAGCCAAAGCACCAATTGACTCAGTTTTCTAGACTGATAAAATCATTGTCATTCATGTTTAGTGAATATGAAAATGTCACTAGATTTGAGAAAAAACAAAGAAGACATGGATGAACAAAACAAGGAAAACCCCATGACCATGTTTGCTAGGCAGTTTTTAACTTTTTGTTTTGAATAAGGTTAAAAATCCAGTCCGGTGAGCCACCAAACCGGTACGGTAGCAGACGACTCCACAATGAGCAGCAGCGGCAACGAAAGCACCGTTCGCGGAAGCTTCGAACGACGCTTCCGGCAGCCTGCCGCCATCCGCCTGGCTTCCGCCCGCTACCGTGCTCCGAGGGGTGGTTCCAGTGCTGGTCCCTCGCTGGACCGGTACGAACCGGAGGAACCGGTCGGTACTCCTCGATCACTGGTTTTGAGTAAAAATAAAAGTTGTGTGAAACTTTTCTATCAACAAAAGCAAATATAAAAAAAAAAATATGCAAAACTATTATTGTAGAATCTATAAAAAAACTTGAAAACATTAATTTTAGGTGAAAAATCAAAAATTTGCTAAGAATTTTATAAATAAAAAACTTAAAATTCGAGAATGCAATGATGTACTAATGTGTTGTAGATTTGATTAGTTTTTTTAGCCCTACTTCTAGTGCCATTTGATGTGAGTTAAAATGTTGCCTTAGTGATTAGACTTGTACATGGGTCCAAGTCTCTTTATCATTGCCTTTCCGTCAAGCCATTTACTTTTTTGTCATTGTACTAAGTGATCTTTCTCAAGGAAAGAGGGGTACTCGATTAGAAATTTTGTGTATTCTCCCTTTGATGCCTAGTTAATATACAACATAGATTTAAAAATCAGTCTGAACTGGTAGAACTTGTATTAATTAATGATATGAGGTCTATAATGATTTGGTAATTGATATCATTATGGATATATGTGTGTTTATGGATTGAATTTTAAAACCTTTATATGGACTGCGCTAGATTGTGGAATTATAGTGTATGCTTTGTGTGCGAGTTGTATCTGAGAACTTTGTGGTTTGTGAATGTAGCAATGTTTGAAGAGCTTATCTGTGTTCAGAAAGCTTATGGGTGTGTGGAGAGCTTAGAAGTATTTGGAGAGTTTGATTTTTAAGAGATCTTAGAATTATTTAGAAAGCTTAATTATGGTAGGAGGGGTTGACCTCTTGAGGAACTTGTGTCCAATCAAATCTTTTTTGGTCTAAGTTGTCTTTTGCAGTGATTTCGAAGAGTGTGCAGAGGAATTTGCTTTTAACCGAACTTGTCCAATAGAACTAGTCTAGAAAAACATACTTTCCCCTTTCGAATGGAGTAGATATTCGTACTTGCTACTTATAAACAAGGTTTGTGTGCTTGTCTCATGCTATCGGGGATGTTAATGCAATAAAAGGTGGTAGCATCAACATTTAATACTATAATAGGTGATGGTTGTTCTTGAATGAGCATTGAATTATCTTAACCGTAGTAAATATATGTAGAGCCAATAATACCCTTTTGCATGACTCATGTAGGAAGCATAAGAGATGTACTCTTCTTAGGAGAGTTAGGGCCTTTTTGGCCGGGCGTTTCTACTCTGCTTAAGCCTAGCAAGGTTGTATTGATGCTACTTTTTAGTGCTTTTCTGCCACTTCTAATGTGCCGACCATTTGCAAGGGTGAAAGATCAATTTAGCGGAAAGCTGCAAAATACCTTCTTTCCGCCTTGAACTATGCATAATATTAGGCCTTGTTTCCTTATGCGGAAGGAAAATAAGGAAGAAGAGAAAGGAAGAAGGGAGAAGGAAGATATAAGGAGAGAAAAAGAACTCACGTGCTTTGCACGTGATTGAGCATGGAGCAAAATGGCAGCGAGCCGAAGCTAGGAAGGGAAGAGTGAAAGCCGTGGTCGGTGCTCCGCTTGCTCACAGGCGGTGACGGTCGCTGCACGACCCATGAGCGGCGCTGGGAAGGGAGGAGCAGCAAGGTTCTACTTGCTCGCGTGCGAGCGGTAGGCAAGTGCGCGAGCACTAGGAAGGGGAAGGGGAGGTGAGGGAGGGCGAGCTCGCGGGGCAGGGAGGTGGGGAAACGGCGGCGGGGAGAGGGAGATGGTGAGGCAATGGGCAAAGGAGGGAGGAGAGGTAGGGGCGGGTGCTAGAGAATGCGAGGGAGGTGGTGAGGCGGTGGGCAAGGGAGGGAGGAGAGGTCGGGGGTTGCCAGGGAGGGCGAGTAGATCTGGCCACAAAAGCTCCTTCGTCAGAAGGGGCTTGCTTGTGCTCCTTTGCAGCTGGCGCAGAGGGTCGGCAATTGGAGAGGATGGTGAGGCAACGGTGAGCGAAGGATTGGTGACTGGAGAGGCAATGGTGAGCGAAGGATCGGTGAGGCGACGGCGAGGGAAGGAGCTTTTGTGGAGATGACGACGAGGAGCTTTTGTGGTGACGGCGATCGGCGAGCTTTTGTGGCAACAGCAGCGACGAGGAGCTTTTGTGGCGACAACGAGTAAAAGCATTGGGAGCGTTGTTGGGAGACATGAGATGAGTTTTCTGCCCAATTTGGGCGGAACCATTTTGGATGGAAAGGTGAGTTTTTTCTCTCTTTTCCTTCTTTAAGAATCCATCCTAATTGGGGGGAACCATTTTGGATGGAAAGGTGAGTTTTTTCTCTCTTTTCCTTTAAGAATCCATCCACGCAAGGAAATGGGAGAAAATACCTCTTTCCTTTCTTTCCTTGTTTCTCTCCAAGGAACAAGGCCTTAGAGAGGGTGGGGAGTCAAACCCCATTCTTCTCTTTTTTTCACTTTTACTAATCAGCCATTCTACTATTAACTCATAAATTTATAAAACAAAATCTTTATAAAATCAAAACTTTATCAATAAAAAATCAAAAGTTATAAATATGATATATTATATTTATAATTAAAAAAAGTTAGAGACTATATATATATATATATATATATATATATATATATATATATATATATATATATATATATATATATATATGTATGTAAAAATTATAAATTTAACTTTTTTAGGGTTGTATCAAAAAGTTTGACTTTGATTTTATGTATGTTTGAGATGTAAAATTAATTATTTGATAATTTAATATTTTAATTTTGTTAGCGCCTTGCCCTTAGCGGGTTAATGGGTAGAACTCCTTCTCTACCCGTTAACATGTAAGTCTTTGTAAAAGGAACTGCTTACCCTAATGAAACTAGTTTTTTGGGGTTCAACGTTTTAACTTGGTATCAGAGCTTGGTTGATCTCTTCCGCCGCCGCCGCCGCCGCCGCCGCCGCCGCCGCCGCCGCTTCATCGCCTTCGCATTCGCTCCTTCGTCCCTCTCACTCTTCTTCGTCCGTCGTGCGCTTGGTGGTCGGCAACCAGGCAGCGCGCCTTGTGCGCATGGCGCCTGACGCGCGGCTGTGGCGTAGCCGCGTGAAGCGCCTTCTTCAAGCCGTCTTCCGCTTTCTTCTCTTCGCGCATGGCGCCTCCTTCGAGCCGGATAGTCTGCCGCTCCTTTCCGTGCGACGCCTTCTTCATCAACACCCAGGCGACGCTTTCTTCAGCAACGTCCGGCGACGCCTTCTTCATCAACGTCTAGGCAAAGCCGAACGCTGGCTGACGCTCGGGTGAACTTGCTCCGCCACGCTCCAAATTCCGTCCGCCTCCCTTCCTGCTACGACGTCGAGGATCGGCAGCGAAAAGAACGCAGGCGGCGTTCGTTTTCTTTCTGTTTTTCCGAGAGGAGCTTTGCATGTTTTCGTCGTTCGCATCTTTGGGTTTGATGCGATCTTGCGCGAACAGAGCTCCGCCCCCTTCCTATGCAGCTTCTGTTTGCTAACTCACAACGCTGATTGTGCTCTTTGGTCTACTATTATGTGAGTTGCTCCTTTTCTATTATCGTTCTCCGTGGATTTATATTCTTGCTCGCCTATGGATTCTGGATCCTCTCTTATGGATATGAAACCTGGAACAACATTTGGCACAAATATTATTAAGTTTGACGGTACAAACTTTCAGTTATGGTCTCAATCAGTTCGACTCTTTCTGGGATCTCATGGGAAGGAGCATCACCTCACTCAATCTGCTCCTCTCCCTACTGATCCCACTTATGACTCGTGGCACCGATCAGACATGGCTGTCCTAAATTTACTTCTTCACAGTATGGACACCAAGGTTGCCTCTACTATTATGTATCAGCAAACCACTAAGTCTGCTTGGGAGTTTCTTACCCGCACTTATGCCTCCAGACAGAACCTCAGTCATGTTCTTCGTCTCTATGAAGAAATTATTAATTTACAATAGGAAGATCGATCTTTCCAGGAAACATATGCTTTATTACAAGGGAAGTGAGACGAACTTTGTCAGTACCATCCCGCCTCCCCTGACATTGAGGTTACTCTCCAATAGCAGCAAGAATTTCTAGTGGCCAAGTATCTGTCATGCCTCAATCCCAAATATTCTGCCTTGGGATCTCAGTTGTTATTGGACTCTACAGTTACTACTCTTCAGGGGGCTTTTTCTCGTCTTCTACGTGTGACGACTACCTCACCGAACCCGGACACACCTAGCGCTCTTGCATCTTCTCCCGTCCCCCCTTCTTACGGACGAGGCCGTACTCCTGGACGGGGACAGGGCCGTGGCCGTGGTCGTCATCTTCTGCCCTGCACGCACTGTGGCCGCACTAATCATACTCCAGACAGTTGTTGGCAGAAATTTGGGCTTTCCTCTGCTCGGGCTGCTACTGTATCTGATGCCTCCTCGCCCAGTGCTATCTCAGTTCCTACCGTTCTCCCTGCTCCATCCACTACTGACACTGTTACCATTTCGGCAGCTGAGTATGCCCGCTTCCTCCAGTCTCAATCCGAGTCTACGGTGGGACCATCCACCTTCGTAGCTTCTTCCAGTCACGCTTCCGGTGTAACCACCCTTGCCTCTTCTAATTCTACTTGGATAGTTGATTCTGGTGCATCTTCTCACATGACAGGTAATCGCACTCTATTTACTTCGCTGTCCACCGGGGGTGTTTATCCCCCTGTGGCCATTGCTGACGGTTCCTTTGTGCCCATCATGGGAGTTGGGACAGTTCCCTTCTCTTCCACTATACTCCTCTCTAATGTGCTATACATTCCTTCTTTTCCAGTAAATCTTTTTTCCGTTCGTGCCTTTACTACGCATTGTCATTGTAGTGTCACATTCTTACCCTCTCACTGTTTCTTTCAGGACCTCCGAACGAAGCAGACGATTGGTGGGGGGCCTAGGCGGGGCGGTGTCTACACCCTTACTCCATCTGCTGTCCCTCAGGCTCTCTCTTCCACCACTATTTCTCCTCTGCTCTGGCACTATCGTCTTGGACACCCTTCAGCTGCTCGCCTACAACATGTTTTATCTCTACCGTCACGGCCGGTTTTTCATTGTGATGCTTGTGAGCTGGGTAAACATCATCGGACATCCTTGCCATCTGCCTCCACTTCTCGCAGTCTCCACCCGTTTCATCTAGTTCACTCCGACATCTGGGGTCCGAGTCCTGTTCCTGGCCGTGATGGTCATAGATACTTTGTTACTTTTATCGACGATTTCTCTCGAGTTTTTTGGTGTTATGTTTTGTCTAAGAGGTCTGAACTCTTTGAAGTTTTTTGTAACTTTTGTGTTGAAATTAGAACTCAGTTTGGTGTCCCTGTTCAAATTTTGCGTTCTGATAATGCGTTGGAATATACTAGCAGTTCTTTTCAGTCTTTTTGTCATTCTCATGGCATTATACATCAAACTACTTGTCCTTATACGCCTTCCCAAAATGGTGTGGCTGAGTGTAAGAACCGCCATCTTCTCGAGGTGGCCCGTACCTTATTATTTCACATGCAGGTACCTCGGTCTTATTGGGCTGATGCAGTTCTGACTGCCTCCTTTTTGATTAATCGGGTTTCTACACCGGTTTTGAATGGGTATTCTCCCTTTTCTCTTTTATTTCCTGCAAAGACTCCCTTCTCTCTCCCTCCTCGGGTCTTTGGGTGTCTGTGTTATGTCCATTCTCTTGGTCCTGGCACTGACAAGCTTAGCCCCCGTGCTAACCGTTGTGTCTTTGTGGGGTATTCTCGGACTCAGAAGGGATATCGTTGTTTTGATCCCTCAAGTGGTCGAACTTTTACCAGTGTCGATGTTACCTTTGATGAGTCTCGCCCTTTTTTCTCTTCTGCTCCGTCTCCTTCTCCTTCCGGTCTTCTTCCTGTTCCCGTTGTCCTCCCGGCTTCCACTACAGTATCCTCTTCCTCGTCCCCCGACACGCACACTATTTCTGATGGTACTTTGCAGGTTTATCACCGACGCCCCCGGCCTCCTCCCTTCTCGCCTTCTTCGTCGGCGGTTCCTGATGATAACCTACCTATTGCTCTGCGTAAAGGTAAGCGCCATGCCTTTCGTTTCCCCATTTCTCATTACGTTTCCTTTTGTCATTTGTCCTCGTCTTTCCGTGATTTTTCGGTTGCCTTGTCCTCGGTTTCTTTGCCTACATCTCACTTGCAGGCTATGTCGTTGCCTCACTGGAAGCATGCTATGGATGCTGAGATGGATATCTTACAGGCTCGACGCACCTGGACCTTGGTTTCTCTTCCACCTGGTGCTCGTGTGGTTCCGTGTCGCTGGGTTTTCAATGTCAAGTTTCACTCTGATGGCTCTATTGCTCGCCACAAAGCTCGCTTGGTTGCTAAGGGCTTCTCCCAAATTTATGGTCTGGATTATCATGATACCTGCTCTCCTGTGGCGCGCCTTAATTCTGTCCGTACCCTGTTCTCTCTTGCTGTCAATGGTCAGTGACCTCTTCATCAGATGGATGTCACCAGTGCTTTTCTTTATGGTGACCTATCTGAGGATGTCTTTATGGAGCAACCTCCTGGTTATGTTGCTCAGGGGGAGATGGTGTGCAAATTGCATAAATCAATTTATGGTCTCAAGCAAAGCCCACGAGCATGGTTTCATAAACTATCACAGATAATGACCTCATTTGGGTTTCGTCATAGTCAAGCTGATCACTCTATTTTTATTCGCCGTTCAAAGAGTGGTATCACTATTTTGGCAGTTTATGTCGACGACATGCTTCTTACAGGTGATGACCGACAGGGCATTGAGGAAACTAAGAATCACTTACAGTCCCATTTTTCGATCAAGAATCTAGGGACACCAAAGTATTTCTTGGGAATTGAAATCGCGTACCAGCGTGATTGTGTGTTTCTGTCACAAAGAAAATATGTCTTGGATCTTCTGGATGAGATTGGTATGAGTGACTGCAAGCCAGTTGATTCCCCCTTAATTCCGAACCAGAAGTATAGTGACAATGAGGAATCTAAGTACATTGATGCAACTCAATACCGTCGCCTAGTAGGCAACCTTAACTACCTCACTGTTACGAGACCCGACATTACTCACGCTGTAGGCATCATTAGCCAATTTATGCAAAAACCCAAGCAGTGTCACTGGGACGCTGCTACTCGTGTGGTCCAGTATATCAAAGGTGCTCCTGGTCAAGGATTGAAGTATTGTAAAAATGGGCACACTCGAATTGAGGCGTATTCTGACGCTGATTATGCTGGCAATATTGATGATAGAAAATCTGTTTCTGGTTACTGTACCTACCTGGGTGGTAACCTAGTCACGTGGCGGAGCAAGAAACAAAGTGTTGTGGCAAGGTCGAGTTGTGAAGCAGAATATAGAGCCATGACTCACACTGTTTGTGAAATGCTTTGGCTAAAAAATTTCTTACAAGAATGCGGGATAAACTGTCCTAGCCCAATGAATATGTTCTGCGATAATCAGGCTGCTATTTTCATAGCCAACAATCCAGTTTTCCATGAACGAACTAAGCACATAGAAGTGGATTGCCATTTCATCAAGGAGGCTATCAACAACAAACTCGTTACTATTCCATATCTGAAATCTGAAGACCAGATTGTCGATATTTTCACCAAAGCTTTGGGACCAACTAGACTTAAGAATTTGTGTAACAAGCTGGGTCTAATTAATATCTTCTCTCCAGATTGAGGGGGAGTGTTAGCGCCTTGCCCTTAGCGGGTTAATGGGTAGAACTCATTCTCTACCCGTTAACCCTATAAGTCTTTGTAAAAGGAACTGCTTACCCTAATGAAACTATTTTTTTGGGGTTCAATGTTTTAACTAATTTAATATTTTAATTTAATAAATAATTATTTGGATTTAATAAATATTTTATTATATTTACAAAGTAATCTTGTGCATATAAAAAATGTATATTTAACTATTTATAATTGTATGGGAGTACTTATTATGCTAAAACTTTTCTATCATTAAATTTTTTATGTAATATAAATTTAAATTTAATAGCATAACGTGGGGTTTACTATAGTAAATCGGTCCAAGACTAAACAGGTATGCTGGTTTGGATCGGTATCTTAAACTATACTTTGTATCAAGGATCAGAAAACCGGTACTGAGCGATATGCCTGTGGTACCGGGAAGCTTCCGCCTGTGTCGGTTCGATGCTTTCATTGTAGGCGGAAGCTCCACCTAGGGGTGGCAATTCATGTTTCACGTGTCATAACGTGTCGTCATACTTGACACGTGACACGATTATGCTTGACACGAACATGACCCGTTTATGTATACGGGTCAATATGCAAAACACAGACACGACCCACTTATTTCACAGGTGACACGATACGACACGACTGACGACATGTTTAATAAATAGGTCGTGTCATGTGACACGACACAATTGACATGATTTATAATATAAGTTATTAGATGACACAACACGACACGATTGACACGACATGACACAAATAACCTGTGTAACTCATTATATTTATATTAATACCATATCATTGAAGACCCGCTGACACAAACAACCATTATCATGCCATTCAAAAACATAAACCTGTAATACAGGTTGACCCGCTAACACGAACAACCATTATCATACCATTCAAAAACATAAACCTGTAATACGGGTTGACCCGCTGACACGACACGAAATTTGATGGGTCATACACGTTTATGACACGAAACACGATTAGCTTAACCCAGACCTGCGAAATCTTGTGTCATGTCATGTTGTGTTGATGGGTCGTATCAATTTTTGCCACCCCCTAGCTCCGCCTGTGTCAGAAGCATCGATGCTTCGCCCGTGGTGGAAGCTCGAATGAGCGGAAGCATCTTCTGCTGCGTGTCGTGGTACCGATGGAGTTCTAGTACCGCTCCCTCACTGGACCGGTACAAATTGTTGTGGACCGATTTTGGGATCCTTGCTTTGTATAGCCCCATACTATCAGGACCTATTGATTTAGGTAAGAAGAACTCTCATATATAAGAGAGAAAAAGAAGCCCTAGTTTTAATACCCTTAAACAAAAGAAGTTGGCTTGTATCACAATTTAGAACTTTTTGTTAGTTAGGACTGTGCAATCGGTATTTACCGATACCGAATATACCGAACGATTTTACCAATTTAAAATTTATCAAAAATTTAAAAACCGATACCGAATCGAATAAGGAAATTACCAATTATCTACCGATCCGAATTTACCGAATAATTTTTGGTAAATTCGGTAAATTACCGAATAAAAAACTCAATTGTCAGTTAACCGGGTAATGGGTAAATGAGTAAAAATCGAGTATATAAAACTTAATCGGTAAAATCAATTATTTACCGAATCAAAAAAAAATTAGCCAACACTAACAACCGATTTATAAAAAAATTACTACCGATATCGATTTAACCGAACCGATAGGTAAATCAGTAAATACCGAATTTACTGACTCAGAATGCAATGTCCTATTGTTAGTGTTCACATAAAGTGCTGCAGGCCTAAGTTTTATATAACACCACTCGTGCAACTATACTAGTGCAGTGCAGTAACAGTACTTGTTCATCAAGTTTTAAGGCCTGACTATGAAAGTTGACCACTACAATTTAACAATCATATATTCTACTACATATGGATATGAATAATTAAATTTCTATTTAATGCTACATATATATATATATATATATATATATATATATATATAGTATAATTTGCTAAATAAGTCCATATACATGCATTAAAAAATCAATATGCATTTATTTTATAATTTACTCTAACATGTAAATTTAAAATGAGACATACACATGAATATTCTTTTCTAAAATTATATGAATTATAATATGTGAATATACATTTCAAAAATTATTTAATAAGTAGTAGGGTTACATGATCCTTTGTAAAACCTGAGTTAGAACCTCCTTTGACGTAGATAGGATAACAAGTTTGAAAAACTTCTTGCTAATATAATGACTCAAAACTTTCAAGAAATTTTTTTATTTAGAGAATAACAAAAACACCTAGGCAGGGGCGTTGCCTAAGGAGTCAATATGAAAGATAGTAGCTTTACCTATGATTTTTCTCCTACAAGAACTTGATTTCTCAATCATGTTAGAAATGATCACATGCTTTTACAACTTTTCTATCGATGTAATCATGTAAAATATCAAGAATGAAATTTACAAATGATTAGTTTATCTACTATTTACCAGCATTTTCACATAATCTTTGATTTTTTTTCTGACAATGTTTATTCAGATATTATTGCTTCAAGTGCAATTTGCTATCTGGCTCACCTATCTGCTTTGTGTTAGTCTTATATTTTTTGTGCATCTTGCATCTGAAAAAAATGATTAAAATTTCCAATTTGCCATATCTGTGAAAAACACAACTAAATTGTATATGCTGATCAGGTTGCCATGCATTTGGGGATTGATTCAGATTCATTGACGTCAGCATGCTGTTCAGAGCATAGGCCTTCTGATGCAAGCATCAAACCCGAATTACATGGAATTATCCACAAGTTGGTATTGCATATACATGAAAATGAGCAGGACATTGAAAAAAGCATATTGGTTTTCCTTCCAACATATTATTCTCTGGAGCAGCAATGGAATCTTTTGAAACCTCTTAGTGTGCTCTTCAAAATACATATTCTTCACCGAAGCATTGACACTAATCAAGCATTGCTGGCAATGAAAGTATGCAAAACGCACCGGAAGGTACTTGCACAGTTATAGCAGTTCTATTCCTCAATTTCTTTTACAATGTTGTAATCGTGACTAAGTAATACCTCAAGTTCATATATGCTGCACTCCTGTTTATCTACAGGTTGTGCTATTCAAGGATCGTAAAACTGGTCCGTAGTACCAGTCCGGTTCCTTGTCGGACCGGTACGTACCGGCCGTACCGGTATCGGCGGTAAACAGGTAAAACCGAGTTTGATTCTTAAAAAAAGTTTTATAAATAAAGTTTAGGGTTTTTTGATAATGAAAAACATATTTTATTAATGTTACATCCTTAAACAACGTGAAAATAATACAATAAGTGATGGTTACATCCAAAATGAGTGTCGAGACCCGTATGGAGCATTTTAATTAGTACCCTCTACATGACTTAGATCCACCCTATAATTTTGTACTGCCCAAATTTGAAATTGTTCCCAAGACATGTGGTATTGATAGGTTGAGCTCCATAAATTCAACAAACTTGCTTGATCAAGCTGAGTTTGAGTTGTATGAACCACTGCCACTGGGACTGGAATGGGAACAGGCACTGGATATGGATACATATTAGATCCATAGCTGGGCTGTAACCATGAAGATCCACTATCTGTCTCTGAAGGTAATGTCGATCTCATGTCCTCATAGTCTTCCAAGGCTTGACTTTGATATTTACTTCGAGTGGTAGATCCCTTGCCTCGCCTTTGATATTGTAATGGTTCCGTTGGACGATTGTCATGATCATCATCTTGAGTTGCATGACTGTATCCTATCTCTTCTGTCCATGGCTCAGCTTGTTGTTGGGTAGCAGGCACATAACTTGATCCACCTCCACCGTCATCTATACTGGCATTGCTATCTACCGTATCTTGAGTCTCTGATTCTGACTCGTCATCTTCCTCTATTGGGTCCACTATGTCTTTTCCCTTTGCAGTCGTAGCCCGCTTCACAATTGTCTTCTTTCTAAGTGCACCTGACTGTGTTTGGGAAGACGGTTGTATGAGTTGTGATCTACATGGAATCTCCTCTATACACCAATCGTCAGCATCATCTTGTATGTCAATTGGGCTTGTCTGTTCAGTTTGATTGCCGACTTCGGTTTCTACTAACTGAGAAATAAATTGAGAAGGCCGAGGTGGATCACCAGGTTCATCAAGGGCCATGTTTTGATTTTCCTGAGTTGACCACCATTCCATCATGGGGTCACTGTCATCAGGTACAAATGATTCATCGAATGCGTCTGTAACTTCAAATTCTCTCTCATTTTCGTCGCGTAAAATACGTAGTCTCAGTCGCATATTATAGTGTACATAAACCATTTTTTTCAAGCCGACGAGATGATAATCGATTGCGAACCTTCGTGTGTATCAAAGAGAAGGTTGACCAATTGCATTCGCATCCACCAGAAGAAACACATTGTGACAGGATGCGAATAGCTATCTTTCGTAAATTTGGTGCTTTTGCACCAAATTGTAACCACCACTCAGCTGAAAATATATTTAAAAATTTAAATTAGTATTTTTATGATAATGAAATACACTTTACAAAATAAACTTACTAGGATCAATGCGGTATCTGAGATCTAGTGCTATTGGATCTCCGAATGTCATTTCAGTCACGCGATACAAACGACTTTCGTTAATTGCCGCGGCCGCCAATTCTGAATCAGTCTCCATACGATATATCACAGTTCTTAATGAATTGAGTAAATCTTGGTCACTCCCTAAGTTATATCGATATTGGTACGACAGATTCAGATAATAAACTGTAACAAAAAAAATGAGTTAATGAAATTTAATGCGTCATATAATAATAAAAAATTTAAACGTATTGATAATAGTTACAACTTACCCGCTGTATGAATATCTTGGCACATCTGCGTGTCCCACTGATTTCTTATTATATTAATATATCTGTTGCCTCGGGATCCAAATTTCTCACCAATTATTTTTATGCATCGTTGGATCATGTAATATACTTCACCCATCATTGTTTTTTTGTCCATATCCACTTTACGTAAGATTACGTAAAGGGGTTCGACTACCGTGCAAATATCCGCCACGCTATCCCAGAAACGTCCATTGAGAATTACATTCTCAACTATTTTTCCATCCCTTGAGGATGAAAAATTAGACTCACCCCATTCTTGGGAGGTGACCATTGCTTTTAAACCCATTTTTTTTTGGACAATAATGATTTTAAAAGTAAAAAATGAGTTGCAAATCGCATTACCGTAGGACGTAGTATTTCTCCTTCTACAAAATTTTTCATTTGTGCATGAACCCAATGATGATTGTAGATAAATCGGGTTACTGTCTAGGCACCTTCTATAGCATTCTTCACTTTGTCTAAATCCCTAATATCCTTCATCATCAAATTGATGCAGTGTGCGGCGCACGGTGACCAAATAATATGCGAAAAATCTTGGGTGATGAGCTGCGCAGCTCTTTTGAAATTACTGCCATTATCAGTAATTAACTGCACGATATATTGCGAACCGATCTCATCTATTACCCTTCACATAATACTACAAATATAAGTCAGCATTTTGATATTCAGATTACGCATCCACAGACTTATGAAAAATAACTTTCCTATTGCAATAAATAAGAAAATTAATAATACTCATCTTGGTTGGCCCCGTCCAAGCGTCGCACATTAATGTGACACCGAAGGTCTCCCATTGAGGTTTCATGCCTTTGATCCACATTTTGCATTCCTCAACCTCATCATCGAGATACTGTCCACCAATCTCGTAAGGGTTTGCGGGCTGAATTCCTGGCCCACAATCTTGGATTTTCGACACCATTGCGCGATAATATGAATCACCTGCTGCATGTGGTGGAATTCTGTTGAAGTGAAACCATTTTGAAATGGCTCTGCCGATATTTACCTTTTTGGACTTAGTGTAGATATCATCTATACGTGTCTGTTTACTAGATTGGGAAGAAAATGCCCTGGGATCAATATCAGTGGGGGCAGGATCGGGACCCCAGTACGCCGGCCAAAGCCAAAATGAAGAGATACCGCGTCTACCTGATGGTGGTGCTGCATGACTTCCCGTCCGTCCCCGCATGCTATTGGTACGCCCCAATTGAGGACCTCTTTCCATACCACCCCCACTCCCAGATCCACCCTCAAAGAATGGTCGCTCCGCAAACCGCATGGAAGCAGACCGCACATCTTCTTCATGGGCAAATTGTGCCCTAGACGCACGCATAGCTGCCTCCATCTCAATTTCGTCAGCAACATCATCATAGCTCCCTTGGTAAGGATCATATCCGGCGGGCTCTGTGGCACGACGGTCAAATTCCTTTCGATCTTCTGCCCTACATTGCTTAGTGATCTTGAACGAATCTAAGTTCGCCCGGACTGCTCTACGTATCTCCTGCGGCACTTTGGTACAGTTTGCAACATCAGAAAATCCACCAGCGAGATGGTACTTCACACGAGTAGCCCCTCCACCCTTGAAAACTTTCAGACAGTGAATACACTGCCAATGATTACGATTATCCGGCATCTTACGAGCATGAAACCACGCAAGATCAGTATCTCTCTTTGGTGCCATTAGAAGAGAATGAGAGAGGAAAGATCAAGATCTCTCTTACTAAAAAATCTCTCAAAGAAATTCGAATATTGAACTTCGAATGGTGTGAGAAAGAAAGAATTTCAAGAGGCCTATTTACAGGAATTTTTTAGATTTTTTTAATATTATTTATTAAAATATTAAATATTAAAATAAAAAAATTAATATAATATTAATGGTACTATTGAAGAAATCATGCCACCGACGAAAATTGGTGGCTGATTTCTTACAAATTCTAACTTTAAATCTTAATTAGCAAATTAATTATAATTAAATTAACTATTAATCTATGTTTATTATATACTTTATACTAATTACACCCAAATAATGCCACCGACGGGAGGCGGTGGCATTATTTTGATGTTGCTGAATGAACAAATCTAACTCAACTAACCATATATATTATATTTTAATAAAAAAAAGTCAAGATCTATACTATTAAACACTGTTTGGTACTGTTCACAATACTGTTCTGAATAGTGATTTCATTAAATATCAACTTTAGAAAATTTGTTTTTTTTTCTCACCCACCGCCACCAACCGGTTTTGATGAAAACCGACTGGTTTTCATGAAAACAGACCAATTTTCATTAAAACCGGTCGGTTCTTATCAAAACCGTACCAGTTTCATAATAAAAAATTATTTTTATGCACTTACCGTCGATTTTCCCTTGTCCGAGACCGGTCCCCCACCGGACCGGTACAAACCGGTAAAATCGGTCGGCACCGGACCGGTTTTATGATCCTTGGTGCTATTATAGAACATGTATCACAAACTTGCAATTGTATATATAGTTAGAATTTGGAACCAAGGTTTAAAAACTTAGCGAACTAAACTCTCCTTTCTTCTTCTCCTCCTCCTCCTCTTCATGCTCGTGGATGCGCTCATGAACTGCACTTGCCGTGGTCATAGACGCACGGACAGCACAGACATGGTTGCACCCATGAATATGGACGGCGCTTGCAGGTGCAGCTTTGTCCTCTGTTCTTCTTCTCCCTTCTTCTTCTAGCTCCACTCCGCTCCGAGATTCACTAAGTCCGCATAATAGTGCCTGCTTGGATTGCTACAAACCCCCCGGTACTGAATGACAATACATTCAAGAACTCCAAAAGGTTTTTCATGCCAGTTATGATTTGTGCTGTTGGATCTCCTAGACCTATGTTGCTCAGAAACATATGATTTGAATTACGTTCCATTCCTGATGCATGGATGTTAAAATACTTTTCAATTTTTCATAACAGCCCGTATGATTATACTTAGTTGTCCATCTTGTTGTTTGTACTGATGGCTGAAGCATCTCGATAGTTTTTTTAAGAATGCCTTTAGATCAAAAGAAAAAAGTTTAATTAGTGACCAACTAACAATAGTTTTGTTGTTAATTACAAGTCTAGCAATTTGCAGAAAATCTGTGGTTCTGTTCAACTCTCAAGTTGTCTTTCCTCAAAAAATTGCATACAAACAGTGGGTATGAAATCTAGCATTGTCAAAAGACCTGAGGTGAGCTGATTCGTGAACACAACTTGACTAAAAAAGTTCAGGTTTCTTTCTTGGCAGGTTCAGCTCTTGGAATTTGTTTTTTGAAGTTTGGGACTCAGTCTAGTTTGAAGTTTTTGTTTTAAAACTACAAAAAAGAACTATTTTTTATTTGAAAAACTAGATATGGAATATATTTCAACAACCAAAATAACCCAAAATCCAAGTTCACCTGAATTAAGTGATTATAAAATGCATGTAAAACAACCAAAAATTTGAAATTCTGAAAAAAGAAAAAGTTCCTTAAACTTGATCTGATTCAATCAAAACACCTTGTAATCCATCATTGTTCGGATCCTGGTCATTTTATTATTTTGATAAATGATATGACCTCACTTGAGAATCATTTCCACGTTGGTTTACTTGCGTGTATAGCTTTCATGAGCCTTGGTTGTAATTTCGAAATTAACTCGATAAACATGTAATGAAAGTTATGGGTCAAGAAAAAAATCATGCTAATTTTGATAGAAATATCATATTAATTTGATCAATGTACTTTTTAAAAATGGTCTTTTATCCTTGATTTACTTGGCTGTTTGCATAAGCTACGCCAAATAGCTCCAATTTGTCAAATGTTATGAAATACAATAAATCTATAAATTTCATCTCTCGTTTGAGCATTGTAGCTATGTATTGTCTCATCATTTTTACATAATATCTATAAAAAATAGTATAAAAATTGAAATTGAGTAGATATCGGTACAAGGTCTGCACTATGTATATGTGTATATATATGGTATATTTTAGTGGCATTGTAGGCCAATATAGACCATTGCGATCCAACAATGGACCGTTACATCTATACACTTTTGTATTTTAAACCATGGTTTAAATTATATGTCACTAGTTGAAATTGGTTATGGTTACCTAAACTATAAACTGGGACACAATGGTTTACTTGTGAAGTCTTTGTTAACAAAATTTAGCATGCCACTGAAACATCAGGTTGGTCTCCTTTTTTCTGGTTGCAGATGTCTATATTACATGAAGATTTTTTTTGCATATTCCGTACAAATATTGAAGCTAAAATTTTCTAAATGAACCAAGCTATTAATTTGCATAATTAATGGGTTATAAAAATGGCCGTAGTATATAGAATAGGTATTGTAGGATTAAACCTAGCAAAAAAAGATATTTTTATTTTTGTTTGTGTAAATCCAAGCCGTAAGATTCTTCTTGTTGGTCATCTAGAGTCTAACATATGTTAAGAAGATTAATGAGCGAATGTGGAGACAACATGTGATTATACCACCAATGGACTTGCTTGGTTTTGTCATCTAGCACGCATTTCCTCGAGGTATGAGGGTATGCACCTGAATGATATCTATTTGTGGTTATGATATTGCTTCATAGTTTGATTCTTGTATGTTCTTAAGACAGGATAAAATATTTTGAGAGTGGTGGAGACTAGAGAGACTTGGGAGTGCGGAGACAGTTATGAAGATGTGAGGAATAAAATTTGTACAACTAGTCATTTCAACCATTCAAGTCCATAACTATTTTTTAAATTTTTATATGTTAGCTTAACTAAAAGGAAAAAAGCATTAGTCTTCATGAGACAGTAAAAAAGTTACATGTTCACGCTATGAACGGAAAGATGCACATATCTGGCTAAAATGCCACCTATCTATTCAAGCCTAATAGTCTCCATCAATACAGATATGACAATGTAAGTGCTAGTCAGTAGTGCAAAAGAGGAAAAAGACATGTAGAGAGAGATAAGCGTTGTTTGATTTTACCAAAATTCTACATCAGAAATATCTGAATAGGTTGTTGAAAGAAGAGATGGAAGCACTAGAATTGAAGAGATATTATATAGGTCATGGGTCCACCATGCTTCTATTATGACAACAAAGAAGATGATGACAAAGAGGCAGAGGTACAAAAGGATATATGTGATGAGGAAAAAGGTGCATGGGGAGGTTGGTGATGCTACAAATGTTTGTAGAGAGACCATTATGAGGGTGGCATAAACTTGAGGCTTTCTTCATTCTCTTTTATTCTTATGAATAGAATAGGAAGGGGATTACAACCTCTTGCTGCAGCAACAAAATTTGATAAGGGCAAGGGAGATGAGGTTGAGAAGTAACAAAGAGAAAGTGTGAGGTCTTTGAGCCACTTTTGCTATTTGTGAGGGCAAAGTCATATTTGTGGCTTAAGTGGAACTCATTGGAATTGGAAACTTTAAGAGAAGAGAGACTGCTTTAAATTTTATTATAACATAGTTACATGTTGTTTTATGACCAACCTAATAAGAAAACTAACCTATTAACTTAATGAGCTTGCAATAGCCTAAGTGCTAGTAAGCTAGCGTGTCTTATCTATCATTATAACTCTCCTCCCATGTACTGCCCTAAAGTTTATTCAGAATAATAGAAATAAAATCTAGGAATTTTTTCATGAATTTTTAATGATTTTCCTAAATAGCAAATAAAGTTTAATTAAAAAAATGGGATTTGTGTTTACACGACTCAGTCCGCATCTTGTGGACGCAGCAAACCAATGAGCCAAGCCTACACTTGTGACCTAGTTGGGTCAACCTCTTGTTGGACTTGAGATCGGTTGGGCAACGAGACCTTGGACAGTTTTCCCTCAGCTCCACTTCTTCCGACGAAGTAGAGCTTATGGGATTGAGGGGCTTTTAAGCATCGTAACTGCGCCCAATTCCTTCGTGTTCCTCTTCCTGTCTGTGGGACGCCGAGGTTGCGAGGAGACGCCATAGGATTCATTCGGAGTGGGTCGCCAGAGTTGCAGCGCTGCCGTGCAGCGGTTTGTCTTCCATCGAGTTTGGCATTCAATTTTTCTTCACCAAGAGCATCTATGAGCATCCTCTCAAGGTATTAAGTTCTTACCTAGCTTTCTGTGTTGTTATGTGTTGTTTGGGAATTTGACGTCTGAGTTCATCATCCGCAACGAAAGCTCACCACGAGTCTGGTTTTGGCCGTGGTTCTCCGTCGACTATCTTTTGCAAGAGTTTAATAGTGAATGGACGCTCGACACACGCAGGAGAGCACGCCGGAGTAGCTGTAGACCTTGGGTTCGGCAACCACGTGAGGCGGCAATCGAGCGGTGTGGCTAGCATTTAGGAATCGGTTCGCGCGCGCTGAATTGAGATTCAGCCGGGCTTTATTCAGGTCTAAGTCGGATGCTGATTTGAACCAGGTCAACAGCTTGACCGGTTCAATTTCTGCTTGAACCCAGAGTTAGTTTTTGGACCAGTTTAGTTTATTTTTTGTCGAATCATAACCGGTTTAGGTAGTTTGTGGAAAGCTTATAAAATTTTCTATCTAATGGTACTATTATTATCTTTATATGATTCATAATTTAAGAATAATTTTATGCTTAATTCTTGGCCTAAGGTGGTTCAGTGTGAAATTCACCGGTTCAGTGAAATTATGGCCAGTTCAGGGAGATTTAGGTTCGGTTCAGTTGAACCAAAACTGGTTCCCTATGTTTTAGACTATGTTGTATCCAGTGGTAGTATTAGTTTGATTGTTTGATACCTATTTGATTATGTTTGTACACAAATTTACTGTGCAGATCATTTGGTTCACCAGATTAGATTCTTATAGTGTCCTTGAGTTAAACCAAATTTTGTTGGCATTATTAAGGTAAGTCCTTAAACCAGATTCAAGTAATTTCTATATCTTAGAATCATATTATTTTTAGCATTTCATTGTATAGTTTTATCAATTTATACTTCAGGTGGTGTTACGTGTATATCTTTACTCAGCTTGTTATAATTTTCTTCAATACATATAGATTTTAGTGATCATGATATCTTTAATGCATTTCATACATCATGTCATTTTGTACTTCATGTTATAGCATATTAGTATTCAGGGTCCAATTAGAACAGAACATGCCTTGGACTTGTGACACTTCACCACCTATGGGTGCGATTTCAGGTGATGACCCATAGGCCAAACTAGTGAACCAGTTTGTATGCTTATACCATGTTTGTATTGAATATTACCATTTATTATATTTCGAGTAATAGTTAATAATATCTAGTTTCGTATTCAATTAATAATATCCAGTTCAATATTCAGTTAACATTATCCAGTTCGTATTTGGTACAGTAGTCAGTTCAGTATTCAATTTTGTATTCCGTTATAGTTGTTAAAGTTTTGGTTTACAGCCTTGGTTCTTGTAGATATCATAAGTCTAGTTTGTTAGCGTAGTTAAAGATGTATCATATGATTTGCATGTTGCTATCTAAGTATCTTTCAGTTGATATCATTACTTTTATACCATTATTGGTCTTTTCTCCTTTAGCTTCAAGGGGCTACCCTTCCACTAGGGAGAGGCTTACTCAACATTTTTGCTGAGGTTTCTTGATGCTTTAGGGACTTGTCTGGACTAAGGTGATTAGGTCAAGGTCAAGAAGACATAGTGTTGCACTTCTAAGATAAAGAATGATCTTCTAAGAAAAGTTTTGATGTAATTATGAATTATTTGTTTTGGTTTAAAGATTTATTTGTAAACTCAGATGAAAGTTATTGTGGATTTAATTGTCTATCATTCCACTTTCCATATGTGATTAAACTAGGCTATTGTAATCTTCCTCAATTAAGACTTAGACATCCTTGTCAAGCCCGATGACATAGTCTATAACCATCCCTAGTAGGCAACAAGGTTTTAAATATTAGTTTGCACTAATATATTGGTTCACTGTCAGATTGGTGCATACTAATTCTTACTTAGATGGAGTACCAATGGTACCAGTTGGTACTATTCAATTTTTTATACTATGATCAGTAGTGTATGAGGCAAAGATTAAAATGCTGGTTCTAGACCTTGTTTTGGTCTAGAACAAGGAAGGAGCTACCAAATTGGATGACCTGAGCAAGCAGAAGAAGAAAAGAAAAAGAGGAAGGAGGACTACACCTGTACTACTGGTGGTGGAAGCTTGTGGCGTACAGTCCTTCCCCTTCTTTCTTATAGATTTTCCCTTTTAGACTCTCACCTTGCCTATGACCAAGTAAGCTCTGATGGAAGGTGCTAGCTAATGGCTAAAGTTCTTAGTTATTGATAATAAGATCCTCGGATCAAATCTCACATCCAACGCTAATCATAACTTGCCTTTATGCAAAAGTAGTTAAATGCCTAATGAAAAAATTATAACTCACTAACTTGACAAGCCTAAAATAATATAACTCGATTGAAAATACATAATTCTAAGTTAATATTAGTGATTAGGCTTTATATTTCATTACAAGTGTCACATATCCTCTTTGTTTATAGAGCCTAGAGTATAATGTTGATGGAAATGTATGGTTATAGATAAATATAATAAAATGATAATGCATGTGGTGATAGATATAAAATCACAATAGAAGATTTGGTAGTTTTGTCATAGGAGCGTATTGTCCTCAGTTGAGTGGTTTTTAATGTCAACATATAGTCGACTATGATGTGCATGTGTGTCATATATTTTAGTCCTTGTGTTTACGAGTCATGGATGTGCCAGGAGAGTTGGGATACAGGGATTTTTGTAAATGCATGACCATTAGAGGTTACACAAGTGAAAATATGTAAAGACTACTAGAACTTGAGGAAGACTTTTACACATGCAGGATCTGGATAGTACCCAAAGTGGTGGTGGTGTGTAGGGGCACAACCCTTGGAGACCTTAGTATATGGCTGTCCTTGAGCATTATAGTACAGGTTATTTGGCTTGACATTTGACGTCCCATATATATTACTCATCATGACCTTAAATATTATGTTTTGTGTATTTAATGTATATTGAAGGGCTAATTGTCACTACAGATGTGAGAGCAAGGAAAAGGAAATTTTGCCCCCAAGATAATTGGTATTAAAGCATCAAGACTTTGATGTTTGTAGATGGATCATACTATTGATATAGCTTGGCTTAGCAAAGTTGATATCATCACACACAAGACGACCACACATCTGATGATGGTTCAAAGAAGGATACAACTTGGCATGGGAATTTTGTATTAGGTGTAGGCTGATTGTTTAAGGAGTTTATGTGAATCTAGATGCCAGTAACCAATATAACTTTGTGTGAGGAAAGTTGGTATTGGTGCGTAGAAAGTTGTTGGGACATCTATTTAAGAAGGATGGGATCAATGCAAGTTCGTGGTTCAACTTTGAGTGGCATAAAGTTAATATCATTGATGGATTAGAGCCAGTTTGGTGGTAGAGTTTGTTGTCGCACTAGTTGAGTTGAACATCACAACACTTGCAATAAGTTTGGATGATTGAAGGTTGCAATATTGGCGAGTATTTCAAATTATACTAACACACTTTGAGAACAATGAGTAATGTACTAAGGATTGGATGTCACCTTCAACTTGCAACACTTGTAATGTAGTGCATCATAGGGTGGCACATTGGTGAGATTGCAAGAAGACTCAACATACGGTGTTGATCAACAAGTAAGTGGGATACTTATGTCTCATTCGATTGATTTGGGAGTTCGAGAGAAGTATTGCTAGGATTGAAGATGACGAAAGGAGTTCATTTAGATCTAGAATATGACATTTTGAGTTATCTATTCTAACCCAAGCTTGGTATTGCATCAAAAAATATATATGGTGGCAAAAAGATGCTACGATGATACTAAGGAATAGAGTTATGCTCATAGAGAATGAATGTGAAGTTTTTGAGTGTTGTGCACCTTGTTTGATTCATTAATGAGTCTGCAAGGCTGTCCAGTCAAGCTAGCTATTTGGTGCCAAGGTGGTTGTAGTAGCATTTGGGATTGTGCAATATGGGAGTTAGCATAACCTATAGCTGGGGAGAATGTCATGTGGCAATGCATGTTAAGCGCCCACGAGATAGGTGTGTAAGGTGATCCTTTGGTAAGTCCATGTAATGAGAAAAGATGACTATGATGAATGCTTGGGTGTGTAAGCACAAGGAGGGCCAACATTGATGTCATAGAGTAGGTGACTCTATATCCGCCAAGGGTGCTTATGCTAGCTAAACTTTTAGGAGGAAAGTCATGACAATAAAGTGATGCTAGGAGTGGTGTTGCTCACAACTCATCGAGACAGGGAACAATGATTCTAGGGTGAAGATGATAGCATCTTCAATAATAGGCGATTCCACGGAGCAAGGCTGACAACATGAAATTGCGATTTAGATGCACCCTATAGGAAGACAGACACTTGTGGAGGAGTGGTGCAATAGGTGGGGAATGCATAGTTCATTAGATTGCAAGTCGGGAGACTAGTGAGGAGTTTCATCAAGTTCAAGAATCTTCTTGGCATAGGTGAAAGTGCCAAAGTTTGGATACTTGCAATGGAGTCACAATATCGAGTGAAGTTTCTTTGACATTATGTTGGTGTTAAATCCAATAGGTTGGTGAATTGTCAAAGAGGATACCAATCTATTATGATAGTAGAAGGTTTCATTCTAAACCTGATGCAGGTGGAGATCTTAGATCTCATGTAACTTCAACATCTAACATGGAAATGGTGAGAGTTTTCTTAGAGAAGATTGAACTCAAGTCATCATGCATAGGAGGAGAGTTTATCACGAAGCAGCTTAGGTCCTCTTACGTGGAAAGCGCAAGCTGAGTTCGTGATACCATTGAAATTAACAAAGGATAAGCAATGGGAAGAGACTTTGGGATGTTCTATTGCTATGGGGTTCGTTGATGTGCTCACCTGGGAACCTAGGCATTACCGAGGGCATTAACAGTATTGAGTGATGGAGTTTATCATGGGTTGAGCAATGTTCAGTGTAAATATGTGGCCAATCATAATATGCGTGTGTTCATGTCATGTATGAGTTCTTATTTGTGTTTATGCACCATGAACCATGGACATGATGTACCAGGGAGCTGGGGTACATGAATTTATGTGTGTGAGCACTAGGGGCTATACAGGTGAAAATGTATAAAGTAGGGAGAATATGCAGAGCACTATAATGCACTTGGATAAGACACAAGTGGTGGTGGTGTGGATTGGGCACAACCTTGGAGACCTTAGTACATGTCTGTCGAGTGTCATTATTGTTGTGCGCCATCATGATGTATTTCTCATAGTAAATTATTGTGCTTTTCTTAAGCATCACGGTACATGGTGTTTAGTTTGATATTTGATATCCCAAATATACTATTTGTTACTGCCTTTAGATATTATATGTTGTGCACCCAATGTTATTGAAACTTGAAAGGTTGGTTATCATTATGTATGTAGCAGAGACACTAATTTCCTTGATTCCACCAAGGAAGAGAAGTATTCACAATTAGGGAAAGTCGCCCCTATCCTGCTCCTATGCCTTATTCAACAGTCGTTATGTCAGATTCCATATTTTTCAACAAGCAAAAATGGTTTGTTTAGGGAAACAGAGTTTGTTTTCAGTTGACATATACCTAATCGTGAGTCTGGTGCGTGCACCAGAGACTGTTGAGAGCAACAGGGTCTGCCATCTTGGAAAGCAGACAATGATTTGATTTCTTGGACATGTATTCTTATTTTGCTTTATTTGACCTATTTCTAAATTTGATCTGCTATGGCCATTCTTGGATTTTTTTCTCTACAGGTGATACTTGCAACAAATATTGCAGAATCATCTGTCACAATCCCTGGAGTAGCCTACGTAATTGATTCTTGCCGATCTTTACAAGTATTCTGGGATCCTGGAAGAAAAGCAGACTCCTATAAGCTTGTTTGGATTTCTAAATCACAGGTAGCCATTACTTTTTTCTTATTAATTTCCTTGCTTTCTTATCAGGTTTCACTTACTAAGGATCATTACTGATTCAAGGTATTTTGTTAGGCCGAGCAACGGAAAGGGCGGACTGGTCGAACCTGCGATGGTAAAATCTACAGATTGGTCCAAAGATCATTCTACAATACTTTACATGAGCATGAACATCCATCAATATTGAGATTATCATTGAGACAGCAGGTGCTCATGATCTGCTGCTCAGAATCGAGAGCAATTAATGATCCCAGAGGTATTTCTTTGTAATATACCATTGTCTATTTTGAAGGCAACTCATACGCAGCAAGCTTTCTGCAGTGGGCCTCTTAAACACAATGTGTGACTAAATATTCTATTCAGTTAGTTATAACGAAAATGCAATAAAAACTCTGGTCATTCCTTAAACTGGAATATTGAATTCCTTGTTTTGTTTATCCCTATTCTGGTCAAATAAGAATATGACCATGCAAGACTAAGTTTATGCACCACTTCCATGAACAATGATCTGATAATGATTTTGATATATAATTTCCTTAAAACAGCATTTGGATGTTCCAAGAGGATTCCATTAACTACGGCATAAATCTTGAATGAATAATAAGCATGATGCCTTGTCATTTTAAATAAGTACTGGTTTGTTTACTAAAAGTTAATAAGTACTGATATTGTCATCTATGGATCTCAAAGAGCACCCTTGAAATTGTGACCAGTGATATTGTCTTGCTACGTTCTCCATCTGCAATTAGCTAAGAAAATTCACTCCAAAGACAAAAGCATCAGATTAAGTGATCATGTCAAGCTCTCCGTGGCCTATCTAAAAATATTAAATATCATGTTATATAAATCAGACAAAGAAATGAATGCAATATGTTGCTCTACTAAAGTAATTACTAAATGATCAGCACCAATTCCAATCGAGGTAACCATGAATTCAAACAAATTTGTTACATAATGTCCTTGCTAATCTTCATATTAATTAGGCTCTACTAGCCCAAAATCCAGTGTTGAACTACTTCGATTGTGTTTGTAACTATTAGCTTTGGAGAATTGTATGGATATGATATAATTGATAGGGGATGTAGGACAATTAAGTAATCGATTTGTATCCATAGTGGTAGTGTTTTATTGTAATATGAGAAGTTGTGAAGGGTATTACAAAGTTTTATAGTTTTGAATTATAATATGAACTTTCTCTGTTTATTGGAAAGGCATTATAGAAGGCAATCGGGAAGGCTTGTGTTGGTTATAAGAGATTGTCCTTACCATATTGACATATTCTAGAAATTTTAATTTCATAGCACGTTTCCTAGATGAGGAAAAAAAATCTTTTTTAATTGGAACTTTTTTAGCTAACTTCATATGCACTGAAATGTTAAGGCCTTGCCCACTCTGTTAAATGTTCTTAGTTCATTTCTTTGTTTAGATCTTTCACTTAATTGAATTTTAGACTTTGAGTCTAGTGAAACAGTATTAGTTTCCCTATGCTTGTATTCTGAAAGTGTACTAAGAGACTTGTGCTTATTCCTTTCTTTGACTAATCTTAACTTTCACATACAAAAGTCTTGTTGCAGAAGGTTTTGGATCCACCGGATGTGAATATTATTGAAGAGGCTCTCAGTTTGCTCGTTAAATTTAAGGCAATTGAAAAACCTCTATCTAGCAGAGGCCGATATGAGCCTACATTCTATGGCAGCTTGCTTGATAGTCTTCCTCTTTCCTTTGATGCTTCAATGTTGGCTTTGAAATTTGGTGAAATTGGGATGCTTCAGGAGGGTATTCTCATCAGTATCCTAATGGATGTCCAACCACAGCCTATATTTCAACCTTTTGGCAATCAAAATATGGTAACTTGGTAATAGCATTACTAGTAGCTTTATCTTTCATAATATTTTATACCTAATGATTTCCTTGTCTTATTGTTTTAAAGTATCTAGACAACTATTTTGATGGTTGCGGCAACACTATAATGCCCATGGCAAAGAAGGAAATAGCATTCATGGCGAACCTACGAGCCTTTCAATTCTGGCAGCGCGTATTTAAGGTACTTTATCTAATAACCACTTATATAATAATTAATCATTATATTATAAGAATAATAATAATAATAATAATAATAATAATTGTCCCACGAAAACGGATATAAATTTGTTTTATAGAGAGGTGCCAAAGCGCACACACACAACTGAGTCACGCAAGACTTGAAGTAGTAAGGTTCCCACGCGGGGGGATGGAGAATAGAGTACACACCGCAGTAGAAGGGCCTCAACAGGAATGGTGCAATCAGCAGACAAGGAAAACCTTATCTCAGTCTTACACACAAAAAAACAACATAATACACTATATGTAGGCCATGACGTACACACAAGTCAGGATAATGAGAACACGAGCGGAAGAAGTCGAGAATAGAAAACTCATCAATGTCAGAAACTCAGGATCAAGTTTACCTTGGAAAGACTTGAATCCATTGGCTCCACTATAGCACAACGGACTAGGCCGAGGTGGGAATGAGCTCTGTAGCACTCTGAACCACCCACCACACACTATCGGAGTACTCGAGAGAGCTTGCTGTTGGTGATCGCCGGAAATTGCCTCTGAGTTCACAAGGATCACTAAAGAGCCAAGAGTAGGGGAAGGAAGTCTAGGTACTCACGAATGTGTGTTTGTCCAAAAGAACGCTGCCTATATTGCGATCCTTCATCTTCCCCTTTGCCATCTCACCTGACATGTTAGACGGGATGAACCTGCATTTGCCAATAAGCACGTGGCACTTGCCTAGTCATGCCCGTGCTAGCTGGGTTGTCACTTAGATGTCTCAGCCCTGTTGCCAGGTGGCACCCCTACAGCAAATCGCAATCGGAGATCCACCTAGATCTCACCATAGGATCTTGACGGCCCATGGCACTATTCATATGCTGGTCGGATTCGCTAGCTAAAGACAATGCCGCCACCTACCAAGTGGCATGCTCGGAGTCATCGCTGCATCTGCTAGTGCATGCATGTGCACCTACACTAACGGCATGCCCTTGGAAACTATTCTCACCCAATCACTGTGCTTGCATGAGACCTCATCGAATCTGCTCCAGGCCCCACATGCATCCATGCATTGAGAGAAAATGCCCCTGCTGACCATTACACGCCCCTCCCCATTTTGCATCCGCCATGTGACATCACACACCCATGTATTACTGCAACACACAGAGCAACCGAATACGGCTATGCAAAGTTGCTGAATATGGCCATCCTTTTGCTGAATACAGTCACGCAAAGCTTGCCGAATACGATTGTGCTTTTGCTTGCTAGCTTTGCGACATTGTGTTTTTGCTAGCTCCCTGCTAGACTTGTGTCCATGGGCTGTGCTAGATCCATTTAGGCTGGTTTGAGCCTAGATCAATTTCGACCAATCAACATGAGCTCCAATGCTTCCATTTGAGTCTTATTAATTAAATTAGACTCCTAATTACCCCTTTAAGCCGATTTAATCAAGGTTTAGGATTAATTTAGGATGGATCCTCTTACCCAAGTCCTTATAGATAAAGGGCGTACCCATCCGATCCATTATATCTATGATGGATTTCGCCTGAAGCCACATTGGACATACTCAGAAGCCAGGGTAGCCAGTCCACTTAGTCAATTTACCTAGTGTAGGGGATGGTCTAGGGCCTAACAATAATAATAATAATAATAATAAGAGTATGTCATAGAGCTTGTTCACAAACTCAAAGAGAACTCTAAATATTTTGAAAGTTTAACCAATCACCATTTTCATAAAGTTATTAGGTAAGTTGCCAAAGCTCCTGTAGAGAAAAAAGGAATGACTATTGTGGAAAGAGCAATCAATGGATTGAGAGCATCAGATTGGAGCAAGATATCCCTTGATTATAGTTTTGAAGTACTAAGATGATGAAAGCATTTCATTGTATTGGTTTAAGAGGACTTTTTAGTATTTAATTTAACAATGAGTTGTCTACTATCTAGGTTCACTCCTAGAATCCTCTTTTGTATTTCTTTAATTTAGGCTTTACATTGCTGTTACTCTTTGTTCCATGAAGTTATGCCCCATCAAGTTCGATGTGATGTGTATACTTTAGTTGTTATATAGGTGTTTGTCGTCACAGGTGCCTAATGAGAAATTTTGACTCATTAGCTTTTTGATGAGTTTGAAACAACAAAACATCATAAAAAATATTAAAATCCAATTTAATAGTAGTAAGCTCTTAGCATTTATGATATTATAATTATCCTCCCACATTTTATGTAGGATTAATTCGGGTGTGACAATATTTACTGCTTTAACAAGAAAGCCAATTAAATAGTAGGGTCATTAGCCTTATATATTATTATATTTCTTCTTCCATTTTCTATTTTCTGTCAGAGTAAACCAAGGTATCACACTGTCTGGCTCTGACATTTAATAATTTCTAGCAAAGCTTTTTCATTTTTAGGGTATGCCCTAATCCGTAAACACCAAGGTGCATCGGGTTGGTCAAACACAAACACATCTTAGAATCATAAATAATACAAAAGAAATTCAATAACCTAGGTGGTTGGATCATATCATATGAAATGAAACAAATTTAAGTGGAGATTCAAAAGATTGTTTGATCGATTAAACCATAATTATAGCTTGTTATATTATAGATTTACAAATTAATTTTTTTTCTAATAATTTAAGCTAATGAGGTAGTGGTCATTAAATCAAATTTGATGGTGAGAAAAATAAAAGAGAGGTGGAATCATATTATTTAGATAATATAATGCTTACACAATGCCTCTATGTGTAGATGCTGTATTATACTGGTAAAGGAAATGTATGTTACGGAAACATTTGATTTGGTCGATGCATATATGTTTGAAAACATGATTATATATTCGTAGTGTTGCTATAGGAGTTCAATGATATTTTCAGTCTCATCATATTGTCAACTTATGTGTGTGCTACACTGTTTTAAACTTGAGGTTGTGAAAATGAAGCAACTATGAGTTTTAACACAAAAAATGTACATATAGAAAGTATCATTTATCCACACAAAAAAATGTACAATATGAGTAGCTAAAGAAAAGTCTGTCCATGCATGCACAAGAGATAGTTCGCTTCAATTTGCATACAATAGTAAAAGTACTGCTAGTTTATGTTGTGAAGAAAAGATGAACACAAGTAGTTAAAAATAGATTGTCAATCTCCTAGTGGTGATAAAAATGCTACTTGTTTGTTAAAAAAGAGGAATGAAAAGCATGTGGACAGGGAGAAGCGTTTGCTCACTTTGTACAAGATGAACAATTAGGTTCTAGGGTATGGTTATTTGATAGGATCTTTCTATCCTACTCTTTGATCCTATATTTTGCTCCCATAAACTCTTCACTATTTCTAGATTGGAATTCAATCATGATTACCTTGAAAATGGACCCTTAAGTTGTGATATCATAAATATGTAAATTGGTCCATTCTAATAACCAATGCCATTTTGATAATTGTCTCAAATAATACCATGACCACTTTCACGACCGCCTATATTTGATTTAGTAATAAAACAACTATTGTGGATGCGAAGTTCCTGACGTAGACCAATTATTAATCTATGACTATTAAGCTCTCACTTTTCTTGCCTGATAAAATCATAAGATCATCAATGTTATTTTCTTTAAACACATTTTCTTTTGTATGCCTCATGCTTGAAGGATAAACAACGGCTGGAGCGACTAAAGCAAATAGTTAACCTCAATGAGTCAAGGATTCCAGAATTGCTGACTGCTAAACTTGAAGAAGAATGGTGCTTATTTCACAATCTTGTGCAACCATCACTGCACAATATCGCTGAAATTTGTAAGCAATTATTATATCTAACTAGTTGTTAATGCAAACTCTTACCTGCATGTTTCCCCTTCTGACACTTACAATCATGCAGATGAAGATACTCTCAGCATAATGCATAAATTCAGGCCCAAATTTCTAGCAAAACGTGATCTTCCCTGTTATTCTGAGCCTTACACATTTATACATACCTGCCTTTTGCAAACTGATCTGGAAGAAGAATTGGATGATGAAAACGACCATATCAGAAAAGGAACACACTGTGTTGCTTTACCATATGTTCCTCCAGACGATTTCCATGCTACAATGGTGTCTGAGAAATTGAAACATCTTACTAGAGAAGTATAATTCATACACCCGACCCTCTGTCTCCTTGAACTATTCTATTATTTCCGTTTTTCAGTACACGGAAATATTGAAATTGAAATTCACATGTGACTTGAGTTTCTTCATAATTTTTTAGCTCATTATGTTGTACAGGTCCGCATGCAATACATGGAAGAGAGCTCGGATTATCTGCATGACCCTATATCTGTAGTGCAAGTAAGTGGACCAGCGCTATGTAAATTCTTCATAAATGGAACATGCAACAAGGGCGACCAATGTTCCTTTTCTCATTCACGTCAGGCACAGAGGCCTCTTTGCAGGTTTTTCCATACAATTCAGGTACTTTTTCTAGTAGTTAATTTGCTTTCTAGTTGAATGAAATAACACCAAATTTATGATATTCACAGCCACACTTGATAATGTTATAAAAAAAGAACGAAAGAAGAAAGAAGTGATTGTTTCTTGGAAGATCTAAGACTATTTGGATAAATTTTGGCAGAACTCTTTGCAGGTTTTTACATACAAGGTTATAAATATTAGTTTGTGACGATGTACCAGTCCATTATTAGACTAGTACTGGTCCTACTGACAAATGGTACCGATTATATATCTATATATATCATGAAGGTATTAGCTTGGACCGAAAGAAGGAAATACCAAGTGGTTTTGACCCTTATTTTATTCTTTTGGTAATCTAAGGCTTGTTCTAAATCTACGGATTGATCTACTTGCCTTTATGTTAGAAGCAGCTTTACATTGGATACAAATCTCTATCCTATTTGCTTTCGGAACTGCCTTGTCTGCATGCAGAGATGACACTGTTTTTGATCATCAAGTAATTTTACTTGCTCTAAAAATCATACTTTATATGTCAACTTTATGTGATGGGTGTCTCATTAATGGTCTTCACTTTTTCTTCAAGATACGAAGGAAGCACAAGACTTGATTGATTTTTGTCTTATATAAGTCGTTAATCAAATGAGTGCAGTTTTCCTTTTCCCAAACTAAACTGATGCGGTTCTCTGAATGAGCAGGGGTGCCGTAATGGAGAAGCATGTGTCTTTTTACACGATTACAACTCATGCTCTGAAATGACTGCCGCATCAAGTCTGTGCATGCAAGAAGATTCAAGACCTTTGAGTTATTCTTTTTTACAGTTGTTGCCTTCCACGCCAAATGACTATGTTCTTATACTGAATGACAAGGATCTCTTATTCTCCACTAACCTTTCTCAAATTTATGATCCACGCCAGTTAATTGCTATTACACATCGTCCACAGCCAGAATCTGAGGAAACACATGGAATCACGGTACTGTACGGTGTAGCCCAACCTTGGCATTCTATTATGAAAACAGAATCATTTCCGGTACATTGGGACAAAGTGAAATGCTTATTATGGTTTGCTGATATTGAGGATGATGTTACCAGACATCGCCATCTTTTAGAGAATTTATTCGATCATCTTGCTATCAGAATGTTGGCTGATTCCGTATCTGATTTACGATTAATCATAACCATTAATAATGTCAAATTTGCGCAGCTACAGGTATGGAGCATATACCTTTTGAATTCCAATTAGATGCATCAATGAATGCTGCACTGTTAAGTTATTCATGCCCCTTACCTTAAAATGTTATGTAGAAAGAATACTATTGCATGCAAATACTATATTATAAATAAATTTAGGATGATCTCATGGGTAAAATGTGAACTGCCTCTTACATTCAGAGCCCCTCTTTTTAACCATTAGCAGGAACTTGTTTAAATCCCTTTCATAAGGGATTCAAACAACTTCTCCAAATACAGTATCCGGAAGCGCAACAGTTATTTTTTTTCACCAAATGGTTAAAGCCATCAGCAATTTGTAAGCGTGTATCTATTGGCTTAAATAAGTTTAGCTTAGCTTTATTTTTTCTATTTGCTTTGTAGGTGGAAAGACTGGCAAGAGAGTGTTTTTTCTTCCTTACCCAGTCATTTCCATTTGATGAATTAAATTTCGGAAAATTCTCGCGCCCTAGTAGCACTGCAAAGCACAAGCAGGTCAATGCGACCTTCTCTTATGTCTTCGATATGTATCCCCCAACTAACCTACAATTTGAGGATTATGCAACGTCACTTCTGAAGGGGTCTGTACGGTAGATGAAAGAATTTTGCTTGGTTTTTAAGAAATGGAATTCATTCTGTGATGGTGAACCTGAAGATAGCTTCGGTGACGACTTAAGTATTTTATGTTATTTGCATAGTATGTCAGCTTATGGTTGTGGCCTCCATCTAATTCCATTTTGAGTAGACTTTTTTTTTAGTAGACTTTTTTTTTTACCACTGGAGGAGTTTATGTATGGTCGGCTCAAATCATATCCAATTAGCTATACATAAGTTAATGGTCTTTAGCGATAATTCTGTATCGAGTACTTGCTGCAATTTGATCATTAACCATTCCGGTTCTTGATGTTGGCGTCAATTAAGAGGCATCTGCTTAACAAATAATAACGTCGTCTTGGCGGTAGTTCAGTTTCTCTTAAAAGGGTTTAATTTGCCTTCACCTGCTTCATTAAAAAAAAGAGCAGTTTGATTTTTTATTTCGTCTAGTGTAAGCAGGGTAAGCAATCGTTATTTTCGCTCATAATTTAGACACTGCTTTAAGTTATGTTCTATTAGAGGAAATTTACAGTGGAAAAGTGAAAAGGATAAAAAATATTATGAATCTAGATGATCTTTTCATTGTGGTTTCCCTCCAACAAAATAATCAAATTTTGTATATATATATATATAATATTTATTTATTTATATTAATAAAGTTATTTTTTTAAGAAGTAAAAGTGGGAAAAGCTTCAATTATTTGCCAAATATGTAACATTTTATTTTTGTTTTAAATTGGCGCATACTTTTTTTTATTTGTATTGAAATACGTCGGTCTCCTTGGTTAGTTTTAATCCAAATTCATGTAAATTTATTTGAAAAAGCTGTTTACACGAATAATCTAACTTTTGATTGAGATACGATACATGTAATAAAACTTAGAGCAGATGCATGCTTGTACTTATTCTTATATTCTTACGCTTCTCTAAATTCAATTTTCGTTTGAATCTTAAAGCACATATAACTTGAACATGTAACCACATCCTTGTGATCTCATAAATTACAATGTTTTTAATTTACTTTTAACCAAATCAACACGTGAGCATTACCCAAAATCCATCCTCCGTAACATCATGAATCTTTCGTTAATGATATGTGCCAATTGGACGCTATCACAAATATTCTTCATCCCATAAAGTTGTGTTGAAACAAAGAGTCAGTTCTGTTGAAACAATTAAGTATTGCAAATTATGCAATACGCGTCTAGTGGGAGTTACTAGTTAGGATAATCTTGATTAGGATAATCAGGGATCACTAAACAAATAACATTTGTAATGGTGGATCTAAATCACTGTTTTAATTCAGACTGAATTTTAAATAAATTGATATTGTAAAACAATAATGAATACAACCCTCACTTCTAGGGATGGAAATAAAGCCCATCCCCGATCTGACCTGGCCGGCTTGACTCGAAGTCAATGGGAAAAACTCGAGTTGACTGGGTCTCAAGTCGGGTTCGAGTAAAACCCGACTGTGCAAAACTGGGTTAGGGTCGGGTAGGAGATTTCAAATACCCGCTTGAACCCGAACCCGAACCCGCGCCGATAAGTATAATTACATATATACCTTTAAAAAATAGTGTTACCAATCTCTATTCCCTCAAGGCCTCAAGGGCCCACGGGCCTAATCTCCCTCACGGGCCCAAGGCCCTAATCCCTCACAACTTAGCTCTAAGCCCCTAATCCCTCGTAGCCTCATGCGGCCACGCCCTCAGCCCCTCACCCCCAGTCCCGAACACGCTTGGTGTCAGGCCCGGGTTAATCCAGTCCAGCCCAAAACCCAGGGGACCTACCTCAAGCCCAACTAAAGGGAGAAGGGACGAAGCCCTAAGCAACGGAATCGGGTCAACGACCCAATTCCCTCGATTTTGATTGTGAGAGGCAGCCGTCTTCGCCAAGCTTTCCGCCGAGCTCCTTGGACGGGAGGTAGGGGCTTCATCCGGACACGGTCGGAGTGGAGGCGAAACGTAGGCAGACACATGCGACTCGGCTCGACGCGAACGATGCGGTCATGGGAAGCGGACTCGCGTGAACGCAGCCGAAGGAGTCATCTTCTCCGCGAATCTCGAACGCGGCAGCAGACGCGAAGCGGCTGCTCGATAAAAAGGGGGATCGATGAGAAGCATCGGATCATCAAACGGGATGTTCAGCATCTTTGAAGGAGCTTAGAGGAGCGCGGAGAGTTTATGGGTAACATCCAGCGATCAGGGGATGCTGGCGGGAGCAGTGAGTGATTGTAACCGGCGACAGGGGTCACCGGCGAGGGAGGGGAAGTGGAGTGGGCGTCGACGACAGGGGTCGGCGACGAGAAGAGGCTGTAAACTTCTGGTAATAAAAGCTTCTTCAAACTACTTCTTCTTCTCCCCCTGTTCGTGTGATTGGTGAGCTCGACGATTGTCCTCGCCTCCAATGGTGACAACTTCCAGGTCGCAAACGAAGAGGTGGAAGACGAGAGGATCTTCTTAGCAATCTTCTCTGGCGAAGTCTCAAGCACAGGTGGCGCTCGGTGAAAGAGGTGACGCGGGCAGCGTCGAAGCGAGTCGAAGACAACGAGTTCTAATTTTGACCGGGTCAAAATCAGAACTGAAGATCGAAGGCAGAAAATTTTGACGGCAAAATTTTGGGGTTGACATCACACTGACGTCAGCACCCGAATTAATTCAATCGGTTAATCTAATTTTGACTTCGATCAATAGAAGAGGCATTATTTGATTAGGGTTCCGATTTCCTAATTAAGGTTAGGGTTTCCCGGTCTTTTCCGTGCGATTTGTAATTTGAGGATAAAATTTACTCGGGAAATTAGGATTTCTGATTTGGGTGTGATTTTTCCCGGAAACCCTAGGGTTTCACACCCGGTTTGGTGTTCTGTCGGACCACCTTAGACCGGGGCATGACAATTGGTATTAGAGCCGAGACTGTGGGCCCATACCCATAGGTCGAAGGACACGTTGAAGGGTTAACGTGTTATAGCGTACATGGCACCTTCACCCGCGAAGGTGAAGAAAGGTTTGAAGTTCCAAAAGATCACCCACACAGCTAGGAGAGCATCCGATGACGTGTGGCCCAAGCGAAAAAGGTAAAACCAAGGTGGAGGCTAAACCTGAAGACATGGAGAACCACGGTGATCGTATCGCACAGATCGAGTAGGTGCTCGGTATAACGGGTGATGAGGACAACGTGATGATGCCCCAGATGGAGTTTCTGCAAAGAACCATGGAGGATCAGAGACTGCAGATCGAGCAACAGAGGTTGCAGATCGAATTCATGCAGCAGACTATAGATAGTCTGATCCATCTACCAGGGGAGATGGCACACCTGAAGGAGGAGATGCAGGCAGAGGTCACGGTATTGCGTTTGGCTCTAACACAAGTATCGTGATCGACAGCAGCACTGGCGGAGCAAGAGGCTCATAAGCCGAAGGTACGAGTACCTGAGCCAGCGACGTTCGGGGGGCCCGATCGTCCAGAGAAGTGGAGAACTTCATCTGGGACATGGAGCAGTTGTTCTCTGCTAGCCGTGTTCCAGAAGAAGATCGGGTGCAGGTGTGCATCGCATACCTCACAGGAGACGCAGAGCTTTGGTGGCGAACCAAAGTTAGCTCGACATCGGGGGCTACTTGCTAGCCTTAGGAAACCTTCTATGAGGAACTACGGCGGCAGTTTCTTCCCGGAAACTCGGCGGACCAAGCTCGTGGAAAGGTGGATCGGCTGAGGCACACTGGGTCGATCCAGGAGTATGTCAGGGCATTCTCCGCATTGATGCTGGAGCTACCAGACGTGGCAGAAGGTGATAGGAAGTATCTCTTTATCCAGAACCTTCAGCCATGGGCGGAAGCGGAGGTCCGATAGCATTCCCCACTTGACTAGAGGGCGGCTGCGGCGGTGGCCGAGTCCTTGGTGAATAATCATAAATTCAGATCAACACTACCAAAGAAGCAACGATCACCACCAAAGCGCGGCTCCCCACGGACCCCACTGAAGGCTAGTGTTCCAGAAAGGGGTAGACCCTTATTCCTGTAGGACAGAGGTTCACCGGGACGACAAGAGCCAAATCGTCCTGCGGGAAGGACGAATGCATAGCACAAGCTACAGGGTTGCTTCTTGTGCGGCGGTTCTCACTGGGTGAGGGAATGTCCATCCAGGCAGAAAACTCATGGCGATGGTAGTGTAGGAACCAACTGAGGAAGTTGAAGATCACACCGAGGAGGTGAGAATCGGTGCTTCGAGAATCGAAGCGATGATGGCCAGAGATTTGCTCGTGATAGACATCGAGGGCAATGTCCAAATTGGGCAGAGGAGAATTGTCAGACCTGGGTTAATCCGGTCTAGCCCAAAACCTAGGGGACCTGGCCCAAGCCCAAGCCCAACTAAAAGGGAGAAGGGATGAAGCCCTAAGCAATGGAATCGGGTCAACGACCCCATTCCCTCGATTTTGATGGCGAGAGGCGGCCGTCTTCGCTGAGCTTTCCACCGAGCTCCTCGGACGGGAGGCAGGGGCTTCATCCGGACGTGGTCGGAGTGGAGGCGGAATGTAGGCAGACACGTGCGACTCAGCTCGACGCGAACGATGCGCTCGTGGGAGGCGGACTCGCGTGAAGGCAACCGAAGGAGTCGTGTTCTCCGCGAATCTCGGACACGGCAACAGACGCGGAGCAGCCGCGGAGCGGCTGCTCGATAAAAAGGGGGATCGATGAGAGGCATTGGATCATCAGACAGGACATCCAGCATCTTCGAAGGAGCTTAGAGCAGCGCAGAGAGTTTCTGGGTAACATCCGGCGATCAGGGGACACCGGCGGGAGCTGTGAGTGATTGTAACCGACAACAGGGGTCGCCGGCTGTAAGATCCGGAAATTCATTAGCAGGTAAGAAAAATGAAATTTTGTTTATTTGGCATTTATTTGTGGAAGTTTTTTTATAAGAAAATGTGTTGATTTGTGTATTTTCCTGCAATGTAAAAATATATGTCGCGGAGAGGATTCGAACCTGCGACTTAAGGCGTGGGGTGTGTGCTGCACACCACTAGGCTAGTGGTGTCTTTCTTTTAGAAAAAGGGTAAGAGCCCTTGATAAGGGTGAAGTGGGAAAATAACTTATGGTAAAGGATTATTGGATCTTGGAGGCTTAATGGGTAGAAAGTTAAAACCTTAGGGGATCCATTTACTCACTTCTCACTCACGATTTTCTCTTCTCCCTCTTGCTCACGACTTTGCTCCCTTGAAGAAGAAGGTGGCGGTTTGCCCTCCTCCCTCTTCTCTTCTTCTTGTGGCCGGCGGTGAGAGGTGGTGGAGGCAACTTCCGGCGACCCTTGCCGGCGATCATTGTGTGCTTCCGGCGGCGTGTTGGCGTGAGAGGAGGCGTGAAGGCGTGAGGCTTGGAAGAGCGAAACCAAGGTGAGTGGATCTTCTCCTCTACCTTGTTCACGCATATTTGGATTATTGTTTGATTTAAAGAAGTTTAAAGCTTAAGAACATGATATGAACCCTTGATTGCAAATTTGTTTGTGTGTTAGTGTTTTTCCCCAAATTTCGAAACCCTAGTTGCATGGAAAAATTAGGGCTTTTCTTCCCTAAGGCTTCTAATCCTCAATTAGACATGATTCATCATGTATGATACTTTAGATTTGTCATTTGCATGAAAATTAGGGCTTGAACGAAAATTTCGCCCTTCTTCATGAGATTGCGCCCACATGTGTGGGTAAAAATTGGGGCAAACTAGATTTTTATGAAATTAGGTATAGGAGGATTCTACTGTATTTTTTTGGGAATTTTTGGGAATAAAATTTTCTGTTGACCGAAATTGACCTAGGGGTAATTCGGTAAATTTGCTAGTTAAATTGGGGGAAAGCTTGAATTTCCGAATCTAAGGATCATGAGGGACATAATGACTATTTTTACGAAATTTTTGGAGAAGTTTTCCCGCATGACCTAAACTTTGAACTAGGGGCATTTCCATCTTTGTTATAAAAACTAGGAGGAAACTATTAATCTGTGATATCCTGTATTCATGCTATTTGTGGATGGAATTTGATAAATTTTCGGTATTAGTATGTATTTGTTTGTTGAATGTTGTACATAGAAAGTAGTGATGTGAAACATGATTGATAACCTTGAATGATAACTTAGAAAGGTTAAACCATGTTTGCATGAAATCTAAGGACCTTCCCTGAACTTGATTGAGGTGATGTCTGTGACAATATTCGTGTTGTATGCGTTCGATAAGGGTCCTAGACTTGGGTGGACTGAACCTAAGGGTTAACTAGAGCACTCTGTGAACAGTCATTCTGATTTGGGGATTGGGGAATCCACCCATCCTAGTCTGCTTTGTTTCCGGTAATGGAGGGGCTGTTCTAGAGTCTAGTGACCAGGTTAGAGGTTCAGGGTTCCAGTTTGTGTTAAGGGTATTTTTGTCCAAGTGATAAACCATTTGAGAGTTGGGTGTTTGAAACAAAGTGCCACGTCTTGGTCAGACGGGGGCCACCTCTTGAATTCATTCACCTTCTGTTCCCGGTAAAGGGGGTGTTGTGTTCCCGGTAAATGGGGTGTGGTTGAGTGTCGTAGAGCAAAGTGCCACGTCGTGACCTGGCGGGGGCCACCTCTTGAATCTACGCCTCACCATGGTTCGTTACATGTTACTCTCAGTGCCTTGACGAAGGCCGGGTTGGACCCTCGGGGTCAATTCTGAATTCACTGGACAATAGTTGTGTAATTTCTACTCTGTTAGCCGGATAGGCTGTTTGGTGATCTGGTTGCCCGGGGTAGTGGGTGTATTATTTTCTGATTATGATTGTGATTTGTGATTATCGGTTTTATTATGTTGTTTATGTTGTATTGGCATCTTCCGTTAAAAGTTTGAAAGATATCTGCATCTATTTCTGACTGGTCCAGGCTCAGCGGGCTAGGTCCCCCTGACCTCACGAATCTCGGTTTGGATCCCCGTTACCCCAAACAATTCACGTCTGCAGCGAGATTCGACCCCTGCCCATGACCCTCACAAGTCATGACCCTTTAACCATTTGAGCTTTGGTTTGCTCGACGGCTCGACTTGGTCGCTGCCTCGCTGGTCCACAGCCCAAGCCCACTCGACGTCTCTGGTTCACACTCCACAGCCTGAGCCCATGAATTGATTTGGGGACCTTAACCTAAATCATTCTTCGTCTGGTCCTCAGCCCTCACGCCTCACGGCTCACGCAGTCGGCACTCGGCAACCACACTCGACAATCGTCCGTCGCCCCTCACGCCTCACGCAGCCACCGTAGTTCGTCGCCCCTCGCGCCTCACGGCTCACGCAACCACGCTCGTCCGTCACCCTTCACGCCTCACGCCTCACGGCTCACGCAGACCAACCACACTCGACGCCATTACCCACTAGCCCTAAATCTCTAATTCTCCATCCGCATTCCGCCACCAGCCGCCGAGCACGCCCCTTTAACAACTTCACCTTCACTCCTTCAAGTTCATCCTTCACTTCCCAGCTTTAGGGCCAGGGGCTAGGGCAAAGCTTCATCTCTCGTTTGTACTCAGCACTCAGCACTCAGCACTCAGCAATTGAAGTCAGAAATCAGAATCAGCTTCCATCAAGGTCTCAAGCTTCAACTCTTATAATTAAGTTTACAGTTTTTCATTTTACTACCTCTTCCTTCCATGCACAATCTCACTGATCCTTTTCTAAATTTTTCTACTGAGCTGTGATGAAATTTGGTTTTGTGTTGGTTGTATTTGCTATTAAGCAATGACTATATTTGGTTTTTGTTGATTATTGTAACTTTATTAACTATTTGACTTAGCTATTTGCTACTTGACACTTGTTAGTTGGCTAGTTGCTACTAAGTAGTGAGCATGATTTTTAAATTTTGTGTTGTTGTGGTAAGTTGTAATTATTATTGCTGTAAGTTATCATCCTAAATGTTATTGTTATAAGTTATTAAGTGTTGAGTTATAATTGTTATTATTGTAAGTTGTAACTTGTAAGTTATAACTTGACTAAGGATATAGTATTGTGCTGTGAGTATGTTTATTATTTGGTTTTTAAACTTTGTGTTAACGGTTAAGTGTTGATTGTTTTGTAACATATAACTTGAGTAAGGTGATTGAGTGAATATATTATTTGGTTTTGTGGTCTGTTTATTGCTATACCATATAACTTTACTTCTTTTGTGTATTTAGGGGTTTATATGTTCATATTTTTAAATTTATTATCTACTAACTTAAAATCTTTTATTATCTTTTTAAATTACCAGTTAACTATAAACTTGTGGTTAACCAAACCACAAAAATAGTTTACCGGTTAATCGGATTTTTGGTTCGGAACGATTTGTAATATAGCTGAACCGTTCAAATCGCCGTTCAAATCGGTTCAGGACAAGATTTGGGGTCATGGTTAATCGAACTGTGAACACCCCTACAAGTAATGCCATTGAGAAAAGGATCAACCAAGTCAATCTCCGCCTTTTTTTTGTCCCTTTATCCCTCGTCTTTTGCTCGAGAGGGAATTCCAGTAGAAACAAGCACACCCCTTTTCTTTTTGATAGAGGAATTTGTGTTAGATCTTTATACTTCTTGCTTGTGCAGTCGAGCTTCTTTTTTTAGTATTGATATTGCACAGTGGGTGTTTGTATTTATGCTTCTGAGAGTACCCAGACCAAGCAAAAAGAATCCAAGCAACTCAATCTCTCGGCTTTTCTTTCATCCATTTCTTATCTTAGAAAAGGAATTTGAATTGAAACAATCTCACATGCTACTGTTTGTGCGCTTAATTTCTCTCTGCTGCAGGAAGGAGAAGAGGAAGAGATGTCGTACATGCGTGGTGACCTCCTCACCAAGACTAGGAAGCTGGTGAAGGGCCTCGCCAAGCCCACTCCTGCGTGGCTCAAAGCCATGGAAGAGTATGCCCTTTTTGTGTTGTTGTTTTGAGGCCTTAGTTGTGGAAAGCGTACTGATTGCTAGAATTGGTTGCATAGGGCGCCACCAGTAACATTCCCACGGACAGATGGGAAGATAACAAAGATCGAGCTGCCAGAGGATGCATATGTGAAGAAGTTCTTCAAGAAGCATCCTGATTCTCTCTACCATGACGCAGTCAAGTAATCGCCATTATCCTTGCTTTTGATCCCCACTTCTTTTTTTAAAAAAGAAAAAAAATTACCATGCTCTTTTCTGCGTCTGATTTTCAATGCTTTAAACTAAAGCCTATTCAAGTTCTTTACATGTTGAATATTTCAGTCGGTAGTAGTTTTATGTTGTTTAAAATGAAAAGCTCAATTATCGGGTTTGTGCTGACATTGCAAACACTGTTGCGCCTACCAAAGTTCTGCAACTACTTCCTTTTGTCAATTTCTGTCTTTTGGAACCTCTTTTTGTTCAAATGTTACATGCTTAGATATGATTTTTGAGATGATAAAAGGTCGAGATCTTAGATGTTGATTATAATCTCTCCAGATCAAATCTCGCCTTCACCATCACCACTGGCATTATTGTAAAAAGAGAGAAAAAGATGGATGAATTTTTGGGCATATCAATTTCTCTAGATTGACATGGTGTGTATTTGGTGATAAGAAGGTAATACTCTTTTCTCTATTCAACAGGATAAGTGGATTTGATCCTCCTCCAGCGCGAGTTTTTGCTTGGCGTGTGCTGGAGCTCATGGAGCAAGGCGTAAATGAGGACGAGGCCATGGCTGTAGCTGATGTATATTCTCAACCTCCTTCAATTTCTTCATTTGTCTGTTCTTTGATACTCGCAGCATTTCCCTTTTTTCATGTTTTGTTCATTGTTCTAAAATCCCAGCCTCATTTACCATGATTCCCTACCATTTGGAGATTACGATACTTGGTTGCGGCATATTTACTTAGCTTCTGCTTTGATTTGTCATGAAATATGCCAACAGATGGAATATCGAGCTGAGAAGAAAGCGAAGAAGAAAGCCTACTCTGAGCTGAAGCAAATCGCACGCCTGCAAGGGAAGAAACCACCACCAAATCCCTACCCAAGTGCCATCAAAGAAATACAGGCAGAGGAGAAGAAACTCGTGCACGATCGTTTCTTCAATCCCAAGATTCTTGACATTGTGAAAAATATGAAAGCAGAAATGCAGGAAAAGCAAAGAGAGGCCGGGAACAGCGGAGGCAGTGGCAGTGGTGGTGGTCAACGTGGTGGCTGGAACGGTGGTCAACGTGGTGGATGGAACGGTGGTCAGCGTTGATGGATTGGGTCCATGGATACTTGGATCGAGTCGTTGCTTGCTAACATTTTGGTGATTGTCACTTGCGCTTAGATGTTTTCCCTTCCATTTGCAGTAAGGTTACAGAACGTTGATGCAAGTCTTCTGTTATAAGGAGCTTGTGCTTCAGAAGAGGACCTTTTCATATATCAAGTCTCTTTTACTCTTTCTTTTTTCTTTTTTCATTGAGTATTTAATGATGGACTATACAAGTTTGAAATCTTCTTAGTGTTTGTTTTACATAGAGAAAATTAAGTGTAAGTGATTTTCCCTTGCTGATGTTTCCTGTTTTTGATTTGGTAGTAAATAATTTTACCTCTATTACATTAGATTTATAAAATTTCCCAGTTTTGTTATCAATTGATTTAGCTTTACTCTCCCTTATATGTTTATGGAAATTCCCAGTTTTGTCGGGTAAATCCCAAATATAGTGTTAACTTATAAAATGGTTCTAAATCTTTTGGAATATGTATGAGATGAGATGTTACCGTCATGTCTTTAATTATGGTAATATTTTTTTTTTATGAATGTACATCTGAGTTAACGTTTAACTTGAGTTCAAACATGCCCACGCAGAGGTACTACGCTTGTAATCGCGAGGTTGGATGCAATCGGCGGGGACGATTCTGTGAACCGACCCCCAATGTGACCAAGGACTCCATGGAAATCTTTGTCGTCCCAACACGATTCTGATCGGAGCTCATAATTCATCGTAGGCCGGTGTCGTTGAGTCGAGCTGGGTTCACCCGAACCCTTAGTGGACCTACTCGAAGCCGACCACGTCGGACGGGGTCCACCATAAGCATGACCACGTTGGCTACAACATCAGCGTTGAGGACGTCAGAGACATCACAACGATACGTACGTTGTGGAGAACGCGTTCGTACACCACAGAGGATGCATTCAGGCGGCCGGACGTCCCGAGTTGGGAGCTTGGCACACCGTCGCGTCCACGAGACAGCTGGCGACTGCCGTCAGTAGGCCGTCCTCCCTTCGACATCGCACACTGGAACATGGGAGACCGAGACAGTCCACCCCCAAGGAAAACGTAAAGTCATGAAAGCATGGGCGAGCGAAGCTGTCTCTGCTCGCGACAGAGGGCGAACGGTAGGGCTGAGCATTCGGTGAAAACCGAAAAACCGAATACCGAATTACCGAAAACCGATTTACCGAAACCGAAAATTCTAATACCGAACCGATACCGAATATGGTATTTACCGATCGGTAAATTACCGAAATACCGATCGGTAAATCGGTAAATTACCGATTTACCGATTAAAAAAAATTAAAATATTACCTAATTAGCTAATTAATCTACATTTGATGAATTTGATGAATACTATTTGGTTAATTGGTTACCGTCATTACTCAATACTCATTAGAGTTAAGTTAGAGTTAATATAAGATAAGAGAGATTAATAAATAAATATTTATTTTTTTATATATTAATATATATCGGTAAATCGGTTAATTACCGAACCGAATTTATTTTACCGTACCGAACACCGAATTACCGAATTACATTAAAACTAATACCGAACCGAAAACCGATTACCGATTTACCGAACCGATTTACCGAATTACCGATTTACCGATCGGTAAATTCGGTAAAAACCGAATTATGCTCACCCCTAGCGAACGGGGCACGTGTTCGCAAGCTGGGAGGAAGGCTGACCAGCGGACTTCCTACGTTTGGGGAGGATGAAGGAACCATGTGCTGGCGGCCTAACGGGGAAGCTAACGGTGAAGTGGCCAGCGACGGGCTTTCAGCACAGCAAGTAGACGACTCCTTCACACGCACAAACGGAGACGACACCAGAAGATCAGGACCGAACGTCAACTCCAAAGAGACGCTGGGAAGAGAAGAGGAGAGGTCCTCACGTAGGCGGAAGGTGACAGCTGACCGGCAACGACCACATGTGGCGGCAGCTGGCGGAGTAGGGGGAACTCGCGCGCAGGCAAGTCGAGCACAGAAGTTTCCACAGCAAGGCGGACCGGCGCTCTCGAAGAGAAGAAGGAAGGGTTTCGCCGGTGACGGAGTCATAGACGCTAATGGGAAGGGCCACCTCCCTCTGAAAGACGCTTGGGAAGACTCCCTAGGACCTGAGGAAGACACCCATCAATTTTCCGCTCAGAAGCACCTCTATCGCCCTGAACATGGCCAGGCCGTGACGGCCGACACGGCCGTGACACGAACGAGCAGACACGCGAGCGCCAGCACGGCTCGCGACATGCCCGTGCCGCCGACCGTGGCCACCTCTGTGGATTTTGGACTTGATGAACATGGCCAGGCCGTGACCGCCTCTGTAGGTTTTGGACCTCAAATCACGGCCCGTGATCCTGTTCACGGCACTACCATGAAACCTGCTCGACCCCATCACGGCGAGGTCGTGACAGAAGACACGGCCGTGACAAGCTCACAGGTAACCAGCACGCCCGTGCCGCCAGCCATGCCCGCCACTATGCCAACTACAGATACTGAACACGGCCGTGACGACAAACACGGCCAGGCAGTGTTCAGTCCCAGGAAGACACAAGCAGTGGTTTTCCACCCCATTCGACGTTCGCAGCGGTCCTCGCACCCCCCGGACCGTTTTGTGGGAGTAATGAGCCCCTCGACAGCAACGACATGCCCCATCCGCTCCGTCAACATGGCGTCTCCTGCATCCACGACATCTCTTCACCCGTTGCAATTCACTAGGGGACCGCCTCGAGACCTGACCGCCGACCGCGACCAGCCCACCGACCGCTACAACAATCGAGTTCTCAACTCGGCACAAGACACCGCCAACAACATCTAGAACCAGCCCACCATTAGCAAATTTTGCTGCTTCATGGCAGCTTGTTCGGAGATGGTGTAGCGCCACTCAGGCCCAGACAGCGGCCACGTGGATGACTCTTCCGCTCGACGCCTCGCACCCCACCAGGAATCTGTCATAGAATAGTTAGTAGCTGCAGCTTTAAGGTAGTTAGAGGGCATCTTGACCCTCCTTTAGTTAGTTTTGGGGTGGTTGGCTTCTCTAACCGCCTCACATGTTTCTCATGTGACCTTTCTCCCCTCTTGATCTATAAAAGAGGGGCTAAGGGCTGTGCTTTAGTAGCTTTTGTTGTAGTTTGCACCTACCCCTTGGAAGGCCTTAGGTCCAGCAAAACTCCGAGGAGCTCACCTAGAGTTCCCTCGCCTCCCCTTTGTACGCTGATTTTCTGCTTTCAATCAAAACACCCGGCAAACCCCGCTAGGGCACCAGGTCCTTTGCAACTTGCACCCCGCTGCGTTTGTGTCTTGACGAGCTAGAGCAGCCGGTTACCGTAGCATCGTGAAGATCCCGTGCGCGTGTGCTTGCAACTAAAAATTTGGTTATGCGATCGAGGTGAGTATTTTCCATTAGAAGTCCGATCCGTGGTTTCGTTTCGCTCAGAGTGTTGCTCAAGTCATATCTTACGTTGTTTCCATCGGGTTTCTCCGCGGGTTTTCATCGATCGTGTGCGTTTCTTCCTCCCTCGTCTCAAGACCCTCTCTCGGATTTATACATCATGGTTCCCCCACCGTAGAGTACTGATTTAAGGAACCCTCCTACACATCCGCTGCGTCAGCTGGGGAGCACGGATACCGGCCAACACACACATGGAACGTAGAAAGCAGGAAAGGAGTGGCGTCGCCGAAGCAAAAGCGAGCAACCGGGACGAAGATCGAGGGGCGCCGGAACGGCGAGAATGTACCTCGGTGAACTCGCCGGCTCCTTCAAGACGATGACGTGGTAGTAGTAGAGCCTTCCGAGGCTGTCTAAGAAGCGTCACCAGCGACGAAGAAACCAGGGAGCTCACCGCGATCCGAACCACCCGCCCACACCACCGGAAACGCGGGGAGAGCTCAGGGGAGACGTCCGACGAAGTCGTCGGCGCTGGAGAGGAAAGCAAGAGTCGCAAGCAGGCGGTGAGAGGGAGCAGACGTTTGAACCAGAGAGACCTTCGTGTCAAGCATGACGCCCGTCGTCGTTCTTTTCTTTTCTCCCACCTCGGTCCTTGAGCCAGCCACATGCCTTCGCTGACGCGCCCACTCTGACACGACGTTCGACGCACTTACGCACGCGACATTCGCGCGCGATTCGGCCGTTGAAGGGAATTTGGGTCGAAATGATTGCCCAATCCAATTAGTTGACCCGATCAACCAAGGGTCAAAGAGCTAGGCTGGGCTGGTTGGGCTAGCCTGAAATTGGGTCACATCTAATTTTGGCCCAGAAGCCTAACATTAGCCATGGTTAAATTAGTCCCAACAAATTAAAAAAATAAAAAAAATCCCAATTTTAGTTTAACCTCAAAATTAAGTTGAACCATATACATTTAAGTTTTTAATAATTATTTATTAGTGACATAAAAATATGTATATTATAATGTATTTTTTATTTTTAAAATAATAAATAGTGATTTAAAAAGCTCTCTTTTTCCTTTTCCGGAGTCTGTTCTCAAATTTATGTAAAAAAAAATGTTTATTGTGGCAGCGCTGGACCGAGATGAACGGCGGAGGGTCGGCTTCTCCTTCGCATGTGACACTGGGCTTTACTGGCACTTCTAGTGAGTAGTTAATGATGAATAGTCAATTCACAGTCGTTTATGAAACGAAAATATTTTATATATTTTTCAAAAAAAAAGTATATAATAATTAATGATGAAACAAAAAAAATTAAATTTAAAATTTATTAGTACTAATTAAGGCTTTTGTCAATTATTAAATGACACCTTTTGTTTTGTACAAATTTCTATATTTGAAGTCAAGACTCTAAGTCTTCAAATCAAAACTTAATGCTGCATAAGTTTTTATTTTATTTGTAACCATATTAATAACTTACAAGATAAAAATTTTTATTTAAAAGCATTATATAATCAGATATTTATTTTTCAAAATAACTTAAATCTTTAGTTTCTTTTATCCTTTTTTTTCCTCCCTTGATGCCTAAGGATTACTTTTGAAAGCATTAATGGCAATGATAGCTTATTAGTATATCCACGATAATAAAAATAGTTCATAATAACCTAGTAATATTTATTTAAAATATCATATTATTTATGGTTTTCATTTTTATATGATATACGTTGTAAATAATTCATAAATGTTTCGTTGAATTAATTTAAAAATAATATAAGAAATATATTTATTTGATAAACTTTAAAATCATATAATAAGGAGGTAAATATCTCTTAACATACTAAATTTCACGATGCAAGTCTAAAGATGTTCTTTTAGTTATATAAGATGAGAGGATTATATGTGCAATTTGACTTTACTAAAGGGTTTTAGACAAAAAAAAATATTGAGAAATGTGTTTTTATAAAACACCTTGGCAATTAAGACGCAAACCGTAGAAAAAAATATAATGATCTTAACAATATATAACAAACAATCTATGATCTTATTATATTTTTTAAGTAGTACTACTATAAAAAGAGATACCGTGAACTTAACTTTTTATAAAAAAAAAAATAGGGCACTAATTTTGACTGAAAATGGAAAAAAAAAGAAAACATTGACAAAAAAAAATGAGAAAGGACCTTGCAAAGGGTGACTTGGTATCACAAGAAAAATATAAATTAACACAGTGAAACTTAATCAAACTTAGATGGATAAATACTTCATGGTACTGTGTGGCAAAGAAATAGAAGCGTTCAGTTGAACTTGTTGAACCGATTCAACCCGAAATTTTAATATTGTTAAAAAAACCGTAATATAAAAAACTGAAATCAAACCAATTTGGTTTGGCTTGGTGTGCGTAAAATCAAATTTAATTATTATTATTATTTTACTATTTTTTAACTTTCATTTTTTAAAAAATAAAATAATACTATGTCATAAATATGTTAATAAAAAAATAAATAAATATTAAATTTTTGATTTATCCAATTCATCCAAAAATTGTGATATTGAATCAAAAACTAAACTAATTTTTGATGGAAAGCTGAATATAGACTACTATAAATAGCCTATGTTTTGATAGTGTGAACTATAGTTTGTGACCGTTGTATTGAACTTCGTGAATATTCTATTCGTTTTCAAAAAGTTCAGAATTTGTAAAAAAAAAAAAAAGCTTTTATATTTGATCAGGTTACTAAATCAGCCATCTTACTAAATCAGAGAGTAGAGTAATGATCAGCATATAAACGAGTTATGGAGTCATCAGCCAACTAAGGTTCTAGTTTTTATCTCCTATTTACCCAAAAAACCCAAAGCCATTTAGATTCGAACCAGCGACACCCATAACAGGGAAAAAATTGAATAGCATATAAATTGGCAACAATGCTATCAGTGCACTCATAGCTGTAACATTTCAAAGTTATTCTGTAACCAAAAAAGCTGAAGATACAAAAGATTCAAAAAAAACAAAATAAGCGACTTGATTACTCTAAATTAAGTACATACAGCAAAAGCTCAAACGCCTTAACCAGAAAACAGAAATTCTTGATTATCAAAAACCATAAGCATGCACTAGTAACAAAAGAATTTACATTTCTCAAGTAATGAAAACATAGCATAAATCATACAACGTTAGCTAACATGAAAATTTTTACTTCTTCATTGATTGGTATTTTCAACATCCTTACACATCAGGGTAGCTTGTTAGTTGAAATTTACTTGCAAAAAAGGGTGGCCAGTTGAATAGGCTCAACAACCTCAAGAATTCTCAAATCTCAGATCCTTACAAAGAACATAAATATTTTGAGAAATGGGATGGAAATAAACAAAAGAACTGAGCATTTGGAGATTTATTTGATATATACTATAAAATTGTTTGGTGCAGATTTCATTCACAGTAACATGGAATGTGGTTTCTCAATGTAGCTTTTGAAAGCTTTCAACCACTCGGCACCAATGGCACCTAAAAAGTTCACCAAATTTTAGCATTTAGAACTTGCAACATAGAATTCATCAGTCATGCATAAAGCAAAATTCATAAGCAGTTAATGCATACCATCAATCACTCTATGATCACAACTTAATGTAACTGACATGAAGGAACCAAATTCAAATTGATCAGGACCACCACCAGGCAGCACTCTCTTCTCAGCTGCTCCATTGGAAACAATTTCGAGAATCAAAACAAGTTATTAGATTTCATAAAAATATATGCTCACTTAAAATTAAAACCCAGATAATACCAGATCCAACAGCCAAAATAGCCGATTGAGGAGGATTTATTATGGCACAAAATTGTTTGATACCAAAAGGTCCCCCCAGATTAGATACCGTAAAGGTACCTCCCTACAAAATCATCTCATCCATTGAGTTACTACACATAATTCTACCGCATTTAATCACAGCAGCAATATCTCAATACCTCGTAATCTTCTGGTTTTAAGATGTTTTCTTTGGCCTTATGAGCCAAAATTTTCACTTCCTCTGCAATTGTAGAGAGTCCTTTCTTGTCCGCATCCTACAGAACAGCATGCATTATAAAACACGAGTGAACTAAAACATAATATGAACAACGATCAAGAGGCCATGATTAGTTACTTTGATGACAGGAACAAACAAGCCATTATCTGTTTGGACTGCAACATTTATGTTAACGTTGTTGTACCTGCATTGATGACAAGAATGCAGGGTTATACCACAACTTGCTCAAAACAAGTAATGTTTGATATATTTTACTTGAGTTCTAAGGCTTTACTGTCGGATGAAGTCATTCATCCAGGAACTGTTACAGTGAAGAACCTTGCGAAGAGCCAAAGCAGCTGCCTGTAATTTAACGTAAATTAGATTCAAAATATACTCAATGCTCTCATTCCAACTAATTCAACCCCTCCAATTAAAGTTGCTATGCATATCTTGTAATAAGAAGATTAAAATTCATCTTAGACTTTGCTTAAAAAACTCTCACATGAAAAAGCAGATTCATTCTCCTGAGAATTTTTTGACACATTCACGAAGGTGCTCTTCACAGCCCTCTAAAATATTTGTCAACTTGATCATGAGAAAATGGCTCAAATAGAATTTAACATATCTGCAAAAGAGGTCTTAAAGTAGTCCACCCCATAAATCTGAGGCCCTCAACCACAAGCCTAGCTCTATATCGTTTCACAAAGCAAACATAATGTCATATTTTAGAATATACACCCAGGCAATAAGTTTGATGACAAGGAGCAAGGTCTTAAGTACCCCTAGCGAATAGTGCATCTATCTGATCATCAATTATACATTCCACCAAGGACAATGTATAGCTTCCTGGACATTCTTTGGAATGGAGATAGATGATATAAAACAATGAAACTACATGAAAGGTAGAAGATAAGATATCATAAGCCAAAGACTGAGAGTTAGGCTGTGCAATGATGGATCATTACCTTTATAGAGGGTAATGAAAATATTTGAGTCAGGTGATGGTTGAAGAATTGCAAACAAGGTGGTTTGGGTGGCAAGGCTGAGAATTGCAAACCAGGTGGATTGGGTGGCAAAGCTGATGCGGTCATTTATTATACACTTGCAAAAAAGGCTCAACCTTAACCCTGTTTCCTTGGAGAGAAGGAAAGATGGGGAGAAAGAAAACCAACGAAGGAAAGAAAAAAAAAATCATGTGTAATGTGGGAGTGGGAGCAGAGTACTCGCAGGCAAGGTGCGGAGGGGGAGCTTGTGGGTGGGAGCCGGACAAGAGGAGCTCATTGTGGGGGGTTGAGGCGAGCTACCAAGGGGGCAAGGGGGATAGGGCAAGCTCATGAGGGTAGAGAGGAGGGAGGGGAAATAGGGTAGTGCCGATGAGGAGGGAGGGCGAAGAGGGTGGAGGAATGGGTGGGGAGGAAGAGGGGCGAGCTCATGAGGGGTCAGTGGGGCGAGCTCCCGAGGGCAGAGAGGAAGGAGGAGGCTAGTGCCTGCGAGGAGGGAGGATGGAGAGGTTGGGGCGGGAAGGAGGAGGGGGGAGCTCTCGATGGGGCAGGGGAGGTAGGACAAGATTGCAAAGGAGCCGAGGGTGGAGAGTTGGGGCGAGGAGGAAGGGAGGAAGAGAGGAAGAAGGGATCGGAGCAAGAGGGTCGGGCATGCGGCATGGGGAGCTTTCCTTTCATTTTCTGCTTGATTCAGGCATAAGCCTTTTCAAAGGAAGACATGTTTTCCTTTCTTTTTTTTTTCTCTCCAAATAAATAAAGAAAAGGTTTTCCTTTCTTTCCTCCCTCTTTTCTCTCTGCCCTTAGAAGTGACTAGAGCAAGTGTATAATGCATAGACTCACCATAGTGGTGATAGGAATAAGAACTAAAATGGGCTCAATGACAATGATGGAAATAGCAAATAACTAAGTAGTATTAGTGTAATAGGAGTATGACATTTTAAAAAACCACAAAAGTGTGAATTTATCAAAGCATAACAATAAAGCTCTATTGATTATGAGAATACTCAAGTAAGATACATGTCCAGAGAGAGTTATGATCATCATGACTTGGACCTAGGGAATAAAAGAACAAAAAGATTCATATACCCAAGGTGTAATAGAAGAAACCAAGGTAAACTTTGAGAAACTTTGGACCCTGTATATAATAATGAGGTAGAAGCTCCAATTTGTTATCTATCATGCTTCCATTGGTCTTAAAAAAATGATTATTGAAAGGAAAGAGGTATAGGAAGCCAATAATGCTTCAAGGACCACATAAAGGCCTTAAGAATGTGGATGATGTTGGAGGCTAACAACATCATTTGTCACTTACAAAGGGAGCAAGGAACACTTTGGGTGAAATAAGGCAAAGCAATTAACGATCAAAAGGAATGGCTGATTATGATAAAGAGTCACACTTACAAAGGGAGGTCACTTTCAGAAAAGGAGTCACACAAAGGGAGCAAGGAACACTTTGGGTGAAATAAGGCAAAGCAATTAACAATCAAAAGGAATGGCTGATTATGATAAAGAGTAACACTTACAAAGGGAGGTCATTTCAGAAAAGGAGTCACGTGGTATGTGCGTGTGAGAGAGAGTTTCTTTGTAGGCCATTTCATTCACAAAGCTGCCAACAATAGTGTAAGAGGAAAACTCTTCACGATTACGCTGATACAAAGTTGAAATATATGAAATCAAGATAATACACATTTGTCATGCCTCTTATAGACTTTAGTAAAACAAAATCAATTAGTAACAAATAGGATGGAAATTGGAAAATGTGGGAGATGAGTAAGAAATCACAAAAGTGTCATAGTCTTGTGGTGTTGGCATAGTAATGTTTTCTCATATTCATTCTTTCATATCTTTTAATTTCTCACACCTATAAAGACATAGCAATTGTTTAGATCAACACTACAAACAAGAAGATGAATTAAGAGAATATAAAGAAGTATCAATTGATCAAATATAGCTATTTGTGAGAGGACAACACACAATTTAAAAGGCAAGGTCAATGGACATGTTCATGCATGGCTGCAAACCTATAATATTTATTTAATATAAATAAAAACTCCATCTGAAGAGCAGTTCATATGGATTAAGGCACTCCCAAATTTTCCATCAGAGATCAACATGGAAGTAGCAATTTTTACAAAATCATCAGCGCCTAGCATTAAGGGTTGGAAAGAAAAGTAGCAAGTTTCAGAATGAAAACTTAATTCTTAGCTCAACATGAATCAGGTATCCTCATTGAGTAATCAGTAACACACTTTTGACACACAGTCTGAAGTTTAATCAGGTAATAATGGAATACCAATTGAATCAATAATGTGTAACGAACTAATTAAAAAATAGCAACATGAGATTAAGTGAATAAACCTTTATGACAAGGTCGTTGATTGACAATCTTTTACCACCAGAAGCCTCTCGTACAGAATTAAGTTCTTTCCTCAACCTGAAAAAAGTGTGAATTGCTTTTGCTCGAGGATTCTCTTAACTACTTCAACTTCAATTAAAGCAACTATAGCAAGCTGTACAGCCTTCAGGAATAGATACTCACTCGATGAGTTTGTCAACACGGGTGTCTACTGTTAAATAGTAATGAGGAATAGTTTGTTTGGAAAGTAACAAGCGAGAAGCTGTGACCTGTGGTGTCACACCATCAAAAGTTAATACAATAAGACTACACAATTAAGTAAGAAGGTTGAAAGGCAGTGTAGTTACCTTTCGTATTTGTGAATTTGGAATGTCCACATAACCTAATGCTTGAGCAGCTGCTGATTCCTTTATCTTGACTTGAGCAGGAAGATCCTTTTTACGAGATGCTAGATCCAATAAAAGGAGATATCATTTTCTGTTACCAAATATATAAGCAATTTTCCTAATGGATTACCATACACTATTAGAATGTTCTTCAAAACACTCAGATGATGCAATAAATGTATGCTTCAGTATATTAATTTTTAATTAATTCCCAACTAAGTCAATATGGTTACAGAATGAGAACCCCTCCAGACTAATGTAGGTGATCCATTAAACCTTTGCCAGAAACAAGATCTCCACAGTGATTGACACTTTTTTTATCACAATGACGCTTGAGGTGATGCAGCAACTCAGTAGTCAGTACACCAAAATCGCATAAGGTAATGCTCAAACCTCAATAGAATGGATGAAGCAAATTTATCCCACAAAATATCAATCAATCATAACAAAAAAGATTTGATTGCACTGGCTCAGATCATATGTTTGTGGTTGAATATCCCACTCACATGCAATATGGATTAGTTTGATGCATGAATCCAAGTGCTTTGCAGGAATAGGTGAACAAAACTCCATGGCAACATGAAAAGCTTAAGCCATTACAGAAAAGAACTAGTTTTTTGCATTAGATGGTTTACCAAGAACTAAAAACCAACACATTTCAAAACATTTCCATTAAACTGCGCTACTAGCCTCATAACTCACATTTATAACGGAACATGTAATGCACATGATAGATGCATTTCAATACTTTTTGGGATCCGCTGCTAGGTACACATGAAAACACTCACTAAATTCATCATGCTACACCACGACATGTACTGGCATGCGACGAAATTTTTGCATATCTATCCTCTGTGCTACATATTGAATTAGTCATAAAGCACGTATTTCTTTAAAAGGAAAAGAAAAATAAAAACACAAGTCGTCAACAAAGTGATAGCTTTTACTAGCTGCATTAACTTGTGCAAGATATTCTACATCTCCATCTACTTCTGCCATAATCCTAGACAAGATAACCTAAGGTAAGTTTATATGCACTTCCATAGCTCTCAAGACAATAACGACTTTATCAATCTTAAAGGAAAATTTTCTAATAAATCTATTTCACTTGAGTCAGCCTTTAGGATCATTAGAAAATTTAAAGGAGCACTCCTTAAGTATTTATAGATTAGAAAAGTTTATAGTTTCAAATAACAATTGTATGAGGTATTTAAATAATACAAATTTACAAGGCAAATTTAAATGTACAACACCTGGAATGTGTGCAAAAAAGCATTTGTAACAGACATGAAGTTCTTTAAATCTTCTAAATAAATAACAAGAATTTGTAGTAGTTCTGTACTACAAGAACATGTTCCATACAACCGAAACAAGAAAATGGGATGCTAAACATTTATTTCGGATTACTCAATGCATAGAACATTCACACGGAAAAAATCAAATCCCTCAAGGGCATTACCTTTATCCTGCGACGGCTACATCACTGCTATGCAAAGGGGCACTTGATTAGCAGCATGACAATGCAAATAAGTGCTATATTAGTCTTGCTCACTTGCTCCGTGTGCAATGTGCATGCAGTTTAGCATCTTTTAAATCTTCAACACCTGGTCACCAAACTACAGCACTAACTAATACCAGTAATTTTTATGCGATTTTATCCAAAATGCAAGGCTCCATCAAAGCATTTTGACCTACATTGACTCTTCCAATTTGAACCCCTTATACTTAAGATAATTTGATTCACATCAACTGAACTATGCCCACATTGTTAATTGGTTATGCCATGATTTGAAAGACATAAAAAATTATTTTTGAAAATCCAAGGAAAATAAGAAGAGAGGAGAATCATGAGATATCCTATCATAAACCCTTTCCATATTTGCTCTTAAAAATACTCCATTGAATATTTAGTCAAAATTAATGCAATATGAATGAAAATTTTGTATAACAATATGTTCGGGATCAACTTGGTCAAATTAATGTTTAATGGATTAATTGGTCACATGGGATCATCCTTAAGGTGTGGTGATTTAATTGACTTAAGTGAAAAATGGTAATCAAGCACCAAATGCCATGAAAAAAATAATAAAACGGAAAATTAATTAAAAATATTCACATGCACCATAACGAAGCCCAATTTTAATGAGATTTGAGGTAGAGGGAGTTTGATAGTAAAAATTGGTCAAATAGACTTTTCATGGCTTAAATAAAAGTGCGCTGAGGGAATAAGCTGTGATTTGTTTGGTCAAAATTTGTGTTACTTGGCACAATCACCAATAGGTGACATGTAAAAATAAAAGAAAAAAAGAGATTTTTAAAAAAATATCTCCATGTCTTCTCTTACACACCTACCATATTTCAAGGTCATCTCTAATCATAATTCATGTCAACCTCTAAGAATGTTTTATGTTTTAGTAAGTGCTGTCAACGATAATCCCCTCTCCACTACATCTCAATGTTTTCTTATCAAATTCCTGTGGAAAATACACTATTACCATGATGACCACCCCCTCACCCATACCCTATAAATAGGCCTTTTCACAAAAAAAAAAAGGAAAAGAGCTGGAGAACACTGAAAGGACACCTGAAGATACCATTGATTTAAAACAAATTGAGACGTGAGGAAAGCAGACAAAAATGAGCATTAGATGACTCTAGCCCAATCTTGTCCAAAAGAAAAAAGGATCACCTGGACAGGATTATGATCCTCTCTAGATATAATCATCCCCCTTCTCCTCCAATACCCTAAAACTGAAATCGATGGAGTAAGGGACTAGAGTGTGTGTTGTTCCATATGAATGTTGAACTGCATATTCAAAGAAAAAAAAAAGAAAGAAAGAAATACCCCTTTGAGATAGGATCTGATTCAACCGAGTTGACATCACCTCTCGTCAATTGCATTTGACAACTATAAAATCCAAGTCGATCCCAATAAAAAAAGGTCAAAATCCAATCTTTAATGGGATTTTGCCACTTAGCTCTCAACCACTGTTCATTGCCTCTTTGCTGCCACTCCTACTCGGCCCATCTCTATATAGATACATGGTTACCTCAGACGAGTTAAGCTGAGTTAACTTAGCGCCTATTTTGAAAATTGCTTTATCTTCCTTGTTCGTGTCAGAGTGAACCATATCGTAAGACATTTCATCTTTTGCATGTTCACATTGGAGAGTTTTGCCACTTCATCTTCAATGATTGTTGTTATCACCAACCTCCTACTTCGCTGTTGCTTGTCCTGAGCACGAAGCTTCATCACCGCTTGTATGTGGAGTTTCATTGCTGCTCGTCCCAGAGTGTGAAGCATCATCGTCATTCATCCTAAAGCATGAAACTTCATTGTAGCTTAGGAAAAGCCTCACTATTGCTCGAAGGAAGCTTCACCTTCAACATTTGGTGTAGGAGCAGCTTTGCGGAGCACTAAACCTAAGTTTTATCACACCTTCACTATCGCTAGCTGATGCTTTTGTCGAAGATCGACAACATTGCACATTGTGTTGCCTCACGGCCCTCACCTAACTATACAATATACACTATATAGTACACAATGACCGTGCACAATGTGTACTGTACATTAATTTTATTTTTCTTTATATCTTAAATTTAAGTTACTTTTTACTCATGGTTAAAAATATCGTTATTTATTATAGTTGTAGCCTTGTAGGCTATGATCTATCCTATAGAGCCTCTACCGTTCGTAGCTTGGACCTCGATTCTAACAACCATGCCTCACAAACCCACCTCAATGCCCCTTCTCATTGTCATCTAAAATGGAGGTATAGTTGTAGCCTTGTAGGCTATGATCTTTCCTATAGAGCCTCTACCGTTTGTAGCTTGGACCTCGATTCTAACAACCATGCCTCACAAACCCACCTCAATGCCCCTTCTCATTGTCATCTAAAATGGAGGAACTAGCATCTCCTTTGTTGTTTACATATAAGAGGGGCAAGGCACCCTCTCTTCTCCTCATCATTGTCTAAAAGGGATCACAACTCCTTGCAAGCCGCCACTTGCAGCAGGAACAATAGAGTTAGTGGAAAGGTACTCAATTGAGGTGCGGTTGATGGTGCTGCAGTGGTGATGTGGGAACTTCCATGGTAAAGGAGCTTAAAGAGATCAAAATCAAAATCACATACATGAACACACAACATTTGTAAAGGAGCACATAAGTCACCTTTAAATCATGATAGATATTGATATAGCATGCATGCCATGGATAATATGCTTCTGCCTAGCTAAGGGCAGAGGGGAGTTGTAGCAAGTAAAAAACAAGTAATGCATGTATCATCCATGAAAAGCTCAAGACACAACAAACCAAAAATGAAATATGGATCTCCACGTGAAGCTATAACAAAAGCTCGATTCAAAATAAATCATAAATGAAGCATATGTACACTGTATGAAGCTTGAGTCACCAAATAACGACAAATGAGAACCTTATAGTAATAAGAATCCTTAGGCAGGAATCACGAACAATGTGATTATTGAAAACCATAACAGAGTGAAGTCAGTGTCCCTCTTCCATCCTTGGAATCATTGTTGCACCATTTTTTAACCTTACAGGTCAATGTCATTATCCAAGGTTGTTACATTTTTTGCCGCCTCGTTCTTTTTGGCTTTATTTGCTTTCTTCATTCTCTTTACATTATGACAAGCTTAGTGCTTATTATTTTAGTGCATTTTCCTAAATTTTCTCTCATTCAAAAAGATTATCTTTGTTATGATCCTTTTTCTCACTTCATCATGTTTCTCAGTCACGCACTTCGAACTTGTTACATTTTACTCACATTTTGCAGGCTACTTCCAAAGACCCATTATCATCATTGTTACTTCTAGCCTTGTTCCATTGTTCATATAGTTTGATACTATTATCTCGCTTTCCACCACACCAACTCAGTGAACATTAACTCAAGTCACTCCTCTGTAGGATTATAATAAACAAGTGCAACATCCAGCAGCTCAGTTTTCATCAACAATATTTCGATCAAAATATGTCACTGCTTGTGTCATCAAACTCGGATCTACCTGTTACTCTTCAGAAAGGCAAAAGAAATACCACAACATATCCACCTTCCTGATATTCTATCTTTTGATCCCTATCGTATGTTTCCCTTACTTTTTAGTCATATGCCCTTATCTACTTAAACTCTATACTAAGAGTCAACAAAAAGGTATGCTTAGTCCTTAATAGACAAAGACATGAATCATGAAATAAAAGTGATTATTCCAAAGAGACCTATAATCTCTAATAAAACTTATATACACCATGGTTTCAAATTTCATTCCATACCGCTCAATACATACGATTTAACCATGGCCAAGTACCGGTCCATGGTTAGTGTAATATCCCAAAATTTTAGATTTATTAGCCAAAAGTAATTTTAGAAAATCTGAAATATTATGTTGGATTTTTGGGAAATTTTGGAATTTTGAATTTTCTAGAAATTTTTAAAGGTTTAAAAAGAAATAAATTAATTAAGTTAATATTAAAATAATAATAATAATAATAATAAAGTTTGGATGCTCGAACCCGTGACACGTCAAGTTTGCAGCGCTTGGCCAAACAACCAGGCTAGCTATGCGGTTCAGTTTAAACCCGCATCATATGTTTTTGATTTAATTTATATTTATAACCAGGGATGAGCGAACTCATTGTTTTCCCTGTGTTTTTCGACTACTGAGTTGTTGTTGATGCCTAGATATTTTGGAGCATTTATGAGCATTTAATTAGAGGACTTTGGTTCGCCCTGCTGTATCGTCAAACCCTAGCGTCTCTTCTGGCTGCTAGTGAGGAATTAGAGTGAGGAATTGCTTGCTGGACTGCACTGTCACCCCATCTTCTAGCGCTACTAACAATGTGATTTCCTCCATCCAGGCTCTGATTTAGCATCGTAGCAAGGTAATTTGCTTTCCTATCGAGTTTGGTTGTAGTTTGTTAGTTTTCATGAAGTTTGGGTAATGACGGCGGCAATGCCACCATGGCTTCAACCTTGCATCGAATATTCCTGCAGGTAGTTTAAGAGCCACCCTTTGTTGTCAGCAATTGTCGGGCGAAGTTTAACAATGAATAGACGCTCAACGCGAGTTGGAGAGCTTGATAGAGCAAGCGGCACCCATGGGTTTGGCGGCCTTACATGGCTGCACTCAAGCAGCACCGTGAGTGAGTGGCTTAGGTTGGGTTTAGCGAGCTTGGTTGCAGTTTATTTGAAATAAACTTAGTCTAATCTCAAGTTTTGAAATTGATTTAAACTGCTTAATAGATTGAGTAGTTCAATTTCAATTTCAACATAGCATTGGTTTTTGGACCGGTTCGACCTGATTTCAGTCGAATCTCAGCCGGGCCATGTACTCGTTGGAAAGCTTGTAAAATTTCCAATCCAATGATACCACAATTGTTTTTAGATAGTTGGTAGAATTTGTATAATTTTAGTTGTAAGTGTCGGTCTAACTTGGTTTTGGGTAAATTTGGCCAGTTCAATGTAACTCTGTTCGGTTCAGTAGTTTTTAGGTCAAGTTCACTTGATCTAAGATTGGTTCCCTAGTTTTAGGGTGTGCTCTATCTGATTTTGGTCTTAGTTTGTTAATTAGGCTTCAATGTAATAGAGTTTATGTATAAATCTATAATGCAAAGTGATTGATTTAGTGATTTTGGCTTGCCTTCTTAATAATTGGTCTAATCAACCTATTGGCATCTAAAAAGGTAAGACCTCAAACCAGATTTCAGTAGATAAGATTTGTTAATCCTTATTCTAGTTGATTTAGTTAGTATAGTATCTTGTGCATGGTTGAGATTTACCACAAGTATGAATTACATGTCAATGAAGAATATCATAGTTATTGTGGGGTCATTTTGGTTACATTGGGGAATGTATTATGACCGTTTCAAATCCACCTTAAATTAATAAGGCTTTTTGTTTAAAGGGTTCTGACTTCCGATGAGCGCAAGCGCTCATTGTTAATTACCCCTAAAATTAGGGAACCTTTGATTAAGAGATCTATAATACGCAACAAAATGAAAGAAATAGATTCAACTAATATTAACCATTAATTTGATTTGTCGTGATACATAATTCGACATGATAAGTAAAAAAAGGAGCTTTTTCATCAGTATGGATGATTTGTGTTTGTCAGACTTTGGTCTTGTGGTGGCGTATTGAGTGACACCCGGCCCAGACAGTACAACGTTATATCGAGGAACTACGCCCCGATGATGAACATCGACGTACGCACCTCCCAAACGATATTCCATCGTAATGTATTAAGGCATGGTGGATGTTGGATCTTGGGAATCTATCCAGCCTTGACGGCGTGTTGGATAGCTCAAATTTGAAGGAAATTACTCGGCCTTACGGCGTATCGAGTAACTTGGATTTAGGAATTATCCGGCCTTGCGGAGTGATGGATAATTCGATTCGGAAATTTATCCGGCCTCGCGGCGTGATGGATAATTTGATTTGGAATTTATCCGGCCTTGCGGCGTGATGGATAATTTGATTTGGAAATTTATCCGGCCTTGCGGCGTGATGGACAATTTGATTTGAAAATTTATCCGGCCTTGCGGCGTGATGGACAATTTGATTTGGAAATTTATCCGGCCTTGCGGCGTGATGGACAATTTGATTTGAAAATTTATCCGGCCTTGCGGCGTGATGGATAATTTGATTTGGAAATTTATCCGGCCTTGCGGCGTGATGGACAATTTGATTTGGAAATTTATCCGGCCTTGCGGCGTGATGGACAATTTGATTTGGAAATTTATCCGGCCTTGCGGCGTGATGGACAATTTGATTTGAAAATTTATCCGGCCTTGCGGCGTGATGGATAAATTAATTTGAAATTTACCTGGCCTTACGGCGTGATGGATAATTTGATTTGAAAATTACCCGGCCTTACGGCGTGATGGATAATTTGATTTGAAAATTTATCCCAGCAGGCGCGATATCATACTGTGAGATTACGCCCCAACGACGAGCATAGCTGTACATATGTCTGAAGTAACATTTCGTCACGACGCGCCATGTATTAGTGGACCTTCGACTTTCTTCTGGAGTTCGCGTTTCGATCGGGAGCAACCCGTGTTTAAGTATGGACGAATGATGCCGGTTTTTTTTTGGTATTTCATTTTGTAGAGCGAAGCCAATATCATTATGACGTATCTTGCCAAGACAGGTATTTGTTACTGTTTTACTATTCTTTTCCCCTTTTATTTTTTAATTAATTTCTTCGTTACTTTCGTTTCGGTGTCCACTTGGAGAAGAGTAAAGTTTATTTCTTCTCTCCCGAGTGGATTTGGTGCTGGGGAACGGGCGAAGCCGAGATGCCGCTCCGTTTTCGATGTTGTGGACTTTTCCATCGGACAAGAGACGCTGATGATTTCGGAAGGATGGCGCCGGCGGATTCATTGGTGATGTTTGTCAGCGGCGGCAAGTGAAGATGGTCGACGGCGGCAAGGTTTGCGGCAAGAGCCGCGACTTCGCCGTTGCCGCCAGGTTCGGCTCCTCAGCGTCTTGGTCGCAAAGTCCTTTAGAGGGAGCACCAATTGGGGAATTAGACGCAGCCATGGCAGATCAAGTTAAAGAAGACGAGGCATTAGGGCTGGCGGAGGCGGCGACTCCAGTTCATTGCAACGCCATTAATTTGGAGCGGGCGTTCTTGTCCGTGATACCGAAAATGAGGAATTTCATCTGCTGCCGCTAGGATATGCTGGCGACGGTTATGGCGGTGCTTTGACCGGTTGAAATCGACGTTGATTTTACTGAAATTTGCCGTTATGCCTCTTTGGCAAACTGAAGCCTCTGTCAGGCGAACTTTCTTTGTTGTCAGAAGAAAGGGGATCAACTTAGGTAATTTCCTTACATGCCTCTAACTTTGTAGTATTGTCATTCACGGAAATTATTTTCCTTTGCCATACGATTCAAACGCGACGCTTCTGGCTTCCTCCCTTGAAGGGTCGAAAGAGGATTTTCGTCTGATTGATTCTGGCTTTGGTTGCTTGAGATACGGTGGTCTTACAGAGCTGGAGAGGGTGACGAAGAGGGGAAGACAGGTTGGTATTCCTCTATTCCTTTGTCAATTTTTGGAATCTTGTCTGCTAAACCTTCTCTTGCTGTTTGAATCGTAGTAATTTTGGAGCTGGAAGAGGTGATCGGAAAAGAGGAGAGGGCATTCTTTCACCGGTTTCTTTCCCAGGTTCTTATCAAACTTTGTCGACCTTTGATTTTTTTTTTTTGTTTTTTTTTTTTTTTTGATTCTCTTGGCGTTTTAGTTGTCTGCTCCCTCCCCTTCGTCCGGCATTGCTGCATTTTTATTCTCCAGCGTTTATGCATTTTTTTTTTACCCTCTCCAGCATTTACGCACTTTTATTCGAACCCTTCATTCATTTTCATTTTTTGCCTGGCTTCTCTTGTTTACCAGCACCTCCTTACCTCTTCGTCTTCTCTTCTCTCTCGTAGCGCCGTAGTACACTCAGTGCATCTCGGGCCTTGGGGGGGGGCAAAAGAGATGGTGTGTATATGTCTCTTGAGATGCCAGGGCACTTAGTATGCCCATGAAGCCTACGAGATACGAGATCCGATCGATCAAAAGATGGTGTGTGCTTTCTGTGATGCCAGGGCACTTAGTGTGCCCATGAAGCCTAAAAAAAAAAACCGATCGATAAGAAACCTTCTTCGCTTTACCTTCTTCGTTTTCCTCTGCTTCCTCTTGCGATCTTCGTCTCCTTCCTCACGATGTCCCGTGATGCAGTGCCCCTCTCTGTTTTCCTTCCCCCCTTTATATAAGCCTCTCAGCGCAATGGAGTGATCATTTTTTCACAGCTGGCTTTCTCCCCTTTTTCCTCTTGTGCGTCTTTTATTTCTTTTTATTATCTGCCGTGAGGGTGTTCATCCCTCTCTTTTGACAGTTCCGACCATCCCTTTATTGGCAGAGAACTGACCTTTCTTTTTTTGTTGACAGCCTCTCTACCTGTTGCCATATCTCCTTCTGATTTTTTTTTTGTCTTATTAGCAGACTATTAGGTGGGATTGGGTGACATTTTTGTCTCAGATGGTGTAGGTCAGGTTTCCCTTTCTGTCGATTGCTTATTTGTCACGTCTTCTCCTGCTTTCATGCTCGTTCCGGTTTTTTGCTTCCTTTCCTTTGTTCTCAATTGTTTTCTCTTGTTACTTTTACTTCTTTCTTATCTTCTTTGTTGTTATTATTATTTTGGCTTTCCATATGCTTCTCTCAATCTGATTTTTTTTTAGTCTGCTGCTTAGGCTTTGTGATTTTGTTGTTTCCAGTTTTTTTTTTCTTCTGCCGTTTCCGGGCGTTACCGTTTCCAGGCAAAATGAATGGCTTAACATTTATCAGTCCATAAAAGCCAAGAAGCAGCGTTTCCTTGATTTCAGATTCTTCTCGCCTTCGTGCTTTGCCACTTCTTCTAAATTTTTCAAGTTGAATCAATCTCATGAAAGAGCTGCAGGCCTAGACCAAAGTTCTTTTCATATGTCCCCACATTTACATCACTTTCAGCTTTAGTAGTTTGTTGAGGTCGAGACTCTGGTTACCTTTCCAGTGATGATAATGACATGCCTTGCATAGAAGACCAAGCTGGTGGCAGCTTGTGCATAGCTGATTTCAAGTTCAACAGCAATTCTTCTATCAAGTGTGCCGTCATATACACCTTTTCTGTGTGATTTTTGGTTGACCAATCTTCAATCAATCCTTGAATTTTCTTCAGACACAGTACTACAATATGAAAATATCACCTTCAGAACAGGTTGCAAATCAGATCTGCACTGTGATCCCACAGCGAAATTTTCCAAGGAACAGCCACTAGAAATCCAGGATTTTGAACTTAGTGAGACTAATAGCAGTATTATTGTTTCCTGCGTTTTTGCTCATTCGATTTAATATGCACCAGAACACTGTGATTTGACCAAACACTGCAGTTCTGCAACATACATTTAAGGAATTCATCACTTAAATTTATCTTTCGCTTTCCCAGCACTCTTCTCCATCCCACTCTGATCCAGATCAGAATATGGCTCATAAACTATCAACAACGGCAGCTGATTATTAGATTTTGACACCACAGCAATTTTCTCACGTGAAGCCATTTGATCAGAGGGATCCAGTGAAAATAATTGACGGGAATACTCAAGACATGCATTTCTTGGGTGGTAAATCTCCAAGATGAACGAAGACCGAGCAGTTCCTTCGATCGGCGCAGCCCCAAAGACTAGAGGGAGTAGTGCTAGGAGTGGAGCAGAAGCCCCAAATATTTTGTTTCTTTTTTTTCTTCATGGTGCATCGTGAAGCTTTGTAGCCTTGCAAAGCCTTGTAATGACCATAACATTTATTGTTGACAAGGATCATTGTATTATTGCTTCTCACATTACTGCATTTATGTTAGCTTTAAGGGATGCTTGTAACTCTTGACATTATTGTTGCAAATTCTGATGCCATGCTGGAGAAAGAGACACGGTGTGCAACATGACAGTTTTGTAGTTTGCACTCTCAGCTTCTCTATAGAGCTGACATTAGATATTCGTCAGTGTGTTTCTTGACTCCATTTGTTGTCAAAATTAACCTTGACCATCTCTTGCACGCATGCTTAATGGCCCAACACCAATTTCACTTGCGATCAAAATAAAGTTTGACTTTATCCCTTATTACAAAATTTCATGGTTCAACAGTTATATCCATATTGAAGATATTACACAAGTTTACATACTTACATATTACTATAATTGAGTGTACCAAGTTCCCTTCAGGTCAGGAACCACTTTGTGGACATTAGCATGTGTCGGGTCACTACATAGAGTGTGTGATCCACTACCTTGTGCATATTCGAGATGATGACTCCATTGCCAGTAGGTATTGCTCATATCTATATGGTATTAGTTTTTGCATTTTGCTTCCGTATAAATTATTCCACACATAATACAGTTAAACCAATTTATCCAATTATTTCCAGTTTATAGTTTTATATTCCAATTTTGATGCATGCAGTTAAAGTTCAATTTATAGTTTATCATTCATTCCAGTATTATTAGTTCTCCCTCCTTTAGATCTAAGGGACCCTTTCTCCGAGGAAGAGGCTTTATCATTCATTCTAGTATTATTAGGTTTCCCTCCTTTGAATCTAACACTATGTATACAAGAACGGAAATAAGAGAGAAAGGAAAGAAAGAGAAACTTTTCCTTTGTGTACCGTAAAAGAAAAGAAAAATCAGAAGCCCTCGAAACGCAGTCCGCCCGATTTAGGTAGAAAACGAGCGAACGATGCGCTCGCTACGTTCTTCGCTACGTTCCTCGCCTCGTCGCCGCCTCTTTGCCGTCCTTGCTCGTCCGCATCGTCACTATCCTTGCTCGTCCGCCTCCCTGCTCGCCCGCCTCGTCTGCCTCCCTGCTCGTCCGCCTCGCTCCCCGCCTCCATGCTTGTCTGCCTCCCTGCTCGCCCGCCACATCCACCTCCCTGCTCGTCGCCGTCCAGATCTCCCCGCTCGTCCACCTCGCTGCCCGCCTCATCATCGCCGACTCGTTTGCCTGGTCCAGCTCGCCCTCCTCGTCATCGCCTCGTTGCCATCCGCCTTGTCGCTGGCGCCTCGTCACAAGCAGTGGGCCTCCTCGCCGGCACCTCATCGCAAGCAATGGCCCTCATCGTCGGCTCATCTGCCGCGACGAAGCTTGATCAAGGCGCCCGCTGTCCGCGTGGACGCCACTTTTGGTTTTTTTTGAGTCACGTGAAAATCACGTGGCTTATTTTCTCTTCCACGCTCTTTCCTTTCTTCTCTAGTTTTCTTTTCCGTCTCGTTTCTTTCCTTTTCGGTATACACGGCCTAAGAGACCCCTGGAGAGGCCTACTCAATATTGTTTGTTGAGATTTGTTGATATTTTAGGTATGTATTAAGAATGAGGGCAAAGACAAAAAAACATAGTAGATAGATTAATCTTATTACATTTTGAGCTATGTAATTGAAAGTTGTTGTATTAGTAAAAGCATGTATTTGTTGTAAAAAGTTTAGTTGTATACTCTGATGGAAAGTATTGTAAATTAAAAAGGAAATATTGTATTAGTTAGACTTATGTTATTATTCTTATATTATGAAGTTATAAAAGGTTAACGGACTGGTACCATTGGCACCACCAATGCGATACCAATATGTACCGGTCTGACAATGAACCAGTACAACCGACAATAGACCAATACATTGATTCAGAGCGATGCCTTAAACCTTAATATACACTACTAAATATAATTTTAATGACTCCATTGAGCATTTTATGTGACCATAGTTACAAAATGATTTACCCAAACTTATAGAACTAGATTGTTTTCACACCTTTTCTCCTATTATTATGCTCAATTATACGTGATACTATTCTCTATGGGTATAGACCAAAATTACATGTTACAATTGCGTGTGAAAAATATTTTCTTGCATATAAACCTTACCAAAGATGTTTATTTGGCTACAACCTCTGGAGTACGTTGCTCAAAAGGAGACTAGAGGTTAAAGTATACAAACTCACTAAAGGAATGTATGAACTAAAGCAAAACCCTGAAGAGCGACTAGTTTGTACTGGTTCAACCAATTAGTGTTAGGACCTATTGGTATATATATATAAATATAAATGCATATATGTATTTTACATGTGTGTGTAACTATATATATATTTATGAAAACCAATTGACCATGCTTCAATACGAACCATTATTGACACCATACTGATGCACCAGTTCAAACCGATATTTAGAACCTTGATCACACCTAAATGATTATTTCATCTTTGTGTCAAGATGGGTATTATAACTCAAATATTAGCTTGAGTGTCATATTATATGTTCATGCACGCTAGAAAATTTTATACAAGACCTTGTAACAACGTTATCTAAAAAATAATAATACTTTTATCTCTCAGCTTAATTATTCAGCATATAATGGAACAGTTAGATGCTGCAGTTGACTGTTTGTTCTGAACCGTTCATATGATAAAAACCAACATGCAACTAATCTCTTTGAGTGGCTGTTTATGATCCACGTGGTCCTGGGAGATATGTTATCCATTTTATATGTATTATGGAAATTATGCAATGGTTTTTTCTGGACCATAATCATTAGCAAGACATAAACAAATATGCCTATAATCAAATCAATCAGTCTTTTCACGACATACCTGACATGCAGGTTCAAGCACACAGTCCAACCAGGACTTGCAGTTCAGGTTACTTAGCGATGAATGAGAGCTAAAACATTAATCAAACTTGGAACAAATACTAAAAGAAACGCTCTTCTTTGCAAATGCTAAATGAGGTTCTAGTTAAACAAAGGAATACTGAAATGCATACCCAAGTAATCCTCAATATCTGCCTTCAAAATCCGACCATCAGGACCAGTGCCTTTAATACTGGAAAGAGGTACCTGCTTAAGAGGTATCATAGTTAAAGAAGCCATATGCAGAAATTCAGTACAGAAAATGATAGTTGGAGTAAGAAAGTGAATAACTATACATTTTTAAGGTGAAATAATTTAAAGCAATTAATTCATACTGATGTCTCACATTGTTATCTTCTGCCAACTTTCTTGCAAGAGGGCTACAAAAGATCCGATCTTCAGAATGAGAATGAGAATGGGATACTTCTTCTGTCTTTACAACTTGGGGTTCACCAGATTTGACAGTGGCTTCTTCCTCCTTTCTAGACTGAGAAGGTTTATTTGGCATCTTAACTTCTGCAGAACCAGCAGATTCTGAGACCTTGTAATCTTTGAACTTTTCTATATCTCCTTCTTCCTCCACAACTATAGCAATGATCTAATAAATTGTGTCAACGAAGTCATAATGAATATCACATAATGATTCCAACAAGAATATAAGAATACTAATGAACTTACAATAGAACCAACTACAACCTGACAGGTCAGTGCATAGAATTAATTAAGAGAATCTAGTTCAGATCCTTATCACATGGTTCCCACCAAGGTTCAAAAAGCCGGTCTGACGACTCGGTCTGATAAGCCACTGAACCAGTATGGTACCAGTATAGTACCAGCGTACCAACGGCAGTGGGCAACGGCAGCAGTAGCACAGGCAACAGACGGCAACGCAAGCGGCGGAAGCTTCTAAGCTTCCGTTGGCAGCAAAAACTTCTGCTTCCGTTCCATGCCTCTGCTGCTTCCACCCGCCGTCCATGCTCTGACAACCGGTCCACCGGTACAAACCCGCCATACCGGCTGGTTTCGGACCGGTTTTTAAATCCCTGGTTCACACTATTATGCTTTTAGGAAAGGCAATAGCTTGTCTTTCAAAATAAACCCCAATTGTTGTCAAAACAGTTTCAAGTTTCAACACCTTATATACTTCAATGCATTGCTGCACCTCACCATCAAAGATAGATCATCAATAATATTTGTGAACTGTGCCAATCACTAACCTAACAGGTTATGTAACTTATTATGGATATCCAAAATGAGATTATAATAGATAAGCAGCTGCGTAGTGTAACTAATAATAGAAGAGCACCATGATGCACAATATGATCATAGTTAAGCTATAAACTAGTTATGAAATTACAAACATAGAAATTAAGCTCCATCCTAACAACTTAAGCTTGTGAGACAATTGCTCACTCAATCAAATCTAACATGGTATTGAAGCTGGAAAACATAAGCTTGAAATCCCCTATCTGCTTGTTTAGTTTTTTTAATTTTATTTTCCCTTACTGCTATTCTGAATTCCACTCTTCTCTTAGTTTCACTCGTAATTCAACTTGCACACAAGCAGTTTTAAGTTATATACCTAGTCTATGAGATCATAGTATTATATCCTTCCCTAAGAGCTTTGGTCATCCAATCAAATTTAACAATGATCAATGCTTTTTTACTATCAGTAGTTTTTGCAAAAGATTTTCTATTTCTAAGGCACTTTGAATTTTGAAGTATTTGAGAGCTAAAACTATTTAAATACTTAGAAAAAATTGAATCTGAATACTAGTCGTAAATAACAACAAAATTCAGGATTCAAACTTTACTAAGATTGAAAATGATTAACTTGTTAAAATTCCACATGAAACAAAAAATAGTAGCTTGGTGGCATCCCAAGAACTATGAATCATATACAAACATTTTTCTACCTCTCAGCAGCCTTATCAACCTCACCCCCAAGAGGCTGCGAGGGCTCTTGTAAGTTGTTCACATCTAGGCCCCTCCTCTGCAATCACCACAAGAGCAGGTGAGGCAGCTAAGGCACAAACAGGTAGAAACATATTCTTCCTGGTTTAACAGTCTTCAAGTAGATTTATTCTACAACCATAAGAAGTTGGGTTCTTACTAATGTGTGCCAATCACAAGCTTGCATGCCAAAATTAATTTAAGTCGACAAATTATTGGCTATTCAATATACAAAATTCTCATTCAGGATCCAGTGGAGAATAATGAAGAGATCCATCACATTACCATACGGTTTCTTCAGCATGTTAAATATCTATTAAAGTTCAGGGAAAGCATATAAAATATATAATAGCTTAAACGAACTCAGAGAAGCAACAAGAACAACAACCAATGTAAAGAAAAAGCATAGGAATTGCATCACATTAAAAAAAGATATAATTGAAGCTATAAACCTTATAAAACTGAAACATAAGACTGGTACAGAAAAAATTGATAATTGCACTATATAGATACAATTACCTCGCCAACTTTTATATCTTTGGACCCATCTCCATGTATTATCTTAGCAATATAACCTTCTTCCATGCACTCCATTTCAACAGTAGCTTTATCCTAAAGCATATGAATTAATTGTATACAACTTCAAAAAGTAATACTCAGTTCCGAATATGTCAAATCCACTTACAGTTTCAACTTCGCAGAGCACTTCACCAGGTAAAACTTTGTCTCCTTCTTTCTTCAGCCATCTTGCAATATTTCCCTTTAAAGAAAAAAGCATAGAATAATCAAGTACACTCAAAGCCCAAATGATAATAGAAGGGTCTTTGTAGTATTCAAGGCTTATGTACCTCAGTCATGGTTGGCGAAAGGGATGGCATTCCAAGAGCCTGATGTGGAGGTAGATCTAACCACAATGAAATACATAGTGCTAACGTCATTGCATTAAATGTTGATGTTAGAGGCAGGCTTATATATGAGTGCAATTATCTTAAGACTTGGAAGCAGATTTATCTTGCACTTATACGAGAACCAAGTATTGCATCAAAACAATGTTATCAAACAGATTCACATAGAAAAAATATATATACATATACATACAAAAATAAGCATTTGCATCACAGTTTATAGCACATTTCGTTAACAAAGAAGAGAAATTTTCTTTTAAAAATTAAGAAGATCTTTTCTGCTAAATTTGTCCACGTCCAATCAATATACAAAATTTAAGCAGCAAAGGAGCGCCAATTTTCTTTGCTGCTTAAATTTTGTTATCTTCAAATCTCGAATTATATTTTATCTAACCAGCCACTTAATATAAATATTCAACAATACTTTTCTTCCATTACTATGTAATATTTGGTAGCTAGAAAACATTCAGAAAGTTGCTTGCAATATTGGCTGTAATTGTTCTAATGTATGAAGTGATAACAATACCATTAGAACAGACAATTGAATGGAACGATACCTAGCAAGCAAGGCGAATGGTTCAGCACAGTCCTCTATCCATAACCCACATAAAGCTTAATCCTTCTATTATGTCATTAACACTGTGTTTAGTACGAAGAAGAAGAAAGTAAGAAAGAAAGAATTTAAAGAGGATAGAAAAGAAAATTTATTTAGAGGAAAGAAAGTTGGAAAATTTGATAAACATCCCCTATATTTTATTTTTACACTCTAATTATATAAATATCATCAAATATTATTAAAACAATTACTATTTAATATTAATAAATACTATAAAATTAATTAAATATTTAATTAATTACTATTATATTGTATTAATTAAAATCGATATTCAACCTAACAAATAGTTTTGATTAATTAATAATAATTCTAACTCTATTACATAATAATTAATCAATTAAGCTGTGACTAATTAATGTGTTGGAGTTTAAATTATTCTTTCGTTGAATGAGTTGGTGAGTGTAACTATGCATACATGTATGACTTGCTATAAATTTTAATGAATGTAGAAAATGACTTTTGTGTAGCATGCGACTTTATTAAATTGTGGGTTGATGAAAATCTCAATCCCTCAACAGATAATTGAAAGTTAGAGAATGTTAAGCACTTTACTAACAGGCAATTGCATACATTTATCAATGCAGTACATGATATGTAACGTAAGTTCATTTGTAATGAAATGATTACCGGACAAACATGACTGGATGGTCAAAGAAACATAAAAAGGGAAATTAATCAAGGACAAACAGGTGAACTAATCCAATCCAACGCATAGGAGAAAAGGTAACACAATATAGCATTGATTTTAATCGAGTAGCAGCTGACGATTATGACGCAAAGTGCAGCCAGGTAGTATTCATCCTTGACTGCCTCTGCCCTCAGATCTATAATTATTTTGAATCCTTTCTCTAGCAACCAGGTTAAGCCTTCATCAATCAGTTGACCACCTCTCCAAAATGCCACTTCAGAATCTTCTAGCATATTGTTTTCTTTCGTAGTAGAGGAGTAGGCAGGATACCAGTCAGCAAATATTTTTGGACAAGGATAGCCATCAGCACGTGAAAATCCAGCATCGTAGCAAACATTTTTCAACCTTTGCAGTCACCTCCAGATATCAGTGCTGCGGCCATCAAAAGGTGTCAAATAATTCGAAAGTGCAACTTGTACACTATCAAAGCACCTCTTCATCTCACTTCTGAAAGCACTAACACCAATATCTACTTGATAAAAGCCACACATCATCCTTGAACTCTTCGAATAAGCAAAATCAGATGCCACTATTCTTAGAACACATGACCAAACTTTATAGGAGAAAGGAAATCGAACCTGAGAATCCAAACCGACAGAGGAAGAGAAGAAATTAGATAACCTAGCTCGCGCTGCGACGACAAAGACATCCTATATTTCCCTCACTTTCCTCACACTTTCCCTCTCTTATTTTCCATTTGCCCTACTAAACACAATTTTTAAGCTCTCCTTCCAACTTTCCTTCCATTCCCGCCTCCTTTCCTTCCTACTAAACACGCCATAAGACAAAAACAAAGAATGTTCTTAATCCTTCTATTATATGTCATTAAGGCTATGTTTTGTTGAATGGAATCCATGGTGGAAAGGATAGAAAATACAATGAATCTAGATGACTTTTCATCTAGATAACTTTTCATTTAGATTCATTGCATTTTCCATCCTTTTCACTATGGATTCTATTCAACAAAATATAGCCTAAGACAAAAACAAAGAATGTTCATAATCCTTCTATTATATGTCATTAAGACAGGGCCCGTTTGGCCCCAATTATGCACAGCTTTCAATGTAGAAGCTGTGAGAAGCCAAGATTTCTAGCTTCTCGCAACTTCTATTTTTTTACCTTATTATTACACCTTGAAAGTTGTGCTTGGACAGGGCCAAACGTGCACAAAAACAAAGAAAGTTCTTTAACAGTTGACATTGCGTATGTCACGCCCCAAGACTCTCCCAGCCTCAGGACGCGGCAAACAATAGACCTGCAAGGCCATACAGATCCAGTATACCACACAATATGACAAATAACATAAACGACGAAATCCACATAGATAAAAATAGACGTCAGACCGATGCAGCGGTCAAAGTCAACAATACACACAGGGCCGAACAGTCCTGGCCCACAAATCCACACTGGTCCATGACCAGATAAATACAATCCACCGGATACAGTCCTCGAAATACAACAATAACCAAAATACATATGACACATAAGTAAATACAACACATGATAGGGAAAATCATCTACCTATCTATCTACTGCACACCAGAGGAAACCGAGCCTGAACCTAGAGGCAAGACAAGGGGGGTTAGCCGGGAGGCTAAGTAGGGTTTAATAAGTAGATGGTGCATATAAGAGTAAGGAGAATCCATCAATAATTAATAAACGGGAGTGCACTGTAAGTAAATATAACCCGACTAAGTAACTACATAAAGTACAGCATGCAAGTGGAAATCCAGCTGTGCCAAATGTCCCGTAGGATGCGCACTCAAGGAGTGGTTCCTACCGCCAGCTAACGGTAGAAACGACTGTCCGTCGACAGTCAGCCGGTGTAGCATCCTACACCCAGATCACCCCGGAATGCCGAGTCCCACGACATCTGACTGTGACCCATCCGGAGGCCTGTAGTCCATGGGCTCACACAGACTGCATCCATGACTACTACTAATGGCCAAAATCACAAGGATCTCAGAAGGTGGACTATCCCAGTTAGACCTATCCGTCTATCCCAATATCAACACAAGCTGGCTGTAGAGACAGCCAAAATATATATGTACTGCATATAAATCTACCATCAACAATATCATACACCGAAACATAAAATCAGACAACATGCAAGCATCCATGTGACACAATGGCAGGATATAGATTTCAAAGGGTATACGAAAGTAATAATCAGATATAGACAACAAGAAGGTGGTACCGCTATCTACGCATGCAGTTTGGCACCGAACAATAGAAGGAGGTTAGAACCCTACCTGGTTCATGTAGGTCTGCGCTAGAACCAACCAGGTACTCGTCTAATAAAGTCCACGCACGCACGACCCGGAAATACAGTCACGATCGTCAGAGTTCGCTGGAAGTTTGCCGGAACAGTTGCGCCGCCGCCGAAACAGTAACTTCAGCGGCCGGTCGAAATTCTGGAAGTGTCACGAGGTAGCTGCCGGCGAGAGGAGTTCAGCCGTACCACCGGTTTCGCGAGAGGAGGTCGGGGTCGCCGGGATCGAAGGAAAAACCGCCGGCGGCGTCGTTCACGGATGTCGCCGAAGCTGGGGAAGACGACACCGGAAATGCGTCGGAACAGGGAGGAAACGTCCGCCGATGCCGTGAGAACCCACCGGAGTCGCCGTAGATGAGAGGCGAGGCGGATCTAGGGCTGGCGATTTCGTTCGCGTGGAAGAGGAAGGTGAGGAGTCCGCCAGATCTAGGTCGCCGGAGCTGCAGCTGGGCGCCGGATTCGAAGAAGGAAGAAGAAGCTTGAAGGAGGGATAGAGAGGCTTGGAGGTGGGTGCGTGAGGCAGCGGGGAAGAAGGGGAGAAATAGGGAGAAGAAGGGAGGCGGGGTCGGTGTTCACAGGAGGAATAGGGGAAAAAGAGGGGAGAAGAGGGAGCAAGAGGAGTGGGATGGGACGGGACACCGTCCAATCAATTTTTTTTTTTTTTACTTTAAAAAAACTCGTAACGTTACAATACTCACAACTTATAAGAATTTGGTCCCCAAATTCAAAAGATAGAGATAGGTTATCATTAACAAGGTAACATTTGCATTAAATACAATCACTCAATACATGTCATACATGAATTCATAGCACTCGGGTCGCTCAGGAAACAGGTGCGGCCAACGACGCAAGGCTTCGTCCTCGCGTTCCCACGTAGCTTCACTTTCAGAATGATTGTTCTAACGGACCTTAATGAGTCGTATCACTTTATTGCGAAGCTGATGCTCTTTGCACTCTAAGATCTCAACAAGCGACTCTTGATACGTGGCATCAGGCGTGATCGCTAGGAACTGATCTTGCAAGATATGCGATGGATCTCGCATATACTTTCGCAGCATAGACACGTGGAATACGTTATGTACTTGCGACAAGTTTGGAGGTAGGGCTAGCCGATATGCAACGGCTCCAATGCGCTCCAAGATTTCGAAGGGACCCATAAACCGTGGAACCAATTTACCTGAGTAACCAAACCGAGCTCTTTCTTTTACTGGCGTAACCCTAAGAAACACATGGTCGCCAACTTCAAACTCGAGTTCACGTCGCCTCCTTTCGGCGTAACTCTTCTGCCGACTCTGGGCAGTCAAGAGTCTCTTCCGGATCAGCTGAACCCTTTCGGCCTCAAACTCTAGCATGTATGGCCCAAACACACGGCTTTCACCAACTTGGTCCCATAGGACTGGCGATCTGCATCGTCTACCGTACAATGCCTCGAATAGCGCCATCTGGATCGCCGAATGATAGCTGTTATTATAGGCAAATTCAACTAAATGCAAGTGAACTTCCCAGTTAATCCCGAAATCTAGGACACAAGCTCGAAACATATCTTCTAGGGTCTGGATGGTCCTTTCGGACTGACCATCCGTCTGGGGATGAAAGGCAGTGCTGAAATGTAATTGAGTGTCAAGCGACTTCTGCAGACTTCCCCAAAACCGAGAGGTGAATTTTGAATCCCTGTTAGAGATAATGCTGGAAGGGACCCCATGCAACCGTATGATTTCTCGGCAATACAGAACAGTCAGTTTATCCACAGAAAACACTTTCTTTACAGGCAAGAAGTGTACAGACTTCGTCAATCGGTCAACTATCACCCAAATAGAATCATGACCCCTTTGTGACCTAAGAAGACCCGTCACAAAATCCATTGTGATATGTTCCCACTTCCACTCTGGAATCGGAATACTCTATAAAAGTCCAAAAGGTTCCTTGTGTTCAATTTGTTTTTCACTTGTTAGCATACTAAACATCGCCCGACATACTCTGCCGCATCTCTTTTCATGCCTTCCCACCGATAAGACTTTCGAAGGTCATTATACATTTTCGTGGCACCAGGATGTACCGCGAATCTCGACTTGTGTGCTTCTGCCAGTAATTCTTCCTTAACTACCTCGGGTACACATAACTTATTCCAGCACCTTATTATTCCTTGATCATCCTGGATAAATTCTTCTCTCTTGCCCTTTGTGATGATAGACTACAAATACTAATCATTTGGTTGAGCCTCAATGATCTTCTGCATCATAGGGGACTGTGCCATCATTACGGCCAAACATCTGTGCTCAGTGGGGCACACACTCTCAACACATAAATCTGTCATCTGTTGTGTTAATTCAGTTGGGGTTACTCGTAAGTGAGCTAACACCCTGCAGTCTTCTTACTTAGGGCGTTTGCGACAACATTAGCCTTACCCGGGTGGTAATTAATCGTACTGTCATAGTCTTTGTGAAATTTCACCCATCTTCGTTGCCTTATATTTAATTCCGTCTGAGAAAACAAGTACTTCAGGCTTTGGTGATCCGCAAAGATTTCGAATGTCACACATTCTTCATATTGGGTAAACACTTCTCGTTTAATGACATCCATTGCTAACTTTCTACTATTGTTATGGTAAATAATTTAATGCTTCACAAGAATTATCTTAAAAGAGCCTTATTGATCTTCTTTGTCAAGCATGTTCTACAAGAATTAGCATCACGCTGGTCTTTAACTACTACACGTATCTATCCAATAACGTTGCTAAGAGAGTTACATTTTACCACCCTTATGAGAATAAGACTAGTTGGCACTCGACTTGTCTCGTAGCCTCGCACTAAGGCGCTTACATAGATGCAAGAAAAGACATCCCCACCGCTGGATGTATAGTAAAAACATCTTTAATAGGTAAGATACATGACATGCAGTAAAAGTAACTAATACACAAAGTAACTAATTCCCTTATCATGGCACAACTGGGGCTCACCCTAGGTTTTGTAACCCTACTCTTCTAGATTTTCTTCGTCACTGGAGCTTTCTGTTTCGGGTAATATGGAAAAATCACTAATCTCCTCATCAGATGAGGACGAGTTGATGGCTTGTTTCCATATAACCATGTTTGGTGTTTCACTAAATTTGTAGTAATAGTTCTCGTTATGATCTATATTGTAGTATTCCGGCCTTAAAGATATATATTCCAAGTAGTGTGCTTCGTTGTATATATTAAGGGAGTGCCGTTTTGGCTCTACCAAATCATGCACGACGATCGTGTGTAGATAATGCAGACATGTTTTCTTGGTCCAAATCGAGACGTCCATTTACTAACACGTGGCATCTAGTTGTGTACTACCATTTCTATCTCAAGGTGAGTTCCGCAAGCTTCTTTCAACTTCTTCAAGAAGAAGTCTAGGATAAAGGCTGGGCAGTTTCTCAGCAGAGACCATTCTCGAATCATACCATAGTTCCATAACTCTCGAACGAAATGATAGTACCGAGGATTAAGTTTATAATATAAAATCCAAGCGGTTAAAAGACTTTTACCTTTTTTCCGGAATGTGTATTCCCCGTTTTGGAGTGAACGCCATCATTTGCTCTTGGAGGGAGACCATCTTTTGAAAAGTCCTTTGATGTGCGAAGAACCTGATATCCATACTAATCACTTTTGGTAGTGAGTTGAGGAATTTTTCTCTGAACGTCGGGGAGAGTATGATCTTTGCTTTGAACTTTTCATGCTCTTCCTCCTGTCTTTGTTCCTCAGCCCTTGAGCATTCTCCCTGCAGTAAGGTAGACATTACCCTGATTGGTGGAGTCATCGTCCCAAGGATGATTTCACCAATTTGCTGCAAGTTAAGGAAAGGGTTGGCTATCTGGTCTCTTTTATAGCCTCATCAATGAGTTATGTCTCAGCAAGGTATTCATTTTATGGCGAACAAATCACATAGGATGCCAATCTTGACAGGGCGTCAGCCACAGTATTTTTCCTTCCGGTGATGTGCTCAAAGTTGATGTGAATGTCCGTCCCTATAACGAAGTCAATAAAGTTTATCCATCACTTCCAAACACTATGCCTTGCAGATCCATTACTCGGAAATACGCAGTTGTCAACATAGCTAGTTATACTAACTCGCCTAGTCTTGTTGGCCTATGAGTTATGGGCCCCACCAAAGCCAACAGTGACAATTGGTTTATTGTGCCCTAGTTTGTCCACAAATTAATTGCAAAGTAACAAATCCAACATTCTATAACGAATTCCCTTTATGGAATCTTACTTAATTTTTTTAAGTAACTGTTTGCTTCCCAAATTTGTTTATAACTTAATGTCCAAAATATTGATGCTAAAATTATGTGAATCATAAGAAAATAGTAGTGTGTTCTCTTGCGAAAACTACAAGCTCTAAGAAGACCCATTAAGATGATATCTAATGAGATTGTTTCTCATCTAAGGGGGTTCAATCGATTACATCTTTCCTTAATTATATCATTGTTCTTATAGGAACTTTCATTCAATAGGAATTTATACGTTCACACATCCAACACGTAGATCGTCACGACCCAGAGAGGACACCCAGGCGGGCCAGGTCTAGAGAAGCCACCCTCGAGATGCGACAAATCAAACTTACTGGACACGCCAGCCTTAAAACCACATGACAGTAAAGCAGAACGCTAACTCCAACGCTGCAGTCAAGGGAGTTTCACGCGCTCTACGCCGTGGAGGTTCTTGGACCGGAGGTTCTGGTGCATGATGTCTACTTCCCACTTCATTAACATTGTCATAATAAGGAACACGCGGAGCGGCTACCGATGGTTCTTCTCATCGTTCATTTCCAGAACTAGAATCCCTCCGGATCAAACTGAGTGGTGCACTCAATGCCCCACAAGCTAATCCAGCTATCCAACCGAAACGAGAGCTTTTCTTGGGTGCCATTTCCTGTAACGCACCAGCAACGGCAAGGGTCACGTTAACTAAAATCACAGATTAGTATAATCAAATATGATTAACACTAACGCGGATCTTAAATCCTAAGGTTTGATCCTAAGTCCTTATGTCACATGTAAGATCCTAAACCTAAGCTCTGATACCAAAATTTATCACGCCCCAAGACTCTCCCAGCCTCTAGGACGCGGCAAACAATGGACCTGCAAGGCCATACAGATCCAGCATACCACACAATACGACAAATAACATAAACGACGAAATCCACATAGATAAAAATACACGTCAGACCGACGCAGCGGACAAAGTCAACAATACACACAGGGCCGAACAGTCCTGGCCTACAAATCCACACTAGTCCATGACCAGATAAATACAATCCACCAGATACAGTCCTCGAAATACGACAATAACCAAAATACATATGACACATAAATAAATACAACACATGATAGGGAAAATCATTTACCTATCTATCTACTGCGCACCAGAGGGAGCCGAGCCTGAACCTGCAGGCAAGGCAAGGGGGGTTAGCCGGGAGGCTAAGTAGATGGTGCATATAAAAGTAAGGAGAATCCATCAATAATTAATAAACGGGAGTGGACTATAAGTAAATATAACCCGACTAAGTAAGTACAGAAAGTACAGCATGCAAGTGGAAATCCAGCTGTGTCAAATGTCCCGTAGGACGCGCACTCAAGGAGTGGTTCCTACCGCCAGCTAATGGTAGAAACGACTGTCCGTCGACAGTCCGCCGGTGTAGCGTCCTACACCCAGATCACCCCGGAATGCCGAGTCTCACGACATCCGACTGTGACCCATCCGAAGGCCTGTAGTCCATGGGCTCACACAAACTGCATCCATCACTACTACCAATGGCCAAAATCACAAGAATCTCGGAAGGTGGACTATCCCAGTCAGACCTATCCGTCTATCCCAGCCAAAATATATATGTACTGCATATAAATCTACCATCAACAATATCATACACCAAAACATAAAATCAGACAACATGCAAGCATCCATGTGACACAATGGCAGGATATAGATTTCAAAGGGTATACGAAGGTAATAATCAGATATAGACAACAAGAAGGTGGTGCCGCTATCTACGCATGCAGTTTGGCACCGAACAATAGAAGGAGGTTAGAACCCTACCTGGTTCATGTAGGTCTGCGCTTGAACCAACCAGGTACTCGTCTAATAAAGTCCACGCATGCACGACCCGGAAATACAGTCACGGTCGTCGGAGTTCGCCGGAAGTTTGCCGAAACAGTGGCGCCGCCGCCGAAACAGTAACTTCGGCGGCCGGTCGAAATTCTGGAAGTGTCACGAGGTAGCTGCCGGCGAGAGGAGTTCAGCCGTACCACCAGTTTCGCGAGAGGAGGTCGGGGTCGCCGGGATCAAAGGAAAAACCGCCGGCGGCGTCGTTCACGGATGTCGCCGGAGCTGGGGAAGACGACGCCGGAAATGCGTCAGAACAGGGAGAAAACGTCCACCGATGCCGTGAGAACCCGCCGGAGTCGCCGGAGATGAGAGGCGAGGCGGATCTAGGGCTGGCGATCACTTCCCGTCGCCGTTCGTTCGCGTGGAAGAGGAAGGTGAGGAGTCCGCTGGGCGCCGGAGCTGCAGCTGGGCGCCGGATTCGAAGAAGGAAGAAGAAGCTTGAAGGAGGGATAGAGAGGCTTGGAGTTGGGTGCGTGAGGCAGCGGGGAAGAAGGGGAGAAAGTTAAAAGAAAAATAAATTTAAAAAAAATAATTAGATTTTTTTTCTCATTGTGTTTATTTAGAGAAAAAAAATAGAAAGATTGATAAATACACTCATCTTTTTATTTTTATACCTCGATAACAACAATAAGAGGCATCGGTAAAAAGATGGCGACGGTGAAGAATCAGCAACTAAAGGTGAGAGGCGACAACAGCGATGGCGACGATAGTGACGATGAAGAAAGTTGCAAGATAAGTACGAGAGAGAAAATGTGCAAAAAAAAAGATGAAAATAAATATTAGAAGAGCAAATTCAACTTTCTATTTAGCAAAAACAAATAAGGCTATTTTTCTTTTCAATTTCTATCTATTTTCCCTCTCTTATATCTTCTATGTCCTATTAAATAAAATTTATAGCTCTCATTCTAATTTTTCATCAATTTTCTCATCATTTCCCTCCTACTCAACATGCTGTAAAAAAAATCTTAGTACAATTTTAAAGAATTTCCACCTCAAATTGAGCATAGTTATGTTTATGACCACTTGGAGAAATTTGTTTTCGAGTGTTGTAATCCCTCAGTATTTTCTAGGCAGACCACATTAAAACGTCTCTAAATCAGATCTAGATTGCTAAAATGGGAAACAAAATGGACATTAACACGGTGGATTGAGAAAAAAAAATCCCTATAGTCCATCCAATGTGCATCTGACACATAAAAAGAGCATGCTATCTAGGATATTTTGTGTGAATAAAGGAGAAGAAATATGTCCATACCAAGGATGTGAAAATGGTATTGGTATGGTATGGTTAGAGGTGGCCATGGGCCGTGCCCGGGCCGGCCCGGGCCCGGGCCCGCCTCGGCCTGCCAGAAATCGGGCCGTGCCCGACTGTAATCGTGCCGTGCCGGGCACGGCACGGCTGAAATTTCCTTCGGCCCGGCACGGCACGCGGCACAATTAGGCGTGCCGTCGCCGGCACGGCTCCGCCGGGCCGTGGGCACGAATCCGGCCCGCGGGCCAGATCCGGCCCGCGGGCTAACGGCGGCACGTGGGTCAAATACGGCCCAACGGGCCCAATTAGGCACGCGGGCCGTGTTGGGCCCGGCCCGGTTTTGGCCCGTGGGCCGAATTTAAAAAAAAAATATTTTAATAAGTAAATTACTTAATTAAAATATATAAAATATGAAAAAAAAAATTGAGAATGTATATTACACAAATTTTTGAAAAAATGTTAAACTTTTATATATTTTAGACCGGACCCATTACAGGCTGCCTACGTACCCCACTCAAAGGAGGAATCAGGTCTACGTAGTTCTCTTTTTACAACTCTTTTTACAACTCTTTCTACAACTTTTTTACAACTTTTTTTATAATTATTTATTACAACGTTTATCCATTGGTGCTTCCGCTTGCACTTCCAAGACTTTGTTCATCATCATCCGATGAAGTTGAATGACCACCTTTATCTTGAAGACGATCTTCAGCATCTAGCCAATCTTTAAGACAAATACACATTTCCACGCTTTCTTCGTTCATTCGGCTTCGCTTCTCGTCCAGCACCCTGCCGCCTGCACTAAAACAAGACTCCGATGCTACAGTAGACACCGGAGGAGTTAGTAGATCACGTGCCATGGCAGAAATCACAGGATATGATTTTCCTTGTGATCTCCACCATGATAAAATATCAAAATTATCTATTTGTTCTTCTGTGAGTAAAGATGTATGATTATTTTCTAAAAAAAATGTTAATTCATTAAAATTACTAGATCTACTTGTTGATGTTCCTTTTCTATTTAAAATTGAGCGTATTCTTCCTGTAATATTTTTACTACTAGTAGATACATTAGTTTGAGATCTTGTTGGATTCATTGTATGTCCAAATTTTAAATTATAAACATTATACATTTCATCTAATAAGGTAGAAACTTCATTTTTTTTCTCATCTGCTCCTTCAAGTTCCATATTTCTATAATTTTAATAATTTTGTAATAATTTTGTAATAATTTTGCTTTATCCCAATCATTTTCTTCAATGTTTCCATCAGGCATTCTTTCATTATAAAATAATGTAAGAGGATCCTTAAATGGAAAACATGTTGTTAGCATATTATAAGTAGAATTCCATCGTGTTTTAATATCAAGTTTAAATTTTTTATATGACAAACCATAAGATTTACATGTTTGTCTAAAATCTTGATTTCTAGAAGTAGAAGAAGTAACAAATCTAACAGCATTTCTTAATTTAGTTACATGTTCATCTACTTCTCTTATTCCATCTTGAACACATAAGTTTAGAATATGACATGCACATCGTATATGAAAAAAAGCACCATTAAATATTGGATGTAACAATATTTTTAATTTATCAATTGCACAATCATTATTACTTGCATTATCAAAACTAATTGAAAAAATTTTATCACTTATATTATATGAATGTAAAATGCTATGAAATTGTCTAACTATAACATTTGCAGTATGAGGAAATTCAAAAATTTTAAATGCAATAATTTTTTTTTTAATAAAAAAATCACTATCTATCCAATGTGCCGTAATACACATGTATGACTGATCAGAATGATTACTGGTCCAAATATCAGATGTTAAAGAAAGACAAGAAGTTAATGTAATTAAAACTTGTAAAAGATTAGTTTTATATTCAGAAAAAAATTTTATAGCATCCCTACGCATGGTTTGTCTACTTATTTTTTTATATTTAGGTTGTAGTGATTTATGTATAAATTTTTCAAATTTATAATTTTCTGCTAAAGAAAATGGTTGTTCATCCCAAACAATAAATTTAGCTAATTCTTTTCTAAGAACTTCAGTAGAATAATTAAAAACTTCAAAAGAACTAGAGGAAAGGTTGAGAGTAGCCTGTGCACGATCGATTTGAGTTTGATGGCTTTTGATGTGGCGAGTCAAATGACCAATTCCACCCGATGATTTGCAAGTCAGGACTTTTTTGCACTTCTTGCAGCTGGCTCTTTCTTCGCCGTTAATTATCACCACATCGAAGCTCTTCCAAACGTCGCTCGTGCGTTTTCTTGAGCCCGACGCAGTAGACTCGTGAGGGTTTGCACTGCATCCCTCCTCTCCCTGCATAGTGTTAGTAGGCTCAAATTCAACATGCTCTTGCTGTTGTTGATTTGGGTCGTAAAGCGGAGGGTTGGCATCTTGATCTTGATCGGGGGGCATAACGGGGTTAGTTGTCCCCATTATGTCCTGCTCTAATGCCTCAATCTCCCATGGCAAATAATCCCATGTATTGTTAAATCCCGCCATTAATTCTACATATAATATTTAAAGTTAGTCAAAAAAATTTATAAAATAAGATTAAATACTTACTAATAATAAATTATACATTAAAAAATTACCTTATCACGTGTTTGAAGATCGCTTAATAAGAACTAAGAAGTTGAGGTTTCAGCCTTCAACAACCTTAATTTAAACATAATTATGAAAAAAATTTATATTAGAATAATTTAAATTTAAGTACAATTACATTATAAAAGACAAAAAGTAAATTAATTTACTACTTACTTGATCTTCTCCACGTGACTAGACCGAGGGAGCTTTGAAATCTTGATGGCTAATTGAAACTCAAGACTTAGAAAAGAGATTAAGAGAGTATTAAGAGAGAATGAGAAATTAATCCAAGTTAATTGGAAACTTGTGTGAAGAAATGAGAGGGTTGGGGGGTCAATTTATAGGGATGAATTGGGTATAAATTTACATATTTATCCCCTATTTTTAATTATTAAAAGGGGCTAAAATGGTAATTTTATAACATAAAGACAATTATATCCCTAACTTTTAAATTTTTTCAAACCGTTATAGGGGTATTTGGGTAAAAACACATGCCAAAATCAAATTTTCTACCGTTGGCGCCTAAACCAGGCGTGCCGTGCCCGTGCACGGCCCGCGTGCCGTGCCGTGCCAGGCCCGGCACGCCTGCGGCCCGTGCCCGGCCCGGCCCGCGGGCCGCGTACCCCCAGCCCAGCACGACCCGAGACGGGCCGCGGGCCACCCGCGGCCACCCGCGGCCCGTCTGGCACAAAATCATCATACCAATTACAATGTGAGTCACAATCAATGAAGAAAAAACATTCTCAGCTAAGTGAGACACAGACATTGTGCAAGTTACAATCAGTGAGTAATAAACAGAAAATAAAAAGGCTTGGGGCCCAAACACAGGGCGCAAAAAGGAGAATCTATCAAAGCTTCTCGACGATCTCCTGGAGAGTGAGTCTTTGTTCTTCAGCAAAAGAGGCGAAATTTCCACATCCAACCTCCTTGGCCTCGCACCATGTCCTTAATGAAGTTAGTTGGGCCTCAGACTCCTCAGTTAACAATGAATTCATCTTTCGACTGTCTTCGGATACCGAGGCAACGTTCTTCCCAATGCATAGACTGTTAGCATAGCAATGAGAGCAAATAAGAACAGCGTAGAAACATATTTTCCAACGGATTTGTATGCACTTTTCGTTTGTACAAAATCCGTTGGGGGGCATTTGTTGAGCCATTAAAAGTAAGACTATAAGCATGAGGCAAATAAGAAATAAACTAAGGAAGAAAGTTACAGCTTGTAGTTGACTCCGCTGAACAGAACATCTATTTCGTAAAAAAAGAGGAACACATCTCAAGCGACTTAAAATTACAGCCAGCCTAAAGGACTCAGCTAAAGCTACTCTTCAGCTCGATCAAAAAGGAATAAACAGCCGCATACATGAAATTCCACAGTTGATTAATATAATCAAATGTGACACACAAAGAAGAGAAGGATGTATGCACGCATGCTACCGCAAATCCTCAGAATCAAACAAACAACAAATCGATCCATCAAAAGTTACTCTCGCGAATTATGCTGAACTCAACAAAGCAAAAGTTGTGAAATGTTAAAACATTCAGGTGTAAAGTTGCTGATTTTGGTCTCTCAATGTTAGTGTTGGACAGCGATCGAGGACATGTCTCTACTACTGTTAGGGGAACACTGGGCTACCTTGATCCTGAGAACTTCATGATCCAACGATTCACGGCAAAAAGTGATGTTTATAGCTTTGGTGTTGTAATGCTAGAGCTGATAACGTCAAGGCTTCCAATAGAGAAGGGCAAATATATTGTTCATGAGGTGAGGACAGCACTGAACAGGGATGATAAAGAACTATTTTGTCTAAAGGACCTAATTGACCCAATACTAGTGAAGGCTGAATCCTTCATTGGATTTCAGAGGTTTGTAGAACTGGCTCTGCTATGTGTTGAAGACGCATCCGATGATCGCCCAACGATGAATGATATTATGAAGGGGCTTGAGAATATACTGAAAGATGATGAACAGAGGGTGAATTTAGCAAAAGCTGCTTCTTCCACCTATGCAGTAGGAAATAATGCTTCTCAGCAGCCTTATGATGAACTGTTCCTAACCAGAGAAGTAGGAACAGCACTGGTGTGTATCGTAGTGATAGATATTTGTTCCCAGAATGAAGAGAAACGAATAGATGCTACAATTTTGCTGTTAAGAAAATACATAACTGCTCTTCAGAGACGAAGCTATGTTTTAAAAGATAGTTACTGCTGGTTCTTCTGCATGCAAAATTAGCTTGTATCTCAAATGCTATATAAAGTTAATTTTCTTTGTAATGCAATCGAACCATTCAATCGTATTGGGAACTTTTGATGATCAAGGCTAAAGAAGAAAGGGGACGCACGATGCGGGTCCAATCTTCATGTAAAAAAAAGTTGTGAAGCGTTCAAAAGAGTGATGGTCAGACTTCAATAAAATCAAGTCAAAATTGATTGGGAATTAATAAAGTTGGAAATGCATTAAGGTCATTTGAACGCTTGAGTAAAGCAAGGAGTCACCAAGTCAAAATCAAGTAAAGTTGGAAATCAAGGGGTATGAAATCAAGTAAAGTTGGAAATCAAGTCAAACTTCGATGAAATGAAGTTGGAAATCAAGTCAAACTTCGATGAAATGAAGTTGGAAATCAAGTCAAAATATAAAAATATTTCTGAGGAAGACTGGAAGTTGCCTAACACAGCGCAGAAGCAAAAAAAAGCTGAAACACGCCAAATATACAACAAAAAGAGTCATCATTCGGCACCAGCCCAAAAGGATGAGGGGACAAGTGCTGGAGAAGAGAAAAGTAGCCGCCACAGTTGGCAGAAATAGAAGAAGCGCGAAATGAAAAAGAGTGAAGACAGCTGTGAGGGACTGGCTGAAACCTTATAAGAGAAGGGTTGCAACAAAAAGGAGGAGGAGACTGGCTGTTGCAAGAAGATAGAAGCGCAGGAAGGAAGAGAGGAAAACACCCAGAAGCTGCAAGAAATATACAAAGGTGAATGAAAGGAAGTTTCTCTTTACGGTTTTCCTTAGGCTTCATGGATGCACTAAGCATCCTGGCATCACGATGAAGCACACACACACTCTCTCGATCGCTGTTTTCTTTAGGCTTCATGGATGCATTAAGCATCCTGGCACCACGCTGAATATAAAAGAGCGTTAAAAAGGGGAAAATACCAAAAGAAAAGAAGAGAATGAGGCTGTCACATAGAACAGAAGAAATACACAAGCAGAAGGAGGAAGAGAAAGAGAAGTTGCGAGAAGAGGGCAAGTGAAGGGAGTTCCCCTCCCTCTTCTATGTGTTGTATTCGTCCTTCTATGTAAGACCTGACGGATGCATTAAGTGTCCTGAAGCTACATCTGAGGGGTAGATTAGAAGCTGAAAAGTTGGGTTGAGAAGTTATTCTTGAGAGGTAGAGTAGGGGGCTGAAAAGCCGGGGCTCGAGAGCAAAAAAAAAACGATGAGAAAGCAAGGAAGATAAAAAAAAAACGATGAGAAAGCAAGGAAGATAAAAAAAAACGAGAAAGCGAAGAAGACAAAAAACGGTAACAGAGTCAAAAGGGGAGTAGAGAAGGGATACCTGTTTGAAGCCTCTTCTCGACTCTGCTCTCAGACTCCGTTCTCGGAAAATCACAGCGGCGTGGGCGATGATACGCCTCGTCGGGAAATTCTAACAAAAGGA